>OZ014502.1:15310926-17849676 GCA_963966045.1 Xestobium rufovillosum
AAATAATGACATAAAACCTGGAAACGTTCAATAAACTTTTCCATTTCGAATCTTGCCTCTTACACATTTTTATCCAAGCAACATCATTTATATAGGTGGTACTAATCCTCACTTCCTCACATGGTCACCAACCTATAGTTATTAACTTCGATTTTTCCCAGTATTTAGGAAATGGATAAAATCGTAATCCCAAGCGATAACTTGGCCTTCCCGCACTGCTATCACCTTGGCAATCACCAAAAGCAAAATGCTTGGATGCTCCATACTGTTTTAGTTCCGAACTATTACTAATTTTGCACGTTTGCAGTAAAATTTTACCAAAGAATTAATAAACACTATCAAACAAGCAATACCGCCTACCCCTCAAGGGGATATTGATACAAGACATTCGTCCGAAATTGTCATGGCGCGTTCGCGCATGCGCCTCAGCATTTTTTTATAATGAAAAGTCCTATTGGAGTGAAATGAACCGCAAAGCAACGTTATGAACATCATCCATTATTTAAATTTATGAATACTGACAGCTGCCAATTGACAAAAATAAGTTTTCAAACAAATAACTATGGTTACCCAAATTTACATGGCATGTCCTATGTGGACAGCTCTATGCTGTACTATGCTAAATTTAATTTAGCATGGCATGGCATGGCATGGCCTATGTGGCGAGCTCTTTACAGCGATAATTTTTTTATGTACCTTTTGCTGCCACGGCGACGTTCCAAATTTCGTATTTTTGATTGTAAAATGTTTAAAAATCGAGTTTCCCATATGCGTAATCTCATATTCATTAAATTATCTATACTTGGGCCGCCCAACAGACGGAGTGATCACCCTGCAAACATGAGCTCTAGACGGGACCACTATCAATTTAGGACGACAGTACCGCAGTGATGCGCTTTCTTTAGACCCAACGAAGACGCATCACTCCAATTCGGTCGTCATAAATTAATATTGGCCCCGTTAGAGCACGTTCTTGCAGGGTGATCACTCCGTCTGTTGGGCGGCCCAAGTATAGCCGAATTTGACTCGAACTTTTTATTTTGCCTAGATAAATTTCTGTTTTGCAAACTCAATTTTGTTGCTAGACGGCATTTCGACTCATAAAACTGACAGCCAGTAAGAGCGCGAAGGCCTAGCAACAAAATTTCGTTCAAAACAGAAATTTATCCGGCAAAATAAAAAGTACTCGTCAAATTACTGTTGATAAAATTTTCTCGAAATCGAAACAATGACAGACGTACATACACTACAACAAACAAAACAGTGGGGACTGTGTTTTTATTTTTTTAATTTTGTAGTGGAGTTAACCAATTAATTATTAATGTTAGTATTATTATTATTAAAATGTTGGTTTTCTCATTCGGAAGTACGAACTACCTAGGCATTTATGATTTGGTGGGCAAGAGAACAAATCAAGGCGTCATTCATGAGCCGGTTATCTATTTTGAAATTTTGACATTTACTAAAATAAATAGCAAATCATTAAATAAAGTTACTGATTTATGACTATTTTACTTTTTTTATGGGGCCATGGGAAAAATAGTGTACAGGGTCATTCCTCATTATTGACACCCCACTTACAGTAGTTATTTGACGAATTGTTAAAAAGTTTTACAGGCAAAGGACTTATGGTTTACTATATATTTTTATAATTCGTCATCAGAAAACAATTGACCATCGGAAATGTAATATTTCTGCATAACTATAATTTTTTTATATGAAACAACCTGTATATGGATCACGTGTTTAAAGCGCACATTTCTCTGATTCCAAAAATACATATTATATACTTTGCCTATGTTTGGATAGGACGTTTTTGAGATATTGGATCTTAAAGTTTTAAAAACAATATTGAATAAATAAATCATAGTAGTCATAAATCATCATCATTTCCGCGTCGTCTAGATTTTAAAAACATTAATGATATAAATGAAAATCACAGTCAGTTTATCGTTAATGTTATAAATAAAATAGATGATTATAGAGAGTGCATTAATAGAAATGTGGGTCATATTGAGCAGTTGTAAATAAGTTATTTATCAATAAATTCGTTTTTCCTACTTTTCTATTTTTTATATTTTTAGACTCAATATCTCAAAAACGTCTGATCCAAACATAGGCAAACTATATATTTTTGGATTCAGAGAAACGTGCTCTTTAAACACCTGAATCCATATACAGGATGTTTTATTTAGTAAAATGATAGTTATGCAAAAAAATTACATTTCCGATGTTCAATTGTTTTTTCTGATAACGAATTCTAAAAATATAGAGTAAAACATAAATCTTTTGCGTCAAAAACCTTTCAATAACTCGACAAATAACTGCTGTAAGTGGGATGTCAATATATGAGGAATGACCCTGCACATAACTCTATGGAACGTGCATTTTTTTTTTTTTTTTTTTTTTTTTTTTTGCATAAATTTATTATTATTATTATTACTACTAATAATGTTATTATTGTTATTATTGTTATAATTTTTTCAAAAAGTATTCGATGTAACACTAAACGCCTAAAATTTGTTAAAAACTTAGTTCAACTTTACACCCCTAATATGCCCCCGTGCATCGCAGACCCCAAAAACCAACCCATACGATGTGCGCTGGTCCGTCCTCTTTCCAACTACTCCAAAATAAAATTTGGATGTCACAAAAAGTATGCGATATAACAGTATCGAACGCTTAAAGTTTGCTAAAAACGTACCTCAACTTTACACCCCTATAATCTCGTCCTCGTGCATCGTAGATCCCAAAAACTAAACCATACGATGTTGGCTGGTTCATCCTCTTTCCAACTAGCCCAAAATCAGAGTTGAATGTTTCACAAAGTATCCGATGTAACAGTACCGACCCTTCCGCGCCCAAAAAATCGTTTTAACCCCCGAATTTTCGCCCCTCGAATCTTACATTTTCTATCACTCCCTCCGCCCAAAGTTTGAATTTGGCAATATCTTCAAAATGACACCTAAAACATTGACCTGGCCTACGTAGAACTTGCAAAAAATCGTAAAAACTGCGAAATTTGCATCCGGTACAGAAATCACTACTGGAACCCCCGTATACTGTCTCACTTCCCCATTTTCTATGTTAAAACATTTGGCACTAGCGTGCAAAATGAAAATAGAAGACTGCAGTAACTCTTATGTAGGAGTGGACTTCACCGGGAGTTGTTATAAAGCGGCCTAGAAAACCTCGCCAAATTAAATTTTCCCAGTTGCACTCGTATATTACACTTTATCGACAGAAATACTTTAAAATTACTGTTTTTCTTCCCAAAACTCGATATGATTCCCGATTTTGCTTTCCCGTATATAATTTTTTGCCGTAGATGTTTACTCGACGGTTGGCTTCCGCCAGTCTCTTTAACTTTTGTTTAATATTATTTAAAGTCCGATTAATGAACCCAGTATCTGCAGTATGTACTTGCAAAATTGGCTTTAAATTGTCCCTTTAAACTTTGGACTGTAGTTGGTCGACGTTTTAAATTTGATCGGCTTTGTATTTTGGGTGAACAACTTCCATGTTGGCACAAACATATAATTTTTGAAAAATGTTTACTCATCATAATTTCCGGTAGCAAAGGTGAATAAGAGGTCGATAGTAGTTAGGATATGAGAGCCTCAGAACAGTCCATCCAGTTCTTCAGGTGCCATCCACTTCTTCGGCTGCCTCAAGGACTCCTTCAGCAGCCTCTGGTGTCTGTCAAGGTCATTGGTGAAGAAGTGGGCGACGAAGCGAGCCTCTGGTGTCTTTGAAGGTCATGTCTGCAAAATTGCTTCGACAACAACACTCGCCAAGAGTAATGGTACAGGGTGATACGTTAATCGTAGTAGAACTAAACAGCGACGTTGCCGTGTTGTTAAAATAGCTTTTCCTGTTTTATCTACATATCCCGTTTTAAGCCCACTTACCCTACCTAAAATATTAAGGTCTTCCATGGAGTATAGCCATTAAAATGTTCAATTGCCGTACCTCTTAATAGATTTTTCTGATAAAAAATTATTAAAATTTGAAAAGAGACGCGACAGAATATTTATTCATCAGTAAACGTCAAAATCTCAAAGCTTCCTATATTTGAATGTACCTACCCGTGCGATTTTCAAATTTAACGCACAGTTACGAGTATAACACACGCATCAACGCAATTGTCAAGTTTCCGGCCTACTTTTCTGTATGTAACGTGTCGCTTTCGTAGGGGGTCGTGGGAAAACTCTTTAACTCGTACAAAATGAGTGGGTTAAGACAAAGAAATTTAGATACTTATTAAGCAAGCATTGCCCCCCCCCCTTGCTTTTTATAAAGCTATCAAATCTATTTTGGTACAACCTACATATTTTGAAATTATGAAAACAACCTTTAAATAAAACTGAAACATGAAGCAAGCAAGAGTGCCTACTCTTGTAAATTTCATGCCCACAAAACACATTATTCTGTCACCACAGATAGTTTCCATGACGATGACTTAGTAGGCAATGAATATATAGTAAACAAGGAAAGTGACAAAAATTTATTCTGTCAACTTAGGAGCAGAAAAATTCAATTAGTCATGGGATTTCGGCTAAAAAAATGTTGTTTCTGCTGCATTCCTTTGCTTATTGGAAGTTATATTTTTGTAACGTCGAACATTTTGGGAGCAGTTATTTGTATTATTGTAGTCTGCGTTATAGGAGCCTTTGGAGCGCTTCCCTTCATCATTCCTTCAATAATAGCAGGAAGTCTTGCTGTATATGCTTTGAAAAAGCGGAAGAGAACATGGATAAAAGTGTATGCATATTATGTTTTATTTGAAAGCATTTTATATTCTGTGGGATTTTCCCTTGTAACCTGTCAACTCATTCCCAGTAATCTTTCAAAAGAGTTGATAGACCGACTTGGTGGCACTGGCTTAACAATAAGCGTGGATATCGGTTTAATTATTGATTATGCATGGCAGGCAGTTGTATTTTACAGCTTATCTAAGGAAATTGAAGAGAATGATGAAGACACGTAATGAGGACTAATTAAAAATGCATTCTGTTTTGTGTATTTATTTTCCTTTTAAAATAAATAAATGTGATTTGTGGCCTCGTCTAGTATAAAATTGTACAGTACAGTAAAGAACAGTCTTACGAACAAGTAAGTAATATATTAAGCATTATAAACGTACATATTATTTTTGTCATGATAACTTTTTACTAATTTGCCTTCCTTAAAATTAATTGCTGTGCAGGATGTCTCGCTTTTAAGGTAAGCTAAACATGAATGGCATTATTATCAGAGACAGACACATTTGGTTAAATGTAAACCAGGCTAGACCATTCGAGTTTGCAATTTTTTTACGTCACATCTAATAAATTTATAATTGCTACGTCATCTCTGGGAATTTCAGATTTACTAGGTAGGTACGTCATAACTCCAGATTTCCAACTTCCTTTTTTCTACGTCACATCTTTGAATTCTGCGTTGTGGCGTCACGATGGTAAAAGATAAATTGTACTTAGGTGACAATTATTTGACAACAATGGTGGGGGGACAATGGACAGTTATCTAAGCACCTGTTTCATGTTATAAGAAGTTACAATTACTTTACAGTGGGTACCTATTACTAGGCCTGCGCGATATTGAAAATGTGATATCGAATATCGATATCAAAAAGATATCGATATATATATCGATATTTCGATAGACACTGATACAGAGTGTCCCAAAAAGTGTGCAACAGGAGGAAAACTCTTATATTGATTTCTTAGAAAACTTTGGCCTACGTAAAAGTTGGTGCTTGTTACTAAACGTAAGACGAATAATATCAAAAATTAGTCGGAGTTGCTAGGTTCCCACACGATCGCATGCATTATGGAAGAATGGAAGAAGCTATTTATTTCTGTTTTAGAATATGTATTTGCCCCTACCCAGTGGGGAGACCCTATATGTCCGCCACTGCCTCTATCAATCAGAAAGAAATATTCCTTGCTCATTATGAAACGTCTTACTTCTGCCTGTAATAGTCCCACTTTCCATTTTGATGTAAGTAGTCCATTAATTCTTCTCCAAAATAAGACAAATTTTAGGATGGGAGTAATTTATTGTCACCTGAAGGCTTGGCTGCATGTTGAAGGATAATGAGACAAAGTGAAAACGCCAGATCACAAACAATATTGAATTCAGTGGCGTGATTAGAATTTGGGGCCTCCCCACTCCGCCAGCAGTACTTGAAAGGAGGCCCCTTAGTTTGAAAAATGGCTACGATTTTTTATTGTAGCCATATTTATAACCAAAAATAAGACCAAACATTGTTTCGTTCTAAATGACCAGGGTAGCCAAAGACAACTGGTTTCGTCCTTTTTAGGACTTGTCAGTGCGGTACAGCTCTATACATTAAGAGCGAAACATACTTATATACTGACCTCCTACGGTCAGATGTCAGTAAGAGCTAATTAATTCATTAATTATTTATGAGATTCTAATGATACTGGATGGTTCCAACAATGTTCGGGCAAGTACGAGTGCCATACCAGGTGGCTGTCCTGTACATTAACAGCAAAATAATGTTTGATCTGATCTATTTATTCTAAACAAATCTTGTTCGCTATTCGTATGTACTATTATCAGCAAAAGTGGTATTAGTTCCAGTTTGCGATGTGAATCGCTTGTGACGGACGTTGCTATGTTTTCGTCAGCCGCGCTCCCCATAGACAATGTGCTTTTTCGTTATCCAATCTCAATACTTTGATGAATGCCCTTTGTTTACTAGTGTAAGGCTAAAGGCCTCGCCACATAGACCATGATATGCTATGCCAATGTAAAACACAGAAGTAGAGACAATGGAATTCAAATGGAAGTGTCCACATTGTTCATGTTTAAAGTAATTTACATACTGTTTACATGCTGTTTCTATGGATACGTATCCATGGAAATAAAATAGTAATTGGAGTAAAATGAACCCCAAAACAACGTTATGAACATATCCATTATTTAAATTTATTAATATTGACACCTGCCAATTAACAAAAATAAGTTTTCAAACTAATAACTATGGCTACCCAAATTTACATAGCATGTCCTATGTGGACAGCTCTGTGCCATGATAAACCTGATTTCTGTGTTTTAGTTAAAACTTATTAATGTAATTCTTGCTTTAATAAATTGGAAAGTTGTGGAGTTTTTTGATGTCCTCATACGCAGAAAAAAATTATCTTTCTATTGCTACCATTACCACCATTGTAACTATACGTGGGGAGCAGGAATTCCCAAAAACGTAATAACATGTTATTTCCCCATGTACAGCGTAAACATGGAAGTTTGTAACACGGTATAGGTAGGTTAGGTAGTAAATAATTAAAATAGGTACCCATAATATCGTAACATTGAAATATCGACATATTGCAATATCGAAATATCGATTTATCGAAACATCGATATATCGATATATCGAAATATCGATATATCTAAATATCGATATATCGACATAAAAATATAGATATATCGATATTTCGATATATCGACATTCCCGTATCGTTATTCGATATATCGATATCCATATCGATATATCGCAAAAAGTCGCAGGCCCACCTATTACTGTTTTAATCTGGCTTAAGCTTGGGGGATTAAGAATGCCGTGTAATACACATAAAATACCTACATCAACATCTTGCACTTGTTTATGTAGGTTGACAAGGAACTTGCACGCAAAACACAATTTTTCTAACTAATTGAGGCCGCGTCGACGTCGCAAAAAAAGGTCTGTTTAATAACTTACAGTAACATTTAGTATAAACTTAGGCAATTCAAAACTTGTAAATCAATCTCACCTACCTTTCGAGTTAGGCAAGAAATGTTTAGTTAGCAAAATGTCAGCCACAAGTTTGTCAACTAAACTTGTTACTTACAAGTGAATTTTTGACGTTTACAAGTAATTTACTTGTAAACTTGCGAAAATTTAGTTGTCATTAAAACCTGTTTACAGTCAGCAATTTTCAATGCGTGCAACTTATAATTGTTGCAATTCCTGCCATGCGCATGCGCCGTGAGCAATAATTTGAAGTTTATTGCTCACGGCGCATGCGCATGGTAGGAATAGGCAGGTTCGGTAATTTTCAAATTTCATTAAAATTGATAGAGTTTATTATACTGAAGGCAGTTATGTTGTTAATTTTTGTTAAAAAAATCCTTCGCCTGTGAAGCCGTTGCAAAGTTTTCCGTCTGTGCGAGGCTAGAAATCATACCTTGCAGCGAGAGTAGGCTGCGTGACGTCAGAACTTAGCATAACGTACAATAGTCCCAGCTTCAGCGCACAGCAATCCCATAAGTGTTATGCATATGCATGTGTACCTAGTTAAATTGTTCAATATTATTAAATGGTTCTAACTGGTGTTTTCTGTTTTGTACCCAGACTAATACATCGTACAGCACACCAATAAAACGGAAAAAGTGGTTCGTTGGAGCCAGAAGGAAAATTGGTCAGCATTATCGATATTATCGCGAGTTAGTTTACCATTGCAAAAATTTATAAAATTATCGGCTACCTCATTTCAGCCACTCTAAATAAAATTGAACATAATGTAATTTATCGACAGTTTTCTGGGACCCCTTGGTACTTGGTAACGTGTTACGGTTAGCATAATTTGAAACAGGATGCTAGGAGCATGACGGAGCCAAATACTGAATCGCTGTAGCGTTCCCTCCCTGAACTAAAAAAGGAAATTTTATTAACTATTTTACAATAATAATTAAATAGTACGTCATCATAAAGTTCTCTTTTGAAGATTGGTAGGACGCGTACCTCCATCCTTTCCCTGAGCTAGCCTACGCATTTCCGTAAAAGTAGAACATTCTACATCCCCAACTATTTGAGAGCAGTAGTCTAATCTGCTCCAACCTCTACCTCTTTATTCCTATCTCTGACTCTAGTATGTCGCGAACTATTCCTTTGTGTCTCAGAAGGTGTCCTACCATCCTACGATCCTATCCCCTATTCTTTATTGTCTTCCAGACTTTTCTCTTTTCCCCAACTCTTTCTAATTCCTCCTTATTGCTAACTTGTCTATCCACGGTATCTTCAACACCCGTCTGTAGCATCACATTTCAAACGCTTCTACTCTTTTTCAATCCGCTTCTCCCATTGTCCAAGTTTCGCACCAATAGGTATAATTTCGTACTCCATACATGCATCTTTAAGAGTCTCTTCCGAGTTTCTACATTAACCGTTCCAGAATATAGCAGTTGTTTCTTTTTGTTAAACAAGTACCTAGTACCTACGTAGCGTAGTTTTTTGATTCGCGTGAGTTGTGTTTGTTTCCGTTTTTTTAAAAAAATTCCAATCCGTTATAAAATTGTTAACTTGATAACTTGTCAATCACTTAGGTATACATACCTACATAAATGAGTAGGTATGTATTGTATTGTATTAGAGAATATAGGTAGGTACCTATTTTACAAACAGAAATAAGCAGGTATATACAATCTACATACTTACTTATACTGAATTATAAAAGGCATGTACAGTTAATAAATTGTTGACTTTGTTTTACTTATACCGGTCTGCCTTTACACTACTGTTTTGAGGTTGAATGAAATTGGGGTTAGATGCAAGAATCACACACCATTTCCACATTTACCGGGACATTTACCTACCGACTACATAAATATGGCAAATTATGTGAATCGGACTTTTGATACCCTTCTTGCATCATTAATCAATTATATTGTCTTTGTTTTATGTTTCCTTGACACCTTACTTTAAAAATTCACGCTCGAAATAGTCCCAATAAGTATGTTACGAGATAGGTACCTACCGCTTCGAGGGCATTCAAGAGAAGTGGGAGGAGCGCCTTACGAATCTCTGACGTCAAACCAATAACAAAGCGAACTAGCATGTGGGCGTGATAAGCTAATTTCTTTCGCTTATTACGCCTCAAAAAAAATTTTTAGAAAAAAAATTTCGCCGTAAATCAATTACAATAACAATTACTTGTACTTTTATGAAACGCTAATAACATGACATTTTGATAAACTTGTAAAAATTTACTTGTTACTTACAAACTTGTACCTTTGTGAAACAGGCGCGATGACAAGCCGGTGTGGCGGGACATTTCAAATTGATTTTACTTCAGCTTCCAAATTTCAAATAAAACTATAAAATAAGAGATCAGATAAAAATTGTTTATTAGTTAATACAACAGTACATTATACTGTTACTTATACAAAAACATATTCAAAAATAATGGAAGTAATCAATTTATGATTATGCATAATAATGGATTATAAGTGAAAAGTAAATGCTATAATTTTTACAAATATGTTCGTTGCCTTATAAAATGAATGTTTTTCCATAATAGTGTATTTTGTCTGCAGTGTATTATCAAAAAGTGAAATAAATGGTTGCTATTAAAAGGGTTCCATATATTGAAATCTATAATATTTAATTTTTTTCTGCGTCTAAACGTAATTTATAGGATTTATAAAATTTGTATTATTTTCAACCAAATGTTGAAAATGTTCATATCTTTGATTGGAAATCTATGTCTCACACTGATTATGTCTTTGAAGTCTTATCTACTTTACAGTAACCTCTATGATTTTTAAGTTGCAATTGTTTTTAGCAGTTATTTATTTTTTAGAAGGCTGTTTAAGTTTTTGTTTTATTTTACATAATGGAATGGACAATACGTATAATAAACTTTATTAAATGTTCTGCCTTGTTTTTGAAAATACCGCTTTCTTTGAAGCCTTGTCCCTCCATATCCATAATTGAAGGTGGCAACCCTTTTAGTGACACTATTAGTGTATTTTACTATTTTTTATCCGAAGTATAAACATGTGCCTAGATATTTCTCGCTACTTCCTTCTCAAATTCCCTCTGTGCCACTGCTGTCATGATGGAAGAAATGTTTGATTGAAATGACACAACACAAAAATAAATAAACTCTTAGCAGTGGCAGTAGGCGTAACTTGTCAAAATAAATTATTAAATTGTGCGTGCAAATGTAGTCCTCTGTATACGTTGGGAAAGATCCAAAAACGTTAAAGAGTGCTTTGAGAGAGGTAATGGCTTAACGTTGGTGTATGGAAATGTGACGTGCGACAAGTTTGGTATATTAAAGTCTAAAGATAAAAAAGATGAATGCACGTCTTTTTATTTTGCTTTAAAGCCAGGCTTTAGAACCATTATGCAACATCGCAAAATGAAATATTTTCTTGCAGGTCGCTAGTAATTCAGTGCAGAATTGTCCAATATAAATGCTAATAGTGTTACGGCTTCCGACTGCGTACGTATTTAATATATGTGAATATGTTATAAAGAACAATTCTATTTTCAAGTTAGTGTTTCCATTTTCTTGAGTTGATTGCAATCTATGACAGATTTAAGAATCACAATAACAAGTAAGCTATGAATGTTTTATAAGTTTACCCCACACACTAAAACAGTGACACTGTAATGAAACTTGACATGTGTCTCGTTGACAACGTCAAAATCTGAAGGAGTATGAAGGCTGAAACAATAAAACTTAATCTTATGCCACGAATGGCCCAATGCGCTTAAAAGCCCACCGCCACCCCAAGATATACAAACATTTAGGGCTCATAAAATTCGAATTTATGAGAACTTAAGAGTGAACAATTTTTTTGCTTGTTTGTCCTACTATAGTTTTAACTATTAAACCAATATCGAGTAGAGTTTGGAATCGAACCATATTTCCTGTTGAGACAACTGTTTTCATTTTTGTATAGTTCTATATTTTTCGAGGATCTTAAGTTAAATTTGTTAGTGGCTTACTTTCAAAGTTTTAGATTATGTAGTAACATTAAATTTATGCCCCGTATAGAAATATATAAAAATAAAAACAGTTGTCTTAAGAGTAATTTTGACCCAATTGCAAACTTAACTATGTTATAGGCTTTATTAAAAAGATTGTTGTTATTATTAAAAAGAGTAATTTAGGACAAACAGGCAATAAAAACATCACCCCTAAATTCACAGAAATCCAAGTTTTATGACCTCTAGACTATTTTGTACATCATCTTGCGCCTTAGACCATTCGTAGTCTTTCAGTTTAGTTTAATACTCCTGAAGATACTGACGTTATATGCGAAACATGTGCCAAGTTTAATTACTGTGTCACTGTTTTGGCGTGCGCTATAAACCTATAATAAAGAAGGCATAGTGAATTTGCCCATAAGTTTTCGATCCAACCACTGTGTGCATTGAAAGTTGGAAAAGTTATTTGATTAAAGTTAAAAAAATATGCATTAATGAAGTCTGTAAGATTTTTCTTGGTGCGCAAGAAATTTAATATCAGCGTGCCCTTTTCATTGAGTTAAGATTGCTTAATGTTTCCAAAAGGACAAATATCATTAATGATGAAATAGAAAATTACTATGCGTACTACCAATAAGTATAATAAATTATTGTATTGACCGGTTTCAAGATTCACAAACGATCTCATCATCAGAAATGGTAAATAAAATTCTAAACAAATTATTATGACAGTTGACAAGGAAACTAAAATTGAAAAAACAATACAAAAAATAATGATATCCATGAAACATGTTAACTAGATAACTGAATTTCAGTATTTACCTACGGGGCATAAGAAAACACAAAGGAAATTCGAATACCTCGTACCTTGAAGGGAAAAAACAATGAATTTAAAGAAAACCAATTCGGGAAAAAACAATAAATTCTATTGAAAAAACCTTCAAGTGAAATATCAGAACAGAAAAAATCAATCAATCAATATCCAAGAATTCTTGACAACTGCCAACTGCTAAACTTGAAAAAACTGCGAGGTCAAGTCTATGTCGTTCTGTCTTGACAACAGACAACTGTTAATCTTGTAATAAACTAAAAAAAAGAGAAATAAGTCAATAAATGTCATAATGAGAGAAACTGTAATACCGACACCTGAGAATTATAATTTTGATCAAAAGATTATTACAAAAGTTTAAATAAACTAGATTGTATTAAATCGACCTGGTCATTAAGTAAGTTATAATTTGTATCATTTTTATGTTTATAAATTTCTATAGACTCTAATATATCTAATTGATAACTCTTTACAAAATTAAACAATAATTTAGTATTTTCAAATATATTATCACATATTTTGTTTAACAGTAAAGACAAAACACATAAACTTGACCACACAGGTGTTTATCAACTAAATTGTTTAGACTGTAACAGTATATATATCGGACAAACTGGCAGATCTATACGTATTAGGTACAATGAACATTTAAGGTCATTTCGTTTAAGAAATGATCGTTCAAGTTTTGCTAATCATTTCTTTGATAACAATCATCAATTCCCTCCCCCAGAAAATACTAAATTATTGTTTAATTTTGTAAAGAGTTATCAATTAGATATATTAGAGTCTATAGAAATTTATAAACATAAAAATGATACAAATTATAACTTACTTAATGACCAAGTCGATTTAATACAATCTAGTTTATTTAAACTTTTGTAATTATCTTTTGATCAAAATTATAATTCTCAGGTGTCGGTATTACAGTTTCTCTCATTATGACATTTATTGACTCATTTCTCTTTTTTTTAGTTTATTACAAGATTAACAGTTGGCTGTTGTCAAGACAGAACGACATAGACTTGACCTCGCAGTTTTTTCAAGTTTAGCAGTTGGCAGTTGTCAAGAATTCTTGGATATTGATTGATTTATTTTTTCTGTTCTGATATTTCACTTGAAGGTTTTTTCAATTGAATTTATTGTTTTTTCCCGAATTGGTTTTCTTTAAATTCATTGTTTTTTCCCTTCAAGGTACGAAGTATTCGAATTTCCTTTGTGTTTTCTTATGCCCCGTAGGTAAATACTGAAATTCAGTTATCTAGTTAACATGTTTCATGGATATCATTATTTTTTGTATTGTTTTTTCAATTTTAGTTTCCTTGTCAACTGTCATAATAATTTGTTTACAATTTTATTTACCATTTCTGATGATGAGATCGTTTGTGAATCTTGAAACCGGTCAATAAAATAATTTATTATACTTATTGGTAGTACGCATAGTAATTTTCTATTTCATCATGGATTTCTACCAAATAGTCAAGACAGAAAATATTAACTACATAAATATCATTAAGTTTGTCTTAATTAGTCTTCTGTTTTCCTTTACAAAAATTAAAACACACCTTTTCCTTTTACCACTGTTCTGCTATTTCAATATGCAGTTTTCGCCATGAGCAAGTTATACAATTTACATTTAATTCGCAGAAACATAGGCAATTAAAACTGCTTAGGTAGAACAAAAGCAGGCAAAATTTGTACGTAAAATTACTACGAATTCTTTATAAGATTACCCCCACGCAAAAACAGTGACACTGAAATTAAACTCGACACGTGTTTCGCTGACGACGTCAGCATACTCCGGAGTATGAAGGATAACTAAAGTTAAAACTTGCATTACATTTGCTTAAATAGATACCTTCCCTCATACCCGAGAAACTCAAATAAAATAAAATCACTACAACTTGAGTTTCTTAGAGCTCTTAGGACATAGGCGCAATAAAAGTTTGGTTTCTTAGAACTAAAGGGTAGGCATGCAGGACCGAATTTGGACTCTGGCCATAATTACTGTTAAGACAACTGCTTTTATTTTTATATACCGCTTTACTTTCCAAGGAGTGTAAATCATATTTATTATTCGCTGAATTTAGTAGTTTTAACTTATTGATATTGAATTTGGCCATATTAGACTTATATGTACTGCTGTATTTGCAATGAACCAGATGCTCCTTAGAACGAGTTAAAATAAATCAAGTTATTTGTTCGATATATTTTTATCACAATTTCCGCTTGCTGACGTCGAATGAAATTATTAATTCGTTATCATGCATGCATGCATGTTGAATTTTATTTATAAACTCGAGTTCTTTACTGAAAACTAAAATTTTATTAATCAATTATACTTATGCACAATTTTTAAGTAGGAACTATGGACCTTACGGCCTTCCCTACTTTATGGATTTTCGGTAAACAATACCTGCGCGGTATTTTTGGATCAGCCACATGCTGTTTCCGGTTTTTAAAATACTAGTGTATATCGGTAGAAGGTGTACGTGTCGGTAACGACCGAAGGAGGCTGAGTTTATAACATACGGTAAAGTATAACAATTAACAAAATCTGCAATAATTTAGTATGCAGCAATGCCGTTCCATTCATGCTTTTTTAATAGAAAAAAAAAACAAACATAGTACTTTACTAGGGAAAGGTTCAGTCTAGACACTACCGTGTTGAATGCATAGCACGAGTATATTGGAAACAGCAATAGGTACGGATTCGGTTAAATGGAGACAAAGTTGCGCAGTTGGGGTACAAGGACTTAAGAAATCTTAAAAATTGTTTTTAGTTTTTGAGTTATTTCTAAAAAGGCAAGTTTGCGGAATGTAAGTTTGCAGAATTTTGTTTTGGTTTTTCATTTTAGTATTAGAAATAGCGAAAAATTAAAAATGCTTCTTCGTTGCGCAATTTGTGATAAGCTTTAATGTGGCAATAGAATTCTTCTTTTGCGATGTTTCTTTTCCATGGAACCATCAATTTAATTTTTTCACTACATACCTGGATTTTTTAGCAGAACAGATAGTGGTTAAATTACCTATGTTTTAAGCTAGTTTTAGTCATCATAAGGATTTTTGAAGTGAAACTTCTTTTGTCTCGATAAAGTAAAGTAGCATTTACACTGACTTTCATCACAAATAGTACGCCGGATAGCGACATTTTTTATAACTCACTTCAGCGCACTTCGTATTCATATAAAATTGTAAATTGTCTGTTGGAAATCAGGAATATCCATGTGCGAGACCCCAGCTTGGCACATTTTTCAATTGGCAGGTCTTCAAAAATGTGAAAGAAAAAAGGTAACCTAAATCTTTTCAGTGCCCCTGTCTTTAGATTACATTAATTAATTAAATCATAAAGAACAATAAATTACCCGAGGCCGAGGTCCTGATCAGCTTCAGATCAGAGGAAGACGTTTTAAACATGTTTAGAAAAGAAGCTCTACTTAGTCATTTCAGCTCGTTTGAATCTAAGTAGGACTACTTTCCAAACACTTTCAGAACCTCTGCCTCTGCTCAGGGACTGCTCAGAATCTCTACAACGGGTATTTTCTCGTTTTTTATTGTGTAATTAATAAGTTGAATCATAAGGCAGAGACGTTGAAAAGATTTAGGTTAACTCATTCTTTCTTTTAAATTTTTGAAGACATGCCAATTGTAAAATGTCCGACGCGGGGTGGGCAGAGGACAATTTTCCTGTTTGCCATCACACAAACTACCAAATTTACAACCTCTGCCACACGCTAAAATCATTTGAAAATTGATGTCACTATCCGGCGTACTAAAATTTATTGAATTTGAAATTTCATTGCTTGTCATAGGCTTTTATACCTTACCATTTACATTCAAAATTCAACTTCAAATTTTCCTAATTTGACCTTGAAGTCGTGCAAGCGAAAGCTCCTGCTTGGAAAAGGCAAGCAAGTACGCCAATTCGCTCTGAAATTGTCATGCGCAGTTGATAATTCACGCAATGCGCACAGTCCAAAAAAAGGGTTTCAAAATTTTCTTGAATTCTTGGTAGTTGTTGCAAGACTTGAGTGCATTTAAGTTTCCTTTCAATATATTTCAATTCTATTGTTAATACAAATTATTATCTTCCATAGAACATCTGGCAAAAAATACGAACATAACCTACAAATTTTGACATAACAAACTGACAATGTAAATGCTTCTTCACTTCCATCACAAATTTAAGCCGATGTGAAATTCAATGTAAATGAAGCTTAAGTTCCTGTGTTGGCAAATGCGAACGTCACGAAAAGTGAAACGAATGGAGGGGACCAGTCTGAGAAGACGGGCAGAGGGAAAAAGGAATATCGAACGCCCCACTCTTTAGCCACCCACTGTCTCATGCTTCGCGCTATTTCTCTCAGGCAAGCGCCAGTAAGGCGAGGACACAGCGTTTCAGTTCTCGGGACACCACAAAGCGCTTGGTTAGAAGCATTAAAATTCGATTTATTCTTTCATAATTATTATTTTGATTTTGATTTTGATATTATTATATTATCGATTTTTAGTGTATTCGAAGTGCGATTGGTATTCTATAAATTAATGAGTATATTCCGGTGTTAGGAAAATTAGAATAAACGTTTAAAATAGTCTTGTTTAATTTGTGCCAGTTCCAATTTTATTTTTTTTTAATTTTGCGGATTTCTGGCATGCAGTAAATAAATAACTGTATAACAATAGAATGATATCGACGTTTCGTCCCCTTTCGGGGGCTTTGTCAAGATCTATTAAAAACTCGTCTTTTGTTTTTTTTGTTTTTTGTTTTCTTTGTATTTTTTCTCAGAGAAAATCAAAACGCACATAGACCTATCATTTCAGTTTTAGATTTGAGTGAAGACATGGAAGTAGATGAATAAAGATATATTTGAAACTCATAAATGCATACACTCCAATCATCTGTTTACCCTACAAATTTTTCATTTCTCTAATAACGTTGAAGATCTCGCGTGGCGACCACGCACCCAGTTTTTTAAAATGGAGCCATTGTCGAAGAAGACAAATAATTATATTCCCACATTAAAGCTCGTCACAATTTGCAATGAAGAAGTATTTTTAGTTTTCGTCATTTCTGATAATAACTTTTTTATAAATAATCGGAAATAACTCAAAAACGAAAAATATTTTTTTACATTTTTTTAAACCGTTTTAATAGTCCCCGAACTACGCAACCTTATTGCACCATTTAGCCGAAACCGTATTCCATATTTTGCCATTTCCAATATCCCCATGACGTGCATTCTTACCTTGGGTAAGTAGAATGTATGTAGGCTACAAGCCGACATTATTTTTCTAAGTAGCGCGATGCCCGAACGGCCGTTTAATTTTTTTTATTCGTTCGATTTAGAGACATTTTCAATCCTAGTCTATGGATCCTTAAAAACACAAGGTCTCAAAATATTGGATGTAGTATAGGAATTCATACATCTATTTGTAGGATACGGTTCCAAAGAACAATGCAAATATAACATTTCTTTAAACGACCCCATCACTTACATCAACATCCCGTCAAATCACTTTTTATTAGTGAGTCCCTAGAGACGACAAAAAACTTATTCCTATATTTTCTACTAAAATATATCCTATGTGGCATTTCAAACATGCATTGATACAGCGCTTGATGAAAAAGGTTCATTTATTCTTATTATATCAGTTATCAGGGCCTTCTACGTATGTGATGAAAGTGCGTATTTTGGACGTGAAATGCTGTAACAGTTCTTTACTTTCTTATATTATAACAGAGCAACACAGTTAGAGGAATTTATTGGCTACATAAAGCACGGCAACAACTGTAAATAAGGTTTCATGAATTTACGGAGCGTTTTATTCTCAATGTTTGGAGAATAAAAACGCCACCCCTTCAACGAATGTGTGAAGTTGATATGTATGTTTCCTGCTTACCCTGCAGTCACATAACTTTGATTTTATATTATTCAGAAGTCAATTTTGTTTTATATGGGTTCACGTGTACTACAGTATGTAATTATATCCTCTTAATAGTAGTTTTTATAAAGCGTTGTGCTTTCAATTTTTAACTGACTTCTGACGGACTCTACATCATTATGCGATCGTTCCAACGAATGCATCAACAATTCGAGACCTCAATTTGGAACCAGTTTTTGGAAACTCAAATAACTATACAGGGTGTTGCTTTCGGTTGTTGGAATCTCTGACAGTCGATAATTCCCTTAAGCTCAAGTTGAAGAGAGGATTCAATGAAACTATTGCGAAGGAACCAAAAATAATATTCAAACATAAATTGGCAAATTTCTCAAAATATAGGTATCTATATATTACACTCGGCCCAATAAATTTAACTTCCATAAAAAATCTGAAACATCAACATTGCTGATGGTATTAATTTTCAACTAATTTAATCTGTTTACATAACTAATTCAGAAGGAAAATTACAGGCAGACAATCTAAAAAATAATTAGACGCATTTCGCACGATGGCTGATGAGCACAGAAAAAGTTGGGAGGGAAATCATAAAAAATGCACGAGACAAGAAACATTATGTAGAATTTATGTAAGAGTAATAAGATTGATATAAGAAACTTGAGCCAACCTCTCAATCAATCAGCAAGACAGAGCAGTAATTTTTTGTCGAATATTTTTCAATATGCTTACAAGATCCCAAGAGGGATAGATTATATAGGGTGTATCGAGATTACATCGCTCCATGTGTTTTGGAAAATGTTTTCATTAATGACATATACTATATTCTTTATTGTAAATGTACATTTTCCGAATCGGGAGGTTACTCTTTGACTGCCAAGGAGGGCTGACGTACCCTCCCCACTAAACTGTAAATTATATTTTATTTAATGTACTATTGTGTAGTGTTAATAAAATACCAGGAATGTTCTTTTGTTGTAATTTATAATATTGTTGTAGCATTTTTATGAATTTGTGCAGTGTTCTTCCTGTTGTTCGTTCATATTTTTGTACGTTTATTATGAGTTTGGTGTTGGTTTAATTTGAATTTGCGCATTATAAAGCGCGTAATTATTATCACTGGAATCTTAGATGAGGCAACCTAACTTATAAGAATTTAAATGGTACATACGAGTTTAGTTGCGTTTGATCTTAGTAACTCTGACACCTTGCAGATGATAATGTAAAAGGATTCACGCTTCAAGGTAGCAATATATGCTATTTCATTACCGACAAGCTGCGTGGTGAATAAGTAGGTACTTGTAGATAGTTTAGTTATATTACAATGTCGACGCTTAACAATCGCACTCGCAGGAGGCATGAAATAGGCCCGCAGTTATCGGTATGTTGAATTTGAATGGGGAATGAATCGGGGCGAGCTATTGGTTTCAAAATATTTATTGTATGACGGTACCTAGAGTGTAGCCGTAGTCAAGTACCTACCACACTAACACATTAGAACTTTAAAAGACTAGAGAGCCCTCAAAGCAGGAACCATTATTTGTATTTGTACGGCGCAGCTGTGTGCCCACAAACCAAACTGTTCCTTCTTTTGTTTTTTCTTTGCCATAGCAGGGCCTATTTGCTTATGTGTTTATGCTAGGGGCATGATGGAAACTCATTACGTTGTAGGTTGGTTTCCTGGCGTTTTGCCACCGTTCAGTGCACGATCTCGTCAAGAATTTGCTCTGTAATTCAATGCATGTCGGGGTGTTTGCATGAGGAGTAGTTGTTTGAGCATGTTCGGGTCGATTTTTCTCATATTTTTTCTTCTCAAAATGTTTCATTTTGCTGTAGAAAAACATTAAAAATTTGCTTGCCGATGAGAAGTAAGTTTGTAAGTTTCTATTGTAACAATGCACAGAAGTAATGCCTAAAACTCTAACAAACTTAGAGTGGCATTCCGTAATTGTTCGACGAAACCGCAACCTGCAAATCAACAGAGAAGGAAATACTAAATAAGTCCGTCCGTCTACGCATGTACTGATGTCCGAGATGAGCACGAAGGACGTCACGCGAAAAAATCGGAATTCTCGAATTAATCTTTGCACGCAGCACCAAGATGACGAAATATCAAGAATGCGAGATGAATCTCTGCACACGTGACCAAGCGCTGACGTATGAAATCTCGAAATCAACCGCCGCCGAAGCCCCCCTCCCAGCTTATAAAAGTGGATGCTCCAGATGGCAGAAAGTAGTACTCGGTTGTCCGGCCATCAGCTGGGACCAGTGCTCCCAGTTGATGCTGGCTGCCGCATCCGAAATAGTACCTGATCGACCGTTCCGACTACGCCGTGTGTTCAAGCTGATAGTGACCGTCCTGTAAATTTAGAGTAAGTGCCCGGGGTTAACTTGCTGTTATTGTAAAAGATATCACCAATTAAACATTAACCAGTCACAAGCTGACTGGCCTATCCTGTCCGTACCCATCAAGTAGTAATGTGTTCAAACTCAGTAATTAGGGACCTGCCAGTGAAGGTTAAATGGATTTGGCACTCTTGTGCGACTTTGGTCTATTAACGAGACGATATAGGTACCGGCAGAAATCGATTGCACCTGGGTAACTGAGGGCCCCTGGTGACATGCTGAGAGAGAGCTAATTATCTATCGGTGACGAATAAGCTAGCGGCGTCCCCTAACGAGATCGCAACCTGGTTACTGCGACGAAAGTCTCTCACCGAAGCCCGTCTAGGAGTCGGCATATTTTATTGCTGCTACGAATACTCAGAAACACCGTAAAAGTTCAGTTTTGATCATACGACGAACCTACCGCACTATCAGGATACTCCGCGAGAACCGCTTTTCATTTCCCTGTACATATTCTGTAAATATAGTCAGTTTTATTTTAACCGTTTGAATTAAAGTATATAAAGTTAAAGTAATAGTAATAGTAATAGTAATAGTAATAGTAATAGTAATAAGCGAACGTACAGATCCTCTTAAATATACAGCGTGTCCCAATAAGTGAGACCGAGGGGCCCGAACCGAGAACGTCGTTGAATAAGTGACGTCTGAAAAGAAGAGATAAAAGAAGCGTTGTACTATACGTCAATGCTTTATTTCGTTTACTTCAAATTCGGTAAAGCACCATCTAGAGACACATAGGAGTAGTGTACATAGGAGGATTCTGGACCAAATTCTAGTCCAGTGAGACGTCAGATGAGCTACCTGCATAGGTGTGGCAGGTGCGAGGCAGGTGCGGAAGCTAGGCGACAGCCAGGTGTGGGGCCGGGTGGGGGCGGAGAGAGGACTAAGCGAGTTATTTGGCCAGGTGCAGGTGCGGGACAGGTGCAGTTGCAGGTATGTATTGGCACAGGTGGAGTAGGTTTATGAACAGATTTGAACAGCTTTATGATCAGCTTTGAACAGCTTTGAACAGTTTTGAACAGCTTTATGATCAGCTTTGAATAGCTTTATGAACAGCTTTATGAACATCTTTGAATAGCTTTGAACAGCTTTATGATCAGCTTAAACAGCTTGAATAGCTTTATGAACGGCTTTCCACCGTCGGTCTGAACGCTCGATGAAGTCCGCCATTATTACTCTGATTTTTAGTGTATTTTCTGATGTTTTTGCAGTATCTAAAAATTAGGACGACTTTATAAAAATAAACTGGGCTAAATTCCGAATTTCGTTTTCTTCTTTGTTTAGCAATGTCTAAAAATAAACACAATTGTATAAAAACACCTTGTTACTACAACGTCAGCGAAAATCCACACCAGCATCTACTCTACCTGTGCTACTACCTGCACCTGCACCTGCCCCGCACCTGCACCTGCCCCGCACCTGCACCTGCCCCGCACCTGCACCTGCCCCGCACCTGCACCTAGCCAAATACCTCGCTTAGCCCCCTCTTCACCTCCACCCGGCCCCATAACTGGCTCTCACCTAGCTCCCGCACCTGCCTTGCACCTGCCTCATATACGCGGGTAGCATACCTGCCGCCTCACTAGAGTAGAATTTGGTCCAGAATCCCACTATATAACCTACTCATAGGTATAGTCTTGTTCTTAAATTGCACACAGTCTTCGGTGGGGACTACGCGGACTGCCGACATGTACGTTGCCGGGAAAGGCCGATTCATATTGCACACTGTAATTTAGGGTAGTTTGGAAAAAATATTTGCTACACTGCACCTGCACTTGGATCTTATTAGGAAGTTAGTTTTAAGAATCAAAATAGAATAAAACTATATATGTAATGAAAGATGGGCATGTGCCTTTGGACCCTGATAGGAGCTTCTACATCATTGTGGTAAGTAACTATAAGAAATCTATATTAAGAATTATATTTATGTCGTTTTCTAGGAATGGTGCATATTCTGAGATAACTATTTATAAGTTTTTGACCTGTTAAGAAATGAAATAATGACTACGAAAGTAGAGAATTTAATAATACGTTCCACGTGTCTCAGAAGAACGCAATTTTCTTTAATTAAAATCCACTATAAGATTCGAATAGTACGTGCAACAGCAGGCAATTCAGAACTGCGAATTGCCCTTTAGAACGATCACGCAAATCGTAACCTAATGAGCTTTCCGAGGGCGCTGCTTGCTGAAAAAGAAAGGATGGCCCATTTTGTGGTTACATTTCTTGTAAAATGGGGAAAAATGCCGACCTTCATTTCGTGAAAGCCCTTTCGCTTAAGGTATTTTAGCTTTAATTTAGGAATCTTTTTCCTTAAGTGTTTCATTCCGGACGTTGTAAAATTGATTAGGCCCTATTTAAGTGGGAACGATGTCTAAAAATGGGTAGAAAGAAGGAACTAATTTGAATTTTAATTGAGCGCTACCTAGGTTGTATACACACAATAAATATTAATTAATTGAAGAGCTAAAGTTTTATAGACCATTCAGTTTCATGTAAAAGTCGTTTTCACTTCGTATTTGGATATGTCTACAGGGAATATTGTCATCTAAATGTTGTTGGTAGCAAAATATATTACAGGGTTTACAATCAACGTTAATGTCAAGTATAATAGTGTTCAACACCTTTGGTAAAGGTAAAGAGCATTGTGAGTTTGCTTTTCAAGTATCAGTAACGAAATCCCGATTGTCTCTCGTTTTCCGGTGATTTATTTAAGTATACCCAATACAATTCAAGAATCAATTGTACCCCTAACCACATAAAATTTGAAATACTATATGCGCATTTCGGCAGCTAAGCTGCCATCTTCAGTAGCAGGAAAAAACCTATAGTAATAAAAATAGCAATAACAACATTAATGAAAAAATATAATATAAAAAAAAACACACAATTATATATATGACAATAATAATAACAACAATAATGATAATGTGAAACAATGATAGTGACAATAACAATAATATAGGTCAGGTATTCTCTGCTCACCACTCCGAAAGAATCGAAGTGCACTCGGTCAGCTCTCAAGCTAGAATGAACTCCGCACGGAGAAAATCCCCAATATATACTTAAAGTGACGTAGCACTGACGTTACTTGTGACATCAACATTAATCACACTAGGATAGAAAATTCAATATCCGGGCATACGCTCATTTTTATACCACTCTATTCTTATTTTCACTATCACAAATGTACAAAAAGGTTGCCATTGCCATCTTTACTGCAGTTTCAATTAAAACATCCTATCTTCAGGATAATTGACTTGAATGAAACAAAAAGAAAAAATGAATCCCATATTACCAAATAATCTCGAAGGTCCATGGCTTATATGGGCTAGCAAATAACTACAGTAAACTGCAATAAAGAAGACCTTGACCCCTGCACCCTTACATTTTTCTCGTTAAACCCTACACGCCTACACATTGACGAATCTAACAATACGGAATCAGAAATTTGACCTAAATCTGAATTAATAAGTTTACCTTCATACTTGCGAATAAACATACTCTCATAAGCGTCTAATTCCCTATTGTCCGATACCGACCTCATAAGCCGAAGATCCTTCTTATGTACAGGGTGGCCGGTATCAAAGATATGTTGGGCAACACTTGACTTCTCAATCCTATTATATCTAAAATGTGCCATATGTTCTTTAAACCTAGTGACGATTGTACGCCTTGTTTGCCCAATATAACTCTTGTCACAACTACTACACTTTATTTCATAAATTCCCGACTTCTGCTTGTCCTCTACTTTATCCTTGGGATTTTTTCATTAATGTTGTTATTGCTATTTTTATTACTATAGGTTTTTCCCTGCCAATGAAGATGGCAGCTTAGCTGCCGAAATGCGTATATAGTATTTCAAATTTTATGTGGTTAGGGGTACAATTAATTCTTGAATTGATTATTTAACCACAGTCTCTTACATCTTACATCCTTTATACCCAATACAACAAAGCACGTCTGTCAACAAAAGCCCGCAATCGTTCCTACTTCTCTCAGTTCCGTTAATTTGTGAATAAATTAAAAATGTATCTATGTATTTTGAGGTCCCAAAAATATGTATTTGGGAAAATCTTTTTCCACTAATTTTGTCTCATTAACTGAAAATTCTATTGATGAATGTATTTTAAAATTATGCTTGGGGGTTGTTTGAGAATTGTGTTGTTGGTTTCTGTTTTTCTTGAAAGCAAGCGATCGATTTTGTTTTTTGTTTTAAATATTTTTTGTTTATAATGTGGTTAATTTTGTCTCTAGTGTTTGAATCAAGATTATCAAATTCTAGTCTGTGGAGACTAAAAGTCATCTTCCCGAATTAGAGTCGAGTTACTTCAGCAATATTGAACCCAGCAATATCTGATTGACGCAGAAATTGAAGAAATTTTATAATGAATTCTACCACTTACATATTTTGGTACAGCCTTCCTATACACCGTCGGTGGCGGGAGAGAATTTTTTGAATCTGAGGGGTGGGCCCCATTCCTTTAGTGTACAGGAAGGCTCTACCAAAATAGGTAAGTGGCACGATTCCTAATAAGAGTTATAATTTCTTAAAAATTCAAAAAATTATCAACCGCCCCCGACGGTTAGGCAAACGAATCTGAGGAGTGGGCGGGATGGGCGGGCCCCACTCCTGTAAGTGGTACGATTCCTAATAAGAAAGCTAAGTATAGATTTAGTTTGTTTGTAAGTTCTGAAGAAGCTACAGGCTGGGAACGTAGCGTTGGGACGAGTATAAATTGTAATAATACATAGTGTGGAGTGTGAAAAATAGTTATTAAATATTATAGAACTCCTTATCTTATTTCAAGTTTAAAAATAATACGGAAATTGTTTGTGTTGCATTAAAAACCATGCCGCAAGAAATAGAAACACGCTCGAAAAAGGCTGCCAGCACAAATGAAACCGTTGATGTTGTTGTTGCTGCTATATGGAAAGTTATTAATTCCCAGGAGTTTAAGGACACACTGGCTCAAACAGTAGCTTATGCGGTGAGTAGAAAATTTGATGAATATATTGAGAATCAAAATTTGGTTCTGCAAGGATTGCAGAGGGAGAATGAACAACTTAAAGTAATGAATAATGTACTTACATCTAAGTTCGACAAATTGGAAAATTACAGCCGTAAAAATAATCTCCGTATCTTTGGTATTGCTGAAAATCAAAATGAAAACACTGATCATCTTGTAATCGATGTACTAAATAATAAAATGAGTTTGAATATAACCCTCGAAGACATTGAAAGATCGCATAGGGTTGGTAAGAAGAAAATGGATGTGAAAAGGGCTATTATAGTGAAGTTCTCAAGTTTCCGAATTCGTAACATGGTCTTTACCAAAAAAAGAAGTTTAAAATCGACTGGAATATCTATTCAAGAAGACTTGACATCAGTGCGATATGAACTGTAGGCGTGCGGGCCAAAAATTTAAGTATCACAATGTCTGGACTTTGGAGGGAATTGTGTTTGTGAAGATCAACAATAATATCTTTAGGATTGAAAATGAGGACGATTTTGTCAGAGTTGGGTCTTAAAGCATTGTAAATAATCTTGATATACCTATACCGGTGTCAATTTATATTTGTTTATTTTTCTTTCATATATTTTTTTGGAGTTGTTGGACATGTTGTGGTTTTTCAGTTATTTCGTTTTTGTTCTGGTTGTTGTTTTTGGGCTATCTTTACCTGCCTGCCAGCTCATTTTTGTATGATTTATTTTTTTTTATTTTAGACTGATATATGTATCCGAACAGAAATTCGACATGTTAGTGGACAGAAAATGCGCACGCATGCCTCTCCTTCTCCTGGGTTTCGATCTTTCGATCGATCAGCTGTCGTTGAAAGCTCCGTCTATTATTGTTTATACGGCGTATTTCGTAATTTTTGTGCTATTTAGGATTTATTTGAACAGATAACATATTATATTGAACAGGTAAGGAAATGTTCATGTAAGTACGTTACATTAAAACATTTTCATCGCAGTAGTGATTAGTGTGTGCTTCTGGAAGTTGAATGTTTGTTTTTGTCTCTCAGTTGTACCGAAATCGTTGCTTTCTTTTAATAATACCTAATAATAATTCCACAGTACATTGTGCAATCTGTTTCATCGTTGCTTTCTTTTAATAATACCTAATAATAATTCCACAGTACATTGTGCAATCTGTTTCAGAATAGCACTTTTGAGGTTAAATACCAAAATACCATACGGAAATACCTGGAGGCGACCGAGGCAAGTGAAATGTAGAATCTGGAATATTTAACAAGAATACGATGCATAATCAGACTCGATATCCTTCACGTACATGTGCAATACTCCCCCCTTTCTCATTATTATGGCGCTGCTTGAAAGGTTAGTTTAGTTAGATTTTTACGGTAATTGTCATAAACTTATAAATTTTGTTTTCGTGACAATTAAAATACAGGATCATAGATGCATAACAGCTTTTGAATGAAAACGAAGCTCGATCAGATGTTTTGTGTGAAGAAAAGTCTTAATAAAAGCGAGGAAGAGTATATGATACTTCCGAAGGAAAAGATTTTTAAGGGAAGGCGCTCCATGGACAAACTCAATATCTAAATATATAAATATAAATTTATACCATACTTTAAGGTTCTTTATGCTCGAAAGATTAGTTTTCTTCTTTTTTATAGGTAAACGCGAAATTAAATGTAAATTCAATAAAAGTTCGAGCAGGTAAGAGTTGTTTTTTCCCATAAATAATGCACTTTGGCTCTTGCACAATTAATTCAAAGTGGATTTTTAAATAATTTGACTGGTTTTGTGGTGCTCGCGGCTTGGTCCCTACCAGTCACTTTTTTGCATTGATTGTAAAAATGTATGGTCATGTCATTAATACTAATTTCCAATTTGTTGGGTTCGGGTCAAATAGAAGGACAGTGTCACTATTTAATAACGCTCTCTGGTTGTAGGTCCAAAAAGGGAGTTTCTTTGATGACAGTCGTGGTCACTGTTTAATAGTGATTTGTTTGGTTTAAGTCAAAAAAGGTGTTTCTTATAACAATCATGCCCAAGGAAACACTACATTATGCCAAAATCTATTGTTTGGTTTAGGTCAAAAAAGGTGTTTCTTATAATAATCATGCCCAAGGAAACACTACATTATGCCAAAATGCTGTGTGCTGTCGTTCAGGGACATTTCAATTCACTGCAGAAAAATCATCATAGTGTTGGGCAATACTCTGAAAAGTATCGATACCGCGTATCGATCCGTATTGGTTTGAAGGGGATCGATACGTGTATCATAGTCAAAAGTATCGATACTCGAAATATCGATAGTATCGAATCGGATTTTTCAATTGTTACTAATAATCCGAAAATTATTAAAGCAATGTAGATTTGTTGTTTAATATAGGTATACAGCTTAAGGCTTACAATAGAAAACGATGCTAGGCATGCAGCCAGCATAGGTAAGGAAAGTATGCAATTTTTATTTTCAAGTTTGATTTTTTTAAGGATTATTTATGCGATACGCGATATTTGATACCTGGTTTATTATATGGAAAATATCGGCAGGACAAGAAGTATCGTTACAAAATATCGGGTGCGCGATTTCTAACTGATTCGAAATTTACAAACCTCCGCGAACGAAATATAGCTCGACTTCGGACTGTCTTGTCTAATTGACAACGTATCGTTCAAAAATTGATCTTATGACTCGGTGAAATTAACATTGTATGATTATCCGCATTTGTCCAAGAGGTTCTACGAACGCTGGATTTTTGATAAGAATCTAGCATTGTTCGTACCACGAACACTTCAAATCGCAATGCGCACGCGCATTTGTAAGGAATTGGTTACGGACCGTCTCCGCGGATAAACCTAATAAGAGCAATCTGTGCCAAACTTGCGCATTTGGCGTTATGTGCTAAGGACGGTTTTTTTGTCCGTACACGTAGGTTCAAATGATCCAGCCACGCTTAATTGACGGTAACCTGACAAATATTTAAAAAATAAAGTAGAACAAACAAAAAAACTACCAGCGCTGGTATCGAAAACACGACTACGGTGCATGGTCATCTGATACGCTACCGACACGACACAATTGATTCAACTCACAGCAGTTATATAACCTTACGGGCGTTTATAGTACTACTGTAGTGCACGACTGCATGCGAAATTGACAGGGGCACGGGTGCCACTTGGGCACAGATTGCTCTTATTAGCTCCTAATATCACCGAGCACTAGCGATAGGCGCTATCGAATGAATTTTGCTATCGAATGAGTAGTTTCCACTATCGAATGAATCATTCATTTGCTTACAGACGGCTGCTGGGGTAAAGGGCACGTGTTTCATATCTGCACATGCATTTTATTATTTTGAACGATAACTATTCCTTCGATAATTCCAGTGTTCGTTCGTCGTTCCCTTGGTTCACTGAAGGGGGCTACTAAATAATTCAGTCAGTACGTACATTTTATTCCATTGCTAAAAGATTCAGTTGTCAAAACGAATGAAACGTAATGAAATGAATGAATGGTTTTAGTACTATCGAATTAAGTATTCGAATGGTTGTGTACTATCGAAAAATTCATTCGATGCGCCCAACACACAACACTACTGAGCTAATCAATACGCAACATTTCCATTTTGTCAAAGCTGTGACTTGGATTTTTCATTTTCATAAGTTTTATTCTGCTACGATTTGTGTGTGTGCTGTAATTCGATATAGGATATACGTTTGTACATATTATTATTAATGCAGTGTTTTGGTAAGAGGTTTAAAGGTGAGTTAGAGTAGGAATTTTACAATTACTTTGCAGTTATAGGTTACGTTTTCTGAACCCTTGAAAATATAAATATAAATTTTCATTTTAGGTGTGCGTATGGCATGGTGATGCTTTAGTAAATATACATATATTGAAAAGGTGAGTAGCAACTGGACCGTTTTAACAGGTACGTTACAAACTTTGATATTGATCAACAATAATCAGAGGACAAATAACAAATAAAAAACTAGACCAGAAAGAGATTTAAAGAAAGACGTTCAAACAGAGACAAGAAAGGCAAAATCAAAGACCCAGATTTTAGACCAGAGAAAGATTTAAGTATACATTTTAGAGTAAAGAAAGCTACAGGCAGTTTGAGAATTACCTAAAGACGATCAAAGGCGAAAAACAAGGAGACAAGAAACGCAAAGAAGAGAAAGATTTAAGTAGGTATATATTGTAGAGCAAAAAAGTAACACAGAATTATATATCCTTGTTATAGTGCAACGAGTACAGATTCATAGCACAATAGTAGGGTTAGGTATTGTCACGAAGTATGCCTCGTAGAAAACTCCATCGAAGTCCTGAAGAACAAGAAGAATATATGAAGCGTAGACGACAACAGAAAGCTGAATATGAACGTCGTCGTCGAGAAGCTGAACGAAATACTGCAAGAATTCCACAAATACAGCATCAACGAAATTATCGCTCGAGGAAAAACAATTATATTGATCTCACTTTGCTTGGGTTTGATGATAGTGTTAGTGAACATTATATTTGTGCCATGAGTGTTGATTGCATACATTGTAGTGCGAAACATTTTGTTTCTGAAAGAGTGTCAAATAAAGGCAATTCTTTTAATGATTGTTGTAATCATGGTGAAGTACGTTTACAACCTTTACCTGCTTTTCCTGCTTTTCTGGAGTCCTTGTTCAACGGTTCTCATCCAAAATCTAACACATTTTTTGAACACATCCGAAGTTATAATAGCTCATTTTCATTTGCATCATTTAACGCTAATCTGGTAAATTTTAATTCTGCACGTAGAGGTCCATTTTGTTTTAAAATTTAGGGGCAAATATATTATCAAATTAATACAGCACTTTATCCATCCTCTAATGAGACCCCAAGTTACGGTCAGCTGTTTATTGTTGATCCCCATGAAGCAGTAGAATTTCGTTTAAGTCAGAATTCGCAATGTGATTTAGAAATTATAAAACTAATTGAGAATTTCATGCGTGAAAATAATGTATTTGCTCAGTCTTATCAAATGATGGGGGAAGAATTGGAACACCAACGATGTATCAGTTTGAATGAAGAACCTGAACTGCACTTGTTGTTTACGATGAAACCTGTTATGTATCGGAATCGTTATAACTTCCAAAGGGTAAATTAAGTTGCTGCAGTGTTTTCAACAACAGCTGATGGTGACATTCCAGAGTCTTATGTAACAGTAAGAAATAAAAGTAATAAATCTTTACAGTATGTGAGTACTATGGATTCTAATGTAAAGCCGTGGATCTATCCTTTATTTTATCCATTTGGTACTCGAGGATGGCATCACGAAATTCCCTGTACTAAAAAACATAAACGAGTCACTCGAGCGGCTTATACCAAATACAGAATGGCAATTCGCGATGAAACCAATGTATTCTTAATGGGACGTCGATTATTTCAGCAATGGTTGGTTGATAGTTACGTTAAAATTGAAAAAGATAGAATAAATTTTTGTAAAAATAATCAAAAGAAATTACGCGCCGAATCTTACCAAGGTTTAATTGACCATTTGGAAAAAAGATCTCAACTTAGTCAACAACGTATTGGAAAAATGGTAATTTTACCGTCAACATTTCAAGGATCCCCACGAAACATGTTATAAAATTATCAAGATGCGATGGCAATTGTACGTAAATACGGTAAACCAGATCTTTTTGTAACAATGACCTGCAATCCCAAATGGAGAGAAATTGTAGAGAATTTGATGGACAAACTGCTTCTGATACCTGATATAGTGACTAGAGTATTTAACATAAAAAAGACGCACTTGTAGATTTAATTGTAAATAAAAGCTTTTTTGGAGCAGTACAGGCATATGTTTACGTCATTAAATTTCAGAAACGCGGCTTGCCGCATGTACATATGTTAGTAACTTTAAAGCAATCGGACAAAATAACTACTCCTGATGTTGTTGACCGCTACATCGGCGGAAATTCCAGATCCTGAAACAGAACCTGTGTTAAGTACATGATATGGTTCATGGTCCATGTGGAAATTGGTGTTTAACGGAACAAAAAGTCTGTTCTAAGCATTTTCCAAAGCAATGTAGTGATCAAACTACATTAGATGAATACGGATATCCCAATTATCGTCGAAGAAATACTGGACTGACATTTAAACGCTATGATGGTTATATCTGTAATAATCAGTATGTCGTGCCCCATAACCCTACTTTGTTGAAGTTGTTTCCAGCATAAAATCCGTGAAATATTTATATAAGTATATTTACAAGGGCCATGACGCTGCAGGGATAACAATTGGCGAAACGAACAATGCAGTTATCGAGCACGATGAAATTCGTAATTTCATTGACGCAAGATACGTTGGGCCAGTGGAAGCTGCTTGGAGAATTTTAAGTAAACCGTTACAAGATAAAAGTCACTCAATTACAAGATTACCAGTGCACTTACCAAATCAACAAAGTGTTGTAGTAAGTGATGATTGTGACGAAAATGAAATAAGAAATGCTTTAGACAAACAAACAATGCTGATTGACTATTTTGCACTGAATGCACGAGATTCTGAAGCTTCATAGTATGTATATGGGGATATACCAAGTCACTATGTATTTAGAAAAGATAGTGTTAGTGGCATGCATCAGTGGCAACGACGTCAGAAACAATTCAATATAATTGGACGCATGTACGCTGTAAGTCCCAGTCAGATTGAACTATTTCATTTACGATTATTGTTAATTCATGTCAAAGGAGCAAAAAGCTTCGCAGATCTAAAAACAGTAAACGGGGAAGTCCAAGAATCTTTTGTAGCAGCGTGTTTACAATTAGGACTTACTGAGGATGATCATGAGTGGAAGAGAGTCATGAATGAAGCTGAAATTTGGATGATGCCAAAACAGTTAAGGTGTTTATTCGTTCGTATTTTAATTCATTGCCAACCACTTCAGAGCTTTGGGAAGAATTTAAAGAAGCAATGTCCCAAGATTACAAAGAAAGCTACGACAAAGTTGAAGGGGAAAGAAAAGCGTACATTCACATTAATTCAATGCTTTCTGCAGAAGGTTATAATCTTTCAATTTTTCCTAGCATGCAACAAATGAGTGACAGAAAACGAATATGATGATTCAAATGAACAACAAACTAACGAAATAGGACCAAGACAATATGAATGTCTGAATGAACAACAGAAAGACATTGTTGATATTATTCTAGATAAATGTGATCGTAATGAATTATGTGCTGAATCTTCATGTTTTTACATAGACGGCCCAGGAGGCTCCGGTAAAACGTATGTTTATACAACTCTTTACAATTTACTGAAAAATAAGAATAAACGTGTTTGTACCATGGCTTTCACAGGTATAGCTGCAACATTGCTTCCCCATGGAAGAACAATTCATAAAACGTTTGGTTTACCCGTCCCGCTATTTTTTTATTCATATTCAAATATCAAGAATAATTCGAAAGAAGCAGATTATCTAAGGAGTGTAGATGTTTTTATATGGGATGAAGCTCCAGTGGCACCAAGATATGCTTTAGATATAATAGACAGAACTCTCCGAGATTTTTTGAATTCGGATATACCGTTTGGTGGAAAAGTAATGATATTAGGAGGAGATTTTCGACAGCTGTTGCCCATTAAAGTAAATGCTACACGATTTGAAACAGTCAATTTGAGTATAAAATTCAGTCCTCTTTGGAGTAGGAGAGTAGGAGAGATAGGATGGTAGGACACCTTCTAAGACACGAAGGAATAGTTCGCGACATACTAGAGTCAGAGATAGGAATAAAAAGAGGTAGGGGTAGGCCTAGATTAGACTACTGCTCTCAAATAGTTAGGGATGTAGGATGTTCTACTTTTAGGGAAATGCGTAGGTTAGCTCAGGATAGAAAAGAATGGAGGTACGCGTCCAACCAGTCTTCGGACTGAGAACCTTATGATGATGGAGTTATTTCCGAAAATTTTCTTTGACTCAGAATATGCGAACTCTGCCGCAAGAACAAGAATTTTCCGAGTTTGTATTGGATGTAGGAAATGGAAGTTTAAATGATGCAGACAATAATTTAGAATTGCCGCGTAGATGTATTGAAAATTCAGATATCGTAGAACGAATATACGGAGATATTATTAGAGAAAAGCGCTTCAACGATATCACAAAATCCGCTATTCTTTCTGCAATGAATGCTGATGTTGAAGACATTAATAAACAAGTTGTTGAATTACTAGACATAAGAACAGAAAAAATATATACAAGTGTGGATAGTGTTGAAAATTGTGATAATGGAGATATAAACGACACTATTCTGCCAGAATATTTAAACACTTTAAATCCACCAAATTTCCCCCCACATGAATTAAAATTGAGAATAAATTGTATTGTAATGTTGATTAGAAATTTGAGCATCAGTGAAGGTTTATGTAATGGTACGAGATTATTAATTTTAGAATTGGGAGACAATATCCTACGATGTAAAATTTTGGCAGACGATAAATGTGGAGATATAGTATTCATAAACCGTATAACACTATACTGCGAAAGTGTATATCCTTTTACATTTAAGAGAAGACAGTTTCCCATTAAACTAGCGTTTGCAATGACTATTAATAAATCACAAGGACAAACATTTGATCAAGTAGGAATTGATATCAGAAAAGACATATTTACTCATGGACAGTTGTATGTCGCTTTTTCTAGAGTTCGATCATTGGGAAGGTTTAAAAATATATTTAGGAAATCAAAGAAATAGTAACACAGTTAAAAACTTTGTCTTTAAAGAATTATATTTTTAGAACTGTTTCGTGGTGACTTTGAGGTCATGGTGGTCTCATATATTTGAAATCTATCAAATTGCTATTGATTTGGTTAAATGCTAGATTAAACATATAAATGAAAACCCGTTAAGAAAACAGAAGAGACCAGAGTAGGATGTCATGAATTATTTCTAGCAAATCTTTTTGTTCTTTAATCACAAAAATAGGTACCCATCCCACACTTCCATAGCTATTATTTGCCACAGAGAAAAGAATCCCTCATTCAATGAAAACACTGCCTACAAATCTTAGTTTACGACTGCAAAAATTACCTACGTGAAGAATATACATAATAATTTATTATATTAAGGTGGGGTCTAGCGACCTAGAATCAAAATAAAGGTGTTGCGCTAAGTCTGTCATCTGCACAACAAATGCCACACTATTGGGAATATTTGAAAGAATATTTTGTGATGTTTTGTTCCATGTCAGTAGAATAGGAGCAAAAATGACAAAGATTTTATTGCCGCAGTGATTTACTGGAGTGAGTGATGCAAATTTATTAAACTTTTAATTCATGCGCTTGTAGTGTTATATAAAACTAGAAAGAGTAAATTACGTCCTGAATGTGTTAGTTTTGTAAATAGCTAAGCAGAAAGTGCCCCTACATCTCCAACCAACATGGCACCATCTGACCGCAACAAAAATGGAATTTCCTGCCATTGTCACATTCAAATGGCATTTGTTTTGCAGGCTGTTCAGTAAATTGAACCTCACCAACAGTTTTCAGCAACCAGACAGAAACCAAGCAGTTACCGCTCGCTCTGGCAACTTAAATCTATTTACGAAATATACTAAAAGTTTTTCTAGAACTAGAACAATGTAGGGATGGGACTTCGGTCACCTAAGACCTAACGTGTTGACAGGGAAAGGAAACATCGTTGTTAAACATCGATGTTATGATTGTTTTTTGTTCCGACAAAGAGAGTACAATAAAAGAGTGTAATAAACTTTTTATAGCACCCTTCAATAAACGTTTACATTTTAACCCAAATCAGTGCAAAAGGTACCTATCAACTTTTTGCACGATCCACACAAATTGTACATTTCAATTTAAAAATTTCCTATGATTACTACTAGGGCAGTAAAGACGCGCGCAGCGCGTCTTGTTGACCTAGTTATGAATAAAATTAAGATTGCTCACATAAATGTGCGCTCATTGTTATCATGTTTTCAGGATTTTAGGGAGACTGTATGCCAGCATAAATTTTATGTAATTGCGATTTCTGAGACATGGCTGACTGACGAGATTCCGACGGCGGCTGTAGGCATTGATGGGTATAATTTTTTCCGCAGGGACAGGCGCGGTCGTGGGGGTGGCGTGGCGTTTTACGTGAATTGTATGTTTTCTTGCTCCATGATTGATATCGATACATCAATCGAACAGCTATGGATTTCTGTGACTATGGGGAGAAATAATAAATTCTTATTTTGTGCATGTTATAAACCTCCCTCCACAAGTAACATCTTTTTTGCTGACAATTTAGAAAATTCAATTACTGAACTGCTAAGATTTACTAATTGCCAGATTTTTATACTTGGCGATGTGAACATTGATATACTTCATAGAGATAATACTAGTGAATATTATTTGGACACTCTGGAGTCTCTTGGTTTTAATTCGGTTGTTAAACTTCCTACAAGGGTGACTGCTTCCTCAGCCTCGCTTATTGATCATATATTTACAAATGTACATTTATCGGAAGTTGTTGATGTCAGTGTTGTGGATGTTGCTTACTCTGACCATGATATGGTGTGCTGTTCTGTTAGTGTTGTTGGTCTCAAACACGTGCCTCGCCTTTATACATATAGAGACTTTAAAAATTTCAATCGGGATGAATTTCTCATTGATCTTGAGGCGGTTGGGCTGGAAAGCATTTTTCGTATGGAATGTATTGAGGATAAGTTGAATTGTCTAAATTGCGCTGTTTTGTCACTTTTTGATTTGCATGCCGCATGGAAGACTGCTAGGCTGTCGCGTCCACCTGCTCCCTGGCTTACGGAAAACACGAAATTGTTAATGCACCTTAGAAATACAGCTAAGTCTAAATTTAGGAGTACTGGTTCTGAATCCGATTGGCTCTACTTTAAATCTTTGAGGAACTTTACAAATTCTGTCGTTAAAGCTGAAAAGCAAACAATTTTCTATAAAGAATCCAAAACAACTGTGGCACAATCTGAGGGACTTGAACATTGGCAAGAGCAGTCACTTGCGCCAATTGCCTCAGCATTTGAACAAAGCTGATGCCATTAATGATTTCTTTATTAACTCGGTACCTGTTTGTGGTGGCAATATGCAGGATACTATAAATTTTTACACAAATAATTTAAAATGTAATTTTAGTGACCTGTTGGAATTTTCTCTGATTAATGATATTACTGTTATTCGTCATATCAATAGAATAAGATCCACTGCGGGGGGTTCTGACGGCATTACATTGGATATGATAAGAAAATGTGGTTCTTTTTTAATACAATTTTTGGTGCACATCTTTAATACTTGTATTCTGGAGGGGTACTTTCCGTCTGCATGGAAGCAAGCCATCGTTTTGCCTGTTCCGAAAACTGCTCTACCTTCTGAATATAAACACCTGAGGCCTATCAGTCTGCTACCAGTACTTTCTAAAATACTAGAAAAAATCCTCAGTGAGCAAATTCATACACATTTGAATAAATACATAATTTTGCCAGAGTGCCAATCTGGATTCAGAACTAACTATAGCTGTTCCACGGCTCTACTTAAAGTTACAGATGATTTATTTTCGGCTACTGATAGGGGCTTAATTTCCATTCTGGTGTTGTTGGATTTCTCTAGAGCTTTCGATACGCTTGACCATTTGGTTTTGGAGTCAATTTTGCATTTTGTGAGATTTGGGTCTGTTGCAGTAGACATGGTGAACAGTTATTTAGCCGGTCGGTCGCAAAGAGTGAGGCTGGGGGATCAGTTGTCGACTTCTCGGAATGTTAGTGTTGGTGTTCCGCAGGGTTCGATACTGGGCCCTTTACTTTTCATTATGTATACGAGTAGCCTCTTCTCATGTTTGAAAGTTGCTAAATTTCATTTGTATGCGGATGACGCACAAATTTATATAAGTTTTCCTTTGACAGAGTTAGACACTGCTGTGGATGGTCTGAATTTGGAACTGCAGACTATTGCTGAGGTGGCTAGTAATCATTCATTGTTTATTAATCCAACTAAATCTGTGGCAATGGTATTTGGTAGTGAGGCTGGCCGTAGGATTGTGAGAGAGTGTTTGGAATTGAAAATTGATTCTAACTTGATACCAGTGGTTGATGAAGCTGTTAATTTGGGTCTATTACTTGATACTAATTTTCGTTTTCGGTCACATATTAATAAATGCATAAAATCAGCTTATAGTTCTCTAAAATTAATATATCCTTATAAATTATTCTTGTCTGCAGAGACAAAGAAAAGCCTCTGTGATTTACTGGTGTTGTCTTCTTTCAATTACTGTTGTCAAGTCTTTTGGCCTTGTCTTGACTCAGTTTGTAGACACAGAGTTCAGAAGGTTCAAAATAGCTGTTTAAGGTTTATTTATGGAGTAATAAAATTTGACCATTATAAGTAGTGATTCCAAGTGGCTTAATATGAATAATCGTTTTAAGATGCTTTCAAATTCATTGTTTCATAAAATAATTTTGTTTAAAACGCCTCCTTATCTATATAATAAAATAACATTTAGGACAGATGTGCATAACGTTAATGTAAGATTTAAAGGTCATCTGACACCACCTCTTCACAGATTATCTCTTTTTCAACGGTCCTTTTCTTACAATATCTGCAAACTGCACAATGAAGTCCCTAAGAACCTAAAATCTCTAGATTGTCCTAAATTTAAAAAAATATTTCGTTTGTATCTGTTGAACTTGCAAAATTCGTGAAGCTTTCCGTATTTGTTACTATGGCCGCTGTATCGGTTTGCACGTTTCTTGTTTTGTTGGTATGCAGTCATTTCGATTGTTCGATGGGCGTGCATGTGTGCACCCACTTACTTATGTCTTTTTCCTCTCTTTATGTATTTGGCAGGTAGATGTTTAATTCTAGATGTTTAATTCAAGATTATGTTTTGGGTTAGGTGGAAGAACAGAGGGTGGGCATGTTTTTTAATGCCTACTCATCTGAACCTCGCCTTGAAATTTTGTGTTTATGTTATTTTGTTATAATGATAATTTCTTAATAAAGTCGTAAATTATTATTATTATTATTATCTCTATATCTCAATATAATCTCGAAAGCGCCCAGAAACTTATTTAATAAAAACGCATTTCACTGAGGTCTCTGAAAGTCACCTTGAACATTAAAAAATTCGCAATATAACTAAAATTTTAACAGCTGGGTGTTGGGATTCTGTCGATTTTGCTGTTCTGGGAAATTTTTATCGTGAACTTCAAAAAATTAAATTCTATTATTAAAAGTTGACTGTTTCAAATTTCGTTTCCAAACAACACTCTCCGGAATCTGCTAGTTCGAACTGTCCATAGCTTATTTAAAGCTCTGCTTCCCCACAAGACGCGTTACTTCTACCTACAGATTTTGTACCGACTTTTCAACTTTAAAATATGTCGCGTTTAGGGTGAAAATGATTTTTTGGCATTCGCGGTTCGAAAAGTTCGAGTATCTGAACCAGGACTCCAACGTATCCTATGCACTTCTCCATTCCGCCGGTATAAAATGCCCTAATTTTGGGATGTCATATCTTAGTTTTCCCTAGACTTGGAGGGATGAAACTTGTTCACGCGTATTTGATGCTATCCGTTTATCAGATCCCTGGAAATAGTGTGATATATACTCGGCTTTCAGGGCCCGGCAAGGTTGATGATTGGATATTTTCTTTGAGGCAATCTTTGTTCGGATTTGCATATTTTATTACCGGTGTATTTTATAAATATCGCATAGTTTAGATAATTTCATTCCTCCAAAAGGCTGCAAAAAATTAAGGATGAAGATATTATTAATTATTATGACTGAATTAATGAAATGTATAATAAATCGAGGGCACGCCACGCGAAAGCTCAGGTTAATCTGTGTAGGCTTAATGACATTACACGTGGTTCTGGGACTGAGAAAATTGATGAACTTGATTAACAATGCATAAAATCTTACTTCCAAACTCCGAGGTACCTACACAATAAAATAATTCAAGGCGATTGGTTTAACGTTCTTCGTTATACTACATCTTAATAGTGAATATACAAACCAGGACGCACGGAAATATCAGCTAACATAGGCAGAATCATTTTAACGTCATTTCAACGATGGAGAGGAATACATTTTATTGATAATAAATTTTATGTAAATTTCTCGAAGCGAACTCTTAGTGTGCTCACAAGTATAGGTATAGGTCCAGGGTGAAAGAACATTTTTTTAAATCACGCAGTCCCTAAAGCCATTAGAGTTGTTTTCGTTTACCTAAACCGAAGAAATTAGTAGACAAATAAAGAGAGTTCCGGCTCCTCCCACGCACCTTTCTTTCCTACTATTCAATTCCTTGTGACTGTGCCTTTAAGTATGTTTCGAACAAAATTGCGTTTTCAATCTTATAAGTAAAATAGTAAAGTCTTTATTTAGGTATCCATATACATATTATTTACATCTTGAAAGAAATTCTTGCAGCTATGTTTCTTATTAACTGAACGGTTTGTTTAATGTTGCGCATACTGATGAAATATTGGGAAACGAATCGATGATTTCCCTTTGTAGGACGAATATTTCAATCACTGGTGGCTCTCAGATCAACTTTATGTGTTATATACATATTTACGTAAACTTAGCTCCCACAGTTTAAAATTCAGTGACGTTGGCAGTACAATATTTCTATTCCAGATGCTTTCTAAGGAAGCTGCGATAATTAGTTCTTTCTAATCTGTCATATACTTTATTTATTTTATAGAGAGATCGACATAAAAATAGGTACCATTATTTGTTTTCGCCATATTTGAAGGAAAAATTTATATCTACCGATTTTGTTTCCAAAACAGAAAACCCAGCATTTTATGTCTTGCTGGAGTCTAGATTCAAATTTTGTTGCTAAATTTAAGTAACTGAACAATGGAAGAAGGAAATGGCAATATCAACTTAACTTCAGTTAACGCCTTGTAACAAAGCACAATAATTAAAATGTCTAATGAACCTACCGAATGCCAACCAAAGTTGGCATTCTTAATTTGTCCTGATAAGCTGCTACAAGTAGGTACCCATCAGGTTCCCAGAAATGAGAAAGAGGAAGACGAGTCTGACGTCAACCGTATACATACGGATGGAAGAAGCAAGTGCGCGTTGTGCAAGAAGGAAGATAAGAGATCGGAAATGATAGTACACGACCCGACTGTGACATGACGAACAAACGTCACGTTTCGTGTAGCCGGCAACAATTCTCCCGCTGGAAATTTCCCAAGAAGACCACAAAATCAGCCCCCTATCAGGCTTATAAAAGCGACCGTTCTGTTGGTCAAGAACTAATTCGCATTCGCATTCGCATTCGCATTCGCATTCGCATTCAGATTCAGAATTCATTTACCGCCTCAGATTCTAAAGACTGACTTGTTCAACCGCACCGAGTAACGTTCTCGTTTCGCCGTGCGATTTGCAGATATATCTAGCACTACCGTTTTCACGTAAGTGCCCGATGGTTATTTATTGATATAGCTTAGTTATCAGTAATTAAACATTATCCAACCAACGAGGTTGGAGCTTACTGGTTGTACAGGTATGAACCACTTAATTACGTTTTCTCTATTATAATAGCCACCTGGGTCTTCCCGTGGTGACCGGCTCTCACCCAAATTTAGAGGTAGCTTGCGTATGCTAGTACTTATCGATTACGTATTGTATAGTAGCCTCCCCGACGGGTTTGCACTCCGTACCTAACTCCCGACTGGAGGGCATCTTGAGGCTACGACGTAATCTCCAGAAAACCAGACCTATCGAACGCCGGACGTTCTACGTATCAGGCTTCCAGAATTTGATGAGAGGTTCGCTCGCCCCAGGATATTGGTTATCTCGTCCCGGCGGATCACTCATTGATTAACTTGTAGTCTAAATCGTCTTTTCGTGCGTGGAAATACGGTCGGGTGTCGGGAGTCAGCCTGTTTGCGTAGTGCATTCGGAAACCGCAGTATATAAAACAGTATGTTGTGTACGCTGTTGAGTAGGTACCGCTAAACATTTCTTTCCTGCTTCTAGTCAGTATTTGTTTTTGTCATATTTGCAGGATAATTTATATCTACCGATTTTGTTTCCAAACAAGAAACGCACCATTTTGTGCTTTGCTGGAGCCTAGATTCAAATTTTGTTGCTATCCTTAAGAAACTGCATAACGGGAAAAGGAAATGGGAATGCAGTTGCAAGAAACCCAGCATAAATAAATATACAGCAGGTATTGATGATATCGATCTGGGGAACGAAATTAAAAATCAGCGGTATGAAGTAGTCAGCACTAGCCTGGAGTTCGAGATACCTTAGCGCTGTTTTTTTCTAGCACCAAGCGTTACAGACCTTCTTTCACTTATCGTGATTCCAACACATATTTATTCAGAAAATTTGACTGCAGCTTATGAAATTTATTTAAACTGCAGTATTTTTTTCTTAACCATCCATCGCTTGTATCTAAACAGTCTTTTCCCAATATTTCAATACACATTATAGTATCTACTACGTATTTAGGAAGTAACTATATTATGAAATAATTACTTTCAGGCAAACACTGTTGTTCGTATCGGAGTATACAATAATTAGACGAATGTGATTATGGTTATATTGTGCAAAGACAAACAGCGACTCTTACCTGCGGTATGCAGAATGCGAGACTGACAGCCCAGGCAAGCCACACCATTACCTTTGATCGCCTCGAAGTCCAGGAACAGTACGTCAAAGGATAACAAATGGCCTGGTGTCTATCTATAGCGGTTGCCATCAGCACGTACGAACTTAAGTACGGTCCCAGAGGCTGTACGTATTTCACAAACTTGCACAAGAAAAATCCGCCCGTAAATCTATACGTAACCTCCCAGCTCAGCTGGGGTAAGACACTCAGAAAAGCGGTTATCAAGTCCGCTATGCTCAAATGCAGAATAAAAAAGTACATCCGCGATAATTTTTTCCGCCCCGCGTAACGTCTCCGAGTCCATAATGCCAGTAGCACTGCTGTGTTTCCCACGACGGTCACCAGAAAGATGATTGCCAATGTGGCGACTTCCACGCGAGCGAGACTTTCGTCCCGTTCATTAAATGTGTTTTCCACAGCCCTGCTTATTCCTACATTAGTAGAATTTTCTAAAGAGGTATTCATGGCAGATGTTGTTTGCGACATCATTTGGTATCTGAAAAGAAAAGAAATCTCTTTGAAGCTTCAGTTCATATCAAATTACAATTATATTGCCAAGGGATCATTCGTTTCTTTGTTTTTATTTCATAAAATATTTGCTCTGTTGAGGAATAAAGACGCGAATCTAAAATTAGATTGCGATACCTCTCAGTTTTTAATGAACTTCACTTAGAGATAAATAATCAGACGCTTTTCTCCATTAACGAGAGACGTATCCAAAGAAAAATTGTAGGTTATAGAAGTTTAAATAAATAGTTTCAGCTTTACAAGAGTTGTAAATTAACAATACATGTTCGAAGCCGAAACGGTGCTTTAATAACCTTAAAGAGAGCACTCTTGACATGAAAAAGCATTTCCTGGAAGTAAGGTTGAAAGTGACATGAAAATTGGTAACATCTGCCACTAAATCCTTACCCAAAACATTTGGGACGAGAATGAATCTTCGGCAACTTATAAAAACGGAACTATTCATCTAAGGATCTAGCACTCTGTCACAAATATATTGAAACGTAAAGTTTAAATCATATAACTTGGCGTATGGGTTGACACATGCATGTGAACTAATTTGTTTCGACATTGACAGTACTGTGACACTAATCCTAGTTTTCATGATAACATACGAAACAAGCAAAGACGTACAAATACATTGTTATCCAACATTATAAATGAGAATGAGTGAAATAAGAGTTACAATGGAAAATTTGATTATTTCATCTTACGTTAATAATTAGCGGCCATATCAACTAGTTGCGTGCGAGAGAGACATCAACCTAACATGATGCGTAGATTATTTCAATCATACGCCAACTTATATTATTCAGACTTTATTTCGTTTATACACACAATTTATTTACAGTGATTACATACAAATTATTTACAAATATTTAGAATTTAGTGACTTGGAACAACAATTCACCGGCGACAATTTAACAATAAATAAACAAACAGTTCAACACCTTTCACAACTCAAAATGCGCTAAGTCATCTCGTTATTGCATAATCGCCGTATTCTCAATTCTATCGCTTCGAATTCCGACTAAAACTAACTGATTCACAGCCGATCGAGGTCCTTTTATTCTACTTTTAAGATACCAGAAGACTTCCGAACAATCGGTTTCCACACATATATAAACAATAGTCTGGTAGCCATATGTCTAGGAGTGCTTTGGTTACATCGGGGATTCCGCAAGGGTCGATTTTGGGACCTCTCCTCTTTTCAATGTATACAAGTAGCATTGTGAATTGCATAAAGTATTCTAACTACCACATGTATGCAGACGATACCCAAATTTATTCCAGTTTTCAGTAGTTAGAAAATGAGACCCTCAGATACGAACCCGTTCGGAGCACATAGCGCCATCGAGTTCTCGAGGTGCCATCGACTTCTTCGGCAGTGACCTTGAAAGAGACCAGAGGCTGCTGAAGGAGTCGTTGAGGCATCCGAAGAAGTGTCTTCAGCAGCGGCATCTGCAGCAGCAGCCTCTGGTGTCTTTGAAGGTCATTGCCGAAGAAGTGGGCATGTCTTCAGCAGCGTCTGGTGTCTTTCAAGGTCATTGCTGAAGAAGTGGTGTTCAGCAGCGTCCAGGCGCATGCGCCGGGGCTATTCCTCAGGTCAGTCCACCCAGTTCTTCGGCAATGACCAGAGGCTGCTGAAGAAGGGCCTCTGGTGTCTTCGGGGCCTTTGGTTGTGGCTCAGGCGCCTGCGCCGGGGCTTAAAAAGTGCGCGTGTTGCTCATTGTTGCGCAATGGAAGAATGTTCTGGAAATGCTGATGCAATAGTACGCAGATGTTGCAGAATTAATGTTTTTTCTCGGAAATTCCAACGTTTGCAATTGTTTACACTAAATAAATATTGTTATCAAAGTTTGAGAAAGAAACATGTCCGAAGAGATGTTATGATTGTTTTGATTATGATTAAATATTAATAGCTAAGAATGTTCTAGAAAAACCTTTCAACTTTGCCGACAGGATATGTATATTTGTTTGGTTTGACTCCCACGTTCTGCATGCTAATAAGTACATGTGCACTTAATAATATGTCGTAAACTCTACAAGATGATCGAGATTATTTTATACCCTGTTGTTTGTATTATTACAATAAAATAAGAACATTTTCGAAGCTTACCGCCAGATAAATAAACAATGCTCAATTGATTGTTTTTTCTGATAACTTCTACATGTTATCAAAATTTAGCAAACTCGGCAAAAGCTGCGAAATAAATAGAACGAATCTAATCGCGAGCATTTTATTCAGTAGTTAGTTCAATTGTTCAGTTGATTTCCACGGAATAGGTGCGGTAAAAGTTAGTTTCCCAATATGGATGCGGTAATTAGCCAAGACGATGTTGGGGATATTTTATTGTACCATTTTATCCTGCAAAACTTGCCGGAAAATATAAAAGTAAGTCCATTTGCAGTAATCATTTCTTTTATTGTTATGTTATGTTATTGTTATGTATGTTAATAAATCTCATTCATAATAATTTCATTATAAGTAATTAAAAGCATACATATTATCTAATTGTAAACTATTTTCTATATTTAGAACAGACCCAAAATGATAATTTGTGGAAATGTGCCACACATGGCGTCAACAACAACAGAAAATGTGTTATTTTCGGGCCTATTCATGGAGAAAGAAACAACGATAATTTTGTTGGAATCGTGCAGTGAACTTATGGTCATTTGGGTCAATATTGTAGATCGTAAGTAAAGCATTTAGATTTTTTTAATATTCAGTGATAGTAGTGTGAAATTGGGGATTTTTGATTCGCAATTTTAGTAGTGGAAAATTGGGATTTCTGATTCACAATTATTCTAGTGGTGGAAAATTAATTGTTTTTATAATGAATGAATGCATTTCTTTGTTTGTCCGCCCGTTTGTTTGTTTGTTTGTTTGTTTGTTTGTTTACTAGTATAATTTCTCATCTTTGTTTGTTTGTTTGTTTGTTTGTTTGTTTGTTTGTGTGTTTGTTTGTTTGTTTGTTTGTTTGTTTGATTGTTTGTTTGTTTGTTTGTTTGTTTGTTTACTAGTATAATTTTTAACTATTATATTTTTCTCTTGTTGCAGCCAACGATGTATAAGCAGCGTCACGAGCTTGATTACACTGTTATATTATTTTAATGAATAAAATGTATTTTAATAGATCATATTATGAACACTATTATATTATTTTAATTGACAAAATGTATTTTAATATAATAAATTATATTATATAATTTACCGTATTCCGTGGAAATCAACTGAACTAATGAATTGATTACTGAATAATACTCACCATTATGTTAGAATATTAATTTGTTGTGTGCTTTTTCCAATAAATGTATGCTAGAAGTGTGATTTTTTGACATTAACAATTAGTATGATGGACACCTCCCCTCCATGACATAAAAACAAAATTCTGGGAAGTCATGTTTACTTAAGTTCTGCCGAATTAAGCATAATGTTATCAGTTCGAATAATTAATGATTATCGAGCAAGATCAAAGACTTTCTCACCGATTTGTTCTGGAACATTCTATTAAACAGCGTTATAAAAATAAACTCATGAGTGTTTAAAGACCCTGTCAAAATAAACATGATTATCAATTCGAAAAATTTATGTTATTTGTTGATAAAGATCAAAGACTTCCTCACCGCTTTGGCACTAAATTAATTCGTAGAAGCCATAAAATTCAAGGTTTCTTCTGGAACTTTCGATTAACAAGGAGATAAGACGTGACACTTACATAAATTATTTGCACACGGCACACAATTAATTCTTAGAAGCGATAAAATTCAAGGTTTCTTCTGGAACTTTCCAGATGAATAAGGAGATAAGACGTGACACATACATAAATTATTTGCACACGGCACTCAATTAATTCTTAGAAGCGATAAAATTCAAGGTTTCTTCTGGAACATTCGATTAACAAGGAGATAAGACGTGACACATACATAAATTATTTGCACGCGGCGCTAAAGTAATTCTTAGAATTGATAACACTCAAGGATTCTTCTGGAATGTTCTGCGAAGATAAGAATCTGTATAAATAGAGTGAGATTGGGTGGCATCCGCCAGTTGTTTTATGACCGTTCTATAGTGATAAAGCAGTGTTGACATTACGTTTTGAGTTTCAACAAAGGACATAATATTTTGTGGTGCGAGTGATTAGGCAGTATTGACGATGGAATCGCAATCTGAAATACAGACACTATCATCAGATATGGTGAAAAAATTATTTGAAGTAAGTTTGTTTTCACATATTCTTGCATGCACTAATTCGAATAATAATTGACAGGTATGTGCTAATAAAAGGAGTTTGTCTGTGGAACAAATTCATTCTTTTTCGAAGATATGTAAGCGCATGCTCAGGACCCACTATAAATATTTGAAAACTGGTGATAAACTTACTCTCGGTCAGCGCAGACATGTAGAGTGTAACATATCAAATATTAAAGTGTGTTTAAATATAATACAAAACCAGAGGCACTTGGGTTCTGGAATTGCATCAAATTCAAATAAGAAGCGTTCTGGTCGAATTATTTGGAGAGACATCGCTTCGGCTTTTACCAGTAGAATAAGGACCGGTTTAATAATCAATAAGCGTCATACTGATCCAGATGCGTTCATTGAAGATTGTTACCATCTCATTAAGACGCGACTAAAGAATATATTAAAGAGAGAGGCTGCAGCAAAGGTCAACTTTAGCCTTTGTTGCACATTTAAACTCTGTGGACAAGGAGAGACTGCGGCTGAAGAGTGCAAATATTTTAATTCCAGCAATACAATAGTTACCGCTTCGTCTTTCTCTGATTCGTCCGAGATAGCAAATTGGTACAAGGAAGTAACGGATAAACTTAAAACCAAGGTACGTAATCAACTTATAATCTTAAGAGACCATATAGTTATTGATGTGTAAACATCTTAGTTCTCGGTAGTAGAACATCCTACATCGCTAATTATTTGAAAACAGTAGTCTAATCAATGCCTACCCGTACGGAAAACTACGTGATGTGGGGTATCAAATTAAAGGACTCGACGAGGGGGATCGGAATATGGGGGTGGTTTGCTTTTAAGGCTTGACTACAATATAAAATGTTTCTTATTGTTTCATTATAAGCGTACATTTTTTCATGAAACCAGTGCGCGACCTCATCTTCACAATTCAAAACGATACGAGCTCACTTGTTTACAAATCAATTCTTGTGTGGGTCGTGTCACTAACATTTTTTTGTTCATACTATTGCAGCTAGTGGAATTTTCTGCGAAAAACAGTGGCTGGTCCTTCACCCAAGTCATTTCGTTGGCCGTAAATATTAATAAATACAATCCACTGCGTGGTGGAACGTCCAGCTATTTACCACTGCCAGAAGTAATAGCTGCACGAAGGGCCATTGTCAATGTACGTAATACAGATATGGCTTGTTTTTTCCACGCTGTAGTTTGTGCGATGTATCCCGCAAAGCAAAATGTTAGTCTCGTGTCAAGTTATCCAAAGTATACGGATGTTTTGGACACCACAGGTATTTCCATTCCGGTGAAATTGACAGACATTTCCAAGTTTGAAAGACAGAATAACATATCTATTAATGTGTTTGGATTAGACAATAAGTGTAACGTAATTGGTCCTTTGTATTATACCGAGGAAAAACGGGAAAGGCATGTGAATTTGTTATACATTACGAATGAGAATAATAGCATAGAGCATTACGCGTGGATTAAAGATATGTCGCGTCTATGCTCACCTCAGTTTTCACAACACAACGGTCAGATTCACGTGTGCGATCGGTGTTTAGTCACCTTTTATTCCTTGGAAAAGTACGATAGACATATGCCAGATTGCTCGGCAAAAAAATGTCACGTCAAAATTACGGTACCAACGGAGGGGAATAATGACATTTTGCAATTTCAAAATTATTGGTTTAAAGAGCCGGTGCCCTTCCTCATCGTCGGTGATTTTGAAGCATTCACCCGTCCAATTTCCGCATGTAAAAATGATCCCGACATTTCGAGTACGCTTGCATATCAGAAACACGAGCCGTATAGCGTTGCCTTTTACCTGATTTGTAACTATGACGATAGCCTGTCAAGGTTTGAGATTTATCGCGGAAAAGATTGCGTCAGCTGGTTTGTTTCGAAACTTCGAGAAATAGCTGCGGTTATAGAGCCAATAGTGACCGGAGACGTGGGTATGGAACCATTGAATGACATCCAGCTGCGTGAATTTCAAACGTGCAACATTTGCCACATGTGCGAGAAACCTTTTGGTTTACTGGAAGAGCGAGTGAAAGATCACGATCACATAACGGGGAAGTACCGGGGACCTGCGCATGCGCAATGCAATTTGCTATATCGAACTTGCAGATTCGTACCCGTATTATTTCACAATTTGAGCGGTTACGACGGACATTTAATCATAAAGGAGTTGGCCTACGACACGGAACCAATTGATCTACTGCCCATAACGATGGAAAATTACATTTCGTTTTCGAAAAAGATGGGTGGGGTTAAAATGCGCTTTTTAGACTCGTATCGTTTCATACCATCGTCCTTAGAGAAATTGGCGCAGAATTTGAATCCAAACGAGTACAACGTAACCAGAAGATACTTTTCCAATCCGGAAAATTTAGAGTTGATTTGTAGGAAGGGAGTGTTCCCATATGATTACGTGAACTCGTGGGAACGTCTGGAAGAAACCGAACTCCCACCGAAGAATGCTTTTTACAGTAAACTCAACGACAGCGACATTACGGAAGAGGACTATGCACATGCGCAGAAGGTTTGGCGGACATTTGGTTGTCAGACTCTAGCAGACTACTCCGACATCTACCTCAAACTGGACACATTAATTCTGACAGATGTAGTGAATAAATTTCGTTCCGTGTGTTTGGAAACGTATTCGTTGGATCCATTTCACTGTTTCACTTTAGCGGGATACACGTTTCAAGCAATGCTCAAGATGACAAAGGTCAAACTCGAACTGCTGACAGACGTGGAAATGATAAATTTTTTTGAACGTTCACTGAGAGGAGGAGTGGTTGTGGCAAACAAGAAATTTTCTAGAGCAAATAACAAATATATGAAAAATTTTGATCCGTCGAAACCGTCTAAATTTCTCTTCTACATAGATGCAAACAATCTGTACGGACACAGTTTGTCACAACCGCTGCCGTACGGAGGGTTTGCGTGGTTAGAGGACAGTGAGATTGCAGTGATCGAGCAACAGCTATTGGAGAAAAAATACACCTTATTCGAAGGGGATCAAGAGTATGGGTATGCGCTAGAGGTGGATCTGGAGTATCCGGAAACAATACATGACCATCACGCGGACTTCCCCTTCTGCTCAGAACATCGCACATCAGACCTATCCAACCAATCGAAACTGATGCTAACCCTTCACGATAAATCTCGATACGTTATCCATTATAGAAATCTACAGCAATGTTTAAATCACGGTTTACTGTTAAAAAAGGTCCACAGAGTTTTGCGATTTAAGCAGTCTAAATGGCTCAAACCGTACATAGATCTGAACACGAAATTACGAACAGAGTCCAAGGATGAATTTGAAAAGGATCAGTACAAATTCATGAATAATGCAGTGTATGGGAAAACAATTGAAAATATTAGGAAACGGCGCGACATCAAATTGGTGACGCGTTGGGATGGTAATTGTGGCGCGTCGTCTCTGATAGCAAAACCCAATTTTAAGAACTGCGTGATATTTTTGGAGAACTTGGTGGCCATTGAATTACAAAAGACAGAAATAGTCTTCAATAAGCCAATCTATGTGGGATTTTGCGTGTTGGAGTTGGCAAAAGAACTGATGTACAAATTTCACTACGACTATGTAAAAGAACACAAAAATTTAAATGCCTCGCTTTGTTACACGGATACGGACAGTTTTATTTACGAGTGCTGCACTGACGACTTGTACGAAATAATTAGAGCCGATGCGAAGGATCATTTTGACACTTCCGGCTATCCCCCAGGGAATCCCTACAATATTCCGCCGGTAAACAAAAAAGTCATTGGCAAGTTCAAGCATGAATTGGATGGTAAAATTATTACAGAGTTGGTAGCACTAAAACCGAAAATGTACTCTATTCTGTGCGAGGATGACGCTATTGAAATTAAAAAATCCAAGGGAATCGGCCGTTCAGCAGTCAAGGAGTTGACGCATAACGACTATAAACGAGTATTATTTGGCAATTTGAAACTTCAAGCCACCTTTAATTCGATTCGATCGAAAAATCACGAGCTCTATTCGTACGAGATTAGCAAGAAAAGTTTGTGTGCCGAAGATGACAAACGCCACACGCTCGATGATGGTGTAAACACACTACCTCTCGGGCACTATAGTATTATGGACCAGAATAGTTTGTAAATAAACGCATGTATTTGATAAATTATCTATATTTTCAATAAAAATGTTCTATGTAAACAACTCCTGTTTCATTTATTACAAGTCACCCTTATCTATCCACGAATTGTGTGAGTCATCAAATCCGAGCCACTTCACAAACATGCGATCGCCCCTCCTTCGCAATACCTTCTCCACCAGGTATGTGTTGGGGTAATTGGTCTTCAGCAGCTCTTGTTCGTAGAAACATCCCCGAATCGGTTGCCCTTGGTAATCTTCAAGATGGTACGTGGTTGGGTTCGTATGCTTCACCTTGACGATGGTGAACACCTCGGTGGTGTAGTTTGGAGTGTACCCCTTGCTGAAGACGTGCTTATACTTTGAAATGCGCACCTTGTCCCACAGCTTAAACTTTGTCTGCACCCTGACCGCTGCCGCCGCTCCAAAGTTCCGTTTCGTATCCTTTGTGACATCAGCGGGGCGCATTCCCGTCACAGAATGCACTGTTTTGTTGTACTCGCCGACCAGTTGAGGCAGAATGTGGAGCCATCTGTGGTTGCCCTGTAAACTGAACAGTCTCCACATCTTCTCCTTGATGGTTCTGTTCCAGCGTTCCACGCAACTCGCCTTCTTCTCCGTGAACGTGGAGTAATGATTGATGCCGTGCTCGGTCATCAGAGCCTTGAAGCGTGCGTTAAAGAACTCCTTGCCGTCGTCGGTCTGCAAATTCTTCGGTGATCGTTGTCGTTGCAGCAGAGGGGCGAACGCTTGCACCACATCCGATGCCGTCTTCGTCTTTAGTGGCACCGCCCACCCGTACTTGGAGTACGTGTCCAACACCATGAGAATGTACTTGTAGTTGCGATTCACCTTCGCGTACGGGATCATCTCCACCAGATCCGCTTGCCAGAGGTCGTCGAAACCGCGGATTATCACCTTGCGCCTCGGGAAGTTTCGTCGTGCGGGTTTATGTAACTCGTCAATCAGCCCCTTCTTCTCATTCATTCCCCCACCAAATATTTGTCGTTTTGCAATTGCGCCAAACCTAATTCTAGCGCGTGCAGTCTATCACTGTGTTCGCGAAACAGCAACGCTACACTATCTCTGACCTTTTCCAGGTCTTGCTCGACTATTTCTAGTTTCCGGCCGAGAGGGGCCACTGCTCCTGTACGCACCGCGTGATCAATTGACAGTCCCAGTGCTGCAAATAAACTGTCCACGTAAGCTTTATTGGTAGCGTCGGGGTCTTCGATTGCGTTAGCAACATTGGTCAGACGCTTGTTGTCTATGTTATAGTCCCCGGACTGGGCCAGCAGGAAACCAACTCCAGGCGGTCCGCGCAGAACAAACGCCTGCGAAGATGCTTTCTTGGATCGTCCAACCAGCTGTCGTCCGAACTTGTCCACGGACATGATTGAGGCTCGCGCTGCTGCTGCTGCTCCCCTTCTTATACTATAACCCCCTCCTCTCTAAGCTCTTCCACAATAGACGCAATCTCGTTGTCGTGTGAGGTGTTGCCGGCCGCTCTGGAGGCATGCAGCAAGTACAAACGTTGAACCAGTTCATTTATGTCATTCCAATATACGTACTCGCTGTTTTTATCGGTGACGCGCATCAACAGTCCACCACCACCACCATCCTTTGTAAATCGTTTGATGATGCTCTTGTACTTGGTGGTGTTGGTGCCCCGAGTACGAGCTTGATCCCTGTATCCCACCTTGTGAGCATTCGTGGTCAGTATTATGTTCTTGTACGCGTTCAAATCACGCTTGGTGTAATTGTGCGGGTCTTTGTAGAAGAGCAGCTCGTAGAGACCGCTGGTGCCCGGATACCGTTTGTCCTGCACGTAGACATCGTCGTCGACAAACTGAATGGCTGAGTTTCCAATCATGAACGAGTCGTCGACATCGCCGGCTTGTCTTCTGACTCCGTACACGGTGTCCAAATCTCTGCGATTCTCATTGCGCAGCAGTCTCTCGATGTGTGAACTGACCTTGGGACCGGGCGTCGTAGGTGTAGGCGACGGAGTTTTGTCATCGAAAGATGGCGCTGCTGCCGCTTCACCGTCCAGATCGATGAGGTCGTTGGCGAAACTAGGGGGCTGCGTCAGGGCGAGCGCTAGCGTTGAGGGTTCCTTGAGAGAGTCCAGTTTGCGGGTCATTTCTTGCAGCGGTTCGGTGAGTGGTTGGAAGCGTCGTCTCAGGCGCTCCTCGGCACTCGTTTGGATCGACTTGAGCGAGCGGTACTTGCGTCGAATGGCGTCAGCTGATTTGATAATCTCTTTGCTAAGCATCCGATCCTTTTTTCTCTTCCTATTCTTGCTTGTGTCAGCAGCCATGATGTTTGCGAATACAGCTGTCTGTGTCAACAGCTTCCCTTTTATATGATCAGGTACTGATCGAAGCCCTTCCTGTACCGCCCTTGATTCATATCGCTGTCCTTGTCTATCACCAGGAATCCGTACTTGGATGTCCAACATGCGGCGCAAGCTGAACGAAACACCCACCAGTCCATGTCGGTGTTCACGTGATCGTTGTACACGTGACGTAGGTTCAAGTCGTCCTGCTTGAAGAGAACAAGAAAGTTGACGTTGTCGCGTATCAGGTGTTTGGGGATGTGCGTGTACGTCTGACAGAGGTAGAAGCAGTCTGTGGACATGTGTCTTCCCATGGCGAAATAGTCGCGCATAACGTTCTGCTTGTCGCAGGCCACGTCGTCAAAGATGAACACGGAATTGTGCAGGGCGTTCTCGGGTGGCACGATGTCCGCGCAATCTCCGTAGGCAAAGTAGCCGACACCCGGCACCGCCCGCAGAAGCTCCCCCAGCATTTGGTACTTTGGTTGGTACAGGGACTTGGAGTAGACGTAGACGTTCTCGAAACGCAACCCGTTCGGTGCGCACAGCAGCGACAAAATCAAATTCGTTTTGCCACAGTTCGAGGGACCGCAGATGATGGATCTCACGGTGTCGGGGAAGAGGAGTCCGTGTTTGAGTCTCTTGTTGGCGGGTGGCTCGAAGCCTGCGCCGCATACATTCATGACCGGTAAACTCTCCGATTGTTTCACGAACTTCATCGTCGTCGAACTAGTATATATGTATAGACGCGTCGAAACCTTTTATACTCCAGTTAGTATGTCTCCGACAGTCAAACCACTTCGACGACGACGACAACCACGCAAGGGGAAAGGACTCTTAAACGATTTGATTGGAAAACTGCCGGTGGAATTGCACCTGCCCGGTTACAACTTCTGTGGTCCAGGTACAAAACTTAAGGAGCGATTGGCAAGAGGTGATCGGGGCATAAATCCCACGGACGAAGCGTGCAGATCCCACGACATTGCCTACTCGCAATCGAAGGAGCTCGCGAAACGACACGAAGCTGACCGAAGACTGGCGGACAGTGTGTGGCACAGGGTTTTGGCAAAGGACGCTTCTCTGGGTGAACGTGCAGCCGCTTGGGCCATAACTAACGCAATGAAAGCTAAAGTCAAGTTGGGTATGGGTGTCGGCACCAAGAAGAAGAAGAAGACGGTCAAAGATCGTATTTCGCTCGGCAGAGTGACGAGAGAGGCGCGAGCTGCAGTGAAGAACACCAAGGATACGGTTATGGCGGTGAACAGAGCCCTGGCAGCGGCTAAGCAAGTAATTCGACGCAAAGAGAGGAAGCCGTTGCCGCGCGTCATCCCGGTGCCGAAGACTGGTGGAATATTACCCCTGATACCAATTTTTGCGGGTCTATCGGCTCTCGGTGCGCTAGCTGGAGGGGCGGCAGGTGTAGCTAAGGCAGTGAACGATGCTTCACAGGCCCGAAAAGAGCTAGGCGAACATCAACGCCACAATCAGACCATGGAGGCCATTGCTATGGGTAAACCGGGAAGCGGACTCTACCTGAAACCATACCGCAAAGGCTTGGGTCTGTACTTGGCGCCGGCAAAAAACCGCTACTGAGGCTACCGAGAAGACCACTCACCGACATCGATCTAAACAAGTACGCTTCAATCGATCTGAAAATTCCCCACTTCCGGGGAGTGTTCATGCGCAACGGCTTGCCCGCGGGGAAACCCAAACGCAACGAGTCAGCTATCGTCAATTTGGATGACGCAAGCGGTCCTGGCACCCACTGGGTAGCGTACATAAAGCGAGGGTCGCGCGTCCTCTACTTTGACAGTTTTGGCAACCTGCGACCGCCCGCAGAACTCGTTAAATACCTCGGTAGCCGCACCACCACCATACAGTACAATCACGACTGGGAGCAGAGCTTCAACTCACCCATCTGTGGACACCTGTGCTTAAAGTTTTTGTACAACAACGGCGGATCATGACCACCACCAAGTCTCTGACGGTGTCGTTGACGGGAAACAGTTCGGTCTTGAGCAGCAATTTTTTCCCACCTATCGAATTGGAGGACGGCAACTACGTGCTGGGGCTTGTACTGTTCCAAACCTTCAACTCGGTGCCGAACGTGGACGAATCAAACAATAAGTTCTATTATGGTAGCGGTGACGCGGAACTCGTCATACCCACTGGTTCATATGAGATCGAAGACCTGAACGAGTACCTGCGCAACAATTTACCCTCGGGTGATACCAGCTTTATTCTGCGCGCCAACAACAGCACCCTGAAGTGCGAAATTAAATTCGGGAAACAGATAAACTTTGACAGAGACAACTGTTTGGCTTCTCTGCTTGGATTCAATAGACGCATACTTGCACCGAATAGATGGCACGAGTCGGACTTGCCCGTCAGCATACTGAAAGTGGACGTGATACGCGTAGAGTGCAACATCACCACCGGATCGTACGTAAATGGTAACTTAGTCCACACCGTACACGAATTTTTCCCCCTCGTGCCGCCTGGTTACAAGATTGTTGAGGTGCCCAGCAACGTAATATACCTGCCCATCACTCTCAACAGTATAGACAACGTGACGGTGCGCATTGTCGATCAAAACGGCACACTGGTGAATTTTCGCGGTGAAGAGATAATTGTCCGGTTGCACATAAAGAGACTATAAATAGCGAGGGAGGACACTCGCGTGGGCGCATTAAAGCGAGCATTATGGGCATAGCCTTTCGAAACAGGTATATAAGCGGGTACGTTGTTGGAACGGGCATCACTTGTGATTCAGAGCAGCAGCAGCAACAGCAGACAAGCAACAGTCCAGCTGTACACCACGCGAACAAAGCTCATCGACAAATCCGTCAGCTTAGCACTGATAGCAAAGCAATATTGACGTCCCTGGGATATCGACTGAAACAAAGGAGGAAGAGGACTTGAGTACCAAGAAGAGTTTGTTGTGGGCTTGGTTGAAGGGTATATTTACTTCTCACTGTCTTACGTCATCGGTCTGTCACGTGAACTTTATTGAAGATGACAAACATAAACGTGGATACTTTTCGTGTTCTGGACGGTGCTGTTTTGGACGAGTCCGCACGGCGCGTAGAGGTGCACGTGCATCAACCGTACGTGTCAACGACATTCAACGCCAACGATGAAATACGCATACCAGTCCAGCAACAGGACGCCTACATACTACCGCATCTCAGTTGCATCTACATGGAAGGTAGATTCGTGACGGGTGAGGGTGAGGGCGCCGCTGCCGCTCTCACAAACAACGCTTTCACTTTCCTGCTGGACGACGTCCGCTACGAAATCAACGGAGTGGAGGTGGATCGAACGAAGAACGTGGGCATCACGAGCACATTAAAGGGTATAGCTTCTCTGAATGAGGGTGAGGCGCGTGCGCTGGAGAATGCCGGCTGGACGACGACCGGTGATGCGCCGACCCATGTACTTGACGCGAACGGAAACTTTAACGTGTGCATCCCGGGAAGAATCCTACTCGGATTCCTAGAAGACTACCACAAGGTGCTGTTGAATGTGCGTCACGAGCTCATTCTGAATCGCTCGAAGAGCGATAGGAACGCCTTCGTGGGTAACGCAGCAAACACCAGGATCGAGTTGAGCAAGGTGCATTGGAGGGTACCGTATGTCTACCCCTCCGATCTGGAACGTCTAAATCTCCTCAAGATCATCGAAGACGAGAGAACGCTTCAACTGTGCTTTCGCAGCTGGGAACTTTACGAGTATCCGCTGTTGCCGCAAGCGACGAAACAGACGTGGGCAATCAAGACCGTAACACACTTGGAGAAACCGCGCTACGTCATTGTGGCCTTCCAGACGAATCGCAAGGGCAATGCGATCACGGACTCGAGCCAGTTTGACCACTGCAATCTGACAAACATCAAACTACATCTGAACTCTGAGTCGTTCCCCTACGAGAATCTCAATTTGGATTTCGCCACCGGGAAATACGCCTTGCTGTATGAGATGTATGAGAACTTTCAGTGCTCATACTATGGAAAAGTTGGCGAGCCGCTATACGGCAGGGAGCAGTTCAAGAATCGCGCCCCACTCGCAGTCATTGACGCATCGAAACAGTCGGAAAGCATCAAGTCCGGTCCTGTGGACATTCGTCTGGAATTTGAGTCGAGCGAAAATTTCCCCGCCAACACAACCGCCTACTGTCTCATCCTGCATGACCGCATCGTTGAGTATACCCCCTCCACCGGCTCTGTCAAACGCCTGGTATAAAAGTCGCACAAGCACATCGTGCGCGCCAGTCTCGCGTTGGGTTTGTTCGCATGTCAACCATGGAGTACGTCGCAGACGTTCAGGGTTTCATGACTGCAGTCGGTGAATTCATATTCAAAGAAGTTTCACTGATTGCGTTGAATCATCGAGGCGGCGGCGGCAGCAACTACCACTGGGTATTCAAGCCACCATTCGACCTGAACCAGTTGAGGGAGTGTGACAGACGTCAAGCTCATTGGTTGACACGTTTCTACCACGGCTTGAGCTGGAATTGCGGCACGGAGAACTACGACGACATCCGATCGAAGTTAAAGTCATCGGTGGCCGATTGTGATAGGATCTACGTGAAGGGTAAAGATAAAGTGTCTTGGTTGAAAAACGTGCTTCCCGACAACGTCGAGTGTTTCGACTTGGATTCGCTCAACTGCTGCCCCTCGCTAAAGAAACTTCGAGAAGAAAATTCCCGTGTTATTGAACCTTGCATTCAGCATTACGCAAACAGCAGCGCCATCTGTTCCGAAGTTAACGCTCAACTGCTGCGGAACTGGATCCTGAAATACCTGGATCCGCCAGAATTGCAAGAACATCAACTAGAAGAGCAAACTTTAACTCTGCGAAAACGTGTGGGGAAAGCCATTGGCAAGTTCTTTAACAATGGTGAGCATTTACTGCTAATGGATCCCACACACATAGCCGAACTGCCCAAGGAATTCCTAGAATATTACGTACATCCGTCAGACTTACGTAAGATGTGTCGAACTGGGTATGTTAACCGAAGAGCAGAAGAAAAATATAAGTTCTCATGCATACACTTACTGCTACCATCACTGGGGATTCGAGTCAACAACATATGATTGCGACACTATTGATGGTCCTCCACCACTACAGAAAGACTGCCAGTTTTGTAAAACAGGAAAAGATTAAACCTTTTCATATATTCTCATTATTTGTTTATAGGTTAAATATGTTTAGCGTTATAGTAAATGCATGCTTACTATTTATACAAATTGTAGTTATTGTTTTAATTATTATATTGGCGTAAAAATATAAATTCAACAGTTTTTTATTTTCCTTCAAAACTTAGAACGTATTCTGGTAAACACGTAGAAGGAGAAAAAACATTAATTCTGCAACATCTGCGTACTATTGCATCAGCATTTCCAGAACATTCTTCCATTGCGCAACAATGAGCAACACGCGCACTTTTTAAGCCCCGGCGCAGGCGCCTGAGCCACAACCAAAGGCCCCGAAGACACCAGAGGCCCTTCTTCAGCAGCCTCTGGTCATTGCCGAAGAACTGGGTGGACTGACCTGAGGAATAGCCCCGGCGCATGCGCCTGGACGCTGCTGAACACCACTTCTTCAGCAATGACCTTGAAAGACACCAGACGCTGCTGAAGACATGCCCACTTCTTCGGCAATGACCTTCAAAGACACCAGAGGCTGCTGCTGCAGATGCCGCTGCTGAAGACACTTCTTCGGATGCCTCAACGACTCCTTCAGCAGCCTCTGGTCTCTTTCAAGGTCACTGCCGAAGAAGTCGATGGCACCTCGAGAACTCGATGGCGCTATGTGCTCCGAACGGGTTCGTATCTGAGGCTCTCATTTTCTAACTGTTTTCCTATAAATGATTATCGAGAAGCAACAAAAAAATTTAAACCAGGATTTGCAGAATATTGCGGCCGCGTCATCAAGGCACTTTTTGTTGATTAATCCGAGTAAAACACAGGCTATATTATTTGACAATAAGAATTTTTGTAAAAGTGTATTACCTTCTATTCAGTTAAGAATTAACGATACTGACATACCTGTGGTTGAAAGAGTGAGGGACCTGGGACTGGTGCTTGACAACAGCTTTCGCCATAGGGAACATATTGCTCTGTGCATGAGACGAGCATTAACCAACCTAAAACTTATTTACTCTTACAAAAATATTCTTTCCATTGGAATAAAAAAATTACTTTGTAACTCACTTGTGCTTTCACATTTCAATTTTTGTTGTGAGGTGTTTTCTCCATGTTTGGATCAAGCCACCAAATATAAAATTCAAAAAATGCAAAATTCCTGTTTGAGATACATGTATGTATATGGCTTGAGAAAGTTTGACCATATTTATATCACATAAATTAATTACTAGTGGTTGGCTAAATGTGGAACACAGATTCCTTAAACTTTCATGTATATTTGTTAATAAAATTATTTTGTTTAAAACACCACCATCTGAGAAACTAAAATTTAGAACTGATGTACACAACATTAATGTGAGATTTAAGGGCAGATTGTCTCCTCCTCAATACAGAACTGCTTTGTGCAGTAGATGCTTCTCTGTTTATTTTTGTAAAATCTATAACGAATTGCCCGAAAATCTCAAAAATTTATCCTATCTTCACTTTAAAAACCATTTACATAGGTTTCTGTTACAAAACCAAAATTGCTTATTGTAATTCTGTGTGGTGCACTCTGGTACGGTTGGTACTGCGGTGTTGGTACGGTTGCTATCACGGACTATTTTAGCGATTTTGCCCTTGGCGATTCTTTTTTGTCATTTTGGAAGGTTTAGCTGAACTGTGGGGGCCGAAGAATCGCCTTTTTTACGACGCGATTTGATTAATAACCATATCTATTTACCTAACCTCACGAATGACCTTGAACTATAAAAGAGCTTAATTCATCTTTTATCAATCTGAAAAGAGTTTTCCAGCTTCAGAGTGCCTAAGGAGGTAAGAGACAAAAAAGAAGTTTTTTCCGCAAACTGCCAGGATCAGGTTTTATTCTTTTATTGTATAAGACGAACGCTCAATTAAAAGTTTGTGCGAAAACGAGATCCCTTTTCAGTGATGAATTGATCTAAAACAAAGTGCGAGTAAGGGTGGCTGTGACCAAATTTTTTATTGGGCCTCTAATTCTGAGAACAAATTAAAGTCATTAATTGAGGGCTCTTACTAATTTCTTCGTGGTTCGATAACGTAGAGATAATTCCTTAACATTTTAGGCTGCCAGCTTGTGTTCAAGATATCAGGAAATTATGCAGGCGTTAAATTCAATTATCAGATTTATAAATGTCTAATCGCCCATTTGATCTGCGCTATTAGGATCTCTATTGCTGAAAATAACTGAAAAATTGTTTATGTTTACACATTTTATACTACAAAGTTTAAGTTACATAATGGAATTTTCGAATAACTCTTTAAATGCAGCAATAAAGTTTTTATTTCACTTTTGTTGTAAATACTTTGGATTGTACTGTGTAGGTCGAACTTTATTTGGACGAGATCAATGTCTGAACTCCCACGCATGTTTCATTCATGCTATTTCAAGAATACAAGAAGCAGCTTATTTTGCCATCAAATTTAGTGTATTGTTTGAAGGTTCTTCGGACTTTATTTCTAGAGTTTAGTAATTGACAATACCTATTATAGGTATAATACCTAGATCCACATATGCGACCCAATGCAAGATGATTTGTCTAGTCTCATATTTAACAAACTTTTTACAGTTATACAGGTGTTCTAGAAATAAGTACACTAATTTTGGAGTATGTCTCGGGCGGAGCTCATTCTTGTTTGAGATCTGGCTGAATGAACTTCGATGTTTTCGGCGTAGAGTGATGGGTTAGGTATATTTTGGTACTACTGAGGATGGCAACTTAGTCGCCGAAATACGTATTTAGTGTTTGAAATTTAGTGTAGTTAGTGTAGTTAGGGATACATTTACGTCGTTCACAACGTTTTAAGAAACAAGAAAATAGGCAGAATTCATCTTTCTATTTCCAGCTATAAAGATGATAAAAAACAGAAATTGTATTGTAGGAAATGTGGGGATTTATAACGACCAGAAGTTATTAACGCGATTGTTCCGCTAGGAAATATATCTGAAAGTGCCATTAGGATCCTGTGGAACACGAAATTATTGCAAGTTAATCGTCCTGGAAAGTTGTCAGATATATACAGCAATAGGAAACTGTATCAATCAATCTTGGACTACACATTTGTTGCTGTTTGCGACGAGTTCCAGATATGTGTGCGTTTTGCTTTAATACCAGTCTTGATTTATCGTCAGTTCTAAACTAAAAGGAAATGGGTGAAATTCATGAAATATTCAATGGAGTAATAATGTTTCAAATAACGGACAACTTTTTTGCAGGAAAAAATTTGAGTAATGTATCTTCTTGAAAAGAATAGCGCGAATGCTGCTTTTATGGGACGTAATATTATTTAGATAAATTGGGGGTTTCTTTATAGCAGAATTTTATTACCAGATAACAGATCCTATAGTTGAACTACTATGAAAATTATTACAGCCCTAATTTCTGAATTGCGCGTTCTCATATAACGTAAGTACAATTTATATTTGTTATTTGATCAATATTGTTTCATCGTTTTTATCCTTTTATTTTTACAGTATATTGATTTCTATTCGTCTGGTTATTTTAGCTCCAATAGTGGTAGGATACACCATTAGCTGCGTTAAGTTATCAGAAAACTCAATGTCACGTATGAAAATAAGAAAAGGGAGGCAATTTGCTCTTGGCAGGGTGTCACCCGTACCGAATTGATGGCGTTCTTAAATGAATTTATAGTGAAAAATTTCACGATACACATAGTCATTGGAAAGGTGGAATGCCATTACTTATTTAAGCACTGGCAGTCTGTTCTTTTCAACGGAGTGGCACTGAAGAAGTTTCGTAGATGGATATACTTAATTTGCAACTTTAATACTGTTATTGTTAGAGATAAATTTTAGTTACTTATGTACTCAATTTTGAATTTATTTGAATTTATATAAAGAGGCGCCTTATTGTATTAATAGTATATTATACACGAGTTTATAATGAATGCTATTATTACCGAGGATGAAGAAGTTTGCAACACGAGCGAGTGAAACGAGCGAGTTTTGTAATCATCATTATAACGAGTTGTATACTATACTTTGTACACGACTATCAAAACATATTCCCAGAAAGAATTTACCTTCATTTCCTTTCTCCAGTGTAAGAAAGATTCATACATACGCTCTCAGGTATAATTTTCTTGGTTTTTTGGGCAATGAATCTAATGAGGCAAGTTCTGCAGCTTCTTTTATTGCTGGTGCTGTTAAAGAAACCTCGTTTTCACTCTCACTACTCACTATATCTTCTTTTTTAGAATATGCATTTCAAATTAAAAGCAAACCATGCTGATTCGACGTTTCAATTTGAACTGACACATCGCGATCGCGGCCTACTAAATAAATGTAAAAAAGGGTCAAAGCGATGTTCCTATTGGTGTAGTGAATAATATTCATTAATCACTGCAGTGATTAATGTATCTAATTATGATTGAAGAAACACAAGTATAAAGAGTATATTATAAGATAGTCGTGGACAAAGATCTTTTCTTCCAAGACAGTCAGATTTAGAATCTAAATATAGTTATGCTAGTTTTTCTGCCTCTCCCACACTCTGCCTTCAAAAGCCCAAAGTAATTGCGAACACACTTAACAATCTAGTGCGAGGGCACACGTCATTAGAGGTAGGTATACTAGAGGTGGCGCGAAAGATGTCATCCTCGTAGAATGTGAATAAATACACCCTGCACAAAAATTATGGCATCACCTAATGTTCGCTTAATATTTCTTCAAGATAATTTAATTCATATGTATAAAATCTCGTACGCCGCGACGTTTTTGTCAGAATGACAGCGAGAAAAGTTAGTCCTAACTATTACAGCGAAAATTTTTTACCTATACAATAATCCAATAGAATTTGGGTATCTACAGTCACGTTTTCAAAGACAGCCAATCAGGAGAACATTTAACTGAAGAGTGCTTATATGGGCTATTTTCACTTATGTCATCTGGATTACTGTAGCAACGGACAAATTTTTATTTTGCACTGCTGTCGAATTTTTTGCACAAAATGTCATTTCCAAGATTGTTCTTTTCAATTTTAATTTCTTTTTAACAAATTGTTCTTTTTGGGCAAAAAATTTTCTTACCGAATAGCCCTCGACTCTTCATAATTCGAAATAACTTGATAAATTTCCTCAAGCGGGTTTCTCTGTGGCAACATACCTCCGCCTTCGGCGTCGGGATGTTGCCGAGCAACCCGCTTTCGAAAATGTATCAAGTTATTTCGAATTATCAAGACCCTTGGGCTATTATAAGTGAAAATTTTTTACCTATACAATAATCCAATGGAATTTGTGTATCTACAGTCACGTGTTCAAAGACAGCCAATCAGGAGAACATTTAACTGAAGAGTGCTTATGGGCTATTTTCACTTATGTCATCTGGATTACTGTAGCAACGGAAAAATGTCTATTTTGCACTGCTGTCGAATTTTTTGCAAAAAATGTCATTTCCAAGATTGTTCTTTTCAATTTTAATTTCTTTTTAACAAATTGTTCTTTTTGAGCAAAAAAGTTTCTTACCGAATAGCCCTCGAGTCTTGATAATTCGAAATAACTTGACAAATTTCCTCAAGCGGATTTCTCTGCAACCCACTTTCGAAAGTGTATCAAGTTATTTCGAATTATCAAGACCCATAATATAAACACTATGGTATGCTACGGCGCATATCGCTCCTTGCTCCTCACACTTCGATGACGTAAAATCGAGGTGGTGGTTCGAGAGACACCAACCATATACCTACTTAGATCTACATATGTGACAAAAAAATAGCGCGAATGCAAGATTTGAATTGTAGCTGTCAAACTCTTCTCAATTAGGTAATCATTTTCTTGAATAAGCTCACCCCCATCCAAAATTACTCGTCTTCATCTTCAACAAACCATTTCTTAATTTCCATACAAAAACTTTTTTCAAATACTGTAATTTTCCTATTTGACTCAAACATTTTTCGCTGACAATTTCTATATTAAGTCAAACTTGTTCCCTTTTTAGCCACCGCACAATTTGGCATTTTGACGCTTGTGACAAGCGGCTTGTCACTTAAACGTTCGCATCGATAAAGCAAAAACACATCCGCCAACCGGATCTTTCGGAGACTTCTCGCGTCAATTTCGCCTCGATGTGACGTCATGCGCAGTGCGAGACGGATTCCGGTCGGCAGCGTAGCAGGCCATGTCAAGACCCTTGGACTATTATAAGTGATATTTTTTTTAGTTACCTTTTGCTGCCATGGCGACGTTCCAAATTTCGTATTTTTGATGGTAAAATGTTTAAAAATAAAGTCTCCCATATGCGTAATCTCATTTTATCTAGCCGAATTTGACTCCAACTTTTTATTTTGCCTGGATAAATTTCTGTTTTGCAAACTCAATTTTGTTGCTAGATGGCAATTCGACTCATAAAACTGACAGCCAAGAGCGCTCAGGATTCGCCTTCGCGCTCTTACTGGCTGTCAGTTTTATTCGTCAAATTGCCTAACAACAAAATTTCGTTCAAAACAGAAATTTATCCGGCAAAATAAAAAGTACTCGTCAAATTACTGTCGAAAATTATCAAAGGGATACACAAATGTATCAAATGATTTCACAGGTTTAAAGTAGTGGTAATGCATTGTAGTAAAAGGTTTGGAGTCGGGTTTGGTAGATATAATTACAATACAATTATGAAGATTTTTATGTGACAATTTATTTAAAAGATTGTGGAGCAATTATGAACAGAATATTGGTTCTTAATATCGAGTATTTCCCCCTCTTGCTCTTATTACAGCTTGCATTCGCCTTGGCATACAATTAAAAAGATATCGTTGGTCCATATTGTTCCAAAACATCCAACTTTGCAGATCTTGTACGGTTCTTCGTGGAATTTGTTGTTGCAGAATTGTCCTTCCCATATGGTCCCATACGTGCTAGATAGGATTAAGGTCCGAGCTGTGCGCATGGTAGTGCATTATCGTCCATAAAAATGAAATTGTCACCTACAATAGGACCACATGTGACCACATGTATGTATCCATCGGCTGCCAATCTTCCACCATTCATAGCTACTAGTTTCGTGCCCCATAAATACAAATTCCTCCCCCCTGCTATGACCGACCCAAGAAGTTAGTACCCGGTATGCAACCAATCATCCTGAGCCATGGACAGAGAATATAGACAATTATTTATGTATCAAGAACGAAAAATGAATTATTAAGCGTGAGTTGGCAAGTTTCGGGTCGGGACGAAGTTGAGGCCAGAAAAAACCCGAACGAACGCTTAATACATTTTTCGCTCGCGATACATACAAAATTTTTCCTTCGACTGCAAAATAACTTATAAAATTAAGAACGCAGTACTCAAATACCGAAAAATCTCAAATAGAATAATAGAGAATGACATTATTACTAAGAATTCTTAATAACTTAACCCCACACGCCAAAAGACAGTGACACAGTAATTAAACTGGACAAGTGTTTCGCTGACAATGTCAGCATCCACAGGAGTTAATGATAAATCCAAATCTAAACTTACACCACGTTGCTATAAATACCAAACCATATACTCATCATAAAGTTTCAGTCCGAAGACTGGTTCGACGCGTACCTCCATCCTTTCCTATCTTGAGCTAACCTACGCATTTCCCCAAAAGATGAACATCCTACATCCCTAACTATGTGAGAGCAGTAGTCTAATCTGGGCCTACCCCTAACTCTTTTTATTCCTATCTCTGACCCTAGCATGTCGCGAACTAAGCCTTCATGTAATACCATCCTATCTCTCCTATTCCTTACTGTCTTCCATAAATTTCGCTTTTTTCCAACTCTTTCTAATACCTCTACGTTGCTAACCTTATCTACCCACGGTATCTTCATCATGCGTCTATAGCACCACATTTCAAATGCTTCTAATTTTTTCCTATACGCTTTTCCTATCGTCCAAGTACAATGCCGTACTCGATACATACGTTTTTAAGAGCCTCTTCCGAGTTTCTACATTTATCATTCCCGAGCATAATAGTTGTTCCTTTTTATTAAATGCAACTCTGCCCTGCGCTATTCTTTGCTTTATATCTCTAGAGCTCCTACCATCGCGAGTTATTTGATTTCCTAAATAGCAGAAATCTGAGACTTCCTCTATCTTCTCGTTTACAATTATTTATATTTTAGTTCTAGTTTTCGTGGTAGTTTAGTGGTCAGAACGCCTGACCGGAAAGTAGTAAACCTGAGTTCGAGTCCCGGTTGTGTGCAGTCACATTTTCCTTTTTACAAGTCTGGTTTACAACTGCTTATGGAAACTTATGGATACCAAAATTTTTGACTAATCATCACTTTAGCGGAACATCTCACATCTAATTTATGGAGCCCTTTATATTATAAATAAAGGTCTGGTCCGGACGATATTACTACATTTTATGTAGAAGTTTTAGGTAACGCATCCATAAAATATGTTCCCTGAAATCATTTATAGATTTATGGATAAAATTTTTAATATTTCCGACCTACCCAAGAAGATTCTACTTCTAACGATGTCGGGACCATTTTTATGGCAGCTATTGGCATAATATTTCAATTACCGAGACCCACGAACAAAAATTGTTTACGTTTCCGGAGGGGCGATAAGAAATTTCACGCAATATCAATAAGGATTTGAGGATGTAAATTCTATCATTTCGATAGTTGCTGATATCCGATTACAGAAGAATTTCGTATCTCCACTGGCACTAAATATAAAATGTAAATGATCTTGCGTGAATTTTGAAATACGGTTAACGATTTTATAGTGAAAATTACTCAGAATGTTTATTTCAAAAAGAAATTGAAGTACCATTGCTGACGTTATATTTCACCTCAAATTTTATTTATTTATAAAATACGTACTGAAGCAGGCTGGAATAATTCAGATTAATCGATAATCAATAATAAATTTATATGTGCGAATTAATTGAAAATGTTATTCAGTACATGTCATGGTTTGCAATTGGCATGATTTAGTTCAAACATTTCAAAATATTTGCAAAATAAATAACATGTCACTAGCAGCTGCTTCACAGCAATAATGTTAACAAGTCTGAATCCCAGGGGACGTTCTGTTTACGAGTCTGGTAAGTAAAACGAAATACAGCAGGATTCGCAAATTAGGTATACAACATCCCAGCAGGCCAATGCGGATTTCTAGCGATTGCTTCGTAATGAGAAATAAAAGTAAAGGGCAAAATGAGACTTTAGGACCACAGCTTCGGTATCAGGAGATAAGAATGGGATTTAGAAATACAGGTCTTGCGACACAATATGTAGTCACATATTTTCCATTAGAATACGGAGATACGCTAGTATTTTAAAAGGCATAAATCTGGGTTTGGCGATATTTCTAATATCGTTCTATGTATAAGATCTGAAATGACAATAATTATTAGTTAGCTTTGTACAAGTATGTTAGAAACTTTATTAAGGTTTGCTGTTCGTAAAAAATATAAATATTATTTTCCAATTCTAAGATAGCGATGTTGGTGGTTAAAGATATAAAACTTTGCCATATATTTCAAATAAGTGATGCACAGATTTTGCATCTTCTGCTTGTGCAGCAATACGTTTAAATTTTAAAATAGTGCGATCCAAAGCATCAACACCTGGTAGGTATTGTTTCTATAGGATCAATAAATTTTAAAACCTTGTAAAATTAATTTTTTTGTTGTATCCGGTAGGTAGACTAAGGATATAAATTTTCAAAAATTTTAAATTGCTGATTTTAAGTTTTCAAAGCATTATCACAGCATAATACAACAATTAAAGTGCTTGGCGGTGTCTTTGAACTATTTTAGCTGCATTTGGTGACCTCCAACTGTAAATGATTTACTATCGCGGCGTATTATCAAAAGGTTTGACGCCAGTATTAACTCGGCGACAACACGTGCGGAGCCTGAGAAGTTGCGCGGGCTCCGCTACGCGAGCTAGGAAATTTAGGGAGAGCTGTTCTGCTGTATTAGGCTGTGGCATTATTAAAGAACGTCGATTGAAAATAATAAACACCAGTTATGCACGTGCCAATAATAGTTCTTGTTTGTATTGCCATTCTAGCCCATTTTTTGAAATTATACTTCTTTTGGTGCGTTATGAAAGAATGTTGAGAGTGAAATTTTAAGATGCGCGCGCACGATGCAACAAAAATCGACAGGATGAAGTTAGGCGCGTTATGAAAGTATGATGAGAGTGGAATTTTACGATGCGTGCGCACGATGCAACAAAAATCGACAGGATGAAGTTAGGCGCGTTATGAAAGAATGATGAGAGTGAAATTTTACGATGCGCGCGCACGATGCAACAACAATCGACAGGAAGAAGTTGCTCACTAAACCTACTTACAGTTTAAGAAAAAAGGCTACCAACAAAATAGTGGTGGAGATGTCTACTGCATATGCGTGTAGAGATTGATAATATATAAATTGTGAATATTCGTGATAAAAATAGTGCGTATAAGTTTCTTAAAATATATTTTAAGTGTTTTCTCTAACTCACGTTAAGTTTCGGTATGTATTTTTTGCATTAGGTATAAATTATAAATTGTTACTTTGTCATTTATTAAATACTTAAAATTTATAAATCAAAATAAAGTGAGTTCATCAGACACTCCAAATGTTACATTCTATTTACCGCATCATGGTGTTGAAAGGCAATCTAGTTTAACTACTAAATTAAGAGTAGTTTTCAATGGGTTATCGCCCACTGATTCAGGTTGGCCTGTAAACGATCTTCAATGCGTAGGTCCAAAACTGCAAAATTATATTTTTTCAATTTTACTTCGTTTTCGTCAACATAAATTTGTTTACACATCGGACATAGAAAAAATGTATAGACAAGTGTTGATTCATCCAGAACACATTCCTTTGCAGCGAATTGTATGGCGAAGAAATCCAGAGAAGCAGCTCGAAACATACGAGTTACAAACAGTAACATACGGTATGACAGCAGCTCCATATCTTGTAATTAGGTGTTTACAACAATTATCAATTGACAATTCTTCACAGTTTCCTGAAGCATCGAAGATAATCGCAAGAGATTTCTATGTTGATGATTTATTGTCAGGTGCGGAAACAATTGAAAAAGCAGCACTCCAGTGCAAAGAAATTTCATCTATTTTACAATCGGGCTGTTTTAATCTTCGAAAATGGCTTTCCAATGAACCCAAAGTTTTAGAAGGATTTGAAACGATAATAGCGTATTGTTTTAGATTCGTTCACAATTGCAAAGCAAAACAAACTGAACGTCACACAAACTTTTTGACTGCTAAAGAATAAACTTTTAGTATCAAACAATTAGTTAAAATTGTTCAGTCGATTTCGTTTAACAGTGAAATTAATTTGCTTACCACTAATAAATCACTATCAGTTAAACACAGCCTTTCTGCTTCCATTTATAGATCAAGAAGGTCTTCTGAGAGTTGGAGGAAGACTTCAATACTCCAATTTTAAGTATAACATTAAGCATCCGTTATTGCTTCCCGCAAATCACAAGTTAACAAGTTTAATTTTTGAGCACGAGCATCATAGATTGCTTCATGCTGGGCCTAATTTATTATTAGCCACAGTTCGCCAGAAATATTAGCCAATTGGTGGACGAAATCTCGCTAGAAAAACTGTTCAAAAATGTGTAAAATGTTTTAAGTTTAATCCTAAATTTCAGCCTAAATTAATGGGTAATTTACCTGCCAATAGGGTAACACAATCATTTCCATTTCAGGTAGTTGGTGTAGATTATACAGGTCCATTTAACATGAAAGACAAAAAGGTGCGCGGTGCTAAATTATCTAAATGCTATATAGCACTATTTGTATGTTTCTGTGTGAAGGCTATACATTTAGAACTTGTCAATGATCTAACCACTCAAAGTTTCATAGCAGCACTACAAAGATTTTCCTCTAGGCGCGGTAAACCTTCAGAAATTTAATCTGATAATGGAACTAATTTTGTCGGTACCAACAATGAACTAAAAGACTTAGGCAATTTTTTACGCAAAAATCAAGAAAAATTGTCTCATCTTGCAAGTCTCGATTCGATAAATTGGCACTTTATACCAGCCTATTCTCCACATTTCGGTGGATTGTGGGAAGCAGGGATCAAGAGTACAAAATTTCATCTGAAAAGAATTGCATGTAATATAAATTTTACATACGAGGAACTTTCTACTCTCTTATCTCAAATTGAGTCTATTTTAAACTCCCGACCTCTTACTCCACTGTCTTCTGATCCAAGCGACTTCGAGCCACTAACACCATCGCATTTTCTTATTGGTCGACCTTTCACTGCTATACCAGATCAAGATGTTAGAGCTATTAATATGAATCGTCTGTCCCGCTATCAGTTAATTCAACAATTGCATCAACAATTTTGGACAAGATGGTCAACAGAATATATTTCCCAATTACAACAAAGATTACAATGGAAGCAACAATCAGACATTATTTCTATAGGATCATTAGTTTTGATCAAGGAGGCCAATCTTCCCCCAAACAAATGGCTGCTAGGAAGAGTTACTGAATTGCATCCAGGAAAGGACAATATTTCCAGAGCTGTAACTTTGAAAACTTCGACTGGAATTTTCAAGAGAAGTGTCGCGAAACTGTGCATGTTACCAAAAGCAGAGCAGTGAGTGTACGCGAAAATGTCAATATTTTTAAATGTTCATGTTTCCTGTTTTTTATCTATTTATACCTATGTTATTCCAATTAGTTCATTTCCAATTTGTTAATTTGAAGGTGCATCACTTCAAGGGGTGGAGTATGTTTAATAATTACAATTCTATTTTTAGTATAATTTGTTAGTTATAGTTCTATTTCTATGGATGTTTAATTTAGAATAATATCTAGTTGCTTGATTTTTAAAATATTAAATATCAAGTTGTAGTAGGAGTCGTTGCTTAATGACAAGAATCAATAATCAAAAAAATTATATAATTCAATTTGCAATTCATCCACAATTTGTAACAGTTTAGCCTAATACAATGTTACAGTAGCAACAGTCCTTCTATTTTGGAATCAATCGCTACAGTGTTTATGATCACTCAATTTTATTTCCATTAATTATTTGCGTGCTAAATAAAGTTATTTTTGTATTATGCCAAAGAAGTATAATTTCTAACGCGCGTACATAAGTACACGCACCACTTTTTTTCCTTTCTATATCTTTTATCTTTCACTCTGCGTTATTAGAATTATTTCGCAAGTAGAGCATGGTTCACAATGAGGATGAATTCTATAGACACCATAAACCCGCTACAGTTTCACATGAAAATTGATCACAAAGTTACAACACTTGTGATAGTATTCAAATACCAACTGAAGCATCATAAAAGTATTCAGCAAATTTAAGCAGGTATGCTAAGAATTCGGAAAACGACTGTAATTATTTCAAGCGTAGAGCTGAATTAAAATATTTGCAAGTTCTTTTTAACACAATTTAGCAATAGCTGGGATCCGGATACGGTCTTAAATAAACCCACAAAAGCAGCATTTTCATGCCATAACTTGGAGATTTTGTGTTAAAACTTAAGGTTTACGAGTGTAAATAACTGTCTAAGCCTAGTCTAAAATCACAGGATTACTTCCCTCGGTTTCAGACTCGAATACTTAGCGGTTAGCTGACCCGTTTCCTCGCATTTCACCTCTGGGAAATTTAAATTCTCTTTTCTCTGGAGATTGGCGGTGGCAGAAGCTACCAATTACAATTTATATAGGAATTTCCAATTTACAAATTGATTAGAATCATCTAAGCATACCCGCAAATTATTAAGCACCTACTTACTGAATATTACAATTAAAATTTCCTGTAAATGAAGGTCAATTCCACTCGCAAATTTAAAAGAAAATTATTTATATGTTCACTATCAGCCAAGAATTTTCGAACCATTGATTGACATTTACGCTCCAGTCACGTGCATCGTTTGCGTATCGAGATCTCGGCTACTATTGCAGAACTACCTTTGAAAGACGGCTAATGACGCTCATGTGAACGTCTGACTACAACAGTTTGAGTACAACAGAAGAGTCTCCCGATTGTATCATCCATGCCTGCACTCGGACAAAAATAAACCTAGCATTATGTACGTACATGTATTTATGTTCCGCGGGTTGATTGACGTTGATGGCACAGTGGGTAGTGTATCGGACGATCATACCATACGATACTAGCACAGGTCTTTTTTATTGCTTGTTTTGTTTGCTTTTTTCAACAAGGGAAATATTTCAGGTTTACCGTCAATTGAGCAGAGGCCTTTATACAGAAGCGTTAAGCTAGGGACACATTTCTCTGACGTGTTGTGTTGTGTTGTGTTGTGACGCAACGTTGTATGGATCATACAGCATAAATCGCATGTAATTAAACGGGGCGCGTGCACATTACTCTGACGCTACGCGCTGTGTTGTGTTGTGTTGTGTTGTGACGCGACGCGATCCCTTCTTTCCAGATTTTCGTTGCATCGCGACACAACACATCAGAGCGTCAGAGAAGTGTGCACGGGTCATTTCGCTTAAAAAATATGGATGAAGCTGTCTTCATTGAAAAAGTTACAAATTGCGAATGTTTATTCAACGCGAATTCGAAGAATTACCGCAATGAGTGTATGCGGCAAGAGACGTGGGAGGAGATAGGCAGGGAAATGAATTCTACAGGTAAAACAACAGAATTTTTACTTCACTTGTACTTACATACAGTGTGGAAAAAAGTATAGAAACAGTTCTATAAAAAGTTCCCGGTTAATCGGGGACGAAAACGCTCGGTGTGTACATACTGGAGCTTTTGAGAAATGGGGTAGCACCAGTTTATCAAACGTTGCGTCACAACACGACAGAAACATGTGCATACGGCGAGTCACAACACAACACAACACGACACGACACAACACAACACATCAGAGAAATGTGTTCCCAGCTTAACTTAATCATGTGAAATAAATAACGAACATAAAGTCAAACTTCGTTCCTAGTTGTTGTGTAATGCGTGAGCAATCGGGAACACGGATGGTGCGTGCGGAAGACGCTTTCCCCTAACGCTCCTTTCACACACAACAGCCGTACGTCAATATTCCTTTAGCGGAGTGAAGCAGTGCATGAGACTTTTCAGACAGGACGGCAACGGCGACGCCCAGCAGCCGCCAATTGCCACTACAATGGACGGCGTTCGTGCCGTTTTATAAAGACAGTGTGTAACAAAGCACAACTAAAATGCCTATGTTATCTTTGAACTTTTGTTTGCATCCATAATTTGTTCTGCGAAGCCGCTACCGGTTTAGGCTCCCAGGAAAGAGAAAGAGGAGGACGAGTTTGACGACGATCGTATATACGCGGATAAGAGAAGCAAGCAAACGACGCTTGAGAAGGGAGACAAGCGACCACAAATGATAGCACACCACCCGACTGTGACTCGATGGACCAACGTCATGTTTGGTGAAGACAGCACCAATTCCCCAGCTGGAAAATCCAGAAGAAGATCGCAAAATCAGTTCCCCTGGCTTATAAAAGCAACCATCCTTATGATCAAGAATTAATTCGCATTCAGATTCATTCAGGTTCAGAATTCATTTAGCGCCTCCGATTCTCAAGACAGACTTATTCAACCGCATTGAGTAACGTTCTTGTTTCGCCGTACGATCTACAGATTTATTCACCGCTACCGTTTTCACGTAAGTGCCCGATGGTTATTTATTGTTATAGCTTAGCTATCAATAATTAAACATTATCCAACCAACCTGGCTGGAGCTTAATGGTTGTACAGATAAGACTATTTTGAAATCGGAGAGCTCTGGCAAGGGTAGGAACCACTTAATTACGTTTTCTCCACTGGTTATTATCACAGCCACCTGGACCTTCCTGTGGTGACCGGTTTTCACTCAAGCGGCCTTGCATTGGTTATTGCTACTCAAAAATTGTGGGTCTTTTTATTTAAGGATATTTCTAATACATTGTGGTTAGTCGACCAATAACTATATAGAGCCGGGAAAATGTATATAATCTTATCAGTGTATACGTATATTGAAGCATTGGTTGAATTTCACTAGGTTCCAGTAGAACCCCGGCGCGGTAAGAAGTGCGCTCGCTTAGTAACCGAAAGGTTTGGGTTCAATGCTCGTGTGAAATCCAACATTTTTGCTCTTCTGCTTTTCGCTGTCAGGTAAGGGACCGCCACAACTCCAAAGCGGTCTCACTTATTTGAATAAAAAAATAAAGTCATCATCAGTTGTCTTCGCCATAGTTGTCTCTGTTGTCACGGCGTCTATAATAACAATAATAAGCTCAAGCTGCCTTACTGTTGTTATTGCCACACAATAATGGCCGGTTTGCTAAATACTGCGGTTCGTCTCTCTATTTAATATTTATGCGGTAACTATTCCCGTTTCCAGCGACGACGCGATCTAGACACAAAAAGAGATCATCAGTGATTGGGATAGTCACTAGAGCGTTCAAGATACAGAACAGAGTTATATGGAATGCGTGCAGAACGAAGTCACATGACGCGGGCAAACTGACACACACCGTCGCCGGGGACGGTTTCGTTGATTCTAGGTACTTAATTACATAAGACTTGGAGAATGGACCCAGCGTTCTTATGTAACATCTGATTTTGTCGTGAAGTTTATACGGTCGAAGGCCAGCGGATCGCGGGTATTAGATATCGTTTGTTATTATATTCCTCTAAAATATGAAAAATAGTCTTGTTATACTAAAAAGATCACGAGGATGCGAGCTGATATTTCACATCCCCTTATTTAATTATATTATTTTTCAAGACAGATAATGCAAAAATTCATGCACGCTTATGAACTTAACCACAAATGAAATGAAATGTTGGACTACAACTTCCTACAGACTTACTAAAACACTTACCTACACGTCCTTATAATATAAAATGTTGAAAAACTATTAATACAGTATTTTGCACTATCCAGCATAAAAACAAACAACACAGTATAGAAGCTAATAAAACAACCAACCAGACAAATGTTCCGCGATATTTCGTTTCCGCAGCGGTACCTGTTTACCACACAACTGGTCGGCTGCTTTGTTTTGCCTTTTCCACAAACAAACGTTTAAACTGTGAGTATCCCGGATGCTTCAGTCATAAATGGAAATAGCTAAGTCCCCTCTCCAAGTCTTTGGGTGAAAGAGTGATTGGTAACCAGAGGCCAATGCATTGATTGAATAAGAATACTGAACTGAAAACGGAAAATTAGATTTTTCATATTTTAAGTACGGTTTAGCAATCATAGTTAAAATTCAGTAGCAAAAATTCATTACAAAATGTTTCGCAGATCAACTTTAATAAATACTCTATTACCTGTTTTTCAGGTTTAACAAATTTCTCATATTTGTTATTAATATTTATCTTTTATATATACCTAGCTTTATTTTTCCGCTAACTGAAAATTTTGACGTAATCTGCTGGTATACAAGCATAGGTTAATTAATAGAACGCAACGGAAAATATGGAATTATTTTGTTCAGTACGCACTTCAAGAAATATCGGGATGAACATGGGGATCTACTTCCGTCTTACCCCACGTTTTGCCACTATGCTGAAATGCGTTTATCTACCATTTATCTCAATTTCAATCATGACTCAACGGCTCACTTTTGTAAGCCGAGCTTACTTCCATACCTTCGAGCTTCTATAATGCTTATAAACGGAACATGATGCCGTGCAGCTCTTGGAGGCTTTCAAGCTTCGCTAACAAATTGCAGTAAATATTTGTTCCTTGAACGCTAGACGGAATAAAAGTCTGAAATACTCTATTTTGGTATTTTCCCGATAAATAACATTTTCCGAATCATTTCACGCAGAATTAGCTATGCAAAAGAGATCAATGGTATGCACAGATTTATTTTGTTAAATTGCGCTAAAGGAATGTAGATTTAAAGTATTTAGATTATTAACTGCCCACGCACTTTATTATGGGAGTATATTTTATAATACTACGCTTACAAAGAATCCCAGTGCCAAGTTAAAGCTGTCGAAGGGGTAGATATGATCGTGAAAATTCATTAATATCTTTAAAATCGATTGCTACATGAATGTGCCTGGTGAATTATTTATCTTTTGAATAGCTATAATTTGAGAAAAATGGAAAATGCTAGGAGCACTATAAAAGAAGTGAGGCACTCATGACACTCTAAAGAGGAGTCCTTCAGTTACATTTACAAAAATTCAAGCGTCTAAATCGAGATATTTAAAATAGTTTTTTAGAAACGTCTTTCAGAGCAGACAGAAAAGCATTCTGATCATCGAAACGAGTTCTGCTAAGCTGCAGCTTGACCGTCAGAAAGAGGAATAAGTCGCAAGGGTGCTGTAAATAAGATTTCGGTGATCTCAATCTAGAACGAACACGTTTTGTGTATTTCAGTGTATCAAATATCACAGGCAGACTTTGCTGCCATAGGCCGACGGATAATACTTTGAAAAAGAAAAATTCTAAAAACTAATAAAAACCGCACTCTTAGTTAGATTAACTACCACACCTGCTTGCAAATTGCAAATGGCACAAGGCACCAGTGATTTGCTGTTGAAACAACATATCGCTGACTAATATAAGAGAGGCATGAAAATAAAAATTAGCCGAAGCTGCAAAGTTCAGCTTGCTGACACAAGGGAAATATACCGAGAAAAAAATTCCTAAATTTCTTGGACAAAATTTTGTGTACATGGTTTATTCGAAAAGATTATTTACGAGAAGTGAATTTTGCAATTATGATTATGTGTTTATTTACAACAAGTATACGTCGATATAGATTCTATACCATCCTATAGATCATCACGTTCAACGCTCTTGGGAATGGTCAGTTTTAGCAACGCTTTAAATAATTAACAATTTTGCAGGAAAAAACTATTTTGGGAGGTTTTTCATGCGTGTTCTAGACTTCTTGTGCGCCTTATGTGAATGATATAGTTTTCCTTCCAGGGTTCAGTGTTCAGTGTCTGTTTCTGTACATGGGATTTGTAAATTCAGTTATACTTTTGTGTATAGATATACTTATGAATGCACTAATATAGTATAATTGATTAAATTAACTCTTTAGTTCTTACAACAAAATATCCGGTTATATTTGAAGCAACATTTATTTCAATGAAATAAATATAACCTCTTGAAATATAAACAAAGTTTGGTCCAGAGAAATATGCTCATATTTGAACTATACAAATAAACCACTTATTTCGCTCCATTAAGCATTTAATTGCTCAAATACAAATAGTGAATTTAATTCCCAATCAATCAATCAATTTTATATCAGGGAAACAAATCCTTTTCTCAGTGTATCTGGTCTTCCAGTTAAATAAGGATACAAAAATATACAGGGTATCCCACGATAACCTTACACGATCTGCATATAGAAAAGTACATATAGTAGAATTACACAAATTTGCACAAATAGGTAATCGAGGATGCTCAATTCGACTAAAATATTTTTGACTATCTGCGACTTCCGGTTATACCGGAAACATACACCAACTTCCTTATTTTAAATGGAATGCCCACATTTTTATTACGGATTTAGATTTTTGGTCGAATTTTAAGGCCACCTTATGCAAAACATCATATGTATAAAGTGCACCCTCTTCCAGATATTAGACGTTAAAAATCGTCATTTCTCAAATTTCATCAATTATAACTTGGAAACGGTACGAGATAAAGAAAAATGATTTAGATGGCCCTATCCTAGTTTTCAATTCTCTATCTAATGGGTCTGGAAAATACTGCCTCCTGATTGGTCAAGAAATGACAAAAAGTTGCCAATCAGGAAGCAGTATTTTCCAGACCCTTTAGATAGAGAATTAAAAACTGGGATAGGGACATGTAAGTCATTTTTCTTTATCTCGTACCGTTTCCAAGCTATAATTGATGAAATTTGAAAAATTACTATTTTTAACGACTAATATCTTGAAGAGGGTGCACTTTACACATATGATGTTTTACATAAGGTGACCTTAAAATGCGACCAAATATCTAAATCCTTAATAAAAATGTCGTCATTCCATTTAAAATAAGGAAGTTGGTGTCTGTTTCCGGTATAAGCGGTATTTTCAACCTGTTGAACCAGAGTTTCAATATATTCATTAAATTTGAGTTTAAAATAAAATATAACTTCAAGATTTTTAGCATTATCTGTAAATATTTTATTGCTGATCGATACCTTCAGCCCACCAAATACTTCATCCCTAGTCGCACCACAACATAATGTAGTATCAAACAGAATTACTTTGTATTTTTTAGAGATTAGTAAGAGCATTTTATAAAAAACAATGGTCGATATTTATCCTCTTAGCGTACTTGTGGTGCTGATAGAATTCAAAATTTGTAGGCAACAAAGAAGAGGTCCAAGAATGGAATACCGAGGAACGCCACACTCTTCTCAGAAAGTTAGTCATTAATTTTGACATTCTGGGTCCTGCCCATCAAATAACTGGAAATGGAATTAAAATCACGCTGTTTTAAACAAATGCGTCATAGTGCAGATGTCAAAATGTCACAATTTAAGGTATCAAATACCTTGGGCTGTTTCACAACTATAGCCATATTGGACACCAAATGGATGACGTGATATAATATACTAATTAATGCCCGACGCGTAGCCGAGTATTAGAATGGCACCGAGGGACTTAAAATAGATATATGAAATTATACACAACATACAGTTCTTCTTGCACAATCGGACAGTTATTATAGTAGAGTGCTCAATGCTTGCAATGACGCAGTAAAATGCGGTTGGTACGGGGATCGTTGTTACAGCCTGCAACTTCTTGCAATCTGAAGTTCATGTCTTCAATATAAATATCCAAAAGCTGTCAAAAATTGAAATGTGCAAAAGGGCATTACATCCAAAAACTGAGTTTATGCACACTGGCGTAAAGAGCGTAAAAATTGCTATCGTTTGGCACCAAGATCATTAAATTATTTGTGGCGCTTCTACCTCTAAAAAACTGCTTAAGAAACAATTATTTAGTACAGACCCTTACGGGAGAAAATTTTTTGAAAGCTGAATATCTCCGTTAGAATGCTGAGAAAATTTTGCAAGATTTCGACAATTTTTACATTTACATCGCGATAACTTTTAAGTTAACGCCTTAATCGAAAAATTTTGTTCTTTACAAAATTTTGTACGCTTTTTTCGGAGTCTGATGGTTCGACATGCAGATTTTTATCTTTTAGGTATATTAAGTTGTGTAATTAAATATAAAAAGATGTAAGAAACGCGACCGGTCGCTCCCGATGCCAGTACGCGTCCCCACCTCGCTGCGCTGGTTTGCATCTCACTTTTCGCCGTAGCTCCGTCTCCGTCTTGCTAAAAGATCTGAGAATAAAGTTACTTACATTTTACAAACTAATTTTCTTTCTTCAGATTGCAAGAAGTTGCAGGCTGTAATAACGATCCCTCTACCAAACGCATTTTACTGCGTCATTGCAAGCATTGAGCACTCTACCATAATAGGTTTTAAGTGACGAATTCTTGATCTGTGAGTTATGGGGATAAGAAACTACCTGACCCTTATCAACACTGTCCACTCTGTTGCTAACCTAGACAACAGAGATTCCGTCATATTCTTCACACGCTCTCTTCCCTCTCTATCGTCCTTCCCATTATTTTTAAACATTACCCCTAAATATTCGACTAAACCGAAAAGATCTGACCTCACTTGTTGGGAACTCAGTACACCACTTTTGAGGTTCAGACGAAATCGTATAATCTTACCCTACATGGATCGCAAATGTGTTCAACCGTATCATATCCTAATTATGATGTTTTGTTTCTAAGTACAAATCGATTTGACAACCCTCCAGAGATTACGAAACCTGCAAGTGTTACAATGTTCTCAAGTCTTATGCAACTTCGAGCACAATTTAACAAGAAACTAAATTCATTAAGACGCTACAGTTATGTTACGTCTATCCTAGATTCTGAGAGGCAAATCAATAGCAAAATAGTGTTTTTACACGTCTGTTAAAATCTGGTTCGATTGCGCGCTTTCCACAAAATCTAAAACTTGACAACTTAAGAAAACCAGTGGCGCGTGATCCGCAGAAATAATGGAAAATTTTGATGTAGAAGCAAGAAACTGTTTTTTTGCATTGTATGGGTCAGTTACCGTAAACTTCAACTGAAGTACAAACTAATCACAAAATATGTACCATCTCTTGTTAAACATATTGCTAAATGCGTAACTGCCAACAAGACACCATTTTCAAAAGTTTAAAAGCAAGCATATCAAAATTACCAAGTAAAAGAGCACATGTAAAATTTCATAAACATTTGACAAAACCTCCCAACTGAGTTAGATACAGATTGAACATTAAAGTTTCAGTGCAAGGAGAAAAACTTGTGACTTACAGGAAACGCTGTAAGAAAAATATTGAAGGGAGATCCAAAACCATTTAGGAAGAAATTCAACAGACCCTGAAGATTTCTTCGTCATAGGCAAAGTGAATAAGAGAAGTGCCTCCACTCCGTGTGGATACTGAGCTACGCAAATGTAATGTTTCTAGGCGACTGGAGTGGGGGAACTGGGCCGAGCGTCCGCGCGATTATACCGATGTCGAATGTATTGTGTATGATGCATTGATTTCATTACATTACCAAAAAATGGATTTATAGTGAAAAAGATACTCGTTTGACGGTGGTCAACATAGACAGGTTAACCACTTATGTAAAATTATAGGAATTCCTCGGTTTCAACAAAAAGCGGTCAAATTATACGTCAATATTCACATAGGATTCACTGTATTTCAATTATTTAAAGTCAGGCCGTAAAGTAAATTCAGCAGCTGTTAAAAAGTCATATTTATTTTGAATATAATCTTGACAATTTCTTATTTTCTCGATTCTGTTTTTTGAGGCCTGCATTTTGCTGCTTAGAATAAAATTGCATTCTTAACAATATGTAATTATGACGCAATGACGCCAACACATACTGATTCGTGAGATTTACATTCATATTTTAAAGTACCTACTAAAGTTACTTAAGAAATCATATAGTTAGGTCGTAAGCATCTCTGGTATCAATATGCTTGGAAAAAAAACGTTCTAGTTTTCTTAATAAACAATATGTAAGAACTGGGATGCACAAGTTAGTGTTCCCCTTGTTAGAGTGACTTCGTCTGAAATATTTTCGGGGTCCAACTGGTTGTTTTCAAGCTAAGATAAGCATGTAATACAATTGGTAATGGATGACAGATTTTACAAGTAATCCAGCGAGGTAAAATAAATAACAGAATCAATTATTACTTCCTCTTGAGTAATTATAGCACCAATTTTGTTTTGCAGTACCCGCTTTAATTAAATTTTGTTTCTATTTATTTCCTTCGAATCAAAATGTTTTTCAAAAACGGAGCCCTTTCGAGCAATTGCCCGAGGCCATTTAGCTGCTAATTTTGCTTGTTTTGAAATGGAGAAAAATGCTGTTTTTCCGTACGAAATTATATTTTGGGATACAGCATTTACGCCCCTTTATTCACTTTACCCAGAGTACTTCCTGAACGCTAAAACAATGTATTATTGCATATATGGCCAAGCGGTACGCCCGAACGAATGGCCCAGTTTGCTGCACACGGCACCAATGCCAGTATTACAGTTGCGTAGCCCGCTCTTCTGCTGCAACAGCTATCAAGTGGAGACACTTCTCTTATTCACTTTGGTCATAGGTATTAATAAATACTACACCGAGACCTTATGTGTCGTTGCCCTCCTCTCCTATTTGTTCACATCGTTCGTGTGACATTGTGCAAAGAAATGGAGAATGTAGAATGTCGCAAAAATTTTTCTAGGCGACAGTCGACATTTTAGGTGTTTCCAGACAAGGAGCCTCAAAACAAAGTCGAACCTGAACTCAGTGTCGACAAGAAATTGTAGTCAAACTCTTCTCTGGGATTGGTAAATGGCGACAGTTTCATTAAGAGATGAAAAATGCAATAAGTTTTTTTCATAATGGCAAATTGATAACAATTAAAGCTAATTTCTGATTTTCAGCACAATTAACTATCAATATGCAATCTTCGTTCAGAAATTCTTGGGCAATTCCTGTAAACAAATCAACAGATACTGAATACCTTTACGGAGAAGTCGTTTATATACGAGGTTCTCGCCGCGACTGTCTAGAAGACAGTCTGAATGAGACAAATTGTTAGTGTCTACATAAATCAAGACATTCCACGTAAATTACTTAAAATGGAATGGTAAAATATGTCTACCGCCGTTTCAGTTTCGAACTTCATAAGATGAATTATTCTCAGACACCGACATTTGGAACTGACATGTCCACAATTTAAACGTCAAACGAGAAGTTTATTTACCTAGATACGCTTCCTTTCCATGAACTCAGATTTATTACTTTTTGATCTTCCTTCTCATTACTTTTAGATTTGCTTTTTGCTTCATTTTCCAATCTATATTTGTATTTTCGACGAGTGTTATTTTCCGCTCTGTTTAAAAATCGGCCTCATTTTTGATCTTGTTCGAAAATATTCTTTCATTTTTTCCTCTAAATGATTTAACAGCTGCTATTAATTCATTATTATTGCAGTCCCCATGTAAGGGCCTATTAATAATTTCCGGACAATTTTTGTGAATCGAAAACTAGTTTAAAACATACGTACGTACCTAAGCATATTTTTCAGCTGTTCAACCTCCATTGCACAATTTGATTTTAAAATAGTGAAGTAACGTTTGGTAACTATTATTAGAGCTGCAAATTAGGTGCCTTTATTTTCAAAGTCATTTTGTCAATTATTGTTACATGACAGAAACTAGACTAGTCCGTTGTTTTAGTATTGAAAATACTTCTGGGCTCGTGTATATGGGACTCATCTTACGAAAAATGTATCGACACGCGACAGATTCTGTCGGCGACGCGCGCAGTCGAGGCCGCTAATAATAATAATGTCAGAGCGCTAGCCAGATGTAAACTAAGGTATGGCGAGCGCGAGTACCGAGGGATATCGCGTTGGAATAAAAGTCCAAACAGCAAAACGAATGCGTTAATATTTTGTTACGTATTGCGTCAGTTTGACTATGTGCCTTGTGCTTGTCACAAATCATTTCTTTTATTTTATTGTATCAATAATATACCAAATTTAAACGGCACAGATCACTTTTGTTGGACATCTTAGGGACCGAGCAGTTGTGTCGGTATTTTCAATACTTGCGTAAGATGCGAGGTCTGTGAAATTTTAAATTAGAGCTTATTATTCGATGCCAAAAAATGGTACCTTATTGATTTATTAAATGCCTATACCAATTATCTTGCAAACAGAGAAGCAAAGATATGCTGTGTCCTATTTAAGAAAAATGAGTATTTTTGTTTTGTGAGGAAGACAAAATCTTTTACTAGGAATCAGAAAAGAATGAAAGAAACGTGGTGGGGCATCTCATTAATTTAAGATAGAGAAGTTGGCAGCAAATTCAGAAACCGAAAGTGCCGCCATCTCGAAAATATTTTTAGTTATTAGATATCTGCTGTACTCCCGTGTAAAATTTCCTTCCAATATTACGTTAAATTCCCTATACATTTTTAATAAGGCACGAGCGTGAAACAATCTAAAATTAACTACAAAAATATAAAAAAATATAGTTAAAAACGACATGCCTACTAATATTTATTACGTCTTTAGGCAAAGGCGACCTGACCAGTCAATTTCCGACAGGATGATTCGTTAGCTCTATGACAAACTTTGGCAGATGAAAGGTGATGCGATTCTAAGGAAAAGATGTTATATGAACATGGGTCCGATACATTTTGGTTAAAGAGTTAAAAGCCCTTGAAAATTTGTAATAAGAATCGCAACAATAATTATGAAACACAAATACAGAGTTGGCTGTGATAACAAAACTGAGTTCTTTATGTCAAACATTTCAATTTACTGTATTCTGTGTGTTTCAAAGTTTATTATTGCCAGAGTTTTGAATCGAAAACGAAAATGCATGCATTTACGACTGAAGAATATAATATCTCTACTCACTCCTACTAACCCTAATATGCAGATATTATTTTTGTATACGGGCTTTGTAACGGAAACGCTCGGCAAGCAGCAAGAGAATACCTTCGTAGGTTTCCAAATAGACATCAACCTGCCCATACAGTGTTTAGTGCATCATTTCGCAGACTGAGAGAAGCAGGTAACCCCGCTCCACCACATTCCGTTCGTCCCCATGAAGTGAATGTACAAAATGAAGAACATGTTGTTAATTCTGTACTAGACGACCCTTCAATTAGTACTTGGCGTATAGCGAGCATGTTACAACTGTCCCAAAGTTTTGTATGGCGTGTATTGAATCGAGAAATGTTACATACGTTTCATCGCCAAAATGTTCAAGCATTACATCCTGGAGATGCTGAGCAACTCTTAGCATTTTGCCACTGGATTATTCAGCAACATGCTCAAAATAATAACTTCATTTCCCAGGTTCTGTGGTCTGATGAAGGGTGTTTCACTAGGGGCGGCATAAATAATTATTAATTATCATAACGAACATGTGTGGTCCTTGCAAAATCCACATGCAATTAGACCAGGAAGATTTCAGCAACGGTTTAGTGTAAACGTTTGGGGTGGCATTTTTAACAATACTTTGCTACCTGTACGGGTGATAAAAATGAACGCTTAAATGCAGATATGTACAGAAATTTCTTGGAAAATAACCTTTTCGGTTTTATCGACGACGTACCACTTAACATCGTTCAAAATATGTGGTATCAGCACGATGGTGCACCACCACATCGAGGAAGATAAATCATCGCTTGGTTACATGAACATTTTCCAAACAAATGGATTGGCAATGGAGGTCCAGTAGCCTGGCCACCACGATCCCCAGATCTAAATCCGCTGGATTATTATTTCTGGGGACACTTGAAGCAGCTTGTGTACCATGTAGAAATTACTACCCGTCAGCAACTACTGGTCAGAATTCAAGATGCAGCTAATAGCATACAGAATGATCCAAATATCATACGTCGTGTGACAGAATCTTTAGTTCGTCGATGTGAAGCGTGCATTCAAGCTGAAGGCGGACATTTAGAACAATTTTTATAATTTTTAAACTTATTTTTTATGCTACATTTACATTTGCCTATTAAACTGTGTAAAATTTTCAAAGGCTTTTAACTCTTTAACCAAAATGAATCGGACCCATGGTCATATAACATCTTTTCCTTAGAATCGCATCACCTTTCATCTGCCAAAGTTTGTCATAGAGCTAACGAATCACCCTGTATAATATTAAAAGCGAACTGGCACAACATTTGAAATGCGGGTGGTGATATCGGTCGCTCGGTCTCTTTTTAACTGGCGCAGATTGTATGGGTGAGGTCGTGCACTCGATCAGGTGTTTCTTTAACACAAATAAGAAAATTGCATCGGCATCATTTCGATGGACGCTTGGATCTGCTCAGCGCTGTTCGCAGTCTTAGTTAAACCTGGAATTCAACGTCGCACCCGTAGGTAGAATGGTTTTTTGCCGTATTAAATTAAAGGTAATTAATTATTTAAGAATATCGATGGGAATATTTTGTGGTGCACCTGGGATGCACCTACGTTTTAAGTACAATTACTACATCGATTCATCACTACGTAAAAGTCGTGGAGCGTAGCCCACGGGTTTATCTACTAATTTTTAAAGGCAGTGGATAGTACTATGCAATGCTGATGCTGAATACAAAACAAAAGTTCTGTGGGAATTCCACATGCTTTTGTCTTGGGTACCCTATACGATATCATGAAGATGCGATGCGATTTTAACTAAAGAATAATGAGATGTTGTAAATGGTATTTTCCCCTAGAATTTCAAATGGAAAATCCAAATTATAAAAAGACATTGGGGATCCTATTAAAAAATGAATTTTGGTTTGTTACTTAGCGTGTGAACTTGTACAAATACCACATGTATGTACGAGGTGATTCAAACTTCCCGCCCTTGGCTTATAACAGGAAAACGAAAAGTGCAAATGCAAATTTGGCAGAGGGGATTTGAATAGCTGTGTGTATAGTATATTTTTTCGTATTTAAACATTTTTTAACCTTTTTCAAAATGGCGGAAATGACGTCAGAAAAATTATTTCTTCTACAAAGTTACCTACCATTTTTTTCATATTCTGAAAGAACATATTTTTCTAAACAACTTCCATTCAAAAAGTTTTTTTCTATCTTTATTTGGTTAAAAGCTATGGGACTCTAAAGTTGGTACTTTTAAATAAATCTCCACTGACCCCGCCGCGCCTTAATAAAAACTAAGTCGGTCGGGTAACAACTGCGCATCAATAATTGTTTTAAGCTGATTAAGTCAAATAATATTTTATCAACATCATCTTTCTGCGAAGTTACTGTTTAAAAAAAAATCCAAACAATGCAATAAAATCAAACACTTTAAAATTGACAAGAACATATATTTTCTTTTTAATGGTTGAAAACAACAGAAAAAACAACAACAACGAAGTAGGAAAAACGATTTTTTAAGTTAAAATGTAATAGTTTAAATTTTCAATATGACCACCACCAACTTCCAAACATTTTTCTAAATTACGCCTTACTCTAATTTCAGTAACTCTTCTTAATACATTCCTTGGTAAGTTTCGACAAGCATTTTGAATTTTTTCCTTTAAATGGTCGATGTCCCTTGAAACAGTTTTATAAACCTCGTTTTTAAGTGTCCCCCAAAGGTAAAAATCTAAGGGTGTTAGGTCTGGCGATTTTGGCGGCCAAAGTATGGGTCCATTAGTACCAATCCATCTTCCTCCATAAACGTCATTTAAAAACTGCTGGACCGGTCTAACTCTATGTGGTGGAGCACCATCATGATGATACCATAGATTTAAACGCAATTGAAGTGGAATGTTCTCAAGAAGTTCTGGAAGTTGTTGTTGTAAAAACTGGAGATGTCTTCTACCATCTAATATATTTTCAAAAAAATATGGGTCAACTAAATGCCCTCCAATCATATCGCACCAAACGTTAATGCCAAAGTGGCCTTGATTTTCAATCTCATTCACAAAATGTGGGTTCTCACTGGCCCAGTAATGCTCATTCTTGCGATTTGGTTTTCCGTTGCTAACAAATCGACTCTCATCTGTCCAGAGTATATGTTCGAAGATCCTGTGGTCCAATGTATGAAGCGCCTCCGTTATTTGAGCTATAAAATTCAGGCGCCTTTCTCTGTGGATCACACTCAGTCTTTCCAAATTATGTAATTTATAATCGTGATATCCATTTATTTTTAATATGTGCTGGATTGTGGAATATGACAGATTTAATTCACGACTTGCCTGTCTTATGGAATTCCGGGGATTTGCTTCAAAATACTCAATAACTGCAGCTACGGATTCCTCGTTCATTACCCTTGCAGGAACGGGCGTGCCTTTTTTCGAAAACACATCCGTATTGTTTCTTAAAAGACGCTCAAGCCGTGGAAACATTTTTTTATCTGCTAAAACACGTTCGGGATATCTTGCACCATACAGTTCTCTGGCAATTTTACTATTTTGTTGACATTCGCCATAAATAAGTATCATATCCACTTTTTCATTATGTGTATGAGTATATACATTTTATTGCGACGGGGTCAGTTGAGATCAAAGAACAAGACAAGTGCCAATTTTAAAGTGTTTGATTTTATTGCATTGTTTGGATTTTTTTAAAACAGTAACTTCGCAGAAAGATGATGTTGATAAAATATTATTTGACTTAATCAGCTTAAAACAATTGATGCGCATTTGTTACCCGACCGACTTAATTTTTATTACGGCGCGGCGGGGTCAGTGGAGATTTATTTAAAAGTACCAACTTTAGACTGCCATAGCTTTTAACCAAATAAAGATAGAAAAAAACTTTTTGAATGGAAGTTGTTTAGAAAAATATGTTCTTTCAGAATATGAAAAAAAAATGGTAACTTTGTAGAAGAAATAATTTTTCTGACGTCATTTCCGCCATTTTGAAAAAGGTTAAAAAATGTTTAAATACGAAAAAATATACCATACACACAGCTATTCAAATCCCCTCTGCCAAATTTGCATTTGCACTTTTCGTTTTCCTGTTATAAGCTAAGGGAAGTTTGAATCACCCTGTACATATAAAATTTCATTTTGATATTTTGGATATTACCAGAGTCATGAACCCATTTTCCACCACATACCCACCTTTTATAAATGACCCTTCTTAAAAATACTTTCTACTGTGCGTTTGAGCTCAGACAGCTACAACTGCAATATTTAAAAAAATTAGCAATTTGGAACATTTTTATTAAAAGATCTTACGTAAAAAGGGTCGCCTTCATGTCTGCAGGTATCCGAACAGGAAAGGGAAGAATCCACAAGTCTTTCCGAAAAAATTCTCTCCTAGAATCAAAATTACTTTAAGAGTCACGACACGTATTTAAGAATGTCGTCTGAGATTAGGGTTTTATAGCAGACGTTCTTAAATATTTGTTAATCGAAGCGTAAGAAACTGACGAGTAGCGTGTACAGCAGAGACTGTTCAAAGTGAAAATTTTGTTTGTAGAAAAACCTATATTTCTACTTTGCGGTTAAGCATATTATTTTGTCGATGCTATTTACTGCGGCAAAATGATATTCCATTGTAAATTTCACACAAGAATTTTGAACCTATCGGAGAAAATATTATTGATGAACTGATGCAAATGGAACATGCAATAAAACTAAGTAGCTCCAACAGCATTTAAAACATTTTCAAATAGTAAATGCAAAAAAGAGATCGCGTAGAAAGTTTTAGAACAGGAAAGATGTTTTCCGTGTACTAAAATGCGAAAGCGCGGAGCGACGTGTTTACAGAAACAGGTAAAAGCTTCCAAAATAAATCCAATAACTGATGAACGTCTACAGAAATCCGAATGCACAAATGCAATTCCCTTAAGAACTGCTTGTTTTAGGTATATTGCCACAGTTCTATTCTTAGTAAATTATTCGGTCAATCAATATGTGACATAAAAAATATGCCATTCTATTTTGAAAAATTGAAATATGGCGTATTCAAAATGACACTTGACTATTGTAATTCTGTAAAACCCAAGTGTAAAAAAAAAGAGTTTCAAAAGATTTCCATAACAGAAGCATCTTCTAGTTAAAACATGAACCATAATTCACGTTTTTGTTTCATTCCGAACAAGATCTATAAGTAGCAATTTTAGAATTTTTAGCAATTATAGAAACCAATGTTTATTCCGAAAGCTCTGGTAGAACCGGAAGGAGAACCGAACAATGTCAAGCTTGCCACATTGCAAAACTAATCATCGAAGATAATATTATTGATTTGTGATTGCTTTAGGCGCTTTAACGTCACGTCAATGTCAAGAAGATACGTGTAAGGGAGAGTGGGGGAATTGTGCGCACTTAAGGAAGATCTGCTGCTGTGACCAAGACATTACAGTTATAACCTTGAAATATATAGGAATGTAAGCCCCCAACATGGTAGTTTCATTGTGCAGAAGCATATTTGATTGAAAGGTAGGGGTGGCAACATAAAAAATAAAATGCCCAAAGTCCCCAACCCTAGGGGCAATTGTACGTAGAAGGTAGGGAATTGTGCGCTTTACATTTAAAGCTATAATAATCAGTACGAATTGACATAAGAAACATTTGTTCTAAACTACCAGAATGTTTTATTCACCTAAGAAAATTAACATAAACTTCTCTAAAATCAAAATAACGAAAACCAACCATTTGGATAGGTACTTATAGGTAACTACATATATCGAGCTTTGGAGAAATTAAGAACTAAGTATTTTTACGGTTGGCAATAATCACGATAGTGTAACAATGCATAATTGGAATGCTGGTTACATCCAACAAACTTGGATTAGCATTCATAATTGTTCTCTCTATTGCAACCGCGTCACGGAGCGAGAGCCGTGGCATATCCAGATGAAGAGAGAAATGCAAGCCGCTACGTCACGATTGTAAATAAACAAGAGCACGAGAAGAGTGGGAGTGGCACGTCACGCGTTTCGATGGTAGGAGAGCGAGCCTGACCGCCGACCGCCGAACCTATTCGGGTGGCTATAAAGGAAGTCACACAGCAGAGGTCCAGGAAGAATCTTCTTCACCGGTTTGCGAAGAAGAATTCTCTCCACCCGCGTCCGATAAATATTAACCGACAGTCCGCTTGAATGAGTTTAATTCACGGCGTGTGATTTTCTGTTCATTCCCGTATCCGATTTATTCTCGAAGAATAAATACTCAAGTCTTCATCGCTAGTACTTAATTATCGAAGCCGAAGGGCTACCAATAATTAAGTTAACAAGACCGGAGTTACTTGACTTGTAGCGGAAGCGTAGCTGACTTAATTAGGTAGGTCCATTTACCAGTACAGGTGCAGGAAAGTAAGAACCGACATGCTTGCATTCATTGCGGCGGATTACACAGCCTTGTCGATGTGCAGCGGATGGTTCTTACAATAATCTGAATATGTCCTGGGGTGGTCCCGTCAGTTATAAAGCTTGTGCACGTCAAATAATAAACCAGTCTCGCAAGGGATTACACCCTTGGTGTTCTAACGTACATCCCCGACCTGAAACCCCGACCGGTCGCGCTATAGATGCTACTACGAAACCGCAAGTATCCGGAACAGTTAATCATACGACGAGACTACCCGTATTCAAGTGATAGCTGATCCCGAGGGAATAGTCCACGAGCTAGGCCTCTAGCCCAGATCTCGTGCGCTACTCACTCGAGAAACCGGTTACAGTACCGTCCTGATTTCAATACTAGAATTTCTCATTTATTTTTCATGTATATATTTTCCTGTAAATATCCGTTTCATATTCCGTTTAAAATGTAAATAGTTATATTAATAGAAACCATTTTAATTTGTTTATGTTTTATAATTCACCGTTTAGTAAGCAATAACGAACCCTCCCTTCTTCGACTATTGAGCAAAGGGTATTATCGACGATCCCGACCTGACTAGATGCAACCCCGTTATATCGTTACAAAGGTAACGAACCGATTAGTCTAGATATACAGAGCGTACCAGATACCGATACCGAAACCGAACGAGCGCGCTGTATATCTGGCTCCAGAGCGTCACTAGGAAGTGTCGTTGTATACTTTCACCGAAATCGATCCGATATCGTTGCATAATTGACGTCCGACCAGAAAGTATCGTTGCATAATTGGCGCCCGAGCAGGGACCTCGGCAGTCAGTTATTGTATAATTGGCGCCCGAGCAGCAGATTCGGTAGTCATTATTGTATAATTGGCACCGAGCACCAGATTTGATTCGTCAGTCATTATTGCTTCCAGAACCAGGACCAGCAGGAAAAATTAATTCCAAACCCGCATCGCTGCTAGAATAATTTTCGTAGTAAAAACGAAACCAAGTAAGTTGTGTATTTTGTTGTTTTGTTCTGTTCACAGTAATCAAGATGAGCGACGACGAGGATGTAGGACCATTCCGTCCCGAAGAGGAACAAGCACCAAATCCCGTTATACCCGCTCCCCGAGTAGCCTGGGTATACCAGTTAAACAAAGAAGAGCTGACCCGCGAATTAAGAAAATTTAAATTGACTCCGACTGGAACGGTCGATTTAATGAGAAGAAAATTAATTACTTTCTTAAGGGAAGGCATTACCGGTCCGAACAATGAACCCGCAGGAGAAGTCATAGCACCGGCCGCCGCAAGAGAAAATAAACCGCCGTGTGACACAGTTCGAAAATGGAATCTGAAATTTGACGGAACTACCGATCCAATTGCATTTTTAGAACGCCTCGAAGAAATGCAAGAATGTTACGGCACAGACCCGACAGATCTACTCAAATCTCTGCCGGAATTGTTAAAAGGTAACAGCCTGCTATGGTATAGAAACAATAAAATTTTATGGCAAAGTTGGAAAGATTTTTTGACCGATTTTAAAGCAAATTATTTTCCATCCAGGTACCTGTTTTATTTAGAAAACGAAATCCGTACTCGCACACAAGGTGCAAAAGAAACAGCCAAAGAATTTTCGATATCTTTGTTGACCTTGATGAGAAGACACGGAAATTTATCGCCAGAAAATCAAATCGAGCGGCTGTATTTAAATTTAAAACCGGAATACCGCCTATTCATAAAAAGAGCCGAGGTCACCAGTATTTCGAATTTATTAAAGCTAGCAGCCGAATACGAGGGCGTATTAAAAGACTGTGATTCCTACCGTCCGCCGTCAAAGGTAACACAAGCCCACGTAAACGAACAAGCTAGTACCTCCGATAAAAACGCGAAACCAGGAAAGGAACACCTCACGCTTGTTACGGATCGAAAAGCAGAAGCTATTTCACCCCGGAACGACCCCAAGAAGCAGGCGTACTCCAGAGCGCTTGTATGTTGGCGTTGTGGTATAACCGGACACGTGAGGGATAAATGTCGAGGCATCCCGAAAATATTTTGTTCCCGTTGCGGCAGACAAGGCATCCTAACTCGGGATTGCTGCGGCCTACAGACTCCGGGAAACGACATACGTCGTCGGAGGTAAGGGGACCTCACCGACGACGGATCCGACCTGAACCCCAATACCTGAACCCATGTAAAACTTGCCCTAGCGAGAAAGAAACCGATCGCCCGATGTTATCCAAAATTACCGCCACCGGAGACCCCAGAATTTACGTAAATTTGAAAATTTTTGATATGTATTTTCAGGCTCTAGTGGATACCGGAGCTAGTTGCTCATACATCGGGAACCGAGTGCGAGAGCACCTGGAAGAGAAAGGGATCCGACCGAGACCAGGAGGTGACAAATTTGTCCGTCTGGCAAATAATCAAACAATTCCCGTTCTCAACCAATACGAATTTAAATTTTCTTATAATTCTAGGCAAGTTAAAGGAGTCTGGGGATACCTGGAGCACCTCACCACCGATGTGGTGATGGGGATGGACCAGCTGCGTTCACTGAATGCAAGAATTGACCTAAACCTTGGAAGAATGTGGTTAGGTAATCAAGAAATCGTTCTCAACCTTCAAGAGGATGATAACGAAATAGCAGGACTAACCCCAATAAATCCGAGTCAGAAAAGGGAACTGAATAATTTTCTAGAAACTGAATTGAAGAAATTCTCCGCCCTGAAAGGACCGACGTCGCTAGTTGAGCATAAAATACGACTTAAACCTGGAGAAGAACCGCAAAAACAGAGGTACTATCCAAGAAATCCCGCCATGCAATCTATAATAAATCATGAAGTAAATAAGATGCTGGAGGACGGCATCATAGAAGTATCCGACAGTCCATGGAGTTCTCCCGTGGTAATGGTCAAGAAACCATCCGGCAAGCTTAGATTTTGCGTGGATTTACGTATTGTAAACAAGAAATCCATACCGGACGCATACCCCACTCCGTACATACAAGCGATTCTTGACAAACTAAGGGGGGCTCGATTCATTTCTACGATAGATTTAAAACATGCGTATTGGCAGGTACCCCTGGAGAAAGATAGCCGGCCAATCACAGCGTTTACTGTACCAGGTATGGGACTTTATCAATTCACGGTGATGCCATACGGATTGCACTCCGCTCCAGCAACGTTTCAGAGACTCCTAGATAAATTGATCGGCCCGGAACTCGAACCGAAGGCATTCGCGTACTTGGACGATATTATCGTTGTGAGCTCGACTTTCCAAGAACATCTAGAGTACTTGCAGGAGGTATTCAGACGGTTGCGAGCCGCCGGATTACAGCTGCAACCGGAGAAATGCGTATTCTGCCAGTCCGAACTTAAATACTTGGGACACGTAGTCAACGAAGACGGTATTTTAACGGACCCAGATAAAGTCGAGGGAATCACTAGACTAGAACCTCCGAATAGTGTACGAGCACTCCGAAGATTCCTAGGCATGATATCTTGGTACCGGAAGTTTATTCCGAACTTCTCCGATATCGCCGCGCCGCTAAACCGCCTCTTAAAGAAGAATACGAAATTCCAGTGGACCGCAGAACAAGAAAGGGCATTCCAGAAATTAAAAAGCACACTTACTAGTGCACCAGTGCTAGCGTGCCCTGATTTTAATTTACCCTTCTTGTTACAGACAGATGCCAGTGACGTAGGACTAGGGGCTGTCCTAAGTCAAACCCAGGGCGATGTGGAGAGACCCATCGCATATATTTCTCACACCTTGACCGAGGCAGAACGGAAACTGTCTACCACGCTAAAAGAGTTACTAGCCATCATCTGGGCCATTACTAAGTGGAAGCCGTACCTGGAGGGATATCATTTCACGGTTATCTCTGATCACCACTGTTTAGAGTGGCTAAACAAGATGAAAAATCCCACTGGCAAGCTGGCCAGATGGGCTCTGGAACTTCAACAATACTCATTTGACGTGAAATACCGGAAAGGAGCGCTAAACCAGGTCGCCGACGCGCTCTCGAGAGCACCGTATTCAGCGGACAATCTAGCTATTCTGGTCCGGCCAGATGATTGTAGCTGGATCAGAAAGCTGAGGAAAAATATTAAAGATTCTCCCCAGCAGAACAAAGAGTATCGCATAGTAGGAAATAAAATTTTTAAATCTTTTCCAGATGTATTCGCGGATAAAGCCGCGGACGGACGTTCCGACAGATGGGCCTGGTGTGTTCCAGAAAACCAGCGCACGGCAGTTCTGAAGGAATGTCATGACCAGCCAGCAGCAGGTCATCTAGGCGTCGCGAAGACATACACCCGGGTAGCTAAGGACTACCACTGGCCAGGCATGTATCGAGATGTCAAAAAGTACATTTGGAAATGCCATAACTGCCAATGCTACAAGTTGCCGCAACAGCAACCGTTGGGTAAGATGTATTTTACTAAGCCAACCGAACCATGGGATGTAGTAAGTACAGACCTAATTGGACCGCTACCGCGTTCATCGAAAGGGAATATATTTTTGGTAGTGTTTCAAGATAGATTCTCGAAGTGGGTAGAAATTCAAGCGCTAAGGAGGGCAACCGCACAGACAGTGATCCAGGCCTTCAAAGAACGCGTGATTTACCGCTTCGGAACACCGAAAACGCTAGTGTCCGATAATGGAAAACAATACGCTAACCGTATTTTCCAGGAATTGCCCACCGCGTTCCGAATACGCCATCAATTCTCGCCGCCGTATACACCACAAGCAAACCCCGTGGAAAGGGCTAACAAGGTGATCGGAAAAATGGTAGCACAATACAGCTCTGACAACCAGAAGAAGTGGGACCTGTATCTAGCCGAACTGATGTTCGCGATGAACACGGCACTGCATGAATCTACGGGATTCTCCCCAGCGTATTTAAATTTCGGAAGAGAACCAATTCCACCAGGAACTTTAAGGCACCAGGACGTGCGGGTAGATTTGCAAGAAGAAACCCCCGGAAAATACCGGAAACAACTGCAAAAATTACAAGATATCTACAAAATGGTAAGAGTAAATTTGGCTAAGTCTTTTGTTCGACAGAGTCATCATTACGACCTATGGAGACGCCCATACTCCCCTAGAGTAGGAGACATGGTGTATAAGCGCAACCACGTGCTTTCCGATGCCGCGAAAGGTTTCATGGCGAAACTGGCCCCTAAGTACACCGGACCGTACTCCGTATACAGAGTTATATCACCCGTCATTGTGGAGCTCCGAGATGAAGAAGGAAAGGACGTAGGCAGAGTTCACGTAAAAGACGTGAAACCAGAATCCGACCCCGCAGAGTAAGCACCCTCTCCCTTATCTAACGCTTGTTTTGAAATCTGTTTCAGTATTTCCCCGAAGCGTACCAGCACCTGTTTTACCCGAAGAAAGGGGGGTGTGTAACAATGCATAATTGGAATGCTGGTTACATCCAACAAACTTGGATTAGCATTCATAATTGTTCTCTCTATTGCAACCGCGTCACGGAGCGAGAGCCGTGGCATATCCAGATGAAGAGAGAAATGCAAGCCGCTACGTCACGATTGTAAATAAACAAGAGCACGAGAAGAGTGGGAGTGGCACGTCACGCGTTTCGATGGTAGGAGAGCGAGCCTGACCGCCGACCGCCGAACCTATTCGGGTGGCTATAAAGGAAGTCACACAGCAGAGGTCCAGGAAGAATATTCTTCACCGGTTTGCGAAGAAGAATTCTCTCCACCCGCGTCCGATAAATATTAACCGACAGTCCGCTTGAATGAGTTTAATTCACGGCGTGTGATTTTCTGTTCATTCCCGTATCCGATTTATTCTCGAAGAATAAATACTCAAGTCTTCATCGCTAGTACTTAATTATCGAAGCCGAAGGGCTACCAATAATTAAGTTAACAAGACCGGAGTTACTTGACTTGTAGCGGAAGCGTAGCTGACTTAATTAGGTAGGTCCATTTACCAGTACAGGTGCAGGAAAGTAAGAACCGACATGCTTGCATTCATTGCGGCGGATTACACAGCCTTGTCGATGTGCAGCGGATGGTTCTTACAATAATCTGAATATGTCCTGGGGTGGTCCCGTCAGTTATAAAGCTTGTGCACGTCAAATAATAAACCAGTCTCGCAAGGGATTACACCCTTGGTGTTCTAACGTACATCCCCGACCTGAAACCCCGACCGGTCGCGCTATAGATGCTACTACGAAACCGCAAGTATCCGGAACAGTTAATCATACGACGAGACTACCCGTATTCAAGTGATAGCTGATCCCGAGGGAATAGTCCACGAGCTAGGCCTCTAGCCCAGATCTCGTGCGCTACTCACTCGAGAAACCGGTTACAGTACCGTCCTGATTTCAATACTAGAATTTCTCATTTATTTTTCATGTATATATTTTCCTGTAAATATCCGTTTCATATTCCGTTTAAAATGTAAATAGTTATATTAATAGAAACCATTTTAATTTGTTTATGTTTTATAATTCACCGTTTAGTAAGCAATAACGAACCCTCCCTTCTTCGACTATTGAGCAAAGGGTATTATCGACGATCCCGACCTGACCAGATGCAACCCCGTTATATCGTTACAAAGGTAACGAACCGATTAGTCTAGATATACAGAGCGTACCAGATACCGATACCGAAACCGAAAGAGCGCGCTGTATATCTGGCTCCAGAGCGTCACTAGGAAGTGTCGTTGTATACTTTCACCGAAATCGATCCGATATCGTTGCATAATTGACGTCCGACCAGAAAGTATCGTTGCAATAGTTTTCAGCAGACTCAGGACGATTATAAGTTCACGGTATCTACGAAAAGCAAAAAAAAAGCTGTGCTTGCTTATACGTATTCAACTGCATAGGGCTAATTGTGTGCAAAATTACCCCAAAGCAGATCCAACATAAAAGAAAATCGTAGCTCATAAACAAGTCCGACTTTATCGAGGATTCTTACATGAAATACCTCAGACCACAATTCAAATTTAATTACAGCCATGCATGAGGGATCATTGTTAAAATAAAAGTGTCAGCTTATCTCCTTAGCTGCTTGAGCCAACAAGTTTAAGCAATTCGTGCGTTTTGACGTTTGGCCGCCATGTTCACGTAACAAGAGCGCTGCAACGCAAGTTGTTGGCGGAGGTTGTTATACACTTGTCGACAGAGGACAGCACTTGTTGTGTTCCAAGCTTGGCACTATTTGTGTGAGAATCAACATGCGCACAATTCCCCCACTCTCTCTTACGTATGCACTGGGGGGGGGGGGGGGGGGGTCAGGAGTGGCATACTAGACTGAAGACAATTAATCAAATGGAAGGGACTAGGATGATATTTCCACAGGGAACCCGCGTGACGCGATGGACTGACGTCACGTATTGTGCACCATGCCACCTAGGTGGTAATGTGGTAATTACCAGGCCACTACTCGCCCCGCTGGAAATCTGGAATTCGACGACTCAGTTTTTAACAGAAGGTGCCAGAAATATTTCCTCAGTATTTGGTCATCTGGCAATCAGCTGGAATCAGTATTTCTAACGTCTGAGACAATGTTCGCCGTCCATATACCAGTACCTGATCTGACTGACCACAACCCGTAATACCGTTAGTAATATATTCTAGTGACCTGGATAGACTGGCTTTCTTTGATATCCACCGATACCTTTTCAACTTAAATGTCGATGGTTATTATTTATTGGCATAATCCGGTTAGCAAAATTAAGCATTGTACAATCACCTTGTGCAATTGGAGATGCCTACTGGCGAAGGTAAGGTCACATAATTACGTCCTCGCGGTTGGTTAAACATCATCAGCGTCTTTCTGTGGTGACCGGATCTCACCCGATCAATTGTCGATCTTTTGTGTATGCTGCGTACTTTTATGTAACGCATTGACTATTGGTCTCCTCTGAAGTGATTTCACTGTGGTGCGACTAAGTAGATCCCACACCTAACACCGAAGGAGGGCATCTCGATGCTAATCCGTAACCTCCAGAATCAGCTAAGCTCGTACGACGGACGATCAACGGTCTATCAGGTTCACAGCATTGAGCGAAATATTAGTTTGTTCCAGATTACTGTCAGGTGCCGGCGGGCTAATCACTCGATGGACTAGAAACCGAAAACCGAGCGGAGAACCAATAATATAGCAAGAACCAAGTACTTACTGAATATTTCCTCTAAATATTTTGTTCATACCTTTTTATCAAATCTACTTTGAATATAGTTAAATTAATAGTTTATTTAATCCGATTCTGTTTTGTTATTCTTCTACTGAAAGCTAAGGGTATTATCCGACAGGGATCAGAATAGGGAAAGAGGCAGCAAATTATTTTTAAAAACTTAAATATTTAGTAATTAATTATGTATTTAAATAAAAAATAACCTTTTTTGCTATATATTGTATATAAGACATTAAATCGTCAATTAGTCTGCTAAGTGACTTAAATGGTGGAGGCGCCGGAAACTCTCGTCACATACGTGCATACGTATGGGTATTTCTTGTTCTTTTTAATACTTTAAAATCTGAAGAATTCATTGAGAGTGCTTTCTTATCTATGAACTAAGCATATCCACCAGCTTTACGCTCACAGTCTGAGCTTAAAAGCACAGTACCTATATCATTTATTCATTTGTTTTTCAGCCCAGACTCCAGAGTAGTTAATTCTGACGGCATTATTTGATAGAGAACATAGAGCCAAAATTTTGTTCAAATGGAACAAAATAAATTTTTAGGATTTTTCAGAAACTAGCCACTCAGACGGATTTCAAATTGATTATTTTACGTTCTTAGGGATGTTTAGGGGATCATAGGAAAAATAATGCATATACATAACTCGATAAAAAGTGTCTGTCATGCAGTCGTGTGATTTCACAGGCGAGACTCTTCCCTTATACTGTTATATAGTACTTATACTATGCTGCACCTATTTGCACTTAAACATTTTCGTTGCAATATTCATTCTATTTCCATAGGGAGGGAAAGTTCTACACATGTCCACTTCTTCTTTAAGAGACCTTTCCTGTTTTCCAAAAATGAGGTTAAAATTGACGTTGCAATTATTAGAAAGACATCGAGGTATCTATCCTACTTTTTTAACGAATTTGTTACTCACTTCAGTAAATTAAAATGATTTTCAGATCAGTTGGCAGAAGAGAATTAATGCTATACACGGAAATACAAAAATACAGGTTCAATATTATAGCGACAACACACACAATCTATAGTTAGGCAGTTATTAAAATACGTCAAATTTGAAAGATGAGTATAATTGGGCTAATACCAAGCACCAGTAAGTTGGTTAAAGAATACAAACGACAATACAATACAACGAAAAGAATGAAACATATTACTCCATACGATAAAATCACGCAAAGGTAATTATAAATAGAAATTGTGGGCTCACACGTTTCAACAATTTGACTGATAAACCAAAACGATGTCAGTAGCAAACTTTTATATATTGAAGCTTTAGGCAATTCCCCAATGTCTTCTCTGTTTGAATTGGAGATTTCTAATAAACTGCCTAGCCACAAGGCAACTGGGTATTATTCGCAAGCCATATGCGCCACTGAAAATGAAACTGTTATAGGTACGTGAGTATTCATAATAAAATCTCTCAGATAAACCGGGGACGTGATAAAACATGGAACAAAGGGAAAACGACTTGATTGATTTGTTGTCTATGAAAAAGTATATTTTGGGAAAAACAACAAAATGTGACAGAACTTTGAATATACATATATTGTTTTTTAAAATTCTGTTCAAGTGAGGTAGTGACTCAAGATATACTTCTACGCATTGCAAGATAATCCAATATGGAGTCCGAACGCACGGAAAACTATTGAAAGAAACGGGGACTGTTAGACATAACTACTAGGAATCGAATATCGCATGTATTCACATTTTATTTATATGTTTCGAAAATTATATGTAAAATGGCTGTTTGAGATTTTCGACATTTTCTGGGCTGTATTTTCTACTCAAATTTTCTTAAATATTTCAAAGCTTTTAAATCATCTAACATGAAATATCACAGGCAATTTTACATATTGTTGTGTTCTTAGTAATTAATAATTTCCAGTTTCCATATTAATCATCTCTGAGTTACTAAAGCCGAGACTCTAAAGTATTGCAGAATTTTGTGTGGTCCTGTTAAATTCTATTATAAAATTCTGTTCAATCGTATTATATGTGTTTATTAGCCTTTTTAAGTAATTGTGCTCCCAGTAATTACTCTATTCAGTCTACTTGTTTTGGACCTTTCTTGCTTCAGTATCTAATCAAACTAATAAATTTGTTTCTTGCTACTGCACGAAACTTTGCTTTTGCTTTCAGTAACACCGATAATGAAATTAAAGGGCCTCTTTGAACTTTCCTGCTTGCCAATTCCGTTATTGCAGCCCCTAGTGAAGGTTGAGCTGATTATTAGAATTTCAGAAACAATAAAAACTAACAAAATTTAAATACCTTAAGTGTTTGAGATACTATATGAAACTTTGTTGCTAATATTATATAATTAGACATTTTCCTACCGTGTTAAGTGTTGGTGACATGGCAATTGCAAACAAGGAAAGTTGAAAATGGTATTTTGAATTTCCAACATAGCAAGAAATTGTCGATATTCCAGACAAGTATAGTTAAAAAGTTGTAGCGCACGAAACAATTTGCTGTTACCCTATAGAGTGTTTCAAAACAGTTGGTCTGGCTATACAAAGGATAAAATCGCTTTGCCAGATATTCACTGGCAATAGAAGAGAATCGGAAGGCATATTTTAAGTTTTGTATGATTGGGAAGCATTTATTAATTTGTGGAATGTTTTTTTTGTTATTAACTATAGTCATCCACAATTTTGTACGTTTTTTCATGAGTTTGACACTGTTCCACCTTGAATTTAAGCTTGGTAATAATATCTGGTTGAGTTATGCTGATGTCGAACTCTGAAACATTGCAGCGAATATCAAAACGCAATAGTTCAAGTGCAAGGTAGCAATACCTAACTAAAGCACTGGAGTGTTTTGCCAGGAACACCAAAGCAAAGCAAGCAACTCTGTTTGCTATTTACACAACTTATTTACAATAATTACAATTTACGTCTCGGATGGTGTAAGCTGTAAGGTAACTAACTTATTTACAATTTCTGAAAACTAGGAAAATTACAGACACACGCTTACTTATAAAAATACTCCCTAAATACAGTCATTCAACTAATCGTGCTTAACATCCCAATTACATCAGAAGGTTATTTACCTTATGCTACAGACCTTTGTACGAAATGTGATACTCGCGCCCGACTCAATAACAATGTTATGTTTGTGAAAAAGCAACAAATGCATTTATCAGTAAAGTACGTGGGGGTTTTATCGTTGATAATATTGTAATACAACAGTTGTCTGTGTTGCCGAAACTGAACTGAATAGAAAGCGGTGAGAATTGTAACAACTATGGGGTAACACATAACCTAGTTACAAGATCACTAAGTGCAACACTGGCAGGCTTTTAACTAAATAATAATTAGCTACATTATACCTAATACTTACGTTCGGCAATTAGTTGCAAAATTTCAATCCAGCGGCTCCATTCTGAAAAAAACGAGAAATCATTAATAAAACTAGAGAAGGGGTGCGTTAAGTAATTTCTAAGGAGCAGGATTTAAGCGTGCATTACTTTAAATATTTTGAGCATTATTATATCGGTAATCGGCATTATTTGTGCATCAAGTTTAATAGCTCTGACGTGGACCGTGTGTTGAGCTGCCTTCTTGATAAATCATTCTGAAAAAGCCTTATAACCTGACCTGACCTCCACCTGACACAAGTACCAAATTTTAATGGGGAATATCAAATTAATTAAAATTAATTTAAAAAAATAATTAAATTTAAAAAATAGACATATGTTTAGTTAAGAACATAACCCAAGCCTACATACCAGAAACAAACTTAATTAAGCAAATTTACACTTAAAGTAATGCTTAACGTTAGTAGTTAAGCTGTGCTGCTTCCCGACAATTTTCTCATGTTATTTGTTATGTAGTTTCATTTTATAATTCAAGGTCATCGCATGATGTTATCGGTTAACTTCATTGGCGGTCATTGGTCAACTTTAGAGTGGTCGCTTGGGCAGAGAGTAATGTTGGCAAAGCAGGTAGCGTGACAGAGCACCGAGTTCTATCCCCTGCCCACTCTCGAAGCATGCGACTTCGTATAGCAAACTATGTATCAACAAAACTCACAACAAGTGCGAGCACATCGATAAAGCTGAATAAACAAGCTCTTATAAGGTCTCAGTCTCATAGTTTATAATTTAAATACAAAAAAAAACAAAGAGCGGCTCACGGCGACCCATCATTATTATTTTTTCTAATGCGAAGTGAATCCCTATCATTTTACTCCGAATACTAAACATAAGATTTTACACGCGGTACTATGAGAATTAAAGTGACAATAATTATTGCATCGCACCACATCCCGACAGAATACAGATTACTGCTAAATTTGTAGGTATTCCCAGTCAAAATAAATATTGTGTGGCCTCCGGGGTTAACAAGAATAAAATTTGCTTTTATGTTTGCTTTGGAAGAGGCAAAAAATAAAAACGCGTCTTACATATTTTTTCATTCACTACAATCTGTGTACAGAGTAGATATGTGCCTACAAGAATATTATATGGTTTTAATATAATAATAAATTACACAGACAAGGGGGCGCTTGTGCCGAGGGAAACCCTATTTGGTAAGCATTTCGAAGCACTTCTTCTTCTTCTTCTCACACCACTCTCCTGACTGAATCATTTGAGGGGATATGTTAGACGATGTGATCATGCAGGATGAGACAGTAGGCGGTACTGTGTGGGTGGAAAAATTTTCGCCAGACTAGTATCCAGAGGCGCATGTCTATGGAGGCAGACTTTTTTAATGCTGCACATCAGTACCTGTCCTAACCTTACCACAGTAAGAACTCTGATAGTTTTCGTACAAATGGTATAGCAGGACGTATTTCCCCCCGGAGAAATTCAATTTTAGATTCTCGTAGGGGTAGCACGCAGAATTCAGGTACAACTTGATGTTGTCAGATTACAGTGGCCAAATCTTCTTGATTCCGTGACCAAATTCCCCTTGAAATTTGCCTGGAATACCACAATCACGTAGCGTAGGTTATCCAACTCTGTTGCAGCTTTGGCTCCCGACAGTTGCGGCAACAACGGGTACTATAGTACAGTTCCAAGCTGCGAAAGCACATTTGAAACGTTATCTCTTTCTCGACAATTTGAAGGAGATTTAGGAGTCTTTCCGGTATGCACTTGCTGAAGGGTGAAAATTTAAGAGAAAATGAAGTGGTAGAAATTGCCTTGCTAAATTCTAGAGTTCATAAATGCCATATTATGTGCAAGTTTGTTTTGAAAACGTATAAGTCGGGTGGTCCAATTAAAAAAACAGAAAACAGTTGTTATTTTCCCGTCCTCATCAATAAAAGGTTTTCGGTTCTAGTCTGGTTTTCTAAGTGTTACATTTGTTCCTAAAGTTTCGTAAAGACTATAAATTAACAATCTATTGAAAGTCTTAATTACAGTTTCTCGGATATAATTCTAGGACACCTGCTTTCGAAGAGAGTATCGATATTGCATTGAATTTTTGATACTTCATAATGTACAGGGTCGAACTATTAACATGCTCAGATTTGCGGATGATATAGCAGTGTTAGCATCTAGCAAAGAATTAAAAGCGACTTTGAATGAAATGGAGGCAGTTTTGACACAGGGCTACGGCATGAAAATCAATAAAAAGAAAACTAAAATTTTGGTATGTAGAGGGAGTGAAAATAGAACTAAAGGAATAATTCGCGACAAACAACTAGAGTCAGAGATAGGAATTAAAAGAGGTAGGGGTAGATCTAGATTGGACTACTGTTCTCAAATAGTTAGGGATGTAGGATGTTCTACTTTTAGGGAAATGCGTAGGTTAGCTCAGGATAGAAAAGGATGGAGGTACGCGTCCAACCAATCTTCGGACTGAGAACCTTATGATAATGAATTGGGTTGTGTATATCTTGTATGCATTATTGATTTGTCTGGCACAATTTGTTGCGTTTTGATTATTTCGGTATTATCCCATTCTGAATTTAAAATGTTTGGTTCATTTCGTATTTCTGTTCGATTTCATTTTTTTAATAATATTTTATTTAATCTTCAATTGGTTTTTATTGGTAGTTCGTATCCTTCTGTTAACCTTTGTTAATCTATGGTAAAAAGTATGTTACTAAAAGAAGCATATTTCTTCATTTTGATAATGTATTGACTATTGAACATTACCTACAGTATACTATTCAACTAGCAAGGTATGACGACTATTAATAGCGAGGTTGAAAGTTTTGAAGTGAAACTTCTTTAGCGTCAAAAAATTATAAATAGCTGATTGACGACACGTGTTTGATCACAGATAGAAAGAAACGAGTTATAAGCCAATTACTACAACGCATCAGCCGGTGAGAGAGTCGTTACCTCTGAGCAAGCAAACAATATCTACTCATCACTTTTTTAATACTTGTAAGTAATATATGTTAAGTAATTTGTATGCCGTGGGCGGTTCAAATTTTTTGGTTAAACTGACAGTAATGAGACTTTCCAGCACGAATGCTCACCGACATTTTAAACTGCTCTTTTCAACAAACCTTCTCATCAAAACACGATAATATATAGCATACGATTAAATGACATAACTTCACATGAGTTTTTCTACTCCACAGGTTTCGCGATGCTAAAAAAAAAGACGACTGAACGTTCTCGTGAAGTGCTCTCTCTCTCTCTCTCTCTATATCTCACCGTAAATCTCTCTCAGAAGTTTTACTTCTATCACGTATACGGTGCTATACGCGCATTTTTTTAATTCATACAAGTTGAATATACGACTTTATCTACACTTTCAAGATTAGACCCCATATAGTCTACGTAAGCGTACAAAGCAAAGCAAGTAATGCAAGTAACTATAAGCCACAAAATCTTATACATTTGCAAAAAATACCATAAGAAGTTAGTAATAAGTAGATCAAATATTGTTTAAAGCAATTAAAGTAATCTGCCTACAGTTTTTCAGTTTGGACGTTTTCCTCTGTAGGTATTTCAATCGATCTTGATTTATTTTTCTATAGACAATATTTCCTTTAATTGTTCGTGATATGAGTGACATAACGCCGTTTAAGTATTTAAGGGTTAGGGTGCAAATAATTTAATAGTTCTACTTTTACTTAAATGGAGTTTTCCAAGTTATAATAATCTTTTAGGGTATAAAAATAATTTGGGATAGAAGTTTTCAAAGTCTATCCTGAAGGCCGTATTATTATGAACGACGGAAACTTCGGAGAGAATAAACAACTTCAAATACGTCGATGCCACACCTGCTATGAACAAAAATATCCTGAGAAGTAAAACAGCGAGAATCATAAGCAGTAACAGGTGTCCGTTCGCTCTAAACTACCTCTGCCATACTTATGAGGAACATCTTAGATTTCGACGAGCAACTTTTATAGAAAGAAATTTCATGATAAACGATTGTGATATCTTGTTTATTGCGAGAAAGGGAGATAGAGAAAAGAAAATTTCACTGCGTCCAACAATTTCTTATGTGAACCGGAAACTTAAATGGCAAAGAATCATCTGACAGGCACGATTCCAACCACCCCATCCCTAATGTTTCCCATTGTTTTTCTCTTTACATTATCTTTCAGCTAATTATTCTCTTATTTCTTCGAATAACTTTCCTGTGATGAAATTTGTCACTTTCCATGCTCGTTACATAATATACCAATTCTACTCTGCTCGAGATGTTGTTGTTAAACCTGCTTATATCGGTACGCTAAATGTCTGCGACCACTAGTTTAGTGCGTTAACGACTCGCATATCCCTACAGTTAAACAATTATGTAATTGAAAAAAAATTGCTTTCGCAAATTACCTGCAAGGTCACACACATACGTGCCTACTTTCCATTACTCTACTGAAATTAAATTTTGTAACAACCACCCCTATTTCCACGGCGCGCGCAGCTCGAGATGGTGCCTGAGTTGTTAGGCGTCCAGTAGAATATAGCTCAACGGGCCGTCGACCGTCGAGTGAGGCTCCCTGTCATTTTTTTACATCTTACTTATGTTTTGTAAAATTATCTTTTAAACCTCACATATTTACGTTTATGTTTGTTTTATGAAAGTCATTAAAGTTTGTGTATTTCGCGTAGATGAGTATTTCTCTTCGATCACCCACACCCCTGAAGAAAAAAAAACAGAAGCACGAAAGAAAACTTGTTACAATTTGCTTTAACGAGGAGCAGGCACAATTATACACGTGCTACACTTTGTGCTTTGAAGTTAGATTTTGATTTCCATTGCATTTTTCAGTACCTACCCGTAGAGTATTCTTTAGTGTTACACAAAGGATAATTTCAATCAAACTAGCTGTGTTGGTATGTGGACGCAGTAATGCCCGTATCTTCAGCACAAAGATAATGTAAACAGCGACAGCATTAAACGCTCTCAAGCATATTAAACTAAAAAGGGCTTTAGGGTAAAGTACTACTCCGTTTTCGAAGTAAACAAAATTCTCAAAGAACTTAGAGTAATCAACCAACGTAATGCGTTTCAGCAGTAGTAATGAAAAATCAGGGAACATAATTGCTGACATAAAATATCTTTTTATTCATATCAAAGCTTCTTTTGTAATACGTCAACAACTGTACACTTGAAGCTTTTAGTATTCTTCTTATTTTTATACAACTAAAGGTACAATTCTCAGAAGCTGCATGACGGTACATTAAAATGTTTGTATTCTCTTAATTTCCATTAGAAAACATAATATATTTTATGAAATTAACTCATTCAAAATATGTACACCCAGTGACAGAAAAGTGGGTCATCTAAAATTTCGTAACACTTCAGACGATATCTTGTGATCCACTTGATGGACTCGATCTTCGCACATGGAGTGACCTGTCTAATCACTTCACTGTTCAATACTGGGCGACTGCGAGGGAACTCCGGGTGACTTCAGCTAAGAGATACTTAATATTTCTATAAGAGGACACACGCTCTGAGGGCGGGCGGTAGCGTCCGTTAGCGGCAGAATCGAGGCGAAGGTCTGCAGTTGGCGCTCTACTGAAGTCACCTCGGTGGTACCACCTTACCGGCACCCCCGATTACATTACTCTATATGATGGCGTCTAGCAACGACCTCGCATTGCAAAATGAAGCTCCATAAGAAATAACATGGGATTATGCGTTGAAACTGGCTTAGCTTATCTACTTACATGCTTTGCAAGAAAACTATGATCATAAAATTTGTGCTCTCTTAGCATAAATGTTTCAATGCGATCTTAACTGGGGTAGCGTTCTGCGACGCCTCATAGTAAACAAAATTTTAATTTAATTATATAATTCAATAGTACTTGTTGGAACTCTCCGATATCACTCCTTGATCATTAATGAAGTAGGTACAGGTACTGACTCGAGTGTGCCAGAAGCATCAACTAGCAGCTATAGAAACATTTAATGGGAGACCACCACAGTTCTTTGACTCAAAGGCGTAGTTGTAATTAATTTCTTACGCTCACATTATTATCATTAAAGTGGTAGAGAAGTACCATATACTACAGGTCATTATAACGGCTTTTGTTATTAAATATACGCCCTCAATTTACTTTTTGTTAGTCAGTAACAACTGATAAATTCTATACCTGACATACGTCTCATAGTAAATTCAATTATAAATAATAAAGAGTTCATACTGGAACTAGAACTTATTGTTACTAAGAACTTGAAAAACTTTATAAATTGCTTTCTATTCTAGAACTTTATTATTCAGGGTAACAGTAGAACAGTTTATGCACTACATCCTTTGCTATTATAGTCTATTTAAGGGAAAATACAAACTTGAACAAAGAAAAGCAATTACGGAATGTTCCAAAGATTGAAATATAACTGAAATTCATAAACTTCCGAAAACCATGACCTCTACAACTAAGCTTAATATGATTCTGCATTTCAGCTTTTCAGCAAGGTTTTTCATAAACATGGAAAGGGTTTTTGAGTTTGCTGCCTGAAGGCGAAAGCTCAGGAAATCTGATTACATGAGTTGATTGGTTCCTTACGATAAAGGAGATAATAGATGTGCCCCTATACTAAGTTAAAAAGTTTTAATATACTTCTAATTAAGAACCGTAGGCGACCCGAAGGTCTGCTATTACTGTTTAAGAAAAAGAACTTGTTTTCACTCCCTGAAATTTTTGCTTATCACAATATATATTTTGTGTTTAGAAATAAACATTCTTTCCTAATTAATTACATTATGGAGCATCTGTTTGATATCAGAAATTGGTACAATGATGTTATTCACTTCATAAAACTACCCTACTTGAAAGATAATGTTCCTATCAGTACCTGATTTTTTTAATTTGTTACCAATCAACAGCAAAACTATTGTGCCTAGATATTTTAAAAAATTTCATTTACAAGCACTCCATTGCGGTCGAAATTAATGCAACACAATGAAAAGCAAAAACCATCCGCCGCAAGCGTAGAACCTGGGTGTACTGAATTACTAAGACGATATTCTATAATAATAATAATAATAATAATAATTGTTTTATTTTCCCAAATTACAAATACAGCACAACATGACAAAAGAAAAATTGGAAAAAATCACAAGGTATTAATTCAGGCAGACGAAAAATTCGTCCCCCGTTCTACCATTAAGACCTTGACAAAAATAAAATAAAACATTCTGCAGCTACATATACAATGATTAAATTAAAATTAACATCCCATGCAGGCTCGCAATTCCGGAATGATCCACCCAACGAGCCAGTCGCTTCCGAATACCCCCATCTCGCATGTCGCCAAAACCCCGAACCGCGCGCCACACCACCATCGCGTATTCACGCATCTCCGCCATGACAAACAAACATACATTGAAATCACCTCCCCATCTGTCTATTAAAGTAACATTCAAATAAATTGTTTCTAAATCCAATCTTTGTACATTTTTTCAATTCAGAGGGGAGTGCATTATAAATTTTAGAAATGTAAAAAAAGAAAGAGCGTTCGTATAAAGAAGTTTTGTGAAGAGGTGGAGTAATAAGGCCCCTGGATCTAATGTTTATATTATGCACATCTGTGCGAAATTTAATTTTATTGGAGAGGTAAGTTGGTGATTTACTCACTATAATATTGTGGAACAGACAAAGCGATTGCAAGTTAAACCGATTCTGCATATTCAGCCAGCCAATATCCAACAGCTTATGAGATATATGGTCGAACTTGCGGATCCCGTATATGTACCTCAAACAACAGTTCTGGATCTTCTGAATACGTCCCATAGTAACAGAATCCAAACCCGGCGAAAAAACAGGTGAACAAAAAGTAAAATGCGACAAGATAAGCGATTCGCAAAGCATTGCTTTAGTGGTATAAGGCAGATAATGTCTATGAGGATACAATAGTTTTAAACCGAAAACAGCTTTCTGAATGCATGTGGACACATGCTTTCTGTATCTGAAAGTACTATCCATGTAAACACCCAAATTTTTCACAGAGTCCACCATAGGGACCGGATCATTATTGATCATTAATGAGACATCACCCATACGCAAGCTGTTTACTGTATGTTTACGACCAAACATGAGAAATTGGCACTTTGATGGATTTAAAAATAAACCGTGTTCTTCAGAAGTCCTATGTATTGTAGCCAGATCGGAATTAATACGTTCCATTGCTGATTTAATTTCGTGCGGAAAAAAAGACAGGCATAACTGGGTATCGTCAGCATATGCGTGATAGTCACAGAATTGCAGAGAAGTATAAAGTTGGCTGGTATAAATTGAAAATTAAATGGGTCCCAAAATAGATCCTTGCGGAACCCCAGATTGTAAATCTTGTATGGACGACACCTCTCCATCGAGCATGACCACCTGTGACCTATCTGCCAAGTAATTCTTTATTAAATCAACGGAACTGCTACCGAGACCCATGTATCCAAGCAGAGTGCAGAGAATTGAATGCTGCAGGGTGTCGAAAGCCCTGGAGTAATCCAACAGGACCAAGGCCGTCAATTTGTTCAAATCAGATACCTGTAAAATGTCATCGGTCACCTTCAACAGGGCTGTGCTACAACTATAATTCTTGCGAAATCCAGACTGATTATGAGGCAACATATCATATTTAGATAGATGTTCATTAAGTTGCTGACACATAATCTTTTCCAGGACTTTCGACAAACACGGAAGTATGCTAATGGGCCTAAGATCTTTTAGTTCAACAGGGTTCTGAGTCTTAGGTAACGGCCTAACCACAGCTCGTTTCCATGCCTCAGGAAACGTGTCCTCAAGCAGGCAACTATTTATAATATTAGTTATGAAGGGGATAATGTATGGACAACACAGTTTTAACATACTCACGTTCACACCATCAACTCCAATCGAATTTGCTCTAAGACCGCACACAACACCAAAGACAATCTCGCATGACACCAACTCAAATTCAAAAGTACTTACATTGGGTAGTTTATTGTTACTATAATAGTTCAAAATTTCACCAGGATCCGCCTGATATTGAGGAATACTACTCAGAAAATAATCATTAATTCTGTTCACATCTTTAAGACTATCAGGTATACTATTTTTGCTATTTGAAGTAATCTGAAGTGCTTTTAACTTGGTCCACACAGTCTTTGTGTCATTAGAACGCAGTTTAAACTGAAAATAAGCCCTCTTCTCGTTACGAATTGCAACAATCGTAAAGTTTCGCAACTCCTTATAATACTCCCAATGAACAGCGAGTTTAGTTTTTCGGAATCTTTCCCTTGCCTTATTTCTTAAAGATATTAGCAATTTAATATTTTCCGTGATCCAAGGGGGTGATCTGGGACGAGACACTCTGATAGTCCTAACAGGGACATGAACATCAAATAGATTCAAAAAACTCCGTGTCAAAAACTGGACTTTCTGGTCAATGTCTTGAATAAAATATATATCAGACAGAGGTAACGATTCCAAATCATGACTAAAGGCAGAGCTGTTGAAGTTTTTGTAACACCGATATGTATAAGAGAATGGTTCAAAAGTCGAAGAACCTACATCGTATTTACAAAAAATGAGTTCATGGTCAGAGATGTCAACATTGACAGTCCCTGACGCAGAAGTTATATTATTATCAGGGATCAAAATCCAGTCAATCAGAGTAGGCGAATTTAGAGAAATCCTGGTAGGTTGGTCTATGATTTGTCTCAAACCCAAAGCGTCCAACGAACTTCGGAGAAACTGTGCATCTGGATTCTGAGGCCTTAGCATATTTATGTTGAAATCCCCCAAACAACAGAAGCTGTCGGTCATGGCCAAAAAGTGAGATACAGAACTCTCAAAGTGGTCGCAAAAAAGTTTATAATCCAAATTGGGGGGTCTGTATACAACCCCACAAACAAATGTCCGTCCACAACATCTTAAAGAAATCCACAACTGTTCTATACTACCATTACTAGGGATAATATTATACTTTAATTTATTAGATACATAAAATGCAACTCCACCTCCCCTAGCTTTCCTGTCGGTGTGACAGAAACTATAGCCATCAATCTGTAGATAGTGTTTTCGGACTACCGGTGTTAGCCACGTTTCAGACAGAGCGAGGACATCAAAATTATTACTTGATAGCATATCGCGCAATTCAGTCAGCTTCGGCAACAAAGATCTCACATTGAGATGGGCAATATTTAAAATTTTATTCATTATAAACAAGCAATCGTATACAGCGGTAACTCCCGATAAATGGAACAAACCAAAGAAACTGCCACCTCACAAAAAGAAATTCAATACAAAATAAATCACAAGAAATAAATCACAAAAAATAAATCAAAAAAAATGGAGAAAGTCGTGAACAAGAAAATATATACAAGTAAGTACATTTATGAAGGTGGGCTCGTTGCCAAAAATTTATTGAAATCATCATTCGTCGTTAATTTAGTTATTTTATTATTACTATCTTTAATCACTATTTTAGCTCCGCTGCACCAAACACTAGATGAACCAAATTCCTTGACAGCTCTTCGATACACACCCATTCGTAGCGCCGTGAGGTCCTCTCTTATAACAATTCCGCTTCCCTTCAGCTTTCTTTTATTAGAAAACACCATTTGCTTTATTAAATTCCTACAGAATTTAACAATTATAGGCCTAGTACCTGATTCTTTGCTATAAAGGCGATGACAGTTGTCGATGTCACGTTCATCAATGTTGCAACCCAGTTGTTTGTTGCAAATATCAACTATAATTGCAACGGGGCTCTGGTTAGTCTCGGGTACTCCAAAGAACCGCAGATTGTTCTTTCGGGAGTACTGCTCCAGAGAATCCACTTCATTAATCAATCTACTTTCGAGTGATACTACCTCTAAACTCAAATCTTGGATCCGCTCTTCAAATCTTTTGCTTATTTTCGTGGAAATGTTGTCTACTAAGTTAGTTAAAAATGTTTCCGACGATAATATCTTTTCAACGACATTTTGAATAAGATTTTCATCATCCTCACGTGATTTACCTGCGTTCGACCGCATATCTCAATTGACCAAAAACACAACTTTAAAGTATTCACCAAAGCAACTCGCCACACGTCCACCTAGCTGCAGCTCAATCTCGCCAAGTGAGGAGCTGCGGCTCATCGCTTAATAACATGTATTTCTTTTCCTATATTGAACTTCGCTTATACTATATATTTCAGAAAGAGAACGACACTTCGGAGTAAGTAATACGGCAAGGCTGAGGATTTACAAGCATTATTGTTATCTCTTCATGGGAATAGGACGAAGAGCTGATCGCAACGGTCTTGCATTATGTACTCTATGCGCATCAGTTAGCGCACCGTTCCACTCATTAGAACGCTAGGGCTGGGTTGAATAATCGATTAGGGCTGTGCGTTATAAATATCATAGGCGTAAAGCCGGCTCCAAACGATATGGTCATTCGTCAAATATTAGTCAAGTAAAAATGCGTCAAATATTTGTAGACTGTTAGTCGAAAATTTATAGCGCCAAGTCGTTCATACACACGATGTGTTAACGTGGCAATGTGAACACATGACAAATATGCCTCGAAGTATTCGTTACGTTATCCACACTATATGCTCACTTGGCAATTTTTGGCTCGTCTACCCGCTTGTTTAAGTTCGCTAAATTTGCAGCGAATATGAGAAGATAATCAATTTCATCAAGTCATCAATCTGGTAGAATGTAAAAATGAAAGTGAATGAAGCAGTTGCTGTAGTAAGTGCCGCGTAATCGTTTTTGCGGGTGCAAATCTAATCAAACAGAAAAGGAAATCTCGAAAAAGGAGATGGTGGATGCTATCTTTAAATAAAAGTAGACAACTTGTTAGACCATTCCATAGTTTTCGAAAACACTAGGTCGTATAGGTAGGCAGTTCAAAAATCAAAACCTATAAATTAAAATACGTCCTACGAAAAGGCAAACTGTGAATGCTTGCACGTGCTCGGGTTCGATGCACGGAGATTTGTCTGCTTTGATGTGTGCTTATTTACCGCCTTCGGAGCGAACCTTTAACACATCAAGTAAAATACATTCGTCCATGGTCCAAACGATGTGTCGTGTGTATTGCTTTGTCGAATATTTGACGAGTGCACACATCCTCTCGAATGCACATGCATGCATCATCCACACGATGCGGCATTTGTTTGCGCTTTTCAAACATTCGGCGTTTGGACAAATCTACGCACATGACCATATTGGCATACGTCGTCTCGTCCACACGATGCTGCATTTGCTTACACATGGCGAATATCTGTCGAGTGACCACATCGTTTGGAGCCGGCTTAAGAAAGATAAAAAAATATTGTTTTATTATACTTAATTACAGGAAATTCGTTACGTTATTTTGTTTAATTTTCTCGTATACATGTTTGGGAGGGGGGCGCCCTAGAGCCCATCATTACGAGTCGCCACTGATCTGTTGTTTTTCAGTGGTTAATTTGCGTTTATAAACATGTGAACCGTAGGTGAACCACTCACCAACATCTTTATAAGGTTTAAATGTAAAGACTATGATTAGACGCCTAACTATCATCCTTTCCTATCCTAAGCAGAACATCCTACATCCCAACTTTTTGAGAACCGTAGCCTAGCCTGGACATACATTTACTTTTACTTTTCCGATCTTAAGATGTCGTGAACTAACACTAACTCACATATTCCCCCAAAGTTGAACATCTTACATCCCTCAGCTATTCCTTCGTAACTCAGAAGGGAGTTTTATAATCTTTCTTCACTTATTTTTTTGTTGTTTTTCATATAATTTTTAATTCATAATTTTATTTTGTTTAACTCTTCCTTAATTATTTTCCTTCCTATTGCTAACCTTATCTCTTTAGCGATATGTTCAAGCTCATCATGCATCTACAGCATAATATCTGCTTTCCTATACGGTCCACGTTTCGCAACAGTCTAATTCCTTGCTCCTTCACTACTTTGCACACAGTGTTTACTGTTTGTTCGGGATTCGCTGATGAACGTACCATCTTATTGGTGTGAACATATTTCTCGCGAGCTGTTAGGGATTAAGTCGCGAACAACATTTTTAGATTGACTAGTATTTGATTCAATAGGTTGAACGCCTAAAAGAACGAGATTCGCAATGACAATTCCCTGTACGTTTAAAGCTGTTAAATCCCTGGCTGTTATTGGCAGTTCGTGATGTATTTGATAGAATAACTCTAAAGAGACACGAATACATCAAGTGAGCGTAGGGAGTGTGTTGTTGGCTGTGGTTTATTTTTAGAGCTTGAAATATAGTAGATACGCTGAAAGACTTTTTGGTAGATCAAGGGATACCTAAAAGGTTATTTCATTTCATTTCAAAATAGATCTATATCTAATCGATGTATAGGTAACTACAAATTAATTCCATTACCATTAAGGGTATACCTACATGCAACATAAAATACTAGGTTACTTCAATTCGTTTTTTATTCGTATTGTTGCAAATAAACTAAGTTACAAATTTAGAAAGCAGCTATAAGACTGTAGCAAAATGATAACTTCTTTCTGGAAGTGAGTCTTTAATTTGGCGTGTTGTCCAAAAAAGTTTCGTTTCAGTTTGCACACAGATGTGCACATTGACTAAGGTCAGGTACAAAACGTAGTATATTCTAGAGTTCGATCCTAAGGATAAATCACTTCAGAGACATTTCTTGAGTGAGTTAGAAGCTGCACACGGGGAGCAGTACGCAGCAGCTGAATGACCAAAAAGACAACAGCTTCTTTACATACACAAATTTTAATTTACAGAATTTTATGTTCGTTGGTATTTTGATTTTTTAAATGTTTCTATTTCTGAAATTTATCTAATTTCATTTCAATAAAAACCAATTTATTGTACTTTGTGAGTACCTGAAAAGTACTTTAGTACAATTTGAATTTGGAGTAATCGTATTTGAGTACTTAAGCGCTTTTTGGCGGTACACACTTGGAACAGATTTGCTTTCAAGGCAGTTTCGCAGTTGGTGACATGTGGATGCTTTCTACGGACAAAAAATTAATGTTTGCTTTTTTATCGTGTGTCTATTCTAGGTCTCTATGTTTTCTCTGCCTCGGTATGGGCATTAAAAGCAACCTTCCAAAAATATTACCACTTAATTTAACTCCCTCTACCAGAAATTTTGTTTTAATATTGGACGCATATTATTTGATGTTTGGATTCCAGTTCGTATCACTGATTAAATAACATTGAATTTTGCAATGTATTTTATTCGAGAGCGGTTTATCTACACCCTGTTAATGTAATTAAAAAGTTTGTATAACGTATGTCTCAAAAGTTTTGGCACAACATTCAGATTGGTTAAAATAGGCGATAATGATGAAATATCAAGAAGGCTTTGGAAATAAAAATTCTTCAATGAATATTCTTTATTGTGAAATTTAAGTTTTAAAAATTATTTGCACTGAACTGTCTCATAAATTAGATCTTCGAAAAAGTATTTACAATTTAGTTGGGTGGATGCCTAAACCGGAAATTGTACGCATATTCGAAGATGAAAATATAGCTCGCCGTACTATTTATCGTACAATAGAGTGTGAGTAAGGCATATCTTGCCTAAATTTGCCAATAAGTGGAAGATCAAGAATTTTTACTCAAGACAAAGCAGACAGATTGGTGAGAAGAGCAGTTGGGGTGTCCCTCAGGAAATTGAGACACAGTTTCGAGGGAACTGAACAGAAATGTGTAGAATATCGAAAACGAAAAGAATGCCCTAAATATACGACAAACCAGTTGATACGGATACCACGATATTGTCTTGACATTACTAAGGAGAAACTCAAAATTGGCTCAACGCTCATAACATACCATTTGTATTGAGAAACGATAGCCCTCCTAATCTACCCCAGGCTTGTTTAATCGAAGATTTTTGGGCACTTTTAACTAGAAAGGTAGAAAGGTGGTGGATCGGAAGTTGCAAATGAAGAGCAGTTAAGGCGTAGAACCTATGGAAAAATTAGAAAGACAGACGGTGAAGCTGTCCAAAACCTAATGTAGGACGTCCGCAGAAAGTTGCGCCTTGTTGAGGAGCACGGACCCCTTCATTTAATTTGAGTTGTTAATTTTGTTGTTTATAATATTGTTAATTCTTGCATATAATTAAAATGTAAATAAAATTATCTTTGTTTATTAAAATTTAATAAAGTAATTTGTGCCAAAACTTTTGAGACATACGTTATTAGCACTGGTCAGCGTGGCTTCTCGCGTTTCAATAAAGTGGCTGTTGTTTTTTACGAGTAAAAGTGTCGCTTTTAGTGGCGAGTCCGGCAACACAGACGCACCTGTAAGTTACAATTATTGATAACTCGCACGGCTTTTTGAATTTGACTTTTTCCGCGCCACAACAGCCTGGATATGCTACAATAAGAATTTTTAGATTTGCTACTGGTCGTTGAATACTGGATTATTATTCAATGGTCATTAGATAATGAACCTCATTATGCGTTAGGATTAGGAAAAGTACATGTAATTAACGTATTAAAGCAGATAAAAGTAGATCATTGAATAATTTATGACATTTATCTAGCAGTACATAATGTCAACTTTTCCACATTCTTTACCGAATTAGAGCAATAAAGATGCCATATGACATATTTACCACACGCGATTTCATAGTGAATTGCACGGTAAACCGACGAGTTATCAAACTCGGCATTCGGCATTGTTCGAAAATTCTTCCATTTCGTGTCGTAATATTTATGAAATCTTATGATACTCGTATCGCAAATAACTATTATCATGTTGTCAACAAAATTTTAATGTTGGTTAAAGAAGTTTTACTTTGTTGCTTTTATAAGTTTCTTTGTTTCTGAACTACCCTGTACGTTATTTCTAAATTCTAAATATGGCTAAGGACTTCTCAGACCAAGGAGTTGAAAGTTTTCGATCTTATTTGACCCCATAAATAGGAAACAAATGGATAAAGATATGAACAGAGAGCTGGGTTTTAACATATAGGAGAAATTTAGGATCAGGTTCATTCTTTCAGAGAGAGGGCGATATTGGTCTGAGGTGGTATTTGTTTGCTGACAGATAAATAGTCGAGCCCCTAAAAATCAATAATTAAATACATCTTAATGAAACACGTTCGTTTTCTGAAAAATATATGACTAATTTTGTTTTTAATTTATTAAAGACTAGCTGGTACCCGGCGCGTTGCTGTCTCAGAAGAAATAATTGTGGTAAAATCGTTTGAAATTTGATAAACTGCGAATGACGTTTGCTGTCAATTGTCACTTTATAAATTATAGCGACCCGCCCCGGCTTCACATAAACGTATAAAAAAAATTCTGTTGATCCGATCGCTACCAAACTTCACAGGAACACCTGCTGAGCTAATCTGAAGATTGCCTGAAAATTTCATCAACATTGGTCCAGCCATTCCGGAGTCTATAACGGGCATAGGTAGACACATTTTTTGTGTTTTATATACAGTGACAGCCATAAAGTCTGCACCATATGGAAAACTTTTTTATTTGTAGGATTATTGCAAAACGGTTTTCGGCATTAGTTTAAGCATGATTAATAACTAGAAAATTGACAAAAATATTTGCCATGTCACAACTATGACACTGCCAAAATGTCATTTGAAATTTTAAAATTTCCCGAAATGCCCTTATTTATCAAAATATGGAAAAATGTGATAAGGAAAAGTTATTTGTAATTACATTGAGATTCTAAATACGACATTTGGTGAGGCAATTTCAATGTTTTAGTTTTTTCCTTTTTTTTCCGAAAATATTTAACATTTACTTTTGTGTGCGTGTTATTTGTTTACAGTTAAGTTAATTTGAAATATTTCAATGCAAAAATTCAGTAATGTTACATTTATTTTTTAAATTAATTAATTTCTTGCAAAATAAGAAATAACCTTTTTAACGAAAATTAACAGTACAATTTTGGACTATTTTCAGCAATTTTAAACCCTTACAGTGGAATTTTGCAGGATAATGGGCGTAAATATTAAAGAAACTATTGTTCATTTAAATTACATTTAGATCATGCAAATAAATCTGTAAATTCCGATAAAAAATTATTACAGCATTAAAAGTGAATAATGCAGATTTATTTATACTGAAAATTTTTCAGAAACGTAACCAAATAATTTTTCAACAGGACAATAACATGTATGGAAAGAGAAGGAAGACATACAGAAACGTAATATTTAATTTAAGAGAATATTGTTTGGAAATATGTTTAGGTATCTTATTTGATGTTTTCAAAAAAAAGAAAAAATTAAACCATTGAAATTGTCTCGCCAAATGTCGTATTTAGAATCTTAATGTAATTACAAATAACTTTTCCTTATCGCACTTTTCCATATTTTGATAAATAAGGGCATTTCGGGCCATTTTAAAATTTCAAATGACATTTTGGCGGTGTCACAGTTGTGACATGACAAATATTTTTGTCAATTTTCTAGTTATTAATCATGCTGAAACCAATGCCGAAAACAGTTTTCCTATAATCCTATAAATAAAAAAGTTTTCCATATGGTGCAGACTTTATGGCTGTCACTGTATATAGATAGATTTGCTTGTAAGAATTTCGTGTTGGAGAGATTAAGTAAACTGCAACTTATAGTGCATACAATGTGCTGAGTCCATGATGGGATTTAACCCCTGATTTAACAGACCATTAAAATTAGAATAAATTATTTTTTGAAGCTTAGCTGGCCCATGGTCTTATAAATTTACGCAAGCTGGAAATAATCGCTCACAATTAATTATTTTGGGTAGGAAAATTACGGGTGTATAATTTTTAAGCAAATAATTTGAAGTGGGGAAGAAGTGCTGATAATAAAATTTCGGGGTACTTACCCACTTTGTTTATTTTGTATAAAAGAGAAGTATTTATTTCAAGTGCAAACAAGTATTTGTATTTCAACCAATTTAGGCCCCATATTTAGCATAGCACTAGGCAACGAGGTATTTCTGAATTATAAAAAAACATAATCAATCCACTATACTTGGGCCGCCCAACAGACGGAGTGATCACCCTGCAAGAACGTGCTCTAGCGGGGCCAATATTAATTTACGACGACCGAATTGAAGTGATGCGACTTCGTTGGGTCTAAAGAAGGCGCATCACTGCGGTTCTGTCGTCCTAAATTGATAGTGGTCCCGTCTAGAGCTCATGTTTGCAGCGTGATCACTCCGTCTGTTGGGCGGCCCAAGTATAGTTCTAAAACGATTATATTTATGAAATTCTACTAATAAAATGATTTGGATTTCCACTTGTAAAAAAAGGTATCGGATTTGCTGCTCTAAAATGCAGGAGAAAATTCTGTACGTTGGGCCTAACTGTTTAATAGCTTAAAATGCTGTCTTGCTACAATAGAGTCCATTAGTGTAACGGCGAAATCAAAGCGCGAAATTTAAAACGCTATCCTAAGAGAATAGTTGGATAAAATTTTTCAATTCATTTTAAATGGAGGTTAGATGACCTTGCACTTCACATTCTATTTTTACCTTTCATCCTGATTTCTTAGCATTAAATATATGGCGATTACTATGAAGCCTTTTTTCGCCGTTTGTCTTGTAAAAGCATTTATTTATGCAGTCATTTTGTTTAAAACTAAAATTCAACAAACTACTGCAATTTACGGCGCGAGAATGTCGGTGATAGAACCGGCGCAGTAGATTATTTAAATGAAGTCGTAAACAACACTAATTTTTAACACTTTTTCTTCCATTTTACACTTTTTAAATATAAATAAGGACTTAAACCACCTACTAAATAAAAATTAAATAAATAACCCGGAGAAATAAACAATTTAGCCTCAAACCCTGTGCAGCAAACGTCAAAATAATCTCCAAGGTTACTGGTCTGGTCTGAACGCGACATACGTTCTTTTCTAATATGTACTGTGTTCCGTTTTAAAATATTTCTGAAATTAAGTCGTATTTTAAGTTGTTTTTGAAAATGTAACAGCTGGAAAGAGCAGTCTATATGTCACTTGCAGAATCCCCGTTAAGAAATGCACTGAATTTAAATAATCAGTGTTTAAAATCTATGTCCCATAAGAGCTCCATGTTAAGAATTTTGAAGTAGGATAGCCCGCGAAACTAGTAACATAACCTAACTAATGGACTCTATCTCAGCCTGATATATTCGTGCCGCATTTTTCTTTCATTCTCTTCGTTCAGTTCAAACGATAAGTCACCGATTTTTATTAAAATACGGACTTATCCATTCACATACTTGATACATTTTGTAATAGAAATCCAGAGTGAGATGGTATGTTTTTCAGGGAAAGCATTAGGTGAGTTAAGGGAAATGGCTTACCTCAAGGAAGCTCATATTCTCTTCAATATACAGGTACACCAGAGCCGAATCCTTATGCTGAGGTTCTTTTAGTTACATAAGTAGGTTATATGTTGACCACCGAGCGATAGTCGTACAAGAACTTGTCAAGGTTGAAAAATGTGGCTAATTGGCCCGTTAAAACATTTAGAGACCAATACTTCATACCTAGATGAATAACCCACAATGAAAGGTCATGAAATTCTCTCGAACTGAAAGCATCCTCTCAGTGGCGTCAAACCACCCAATCAATCATAGACTAATATCTTCCTCAGATAGTACAGGAGCCACTCTAGGACAGATACGTGGTTAACCTTTAAACAGCTTCAGAGACAGGAGAAGAGTCAAACTAAATGTCGCCCGTTTCTAAAGAGAAAAGATTCATGCAGGGGTCTTGTAAATGTTTTACTGCCCATTCAACGAAAGTAAGGGGGGGCCACCGCCCATATTACATTATTATCCAGCTTATCTTTCACTAGTATAAATTCCTGGATAAATTCATATATTTTATTGCTTTCGTCGATCACAGCCAACTTTTATTACAATTTTCAATCTGGCGGTGACTTTTCCACATACCGGAATTGATTGATCTGTAAATTTATAATTTTCTATTAACTTCGTGCCACGGAAAATGGCTCACTTTAATTTAAACAAACGACGTTATTTAATATTCTGTCGGAAACATACCGGCCTGGCACGATGAACTCTGCGCTTCGTTTCTAATTTTTATTTGGGGTTATGCAGGGTCATAGGTATTTCTGGGAAGGAGATATTTGGATTTTACCGTTTTTGCATTTTTACTTTTATTTACAGGATGGACAAACAGTGCGAAGTCCATCCATATCTGTGGCTCTATTCAAAACATCAACATGAAATTTTAAGTGTATGAGGAGAACCCCACGAAGCTTCGGATGAAATTATTTTTATGAATTGTAGGATGTTCGTGTGCAAAAGTACCAAACCCCACAGTTGTTAAGATATTGCCATTTTAGTGCCAGTGTGAACCAAACTTAACTGCTAACGTCTGCTAATCAAAGCTATCTAAATTTTCTTTATTGGAGTCAGTTCACGGACTACCCTATTTGTTAAAATATTGCATGTTTTGAATGTGTATGGAAAACCGCAGACCAACTGGTTTCGTCCTTCTGGGAGTCATCAGTACGGTGCTCTCCCCTACACACTCAAACCATGCAATTTAGCTTGCTATATATGCTGCCGCGCTCTGGACAGATATCAGCAAGTGACAACTACTTTGAGTAATTATCTAGTTTTAATTAGTGGTACTGGACCGTTCGAAGAACTACTCCTCGGGCAAATACCCCGCCAGGCATTGAATTATAGAACTAAATCCAGATTTTTTGTACTACGAGACTTTTCAGACTGCTACCCCATCTAAGATGGCTTTGAAACAATCCTAATTTGTCTCCATGTACGTACGTGCTTTTAAGTTCTATAATTCAATGCCTGGCGGGGTATTTGCCCGAGGAGTAGTTGTTCGAACGGTCCAGTACCACTAATTAAAACTAGATAATTACTCAAAGTAGTTGTCACTTGCTGATATCTGTCCAGAGCGCGGCAGCATATACAGCAAGCTAAATTGCATGGTTTGAGTGTGTAGGGGAGAGCACCGTACTGATGACTCCCAGAAGGACGAAACCAGTTTGTCTGCGGTTTTCCATACAAATTCAAAACATGCAATATTTGAACAAAGACCTGCTTAAAAGCACGTACGTACATGGAGACAAATTAGGATTGTTTCAAAGCCATCTTAGATGGGGTAGCAGTCTGAAACGTCTCGTAGTACAAAAAATCTGGATTTAGTTCTATAATTCAATGCCTGGCGGGGTATTTGCCCGAGGAGTAGTTGTTCGAACGGTCCAGTACCACTAATTAAAACTATTTGTTAAATTCATTAATACTTTTTCCAAAATTCTTCACATTGTACAGGGTGCCCTATTTTCAGTGTGATTTGGGGGTTTCTCATAGAAGCAGCAGAGATATAGCCTCGGAGTTTTCGCGAACCTGAGATACTTGCTTTTGTATAATAGACAGCTGAAACCAGAATTTGGATATCGTTTTTAGTTTTCGAGAAAAAAATATTGATTTTTATCGATTTTCAAAAATTATCTCCAATTCTTTTTGTACTAAGCACACTAAAACTGTTAAGATTGATTCCTATAGAACTTTTCCAAGGAATTCAGTGGCGTACGTAGTTTTTTTTCTAGGGAGCGTATTTTTTGAGTTATGACATAAAGTCGAATTTTTTAAATGGAAACCACAGCAGGCTTTCATCTAGTTCGAAAGGTCTTCTTTTAAGCTATCAAAATATATATATACTTTTATATTGTTATTTCAAAAAACGGAAAAGATTTTGGTACTTTTTACCTTTAGAAAATATAAGATAGGTACATCCAAGATACCTGTGATTTTATGTTAGCAACTTTTAACAACAACTGAAATAAAAGTAACAAAAACAAAAAAACAGAAAAACAGGAACTGCTCAAATTGATTGCCATGTTTTTCAACACATAATCTACATCTTTTAGTTAATAGATTGATGGCATTAATTAAAAAAATAGGATGGGCTTGCAAATATCTGAAAGCTGCCTGTGTTGCCTCTGCTAGCTCGGCTTGATTGTTGTATCTTCGTATGTATATTTTTTCTTTTAAAAATGCCCAAACAAAAAAGTCTAATATACTCAGATCCGGTGATCTTGCAGGCCACAATATAGGTTTGTACCAACCATCTACCCGGAAAATGATTTTCTAAATAATTGCTGACTATTGCAGAATTGTGTGCAGGGGCACCATCTTGTTGGAAATATACCCTGTTTATGAGGGGTAAATATCCCGAAAAATTTTAGTACACAGGACTCGGAATTCCAAAGATTTCCTAGGAATTCCAAAGATTTCAAAGGAATTCCAAAGACTTTCAAGGAATTCCAAAGATTTCCTAGGAATTCCAAAGATTTCCAAGGAGTTCCAACGAATTCCGAGGCCTTCCAAAATAATTTTATGGAATTCCGTCTTCGAGGAAAGTAATCTCCTCCCAATTACCCCAAACAAAAGTGCAATACTGGCATAAACCTTTTTACTTTTATGCATAAATTTCTTAATAGAGTGCTTAAAGAAACAAAATAAACTAATATATTATTTTATTAAAGAAAACAAAATATATACAAATGTATATAAAAAAGGCAGCTCTTTAAACTAAAAATGACAAAATGGTAGCTTGAAAATAAACGTAAATACTAATACAGTGTGCCTCATTTTTTGCGACTTATTGCTCTGTTATTAAAATGAAAGTCATGAAAAGTGAGATATATTATGTAACGAATGAATATCACTAAAAAGGAACATAGAACGTATAACCTCTAATATAGGTAACTTTACATAAATGTTACGGTAATTTTGATTAATCCGGCTATTTTGTATAAATACCAGCAATTATACATACTTAATCACCACGAAATTTGACGAATATAATAAATTCTTTAATATTATTTGCAGTAGGCAATTAATTGAATTGGCTGGTTTTTATATTTGATACCCACAATTTAATGGTAAATGTAATAAAAGCCTTTAAAATATTCGATTTTTTAAATTAACCGGACGATATACAGGATGTCCCGCAACTCAATGTCCATACTGCTACTACATATTCTATGGACCAATCTGAGTCAAAATATGTTATGCCACTTACACCATAAAGTTTACCGTTTTCAAGATACAGCCAAACAAAGTTTTAAAAAATGCCAATAAATGGAACAGCTTATCACTTAAATTATTTCGAGCAACGTACATCATACAGGCCGTGAAAAAACCTTCACTCATGGTGATAATCTAATAGGACCGAGAATAGGACCCATAATAATTGAAAATCATCGCTGAACAGTGACTGCGGTATTTACACTTGTTACAAGAACAACTGTCTGGAGTTCTTGAAGATATTCCTTTGAACATCAGAGCAGCAATGTGGTATCAGTTGGATGGAGCACCACCTCATTTTAGCAGAAGGACAAGGGAGTACTTGGAGGAACTCTTCCTCGCATGCTGGATTGGCCGAGGAGGTCCGATAAGTTGGTCGGCACGATCTCCAGATATGACTCCTCTGGGCTACTTTCTGTGGGGTACATGAAGTCCTTGGTTTATGCTAATAAACCAGCAAACCGGGAATAATTGACAGCAAAAATTATAGATGTGTGTAATAATTTGAAAGCCAATCCTTACAGAGCTTATTTTGAGGTCTCTGTCACATCAATTTCTCAACGAGCACAATATTGTATACTGCCCGAAACGGTGGTGATTTCGAACAATTTTTAAGATAATTTGGGTTGAAAAATAAATGTCTTAGCAATTCGTTGCAAATAAATGGTGCTTCACTTATTCCCATTTTTTAAATTTTGTTTGGCTGTAACTTGAAAACTAAACTTTATGACATAAGTGGTATAACACTTTTTGACTCAGAATGGTTCCTAGAATACGTAGTAACAGTATGGACATTGAGTTGCGGGACACCCTGTATAAAATCACCAACCAAGTATGGCGAATGTAATAAATTACGTTAGATATAACCGACCTGCCTGTACGGAGTTCACCCTTGGAATGACACTTGCGTACAAGGCAAATTTTATGACATTAGCGTCCATAAAGCAAAATAAGGCTCAGCAGATAAATTAAACAACTCTGGTCTAGTGGCACTTGCGTGCAACATAAAATTTGGATTCCTAATTTAAATATTTATTTCGAACACATATTATGTTAAATATTGAGGTAAGTTAACTTGATTCCCCCGGTGATTTCTTTTGTAAAATGTTTGTTGAATGATCTTTGAGGAGAATCATATTATAAACGCTAACGACTGAGACTTACAACGCCCCTCTCGCTAGACTCCGCTCCACTTGACCTTAACCTGGCAGATTTTTATGTTGTACGCAAATGACACTTATTTCGAGCTGCCCGCTTTTCCTGCTGGACATCTTTCCTTATGTACGCAAATGTTACGTATGCAAGTACCTTGACACACACCCTAGTACTACTACAGTGTACAGAGTGAACACCGGCACAAGAAATCCCAATATAAGATTACTTCTTGAAATGACTCTTTTCTTCCATGGCACCCCTTCTTCCAAATTATACCTAGGTTTAATGAGTCATCACGTTTTTAAGAATTATGACCATGAAGAAGCAATCCAGCAATGACATTTTTGACCCAATGTAAACTCAACTTCCAGAAACAAAATGGAAACCACATTTTGTGTTTTGGGTGCTAAAATATAGGAGAACCGAATACACTGCAGGCCAAATTACTACATTTTAGTTTAGTGAGATGGTGGCTAGAAATGGCACAAATTTTATTACATTTTAAAGTTCACTTCTCAATATAACCTTGACAACCGTCCGAAATATACCGATGACACGCAACTGTATTAATCCTTTAATGACCAGATGCTTATTCTTGCATTGTAGAGGATGAGACTTTTCTAACGCTGTCGAAAATCAGGCTCTTGATAAATTTAAAGACCGGTCCACACTTAATAGAATATCATGCAACATTGCTACGTAATAAGCTATAAGTATGTAACATGTTGAAAAAATGTGTTTGCGTCCAGACTTAAACTTAGCAGTCGTGAACTTTACAATATAAAAAGACGTACTGCTTGCAGCCGCGGCGTGTGTAATTTTACACTAAAAAGATAAAAAACAATTGCGTTAGAAGTTTCGGATCCGTTCTACCCTACAGTCGTTAGTGGTAGAGTAAAATATACTATTATGTTTAGGTCATTATCTCGTACAATATCTTTGTTATGAAAAGTTTTTTATTAGGTCGTAAGAAAGTATTACCTACACAAAGATGATTAATTTAATAATTTGTTTTCCAACAAAGCAGGTAGGTAGGCCAGTAAAAACTTTCATGCGGGTAGAAGTAAGAAAAAAGAAAATCGTAACACATGCTATTATCGATCCCAGAAAACGCGGTGATATGAGATGGGTAGATTGCTGAAATTCCACAGTGTAATTCAATATGTGGTCATTCATCATCCAAAAGTCAACCCCTGAAAAGTTCTTATGGAAATTTTAATCAATCATGCGTCTTCTTTCCTGCTTTTCACACGGAAATTAATATAAGTACGTAGTGCAGATTTCGTGTGTTCGTTTATACGATCAGACAAGAGTAACCAGAAAGAGAGCTGAACTTGCACTTTGCACATAAAGTTCGAAACTTAACTGAGCCATCATTATTTCTTCATCCCCAGTTAGATATTTGGGACAAGTTTTAGATCATTATTTGAGAATTATTTCGCTTGTGTATTTGTACATAATTTTACTTCGGGTGGTTGAAATAAACATAGATGTATAATTAATTATAATTAATTAATTTTAAAATAAGATACCTAATTCAACCTGTTTATTACTTCTTTGTTCAGTTCAGTGTTCGTGGCAATATTCCTATATAGGTCAACGGAGACATGGCGGTACTAAAACTTGCAGAATTGTCCTTCCAGCCACTTATTCTATTAGTCTGATGCAAGTATAAAGCCTTCTTTCATGTGCTTACTTACATTTCGACAATCCAGCTACATAAACAGTGTAGTAAACATAATATTGCAAAATGAGAATGCCAATATTTCTTAGGGTGTGGGATACAATTTAATTTTTATCTAATTAAGTATAATAAAATATAATATTTGTATCTGACTTACGCCTATGATATTCATAGCGTACATCCCTAATCGATGATCAACCCAGCCCTAACGCTGGAATGAGTAGGGCGATGCACTAACTGGCCCGCCTAGAGTACCTACATAACGCAACACTGGTGCGATCAGCTCGCCTCAGGAGTTGAAGATTAATCTCCAACTCCTGAGGATGCTGACGTTGTCAGCAAAACCTGTGTCGAATTTAATTACTGTGTCACTGTATTTTGGCGTGTGGGGTTAACTTATTTTAAGAATTCAGTGTCTCAACTGTGTCAAAAGCACTCTATCATCTGCATACAGCAGCGACCAAGCCTCTTCATAATTAACCCTCCTACCTAGGCAAGTTTTAATTTCGCCTTCATGTCTGCTATGAAATCAGTAAACAAGTTTGGGTTAACCGGGTGCATCCTCACCCTCACTAGGTACGTTTATTGTCTCCATATAGATTTCTCGATCCTTTCCCTCAATTGTGTAGCAATTTTTGGCTTTCCAACTCTTTCCATACTGTTTCTCTATCTATTACACCAAAGGCCGCCCTTAAGTCCACGAAGAATGCCTCTTTCTCTTTGAAATAAATCAGTACCTATGTAAATATTATCCCTTGCAGGTACCTCTTTTAAAACCTGCCTGTCCATCTGGCAGAACTTGCTTTTCTTCTATTTTCTGTTGTAGTTTTGCATCTAGTATCATGGTGCAAGCCTTATTAAGTATTGTTATCTCTCTAATTCCTCTCTGTCACCCTTCTCTCCATTTCCATCAGTTAGCGTGCTGAGAACTCTCTCCATCACGTAAATCCAGACCTCGTTCTGTACCCCATCCAATCCTGGTGTTTTCTTCCATTTCAACATCTTTATTTTTTGTCCTCCTAACTCCCCCATACGTATAAACCTTCTAGTGTTTTCCTGCCAAAAAGTGAAGTTGTGGAGTTTTAAAATTTTCTACTTTGGTCATGTAATTACCCATACATTATGTAACATTTTTGTTATTCATTACTGCAACAGTTACTTCCCCAAAGGTTTAAACATTCACGTGTTCAATCAAAATTTTTGATGTTGGTGTAGTATTTGAGAATTCAATATATTATGGTAAAAAATTGAAAACATACGTATTTTTATGAATAATTACATTTTTAGTAGTACAAAATAGGGAGTAAAAGCTCAACTAACTAAATGCTTCAGTCATGTTTTGACAACACGGTCCAAACTCCGCCTACACTCCAATTAATACCACTACAGTTCAAAGAGTTTGTCTGCACTGTGTTCCAGTTTTGTGCTTATGCCGGCCTTATGATCTTACTAATAAAAAAGTGCACGAAAAATATTATTGAACGCAGTTGTGGGTTGAGCCCATATCTTCCAATTTCCGGGCAGTTATTTTCCCCAGTAAACTATCGCGGTCTGTTTCATTGTAGGCTTTTTCACACCGAAGATTTATAAGAGCAAACCTCGTCTATCCCCAAAAGACTTATCTATTCCTGCTGGCTGCCAGACAGTCGACATTCCTGAATTAATTAATTAGAAAACTACAAAAAGATGTAAGTGAGTAAGTGATGATTATTTTTAAATCCTATATTTACACAATATTATTATTTATCATACAATGCCTTTTTTTCAATTTATTCTAATTTCATAACAACAATAATTATTGTGTAGGTACTGGGAAAAAACTTGTTTTTCAAGACTGCGTTTTTTTACCAATTTGAACTCTGCCATCATGCGAAGCAACATGTTTTTGACGAGAAACGGCAGGAACCTCAGACCAAATTTTGCTTGTATGTTTGAAAAGGAACAACTTCACCACAGGAAATCGGCATGTATTTGATAAATGACTCCACACACGCAAGGTCAGTTTGCCACCGCGGTTCTTAGTTAGCAAGTCAACAAGCTGAAGACGTATTGTCAAACATAACAAATCTTTAAATGGGGAAAGGTTTTTCATCAATTGAAAAGGCTTGGCAAGTTAGGGTTCCATACACGGAACGCTTTAGTGTTACGTCAGGAATAATGCGCATATCATACGCACAATGCATGTCAGAATCATCGTTCAGCTGTGGGTAGATGCACAATTAGCTTATAGGAGGGGGCCCATGTCCACTTAAAATGCATAAAACAAATCGAAATTAATATTATTAGTTAATACTGCAAGTTTGAAATTATGTTACATTGAACTATAGATCGTTCAAGACGCACCATTGGGGTTGTTATATTCAAGATAAGTAGGTCGTTCGATAGCAGAACCATTTTTCAGATGGTACGTAATGGAAAGTTAGTAGGCGTGTAAGCTGACGTCATGTTAGTCGTTTGCATAGGTTTAGTTTATTGAAAAGAATCAGAATAGGTCTTGGTAATGTAGATTTAGTCAGGGAGCAGACCGCCTGAAAGATGCGTTTTAAACACTATACAGCTCGAACACACACAAAAAATGAAGCTGATTCTTATGTAAAATGACCTGCCGGATTCGAAATTTTAGGTCGCGAAAAGATCGGGAATTGCGAAAATGCCGGAAAATCGATTTTTCGTAAAATTTTCATAAATCAATTTTCGACCATTTTAATACCTACTTTTCTTGTTGTATTTCAGCAACGAAAGGAAATAGAGATCTGTTTTTTCGGGGAATATACATTGAGGTGTGTTGATCATCACAGTGTACTCACGTTGCCTCTACAATTTTCCAATTTTATGAAAAATAATGTATTCTTGGTAGACGGCAAATTTGTGTAATGTATTTTTCATGTACCGAGTAAGTAATCTTATTTTTAGAAATTAACATATACATATGCGAGACCAAATACGAACAAACGCTCGAAATTACTTTTGGTGAAGAAACGAAACATTAATATTGTTGCTGAAGAAAGTTACAGCGAGTTAAACACAAATAATTTGTGCGCGCTAGCCGCGCTGGTAGGTTGATAGGTAGCGATATAAGGATTCGCCCGCTTTTATCCTTGATAATAAACACATACCCAAAACTCTGAATTAATTTGAAACGTAAACAAAAATTATTCTAACAAGTATGTGGATTCAATTCTACATTTTATTAAAATGCTTCATCACATGTAAGGCTATTTTCATGGAAAGAGTACACGGCCAGGAATTAAATTTAAGAAAATGTCTCAATTAATTTTTTTGAAAAGACCAGTCTTCGCAAAATGTGAGAAATGAAGATGTCAATAACCAGTATGTCCTCTGTTCTCGAGCAAAACATTAACACGTCTGTACATTCCAATAAAAAGGTTATTAGTAGCTTCCTGCGGTATGTTGCTCCATTCTTCTTGAGCAGCAACAATTAGCTCCTCACAAGGATTCATGTCAGGTGAGTTTGCTGGCCAATTCATCCTTTGAATATTCCCTTCCTGTAGCAAATTGGCAACCCTTTTTGTGCGGTGGGGCGTGGCGTTATCGTCCATAAAAACGAAATTCTCTCAAATTTCGATTCGCAATGGAAGGATGATTGGTTGGATAATGTTTTGGGCGTAAATGTTTCCCGTCATGGTTTGCGGCACGTGAATAAGTGGAGTGCGGCCATACATTATACCCCCCAAAATATTACTGTTCCGCCTTGATAAGGAACAACTTCTCTAGCAAAAGCAAGTCTTTCTTGTCGTCCCGGTCCCCTCCAGACCCTTTCACGTCGATAATCACTCACTAACCCAATTTTTGTCTCATCAGAAAAAATGATATTGCGCCACTGGGGTAAAAGCCAGCCCCTAAGTTTCCGTGTCCAATGGAGACGTGCGGCTATGTGTCGAGGAAGTATACTGTATATAAAACGGCTTGGCAAATAAGCTCAAATAATATCCCAAACATCCTAGAGTGTGGATGGCACATAGAAAATGACGTTATTATGCCAATAACATTCACAAATAGCTCTAAACTCGATTGTGGTACAATAACACAGTTCTGTAAATGTAAAAATTTTACTTGTTCTTTTCGATGTGCATGCATGAAACCTAATGTGTAATGTACAATTTCATGGTAAAGTGAGGGAAAATGCAATTTGTCTCAATAAAAAATACAAATGTTTGTACGCCTGCACCTAAATCACTCCTACGGCTCAGCGCGGCTAGCGCGCACAAATTATTTGTGTTTAACTCCCTGTAACTTTTTTCAGAAACAATATTAATGTCTCGTTTCTTCACCAAAAATAATTTCGAGCCCTAGTCCGTATTTGGTCTCGCATATGTATGTGTTAATTTCGTAAAACAACATTACTTACCCTTTACATTAATAATGCATTACACAAATCTGTGGTCTAGCAAGAAAACATTTTTTTCATAAAATTGGAAAATTGTAGAGGCAACGTGAGTACACTGTGATGATCAGCACACTTCAGTGTATATTCCTAGAAAAAACAGGTCTCTAACTCTGCAGGGCCGTACCCGGGGGGGGGGGGGGGGGGGGGTTAGAGGGATCACCTTTGCTTTGACCTGTTTTAAACACGATGAATCTCTAATAGAAGTTATGCCTCACTTTACAATGTTAGGGTTTGCATTATTGAAGAGAATTGACTAATTATCGTCTAACTGTGCAAATTAATCAGGAAATGGCCTGACAAACAAATCTCAACGTGCACTATGTTCTGGCTCAAGAGTAGAAATTAGATGTTAGTATTAACGTTAATTGACATTAGCCTTCGAACTCGTCAATGAATGTATAGCTGGAATGAACTCATCTGAAATATCTCCTGGAATCAAATTGAGGGATGTTCAATGGACTTTTAATGGCTCACGAAGCACGCGCTTTGGAAGTACCAACTTACAACTGAAGAGATGTGCTTTATGTAAAATAATAATTATCTTATTACATTAGTTACTCAGTACCTAACTAACTAGCAAATATAAATAAAATGGATGGGTGACTCGAACAACCAAATACATATCCAATATTCTTATCATCAGATAGCGGAAGAATTAGAACCGGTACCTATAATAGGAGCAAGACAATAAAACTATGTTTAAAGGCACTAACTTTATCTGCCCTTAATCCTTAGGCGTATATAGTTCAATCCAATTTCTCACAGCAAATTTGTTCCGTGCTCCTGACAATCTATTTCTATTTTCTTTCTCGTGCCCTGCCTTCTGTAGCGTATAATTTTTTGCTTAATACGTTTTTTACTTCACTTTAACAAAATGAAAATCCACAAATTTCCCTTTCCAGGTAGATAGTTTTGTTGAGAGTTCTGTGAGATCTGCAGCTTTCATTATTATTCGAGGGGTAAACCGCTGGGGATTTCTGGTGTACATGGTTGGGGATGTATGAGGATGTCTGAGGATGTCCATGTGAGTCCCAGGGATGTCCGAAGAAGTCTGGGGATGTCCTAGGATGTCCGGGGATATCTGAGGATGTCCGGAGATGTCAGAGGATGTCTAAGCAATCATTCTGAAGTTTTATTGCGAAATCTGTACGATCGACCGCATTACGCATGCGTATTGGTTTATATTTTGAGGTTAGGTTAAGTTATATGTAGAAGGTTTTGTGTTTTGTGCACAAGTTTATTAACAACAACAACAATATTGAATTAAATTGTAGTGGTAAGTTGCTGGTCTTCAAATAATAAGATTATATGATATTTCGTATATCTAGTGTATTTTGTCTACGAATTTGGAGGCAGTGGTTATTTAGGCACCCTACTTATACGATAGGCAATAACTTCATATAACATCATTCGATGAAACCGAGAATGACATTGACTACGAGGAAAATGCAAGTTTTGGGGCAGATTAGAAAATAGAATAGAAATAGAAAATAGATTAATTTTAACATAAATATAAGTTCAAAGTGATTTTACCAGGCATGTCTGAATACTATTTTATTATTTTGTATATTTGATGTAACTGCATTATAATACAAAGTGTATAAAACGTCGTGAATTGTAAACTGGCCAAATGGTCGCACTTATTACTGACTTCAAGTATCTTAGTTCAATAAATGCATAATTATAAATTATTCTATTATATTTAAAATAATCATGTATTGTGTTTTATTATGTGATATTCGAGAAGAGACCCACTGGTATACCTTAAGCCAGATAAACGTTCAGCAGGCGGGGATGATGGGTCAGCTTCGTTAGCGACCCATCTAAGAATTACCACTATAATAGACATCATACTGGTTTCGTTATAAAAGCGATAACCGTTTAGCATAACGCCAATAAACATTAAAGAACAAAACCCTCACAACAGCTGTTTGATTGTTGTCAGTAATAAATTATAATACATTAATATATTTTGCACCTCGATAGAGAATTCTAAACACTTTTTATTTATGATGACTGAAGATGGTAACCAATCTGATTTTGTACCCAAAATGATTAACGATAATTTAAGAATGTTTTCGAAGATATGAATAAATCTTGATGTCTCAATTTTATTTGTGTCTATAAGTCTATTATTAACATCCTCGCTTGTGATTCTTTCTTATCAAAGTAATGGGATCTGTAATGGCATAGGTAATACACAACGTAGGTAATAGACAGTCATGTGGCCACTTCGACAGGTATTTAGGTAAAATTTAATTAGGTTAATTAATCAGCACTGAACAGGTAGATAGACATTACACAAGTGAGCAGAATCTGCAAGGGTGGGGTAGGGTTCGTTACAGTATAATAGTCCGTAAAAATTCCAACGAACCTTGAAGAGCATGAGGGATTGTGTGACCAAATATAAAGTCGAAATCGTTTTTATTTGGCGGAATATCTGAGGATGTCCGGGGATATTCAGAGATGTCCGGGGATGTCCAGGGATGTTCAAAGATGTCCGGGGATATTTAGGGATTTCCGAAGATGTCCGGGGATTTCCGAAGATGTCCGGGAACTTTCGAGGATGTCCAAGGATGTATTTGAAAAAGGGGATGTCTGGTGTACAAATTTTGCTCAGCGGTTTACCCCTCGTTATTATTCCAAGAAATATATTTAAGCAATTTTGTTATCGCTGTGCAACAGGTTGTGCATTGAAAGTACACTCTTCTCAAATTTACTGTTATTAGATATAAAGAAGTGGAGTCAAGAAAATACAGTTTGCAGCTGAGCACAAAGTTTGCGAAACTGATGGTAAAACTGATTTTAAAATCAATAAAGAAATCAATGCTGACAGGCCTATAGAAGATAGCAACTTCTTTCCAAGAGCTCTGTGAGTATTCAACTTCAAACTGCTGATCAACATTAGTCTTGTGCTTCTTATGCGAGACTCAATTGAGATTGTAACACTGACATTGTGCTGCGACATTTCCTCACTTTTAAAGTAAGACGTTTCCATATTAGATTTATGGAAGCAACAATTCTCGCACAGAAACTGAAAGTATAGAACCTAACAGAAATATTATTAATTGTTCCAGGCTCTCTGCTACGGAAGCGCTCTGGTGTCACGTATTATTTATTTTCATTTTCCGTTATAACGAATTTTTTCCCGTTATAACGGATTTGTTTCCGTTATAACGGATCTCTTTTTCCGTTATAACGGATCTCTTTTTCCGTTATAACGGATCTCTTTTTCCGTTATAACGGATCTCTTTTCCGTTATAACGGATCTCGTATTTCCGATATAACGAATCTTTTTCCGTATAACGTTTTTTTTTCCTTTATAACACTTTCCAAGAACTCTATAGTATTAAGTAGGTATTAATGAGTGTCATTTTACATAACCGGTGTGCAGTGTGGTGTTCCTCGCCAAGTGACTTACGATGCAATATCGATATCCACTTATCGGCCATGTTGGTAGCGGACAGCGGTCATAACTAACAAATAAGTACCTACTTTACCAACTGTTGCACTGATTTAAATGAAGACACTGACCTGAAAAGATCCGTTATATCGGAAATAAGAGATCCTTTATAACGGAAAAAATATCCGTTATAACGGAAAAGAGATCCGTTATAACGGAATAAGAGATCAGTTATAACGGAAAAGAGATCCGTTATAACGGAAAAAGAGATCCGTTAACGGAAAATAAATAATACATGACACCAGAGCGCTTCCGTACTCTGCCACTAAAAGACATACTCCCAATTACAGATCAGCTTGCCACGAAGACACCGAGATGAATGTCGAAACGTTAATTTATTATGCCTTTTAGTGTATCTAATAAACGAGGTGGCCCCAGACCAGAACATTTACCTAATAATATGTATTTCTGTTTGAAACATCGTCCACAGAAACTTACAAATCAGGTATTTTTAACTAAATACGTACATATTTATACTTTTTAAAATATATAGAAAATTAAAATCTGTCTGTCTATCAATTTATTTCATAGTTAAGCAGGTAGGCGGAGATAAGTCCTATAATAAATAAGACACTTTTTTTTTGATAAAATCTTTATTGCACTAAAGTAGTGAATGATCACTTCTTGGAAACATTTTGCTTTCATTAATGGTCTACATTTTGCATGACCATAGAAAATGTCTTTTTTCGGCAGACGTCAAATAAACATGGCTTTAGTGTTTCTATGAACGACACTAAACTGTCACTTTATGTGGTTAGCAACCAGGAGTTTTTCTACTGACAAGTCTGTAATAGTTATTTTGAACTCACCGCTCTCAAAATGACATTTCGCGAACCCGACAGACCCGACAGTGTTCGCGCACTCGTTTGGTAAATAACTATTAATACCATACCATATCGACAAATCTACTACTATATTTTTATTTTCAGATACTAACCCCCCCCCCCGAAAAATAATTCTTGGTACGGTCTTGGCATGTAGGGTGTTCTACTTTTAGGGAAATCCGAAGGTTAGTTCAGGATACTAGAGGATGGGTAACCCCCCCGAAAAAAAATTCTGCGTACGGCCCTGCTAACTCTTTTCGTTGCTGCAATACAACAAGAAAATGATTAAAAATGGTCGAAAATTGATTTAGGAAAATTTTACAAAATTCGAATCCGACAGGTCATTTTACATACGAATCAGCTTCATTTTCTTGTGTGTATTCGGGTTGTATAGAGGGTGTCGAATTAGAGCACCTATATCCTGTTTATTGAACAGATGCAGTAAATGACATTTGTGGGAGTGACTAGATTGCGCAGTACAGATTGCGCAAAAGTCAGCTTCACATGCTGCAAATTAGAAGACGCTGGGGAATTCAAAAATACCTAGTTTAAAACTGTTGAAGAACTTGAACAATAAATGTTACGAGAATTTCAAAAATGTGAAATAAAAATATAATAATTGCTTCAAAAAATTTTAGGTATAACAAAATAACACATATCTGTCAAAAGTTTATTTATTATTAGTATATTACCTGCCGCTTTTGCAGTAAATGCGACGTTTTCGGTCTTGATGTTGTCACTTGGTTTAGTAAACCAAAGAGTTGTCAGGGTTTTGGTGACCATAAACTTTATAAATATTTAAAATTCGCTCCTTGCCTTCAATTGAAAAACAGGACCTATGGCTGACAGCTGGCAACTTTTTGACGGAGAAAGAAATACTTGCTTATCCAAAATCAGTTAATACTTACAGTTATTCGTATTTTTCCTAATGTATTCACAAAATTCAATGAACTAATCAATGGAAGTACCTATTGAAAAATTCTATATTATAAACTGAATGGGCATAACAGTAAATTCAGTGACAACGTCAAAATGACAGATCGGTTTTGTTCAGTCAAGTTATTTATCTAGGAGTAGAGCTGTGTAAAATCGGTCTACCAATGGTAATTTTCTATTCAAATTTAGCGCTCATTTGTGGGAGGAGTTTTTACTGAATCTGTTCGTTAAACAGAATAGGTATAGCTCTCCGACTAATTTGGTTGTTTAACCGAATTACCAAAATACGAGTACACGTACAGAACAACTTATTGGGAGAAGGTGTGAAAGCAGTTTTAGTGCAGATTAATACTTTCTAACATATGGGAAGTATTTTTTTATGAGGCATAAAATTATGACGTACTACCGCAGGGCATTCTAAAAAGTGAAATTAATATTAAATTAATATTTGGCGAACACCTACAACATAAAACTGCCCACATACTAATATATTAAATGAAAAATTATTATGTCCAAGGCCTATTTAGTGAACGAAGGGGTCGACGCTTTATGCGCCAAAACTGCCTTTATTATTGCCTCCCTAAACCAAAATTGTGGGCTAAGGTATTATATTAAAGCACTGCAACATCTGCTAGATTACATATTCTCTACAACCCTTTAATAAAACTTACTGAAATGGAAGAGTTACGACGTAAAATAAGCAGCTTCGGAGTCGACAGGAAAGAGTATAAGGTCAATTCGTATTGATACTGGAGATACATTAATAATTGCAGAGTACAGAAAATCACACGTTCACAGATTTCCTTCATGTCTTTTTACTGAAACGAAAATTCTTATTATGACATAACTATTTCCAGAGTTAATATATCTTGGGTGATATTTTGCACCCCTGGTTTCATCGGAGGACAATTGCGCTGACATTTTCCTGTAACCACCCTGCAGCGAAAATTGCCGACGATTCAGGGAAGCTTAATTCACGTTTCATTTTGTTGCGAGTGGAAAATGTTGTACAGTCTGCAAGAGATATTCTTTTTAATACTGCTGCAGGAGGAAATGATTAGACATCAGCAGCTCCAGCTCGTGGCTTTATATCATAATTCAACACAAAGAAGCTGAAGTTATTGTAAACTGAATCGTTGTTTTATGAATTTACCTAATAAGAAGTTCTAAACTGGCAGGTATAAAATCTGTTCATACTGAGGAAGAACTTGTACCTTCCTACCAAAGAGGTCACACAACATTTTATTAGTGTTGAAAACACTTATAGGAAGTTCGAGATTTCGACCGTCACAAAAACATGCAGCGTTTTACCGTCACGGTGCGATATGCGCATGTGCAAGCTAATAGGTATCTACATAGTGTTATTTATGATGTTAGTGTTAAAAGTTTGATTTTATTTTGCGAGAAGGGGAATTAGATCACGTAGCCGTTTGTTTTCAACGCCCTCCGATGGTTTCGTGCATTGCGAAATATGTGATATTTTCTTAAAATTCGTGTATTTAGTTTCACATTTGTGTTTTTACCTTGCAAAAAGCTTTAAAAATTATGGGGTATGATATTTCAATTGCTTTGCATGTGTACGTCTCATTGCATCGCTTATTTGTTTTATCCTTGCACGGCAATCGCTAACGACTTTACAAAAACCTTCTTGTCTTGGTGGCACGATACGACTGTAGCGTTTCAAGGTACGTACTTTGTTATTGTGATTATCTATGTCTTTCATGCTTTTATCGATGTGATCCATAAATGAGAGGGAGTATGCATACATACTGAGTGTACTACGACATGTTGACGTCAGTAGTTAGAAAATGTATAAATTTATTTATCTCATGTCAATGTAATCCATTCCCGAATGAATCGTATGAAAAGTTTCGATGCCGCAGAAGAAGAAAAATATTTGAAGTAGATAAGTAAGGAGACAAGCGTAAATGTTAAATGTCTTATACATCATAATGTAATACTTTCTGAAACCATCGTAAATTGGCATTGGGGTAATCTCCCTTGGTGTTCTTGAAAACTTCAAATTCTTTACAAAAATTTTCAGCATGAATTAATTCATAGTTTTAAATAGGTATAGGTACATGCAGATGCAGTTACGCAGCTGTCCAAAGGTAGTAAGTAGTAAGGTACCTCGAAGTAGTTTTTATTGTAAATTTTTGTAAAATCTGTAGTTTTAGGGTGTCACCTGAAAAACTCAAAATTTGCATATTTGAGTTTTTTAAAGGTGATAATACGTTGGTCAGTTTCGGTCCTTCGTCCGCAATATTTACTTATACAACGAAGCCCAGGTCAGGGTTGGTGACCAGATAACAGGATTTTTATGTTCAATAAAGAAGTGAAACACGTTGCATCATAATATCGTCAGTTTTCTCCAAGAACGCTATAATAGGATTTTTTTTGATTGGCTACAGCCTAGTAAATTATGTGTTCCTAAACTAACGTATAATTTGACGGTTGCAAATAAAATACCTTATTTTCCCTTATAACAAGATTATAACTCTCGAAATTTGCTTTGCGCATTTCATTTTATTATTTCGAACTAACAAAAAACTCTACTGGTGTAACGTGTATAAGGGAGTTCAGCTGATGTACGTCAGCGCAAAAGAAAATTTTGTAAGAGACACAAATTTGTTTTTACTGCCAACTCGAGCACACTAAAACATTACCCTCAAGCGCCCGGATTATAAGATGACCAAATTGTTTTAGTTTCATGATAAATAGGGCACTTGTGTCAAGGTCAAAGCTATTTCCAGAATAGTAGTAGCCCTTCAGTTTTTGTTCCGGGATAGAAATTATGCTTTTGTTGCTAAGGAAACAATGACTTTAAACACTTCATCATTCTACAGATAGCCCGGTCAAAGTAGACAAAAATAAATATAGTGGTAAGTTTACAATAATTCGCATAGAGCTAAATATTGGTACAGTTGTTAGGTACACCATTACAAATAAAATATCAAAAGTCCCCACCGATCCTACGACCGGTAAAAAAATTTATTCAAGGTCAAAGGTCAAAAATGTCGTTCTTTTGCATTTTTCTCGTAAACGGTAAGTGTTATCATAAAAATAGGTCAGACAAAATTTGTAGATCATGAAATTATCTACAAAAATTGCTCTTATACTTTTTTTTACGGATCACCATTTCTGAGATATCACCATTTGAACTATCGAAAATACTAATATGCATGCCTACGCCGCCTATACAGGGTGATTCAGAACGGGCGTGCCAAATTAAAATGGGCGCTAGAGGAACTCCAAATAAGACGAAAAGTTTATATGAGCATAATTATGTTCTAAAGTGACTACTAACAGAGATACAGGGTGTAAAAGTTTTAATATTTTTTAAATATCGTAATGTAATAATTGATGTGTTTTCTCGTTCTTCTTGTTAGTGTTATTCTTAATAAACTATTTTTTTCAATTTTCACTTTCCTTGCATATCGGTGAAGCCATTACTGCTTTATGGAAAATTTCAGTGCATGTGCACGATTTCACAAAAAGCTTTTTCGTTCAAAAACTAAGCATTTTACGAAAAATTTTGAAGATACCAATTTCTTCCCAAATTGAATGTAGATTTCAAATACATTAATATCACCTGCATTTGCCAGTGGCGTAACATTGGATTGGGGAAATAAATAAACGGCTTACCCCGTAGCAACGCTACTGATGGGGCTAGCAGAGCAAATTTTTTTGGAAAATTAGAACTTGGCGAATAAAAACGACACCTTAAATTTCAACTCAATAACTTTCCTTGTTACTAAGATAATAAAAAAAATAATAAATAAAACTTTTACACCCTGTATCTCTGTTAGTAGTCACTTTATTATGTTCATATAAACTTTTCGTCTTATTTGGAGTTCCTCTAGCGCCCATTTTAATTTGGCACGCCCGTTCTGAATCACCATGTATAGGCGGCGTAGGTGTGCATATTAGTATTTTCGATATTTCAAATGGTGATATCTCAGGAATGGTGATTCGTAAAAAAAAGTATAAGAGCAATTTTTGTAGATAATTGCATGATCTACAAATTTTGTCTGACCTATTTTTATGATAACACTTACCGTTTACGAGAAAAATGCAAAAGAACGACATTTTTGACCTTTGACCTTGAATAATTTTTTTAGCAGACGTAGGATCGGTGGGGACTTTTGATATTTTATTTGTAATAGTGTACATAAGACCTGTATCAATATTTAGCTCTATGCGAATTATTGTAAATTAAAATGTCTATATTGACCGGACTAAGACGGCCGTCACATGGAAAACATTCGTATCCTCTAAATTAGTGGATAATAACACAAAATAATTGGGTTTATTTTCTAGATAAAAGGCAGGTATACATGTACATTGACAACACTACAAACTTTGATATAGTATATCATCATTTCCGTTAAATCAGTTTTGTTACCCCCCGTTACCAAATTTGGTTCCCATATTTATACATCCCGTATAGATAAAAACGGAGGTAAGTTTCCGGCCTAAGAAAAACAGCAAAATTATAGGTGAAATATGGCTGTATTTTCTCACTTATCTTTCCAGCGGGAAACTTTTTGATGCCTGGAACCAACACTGAAGTCAGAAAGAAACAAGTCTGGTGTATGAGGCAGCAAGATACGGACGCTATAACATAATTCGCATCCACGTTTATGAATTCGTGCAAGTCTTCTGGACTATATCTGCTGGGAAGTGGTCATGTAAATGAGTTGCTTTAGTTGGACATTCTGCTCTGCTTTTTCCTCTATTCCCTATATTTCAGAAACAATTAGCAATAGGTTATATGCAGAGCCTATTTTTAGTCAAAGCGGGCCCTAGGCCCTTACCCAATCCCGGGCCCCTATTTTTTTTAATTTTAAGTAAGTTACTCAACATTGATTTTAATATGCTTTAATAAGTACTATATTTAGAAAGTAACATAAAAAACAAATAACAAAACAAAGAAAAGAAAGAAAACAACATAACAAACACTCTAAAAACAGTCTTAGGGCCTTCTGACACGAGACTGATTTTAGCACTAAATTCAGTACAATTTCAGCGAGCACAGAGTAGGTGTAAAATTTAGAGTGACAACAAAATTGTGTGTGGCAGGTAAATACTAAAATAAGCATGTTGGCATGCGCATTGAACCAAATTAAGTTAAATGGCAAATATATTCCCCCGTGCTTGTCTTTATAATTCCTTTTTGCAATCGCACAGAACTTATTTTAGTACTTACCTGCCATACACAATTCTATTGTCACTCTAAATTTCAAACTGACTTTGTGCTCGCTGACACTGTATTAAATTTAGTACTGAAATTAGTCTCGTGTCAGACGGCCCTTAAACAAAACAGCTACAAACAAAAAAACACAATTTTTTGACTTAAACAGGTATAGCTCTACATATACAGTGCCCGTCTAAAGTCCGTTCCCCCCCCCCCCCCCCCCCCGCCCTCCCTAGTAATTTTGAACCATCCATGAAATTCGGTACAATCTAGTCACAGGTCACAAGTTATTTTTTGACGTAATAATGACACCTGTCAGAATCAAGATGGTGGTCGGGCGCCATTTTAAAAAGGATTTTTAAATGGGAAGGAAGGTCAAGTGACACCTCGTTTTAAAGATCTTATCGGGTGCAATGTCATACTAAAATATGGGGTCGATATCTTTGGTTCAAATTTTAAATTTTAGCATTTTTCTAACGAAATTTTGTTCTAATTTGTAGTGAAATCTCTTAATGAAGTGTACCAATAAGAGGCGAAAAGAGAGTTTATTAAGGAAAAACTACCGCTAGATGGTAATTTCTTCCAGCAAAAATTAAAACCGCTTGAAATTTATCGTCTAAGCTACGAGCCATGGTCACACTTTTCCTAAATGAAGGATCTCAACAGACTAGATTTGACAAGAGTAGGAAACAAGATGTTACCGCGACAACGAATTTTGTTTCCAATACAAACGTGATTGAAAGCAACATTCATGATTATTTAGAAATTTGATTAGCCGCCATTTTGTAACGTTTTCAGATATCCACGCCATATTTTAGTATGACATTGCACTCGATAAGACCTTTAAAACGAGGTGTCCCATGACCCTACTTCCCATTTAATTTTTTTTCAAAATGGCGCCCGACCGCTATCTTGAGACTGGCAGCTGTCATTATTACGTCAAAAAATATCTTGTGACCTGTGACTATCTTGTACCGAATTTAATGGATGTACCTCAAATGGTTCAAAAATTAGCAGTAGACGGGCACCTATTTTTGAATGAAAGGTTTCTTGTTTGGTATCAAATGGTTCGTAAAAAATAGCTCTATCCAAATATCGCGATGAGCCATCATGGGTCCATTTAAAAAAATTGACATATCCGAAATACTGTGTCTTAGATTTTTAGATGGCTGCAACAGAAAAACTACTTGACCTAATTTCATAATTTTGTTTTTACCTAGTTCAGGACCCCGACTTAATGGTTTTTTCAGTCATGGATGTCTAGATGCAAGATTTAATTTTTCGCTCAAAAATTTTGGTTACACCGAGTATCGGGCCCGGGCCCTTTTAAGGACCGGGCCCTAGGCCCGGGCCTACCGGGAAATTAGGCCCTGGTTATATGCTTCCTAAACACAGGGCGACTTGTAAGCCCTCTTTCAAAATTTTACGAAGCTTATATTTAAGGTAAATATTTATTACAAGCGGGGCTGAAAAATGAACAGCTATTTATCAAAGTAAACTACGTCAGAAAGTGGCGAAAGATCCATTAAAAGCTTTGGGGATCGTAATCACTTAAACACTAATTTAGAAGAATAGAAGTGTGCTTTAAAGTCTAGGTAAGTTTCGTGTGTATAATACTTATCACATAAATTCCTTTCAAATAATTTAGTGACAGTTTACATGCTCGCATACATTTCTTGATATTTTGCAAAAGGAATAATAGGATTGTCCTTACGTGCTCAACTGCTATAGAGTTAAAACATTATTGTTCGTCATTAAGGGAAATAGGTGGGATAAGAAGTAATTTCCTGGAATTGCTTTTCGTTTAGTGCTGCAGTTATACGAGAAAATGTCTTATTTTGTTACCTTGAGAAATGTAGAAGGTCGTTTAAGTTCTCGTAAAGTGGTATTTATGGTAAATTAACACATTAAAAAAATGTGATAATGAAATCTGGTGGAATTACAAATATTTATGCTATAGTCGTTTTCATAAACTCTATTATTAACTGGCCAAAAGACATGCTGCGGACCGTTTCAATATTAGATTTTTCAGGACTGTTTAGTAAATAGTCAAATAACATTGGATATATCCAATTGGCGAAATTAAACGAGGCATTTCCATCTGGTCTAATACATAAATGAATTTTGGGTAAACAAAAAATTTATAGTTATGAAAAGCCAAACAAGTCTCCTGAATAATCCAAACATGATGGGCCAGAGGAGTTGTTAGTTATCACAACACAAAATAAAGGATATAGGTATGCTTTGGAATTATATTAAAATTTTACAGGAGTTAAACGTGATAATTCGTGTTTAATTTTTGACACTAAAAATGGGGAGTAGCTGGTAGTCGATCGACGCTGTTATTATACTAAGGGTGCGGCTATATATGTCCGCCGCCGACTTTGTACAGCAGAAATTAGAAGGAAGTTTCATTGTAGGTACAGAAATCCGCCAGAAATATAATCATTTACGCAAGCGCGGCGGAATTATGCTCAAATTCCGCCGGCACACCGACAAAATAGCTACGACAAAACGGCCCCGACAAAATAGCCCGCCGACAAAACAGCCCCCAGACAAAGTAGTCCACCGACAATATGGGCCACCATGTTGTCGGTGGCCTGCTTTAGCATAGCTCCTATTGAAAACACCAAATAGTCCATCTGCAAATGTCTGCCACATTCATATTGTGGGAGTTCTTCCACGGCTCGGTTGTATATATTCCAAATTTCAATAGGAAATTGTGGTTCAACTCTTCGATTACGTCTCACTCGTTCGATATCTTAATCTTCTGCTAGGGTTTCATATGCTTGAATAACATCTTCAACCAGTTCCGTTACAAAACTCAATGCTAAAAGCATCTTAACATGAGTTCAAAAAAGTTGGTACTTACATTTGTGCCAAACCCAGTTCTTGTACTTTGCGCCACAAGCACCTACTAAATTGACGTCACCGCATTTTGAATCTCTTTATCAAAATCTGTTAAAACACTGAGCAGTTGCAAAGATGGTCTTAAATTACGGATTTTCTCTAAAATCCTAACAAGAAAGTTAATGCATATTTTGTTAACAAATTAAAGGCAATGCTGAATTGCCGACAAGAGTATGAACGGCAAATACTCGAAAAAAAAAACACTTCCGGTGCAATTTTGAAAGTTCAAACGAATCAATGGCAACGCTTCACCAATGTCTGAAGATTTTCCTCTGTACCAAACATCAATATTCGATCGTCATCGTTTCCCGAGCCCCATAAGGGAAAATTTCGATTTTTTGATGTTATTTTCAAATTGTCTGGGATGACAATATCGGCAATATTTTTTGGATTTGTATATGGTTGAGTTCGCTGTCTGATGGCTCTTCGGGACAAATTATTATTTGTCGAGGTTTTCCAAGGCCGGTTCTTGTACGGTCTAGGGTTTCGCACAAGACCAAGAAAAGTCTTGGTCTTGTCTTGTCTTGGTCTTGAATTCTAGACCAAGACCAAGACTAAGACTAACATAAATGATCCTAACCAATACAAAGACTTCACCTCCAAGACCAAGAGTTTTGGAGCAAGAGTCTTGGGAAAGTCTTGGTCTTGATATTTTAGAAAATGTTTGAGTTATTTTTTAGTTTATTGAAAAATTAATTAAAACAACTGCAATTTTTTAATAACAAAAATTGGAAATGATGCTTAAAATTCGTATACTCTTAATACAAAATACTAACACCATCCCATCATTGAGCATTGCGTTCGCACAGCACGGAGAATTGTTTCCCGCGAATATCTGTTTCGCACATACGACATGCGCGAGTGGTGACAAAATTGGGCTGCCTTCGTACATTGTGCAATCTGAATTCACGAGAATCATGTAGGCCATATTTTAAAACATTAAAAATTTTAACGCTAACTAATATATACATTTACAAACTTTCTATTAATATTTATAAAAAAAGACATCAATTTCTCGTCCAATCAGATGTACATTCTCATCATACCCGTCAAAATAATCAAATAATACTACCCCACTATGATTATAATATTAATCGCAAAGGTCCGCTGTACTCAGGAATTAAAATATATCACCATTTACCTTGTAAATTACAAAAAATAGGAAACTTAAATACTTTCAAAAGAGAATTAAAAGCCTTATTACGAGATAATCCATTTTATACCCTAAATGAATATTTTCAATTTACGTTTCAAAGAAACCCCCAATAATTATTTGGAACTTGTCTCGCACTTCTTCGCCTCGAATCTTATTTTTCCTTAAGGCTTCTTTATGAAGCACTTCTGTGTAATACGCATGTGCAAATTGTAAATTTACTTTTGTTTTGTTGTGTGTATATTTTTTCGTATTACCTTTGGGAAATAAAGCCTATTCTATTCTATTCTATTCTACCGAGCATACTGTACAGTGTGATCATTTAAAAACGAGCCACCTCAAATATCTTAGGAACGAATAGAAATTCGTCAAATCGCGGAGACACGTAAATTTAGGAATCGAAGGGGACACATTTTAACGTATAGTTGACGTTGGTGAAACCAAACCCCCGACCTCCAGCCACCCTCACTTTAAAATCTTAAATGGCACTATATTACTTGTAACACCTCATTTTAAAGGAAATCGAATGAGGAATACAGTATTTATGTTTATTTTTTAATTATTCCTTATCTCAGCCTGCTAGATTTTCTCTTTTGGGACTATTTTAAATCAGCAGTGTCAAACCCACACAGAAAACTTAATTAATTTGAGGCACACAATATCAAAAACATGCCGAAATATTCCCTCCCAAACATTCCTGAATGTAAGTAAGAAGGCAATTCGAGAATATAGGCTTTATTATTGTTTTGTAAATAACTGGGCCCATTTTGAGCACTCATAAATTTTCCTTAAATTATTCTAAAAGTTATATTTTCCTGTTTTAAATTCCAAAGCTTCTTTTTTGTATGAAATGTTTATTATCCGATATCTACAAGGTTTAACTCTCATTTTGTATCAAATTTAACCCATTATTTTTCTTATTTACTGAAAGGTTGAAATGACCTTATTTTAGTTTTTAAAGCTCAAAATAAGGAATAATTAAAAAATAAATATCGATGCTGTATTCCAATTTCCTTTAAAATGAGATATCACAAGCGATATGATGCCATTTGAGATTTTAGAGTAAGGGTGACTGGAGGCTAGGGGGTAGGTTTTACAGACGTCAACTATACATCAAAATCTGTCCCCCTTGCGTCATAAATTTACGTGTATCGGCGCTTTTCATAATTCTATTAGTTTCTTAGATATTTGAGGTGGCTCGTTTTTAAATGATCACACTGTATATCCTTATACCATAATGTGTACTAGAATAAATAAAATAAATTTTATGGAAAGTAAGTAATTTTTAGGGCTTTCATTTTGGTTTTTATTAATTAGTGTATTACATCTTAACACAAAATATGTACCAATTTTAGTAGAGCCATGAACTAAATACAGAAGTTGTATTCAGTCAACTGTACAACTTATTGAATCACTATTTTCCGAACAAAAAAAATATGAAATTATGCAAATTTGAAATAGGACTTCTTATTTTTGAACTATCTCCCCTTAAGTGGATGTGGAAACATTGAAATTCATAAATTTCTCGTACTCTCATAAAAACCAAATAAGACCAAGAAAAAACAATACCAAGACCAAGACTTATGACGTTCTCGTCTTTGTCTTGGGATTCAAGACCAAGACCGAGACCAAGCCCAACACGAGGATGCAAGACCAATACCAAGACTGGTGTAAGTCTCGTCTTGTCTTGGTCTTGCGAAACCCTAGTACGGTTGCGTATGTTGTGCATAGCCTTCTTTGCGGCGGATTTCAGTTTATTGTTTACGAATTCCGTCCACTTAACACGCGTCTGATTTACTTTGGTATCGTTTCAATGCTGGATCTGACCTTTACCGCTTCGGCCCCTGCGGAACTTACGCTCGACGATAACCGGACAGGAAATTTAATTAATACAAATCCCATGAGATGTGTTATTGCAAAAAAACGGTAGAAAGCGATATGCAACTTTGGGAATCGAACCGACATACTACCTGTTTCCCAAAAACACGCAATCGTTCTGCATAGAGATTTCGCTTCGTAGTACTTACCCACCGCATCCCTTACATTAATGATTTCTGCAAGTTCAATGAAAACTTCTGGCGAACGGCGGAATTCTAATTTCCACTGCACAATGCCGCCGGCGGACATATACCGGGTGTCAACGAGAGCATGTAACATCCCGCCATTTGTTTACTTTTTGAAGTACACTCTGGCAATCCGCTGTAAGTATTATACTCCTAAAACCTCATAATTTTATCATATTTGACATATCTAATTACTTCCGGTTAAACCGGAAGTGACATCAACTTTATTATGTTAAATAGCAATATATCATTTTTATTAGATAGTTCGATAGGCCTTTTTATTCTCTTCACAACCATGTATCATACATACCCAAGAACTTTATATTTTTGACGTCAGAGGACGTTAAATGAAAAAGTCACGTTGGCTGTGAATTTAACGATATGTGTCTGATTTTAAAAGTTTTAATGAATTAAACTATTAATTCTAACAGACTGTTTTAATGTCCATGGAAAATTTTTCGAATTTGAAGCAGTACATCCGTTATTTTTTTTAAATAAGTTTAACATAGTCGTTTCAAAGGTTTTGAAAAATGTAATTTAAATTAGTAATTGATCATTGAATTGCACTTTTTATGCACTAATTGTGAGGACAATAAACTGAAGTTCGAAAAATAAGAAAAATATTAGCACCTTGCTATTTAGAATTTCAGGAAAAACTCGGTTTCAAAAACTATTTGAAATTTTTAAATTTTAAATATTCATTTTAAAACCGAGTTTTTCCTGAAATTCTAAATAGCAAGGTGCTAACATTTTTCTTGTTTTTCGAACTTCAGTTTATTGTCCTCACAATTTGTGCATAAAAAGTGCAATTCAATGATCAATTACTAATTTAAATTCTATTTTTCAAAACACTTAAAACGACTATGTTAACCTTATTTTAAAAAAAATAAAGGATGTACTGCTTCAAATTCGTAAATTTTTCCATGGACATTAAAACAGTCTGTTGGAATTAATAGTTTAATTCATTAAAACGTTTAAAATTATTCTCATAACATCAAATTCACAGCCAACGTGACTTTTTCATTTAACGCCCTCTGACGTCAAAAATATAAAGTTTTTGGGTATGTATGATACATGGTTGTCAAGAGAATAAAAAGCCCTATCGAACTATCTTAAAAAAATTATATATTGCTATTTAACATAATAAAGTTGATGTCACTTCCGGTTTAACCGGAAGTAATTAAGATATGTCAAATATGATAAAAATATGGGGTTTTAGTAGTATAATACTTACAGCGGGTTGCCAAAATATATTTCAAAAAGTAAACAAATGGCGGGATGTTACATGCTCTCGTTGACACCCGGTATAGTCACCCTGTTACACTAAATACTAACAAGCGATTCATGACAAGATTGCCTAGTTTTACTTATTTCTCAGAATTTCGTAAGCGATTTAGATTAAAACCTCATCTTTCAATTTAATTATACTTCATACCTGATATAGCGATTATCACCCGTTATTTTTACTTAAAAAAATATTTGTAAAGCAAGATAATAGTCCCCTATACTCCGAAGGTTTCTTCATAGTACACAAGCAATCAAAACTACTTTGTTCTATTTTTTTACTGATCGACTATTTTTATTTACGTCACCAATTCGTCGATGGTTAACTATTAGCTCTCTTCCTTACCTTGTGCTACTGTTATTCATTTCGTGCACGCCAGTTGTAACGTTGCAAAAGAAAATGCAACAAATTATTCAAATAAATGAATAATCATTTTCCCCGTTCGTATTAATCGAGATTCCAACTTCAAGGTTTTGGGGAGGATATGTGGCTACGCGCGCCGCAGTCTCCCTTCCAGATGATCTCCTCCCACTAGGCACTGGCTTCTCGTTAACGCCGAGCGAACATAGGCATCGGAAGCACATTTCCGAAACCGCTCAAGCATAGCGGAACTTTTAGTGGTAACTCCGAAGACGATAACATTTATGAGATTAAATGTTTATTGTCGCAACGCCAATATAACTGTTAAATACTTGATAGTTAATTAGTGGTACTGGACCGTTCAAACAATTACTCCTCGGGCAAATACCCCGCCAGGCATTGAATTATAGAACTAAATCCAGATTTTTTGTACTACGAGACGTTTTAGACTGCTACCTCACCTAAGGTGGCTTTGAAACAATCCTAATTTGTCTCCATGTACGTACGTGCTTTTAAGCAGGTCTTTGTTCAAATATTGCATGTTTTGAATGTGTATGGAAAACCGCAGACCAACTGGTTTCGTCCTTCTGGGACTCATCAGTACGGTGCTTTCCCCTACACACTCAAACCATGCAATTTAACTTGCTATATTACGCTGCCGCGCTCTGGACAGATATCAGCAAGTGACAACTACTTTGAGTAATTACTGAAAGTAGTTTTCCAATAATACGTAGAAACAGGTAATGGATTAGAGCTAGTCGAAAGGCAAGCCTAATTTATTACATCCCTAAGTTGATCGTAGGTGAAATACCAACTCTCTTGGGGTTAAATTCCGTGTAGAGGTCTTTCGCATAGAATTTAATTGTTATTACAGAAACATGCCTACCATCTCTTACACTGAAGGAAATTGTGCCAATCGCAAGACGGAATAATTCTCTTCTCCGCTCACTCATTAGGGATTTTTCTATCTCTTTCTGGGTCATTATTGCATTCTTCCTTTTCACCATTCTGCTAGGACTTTTAACTTCCTTGTACAACCATGCATAGTGGCATGTCCATGCTTCTAGTGATGTCTTTCCAATTCGTATGGTTTCCTTAAGTTGTTTCACGGTTCACTATGTTTCTTGCTTCCCCTCTTCATATGAGATTTGCTTTTTATATTTATATCGAAAAATCCTTTCTTTCATCTCATAACACAGCTTTTTTACTTCTTCATCAAACCTTAGTGTTTTGCCCCTGCCAGATTTTGCTTTAGTCAGTTGCACTGCAGTTCTTTTACACTTGGGTCTATTAATAATTCTTCTATAGCGATTATTCCAACATAGGTCGGAAGTGTTTTATTTATTTTTGTTTTGATTTATTTTACATGCATAGTAGTAGGCCATTATCTGAGCCGGAAAAATATGAAATTCTAGAGTTTAAACGAATTAGTCTGGAATAATGGGTATTATGTATATTGTATTATAGATAGATAATTTTACTATCGTATAATACGTTTGACTAAATTTGAAAGCACGACAGCGGAACAAAACAAGTACATAGGTTCTCTAGCCCCTCTAGTTTCACGGAACTTCACATGAATATGTACAATATCATTTATTCAGTGAATTATAGGTATTTTTTGTTGCTTTCAGGATGTGGATTGTATTGCAATCAAAGTCGGTGCATTAAGGATCGGAAATCACTATGTACAGCCGTCAACAAAATACACATCTTTCTATAAAACGTATAGGTTCGATGTTGTTATATCAAATTTAAATTCCTGTTGTGCCAGTAGCAGATATGAAATATCTACTTCATCGCGTTTTCTTTTCATATTTCCACTCTGAAGTCTCAACATATGTGACAGGTTGACTTCTCTAATATTGCCCTATAAAATGTAAAATATTCGAATCACTTTATCATCAAGTAAACTATTTCGTTTTATTGCAAGGAGGAGATTCAGAAAATAAGTTCGTAACTTTAACAGCGAAAAACTTTTGTAAGAGAAGTGTTGTACATTTGATATGAAGTTTCAGTTAAAAGCAAAATTTATTTTTTTTAATAATATAATAATAATAATAATAGACTTTATTACATGATGTAGTGGTGGCAGGCGGAGTTTAGCCTAGGGCTACTCTTACACTCAACCTGCCAATCACTAAGAAAGTAAAAAAATAACATAACAATAATAAGAGGCGATCAGCTTAACAGTACTAAACAAAAAAGAAAAAAAATACAAAAAAATATCAAATAGAACAATAAATTAACTTGTAGCAAGTGGGCAATTAACAAAATAAGAAAAATACAAAAGAAAACAGCATTAACTTCTCATTGCAAGAATTCAAAACAAATATAAAAAAATAAACAAGCGAAACTAAAAAACTACTAGATAGTTCTGCCACTGCTGCGAAAAAACAACCGTCTAACTGTAGTCTTGAAACTAGGAACAGACATATTTTAAAATTTTGTGGGCAATCCGTTGTATAAGTTATAAGTTATAAGTGATTCGTTAGAAGTTTTTCAATATTGCATGTTTCGAATGTGCATGGAAAACCGTAGACCACTGGTTTCGTCCTTTTGGGACTCATCAGTACGGTGCTTTGCCCTACACACTCGAACTATGCAATATTGCTTGCTTTATATATACTTACACGCTTGGTGTATGGATCTCGTAGTACATAAAATCTGGATTTAGTTCTATAATTCAATGCCTGGCGGGGTATTTGCCCGAGGAGTAGTTGTTCGAACGGTCCAGTACCACTCTTATAAGTGATTCACCTACGGGACAAAGCCGACAAACACTTAGGAATGGTAAATTTGTGGCCTGATCTAATATTAACATTATGCATCTGGGATCGTTTTACCCACTTTGAACAAATTGAGTCCCCGCTGTCAGATACCAAAAGGCCATGCATAAAGATAGCCAAATGAAGTCTCCTGCGCTTTTCCATCCTTAACCAACCCAATTCAATATTTTTTTGTGACACATGATCATATTTACGGAGTGCAAAAATAAACCGACAGCAAAAGTTTTGAACTTTTTGTATTCTGTTTGAACACAAAGAGTCGAGACATGGCCCGTAAATAATATCGCAGTAGTTAAAAAATGATAACACCAATGACTCCGATAATTCTTTTCTACGTTTTAAATTGAGAAAATGACGGCAACTATATAATGACTTCATAGCGCAATATGTTTTTTGCAGCAGATTTCCAACATGACTCCTAAACCTCCAGTCATCATCGATAGTAACTCCCAAACTTTTAATAGACCGCACTAATGGTACCCGAATATTATTAATAACTATGCTAATGTTATTTCTAATATACTCAGCAGAATTTTGTCTACCAAACACAATAACGGCAGATTTACCAGGGTTTAAATTCAACTTGTGATTTCGCGACTCAATAAACAAAGAATGTAACTCTGCATTAATGTCCTGCTGAATCACCTGAAAGTCACGCAATGGAAAACTGCGGTAGACCTGAGTGTCATCTGCGTAGGCAGCTACTTTACAATTTTTAAAAGACATTATTAAGTCTGCAGTGTATATGATATATAATAAAGCACCCAAAACGGAACCTTGAGGAACACCGCAAGGAACAGAAAATTGATGTGAATAACTATTGTCTATCTTGATTACCATTTGCCTGCAAGCCAAATACGAACACATCAACGAGTACGACTCATCAGAAAATCCCAAATACTTAATTATTACTTGAAGGTTTTTTCAATTGAATTTATTGTTTTCTTCCTATATGGTTTTCTTTAAATTCATTGTTTTTTCCCTTCAAGCTACGAGGTATTCGATTTTCCTTTGTGTTTTTCTTATACCCCGTAGGTAAATACTGAAATTCAGTTATCTAGTTATCTTATTTCATGGATATCATTATAATTTGTCAATTTTAGTTTCCTTGTCAACTGTCATAATAATTTGTTTACAATTTTTCTTAAACATTTCTGATGATGGGATCGTTTGTAGATCTTGAAACCGGTTAAATAAAATAATTTTGTTATACTTTTTTATTTAATCATGGATTTCTACCAAATAGTGAAAAGTGAAAATATTAACTACCCAAATACTTAAGTTTAGAACACATTAACTTATGACTGATCGTGTCGAACGCCTTCGAGTCGTCAAACAGCACGAGTACACTGACCATACCCTCATCAGTAGCACAAAGAATATCATCAGAAACCTGCGCAAGAGCGGCAGCGGTACTACTATTTTTTTAAAGCCGTACTGATTATTAGGGAGTAATTTATTGGTATTGACGTAATCGTTGATCTGTCGAAACATCACTTTTTCAAATATTTTTGAAAGGCAAGGCAGTATACTAATAATTATTCTCAACACCGAGAAGCTATTCGGTTTTGAGACCTTTGGAATAGGGCATCCCAGGCCAATTTTCCATATTTCCGGAAAACAGCTATGCTCGAAACAAAAATTGATTAGGTGCGTAACATATTTAGCTATAAAAGGACTACAATACCTAATCATCGCGGAAGACAAGTTATCAACTCCATACGCATTAGACTTTAGTTCCTGTATTATTTCATGTATTTCTCCCACCTCTACAAGATGAAATTCAAAATTAATATTGGGCTTGAGAAAATTATTGGAGTAAAATTGGATCAGCTCATCGGAATCATTCCGATCAGTAAAATGTGGTTGGGACTGCACATAGTTCGCTAAGTCCTCCGGATCTGACAGATGATCCGGAATTGTATTTCTGGGCTTACGTGTAACACCCAAATAAGACAAAGCAGACCATGTTTTTTTGGGATTTCCCGCGTTATGAACTGTACAGAGGTAGGCACGCTTTTCCGCTCTCACCACAGACAATGTATAATTACGAAGTTTTTGTAGTTATCCCAATCGACAGGCAATTTGGACAATTTATACTTTGTATATGCCGCGTCACGCAATTTCATTATCAATTTTACATTGTCCGTCAACCATGGTGCCCTAGATTTAGACACCCTAACAGTCTGTAAAGGTGCGTGCCCATCAAATAAATCTGTAAGCATTTCATTAAAGTATGCCACTTTGTCATCAATATTTAGCTGCTTAATCAAATTGTGCCAAGGAAGATTGCCAAGATCAATTAAAAACTGATTATAATAAATAATAATTTCTGAATGTAACAAACTTTTGACAATTCTCAGTAGCAGCCACATCAAGAACACAATACACCATACGGTGGTCTGATATTAAGTCTGCAGAAAGTGTACCAGACTCCAGAATCGTGCACATTAAAGTTGATACAACTACATATATGCATATTATGACGTCGGACCGTTTTAGCTTATGGGCTTCCAAAATAAGAATCCGACGAAAATCTGTAAGGGACTTCTGCTACATTCCACTATCTTTTTATCTTTGTCTGATCTGTTAGTTACCTTGACTTGATAAAATTCTTCTTAAAGGACGTTAAAGGAGAAGTCTGCAGGATAAGACAAAACAATTTAATTGCATCTTCAATTTTATCGGATACACCCACTCATAAAAATTAAATGCCTAGCATTAAGTAAGGCCCTTCCTAAATAAATGCGTATAGGTCAGTTTCATACTAACTTATATTTTCCTATCAATAAACTTAAATACCAAAAACTTCTAGAACTAGGAGATGGCTCCGGAAATTTTAGTGCCTTAGTAAGACTAAAGTCTGATCTGAAAATTGGAAATTATTGATATTCTAACTCAACGTAACCTTGAAGCCCATAAGTATGTAAGTCGAATTAATTTGCAATTTTTGGGATTATTATAAAATATCGGTGGCATTTAAAAATGTGCTTGTTACATTGTTGTCAATTTGAAGTCAATAGGAATCTTTTACAAAATAGCGCCGACGGATATTATTTCTTAAAGAATTTCATTATGTTCATGTCTACGACCTGCTAGGTAAGCGCCCACATTATCTGGCATCACAAAGATCTAGGAATTGCAGCGGATCAAAATTTTGGCGACACATTGGAGCAAGCCTTATGGGCTTTGGAAAACACAAAAATGGATTTCTTGTCAATTAGTTTTCCTTTAACTGTCACTCGTTAATCTAGATGTTGGAAGTTTCGAAAATTGAGTATCGAGTCGTTAACAAATTTTTTAGCGTGAGCAGATTGGCTGGATGGGGCGTACAGGGAAAAATCACGGTCTTATTCTGTGGTAAAAGATTGGTCAAAACGATTTCGCATGAGGCAGGAATCCTTGGAAGATGAAGCAAGAACAGGAAAGACGGTGGAAGTGGTGATGGATGACAAGATTGTCCTTGTTGAGGATCTCGTATTAAGCGACCGACGCCGACGCTTGAAGGCGTAAGAAATATCAAAAATTTCGGGGATTTCAGATACAAGCATTCGCCGAATCGTCCACGATCAATTTAGTGCAAGGTGGATCCTCAAACATTTCTCAGCAGTTCAGTATTAGCGTCTTGTTGAATGTGTTCCATCCTTTTTGGAGTTCTGTGGAGAAACCCCTGTGGACATATTGAAGACAATAGTCACAAGGGATGAAACTATGATTTTTCTACTTCGATTCTTTGTTCAAAAGGCAGTCGATGGAATGGAGGCGAAAAGGAGAAGCACCTCCAAGAAAGGTCAAGGTCTGTCAGTCGATTAAAAAGGTGGTGGCTACGACTTTTTTGATTATTAGGGCATTCTTTGTAGAGACTTTAAAGAACCCAAGGACTTCTGCACAAATTATGACAAAATATTCGGGAGAGAGACGTGAGGCACTGACCAGAGGTGTTCGCTTACTACACAATGCACCCGTGTTGGGAATTTGAAAAAGGACAATCGCGGGCGCCATTTCAGTGACGACGAAGAGGTGAAGGCTGCAGGTTTGAAGATAGACCGTATTGAATTGTTGGTGAAATGATGTGTGTTTCGCTGTTTCTCTGTTTCATTGTAGAGCGCTCAGCTTACTTCTCTCAACAGTTAAATCCAAAGTTAATTAAATACTTTCTTTAATTAACGCCACCACATTTATAATTATACTCTATTGTGTTGGTTTCATGGTAAGAACTTTTAGGTATGTACTTACTTCATTACGTGCTCTCATTTATCACTTGTTAGGTGTATTTATAAGCTTTAACCGCTTCATATAGAAACCAATGAAATAAGAAAATTGAGAAGTATTTTAAACTAAGTAAAATATAAATTTTTACTAAAATACTTCGCAAATTTAAAGTTAAATAAGATATGCACTGCAGTGCTTAGCGGAAAATTTGCACGGGAAAACATTTTCTTATTTTATAGAAGTTCGAAATTTGAAATTCTCCGACATTACCAGGGCTCTGTTGTGCGCGGAACTTTGAACATGAATGCCAACTTATTCCATAGCACAACAACTAGTTGTAGTAAAATATGCATGCTAAAATTGTTCTACGCTATCAAAACTTACTTGGGGCTGATTGCTTTGGATTTCCGATCGGTAACTATGGTCGCCTGTGGCAAAGCAACGCAAACTATCTTAGTATGCATAGGTATGGTTTGTTTTTTAAGAAGTTGCGTTATCATTGAGAACTGGTACTGTCATTAGCATTGGTCCTGCCATCGCCAGCAGGCTTGGGACTGCATCGAATTTATTCAGTTGGCACATTTTTGAGAAATAAAAATTAATTTTCGAAATTGATATTTTGATCCTTTCTGACAACTGTTATTTGGGTTAGGAGAATGTAGCAACAAACTGGTTGCTTTCCAAAGTTTGCATTGTATTCCGTCATAATATTCATAATATGTCGTGTCACTTCATTTAGCGACTCTTCGATTAATAATATTAGTTGCAAGATTAAATCGGTGGCTCCACATTTTACTTGGAGCAATAGTTGTCACTGAAGCTGAACTGCTAATTATACTCTGAAGGCATTCACATCAATTTATTGGTTGGAAAGGAAAGTTGATAATGTAAGAAAAAGAACACGCGACATGTTGGATACTTTGAAGATGGAACAAATAGTTACACAGTGGTGCACTGTGAATATAGGACACAGTGTTGCAGTGAAAACGAAATGTCATGAATATTTTCATATGGCAAGAGATTAGATTTTTCCAGTGATATTTGCCTACATAAAAATCACGATACAATCGAGCGATTTCTTATAATAATGTCATGAGCAAAATTGTGCACCTCTAAAACCCACCGCGCCTCACCTTCGAGCTACACTCCCACTCGTGGCACACTCCATTTAAAGTCGTTTGCGGTGCCTTTGAAGTATTTTAGCCGCATTTGGGACCTCCAACTGTAAGTGATTTACGACGGCGGCGTCTTATCAATCGGTTTGACTCCCAGGGTAGTATTATAAAATTTGTAGGGGCTCCACAATAAATTCTTTGTTACTTGCAAAGGGTATTTATTGTAAATTACCGACTCCTATACAATACAGTAAAAGCTTAGTAGGAAGAAATTCGATTAAAAATTAATCTGCAGAAAAAGACACGTCAAATTTATATTTTAGTTGAGCACTTCTGGTATAATGGTATAAATAACTTTACCCTTTCTGGATTAACTGCAGTAAAAAATCCGTGGATTTAATTAGCTATATTTATTATTTACTGTGTTATTGCGTATTTACATAACTTAGATTATTCAAATGACGATATGCCTGCAATTAGTTGATTTAATTGTATATACAAATGTATTTAGGTTTGTGGATGTGTCCAATTTAGGCTTGAAATAGTTAATAAATTTCGAAGGGAATACAAATAATAAGAGCGTTACTGGCAGTCAGTTGTTATTTTATCTTGATATAAGAGTAGTTCCTCATCACAAAATTCTTAGTCCGAAGATTGATTGGACGTATTTCCCCAAACGTAGAACATCCTGTATCTTAACAGTAGTCTAATTCTCTATAATCTGGGCATGCCTTTGGCCTATTTTTATCCCTATCTCTGCCACTAGTAGGTTGCGAACTAACGCATCGAGTCTCTCCTAATTATCGTCTTCCACATATTTTTCTTCATCATGCGTCGGATATAACTGTTGATTGAGAACGATATAACTAACACACTTTTTTAAACCAAAAATAAGTCAAAAACTCAAAACGTACAATTATTATACAACAAGAGAGAGGATAAAACATTAAGGTCTGGTTGTTCAAAAAAGTAACACAGCCCAACACCGGCTTCGTCGCTATGATACAACCATTTTCAATATGAATTTAAGTACAGTAGAACCCCTATTATCCGTGCGCGGATTATCCGGCATGCGGATTATCCGTGCGGCTCCTGAGAATTGGTTTTGACACGTTTCCTTGTGTTTGCATTGGTTCAGTTTAGTTTGCTTTGCGTTATTACGTCACGTATAGTTTGTTATATAAAATAAAAAGTATTTGGTTTATGTTATATTGCGTATATACATAGGTAGTTTGTTTTATGAAATAAAAAGTATTTATTTTATGTCATAATATGTATAATATAAAGCTTGTTATGTGAAATAAAAGGTATTTGGATTATCCGTGTTTTTCAATTATCCGTGAGTTACCCGGTCCCGTAAGGCACGGATAATAGGGGTTCTACTGTAATAGTTTGCACTATCTTATTAATAGGCACATTACAAAAATTAAACTGGGGGCAAAATGTTCCCTGATACTCGTCTGGTATTAACTCGGCGACGGACGAAACGCGTAGCCTGAGAAGTTGCGCGGGCTACGCTGCGCGAGCTAGAAAATTTAGGGAGAGTTGCTGTTCTGCTGTATTATGCTGTGATTTTACCAGTTAAGTTACTCCTAGTATATCTTTTTTTTTTTTTTTAATTTTAGTAATATTTGTGAAATTTATTAAGAAAAAATTTTGTCACTTTTATACATTTTGTAAACTTTTAAATATATAATCTTGACAAAGCCTCCAACCAGAGGCGAAACGTCGATAACATTTTTTACATAGTGTTTCATTTGCCATAAATTTCACAAATATTACTAAAATTATTAAAAAAATGGCACAAATAATTATACAATTCCTAGTATATCATCGCAATAACTGGGGTTATGCATATTCTACTACTGGATTGGAATTGTTCAAGATCTACCGATGCAGGAAGGCTCTAATAATACGTAAATAATACGCCATTTTTAATTAATTAATAGAACAGGCTAGCATAATGTCACGTTTAAATTTTACACTAAAACAATTTTCGGATTTTAATACTTATTTATTTAAATTCCCAAACAATTATGGTACTTACAACGTGCTAGGAACGTTTGTTATGCTATCTCTAACTTATTTATTCTATTAATGATTAGTTTCTCTCATTAGTTGCCTTCGCAGTTGTCTTTCGCAGATGCCTCCGTCCCAGCCCTCGGTCATATCTTCTTACGTCACTGTGGATTTTGTTTCACTTCTAGAATTAGTTACCTTTATTAGTTTATCAGGTTGAATACGTTTTTCTGATATTTACCTTTTGTATTACCCTGTTTTCTTGTATCTTTGTCACCTAGCTGGACTCTGGATATGCCTGTATCTACTGGTTTGTTTATTTTGTTCTCGTCATTATTTGATTTTTACCCTCTTTCTGATCATTTCTGTGCGCCTTATTGTTCATTTTTCGGACTTTTGTATTGCATTTAGTTTACGAAATCGTTGAGGTAATCTGTCAGACTTTAGGACACCTCTTGGGGTTATGTTTTGATTTTGCGATTTCCCCATATGTCATGTTTGAAGGTCACCTTGGTTGTATGCTTTTCAGTAGCTCAGTGGTGTACTCTTCTATTTCGACTTTCTAAATCGATCCTTTCATTTCTTTATGTCCTTTATTCTCTTTTCTTTCAACTCGAGAGGTTTGCTTAAGGTTTCTATCATTCTTATTATGTTTCTGCTCGGCGTTGCAAGTCTTCAGAGCGTTTCTTTCCATCTATTTGTTATTCTGCACCCGGTGACGCCTATGCTTTTTGATGTTGGTTTAGGGAGTTTGGATTTGGATTTTCATAGGTTGATCGCCGCGTATTCTTCACGCGCGCGTTTTTTTCAAAATTTGCAATTTCCGCTAGCCATACTCACTTCTAGTCTGACTTCGATTGTATTTGGTTTTGTGTGATCCGGAGAGTTTTTGAAGTTATTTTTCATAGCCAAGAAATTGGGATTTTCTCCGGTCATATTCCAGACGTCGTTTCAGCCCTAGTTTTGGTTTGTAGGAAGCGTCGTCTACTCCCGATTTGGGGATTTTGGGCCAATCTACTGTCGATTTTAGTTGGAAGTTTGTTGGAAAAAAAACCCTCTCGAGGTGAGCACGTGTTTCTTTCTTTTTCTTTAATTCATTTGTTTAATTCTTATTATTAGTATTGTGTTGCCTTCTTCATTTCTCTTTTCCTTTATTCTAATTTTTGTCCTTACGACATTTTAGGGTTTTTTTTTGGAGTGCAAATTTCGATTTGTTGCACTTTCCCGTGTTTAAGAAGCGCCGATCACCTGGTGCTGAGCTACAAGACTGATTTTGCTGTAGCAGCTGACCCGCACATTATCTCCTGGAAGGTCAGATATAAAGTTTGATGTTTACGTCGCCTGTCCGTCTGGAACCTCGCGTCCAACGGCTGGTTTTTATGTAGCGCCCGTCACAGCTTTTTGTGACCATTTTGTGTTCGTTTTTTTGTGATCTCGCGTCGCCCGCTCACGTAGTTAAGTAGTTTATTTTTGTTTAAAATTCATTTAGTCAGTACTTAATAATTTTGGTTCATTTTGTTTATAGTCACTTCAATAATTTTGCTTAGTTTTAAATTTCATTTTGATTAATAGTAATATCTATTTTTTTGTCAAGATTTAGTAACAGTCGATACTCCCGGTTGCGTCTGATTACATTTTTGTAGTTAGCGTGCGTGTGATTGACCCGTCGGTGCGCTGCGCGTGCGGAGCTCCATTCGTGTAGTGTATTTACCGCGTCATCGGCGCCTATTTTTGATTCTCCCTTTTTTTAGCGCAACGATAGTACCGGGTGTCTAAATTTCACCCAGGTTTATGTTCATTCCTTTTTTATATTTATATATTCATTGATAATTAATTTGTTGATATAATTGTTTTTTAGTATTATCTTTAATATATATATTGTCAGATATTGCCATATCTGGTTTTCCTACCTATTTTGTTTTTTTCATTATATGATACACTATTTGATTACGTTTTTTTTCTTTTGTTATTTTATTGTGCCCTATTGTGTACCAGCGGCTCTTAGGAGTTGTAGTCGCTGTGTGTTGGCTACAGAGGATCAGCCAACAACTCCTTGGCGCCCTTTTCCTGTTTATAGCCCACCCCATCTTCGGCTTCGAGCATAGCTGCGGCAGGATCCTCCATTGTGGCGTTAGTCTTTTAGGTTACGTCACAATAATTAAATACGACCTTCGCTGACGGTATATGAATGCAACAATTACAAAGAAAACAATTTCATATTGACAAAGGAATGGTATTCAGTTTCAAGGTGAATTAAACGAGTCCCCCAAGATTCTGAACTTCCATACGAACCCGAAAAAACGCGAGAGTAGCGGCCGATATTTTAGTAGAGAATTTGCTGGTTCATGGACGAAGCCTGTGCCCGATCAATATCTTAGATCGCCTAGCACGGCATACATTATTTATAATTTACCGGCTTAGTGTAAATCAAGTTATATGGAATTTAGCTCCCACATACCGTTGGAAGAACCTATTTTACTAAAAATGTGAATCTTTGATAAAAAAGACCAGAGTGACCATAAATACTAGTAGTCTCACTTTTCTATTGTATCGTTGGAAATGCCAACATTAGAACCTTTGTAACGCATAATGGGACAGAAGAGAATTCCTCTGGCACCTTTAGCTCCTGTCAGAATTTTATCTCCTAGGAGCAATACGAAGTTGATTTTAATTTAGGAGTCATAAAACTGAACAACGGTAGTAGAAGATGCCGTCAAAAATTTAATGGAAAACTGACGTTTACTGCTCAAAATGATATTGGAAATTTCGTTATTAAGAGGCTTAGTACTGTATTATAAAAGTTTTGCATTTGAAAGTTGCATATTTAATACCCGTTCTAATAGTAGATTATTGAAGAATGAATTCTGACGTGGTATCTGACATGTAAGGGAGCGCTATGTGAGATAGAATTTCAGATAATAAGAATTTTATTTGTAATCATTTTTACGGCTTTGTTCCTGCACGAAAAATGGGAATAAAATGTTAGGACCCGTCGGCGCCTTCGCCATATATTTGTTTTACGTAGACGTATAAGGATGCCCTACCCAGAAATTGCTGGCTGTATCTTGCCAAACAACATTTAATTGCAAATAAAATATTTATTGTGAGAACGGAAGAGTAATGAAAAGTAATGCACAACCTATTTATATTGAAATATTGCATGAAACATATTTGCTATGTTGTCTGAAAGAATCCATATATTTTAACGGCTACCGACGAGCGGAAACTATGAGAAAAACTATGACAGAGTGACTGATTGTTTATCAGTGATTTTCATCAAAAGAAACCCTACCACTATCAAACAAGATATGAAAATTTGATAAGAAAGTAACAAAAAACAATCTTTCCAGTATTGAGATCGGAAAAGATAAAATAACTTTATTATGAACATAAAGCAGAACATCCAATAAGTCTTCTGTACACTTAACAAATTTTAGTTGTTTTGGTTTTTCTTCAACAAGAAGTAAATGTTTGCCAAGCAGAGAATATCCAAATTTATGTTGCCGGTAACCCGAGGGTGAACCGTTAAAGGAATTCGGTGCACAAGACCCAGGAAATCACAGAAAATCGTAGGAAATTGAAGGAAATACACGAAAATCGGTGTAAATCAATAGGGAATCACAGAAACTGCGCTCTTTACCTTATTTAATTTCATCATCATGAAGTTCTCAGTCCGTAGACTGGTTGGACGCGTATCTCCATCCTTGAATATCCTGAGATAACCTGAGCATTTCCCTAAAAGTAGAACATCCTACATCCCCAACTGTTTGAGAGCAGTAGTCTAATCTGGGCCTACCCCTACCTTTTTTTATTCCAATCTCCGACACTAGTATGTCGCGAACTATCCCTGAAAATGGCTATGGCTAGCCCTATGGCTAGATACACCTGTAATAGTTTTGGAAGCCGCTTGGTTAATGTATTTGTCTAGTAATCGGTTGTGCTGCAAATCGAATCATGGATTTGATTTCTTAATTCTTATTATTTCTTTCATTTTTGTTCGCGTCCTAAAACCATGTTATAAGAAAGCAACAGTATCAGGCGTGTTCCCTTGAGTGAGCTGGAACACTAGTCTCTTCTTTCTACCGCCAGCTCGTCAATCACATTATATGCGAATATATCGTATCGTACTTTGGACGTTGTTTCTGGGTCAAATTTGGTACTTCTTCTGGAGTAAAAATGGCGGATTTCTTTTCTGAATACAAGGACCCTGGGGCCACTTAGCTCTACCCGATATCAAATGTAAACAAACAAAGGACTTTATGAAGGTCCAATGTCCAACAATGCCACTCTCACGTTAATAATTAGGTATCTTGAACATTGCTTTGGAGTTCGAACGTGTTGGAAAATTTTCCAAAGTGCTCCTGAGCTCATGGTAGAACATCGCATTCGCTGTGTAGCTGTTGATTTTGAAGAGATAATAATAATAGTTTGGCTTTTATACCGTTTAACGACAGGGTACGGGTAAACACGTTAGAGGTGCTTAAATTAGCCTCAGCCTATTGAAGCACACTTACGTGCAGAAGGTAGTGGGACAAGCACTCAAGCCGCCTACCTACTATTACCCCAGGTTTGATCCTAGGTACTCATTTCTTTAGGTTAAGTCAACCTAGAGGCAGAAAAACGGTCAAATATAGCGACAGCAGATCCTGGGGATTGATTGATTGTTTTTAGTCTAATGCTCTAACCATAGACTAAAGGGCAACGATTTGAAACGGCTATTGATGAAAACGAAGATTGCATCTTGGCCAATATTTGCAATTTCAGATGTTGTCTTTATCGCAGCTTCAACCCTTTAGGATGCTGACGTTGTCAGAGAAACACGTGTCTAGTTTAATTACTGTGTCACTGTTTGTTGGAGTATGGGGTTAACTTATAAAGAACCCAAGTGAATTTAACAAAAAGAAACAACTGGTTTGTTCGGGAACGGTTAATGTAGAAACTCGGAAGAGACTCTTAAAGTCGTATGTATGGAGTACGGCATTATGTGGGTGCGAAACTTGGACAATAGGAGAAGTGGATCGAAAAAGAGTAGAAGTGTTTGAAATGTAGTGCTACAGACGCATGATGAAGATACCGTGGATAGATAGGGTTAGCAATAGGGAAGTATAAGAAAGAGTTGGGGAACAGCGAAAGGTATGGAAGACAATAAAGAATAGGAGCGATAGGATGGTAGGACACCTTCTAAGACACGAAGGAATAGTTCGCGACATACTAGAGTCAGAGATAGGAATAAAAAGAGGTAGTAGTAGGCCTAGGTTAAATTATTGCTCTCAAATAGTTAGGGATGTAGGGTGTTCTACTTTTAGGGAAATGCGAAGGTTAGCTCAGGATAGAAAAGGATGGAGGTACGCGTCTAACCAGTCTTCGGACTGAAAACCTTATGATGATTATCGGTGAATTTACGCCAAAGTTCCCGATCCAACCAACCGGGGGCCAAATGGTAGTAAAAGTGAAGCCTCTCAAGGTTTAGACAACCCACAATACTTACGTACCTTCCTCTCTTTTTAAGCCAGTCTATTCTTTGCACTCTCATACAAACAGCCGTTTGACTTCATTTATTTAGCATGTTATTTTACACGTTGATTTACAACTTACGAGCATACCACTGTATCGTGGAAGTAAATATATGGGCCGCAGCCGTTGAATTTCAGAGGAACAACAAAAAATTCAGCAGTGTTAAATAACAACAACTAAGGTCTTGGTTAGGCTGTATTTTAAATACTCAAAAAAATATTAAACGCTGGGTAAATTTCAGTTTAGTTTTGTATTTTATACGAAACCTAAAAGTATTGACTAAGTATAAGGACAGTCCGAGGGTCAAGCATAAAAAAATACAAAAACAAAAAAATACAAAAACAACGAAAGGCAAATAGCAAAATATTGAGCTTCGCATTATTTACTATGTATTTAGTATTTTCTTACTGTGTGTCAATTGTTATTATTATTATTATTACTATTATTTTAAAATGAGAATCATCATAAAGTTCTCAGTCCGAAGACTGGTTGGAGGAGCCCCTCCAACCCCTCCTATCCTGAGCTAACCTACACATTTCCCTAATAGTAGAACTTCCTGCATCCCCAACTATTTGAGAGCAATAGCGTAATCTGGGCCTATCTCTAGTATTCCTTCGTCCCTCAGAAGGTGTCCTACCATCCTACCATCCTATCTCTCCTATTATTTTTTTATTTATTCTTAATTTATTTGAGGACATAGCATAAGTTTCTAGATTGGGTTGTAAGTATAACAGGAGCACTAAATACAATAGGAAAAGTAATAATTATACATAACACAATAAAATAGTTTTCGTTTCTAGAGCAAAGTGGCGTTTTCACCTTGTATTTTCTCAGCAACCTTCTTTGCATCACTATCAAGTCTGATTTTCAAGAACATTTCAGTTATTTTTTAATCAGTTGCACTTCATGTAAATCCTCAACCAAATTTGTTGCTTACCCATGAAACGAAAATTTATTAGCTGACTGCTGAATGCTTTTACAGTCGTGAGCAACGCAAAATATCACTGAAGGAAACAAAAAACTGCTACCTTGGCAAAAACACCTGATAATCTCTTCGCGTTAGAAGAGGATGAAGATACGTAAGTAGTACGGGTTGCATACACAACAGATATGCTTCACAAAGCTTTTAAGGCGTAAACGGTAATGGGCCTATCCAGTAGGGTTTATACATCATTGGATCCAATCGCCGCGTGCAACTTCAGAGTTCAGGCATGAACGGTTTATGAAAATATTAGGCGCTGTTGAGGGTTTACCAGTTGCCATGCATCTTCTATTCGTTGAGATTTCTATGAATTCGTTCTCAAGGTTTTGGGTTAGCTACTGGTTTCTGCATTCTGTAAAATTGTTGCGTTGCTCCGAGGATGCTCTGCGTTATAGCTAAGCTCCAGGAAAGGTTTTGTGGCTCTTGGCCCGTTTGCACATTGAGAAAACGCGACCTCCATTTTGAAAGAAGAAGCAAGAAAATAATGGAAAACGTATTTTTTTGACATAATCTTTGTTTATGAAGAAATTATCTTAGGCCGGAAAACTTATCCAATTTTTCATGCACCAGCGTGGAGCTGTTTGATTATTTTAATTTTAAATGTAGGTGTAGGTATTCCTACAAATTTTGTATCCTGTTCTCTATTAACGAAATAATTATCTAAATGATCACTTACATTTGCAGTAGAGTTAATTTGGGATTCCAGGACTTTACTACATATTTACTAAATTACAGACCACATTTTTACTGCATTGTCTGATGTACATTTGAAATTGTAATTTAGGAAATAGATCGCGTGTGTCATTAGAAGACATAATGCACGTACCTATTCTATTTTCGGAATATTTCCTGAATTGAAAATTTGGGAATCATGTAAGGACTAATTATCAGGTCAATTTAACAGGGAATAAAAAATTATATATATGGTAAGAAAATTTCGGGTAATTTTTAAACTTACGTAACTAATCCAAAGTTAAATAGGCGGCCGTTTTTATAATGTCTTTGTTAGCCGTAAATTTCTCTTGCATCATGAAATTAGTTATATAAATTTCAACTTAAAATCAATAGTAATATCCCCCATAAATCATGTAGCCTTGAAGGCAGTAGAATAATTTATGAACTTTTTATCTCCTTGTAATATCCGAAGTTCAATCTCAATTTAAGGTCCAAAGTTATAGTAGAAAACCTAAATTTAATGTTTAGAGATTACTAATTTATTGTGTTAGGTATTGAAAGAGTTTGGTAAATGCATTGAACTGGGAAATTACCTACTCAATGTGTCGGTTTAAGGATAGAAAAAAATTAAGTGGAATTAACATTGTTTTTCTGTAATGAAGAGAATCGGAATCATATTAAAAGCGAACTGGCACAACACTTTACGGGTGGGGATATCGGTCGCTCGGTCTCTTTTCAACTGGCGGAGATCGTATGGGTGAGGTCGCGCACGCAAATAAGAAAATTGCATCAGCATCATTCCGATGCTCAGTGCTGTTCGCAGTCGTAGTCCAACCTGGGGTTCAACGTCGCATCCGTAGGTAGAATTAAACGCAATTAATTATTTAAGAATATTCTATGGGAATATTTTGTGGTGCACCTGGGATGCACCTACGTTTAAAGTATAATTACTACACCGATTCACCACTACGTAAAAGTCGTGGAGCGTAGCCCACGGGTTCATATAGTATATTTTAATGGTATATATGTTTGAATGCACAACGGAACTATTTACGTTCCTCTACTCTCTATAGCGGGGTGAGGAGTGTCCTTCGCCTCCTAAGAAACATTTTGTGGTAAATGAAAAGAAATAAATGTAGTGGCTGTAATTCACCCGGCCCATGCAAAAAATTTCTATCCAGAATCACTAAGACTAAGAAAAATTAATTAGAATTTGACAAATTTTTGCTAAAATCTTAAATGTATCCCCAATGTTTTATTTTAGAGTGCGGGGTCTCTGAAAGTCGTCAATAACTCGTAATTCCACTATAATTTTGACAGTTGGGTGTTGGGATTCCGTGGATTTGCGAAATGATTGTCGATTTTGAAAAATTAATTCTACCCATAAAAGTCGACCGTTTCAAATTTCGTATCCAAGCAACACTCGTTAAAAACTCCTCGAACTGCACCTACCGCGTTGCCAACCCTCCCCCCTCCCAGACGGACTGTCCTCTACAGATTTTGTAGATTTTGAACCCTAAGATATCTTGTGCTTTGGGGAAAAAATAATTTAGCTTGATAATTGCGGCTTCCAAGGTTCCAAGGAATGGTCTCTTGACATTGATGGTCCAAGAAGTTGAGGTATCCGAATCCTGTCTCCAACGTGTGCTACACCTATTCGTTACGCCGGTATAAGAATATCCATAAGTTGGGCGTGTCGTATCTCAGCTAGTCCTTGGAGATATGAGATTTGACGCAAGTCTGTAGGACATGCGGGCGAACTACTTCACGCATATTTCTTCTATTCTATGTCATAGAATTCTTGGAACTGAAATGAATTGCCAGATAACGTTGCAACGAACTTTCCCTCGTGCGCCCTGGAACACACTGTATACCTACTTAATTAGGGGCGTTAGCTTATTAACGATTGAATTGTTGTATCTAGGTCGTTCGGATGGAAAAATTATTCGTCGGTATTTATGCCTTTCGCTTCAAGTCGAAGAAAGGTTGAGTTCTCTATAATTGCTGTACGGAGAAAATTATAAAACGAACACGGATAAATATGATTATTTCAATTTAACTATGTTCATTCAATCAACGGGTTAAACGGTATTATACAAAATATTTGCAGGAAATTAAAATTGAGATTCTTGCGGTATTATACAGTCGGTAATTATTCACGCAAGCGGATAGCAAACGCGCACTGGGTCTTGAACCAGGTTTCGCAAGCAATTCTCTCTGTGACCATATTCTGGTAACCGTTGGTCGTCCCGTAGAATGACTTAGACTGTGCACTCGGTGTCTAGATATACGTGGCCGCACGATTGTGCAATCCAGACAGAATCCCTTAATAGGATGACCTTTAATTATTACGTATGCAGTTGTATAATCGCTCTGCAAATCAACTGAGACAGGATTCAATCGCTCACAGCATTAGTTGAATAGAGTCGTGTTATTTTCACGGCACTGAATACATTCAGCCTGTGCGAATTTATGGTTTAAACATCCACGGCACCCGTAGGATTTCAGAACAAGCCTTAGTCAGCCTATTATACCTCTTCAGCGGACAAATTAACGTATGTTTAATTATTGATAGCCTCACAGCAACCATAATTAAATACCGACATTTACTTACTGTACAACAGTAATTCACAACAGGCAACGCAAAACAGGTAGTCAGGTACTTTCAATAGTTCAGAAAGTTAGTCGGAGAATATCTGGTCGAGAAGCGGTTTTATTACTTTTTCCGTAATTTTTCGCAATCGGGAGTATCGACTGTTACTAAATCTCGACAAAAAAGTAATACCTACTACTATAAATCAAAATGGAATTACCAAAAAAACTATGGAAAATTATTGAATGACTATTAGCAACTATCATATCTAAATATTACGAAACTATTGATGCAAGAAAAATGAACAAAATTATTATCAACAAAATGAACTACGTATAAAAATTAAAGAAAAACTAATAAATTTAACTGCGTGCAAAATAACAAAGTAAATCTAATATAAAGTGACAATAAGTAAATAGTATAAGTATAAATATTCGTAACTAACAATGCGACACGAAAATAAACTAAGAAAAATCCAAAAGGATGGTCATGAAGTCGTGGGCATAGATTTTATTGAGACGCATCCCTCCGAGTCCCGACGCCCGACCGAGTCCTTGTGTTAAGAAAACATGTATTTGGCATTTTGGAAGTGTAAAAAAACTAAAGCTGAGAGAACGCTTTTTTAAAACAGACCCTTCACTTGCCCTTTCGCACCAGACACGCATTTTTGGGCAAAAAGATGATGTAGAAACAAGCAAAAAATACGGACCCTTGCGGGCACAGAACTGGTGTAGCTGTAAGAGAACAATATGGCAGCTCTGTATCATACCCGAACACCCACCGAGATTGTTGCCGGTGTTATTCAATAAGGAATTACTTAAACGTCATTTTACTGATATTGTGTAATGCGGGACTCGGTCGGGCGTCGGGACTCGGGCGGATGCGTCTGAATAAAATTTCTGCAAGTCGTGCTATGCGCACCGAAAAACCAGCCGTTGGACGCGACGCGACGCCGACGTTCCAAACGGACAGACGACAATACTCGAAATAAATATTTCTGACCTTAGATACATGAGGTAAATCAGACACTCCTGAACTTCGACACCCAGGATTGGTATACGGTGCTTCTAGAAAAGGAAAGAAAGCAACAACGATGACTAAAGATTTAAATAAATGGTGAAAAGAGATATGCTTACCGCGTGGCTCGTGAGACTAAAGCCCAAGAAAATCCCAAAAACTGTCTGAAAAATTTAATTTCAGAAAACGTCGAAACAAAAACCATTCACGTAAAGAACAGCAGTAAGGGTGCCATTTCGGAACGCAAATCGGAATTTCCGAAAAAGAAAATGCAGACTATAATGCAATGCGGTCCCATTCGAAACGGTATTTTTCCGTTTCGTGCGTTCCCGTTTCGGGCGTTTTTGGGTTTCTACCCGTTTTCGTGCCAATTCGAGCGTCGAGAATTTACTGGGTAATTAAATAGTGCCAGTTCGTGCGTTAGGGTAAGTACAGACTTGAGCAAATTTACGCACACGAGCAGTGTACGCGCACGAACATTCGTGCGTGTGATTTAATTTATTTACGTTCATCTTGACATGCCTGCGCGCACGAACGTGATCCAGTTCGTGTAATTTCACAAAAATATGGCTGACATAGCTCCTGCTCATTTTTTGGATCCTATTAAATGGGAAATTTTTCGTGTCCATCAATTAATTGGATTACATTTTCTGTCGTCCACTCCATTCCTTATAAACCTGCATATTATATACTTCTACTCTTCTACATCGACAACTAAATAAGAACTGACCCGACCAATGTTTTGCCGTCCAGACTGCGCGCACAATTTCCTTTGAGCATGGCACCGAGACCGACAAGCAACGGATCGCGTGCGTGTTATGCGCGCATGAATAATTTGTGCGTGGGAACTAATTTATTAGCGTCCACATTCGAGCATTCGTACGCACAAACTGTTCGTGCGCGCAAATTTGCTCAAGTCTGTACCCACCTTTATAGGTAGGTACTTGTTGCAATAAAGGCATACAAAACGTACCTACTGCTTTGTTTTATAGTTGCCCATCACTGAATACAGCCAAAAAAGTGGTTCCACGGCCCACCATTTCTGGTCTGGGCAAGCCCAGCTCGCGAAGCGAGCTGAGCGTTCAAGTCTCCCCCCCCCAAAACAAAAACGTTATTTGAAAACAGTAGTGTTGTAAAGATAACTGGAATTAGGGGCTTACAGCATTATCAACAGGTCAGCGCCCGAAACGGCACTCAAACCAGGTAGAGGTTTGGGGCGACGCACGCAACGGCACAAATTTCATCGACGCCCGAAACGGGAACGCACGAAATGGGACTAAACCTTCGAAACTACACTAGTAGATTCTCAAATCTACCAGAGACGGCACCGGTCTTGAAGAAATTAACTGAGGAAAGAAAAGCTTAAAAAGATTTGCAAACTAGAAAGAAAATAAGATAATAATAATAAAGGTCATAAATAGACCTCAAGAGATAGCAGAATGGAGATGCATAAAGAACCGAAAGATAAAACCCGAAAAAGAAAACTAGATAGGTAGGTACGTCACTGAACCAGTAGAACGGTGCAACTAAAAGGACAAATGTCCTTCACAGTTAGTTTTAAGGAAAGTACTGGTTAAACACCAACATTACTATAGATACGCAACAACGAGTTTGTTTTGCTGTTGTAAATAATAAAGTATGTATATCAAAAATATGTCTATCCCATATGACATGAAACATCAGTACTAAAATCAAATCGATTTTGTTCCTACATTTGTAAGATAATAAATCCCTGACGTCCTTAATTTATTTGTGCTTATTATCAAAATCTTAACTTGGAATAGGTCAACCACATGGCCCTATTAATAAGTTGAAGGCAAATTCTTAATTAATTAGCCCCGTGTATAAATTGTAAAGTTAGAGTAGGATTCATTACACGCCAGTTGCCTGCAAACACCGTGGCATCAGCGGATGTGTCAAAGTTCTTTCATTTTCCACTCATACTGATTGCAATCCTTTAAATTCTACAAGAAGTAGGTAGCGTCTTCTAATATACTTATCTCGTCTGTAAATAAGTTAACTTCTACCCTTTTCTTCTACAAAACAGTTCTTTCACTTCAAAAGAGACTACCTAGTACTAGCAACTGCAGAGGAGATTAAACTTACTTCGTTTTCTCGTAGTTTCAACTTGGCCTACATTTTATACAAATAGTATAGAGTATTAACATGTTGAAGCTGAAATTATTTCAAAGTCAAGTTGGTGATTTGTAATTTTATTTGCATAGTTTTAAGTAACTAAATGTGAATAATATTTTCCTTCACACTCCAAGAATGGATTGTTAGATTTTACTCGGTTCGTCTGGCACTGTTGATGCACTTATAGATGATGCGACACAGTCAGTTTTGTTACCGAAGTTCATCATAATGAAAGCTGTAATTGTGCAGAAAACAAAGTGTGAGAAACAGTCCTAATGCGATAGAACTCTGAAACTCTGTTATGCACCTCTTCAAAGCCCCTTATTTGAATGTTTCTGGTAGAGCACAGAAAACTTAAACAATGTGTGATAGTGAAAACAAACGAAAATAGGTAAATAAAATGATTATGTGAAAACTATTAACTGTTAATGAGACCGATAAAAACAAAGAAAATAAATTCTCTGCGCTAAATTGCTAAATTTTCAGCATCTAAAACTTTAAAACACTGTTACGAAAAAGTGTTTATAAAAAAGTTACTTGGATAGGACATCGCCGGAATCCGCTAACTATAAATCTGTTTTCATAGTTTATAAATAGTTACCAGTTTTCCTAATGAACCGTTATAAATGTTTTTCTGCAACGATAAATCTTATTTAGTTGTTTTGATGTTTTTATATGGTGGAAACTATCTTGAAAATTGCACATCGTTTTCGAGGAAGAGTAATTTGAAAACACAGTCGGCGGAAACACTTCCAGGAAAAACCGTAACTCGGAATATGCCTAGAATTCAGGGAGACTGTCGCTAATGAAACAATTATTCTCGGATTTATTGTCTTTTTCTGAGTGATATTTAGTGCTTGAAATATACTGTTCACAAATAAAGTACAAGGCATTTGTTTACAGTATCCAGTGAGACACTTTTGTTAACATTCAAACAAATTAGTAGCGTATTTCTCTGGGAAAATCGAAATATCGTAAATAAAAATATCGGTACCTACAGATGCTGTTTAGTAATTTAAAATAATCGTGCAGATATTTTTAAATGATAAGTATCTTTACAGATATTTTAAAATAATCTAGCGTTCATATTTTTTTCTTTGCAGCACCAAGTTAGGTGGCACGATTATCTCAGCAGCTGATGTTTACCTCGCTTTCAAAACTACCTGAAGTAGGTAAATAATATTTACACATGGAAAATATTTTTTGCATAGGTTTATCAAATTCTCTCCCGATTCTCTCTTGCAGCGTTGCAGCAGCTGCGACTTACAAAACTTATAAAGTTTAAACAGGCAATAAGAATGCATGGAAATAATAGGATTTCAAGGAACTTCTGACTTTTTGTGATGTATTGTTAGCCACAGAAAAACTTTATAGAAACCACTGGAGTATATCGGACCTTTAGAATAAAAAGTAAGCATTCAGATCACCATATTTATAGCTGTTATGAATAAAAAGTTTTTGTAAAATTTCTGTTATAGTATGATCGAAGGTGACATACCACTTTGGTTTAGTATGTTGTTAAAGTTTTCGGTACTCAGTGGGTTAATTTGAACCGTCACATTTCTTTATTAAATCTTTTCTCTATGAAGCGAACTTACGGCAGTTTCTCTTATTGTCTCTCTCAGGATAGCACCTATGTACTCCTTAAAATGGCCGTATAAGCCAAAACAATTACAATTATTAAAATTCGTGAAACTGATTTGAGTGCCTTAATTAATTCAGATAATTAATTAATTCAGATAATTAGAAAAAAATATGTCACTTTTTTATACTTTTATACGTTTTTAAATAACTCGTAAGTGGCACTCTAGAAACTTTAGAAACGCCACTTGAAGAACGAAATAAACTGAACACAGAGAGAAGCCACAGTTCAACTAATTCTATTCTGCGATGCCTTGCCGACATTTACAGTGTGACTAAATCAACAAATAGCACACGAAGATTAAGAAACGAAGCTTTAATTACCATTCCAAAGTGATACCAGATTTTACTTGGAATTGGATATGGCAAATCTGGTTTTGACAGTGCCAAGAAGTTGAGAACGCACCTTTTGCCATATCAATAAATTTAAAGGAACCCAGTGCTTCAAGGTTGGCAATGCTAGATGGACATATCAAAGTTTCCGATGAGAGCATCGCTTCTCCAGATTTTTCTATTCTCCGTACTGCAGTGAACAAAACACGGCGACAAGTTCACATCGTAGAAAAGTTCTTACTGAAGAAACAAATATGACGTCAATATCAGCACATGATTTCTAAATATAGAATTACAAATATCGTTACGAATGAAAGAGGACGAGAAATTCACACTAGAAATAGGAAACGTTTCTTAATTTAGAAAAGCAAAATATAACAGACCGGAGTATTCTTACATCGATTAGAGAGAAAAAGAACCAAATAACTCTGCAGCACAGAAGAATTTGATAAGTATCTCAATCCAAGGTTGGTGTTGCCGGAGCTTTTCTAGCAACTTACAGTCGTTCAACGTAACATTTTCCACCCACACCATAGTTCAAGATACCCAGACAGAACGATTGTATAATCGTGTAATGCCACTTTCAGACTGCACTAAGCTGAAAAAGGTTAAATTGTGTGTTTTTATATTTCGGTGTAAACCTTAACTCTTAGGCATTTTTGTTTTTTAACATTATTGGTTTCAGTAAGTAATTGATTTTGATTTTATACAAAAATATGCATTTCTTGTATTTATTTTGGCAGAAATATACATTTTACGGTAATTGTGATTTTGTATAAATAAAGGTAACTAGATGAACCCGTGGGCTACGCTCCACGACTTTAACGTAATGGTAAATCGGTGTAGTAATTATTATACTTAAAACGAAGGTGCATCCCAGGTGCACCACAAAATATTCCCATAGAATATTCTTAAATAATTAATTACCCTTAATGTAATACGGCAAACCATTCTACCTACGGGTGCGACGTTGAACCCCACGTTTAACTAAGACTGCGAACAGCGCTGAGCAGATCCAAGCGTCCAGCGTCCATCGAAATGATGCCGATGCAATTTTCTTATTTGTGTTAAAGAAACCCATACGATCTCCGTCAGTAAGTAGGTTAAATGTTTCTCCAGTGGCGTAGCGTAGGTACGGAGGCCACAAGAGCCCCCTTGGAGTGGTTAACGATAACGTTCTGGAAATCGAACTTGGCGGCCAGAGCGAGTCGTCAATGGGACGGCTGCTGGAGGCGTCGGCTGATCGTGAACGTGGAGCGGTTCTTGATCTGCAAGGGGTGTGCTGGTGTAGTCGGCGTCGTTCAAGACCTATGCGGGCTTAAGACGGTCGACGGAAACGGTTACGTCTTTACCTCGGATTGTGACAGTGTAGGTTTTGTCACGGCGTCGCACGACATGATAGGGACCTTTGTAGGGTTGCTGCAGCGGAGCTCGTACGGCATCTCGGCGGAGGAAAACATGGTCTGCTGTAGCAAGGTCTCTAAACATAAAAGTTTTTGAATTATTTGTGTGGCGTGTCCCCGGAGTAGGGCGCAGGGCATTAAAATGGCGTCTGAGGTCCTTGATGAACTCTGTGGGGTCGCTGGATGGCTTGAATTGTTGCTGTGTGATGAATTCACACGGGAGTCGGAGGGGTTCTCCGTAGAGCAGTTCTGCTGCTGTTGACTTCAGATTATCTCGCCAGGCGGCTCGTATTCCCATCAAGACGGTGGGTAAAACTTGTGTCCATCGGTCGGTTTCTTGCAGTTCTCAGTTTGTAGGGGGGCAACCTGCGTGGTTTGCAGTATACAGGCTGTCCCGGAATTGTGCGGATATGATGCTTTGTTGAGTGCGTCGGTTTGTGAGGAAGTCCCATGGGTTTGGTAATTTCTGGAAACTTCAGCAGAAGAGGGTGCCAGAAACGGTTTGGATACATGTATGGTTGTCGTTACATTTATAAGCACGTGCAGAAATGCGAGTTAGGGGATCTAGTAGGCATTGATTTTTTTATGTCAACCACCAGATTGTAGTGGTGAAGAAAATCAGCTCCGATAATGGGCTTGGATACGTCGGCAATGACGAATCTCCAAGGGAAAGATATTCGGAGGCCTAGATTGAGATCTAGCGTGACGAAACCATATGTGTGAATGGGTGTGCCGTTTGCTGCCTGAAGAAGGTAGCTCGTCTTGATGCGAGGTGAACGAGAGATGTTTCGAAGATAAACACAGAGTTCTGATCCGGTATCAACCAAAAACTGTGCTCGGGAATCTCTATCGCAGACGAAAAGGCGGCAGGACTTCTTCTTGGCCATGTCATCGGTTGCCGTTACGGGTGACTGGCCTGTGCGTTTCCCGAAGACTGGAAATTGCACGGGGGGCGGCACTGCTTCGCGCTGGTACCGAAAGTGCGGTGGTACCAACAAACTGTGCTTCCGTTCCTTGGAGAAGAGCGAGATCGGGAGCGTCTAGAGAATGCTGGGGATCGTGAGCGTGAGAAAGACGCTGCACGTGCTCTGGAACGGGGAAAACGGGGTGCGGCAGTGGCGTTTGTGTTGAGTTGCATGGCGGAGACGGTATTAGATAGTTTCCTCACCATGTCGTGCAGAGATGAAACTCTGTGAGTGGATGAAGTGCTGCGGGGTACGGCGTCGTCGATAGCGTCGGCTAGTTCGGCGGCTTCATCCAGGTCTGCGTGCTTTTGTGTAGCCATTATCGGCTGCATGTGGGCTGGAAGGCGTCCCAGCCAGAGGGTACGGATCATGGCGTCGGGCACGGTAGTTCCGGCTAGGGCACGGAGGTGCCTCAGGAACTGAGACGGTTTGCGGTCACCAATCTCCTCCTGCTCTAAAAGCTGGCGCGTTTTCTGCTCTTGCTACGCACACAGCCTCGCAATGAGCTCGGTTTTGAGCTTGAGATACTTGTTATTAGCGGGAGGGTTAAGCAATATGTCACGTACCTCTGCGGCATACTTGGCCTCCAGATGTCCGGCGACGTAGGTAAATCTCGTCTCATCCTTGTCGAGGCCGGCGAGGGAGAACTGGTGCTCGACCTGAGCGAACCAGATTTCGGGATCGGACTGCCAGAATTCGTATCCCTACACGTTCTGCGGCAGCGGGAGCGGCGGCGGGTGGTGGCATGTTGTGGACCTTGTTGTTCAAGCGTCAGATCTGGACAGCCTGGTAGCGGCTCTCTATATTTTCATCCGTAGGAAACGGTGGTACCACTTCGCGAGTCGTCACAGGAATGAAAACGCCAGGAAAATTACCACAATCGTAAGCAGGATATATGTCCTGGACCAATCGCTTGCTGTCGTCTGCCGGGCTGACGCGTCGCCGCTAGCGGTCTGTGCTATGATGACCTCCTCTCTGACCTCCTTCGAAAGCGGAGTGCCCATTAGTAAGATAAAATAAATTCGTTGCTTACTTGAGTTCGTGGGTTCTGGAGGAGCGATCACCGGGTTGTGCGGCAGGCGGCGGTCAGCAAATTGCGGACATCAGGACGGCAGTTTTCTTCGTTGTATATAGGTCACCACTTATGAGGGTGGCCTTTCATCGCGTCGGGGAGTCACCAATTATGGTACATCGGATGGTTACCATATTTATAATATCGTGTTCATCTGGCAGGAGAAACGAAGAAGAATACGTAGACTACCAAGTCGTTTATTAGGTCTGCATGTTACATTAATTGTGTTGATGAATGAATATATATATACAGTGCATGTTCTAGTTATAATACAATAGTGCAAGGCAAGCGTTCTAGTTATCATTACGTTACACACGAAAACTATGTGCAGGCTTGCGTTATTACTTGAGACGAAAGTAGGTTAAATGTTTCTCCAGTGGCGTAGCGTAGGTACGGAGGCCACAGACCCACTGATTTCTCGTGACGCCCGCCGCCCCACTCTTTAGCCACGCTCTGTCTCATGCTTCGCGCTGTTTCTCTCAGGCAAGCGTCAGTCCGTCAGTTCATTCCTTTAATAACATTTAAGTATCACTTCTACCGCGTGTGGCGACCACGCACCCAGTTTTTTTAATATGTATAGCAATTTGTCAAATTGCCCGATTTGTAGGTATAATATCCGTAACTTAATAGAAAATGTAATAAAAACCTTTAATATATTGTTCGATTTTTCAAATTAACCGGCGATCAAGTACGGTAAATGTAATGAATTATTTTAGATATACCTGCCCCAACTTGACCGCTCTATGTGGAGTTCACCCTAGTAATACTACAGCTCCATAACTTGATAATTTGAACAGAAAGTAGAAGAAATGTAGATATTGTATGAACAAAAACGAACCTCTACGGGAGGCGACCTCACCCAGCATAAGGACATGAAACTACAAACTCTGTGCGATACCTACCTACCCGCCGAAACCACTGACCGTGTTCACAACTAAAGAATTACTTAAACGAAAATATAACGGTTCCCGTGCCAGCAATTTTTTGTTTTGCGTGCACATTAACGTGCATCTAGATTCTAGACACAGCGTAACGTAATTTATTATTATTACCAGGACGTCTTGGAACTTATTCATAATTACCGGAAAACGTAATTAATTCAAGGATATTTAATAAATTGCCCATTACCTATACTTTGGGATTTATATTATAAAATTACCTGCAAAAGTGAATGGACTTATTTATCACATTTACCTATAATTTTGGTAATTATCACAACCGGCAATTATATACATTAATTTACCGTAACATACAAATATAAAGAATGGAAAATTGAAATACGATAAATCACTTTAAAAATTTTATAGTTTCAAGTAGGTAAAAATTGGAACCTTCCGGTTGAAGGAAGCTGGTGCGTTCAGGGAAATCGAAACCGACATATATATTTGACTTTCAGATTATTGTCTTTGGTATATTAGGTAAGCATATATAATTCACCCTCGTGCTTTATTGAAGTAGGTAACTAAAATATAAATGACTATCTTTATGTCAAGAAACTTAGCTATTCAGCCAGTCGAAAATCTCCTCTTTGAAAGTTAAATGTATTGGAAAACGCTGGTTTCATAATGAGAGCTTTGTAATGAATCTTTCCGCCGAACGTTATAATCTGCTATATAAAGGAAAACGGCACGAGGTCAAACCATTTTCTTTCACTCTTTTGTCGAGGACGACAAATAAAACATCTCTGATTTGCATTTCTCTTTTGTTACGAGGAAACAGGTGGAGCTACCTGCAGTTTCTAAATAGTTCGTAATAATCGTTCGTTACTGTGTAACTCGCGAGGGCTAATAATCAGTCTCGTAATAGGGAGGTTCGGAGAAAAATAAGATATCTATTTTTGGCATGAAAATGACAGAAAATTGTTATTGTAATTGATTTACGACGAAATTTTTTTTCTAAAAAATTTTTTTGCGGCGTATTAAGCGAAAGAAATTAGCTTATCACGCCCACATGCTAGTTCACTTTGTTATTGGTTTGACGTCAGAGATTCGTAAGGCGCTCCTCCCACTTCTCTTGAAGTGCCCGTGAAGCGGTAGGTACCTATCACATAACATACTTATTGGGACTATTTCGAGCGTGAATTTTTAAAGTAAGCTGCCAAGGAAACATAAAACAAAGACAACATAATCCATATAATGATGCAAGAAGGGTATCAAAAGTCCGATTCACATAATTTGCCATATTTATGTAGTAGGTAGGTAAATGTCCCGGTAAATGTGGAAATGGTGTGTGATTCTTGCATCTAACCCCAATTTCATTCAGCCTCAAAACAGTAGTGTAAAAGCAGACCGGTATAAGTAAAACAAAGTCAACAATTTATTAACTGTACATGCCTTTTATAATTCAGTATAAGTAGGTATGTAGATTGTAGATACCTGCTTACTTCTGTTTGTAAAATAGGTACCTACCTATATTCTCTAATACAATACAATACATACCTACTCATTTATGTAGGTATGTATACCTAAGTGATTGACAAGTTATCAAGTTAACAGTTTTATAACGGATTGGAAATTTTTTAAAAAACGGAAACAAATACAACTAACGCGAATCAAAAAACTACGCTACGTAGGTACTAGGTACTTGTTTAACAAAAAGAAACAACTGCTATATTCTGGAACGGTTAATGCAGAAACTCAGAAGAGACTGTTAAAGACCCATGTATGGAGTACGAAATTATACCTATGGGTGCGAAACTTGGACAATGGGAGAAGCGGATTGAAAAAGAGTAGAAGCGTATGAAATGTGATGCTACAGACGGGTGTTGAAGATACCGTGGATAGACAAGTTAGCAATAAGGAGGAATTAGAAAGAGCTGGGGAAAAGAGAAAAGTATGGAAGACAATAAAGAATAGGGGATAGGGGATAGGATCGTAGGATGGTAGGTGAGACACAAAGGAATAGTTCGCGACATACTAGAGTCAGAGATAGGAATAAAGAGGTAGAGGTTGGAGCAGATTAGACTACTGCTCTCAAATAGTTGGGGATGTAGAATGTTCTACTTTTACGGAAATGCGTAGGCTAGCTCAGGGAAAGGATGGAGGTACGCGTCCTACCAGTCTTCAAAAGAGAACTTTATGATGAGGTACTATTTAACTATTATTGTAAAATAGTTATTAAAATTTCCTTTTTTAGTTCAGGGATGGAACGCTACGGAGATTCAGTATTGCTCCTCATGCTCCTAGCATCCTGTTTCAAATTATGCTAACCGTAACACGTTACCAAGTACCAAGGGGTCCCAGAAAACTGTCGATAAATTACATTATGTTCGATTTTATTTGGAGTGGCTGCAATGGGGCAGCCGATAATTTTATAAACTTTTGCAATGATAAACTAACTCGCGAAAATATCGATAATGCTGACTGATTTTCCTTCTGGCTCCAACGAACCACTTTTTCCGTGTTATTGGTGTACTGTACGATGTATTAGTCTGGGTACAAAACAGAAAACACCAGTTAGAACCAGTTAATAATATTTAACAATTTAACTACACATGCATATGCATAATACTTATGGGCTTGCTGCGCGCTGAAGCTGGGACTTGTACGTTATACTAAGTTCTGATGTCACGCGGCCTACTCTCGCTGCAAGGTACGATTTCTAGCTTCGCACCGACGGAAAAATTTGCAACGGCTTCACAGGCGAAGGAATTTTTTTTAAACAAAAATTAACAACATAACTGCCTTCAGTATAATAAACTCATCAATTTTAATGAAATTTGAAAATTACCGAACCACAGACGCCCACCACTCGAAGTAAAGATTCAAAAGTGTATCAAAACTGAAAATTGTATTTATATTTTCGTCACAAGAAAACAACTTCAAGAAATTAAGTGCTATTTTTTAATCACTGTACCAGACCTCTTCCAGGTTTTCGCAAATTTGATCAGCCACTGTTCTTACTATCGTGTGCCCAGAATTGACCATTTAGAAGTGTGCAGACTTTCTACGTCTATCAACTTAGAAATAGAGGAAACTGTCGAATTAATTTGAACTCAAGTGGTACATAATCTGACCTAGTAGCTAGTAACATTACAGAGACTTGCTATTTGAACATTATCGACTGGTGTAGATATAACGACTAAATTAATATGCATTCCAGGCATTCGTCAGGGGCAGTATTTGTGTAGCTTCATATCGTTTACAAGACCGGGGAGAAAGTAAATGAAGAATGTAACCATTGGAAGACTGCTACCCAGGGATGCATCTACTGTGAAACCTGTTTTTGCAAGTTTCTACGTTTTCCTCTGGTAACTTAGACGGGAAGTAACATGCGCGCATGTACATATAAATGATAAGTGACCTATTCGTAAAGAAATTAGAACGGATGATCTTAAACCTCAAGCAACTGGCTTCGGGACTACCAGAAAGAAGGACTAACCATGAATCCTGCCAATACAAAAATAATGGGCTTCACGGGGAAAAGGAACCGTCAGGGGGTGAAGAAACTTCGATTTTGGGATTACAAGTTTCCAATTAGAAAAGTAGTTAAACATCTGGTGTCCTGTTGCCTCACCTTTTGTGATTATACCGGGTGAAGCTTCGGTCGGTCGGTCGGTCGGTGGGATTTCTGGTCGTCGATAAACACCTGAAACTCTAGTCAGAGATAGGGTTCTCTGGAACTATTGCAAAACAACTAAAATAATACTCACGGTGCAAATAAACAAACTCTATTAATATAACTATATACATCAAATCGGCGTTAAAATAAAAACGTATGCATAGCAAAAAGATATAGACAATTTGAAATCAAAATAGTAACAGTCAGCGGTATCTGGCGGTAAAATTCGATATAGCTTTATATATGGAGCATGTGACTTATAGATAACGTATTTCGCGTTTGGCGATATAAGTTACCGATCGGGCACAAGTTCGGAAAATCACCGATCAAAATCTACGGACGCATGTAAATCGCAATACCTGTTATGGCTATTCGTTGGGAGTAAATGTTGTTTCGGTGTAATGTAACGGTGAGGGACTCACGCAACCTTCCGACGCACGCGAACTTTCTCTAACGAGAGGGCAGAGAAGAGAATTATTCCGTCTTGCGATTGTCACAATTCCCTTCAGTGTAGATTATGGAGGTGTATTTATGTATAGGCAATTAATTTCTGTGTTAAAGATCTCTGCATGAAAATTAACCCCCAAGAGCGGAACTATTTTCACTGCCTGTGCGAGAAAAGTGCTCGGAGTTATCGAGAAGGAGGTCTGGAAGGGAGACTGCGGCACGCGTCGCGAACAAACTCTTCGCCAAAATCTTGTAGCTGGAAATTCGATTAATTGTTGCATTTTCTTTTGGAGAAAATAACTTTTTGGGTTTGCAGTGGCATGATGAAGAAAACGCAGGAGACTGCAAGCAGTGGACTTCTGAAAATACTGCAGGATAATAATCCCACGGTAATATATATGGATCCCTCACATAACGACATAATGTGAGTAGGGACGTAGGGAGCCACATATCATAACTAGATAAAAACTGCGCGTTCAGGATGCAGTCTGATAGAACCGCCTCAATCCTAAATTTTCGCAGAGGTAGGGAGAGTATAGTGCATTGGATAAAAGTCGGAAAAACAAAATAGAACCGTGTTTTTATACAGATGATTCGAAGATAATGTATAGCACTGGCGTGCGCATTGCTGGCAAGAGCGCAGGGAATGAAATTGACACAAACCTGGGAAATCTAGTGATTTGATTTCAGATTGGAATTACTGTAATTTCCGTATGTGCATAGGCGACCAGAAAATCATATCAATATTGAGGATTGGATATTCCCACTGACAGTCACGCAGCATCGACAGCTTTGGAAACTACAGAGATATAATCCAGAACAATTAAAGCCTGTCTAGATTTTCTGGCTCGTCTAGGAGGGCATATAAGGTTACGTTGGATGAGAGGTCAACTCAACAGCGAAATGAAAGGAGTGGGAATGCGGATGCGGACCTCTTAGCTAAAGCCTTTCTTGTTAATTGGTGTATCAGACACATATAAATATGAGCAATGGAAGGCAAAGTAAGACGAAAACATATTATCTTTTACTTGAGACTGGCAGTACGATTATTTACGGAAAACTGTTTACTTATGAGAAAAGGAAGAAACTGGGCATAAATAGTCTGTGCAGTTTTAGGCTCCCATCTGGCGAGAATATCAATTACTTATAAGTGTACTCTAATGAAGTAAGGAAACATAATTGTTAAGTTAAATATAACTTAAGTTAAAAAAACTGGCCAATGTATAACCAATCATAAATCTCATTTTTATTTCGATCTTTTGTTGAGGGTGACAATACCAAATGATTTAGCTATTCGTACGAACCGCGCCGATGCACGAAAAACATTATTTTCCCGCTAACCGTAACCATAGCCAAGCCTATGTACCCGTTTCGCATTCTAGTAATCGCGGCTCGCGATGGGCAACGTCAAAATGGCAGATCGGTTTAGTTCAGTCAAGCTATTTATCTAGCAGTAAAGCTGTGTAAAATCGGTCTACCAATAGTAATTTTCTATTCAAATTTGGCGCTCATTTGTGGGAGGAGTTTTTATAGAATCTGTTGGATAAACAGCGTATAGATATAAAGTGTATTATTATTATTATTTAACCATTTCCTGGGCTGCGACTTTTTGCGACATCTAGTGACGGGATTTGCGACTTGCTCAAGAAAAATCTGGCAACACTGAACAGTCAATAACTGTGATAACTATCATGCATCCGAGCATGCATCTTAATTAAAGTGCAGTGAATGACAAATGCTGGTTTAGTGGTTGTGTGCGACTTCACATTATTATTATTAATTGAGGCAAGAGTTCGATATCCAATTAATTACAGAGTTACAGTTTAATCTAAGCTTTACTCAAAGACTGTTTCCCTCAGGATATGTCTATATTCACACTGTCAGTTCAAGGTTGTCTTGGATTTCAGACCGCAAAATCTTCTTGTCACAAAGCTCTAGCAATGTTGGGAAAAGAGTTTGTAGTATTGAAAATACTTCTGGGCGCGTGTACATATGGGACTCATCTTACGAAAAATGTATCGACAGGCGACAGATTCTGTCGTAGTGCAGCGATATTCAGCAAATACTAAAATTTTAACTATGAGGGATCCCAAAGTATAACCAGATGAAACTCTCACAGATGATTCTACACCTAAAAATGGCAATTACGACTTTCTTGGGTGGTAGCGAAAAAAATTAGGGGTGAAAAAGCAGTAAATCTATCCCACCGTGCGCCGGGAGACTCTCGGGCATCTTCCGCGAAAATTACAAATCGTAGAACTTTGCGTTTTTCTTTTTAATTGTTGAAGAAATATTGACGTTTTTAATGGTGCAAATTTTGTGTAAATACAAGAAACCAACCTAATTTTATTGCACCGTATGTAAAATATGTCGCCACATTGGTAACAATACGTTCCACTTTGAACCTGGATAACTTTCTTTTTCACGATATAGATTTTGTTTTTTCTTACATAGAAAACTTCCTTATGGTATAACGAAGTTATGATTTCGAATAATGTATGGTCGCGTTTCAAAAATAAGTCCGCTATAACACTTTCAATGCGCCGATGTCAAAAATTCACTTTCGGTGAACCGTGCGAGTGAAAAGGATAGACTATGGGGAATAGCCGAGCACCAGAAGGAGACAGAACGCGGCCAAGTTACTCTGCAAAAGAATAGCGTTGTAATGCCACCTTTAAAATCTTCTTTCAATGCATTTTCAAAACTCCCTTTCTGTAATAGCCACGAAATAAATGCTAGTAAATGAGGTAGGTACTTGTTTAGCGAAACTTTTACTGTTTATATCATCTGGGGAAGGATAATTTTTTTGCAAAATTTTCCATACATTTTCTTAAAATTGCAGCAGCTCTGTGAAGAATTTGCAAATCTGATAATGTATCATCACCCGTTGTTTCCAGATTAAAATCAGACGATTCGTCTGTTGAGCTTGCGTCCTCATTTGTTACATGCTTGATTTTTTTTGTCAAAAGTTCTTTGCCAGAACACAACAAATCACCTGACCTGACCTGGTCTACGAATAAATTGAATAGAGCCTTTAAATCTTTTCGGCAATTTCATTTTCAGTTTCGCGGATTGTATTGGGGATATTTCTGCATTACGTAACATAGAATTATATTTTTGTGTTACTGCAGTTACTTAATGGCAGCTTTTCTTTATTATCTAAGATGTGTTCTTGTCCAAGAAGAAAATGTTGAAAACAAGCGATCGGTAGTTTTTGTATTTCTGTCAGTTTTATTTTTGTGGGAATTTATATTTCTGGTTGATATGTACTCTGCGTAGCACAATTTGTGGTATTTTGCATCGTATGCAAATAAGTCTTTATACAAAATCAGTCTAGAGATAATACGATTGTCATTTCTCTCTCTTGCAGCATTTTTATGCGAGTGGAATCACCCGTGCCTGTAGTAACAAGGACAAACAATACATAATTAACCAAATAAAACATTTAGTACTACGATACCAGTTTGAATTGAAGTAAGTGATTTCCTTTTTCTTTTGCCAGATCCTCCACAAATTAAGGCAGTGGATAGTAGCCCGCAAGTTACGGAATCCCATCTTCAAGTGTACTACAGTTCCGCAAGTTATGCGTTATACTTTCGTATAAGTACTTCATTAGTTCAATCCCCACGCAGCAGCGTTTGTGGGTAGATAGGTTATCGTAGAGAGCTAGTGGTTTGTTACTCTCGGGCCGGGTAGGATTGGCTCCCGTAAAGGTTATTTTAGTATTGAAAATACTTCTGGGCTCGTGTATATGGGACTTATCTTACGAAAAATGTATCGACACGCGACAGATTCTGTTGGCGGCGCGCGCAGTCGAGGCCGCTAATAAATTGGATGGAGAGCGCTAGCCAGATCGCCAGATGTAAACTATCTAAGGTACGGCGAGTGCGAGTCCAGTTTAAGAGGGATATCGTGTTGCAATAAAAGTCTAAACTGTACAAAACTGATGCGTTAAAATTTTGTTACGTATTGTGTCAGTTTGACTACGTGCCTTGTGCTTGTCACAAATCATTTCTTTTATTGTATCAATAATATACCACCTTGAAACGGCAGATCACTTTTGTTGGACATCTTAGAAACCGAGCCGTTGTGTCGGTATTTTCAGTACGCCTATGATACTTGCGTAAGATGCGAGGTGTGTGAATTTTTTGTTCAGTTGACTATAATTTACTTCACTCGATAACAAGTATTATACGTGCATTATGTTTGAAAAAGAATTTAGTAGCACGCTTTCACATTTTTGGTTAAGTTGCATTTTTGGGGCCTGTACTATACAGCGTGGTCAATTTGTTTAATTGTCAAATCATTGTCAAACGGTACCGACGACGTCATATCTAAAAGGCATTGTACCTACCAATATAGCATGTTATTGGACTGAACCTTGCATAAAAGAAACATATAGAAAATAAGTTGAAATCATCAAGAACTCCCTCAATGTAAATCGCGACAACGGCTAGTTGCTCATCCAAATCATTCTCCGTTGACTGACCACTCTCCTGATATACCGGGTGTCAACGAGAGCATGTAACATCCCGATATTTGTTTACTTTTTGAATTACACTTTAACAATCCTCTGTAAGTATTATACTCCTAAAACCTCATATTTTTATCATATTTGACATAACTAATTACTTCCGGTTAAACCGGAAGTGACATCAACTTTATTATGTTAAATAGCAATATATCATTTTTTTAGATAGTTCGATAGGCCTTTTTATTCTCTTGACAACCATGTATCATACATACCCAATAACTTTATATTTTTGACGTCCAGAGGGCGTTAAATGAAAAAGTCACGTTGGCTGTGAATTTGACGATATGAGCCTAATTTTAAACGTTTGAATGAATTAAACCATTAATTCTAACAGACTATTTTAATGTCCATTTAAAAAATTTCGAATTTGAGGCAGTACATCCTTTATTTCAAAAAAAAAGGTTAACATAGTCGTTTTAAGTGTTTTGAAAAATGGAATTTAAATTAGTAATTGACAATTGAATTGCCCTTTTTATGCACTAATTGTGAGGACAATAAACTGAAGTTCGAAAAACAAGAAAAATATTAGCACCTTGCTATTTAGAATTTCAGGAAAAACTCGGTTTCAAAAACGAATATTTAAAATTTCAAAATTTCAAATACCTTTTGAAACCGAGTTTTTCCTGAAATTCTAAATAGCAAGGTGCTAATATTTTTCTTGTTTTTCGAACTTCAGTTTATTGTCCTAACAATAAATTCGTGCATAAAAAGTGCAATTCAATGATCAATTACTAATTTAAATTCCATTTTTCACAACACTTAAAACGACTACTATGTTAACTTAATTTAAAAAAAAACTAGTTGTCAACGCATTGACAGAACAGCTTCCTAGCCACAGCCACAACTGAATTGGAGGGCGCGTTTGGCGCGCGCGCGCCTTCTTTTCGTAATTTTTTTCTCAATTTTTTCCTTACACAACCTATTACGATTTTCGCACATCGTGTAGAGAAAAATACCCTCTATCCGATGCACAAAAATATATACGATCTCATTGAAAAAAATGTTCTATGACATCATATCTCGGCTCAAAAGTGTTTAAAAAAAACGCCCCGTCAGGTTCCTATGAACCATCTCTGATATACGTATGCAAAAATTCAGCAAAATCTGTGGAGCCGTTTTCCCGTAAAAGTGCCAACAGACATACACACATACATACGGACGGAAATGTGCCACCTTGCCAAAAAGTCTTAGAATGACCTGAAACGTCCACATTTGATGAAAAAACACCATGGTCAAAAAACGACTACCACAATAGCTACCTAGCTTAGGCTAGGAAGCTAATAATAAAGGATGTAATCATGTAATGCGTCAAATTCGAAATTTTTCCATGGACATTCAAATAGTCTGTTAGAATTAATAGTTGAAATCATTAAAACGTTTAAAATTAGGCTCATATCGTCAAATTCACAGCCAACGTGACTTTTTCATTTAACGCCCTCTGACGTCAAAAACATAAAGTTTTTGGACTTGTATGATACATGGTTGTGGAATAAAAAGGCCTATCGAACTATTTAAAAAAATGATATATTTCTATTTAGATATGTCGAATATGATATGTCAAATATGATAAAAATATGAAGTATTTCAAAAAGTAAACAAATGGCGGGATGTTACATGCTCTCGTTGACACCTGGCATATAATTCCTCAGATTCTAGTCAATTCGGTGCTGTGCCAGACCAGCAGCCCCTAAAGATGTGTCTTGTGACACATCGACAACTAACCAATTAACGCCGCTGTCTTTGCCCGGAGATTAAGGTAATCAATGCTCAAGATACTTTCTAGCGATAATCGAAATTTTACACACATTTTAGATTCTTTGAAACTGCAATCACATGCCTGGTGCCTCAAATTTACATTTTTAACACTGACAATAAACGCTAAAAATGGTATTTTTAATAGTGTTTGTAGAAAAAATGTTTTTTAAATTGTTGGCATATTAATGTTTGACGTTGTTTAGAAATAATGAAAATGTACCTACAACTTGATGATGGCAGATAAATATGAAAATAACAATGTAATAATAAAATGTGTCCTCATCAAACCGTACTTTTGCATTGTACAAAAGTGCTCTATCTAAAGTTGAATTTCCATTACAATGTCTCGCTTTAGGATGTCTGTGTGGCGGCACCTCGCGTTTTCATACATATATCACATTGAATACAAAAGAGTACATGGGAATGCATATTGTAATTATATTCCTGAAAAAATCTTTTTATAAACTACGAAGTTATGACTCTGACTAACATATTTCACTAAGATTTTTTCGGGCTGTAAGAATTACGGCAAAATTGCAGAATCGCCTGCCTAGCACAAGAAACACAGATGTTTTTAAGTTCCATAATGCGAACAGAAAGTTAAGGTATCATTTCTTAATTTTCGGTGAAAAGGGCTAGTGCGTGTGTGGGTAATATATTTTAATGCAATCAAAATAACAACCCACCAGGCTTCAAGTGTTGCATGTTTCAGAAATAAGTGATGCTTTAGTGTAAAAATAGAAAATAGATGTATAATGTATACGTTCTGTGTTTTGTTGTCAGAAGTTCTATCGAACATTGACTATAAAGACATGTTCCAAAAATTACATTTGAAAAGGAAGGGTTGGCACTAAAGCGATCAGGTATTCATAAATTTAGTATCCCTGTCTCATTTTTTATTATAATCCAATAAAGTTTGCCACTATATACAAGAAACACGCCTCTTTGCCTTATATCTCGATGTTTTATTGTAATCAAACAACATCTACATTTAAATAGAAATGTCTACCATTTTTCCTTTCTCAAAATTTCCATAATGGCAAATCTGACAAATTCTCTAATGAGTTCTGAAAATGGAAATTGTAAACTTTGAATACATACTTGTTATGAAATCAAGTTAAGTATACAAGGACCTACTATTTAAGGGTTGTGGTCTTAAGGTTGCTACGGTTAAGTACCTACTGCCATATACCTAAATCAAAATACACATTGATAATTTATAGACATTCAATCTCTTATTTGGATGGCCCTTTCCGAGGCCCATTCAATACGGAACGATATTCAAATATCTATACAAGGGCTGTATTCAAGATTAAAGGTATCACTACTGCTGCGAGGCTCATTTTTAAACCTATTGTGTTCTAAAAACAGGATATAACTTTATATCGTATCTTGCCCTACTTTGAAAATCAAATGCGCTTTTCGGTCACAATAGCTTCGATTTCCACAATTTTTCAATTAAATTTTGAATTAAGTGACCGCAGAATTGGTTAAAATTCAATTAAAAGATTAAATTGCCGCCATTCAGAAGCAAAAAATTGGTAATTATGTCCTAACGTTTCATTCTAAAATAAGTACTAAGCCATTCTCTTATGTGTGAATGGACTTAATTTAATAATGGGGACCGCAAATGCTATGATGAGCAACATATGTATAGTATAACACGTAATATTGAACTTTCCTAAAACTTTACTTGGTATTCAGAGCTTGAATATATTAAAGCCCATGTACAACTTGTATCATATGCGGTAGTTACTAGTGCGAAGAAGTTTGGTCTAAATTGGAATATACATGTAGTAAGTCTTAGTATTGAAAATACTTCTGGGCGCGTGTATATGTATATGGGACTCATCTTACGAAAAATGTATCGACAGGCGAGAGATTCTGTCGTAGTGCAGGGATATTCAGCAAATACTAAATAAATAAATAAAAAAATATTAACTTTGAGCGATCCCAAAGTATAACCAGATGAAACTCTCACAGATGATTCTACAAGCCTTTTGGCACCTAAAAATGGCAATTACGACTTTTTTGAGTGGTAGCGAAAAAAATTTAGGGTGAAAAAACAGTAAATCTATCCCACCATGCGCCGGGAGACTCTCGGGTATCTTACGCGAAAATTACAAGTCGTAGAACTTTGCATTTTTTTTAAATTGTTGAAGAAATATTGACGTTTTTAATGGTGTAAATTTTGTGTAAATACAAGAAACCAAACTAATTTTATTGCACCGTATCTAAAATATGTCGCCACATCGGTAACAATACGTTCCACTTTGAACCTGGATAACTTTTTTTTTCATGATATAGATTTTGTTTTTTCTTACATAGAAAACTTCCTTATGGTATAACGAAGTTATGATTTCGAATAATGTATGGTCGCGTTTCAAAAATAAGTCCGCTATAACACTTTCAATGCGCCGATGCCAAAAATTCACTTTCGGTGCATGGGACGACCCGTGCGAGTGAAAAGGATAGACTATGGGGAATAGCCGAGCACCAGAAGGAGACAGAACGCGGCCAAGTTACTCTGCAAAAGAACAGCGTTGTAATGCCACCTTTAAAATCTTCTTTCAATGCATTTTCAAAACTCTCTTTCTGTAATACAAACCACGAAATAAATGCTAGTAAATGAGGTAGGTACTTGTTTAGCGAAACTTTTACTGTTTGTATCATCTGGGGAAGGATAATTTTTATTGGGTATTGCAAAATTTTCCATACATTTTCTTAAAATTGCAGCAGCTCTGTGAAGAATTTGCAAATCTGATAATGTATCACCCGTTGTTTCCAGATTAAAATCAGACGATTCGTCTGTTGAGCTTGGGGCCTCATTTACATGCTTGATTTTTTTATCAAAAGTTCTTTGCCAGAACACAACAAATCACCTGACCTGACCTGGTCTACGAATAAATTGAATAGAGCCTTTAAATCTTTTCGACAATTTCATTTTCAGTTTCGCGGATTGTATTGGGGATCTGTCTGCATTACGTAACATAGAATTATATTTTTGTGTTACTGCAGTTACTTAATGGCAGCTTTTCTTTATTATCTAAGATGTGTTCTTGAATCCAAGAAGAAAATCTTGAAAACAAGCGATCGGTACTTTTTGTATTTCTGTCAGTTTTATTTTTTTGGGAATTTATATTTCTGGTTGATATGTACTCTGCGTAGCACAATTTGCGGTATTTTGCATCGTATGCAAATAAGTCTTCATACAAAATCAGTCTAGAGATAATACGATTGTCATTTCTCTCTCTTGCAGCATTTTTATGCGAGTGGAATCACCCGTGCCTATAGTAACAAGGACAAACAATACATAATTAACCAAATAAAACATTTAGTACTACGATACCAGTTTGAATTGAAGTAAGTGATTTCCTTTTTCTTTTGCCAGATCCTCCACAAAATAAGGCAGTGGATAGTAGTCCGCAAGTTACGGAATCCCATCTTCAAGTGTACTACAGTTCCGCAAGTTATGCGTTATACTTTCGTATAAGTACTTCGTTAGTTCAATCCCCACCCAGCAGCGTTTGTGGGTAGGTAGTTTATCGTAGAGAGCTAGTGGTTTGTTACTCTCGGGCCGGGTAGGATCGGCTCCCGTAAAGGTTATTTTAGTATTGAAAATACTTCTGGGCTCGTGCATATGGGACTCGTCTTACGAAAAATGTATCGACACGCGACAGATTCTGTTGGCGGCGCGCGCAGTCGAGGCCGCTAATAAATTGGATGGAGAGCGCTAGCCAGATCGCCAGATGTAAACTATCTAAGGTACGGCGAGTGCGAGTACAGTTTAAGAGGGATATCGCGTTGCAATAAAAGTCCAAACTGTACAAAACTGATGCGTTAATATAATATAATATAATATAATATAATATTTTGTTACGTAGTGCGTCAGTTTGACTACGTGCCTTGTGCTTGTCACAAATCATTTCTTTTATTGTATCAATAATATACCACCTATGATACTTGCGTAAGATGCGAGGTCTGTGAATTTTTGCATATCGCATCCATGGCTTCAAAGCGCAAAACTGCCCGAAATGATATCAGATGATTCAAAAATCCTTGAAAATACTTGCAGGAATTGATAAATGGATTGTAATTCAGGATATTTAGGTTTAGGACGCTTGGTCCAAGTAAAAAGTAAAAAGATTACATGCAGATATGAATACCTGAAGTGTTAAGCAAAGTATCTAAATCACGATGGTCACAAGAGATAGAAGATTTCTTGCAAGTTGAGGAGGGTCATCACTTGCCCACTGTAATTAGATTGATATGATGATTATAAATTCAAACAAGATAACTTTTGAGACTGCAACAGCTTGAGCGAATACAGTGAGCGATTGTACGGCAACTCGCACGGTTGGGTTGAAGAGCAGTTATACAACTACGTACGTGCTGTAAATCGAAGTTAAAATCATCCGGCAAGGCGACCGGCTGTTGCCCACTGGAAAAATTGCTTGTGGAACCTGGTTCGAGACACAGTGCTTGGGTATATGAAACGCGTTATTGCAATAAGGTAAGTACTTTATTCCAACACCAGTACATGAATGCAACTTAAACTCTGAAAATGACAAAAATGAACATCTGATCTCTCTAAGGTCAAAAGAATACAGACATCGCTCAGGCGCAATGCTTTTATATTTTATAAACTAAAATTACATTAATTTGGCGGCAACATCCTCCCCGCGTTGAAAGGCTTTAGGTCTTTAAATAATGTTTAATAGTAGGTGCACTAGGAACGATACATAGCAAAAACACTAAATTTCGCGGCACATTCAAATTTTACTTTCACTTGCACTTATTGTTTCTTCTTTCACTGGAAGAGGACAAAGATTCGCGACTGCTCTCTTAAAGGTAGTCTTGGAAGTGCGTATGGTGGCTACTCTCGGTACACCGTCCTTCCCAGGATGGAGATCGGTGATTCGGCCAAGAAGCCAATGTAACGGAGCCAGATTCCTTTCCTTTATTAAAACTAAGTCGCCAACAGCGATATGGCACTCGTTCTTGCGCCATTTTCTTCTGGTTTGTAGTTCGGAATTATATTCCTGTGACCAACGCCGCCATATTCGTTGAGTAGACAACTGACCTTTTTGGTAAACAGATAACCGATCTTCCTTGATATGTTGTAGATCTGGATCCGGAATTGCAGTTAGCGGTCGTCCTATTAAAAAGTGAGCTGGACTGATAGGATTGAGGTCATTTGGGTCCGATGATAAGGAAAAAAGCGGCCGAGAATTTACTATTGCTTCAACTTGTACAAGTACTGTGCACAAGTCTTCAAATGTAAGAAGTGAATTAAAGAGAACACGTTTAAGGTGGCTCTTTATTGATTTTACTCCGGCCTCCCAAATGCCACCGAAATGAGGCGAGAAAGCCGGTATAAAGGACCAATTAATATTGTCCGTTGTACATGAATTTATTATTGCGTCTACATTGTTGGCAAGAAATTCGCCAAGGCGATTTAACTCGTTTTTCGCACCAACAAATGTGGTGCCATTATCAGAATATATTTTCTGAGGTTTTCCCCTACGTGCTGCGAAACGACGTAACGCGGAAATAAAACATTCGGTAGTTAAGTCGGATACAAGCTCCACATGAATGGCTTTAGTAGTGAAACATATAAATAGAGCTATGTATGCCTTAGTGACCTTGTATCCTCTACCCTTTCTATCTTTTACCGAGTAAGGTCCAGCATAGTCAACCCCTGTCACGCTAAATGGAGGTGAAGGAATAACTCTAGTCGAAGGCAACTCTCCCATAAAGGCTTCGACTGATTTTGGATTGACTTTAAAGCAACGAATGCACGAATGAACTGTTTTTCTGGCTAAATTTCTACCGGAAATTGGCCAAAAGGCATCACGTATAGAGGCTAGTAAATGTTGTGGACCTGCGTGGCAAAGTCTCGCGTGTTCATGTTTGAACAACAACTCTGTAAATCTGTGTCTCTGTGGGAGCAAAACTCTTATAATACCTTGCTCATCTAAGAAGGGACTCAACCCAACGAATTTGCCCTTTAGATCATTAAACTTCTTGAGCTGAAGTGAACGAAGTTCTGAGGCGAAACAATGTTGTTGAACTAATTTGACGATTTTAATTAGGGAAGTATGTAGTTCTTTAGTTGTTAAGGGATCTGAAAGGCGCTTCTCTTTAGGATTGGAGCAATTGAATAGGAAACGAAGACAATAAGCTACACTTCTGATTAATCGTGTATAGCATAAATATCTCTCAAAGGGAAACTCAAAATCATCTTGAACTATAAGCGTATACTTTGATGGTGACTTAAGTTCAGGTAATGACCTTTCGGGTGAAGCATGAGAAATTTGCCAACTGCTGGCATTGTTGCAAAGCCAATGTGGACCATGCCACCAGAGTGAATTGTAGTGAATATTTTTTGGTGAAGTACCACGTGAAATTAGGTCTGCAGGGTTCTCTTTTGTGCGTATATGATGCCAAGATAGCGGGACAGTTTTATTTTGAATTTCGGACACACGATTGCTAACGAATGTCTTGAGTAAATTAGGCGCAGTATGAATCCAACCTAACACTATTGTGGAGTCTGTCCAATAGAAAATGTCAGTAAAGTTGAGAGTGGAAGATGTAACTACTTTATGCGCTAGTCGTGCCAAAATGACAGCACCGCAGAGCTCCAATCGAGGGATGGTGATAGCTTTGAGGGGACTCACCTTAGATTTGGCGCACTGCAAACGTACACATACTTCTCCGTCTTCACTAATGCTTCTAATATAAATGCATGCCCCATAAGCACTCTCTGAAGTATCAGAGAAGCCATGTAGTTCAAGTGTTATGGGGTTCTTGCATTTGACGTGACGTGGGATTTCAAGGAATGATATTTGGGATAGCTCGTCTCTAAATTTGAGCCATTTTGTGTGTAATTCTAATGGAATAGATTCGTCCCAACCCAAGCGTTCTTGCCACAATCTTTGTATTATTATTTTGACCAAGATTGTGCAAGGACTAAGGAGCCCTAATGGATCTGAAAACTGTGCAATGGAAGAAAGAATTGTTCGTTTTGTAACGCTATTTGAAAATGTAATTTTCGATACTGAATAACAAAGTGAATCTGAATGAACGTTCCATAATAGCCCTAACGTTTTCGTATTTTCGTGTGGGCCTAAGTGTAGGATACTCAGTTCCTCGTCGGAAGTTGAAATGTCTTTAATTACTGAAGGGTCATTTGACACCCATTTGCGAAGATGAAAACAACCCCGTTCCAAAATTTGTGAAATTTGACTACAATAGAGGGATGCTAATTCGTGAGAGTCAAACCCAGTGAGCAAATCATCAACGTACAAGTCATTCTGAATGATTTTGGATGCTTCAGGGAACTGTGTGCTATGTTCTACACTCAGCTGATGAATACACCTGATTGCCAAAAAGGGCGCTGACGCAGTGCCATAAGTCACGGTATTTAACTGGAAAGAGTGAAGAGGCTCTGACGGCTTATTACGCCAGAAAATTTGCTGCAAAGGCCGTTGGTTGTCTGTGATTAGTACCTGGCGATACATTTTGGCTATATCGGCAGAAACCACAATGGCATGTTGTCTAAAACGTAGGAGTATTGACAACAGGTCACTCTGTATAGTGGGATCAACCATTTGTAAGTCATTAATAGATGTACCGTTTGATGTAGGAGCAGATCCATCGAAGACAACTCTCAACTTGGTGGTGAGGCTGTCGGATTTGCAAACACCATGATGTGGCATGTAATAAGCAGGTACTGTGCTATTCTCGATAAGTTTAGACATATGCCCCAATGAAATATATTAATTTATGAATTTGGAATATTCTTTGAAGAATTCAGGATTATTTGCAAATTTACGTTCTAGCCCAAAGAAACGCCTTTGAGCGGAACACTTCGAATCACCTAGTTTGTCAGGAGAATCGCGCATAGGAATGTCTACGACAAATCTACCTTCATTGTTTCGTTTAAATGTATCAACGAAATGTGTTTCGCAAAACTGTTCTTCAATGGAAAATGCCCTCGTAGCAGGAATTTCTTCGAGTTCCCAGAACTTGACGAGTTGTTCTTGAACATCCACGAATTTAGAAAAATTACAGTTTGCAATATTGTTAGAAGATAAGTCCACGGGACCGGAAATAATCCATCCAAGCTTGGTTTTTTGCAAAACGGGCTGAAAACGACCCAAGTTAATTTGTCCTGCACAAATCAACTGCCAAAATAAACTGACGCCTATTAAGATATCGATGGGTGAGGGCGTATTAAATGTAGGGTCAGCTAGTGCAATATTTTTTGGAATTTTGAAACTAGAAATGTTCAATTTCTGTTCTGGAACATTTCCACAAATGTTGTCGATTACTAGACATGACAAAACTGTGGAAAACGAGCTACGCAGTGCTTGTATTTGAACGTTACATTTGGAAGTAACTTTAGATGACACTTTGGTGATGCCAACAATAGATATGTCAACTTTTGTTTGCGGTAGCTGCAATTTATTGCAAAATTCTGTTGAAATGAAATTCGATTGTGAACCGCAATCGAGCAAAATACGACAATCATGAGAATATCCATTACTATCTTTGACCAGAACAATAGCTGTAGAGAGAATGGGTGCCCTTTGTGAGCCATAGTAAGTAGACAACACTACTGGTTGAGAAAGGTCTTTCGTAATGTTTTGCGGGGTCGAGATTTCAGGCTGTATATGTATGAGCGTATTGTGTTTGGCAGTGCATTTTCTGCAAGAACCAAATCTGCAATTTTTTGGAACGTGACCATAATTTAAACAATTTGAACAAAGCTTTCGTGATTTTACTTGATCAATTCTTTGATCCACCGATAACGCAAGAAATTGTTGACAATTATAAATCTTATGGTCTCCCTTGCAGAAGTTGCACTGTTCTTTTGTGGTTTGCAATAATGATCTGGAGCGTTCCTTTTGGTGATTATGCAATTTTGTATTATCTACTAAATTACCAAGCTCCAATGTCTCTAATATTCCTGCCTTTTCCTTTAGAAATGTCAACATTTCGCTTAAGGTCGGAAAATCACCAGCAAATTTATGTGATTCCCATTCCTTGAGCGTCGTTTTGTCCAGCTTAGCACCTACTATATAAATGAGTAAAGTTCCCCACTCACTGGTTACTTGACCCAGTGAATCCAGGGATTGCAAATGTTTTGTAACGTTGTCAGTAAGCTGACGTAGCTGTGAAGAAGATTCTTTAGTAACACAAGGCAGAGATAAGAGAGATTTCGCATGTTTCTGAATCAATAACCTTTTATTCTCAAACCTTTCGCGTAATAAGTCGTATGCGATTTTGTAATTGGAGGCACAAGTGTCTAGAGACGCGATTATTTGATAAGCCTCGCCACTTAGGGAAGCTTTTAAATATTGTAATTTTTGCACGTCATTAATATTTGTATTTTTATTAATTACTGAATCAAAACTGTCGTAGAATTCTAACCATTTGTCATAAGCCCCTTGAAAATTTGGTAGAGTTATGGGCGGAAGTTTTACGTTTGAATTTACAAATGTATCGTTGTCTGAAACAGAGCTGGCGCGTGGACCGGGTGAGTTCGAGGCTGCATGGTTTTCTGCACCAGCATGCAATGCAAGAATCTCCTTAGCTTGAGTAACCGCTTTAAAGTAACTATTCTCGAAAATCTCCCGTGCCACTACCTCTCGCTCGTCAAGTAACTCTATCTCATTTTGTAACGATTCGAATTCTATGTAAGCCCTTTCTACCTTATTTAGACGTTCTTCTACCATAAAAATCGATGTATTATGGTTGAATTCGTCTAAGAATTTCGAAAAACGTGTTAAATGAGCCTTGGCCATTCCCCGTTTGCTAATTAGATTTTTTAAATCTGTATTGATATCCGCGGTAGCCATTTTTGAAAAAGGATTGTCTTGCAAAACGTACAATTTTAATCGTGCAAGAAATAAAATTTATAGAACAAAATACAGTACTTAATCCAATAAGAAACCCTCTTAAACGTATTGCTTAATTGACAATATGTACTAGAAATTTACTGAACTCTGCAAAATGCTTTTGAATGAAAGCAAAAGTATGAAAGAATAGCTATTAGAATAGGAATTTGTAAAAGGAAACTCACTTTGTATTTTTGTTTTTGGATGCGTATGTGTCGATCCAATGTACTGCTGCCATACGGTGGAAATTTGCTTGCCGGCTGCCAAAAACTGATAAAGCAAAAATGCACTTTTTAGCCTAGCCGGGTCCACATCAATTTATTATTTTCTGATGTAGATATTTGTTATTTTGCTGGAATATCTTGCTTCGAAGGACCACTTTTTATGTATACTAATTTATTTATTACTTCTTGTGTCTTGCTTCTTAAATGGGTATATGAAATGCGTTATTGCAATAAGGTAAGTACTTTATTCCAACACCAGTACATGAATGCAACTTAAACTCTGAAAATGACAAAATGAACATCTGATCTCTCTAAGGTCAAAAGAATACAGACATCGCTCAGGCGCAATGCTTTTATATTTTATAAACTATTTATTTATTTATTTATTTATTATTTTCTGATGTAGATATTTGTTATTTTGCTGGAATATCTTGCTTCGAAGGACCACTTTTTATGTATACTAATTTATTTATTACTTCTTGTGTCTTGCTTCTTAAATGGGTATATGAAATGCGTTATTGCAATAAGGTAAGTACTTTATTCCAACACCAGTACATGAATGCAACTTAAACTCTGAAAATGACAAAATGAACATCTGATCTCTCTAAGGTCAAAAGAATACAGACATCGCTCAGGCGCAATGCTTTTATATTTTATAAACTAAAATTACATTAATTTGGCAACAGTGCTCGTTTGCTACTCGCTCAAGTGAATAAATACTGATTAAATTTTACCGCAACAAGCTCAATATTAATTTGTTGTAAATATTTTTATTGTTATACTGCTTTACCCGTCAAATGGAGGTAGTTAAATTAATAAAATCATTTTAATTTCTTTCCTTTTTATAGTTTTCTTCGTCTAGCAATAGTATAGTCCGGCTTGACGAATAAGTTTTCCATCCGATCCACCTAGATGCAACAAATAAAATAACGACTAGATTTAAATACGTATACAGTGTGTTCGAGGGCGCACGAGGGAAAGTGCGTTGCAAAATAAGTATCACAAAATAATTTATTGTTGTTGGAGTACGAAGTAAAATTCGGTAACTAGGTTAGTTTGTGAGAAAATCAGGAAAAATTGAAAATGGTCTTAAGGTAACTTTAAACTAAGTTATGGCTACAGAGTCTCAACTGGAATTTGCTTCAACTATTATTATACAGGTGTCCCATTTAATCTTGTCAGAAGGCAAGCTTCCTTTTTTATGAACTCGATATTGATTATTGTCATAATATTCAGGTACTTACTCGCTTTCCAGAGCTTTCCTGCCATATACCTTAATTCGCAAAACTTTAGTTACTGACCTTTTCAAGGTTTACTGGTTGGAAACGGCAAGCAAATACGCCAATTTGCTTTGAAATTGCCATGCGCATTTGATATTGCACGCAATGCGCACAATCCAAAAAAGTGATTCAAAATTTTCTTGAATTCTTGGTAGTTGCTGCAAGTGCGTTTAAGTTTCCTTTCGATATATTTCAATTCTATTTGTTAATACAAATTATTATCTTCCATAGAACATCCTGTCAAAAATACGTACATAACCTACAAATTTGACATAACAAACTGACAATGCAAATACTTCTTCACTTCCATCACAAATTTAACCCTTTGAGTCCCAAGTCAAGCAAAATGCAAAAATAACCAGAACTAATTGTTGAAAACGTTTATTTGTGATAAAAATATATAAAAAATAATTTTTCAGACTTAAAAAAAACTCAAAATTTGTCAAAACATAACATGGTCCTTTTAGTGGACCACTAGGCATAAACGTCTCTATTTGGTGTGGTATGTAACAAAGCAATTGCCCTTGTCAGTAAGGCATAAACCTACTTTACAAGCCGAGCATGACCATCTTGTGCGATGCGGTTCCTTGGCTGTGCTGCAAAAACCACACCGCACTTTAGTGGTATAAACTGGCATATGGGACGCCTCTTTGTACCTAATTTCTTGGGGTACTGAACGCTTATAATTTTTTTGGGGGCAAATAAATTTCTTCTGAAAGTCTTGCTCTTTTAGGTTTTTTGGGAATTCCAATTAGGCCACTCGCCAGCGCAAGTCGGAAGTCTTTTAGTTTGAGAGATGTTGTATCTGACCTCTGTTTGAATATGATGTAAGAATTGACAATGGTAACGTCGAGAAAGTGCCAAAATATTCTTAGCCACCATCTGCGGCTATACGGGCAATTTGATACACACTTTTCAACATATCTGCCTTGTCGACGTGACCCATATTTCTGTTGTAGTCACGTACAAGTTGCGGACATGAAATTTCCTCAACCTCGCCCTTTTTGTTTTTGCGACCAGTTGATACTACCTCTTCCGGATTGTGGAAATTAGATGCAAAATATATGGGTGTCCTGTCTTTCCACTTGATAGATACCAGCCCGTTATTTTCCATTCTCCAGTCACTATCTCCACGTTTCATCTCCTTGTCAGATTTAAAGTCTGAAGGGACCCCTTTTCTGTCTTTCCTCGTGGTTCCACAGGCGTCGATTTTCTTTTTTTTTGAGATAAAGCATGAGATCAAATGCAGTGAAGTAATTATAGAAAAATAATTTGTGGTTTTTACCGACTATATCCCTTGACATATCTTTTACCACTCTTGTGCCCAAATGCTTATCTGGTGTGTCATCAACCTTTCCCGTGTAAATTTGGAAATCTGAAATATACCCAGATTCGTTTGCTCTGACCCACACTTTATATCCTCGTTTTGTGGATTTCATGGGCATATACTGCTTCAAACTTGACCGCCCCTTGAATTTAATCATTGACTCGTCAATGGATTGGTCTTCATCGCAACTGTAATATGTCTTGAATGTTTCTAACAATTTCTCAAGAAAGGGACGCACCTTGTAAAGTTTGTCATACCCATTTTCACCTTTCTTAGGTTGTTTGGAATTATCATTCATGTGTATATTCGAGAGTAACCAAATAAAACGGTTTCGTGACATCCAACTTAGAAATATATACAACCCTCATTTCATCGCTGGCAGACCAATAATCTCTTATGGATGGTAATTTCTTCATGCCCATCAGGATATTTAAATGTTCTTATTTCCTGTGCATCAGTTTCCTTATATTTGTTTTTATTTTTATACTTTTGTAAGGCGTATAAGTTTGCCTGATCCACAAAAGCAACAATGAGTTCATTGGGAAATAAAAGGCTAAAAACATCGAACGGAATTTCAACATTGTCGGGAATATTTGCAGGTCCAGAAGAACTAAAGAAGTTTTCAGGAACTTCATGGGTATTCGTACAACCCCATTTCAAGTTGGACGGATCCATTCGAGCATTTTCGGCAAGTTCTGAAAGAGGTACTTCATCTTCGCGCTCAAAATTGTCGCTGTCTTTATCGACTTCTATTTCTTCAATACTCCCGCCTCAGAAAGTTCTTCACGTGCTTCTGCTTCAAAAATTTCCCTGACATTTTCTCCCAGTTTTTCCTGAAGACCATCTTCCTCAATTTCCTCGATATCGCCAATTACATCGTAAAAAATATCCGCCCGCAAAACCTCTTCAAGCCTTTCATCGTGGTCTTTGAATTCATCTTCATCTATTACAGATTCTTGGTCAGAAGGAATGTCGTCAAGAAACACTTGAAAGGCATCATCAGGCAGCGCTTCCAGCTCTTCATAAGTTCACTTTTTTGACTTTTTATCTAAGAAAAAAACGAAACTCTTACCCACTGGTTCCACCGAGGGACCACTTTTGAATACATCCCTAATTTTTTATCAATTACTTCATTATGAGTTCAAATCATATACAACAACACCTGAGATAAACATGTTCAAGTAATACACTTACCAGCCATTATCTCTTTCTTGTTTCACTTTGATTCAAAAAAACTTTTACAAACAGTTACATTTCTGTCACTTCAGTGCACAGCTACATAAGTATAAATTCTATAAAAGTACACTGCATATAAGAGTCAATGATTTAGCTTCCGACCAACAGAGGGTGCATCACACATCGCTACAAACAAGTGGTTCCGCGAGAATCACACCGGGTTTTAAACGACGAATTCTTGTAACTGTGGTTCCACAGTGGGACCAGTTGTAGCCAAAGGGTTTTAAGCCGATTTGAAATTCAACGTAAATGTAGCTTTATGCAAGAGAATTTTAAACAGGTAAATAAAACGGAAAAATAAAAAGTTAGTGTTGAGACAACATAATAAAACATGGGCCATGTTATAAACAGAAAAGGTATTTATGGAAGTAAAACCAGGAAAACTCAATTAACTTTAACATGCTTATGCAGAAAAATATCGCGGGTTACGTCTACTTAAAAAGATTTATGGCCTAGGTATTTAGCATAATAGTAAAAGGTATTCCAGTTTGCGAACGCATTAAAACACATTCACAGCAGGAAACATCGCTATTGCAGGGGACCAAGAAATCAGGCCCATCCATATAACATTTCTACTTACAAACTCATTAATCCGAAAATTTGGGAAGCTTAACATGCAAGCAGAGTTGGCAAAAACATTATGATCTTAATGATTTAAATAATTGTGATTGAAATCATTTTTAATAGTGATTTATGACCCGATGATTAATACGTATTTAAGAATTAAAAGGTTTATTGTTTTCAAAATTCTGGTGAAAAAAAATTGAAATCGTCTAAAATGATTTAAATCTCAAATCATCTAAATTGATTTAATTGATTTATAACAATATTTAAAAATCCTGGTTTAAATCTTTTCCAGAGAGGGCGCAAACGTTTTCGACTTAGTTACTTTCGTTACTTTCATTCGGAAGAAAGAGGGAGCTTAACCAATCGGGGTTGAAGCGACATGTTGACCTTCGAAGAATGGGTTACACTGATTAAAAAAAAGTTGCCAGTTTTCTAAACATATTATAGGATTTGCATTTCAAAAGCGATTGAATATTTTATTAGTTTTTGCCTTTCTATTATTACCGGATATGTAATTAAACAAGGTTTTCAGCGAACTGTTAACAAACAGCCAAATAACTTTTTTCACTAATAAAGATCAAGTGAAATACGAAAAGTTCTTTGTGTCGGATTCGAAAGGGCAACAATAATGAATAAAAATAGAACAGCATAATATCATCAATCACAAAGAATCCGGAAAGATGGGTATTATTTATGGAATAAGTTTGTAGCAAGAAGATCGGTATATTAAACACGCTTGAATTTTGTTTTGAAGAAATTCATTAAATGAAATCCATTTAATTGGCTGCGTTAAATGACAAGAAACTCGTAAATATAAATCAAGCAACATACAAAAATTACGGTATTCTGATAGAGTTAAATTTTAGAACCTTTACGTGTGGCCTGTGGCTTACATAAACACGAACATACTGAAATATTCTTTCTTCAATTTCATCATGTAGATGTGTGCAAATTTTCAAAACAATATGCTCATTGCAACCTCAGATTTGCTTAATGTAAGCTAAATCCTAGTTCTCACAACATAAAGACATGAATACTCTTATCGACTGCTAATCTATTAAGTTTGACAAATTGTAGTTATTTCTTTCCCCAAATTACTTATCCACAAAAAACCGAGACCATTATTTGTTCACCATTAATTTTGTGGATTGTGTTTCTTTTCCAGCTGCGGTGCCGAGAAAACTCTATTTAGGTATTGATTGTTCACCAATTCGTTTAGTGAATATACATTATACAGTTGTGTTCCTTTTTGTTTGACACTTTCCGCTCTTAAGTACCGTGATTTTTTTAAATATATACTATACAGGGTGTATCCAAATAAGTGCGAAAAAATTTAAGAGGCGATTCCTTGTTGAAAATTAAAGGGGGTGTTTGATATAAATAAATCCTCGTATGTCCCTCCCTTAGGAGTTACGCTCGTCCAAAGTGGGAGGTGGAAATTATGTTTTTATTTTTTTTTTGTCAAAATCTGAAATAGTTAAGGAAACTAAATTTGGTGGAAGGTTTCTAATGTTAAAAAGGCTACTTTCGAATATTTCCTTGACCGATCCATATTGTTATAAGTGGATGAAACTCGTAACACCTCTTAAGCAACTTGGCAGCCGCCTACTACTTTTACTTGGAATTTAATTCTTTCAGTGCATTATGAAGTTAATTATTTTTTTCCGAAAACTGTTGATTTTACAAAAACAGCAAAAGAGATACGAAAGTTTTTAAATGAATGAAGCTTTCTAAGGCACATTTTTAAACAATCAAATTCTTGCACGTTAAAAATGTAAAAAGTTCAGTTAAAAAGGAAAAAATTAAGAGGTGTTGCGAGTTTCATCTACTTATAACAATATGGATCGGTCAAGAAAATATTCGAAAGTAGCCTTTTTAACATTAGAATTTAGAAACCTTCCACCAAATTTCATTTCCTTAACTTTTGAGATTTTGAGAAAATAAATAAAAACCTAATTTCCACCTGCCCTTTGGAGGGGGGACATATGAGGATTTGTTCAAACACCCCCTTTAATTTTCAACAAGGAATCACCTCTTAAATTTTTTCGCACTTATTCGGATACACCCTGTATACCAGTAATCGATATATATTAATCGTATATATTAATAGAAACGGCAAAGTACTAAACCCATTTCTACATAAAGGATTCTGTACTACACCAATAAATTTTGTGCGTTCCTTAACAACGAGAAAAGTTAGCCTTAACTATTAACAGCGATAATTATTTTATTTACCTTTTGCTACCATGACGACGTTGCAAATTTCGTATTTTTGATTGAGAAATGTTTAAAAATCGAGTATTCTCTGTAGTACCTAATACAATAAGTGGTCTAGATTTGCCGGAAATTTTACGAAAGCTGTTGCATTGCTTGGTAACCACGAGTGTAAATTTGACATGCGCGAGTGATCTTCTGTCAAATTTACACGAGTGGTTAGCAAAAGCAACAGCTTGAGTAAAATTACCTAAAAATTCCAGACCACGAATTGTATTTAACAAGATTATTTTTTGAAGCAAAGAAAGGTGTTGGGATTATTTGACGTTTGGCAGGTACTAAAGTAACTAGATTATAAATTATAAATGCACCTTCAAATTCGCAACCATGACAACTATGACAACTATGACAACTTAGGAAAATTATGAACAGTAATTTGACGAGTACTTTTTATTTTGCCGGATAAATTTCTGTTTTGAACGAAATTTTGTTGCTAGGCAATTTGACGAATAAAACTGACAGCCAGTAAGAGCGCGAAAGCGAAGCTTTCAGTTTTATGAGTCAAATTGCCGAAATAATACAAGTCACGGGACCCAAATGAAATGAAATGAACAAAATTTCGTTCAAAACAGAAATTTATTCGGCAAAATAAAAAATACTCGTCAAATTACGTAGGATAATTTAAATACTTAATATGTATAAAATCTCATAAGCCGTGATGTATTTCTCAGAATGACAGCGGAAAAAATTACCCCTAAAGGTACGCTTTCGTTTGCGCCGGTAGACGCGGCGTGTACCGGCGGCCGACATACACGTTGTACTACATATTTTTAAATAGAACTGCTTTCGTTTGTGCGTTTCGCCTACCGGCTGATGCGTTCACGTTCAAATGCCACGGTGCCCGTCGCACGTCGACCGCCGGTTCGCGCCGCGTCTACCGGCGCAAACGAAAGCGTACCTTAACTATTACAGTGGGAATATAATTCATAAGTCACCTGACAGGATTTGCACAAATTAATAGAAATTATAAATTTACTTGGCTACATAGCTATCACAACGGTGACAAAAAACAAAAAATCCATCACCTTATTGTGCTCCGTTGTTAGGAATGGGATAAGTATTATTCAGTCAAATCTGACAGTTGATTTGTGTCATATTTCAAATGTAAATTAAGTTTCGTTCTTCAAATGTTTCTTATTCAATTAGTTAGGGAGCCGCAATAGTATTTTATTGTTGTATTTTCTACCATGTCAGACGGTATGATTATTAATGCATGGAATACGAGGAACAAGGGTATGGATATAAGAAAGTTGCATCTGGGTCGCCCTGCAGAGGGCGTGCGTTTAAAGTCGTTAAATTAAAAGTTGCTATTGACATATTTTCTACCAATAATTGATTTTTCTTTTATTAACTTTATGTATCATAAGGAATGTCAAAGTATCACTGCCAGACGCATTAGATAGTCGCAAGTGGGTACCGGACGGTACCAAACATTTAAAAGTGAGAGGGTCACGTGACATATTTTCTACCAACTGCTTTTTCTTTCACTAACTTTTTGCGTCGTAATGAAAACTAAAATGTATTTGCCAGACGGTTTTGTTAGCTTTTTGGGGTGTTATTACCGATAGAAACTTGTCAAGATTTCAGGTTAGATAGATAAACCAATTTAAGAGACTTTTATACCTGCGCCCTTAACAATTTTTTTATTCCATCCTTCTAAAATCCACACAAATTGCTCACCCAATCAATCAGTCTTTCCAAAGCCATTTGTAAGTGAACCGTCCAATTTTTTTTAGTTCGCCGTGTTCCAAAATTTCCCTCTTTGTACTTAAATATGAGAGAATTAGATATTAGACATCCATAATAGGCACTAGGTACGATGATATAATATGCAAGATCACGGGGATAGGACATAAAAGGAAGGAAAATTTTATATCTAAAGGTGTACAGAAGATTGAACTTAATGGATAGGTAATTTTATGAAAAAAACTGCAACATAAAAAATATATGATTTCGTTTAAAAAAATTAAGTTATGAAGTTTTACAATTTTCCAACTTGATGATGCAATTGCTAATTAATACCTTGTATACTATTAAGAGTATTTTATTATTGCGAGAGTTACTCATTGACCTTGCTTTCATACCACTAAAATACCACTTCAACAGCTTTTTTCTTTTCCAAGATATTTAATTTTCAGACTTCCTCTACTGTCTGCGAAAATTTTGCAAAAATGCCTATAACTCAAAAATTTTCTAATTTAAACGAAAAAATGCTTATATCTTATATTACAATCAGGCAAGGAATTCAAAAATGCACTCGAATACAGGTGTTCCATTTAAATGATCAAAGTTGGATGCAGTACAGAAAAAATGGAACACTCTGTATATATAAATGGATATAACTTTACGACATGAAGAATTTCAAATGGAGAAACTTTTATAGAAACATTTTTTGTACCTATTCAAATACCTATTTGATTTAAGTAATTCACAGTAAAATAACAGAATAATCGTTTCAACCAAATAGGCAGGTTCGGTAATTGTCAAATTTTCTTTAAAATTGATAGAGTTTATTATACTGAAGGCAGTTATGTTGCTAATTTTTGTTAAAAAAAATTCCTTCGCCTGTGAAGCCGTTGCAAAGTTTTCCGTCAGTGCGAGGCTAGAAATCGTACCTTGCAGCGAGAGTAGGCCGCGTGACGTCATAACTTAGTATAACATACAAGTCCCAGCTTCAGCGCGCAGCAGTCCCATAAGTATTATGCATATGTATGCGTAGTTAAATTGTTAAATATTATTAACAGGTTCTAACTGGTGTTTTCTGTTTTGTACCCAGACTAATACAACGTACAGCACACCAATTAAACGGAAAAAGTGGTTCGTTGGAGCCAGAAAATCGGTCAGCATTATCGATATTTTCGCGAGTTAGTTTATCATTGCAAAAGTTTATAAAATTATCGGCTGCCCCATTGCAGCCACTTTAAATAAAATCGAACATAATATAATTAATTTATCGACAGTTTTCTGGGACCCCTTGGTACTTGGTAACGTGTTACGGTTAGCATGATTTGAAACAGGATGCTAGGAGCATGACTGAGCCGAATAATGAATCGCCGTAGCGTTCCCTCCCTGAACTAAAAAAGGAAATTTTATTAACTATTTTACAATAATAATTAAATAGTACGTCATCATAAAGTTCCCTTTAGAAGACTGGTAGGACGCGTACCTCCATCCTTTCCCTGAGCTAGCCTAATACGCATTTCCGTAAAAGTAGAACATTCTACATCCCCAACTATTTGAGAGCAGTAGTCTACTCTGCTCCAACCTCTACCTCTTTATTCCTATCTCTGACTCCAGTATGTCGCGAACTATTCCTTTGTGTCTCAGAAGGTGTCCTACCATCCTACGATCCTATCCCCTATTCTTTATTGTCTTCCATACTTTTCTCTTTTCCCCAACTCTTTCTAATTCCTCCTTATTGCTAACTTGTCTCTCCACGGTATCTTCAACACCCGTCTGTAGCATCACATTTCAAACGCTTCTACTCTTTTTCAATCCGTTTTTCCCATTGTCCAAGTTTCGCACCCATGGGTATAATGTCGTACTCCATACATGCGAGTTTCTACATTAACCGTTCCAGAATATAGCAGTTGTTTCTTTTTGTTAAACAAGTATCTAGTACCTACGTAGCGTAGTTTTTTGATTCGCATGAGTTGTATTTGTTTCCGTTTTTTTAAAAAATTTCCAATCCGTTATAAAACTGTTAACTTGATAACTTGTCAATCACTTAGGTATACATACCTACATGAATGAGTAGGTATGTATTGTGTTGTATTAGAGAATATAGGTAGGTACCTATTTTACAAACAGAAGTAAGCAGGTATCTACAATCTACATACCTACTTATACTGAATTATAAAAGGCATATACAGTTAATAAATTGTTAACTTTGTTTTACTTATACCGGTCTGCCTTTACACTACTGTTTTGAGGTTGAATGAAATTGGGGTTAGATGCAAGAATCACACACCATTTCCACATTTACCGGGACATTTACTTACCTACTACATAAATATGGCAAATTATGTGAATAGGACTTTTGATACCATTGTTGCATCATTATATCGATTATGTTGTCTTTGTTTTATGTTTCCTTGACACCTTACTTTAAAAATTCACGCTCGAAATAGTCCCAATAAGTATGTTATGAGATAGGTACCGCTTCACGGCCACTTCAAGAGAAGTGGGAGGAGCGCCTTACGAATCTCTGACGTCAAACCAATAACAAAGCGAACTAGCATGTGGGCGTGATAAGCTAATTTATTTCGCTTATTACGCCGCAAAAAATTTTTTTAGAAAAAAAATTTCGCCGTAAATCAATTACAATAACAGTTTTCTGTCATTTTCATGCCAAAAATAGATATCTTATTTTTCTCCGAACCTCCCTATTAAAATACCAAAAATTTTTATATGAACTTGTTTGTTAATCAACGCCTTTACCCGCGTCTGACAAGCATTTTCTCATTAGCTATTCGTCTGCTAATTACTTTTTTGCACAAAATGCATCATAGTTTAGCAACTAACCAAATGTCAGACTCTCACTTTTACATGTTTGGGGTCGTCTGGCACCCACTCTTGACTATCTAATGCATCTGGCAGTAATATTTGGGCATTCCTTATGAAGCAAAAAGTTAGTAAAAGAAGAATCCGTTGGTAGAAAATATGTCACGTGACAAACCCATTTCTACATATTTGGGACCGTCTGGTACCCACTTGCAACTCTCTAATGCGTCTGGCAGTGATATTTTGATATTCCTTATGATGCATAAAGTCAATTAAGGAAAAATAAATTGGTAGAAAATATGTCAATAGCAACTTGTAATTTAACGACTTTAAACGAACTCCCTCTGCAGGGCGACTCAGATGCAACTTTCTTATATCCATACTCTTGTTCCTCGTGTGCCATGCATTAATAATCATACCGTCTGACATGGTAGAAAATACAGCAATAATTTACTATTGCGGCTCCATAACTAACTATATTCTCTCTCAAATATAACTCATGCTATGATTAATAATCAAGGATATCACTCGTGAAACCAAAACTGCACAATCTGCAGTTCGGTTTCAACTAATAGTTATCATCGATGATAATCATAGCACTTATTATATTACCTATACGATATGTGTTATCATAGCATACCACAAATGATAAAACCACGAATAGTAGGCAAACCTCATATCAAAATCTTACATCTGAACATTCAATGTATCACCAACAAGCTAACTGCTCTCTCTCAACTTGTTCACGACGAAAAGGCTGACATCTTGTGCATCGTGGAGCACTGGCTTAAGATAGATAATGAAAAACTCTACGAATTGAATCATTTCAATACCATCACAACATTTTGCAGAACTCTTCGGTCCCATGGTGGTGTGCGTATCTATGTACAAGAAAATATACAGGATTCCGAAATAAGCCACATAAAGGCCTTATCCAAAGAACTCTAATGCGAGATAGTTGGCTGTCTTATTGTCCAGCTCAATCTTGTGATTTTGACCGCTTATAGATCCCCGAGTGTCCCAGTGGACCCAGCTTTAAATATCCTGGACGACTGTCTCGAGCACATCCAGTCCTCTTTCTCTCCTGATACAAAAATTATTTTAACCTCCGACTTCAACATTGATCTTATAGGAAATTCCAAGCAAAAGCTCGATTTGATGGCGCTGCTATCAACTTTTGACCTTCTCTGCTACAAGAGTAACTGACTGTTCTCATACATGCATCGACAATTTGTATGCTAATTTTGATCTTATGAATTCCACTTCGGTCCCAGCTGGTATTAGTGACCACCACGCTGTAGTCGCCTCAATCCCCTGTAGACTTACTTGTGCAGATCAGCCCGCCCAATATAAGCTTGTTTACACAAAACAGAACATCATAAAATTTAAGGAAGTTATTTCACAACATGAATGGAGTTACTTGGAGAATGTTTCTGACTCCAATAGAAAGTTCGACGCTTTTCTTGAAGACTTTCTCTCTATCCATAATCAGACTTTTCCTCTTCGAATGATCCATCAACATAAACGTCTAGATGTCTCTTTATCACCTCTTGCAATAGAACAGAAAAACACACTAAATTTTCTAGTTCGGCTACAAGAAGATATCCCTTGCTCAAATCTAAGTGAACTAATCCGTAAACAAAGAAATCTTTATTTGCAACGAATAAATAATGAACGAAGAGAGATGAATTACTCAAGGATTATCAACTCCAGCAACAAACAAAAGGCTATCTGGAGTATAATCAACAAAGAAACTAACCGTAAACAACATAAACATAATGATAAATTACCTACACCTAATCAATTTAATGAATATTTTTCGAATGCAGGACCACATATGCTGAACGTGGATGTACAGTGTACATGGAACAACTCACCGCTATCCTGTCAATGGTTCTTCTATGTACCTCTTTCCTACAACTAGTCAAGAAGTATTCAACACCATAATGAACATTAAAAACAAAACCACCTGTGATGCTTTTGGTATTTCTGCTCGTACTATCAAGCTGGTTGCAGACAAGATCTCAGATCCTCTAACTGACATTATTAACTGTTGTCTCCAACAAGGTTTCTTCCCGAATAGGATGAAAAATGCTATTGTCCACCCTGTATTTAAAAAAGGGGACAGGAAGATATGCTCCAATTACAGACCTATCTCAGTGCTGCCGGTTTTCTCAAAAATATTTGAGGAAATTCTGGCAGGTAGAATTATAGCATTCTTCAACATTAATAATTACCTCGCTGAGGAGCAGTTTGGTTTTCGTTCGGGAAGAAGCACCACTGAAGCACTAAAAGCCTTTGTAACTTATATATGTGATGCACTGGATTCCCGAAACAGTTGCTGTGCTGCACTCTGTGACCTGAGCAAAGCCTTTGACTCGATGAATCATCAAATATTTCTTATGAAGATGGAACACTACGGCTTCCGAGGGTCATCCTTAAATTTGATGTCTTCCTACCTGTCCAACAGAACCCAACAGGTCTATAGCCAGGGCACCTTAAGTCATAGTCTAAACATGAGGAGGGGAGTGCCACAAGGCTCACTTCTGGGTCCGACTTTCTTCATAATATATATGAATGATTTACCTTCACATCTTCAGACTACATTAATTCTTTATGCTGATGACACAACAATCCTATCTAGAGGACAATCTCTCGACCTGGCCAGGATACAGTTGGAAGAAAACTTCGTTGCAGCCAAGAACTGGTTCTCAGCCAATGATCTATTTCTAAATGAAAATAAAACAACACAAGTCACATTCACTTTGGATCGCTGGAAGCAGAGGGATGAGGCTGTCCGTCTTCTGGGCGTCCAGATTGACCCGTGGCTCTCTTGGGAGCCCCAGATTGCAGCTCTGCGTGCCAGGCTTGCAAGCGCCACCTTCTGCATTAAGAAAATAAAACAGACAGTGAGTTTCGATGCTGCCCTGACTGCATATTATGCTCTGTTCCACTTATCCATGACATATGCGATCGAAATTTGGGGCCATTCTCCTCATGTCATGAAAATTCTTCTTGAGCAAAAACGTGCCATCAGCAGCCTTGAGGGAGTTAGCAGCCAAACTTCCTGTAAGCCATTGTTCGTCAAGTACTGCATACTTACCTGCCCAGCTGTTTACATCCTAAAGTAGCTATTGCACTCCCGAAGCATTCGGACTTACATAATTACCTCACGAGAAACTCCCAACTCCTTATCCCCCCCAGACACAGATTGACTGCCACGCAAGCCAGAAGCACAGCCATTAAATTATACAACACCTGTCCTTTATCTTGGAAATCTAAATCCCTACACCTATTGAGAAGTAACCTTACAAGATATCTTAAGAAGAACCCCATATACCATTTTGAAGAGTTCCTGAGCATGAACCTCACCGAAATATAGTTTCTGTATCTACTATTGTAAATTTTGACATGTATTTTCCTTGTTTTTCTCTTTGTTTCTATGGACGCTGATATGTACATATCTTAATAAATATCTATCTATCTATCTATCTATCTATCTATCTATCTATCTATCTATCTATCTATCTATCTATCTATCTATCTATCTATCTATCTATCTATCTATCTATCTATCTATCTATCTATCTATCTATCTATCTATCTATCTATCTATCTATCTATCTATCTATCTATCTATCTATCTATCTATCTATCTATCTATCTATCTATCTATCTATCTATCTATCTATCTATCTATCTATCTATCTATCTATCTATCTATCTATCTATCTATCTATCTATCTATCTATCTATCTATCTATCTATCTATCTATCTATCTATCTATCTATCTATCTATCTATCTATCTATCTATCTATCTATCTATCTATCTATCTATCTATCTATCTATCTATCTATCTATCTATCTATCTATCTATCTATCTATCTATCTATCTATCTATCTATCTATCTATCTATCTATCTATCTATCTATCTATCTATCTATCTATCTATCTATCTATCTATCTATCTATCTATCTATCTATCTATCTATCTATCTATCTATCTATCTATCTATCTATCTATCTATCTATCTATCTATCTATCTATCTATCTATCTATCTATCTATCTATCTATCTATCTATCTATCTATCTATCTATCTATCTATCTATCTATCTATCTATCTATCTATCTATCTATCTATCTATCTATCTATCTATCTATCTATCTATCTATCTATCTATCTATCTATCTATCTATCTATCTATCTATCTATCTATCTATCTATCTATCTATCTATCTATCTATCTATCTATCTATCTATCTATCTATCTATCTATCTATCTATCTATCTATCTATCTATCTATCTATCTATCTATCTATCTATCTATCTATCTATCTATCTATCTATCTATCTATCTATCTATCTATCTATCTATCTATCTATCTATCTATCTATCTATCTATCTATCTATCTATCTATCTATCTATCTATCTATCTATCTATCTATCTATCTATCTATCTATCTATCTATCTATCTATCTATCTATCTATCTATCTATCTATCTATCTATCTATCTATCTATCTATCTATCTATCTATCTATCTATCTATCTATCTATCTATCTATCTATCTATCTATCTATCTATCTATCTATCTATCTATCTATCTATCTATCTATCTATCTATCTATCTATCTATCTATCTATCTATCTATCTATCTATCTATCTATCTATCTATCTATCTATCTATCTATCTATCTATCTATCTATCTATCTATCTATCTATCTATCTATCTATCTATCTATCTATCTATCTATCTATCTATCTATCTATCTATCTATCTATCTATCTATCTATCTATCTATCTATCTATCTATCTATCTATCTATCTATCTATCTATCTATCTATCTATCTATCTATCTATCTATCTATCTATCTATCTATCTATCTATCTATCTATCTATCTATCTATCTATCTATCTATCTATCTATCTATCTATCTATCTATCTATCTATCTATCTATCTATCTATCTATCTATCTATCTATCTATCTATCTATCTATCTATCTATCTATCTATCTATCTATCTATCTATCTATCTATCTATCTATCTATCTATCTATCTATCTATCTATCTATCTATCTATCTATCTATCTATCTATCTATCTATCTATCTATCTATCTATCTATCTATCTATCTATCTATCTATCTATCTATCTATCTATCTATCTATCTATCTATCTATCTATCTATCTATCTATCTATCTATCTATCTATCTATCTATCTATCTATCTATCTATCTATCTATCTATCTATCTATCTATCTATCTATCTATCTATCTATCTATCTATCTATCTATCTATCTATCTATCTATCTATCTATCTATTTATTTCGGATTTTTATTGTAAAATGTTTAGAAATCGAGTCTCCCATATGCGTGTTCTCATATTCATTTCATTATCTAGCAGTATTAGACTTGACTTGTTCACCAAAAATTATTGCTCATCCACTTAGATTGAGAGACTAGTAGATTCTAGTTCGCACACTCTTATCATTCGAACAGAAATACATAACTCATCGTATATTCCAATTCTCAAACACATTAATCTCAAACCATATGTGCTATCATCATATAAAGTGCTCCGGCACTTTTGGTGTAAACTGCACTTCGCAAATTGTTTGAGATAGAAAAAATACCCACGTAGCTGGAACGTCTAATCAGGGTACGCTGAATAATAGATCTTCCAATGTTAGAATAAGGATGAATTTTCTCAAGGTTCTATGCTGCAAACCGTACAGATGAAATTAAGCCGAATAAAGGAAAATTTGATTAGATGTATAGAAAGCAATCAGAAACACATTTTGCAAAGAAATTTTTACTTCATTAAAGTTCCGGAAGATTTCCATTAAGGTATTAACTTACATTGAAGAATAAAATCAATCTGTAGTATTACATCACGCAAGATCAACATATAGGTATTTATTACCGGAAGGGATATATACATAATTGAAACCGCTGTCCACTGAAACCTGATGCGACCGAGCTGAAACGAAATGTCACCCTCTGAACTACTGCGGGGTATACAAAAAGAAAACAGGAAAACAGAGAGACGAAGTTTTTCCACTGCCCGATAATGAATTTCAAGGATAAGTGGTAATATACAACGCAGCATCAACAAAGGAAATAGCTCTGTGTATCGCTCCGGAAGTGTTGAACCGTATGGTCCCCTGAGACTATATGTTTTTTCAACGGAAGACACTTGAACCTGATGCGGTCGAGGAGGAAGCAGCTAAAACTTTTCAAACGCGTAAAAGGTAGAGTGTTCTTTCGTGTGCATACAAGTCAATCCCGATGTGGCCAAATATTCTCAACACTTCATGGTACTTTTTACTCAGTTATATTATATCCAGCAGTTTGTTGTTTACAAAAGAAAGATTTTCAGCAGTGTGATTCAGTTAACTACGACAATTTTTTCCCCCCTTAGGGCCTGCCTGCCCGTAGACTCAGATGCATTGCATCCACAAAATGGGCTTATTGTGCTCACCCTAATTCTAAGTCACACCCATTCCATGATCTTGGTGCCTTGGACCAAACGGTACAAGTCAAACATTGAATGCGTGGAAAATTCTTCCGGTTCCATCAGACATCGCCCGAAAATTCGCTGCCTCTTTTGGTATAGAGCTTCACATCTGCACAAGATGTGCATAGCTGTCTCCCGTTCCTTATTACACAAGGGGCAGTTAAGGTCTCCGTAATATTTGCCAATCTTCCACAGGTGTTCTTTAACGGTCGTGTGTCCCGTTAGGAAGTCATTTACGATTCTAATTTGCATCCTACTAAGGCAAAGTTGTTCTGAGCATCTTTTCGTGCAAGATCCCTTTATATACGACTTGCTGTGCCTGTGTCCTGGAATCATATTCCAGTAATTGTGATGTTGAGCGCGAATCCATCCGTTTACTTCGAGGTTTACTTGGTGTCTGACGGCACTCTTAGTTATGCCTAGGGCAGGTTCCGGTCAGGTCAGGTACATTGTAAATAAAATAAATAAAGAGCATATAATATAAAAAGTTCAAATTGTAAGAAAATATTTCTCTAGCTTGGCTATGAATATTCGCCATTCTTTAAGCCACCAGCACCACTGACTGTTTACACGAATTAGCTAGCAAAAAAGTAGGGGTATATCAGACCATTCAATAATAATTGCAAATAAAATCAGTCACACGTTCACACTTCGTTAGTGGTCAACCGAAGAATCGAGAGGAACATAATAACTCCACGCAGCGAACGATGAAACTATTGTTTTAACTTGTGCCGCTATTTTAAGATAGTGTTAGTTGTTGCATTCTTTTGGCTCGCCAAGATAACGTGGTCACACTATGAATGAAATATACCGCGTGACAAACTTCCATGTGTACATGGGGAAATAACATGGGCAATTACATTTTTGGGGATTCCTGCTCCCCATGTGTAGTTACAGTGGTGGTAAAGGTAGCAATCGAAAGACTATTTTTTTCTGCGTATGAGGATATCAAAAACTCTGCAATTTTCCAATTTATTAAAGCATTAAAAGCAAAAATTACACTAATAATTTTCAAATTAAAACACGGATATTCATAAGATTACCTATGACAATTTAATTTATTCTAATTAAAGACTCCCTTGATTCTAATTTCTAATTCGTCTGAACTGTCAACATTATTTATCGACAATTTAAAATTTGGGTTTCAAAATGAACAAAAATATTTATTCAGTTGAAGAAAAGGTTTTCATTGTGAAAACATTTTACGGTGGCAATGGACTGCGGGTAGTCCGTGACTTATTTTCTGTAAAATTTAATAACAGTCCTATTCCTTTGGTAACAACAATAAAAAATTTAGTTAAGAAATTTGAAGATACTGGGAATCTTTCATTGAAAGAAGGTAATTTTTACTAATAAATTTACTTGGTTCTTATTTAGATAATTCTGATTCGCTTATTATTATTACCTAGTTGCCAATTCCTTATTGTTCGCTAACTTAAATTTTACTGGGATTATGAGAAATTTAACAAGTTAGTGATAACGTGGGAGTGAAACAAAACTAAAATTAATCTTATCATTTATTTTTTTAGTCGTTCTAAGAAATCTAAATGTTGAGGTAGAGGAAATGGTAATAGGCCTGATACCTGCTAGTCCAACATCTAGTTTAAGGTCTGTTGCCCTAGAATGTAATGTTTCAAGAGAAACTGTCCGTAACATATTAAAAAAAACAAATATCATCCCTTTAAATTCCAATGTCACCAAGAGTTACTTCATTTTGACGAAGAATCAAGGCAAAGTTTCTGTGAAGAAATGCAAGAACGGGCTAATCGGGATCGCAGCTTCCTCTCATCAATTTGTTTTACCGATGAGTGTACCTTCACTTTAAATCAAGAGCCAAATTCACAAAACGTTAGGCATTGGCCCCAGGAAAATCCCAAAATAAATCTAGCCACTACAACGCAATACCCTCAAAAAATCAATATTTGAGCAGGCATTTTTAATAATCGCATTCTAGGACCATTTGAAATACAGTGAAATTTAAATTCAGAAGCTTATTTAGATCTTTTAATTAATCATATTGGCCCTGCATTAGAAGAAGTTGCACATGCGAATCGGGAGGTCTGGTTTCAGCATGACGGATGCCCAGCACATTTTGGAGCACAAAAGAGGGGATTATTAAATGAAATATTTTCAGAGAGCTGGATTGGTCGAGGTGGTGCTATAAACTGGCCAGCTAGATCTCCCGATTTGGCACCGTGTGACTTTTTCTTGTGGGGTCATTTAAAAAATAAGATTTATAAAACTCGTCACCCAAATATTGATTCTTTAAGTAATGCTATTTTTGCGGAATGCAACTTAATAAACGATCGGCAACTTGCGAATGTGAAAAATTCTTTCTATAATAGGCTGGGATACTATCTGATACAGAATGGGGGTTTATTTGAATATTTGTTATAGTTATTTTTCTTTTTTTATGTTACTTTAATTTCATTGTATATTAATTTTTTATTAAGTTTTTGTCCTTACCTAGATATGAAATAAATAAGTATTAAATTGCCAGATTACAAAATTCATTAGAGCAAAATAAACAAATGTTGCCGCTTGTTAAATTTTTCATAATTGCAGTAAAATTAAAGTAATTTAATTTTTATTATTTCATTTTACTGCTTTAACATTTTCCCAAAAACTTTTTAATAGGTTAGACGACACCTACAATTTACCCTAAACTATGGACCAGCATTCACCAACGAAACATCCACACCAGTAATCAATTAATTGTCAACTATAGGTAATGACAATAATAATGTGAGTGAGAATTATCTAAATAAAAAAACAAGTTTATGTATTAGTAAAAATTAACTTCTTTTGATGAAAGATTCCCAGCCTTCAAATTTATTTATTTATTTATTTATTTAGGTAGTGCTTATTAAATTTATAAGGTAACATCCGTGCGAGCCTTCGGCTCATTATTACAGATTAACGTTACAATTTAGAATTAAAGCCCCAAATGATGAATCCGAAAATATCTGTCAGTCCAAATGTCAAAACTTCAAAATTCTTCAAAAATTATAATTCTTCTTGAAAAATCTCACCCCCATCCAAAATCATGACTTTTTCTCTTCAACAGTCCATTTCTTAATTTCCATTCAAATATTTTTTTCTAAATTATTTCAATTTTCCTATATAAATCAAACATTTTACACAGACAATTTTGATGCAATCTTGACATTGACATTGACTAAATTATTTGTTGTTATACCGAAGGAATAGGACCGTTATTGAATTTTACAGAAAATAAGGCACGGACTACGCGCAAACTATTGCCGCCGTAAAATATTTTCACAATGAAAACCTTTTCTTGAACTGAATAAATATTTTTGTTCATTTTTAAAAAATGTTGACAGTTCAGAAAATCCATAAAAATCAAAGACGTCCGTGATTAGAATAAATTAAGTTGTCATGGATAATCTGATAAATTTCTGTGTTTTAGTTAGAAAATTATTAATGTAATTTTTGCTTTTAATGCTTTAATAAATTGGAAAGTTGTAGAGTTTTTGATATCCTCATACTCAGAAAAAAATAATCTTTCGATTGCTACCTTCACCACCACTGTAACTACACATGGGGAACAGGAATCCCCAAAAATGTAATTGCCCATGTTATTTCCTCATGTACACATGGAAGTTTGTCACACGGTATAGTTAGGAAGCCGTAATGATAAATTATTGCTGTATTTTCTACCATGCCAGACATTATTAATCTTAATGTATGCAACACGAGGAACAAGAATATGGCTATAACATAAGTTGCATCTGAGTCGCAGTGCAGATGGCGTTCTTTCAAAGTTAACGGTTAAATTAAAAGTTGCTACTGACACATTTTCTGCCAACAGATTCTTATTTTGCTGACTCTTTGCATCATAAGGAATGCCAAAATAACACTGCCAGATACATTACAAGTCGCGAGTGGGTGCCAGAGAACCCAAAACTTATCTTAAGCGGGAGCGTCACGTGACATATTTTCTACTAACAGATTTTTCTTTTACTGACTCTTCATGTCACGAAGAATTCTAGAATATCACTGCCAGACATATTAGTTGGTCGCGAGTGGGTGCCAGGCAACCCAAACTTTTCCGAAGAGAGCCATCTGCGGCGCGACTCAGATGCAACTTTCTTATAGCCATATTTTTATTCTTCGTGTTTCATATATTAATTCTTGATTCATTTGTGCCAATTTAAATTTATTTTTTTTAATTTTGTGAATTTCCGGCATTTATATAAGTAAAAAACTGTATAACATCGACGTTTCCCTCCCGATTGGGGGCTTTGTCAAGATTTATTACAGAAAAACGCTTTAAAAGATATAAAATAGTTGATAAAATTAAAAAAATTAAAGTTTAAAATTTATATATTTAGATTAATAACGCTTGGAATGGTAGAAAATATAGCAATAATTTACCATTGCAGCTCCCTAACCAATAGTCGTTGACATAAATATACCTATCTGTTATAACAACTCTTTATATTTTAGGTTACTTTCGAGATCTTTAAAAGAATAAATTGCTGCGTCTTAATCTCTTATCTGTTCCCAAAGGCAAAACGTTTTTGCATCTGTTGCTTGGTTTAGTGCAATCTAAAAATGCAAATACAGGCCTTTTTCACGAAAACCCGGAAGTCAAATTAAAATCATGATGTTATCTAATATTCCCCCTTATAAAATTATTTTGTTATCGTGCATTCTGCTACCTTGCGTTTTTTAACAAAAAGCTGAGGCATGCCCATTTTATGTATAGAAGATTTAAATCCTTTCCTTTTTCTCAAAGTGTCTTTAAATCAATATTCCTTAGCTATACACGTAGGTACCTACCTATTTTTAGAAACCGGTTCATTAAAGTCGTGCACTGATTTGCGATACGCACTATCAAGTTGCTGTCTTATGTCTACACGTCCTAAACTGGCGAAACTCATTGAACAATTTATATGAGCAGCGGAAGAAGCTTGCTTTTTAATTTTGTCTTTTAAATGTTTAATATCGGTTACTCCATTTCTAGCCCATGTAGCATCATTTGTTTCAAATTCAGTTTTGGTTTCGGTCGCCCACTTTCTGGCGTTCATTGTTCCAGTTGACTTTAAGGCAAATATCTCCTCAACAACACTCATCTGGTTTTGCTAAAAGCAAAATTTTACAACAATCAAATTCACAACCGCAACACTTTAACCCGCTGTCTGAGAAGCACTGAGAACGTGAGAACTGAATAAATACTGAAATCTGAAGAACTGGTTAACTCGATTCTGCGCAGTTGTCATCGGGGCATTGGCTGAGCAGGGTCAATTTGAATTATGCCCCGGCTTGCTAGCGAGCACTGCTCGACGCTTCCTTGACTTTCTAGTATTACTGCGATTGCAGACCGCTGGGGATTTTAAACTTTAAATATTTTTATTAAAATTATGGTTTTGATTAGAATATTTTAGGAGGGTCAATGACCAATTGACCTTAAGGAGAAACCGCCACTGTCTGGAACACAAACGGCTTAAGTTGGATTATGGATAGAGAAACACTTGAAATTTGTTCGAGTCTATATGTATTTTTCATTTTATTTAAAACATATTTATCTTCATTTTTTTAAATAACTACCCCTTGATTGCTTATTTCATTGTCTACAAACGCGGTACCACATTGTAATATATTTAACGTTTCTAAAAAGGATTCCTACAAAGTTTAATAAACATCAAAGCTAAGAAAAATTTCAATTCGTGACATATGCTGTGGTCGTTCCTGTGGCTGTAGTTACACAAGAAAATATATATGTATGTATATATTTTTAACATTACAAAAGAAATTAACAGAAAACAAATGTAGTCGTAGCGCAAAGGAGACGTGAATTTCATTATGTTAGCTAATTAAAAATGTCAAAATAATCTGTTTAGTGTTCGCTACCATCCTGCTTTCAGTAGAGTAACTGCATCCTTTTTCGTGTAGCGTTTTTATGATTGCCTTTTTTATATCCACGATGCTTCCGGATAAACTTTTTTCCACTCTCTGATGTAGCTTTATACAATTTTTATAGGGTTATTTTTAAAGGGAAAGGTGCAATGCAAGCGTTTGGGCTTTAACTCTGATAAGAAAGTAAATAAAAAGGATGTCACGGAATTTTAAGGGCAGATTCCTTTACTGAAAATATGAGGAAAATCTCCAGGAAAGAAATACCTAATTGAATCAGAATATGGTCTTTTATAGGTGGCGCAGTTGCAAAATTTCTCTATTGATACGTAATTATTATGCAGTCGTACTTTTTTTGCTTTTATTTCTTTTGTGCTTTGTATTTTATAAGTTGTTGTGCAGAATGTGTAAAAGGGTTTGACCCGTTAAAAAATCAATAAATAAATACTTGCACGAAATTTGATGAAAATTTGCTACGGGAAAAGTGAAAATCCGTAACTTCTCAGTTTCATTTTCAGACACTTTACTGGTGCGTTTGACTGAAATTGCAAATTTTTTGGATAGCTCATTCAATTTAAAACAAATTACTTATCTGTCTTAATTCTTTTACATTATGTAAAATTGTTCTGTTAACAGTGCAAAAACGCACAGCAGATACACTACATTTTTAGTGGGCTGCGATCTCTTGCAGTATAACACACGGTGGATTTGCGAGTCTGGAAATTCAACTTCGAGTCGAAAATTAAATTCAGCCCTTAACATTCTGCATATTGAACGCTAAATTGTTTATGAAATCACGGAATTAGCCCTTAAAACTTTATGGCTACTCGAGGATCACCAGTATATGATTTATTTACAATTAAACGTATATGATGTTCAAAACCGAGTTTGCTGTCCAAGATAATTCCTCAGATCTCCCACCCCGGTAAGCTTCTTCAAAGGTCAACCCCCAATTAATAAATTAAATTTTATTTTACTGTGGAGACGGGGAACCGTAATAATACTACACAGTTTAATCATCACGTATCGTGTCGTACACCTCTGACCTTACCTTTTAAAATGTTATTTAGTAATGAATCATACGAGTTAATAAAATTCACAGATCTCGCACCTTACGCAAGCATCATATGTATTGAAAATGCCTGACACAATTTTTACATTTAAAACCCTTATGAGTTGTATCTGCCACAATATAACAAATTAATTATTATTAATTTACGTTTACCGATTTTGCGGGGTCGAGATCGTAACAATAAACAGCCATACTTTGGGGTTTGTTTTAAAACAATAACTGCTTCCGCGCCGATTCGGTGTCGGCATTTCATATGTCACGCAATCCAATATTATCCGTATGCGCTGGTCGAGGTCACGCCATCCTCATTAAGTTTGCCTAAACGTGATCCCAATAGCATTTTCAATACTAAAACGGACTTTATTTATCGTATTTGAGGCGTCACTTGAAGAGATGCCCTCTTTACTGTATTTTTTTTAATTCAACGGGCGTTCTTTAAACAATTCATGTTGTAAGTGTTTCAAGCAATAACACAGTTCTTGTTGTCTCCGAGGACTTTGATAAAATATCAATTTTCTGGAAATAAAAATAGGACGCTAGTTATTACGGTTCTGACAAAGAAGCCGACGTTCGACTGAAGAATTGAATTCAGTATCTCTGAATATTTTTGATGGTTTCAATTGAGAAGAAAGAGATTTTTCTTGTAATATAGCGAATATCTATATAAACCACCATTCGTATCTGTTCCTGCCAACAAAATATTTTGATATCTTAAAAATAAGTTCAAAGAAATCTAAAAATACAGGGAAGGGAATAAGCAATCCTATTAGAATATTATAAACCTAGATGGTTCAAGTTATTTGGAATTTAAACGAACAAGAAAAAGAAACAGGCTGCATAATTTTTCGATTGCAAAAGTAACGTGCACATTTTTAATTGAAATGACTTACCTTTTTTCATAGAAGAATATTATTGGATACCATGTCCTTATTTCCTGAAAGAAAAAAAGTCTGCATGAAATCAATCAATCCCACTGTTAATATTATATTTTATTACTGTGCATACAATTACAAACTTCAATGCCCACTATAGCCTGCACATTTTGTTATTGTTATTTTCCTTAAATCTACATTTTTCGACAGTTCAAATGCCGATTTACGGTAATTAAGTACCTACATCTAGCCTCAAGTTGCCCCCATTATTCTCTGTGTATACAATAATTATTAAAGGTCCTCCAATAAACATATTGTTACGAGAGTAACTCCCGTTCGGCGCCTATGGTTGTTGGCAAAGTATGATTCAATGTTTATTTGTAAACAACTGGGCAATTGTTTTTTATAACGACCTTGTATACTATGAATAAGATTTTTGTATAAATGTATAAAGGCAAGTAGGAGAGTTCAGTTCTTTTAGGAAGCGATTGGAAACGGAAATGCGAAAGTAGTAGGCGATATAATATACCAGCGAAGTGTTGATTGTTACTTCCCGCCTCTTGACATCCCTACCCAACATATACCAAGACGTCATGCCCCGCATTTCACCTATGAGGCGTTGAAAAGAAAAGTCCGGTTCATATTTGATTCACCCTCGTACGTGCGATAGAAGTGCGATTTTGACTGTGAGGGAGCAACTCGTTCTGTGTAATAGTGAATATACCAGGGCGATTCGATGCGATATGGCCACGTTGAATTGAGTTGATGGAATATTATGAAATTAGGTGGTTGTGTTCGGAATAGAGGGCGCTTAGTATTTAGTCCCATCATGCTCCTAGCGTCATGTGTTTTAAATTATGCCAACGGTGCGGCGTCGGTTAGCAACTCCTATTGCTAATGCTAGATAATAATCGACAAACCGTTCTGGGGAGTGCAGGAGGGATCACTTGACTACAATCTTTCTAACACGCAGTTCACTGTAAACAGGTTTCATCTTACTAGAACATAAATTGCTTAACGTTAATAATATCAAGTTAATTCCATCAGATACTGCTGTTTACATCGTCAGAGTTTCTTAGACGGGTAATTCCCACAAGGTAAATGAATGAACCGTTCGTCTACATGTCTCAATAGGCCAAAGGTTTGTTTGCGGGAAATGTCAATTATTGTGCATATGCATAGTTTTTTTCCTATAGATATTGCTTGACTTTGATGATGACTGTTGCGTGAATGGAGACATCCAACAGAAATATTATGCTGTTGCAGGAATTCCGGGTGTCTCATTAAGGGTTGCAACCTGCGATATCTCGAAAATTGTTTGCCCTAGCCTTTGGAAGGCATTCTTTTTTATAAAAGTGGACAGAAGAAATCACCAAAAATATTTCTAATTTTCAGACGTTGCCGCTAGAGGACAAAATTGAGAAACGAAATAATTCTCCTACTCCTAGTAATATAATACACTATTATAATATGGTTTTCACCATCATAGAGTTTTCATTTCGAAGACTGGTTGGACACGTACCTCCATTACTTCCTAACCAGAGCTAACCTAGCATTTCACTAAAAGTAGAACATCCTAACATCCTACATCTCAAACTATTTGAGAGCAGTAGTCTGATCTAATAGGCCTATCCCTACCTCTTTTTATTCCTATCTGACTAGTATGTCGCGAACTAATCCTTCCTGCCTCAGAAGCTGTCCTAACATCCCATTTCTCATATTACTTATTGTCTTCCATACATTTCGCTTTTCTACAACTCTTTTTAATACCTCCCTATTGCTAACGTCATCTATCCGCGGTATCTTTATCATACGTCTGTAGCATCATGTTTAAAACGCTTCTATTCTTTTTCGACCAGCTTCTTCTTTTGTCCAAGTTTCGCATACAGTACAATAGAACTGAATCCATAAAACGTGATTTTAGTTTAATCATTTCTTTTCTGATTCCCGGTTTAATTCCATGCTAATTTTTGTTCATTTGCAATTTAATTTCAGCAATGAAAAACATGAAAAACAAACCGATATTTCTTAATTTGACGCGAACTCCTATGGAAATAACCGAAACTAATTTAAAGATTTCTATCTATTTTGTAAATAAGAGTACAAAAATACGTTTCCATTCCTGGAAAGTATTTTAAAACGGTAATTTATTTGAGCAGTTATTTAAAATACTGGTGCCCGTTTCAGCATCTAATTATGACTTGTATTATTATTTTGAGGATTATGCATTTCTAATTTAATGAAGTACGTTTAAATTCAAATCCAGTTTTTCTGCAACATATAGTTATAATAAATACTAGATATGCATATTTCGTTGTTGTCGAAAACCTGTACCTATTAAATAAGAAATAATCCTTGACAGCCGTCACCTCAATCTTGTTTATTACCATTACAGCAGACAAAATTATAAGACATTTCTACACAATAGAATTAGGCTTAACTGTTAAAATATCTGGAAGTTTGTTTTACTGATTTATAAGATCGCATCGGTAAGGGATTAGCGAAGTACTTTGGATGTAAAGCTCTGTCATCAAGCCATATTTATAAATTTAGATGCGTTTATCAAAGGGTAGTTTCAATGCTAATTACTAGCATGAATAATAACTAGCACTGATAAGTGTCTGCTAGATTGGTGTGATTAGCTTCTACCTCCTGTCCTCAATTTACTGGACAGCCTGTTACAGTCATATTTGAATACATATTGGTTGGGCGTTAATGCGAAATTTGAGAAGGGGGAGTACGGGGTGAGTAATTAGAGAATCAAGCGAATCTGATCAAAACTTACTAACAAAAAAATATTATAGCCAAAACGGCCCCACCACCACCCCAACTCAAAAATTTTACGCACCCTTAAAATACATCACTTTAAAACTTAAAAGGCGAATAAATGTTCTTTTTGGTTCAAAAACAAAACAGTTTCATCCGTTCTGAAATATACTGAGAGTTAAATCACTTCATTCCATACATCTAGAATTTTCTAAATAAGTACCTAGTAAAAAATAGTCTAGTTACTTTAGCAATATTGAACCCAGCAATATCTGAAATTCAAGAAATTTTATAATGAATTCTACCACTTACATATTTTGGTACAGCCTTTCCTACATACCCCAGGAATAGGGCGTACTCCTCAGATTCGTTTGCCTAACCGTCAGGGGCGGGGGAGAATTTTTTAAAATTTCAAAAAATTATAACTATCTTATTAGGAATCGTGCCACTTATGTACATATTTTCGTGCAACCTTCCTATAAACCACAAGAATGGGGCCCACCCCTCAGATTCGTTTGCCTAAGAGTCGGGGGCGAGGGAGAATTTTTTGAATTTTAAAAAAATTATAACTTTCTTATTAAGAATCTTGCCACTTACATATTTTGGTACAGCCTTCCTATGTACCCCAGAAATGTCTACCTTTCTTATTAGGAATCGTGCCACTTACATATTTTGGTACAGTCTTCCTATAAACCACAAGAATGGGGCCCACCACTCAGATTCGTTGCCTAACCGTCGGGGAAGAGGGAGAATTTTTTGAATTTTCAAAAAATTATAACTTTCTTATTAGGAATCGTACCACTTACATATTTTGGTAGAGCCTTCCTATGCACCCCAGAAATGGGACCCACCCCTCAGATTCGTTTGCCTAACTGTCGGAGCGAGGGAGAATTTTTTGAATTTTCAAAAAATTATAACTGTCTTCCACACATTCAAAAAATTCTCTCGCCCCCGACGGTTAGGCAAACGAATCTGAGGGGTGGGACCCATTCCTGGGGTGCATAGGAAGGCTGTACCAAAATATGTAAGTGGCACGATTCCTAATAAGAAAGGTAGACATTCCTGGGGTGCATAGGAAGGCTGTAAGTACAAAAATTATGTAAGTGGCACGATTCCTGATAAGAAAGGTACACATTCCTGGGGTGTATAGGAAGGCTGTACCAAAATATGTAAGTGGTAGAATTCATAATAAAAATTCTTGAATTTCTGCGTCAATCGCTGCGTCAATCGCTAAAGTAACTCGACTGTTAAAAGTTAGCGAATTATTCACGGTGCGAGTACAGCACTCTAGTAAACTCACGTGTATGCGAATACATCATCATAAAGTTTGAGGAGCAAGGAAGAGAAGCAGATATCCGGAGGGGCGTGAGATAGAGATGTGCGTTGTCACCTCTAGTTTTCAGCTTACATACTTATTGAAGATGCGATTAATGCTGTTAAGGGCAGAATAACCTCAGGGATTAATATACAGGGCCGCACTATTAATATGCTCAGATTTGTGGATCGTATAGCAGTGTTAACATTCAACAAAGAAGAATTGGGAATGACTCTGAACGAAATGGAAGCAGTTTTGAGAGCTCCGTCATGAAAACCAATAAATGGATAACCAAAATTTTTGGTATGCGGGTGCGGTAAAAATATGACTACAACCAAAAATATAAATCGGAAACGAGAAGATCTTTGCAGTGAATAGAAGATGGTTGTCGGGAAGTTACCGATATTTACTAGAGAATTAATCTTAGTCTATAATAATAATAATATAATAATATGTCTACTCACTCCTACTAACCCTAAGGTTAGCCCCAAAAGCTAACTAAATAGCTTGTGCGGGACGGAGGAGGCGGCATATTACTATTGGCCGCAGGTGCGTCTCAGGAACGACCTACAGTTGTTAGTACTCTACCCACCATTTAGTGCGAGAATGAGGAAAACCTGGAAAACCTCATTAGGTAAAGCTGGATAAGCGATCCAAGGCGCGCCCTAGCCACAGCGCAGAAATGAGTCACCCATCCATAGCCAAACCGCGGGCACTGTTGCTGAGCATTAACGACTACTCACTCGCGCATGCCAGCAAGATCAAAAGATCAAAAGGTACATTTAGAATTTCGTCATTATTCGTTCAATTCCATCTAGATATTACATATAAATAAGTTTCAGGTTATTGTTTGGGAGTGCGCCACATTTTACGACGAATATTTTGAACTTCACTTTTCTATGTCCGCACTTTTGATAATAGTATACCTTTTCAAAACAAAGGCGACACACTCGCCAATGTTAAAAAGTGAATGAAATACTGACTTCGGCAGTACCTAACTAACTTAGTAACCGATGTACAGAATTTACTTCCAAGATATCCGCATAAAAATTATAGAATCAAAAAAATGGAACAGCCAATTTCAGAGATCTTATTTGAGTGAAAAATAATAAATTTATCCTCATCCTAAATTTTGAGAAGCTTATTGTAAGTAAAATTAATTGGTCAAATTTCCAAGTCTAAAAATCTAACCCTTTATACAGAACTGAACCATACAATTTAAGAAAATCAATGAACGCAGATACACCAGTCATGCTAGATAACAAAAAATCATCGTACTTGGAACTTGATAGACAGTTGAAGGTCGAATACTAACAGTAAAGACGCTATCTATAGATGAATTGATCAAATAAAAAATCTTGCAAGCAGCAGGCTTGTCTGGACAACCAGTTTTACAGAAAAAAGTGAATATGGGATACGAGAAAGATGTCGATCTGATGTCACCACACACATTCGCAACGAAAGAACGGGGCAGGATTACGAGGGACGTGTCTTTTCGATTACAAAGGCCATTGTACGAAACGTCTCCGTATTAAATACGAAAGGATATTTGATTTGTGAAATTCAGAGTTTTAAAATCCTTCAGTTTCCATTTCTTCCATTTTACGAGATTTCTTGCTAAAGGTTTACGTACCTACACTGTATGGCATCCACAGGCATCTTAAATGAGACACATAATTTTGCATACATTTTTCACATGGAAAGAGGATGAAAGAGCCAGAAAAAAAAGGAGAACGAAGAAGGAAATACACGAAAACTAAGGATTTAAGTGATACCGAAAAAAATGGAAGTAAGAAATGTTATTTATACCTAATTTAGATGAAGCAAAAGTGAATGTTACTCTAGAAGTTTACAATAAACCTTAAGAAAAAAGGGTGTTTTGGAAATTGGATTACGTTCCTTGCCAAAATTAATGAATATACTGGGTTTTCGATATAAAAAAGATATAGACCCAAAATATTACGGTTTTAGTGTTTTATATTTGAAGTTTCTTGGCCAAATTTTCAAAAAAGAAGTTGACGGTTATTGCTTGACATTGCCATTTTCACGTCCGTAATATTTTTGTGAACTCTGGATAAGTTGATTGGATTAATTTATTCAGATCCGCTTCGCTATACTTGGGCCGCCCAACAGACGGAGTGATCACCCTGCAAGAATGTGCTCTAGCGGGGCCAATAGTAATTTATGACGACCGAATTGGAGTGATGCGACTTCGTTGGGTCTAAAGAAAGCGCATCACTGCGGTGCGGTTGTCCTAAATTGATAGTGGTCCCGCCTAGAGCACGGTCTTGCAGGGTGATCACTCCGTCTGTTCGGCGGCTCAAGTATAGACTGCATTTGACTATACCTACAAATCGCGCCCGATCGCGTTGCTTCCAAAGCTAGCTAAAAAATTGTGAGTTGAGTAATGAGTAAGATATTATATGGTACATTTCAAACATTTCAATTTGAAATTGTTTAGGAAAGAAAGTTCCATATGGGAGACCTTTCGACATCTTGTCCTTTTAGTTTAGTGAGGACTAAATACTAATCAGGTTGTGCCAGATTGCGAAATCTACCAAACAATCCAAAAATGTAATAATATATTAATTTATTTAAAATACCAAAGTTGATGTAGGTAGATAAAGAAAATATGGGCACCCTGTGTAAGTGAAGATAATCTCAGCTGGTGCAGCAATTCACTATACATTATTAATTTAAAAACACTGGTTTGCTATAGTGTCTTAATTTTTCACACTTGAGAATGCGATTTACGAAGTTAATATTATTAATTAATTCTTCTCTACAACGCTGTGCACGAACTCAGTGATCTCATATAGTTAATTCAGAGTTTAGTTAGTTGCCGTCCTATGAATGTGAGTCCTGAATACATCAAAAAAGGTGCTAATGTTTAACGAAGAAGTGGAATATAAGAAGTTTGCCAACGCGTCCATAACTTTTAGCAAATTACCTTGAAACAAAATTACCCATTTGAAGTGAAAAATTATGTAAATTAAAGGTTAATAGAATAACATGTTAAAGTTTGTTTTCATTCCATTTTAGGATATTTTCCAAGGACGGGAGTCTTCTCTCTCATTTGATAAAAGTTATGCGGAGCACATTATGTACATATGTCTAGAACTCTATTTCCTTGCAACTGTGCATAAATCTTCTATGGTAATAAAATTATACCAACTTTCCTGTTTTTTCCGGAACGCAATAATTATTTATTAGTAGTATTCCATTGCTATCCCAAGAATTCACATTATGAATCATTTTCTTGAGTGGAATTCTATATTCTTCAATTACCTACTAGTTTACCATACTAATTGGTTAGTCGTCACCCTAATAGTACAGTCATTTGGTAGTTTTACCTGGAAAGTTTTCCGGAAGTTTTGAAAATTGGTAATTTTATAGATTTCGATGTGCTCTTTCCGAATTTCAACTTTGCCACCTCATATCTTTGTCGCTCGCGCCGCCATATTGGAAAAATGGCGCCTAAAAGCAGTTTTTTGGCAATATTTCCTTTCCAACTCGTTTTACAATAAAAACGTTTATATGCAAAATGAAACTAGAGAAAATTTCCTACAATTTTATATAATAACCTTTTTTTTCGTAAAATCAATAGTTTTGGCGTACGAGCGCCGCAAAGTGTAGTTCAACACGCGTTTTAGCCAAATAGTATATTACAGTACAACTGGAGAAACTGAAAATTTCGCTCACGCAATTTGCCAGATTTGCACACGAGCCGCCAGGCGAGTGTGCAAAGGCAAATAAGTGAGCGAAACGGTTTCTCCACGAGTGCTGTATAACGTTTTGTTCAATCCTGCCACTGAACTAAATATTATTTCAAAAATATTCAAAATGAATAATTCAAATTGGTCTGACAATTGGGCAGATATGCAACATAATAACATAGAAAGCGTGTTTCAGCATTGTTATGGTTACCGTTACTATGAATAATAAACAAGCTATAATAAGTCAATTTTTGTACGTTTCAGCTAAATTTGTACCTAAAATAAGATTTTACTGAGAAAATATGTAAAAAATTTCGATTTAATGTTACCAGAGGATATTAAAAGAAGTGATGCCGCTGCATACAATTGCCTCAGAAATCTAAAGGAAGGTATATGAACGAGCTGACAAAATACCGTGATTTGATGCATACAAAGAAAGTTCATCTTATAACGGAGGAAGTGATCTTAGCCTATTTTAATGGATTGGTAGAAAATTACGAGCGATATTCTTTGTGGTACACATATTCTATGAAGACATTTTTATTTGTTTTTGAAAAAGTAAATATTACTTACATAGCAAGTAAGTTTCATTGCTATATTTTTTAAAAGTATTGGCTTTAACTCTGTAAAAATTTTCATATTACCTAATAGAAATATTGACAGTACCTACTTAATATTAAATAAATATAGTTCTTTTCAGATATCTTGGCGTGTGTGTGCAGTAATCTGCGCATTACGGTCATGTGCCTTTCTCCCTTTTATAAAATGAATTTGTTGAATAATTAATTGCTGCCGTAAGATGACTTGAGAATATTTTCACGTTTCCGTATTTGATCTCACTCTTCCTTACTATGGTTGTGTGAAACAAAACGGTTTCAGTACTAATATGCTTACTTTGCAATATCCAGTGGTCACCAAGCAATTTATTAAAAATTATTTCCTTTCAAGTATAACTGTCAGTTTGATTGTCAGGTGTAAAGATGCCTGAAAATGTTTTTACAAAACAGTGTCGAGAAGTTTTACGAAATATTTTTGAACACTACTCGAGAGAAGGAAAATAATGGTCCCCTATTGCCTTTAACTTGTGACCAGGAGCGATTGGCCGATGCATCAAAAGTAAGTCTAGGCAGCGTGTCGCGCATAGTTGGAGAGGAAAAACGAGGTTTGTCTGCTGCAACGCCCGGAAAAGGCAGAGCAAATCGAAATTAAAAAGTGAAGATGTAACTGACAGCATTAAAACCGAAGTAAGGATGCTATTTATTCCATGAAAGAAAAGAAATAACACATTACATTAAAAATTTTAAATAACAAATTAAAAACAAAACAAATAGTGGATATTTCTGACACAAGTTTGTGGCGTTTATAACCAATAGCAGATTTAAGTAAGTACAAACTAGAAAATAACCGGTGTCTTTTGTTTGAACGGGCTAATATTGTGGGTAAAAAATACATTTCTTGAGGGATAACGTCAAAATGCTCATTGCCGTGTGCCGTGTCCAGAGTCGCGGCGCACACGCTTGTCGCGGTTCCTAGCAACAGCAAAATTTTGGAAACTACTGAACTGCTGGCGGTTGCTTGGATAATCGGATATGACAGCGCAAACGCCAACAAATCTGAAAAATACTATATCTAATTAATTTTGAATGTATGCCCAAATTTATTAAAACGCACACAAATAAAATTTTTTGACAATTGAGCTAGTTTATTATTGACAGAAACCATCATAAATTGCCATGTCAATTTGAATGATTAATTTTGAATATTTTTGTAATTTTATTCAGAAATGGAGTAGGCGAAAGTAATAAGAGTGAACGAAAGTACTTTCGCTCACTGCTTTCGCTCACGAAGTGAGTGAACAAAAGTAATGCTTTCTCGTATAGTATCTAAGGGTGAAACAACATGTTTCTATGGATGGATTGAACAATAGTATATTGTATAACAAGCGCGAAATGATACTCATTTCCCACGAGCAGGCACATGAATAGTTTGTAGCACGAGCGAAGCGAGTGCTACAAAATTCATGTGCCTACGAGTGGGAAAGGGTCATTTCGCGCGAGTTGTACACTATACTTTTTCTACGATTACTTTATTTACTTATTTTAAAAAATTTCAAAACATTTCTAAACATTTGTTAGCATTATTCATTATCAGGAACTTCTTTGATAAATTTGTTTATTTCGTCTGCTGTAAAAATTTTTGATTTTTTAGGTTGATACCATCCGACTGCCTTTTCAGAAAAGCTTTTAATTTGTTACATTTAGATATATCCAGAACTTCATTTACTCAACATTTAACATTGACTATTGGTTCCAGAGAGTGATGGACTTAAATTTTTTCGACATTTCTCCGAAATATGCTAATAAAATATTCTCCGAAAATGAATGTAAGTGCTGGTCTTTGCGCCAATCCATGAAATTTCTGTAGGAATTTTCGTATTTATTCTTTGATATTTGTGGAAGTATGTACCTACCTAAATTTAAACAGTTTACCTTCGCCATTTCTGTGATACCTGGCGGTGTTAAATTTAATATTTTTCATTGTCACTATCGCTATTCATATTTACTTCTACTTAAGAATAGTGTTTTCATGTACAAATTGACTGAATTTATGGCGACTTGCAAAGTGACAGTGATGTTTTGTCAAACTGACAAAGCCTCCTAGAGGCGGATGATTCTGTAGGTATGATTGGATATGATTCGCTAATCATTGAATTATATTGACTCAATGACAGTTTAGTAGCCTATGAAACCCGTAGGAAATGAATATTTCCGTACAATTTGGCCGTAGGAAATGAAAATCCGTACACAAAGATGTAACTTTCTTAATTAATGGCGCATATGAAACTTGTATGTTTCTTTATAATCGTAGAAAAAATTCATTTCCACACCACCTTGAGGTAGAGTAAGCGGCGCGTTTTTTTTAACGTGGTATCCCCAGTAGGCCTAATCCATATGCAATTCACTATTCCAAAATTTAGCGCATTCTCCTTCGCTTCGCTGTTCTTGATGGACCAGGTGTTGCGAGTTCGTTGTCTTTAGTACCGATCGAAACGTCGCAGACCGAAATTTCTTCCACATCATCCGCAATGGGATTATCAGTTACATCGCAATCCTCTTCGTTCTCGATTGCATCATACGTTTACTCTAAAATAGTCTCCCTTTCTTCCTCTTCATCGCTATCTTGTGATGGAACTTGGGAGTTATCACAGGTACCACTACTCGTGCATAATATAACGGAGCACTTTAACCCAGCCTTTCTGCATCCACAGGCTTTCTGACATATCCTTTTGCATTTGCAAGAAATAAGTTTTAACAAGCTTTCCGGAGCTGGGGGCTCGAGTCTAGTGACAAGAATTAGCCCGTTCTTGTTTCTTTTCCATCTCCATTGCGCTGCATTTTGTTCATTTCCATACCACTGTTGAACCTGGTGATAGGTTCGGAACGAATGTTGTCGTGCTGCTGCTTCTGTTGGTGGTAGCCACGCAATAATAAATTTACTTTTATATGCTGATGACATACTTTTCTTACTTTCCACATTACTGTAACTGTATAATTCAAGAAGGAAGCGTTCTCCAGCTTTAGCAATGATCTCTGGATCAGCATTTGGATTTTTGAATACCTGGATAACCTCGTTTAAATCAGGATTTTTCCGGAGTACATTAATAAATTTCATTTTTCCTTGATTAAATAATACTGATGTTGTATCACAGCCACTGAAGGCATGCAAGAATAAAATATGATCTGCGGTTGTTTTATCTATGATACTTTTTGTTGAATACATTCGTCGCGAAATTTTTCCGGAAAGCTTGTTAAAACTTATTTCTTGCAAATGCAAAAAGAGATGTCAAAAAGCCTGTGGATGCTGAAAGGCTGGATTAAAGCGCTCCGTTATATGCACGAATTGTAGTGGTACCTGTGATAACTCGCAAGTTCCATCACAAGATAGCGATGCAGAGGAAGAAACGGAGACTATTTTAGAGCAAACGTATGATAAAATCGAGACCGAAGAGGATTGCGATGAAACTGATAATCCCATCGCGGATGATGTGGAAGAAATTTCGGTCTGCGACGTTTCGATCGATACTAAAGGCAATGAACTCGCAACACCTGGTCCATCAAGGACAGCGAAGCGAAGGAGGATGCGCTAAATTTTGGAATAGTGAATTGCATGTGGATTAGGCCTACTGGGGATGCCACGATAAACAAAACGCGCCGCTTACTCTACCTCAAGGTGGTGTGGAAATGAGTTTTTGGCCAAAACGCGTGTTAAACTACAATTTGCGGCGCTGGTACGCCAAAACTATTGATTTTACGAAAAAAAGGTTTTATCACATGAATTGTAGGAAATTTTCTCTAGTTTCATTTTGTATATAAATGTTTTTATCGTGGAATGAGTCGGAAAGGAGATATTGTCAAAAAACTGCTTTTAGGCGCCATTTTTCCAATGTGGCGGCGCGATCGGCAAAGATACGAGGTGACAAAGTTGAAATTCGGAAAGAGCACATCGAAATCTATAAAATTACCCATTTTCAAAACTCCCGGTAAACTTTCCAGGTAACCTCTTTTTTAGAACCAAATGACTGTACCATAAGGTTACATTCATTTTTGAACTCACCGCTCTCAAAATGATATATCGCGAACCCGACAGACAAACTCAAACATAGTGTTCGCGCACTAGTGCGCGAAATCTAGCAAAAAGCACTGGCCCTTTCAGGCTTTCTAGAAATAATTTGACTTGATAGTAATAAAGTTTGGTTAACAAAACGCAATTTCTCCAATTTGGATGTTGAAAATAGTGAAAGAATAAAGATAAATCGCTATTAATTCGATTGACACTTTTACAACTCAATTCAATAAATTAAACCAAATGTAATTTTCTACAATTGTCAAATGGAAATCTGTCAATGTAACCACTTGATTTTTTGAAATTTTAAATTGGAAGCACTCGCTCCTTCGTCGCTCGTGCTTCAAACATTGCGCTCATGCGCGAAAAATGTCTTCTCGCACTCGTTCCGTAAAGAACTATTACCGCCCGTGGAATAAAATTGAATAAAATGGAAATTTAATTTAAGACGCAAAACACTCCTAGTTTCTGGCTGTTAGCTTTGAAGTCTCTCTCGTATGTAACGCAAATTCTTGCATAGCAATCCATCATGTGGTTAAATACATGTCGGAAATTGTTTTCGGCACATGCTAATTTATGAAAATGTGTGCGGTCAGAGCTTATTCTTGTTGCTTGTCAGACACTTCATTATAGTTTACTTTGAACCCTCCGCGAAGTTTAAATTGCATTAGGAACCAAACTCAAAACTCAAATATACCTATTGTAAACTGGGGGCCTAATTGAATTTAGGTAAGTAAGTACTTCATAGTACGAACTTCTACAATGTGATTAAATTACTAATCACTTTTTCGTCATCGGCGGTACACAAATAACTTAACTGTATCGCTATTGAATTTAGAAGTTCTTGATCCCTGTGTTTTCCGGAAATATCAGGGAAACAATAACAGCCCCATTCATGTACTTGCGTCTGCAGACACGAATATCACTTTAACTTCCTGGATTACGCATGCGCAGTATCAGTATTATTGTTATACGTTATTCTTTCATTGAAGTAACTTGTTAGTTGTAAACACCAGCAGCGGTTGCGGTAGGTATCGCATAGGTTTAGTAGTTTGATGTCCTTGAGCTGGGTGGGTTCAACTCCCGTAGAGGTTAGTTTCTTTTTCTTGCGTTTTTATAATTATCTTTTTCTGAAAAAATACGTGTCAGGTCTCCGTCAGTTAAGTAGACTGTTTCAAATATGCGTTCTGTCAGGTTTCCGTCAGCAAAGGGGTCTGTTTCATTGAAAGTGTGCATGGGGAAGTCAGGGAGCCAAAGTAACATTCGTCTCTGCAGACGCTAGTCATTCATGTGGCCCACTGCGATTAGCTGAACTCCATTCTAAAATATCTACATAATGTTGACTTTATAGTGCGTAAAGTTCTAAAAGATGAGACCGATGGAATATTATACCAGCAGGAAACGAGAAGATTATTTGCAATTATGATATGCATAACGCCGCAAAATTGAACTTAACGAAACTTATTATAGTTCCAGTAAGGAGACTTCAAACTTCCAGAAAAATTTCCAATTCATTTAATTAGGGTCCTGGCTTTCTCAATGAAGACAGACTAATATCTTCATTATCAGAAAAGCACGCACTGGCCTCTTACTGTTTTGGTGCTTGTGGTTAATCATAAGCTCCGCTATCTAAAAGGCAGGTCAGGTTTTCCCGCCAATATATGATTAACGACAAGGTAGTAATTCTTTTCTGATTTCATGTAATTAAAGATTACTAAAATTTGCACCAATTGATAGGAAATAACAAAGGTACCTCTTCTATTGTATATAGCATATACCATACTGAAAGGGATCGCAGTCTACTCAACGGATGTATGTTTGGTTGCATAACCTAGCTTTAGAAATGCACGTTGGGTTGCCTAGTTCGTTTCGTTAAATATACAGGGTGTCCAGTTAATATTCCCTCGGACGATTGTACAAAAACGGCTAAGTTTATCAAAAAACTTTCTTAATGAAACTTTTAATGTTTCATCTCTACTGTAACGTAAAATTATTATCAATTATACAGTGAGTCACTAAAACGAGTTACACAAAAAAGTATAATTTTTTAAATGGAACAACCTATATTTGCTTATTGCAAGTGAATCTCCTGCGAGTCCTGTATTACGTCCTAAAATGGTTTTTCCAATAGGATACAGCGTTGCCAAATTATGATTTTTTTGTGATTTTTTTGCAAACTTCAAACATTTTTTAAACTGCCATATCTAAGGAACTTCTGAATATTTTATTATAAAAATTTGGAATAGTATTTAGTAGTGATGTAGTTACTCAAAAACATTTTTGAAATGAATGATTATTATACAGGATGTCCAAAATACTTGTTTACATTTCATGATTTTTAATTACATTTTTTTCAATTTTTTTAAATGGAATGCCTATGGCTTTTTCAGGTAGATCAATAGAGCATTCAATTCCCCACATTTTGGTATCATACACTTTACTTTTATTTCAAACGGTTTTAGAGATGTGAGTGTTTCAAATAAATTGTTTTTGTAAATACGTTACTTTTAATTTTAACATTAAAATCTAGTGACTTTTGTCTTTTGTTTTGCGTTTGTTTTTGTATCATAATTTAATTTAATCAATATTACGATATCCCTGTAACGAAATGCATTTGGACCTTATGCAGCAAATTTGATTTTGTTAATCAAAATATTCAGTTGATTTCATTTATGAATGTGTATCTGTGGTAATGTAATTTCATATGTAAATTTCTACTATCAAGAATTGTTTTTGACATAATATTCTTACACCTGGTTAAAGTTGATTATCAAAGAACTAACAATGATGACAAACACACACAAATTGTTTTCATGATATTTAGCTACCCTAACAATTGCTCAAAATGTCCACCATTCTGATTCACGCAGCACTGAAGTCTCCTGATAAATGAACGTCTTACATTCTGCAGCATATCAACATTTATAAGATTAAAACACTGACGAATCCTTTCTATCATATCTTCTCGAGTCGTTGGTTCTACTTTATAAACGTCTGACTTCACGAATCCCCAAAGGAAGAAATCCATTGTAGTCAGGTCAGGCGACCTAGGCGGCCATGCAATAGGACCTAACGTAATTTAATAAAATAATAAATTAGATATAATTTAACAGTTTATTGATTATATCAGACCTCCTCTTCCTATCCACCTTTCAGGAAACTGGTTACTAATGGTCTGACGAACATTTCTACTAAAATGTGGTGGTGCACCATCAAGTTGTAACCACATATTATTCCTAATATAATCAGGAATATGCTCAATCATTTGTGGAAACATATTTTGCATAAAATTCAAGAAGACTGCTCCATTCATATTTCCCTCAAAAAAGTGAGGGCCAATAACATAATCATGAACAATTCCTCCCCAAACATTTAAACTCCAGTTGTGCTGGTAATGATTTGTCTGTATAACATGAGGGTTTTCTAAATCGTAATAATGGAAGTTGTGCCTGTTCACAAATCCATTGCGATGAAACGTTGATTCATCGGTGAACAACACGAATTTGAAAAATTCTTCATTTTCTCCAATTTGGTTTAGAGCCCACCGGCAAAAATTTAATCTACGATTAAAATCCACATCCAAAAGTTCTTGATGCAGCTGTACTCGATAGGGGTGAAACTTATTTTTTCGAAGACATACGGAAACACTAGATTTACCGATCTCTAAATCCCTACTTAACTTCCTAACACTTGTTGTAGGATTTTCGATTACCGCTAAAGTTATGGCCAGCTCATTTCCTTCACTTAAGACGTTTCGTCGTCTCGTTCTCTTTTCATATGCAACACTTCCAGTACGTTCAAAACGTTCTTTCAAATTTTCTAACGACCTCACATCAGGACCTCTTCTATCTGGATATTTTTGACAATACACTCTTGATGCCAATAAACAGTTTCCATCGCATTCCCCAATAACATACACCATAGAAATCAAATCTTGTTGGCAATAATTATAACTCATATTTTTTTTAAATTATTAATTCAACTTAATCACAATAATCTTAAACTAAGTACCTACCTTACAGAAATGTCACAAAGTGAAAAACGAAAGGAAAACAAAAGACCAAAGACACTAGATTTTAATGCTAAAATAAAAAGTATAATTTATTTACAAAAACAATTTATTTGAAACACTCATATCTCAAAAACCGTTTGAAATAAAAGTAAAGTGTATGATATCAAAATGTGGGGAATTGAATGCTCTATTCATCTACCTGAAAAAGCCATAGGCATTCCATTTAAAAAAATTGAAAAAAATGTAATTAAAAATCATGAAATGTAAACAAGTATTTTGAACATCCTGTATAATAATCATTCATTTCAAAAATGTTTTTGAGTAACTACATCATTATTAAATACTATTCCAAATTTTTATAATAAAATATTCAGAAGTTCCTTAGATATGACAGTTTAAAAATGTTTGAAATACGCAAAAAAATCACAAAAAAATCATAATTTGGCAACGCTGTATCCTATTGGAAAAACCATTTTAGGACGTAATACAGGACTCGCTGGAGATTCACTTGCAATAAGCAAATATAGGTTGTTCCATTTAAAAAAATTATACTTTTTTGTGTAACTCGTTTTAGTGACTCACTGTATAATTGAAAATAATTTTACGTTACAGTAGAGATGAAACATTAAAAGTTTCATTAAGAAAGTTTTTTGATAAACTTAGCCGTTTTTGTACAATCGTCCGAGGGAATATTAACTGGACACCCTGTATAGCCAAAAGCAAAGAAAGGGTTAGGTTCTTAGACGCTGATGACTTCACTTGAAGGTTTTCACCTAATAAAGATAAATGGGTTTTTCCCAAGAGGTTTTCCCAAAATATAAGAGAAATACAAAAGGTTTTCCCTTTGAGCGGTGAGATCTCAGAGAGTGCTTGTTCTAGTTGTTTTATAAAGTAAATTATTATCTGCTATCTCATTGGTGAATACTGAATCGGCATTAGTGAGTAAGTTAGCTAATTTTTGTCTTTGTTATTGTAATCCCCATTATTAAGAAATCCAGTAATCATACTTTAATAATAAGTATTTTATTTCAACAGGTTATTTTCGGGACAGACTATATACTTATAAAGTTGCGTTCACTGGAATGGAGACATAAACAAAAGTAGGTTCAGAAGGTTACGCGCCAGACTAGAGAGACGCGGGGAAAGTGAGTTAGGCCAGGAACACGGGGTGTTGAGGATTAGACAGAGGTGGTCTGGCTTTCGAAGCTTAAAGCTGTGGTTTTTGTAAAAGTCGCGCTAAATAGGTAATTAATTGTAAGTGTATTCAGTGCTTAATAATACAGGTATGTTATTGTAAACAATTTTATTATTTTATATATTTTCTGTAACCGCATTGGAGACAGAGGATGCATACTTGTTTAAATTTGAGGCGACAAATATTGTCGATCCTTATCTATTGACGCCTAACTGATCAGCTTGTAATTTGCAAAGTCAATGGTAAAAGAACGGTGCCAAGTAAAGCGTAAAACAAATAATACGCAAAATACGGTAAAAAGAACAGTACCAAATAAAGCGTGCCAATGATGCACAAAATTAACGGTAAAAAGAACAGTACCCAATAAAGCGTAAAACAAATAATACGCAAAATCAAGGTAAAAAGATCAGTACCAAATAAAGCGTGCCAATGATGCACAAAATTAACGGTAAAAAGACCAGTACCCAATAAAGCGTAAAACAAATAATACGCAAAATCAAGGTAAAAGGAACAGTACCAAATAAAGCGTGCCAATGATGCACAAAATTAACGGTAAAAAGAATACATAGTACCAAATAAAACGTAAAACAAACAATACGTTATAAATATTAGCGAACAAAGCAAATTATACGTTGGTTTGATTGTCGTCCGTAGGTAAATATATTCCAATTCCAATAGAGAATCCTACATATCTCTTTGTCTTATATGCGAATAATGCAAACAGTAAACGTATCTGATTTTGTACCAAAATGATTATGGATAATTTCTGAATAATACTTGGAAAGATATGAATAAATCTTGGTCTTAACTTCAATTATTGTGTCTATTATTACCATTCTCGCTTGTGATTCTTTCTTATCAAAGTAATGGGGTCTGTAATGGCATAGGTAATACACAACGTAGGTAATAGACGATCACGTGGCCACGTCGACAGGTATTTAGGTAAACTTTAATTAGGTTAATTAATCAGCGCTGAACAGGTAGATAGACAGGTGAGCAGAAACTTGCAAGGGTGGGGTAGGGTCCGTTACAATACATATTATTTTACTTCAATTGGTGTGTCTTTTGTTAATATTGTAGGTAATTTTGTGGAATTAAAACTAAAGATAAGAATACCTCTTACAACTTGATGCAAATTAAAAAGCAGTAGGCCCTTTAGATGATGAAGGTAACAGGTTAACCAAAAAAATTCATACTGAATTTATACCATAGATTCCGATACAACCACTTCGTATTTGGTGATAAATAAATGACTGATTTGTCAAACAAGTTCAATAATAAGAGGTAATGCTACGAACAGACGGAGTGATCACCCTGCAAGAACGTGCTCTAGCGGGGCCAATAGTAATTTATGACGACCGAATTTGAGTGATGCGACTTCGTTGGGTCTAAAGAAAGCGCATCACTGCGGTTCGGTCGTCCTAAATTGATAGTGGTCCCGCCTAGAGCACGTTCTTGAAGGGTGATCACTCCGTCTGTTCGGCGGCCCAAGTATAGGTGAACTTACCGCAACAGAAACGTAACTATGTAGAGATGGGTTCAAAATGCTTAAAAGTACTTATTTGTCGTAAGCAGAATGATATATAAAGTTGAGATTAGAAAAGGAAATAACTTCACAAAAGTTAATCATGATAATCCGATTTGGTTTTCATATCTTGCAGATACTGACTACCTACACAAAAATACATTAGACATCAGATAAAATCTACACGGCCAATGAATATTCTGAATATTATTAAAACGTCGTTGTTAAATACTCCCTCAAATCATGGCGGATATTTCCAGAATGAACTTTATAAATTCTTGAGGCTTTTTACTGAAACGGAGGGTATTATTTTGTCAGAAGAATTTATATGAACTTAGCGCCGGACAGGTATTAAATCAAGTTTCTTAGAGACAAAGTCCTGTTAAACTGGAACAAATTAAAACAAAAGTCGCCGTTTAAATATGGCTTTAGCGTTTCTATACATCAAAACATTTGAAGTTTGGCTAGCAGAAAAGTTTGTTCTTAATACCTACGTACTGTATTTTTCTGAAATGTTATTTCCTGAGAGGATATTGGATAGGTATACCGAAACAAATTCACTTCCTTACCCGATGCTTGGAGGGTAAACATGAAAAGTGTCCCTGGGACACTTTTTCGACTGCACAGCTTCATTCGAATTTATATTTTGGCACTGGAACTTTTAAGCTTATAAGTAAGGAAATGTTGCATTTTTTAAATACGTACGTAGGCCTCTAGATAAGCTTTAGCAAAGTCATATTATAGGAAGGAATTAATGAATTTATTTTTTGATAGTAGGCTTTGAAAAGCTGACCTTTGAGAAGAGAATAGGACTTTTCATTATAAAAAAATGCTGAGGCGCATGCGCGAACGCGCCATGACAATTTCGGACGAATGTCAAAGTCTTGTATCAATATCCCCTAGATGGGTAGGCGGTATTGCTTGTTTGAAAGTGTTTATTAATTCTTTGGTAAAATTTTACTGCAAACGTGCAAAATTAGTAATAGTTCCGAACTAAAACACTATGGAGCATCCAAGCATTGTGCTTTTAGTGACTGCCAACGTGATAGCAGTGCGGGAAGGCCAATTTATCGCTTGAGATTACGATTTTATCCATTTCCTAAACCCTGCCTAATACTGGGAAAAATCGAAGTTAATAACTAGGTTGGTGACCATGTGAGGAAGTGAGGATTAGTTCCACCTATATAAATGATGTTGCTTGGATAAAAATGTGTAAGAGGCAAGATTCGAAATGGAAAAGTGTATTGAACGTTTCCAGGTTTTATGTCATTATTTGTTAGATCTTTAAAATAAGAATTACTTGTAGTTACATACATACATTTCAGAAAAATACCCACCTGTACCTATATTAGATCCCTTTTCTCCGTTTTCTTTTAAAAAATTGATTAATTTTCAGGGCTATATTAAAAACCTACATGATTGAAGTATCTTGGTTAACATTCCCGTATTTCAAGCAAGAGCCAGGAGCCAGGCACGCCTTCGGGATTCAGCCTCACAATTTTACGAGGGGTATCACTTGGAACTAACATTTGTAATAATTTTCCGTCTTTCAAACACCCTCCTTATTTGGTATCCTACTATTTACTTTCGAATATTCCACACGAAGTTTATAACGCCTGACAGCTGACAGTGACACTCGTCCGAAAATCTAAGAACAGCTGATTGTCAGCACATGCGCACTAACGAACACAGAACGAAATGAAAAGGTCTATTGACGTCAACAGATTTAAAGAATTTACTCATTTGATTTTTACACCCGTTGGCCGTTGAAAGTTGTTAGGTTTTGTTGAAAATGGAATTAAGTCGTGGAGATTTCACAGCCATGATCTTTTACGACTCCGAAGCAATGCATGGTACGTCTTCGAAATGCATTTGACAAGGAGGCATCAGAGAGGAAGGTCTATTAGTGGTATGCAGAGTTTCGTCGTGGACGCAGTGACGAAGACCGCGAAGGTCGACCAAAACCTGCAGTTTTCGAGAGAAACAACGATGGTGGCAACAAATGCTAGAAAAGCACAGACGAAACATCTACAAGAATATTGACGCATCCATAGGGATTTTAAAACCATCCTGCACAAAGTAACTGAGCTGTGCGCTTGATGGATTCCGCACACACTAACGGAACCGCAAAGGTTAACACGAGTGGATTGGTTAAAGCAAATGATTACTAAATTCTATGACGGTAATCTAAGGACGTATTTGACATCGTAACAGGTGTTGAAACATGGATCTACTGTTACGATCTGAAGAAGCTACAGTGTAGCGAAACAATTGTTAACAGTGTTTAAAATTATCAGAGTCAAGTATTTTATATTATAAAGATCTGTAATAGCTCAATTAATAGTTTATTTGAATTTGTTTGTTTTGTAATTTATCGTTGTTTAGCAGTAGAGAACCCTACCCTTCTTCGACTAAGAGCTAAAGGTATTATTCGCGAATATATACCCTAACGACAATCTGAGTGTGCAACAAAAGAAATCTGTAGCTAATAATCTAATTACCCGATAACTTATAGTTACCCATATGGATCATCTCAGGATGAAGGCCAGAGAAGAGATCGAGGTGTCGAAGTTGAGACATCGCCAACAAAAAGGAACTATCGTTCTAATGGGTCTGGCAGTTTGTTGACAATGTACCTACGGTTTTATTTCTGCCCGATGAAATCGATGTTCACGACGATAGGGTTGAAGGGTGTTAGTGTTCATAACGAAAAAACGCTAGAGACGATATGATTTTACACTAAGCTGTAATGAAACTCGAAAGACCGTTTAATTATCATAAACAATGTTCATGAAAAAGACAACTAAAAGAGATGAAGGGTTCAGATTAATTTCTAACACGTTGATCTAATTATTAATAAATTGAAACTTTAACTATTGTTGATCAAGTATTATAACCAGAAACGCGTACACGAAGTATACTAAAAAACGATTATTTAAACGAACTAAAATGATTAATGTGACTACTTACTATGAATGCTAGATAAACTATTAAAATTTTTAATATAGGTATACCTAAAAACTAAGGAAAGTCGAGTAGAGTTCGCAGTCCGCATGTATAAAACGTCACACTCTCGATCCTTATATGGTATTCTCCAGAACTAACGTGTAAACTACCGGCAACAAACTATCCCGAGCGCCGAACGAAGCCGAAATCTATATTGCGCGCTCTGCGACATGTGTAGGCATGTAACAAAGAAATTTATGAAACGAAACAGACTGACGGAAACCTAACAAAACACATTTTTGAAAAAGGCAATTTAATTGACGGAGACACGCATTTTTCATAAAAAAAGAATGTAAAACATGAGACAAACAAACGAACTTGTACGGGAGTAGAACTCACCCAGCCCGAGGATATCAAACCGGTCGCTTTCGCGATTCTCTCCCCAACTGGATGCCATCATTGGTATCCTTTGCCCACATTTGTGGGATTGGGCAGCCCGCAAGTGGCTTTAGGGGTAAACGCCAGTCATAGTTACGACCGCCAGCGGGGGGTCTGGGGGGCCGCCCGGTCCCCCAGCTCCCATGTATCCACTGGGCACCGGATGCGGTCCGGGCCCTTATCAACTTGAGTAAGGGCTCAAACCGGTAGAGACCTCCTTACAACGCACACCGAGATCCCGCCTAAGCTCGTTCAAACATACGTCCGAACCATCGAGCCCTTCCAACGAGAAGAACTCAGACCTCCGGTACCATGACTGTCGATTGCGCCTGAAATCGCAGACGGCACGGACCCTCCGGCCCGCCCGAGTAACGTCCCGGGTGATCGGGGCCGGACGGCGGGGATGCAGCTAAACCAAGCCCCCCCCCATCTCAAGAGGTCATGCCAACCCGCATTCTCCGGCAACGAGACCCCTCTCCACCCAAGAGCGGCGCCCCTAAGAGTCCGACGCCATGAGAGGGAACGACTAACCATCGTCGGCGGATTCCCTCTCCCCTTAGTACTCATGTCGACGGGGTTCCCCCCGTCACGTTGGATGAGCCACCGCCGAGAGCACTCTCGCACTCTCTACCCCAAATGATAGATTTATCATCACCGGCAGCCGTTACCCACGAGCGTGGAATAGGTTAGCCCGCAAGTGGTTTTACAGTTGGCGCTAAGGGGTATAGCGCCACCCCTCATGTCGGCAGGTATCTGCCAGCCTCGTTGGATGAGTAACCGTCGAGGTCGGTTTCGCGATTCTCTCTCCAACTGGATGCCATCATCGGCATCCGTTGCCCACATTTGTGGGATTGGGCAGTCCGCAAGTGGCTTTAGGGGTAAACGCCATTGGGTCGAACGTTTACCCACAGAACAGTGGTTACTATTAACGAATTACTTGAAAGCAATTTTTTGTTTTGCGGGATAGCTTGTTACCGATAGCGGGTAGACGCTTCTTTGTCCAGATGGCCTAATTTGGGCAAAATATGTACATTTTAATCTAAAATTATAAATAATTTGTCTATAATTAAATGCCTAAACAGACAATTTTAGCTCAAATCGCAAATTGTTAAAATAACTTACTTTCTGTAAGCTCTTTATTATTAAACAATTTGCACATTTCTCAAAAATAACATGAATTTATTTCCATAATTGGATAATTTAGATTGATTTCGTTGTTTTCAGAAATTACTCTGCAGCCTGCGGCTGCTCTTGACTTTTACGTTCTTCCGCACCGGCTGCCACAATATTTTGAGATACGACCATCATAGCACACCATATAATGACTATTGCACAGGCAAGTGGATGTAATCTGCTTCCTTTACAGCACTCCATGGTTTCAGATTCGATGATTTTTAACTGTTAAATGATAAGACAATAAATTATTATATTTTGAAAATTTGGATTCATTAAAGAGCAGCAGATGACGTTGTCAGATTAATTATTTGTTCACTGTTTGTACAATTAACGCAATTTATTTTATGCATGTTTTTAATAGTATAACTTACCTATGATGGATTTGGGCACGCGATTTTCGATTTAACTTTGGACAATAGCCGACAATTTCGTGAGAATTCTTAGAAATTACGCTGGCATTTATTATTGAAGCGGAATCTATTATAACCCATCAGATCCGCGACACGACACTTATTTCTAATCAAGCTGTCACTAATTTATGAGAAACTGACGTTTAAGCGGATTTGACATTTAAGTGAGTAAATTGTATAATTATTTGTGCCATTTTTAGAACAAGAAAAAAACTTAAAAGCTAGACTGGTTTTAGAAATGATACACATCCAAAAAGATAAAAATTCCTTGAATGACAGATCTGACATTCAAAATTTAAGTCAAATTTACAGTGACATAATAACGTAAATCTGTTCTCTACCACTTGATTATAATTTATGTACATTTCTTTCCTCCTTCATATTTTTTACAAAATCATGTGTGCTACGTATAATTTCTATTTTTAATATAAGTTCTTAGTTACTGTTATTTACATTTTTATTAAGAAAAAATTTTGTCACTTTTATACATTTTGTAAACTTTTAAATATATAATCTTGACAAAGCCTCCAACCAGAGGCGAAACGTCGATAACATTTTTTACATAGTGTTTCATTTGCCATAAATTTCACAAATATTACTAAAATTATTAAAAAAATGGCACAAATAATTATACAATTTATAATCAACTTGAAGAAATAAGTGAATTATTTTATTTTCAAGAAGCATAAATTGAGAAGAATATAAAAACAAGAAAATTCTAAGAAAATTAAATAATCTAAGAAGCAAAATTTTAGAAGAATATATAAACAAGAAAATTCGAAGAAAATTAATTTCTCAAAGAAGTTTAGTAAGAAACCCTTGATTTAAGAAGATATCCACACACTGAAAATTCCACAATATCTCGAAAATGAACAAACTAAATTTTTATGAAGAAGTAACATGCAAATTTGGTAATTACACCACAAATATTCTTAAACAATATTCTAACTTAAACATTAAAATTGCTCAACTTAAAAACAATAGAATATTTTTGTTAAAGTGTAGGGAACACGATTTAATCCCAAATTTTTTAAATTACCTTGCTCCCAAAAATATTCATATTGATAATTCAAAATATGCTTATAAAATACATGATACTATTTTAAAATGTCAAAAATCTTGTTTAAACATTCTTATTTCCGATCATTACACCAGCATACAAAAAATTACTAAAACCCTTCAATACCTCGAAATTCAAATTAATAGAATATTACCACAAACATATAACAACTTTTTTAAACAATCACAAAACCAAAAATTTTACTATAAATTTCTTAACATAAAAAATAAACAACAACAGAAATTAATAAAACTTACTAATAAACATACTAATAATAATGATTACAATCTCTCTATTAATAAAGAATGGATACATAACATTTCTACCACTGACATTCCAACTAATGTACAAGAAATTTTACAATTAGGCCCAAATTTTACTATAAATACCCGTAATACTGAAATTCCAATTAATAATATCATTGCCACTATTGAAAGTGGTATAACTTTACTTCCATCTGAAGAAAAAAATTATATTAGAAATAAAATTTGCCAAATTATTAAAAAATTTAACAATTCTTATACAAAAATTAACAAAAATGAAAAAGAACTATTGACTAACATTAAAATTACAAAAACTTTCCTTAAAAACAACCCACAAATTATCATCTTAAAACCCGATAAAAGTAACAAAACAGTAATAATGAATTCCACTGATTACGAAAATAAAATGTTTAATCTATTAAACGACAAATTAATTTATATGCCTCTTCCTAAAGATCCCACTATTAGTTTACAAACTAAAAATAATAATTTTATATCTAAATTATTAAATGAAAATAATATCTCTTATAAACTTAGCACTAAACTTAAAATACAAAATTCCCTACCCCCACGTATATATGGCCTCCCAAAATTACACAAAATTAATATCCCACTTAGACCAATAGTATCATGTATACAAAGTCCTTTTTATAAATTATCAAAATATTTATCTAATATTTTATCTAACATCACAGGTCAAAATGAATTTTACATCAAAGATTCTTGGTCATTTAAAGAAAAAAGCAAAAATTTTTATTTCCCTGAAAATTATATATTTATTTCACTTGATGCTGTATCTCTCTATACCAATATTCCAATAAATCTAGCAATTACAATAATCAAAAAAAACTGGAATAAAATCGAACCGTTCACGTCACTTACTTTAAACAATTTTATTACAGCCATTGAACTTACCTTAACCACTACATATTTCAAATTTAAAGATAAAATTTATAAACAAACTGATGGCTGTGCTATGGGTTCTCCAATCTCAAGCACTATTGCCCAATTAGTTTTAGAAGATTTAGAAACCACTGTTATTCCTTAATTATCATTTAATCTACCTTTTTTTGTACGTTATGTAGATGATTGTCTTACTGCTATTCCTCCCAACAAAGAAAATGAAATTCTTCATCAATTCAATAATTATCATCCCAAATTACAATTTACTATAGAAATTTCAAAAAATAACCAAATTAACTTCTTAGACTTAACACTATACAAAATTAATAATTCAATAGAAACAGAATGGTACACAAAACCCACTTGGTCTGGCCGTTATATTCATTTTAATTCCAAACAACCCATTTGTCACAAAAAAAGTATCGTTATTTGCTTGACTGACAGAGCAATCAAACTCTCCAGTCCACAATTCAGACAAGATGCATTAAACAAAACCATAAATTGTTTAATAAAAAATAACTACCCAAGAAATTTTATTGACAAAATTATAAAAAATAGACTACATCATTATTATAATAACAATAACGACAATCAAAACCAAAAAGAACCTAAAAATTACATTTCTTTACCATATATAAAACACATATCACATAACATTAATAAATTATTATTAAAACATAATTTTGTAATTGCTCATAAAAAGCATAACAACTTACAATTTTTATATTCTCGTTTAAAAACTCCAATTCCAAAATTAATGAAAACTCATATTGTATACAAAATTAATTGTAATAACTGTAATAAAACATACATTGGGCAAACCAAAAATCACCTTGAAACTAGGTTAAAACAACATACTTACCAAAATAGTAATTCAGCTATCAGTAAACACATAAAAGATACTAAACACAATTTCGATTTTCACAATACTACTATTTTAGAACAAGAAAAAAACTTAAAAGCTAGACTGGTTTTAGAAATGATACACATCCAAAAAGATAAAAATTCCTTGAATGACAGATCTGACATTCAAAATTTAAGTCAAATTTACAGTGACATAATAACGTAAATCTGTTCTCTACCACTTGATTATAATTTATGTACATTTCTTTCCTCCTTCATATTTTTTACAAAATCATGTGTGCTACGTATAATTTCTATTTTTAATATAAGTTCTTAGTTACTGTTATTTACATTTTTATTAAGAAAAAATTTTGTCACTTTTATACATTTTGTAAACTTTTAAATATATAATCTTGACAAAGCCTCCAACCAGAGGCGAAACGTCGATAACATTTTTTACATAGTGTTTCATTTGCCATAAATTTCACAAATATTACTAAAATTATTAAAAAAATGGCACAAATAATTATACAATTTAAATCAACTTGAAGAAATAAGTGAATTATTTTATTTTCAAGAAGCATAAATTGAGAAGAATATAAAAACAAGAAAATTCTAAGAAAATTAAATAATCTAAGAAGCAAAATTTTAGAAGAATATATAAACAAGAAAATTCGAAGAAAATTAATTTCTCAAAGAAGTTTAGTAAGAAACCCTTGATTTAAGAAGATATCCACACACTGAAAATTCCACAATATCTCGAAACTGAACAAACTAAATTTTTATGAAGAAGTAACATGCAAATTTGGTAATTACACCACAAATATTCTTAAACAATATTCTAACTTAAACATTAAAATTGCTCAACTTAAAAACAATAGAATATTTTTGTTAAAGTGTAGGGAACACGATTTAATCCCAAATTTTTTAAATTACCTTGCTCCCAAAAATATTCATATTGATAATTCAAAATATGCTTATAAAATACATGATACTATTTTAAAATGTCAAAAATCTTGTTTAAACATTCTTATTTCCGATCATTACACCAGCATACAAAAAATTACTAAAACCCTTCAATACCTCGAAATTCAAATTAATAGAATATTACCACAAACATATAACAACTTTTTTAAACAATCACAAAACCAAAAATTTTACTATAAATTTCTTAACATAAAAAATAAACAACAACAGAAATTAATAAAACTTACTAATAAACATACTAATAATAATGATTACAATCTCTCTATTAATAAAGAATGGATACATAACATTTCTACCACTGACATTCCAACTAATGTACAAGAAATTTTACAATTAGGCCCAAATTTTACTATAAATACCCGTAATACTGAAATTCCAATTAATAATATCATTGCCACTATTGAAAGTGGTATAACTTTACTTCCATCTGAAGAAAAAAATTATATTAGAAATAAAATTTGCCAAATTATTAAAAAATTTAACAATTCTTATACAAAAATTAACAAAAATGAAAAAGAACTATTGACTAACATTAAAATTACAAAAACTTTCCTTAAAAACAACCCACAAATTATCATCTTAAAACCCGATAAAAGTAACAAAACAGTAATAATGAATTCCACTGATTACGAAAATAAAATGTTTAATCTATTAAACGACAAATTAATTTATATGCCTCTTCCTAAAGATCCCACTATTAGTTTACAAACTAAAAATAATAATTTTATATCTAAATTATTAAATGAAAATAATATCTCTTATAAACTTAGCACTAAACTTAAAATACAAAATTCCCTACCCCCACGTATATATGGCCTCCCAAAATTACACAAAATTAATATCCCACTTAGACCAATAGTATCATGTATACAAAGTCCTTTTTATAAATTATCAAAATATTTATCTAATATTTTATCTAACATCACAGGTCAAAATGAATTTTACATCAAAGATTCTTGGTCATTTAAAGAAAAAAGCAAAAATTTTTATTTCCCTGAAAATTATATATTTATTTCACTTGATGCTGTATCTCTCTATACCAATATTCCAATAAATCTAGCAATTACAATAATCAAAAAAAACTGGAATAAAATCGAACCGTTCACGTCACTTACTTTAAACAATTTTATTACAGCCATTGAACTTACCTTAACCACTACATATTTCAAATTTAAAGATAAAATTTATAAACAAACTGATGGCTGTGCTATGGGTTCTCCAATCTCAAGCACTATTGCCCAATTAGTTTTAGAAGATTTAGAAACCACTGTTATTCCTAAATTATCATTTAATCTACCTTTTTTTGTACGTTATGTAGATGATTGTCTTACTGCTATTCCTCCCAACAAAGAAAATGAAATTCTTCATCAATTCAATAATTATCATCCCAAATTACAATTTACTATAGAAATTTCAAAAAATAACCAAATTAACTTCTTAGACTTAACACTATACAAAATTAATAATTCAATAGAAACAGAATGGTACACAAAACCCACTTGGTCTGGCCGTTATATTCATTTTAATTCCAAACAACCCATTTGTCACAAAAAAAGTATCGTTATTTGCTTGACTGACAGAGCAATCAAACTCTCCAGTCCACAATTCAGACAAGATGCATTAAACAAAACCATAAATTGTTTAATAAAAAATAACTACCCAAGAAATTTTATTGACAAAATTATAAAAAATAGACTACATCATTATTATAATAACAATAACGACAATCAAAACCAAAAAGAACCTAAAAATTACATTTCTTTACCATATATAAAACACATATCACATAACATTAATAAATTATTATTAAAACATAATTTTGTAATTGCTCATAAAAAGCATAACAACTTACAATTTTTATATTCTCGTTTAAAAACTCCAATTCCAAAATTAATGAAAACTCATATTGTATACAAAATTAATTGTAATAACTGTAATAAAACATACATTGGGCAAACCAAAAATCACCTTGAAACTAGGTTAAAACAACATACTTACCAAAATAGTAATTCAGCTATCAGTAAACACATAAAAGATACTAAACACAATTTCGATTTTCACAATACTACTATTTTAGAACAAGAAAAAAACTTAAAAGCTAGACTGGTTTTAGAAATGATACACATCCAAAAAGATAAAAATTCCTTGAATGACAGATCTGACATTCAAAATTTAAGTCAAATTTACAGTGACATAATAACGTAAATCTGTTCTCTACCACTTGATTATAATTTATGTACATTTCTTTCCTCCTTCATATTTTTTACAAAATCATGTGTGCTACGTATAATTTCTATTTTTAATATAAGTTCTTAGTTACTGCTATTTACATTTTTATTAAGAAAAAATTTTGTCACTTTTATACATTTTGTAAACTTTTACAAAGCCTCCAACCAGAGGCGAAACGTCGATAACATTTTTTACATAGTGTTTCATTTGCCATAAATTTCACAAATATTACTAAAATTAAGTGAGTAAGGATATTTTCATTGATTGCCCAAATTTATATCTATCCACTATTATTTGTGTTCTATACCGCTCACAAAGTTGAGAAATTTTCAGTAAAGCGTTAATAGGGAAAGATAAATAATTGTACATAGGTATTTATTTCTATTACTTGATAGTTCCAATAAGACGAAACCAGTATGCGGATTGCTGCGCACATTTATAAAAGTTTCATTTCTATAATAGAGTTTTGCTTTTACTCGTTATTATAAAAATTACTTACTTATCAAATTTTGAGCAGCTTAGTTCTAGAAACCCATTGCGAAAAATTTGTACAAAGTGTTAAAAGGTTCGCAAGGAAGTGTGACAAATTGTAGTACACGAAGAAATTGTAAAGAACTGCTCAAATTTTACGATACAGCAGAAAGATGAGTTACAGAAGTAGGGCAAAGTAATAGCCACGATTTTACACTTCATATTTTACTTTTAACGCCCAGCTGAAATTCTTATAACTCACCCTGCGTATAGTTGCTGCTCCTATAGGATCTATAAGATTTACTGATAAAATTAATCGTACCTTCATTGCTGTTACCTTCAGCGAATCTTTTAAGATAAATAGTGAGAGAACTGAAGTTTGAGAAAAAGTGTCTGCAGCTGCATCTAAGGTGTGACAAACTTGGGTCTAGCGACAGATGGCCACAGACAATCATGATGACGTATTCGTGTAAATAAGCAAGTAATCAAATAATAGTATTTTATTTTTATAAGGAGCTAAAGTGATACTTTTTGTGGCGAATCTGTAGACGTTTAACGGAGGAACGAAGGGAGTCCGGCAACTACAGATGAACCATAAAAAGCACTTTAGCTCCGCAAGAAATACGAAATTTTTCGGCAAACCTCGATACACTTATCTAAATTTCAATAAACAAGATTATTTTGCTTGCAAGAAGAGTAAAAAATATCAATAGTGACATTAATTATTTACTATATGATAGAGTGCTTTGGATTAGCGTCAGTAAAAATTGGTTTGTTCAATCCTGCCATAGAAACATGTTTCACCCTTAGATACTATGCGAGAAAGCATTACCTTTGTTCACTCACTTCGTTTCTTTGGCAACGGGTGGGCGAAAGCAGTGAGCGAAAGTACTTTCGTTCACTCTTATTACTTTCACCCACTCCATTTCTCAATAAAATTAGAAAAATATTCAAAATTAATCATTGACATGGAAATTTATGATGGTTTCTGTAAATAATAAACTAGCTCAATTGTTGTCAAAAAATGCTATTTGTGTGCGTTTTAATAAATTTGGGCATACATTCAAAATTAATTAGATATTTATTTAATATTAAGTAGGTACTGTCAACATTTCTATTAGGTAATATGAAAATTTTTACAGGGTAAAACCAATATGTACTTTTAAAAAATATAGCACTATGAAACTTACTTGCTATGTAATATCTACTTTTTCAAAAACAAATAAAATTGTCTTTAACATAGAATATGTGGACCACAAAGAAGATGGCTCCTAATTTTCTACCAATCCATTAAAATAGGCTAAGATCACTTCCTCCGTTATAGGATGAATTTTCTTTGTATGCACAAATCACGGAATTTTGTCAGCTCGTCCATATACCTTCCTTTAGACTCCTGAGGCAATTGCATGCAGTGGCATCAGCTTCTTTTAATATCCTCCGGTAAAATTAAATCATAATTTTTTCCATATTTTCTCAGTAAAATCTCATTTTAGGTACAAATTTAGCTGAAACGTACAAAAATAATTGACTTCTTCTATCTTGTTTATTATTTATAGTAACGATAACCATAACAATGATGAAACACACTCTCTGTGTTATTATGTTGTATACCTGCCCAATTGTCAGACCAATTTGAATTATTAATTTTGAATATTTTTGAAATAATATTTAGTTCAGTGGCAGGATTGAACAAAACGTTATACAGCAATCATGGAGAAACCGTTTCGCTCACTTATTTGCCTTTGTACACTCGCCTGGCGTACTGTAATAGTTATTTACGAAACGAGTGCGAGAAGACATGTTTCGCGCATGAGCGCAATGTTTGAAGCACGAGCGACGAAGGAGCAAGTGCTTCATTTGCGCGAATGCGCCGAAGACGTCTTCGCGCATCGAGGTTCGTACAATATTTTTTGAAACGAACATTATAATTTTTTAATTATTATCTAATACGTTTCCAATTTAAAATTTCAAAAATCAAGTTGCTACATTGACAGATTTCCGTTTGACAATTGTAGAAAATGACATTTGGTTTAATTTATTGAATTGAGTTGTCAAAGTGTCAATCGAATTAATAGCGATTTATCTTTATTCTTTCACTATTTTCAACATCCAAATTGGAGAAATGGCGTTTTGTTAACCAAACTTTATTACTATCAAGTCAAATTATTTCTAGAAAGCCTGAAAGGGCCAGTGCTTTTTGCTAGATTTCGCGCACTAGTGCGCGAACACTGTCGGGTCTGTCGGGTTCGCGAAATGTCATTTTGAGAGCGGTGAGTTCAAAATAACTATTACAGACTTGTCAGTAGAAAAACTCCTGGTTGCTAACCACATAAAGTGACAGTTTAGTGTCGTTCATAGAAACACTAAAGCCATGTTTATTTGACGTCTGCCGAAAAAAGACATTTTCTATGGTCATGCAAAATGTAGACCATTAATGAAAGCAAAATGTTTCCAAGAAGTGATCATTCACTACTTTAGTGCAATAAAGATTTTATCAAAAAATAAAGTGTCTTATTTATTATTATTTACCTGCTTAACTATTAAATAAATTGATAGACAGACAGATTATAATTTTCTATATATTTTAAAAAGTATAAATATGTACGTATTTAGTTAAAAATACCTGATTTGTAAGTTTCTGTGGACGATATTTCAAACAGAAATACATATTATTAGGTAAATGTTCTGGTCTGGGGCCACCTCGTTTATTAGATACACTAAAAGGCATAATAAATTAACGTTTCGACATTCATCTGGGTGTCTTCGTGGCAAGCTGATCTGTAATTGGGAGTATGTCTTTTAGTGGCAGAGTACGGAAGCGCTCTGGTGTCATGTATTATTTATTTTCCGTTAACGGATCTCTTTTTCTGTTATAACGGATCTCTTTTCCGTTATAACTGATCTCTTATTCCATTATAACGGATCTCTTTTCCGTTATAACGGATATTTTTTCCGTTATAAAGGATCTCTTATTTCCGATATAACGGATCTTTTCAGGTCAGTGTCTTCATTTAAATCAGTGCAACAGTTGGTAAAGTAGGTACTTATTTGTTAGTTATGACCGCTGTCCGCTACCAACATGGCCGATAAGTGGATATCGATATTGCATCGTAAGTCACTTGGCGAGGAACACCACACTGCACACCGGTTATGTAAAATGACACTTATTAATACCTACTTAATACTATAGAGTTCTTGGAAAGTGTTATAAAGGAAAAAAAAACCGTTATACGGAAAAAGATTCGTTATATCGGAAATACGAGATCCGTTATAACGGAAAAGAGATCCGTTATAACGGAAAAAGAGATCCGTTATAACGGAAAAAGAGATCCGTTATAACGGAAAAAGAGATCCGTTATAACGGAAACAAATCCGTTATAACGGGAAAATATTCGTTATAACGGAAAATGAAAATAAATAATACGTGACACCAGAGCGCTTCCGTAGCAGAGAGCCTGGAACAATTAATAATATTTCTGTTAGGTTCTATACTTTCAGTTTCTGGGCGAGAATTGTTGCTTCCATAAATCTAATATGGAAACGTCTTACTTTAAAAGTGAGGAAATGTCGCAGCACAATGTCAGTGTTACAATCTCAATTAAGTCTCGCATAAGAAGCACAAGACTAATATTGATCAGCAGTTTGAAGTTGAATACTCACAGAGCTCTTGAAAAGAAGTTGCTTTCTTCTATAGGCCTGTCAGCATTGATTTCTTTATTGATTTTAAAATCAGTTTTACCATCAGTTTCGCAAACTTTGTGCTCAGCTGCAAACTGTATTTTCTTGACTCCACTTCTTTATATCTAATAACAGTAAATTTGAGAAGAGTGTACTTTCAATGCACAACCTGTTGCACAGCGATAACAAAATTGCTTAAATATATTTCTTGGAATAATAACGAGGGGTAAACCGCTGAGCAAAATTTGTACACCAGACATCCCCTTTTTCAAATACATCCTTGGACATCCTCGAAAGTTCCCGGACATCTTCGGAAATCCCCGGACATCTTCGGAAATCCCTAAATATCCCCGGACATCTTTGAACATCCCTGGACATCCCCGGACATCTTTGAATATCCCCGGACATCCTCAGATATTCCGCCAAATAAAAACGATTTCGACTTTATATTTGGTCACACAATCCCTCATGCTCTTTAAGGTTCGTTGGAATTTTTACGGACTATTATACTGTAACGAACCCTACCCCACCCTTGCAGATTCTGCTCACTTGCGTAATGTCTATCTACCTGTTCAGTGCTGATTAATTAACCTAATTAAATTTTACCTAAATACCTGTCGAAGTGGCCACATGACTGTCTATTACCTACGTTGTGTATTACCTATGCCATTACAGATCCCATTACTTTGATAAGAAAGAATCACAAGCGAGGATGTTAATAATAGACTTATAGACACAAATAAAGTTGAGACATCAAGATTTATTCATATCTTCGAAAACATTCTTAAATTATCGTTAATCATTTTGGGTACAAAATCAGATTGGTTACCATCTTCAGTCATCATAAATAAAAAGTGTTTAGAATTCTCTATCGAGGTGCAAAATATATTAATTTATTATAATTTATTACTGACAACAATCAAACAGCTGTTGTGAGGGTTTTGTTCTTTAATGTTTATTGGCGTTATGCTAAACGGTTATCGCTTTTATAACGAAACCAGTATGATGTCTATTATAGTGGTAATTCTTAGATGGGTCGCTAACGAAGCTGACCCATCATCCCCGCCTGCTGAACGTTTATCTGGCTTAAGGTATACCAGTGGGTCTCTTCTCGAATATCACATAATAAAACACAATACATGATTATTTTAAATATAATAGAATAATTTATAATTATGCATTTATTGAACTAAGATACTTGAAGTCAGTAATAAGTGCGACCATTTGGCCAGTTTACAAATCACGACGTTTTATACACTTTGTATTATAATGCAGTTACATCAAATATACAAAATAATAAAATAGTATTCAGACATGCCTGGTAAAATCACTTTGAACTTATATTTATGTTAAAATTAATCTATTTTCTATTTCTATTCTATTTTCTAATCTGCCCCAAAACTTGCATTTTCCTCGTAGTCAATGTCATTCTCGGTTTCATCGAATGATGTTATATGAAGTTATTGCCTATCGTATAAGTAGGGTGCCTAAATAACCACTGCCTCCAAATTCGTAGACAAAATACACTAGATATACGAAATATCATACAATCTTATTATTTGAAGACCAGCAACTTACCACTACAATTTAATTCAATATTGTTGTTGTTGTTAATAAACTTGTGCAGAAAACACAAAACCTTCTACATATAACTTAACCTAACCTCAAAATATAAACCAATACGCATGCGTAATGCGGTCGATCGTACAGATTTCGCAATAAAACTTCAGAATGATTGCTTAGACATCCTCTGACATCTCCGGACATCCTCAGATATCCCCGGACATCCTAGGACATCCCCAGACTTCTTCGGACATCCCTGGGACTCACATGGACATCCTCAGACATCCTCATACATCCCCAACCATGTACACCAGAAATCCCCAGCGGTTTACCCCTCGAATAATAATGAAAGCTGCAGATCTCACAGAACTCTCAACAAAACTATCTACCTGGAAAGGGAAATTTGTGGATTTTCATTTTGTTAAAGTGAAGTAAAAAACGTATTAAGCAAAACGTTATACGCTACAGAAGGCAGGGCACGAGAAAGAAAATAGAAATAGATTGTCAGGAGCACGGAACAAATTTGCTGTGAGAAATTGGATTGAACTATATACGCCTAAGGATTAAGGGCAGATAAAGTTAGTGCCTTTAAACATAGTTTTATTGTCTTGCTCCTATTATAGGTACCGGTTCTAATTCTTCCGCTATCTGATGATAAGAATATTGGATATGTATTTGGTTGTTCGAGTCACCCATCCATTTTATTTATATTTGCTAGTTAGTTAGGTACTGAGTAACTAATGTAATAAGATAATTATTATTTTACATAAAGCACATCTCTTCAGTTGTAAGTTGGTACTTCCAAAGCGCGTGCTTCGTGAGCCATTAAAAGTCCATTGAACATCCCTCAATTTGATTCCAGGAGATATTTCAGATGAGTTCATTCCAGCCAGGGTAATAAAGACAGGTATCCACACGGAGCGCTCGCTCGTGGAACCTTTTCGTTGCCATTCGGATTAGAGAGAGACAGAGCATAGAGGGGGCCGGCCGCAAAATATTTAGTTAGCCCGCTTGTGATTTAAAACTCATAAAATTTGATAATAGGTAACTGGACTGAGTTTATACCGAGGTTTATACATTTAATCGAGATAAATAAAAAGTAGCTTACCGGATAGAAGAAATACTTTCATATAGTGGTAGTTTATCATTTCTATTTGAAGGTATATCTATACATGTATTCGATTTCATAATGAGTAGACGTTCATGTTATAATGGGTATGGGAAGGATAAATAAAATAACGCAAATTGAACTTGGTGAAAGAATTATTACTTTTTGGAATAAGTAGGTACCTACATATTTAGAACAAAAAATAAGCACATTATATTAGATCTTAAGTACTTTGTACCTACTTATTATAACACACAATAAATAAGATAAACAGTTACGCTAATATGATTTCAATTACAATGCATCTAAATTAAATCAAATTGTAATCTTCGAATACACTTAGAAAAGGGGACGCATAATATAGATATGTTTCACCAACTTGGCGTAATTGTCTGGTTCCTCAAAGTTAACCAAACGGTGAAAAAGGAGTAGGATAGTCTATTGCATTTCCCCTTTTGGTTACCTTTTTCGGCAACTGGACAATTACGCAAAGTGGAGCGATATACAGGGTGATTAATAACGAGTGTAAAAGATTTCGAGGGCTGATAGAGGAGGTCAAAATAATAAAAAAAACCGACGAACGTATCTCCTAAAATTATTTCTCGAAAAAAAAACTGATTATTTTCAATATTTCCGAAACTAAGAAAGCTGTTAAATCACGTATTTGCTAGTTAAAGATCTATCTTTCCTAGGAATTTTCTTTCCCCATTGTTCCAGTTTGTTTTTTGGTATAAAAAGCAACGAAATTTTATTAGCATTGGAGACATAACCGCTATGACAGTTCGGTACGACACATCACTTTCCCATTTTCACGTAACAGTAATAACACAACACCTGTCCTAAATAGTTACAGAGGTTGGTACCTAAATCAGAACATTATCACATTTGCTAAAAAGTAAAAACAATTCAGTAACTGCGAACAAGTGTCAGCCGCAATTTGACATTATTAGTTTAACTAATCTGTTTTATAGCATTATTGATACAATTTTGCCAAAAACTGACAACATTAAGTACCTATATTCAATAATACAATAACGACATATAATAAATCATATTACATATATGTATGTAGTGATTGCAGAATTGCGAATAATTAAAATACAAGAGCTTAACACAGTAAACCCACATGCACTTCTGCACATAAGTTACATTGCCGCGCTTTCGAAGCACGCCCTCTATGCTCCGTCCTTTTCCATGCCTCTCGCTCGCACACTGACTACGACTTGGGTCCGCCACCGCATGCAGCCCAGGATAGCTCGTGCGGATACCTGTCTTTATTACCCTGATTCCATCTATACATTCGTTGACGAGTTCGAAGGCTAATGTCGTTAATTGATATATCAATTAACGTTAACACTAACATCTAATTTCTACTCTTGAGCCAGAACATAGTGCAAGTTGACATTTGTTTGTTAGGCCATTTCCTGATTAATTTGCACAGTTAGACGATAATTAGTGAATTCTCTTCAATAATGCAAACCCAAACACCGTAAAGTGAAGCATAACTGCTATTAGAGATTCATCGTGTTTAAAACAGGTCAAAGCAAATTAAATCAAGTATAAAGCGCTTAGTACTACCATTAGAGTTGGCTGACAGCAGTATAATTATTAGGGTGGTCATATCAAAGATCCCATTTCCTTTTTGTCTAGTTAGTATTTAACTCTTAGTTTCATTTGTGTCATCCGCACCTTATGCGCACATTTTGTTTGTTACGGCACTAAATTTTGAATTACGTTTCACGCTACATCTGTACAAGATGAGTCGGGTTAACCCCCATGGATTATTTCGTGCTCCAGATTATACAATGGCTTTCCCGTATTATCTGGAATGGTCTGACTTTCCATCGTTTCTCTCCATGTAGGATGCCTCGTAAATCTATAAAAATATATGTAGAGGTTGTATTGGATTAAAAAGAGAGCGACTAGATGGTACAGATATTTATTCTTATTGGCGAATCAAACGTCAATTTTTATTTTTGAATCTGATTAATAAATTCGAATCGAGGTGTACTCGTTCAATAAATATCGATTCGATTCCAATCGATTTGTTAATGCATATCGATTTCCGGCAACCGTCGCGTCGTGGAACGGCGGAGCATCACTTCGTTTAAGCTCGGAAGATTGTGCCAAATGAACATTGTGCAAGTCGAAGACGGTCACGAGAATTCCCGATAGTTCTAGAACCTGAAATATCAATCTAAAAACCACCCACTCAAAATGAGCCGTATATGCAAACTGCTTTAAATATTAACTTAACAATTTATTCATCGTTGTTAAGTGACTGGATCGTCCTTATTATAATATTCAGGAAGGCGAGGTGATTTCGTTTAGAGGAAATCAATTCAGCCGGAAATTTGTAAAGTTAAAAAAAAGTTTGTGTCGTGTCTGTGGGATGCTTTAAAATTACAGAGAAAGTTTACGCAACATTTGGCTGCGCAAAATATGAAAATGCCGTATTTGCTAAAAGTTTGGTGCGATTATGGCCCATAATTCATTTATACAGTTTATGTGCGAACATTTTAAATTTTCCTTATTTTGATATAAGTCACAGTAAAGCCACGGAAATAAATACACATTTCTTATTTTTACTTTTACTTTTCTTGTGATAATCGAACTGTGCAAATAAAACTTTTTATTGCGAATTTGTGGTAGCACAAACAAATATTTTAAGTTTTTAAGGTACGTATTAAAAAGTGAATTCTGCTGGGGTGGCTATACTGAGTAATTATTCACTATCAATAATTGGTTTTAGTCAAGAAGATCAAAAGGTCATAAGGAAATTCGTGAGAGGATTGGACGAGGAAGAAGAGCTATAGACAATCTGAACAGAATATGGTGGTACAAAAATACAGGCGCCGTGAGGGCCATGAATGCAAGAAACCTAATGGAATAGGTGTGCCAAGATAGAATAAGTTGAAGGCGAAATCTGGAAAACAGATAGCGATGCAAGACGTTATAAAACCGTTATACATATGAACCTCAAAGAATAACATACGAGAGGAAGAATAATAGCGTATTACGTAACGAGCATGGAAAGTGGCAAATTTCGTATTAGTGTGAAATCACACGAGTGTTTGTGAAATACACTTTCCATCGAGTTATGTACACTATTATTCCCAAGACTGCTTAAGAAAGTCAAATTTATACACAAAACAGTAACTTTATTTCTAACGATTTGGTATCTATGTTAGTAAATGTCAAGATTTTAAAGTAGCTTACTAACTATAAGCATATTGGAATAATTCCGGCCGGTTTATAAATGGCGCTCTGATTTGTTCTCTTGTCCGCCAGTTCATAAATGCCCAGTTCGTACTTAGGTCTTCCATTGAGAAGCCAATAAAATGATTAACTGTCGTACCTATTAAGACATTTTTCTGGTAAAAAGTTATTAGATTTGAAAAGATATGCGACGGGATAATTATTCAGCAAACGTAAAAAAATTCAAAGCTCTACTTTTGAATGTACTTATATACCCGTGCGATATTTATTTATAGCGCACAGCTACGAACATAGCACACGGGTGAGTGCAATTGTCAACTTTCGGGCCTACTTAGTTGTATGCAACGTGTTATTTATATTTAGTAATTTAACGTTCGGTAGCAATAATAAAGGATCTTCATTTATTTAATTGCATGCCGTATGGGTCAAAGGCTACAAAATAAGTTAACACATATCAGCTATTCTTCTTGCAACCGTCATTAGTTTTCCTTCTTGCTTCGATTGTTAAATCGTCTGCGAAGGCCAGACACTGATAGTCCTGCTTGATATGTGTTGCTTCATTTTTTATTTTGCTACTTCTTATTATTACTTCCAGTGTTAAGTTGAACAATGTTGTCGATAGAGGGTCTCCTTATCCGAGTCCTCCTTTTAATTCGAACTCTTGCAACTCGCCTTCCTTTCATGTTATTTTGTTTTTTGTATTCTCCTAGGTCATCTTTGTTACTCTGATGAGCTTTTTTGGGATTCCCGGTTGATCCAGCCCGCCATACATTTTTCTCCTACGTAGTCTATGGCATGCTTGTTTAAAGTCAAGAAAGGATGAAGGTCTGTTTTATATTCACAGTTAGTAACCTGCAGTTCCTGCAGGGTGAAGATTAAATCTGTCGCCGCTCTATGGTTTCTAAAGCTAACTTGGTACATCCCCAGGATCCTTGCGGCGTAGGTATAAACTTAGTATTTTTCTTAGTATTTGTACTACTACTTTGTAAAAGGAGTCTAGCAGAGCTATGCCCCTCTACTTTTCGCATAATGCTGAGTCCCGTTTTCTTGTATATTGGTCATAATAGGACGCTTACCTAGCCCTCCGGCATTTGCCGTTTCCTCCAGATTTGCTTTATCATTTCTTTGATTTTCTCGCGTAGTAGATTCCCTCCTTGTTTCAACATTTCTGATGTTTTTACTTCCTCCTGAGCTTTTCTTATTTTTCTAAACTTTTATTACATCTTCTATTTCTTCATTTGTTGGTTCTTCTATATTAATTCCATCTTCTTCTTCTTCTTGCAAGAGCCGTTCCTCTTGTTCTTCTATCTACCCCTCGTTTAGTAATTTATCAAAATGGTCTTTCTACTCTAGCATTTATGTTGTGCTATTAGTATTACTTCTCTGTCCTTTAAAAAAATATCTTTGTCGGCTGCAATATCCTTTCTTTATTTTTTTAACTTCTTGGTAGAAAGTCCTAACTTCTTTGTTTTGGAACATTTCCTCTATCTCCTTCAGTTTTATTTCATTGCATTGATGTATTTCTGCTCTACATAGCCCTTTCAATTATTTTCTCTTTGTAGCTCGTCACATTTTCTTCATTATTGCTTGTTAGCATTAGTTCTCTGTCTTTTCTTTCTTTCTTTCTGCAACTCTCACGCCCTATACCGCCCTATACCGCTGCTATACCTTGTCTCCACCCCAGGACGAGTGCAAATGTTGGGATAAATTTCGGGATCTTACGAAAATTTTCTCAGTTTCGCAATTTTCGATAGAATGTTTTGGAAGTCAAATGATATGGCAAGTCGGATATCTTTGCACGGGTAGACGGCGTTCACATTATATCTGTGGATTTAGATTTGCCGAAAAAGGTTATACGGGGGTTTCAAGACGCACTTAGAAAGTCTTTCTTTCCTGCGGGGGGCACCGCATACCGCATGTTTCCTGGTAAGCATAAGGTTCTCCTAAACTCCCTTTTTCGATATCTGTCGAGAAATTTAAAATCGGCCAACATTTGAAAACGTTATTAAAGAAAAACGAGAGGTGTGCATTTTCTTTTCGGGACGCTCCAAAAATGCACTTTTCGAGACGCCGGCGCCGTGGCGGATTAAATTTTTGACTCACGTTTCTTGCTAGTTGCCGGAGACTTTGTAGTATCTCACAGCCCTTTCGAATCTTTCTTAAAAAAATATTCTGGCCGCCAGCGGCGCCCGAAGTGAAGACTGCTTTTTTCGACCCCCCCTGTTTTTTCGAAAACTATCTTGTGTAAAGTAAATCGGTTCGATGAGCAGATGCGTAATCCAAAAAACAGTATTTTCCAAAGTAGCTCCCCGATCAGGATTTATTTCCACTTGGAAAATTATAAAGTTAGAGTTTGGGAGAAGAATTTGTGCCCTTTCCTGAATGAAGCTGCAATGCTCTACACGACCAAGTACTATTTTTAGAGTTTCATCTCTCCGCCCCGTCAGTGTTAGAAATGTTAAAAGTGCAACTTTCCGGTTTTTCCCATTTAAGACTTTTACCAAGCACCCCGAGGTCGCAAATCGGACGTCGGCTGGAGGAAAATAAACGCCAGAACCACTTTCATCACTCTGAAGTGATCGGAAGGGTCGCAAAAAATTTAAACTTGGACGAAATTTTTGGCCTCTTTAGAATATCGGCTTCCTTAAGGTCGTACCGTGTTTGCAGTTTTCGACAGTTTTCGACGAAGTTGTTGAGTATACAATGTGATTCAGAACGGGCGTGCCAAATTAAAATGGGTGCTAGAGGAACTCCAAATAAGACGAAAAGTTTATATGAACATAAGTTCTAAACTAACTAACAAAGATACAGGGTATAAAAGTTTTAATATTTTTTAAATATTTGTTTATTATCTTAGTAACTAGGAAAGTTATTGAGTTGAAATTTAAGGAGTCGTTTTAATTTGCCAAGTTCTAATTTTCCAAAAAAAATTGATCTGCTTGCCCCATCAGTAGCGTTGCTAAGGGGTAGGCCGTTTATTTATTTCCCCATTCCAATGTTACGCCACTGTCGAATGCAGGTGATATTAATGTATTTGAAATTTATGTTCATTTTGGGGAGAAATTGGTATCTTCAAAATTTTTCGTAAAATGTGTAGTTTTTGAATGAAATAGCTTTTTGTAAAATCGTGCACATGCACTGAAATTTTCCATAATGCAATAATGGGTTCACCGATATGCAAGGAAAGTGAAAATTGAAAAAAATTGTTTATTAAGAATAACACTAACAAAACTAACAAGAAGAACGAGAAAACACATCAATTATTACATTACGATATTTAAAAAAAACTTTTACACCCTGTGTCTTTGTTAGTAGTCACTTTAGAACATATGTTCATATAAACTTTTCGTCTTATTTGGAGTTCCTCTAGCACCCATTTTAATTTGGCACGCCCATTCTGAATCACCCTGTATAGAGAGAGAAGGAAGATTTTTGAGCATCGGTACTAAAGGAATCCATGCCCAAAAGTGAGAAATAGGAGCAAGGCTTGTTTGGTTAAGCGAGAAAAAAGAGAAGAAAAGAAATGTAAATTAAATGTAATTCCTTATAAGCCCAAAAGACTATAAATCTATTTCATTTTTATACTAAAAATGCTCTTCGGAGCTACTAGAACACATATGCGCCTTCAGCGGCTGGAAGAAGAATATGTTTCGTGCACCATGGTGCCCATCAAAATTTTTTAAAAGTTGTGAAAAATAGTTTGAATTCGCGTTCTCCAAGATGGTGAATAGACTGTCCTGAAGCACCAGGAGAGCGGCCAGTGAGATCACTGAATCTGATCCAGAAAAGCTTCTTGTGTGGAACGAGGCTGCATCGTAAGACAATCTTTCGACTCGGTATCAATTTCTGCGTTATACTTAGGTCAGTTTTGTCATCATCATAAGGTTCTCAGTCTGAAGACTGGTTGGATGCGTACCTCCACTCTTTTCTATCCTGAGCTAACCTACGCATTTCCCTAAAAGTAGAACATCCTACATCCCTAACTATTTGAGAGCAGTAGTCTAGTTTTGTAACAATGCATAATTAAAATGCCCGTTACATTCAACAAACTTGGATTGGCATTCATCATTGTTTTTCTCCGTTCCACATCCGTATGAAGAGAGAAAAGTAAGGAGCTATGTCACGAACATAAATAAACAAGAGCATAAGAAGAGTAGTGGTAACAAATTGCCACTGCGTCGATCGTTTCGATGGTAGGAATGCGAGAACGACCGCCGAGCCTATTCGGGTGCCTATAAAATCCACCAGGCAAAAGATCCCAGGAAGACTTCTCCTCTCCTGCATCCGAAGAAGAATTCTTTTCACCCGCACCCGATAAATTTTAACCGACAGGCCGTTTGAATAAGTTTAGTTCACGGCGTGTGATTTACTATTCATCTCCCGCAACCGTTTTATTCTAGCGAAAATAAAAATTCACGAGTTTACATCGATGGTATTAAATTATTGAAATCGAGGGGCTAGGTACCAATAATTAAACTAACCTGACCGGAGTTAGTCGACCTGTAGCAGAGGTGTAGCTGACTTAATTAGGTAGGTCCATTTACCAGTACAGGTACAGGAAAGTATAAACTAAATAATTTGCATATTTGCGGCGGATCATATAGTCTAGCAATGTACCAAGTGCAGCGGAGGGTTATACCACAATTTGCATATTATGTCCGGGGGTGGATCCGTCAGTTATAAAGCTGTTTGCAGGCCGGTTAATAAACCTGTCTATCACGGGATTACACCCTAGGTGTTCTGACGTATATCCCAGGCTTGAAACCCTCGACTGGTTGCACTACGTGTGCTACTACGAAAACGCCAGAATACCGAAACAGTTAATCATACGACGAAGCTACTGGTTTTCAAGTAGTAGCTGATCCCGAGGGAACAGTCCACGAGCTCGGCATATAGCCCGGTTCTCGTACGCTACTCGTTCAGGAAGCCGGTTACAGTACCGCACTGAATTTGACCACCGGAATTTCACATGTATTTTCACGTATATATTCACGTATATATTCTTGTAAATATCTATTCCACTTACATACATATAATGGAAATAGTTAAATTAATAGAAACCCTTTTAATTTGCTTATGTTTTATAATTTCGCCGTTTAGCAATAACGAACCCTCCCTTCTTGGACTTTTGAACAAGGGTATTATCGACGAATCCCACCGACCAGATGCAACCACGATATATCGTTAATAAGATATCGATCCGAGTATCCTAGCTATACAGAGCGTCCCAGGACACAAACCCCGAAACCGCAAGAGCGCGTTGTATAACTGGCTCCCGAGCATCACAAGGGATGATTCGTTGCAGTTTAAAAATATTTTGCAACTACAATATTCTAATAAATTGTACTGAACTGTTCCTAATATTAATAAAAATGATACATAACATGTGCCTCAATTTATAAGGCAGGGTTCTCAGTGGTGCGACAGCGGTGAAATTGGGTACTGGTGATATTAAGTATGTGTGTGATTAGACGTTAGCGAGGTATTATGCCAAAAATCTAATTTACAAGACACAAGATAGTGCTAAATAGAAAAATTCACAGACCTCGCATCTTACGCAAGTCTCATAGGCGTATTGAAAATACCGACACAACTGCTCGGTTTCTAAGATGTCCAACAAAAGTGATCTGTGCCGTTTCAATTCGGTATATTATTGATACAATACAATACAAGAAATGATTTGTGACACGTACAAGGCACATAGTCAAACTGACGCAATACGTTTTGTACTGTACATAATAAAAACCATAAAAAAGGTATCGTAGTGCGTTAGATTTAGAATCTTTTTATATGGACTTTTACTCCAACGCGATATCCCTCTTAAACGGTACTAGCGCTTGCCGTACCTTAGTGTACATCTGGCTAGCGCTCTCCATCCAATATATTATTATTAGCTTCCTCGACTGCGCGCGCCGCCTACAGAATCTGTCGCGTGTCGATACATTTTTCGTAAGATGAGTCCCATATACACGCGCCCAGAAGTATCTTCAATACTAAAAACCTTGATGTAATAGTTTATTGTGCTATCTTAACTTAATAAATTGTAGAACCAGATTTAATGTAAAACGTATCCCGTAATATTATTAAAGTTTACATTCACTGCACTGAAGTTATGCTATAAAATTACTTAGCGTGTATATTTGTTTCCGAGTGAACGCAGATTACATTAAAAATTCAGCCGCATCACATACCCCAGTGATTTTTAGAAGTTCTACCCCGATGTAATTCAATAAAACTTGGACGCTTTAACTCTCATTCGCACGATAAAATACCCATCCGAAGTAAAACGAGGCTGAATCTCAATTGGCGGTCTGCCCGTGCGGATGGCAATAATTCTACATAATCGCTTTGGTCGTGTTGGGCTATTTGCGGTCAGATTATTCTCTAAGACACCCCAAAACACCGTTCCACTTTCAACAAAGCTATACTTCACTTAACCACAAGGTCGGTTAATTAGTTTTGGTTTATATCCTGCATTATCCCTTAAGGACATTGTTCTTTTTATGGAAGAAACACGTTACGTCAATCATAAAGTTTTTGAGCTTTATTAAGAAACTTGGTAAGAGAAATAAATTTCTTGTATCCAAGAAAATAAAAGAATTGTCCCCTTTTCGAAGTCTGTTCGTTCCATTAGAAGGCATCAAACGTATCTGCTGACGTAGTAGTCAGTTAAAGTTAGTCGCTCTCTTTTTTTGTTCCTCTGACCCCAAATGAAGTAAATAAGCTCTAATAAAAACTTCAAGATAAAGAGGCACGATATAATTTCCGGTGGCCTAAAATAAAAGCATCTGTTTTGAATTTCCTTGTGGTGCAGAGGGAAGCTTAAATTATAAGACGAGGGTGGATTAAATAATGCTGGATGAACATTTCGTGCAAATGGAAATTTACAAAATAGCATCTGAATTAACGAATAAGATTTTCTCACAAACAGATCTTTAGAGGTGTATTGAGTTTAAAATTAACACCATTGTTTATATTCGCTGACTTGGCAGATTGGCACGTGGCTTTTAGTGTACATACAGAGAGAGTATTTCTGGTTCTATCACAGTTACATGGGTAGAGCATTCATACTTTTATATTTGAGTTATAATTATCGAGGGTACATAAGTATATCTCGAGCGAGTCTCCATATACCTAATTACGAACGAACTTCACTCAGGGGATGCTCACATATCCTGCGTCCTAGTCCTAAAGTCGGAGAGAACCAAAGTAATTTTGTATTTTGAAACCAAAAGTTATGTATAAAATGAAGTGATTAGGTTATTTAGCGTACCGCAGCCCAGTTTCAAATTACAGAGATATAAACAAATTTTTTGCGTTATAGTATGATTTCTTTCATTTACTTGCTGTGAGTTTATTGGTTACAGCGAAAACTGCATAAAAATTAATATTAGGCTATATTAGGTCGTTCGAGGTTACTAAGATATGCCCCCAAATGAGAGAGCGATAAGCAGAGTGTGTGAAGTCATATTATCTCATAAGCAGTTACAACCATTACTTTGTCTCTTCTTTTCGGCCACTTATACAACGTTGAAAATGTCCGTGCTCGGTCGCCACTTATGTAACATTGCTGGTACAATGGCGTATCTTAATCCTCGGCGGTGCTTCTGGATTCGGACCCTTAGATATACAGCTGTATCCCTCGGTATCACGTATTGGGACAGAGTGTATACCTACGGGTCGTTCGCTTATGAACAACTTCTTTCGTTGTATCTGGTTGGTATGAGACTTATTCGTTGCTACCCTTAGCTTTCAGTCGCAGAAAGGGTAGGGTTCTTTTACTATTGCTAAACGATGATTAGGATAACAACACCTAAGAAAATTATATGGGGATTCTATTACTTTAACTATATACAAGATAAAATGAAAAGAATAAAATAATATTTACAACAAAATCGGTATTTACATGGAATTAAATGGGTTTTCTTTATGAAAATAAAATCGGTTTTCGCGGTGTATCCTGATTGGACACGCCACGGGCTCATAGTATGATCAAACCAAATTTCTGTCGGTTTCGTGGAGTTTACGTGATAGCCTCAGAGTACAATTTCCTCTGGAATGTTACCGGGTTATACGTATCGGGGAAATAGACGGTATTACAGCTGGATTGTACTAAAGGCCGCCGTTTCGGCCAGGTGTGATCGATTCCCGCCGGTATGTCGTCTCGTTCGTTGACCTATGTCACCACGAGATTGCCGAATCGATCCAACCCACACCAGCAGACACCCTTAGCTCCTGCTGTATCTATTCCCTACGCTACGCAAAGCTGGATCTAATCCACTCGCAACTATGTTGTGTTTGATAGTTAATATTACTGCAATACCAACTATCACACACCGGGCACTTACTCAAATTTATGTATTGCATATCAGATAATCACACGGCGAACTTAGGCAAGTTCAATCAAGCGGCCAGCATCATCTCGGATGCTGGGAGTACTGGTCCTGACTGAGGGCCGGACGACCAGGTACTGAATTTCTTCTCGGGATCCTCCACTTTTATAAGCGGAGAGTGGGGCTAGCTTCGGCGGTTCACTTTCAGATTTCTAGCGGGAGGAGTAGTGCCGGATGAAAATACATGACGTCACATTAGTGCCGGGCGCAACTACCATCCATCTCGCTTGACTGCTATCTCGTACCGCGCGCGTGCTTCTCTCACCCGTGTTGATGAACACAGATGACGTACCTAACTTCTGAATCGCGGCGTGACGTCAGAACGTCCAAAGTAAACACTAATCAATTTTGATTATCCAAGGTGTTTACTTTTGCAACGTTACACAGTACACACTATTAGTTACAAAAGCGCCCCAGGTGTTTACTGCAACATCAAATTACACTGTCCGGTAATTATGTCATATACCAGTTGTTTTCGGAAAAACGGGACAAAAAGACAGAAAAAATCAGAAATTGTTGGTACCGAATAAATCAGGAGTAAGTGGAATTAGTAGTGAATTTTACATCAATCTGAAGAACTGTTGTTTGAACTGGTATTATGATATCACTGAGGACATTATCGTCATAGTACGCCGGATAGTGACATCAATCTTAAAATGATTTTAGCGTGTGGCAGAGGTTGTAAATTTGGTAGTTTGTGTGATGCCCAGCCCAGCCCGCGTTGGACATTTTACAATTGACATGTCTTCAAAAATTTCAAAGGATGAATAAGTTAACCTAAATCTTTTCAGTGCCTCTGCCTTATGATTAAATTTATTAATTGAATCATAAAAAACGAGAAAATACCCGAAGTAGGCGTGGAAGTGTTTGGAAAGTAGGCCTACTTAGATTCAAACGAGCTGAAATTACTAAGAAGAGCTACTTTTCCAAACATATTTAAAACATCTGCCTCTTATCTGAGACTGTTCATGATCTCTGCCTAGGATATTTACTTATTCTTTATGATTTAATTAATGAATTTAACCAAAGACAGGGGTACTGAAAAGATTTAGGTTAACTTTTTTCTTTCGTATTTTTGAAGGCCTGCCAATTGTAAAATGTCCTACGCTGGGGTCTCACACGTGGATATTCCTGATTTCCAACAGACAATTTACAATTTCATATGAATACGAAGGGCGCTGAAATGAGTTACAAAAATTGTCGCTATCCGGCGTACTATCAAGGAGACCAATCCGTATTACCCACTCGTCTTGTTACTGGCACGATTTCGTTCCGAATTTCAAATGAAATGAAATTACCGTAAGAAAATCTAAGCGTTGTTACTCCGCTTTACAGTGTACTCAATCTCACATCATGAACTGTCAAAACACACGCAATGAGTGAGTGACGTCATCGTCGCCGATATAAGTTTGCTTCATTCTTTTCGAAAACGAGCACTTGACTTTTTCTCATTTCAAGTTCTTCTGCAGAATACGTACTTGAAGATCTCTTGAAGGAAGGCTCGAAGGTGAAGAAATTATTTTGTTCGGACTTGTGGATATTTTGATGCTGTGTTATATCATACTACATTAACCGTTAAGCTGGTAATTATCTAAAATTAACCTATGCTGTAATTAATTTTACGATAGGAGAAAAAGTTAATAGGTCAATTAAATTTGCAGGTAATTTACAGCTAATATAAATACATAATAATAAGTAGAAGTTGTGAATGTCGGTAGAAAACTGCAAACTTTTGGACTTCTCTGTAGAAGATTTCTATATTCCAGGCATAATTTTGGAGTTTGTTGTTGTTCACTTTAATTTTTTTTTTTAATTTGATATAATAAGAAATTTTGCTGCATACATCTAAAAATTTTACCTAGATGAATGCATTTTCCAGTATTTACTTACCTACTCTGTTTCAGTCATTAAATTAAGTAAATGCATTATTACTATGATCGTCACTCCTTGATATGTTCCCTTGTACTCATTTCTCGCTTGTAAAATGTGTCTTACTTAAAGCATAGGGTAAGGTTGCACATATTAAACCATTTTTAACAAAACCGCTGCAACTTGCGAAAGAAAGAAAAATCAACCTAAATATCCACTGGACATTAAAACACATATTTGTGCTATTTAACAATCAAAAGGCACTCCGATATTTGCACGGTACCAACGTTTTGCAACTAATTTTTCTATTTCATTGTCAAATGGTACCTTTGCACGTTTATTACTAGGTATTTCGTAAATGTCGGAGTAGCATTGATTTTGATATGCCGCAGGCATAAAACAAATTTAGGCATTGCCTAGGCATTTGCTACTTGCCATGGCAAATAGCAAGATGGTAAAGAATCAACAAAATTTTGCTATCTGCTTACGAATTTCGCATTTGAATCGGTCAGGTCTGGTGAGGTCACGTCAGTTCAGCTCACAAGTCAAGTCGGGTCAATATTTCAATTTATTACCAAAGTGTAAAATCATATATGTGTCATTTGCCTAGGCATTCGCTAAGTGCCATGGCAAATAGCAATTGCCTAGGAAAACGACTATTTGCCTGAAATTGCTTTATGCCGACGACAGATACTTTGTAATGGCGACTACATTGATTCAAGCCTGTCGTAATATCATTTACGAGATCATTTCCATGTTATCTTGTGACCATTTTCTACCATACTTTCTCCTTTTCGACATCTAAATAAATTAATTACCAATCAGTTGTTCAGGTTGAACTCCGGCCCAATTTGGGATACTGTTGTGGGTTCAACTTGGGCAACCACAGGTCAGGTCAATTTACACTATTGAATTCGTTTACAAACTAAAAATAATTTTGTAATTCCAAAGGGTTAATAAACGACCAGGACATTTTTTTATTTCATACCAATTTTATACTTTTTCTTATTTTGTTTAGCGGTGGTAAATTTCCATAGACACACACCCCATTTATTACATGTAAAGAGGTTATTATAAAGAGTTGCGTGGGAAAATGTTTATGTGAAATGAATTAGAGGGTTTGCTACCAGACTTAGCTCTACTCGAAGTACACTTTTTAACTACTGTGTGTAGAGATCGATGATATCGATGCAAGCAACTAAATTAGGCAAGGTTCAATGTGGGCGACTTTACTTTATTATGCTACAACGATTACTTGTCTTTTTCGGAACGCCAAATTTTACAATGGCGTATTCTATTCTATTCTAGTCCAAAAACGGTGCTTCTGGATTCGGTCTCTAAATATGCAGCTGTATCCCTCCGTGTCACTTATTGGGATACGCTGTATATTTAGGCGGGTCGGTTCGTTCTCTTATGAACGTTTTCTTGAGTTGTATTTACGGTCAGGTCGGTAAGACTTAGTCGTTGATCACCCTTATGCTCTTAGTCGCAGAAGGGCGGGTGCTATTACTAGATTACTATTGCTAAACGTGGAATAACAAGACATAAACAAAATAAAATGGTACTCTATTAAGTTAACTATTTACATTTTAAATAATTGAATCGATAAAAACAGAATGGGTATTTACAAGAATAAGAGATATTTACATTGAAATAAATAGCGGTTCTCACGGAGTATCCTTAATAGATAGGAATATAAATAAAATACGAGATATTTACATGGAAATAAAACGCGGTGTATCCTGATGGTGCGCTACGGCCCGTCGTGTGATCAAAACTGAACATTTACGGTGTCTCGGAGTTTTCGTGGAAGCACCGAACGGTACCGACTCCGAGCCGGGTTTCGGGGCGATTCTCGTCAAAGCACGCGAGTGCAATCACCTGAGGGAACGCCGCTAGCTCTTCCGTCGCAAATAAGTAAATGTTCTACCTTAAGATTTCACCAAAAGCCGCCCATTACCCGGATGCGATGATTTGCACCGGTATATCGTCCTGTTACAGGCTCTAGGACCACACAGGAATAGGCAGATCGATCTAATCTTCATAGACAGACACTTTCAATTCTCCAGCATGAACATATTTTACTTATTTGATTCGGACGAGGTAGGCCAGCCAAATTATGACTGGTTAGAATTTACTACAACGGTTTCTTACTCAAAAGTTAAAGGACGGTTACTATCAGTCGATCACACGGTAAAGTCAGAACGGCCGATCAAGTACTACTAGGTCGGATGTCAGCGGCCAGCATCATCTGTGATGCTGGGAGTATTTGTTCCAGCTGAGGGCCGGACGGCCAAATACTGAATTTTCTTCTGCGGAGCACCCACTTTTATAAGAGGAAAGTGGGGGCTGCGGTTTGACGTCGGATTCTTCTACGTCAGCTGTGGTGGCGGATGCAAATTCAGCACGGATTCTTGCCATCTCGTAAAAGTGGGAGTCAAGAGTTTCTACGTCACATCAATGCCTCGTGCAAAGATTGGTTTGGGAATTCCGTCATCTCGCGTGACGTCAGTCACACGTGGGGCGTGTTTCATTCTTTCATCGGTGCATGCGCATACTGGCAAATTTATCCTTTTGATCGGGGCTTTCCTCTGTTTCAAGTTACCCGTAGCGATCTCGTAGAACAATTTCGGAATGCCACTCTAAGTTCATTAGAGCTCTTAGGCATTATGTCTGTGCATTGTTACAATGCATCTGCGCAGACTTCTAGTAACAAAGGGCATTTCGTCCCAGTTAAAAACTGGAATAAGAAATTTTATATTTCACCTACATTTCTGTGGTTTCATCGGTCAGATTTGGTCCCACTAGGTTTAGTCAAATCAGTCAACGTCAGCATTATAAGTCAGAATCTGTTAAACGACATAATTTCTTATTAACTTCTTATGCCGTGTTTTCATAAGAAGCATAGAAAATCTTAAGTGTTTAGGCACTATAATGACTTCACTGGGAGACTTTTCCAAACAAAGTTAAATGGGTATTTGTTTCCTAAAATATCGGGCAAACTTAAATGATCTTCTCTCCAACCGACAAAATCTCCGAAATCGCATAACTACATTCAAATTGTTTTATACGGTAAGTTATCTTTTTCTGATATCTAGGAAGTGAATGCTGAGCATCAGCTGTAACTTATTTTGGTGGTAGTGGGCAAACTTTATACCTACAACACTATACAATGTACTTCCAAATTAAAGTGCATATTAGATACGAAAATATTGCGAAAATATTAAGGTCCACCGTAACACTTTTTATGCTTAATTACAAGGTTATTAATTTTTACTGAATAACGATTCAAGAGTAACTTGAATTTAAATTATTTGACGACAGCTTTGGAATAAATTGCTTACGATGTTTCAGCTAGACTTTTACGATTTATATAGTTAAAGGTATCGGAGCTCCAAGATCAACCACGTTCGATCTAAAGTCTAAACCATTAAAAGTCCCGGCCAGAGTGACGCTTTCCTATCGTTTCATATCCACCGCTAAAAATAAGAAGGAGAAACGATGTAATTTTGTCTCGTTACACATTTATGTCATATAAAATTTTCAAATTCTTTATTATATCGCGCGAATCTTTCACCATGATTCTATTTTACGTTTTCATCATAATTGTGATTAATACACGGAGATCGGCCATTCTCAGCACGAAAACCAAATTACCCACTAAATCCTATTCGTGCGGTTGTATTCATTAAATATTTAAGGCCCAGTTATACGAAAATCTCGTAAATTTCTGCGAACAAACTGTGTATCTTTGTTCCTGTTGAAACGAGCAGAGAATTCATGAACGAAATTAAGAAATGGTTGCACGTGGGTATCCTTGACTTTCGTGGCATTGGCACAGATCAACATGTTGCCAGGTACTAGCCCAGTTATTATACAGGACGAGCTTTTTTTGATTTCCACTACAGGGATCTTGGAAACTAGCAGAGATATAAGGTAGGTTAAATGCGGAAAGAAGTGTAGTTCTTTGAACTTAATAAATGAGCAATTTCAAATTTTTGAAAATTTGCATAGTCTTCTAAACATACAATAAAGAACCCGATTGTCGCACAAAATATGAAAATATGGCAAAAGAAAATGTTGCGTAGAATTAGATTTACTACTATCTCAAGTGGTCAACAGTCCAATGATACCAGTTGTGTTCGACTTTTGACCATTTGAGATAGTACTAAATCTAATTCTGTACAACTTTTTCCTTTGGAATTTTTTCAAATTTTTCATAGTCGGCTAGAATATATTTTTAAATAATTGCAAAATTAGAATTTTCCATTTTATCTAGCAGACTTTGCAAATTTTCGAAAATTTGAATTTGCTTATTTATTAAGCTCAGAGAACTGCACTTCTTTCCTCGTTTAGCTTACTTTCTATCTCTGCTGGTTTTCAAGGTCCCTGCAGTGAAAATCAAAAAACTAACCCTGTATAACTGAATGTTATACTTCGAAGCTTGTTAAGGAAATATCGAATTCAAGCGAACTCGAATTCGCAGATTATAAGCTGCTTAAAATTTAATTGCGTTGGCATATAACATGATATATTAATCGTTCAAATTAAATTAAATTTATGGACGGGTTTGTGTGACACTGCCTCTTGAATAAAGTTAAAGAGCTTTGGAAATCATAAATACTTAGGTATTTAGTTTCAAAACTTTAGATCGCTAAAGTGTCCTAATAAGGAATATATGTATAAATGTTACAGTACAAGTATGAAATCAGTTATTCTTTATAATAACCAGTTATTCTATGAAATAACTAAGACAATCCATTAAATTGTGGAATAAAGTTAGATTAATACTATTTGTGGTTAAGGTATACAATAACGGAGGTCTAAACGTTGTCCTGACCTTACTTGACCTGTCCTGACCGTTGAAAAAGAAAGAAAAGCTTATGATCGTGATTTTACAGTTTAAGTAACTAGTTATTTCATAAAATAGCTGGTTAAAGTATTGCATTTTTTACTTTAACGGATGACGCCTGGTAATTTATGAAATAACTTCCTAGTTATTTCATGAAAAACATGAAGGAGGAGCTGATGTGTGGAGCTCTCGCTGGCGCAATTACGGCATGACATCCATCATCAGGCTGGGTGCAACCTGATATTTTCACTAAATGGTTCGCTCATTTTATGAAATCCACCAAACCCAGTGCTCGTGACCCCATTCCGCTCCTTTTGGACGGTCACTATTCTCACACGAGGAACATCGAGCTCATAGATTTGGACAAACAAAACCACGTAATTATTTGTTTGCCAACACATTCACCTCTAGATGCAGCCTCTAGATGGGTGTTTTATATCTCCCCTGAAAAGTTTCTACGCCCGGGAATTAGAGAATTGGCTTCGGGAAAACGAATTGAACACTTTTTTCCAATACCGAACAACCAGTTCTATGCGATACCTACCTACCTACCGTCGCTGCTGGTTGCGTTACAACTAACAAGGTACTTAAACTGCCCTATTATTAATTCGTAAACTAGCAGGGCCGTCCGAAGTTATGGAAACCGGCTCCGGCAACAATACACCTATAAAACTGTAACCGGCAATAGTTACAGAGGCACTACCTTCTAAATATATAAATTTAATAAAAGAGTACATAAAAGGAACACAAAATCATTTGATACGAAGTGTTTGTCAACTTAGATAAGAATTTAATATAAGATTTGTTACAAGTGTGTGGGTTCATGAAGGTTAAATTTATAGCCTAGTATATGAGCGGGATATAAAGTATACCTACCACATACCGTGTGACAAACTTCCATGTGTACATGGGGAAATAACATGGGCAATTACATTTTTGGGGATTCCTGCTCCCCATGTGTAGTTACAGTGGTGGTAAAGGTAGCAATCGAAAGATTATTTTTTTCTGCGTATGAGGATATCAAAAACTCTACAACTTTCCAATTTATTAAAGCATTAAAAGCAAAAATTACATTAATAATTTTCTAACTAAAACACAGAAATTTATCAGATTATCCATGACGGACGTCTTTGATTTTTATGGATTTTCTGAACTGTCAACATTTAAAAATGAACAAAAATATTTATTCAGTTCAAGAAAAGGTTTTCATTGTGAAAATATTTTACGGCGGCAATAGTTTGCGCGTAGTCCGTGCCTTATTTTCTGTAAAATTCAATAACGGTCCTATTCCTTCGGTATAACAACAAATAATTTAGTAAGAAATTTGAAGGCTGGGAATCTTTCATCGAAAGAAGTTAATTTTTACTGATACATAAACTTGTTTTTTTATTTAGATAATTCTCATTCACATTATTATTGTCATTACTTATAGTTGACAATTAATTGATTACTGGTGTGGATGTTTCGTTGGTGAATGCTGGTCCATAGTTTAGGGTAAATTATTGTAGGTGTCGTCTAACCTATTAAAAAGTTTTTGGGAAAATGTTAAAGCAGTAAAATTAAATAATAAAAATTAAATTACTTTAATTTTACTGCAATTATGAAAAATTTAACGAGCGGCAACATTTGTTTATTTTGCTCTAATGAATTTTGTAATCTGGCAATTTAATACTTATTTATTTCATATCTAGGTAAGGACAAAAACTTATTAATATACAATGAAATTAAAGCAACATAAAAAAAGAAAAATAACTATAACAAATATTCAAATAAACCCCCATTCTGTATCAGACAGTATCCCAGCCTATTATAGAAAGAATTTCTCACATTCGCAAGTTTCCGATCGTTTATTAAGTTGCATTCCGCAAAAATAGCATTCCTTAAAGAATCAAAATTTTGGTGACGAGTTTTATAAATCTTATTTTTTAAATGACCCCACAAGAAAAAGTCACACGGTGCCAAATCGGGAGATGTAGCTGGCCAGTTTATAGCACCACCTCGACCAATCCAGCTCTCTGGAAATATTTCATTTAATAATTCCCTCACTTGTGCTCCAAAATGTGCTGGGCATCCGTCACGTTGAAACCAGACCTCCCGATTCGCATGTGCAACTTCTTCTAATGCAGGGCCAATACGGTTAATTAAAAGATCTAAATAAGCTTCTGAATTTAAATTTCCCTGTATTTCAAATGGTCCTATAATGCGATTATTAAAAATGCCTGCCCAAATATTGATTTTATGATGGTATTGCGTTGTAGTGGCTAGATATATTCTGGGATTTTCCTGGGCCCAATGCCTAACGTTTTGTGAATTTGCCTCTTGATTTAAAGTGAAGGTACACTCATCGGTAAAACAAATTGATGAGAGGAAGCTGCGATCCCGATTAGCCCGTTCTTGCATTTCTTCACAGAAAGTTTGCCTTGATTCTTCGTCAAAAGGAAGTAACTCTTGGTGACATTGGAATTTAAAGGGATGATATTTGTTTTTTTAATATGTTACGGACAGTTTCTCTTGAAACATTACATTCTAGGGCAATAGAACTTAAACTAGATGTTGGACTAGCAGTTATCAGGCCTATTACCATTTCCTCTACCTCAACATTTAGATTTCTTGGAACGACTAAAAAAATAAATGATAAGATTAATTTTAGTTTTGTTTCACTCCACGATCACTTGTTAAATTTCTCATAATCCCAGTTAGCGAACAATAAGGGTATTATAGCAACTAGGTAATAATAATAAGCGAATCAGAATTATCTAAATAAAAACCAAGTAAATGTATTAGTAAAAATTACCTTCTTTCAATGAAAGATTCCCAGTATCTTCAAATTTCTTAACTAAATTTTTTATTGTTGTTACCGAAGGAATAGGACTGTTATTGAATTTTACAGAAAATAAGTCACGGACTATCCGCAGACTATTGCCGCCGTAAAATGTTTTCACAGTGAAAACCTTTTCTTCAACTGAATAAATATTTTTGTTCATTTTGAAACCCAAATTTTAAATTGTCTATAAATAATGTTGACAGTTCAGACGAATTAGAAATTAGAATCAAGGGAGTCTTTGATTAGAATAAATTAAATTGTCATAGGTAATCTGATGAATATCCGTGTTTTAATTTGAAAATTATTAGTGTAATTTTTGCTTTTAATGCTTTAATAAATTGGAAAATTGCAGAGTTTTTGATATCCTCATACGCAGAAAAAAATGGTCTTTCGATTGCTACCTTTACCACCACTGTAACTACACATGGGGAGCAGGAATCCCCAAAAATGTAATTGCCTATGTTATTTCCCCATGTACACATGGAAGTTTGTCTCACGGTATAATTTATTTCAGCTACCACAAAGTAGGTACCGAAAATAGAACTGGGAATTTAAAATGAAAATCCTGAAATGTTCCATAGACATAAACATAGAAGATTTAAAATTAATACAACATTGTTTGAAAGTATAAAATTGTACAAAATGGTGGAATCAATTTTCCATAATAATTATAAAATAAATGTTTACCGTATCAATTCGAAGATACCTAATGAATGAGATGTCAAACCTGACGATTATTTCCGGTTAGTTATTAGATTAAAAGTATGAACGTCAACGCAATGAAATATTAGGAATTAACTTGTAATAACTGAAAAGTGGATTGATGAGCTGGAGGAGGATCTGCTTAGAGTGGGATGCAGAGAATGGAGAAGGAAAGCTGAAGATAGAAGACTGTGGAAAGACATAGTGAGAGAAGCCTTAGGCCTCAATGGCCTGTAGAGCTATTGTATATGTTACCGGTAAAACCCGAATTCCGTGAAAACCCGTTTTAACTAGTTAGAACTAGAAGTAACAAAGGGCCTTTGTGGAAACTAGTTTTAACTAGTCAAAACGCGAACTGACGGGACGTATTTGTAAAAACCCGAATAAATAATAATTTTTAATGGACTGCGGGTTCTAACTGCTATTTTTAGTCAAAACTAGTTTTACCGAGTCGTTCGTTTGAGGGAACTAGTTTCAACTCATAGAATCAGTAAAAACCCGAAATTTGTATTCTTTTGCATAACATTAAGAAACTCAGTTGAATTTAGGTTTTATTAAACTCTAAAAACACAAAATATATTCATAACCGTGTTTCCCGGGAATTCTGAAGCATCCTGTTTAACATGGGAAATTTGAAAATTGCGATTTCGATATCCCCAAAGTGTTTTAAGCATATTTCGAGTATCAGAACACATACAATGTGCACCAAATAACGTTTTTGCATAAAAATTTTCAGTTTAACAAAATATTTTCAAGAATGTATCTCGAGGGAATCATCTTAGTGTAAAGCGCAATGGGTTAGTGAGTTCAATCGCAGAACGTCCGACATGGCATCTAGCATATGGAGGTTCGAATCCAACGGTGGTTACGTTTTTACTTGTATTGTTATTTTGAATGAACAGCGATTGATTTCTATCAGTAAAGTTGCATAATGAAACGTTTTATAATTTTTAATTAAACTGGCAATGGATTTATTAGAAAATTATTCACGTTATTAAAGGCAGTAACATCGGAACAATACCTAGAAAATTATTTATTTACTTAAATGTATTAAAACTTTGTTCATTTTAATTTGTTGTGCTCTTTATACTGCTTGTATTTAAACTGAGTTGATTCCCAGGCGATATATTTTTGGAAATATTTTTGATATTTGTTTAAACTTTGAAAATTATTGTGCAAAAACTTTCTCTGGTGCACATTGTATGTGTTCTGATACTCGAAATATCCTTAAAACACTTTGGGGGCATAAAAATCGCAATTTTCAAATTTTCCATATGTTAAACAGGTTGCTTCAGGATTCCCAGGACACACGGTATAACATAAGTCATATTTCAAACGCGTGTTTTACACTGTATAATACCATTGCTTTTTTACACTTGCACATGTTGCTTGCGCATCGCTTCTTACATGTACAACGCAAATACCTAACCTCGTACAGATCCACTAGCTAAAGAAGCAGCACTTCTTAGTTTTGTCTTACGAAGAATGGAGTATTTCGGGTTTTTACTTATTCTATAAGTTGAAACTAGTTCCCTCAAACGAACAACTGGGTAAAACTAGTTTTGACTAAAAATCGCAGTTAGAACCCGAAGCCCATAAAACATTATTATTTATTCGGGTGTTTCCAAATACGTCCCGTCAGTTCGCGTTTCGACTAGTTAAAACTAGTTTTCACAAAGGCTCTTTGTTATTTCTAGTTTTAACTAGTTAAAAGGGGTTTTCACGGAATTCGGGTTTTACCGGTAACATATATATATAACTGAAAATAAGAAACGGGTGTTGCAAATTTAAAAATACCTTCGCTTAAATAAGGATTCACTGGTATTACGTAGCAAAAGATTTAGTAAAACGTGCATTGAGTCATAGTTTAAACCACGGGAAGTTTTTGAAGTGATTAAGATGGTAACTTAGAAGTAGTCTAATAGGACTCATGATACAAGGGTAACAAGAGATGATAGTAATACGTACAATAAAAGAAAATGTACGGATTATCTGCCAATTAATTACGCGTCGATAGAGACCTTTCCGATTTTTTAAGTCAAATAGAACATCCGATCACTTACCAACAATGCTCACCTAAGAAGTCGAATTCCAAGCATCCAATGAACCCGATTCGACAAATACGCGCGTGAAGTCTGCAACGAAGCGCAATTAAAATGCTTGCATGACCTAATGAACATCGATTGGCATTCATAATTTGTCCTTCAAAGCGCCAGACGAGTCAGAGTACATATATAGAGATGGGGGAAAGAAGCGCCCGCCATAATGAGAAGGAATACAAGAGACAGCAAATGATAGCACACGACTCCAATGTGACGCGATAGATAGACGTAACGTACGGTGCACTACTTCCACCGCTGGAAAATTTTGAAGACCTCAGAGGCAGCGCCCACCCCGCTTATAAAAAGGACTATCGAAGTGGCCAAGACAAAATTCTTTTGCGGCCTCCAATCGACAGGCTGATTGTTTATTGTTATAGCCTAACTATCAATAATTAGCATTATTCAACCAGTTGGTGGTTGGAGCTGACTGTTTCGTAATAGTTAAGCGTGGTGAAATCGGAGATGTCTGTTGGTGAGTGTAAGGCCACACGATTACCTTGTTGCCGTTGGCTATAAGCCATCTGTGTCTTCCGGTGGTGACCGGTCTCACACGTGCAACGGGCGATCTTTGATATATGCTAGGTTTTTATCTGTAACGGCGATTGGTTAGTGGCCTCCCCTAAGGGATTGCACTTGGGTGCAACTACGTAGATCCCATACCTAACCCTAACAAGTGGACCTTTTGATGCTATAACGTAACTTAAAGAAAACCTGACTTAACTCTATGTTAACAGCTCAGAGCGTATATTACGCACGATTGACGAACCTGTCACCTGCCAGGCTCGCAGAATCGAGCAAAAGTTCGCTCCCAAATTAATCATTACTGTCTTGTCCCGGCGGGTTAATCACTCGATTAACTGAAGACAAAAACAGACTAGGAAACCAAGAATATCGCAAAAATTGTACCTTTGTGTACGTTTCTTTCCGAACCTAATTTTATATACTTATACCAAAAGTACCATTAAGAATTTGTTTCTGTTTTGTGATTATTTATCGTCGTTTAGCAATAGAGAACCGTACCCTTCTTTGACTGAAAGCAAGGGTATTAGCGATGAACATTATGTCCTACTGACCTTATCCAGATGTAGGAAAAGAAAACGGTGGTTTAAGCTAACTATCCGAGAGTTATACAGGGTGGTCCAGGACGCATGGGAAAGAAATAGAGAGCGAGTTAGTTGGTATCTAAGCTAATAAAAGGACGATATCGTTACAAACTATTCGCCCACATATCTTTATAGGCTCACGTTAAGTTTTATTGCTTCAGTGATAGCTGAGATACGACATTTTATACCGGAGGAACGGAGAGGTGTAGATCAGATTCGGATAGTGCAACTCAAACCACGAATGTCAAAAATCATTTCCCTGAGGTCAGTTACCAAGCTTAATCAAGCTAATTATATTTTCCAGGAACGTAACATACTTTAAGGTTAAAAACAACAAAATTTGTAAAGGTAACTCTAGGAGGGGTTAGTAGGTGTAAGTAGCAGATTCCGGGGAGTATTTTGTGTAAACGAAATTTGAAATGGCAAACTTCTAACGGTCGATTTTAATTTTTGAAAATTGACAATAAAAAAAATCCAGCAACCGCAAAATGGACCGAATCCCAACACTCAACTGTCAAAATTTCAGCGAAATTGCACATTTTTGAATATTCGTAGTGGCTTTCAGAGATCATGGGGATCCCTTCTAATAAAGATTCTAAACCCTCCTGAAATTGTCGCGATAGCCGTCTCATCAAAGTCGAGATTTTAGGAAAATTCTTTCAAATTCTCACGTTGGAAATAAATTTTTCTGGCGTGTTACCGAATCCCGTAGGCAGGCTATGAGCGCATGCGCAATATTATATATTGTTACCCTTTTATCATTAGTGGCTAGGACCTATCATTTTGCCCTAACCAGTTAGCTGGTCCGGCAAACTCCAATCTTCACCTTTAGAATAAGTGTCACTGAACGCAAGATCTGGGGTTTAGGTTCATGCACGATGATGCGTTTCACCGTTTTACATTACCTGTTGAGGAACACCTTAACGAATCTTTAGAGGGGAAACGGATATGACGTAGGGGACCGACTGCATGGCTTCTTCTATCCAAAACTGACAAACTTCTTTATCTGGGACTATTCGTAAATTCTGTATGCAGAACAATTTAATAATTCATTGCACAAGCGAATAATGAAGAGCACAACCTGGGGGTTTTGGCTGCGAGCACGAACTCCCTGTACCTACATCATGCACCGAAAACAGAGCGAAAGCAAAAACTGTTTTTTTATTTTGTATCCAAACCATTAGAAAATTCAAAAATCCAATGTGGTGTGTGTCCACCATAGTTCAATTCTCTTGTAATTATTCCATGAAGAATTTTCATCGTTATGCGAAATAGACTACCAAAAATTGCATCTTTTTCCTCACTTATGTGTTTCCATATCTTTTATAACAGATAATTCAGATAATAATTATTGTGTGTCAATAAAATTTCACACCCTCTATACGCTTTCTTGGAAATATACAAAATTTGGCACACCCCGTACAGATGCATAGTGATAGCAAATATAATGGGTCATCTAATTAGTTTAGCATGAACTAATTTTACCAAAACGTGCATAATTCATCATGCTAAAAACAGCAGTTGGTTGACAGTCGCTTAAATTTAATAAATTAAAAGCTGTTTCTATTCCAAAAATATACCGCATAGCATGGAGTTCAGGAACGAAGAATATGATTTCTCATAATAAATTAATTGACATTTTTGCCAATCGCTTTTACCTAAAACTGTTTACGTTTGACAATTTAATGCTCAATTAATAACCAAAACAATTTCAATGAAACCTTTCTTTAACGGTATCAAAAGGGAATTTAATATAAGGAAAATGAATTTATTGTAATTCTGAATGCTGCTTCTATGCAACCTACATGCTTCTCGTGAATTATTCAAATGCACGAATTACATTTCCTTCTAAACTATTCTTAAAAGCCGAGCATTATGAAAAATGGCTGGAACATGAATTGAGTGGAGAGGTTTCCCTTGGAACACGCAAAACTGAATTGAAAATAAAATATGAAATAGCAAACTTGGGTTCAAGTTTATCAGTGAATTTCTTTGCGTTAAGAAATTTTTAAGTTCAAGTTATCGAGTATCATTCAAATAGATTTGTTACAAAAATATTTACTGGATGAATTAAATTTTGACTAGAACGGGTTTGGTGCGGACTATCAGTGTTTCTAACTAGACCCAGAATTGACAAATATCAACCACCTGCAGAAGCTCCGTTATTGCCGGAAAATATTCCAGAATCGGTCAATTATTTCAATAAATATCTCGACTAAGATTGAGTCGATGGCGCTGTACACTAACATGACAGAAGTAAAAAAAAATTGCAGACCTAGGACTTCCCAGCCCAAGAGACTGGGGCATTGAAAATGTATCAGGATAGGATAGCATATTTGGTGGCTATTTACGATTTGTACCTAAGTTGTCTTGAAACTCGAAATACACTTAATTTGTTTTTACGTTGTCGTGTATGAGATAATACCTGGCATTTGTCAGATAAAAACACAAAATTCAGGCTTATAATGCAAACTGTTTATTCCGTGTCGCCTTGCACAAAATCAAGTTCAGGAATTAATAGAATGCTTTCGTTTCCCACGTCCCAAACACAGGAACTACTATGTATTCTTAACTAGGCACTTATGAAATATAGTAAACTAAAGCTGGGGTACTTTATTGGGGTTCGGAGTCAGGCCGTGACATTTAATATCTAAAAACAACCAGTAAAAAGCACCTCCAAAATAACCCCTAAAAACCACACCAAAACCCACCCCTAAAACCCACACCTGAAACCCACCCCTAAAATCCACCCACAAACCCACCCCTAAATCTTCCACTGAAAACCACCCCTAAACACCATCCCCAGAGTCAACCCCTATACCCACCCCTAAAAATCACCTCTAAAAACTACCCTAAAACCACCTACTAGAAACCACCCCTAAAAACCACCCCTAATATCACCCCTAAAACCACCACTAACCCCACCCCTAAACACCACCCCCACAATCAACCCCTAAAAACCACCTCTAAAACCACCTCAAAAACTACCAATAATAGCCACCTCTACACCCATCCCTAAAACGACCCCCTAAATCCACCCCCAAAACCACCCCTAAACTCGATGGAATGTATATTTCGAATAAACTTATTTTTTCGAAAACTGTCATTAGAAGTTTACTTTTACATGATATTGTTCGCTTTCAAAATGACATTTTTTGAACTGTGGGATACAGTTTTCGGAAAAATTTTGTTTGATACTCGATTGCAAAATTCTTTTGCATCCTCGAATGATTTTTTTGTCACTTTCCGTTTAACACGATTGTATTCTTCTTCTGAATGTTGTCGTTGCGAATTCATGGTATTATTTATTACTGAAATAGTGCATATCCCCGTACCAGCACTTTGCAAGATTCGAATATCGGTGCTACTGGTAGGTACCGCTCAACTATCTCCGTCCCACTCCATACGTCCGCTCCAGCCTCGCTTAGATCCCCACCTGTGAACGCCACTTTCGGTACATTATGTACTCAGCTCGGTGCAAAACAGTCTTAAACTGTGAGCGTTTACCCTGAAAACGGAGCCTACACCGCGCTATGGCATACGATAACAGAAGCATTTTCAATGCTAAAACATGAAAATCTTTGGAGACTTCTGCAAGTGAGTCGAAGAGTTCTTTGCCTGTTGCATATTGATATGTATCTGTAACTTACCAAGGATAAGAATGTTCTGGGAAATGGATAGTAGAGTTCCAATTGGTTCTGATAACCTATTTAGGAATCGCTTTTTTTGCAATTCGAACACGATTGAAACTAGTGGATGACAATACTAACTCAAAAGAGGCCAGAGAAAATAATGGATTCTGGAAGATCAGACCCATGTTAAATTTGATACAAAAAGGCTGTCTACAAAATGAAAACGGAAAAGTTAGGAGCAGGCAATTTGTTCCTAGGAAGCCACATTCAGTGCGGCTCAAAAATTTTGTTTTGACAACACCCGAAGGAATTCCACTAGATTTACACATGTATGAAATGAAATGACGGACCACCGAATCCAGCCTAATTTCAACACCGGAGAAACTGGATGTTGTCTTCCATACCTTTCGCTTTTCTCCAACTTCATATTGCTAACCTTATTTATCCACGGCACCTTCACCATGCATCCGTAGCACCACATTTCAAACGTTTCTACTCTTTTTCGATCCGCTTTTCCTATTGTTCAAGTTTCGAACCCGTACAATGTCGTACTCCATACATGCGTCTTTAGGACTCTCTTCGAGTTTCTACATTAACCATTCTCGAGCATAACAGTTGTTTCTTTTTGTTAAACGCAACTCGACCCTGCGCTATTCTTTGTTTTATAACTCTAGAGATCCTACCATCGCGAGTTATTTGACTTCCCAAATAGAAGAACCCCGCGACTTGAAAAAAGGTGACAACGCACATCCCTGTCTCACTCCCTTCCGGATATCTACTTCTCTTCGTATTGAATAATAAAACATGTATAGGTATTATGTTGATTGTCAGATTCTTGATGTTTGTATAGTAGGCTGAGAGTATATCAATACATCTTTGTATTCCAGCATGTTGATGGGAACTCTGAAAGGCAGCGCTTTTAAACTTTACGTCATGTTACCATAGTTTACAGTGCCCGTTGAATTCTGACAATCACTGAATCTGGAAATACTTTCAAAACATATTATTGTGTGAAGCGTCAAACAATATTACTTGTATTTCAGGTAATGTAAACAGAACGTAGGCTGATAATGGTAATGGTATACAACGAAGTATACAATCATCGAAAACTGTGAGCGGCTGTAAAAGATGAAATGAAAATAAATTGTATCCATGTGTAAACTTTACTTTTAACAATGAAAAAAGTATTTTACTGTATGGCTGTTAGCCGCAAACTATGACATTTGCATACTTTTCTAATTAAACAAACATTCAGCAAAAACTTATTAAACGTAATTCATTCTTTAAAAATTCATAGAACGTTCATTGCAAATTCAGTCCCTAAAAAGGTCAGCTTAAAGTTCACATACCCTTGTTAACGCCCACTTGCCAAATACTGGAGTTGTACCAGGAAAGATCACACTGTCAATTATTATTAGGTACCTACCTACCCTACACTTTCCTCATGCAGAATTTTTTTCATCAAAACAAATATTTGCACAAGAAATGTGGAGAAAATTGCGTTACTCATATTTATTCAGTTAGGAAGCAAATACGTATGTACTCTTCGGAAATGTATATGGCGAAGAGGGTGCGAAAATATTTTCGCACTCAGTGGAAAATTTGGTAAGACAAAGTACCTATAGGATGATAATATTTTAGATTTGTCGCGACCCTCAGACTAATAATTGAAACTCACAACACAAACACTTTGTGTTTTCTGTAGTTCACAGGAGCATGAAATTGGTCATATCGGTCTTCCGAATATGTATGTAGACATTCTCGGTAAGTACAAGAAGATGAAATGAATGGATGTAGAGGAACTGTGGAAAAATATTTATTTTATCTGCGGTGCTGAATTAGAGGACGTGTCAGCCGGCAAACACGGGTTTCAAGCAGTGACCTTTTCTATCTAATGAGTGTGTAAGGAAGCGAAATAGAAAAAACACGGGTCTTTTTAAGCATTTCTGGGACATCTCGGGCAACACTGACATCTAAATTACAAATGTGGCTGTAATTGTCAGCTCAAGTGTGCTACAAACTGTAATACAGCACTGACCTTTACTTTATTTCTTGCACTTTAATATGTCTCTTGCCGGGACGTTATCGTAAGTATAACCGCAGAATCGAATTGCAATATGATGGAGAAAATCTCGAGTCTGCAGTCAAGAATTTGTTGGTATGTACCTAATGAGGTAGAGGAATTTGTTAATACTATTATGCCCTGTGTACACGAACTACCATCTAGAAGCTGTGAACTACTTACCCATAGCTGCAACACTCGTATTACCAACACGTAGATAAATCTTAATTTTCTTAAAATGATTTCCAGCTTGTTTGCCTTACAAAACCTCCATAAAAGGAATCTCTTACCACTTTTATGAAATATCGAATTTCGTAATAAATGACGACGAGCAGATTTTGAATCCGTTCTTGGTCGTAACTATAATATAAAATTCGTTTCAAATGCACAATAAATTCCATCATATTTTCCGATGCCTATCGAATTTCAAATTTTCTAGCATCGACTGCCTTGTCTCATTTTATTACAAAGCTGACTGGAGAATGAGGTTATTCAACCCTCAGATATTTACATACGTAGAACAATGACACCATGTTAACCCACTGCTTTGTGAAACTATATTTAACACCTCTGTATCAACAAGGCAAGGAAACTCCTACTGGAATTTGTTACTTACCGTTTTCAGCAAGTACAAGGGTCTCGACGTTACCTTAATCTCAGATGTTTAATAACTTCTCACAAAATGTTGCCTTTAAGTTCGTCTCACAAAGATTGGCCAAGGTAGTTAATCACTAAAATCAATCTTCTGGACTGTAATAACTTTACTAACATAACAATTATCGCGTACCTACATAATTTAAAAATTTTGTGACCAATAACTATCGATCGGTCAGCCTTTTACTGTTACCCTGTAGTACAGAAATAACACACGTTTCTAATATTAGGTTTGTAAATCTGAATGGTTATAAATAATACTGTTACTTTGGGGTAATTGGATATGTATTTGCAGTAATAACTAATAAGTTATAAAGCAAGTAAACAATAAATATGAGTTCCTGAACTAAGCCGCTTTACTTTCTAGCAATTATCCTCCTGCTGGCTCGACAATGCATCCACATGTAAATAAAAATAATATCAACATGTTAGATAAAGAGTCATCGAAAACCTCCGTAACACCTTTTGTTAAACTAGCACACTTTACCCTCACTTACCGCCCAATAAACACATGTACATTTATTAAACGATGAAAAATTACGAAAACGTAACGTTAAAATTCGGTAAAAACTTTGCTGTTGAAACAACGACAAAATGTCGCGCATTTATACGTATTTTTCGACGAATAAAGTAAGTGAAAACTACCAATTATAAAACGTGTAATAACTTGCTGTTGACTCTACGACAAAATGTCGCTCATTTATACGTATTTTTCCATGTATAAAATAAGTGAAAACTACCAATTATAAAACGTGTAAACTTACTTAATATAGACGTTTAAATTTTGCTTAGTATTCAACGATTCATTAAAATTTATTAAACGCCTTAGGTATAGACCAAACAATTATTCCTCGTCCAAAACCCCGTCAGACACTGAATTTCAGAACAAGCCGAATGACTGCACTCACTTTGTTGGGTGCACACAAGAAGCCACCGCCAGCAACACTGGGTTCGAAACCTCCATACAGCCGCAGCCCGGTGATACTATACCGAACAAAGTTCGATTGTCAAGATACAATGATCTAAATATATACAGCAACATCAGACCACTGGTTATTTAATTATATCATCCAAAGCTTTGGACCTTTAAATGGCTTCGGGAATTAAGTACAAGTAAGAGCCAAACTCACGCCACCTAGATGCACATTAGTGAAATACCGTCTGACAATTTATTACTTATACGTGTAGTTAACGCAAAGTGAACGTAAAATGAATTTGTAAATAAAACGTTAGCAGTTTAACGTTTAATTTGCACATATGTTTCCACATGAAATATGAGACAGAAAGCAACGCATTAAAAGCGTAAATTTAGAGACTGCTGGATGATTTTCCTACGAATAGTGTCGTATATTATGTGTCTGTCAAAGAATACAATACAATACAATTTCAGCAATAAAGTCTTTATTATTATTATTATTAAGTATTGGAAATTTCAATATTTAAAAATAAACACGATAATGCAGCTAATTACTCGCGTTATAAGCAAAGCAACGAGCCATCTCAGACCTAAATAAACAAAAACAATAAACACTGCCGCAGAAGTACAAACTCCCGCGTCCCGTGCATGCCCGGCATTACCCGTGGTCACAGCACAGGAGTGAAATCGAATCAATCAACACAAAATCTACTAGCGGGATTTCTAAAAGCGTGCATTTTGAAAGCCCTGAAATTTGTAACCTATTTTATTTTTACTATTAATAGATGGATAACGATTTTTCATTAATAAGTATTGTTTATAAATATCAACGTTTTTCTTGCTTACATGATAATTATGGATAAAATTATTAGTCCATACAAAGGGCCCTCTTTCAAAACGCAGCAAATAGTTAGAGAGCTAGCGTCATTTTTGATGACAAAAAAGTGTCAGGCTGGAACTTTGCCAATCACTAGTTTAGAGGGAGGCAGACACTTTTTCTATGCGGCAAAATTTTAGCTTGCAGTCATTTCAATTTTTTGTTTTTAATAAAACATGTACCTGTTGGACAGGTCGTGTGACAAATTTGTGTCAGGCTCATATCTTTTGCACGCATTACTTGACTATTGACGAACCTGAATTTAGAGCTGGCAGAAATTGTTTCATGTCTTACGATGGAGGCAGATCTGTGGAACTGGAGAACTAATGAAAATGCGATGACTAATTAGTGCCAAGTTAATTTTTCTTCTACGCATTGTTGTCTCGTACTATGATAAGAAAATGCAACTGGCAGACATTTTCTGCAGTCAAGGGCAGAAGGCAGACGTACTGAATTGGGGGGTTGGTGAGGGCTCGGTGACAAATTAGTGTCTACATTAAAATTTTTGAGCATATACTTTGATCCCTCTATAAAACTCCTCTGTTTCCTTGACAGACGGACACTTATTTGTCACCGAGCCCTCACCAACCCCCCAATTCAGTACGTCTGCCTTCTGCCCTTGACTGCAGAAAATGTCTGCCAGTTGCATTTTCTTATCATAGTACGAGACAACAATGTGTAGAAAAAAAATTAACTTGACACTAATTAGTCATCGCAATTTTATTATTTCTCCAGTTCCACAGATCTGCCTCCATCCTAAGACATGAAACAATGTCTGCCAGTCCTAAATTCAGGTTCGTCGATAGTCAAGTAATGCGTGCAAAAGATATGAGCCAGACACAAATTTGTCACATGACCTGTCCAATAGGTACATGTTTTATTAAAAATAAAAAATAGAAATGACTGCAAGCGAAAATTTTGTCACAGAAAAAGTGTCTGCCTCCCTCTGAACTAGTGATTGGCAAAGTTCCAGCCTGACACTTTTTTGGCATCAAAAATGACGCTAGCTCTCTAACTAAAAGGGAACTTTCATATGGAATTTTTAATAAATTATTAATAAAATACAACTTACAAGTATCGCACAAGAATTATAGCAACTTAAAATTTTTGTATTCTAATTTAAAAACACCAATTCCTAAACTAATGAAAACACATACTGTATACAAAATGAAATGTAAAGACTGTGAAAAAACATATATTGGGCAATCTAAAAATCATTTAGAAACCAGACACAACACAATAAGTAAACACATGAAAAACAATAATCATACTATTGAATTTCTTGATACCAAAATTTTAGAACAAGTAAAAGATAAATTTAAAATCTCGACTGTTCTTAGAAATGAATCACATAAAAAAGAACAAAACTCTATTAATGATAGAATTGATATACAAAATTTGCGTCAAATTTACTGTAATATAATAAAATAAATCATACTCTCTGCTACTTACTTATTAATAAGTAGATATTATTGTTAAATAAAATACTTATGCCTTTTTCTCTTTCATAAATTTGACTGTATTATATTTATATCATATAGTTACCATATAATTTCTGATTGTTTGGAAAAAAAATTGTCAAATATTTGATATCTTTTTACACGTTTATTAATAAATATTAATAAATCTTATATAAATATTATACAGGGTGATTCAGAACGGGCGTGCCAAATTAAAATCGGTGCTAGAGGAACTCAAAATAAGTCAAAAAGTTTCTAAAGTGACTACTAACAAAGATACAGGGTGTAAAAGTTCTAATATTTTTTAAATATTTTTTTATTATCTTAGTAACTAGGAAAGTTATTGAGTTGAAATTTAAGGTGTCGTTTTCATTTGCCAAGTTCTAATTTTCAAAAAAAATTTGCTCTGCTAGCCCCATCAGTAGCGTTACTACGCGGTAGGCCGTTTATTTATTTCCCCAATCCAATGTTACGTCACTGGCGAATGCAGGTGATATTAATGTATTTGAAATCTACGTTCAAATTGGGAAGAAATTTGTATCTTCAAAATTTTTCGTAAAATGCATAGTTTTTGAATGAAATAGTTTTTTGTGAAATCGCGCACATGCACTGAAATTTTTCATAATGCAATAATGGTTTCACCGATATGCCTGGAAACTGAAAATTGAAAAAATAGTTTATTAAGAATAACACTACCAAAACTAACAAGAACAACGAGAAAACACATCAATTATTATTACATTACGATATTAAAAAAAAATTAAAACTTTTAGTAGTCACTTTAGAACATATGTTCATATAAACTTTTCGTCTTATTTGGAGTTCCTCTAGCCCCCATTTTAATTTGGCACGCCTGTTCTGAATCACCCTGTATAGTTATAAAGTTATTTATTTATTTATTTACTACATGCCAGAAATGCACAAAATTCAAAAAAATTAAAATCATTAAGTAATTTTTATTCGAATGATTTTATTGGTATTTTTTTATTTTTATTCACTTTTATTCAAATCATGGGAAAGTAAATCATAATTTTTATGATGAGTATGCTATTGTTTAGTCAATAATGAACATATTTTTGAATATTTAATTTACTTTTGCTGTTACCATTATTCTTTAAAATTCGGTTCAATGTTGTGAATTAAAAATAAATTCTATTCCATTAAAGTGATATTTTAAATTAGTTTATTTTAAAATAATTTAAAACTTGTAATAAGTATCTCTAGAAAAAATGTAAACCTTCACAATAAATGAATTTGTGCCGTATTGCAACGAAAAAAGAAAGAAGTAAATCGGATTACAAATTTACATTTAAGAGCCCCTAATTGCCGGCTCATATTCTACAGCTCGAGCTCTGAAAATTATATATTCTATTGTAAATTTTCTGTGACCCAAAAACACTGCTAAATGATACCCTCGTTCATCCCATTTCGTTATTTGAGTATTGTTTATGGAGCCTTTATTGGATTAACAAGAGGCTGGAAAATTTATCTATTTTTAGTATTATACGTACGTCGTTAAAGCTCATGAACGCAGCTATGATTAAGAGAAAGGGTGACATCAGCACGCTCCAAAGTACGGCGATCGACGAAACGGAGGCAAGAGTGGTAAGCAGCGAGAGCTTTTCAAGCATACGCAATCCCAAAATCGAACAATGATTATGACTTATTTCTTTAGCTGTAATCTGGAAATATCAAATTCCATAGGTAGATCTCTATATGGATTACCGACTTTTTCAAATGGGAACCTCCGACAAACGTTTCACATTATATCACAATATCAATAAGTTAAACGTAAACAGAAAGCTATAAAAATTAAGCAGCATGATCGCAAAAGGGGGAAGCACGGAAATACGTAAGAAAAAGGTGAACATAACTGCTGAAACGGATAGCGTTGCTACTAAATGTAATGCGAATGACAAATACAACTATTTCCCTTTCTATAATTATTATCAGTCAACGATTTTATGGAATCTGTGGAACCTGATTGATTAGTTACGTAAGATCTAGTTTTCCTAACTCTTAAGGCTCAGGATCATTTCTCGAACTTACTGTTTAAGTATTTGCTCTAGACGTACTGTGATGGACTCCTTACCCTTATAAGTTTCTACACCTGTCTGTTAATTTAAATTACCTACTTAACCTAACTAATACGGCCGTTTAATTTGTACCCAGTGTGATCGTCCATCAAAGGACCCCTCCGATGAGTTTTCCTACCTAATTTTCGCCACAGCCCAAGTGGTGTTTAATGGGAAGAGTTACCGAACGGCTCGCATGGAAGATCAGGCTCTGCAAGTACTGTGCTACTATTTGCAGATGCCTGAATGCTTGCCGTTTAACACCAGTGTTTATATTGTATATCTTTTTCATTTTTTGTAATTTTTTTGGGTGGTGTTAATAAATGTATTATTATTATTAAATGAAAAATTGCACACTGAATAGTTTAGTTGGGCATTATTTTCATCGGCAAACTGTTAATTGGTTAGCTTTACGTTAAACATATGATTCCTGCTTTTTGGGCCCACGAGGTCTCTTAGAGTTTTAATGTACTGCCTACTACCCACATTAAATATAAAATAAGTCTGCTCTGTTAGACAGTCAAAACTTAACCTCCGCTCCTATAAGATGTATTGGCCGGCTTGTAATGTTGCAAAAGTAAACACGTGAAGTAATCAAGAATTGATTAGTGTTTACTTTGGACGTTCTGACGTCACTCCGCGATCCAGAAGTTAGGTACGTCATCTGTGTTCGTCGACCCATGTGGGAGAAGCAAGCGCGCGCTGTACGAGGCAGCAGACAAGCGAGATGGAAGGTATCGCAACTGGTAGTTGCACCCGGCACCAATGTGACGTCACGTATTTTGCATCCGGCACTACTGTTCTGTGCTAGAAATCTCGGAATGAACCGCCGAAGCTAGTCCCACTCTCAGCTTATAAAAGTGGATGATCCAGAGAAGAAATTCAGTACCTGGTCGTCTGGCCACCAGTCCTCCGATCCGAAACAGATGTACTTAATTGAACGTGCCTGAGTTCGCCGTGTAATTAACTGATATTGAACGTAAAATAAATTTGAGTAAGTGCCCGGTGTATGATAGTTATTATTGTTGAAATATTAACAATCAAACACTACCTAGTCACAAGTGGCGTGGTCCATCTTATGCGTAGCGAGGGAGTAAATGTAGCAGGAATTAAAGGTGTCTGCTGGTAAGGGTTACATCGATTTGGCAATCCCGTGTGACTTCGGTCTATCGATCGCACCTGGTTGAATCGGCGGCATTTGGTGAAATCCAGCGGCAATACTGTTTATTTGCTCGAGACGTGTAAGCGGGTGGCGAAAATCACCTACCGAAACTCAGCTAAGGAGTGCATCTCGGTGCTGCCACGTAAACTTCAGGAAACCGATAATAAATCAGTCTGGTCATACGACGAACCCGTGGCGTGTACAATCAGTATACACCGCAAGAACCAAATTTAATTTCATGTAAATACTGATTTTCTTGTAAATATTTCTTATTCATTTCAATATACCTTGTAAATAGTTAAATTAATAGAATCCCGTTATAATTTTGTTTATGCGTTGATATTTTATCTGTCGTTTAACATTAGTGAAAGAACCCACCCTTCTGCTACTGAAAGCTAAGGGTTTATCAACAAATAAGTCTCCACCGACCAGATACAGGGAAAGAATTATTCATTCATAAACGAACGACCAGATCCCCGTAAATAAACAGTGCGTCCCAATACGTGATACCGAGGGATACAGTTGTATATTTAGAAGCCAGAATCCAGAGGCACCGCCGAGGATTGAGAAGCATCATTGTAAATTGGCGTACGAGAGAAAAAAAGAGACGTGCATCGTCGTAAGCTTCCCAACGCTCGTTCCAGCCACACCCAAAAATGTACTATTAAAATATATTCCAATTCCCTTCAGTGCACAAGATTATGATCATAAGGAGAATGTTCTGTCGGTGTACGTTTATCGTTGGTTGTTTTGAGCAAAGTTAAAAATTGATTTTTCCTCGCAAAATATGAGATAAACTCCTTTAAAGTGACACGATCTTCGATGTAAAATATTTTATGTCCAAATGGATCGATTATTCCTTCTCTCCCTGTACCTCAACTGCATTAAAATTTCCTACAATTATTAAATTTTCGTGCTCCTTCACAAAATCTAGGACATTATTCGATAACGCTAAAAACTGTATCTACAGCCTCATCACTGTAATTAGATGTGGGCAGATATACGTGAATTATGCCTTACCGTCCTTACAAGTGTCAAATCTACCCTGTCACTTTTCTGTATGAAATTTTCTACACTGCCCTATTTTCTTCTTTATAACAATTCCTACTGCGGAATTTCCACCTATCGACCCTGTGTGTATTACTATAAAATCACCGCTCCAAAAGTCTGCAGCTTCGGCATCGCACCTCAATGATACCTACTAAGTACGTCTAATGCTAACCTATTGCTAACCTATTATTGCTGATGACTCTCCCCGAAGAAGTCCCCGCCCCGAGATACGAATGTGGGACTATTTTACCTCCGTAATATTTTACTCCAAAAGGTGCCATCATCATAAAATAAATGTTGGTACGCTGTTCTATGGATAAAATAATATGGTGGTTTTCCGCTGCCTTCCACATTGCAGAGTGTGTATCACAGTGCGGCTCTGATTACTAAAAGAGTTGCTGCCCCTTTCAGGGACTTGATTTAGTCTGTCTTCTCAATAAAAACCCCCAATATGGTTAAACTTGTGGTTTGGCTCTTTATATCATTGAAGCCATCCCAACCGTTTCAGGAGCTCATTAATTTTTTATTCTGTTTGTCTTCTTCTGTAATTAGTATCGTCGATACCCGCAGTGCGTAAGAGAACAGTTTTGGATTGTTGTGCGTGTGATTGAATCGTCAATGCGCCTCCGTGTGCGAGTCTTCCCTTGTGTGTGAAATATATCGTTTTAGACGTATTTTACATAGACAGGTTATTTTTAAACCACTTGTTACATGAAACAGAAATATTAGTTCCGGGCTGGCCGCCACGTCGTCTAATAGATACACTAAAAGGCATACTTGACGTTTCGACACTCATCTCGGTGTCTTCTTCAGAAGATGCTCTGAAGCTGTTGATTGAGATTTTCATTGCTATAATTCTTCCCAGCGCCCTTGAGCTGCTTTTAATTCACTCCCAACTTCGGCTTCATCTAGTTACGTTGTGATTCGCATATGGGTACGTCAAAAATAGTTGCTTCAGATAGTTTTCAAACGATAGTTAAAATGAAATAATTTTCCATCAACTTGGTTGTTTATTTCAAAGAGGGTTAATTACCTTAATAAATGTGCTTACTCCCCTGTAAAATTCTAACGTATATTTATAAAAGGTGTGGAACTGATAAATATGCCAAAGGGCAAATTATTTTCTGCATCGCTGAAGTAATTAACTCACCTTTGCACGTAATGCTTTCGTGCGTGGCATTGTTACTATATTCATTCAGAACCAACACCTATTCTTTTAACAATGGAGAATTGCGTGCCAGTTTCTTGTTTCTTTATGTTATAGTTTTACGTAAGTTGTAGTACGCACGTACGCATTTGTTTCCATAAAAGCGTCGGCAGCCACTGGATCACCGACACCGCATCAATGAATCGTTCCGCTACGTGAACCAAGAAATCCGAGGGTAAATTTTGCACTGAAACGGAGCCTATCTTTGTTATCTAGTTGGATATTTATTAGCCAGAACATGGTTAAACGCTTTAGTGGCAGAGAAATTACTTCCAGTGATTAACATGCACGGATTAGTGGAGTCCAACATAAAGTCCTTTATGCAATTATTTATAAACATGCAATTGTACATTTCAAAGAAAGTCGAGAATGAAGTTCTTTGCGACTTTCAAGTTCATTATTAAGGTTAAGAGAAAATTAACTGTTCCACGGAGTCTCTTTCTGTCTCTCTCTCTCTCTCTCATCAGGCATTATGTTTTACATTATTTCTCTTTGGCACAGTTGGTTCGGAGTTGATATTACGCTAGTAGATACTATATCCCGTGTTATATCGAAACATAGTGTGGCGTGGTAATAAATCCAAATTTGTATTAGCCTCATTTTCAATCAAAAAATATTCTGAAATTAGGGAAGGGGATTTTATTCGTTTATATACGTAATCCTCGGCACTTTTCAAATTGTTTATTATATAAGCATACACACGACCAATGTTTCGGGTTCTTAAACTGAAGAACAAGCAGCTACAAAATTGAAAGCGACTGCAACTGGGGAAGCCAATTTTTGCAGTCGGAATGCTCCTAAGAGACTTTTCTTTAACAAGCGTGGTGAAATACTGGTCAGTTAAGCCAACTGAGAAGTAGCATGAAAAAATATAGGAAAACCTTTGGTGGGTGACCAAAGAATCATCTATCCTGCATATCAGAACTGTTAACAATAAAAGCAAAAGCAAAATACATATGTAACCTCTGTCACAGGACCGTATTTGGGACCAACCAAGCAAGCAAAAATGTTGGCCGCTGTCACCATACAAACAAATTACTTACAGTACTAACATGTGGTCCCCATGCCAATTAGAGGTGATGTTGGACCAAATAAATTCGAACACAGGATAAGCTCAAGTCACAATGTCAAATACAAAGAAGTCTTGAAAATCGCAACTGGAGAAGCCAGTTTTTGCAGTCAAAACATCATATGTGTAAAGCGCACCCTCTTCGAGATACATATTAGACATTAAAGAGGGTGCAGCTTTCAGCATAAGGTTTTGCATGAGGTGACCTTCAAATTCGACCAAAAATCTATAAAAATGTGAGCATTCCATTTAAAATAAGAGAGTAGGTACTCGTTTCCGGTATAACCGGAAGTTGTCGGGCGTTGAAAATATTTTAATTAGAATACACATAGTGGAAAAAATTTATTCTACATTTGCAACGAAAATAATTTTCTATTTCCCTATTTACTCGCTTATTAACTTCTGCTATATTATATTATTCGAACTGCAGTAATGACCAGGAATTGAAAGCTTTATCCTTATCTCTTATCTGCACATGCAACATTGTTTAGAGTTTGAATAATGAAATATTGCATATCCCACGCAGCAGTGGTTCAGTAGAGACAATAATTTATTAGGAAGATAAATCCTACCTCTTACGAATCTGACAAACATAATTCAAATTATGTTTCACGTGAACCAGTTTTAATAAAAAAATGTATTTCACATGTCATGTTTCTGATAAAAGATAAATCTGGAATAATGGCGTTCAAATTAACCCGTTTGTGACAGAAAAAACATTTGGTTACGTGTTGGAAAAGATTAAAATCAAACCTCGATCACTTCTGCTGTTGGGCAAAACAAAACGTTTTTTACGTTTCGGATTTTAATTAATGCTGAATTTACGAGACTTTAAAAATACCTTCATCATCATCATAAGGTTCTCAGTCCGAAGACTGGTTGGACGCGTACCTCCATTATTTTCTATCCTGAGCTAACCTACGCATTTCCCTAAAAGTAGAACATCCTACATCCCTAACTATTTGAGAGCAGTAGTCTAATCTAGGCCTACCCCTACCTCTTTTCATTCCTATCTCTGACTCTAGTATGTCGCGAACTATTCCTTCGTGTCTCATAAGGTGTCCTACCATCCTATCTCTCCTACTCTTTATTGTCCTCCATACCTTTCGCTTTTCCCCAACTCTTTCTAATACTTCCCTATTGCTAACCTTATCTATCCATGGTATCTTCATCATGCGCCTGTAGCACCACATTTCAAACGCTTCTACTCTTTTTCGATCCGCTTCCCCTATTGTCCAAGTTTCGCACCCGTATAATGCCGTACTCCATACGTACGACTTTAAGAGTCTCTTCCTAGTCTCTATATTAACCGTTCTCGAGCATAATAGTTGTTTCTTTTTGTTAAACGCAACTCGGCCCTGCGCCATTCTTTGTTTTATATCTTTAGTGCTCCTACCGTCTTGAGTTATTTTACTTCCTAAGTAGCAGAAATCCGCGACCTCCTCTATCTTCTCATTTCCTATTTGTATTTCCATTTTAGTTCTATTTTCACCCCCCCTACATACCAAAATTTTAGTTTTCTTTTTATTGATTTTCATGCCGTAGCCCTGTGCCAAAACTGCTTCCATTTCATTCAAAGCCGCTCCTAATTCTTCTTTGCTAGATGCTAACACTGCTATATCATCCGCAAATCTGAGCATATTAATAGTTTGGCCCTGTACATTGATCCCTGCGGCTGTTCTTTCCTTAACAATATTAATCGCATCTTCGATATATAAGTTGAAAACTAGAGGTGACAATGCACATCCCTGTCTCACTCCCTTCCGGATATCTACTTCCCTTCGTTCCTGCTCACATTCTATAACTGCCTTTTGCTCTTTGTAGAGATTATGTATTATTCTTCTGTCCCTGTATTTCATCCCTACCTTTCTCAGCACTTCGAACATCTTCCCCCATTTTACGTTGTCGAAGGCTTTTTCTAAATCTACAAATCCTATATAGACGCTCTTTCTCTTTTCTATGGTTTTTTCTATAATTACTCGTAAAGCTAGAATGGCCTCGCGCGTTCCTCTATTTCGTCTAAATCCGAACTGATCTTCTCCTAATATTTCTTCCGCCTTTTTCTCCATCCTTCTTTGCACAATTCTAGTTAAAATTTTTGACGCATGGGAAGTTAAACTGATAGTTCTAAAATTTTCGCATATATCCGCGCCTTTCCTTTTTGGCAAGGCTACTATGATGTTCCGTTTGTAATCTTCTGGAATCTCGCCTGTCAGGTATATGCGACTAACTAATTTAAATAAATGATCTATTACCTCTTGACCTGCGCACTTTAAGATTTCTGCCTGCAAGCCATCTATACCTGGCGCTTTATTATTCCTTAAACTTTTTAGTGCTAGCTCAAACTCTTCTCTCATTATAGGACTCCCTAGGTTATCCCCCTCTACACTGCTTTCGCTTTCTAATATATCTTGCACTTCCTGTCCCGCATATAAGTTTCCTAAATATTCTTTCCACCTATCTGCCTTTTCCCCGCTTCCGATTAGGATATCTCCTGCCTCATTTCTAATGTTTTTGGTACTAGATCCAATTTCTCTAAAATTTCTCCTAATTATTTTATATGCTTCATCAGTCTTTCCTATTTCGAACTTATCTTCCACTTCTTTGCATTTATTATCGATCCATTGCTCTTTCGCTTTCCTACACTTCCGAATAATTTCCCACTTGATCGCCTTATATCTTTGTTTCCCTATTTCATCTAACCTATTTTTATATTTTCGCCTTTCCTCTATTAGACTCACAATATGTTTTGTTATCCAGGGTTTCCTACTTTCATTCTGTTTATGACCCAAAATATCCCTAGCTGAGGAAACTAAACTATTCTTAATGCAATTCCATTCTGCCTCTATGTCCCTAACAATATTTCCACCCGCCCCCTTTAGTACTTCGTTTGTCTTTTTCTCGAACTTATCGCGCATATCATCATCTTTTAGTTTCTCTGGGTCAAGATACCTTCTTCCGCTTCGTTTTTTCAAAATCTTAAATTTAAGATTAGCTTTCATAACGACTATGTTGTGATCACTATCTATATCTGCTCCTGGATAACTTCTACAATCTCTAACTTGATTTCTAAATCTTTGCCTAACGAGAATGTAATCTATTTGATATCTCCCTAAGTCTCCTGGCATCTTCCACGTATAGCATCTCCTAACATGATGGTGAAATAGAGTGTTCGCGACCGTTAAGTTATGTTTATCGCAGAACTCTATCAGTCTAACTCCCCTATCGTTCCTATTGCCTATTCCAAAGGGGCCAACTATTCCGCCCTCTCGCCCTGTGCCTACGACTGCATTGAAATCTCCTATAATTATTAAATTTTCGTGCCCTCTCACAAAATCTATCACATATTCAATATCACTATAAACTGCCTCTACGGCCTCATCACTGTAGTTAGAAGTGGGCATATATACCTGTATTATTACTGTTTTTACAGGTTTCGAATCTAACCTAACCATAACTACCCTGTCACTTTGCTGCAAGAAATTTTCTACACTCTGCCCTACTTTTTTCCGCATAACAATTCCTACTCCCGAATTTCCTCCTACAGATCCTGTGTGTATTACTCTAAAATCTCCGCTCCAGAAGTCTCCAGCTTCTGGCCATCGCACTTCACTGATACCTACTACGTCTAATGCTAGCCTATCCATCTCAATTTTCAAAATACCTTATGCAAGTTTATGTTTAGAGTAACAATGCAGGCATACTAATGAAATTCAGCTTGCATTCCTTAGGACTTAATTGTCGATAAGTTCACGAGGATTCGCTGGGCTGGCGCTATACAGCAGGGTTTTTATAAAGAGTGATTTTTTGAGAAGTTAAAAATAATTATTTTTTGTCCTCTTTGTAGATCAATCCAGGGATATACTGCATACAGCCTGTCCAAGATAAGAATATAATGTAAGAATTCGGCTAGACGGTGGAAAGGTTACGCATAGTTAGGGGACTATTAAAGCGGTCTTAAAAATATTTTTCGTTTTTGAGTTATTTCTAACAAGTAAATTTATTTTTACAAATCCTTATGCCTACAATTAGCTTAAGACATAATTTGACCACTATGTGTGATACGTAGGTGAATTCAGAATAGAAATAGCTTCCAAAATCCGTTAAAAAATTCCAGATCCGTATTTGAAAAAGTTAAGTTGATGATGGTTCCATGGAAACGAAACGTCATAGAAGGAAAATGGTATTACCACATTAAAGCTTATCACAAATTGCAACGAAGATGTATTTTTAGATTCTAGCTATTCCTGATAATAACGTGAAAAAAATAAACAAGATTCCACAAATTTACTTTTTTCAAATGACTCAAAAATTAAAAATAATTTTAAAGATTTTTTAAGACCGTTATAATCAAAGACTTGGACCCTTTCTAATGCAATAGCTAATTTTGTTGTGAAGTCTATACAGTTGTAGGCCAGCGGATCGCGGGTAGTGTTGTTTGTTATTATATTCCTCAAACACATTGGCGTTCTGTTTTAAGGATCAATTAGTAAAAAAATAATGGAAAATTAAGGATAGTTATTGTGATACTAAAAAGATCAATATGATACGAGCAATAATAGCATTTCACATCCTCTTATATGCATACAAGGTTTAATTACAATATTTTTCAAGACAGATAATGCAAAAATTAATGTACGCTTATGAACTCAAACTCAAATGAAATCAAATGCTTAGTAAAACACTTACCTACACGTCCTTGTATAATACAAAATGTTGAAATACTATTAACACAGTATTTTGCACTATCCAGCATAAAAACAAACAACACAACCGACCAGACGAATGTTCCGCGATATTCCGTTTCCGCAGCAGTACCTGTTTACTACACAACTGGTCGGCTACTTTGTTTCCACAAACAAATGCTTAGACTGTGATTATCCCGGATGCTTCAGTCGTAAATGTAAATAGCTAAGTCCCCTCTCCCAGTCATTGGTTTTAATAGTCCTCCAACCATTTAACCGAATATGTACCTACTATATTTTTCAATATTACCATGATGTGCATTCTTATCTCGGGCAGGGTGTATAATGTAGCTATATTATATCGGGCGTCATCCTGTACACAATCCACTATAAATATTAATATACTTATCAACCAGTCCATTCCAAAACGCCGATTGCCGATTACAATGGAATAACAGAGTTTTACAGTGAAACCCAGTTACCTATTGGAATATCGCTTATAGGAATATCCCGCTGATAGGAATAAAAGTTAGTTCTTAATAATTTTTCCGGTTATTAGAAAAAAGCATAAACGAATAAGCAGTATATTAGAATAACTTTTTACTTCCATACATTAGGTACTTTCTGCCGGGATATAAGAATTCTTGTCTTTTGTGCACGTAGGTACTATTATAGAGCAGATGTTAGGAGTATAGGTTCATACTGAATTTTGGAAAGAAAGTTTTATTACACAAGGACATTATTTTGCCGATTGCATGGAGGAGTGGCCTTGATTTGGAAATAAGGATCATACACTGAGAAAAATGAGTAGTTCCCAACAAATAAATATGACTGTAGAATAACAGTGACTTGTTAAAAACTAAAAATTACTTCTTCTAGAAACCTTATTTACCGCAACTTTTTTGGTATATCTCCCATTATAAAATGCTTGATTTGGTATCTTTATTTGTGGAAAATATATATTATTTCTCACGATTATTCGCAATTTAATTCAAGCTAATTCTATGATTTCGCCTAAATAAATATTGCCTTTGAAACAAAAGGCATGATGTACTTGTAACAAATAAACACTTATGTTTGGCTGTGGCTAATGTCATTTTAGACTTTTAGAGGAAGAGCTGAACATTGTGAGAAAGGTATATTTATATTATCTACTTAACCAGCCGCCCCAGCGCAACAAGTAGTGAGCGCTACCCGACGGTAGATGGCGCGGGCCAAGCTCTCGCTGATTTCTGTTAAGCCACTCCATACAAAATGACCCTGGATTTCAGCCAAAACCAAGAAGAAACAAATTATATGTTTTTTATATTATTTCGGATATTATTGTTGTTGTACTTTTGTTAATTATTAATAAAAGTTTGAACAACATAACAACAATCTTACAAAGCGTATTTGATTTCTATCGAATAAATAATGGCAGACCTGCCACCTGCAAGGTATACGATGAAATAAAAACAAGTCAGTTCAATTAAGTAAGTAAATATATCCGTTACTTGGAGATTTTATTTCATAATTTATTTGAGAGAAAGAAATTATAGAGTTTGTTAAAATACATTATTTATTTGCGGCAAATAATTAATTTGGTAGCTACAAATATATAATTTACTTGTCACAAATAAGTAATATATTTTAACAAACTCTGTGGTTTATTTCTGTCAAATAAATTATGAAATTAATTGAAATAAAATCTCGAAGTAGATGATTTAGTTAATGGAGCTGACATATTCATTTCGCTGTATACAGATCTACCATTTATTTCCCAGAAATAAAATTCACATTGATATAAATAAACCTTTCTCTCAGTGTAAAATAATTAAAAAATAAGTGTTTTCCGGCTCTCTTGGCTGCTATAGAAATAATTTCTGGTAGAGCAAATGATTAAAATTATTCTTAACAGATGCAGAAAGATATCTTCAGGCATATCTACAAAACATACTTGATAGTCATATTCGGATTTATTATAAAAACTAGATTGAGGTTTTTGGTTTATCAGACATGAATGTGCCCGATCACTTTAAATTTGTGTAGATATATTTAACGGTATGCATGGTCATAAAATGTTTGAAGTCTAGGTAGCCACCCTTTTAAGAAATAACCCGGTTATTGGAATAATTTTCTTTGGTCCAGTTGGCATTCCATTAATCGGGCTACACTGTAAATGCAACGGTTCAGTAAAAACACGAATTTTCTGATAGAGGGCTAAGTTAGCATAGGATGACTCGAGGAACCTGCTACATGGTTGGAACTTTGCGTGTTCAGGGGTTATAAATCAATCGCATGCACAGTACTCGATACTCTATCAAACCCAACGTGGGTGTCCATGCTAGTTACGAAAGGGAACAAACAGAATTATAATAATTTAATGCACCGTAAAGTAAACAGACTATTGGAATCAACTATAACTATTTTCAAGCTGCATAAACTATAATTTCTTGCAAACTACGCAAATGATTACCTACTATTTTTGTAAAACATAGAAAAATGCGCTGATTCACATAACAAACGCAAATGGTAATAGCACCAAAACAAACAATATTATACAGATTTATAAACGCAAAAAATAACGACTAGAGTAGGTTTGCTGTCTTCTTTAAGAAGTCAGATAGGAAACCAAAACGCATAATGGTTTTTGCATCAAATCAGGCAGTTTTCATAATTCATATCTGCCTTAACTAATTGAGTTTATCACTGGTACGATTTCTACCAATAATTATAATATAACTTATAAAGTCTTGAATACATTTTCGTGGAAACTTCTCATCATCAGAAGACGATTTGATTCTATTCTTGAAAATAATAGGTACACAGAATTCCAAGAGAAATTCAAAAAACACTCCATGGCACACTTGGAGTGATTTTGACATTATTATATTGACAGACATGTACAGCAATCGTCAAACGTGATGGCGAAAGCCCGCGCAGGCAAGGCCACGCCCTAGTTTCAGGCAGTGGCGCGAGGTTCCCTGTACTATAGATGAATTTATTATGAAGTTAATCGTGCGCCACTGACAGTTGCGTGCGTCCACCGAAAACCAATCCCGGTCGAGAGCGTAGTGGATGAATTGTGGGGATTACTAAACTGCGCATCTCTGTTGCTCGCCATCACGTCTGACGATTGCTGTAAATAGTCATTTAGTTTTTTCAAGAGTAGGAAATTATTGATAATTTTCGAAAAAATTGTTTGCAAAATTTGAATCATTTTTTCGAAAATAATCTTGAAGAAACCGAATTACTGAACATATTAGAAAAATGTTATCAGTTGGGTATTTCAGAATTTATAGAAATTTATAAACATAAACATGATAAAAAATAACGCAATTATCGTACAAACAATGTGTCAGAACGTCAGATAAACAATTTGGGGATTCTGAACGTTACAAAATGTTACAAAATTATTCATCCACAAATCTTGCAATGCTTTTTATACGACTCACGAAAACAGAAAGGAACACTAACTTTTAAATAATGAGTGATGGCCCACCTCGCTCTTTTTATCCTTCCATGTGTCAAATTACGAAAGGTGGAACCGCACGTGAGTTTCCTTATTGTGTTACGTCTTTCTCCAACTTCTCACAGAATACACTCGGTTGTTACCCACATCAGTTTACTATGTGTGTGCTTTCTGTTCGTAGTAGGTAGTAGATTCCAAAATGATCGCTCCCGAACAAGACTATTTGTCAAAGATCCGGTAAGATGCCCTCTTCGCATGAGTATCACGTTTTCGGCACTGAAGTATAATAAAATCGCTTGTATATGTGACGTCCTGCTCTACACTAAGTAAATAAGAATCATCTCTGGGCAAGTTAATGTGTCGTCTATTAAGATTTACAACCCTTAACGCGAAGAGATATTATATAGCTTATTTTATTATACGTTATCGTAAGCATTGCTATAACGACAGTCCCGATTTGGTATTCATCAGGAGTATAACGCACGGAAACTGAATTCTTTCATATATGTAACTTCTATTTATAATAGGAATTTATTATTAAAAACTGAGACCTTGGAAGGACCAAAAAATTACTAAAAGTGTGATCATAATGAGGCGTAAGGTGTTATAACAACGCCATTGACTGTACGGTACGATATATGGAACACAAATGTTTAATAATATGCAAGAAGGAAGGTCATCTTGCAAGAAATTTTGAGACCTGGGCTCAATGTCGAGAACGTGGAAAGACAGGGCACAGAACACTGCCAGCAAAAAAGTAATGAGAAAAATCGACTCGAACAACTACTCCTCGGACGTGCCTGTCGTGCCTCTAGTAGATTATTACCAAAATCGGGTTTCTTACGGTAATAATAAATTTAACGAGCCCAGTGGACTCTCTGGCCTCGGCTAAGGCAGCAGTCGAAGAAGGGGGTGGGTCGTCGTACTACGAGAACTCAAAATCCTACGTATATCGAGAGTTAAATAGGGAAATAAAATGGGCGCCACCTAGCACAGTCCAAATGATGACTTACCTACGAAGGTGCCAGGACCAACGAAGGCTACTAATATCGGGATCAAAAACTCACAATATAATAAAATAAACAATAATATTTATTGTAATATAACAGTTTAGTCAGATTCAGGGCAAGAATATGCGCAATCAGATCTTAGTCAATATACAAAATAAAGTTCAAGCCTCATAAACAAAGTCAATGTAACTATTAAAATATAACTATGAAACAAAAAACTGCGCGAAATTTAGAAAATCAGTGAAAACTCAAATAATTTTGAGACGCAGTGTAGGTATGCGCTTTTTATAGATCTACTGCGAGCTTCACAGAAATAAATAAAAAATTTAAATATGCAAACAATTTAGAAATTTACCCTTATTACTAATTATTTATTATTACTTTTGATAGAGGAACTATCGACGTAAAAATGTCAAAAATTATTCACAGTCCTGATGTCTTTACTTATCTGTCTTCTTCAATTCTTGTGTCTAAGTACGTCGAATTCCAGTAGTGTCTTATTAGCTGAAGGTGTTTTCTTAGCTGTACGGCTGTACTTCTATTTCCTATAATAGCTAATCTTTTGGCAAAATCTGAATAAATTCCTGGGACATACAACTAGTCCAAAACCAAGAGAGCTAGGTACTCATACGTGCGTATTGTAGCGTAGTCAAAATTGTACTGACTAGTTTTATCTTGAAGAAAAATCTAGAAGCAATTTGAAAATACGACGGAATTGCCAAGAATAAGAATATAGTACTAGAAGAGCCATCTAACGAGGTCGATCGATAATCCTAGAGGAGAAATCTATTATTTGCTATACCTTTATAGGAAACTGCAGAAGTTAAACCACGCAATAAGAGTAACGCGCATGCTATTTTAACTAACAAACTCTTAAGACGAATTCTGACTGTAACAAGATTTCTGTGAAGCGTTTTGTTGAACATCGAGTTGGGCCATCGGACCATTTTGTGGAGAACTTCATATTTGGATACGATTAATCTGTGCTACAAGCACCTCAGGATACGCATGTGGCCTACCTACTCTGATGTCACTCAAAAAAGCTGGTTTTCGATACTCTTGACAGATGGCAGGACACCATAGCCGAATTCCTTACCCTTTTTGATCGACACTGATAAGTTATAATGTATCCCCTAGAAATTATGACATTTTCACATTGAAAATGTTATTAGGGTATGATATTCACCGAAAAGATTGTGTTGCATTCGCCACATACATCACGCACCCGAGCGGTAGCGGTTAAAGTCGAGCGCCTGGCGGCCGCTAGTAGACCACTTAGTCTGAGTAAGCTTAATTCATAGCTGGACCGTCTAGCATCGCAAATGTGAGAGAATGCCACAACAAAATTCCAGTTATTATACATCGGCGCAGGTGTTTTATGAATAATTATTTAACACGCTATCGCTTATGCGTAAATATCCCAAACGCCCAAGGGTTACAGTCTGCTTCATCATTTTCAATGTCTCCACCGCTTGCATCTTTGCGAAGGCTGTGAATTTTTCTCATATGTACCTAATGGAATTACGTCTGTAAATAAATGTGACAAACGGAGTGGATCGCAATCCTCGACACACGAGCTTTATCTAAATTAACGACTCCTAGCTAGAAATATCTAGTTAGACTCTATGTAGGCATATTGAGTTAATGGGGCCGTCCATATATTCGAGTACAGCAATCGTCAAACGTGATGGCGACAGCCCGCGCAGGCAAGGCCACGCCCTAGTTTCAGGCAATGGCGCGAGGTTCCCTGGACTATAGATGAATTTATTATGAAGTTAATCTGCGCCACTGACAGTTGCGTGCGTCCACCGAAAACCAATCCCGGTCGAGAGGGTCGTGGATGAATAGTGGGTATTACTCAACTGCGTATCTCTGTTATTCGCCGTCACGTCTGACGATTGCAATAGGTAGTGATGAAAGGCAAACTTGTTTTTTCAGGACTTGTAATGCATTTTTCTACTATGCGCGGATTTTTGCACCAAATTTAAATCGATTAATGTGATCAGTAAATAATTAAGAATCGATTCGCCTCCTATGTTAAAATATAAATGAAAAACTCCTTGAAAAACTCGAGAAGTTTGTAAAGTTTCTGCGAATTTGTGGGAATTTGGAACATCTGCGTTCATTGAAAACAAATAAAATATCGAAACTCTAATCTCTCTGTGCGTTGGCCGTAAGGGTGGAAAAGATAACTTTTGATTTGAAAACAAAAGGCAAGCAGAGAAATTTAACACACACGCTGCTCGGACAGATGCCACTCCTTGTCAAAAAGATAAGCGTCAGCAGAACTGCGTAACAAACCATTTTGTATCTTTATTCGTACAGAAAATCCAGATTGGGAAACAAATGTGTTTACACGTCGCACTTCAGAAATAAAAATACAAACAGGTTGTTCCATTTAAAATTAGAAGTTCTCTATTAATAGAACGTATTAATATAAATACGTAAAACGTTATTTTGTGTTTTTACGTTGTACATGTTTATCTGCTATTTATTGAGACTCTGAATTTATTGGTTAATTATTGCAATTTTTATGTTCATTACTTACTTACTATTGAATGAAAAAATAACAGCACAGTACTTTTTGGTAATAATGTTAGTTTTCTACAATAGCTGATAAGAACCAAAGGCTTCGTTTTTGCCGTCTTTACCAATTAACTCGTTTTTGCCATAAATATCGAATTTATTAAAATTTTAAGAAAAGTTAAACTTTGTATTTGGAGCTTAGATTTAATGTTGCCAATAGTTCCACGGATTAAACGGTTCAAGTGTATGTTCTTGAGACTTTTTTTAAATTGTGGTTAGACGTAAGATGAATGGCGATCAGAGAAAAGTGGACCACAAGAAATTTTCCGGTTAGAATATAATATATTTGGAAAAATGGGAGACAGACAACCAATACCATTACCATTATTATCATTATATAATCAGCGGTGGCTCGTGACTTGTTTTAAGAGGGAGAGTTTTGTCAAAACCAAGTTTATCTATGTACATATAAAATTATTACTTACTAGCGGGCCCGGCAGACATTGATTGTCCTGCCTAAAATTACTTTTCGTATTGAAATTTTGATTCATTAACCAAATCGTTTATTCAGTGTGAAATATTTTTCTCCATTTGGAGTCAAATTCTGATTACGTGTTTGTATTACTACAATATTCTTCGATTATTCAGGTTATGTTCCATGCGATCGTCATATAATCGATCTGATGTGTACGCTCGCTAGTGTCTCGCAATCTATCGTCAGCATTTTGGTCTTCCCGTTCTTCCTGTGCCGGCTCAGATCGTGATTGTGACAATCGTAGTTTCTCCAACTCATTTCGCTTTTCGCGTTGTCCATCGTTCTGATTTAGTCGTGAGTTTCCTGTTTTTCTTGCTACACGTGTGCGACGACCAATGTTGCTCCGTCTGATCGGCAGCATTGCACTATTGATCATAACACAAACAACAGCACAAATTGTAATTTTTCTACGTACGGAAATTTTCGTTCGACGATCGAAGCTTATTGAACAGGACTGAAAACAACGACAATATCGCTATCTATTCACTTACACACATTTTGTTTATGAACCATCCTGACACAATTACCAACAAAAAAACAGTCCAATCCGTCGAGCCGTTCCTTCATTCTAGAAATTAACACAATTACCTCATTCGTTTAAAAATTTATTTAAAATATGTTGCTTAGCCAGTAAAGTGCCGTTACCAGTTTCATGAGATAAACTATTTCAAATTTACCGGGCTATATACATCAATTGTAATTTTATTTTAATTAAGGTTGGAATGCGTTTTTCCAGATTTTTCTCCAGATCTTCCCGATTTTTTTTCTATTGGAAACATTCAATTGAGTAAATTCCATCCCGGGAGCATAACGAACAAAACGAAAAAGAATCAACCACATATGTCGTTACTCGTCAGTTATATGATAATAATAATAATAATAATATTAAACGTCTTTTTTTAGTACGCAATATATACAGAAAAAACAAATTCATTAAGATGAGGGTGCACAAGGTGTACTAAAATGGCGATGTTCAACTTTCAGATGTAAACATCTGTCAGTTGTTCTTCCACTCAACCAAAATAGGCAAAAAAATGTATTCAACATAATCAGAAAAACAGAAAAGCGGATGAACAATACTTAAAAGGAATATAAATTGAATAAATTATTCAAGCAAAGAAAGCACAAAGTAAAAAAAATATAGTCAACATCAAGCAACGCAATTAAGCAAAAGTATACATGAACCAAATTAATGCATAAAACAATACAATTAACCAAATAAATACATAATGCAATCATAAATGAAAAAGAAAATATATAATACCTACACAAACAAAAAGAAAAAAAAACGCAAGTGAACCCAAGGCCACCCAAAAAGCATGACAAAAACGTCAAAATTCATAATTCTCAGAACAGTAATTAAAGTTTCACAATGCAATGCAACACAGTGTAATGTAGAGGCAGAACAAGCTGGAAAAAACTATGCTCCAAGTAAGAAGCGCTTCATATGAACTCTAAAGGTCTCAATTGAAAGATTCTTAAACTCAGGCGGTACACCATTGTATAAGCAACAAACATTGTGAGAAAAAGACTTCTTGAAAAAGGAGTGACCATGCAAAGGCAGAGAAAGCAGATCTTTACGACGTATATTGATATTATGTACATCAGTTCTAAATTTGATTTTTCGGTATAGATAAGCTGGTGTGAAAGTTGTTATTATTTTGTGGTACAGACAAACTGAATGCAAAAAACGGCGGGATTCCATATTCAACCAGGGTATCGTGGCAAGTTTATGCGAAATGTGCCCACCACGACGAATGCCGAAAATTAAACGTAAGCAGGCATTCTGAACAACCTGGATCTTTCTTACGTCACTTCTATCTAGACATGGTCCATACAAACCAGACGCATAGTTAAAATGGGACAGAACAAACATTTCGCACAAAATGACCTTAATCTTATAGTCGATAAGTTTTCTTACACTGTAAACGAATTTTAGGTTTATACAGTGTGTCCACGGATGGACTTAACTATACTTGTAAAAACTTTTATTTTCAGTTTTTCGAGAAAAAGTCATTCTTTATAATTTCTTTTGCTTGTTATATAAATACGATTCGCGTTGAGAAACTTTGATTTTGTTGTACAGGGTGCGCAGAAAATACAAAAATGTATATTTGTAAAATTGAAAATTTTTGAATCAAGCTTTTTGAAGTCTCAAAATGAAACAGCTTAGAAGGAGAAATCGAAAAGCCAAATAAAGTTTTTCCATAGAAGTTATACTTAGTTGCTAAGAAATACTGGGTGTCCGGTTAAGGTTGGCGACCGGCTATATCTTAGGAACTATTCATCCTACAGCTTCAAAAAAAAAATCTTCCTATAAAAGTGGCCATGAAAACTTCATCAAAAATATTTTTAGCTTTCAGTTTTCCCCGCTAGGGGGCACAATTTTAAAAGAAAATAGACAATCCGCATTTTCTTTGAAAATTCAAATGGAAATTTAGGAATCCTTTAGCTTTCTCAAAATCTCCTCGTAATACCCGGCAAATTAGTTTAATAACTTTTTGATCTAGCTTCTGAAATAAGGAGTGTGGGAAGGAAAAAATTCCCTTACACCAAAAATGCCATATCTCCGGATTGCTTGAACCAATTTTAATGAATATGGTATTGTTGGAAAGGGAATCTATAGCGTAATATAATAATATAGCGTAATATAAATCTGCAATAAAATATGGAAGACAATAAAGAGTAGGAGAGATAGGATGGTAGGACACCTTCTAAGACACGAAGGAATAGTTCGCGACATACTAGAGTCAGAGATAGGAATAAAAAGAGGCAGGGGTAGACCTAGATTAGACTACTGCTCTCAAATAGTTAGGGATGTAGGATGTTCTACTTTTAGGGAAATGCGCAGGTTAGCTCAGGATAGAAAAGAGTGGAGGTACGCATCCAACCAGTCTTCGGACTGAGAACCTTATGATGATACATTTGAATTTAATTTTACGACGGAGCCGCCAGATGGTGTTATTTCGAAACTTACGAAATTGTCAAATTTTCTCAAAAATTATAAATGGAATGGTATATTTTTTATAATATGTTGTCATTACGCATAGAATTAAGAACAAGATGCCGCAAACCGGAAGTTTTTATCTTTATCAAATGGAAGTTATCATCAAGAATATCGTTTAATCAAATCCCAGTGCACAGGTACCAAATTTTCTCAATTTTTTTGAATGGAATGGTACATTTTCACAACATGGCGTTGGTACACATAACAAAGAACAGAATGCCGTAAATCGAAAGTTCCTATCTTTTTCAAACGAGTGTTGTGATCAAAAATACTGTTTAATCATATCTCATTGCGTGGGTAAATTTGAGAAAAATTAAATACCTAAGTGAATATCAATTTAATTTAGTAAATATTCAGTTTTCCTTAAACGCCTTGCCAAGGCTCGGGAAGCAATAACGGCATTTTCTTCATTTTGAAAAACACCGCGAGCTTGTCATACGCTTCAGCAACAGAGCTAGGCATTATTTAAAAAGTTATAATAAATTCTAGCGAAAAGACACTGAAATCGAATTTAAATTAACTAATAATTAATACTTAGTTAAGTTAAACTTAACAATTAGTGACAATACTATGACCAGGTATTTGTTTTTATTTTCCATGGAGTGCTTTTTGTTTGTAATATTTATTATAATTCTGTCTGATGAGAGATACAAGAATGCCCTAATATTCTTTAAAAAAATTTATTTTCCTTAAATTACCCATACCCAGGCAATGAAATGCGATTAAACAGCATTTTTGATCATAAGTTTCGTTTGAAAAAGGATAGGAACTTTCGGTTTGCGGTATTCTATTCTTCATGCTATTTGTACTAACAGCATGTTATGAAAATGTACCATTCCATTCAAAAATTTTTGAAAAAATTTGGCACCTATGCGCTAAGATTTGATTAAACCATATTCTTGATGATAACTTCCGTTTGAAAAAAGATAACAACTTCCGGTTTGAGCCATTTTGTTCTCAATTCTATTTGTAATGACGCCATGTTATAAAAAGTATACCATTCCATTTAAAGTTTTTAAGAAAATTTGACATTTTCGCAAGTTTCGAAATAACGCCATCTGACGGCTTCCTCGTAAAATTAAATTCAAGCGTAAATGCAGATTTCTATTACGCTATAAATTCCTTTTCCAACGAGACCAAATTCATTAAAATTGGTTCGAGCAATCCGGAGACATGGCATTTTTGGTGTAAGGGAATTCTTTCCTGCTCCCAGCCCGTATTTTCTAAGTTAGATCAAAAAGTTATTAAACTAATTTGCTGGATATTACGATGAGATTTTGAGAAAGATAAGGGATACCTACATTTCCATTTGAATTTTTGAAGAAAATGATTGTTCTTTTAAAATTGTGCCCTCTAGCGGGAAAAATTGAAAGCTAAAAACATTTTTGATGAATTTTTATGGTGACTTTTGTAAGAAGATTTTTTTCCGAAATCTGTAGGAAGAATAGTTCCTAAGATAGCCGGTCGCCAACCTTAACCAGACACCCGGTATATCTTAGCAACTAAGTATAACTTCTATGGGAAAATTTTATTTGGCTTTTCGATTTCTCCTTCTAAGCTGTTTCATTCTTTAGGCTTCAAAAAGCATGATTCAAAAATTTTTAATTTTGCAAATATACATTTTTGTATTTTCTGCGCACCCTGTACAAGAAAATCAAAGTTTCTCAACGTGAATCGTATTTATATAACAAGCAAAAGAAATTATAAAGAATGACTTTTTTTCGAAAAACTGAAAATAAAAGTTTTTACAAGTATAGTTAAGTCCATTCGTGGACACACTGTATATTATGCAATCTGTATCAACTTTTTAATATGCAGTGAAAACTTTAACTTGTCATCAAACATAACACCCAGATTTCTAGCACTTTCCGTAAATTCCAACACCTGACCATGTATGGAGATCACTAATTGATCCAATACCTCATTTCGACTGACACCACTTGAAGTGTTGCCAAACAGTAACATTTTAGACTTGTGAGGATTGATGATGAGCGCGTGACTTCCAGCAACATCACAAAATGTACTCAAATCGTGATTGATTCTTAGAGAAGCAAGGCTCAATTCTCTACCATTAAAGGGGTAACACAATTGAGTGTCATCAGCATAGAAATGACTTCCACAAAACTTAATACTTGATACAAAAACAGAAGTATATAAAGTGAACAGTAACGGACCAAGTACGGAACCTTGCGGCACACCACAAAGAACACTGCCTTCACCGGAAAGTTGACCATTAAATCTAACAACCTGTCGCCTGTTTTTCAAATAACTAGAAATTAAGTTAACCGCACATGAATTGAGACCAATGTAGTGTAAGATTGACAATAAAATACCATGATTCAGGGTGTCGAAAGCCCTGGAAAAATCCAACAGAATTAAAACACAGAATTTTTTCTGGTCCAGTGATGTTATAATATCATCAACAACATTAAGCAAAGCCGTCTCACAACTATAACCCTCTCTAAAACCTGACTGAGTAAAGGGAATTAGACTGCTACTCTGTAGATGCGACGACAGCTGCGAGGCCATCACCCTCTCCAAGACTTTCGACAACACTGGTAAAATGCTAATTGGCCTGATGTCTTTCAGTTCTTTAGGCTTCGCAACTTTAGGTAGTGGATGTATTATAGATTTTTTCCAAAGTTCAGGGAAAACGTTGTGTCCAAGAGCAAAATTGACAACATGCGTCACGATCGGAAGAATGACTGGTACACTATAGTTAATTAGGTTAATTGTGAGGTCATCACAACCACGTGCATTTGTCTTTATTGACGATAATATTTTAAGAATTTCATCGTCACCCACAAAACTAAATTCAAAACGCTCTGCTGTCAACGTCTTCCTCAAGTAATAATCCATCAATTGCTGGTCTGGAATAAAATCTTTATTGGGATTATCCAAGAAAAATCTATTCAAGTCATCTGCAGTGCACAGATCAGCAGGTACAGAGTTGTTTCGCCTCTTGAAATCAACTCCAAGAGAACGTAATTCTTTAACTATATTATTCTTAGCCACCAATGAGATTCGATATTTCAAGTAAGCCTTCTTCTCGCGCGAAATAGCAGTATTTGCAGGATTTTTGTTTTTCTTGTACTGACTGAGAGCTTTATCACGCAAACTCATCATGAATCTTAGATTGTCAGTCAGCCAAGGTGCTCTCTTTTTAGAAATTCTAGCTATTTTAATAGGGGCATATCTATCAAATAATGTCAGTATTTTCTCATTCAAAACATTACCTTATCATCAATATTATCCATTGCATAAACTAAATTCCAGGAGACAATAGAGAGCTCTTCTAGGAACTCCGTGTAATTGAAATGTTTAAAACAACGATACTTAACAATTTTGGGTACATAGTTTTCAGGTAATAAAGACAGTTCACAGCTTACAACAGCATGATCAGATATAGCAAGATTCGTATCAACATTAACATCTTTTACTAGGGAGCAATCAGAAACAATTATATGATCTAACAAGGTAGCAGTAGAAGAGGTGATTCTAGTAGGGTGATCTATTATTTGGTGAAGATTAAACGTTTCCAATAGATCAATATATTGACGAACATAACTGGAAGTCGTATTTAAAACGTCGAGATTAAAATCACCAAGGAAAATCAAAACATCACTTAGCACGACAGTGGCAGAAAACAAAGCCTCAAAATCATTACAAAAATTATGTAAATGCTCTGAACCCGGTGGCCTATAAACAACACACAACACAATACTCGACCCTCCAATTCTTACCTTTGCCGACAGAAATTCAAAAGATCTAATGGGCATGTTCAACTGAATAATTTCAAATTTATATTTATTGTTATAATAAAAACACACGCCCCCACCCCTACCACCTCTATCCAACCGAAATATTCCCATATTATCCAGTGCAATTGCATGATCACAAATATCTGCACCAAGCCACGTTTCAGTTACTGCAATAACATCGCATTCAAAATTATCAAAATACTCCTTAAAAATGTCAAAACCACTCAGAAGTGACCTTGCATTCACATGTGCAATCTTCATCAAACAAGAAACCTGAATGAAATATAAAAAGAGAAAAAAATTTTAAAAAATATGTACACAAACAAGTAAATATTTCTTTTGCCCATCCGCTCACCGCCCCCACTTCCGCCACATGTTCACAATATAACCTCCAACTTACAAATATCTTCACTCCTGTAAATGCGGCGTTTTTTGTTGTTGACAAGAACATAAACACTACCATCGACAGTCCACGCGTTCCTGAAGCCAACCTTTTCGCATGCCGCCCTTTAAAGTTCATTGCGAGATTTCGTCAAATCTTCCTTAATTAAAACTCTAGTTCCCTTTAATAATTTCTTGTTTTTAAAAACCAGGCTGCGAGTTCTGTATGAAATAAATTTAACAATTATTGCCCTGCAGTTCTCACCACCCTTCACTCCCACTCTATGGCATCTATCAATTTGATCATCCGTAATCTTTAACTTTAACTGATCATTAAACATTTGCAGAACTTTCATCTCAACATTTTCATCTTCTTTCTCTGTAACGCCAAATATTCGCAAGCAATTTCTACGGCTGTACTGTTCCAACCTATCATTTTCGCTTTTCAAATTTCTGTTTTGCAATTCAAGCTGCTCAACTTTGCCTTCTAACTTTATAACCGTTTCCTCCATAACAGCAACCTTCTCTTCAATTTCCCTGCTAATCATACAACCAATTGACTTCGCTAACTCTTCTTTCCACTTATCATCAAACAAACTACTCACAGTATGTTTAATACTATCCACAAGTTCTTTCGTCGACCGGGTACTTGAAGCCATATTTACAGTTTAGCTAAAATTTACACTTCACACAATAGAGATACAAGAATGAACACAAAATAGCAGCGGGAGCGAGCGGCTGACACGTCTAGCCAGCACGAGCGCACATCTATCAGGTGCATACAAACAATTATGATTTTTACAGTTTTTCCGAATTTTCCGACTTACGCATATCCATCGTTCGAATGATGTCTTGAGTTCATACAAAAATCCCATAGAAAAAAGCACTTTAATTTTTTAATTTTTTAATTTATAGTTCTAAACTTTTCACACTTATCTGCGCCTTTCCTTATTGGCAGAGCGACTATGATGTTCCTTTTGTAATCTTCTGGAATCTCACGGCTAACTAGTGGTAATTAATTCGTACATTTTTATAATGTTTTATTTATTCAAAATAAAACAAACCGAAAGGGAAACGACATAAACATAAGCTTAATAACAGAAGAATCTTACATTTTAATTAAGTTGCAGATAAGTGGTATGTATACTTAAAATTATTTATGAAAGAAAGTAAAACATTTTGCGTCCTGCAAGTCGTGCGCTTCGTCGAGTAATTATAATTAAAATCTTCACTTTACTTTGATAATTTTGCATTCCAAATGAACTCTTCCTGGTGAAGCTAATTTCATAACTTTTTGCAGTGCTAATTTATATTAATAATTTCATTATCTTGTTTGTAGATGACGTATATTAATTAGGTAGGATAGCTAGAGCGTACGTTTTTTTCATTTCCGTTTTCTAGTTCTTTCACATTGTGGATGCATTATTCAGTAGCAATGTTGTTTACGACAGCGATTTTGATTATCTCTAGACAGTTTCTTGTCTTTTTCTCAAAATCTTCTGAAACTGACTTAGATCCCTTTTAACAATCAGGTAGTCATTTCCAGATTTAGTAAATAGTACTCGGTCGAACATAAAATTTCAAGTAAAACAAAACAAAATTCTGTAGGTTAACTTGCTTGGGACATTGCTTTAAACAAAAACTAGTTGTCAATGCATTGACAGAACAGCTTCCTAGCCACAGTCACAACTGAACTGGAGGGCGCGCGGCAGGCGCGCCCTCTTTTCGTATTTTTTTTCTCAATTTTTTCCTTATACAACCTATTACGATTTTCGCACATCGTGTAGCGAAAAATACCCTCTATCCGATGCAATACAAAAATATATACGGTGCTTTAAAAAAACCGCCCCGTCAGTTTCCTATGGACCATCTCTGATATACGTATGCAAAATTTCAGCAAAATCTGTGGATGTGTTTTCCCGCAAAAGTGCCAACAGACATACACACGCACACATACATACGGACGGAAATGTGCCACCTTGCCAAAAAGTCTTAGAATGAAACGTCCACACTTGATGAAAAAACACCATGGTCAAAAAGCGACTATCACAATAGCTACCTAGCTCGGCTTCTAATCACATTTATTTATTTATTTAGTACGAGTGGTAAAACAAATGAGTTTACCAAAACAGGTAAACTTACACTACCAGCTGTAATAATATTCCACTGGCCGAACTGGTAGATCTATTCCTATAAGAACATTAATTTGACATAATTTCGGTTAAGATGGCAAATCTTTTTTTCGAAAACCGTCAAAAATATTTTGGAACCAAGATTATAAGTTAGGTACGTAACGAACAAAACATAGATTTTATTAGATCAAGTCCAGTGAAATTTTTGAAATTTATTCAGTTTTCTCTGATGTCCGAGCCAAAATCATGTATGATTTTCCTTGTGATCCCAAGGGTATCATGTACCTGTGCCATATTGTTACGAGAGTAACCACCATACCGATGCCCATGGTTGTTGACCAGTGTGATTCAAAGTTTCGTGTTGTACCTTGTATACAGGGCGGATATTTTTTGTAACTATGACCTTGTTTATTGTAAATCGAATTGTATAGAAATTATCCAGAACTGCTATGCATCGAAATGTCGAAAGGGCATCGTCAGAGGGTATAATAAGCAAGTAACAAACCGGGAGAACAGTGAGGAGCGAAAGATTTAGAAGGCGAAATATACAGGGTGTATCCAAATAAGTGCGAAAAAATTTAAAAGGCGATTCCTTGTTGAAAATTAAAGGGGGTGTTTGATATAAACAAATCCTCATATGTCCCTCCCTTAGGAGGTACGCTCCTCCAAAGTGGGAGGTGGAAATTATGTTTTTTATTTTTTTGCCAAATTCTGAAATAGTTAGGGAAATGAAATTTGGTGTAAGGTTTCTAATATTAAAAAGCCTACTTTCGAAGATTTTCTAGACCGATACATATTGTTATAAGTGGATGAAACTCGCAACCCCTCTAAGCAAATTGGTGCCGCCTATTACTTTTACTTGGAATTTAATTCTTTCAGTGCATAATGAAGTTAATTATTTTTTTTCCCGAAAACTATTGATTTTACAAAAACAGCAAAAGAGATACTAAAGTTTTTAAATGAATGAAGCTTTCTAAGGCATATTTTTAAATAATCAAATTCTTACACGGTAAAAATGTAAAACGTTAAAAGGGAAAAAAATAAGAGGGGTTGCGAGTTTCATCCACTTATAACAATATGGATAGGTCAAAAAATATTCGAATGTAGCCTTTTTAACATTAGAAGCCTTCCACCAAATTTCATTTACTTAACTTTTTCAGATTTTGGGAAAATAAATAAAAACCTAATTTCCACCTCCCACTTTGGAGGAGCGTCACTCCTAAGGGAGGTACATATGAGGATTTGTTTATATCAAACACCCCCTTTAATTTTCAACAAGGAATCGCCTCTTAAATTTTTTCGCACTTATTCGAATACACCTTGTATATACGAGTAGAGCATTAATAGTACATAAATTGTAAATATTTGTAAATAGTCATTTGTGAATAAAATTCTTACATTGAAATAAGTTAGATACTATATTTCCTGTTCCTATTTACTCGGATTTCTACTTATTTACAATAATTTTCAATTCGAGTTTATTTTCTCTGACGACGAGAAACAATTTTTCGGAACTTCAGTAGATTTATTGAAGATTGAATTAATCTATATAAATAAAAATCAATTGCCACATGTATGTAAGCTCATCACTTGAGAACGGCTCGACCGATTTGGCTGATTTCTTTTTTGTTGTGTTCGTAATTTTCAGGGCAAGGTTTGTATGAAAGAAAATTTTGGAAAATCCACCGGGAAAGTAGAAAATTTGGAAGGTAAAAGTTTGTATGAAAATCTGTTTGACAAACAAAAATGTGACGTTCAGTTTGACAGTTCTAAAAATTGAATTGTCAGTGTGTTATCGGTGGTGATCATGTATTTGGTGGTTCTTTGGAAAAAATGCTACCAGTGAGGCGTCGAAATATCGGTCGGCGTACGCGAAGAGCGTAGACAGCGTTTGGAGCCAAGTCGATAAGAATTTCTCAAGCCTCAAGCGCGATCCATTATAACTCCGGAACAACGGATACAGTCGAGTTCGACGCGCTCAGTTGGAGCTTACGCACAAAATAATTTGGAACGTCGACAAAACAGAGGCCGAACGTGGCATTAGGGAACGAGAAATTGGAAAAGTTGCCCGGAAAATTGGAAAATTCGGGAAAAACTGAAACTGCTTTTTTCTATGGGATTTTTGTATGATATGGATATGCGTAAGTCGGGAAATTCGAACAAACTGTAAAAATCATAATTTTGGAAAATCGAAAGGAAAATTTGAAAATTCGGGAAAAACTAAAAGTGCTTAACGGCTGAACCGATTTGGCTGATTTTTTTTGTTGTGATCGTAATTGTCAGGACAAGGTTCGTATGAAAGAAAATTTTTGGAGAATCCACCGGAAAATGTGAAAATTCTGGAAAAACTGAAAGTGCTTAACGGTTGGACCGATTTGGCTAATTCTTTTCAAAAATAAGGTTTTTAGGGAACGAAAAATTGGAAAAGTTGCCCGGAAAATTGGAAAATTCGGAAACAACTGAAAATGCTTTTTTCTATTGGATTTTTGTATATGTATAGGCGTAAATCGGGAAATTCGGACAAACTGTAAAAATCATAATTTTGGAAAATCCATCGGAAAATTTGAAAATTCGGGAAAAACTAAAAGTGCTTAACGGCTGGACCGACTTGGCTGATTTTTTTTTGTTGTGATCGTAATTGTCAGGATAAGGTTTGTATGAAAGAAAATTTTTGGAGAATCCACCGGAAAATCTGGAAATTTGGGAAAAACTGAAAGTGCTTAACGGTTGAACCGATTTGGTTAATTCTTTTCAAAAATAAGGTTTTTAGGGAACGGAAAATAGGAAAAGTTGCCCGGAAAATTGGAAAATTCGGAAACAACTGAAAACGCTTTTTTCTATTGGATTTTTGTATATGTATAGGCGTAAATCGGAAATTCGGACAAACTGTAAAAATCATAATTTTGGAAAATCCATCGGAAAATTTGAAAATTCGGGAAAAACAAAAAGTGCTTAACGGCTAGACCGATTTGGCTGATTTTTTTTTGTTGTGATCGTAATTGTCAGAATAAGGTTTGTATGAAAGAAAATTTTTGGAGAATCCACCGGAAAATGTGAAAATTCGGGAAAAACTGAAAGTGCTTAACGATTGAACCGATTTGGCTAATTCTTTTCAAAAATAAGGTTTTTAAGCAACGAAAAATTGGAAAAGTTGCCCGGAAAATTGGAAAATTCGGAGAAACTGAAAGTGCTTTTTTCTATTGGATTTTTGTATGATATGGATAGGCGTAAATCGGGAAATTCGGACAAACTGTTAAAATCATAATTTTTTGTATGCGCTCGCGATCATAACTGACGATAGGAACGACATATTTGGTTGAACATAAACGTAATCAGAAAAATGTTTCACATTGAATAAACGATTTGGTTAATGAATCAAAAGTTCAATACGAAAAGTAATTTTAGGCAGGACAACGTCTGCCGGGCCGCTAGTATGTAATATTTATTATTGGTATTAAAACATAAGTCTTTTAATCCTATACATAAAAAATGAAAGCGTATTGCAATGTTGAATAGTCAGCACTCTTGGTGTATAATCCAGCAAGAACAAAGCAGGTACATCGATTTTCCCCTAACACCTGAAATGTCTGGGAGCTAAGTATATCTTTAACGAGTAAAAGGCATGACTGAGTTAACCGTAGGTTTAGCTACGCTCTAACTCGACAAACCCTTCATTGCTAAGCTTTTTATTACGTTTAAGAAGTTCACAGCACCCATGAAGCTAATAAAACGCAACGTGACACTGCTTTCCTGGTTTAGATTAATTCTTTTCTAACTTGAACTTTTCAGGAAGTAATTCTCGATTCAGTCTCACAGGAGGAGAGTCCTTAAAGTGGAATTTCAATGGAAAATTCGGTTTAATTCCGACAAGTTGTTGATTGCCGACAATACGCAATTATGTCTCAAGACCGTTTAATTTGATTTCCTCGTGTAAATTGCCTTCAGCTTTGTTTCATCCAGTTCGCATTACTGGCAATAATTCACATTTAAATGTTTCTCTTAATTAAGTTGTAGCCATCCCGTTTATATTACAGCTACACGTTTAATGTAAATGATCACTTTAAATTACATACACCTTTTTCATGATTAATGAAAGATTCGTAACACAACAACTTTAGTAGTTAGAAAATGAGAATACTGGGCCACATCCCTGGCCGAGGCGGTTGACCGCCTCGGCGGGAGGAAGCCGGGCGCCCGTCTTTCTGGCTGAAGAGCGATGGGGCGTTCGAGCCAGCCCGCCGAGGCGATCGGTCGCTTCGGCGGGTGGAAGCCGGGGGCCCCCGGCTTCTCCAGGTGCCATCCACTTCTTGAAGGAAGCCGGGCCCCTCGGCTTCTCCAGGTGCCATCCACTTCTTCAGCAGCGACTTCTGCGGCAGCCTCTCTCAGAAGAAGCGAGTGTCATTGCCGAAGAGTGCGCCCCCCAAGCCGCCATTTTGGGCCCCCTTGGTTGTGGCTCAGGCGCCTGCGCCGGGGCTCTGAAAGTACACGTGTTGCTCATTGTTCAGTCCAGTCCATCCAGGTGCCATCAATGAGATTGCATCTTGGGACTCTTAGTTGTAGGAAAAATTATTGGTGCTTTATAACTTCATAATTTACTCTAAAGCGCACCAAAATTTGCTCAAGGAACGCGTTTATTTATTTATTTGACAGTTTAACAGTAACTTTTAAACGACATTCCCCTGGCATTCAATAATTGGCAGCAATAAGCTCACAACACGTGTGTGTTTGTGTTAAGTCTGCGCGTTTGCATATTTTCTGGGCAAATACAGAACCTAAACTAAAAAAACTTATGTGGCAGCTCCGATGCTCCTTACGAACGATTATTTTAACTTCAATCACTTGATAATAGGGTATACGCGAATGTCAGTTTTATACCCAAATGTGTATTTATCAGATGGTTTATGTTCGAAAATGTCCAACTACATCAAAATATAAATTGTTTATAAATTCAGTAATTAAGTGACAATCTGCTAAACGTCGATCCCACTGGCAATGAAATAAATACTTTTCCTGGTGTTCGAATAGACATTGATTCACATTTCGGCACTAAGGAATATTTGGAGTATTTAATATTAAGTTTTTCCATATTAAATCAAAAGATTCAACAAATTTAGGAACGAACAAACACTGCAAATGCTGACTTTACAACGCCAACTGGCATATCTACTCTATTCCACTCTATTTTCACTATTTCCATGCTCTATGCAGTCAGACATAAACAGCCGTTTCCATAGATACTTACATAATTTCAATGTGACAGGTAATGTAACGCTTGATTTTACTCCTCATAAAATTTCCGTACCGCGGGCTGTAACTGAAAATCGATTCTTAAGGAGTAAACTCCAAAAAGTTAGAAATGTTCAAACATTCTAGACACTCCCTTCAAATCATGAAATGAAAAGTCGCTCGATAGCCCATCATGGGGTTAAGTGATAATCTTTCTTAACCCACACATTATGGCTTGTTGTGAATAAAACACTCTTGTTAAGGAGGTTTTACGAAGATTCGACGTGCGCGAGCGAGTCAGTTGAAACTTCGTAAAAGCCCCTTAATTTCCTGCGCTACCGCAACTAGGCATAACCACACCTTTTTGCCCAGTCGACCAACGACAACTCTATTTCGTTTTCGGATGCAGTTAATTTTTTATTCGTGAATAAACTGGTTAAGTTGTTTAAAGTAAGAAAAAACGATGAAGACATCACGATAATTTTTCGGAACAACGAAAACAACAAAAAGCGAGTACCTCAAAGTGTCAAACTCAAACGTTCCGAGTTAAACGCAAAATGAAATAGCGTCACGAAATAAATACAAATATCATTAATTTAAGATCAAATGGAAAATCAAAGAGTGTAAAAGCACTTTAAAGTATCGAATGGTGCATTTTTGTCCATACTGCTAGTGAATTAATTTATAGCAGAGTTTTTACATTTGGTGGATGCGCTGGATCCATAGGCACCCGCATGAAAAAATTTATATCTTAACTTAATCTTAATGTTGGCGTAATACAATATTCTGTCACGTAAGTACTTTATGATATTAAAAGCCAATTCTTAAAAGAACTAGTGCCTATGTATTATTTTCTGGAAGGTACCTACCTAATAAATAGAGAATGATATAAAGCCCGCACAAACACAATAGTAAAATTCCAGGATGGCGACAAATTGTGTAACAAAGTAACTGTACATTTTAGAAAGTTGGTTTCACATTTTTTAAGGCCATTAAAATAAAGAACCTACAGGAATTTAGAGTATAGTCACCTGAAATATGGTCTTTGGGGTGGCATGGGCTGCAACTTTACTTGAAGTACATACCTGAAATGAAAAACAGGATAAAGTTTATAACGAAAACAAATTACAAGTTTTATATCTGCATTAGTTTAAATTTAACGCTAATTAAAAACATAATACAAGAGGCATGTGGGAATTTAACAAATTAAAATATCTTTTACATAAAATTAGCGATAAGTTGCGAACCATAATTTCATTATTGCCAGGTAAATCCTCTTATCCACCTAACAAACCACTCAACTGATAATACTTATACCATATTGTTAATTATAATGGTCCGTTATTTACTTATAATAGTAAATAAATACAATAAATAAAGGAATAAAGGAATCTGCTAACAAACTAATCACTAAATCCATTATTTTCTAGTATCAAAGTTTCTAACTTTGCATTAAGCATTTCTACAGCCTTAATTATTTATCAGTGCCGAACACGGATACGGAACATTTATATCAGAAATGATACAACATATCTGATCCAGAAGAAAGGTACGTCATCTATGTTCGTGGACACAGGTGGGAGAAGCAAGCGCGCGCCATGCGAGGCGGCAGACAAGCGATATGGTAGTTGCGCCCGTCACCAATGTGACGTCACGTATTGTGCATCCGGCACTACTGCTCCCTGTAAAAAATTTCGAAATCAACCGCCGTCGAAGCCCCCCTCCCAGCTTATAAAAGTGAATGATGCAAAAGGAGGAGGGCAGTACCTGGTCGTCCGGCCATGAGTTGGGATCAGTACTCCCAGCATCTAAGATGATGCTGGCCGCCTACATCCGAACTAGTAGTACCTGATTGACCGTTCCGACTTCGCCGTGTGATCAACTGATAGTAACCGTCCTGTAAATTTTGAGTAAGTGCCCGATGATTAATAATTATTGTTATCGCTGAGATATCAACAATCAAATATTAACCAGTCACAACCTGGTTGGCCTTTCTTGTTCGTAGCCAGTAGGTGTGTTCAAGCCCGGGAATTAGGGGCGCCTGCTAGTGAAGGTTAGATCGATTTGGCATTCCCGTGTGACTTTTGTCTGTAACGGGCGGAAGACATACCGGCGGAAACCGATCGCACCTTTTATAACCGGCGGCTCCTGATGAAATCCCGAGGGAGAATTTATTACTTATTTGCGACGCATAAGCTAGCGGGCTGCGACGAGAATCTCTTATCGAAACCCGTCTAGAAGTCGGCGCACCTCGGTGTTACCACGTAGACTCCGAAACACCAGTAATAATTCAGTTTTCATTACACGACGGGCCAATAGCGTACTATCGGGATACACCGCCAGAACCGTTTTTATTTCAATGTAAATATCTTGTATATATTCCGTTTTACCTTTTTAAATTTGCTGTAAATAGTTAAATTAATAGAGTACATTTATATTTTGTTTATGCCTTGTTATTTGATCAACGTTTAGTAATAGAAAGAGAACCCACCATTCTGCGACTGAAAGCTTAAGGGTTACCAACGAATAAACCTTCCACCGACCAGATCGTAAGAAAGACTCGCTCATAAGCGAACGAGCAGATCCTCGTAAATATACAGTGTGTCCCAATACGTGATACCGAGTGATACAACCGTATATTTAGGGACCGAACCGAGATTGTCATTGTATAATTGGCGTCCGAATAAATCAGGAAGAGTAACGTCGTTGTAACGTCTACGAGACAAGATTTGCGAAAACTTAAAGAAATGTGACTGGAGGAAAGTTAAATGCACATTTTTGCCTAAGCTGAGCAGACTGCGGAGAAAGAAAAATACTCCAGTTGTGTTTTTTTTTTATTTATTCACCGGCTCTAAAATTAGATCAAAGCACGACGCAGTCTGAGCTTGTTGCTCCAGGGATTCCACGCGGTTTTGTACTAGAACGTGATGGCATTTACACTACACAAGTAATTGCCAATAAAAGATGCTTTTACGCTATCGGAGGCATTTATGTAGTCAACGTGATATTATTAAGGCCCAATGCTCTAGATGCCGTAATAATGAGAATTCGTTAGGTATTTCTCTCCCTTTGATAAAATCTTTTGTTCTTATGTACGTCTTATGGATATCAGGGGGAAGCTTAATAAATTTAATAAAAATTGATTTGCCTGGGGTGACAGAGTTGAGTGACTTCGCTCTCAAATTCGTAAGACTCCCTCGTTTGCAATATAGATGCAAAAGAATGAGTGCATCAAGAAAATAAGATTTCTTTATATTACGATTAAAATATTTAGCCGTTTCTGGCATAACATAACAAGTCTATGTAATAATTATTTAAAAGATTTACATAGGGACAATATAATATATACTACACTACAGTTACACCAAAGCTATTATACAGAATGCTTTCTTCCTCCTCGAATGACGGGTGAAAATGTAGGGGGCAACGGGGCGGAATGGGGATTTTAACGTTTAAATTTAATTTTGGAAGGGTAAATGACGTGATACAGATTGAAAAAACACAGTGCGATCTATTTAGATATTGCAAACAAAAAACAAAAGAGAAATAAAAATAAAGTTAATAGTTTTTTTTTGGTTTTAACTTTAAAAAGTGTCCTTCACTCCGTTCTGCCCCGCCTTCGGAGCAGGATGGGGTACCAGCAGTTATCGGGCTTACACATTTCACAGACTACTACTGATTCATCGTCATCACTGTATGTCCCCGCATAAGAATTATGAGCCCACTTTTTGCACTGAATGCATGAAACCCAACCTTCAGTTGAAGCTGAATATTGGTCATTACAGTATAAACATGAAGCGTCTTCTTCCTCCTCAGGCTCTTCAGGGCTTTCTTCAACTTCGTCTATTATCTTTTGCTTTTTTGGCGTAGACACTTTCTTTGTTGCTCTCTTCTGTTTTTGACCTTACAGATTTTTTTAACTTTGTTTTTTTGTGCCTCCTTAACTTTTTTTGTCCTCTCTATTGCTTCAGCCAGTTCTGCGTTGTAAGGAGAATCTGTAAGAATGGCGGTTTGCCTCTCTTTCTCTGTGGTCTTTAGTTTTGGTATTGGCATAACAACTTCCGGAGAAAGGGCTGGAAAACTAGAGGTGCTAGGTTTTTTTTATCGGTGCATTGGGAGTGTCAGGCATCCAGGACCATTGGGGGTAGAGGGTTATTTTGAGTTTCGTTGCTATTTTCCATCCTGACTTTGGAAGGTGGTGTTCACGGATTATTAAAGGAATCGTTATTTTCTGGAGGAAATTTAGATAGTTAAATGAAGCTGGAGCGGAATGGGGTCTACCCCGTTCTGCCCCATATGAACTTAATAATAAAACATAGCCTTTGGCCAGACACACTTTACCAATATCTTGACATATCTATGCCAAAAGATACTTAAAAACATGCCGTGTACACTGTACAGTAAAATAAACAACAAGTCCTAATATTATTAACTTACATTGTGTTAAAAATGCCGAAAAGTTCTACCAATATTATATGCAATTTCACCACTTTTGGTCGAAAACACTCCAAACTGTTTGCAGCAACCGGTTTGTTGTTGCCGGCTGTTGCGTGGCATTCTAGTAAATGATGACAGAGGGCGCTAGTAGTATTCGACGTCTGCAGTAGCGGTAATATAAAACCCACCCCGTTCTACCCCGGTACCCCGTTCCCCGCCGGTGTCTCCTATTTACAACTTTTACGAAACAACTTACTTGAAATACTTGAATGTGAGGCAGACAATGTGGTTTCTACACGATGGAGCTCAGCCGCATTTTAGACGAGAAGTTCAGGAACATTTTTAAGTTATGCGTCTCGTAATAGATGGATAGGGCGCAATGGATCAGTTTCTTGACCAGCACGCTACCCGGACCTTAATCCCTATGTTCTCTTTGTTTAGGGTCATATGAAACACTTAATTTATGGCAATGAAGAAATGGATAACGTGGAAGAACTTAGACAGCGAATAGAAAACGCGTTTGAAGTTGCTGGCAGGCAAGGGAATTTTATTTTTGCCGCATTTAGTGACTCATTGTGAGGCCGGGCAAATTTATACGCGCATCGAAGGAACGTTGACAACTTTTAACATTTTTTGTAAGATTCCTATCATTTTGCAACTTTCATATAAGTGATTTTTGGAAAAAAAAACTTATCATCCTGTTATATCCCTGAACTTTGAAACACCCTGATGTATACAAACTAGGAAACAATTAGTTTGTAGTCTAAATACGGGATAATATAATACACATTTTTATCATAGACCACAGTAATGGTTTTGTAGCTATGGTAATCACTCATTATTGGTTTCAATAGGGTATAACTTTGGCAATTTATTTATCAAGGATATTATGCTATTATAGTGATATAGTGATTCCATCTTGTCCTGATATAAATCGTTCCGAATACCTATTGTGAAACCCGCACTGCGATAATTATCTATTGTATGAAGGTTTTTGTAAGAAGTTAATCGTTATAGAATATATATTAGAGCTTAAAATTCTTTCAAGCAAAAACTTTTACTTCATGGAAATAAGTAAAATGCGGGGTAAAATGTTTCCAGACTATCATTACAGGTCTTACAAAATGTTTCTTGTTCTTCTGAAAATTATACAGGGTGTCCCAGAACAACGGGGCAATATTTCAGGAGCATATAGTTTGGGTCAAAATAACAAATGAGGTCAAGTCCTGAAGAAGGTTTTTTGCTGGTAACTTCCAAACTACAAATGAAAGATCCAGATAATATGACATATTAGTAAGACACACTGAAAACGACTGCATGCGAAGTTCCATTACATTACCATAATGTTCGCCATAATATCCCTTACAATAGTTTAGAATGTGGTGTTAAACTTATGCGCGAGTTGTTTGTTAAGGAAACCAAACAAATGACGTTGGGCCAGCTTCTAAAAGTGGATGCTCCAGAAGGCAGAAGGCAGTACTTGGTCGTCCGGCCATCAGCTGGGACCAGTGCTCCCAGCATCCGAGATGATGCTGGCCGCCGATATCCGAACTATTAGTACCTGATAGACTGTTCCGACTTTGCCGTGTAATCAACTGACAGTCACCGTCCTGTAAATATTGAGTAAGATATTTTGAATAAATGCCCGGTGTTTACTTGCTGTTATTGTGAAATATCATCAATTAAACATTACCCAGTCACAACCTGGCTGGCCTATCTTGTTCGTAACCAATAAGTAGTAATGTGTTCAAACCCGGGAATCGGGAGCTGCAGCGAGTGAAGGTTAGATCGATTTGGCACTCTCGTGTGGTACTTGTGCCTGTAACTGAGATTACATACCGGCAGAAACCGATCGCACCTTTTGTAACCGGCGGCTCCTGGTGAAATCCCGAGGGCGAACTAATTATTTACTGGCGTCGTATAAGCTAGCGGCGTTCCCCCAGAGAGATTGCACCCAGGTGCGGCGACGAGAATTTCGCACCGAAGCCCGTCTAGGAGTCCGCGCACCTCGGTGCTACCACGTAGACTCCGAAACCGTAGAAATCATTCAGTTTTGATCACACGACAGGCCTACCGCACTATCAGGATACACCGCGAAAATCGGTTTTTATTTCTGTTTATTTCACTGTAAATATTTTCTGTATATATTCCGTTTTTGCTATTTTAACCTCATGTAAATACGAGTATCTAAAGTAATAGAATTTATTTATATTTTGTTTATGCCGTATTATTTGATCAAGTTGGTCAACATTATTAGCAATAGTAAATGAACCCAACCCTTCTGCGACTGAAAGCTTAAGGGTTATCAACTAATAAATCTTCCACCGACCAGACCGTACATACAACGCAGCAAACGTTCATAAGCGAACGTCCAGAACTTCATAAATATACAGCGTGTCACAATAAGTGAGATCGAGGGATACAGGTGTATATTTAGAGACCGAATCCAGAACGTCAGACTACAACTGGCGTCCGATAAGCCCGGAAGAGTAACGTCGTTGTAATGTCTTCAAATAAATTTTTTGCTCTTCAATAATGGATGTGTCTAATGTCAAGAATCGAAATTATTTCCCTGTGTCCAATAAGTAATGTAGCAAGACGAGTACGTAATAATATCTCCCCAGTGGGTACAAAAATAGAGCATGTCCACGGACCACGGAGTCCAAAAGTGATGCACGTAGTTCACATTACTCAAAGAGACAAAATCAAAGTGGGCACTAGAGTATATCCACGGACCACAGAGTCCAAAAGTGAAGCACGTAGTTCACATTACTCAAACAAACAAAGATCAGAGTGGGCACTAAGGTAGAGTATATCCACGGACCACGGAGTCCAAAAGTGAAGCACTTAGTTCACATTACTCAAAGCTACGAACGTACGAACACTTTCTTAGTCCAAAGCATAAAGCTCGAAGTACTCGCATATCAGTAAAGGGGTAATAGTTGTTATGAGCCTGTTACTTGTGTAATTGCTAGCAGATGCTAGCTCAATGAACCTGTACTCAAACGACACGCAATCTATATGTTCATAGGGAATAGGTATCTAACCAGCAGATACCCAGAGGACATGGTAGCCTCCATGTTTACAAAGTTGCCGAGATGACGACCTCCAGGTCACAGGGCAGATTCCCCAGTTAAAGCTGATGCCAGATGACTGCACCAGGGGGGGGGGGGGGTTCCCGAAGGCGGGTGACCACCCGCTGTAAGTACACAGTAGTTATTGGTTGTACTGTCACTCAGGTTGTCTTTCTAATTTCATGTTGTTGTTGTTTTATTCTGGACTTCTACTCGAGCCGTGTGAATGTGCGTTCTCTCTGTTTCTCGTTCTCTACTGCCACCAGCCAGCTAACAATAATTTATGGAGTAATGAAATGTATTGTTTGAATAAATAAATTAATTGTGGAACCTAAGGCGTTATTGTTGGTTATTATGGTAAAATTGGAACGGTGTACCAGTACACCCCGTATCATGTATACTCTGAGTAAAATATGGTCCAACACAATAAAATAAAAGAAATGATTTGTGACAAGCACAAGGCACATAGTCAAACTGACACAATACGTAACAAAATATTAACGCATCCGTTTTGTACTGTATGGACTTTTATTGCAACGCGATATCCCTCTTAAACGGTACTCGCGCTCGCCGTACCTTAGTTTACATCTGGCTAGCGCTCTCCGCTCTCCATCCAATATTATTATTAGCGGCCTCGACTGCGCGCGCCGCCGACAGAATCTGTCGCGTGTTGATACATGCTTCGTAAGATGAGTCCCATATACACGCGCCCAGAAGTATTTTCAATACTAAAACCGCCATCGAAACGGAATTGAATGATTGAAAGCAGGAGACAGACAGGTCATAAAGATTTCATTTGTTCGTATTGCTGATATAGCGGTATTCCGTCTTTGAAACCACAAGGCCTATTGGATATGGCAGTTATTATATAACATTTGGGTGAATGTCAATTCAAGAATCGACTCTGTAACACGTAAGAAACATACAATATTAACAACGAAATTAGGTAATTGATAACAAAAGTGACATGGTGTGTACGTCTGGGGTAGACAGACCGAAATTTATGTCTCCTTATTTAATTTAAAAAATACGACTCACAAACTTTTTATCAATATCAGTTGTTCACAGTAACAAAATTACGTTCCCATTCTGAAGTACGAGTAACATGTTTACGGCATTTCTGAAGATTTGTATCCACCCTGCTATTTTCAAATATAAATCAGGCAGGGAGAATGTCAAACAAAAGTGCAGAAACTTTACTTTTAGTAACGCCAGCAGTTTTTTCACGTCAAGAGTTTTCTATTTCCGTTCCGCATTAAACTGAGCATAATATATTTCGAGTGCGAAAAGTTTCCAAGTTCTTCACTGAGTAATGGATTAAATTTGCGCCGCAATTTACATAACAATTAGTTTAATTTGCAGAAAAACATCGTAAATATAACTGTGGGCGCGATAATTATCATTAGGGAACGGATCCTTTAACTTTTTCTCTATTATCTCCTTGTTATTGTTTTGAAACATTAAACTGTTGATGCTTTTGAGAAATTATGGACAATTTCTGTAATTTTCATTTGTAAAAAAGTCTCTGGTAAATTTAATAGCAGCGTTAACATGGCACGAAAAATATATAAAGATGAGGCACTTACATTTAATTGAAAACAAAACATTTAAGATAAGTCTGTCTTATTCTTAAATAAATGAAGTCTGGATATGAAATAAGAAATTAGGTTTCGCAAAATTCGAAATAATTTGTTTGCCCAATTATATTTTTCTCTAAATAATGTATGTGTAAAAGGTCGACGTGGTAGAAATAGTAGGAGGTAAGTAAATTGGTTATTCCAGACAGGACAGAACAGAGCACGAGAAATTAATTTTAAAACTTGTCGAAAACTTTAATTTTGTTTCACGAAACTGTAGGTGTGTTTCATAGTTACAAATCCAGATTTTATAAGAAAATCTTCAATATTTCCTGCTCCTCTGAACATAATAAACGAAAATTGTCGTCTACTGTGTTAATAACAGTTCTGTGGGATGAAACAGTGCCCCAACTCCCTTTGTACAAGAACTTTAACGAGAACTGGTTCTAAATTTAGTAAAAATTACTTCTGTTTTTTGTAAATTTCCGTTTTAGAAATAAAATGTTCGTAGATCTCAACTGAAAGTCAATACTGTTTTTGGAAAAAAAAATTACAAAATAGAAACTACCTACTTGATGTACTTAGTGGCACATTTTTTCTATCGTAGATATTGTTTTACCGGCATGTTGAATTTATTTTTAAATGGGACGGGTGTATTTTTGATAAATGCTGATACTTTTTACTGATTCATCTTAAAATACACACCTATGTAGGATTCAAGGGAAGATGCGAGAATTTATGACCACAACTGTGAAACACAAATAATTTTGTTGTGCAGGATCATTAGTGCTTCGTTAGTGCTCTTTAGTGCTTCAGACTACAGACTACAGACTCCGTTGAAAAGTTATCAAAGTTTCCTGGTTGGCCACAAAAATAACGATTTCTTTGTTTGTTGTTTATGTCTTTAGTGTTTCGTTCGTTACAACCGTGTAACAACCCTCGCTTATAAGTTTTTAAAAATCCAAAAAATCTCTCAGTGGTCAGCAGCTAGCAACATTAAACATAGTGCATTGTTTTTTCCGGCAACATTTGATGTTGCACCTTCTTGCACCACAATAATAATTAAACCAACAAAACGCGTCGGAAACTGAAAAATAAAAAGTAAAATGTTCCTCGTCACAACCTACATATAACCTCACTTTAAATCGCGCTTCATTCTTTGAACGGAACAATATTAAAAACGCTAACAGCTGACACTTACAACGGTAAGCTCGCTTCGCTTGACCTTAACCTGACAGATCAACGGGGTCAAGTTAATTTACCTGCAGAGATTTTCAAAATTTTTAACTCATAAGAGAGTGCAGCTACACGCTTGTAACTTGAAGCACTAAGAAGCACTGACGAAGCACTAAAGACCTAAACAAAAAATAAAGAAAGCGTTATTTTTGTGGTTAACCCAGAAACTTTGATAGGTTATATCCCTTCAACGGTGACTGTGGCTGGTTTCTTGGGACTAATTTTTAATAATAATATGTATAGAAATACATATTTTCTATTTCGGGAGAACATGCATTATGGATATTTGCAGCTGATGAAGTTGAGTATCATCTGCATAAAAATGTTTGTCACGGGATCAAACGATTATGAAAAATTACGTGTAAATGGAATACAACATAGAGCCAAGAATACTACCCTGAGGCATTCCAGGATAAGGATAAACAGCTAACATGATGCAAAATGAAGATCATAATGTCGTGGCTCAGGAGGTCCGAGGTCTTTGAAAAATCAAGTAGAACCAAAACGGTAGCATAAATCACACGTAAGCTCCGACAAAGCAGAAGCATGACCATGATACCCGACTGCCTCAAAAGTAGTATAGTACGAGTAAAAGATTTAAATCCACACATTGTTGAATATTGATAATTTTTTCGAATATTTTTAAACTCCTTGTTGTCAGCGAAACACATGTCGAGTTTAGTTGCCGTGTCACTGTTCTTGGCGAGTGGGATAAACTTATAAAAAAATTATAGTAAATTAACGAAAAAGTTTCCGATCCAGCCACTTTGCGTACCTCTAACATCCTTGCCCGTATTCTGTCGTCAGACGGCAAAAAAGCTGGACTATTGTAATTTATTCTAATAAGGCACCTAGAACCATAGTGTATTCTTCCGCACCCGTTTTTACATTTCTCTCCACTTCCCAAAATGGCAGTTTTTTGCTCTCAACAATAAATACTGGATACAATATTGCATTCGTAAATTGTAGCTTTCAAGGTCTTGGTGAATTTGTGATTGTTTCTTCAAAATTACAGGTTTGCGAAAAGGGAAAGTGGAAAATTATATTTGACTCTCTCCAAGTTGTTGGATTATACACACACAGGCAAATTTAAAGGAACAGAGGTAAATTCGAAAATTTTCTTTCTGTTTGGTTTTTTGTTTTTAGCTTCCTAGCCGAGCTAGGTAGCTATTGTGATAGTCGTTTTTTGACCATGGTGTTTTTTCATCAAATGTGGACGTTTCAGGTCATTCTAAGACTTTTTGGCAAGGTGGCACATTTCCGTCCGTATGTATCGGTGGGTGCGTGTGCGTGGGTGCGTGCGTGCGTGCGTGTGTATGTCTGTTTTGGCACTTTTGCGGGAAAACGGCTCCACAGATTTTGCTGAAATTTTTCATACGTATATCAGAGATGGTCCATAGGAAACTGACGGGGCGGTTTTTTTAAAGCACTTTTGAGCCAAGATGGCGTCATCGAACATTTTTTTCAATGAGACCGTATATATTTTTGTATTGCATCGGACAGAGGGTATTTTTCGCTACACGATGTGCGAAAATCGTAATAGGTTGTATAAGGAAAAAATTGAGAAAAAAAAATACGAACAGAGGGCGCGCTTGCCGCGCGCCCTCCAGTTCAGTTGTGGCTGTGGCTAGGAAGCTGTTCTGTCAATGCATTGACAACTAGTTTTAATTCCAACGGGGTCTATTAAAACAGAATCTTACTAATTAATTTTAATTCATTTTACAAAGGTTGGTGCCGTTTGGAAGCCTGCTAGAAAAAAGTCACAAACGAGAAGGTTTCTTACAACAAAAGAGTTTTACAATTTAATGGGTTTTAAACAATAATTAATGAATAAAAAAGTGCACAGATTATTTTTTCAATAACTTGGCTTTTTCCCACGAGTCCTTATGACTACAGTCATCCGTCTTCACATACGTCTGATGGGGCCATCGATCATTTCTTGAGGCAAATTCTCCCATTGTTCAAATAAAGCAATTCTCAATTGCTCTCTGTTTTGGACAACAGGAATTCTTGATATTAGTCATTTGCCTAGCATGTTCCAGACTTGTTCAATCAGATTAGGGTCTGAAGAACATGCAGGGCAATTCATAGTAGTTGTACCCATTTGGTTTAAAATGTCCCATACACAGTGAGCGGCGCGCGGGCGAGCATTATCTTGCATGAAGTCGAAAGTTTCCCCGATATATAGAGCGAAAGGTACCTACCACATGGTCTTGCAGAATATGTTTTATGTACCTATCTGCAGTTAAAGCACCCCCATCGTACACTACCAATTTTGTGCGTGCCTCTAAACATATTCCACCCCACACCACAACTGAGCCACCATCAAAAGAGACAGTAGGAGTAAAATTAAACTGAATTTTTTCTCCTTACGTCGATATAATCTCCCATACCGTCCATTGAATTTACACACAAACGGCTCCCATCCCTGAATTGGTAATCATTCCAAAATCAAGCCGCGCTACTTGATTGTGGGACTTTTATTGGTACATATGACTTTAAACCAAATTCTTTCAGCCTTCTTCCGACTGAACGCTCACGTATGTTAATTCCACGAACTTCTTTCAGTGCGTTTCTTGTCTGAATTGCCGTTTGACGCTTGTTTCGAAGTGTTTCCACCAGAAGAAAAGGATCGTCTACGGCCGTGGTTGAGCGTTTCTGTCTTGACCACGTCTTCCCAAAAACAGTCCCCAACGACTAACGCAACTAACGCAACGGTGGATCGTCGATTTTGTTTTAGCAAATGTTTGGGCAACCTCACTGTAAGTTCGACCATGTTTGACCATTTCTACAGCCCTAGCAATATCAGTCGGTGCCAAATCACCCATTATGAACTGAGTTATAATGAAAAAGACGACAGCAAACAAAATAACCACATTGAATTGAGTACTTACAAAAAAGTACGAATCTTTGTCTAAAGGAAATACGCATTTTACTTTAATGTAACACAATACAATTTAAAAATATGCCAACAATTTGCAAGTGTTGTGAACAGGGTCAAAAAATAACAGTTGTTTGCGGGTACTATTATTCTGCCTAGGTCTGGTCACTGAAAACAGAAATTAATTAAATTAACGTAATTTTCTAATAGTTTCTTTAAATTTGTCTGTGTGTTTAGTTTTGAACAGTGTAGTTTTGTGTTGGTATCAAAATAGGAAGTAGGTTCGCTTGCTTATATTTCCTTTCTTATTATCCTTTATTGTTTTGGGATTTTTTCCTACTATTGTATCCTACATTTCGCGCCTCTCGTCAGCCGGAGCTATTTTAAATACTAACTGTGATTATTTACTCGTGGAATTATTGAGTGATGCCGTTATGTTGTGATTCCATTTGGTCAACTGTTGTAGCTGAAAGGCTGAAGAATTAACTTATTTCACTGCGTTTAACTACTATTTTTTCCTCTTACCTTTTACCTAGTTTATATGGTTTCGTAATTTGAAAGTGACAGTGCCCCGAGAGGCAAAATCATCTACACTTTTAGCGCCCCTTTTCATTATTGTTTACGTAACACTCGACTTTTAAGAAATCGCCAGTCTTTCTTTAAGGGATGTTCTCATGGAAACATTTTTAGCTATATTTAGAACTGAACTTTCTAAAAATAATTTCTTTATTAAAGTCAGCTTAATTAAAGAACAAACCCTGCATTGTTGTATTTTTATCCCAAACCGTGCTAAGTAAATAATGACTTTGATCCCTTTGATCATGACGATCTTATATTACAGTCACTTAACTCCACGTCGAAAAACAGGATTTAATTCAACAAAACCTTTAAAGGTTTAATTGGAAGGTCAAATTAATGAAGAATTCAATTTCACGTTACTCTCTGTAGTAAAGAGAATAAATTTGGCGCTAACTACGTAATGCTGCTTTATTCAATGAGTGAGACTTGTTTAACTCTAAAAAATTGCTATCTTTTGCTTGATGACTAGACAGGTTAATTTCGAATCACCGGGAAAATTTACTTTCCAATTACTTAGTGACCTTCACTTTAATTTTGTCTCTGCGTATCTTAGTGCCTATTCCTTCCACACGCAACCCTCTCGTTGCTTTTAACCCCTGCCCCTTCCCAAGTATGCGTACGTAGGTATATCAGTTTCTCAGAGATGGGGATTATGAGGTCAATACATGGCCTTGGTAAGGATTCTAGAGTCTACAATGCCTACGAATTTATATAATATCTCACTTTCCAAATGGGGCCGCTCTGTATTATATAATCGGAGTTTTTTTGGAAATTCCGATTTGAATTCGGAAGCGTCAGTCTTCCTGCTGTACTTCACGTGAGTGGCGGTGTTTACAAGTTTTGGTGAAATTGAATTTTCCAGCCAGTTGGGATTTTCTTCGTACACCTCTTGAAGACGTCGGTTTATTATGGATTTAGAAATCTTAGTCTGTTCCAGTTTTGGGAATTTGACTCACGTTTGAAGTTTAGTAGTATTTGTCAAGGGAAAGCCTTCACAAGATACGAGGTAAGCATGTTTATTTTAGCCATTTGTTTAAATCTTTAGTCGTTGTTGTTTCATTTCCTTTTTCATATTTCCTTTGCCCTCATGACATTTTAGGGCTTTTGGGGGTGCGATTTTTGCCCTAGTGCACACCCTCCTCCTTCTAGAAGCGCCGTATACCTTGTGTTGAGCGTCAGGAGTGTGCAGTTTGTTGCAGCTGATATACACCTCATTCGCCTCATGTAAGTTCAGAAATATTTATTTCGATTATTGTCGCCTGTCTGACTGGAACTCCGCTTCCAAAGGCTGATACTTTGTAGTAGACGGGCCACGACTTCTTGTGGTCACCTGTTTGTTCATTGAACACTTATTTTTGCCACTTTTATCACTTATTACTTTAGATTTCATAAGCTATTTTCGTTACAACAGTTTCATAATAATTTACCTTGATAAATTTTGCTTACTTTTTTCTAAATTCTATTTTGAAGTATCTATTTTTTGTCTGGATTTAGCAACAGTCGTACTCCCGTTTGCGTCTGATCGTATTGTAAGTAAAGTGCGTGTGATTGACCCATCGGTGCGCTTGCGCGTGCGAGCTCCAATCATCTAGTATATTTACCGCGTCATTTGCGTGTATTTTGGTTTTTCTTTTGTTTGGTGCACCCGGTAGTGTCTAGATATGACTCGGGTCATTTTTATATACATTTTTTTATTAGATTTATGATTAGCTGTGTGTTTTTTGAAAAAGGCACAACTGATTTTTTTGATACTGTCCTATTTTTATATCTGGTTTACCAATTTTCTCCATTATATGTTAAAGTTTTTGGTACGCACATATGTATTTTGAACATCGAAAACAATGCGGGTCCAGCGTGCATTATTGTGAAAACAAACAATTTTAAATAACGTGATATCGTGATCCCCAAAAATACAGAAAAGTTGACGGACACGAGCAAATTAATTCGCTTTGTCATGTCACTTATAAAACACTGCATTCATTAAATATTGTGGTAGAGCTATAAAATACCTATATGACACTGCTTGCTCCAAACAGTACGAAATGCGAAATGCGTTGCAAGTGTATTTAAATCCATGGGGTTACTGTAGATTTGTAGAACCGTCTCCTTGATCAGCGGTAGAAGCAGTCTAGCTATTTATTTGGTGCTATAGCCGTCTCAAATAGTTCCCTCCACATTTGAACAAATTGAATCGCATGAACTTAAGCGTGAATTATACTTCGACGTAATGGAAGCGTAAATGTACTGTAAAAAGATCAAATTAATAAGCTTCTACCGGAGCGGCATGTACAAAGTCGACAAACTTCTTTTAGACCACGGTTTTTCTGTTCAATCAGAGAAAATGCTTTTTGAGTTATTATTTGAGTTAATATTTTCACCAAACAACAGGCAATTTCAAAATTCACATGCATCTATCTGTTACGCTGAATTTATCACCTCGTGTCGTTGCGACGTTCCTTTCCGTTTCCATTTCATTTACACCTTCTGGTTTCTTTTAAGCATAATTTTTCTTTCTCGGAAATTGATGAAAGTATCGAGGAAATGACAATGAAGAAAGGAATTTTCTGTTAATTCAATCAAGTTATTTCAATATTCGATATTATACTTGTTCCCCACCTAAAACTTCGGTACAGGGAAACCTCCTGTTTGGGTTTGAAGAATAAAAGGTTTCTGAGAGTCGGATGTTTGGATTATTGCTATTCATAAGACACATCCACCGACTGAAGACAAGCACCGCGGTACACAAACGATAGAAAGAGTGGCCGTGGGGGCGCTTTGGCTTGAGTTGGATGGCTCAATGCATTGTGCATCCGTGGTAGCGGATTCGACACCTACAAAAGGCAAATTACTGTTGGGTGTTGTGATATATATAGGTGTATTGTTGGAAACCAACATTTTATTTCAGATTTATACCTATTTTTAAGATCCACAAAAAGGAGGATAACAAAACACTAGTAGATATAAAACTACACCGGTATGAACTAGAAAATTACATTAAGTTCTCTTGTGTTTTGTACAATTATCTTTATAAATAATAATTGCTTTAAAAGTGATTAAGAGTTATCAAAATCATCATACAACAAACATTACAGGTGTAATTCGTAATTTTCAGAGTCAGTGCTTGACGAAGCAATATTAGTCTTAAAAAACACTACATAGAAAACACTTTTGAAAAATGTAACAATAGATAAATTACGTAAAGCAACTACAAATAAGTTGACTGTATTATAAGCAGATAAAGTCTGTAAAGTTAAAGACTGGGCTGTCACGTGATCAGCGCAATAGACCTGTTTTCGTCCGAAGGCGGCACTCGTAAATCCAGTGGCGCCGTCAAGAACTTCAAGATTACTGTGCGTCCATTGTTGTTTTATTGACTCATGTTTGAGTGTGCTTTTTTTAGTGGATATTCTGTTTTATTTTGCGTTTTTATTGTGAGTGTTGCTTAAAAGACTAAAAAACTATCATCTTTATTCGAAAAACGGAGTTCGAGGTAATTAATACTACAAATTCTTGTAACTGAATTGAAGGTTAAAATTTTTTGTGTTTGCAGATTATTCTGCTTATTTTGTGATCTCGGTGTTATTTAAGACTTTTGAAAAATCGTCGATAGTATTTGTTATCCAGGTAATACTACAATTAAAGTAATTTTACACATTAAATCCAAGTTGAAATTTTTGACGTTTGTAGGTTAGAAATGTCTCCCAAAAAAATTGGCAAACCCGGCATGGTAATTCATAGCCAAGGCCGTGAAATTATCAGTAACGTGATAAAGTTTATGCGGGAAGAAGCGCAAAATGGAATTAGGATTCCTTTAAAGAATTACAGGTATGTACGTACCCACTTCATAATGAGCTTGATTATTGTTAAGATCCAATTGTGTGTTTAAGGCAAAGAGTTATAGAAGCAACAGGTGTTTCGAGAAACACAGTAGCGAAGATTTTGAAGGAATCGAAAAGCGTAGAAGCTGAGCCTAGCACCTCCTTTGCTACACCACATAAGGAACGACCGCGAAAGAAGCGTAAGCTCGGACTGATTTCTGTGGGAGAAACGGAAACAATACGGGAAATTATACATAATTTTTTTATTTTGGAGAAAAGGAATCCCTCTCTCAATTGTAAGTACATAATTACCATTATAAAAAAGAAAACTTCGTTAAGGTGTGTTTTCATTGCAACTGCTGGCAGTTGTTACTTGTCAAATACGGGGTGATTCATTGTAAAGTCTGCTGAACTTCTTTTTTCATAAATAGAGGGAACGTGGTAATAAGAAAGTTCAAGATATTTTCGTGTATTTTTTGGATATAATATCAAAAAACCAATTGGGTGCTGCTGTTGCGTAGCCAAGTTATGAAAGTATGAATCGCACTTGCATTTTAGTAAATGGAATGCTTTGGATATTTAACTTCCTGGATTCCGTCTTCGATTGTAGATAAATTTCAAGAAACTTACTTTCTGTTGAAACCCAATGATTTTTCAGACAATTATATTTCACGATGTGTTTTCAATGTGTATAATGTATTTTTCATCGAAACATGAATGAAATATGCAATGACGGAAAGTGATCCCAATAATCAGGGGCTATTTGAACAAATTATTCTAGGAACAAATGGCAATTACTGCTTTTTCGTTAAATAACAAATGCTACATTTAAATACCTACCTATCGCATCATCTAGCCTAATATCACCTTGTATTCCAGGTATTCTACAGAAGATTAAAGATTCTGAACTTTCTTTTTCTGGCTCGAGGCAGTCGCTATGGGTTTTTCTGAAATCTATTGGATTCAGGTATGGCTGCTTTTGTATATCCAAAGTCAAAATATTTCGGATGCCGTTACTACATGCATATTCAAATTTCTGTTTCATTAAATGCTTATGTTTTGAAAATACTTTTATAACAACAGATAGCAAAAGTGAGCCTGCTTGAGTGGGACACCTCGTTTACTTCTATTTCCATTTAAGGTGGCGAAAGACAGAAGACAACCGTAAGATTTTAATGGAAAGCCATGACATTCGCCTGAAAAGGGTGAAATACTTGAAACAAATTCTGCAATACCGGGAAGAAGGCCGAACCATTATATATACGGATGAAACGTATATACACAGCAGCCATGTCCAGCCGAAAGGGTGGTATGATGAGTCTACTAAAAACTTAAAGAAGCCGATTTCTAAAGGCCAAAGGCTGATTATTGTACATGCCGGAGGTGAAAATGGTTTCATTCCCAATGCGTTGCTCATTTTTCGGTCAGGTAACACATACGTAAGTAATTTTAATATCAAAATGTAACCAAACATTGTCTCTAGGTTCTAAATCAGGAGATTACCACGATGACATGAATAATGCCAATTTCATGACATGGGTGCAGAAACAATTACTGCCCAACATACCGCCTAATTGTGTACTTGTGATTGATAATGCATCATATCACAATGTCCTGGTGGAAAAAAACCTGACATCTGCGAGCCGAAAAGGCGAGATGGTGAAGTGGCTTGAAGAACGTCAAATACATTTTGATGGCTCAAATACAAAACCTGAGCTTTATGGTCTTATCAAACAAAATTTGTATCGATTCCCAAAGAAATACAAATTGGATGAGCTTCTTGAAGCCCATGGTCACCGAGTGTTACGGCTTCCTCCTTATCACCCGGAATTGAACCCCATAGAGAAGATATGGGCCACTGTAAAGAACTGGGTAGCTAGCAGAAACGTTACTTTTAAATTAGGTGATGTGGAGGAATTAGCACGTGGAAAATTTTCCATTATTAGCTCAGAAGAGTGGAAAGATGTATGTGGCCATGTGCAAAAAGTGGAAAAAACTTTCTTTGAGAAAGAGCATCTGATGGACGATGCATTGGATTCGTTGAAGTTCACTGTGAACACAGGATCATCTGATGATGAGAGTGAAGATGAATATCAAGTCACAACTGAAGATGATGGTGGTGATGATGATGATGATGATGATGATGAAGACGACGAAGACGAGGATTTAGGAGTACAACCACTACCAAGTGATTAACCCTTAGTTGATAGAGTGTCCAAGCGTCCTTCCAGCAGCACGTATTTTCGACCCTATTGTTTTCAGTACATTTGCGTCCCCATATGAGAACGTAACCACCACCATCGGATTTGTCGTAAAATTTTGCCTATCTAAAGTGTAAGTTTCATCTCGTTCAGACCAGTAGGAGGCAAGCTACGGAGAAGGAGACAACTCTTGAAAAAAATCTCGCACGTACAGTGGCTTGCACGCTAATTATGCCGCGGGTTTTTCAAAAGCAAAGAATTTTGATAAAAAACCAGATTTTAAATGGTGTATGTCCGCGTTTGGAGACAATTATTTGAGCGCCGTATGCAACGGAAGAGTAACTAAAATCTCTGGGTCTCTGGGTCTTGTGACAGTTCTGCGAGACTTGAACAATACAAAAACGAAAATTAGTGCTGAGTTATTACAAAAGAATGGCAAGTGTTTAATTATACTATAGGTAATAAATTAGATTAAAATTTCCTATTTTACGCAGATTTAGGAAACAATCAGCATCGCAGGCGCAGTGTTATTTTTTAATGTTTTCCAAGTTATTTTGTACGAGAATAAATAAAAATGTTTCTCAGCAGATGTTTTATTTAATAAATAGCAAAATTGTTACGGCGCCTATGAAATTTGGGTCCGTACTGCCGAAAGCTGCGCACGTACTGCCGGCAGGACAATCCCATTTAAAAATAATGTCCTGCTGGTAGGACTAGCGGCTCTGTCCAGCTGTCCCGCCCGAAGCTCCTTCCCGCAGGACAAATGCCTGGACGTTCTATCATTAGACCTTGTGCGACATGACATACCTCAAGCACCAAGGATTCTTATTTTTTGAAAGGTCAACAAGGCGTTTAGTTCTTAATATATGTGAATTCCACTTATTTATTTTTGGTAGTTAATAGAACTCTCTAAATTTTTAATTACAGAATAATAAGTTTATTTTGCAATTCTTTAACTCTTCAGTGCTGAAAAATAGTAAATTGGATTATTCGGCTTCCTTTATGATTTATTCTAATTTTCTTTTGTCACATAAGTAAACAACTTGTTCAAAAACCTGTTTTCAACTATAACAATTATGGAATTGAGAAATTGAGATTATTTGCACATAAACATGCCGATTTCGTAATTGACATAACCTCACACCAAACGTCACATTTATAATTTATCTGTACTTATGACGAAATCCCCTTTTCTTAAGTTCTTCTTAATGTGTTTCGCGATTTTTTCATGCCTTAAAATGCTAATTTTCCTGTTTTGAATGTAACTTTTATGAATTCATTGTTAAAATAATAATAAATTTCACATATACGCCGGTACGGCACTGTTTCTGTCAAAATCATATTTCCCGCTACATTTTCGCGCAGCCACCATCTTGTCCGGGCCCAGTCTCTAACTTTACAGACTCTACACAACAACAATTTCTCGGCACCGAGAAATTTTACCGCGGACGTGCAGAAATAGACAACAATAATTAAATGATACAACTACAACAATGCGGATGAAGCCAAACAGAAACAAAAGCCCATGAATGCCTTTGCAGTTTCGTATAGTTCTCTGTCAATGTCTTTAATTAATTAGTCCAGACAATAGGTACATTTTGCAATCTACGCCTCTAAAACCAAATTCTCCGGCAGTAGTAAGCCAAATAAGCTGTTAAAATTAATGAAAACGTGACAATAGGAAATGAAATAAATAATTATGTTTAAAAAGGATTGAGAATGCTTGACGATCGTAAAGGATTAAGTGTTTTATGTTGTAAATGCACTTTATGCATCATACTTTTAAGATTACAGCATTCAAGTAGTTGAGATATGAGAGTTTTGTACGGTCAATCCAGTTCTTCAGGTGCCATTAATGCCTTCAGCTACAAGAATTAGAATTCTTGCTCAGTCCATCGAGGTCTTCAGGCACTAACTAATTCTTCGGCTACCATTTCTGATGTCACTCAAAGGAATTCCTCAGAAGTCGACAAAGCACCTGAAGCACGCCACGGCGAAGAGCGGTGTCTTTCGGGAGAATTCATGAAGAAATGGTGGTCGTCGTCGGAGTCTTCGACGCTAGCATCTTTCTAGTATCCGTAAATAGTAGCGCATGCGTCTCCACCACCGCCGGCGCCGCCATCAGATTCTGAAGAAATCAGATTCCTTGAAGAAATGGTTAGAGTCCCGGAAACCTGAAGTTCGCGGAATTCCAAGTCCTCAGAAACCCACACAGTGCCCGGAATCCTGGAACCCTGAATGTCGCAATCCACAGAACTGTCTTGTTGAATATGCCGCCTTTCAATGCATCAGTCAAGAAATGAGCGCGAGAAGTGCTTCGGTAAGTACAGTAAATAAAGCTTTCTTCATCATAAACACCATTCGTCGTCAATATCTCGAAGTATAACGTAACTCAAAAAAATGGGAAATTGAGATTCGTCACCTACATGCACCTACATGCACCTGGATGCTTGTGGCGTACTGCCCTCAGCGCAATCAGGTTTTAGGAGAGGACATCGTTGTGCTACTGCTTTAACTGAGGTAACAGATGATATTTTTCGAGCTTGTGATAGTAATAAAGTTACCGTTCTCATTTTAATTGATTATTCGAAAGCGTTTGATACCTTAAATCACAATATTCTTATATCCATGTTACATTATGTTGGTCTTGCTCCTGATGCGATCGGTCTGCTGTGTTCTTTTCTGTCCGATCGGGTTCAGTGTGTAAAATACAATAAAAACGTGTCTCTACCTTGTAACCTCATATCGGGTGTGCCTCAGGGTAGCATCCTTGGTCCTGTTCTATACACTATATATACATCGTCATTTCATAGGTCGCTTTCACATTGCAAATATCATTTCTATGCTGATGATATTCAAGTTTATCATTCTTTTGAACCGTCTGATGTTATGCATGCCCGTGTTCTTATAAATAGTGATCTAGATAAACTAGCTTTTATTTCTAAACAACACCTTTTAAAAATAAACCCCAAAAAGTCATGCGCGATTTTATTTGGTAGTGATTCATTTAGAACTAGTACTATAAACCAGTTGGTCTTAAAAATTGACAAAGAGATTATACCTTTTAAGGATTGTGTTAGGAATTTGGGTTTGTATATGGACTGCAACCTGCGTTTTACTCAGCATGTGAACCTCCTATTGAGAAGAACTTATTCGGCACTCAAACTTATCTACAGTCAAAGACATTATTTAGACCTGAATACCAAGAAAATGCTCTGTGATTCATTAGTCCTGTCACATTTTAATTTTTGTGACAGTGTATATGGTCCTTGTTTAAATAGTGTTGATGTGTTTCGTGTCCAAAAGGTTCAGAATTCGTGTTTGCGTCTAATATTCGGTATTAGAGCACGTTCTCATATCTCTCACAAGCTGAAGGATGCTGGATGGTTGAATATGTACAACAGGCGTCGCCTTCATATGGTCTGTTTCTTTCTCCGGATTATTAAATACAAAATACCCATATATTTATATCGGAGACTTGTTTTCCGTGCGGATGTCCATAGTGTTGCCACGCGGCGAAAGTCTCTTATGCTCACAATTCCCAGGCATCGCAAGGAAATATTTAAGAGATCTTTTTCCTACAACATAGCTGCCTGCATGAATAAGGTGAACCGCTTGAATTTGTCTCTTCCTTGCCATGTCTTCAGGAAAAACTTTCATCGGATCTTGCTTGATCATCAGTAGACCATTATGGTGTTTCTGCATAATATATGCTATTGATGTGTTTGACTTATGGGTTTGTGCTCCACTCTCTTTCTTCTTCTTCTTTTCTCCTTCGTCGTCTTCTTGGCAATTTCTACTGCTCTTCCTTCCCTTTCTTTTTCTGTTGTTATACTTATTCAGCTTGTCTTTTCATTTCATCTCATTCATATATATCAAATATCTTGTAAAATTACCTACCTGCTAATAAGTGTAGTATAATTTAGTTAGGCCTGTATGGGAGATCAGACTTTGCATACTCTTTGCGGATGCAGATGTCTGAATGCTGGCCTTTTAGCACCAAAATTAATTTTTTCAATTTGTGTATCTTTATTTTCTGTATTTTTGGTGTTAATAAATGTATTATTATTATTATTATTATTATTATTAAATTGGCCAACTTTACAATCTCACGAAGTGACGTATCACTATTCCTGGTAGTTTTTCTTGTGCAAAAGGCGGACCAACTGACGTGTCTCATTTTCACCAAAAGCTCAATTTCACGAATAGACGTAAGCTGAGTTACGCCAATTTGTAAAATTGTTGAAAAGGTCAAGTCGAGGAACTTTTGGTGGCGTATCTCAGATTTTTCGAGTTAAGACGTGCACACCCTCGCAACCAAATTCAGTTGCCCTTTTCTCAGACGGTTTCAGTGGGCAAAATAAAAATTCAATCACTGTACCTGTGCTGTAGTATGCTGTCGCTGGTAGTTCAAATATTTAAGAGGTTTCTTTGTATTTCTTTGAATAATTTCATGTACAGAATGAGGGGGATTCTGCACACAGTGCAAAATCCGCCGCTTTAATAAGTGCAGGTGATATTTTCATTCCTTCGCAGTTGTATCCCATTGTTCGTCTTGCTAGACGAAGACAACCATACTTCGCGCATCCGCTTCGACACACCAACTTTTGGGATTTTAAAAAGCTTTCAAAAGATCGTCGAATTTTGATCATAAACACTTCTGAAACAAGTCAGGCCATCAAACGGAGTGACATTCAAGCTAAAACGTCAATATTTCAGTCTACAATGTCTCCCTTTAAAACCCTCTAATGAAGAACTTAAGGCCCGGTTTTTCGAAGGCAGATCAAATATCTGACGCGGTGCTAAGTTACTGAGCACCGTGTTAAATGCGAAATGGGTTGTTCCTTGTTCGTACGCCAGATCACGTTTATTTCTGACACCGGACTTAAACCCAGACTTAAACCTAGTGTCAAGTCAAAATCGAGTTGTTCAAACGAAAAACGCAGACTTAAGTCAGTGCTAAGTTAATTCTACGTTCGTGCAGGTTTAACTTTTGACGTTTCACATTTCGACGTGGTTTTGTAAGGTAAGTACATAAATTATATATCTTAAACTATTAAAAATGTTATACATGGTGATAATGCAAGGGTAAAATAGATTTGTGTTCATATTGTTCATGATTTAAACTTTTTATAACCTCAAAATTTTACAAAACAATTCGGTGATTATTATGGGAAAATTGCCTCGTTAAGTTTTATTATTTATAAGATAAATGGAAAATGTATGGTATATCATCATATCCACAAGCATTTAAAGAAACAGATTTACATGTTCAGTATAGTTTCACGTCGATGACTTAAAAATAATTTTCGTGAACTTATGAAAGTTCTTGCGTTTTACAATGATGCCAGGGACCTATTCCATCAGTTTTTGAAAAATTCGTCGGTATTATTACTTAGGTACTTTCCAATTAAAAAAACATAGGTACTTATATCATAATACATATACCTACATGGGTGACAAACATTTTGTTTCCCTAAATTGAAGGCACCCAAGAAAGTAATTATGGATTACGATCCAGTTACAATATGCTATGAATATCTGTTCTCAACATTCCCCTGATTGATTCATTCCAATTCAATTCAGTTATTCAGTATCCGTCTTCTCGTAAGATAATTTTTTACTTGCGGCATTAAATACAGGGTGATACAGAACGGGTGCGCCAAACTTTAGGGGGGAAAGATAATCTCAAAATAGGGAGAAAAGTTCCTATGAATAAGTACCCAAAGGTGACTACTAACAGAGATACAGGGTGGTGAAGTTTGTTTAAAAATTTATTTCCGATTCAGTATCTAAAAAACCATGAAAGCTACTGAATTCAAATTTTTGGGATAATTTTCATTTTGAGACATCTACTGTTCCAAAAAATTTTGCTGCTGTACTGTGCATCCAATGGCATTGCTACATGGTAGGCACTCTACTTATTTTCCATAAACTATGTTACGTCGCTGCTCTATGCAGGTGATTGTGAGGTACTATGTCTGACTGTGTTCAATGTTCATTCTGGAAGAAAATTGGCATGATTTTTTTCGTGAACTGCTTAGTTTTTAAACTGAACACCTTTTTGTGAAATCGTTCATAATTCGTGTTTCTAGAGAAAAAAATATGAACAAGTTGATTGTTCCAGATGCTATTTGCCAGTAAAAAACATTTTGTTTAAAAAATAGGACAGTTGCCATAAAAACTTTAATTCAATGGCTTTCATAGGTTCAGAGATAATCAGTCTTTTTCCATCTGCAAAATATATCAAATTACTCATTGTTTGTTACTAACTCATGGGAAACATAGTTAGGTACATAGTATTAGTAATAAAAACGTTCAACTAGGAAATGATGTATTATCGTTTTTAATACAGACACAGAACACTTAAATGAAATAATATGTATTAACATTAAAGAAGACAAAACATAAATGTACTTTTACAGTTCAATAACAATGTTCTCCTTAACTTATCACCTTGTAATATTCCAGATGTCTGATTTGTCCTCCCTGTCCGATCTCTCTGATCCCGAAAATGATATTCCGAACCCAATCCGTCGTATTATCCGAGATAGAACCAATCCTTTCGAATTTTATAATGACGCAGAATTTATTATGAGATTTCGTTTATCTAAATTAACCGTCGTGGAAAAGCTACTTAACCGATTTGGTCCTGCAATTGAGCCCCAGACACACAGAAACAAATCACTCAGTGCACTGTGTCAGATTTGTATAACTTTACGTTTTTATGCGACTAGTGCATTCCATATTGTTATTGGAGATTGTTTTGGTGGCATACATAAGTCTGTCGTATCAAAAATAATCAAGCGTGTATCTCACCATATAGCGCTCATGAAAGGTGACTATATTCGAATGCCAGAAACATTTCAAAAGCAGTTAGCTGTTAAGAGAAATTTCTATCTCATACGTGGATTCCCTGGGGTCATGGGCGCTATCGATTGCACCCATATTAAGATACAGTCACCAGGTGGCCCAAATGCAGAACTGTTCAGAAACAGAAAACAATATTTTTCAATAAATGTGCAAGCAGTTTGCGATGCAGATGCAAATATTTTGAATATATATGCAAGATGGCCAGGATCAGTTCATGATAGCACCATTTTTAACAATTCGGCCCTATGTGCAGATTTCGAAAATGGAGTTTTTGGAACCAACTATCTTTTAGGTGATAAGGGTTATGGCTGTAAGCCGTATTTGCTTACACCATTTCAAAATCCCAGAAATGCCAGCGAAAGAGCATATAATGATGCCCATGTGGCCACCAGGAATCCCGTTGAAAGGTGCTTTGGAATTTTAAAAAGGCGGTTTCCTGTCCTCTCTTTGGGAATGAGGATTTCCTTAGACAGGATATTAACAACAATTGTGGCTTGTGCAGTACTGCACAATATTGCTAAGGAAATGGGAGATGATCTGCCTCCAGCTGACATTGTAATTCCCGAAGATCCAGACGTTATGCCTGCGAGAGAAGACAGAAACAATGTAAATGCAGCAGTGAGGAGAGCACTTGTAGAAACTGTTTTTGCACGGTATATACATATATCCTAAACCTACATCAAACAACACCTATCCTAAAGTAACACAAAATTAACAAATTAAATCCTAAAGTGACACAAACTTAACAATCCTAACTAATTGAACCCTCCTTCAACTTTTTAAGTTGTTCTCTTTTTATTTTCATGTCCATGAAGTGCTGCTGCTTCATGGACTTCAGTTGGAATGTTGCACATTCCAACTTCTTTTTAAAATATTTTATTTTTAAAATTTCCCCCGAGTTTGATTTAATTTTTTTTTTTAGATAATTTTGCTCGAGGTGCTGGGAGAGGTATGGAGGGACAGGAAGATGTTGTAGGTCCACTTTCAATTTCAGATACTACTACCACTGGAGTATCTTCAGTGATGATGTTTCCTACAAAATCATTTATGAAATATGACAACCAGCAGTTCCAGCACTAAACAATTTACCAAAGAAAGCTGCCCCATCATCATATGGATTTTTCAGGGGTTCCACCTGGTTTTCCATAAGGGCCAGCACCCGTGCTTCGCTGTCGTCGAGCTGCACCTTGTATTTGCCTCCACCAGTACATTTTATTTCTTTCTGAAATTCAATATGTTAAATCATATCCAATTTTATAATTTATTATTGTTCTATTAATACTATAATTATTATTAGGTAATATTGAAATTATTGTGTTTTTGTGGTTTGAATGAATTAAGATGTATAACTTATTATTTATTGCTTGTTAGATTCAAGGTTTGATCATTTTTCCAAATGGTCGCACCTCGTATAGGGGCGTTCAGACATTTAATTCATCAATTATTAACCTTTGATAAAGCCGCAGAGTTAAATAGAGTCCCATTTTTCTTTTGCTTAAATAAATTACTCCTTTAGTTTTTGCTGTCAACTGTGGTTTCTATTTTAGTGTAATCACCCTTTTCCAATCCCTAGTGTTACAAAATAAATAAGTAAATAAAGAGTAGTGTTAAATGCAGTGAGTTGTCGCAGAAGTAAGGTAAGTCCAGTTCATTTTATTTGTGGATATAGATTAAATTTGACAGCCACACGGCAAACTTTAGGTATATTAAAGCTCCCTGTTAAATTTGAGGTCGAGTGGTACCTATGTTGTTAGACCTGATGGAGTACCTTACTGGTGCACTATAGATAAATTATTTTTCATTTTTCATATGGTCTAAAAATTTTAATTTATTAATGCAAAATTTATGTAGATAATTATGACTTCTGGGTTCTAAACTTTGTGAACAGGCCGAGATACAAGGCATTATTATTACTATTTAGACTCCGTTCAAAAAGGGCGTTTTAGCTGCTTGCGTAAAACAATCAAGGGGTACATTCATAGATTGAGACGCTTGCTTACACTGGGGTACTCCCATGTGTGTCAACGTGCATCTTTGCTTACAGCAGTCAGTGAGCAGAGCTCTTCATGTGCTCGTAGATTTTAACTGTTGGTGACACAGTTTAAATGTTTTTAAGTGACACGTTGCTTATTAGCAGCTGAAAGCGTAATGTGTGAAGAACTATGTTGCATAAGAAACGCTATGAAAAACGTGGTAAGACGCAACTAGGATTTCTTATGTTTCTCGAAGTCTTACTTGCAGTTAACTCACAATGCCAGACATTGTATATTTCAACCATCTGTAGTTTCAGTTGTTAAAATTAAATATTAAAATGACCAACCTGATCATTTCTTTTTTTTCTTTTTGCAGCCATAATGCTGACTTCCTCCTCCTCGTCCTTCTGCTCCTCTTGCACTTCACTGTATTTTCGCTTCTAAAATAAATTAATATAAGCGCAACTATCGTCTACATATTATATCAAAACATATTTACATTCTGTTCTGCCACACTCGTCCTCGTCTTTCTCTTCAAATTCTTGTACAAACTACGAAGCTGGCAAGGATCTCTTGTGCTCGAATCCACACTGGCATTAAATGCACAGGTGATGTCTTCCCATGCTTTGGCCTTCTTTTGCAAAGACCGGCCATCAGACACTTTGTCTTCTACTACCGATTTAAAGCTGCAGAGTGTAAAGGGAAAAAGAATAAAGGGGAGGGAACTTAGGGAATAATTTTCATACTTCTGAAGTAAAAAAATACAGGTAGGTAATAATGTGATAGGAAATTTTACATAAAGGAGCACGTTATGAGTGCTAAAACTAACTTTTACCCTCCAGTATTAAATTCCCAATTTTCATCTTAAATTAATAACCTTGCAAAACGCTTATAAAACCTATTAAACAAATTATAGAAACGCTGTTACATACTTTTCTACAAGGCTAATTAGTAATGCCTTTTCTTTTTCCGAATAGTTCTTGCTTCTTTTTTCCTTCTCCATATTTTTTTTATAAAATAACGACAATAATATTATTAACCACTGCAGTTTACTAGGTATCTACTAGGTTATGTTCTTAAGTTTAGACAGAAACGTCAAAAAGTAGCAGGGCGTTTAACCTAATTCAGTGCGTTAGATCTAAAAAACTGAACGCTGGGTTAACCTCAGTGTCAGCTAAACCCGCGTTCGAATTTGTTTGAAAAACCGGTCGGAAATGTAACAGTGCTGGACTTAAGCCGGTGTTGGGTAACGCGGTGTCAGATCAAGCTTTGAACAACCGGGCCTAAGTGTAGGTGATGGAGGTTTATTGTGTATAGGCAATTAATTTCTGTGCTAAAGAACTCTGCATGGAAATTAACCCCAAGAGCGGCGGCGGTATTTCACCTCCTGTCTACTTAGGAGTGTAATAAATTAGGCTTGCCTTTCGACTAGCTCTAATCCATTACCTGCTTTTACGTATTATTGTAAAATGTCCCATCACGTATGTTTAAATTCACCTCCAATTTTGTACGTCTCTGTGAAACCGGTTTCGGTTGGTAAATATCAAGTATTTAACAATTATATTAACGGTAGGACAGTAAGCTATCAGTATAAAAAAATAATATGTAATTTCGGGGAATCATTGCTTGAAGGAAAACCAACTTAAAATATTTTGAAGCAAACATTTACCTTTAATTGGGAAAACCTCCAAACGACTTCACCGTTTGAAACTTGTGTTATAATAACTGTACGTCACTACAGTTTCTTCCAGAATTCTTCCATTTATGGAGACGTGAATAAAAATTTGACTGTAAGGGAATATTGGCAATGAGTTAAGACTTCAGAACGTAAGACAGAAGCTATTACTAATCCGACAACATTGAAATGTTTAAATACAAACAAGTCGATTGACTGTGCTATACTTGGGCCGCCCAACAGACGGAGTGATCACCTTGCAAGAATGACCACTATCAATTTAGGACGACAGAACCGCAGTGATGCGCTTTCTTTAGACCCAACGAAGTCGCATCACTCCAATTCGGTCGTCATAAATTAATATTGGCCCCGCTAGAGCACGTTCTTGCAGGGTAATCACTCCGTCTGTTGGGCGGCCCAAGTATAGACTTTTGATTTAGATCTTGGGTAATAAAAAAGGTGAAAATTGAAATTGCGATATTCAAAATTCGGTTCCTGCCAGTCTGTTAAGAGCCCGACACACAGGAATTTTGGGATCACGGTAGACGGTTGCCTGTTTGTAAATATTTCAAAAACTATAAATGATATTAAATTGTTTTTGTTTGCAAATAGTTCTTAAAATACAAATCTATTATTGCTGGTTTGAAATTTGTTAAAAAATATGAATACAATAAACGAATTGTTACAATAAATGTCGAAAAACTGCTTTTTAGAGAGCCTAATAAAACTTTCCTGAAAAGAAAATCTCAGAATCTGGTTAACGGAAGTAGTATACTGAACCTCTGGCTTGTAAAAAGACATAAAATTTTCAATTTCGACAGAAAAACAAAAAAGTTATAAGTAAGCAGCGGTACCGTTGCATTTGGAGTTTTTCGTCTTAGCTCGTGCTCTCGCCTGTCTTTCGGCTACTGACCAAAGTCGCTCAGCTAAGTCAGCCAATCCCGAAATAGGAAATACACGCAACAAGTTCATTCTCAGTATCAATTTGGCCGACAAGTTCCCTGTTTTTTCAGATAATTTTGCCGTCCCCAGACATTGTTACTCATCTTATGTGCAGGTATATACATTGCGCTCTACCGCGTGAAGAATTTTTCAAGCTGTAATTGCTTCACCGCATCCCAGAACCCACAGATTCTTAGTAAATTGGTGTGTCGGGCTCTTAAGTTGATTTTTCTATAATTTTTTTATTTGTTTTTAAATACCTGGAGTAACATTCTGTGATATCTCGTAGTACAAAAAAAGATTCCACGCCTGACGGGGTTTTTGCTCGAGAAGTAGTTGTTCGAACTATCCAGTAGCACTCATTACATTTAAATAATTCATAAAGTAATTGGCGCTTGCTCATATACGATCGACACAGGCCAGTATAAAAGCAAGATAGTTTCAGGAAGCGCTACACTGACGAGTCCCACCAGGACGAAACCAGTGGCCTGCATAATTTTCTGTAATGATTTTGAGCGCAACATATAATAGGAGTAACGTACTGTCAGCATTAAGTCATAGAGCCTGCAAAAACTCTTTGAAGTTTACCTTGCGTAAGAACACAATTAATAATCGTAAGTAACTTTTCCGAGATTTTGTAGGCAAGACTCGCCTTGCTTTCTGTGCAGAATTTGTTTTGAACAAGAGTGCAAATTTCTCTAGTAGTCTGACATAATTTATTCTAAAAGAGTACAAGGTTTCATGTTTCATGAAATGCGCGTGGCGTATAGCAAAAACATCCCTTGCATATTCTATTATTCAGTAATTGTATATTCCAAATGCCACACACGCATAAATTTCATATAAGAGCACAGAATTGAATTGGGTATCCTGGTCATCAATGAGAATTATTCAAACGTGACAAATCTCCTTTTTAAAAACTTTGTCCCTTAAAATATCTGATGCGTACAACCCTTGCTGAAATAACTGGATTAAGGATTTTGTGTGTATCAACTTAAAATGTTATGTTCTAAGTGTAAGGGAAACTAACAGAATCGTTCTTTCAGAAAATTTGCTTTAGGTATGTATATCTAATTTTCACACACGGTTTCATCGGGATGAGGTAAAATTAGAAGTGTTAAGAACTCATGAGGCATATTGGTATTGTCGCATCTGCGGGTTCGGTGGTAAGAGGTACCGGTGTTTCTCCTAAGGGGGTGTGTGTATAAGTCAAACGCCCAAGACAAACAATTAATAGAATTTAATACTAAACGACATAAAATTGTATTGCTTACATGAAAGTGACAATAAGTGAAAACATAACTACTCTAATACAAAAGATTAACAAATAATGTTACTTACATTTTTATGGAGCGGGAAAGGCTTTCTTCGGCTAACGGTGTGCACCACACGGAACCCTCAGCGCGACTCCCCGACCCAGGCGCGCGCCTCGCTCAGGCGAGTCTTTGCTAACGCTAGCTAAATTAATTATTACTTTACTTATTTAGAAAATACAGGGTGTTTGTTTCGAAGTTGTTGAAAGTCTTATGTCACACTATGTGACACTATTACGAATAATTTCCGCAAATATCTTAGCATTCATCACAATGTGTCTGCCGTAGGTATAAAGCAATTTTAGGCAAATAGTCTGTAGTAATACAAAAAAGGCCCGGTTTTTCAAAGGCAGATCAAATATCTGACGCGGTGCTAAGTTACTGAGCACCGTGTTAAATGCGAAATGGGTTGTTCGTACACCAGATCACGTTTATTTCTGACACCGGACTTAAACCCAGACTTAAACCCAGTGTCAAGTCAAAATCGAGTTGTTCAAACGAAAAACGCAGACTTAAGTCAGTGCTAAGTTAATTCTACGTCCGTGCGGGTTTAACTTTTGACGTGTTTTTGTAAGGTAAGTACATAAATTATATATCTTAAACTATTAAAAATGTTATACATGGTGATAATGCAAGGGTAAAATAGATTTGTGTTCATATTGTTCATGATTTAAACTTTTTATAACCTCAAAATTTTACAAAACAATTCGGTGATAATTATGGGAAAATTGCCTCGTTAAGTTTTATTATTTATAAGATAAGTGGAAAATGTATGGTATATCATCATATCCACAAGCATTTAAAGAAACAGATTTACATGTTCAGTATAGTTTCACGTCGGACTTAAAAATAATTTTCGTGAACTTATGAAAGTTCTTGCGTTTTACAATGATGCCAGTCACCTATTCCATCAGTTTTTGAAAAATTTGTCGGTATTATTACTTAGGTACTTTCCAATTAAAAAACATAGGTACTTATATCATAATACATATACCTACATGGGTGACAAACATTTTGTTTCCCTAAATTGAAGGCACCCAAGAAAGTATATTTATGGATTACGATCCAGTTGCAATATGCTATGAATATCTGTTCTCAACATTCCCCTGATTGATTCATTCCAATTATTCAATTCAGTTATTCAGTATCCGTCTTCTCGTAAGATAATTTTTTACTTGCGGCATTAAATACAGAGTGATTCAGAACGGGTGCGCCACACTTTAGGGGGGAAAGATAATCTCAAAATAGGGAGAAAAGTTCCTATGAATAAGTACCTAAAGGTGACTACTAACAGAGATACAGGGTGGTGAAGTTTGTTTAAAAATTTATTTCCGATTCAGTATCTAAAAAACCATGAAAGCTACTGAATTTAAATTTTTGGGATGATTTTCATTTTGAGACATCTACTGTTCCAAAAAATTTTGCTGCTGCATCCAATGGCATTGCTACATGGTAGGCACTCTACTTATTTTCCCTAAACTATGTTACGTCGCTGCTCTATGCAGGTGATTGTGAGGTACTATGTCTGACTGTGTTCAATGTTCATTCTGGAAGAAAATTGGCATGAATTTTTTCGTGAACTGCTAGTTTTTAAATTGAACACCTTTTTGTGAAATCGTTCATAATCCGCGTTTCTAGAGAAAAAAATATAAACAAGTTGATTGTTCCAGATGCTATTTGCCAGTAAAAACATTTTGTTTAAACAATAGGACAGTTGCCATAAAAACTTTCATTCAATGGCTTTCATAGGTTCAGAGATAATCAGTCTTTTTCCATCTGCAAAATATATCAAATTACTCATTGTTTGTTACTAACTCATAGGAAACATAGCTAGGTACATAGTATTAGTAATAAAAACGTTCAACTAGGAAATGATGTATTATCGTTTTTAATACAGACACAGAAAACTTGAATGAAATAATATGTATTAACATTAAAGAAGACAAAACATAAATGTACTTTTACAGTTCAATAACAATGTTCTCCTTAACTTATCACCTTGTAATATTCCAGATGTCTGATTTATCCTCCCTGTCCGATCTCTCTGATCCCGAAAATGATATTCCGAACCCAATCCATCGTATTATCCGAGATAGAACCAATCCTTTCAAATTTTATAATGACGCAGAATTTATTATGAGATTTCGTTTATCTAAATTAACCGTCGTGGAAAAGCTACTTAACCGATTTGGTCCTGCAATTGAGCCCCAGACACACAGAAACAAATCACTCAGTGCACTGTGTCAGATTTGTATAACTTTACGTTTTTATGCGACTAGTGCATTCCATATTGTTATTGGAGATTGTTTTGGTGGCATACATAAGTCTGTCATATCAAAAATAATCAAGCGTGTATCTCACCATATAGCGCTCATGAAAGGTGACTATATTCGAATGCCAGAAACATTTCAAAAGCAGTTAGCTGTTAAGAGAAATTTCTATCTCATACATGGATTCCCTGGGGTCATGGGCGCTATCGATTGCACCCATATTAAGATCCAGTCACCAGGTGGCCCAAATGCAGAACTTTTCAGAAACAGAAAACAATATTTTTCAATAAATGTGCAAGCAGTTTGCGATGCAGATGCAAATATTTTGAATATATATGCAAGATGGCCAGGATCAGTTCATGATAGCACCATTTTTAACAATTCGGCCCTATGTGCAGATTTCGAAAATGGAGTTTTTGGAACCAACTATCTTTTAGGTGATAAGGGTTATGGCTGTAAGCCGTATTTGCTTACACCATTTCAAAATCCCAGAAATGCCAGCGAAAGAGCATATAATGATGCCCATGTGGCCACCAGGAATCCCGTTGAAAGGTGCTTTGGAATTTTAAAAAGGCGGTTTCCTGTCCTCTCTTTGGGAATGAGGATTTCCTTAGACAGGATATTAACAACAATTGTGGCTTGTGCAGTACTGCACAATATTGCTAAGGAAATGGGAGATGATCTGCCTCCAGCTGACATTGTAATTCCCGAAGATCCAGACGTTATGCCTGCGAGAGAAGACAGAAACAATGTAAATGCAGCAGTGAGGAGAGCACTTGTAGAAACTGTTTTTGCACGGTATATATACATATATCCTAAACCTACATCAAACAACACCTATCCTAAAGTAACACTAAATTAACAAATTAAATCCTAAAGTAACACAAACTTAACAAGCCCAACTAATTGAACCCTCCTTCAACTTTTTAAGTTGTTCTCTTTTTATTTTTATGTCCATGAAGTGCTGCTGCTTCATGGACTTCAGTTGGAATGTTGCACATTCCAACTTCTTTTTAAAATATTTTATTTTTAAAATTTCCCCCGAGTTTGATTTAATTTTTTTTTTTAGATAATTTTGCTCGAGGTGCTGGGAGAGGTATGGAGGGACAGGAAGATGTTGTAGGTCCACTTTCAATTTCAGATACTACTACCACTGGAGTATCTTCAGTGATGATGTTTCCTACAAAATCATTTATGAAATATGACAACCAGCAGTTCCAGCACTAAACAATTTACCAATGAAAGCTGCCCCATCATCATATGGATTTTCCAGGGGTTCCACCTGGCTTTCCATAAGGGCCAGCACCCGTGCTTCGCTGTCGTCGAGCTGCACCTTGTATTTGCCTCCACCAGTACATTTTATTTCTTTCTGAAATTCAATATGTTAAATCATATCCAATTTTATAACTTATTATTGTTCTATTAATGTTATAATTATTATTAGGTAATATTGAAATTATTGTGTTTTTGTGGTTTGAATGAATTAAGATGTATAACTTATTATTTATTGCTTGTTAGATTCAAGGTTTGATCATTTTTCCAAATGGTCGCACCTCGTATAGGGGCGTTCAGACATTTAATTCATCAATTATTAACCTTTGATAAAGCCGCAGAGTTAAATAGAGTCCCGTTTTTCTTTTGCTTAAATAAATTACTCCTTTAGTTTTTGCTGTCAACTGTGGTTTCTATTTTAGTGTAATCACCCTTTTCCAATCCCCAATGTTACAAAATAAATAAGTAAATAAAGAGTAGTGTTAAATGCAGTGAGTTGTCGCAGAAGTAAGGTAAGTCCAGTTCATTTTATTTGTGGATATATATTAAATTTGAGAGCCACACGGCAACCTTTGGAGGAGAACCCCCTCGTATATTAAAGCTCCCAATTAATTAGAAAAGTATACAGATTTTTCCACTTCTAAAGGCCAGCTTGGAAATGGGAAATCTGTTGTATTAATTTGAGGTCAAGGGACATGTTGTTAGACCTGACAGGGTGCCTTACTGGTACACTATAGATAAATTATTTTTCATGAAATATGGTCTAAAAATTTAAATTTATTCATCTAACGCAAAATTTAGATAATTATTAAGATTTCTAGGTTCTAAACTTTGTGAGCAGACTGAGGTACAAGGCACTATTATTACTATTTAGACTCCTTTCAAAAAGGGCGTTTTAGCTGCTTGCGTAAAACGATCAAGAGGTACATTCATAGATTGGGACGCTTGTTCATACCGGGGTACTCCCATATGCCTGCTGAACATCTCTGCTTAAAGCAGAGAGTCACGGCAGTTCAGGCGAGCAGTGCTCCTCATGTGCTCATAGATTTTTAACTGTTGATGAAACAGTATAAACGTTTTTAAGTGACATGTTGCTTATTAGCAGCTGAAAGAGCAATGTGTGAAGAACTATGTTATATAAGAAACTGTATGAAAAATGTGGTAAGATGCAACTGGGATTTGTTGTTTCTTGTAGCCTTACTAGCAGTTAACTCACAATGCCAGACATTGTATATTTCAACCCTATATCTGTAGTGTCAGTTGTTAAAACTAAATATTAAAATTACTAACCTGATCATTTATTTTTTCTTTTCGCGGCCAAAATGTCGACTTCCTCGTCCTCCTGCTCCTGTTGAATTGCACTGTATTTTCGTTTCTAAAATTAATTAATATATGCACAACTATCGTCTACGTATTACCTATATCTAAGCATATTTACATTCTGTTCTTCCACACTCGTCCTTGTGTTCCTCTTCAGAATCTTGTATAAATTACGCAGCTGGTGCGAATCTCTTGCGCCCAAATCGACGCTGGCATTAAATGCGCAGGTGATCTCTTCCCACGCTTTGGCCTTCTTTTGAAGAGATCGGCCATCAGACACTTTGTCTTCTACTATTGTTTTAAAGCTGCAAAGTGTGTAAAGGGAAAAAGAATAAAGGGGGAGGGAACTTGGGGAATAATTTTTACACTTCTAAAGTAAAAAATACAGGCAGGTAATAATGTGACAGGAAATGTTACATAAAAGAGAGCGTAATGGATGTTAAAACTAACTTTTACCCTCCCGTATTAAATTCCAAATTTTCTCCTCAAATTAAAACATTGCAGAACACATTTCATAGGTGTTTTAGATATTTAGATATTCCGTAGTATTAAGCAAATTACATAAACACTGTTACATACTTTTCTACAAGGCTAATTATTAATAACGCCTTTTCTTTTTCTGAGTAATTTTTACTTCTTCTTTCCTTGTCCTTCTCCATATTTTATATAAAAACAATTAACCAATATACTGCAAAGTCTACTAGGTTATGTTCTTAGACAGAAACGTCAAAAGTAGCTGAGCGTTTAACCTAATTCAGTGCGTTAGATCTAAAAACACTGAACGCTGGGTTAACCTCGGTGTCAGCTAAACCCGCGTTCGAATTTGTTTGAAAAACCGGTCGGAAATGTAACGCAGTGCTGGACTTAAGCCGGTGTTGGGTAACGCGGTGTCAGATCATGCTTTGAACAACCGGGCCTTAAGTGGTCTGGAATTGTCGGAAATTTTACGAAAGCTGTTGCGTTGCTTGGTAGCCACGAGTGTAAATTTGACAGTTAACGGATTACGAGCGCTTGCGCGAGTGAACTTCTGTCAAATTTACACGAGTGGTTAGTAAAACCAACAGCTTGAGTAAAATTACCTAAAAATTCCAGACCACGAATTGTATTTAACAAGATTATTTTTTGAATCGAAGCAAGGTAGTTCAAAACGAAATTTTATTTCAATTAATTCACATACAAAGAAATGTGTTGGGAATATTTGACGTTTGGCAGGTACTAAAGTAACTAGATTATATATTATAAATGCACCTACAAATTCGCAACTATGGCAACTTATCAACAAGCAAAATATTATCAGTAGTAATATCACAAGAGAGTGAGAATAAATTGAAAATAATTCGACAGATTTTCGAAAACTTGTCGCCAGGCAATAGACACGAGAGCCCGTAGCGCTCGAGTGGCTATTGCCGAATGGCGACAAGTTTGAGCAGAATGTGGAGAATTATTTTCCAAGTTATTCTTACTCTCGTGTGGTATTCGAAAGATTATTTTTTGACGTTCAAATAAGAAATAACTTTTCAATATTATTCTTTCGGTGTCACAATTTGCGATTAAAACATATATGACATAATGTCGAAACCAGTCATTTATCAACAAAAACAAAATACTAAAAAAAATTCTCGCTGGGAGAAGTTAAGTAAATTATCCTCACTATAATAATGATTTAATTGGACAGAATTAAACACGTAATCAAAGATATTGTTAATTTATTGGAAAATAGAAACGTCAAAAAATAATCGAAAAAATTACCGAAATAATACATGCTTCTATACTTGGGCCGTCGAACAGACGGAGTGATCACCCTGTAAGAACGTGCTCTAGCGGGGCCAATAGTAATTTATGACGACCGAATTGGAGTAATGCGACTTTGTTGGGTCTAAAGAAAGCGCATCACTGTGGTTCGGTTGTCCTAAATTGATAGTAGTCCCGCCTAGAGCACGTTCTTGCAGGGTGATCACTCCGTCTGTTCGGCGGCCCAAGTATAGACCCAAATGAAATGTTCCTATTGGTCAATTTGACGATGAAAAAATAATCATTTGTATTCAAATACTGACTTGATCTAACGTGACGTGACGTGACCTGACCTGACGTGATCTGACTTGACCGATTCAAATGCGAAATCCCTACACAGATGTCAAGATTTTGTTAATTTTTTACCATCTTGCTATTTGCAAATATGACTGTTTGCTTATAGCATATCCACCGCTAGTAAAAAGGATGGTTCCGATCGAAATATTCATATTAAAGTCATACAACAGGGGTACCGACCGAGAGAGCGAGTGAAATGGTAGCCCCAGAGTTCGATCCGGTGATAGATTGGTAATCGTTCTGTAGACGTTTGACAACGTAAAAAGAGCATTTGTTAAAAGCACGACTTGTTTCTTTCTGATTATTATTATAATATAGATAGTTAAAGTAACATAATTTATTATAATAATTGTTCCGGCGTGTTTTTACTTCGTTTGTTTGTAGTAGATCTAGAACCCGCCCTTCTCCGTTAACGATTTCAGGGTATATAATATCGACGAACAGGTTTTCCCCAAAGTAAATCAACCGCTTATTTGGTGAAAATCAGCGAACCGCTGTGTTCCAGCGTGCGTAAGTGGGAAACCGTCGTTGCATATTTTGGCGCCCCGGTAGAGACATTGTTACGAACAGGAATACCTCATTAAATTCTATCGAAAACTACCCTAATAATTGCGAATAAAAGAGTCTGTGCGAACTGAATTAATACAGATTCGATTCCTTTAACAATCTTGCGATGGAAAACTTCGTTATCGTCTGAAGAACTAATCTCCGAGCGTCCAATTTCGCCGGTATTGTTTTTCTTGGTCATTAAAACTAATCCTTCAACGAACGAATTTAAAACGCAATATACGCATTTCTCTGGAGCAAATATTGTTTCAGTTTAAGACGGCGTTGACTACTTACGAAATTTTCAGTGAAAAGCCGGCATTTTTTGCTTAAATATTTATGGAAGAAAATCTTTGTCCGAGACTCCCCGTTAGTATCATAATTGAATAAACAAGTGATGACGGTATAAATTTGTATTTTTCTGATGTTTTTATAACAAGTGCGCATTTGGCTCATTTCAATTACGAAGTGTTGAGTAATTGCTCTTGAACCGAATATCTTTGCCGCAGAAAGAACTGCTGAAGTTAAAAAATATTTTTGCGTAATTTAAACAAAATCTCACTCGAGTTGAGTTTGTGAAAAGCAAAATTAATGATTTGAAATTTAAATATAAATCCAAATAGTCATTCGTATATTAATAATTATTATTTACATTCATGTACATATTTATATTTGCAGTTGGTATTGCGATCGTTAACCCCAGTTTACTAAACTGCATTAAAAATTTCCAAGTAGGTAAACAGTACGGAATTGAGTTTTTCAACATCTGTCTATAAATATTATCATTACCTAATTACCGTAATAGTTTGTAAAGCTTTATCTTTATGGACACCAAACTTTTGGTTTCCTGCTTAATTAGAAACTACTCGAAAAATGTGACGGTATAGCAATACCTCTTATAGACGTTTGATGCAGGCTGGCTCTAGGTCCATTCTACGTATCGAGCGTTTATAAGAACAAGCGTCGCCTGCGCCTCTGTGGCAGAGATACAGAACCTGACAGACGGCCAATGAATTGTTATGAAATATTGTAATTTTCGCCTTATAATCGCCGTGAACATGTTTAATTAGAAGCTGCACGAAAAATGCGATGGCATGCAACTGGGATTCGAACCTAGGATTCCTACTTTCAGGACGGGCGTTCTAACCACCAAACTACTGCGGGCCGCTCTAAAGTAATTGACGCTTGCTCATATCTGATCGACACAGGTCAGCATATGAGCAAGTTATGTGAACATAAAATGAATACAGAAAGCACTGTATTGACGAGTCCCATAAGGGCGAAACCAGTGGTCTAAATTTTTTTGTAATCATTTTGAATGCAACACATTCTGTAAAATCTAAAAGTGGTCTAACTTCTTTCTAAATAATCCCATGCAGCTCGGAAATGTCACAATGAAAGGAGACAATCGACGGTCCGAGAATAATAAGAGTATTCGTGAATTTTTACCCACCCTATTATAGTTCATCATAAGGTTAGTAAGGTGAGAACAGGGGCAATTGTGACCACTGGAATTTACTCTACAATCGCAAAAGTTGCAGAACTCATCTATGAGCAAATCTGTTGTCTCCGCGACTGCCATCTCGTATTCAAGTACGAAATCAAGTGGTAATGCTCTGTTTGGCGCCCAGACCAGCGCAAATTATAACCTTTCAATTAAATAATGTGTTCGTTTGGTCATGCTGCTCTGTAAGTACCACAACTTCTTTATCTGTACAAAATATTCACTTGTGTTTGCATAGCCTGCTTAAGGAAACATTATATTAGAATAATTAAGTGCCGAAACTTATAAAAACAACAAAAATTTGTTTGTAAAAACGTTCCCAATTACCCTTTAAGATTGCATGGCGTGGGTAATTGAGAACATAAAAATGGGGCAAATGTGAACGCGTTCCCAATTACCTCTGTTTTGCTGCAGGTTACTAACTTTGGGTCGTGATTGGAAATATAATTAAGATATGGTTCGAAATTATATTAAAAAACGTCCGGAAGCAACATATACTGTAGCAGAACTCAAAAACGCTGTTAGAGATGTCGTTTCTCGTTGCCGTTCTTATCGCGATGCAGACAAACAATACGGCATTCCAAAAACCGTCATTGCTAACAGAATTATTGGCCGGAAGACCCCAATGGAGAAATTGGGTGCAGGTAGACCGCGTGCCTTGGAACTCGAGAAAGAAGACCATTTAGCTAACTTAATTGTGGCAAGAGCCAACTTCGGCTATCCTATGGATAAAAAGGAACTTTTTGATTTTGTTAAGGATTTTTGTACGGATCAGAATATTCGCACACCTTTTAACAATGGCCGACCTGGTCATGATTGGTATATAAATTTTATAAAACGGCATCCCCAACTTTCGCTGAAAAAGGGCCAGTGTCTCCAAAACAAAAGAGCTGAAGCCTCTGATCCTTTCATAGTAGCGAAACATTATGATGATTTGAAGAAAATTGTCGAGGAAAATAATTTAGAACACCACCCTGAATTATTTTTTAACTGTGATGAATCGGGATTTTGCACAGATCCATCCAAAATCAAATTAATTGGAGTAAAAAATAAACCACTCTACCAGCGCATAAGAGGCACAGGACGTGAGAATATCACAATTAGTGTATGTTGTAGTGCGGATGGTTCGGCGTTACCGCCTCATATTATATTCCAAGGATCTGCAATACTACCACGTTGGACGGGTGAGGGACAAGATTTTCCTGGAACAGTCTATGCTGCAACACCCAAAGGTTACATGGAGGAGCCCGTGTTTTACAATTGGTTTTCTGAGCAATTTGTCCAACACATAAATGCAACAAGACAGGGTCTGGTAAATGGACGTGAAAATCAAAAGGCTCTTCTCATGTTTGACGGTCTTAAGAGCCACATAAGTTCAAGGCTTGTGAAATGTGCGCTGGAAAATAATATTATCCTGCTTCGTTTACCTAGCCATTTGACACATCGGCTACAGCCCCTGGATTATGAAGTTATTGGTCCTCTTAAGAAGGGTTGGGAAAGAATATTACTGACAGAAATGAGAAAAACTTTAGGCATTACAAACAAAAACAAAATGTCTCGCAAAGAATTTTCATTGGCTGTAAAGTAACTTTGGACTAAATATCTCACACCGGATATCATTATGTTTCTGGTTTTAACGGCACAGGTTCACTGCCCGTAGATACTACAAAATTTCCGGAATCTGATTTCGACCAAATGGCTCTCGAAAGGTACAGAAAGTCTCTTCGGCCGAAGGATAATGCTGGAAATCAACCGGTTTTAACTGACGAAGCTTCAGACAAAAATACTTCAGATTCCTGCTTGCAGGTAAGGACGAGTTTTATATTCCTTCAATAGTATTTCTAATAGTGCTTTTAACCTGAATAAAGAATGAAGATGTCTTCGAAGATATCCTATTTGGTGATATCGACATCGCCCTTCCGTTTGAAGAAGTGCCAGTCACGCCTGCAAGCGCGTTTCCAACGCCAGTGCCTTCTACAAGCGAAGCATGCGAGTCTACGGAGCCTGTGCCTTTTACAGTCGGAGAAAACGCGATCCCTGTGCCAGAAACTTCTACAGACGGAGAACAGGCGTCTCCAGATACAATATTCTCTGCAAGCGGTGCAACTCCTAAAAGAGGCGTAATCGACTTTTTTATGAATACTTTAAAGAAAAATGTAGAACATGCTGCGCCTCCACCGAACAAAGAAAAACAAATACGCAACAGGTCATGGAGCGGCTGCAGCAAGAAGAAGAGCGACGTAAAGGCAAAATTGGTGATAAACGGAAAGCAGCAAAAAAACTACAAAATCTAAGTCAAACCAAAATGAACGAAAGAGAAAGAAATCTGTTGCTGAAAACGAAGTACCTTCAGAAGAAACGGAGGTAGTACGACAATCTGTGGACGACAACATTGGTATCTGTGCAGAGAGTATAAGAAATACAGAAAAAGTACTGCAGATGGATTGCACGCCTGACTGGAATTCTATCACCGAAGAAAAATTTTTACTGGTAAACATTTTTGGTGGACGAGGCAAAAAAATCAACTACAGATATGTCTGCAAAGTCCAGTCTGTAGACCAGGACGGAGAAATCCAAGTTTAAGGACTGACAGCACAAGGAGACCAGTCACAAGAGTTCGTATTTAATAATAATAATAATAATAATAAGGGCCTTTATTGCTGCTATACAGATATAAATACACTTATTGCATAATTTTAATCATATCATAAGTTACAGCAGCAAGGGCGAAGTTCAGCTTTGTGCTGGTCATACAACCAACACAAGCTGCTCTTACACTTAACCCAGAGAGAAAAAAAAATGTGTGTTTATATTTATTATTCGATCATAAAAGGAGAGAAAAGAGAGGAGAGTTAAGGACAAAGAAAGTTAAAGTTAAAGAGAAGGGAAGAAAGAAATGAAAAGGCAAATGGATGATATCATTGTGCAGCCAACAAAGATCGCTTCATGTTAAATTTCATTTTCTTAAGGTTGAGTTGCTTGTAATGCCGCGGTATAGAATTATACAGTTTACTTATGTTGTATGAAAATGACCTTTCAAATAATGCAGTTCTGTGAGTGGGAGGCGTAATTAGAGATTTTCTTCTAATGTTTAAATTATGCACGTCCGTCCTGTATGTAATTTTATTGTACAGATACTGTGGCGATTTGGACTGAATTATTTTATGGTAAAAAACGTATGTGTGAAGCAAACGCCGGTTGATCATGGTAAGCCAATTTATTTGTTTTATTTTGTGCGAAACATGGTCCCTCCTACGTACTCCACAGATTAATCGCGTACACGCGTTCTGCACCCGTTGTATTTTACGCGCTGTCTCAGAGTCTATACACGATCCATAAACCACATCACAATACGCAAAATGTGATAATACTAGCGAGTCACAAAGCAGCCGGATTGTGGTTTTATTAAGAATGTTCTTATTTGAATATATTTGCTTCAGAGTACTAAATGATTTTTTTATGCAGTTCCTGATATGTTTCTTAAATCTTAATTCGTTGTCAATCACTAATCCCAGATTCTTCGCTTCACCCACACAAGTCAATCTAACATTATTTATTTCGACATTAAGTTGATCTTTGATCTTCTCACGTACTGCAGATCTTCCAAACAACATCAAGACCGACTTCTGAGGGTTCAGAATCAAATCATGGTCCAGTGAAGCCCTGCGTAAGGCCTCCAGGTCAGCGCATATATTGTATTCTGCCTGTAGGACATCACTAGACAAAAAAGAATAGTAAATCTGGGTGTCGTCGGCATAACAGTGAACTGAAGAAAACTTAATACAACTATGCAAGTTAGAAACGTAAAGGGAGAACAAGAGCGGACCGAGGATGGAGCCCCGGGGCACCCCACGACCCAAAGTACCAATATAGGAAATTTTGTCTTTCACTTTCACCACTTGCTTCCTATTGCACAAGTAATTCTGAAGCAAGGACATTGCATCGTTGCCCAGACCCACATACGAGAATATTGAATTTAAAATGTTATGATTTATACAGTCGAATGCCTTTGAGTAGTCGAGCAAAATTAGTGCAGTCAAGAGACCCCTATCCGACGCTATTAAAATGTCGTCAACAACATGAACAAGCGCAGTCGCACAACTACGATTAGGTCTAAAGCCAGACTGAAATGGGGGAAGAATATCATATCGTTGTATATGCTCATTTAACTGGAAAGCAATAACCCGCTCCAATATCTTGGACATAACTGGCAAAACACTAATAGGCCTAAGGTCTTTGTAATTATTTGGGGTATTATTCTTAGGTATGGGGATTACAGAAGAAAACTTCCAGACATCGGGAACACAATTGTCTAATATACATACATTCACCAAGTGCACTATATAATTCAAAATATAGGGACAACAGAGTTTTATCATTTTAATCGAAATTTCATCAATACCTACTGCATTACTACCAATAGAATTTATAATTTGAAGAACTGTATCAGAACTGATTAATGAAAATATTAATTTATCATTAAAATTTGTTTTTAAATTATTTTCATAGAATCTTTTTGTCTCCTCAGCATTTCCACTAGGCAAATCTTTTGTGCAGTTAATAAAATAATCATTTATTTTGTGCGGATCAAGGATGTGCTCAGGAATCTCAGTTTTTCGTTTAGCTACCCCGCAAACATTTAATTTAGATAATTCTCTCCACATATTCCTAGAACCGCATACCTTAAACCTATTATTTAAATATACCTTTTTCTCATTCCTCACCGCATTAGTTGTAAAATTCCTCAATTCTTTATAATATGAAAAATGAGATGGATTCTTTGATTTCTTATATCTAATTAATGCTTTGTCTCTAAGATTAATGAGCAGTTTAACATTATCAGTCAGCCAGGGAGAAGGTGGTTTAGATAATCTGCATGTCATCAAACAAATCCAGAATTATCCTGTTAAACAGTGACACTTTATCATTTATATTATCAAGGTATATTATTCTACCAAATGGCGCTGCTTCAAGATCTAATTTAAAATACTGAGGGTTGAAATCTTTAAAGTTTCGGAAAGTTTTATATTTAGTTTGAAATTTACTTTTGGTCACAGATAAGTTGCAAAAAACTAATTCATGGTCAGAAACCAACTGGCCAACTTGCTTAACACCACTATTAGTTACATTTGTCAGTTTAGAACAGATAATTACATCTAGTAACGACATTTTTTTGAAGGAACACCGAGTTGGTTCCTGTATCAACTGTGACAACCCAAAGTCATCCAAGACTGAGTTCAACTTCAACGCACCCACATTGCTGAAATCCAACAGGTCAATATTTATATCTCCACAACAAATTACGTTATCACATTTTAAAACAACTGTTGACAGAGTGTCTTCAAAATTATCAAAAAAATCATTCATGCTAGTATTTGGTGGCCTGTATACACATCCGATGCAAAAACTTACTTTATTAATGGTTACTCTGATCCATAGCTGCTCAAGACTTGGGTTCTGTGTAACTACTACATTAATATAATTAAATTTGTGTTTTATATACATGGCTACGCCTCCACCCCCTCCAACCCTGTCCATCCTCTCAAGTCTGTACCCTGCTATGCCGACAACACGATCGTCCATTAGAGAATTCAACCACGTTTCGCCAACAAGTACAAAATCATAGTTTTCGGCCACAACATTTAAAGGAAACGACGTTTTCGACGTAGGTAGATTTGCCAACGGTACTAGCAGTTTTGCCTAACCGGGAAGTGATTGTTCAAGACGGACATCAACATGTTGAATATAAGTTTTCTGGGCCAATAGACATTTTTGAGAAATTTTAACCGTTAGTTTTGCTTATTTTACCAAAGAAAATTGTTTCAGTTTGTGTAAGAATTTATACGCCGTTGAGGGGCAATGTACTTTACAATAAAACTATGCGTTTTCAATTATTTTTGTTTCGGTGTTCCTATTTTCGACCTTTCGGTGTTTGTTCTCATATGCCCCATTACCTACAACGTTGAGCGTTACACAAAAAGAACTGGTGTTCATATTTACCCCAATTTGTGGGGCAAATGGGAACACCTGCATTACTTTTTAAAAAGATTCGTACTTCGAATCTATTAATGCAAGACGTATGCATAAAACCAAATCCATTACATGAATTCTTGTTTTACAATATGCCAAAATTTGGTTGCCTTAAAAAGTTCCATCTTTCTGCACCAGCACAAAATGTGTGAAACCGATAAAAACCGTACCCCATTACCCCGATCGACCTTATCATGGCAATCTCGATATCAGGTTTTAGATGCTATATTGCTCCTTCCACTTAGAAACTGACTTCGTTCAAGGAGCTGACAAAAATTGTTTAGTGATGCAAAAAATTACAGAATAACTCTGGCATAACGAAGTCTTGACTCATTTAGCAAGAATCCAGCACTTTGTATCAATCTAATTACTTTATACTACAGTTTCTACCATCTTACATTTTTTTGTTAATTAGATTCAACGCCGCCACCACAATTTGAAGAGCTTGAATATTAATTACAACTTCAAAATGTAAAGACGTAATCAAACTTCGTTTTCTCTTGAGTGTTTTATCGAGATCATCTTCAAGGCTCTGCCAAAATTAGAAGCTACTCGCCTCTGGATGCCAAGGGGTCAAGACTGTCTTTCGCACCCCTAAACAATTAATAAACAATCTTATAGCTTCATGAATATGCCGCTAATATGTGCAAGATATTTTATTATACTATAAGTATATGATCTGTTTTCTGGGAATCTATTTTATAGGAAAAGCGTAAAATAGTATATTATACACGAGTTTATAATAGCATCATTATAACGAGTTATATACTATACTTTGTCCATGACTATCAAAACAGATTCCCAGAAAGAATTTACCTTCATTTCCCTTCTCCAGTGTAAGAAAGATTCATACATATGCTCTCAGGTATAATTTTCTTGGTTTTTTGGGCAATGAATCTAATGAGGCAAGTTCTGCAGCTCCTTTTATTGCTGGTGCTGTTAAAGAAATCTCGTTTTCACTCTCACTACTCATTATATCTTCTTTTTCAGAATATGCATTTCAAATTAAAAGCAAACCATGCTGATTTGACGTTTCAATTTGAACTAACACATTGCGATCGCGGCCTACTAAATAAATGTAAAGAAGGGTCAAAGCGATGTTCCTATTGGTTTAGTGAATAATATTCATTAATCACTGCAGTGAATAATGTATCTAATTTTGATTGAAAAAACACAAGTATAAAGAGTATGTTGTAAGATAGTCGTGGACAAAGTTGATTATACTATAATAATACAGTGAGGAAAATAAAAGGAAATGAACAATAATATAGGTGCACCAAATCCGATAAAGCCGTGTGCGCCAGTGACTATATTGTCAGGCTTACAACGTTCTTCAGTCTGTTTGCACATAGTTACAAATAAGCAAAGAAGAACGTAATCGTTTACTTAATATTGACATAAGTAAATAAGAGAGAACATTTGTGTTTTATGAACTGTAACCCTGCTTTATTATGCCGTTTGGAAATATAACGATGCCTACATGGAAGAGGGAAGCAACATTCATAGACCTCATTTTAAATTTAATTATTGTACTAAGTAACCTGGTTTACACAACATCGTTTTAAGCTTCTATTTGACTGTTTCAAGTTCGTATCACTCATTCAGCGAGAAATGTTTGCGCGTATTAACTACCAATAAACTTCAAGCTCTTGTTCAAGTGTAGGTCGATATCCCGAAGAGGAGCCCTTTGCGAACCTGTGATTTATAGGGTTGGAAAAGTTTAAAGGAATAATGAATTCACTTGAACCCCAGAGAGGTCGTTCTAGATTAATGTTTTTTAGGCAGATCAATTAAGTAAACTCAATTGGAATAGTGGAAGTGTTAATTTACAAAACAAATAATGCAATTAAAGCAATTTTACACTGGATTTTGGAAGCGAGAGAACCAAAGTGAATTCGGAATTGTTTACGCTTGAACGCACTTGAATGATTGGGAAAGTAAGAGGGAGTAGAGGGGGAGAATAAAGTAATTCAAGACAAGATACCGTGCTCTACCCAAGTTACTAAATGATATTACGATAGACGGACTGATATTGTGGAAAAATATTTTGAAATTGTTTGTAAATGTGTACAATCTGAATATACGTTTGGTTGCCTAATTGGAATATGAAATCTTCGATGTCGCAAAAAAATTTTACAAAGTACCTGCGAGAAATATCGTCTTAAGCTGTGATATTTCAAACCTGTTTGTTTTTGAGCTTAAACCACCTAATAATATAATTCAATTAAATAACAGCAAAAAGGAGTTTGACCCGCTGGGCAGTCACACAGTGACCAATTAAAGAATGTCTCAATGAATGATATTTCGTGGGAATGTCATCGCCGCGCGAACTTATTGGTAGACAGCCATTGGCGACGAGCAGTCACTTACTTTTCTCACAGTCCCCCACTGTTTTGTTTGTTACACTGTGTGGACTCAAAATCGATATAGGGGTTTACGGATACGCGGATCGCGAGTTTTTGGTCAAAACTGGAAAATTCAAGACGACAGGCGAGTTTTGCCGTTTATGGTCCAATTCTATTCAAAATCGATATCTGGGGGTTTTCGGACACGTCGATCACGAATTATTAGTAAAGTTTAAAAAACCGGAAATGGCGGACGAGTTTGGCCATTTATCGTCCGATTTGATTCGAAATTGATATCTGGAGAAGTTCAGAGACGCTAAACGCGAGTTTTTAGTCAAAGTTTAAAAATTCAAGATAATAATAATAATAATATCTCTACTCACTCCTACTAACCCTAAGGTTAGCCCCAGAAGCTAACTATATAGCTTGTGCGGGACGGAGGAGGCGGCATATTACTATATGGTGGACGAGTTTTGCCATTTATGGTCCGATTCGATTTAAAATCGATATATGGGGGTTTTCAAAGACGTGGAGTAGGTACGGATTGTCATGTAGTCAAATTTGAAAATTTTAAGATGGGAGACGTCTTGAATTCGTAATCCGCGTCTCCAAAAACCCCTAAATACCGATTTTAAGTAGAATCGAACAATAAATAGAAAAACTCATCTACTGGCTTGAGTTTGTAAATTTGGCTAAACATTTGTGATTGGGGTTTCCGAAAATCCCCAGATATTGATTTAAGTCGAATTAGACCGTAAATGGGAAAATTCGTTCGCTTTGACGTTCATCTTTATATGACTGTGTTCAATATACAGTGTGTCCACGGATGGACTTAACTATACTTGTAAAAACTTTTATTTTCAGTTTTTCGAGAAAAAGTCATTCTTTATAATTTCTTTTGCTTGTTATATAAATACGATTGACGTCGAGAAACTTTGATTTTGTTGTACAGGGTGCGCAGAAAATACAAAAATTTGAATCAAGCTTTTTGAAGTCTCAGAATGAAACAGCTTATAAGGAGAAATCGAAAAGTCAAATAAAGTTTTTCCATAGAAGTTCTACTTAGTTGCTAAGAAATACCGGGTGTCCGGTTAAGGTTGGCGACCGGCTATATCTTAGGAACTAATCATCCTACAGCTTTCAGAAAAAAATCTTCCTAGGGGGCACAATTTTAAAAGAAAATAGACAATCCGCATTTTCTTCGAAAATTCAAATGAGTAGTTAGAAAATGACAGCCTCAGATACGAACCCGTTCGGAGCACATAGCGCCATCGAGTTCTCCAGGTGCCATCGAGTTCTTCGGCAGTGACCTTGAAAGAGACCAGAGGCTGCTGAAGGAGTCGTTGAGTCATCCGAAGAAGTGTCTTCAGCAGCGGCATCTTCAGAAGCCTCTGGTGTCTTTCAAGGTCATTGCTGAAGAAGTGTGCATGTCTTCAGCAGCGTCTGGTGTCTTTCAAGGTCATTGCCGAAGAAGTGGGCATGTCTTCAGCAGCAGCGTCTGGTGTCTTTCAAGGTCATTGCTGAAGAAGTGGTGTTCAGCAGCGTCCAGGCGCATGCGCCGGGGCTATTCCTCAGATCAGTCCATCGAGTTCTCCATCCACTTCAAGTGGGCGTGTCTGCAGCAGCCTCTGGTCATTGCCGAAGAAGTGTGCATGTCTTCAGCAGCCTCTGGTGTCTTTCAGGGCCATTGACGAAGAGTGCACACCCAAGCCGCCATTTTGTGGGCTTTGGCTGTGGCTCAGGCGCCTGCGCCGGGGCTCTGACGCGTGCAAAGCACGTGTTGCTCATTGTTGCGCAATGGAAGAATGTTCTGGAAATGCTGATGCAATAGTATGCAGATGTTGCATTCTCTCGAACGTTTGCACTTGTTTATACTAAATAAATATTGATATTAAAGTTTGAGAAAGAAACATGCCCGAAGAGATGTTATAATTGTTTTTATTATGATTAAATATTAATATCTAGGAAAGTTCTGGAAACAAAAAACCTTTGAACTTGCCGACATAATGTTTGTTTTGGCTTGATTCCCACGGTCTGCATGCCAATAAGTACATGTGCACTTAATATGTTCAAACTCTACAAGGTGACCGAGATTATTATATACCCTGTTGTTTGCATTATTACAATAAAATAAGAACATTTTCGAAGCTTACCGCCAGATAAATAAACAATGCTCAATTGATTGTTTTTTCTGATAACTTCTACATGTTATCAAAATTTAGCAAACTCGGCAAAAGCTGCGAAATAAATAGAACGAATCTAATCGCGAGCATTATTATTCAGTAGTTAGTTCAATTGTTCAGTTGATTTCCACGGAATAGGTGCGGTAAAAGTTAGTTTCCCAATATGGATGTGGTAATTAGCCAAGACGATGTTGGGGATATTTTATTGTACCATTTTATCCTGCAAAACTTGCCGGAAAATATAAAAGTAAGTCCATTTGCAGTAATCATTTCTTTTATTGTCCAAGCAGTATGTGAATAAATCTCATTCATAATAGAAGTCATTCATAATAATTTCATTATAAGTAATTAAAAGCATACATATTATCTAATTGTAAACTATTTTCTATATTTAGAACAGACCCAAAATGATAATGTGTGGAAATGTGCCACACATGGCGTCAACAACAACAGAAAATGTGTTATTTTCGGGCCTATTCATGGAGAAAGAAACAACGATAATTTTGTTGGAATCGTGCAGTGAACTTTCGGTCATTTGGATCAATATTGTAGATCGTAAGTAAAGCATTTAGATTTTTTTTAATATTCAGTGATAGTAGTGTGAAATTGGGGATTTTTGATTCGCAATTTTAGTAGTGGAAAATTGGGATTTCTGATTCACAATTCTAGTGGTGGAAAATTAATTGTTTTTATAATGAATGAATGCATTTCTTTGTTTGTCCCTCCGTCCGTTTGTTTGTTGTTTGTTTGTTTGTTTGTTTGTTTGTTTACTAGTATAATTTCTCATCTTTGTTTGTTTGTTTGTTTGTTTGTTTGTTTGTTTGTGTGTTTGTTTGTTTGTTTGTTTACTAGTATAATTTTTAACTATGATATTTTTCTCTTGTTGCAGCCAACGATGTATAAGCAGCGTCACGAGCTTGATTACACTGTTATATTATTTTAATGAATAAAATGTATTTTAATAGATCATATTATGAACACTATTTTATTATTTTAATTGACAAAATGTATTTTAATATAATAAATTATATTATATAATTTACCGTATCCCGTGGAAATCAACTGAACTAATGAATTGATTACTGAATAATACTCACCATTATGTTAGAATATTAATTTGTTGTGTGCTTTTTCCAATAAATGTATGCTAGAAGCGTGATTTTTTGACATTAACAATTAGTATGATGGACACCTCCCCTCCATGACATAAAAACAAAATTCTGGGAAGTCATGTTTACTTAAGTTCTGCCGAATTAAGCATAATGTTATCAGTTCGAATAATTAATGATTATCGAGCAAGATCAAAGACTTTCTCACCGATTTGTTCTGGAACATTCTATTAAACAGCGTTATAAAAATAAACTCATGAGTGTTTAAAGACCCTGTCAAAATAAACATGATTATCAATTCGAAAAATTTATGTTATTTGTTGATAAAGATCAAAGACTTCCTCACCGCTTTGGCACTAAATTAATTCGTAGAAGCCATAAAATTCAAGGTTTCTTCTGGAACTTTCGATTAACAAGGAGATAAGACGTGACACTTACATAAATTATTTGCACACGGCACTCAATTAATTCTTAGAAGCGATAAAATTCAAGGTTTCTTCTGGAACTTTCGATTAACAAGGAGATAAGACGTGACACTTACATAAATTATTTGCACACGGCACTCAATTAATTCTTAGAAGCGATAAAATTCAAGGTTTCTTCTGGAACTTTCCAGATGAAATAAGGAGATAAGACGTGACACATACATAAATTATTTGCACGCGGCACGAAAGTAATTCTTAGAATTGATAACACTCAAGGATTCTTCTGGAATGTTCTGCGAAGATAAGAATCTGTATAAATAGAGCGAGATTGGGTGGCATCCGCCAGTTGTTTTATGACCGTTCTATAGTGATAAAGCAGTGTTGACATTACGTTTTGAGTTTCAACAAAGGACATAATATTTTGTGGTGCGAGTGATTAGGCAGTATTGACGATGGAATCGCAATCTGAAATTAGTAGTTAGAAAATGAGAGCCTCAGATACGAACCCGTTCGGAGCACATAGCGCCATCGAGTTCTCGAGGTGCCATCGACTTCTTCGGCAGTGACCTTGAAAGAGACCAGAGGCTGCTGAAGGAGTCGTTGAGGCATCCGAAGAAGTGTCTTCAGCAGCGGCATCTGCAGCAGCAGCCTCTGGTGTCTTTGAAGGTCATTGCCGAAGAAGTGGGCATGTCTTCAGCAGCGTCTGGTGTCTTTCAAGGTCATTGCTGAAGAAGTGGTCTTCAGCAGCGTCCAGGCGCATGCGCCGGGGCTATTCCTCAGATCAGTCCATCGAGTTCTCCATCCACTTCAAGTGGGCGTGTCTGCAGCAGCCTCTGGTCATTGCTGAAGAAGAGCCTCTGGTGTCTTGCCGTTGCGCACCCAAGCCGCCATTTTGGGGCCTTTGGTTGTGGCTCAGGCGCCTGCGCCGGGGCTCCGCCTTCAGCAGCTTCTGGTCATTGCTGAAGAAGTGGTCTTCAGCGGCCCCCCTGGTGTCTCTCATTCTGTTGGGCCTTTGGATGTGGCTCAGGCGCCTGCGCCGGGGCTGTCGCGTACAAAGCACGTGTTGCTCACTGTTCAGGCCAGTCCATCCTGGCCCCATCCACTTCTTCGGCAATGACCAGAGGCTGCTGAAGGAGTCATGTCTTCAGCAACGGTGTCTTTGGGGCCTTTGGCCGTGGCTCAGGCGCATGCGCCGGGGTTTTCGCAAACGTTCTGGAAATGACGCCGACCGGGATTCGAACCCGGGTCCCCACGCACCGGAGCCCTCGCTCCAACCAACTGAGCTAATCGGCGGCCCACAAGCCCGTCTTTCAAATCATCCGTATATACTTATGATTGTAAACAGAAGTTACAGAATTAATATTTATTTTCTCGGAAATTTACAATTGTTTATACTAAATAAATATTGATATTAAAGTTTAAGAAAAAAGCACGTTCGCCGCCGATAAGAGATGTTATAATTGTTTTTATTATGGGAAATAACCTTTCATCTTGCCGATAGGATATGTTTGTTTAGGTTTGATCCCACGCTCTGCATGTGCATTTAATACGTTGTAGACACTACAAGGTGACCCGTTTGTTTGTTTGTATTATTACAATAAAATAACATTCTAGAATATTCTTCTGATTGTTTATTTGAAATTACTTGTTATCTTAATGCGTTTCGGACACGTGTGGGAAAAAAACATTCTAGAACATTCTCCAGTTTGTTTATTTGAAATTACTTGTTATCTTAATGCGTTTCGGACACGTGTGGGAACCATCTGATTGATATATGCAAACATCTTAGTTCTCGGTAGTAGAACATTCTACATCGCTAATTATTTGAGAACAGTAGTCTAAATTTAGGCTAACCCCTACGTAAAAACTATGTCATGTGGGGTGTCAAATTAAAGGACTCGACTAGAGGTGTCGGAATATTGGGGTGGATTTTAGGGGTGGTTTTTGGGGGTGGTTTTTGGGGGTGGTTTTTAGGGGTGATTTTTAGGGGGTGGTTTTAGGGGTGGTTTTAGGGGTAGTTTTTAGGGGTGATTTTTAGGGGGTGGTTTTAGGGGGTGGTTTTAGGGGTAGTTTTTAGGGGTGGTTTTTAGGGGCGGTTCTTGGGGTGGTTTTGGAGGGTGATTTTTAGGGGTGGATTTTAGGGGTGGTTTTTAGGGGTGGCCACTCACTGACCGCGCCCCCGGCCACGCTCCTTGCCCCGCCCACCTAGATCATGTAGGGTATCAAATTAATCAGCTCGATGAGACAAAAAGGAATCTATAGTTATTCTCCTACTTCCGAATTCTTATCAGTAGTTGTCTGTCTGTATGTCTGTCGGTCCGTCTGTCTGTCTGTCTGTCTGTCTGTCTGTCTGTCTGTCTCTCTGTCTGTCTGTCTGTCTGTCTGTTTGCGAATACAGCTGTCTGTTGACACAGACAGCTGTATTCGCAAACACCATGGCTGATGACACGCTGTTGACACAGGCAGCTGTATTCGCAAACACCATGGCTGATGACACGAGCAAGAATAAGACTGCGCATGCGCACGGTTGTATGGAGAGTATTTAAGTAAGAAAATTAACGGTGCTGTCAGTTAGTACTTGTGCTTCAACAAGGGAACCGCATTTGAATAATGACACACATAAACGTAGACACGTTTCGTGTTCTGGACGGTGCTGTTTTGGATGAGTCAGCACGCCGTGTCGAGGTGCACGTACATCAACCGTTCGTGACAACAACAACATTCAACGCCAATGACGAAATTCGCATACCAATCCACCAACAAGACGTTTACGTACTGCCGCATCTAAGCAGCATCTACATAGAGGGCAGGTTCATCAAGGGTGCAGGAGGCGGAAATGCGGCTTTAACAAATAACGCCCTCAGTTTCCTCTTTGACGACGTCCGCTATGAAATAAACGGGGTGGAGGTGGATCGAACAAAAAACGTGGGCATCACGAGCACACTGAAGGGTATAGTTTCTCTGAATGTGGGTGAGGTAGGTGCCCTGGAGAATGCCGGCTGGACGAATACGGGAGACTCACCGAGCCACCTTATCGACGCGAACGGGAACTTTAACGTGTGCATCCCGGGAAGAATCCTGCTGGGATTCTTGGAAGATTACCCCAAAATTCTGTTAAATGTGTGTCACGAGCTCATTTTGACTCGATCGAAAAACGATAGGAACGCTTTCGTGGGTAACGAGGACACCAGAATTGAGTTGAGCAAGGTTCATTGGAGGGTGCCGTACGTCTATCCATCGGATGCTGAATACCTAAAACTTCTCAATATTGCCGAGGAAGAGAGAACGTTGCAGATATGTTTTCGCAGCTGGGAGCTGTACGAGTATCCGGTGTTGCCGCAAGCTACGAAACAAACGTGGGCCGTCAAGACTGCAACACGGTTGGAGAAACCCCGCTACGTTATTGTCGCCTTCCAGACGAATCGCAAAGCGAATTTGGACACGGATTCAAGCAAATTTGACCACTGCAATCTGACAAACGTCAAACTGTACCTGAATTCTGAGTGCTTCCCCTACGAGAATTTAAACTTGGATTTCTCTACGGGGAAATACGCCCTGCTATACGAAATGTACCAGAACTTCCAGTACGTAGGGGTTAGCCTAAATTTAGACTACTGTTCTCAAATAATTAGCGATGTAGAATGTTCTACTACCGAGAACTAAGATGTTTGCATATATCAATCAGATGGTTCCCACACGTGTCCGAAACGCATTAAGATAACAAGTAATTTCAAATAAACAAACTGGAGAATGTTCTAGAATGTTTTTTTCCCACACGTGTCCGAAACGCATTAAGATAACAAGTAATTTCAAATAAACAATCAGAAGAATATTCTAGAATGTTATTTTATTGTAATAATACAAACAAACAAACGGGTCACCTTGTAGTGTCTACAACGTATTAAATGCACATGCAGAGCGTGGGATCAAACCTAAACAAACATATCCTATCGGCAAGATGAAAGGTTATTTCCCATAATAAAAACAATTATAACATCTCTTATCGGCGGCGAACGTGCTTTTTTCTTAAACTTTAATATCAATATTTATTTAGTATAAACAATTGTAAATTTCCGAGAAAATAAATATTAATTCTGTAACTTCTGTTTACAATCATAAGTATATACGGATGATTTGAAAGACGGGCTTGTGGGCCGCCGATTAGCTCAGTTGGTTGGAGCGAGGGCTCCGGTGCGTGGGGACCCGGGTTCGAATCCCGGTCGGCGTCATTTCCAGAACGTTTGCGAAAACCCCGGCGCATGCGCCTGAGCCACGGCCAAAGGCCCCAAAGACACCGTTGCTGAAGACATGACTCCTTCAGCAGCCTCTGGTCATTGCCGAAGAAGTGGATGGGGCCAGGATGGACTGGCCTGAACAGTGAGCAACACGTGCTTTGTACGCGACAGCCCCGGCGCAGGCGCCTGAGCCACATCCAAAGGCCCAACAGAATGAGAGACACCAGGGGGGCCGCTGAAGACCACTTCTTCAGCAATGACCAGAAGCTGCTGAAGGCGGAGCCCCGGCGCAGGCGCCTGAGCCACAACCAAAGGCCCCAAAATGGCGGCTTGGGTGCGCAACGGCAAGACACCAGAGGCTCTTCTTCAGCAATGACCAGAGGCTGCTGCAGACACGCCCACTTGAAGTGGATGGAGAACTCGATGGACTGATCTGAGGAATAGCCCCGGCGCATGCGCCTGGACGCTGCTGAAGACCACTTCTTCAGCAATGACCTTGAAAGACACCAGACGCTGCTGAAGACATGCCCACTTCTTCGGCAATGACCTTCAAAGACACCAGAGGCTGCTGCTGCAGATGCCGCTGCTGAAGACACTTCTTCGGATGCCTCAACGACTCCTTCAGCAGCCTCTGGTCTCTTTCAAGGTCACTGCCGAAGAAGTCGATGGCACCTCGAGAACTCGATGGCGCTATGTGCTCCGAACGGGTTCGTATCTGAGGCTCTCATTTTCTAACTACTACATACGCGTCACCAATTTGATGTCGCGCCGTTTCCTAATATTTTCAATTGTTTTCCCATACACTGCATTATTCATGAATTTGTACTGATCCTTTTCAAATTCATCCTTGGACTCTGTTCGTAATTTCGTGTTCAGATCTATGTACGGTTTGAGCCATTTAGACTGCTTAAATCGCAAAACTCTGTGGACCTTTTTTAACAGTAAACCGTGATTTAAACATTGCTGCAGATTTCTGTAATGGATAACGTATCGAGATTTATCGTGAAGGGTTAGCATCAGTTTCGATTGGTTGGATAGGTCTGATGTGCGATGTTCTGAGCAGAAGGGGAAGTCCGCGTGATGGTCATGTATTGTTTCCGGATACTCCAGATCCACCTCTAGCGCATACCCATACTCTTGATCCCCTTCGAATAAGGTGTATTTTTTCTCCAATAGCTGTTGCTCGATCACGGCAATCTCACTGTCCTCCAACCACGAAAACCCTCCGTACGGCAGCGGTTGTGACAAACTGTGTCCGTACAGATTGTTTGCATCTATGTAGAAGAGAAATTTAGACGGTTTCGACGGATCAAAATTTTTCATATATTTGTTATTCGCTCTAGAAAATTTCTTGTTTGCCACAACCACTCCTCCTCTCAGTGAACGTTCGAAAAAATTTATCATTTCCACGTCTGTCAGCAGTTCGAGTTTGACCTTTGTCATCTTGAGCATTGCTTGAAACGTGTATCCCGCTGAAGTGAAACAGTGAAATGGATCCAACGAATACGTTTCCAAACACACGGAACGAAATTTATTCACTACATCTGTCAGAATTAATGTGTCCAGTTTGAGGTAGATGTCGGAGTAGTCTGCTAGAGTCTGACAACCAAATGTCCGCCAAACCTTCTGCGCATGTGCATAGTCCTCTTCCGTAATGTCGCTGTCGTTGAGTTTACTGTAAAAAGCATTCTTCGGTGGGAGTTCGGTTTCTTCCAGACGTTCCCACGAGTTCACGTAATCATATGGGAACACTCCCTTCCTACAAATCAACTCTAAATTTTCCGGATTGGAAAAGTATCTTCTGGTTACGTTGTACTCGTTTGGATTCAAATTCTGCGCCAATTTCTCTAAGGACGATGGTATGAAACGATACGAGTCTAAAAAGCGCATTTTAACCCCACCCATCTTTTTCGAAAACGAAATGTAATTTTCCATCGTTATGGGCAGTAGATCAATTGGTTCCGTGTCGTAGGCCAACTCCTTTATGATTAAATGTCCGTCGTAACCGCTCAAATTGTGAAATAATACGGGTACGAATCTGCAAGTTCGATATAGCAAATTGCATTGCGCATGCGCAGGTCCCCGGTACTTCCCCGTTATGTGATCGTGATCTTTCACTCGCTCTTCCAGTAAACCAAAAGGTTTCTCGCACATGTGGCAAATGTTGCACATTTGAAATTCACGCAGCTGGATGTCATTCAATGGTTCCATACCCACGTCTCCGGTCACTATTGGCTCTATAACCGCAGCTATTTCTCGAAGTTTCGAAACAAACCAGCTGACGCAATCTTTTCCGCGATAAATCTCAAACCTTGACAGGCTATCGTCATAGTTCCAAATCAGGTAAAAGGCAACGCTATACGGCTCGTGTTTCTGATATGCAAGCGTACTCGAAATGTCGGGATCATTTTTACATGCGGAAATTGGGCGGGTGAATGCTTCAAAATCACCGACGATGAGGAAGGGCACCGGCTCTTTAAACCAATAATGTTGAAATTGCAAAATGTCATTATTCCCCTCCGTTGGTAGCGTAATTTTGACGTGAGACTTTTTTACCGAGCAATCTGGCATATGTCTATCGTACTTTTCCAAGGAATAAAAGGTGACTAAACACCGATCGCACACGTGAATCCGACCGTCGTGTCGTGAAAACTGAGGTGAGCATAGACGCGACATATCTTTAATCCACGCGTAATGCCCTATGCTATTATTCTCATTCGTAATGTATAATAAATTCACATGCCTTTCCCGTTTCTCCTCGGTATAATACAAAGGACCAATTACGTTACACTTATTGTCTAATCCAAACACATTAATAGATATGTTATTCTGTCTTTCAAACTTGGAAATGTCTGTCAATTTCACCGGAATGGAAATACCTGTGGTGTCCAAAACATCCGTATACTTTGGATAACTTGACACGAGACTAACATTTTGCTTTGCGGGATACATCGCACAAACTACAGCGTGGAAAAAACAAGCCATATCTGTATTACGTACATTGACAATGGCCCTTCGTGCAGCTATTACTTCTGGCAGTGGTAAATAGCTGGACGTTCCACCACGCAGTGGATTGTATTTATTAATATTTACGGCCAACGAAATGACTTGGGTGAAGGACCAGCCACTGTTTTTCGCAGAAAATTCCACTAGCTGCAATAGTATGAACAAAAAAATGTTAGTGACATGGCCCACACAAGAATTGATTTGTAAACAAGTGAGCTCGTATCGTTTTGAATTGTGAAGATGAGGTCACGCACTGGTTTCATGAAAAAATGTACGCTTATAATGAAACAATAAGAAACATTTTATATTGTAGTCAAGCCTTAAAAGCAAACCACCCCCATATTCCGATCCCCCTCGTCGAGTCCTTTAATTTGATACCCCACATCACGTAGTTTTCCGTACGGGTAGGCATTGATTAGACTACTGTTTTCAAATAATTAGCGATGTAGGATGTTCTACTACCGAGAACTAAGATGTTTACACATCAATAACTATATGGTCTCTTAAGATTATAAGTTGATTACGTACCTTGGTTTTAAGTTTATCCGTTACTTCCTTGTACCAATTTGCTATCTCGGACGAATCAGAGAAAGACGAAGCGGTAACTATTGTATTGCTGGAATTAAAATATTTGCACTCTTCAGCCGCAGTCTCTCCTTGTCCACACAGTTTAAATGTGCAACAAAGGCTAAACTTGACCTTTGCTGCAGCCTCTCTCTTTAATATATTCTTTAGTCGCGTCTTAATGAGATGGTAACAATCTTCAATGAACGCATCTGGATCAGTATGACGCTTATTGATTATTAAACCGGTCCTTATTCTACTGGTAAAAGCCGAAGCGATGTCTCTCCAAATAATTCGACCAGAACGCTTCTTATTTGAATTTGATGCAATTCCAGAACCCAAGTGCCTCTGGTTTTGTATTATATTTAAACACACTTTAATATTTGATATGTTACACTCTACATGTCTGCGCTGACCGAGAGTAAGTTTATCACCAGTTTTCAAATATTTATAGTGGGTCCTGAGCATGCGCTTACATATCTTCGAAAAAGAATGAATTTGTTCCACAGACAAACTCCTTTTATTAGCACATACCTGTCAATTATTATTCGAATTAGCGCATGCAAAAATATGTGGGAACAAAGAAAACAAACTTACTTCAAATAATTTTTTCACCATATCTGATGATAGTGTCTGTATTTCAGATTGCGATTCCATCGTCAATACTGCCTAATCACTCGCACCACAAAATATTATGTCCTTTGTTGAAACTCAAAACGTAATGTCAACACTGCTTTATCACTATAGAACGGTCATAAAACAACTGGCGGATGCCACCCAATCTCGCTCTATTTATACAGATTCTTATCTTCGCAGAACATTCCAGAAGAATCCTTGAGTGTTATCAATTCTAAGAATTACTTTCGTGCCGCGTGCAAATAATTTAGGTATGTGTCACGTCTTATCTCCTTATTTCATCTGGAAAGTTCCAGAAGAAACCTTGAATTTTATCGCTTCTAAGAATTAATTGAGTGCCGTGTGCAAATAATTTATGTAAGTGTCACGTCTTATCTCCTTGTTAATCGAAAGTTCCAGAAGAAACCTTGAATTTTATCGCTTCTAAGAATTAATTGAGTGCCGTGTGCAAATAATTTATGTAAGTGTCACGTCTTATCTCCTTGTTAATCGAAAGTTCCAGAAGAAACCTTGAATTTTATGGCTTCTACGAATTAATTTAGTGCCAAAGCGGTGAGTCTTTGATCTTTATCAACAAATAACATAAATTTTTCGAATTGATAATCATGTTTATTTTGACAGGGTCTTTAAACACTCATGAGTTTATTTTTATAACGCTGTTTAATAGAATGTTCCAGAACAAATCGGTGAGAAAGTCTTTGATCTTGCTCGATAATCATTAATTATTCGAACTGATAACATTATGCTTAATTCGGCAGAACTTAAGTAAACATGACTTCCCAGAATTTTGTTTTTATGTCATGGAGGGGAGGTGTCCATCATACTAATTGTTAATGTCAAAAAATCACGCTTCTAGCATACATTTATTGGAAAAAGCACACAACAAATTAATATTCTAACATAATGGTGAGTATTATTCAGTAATCAATTCATTAGTTCAGTTGATTTCCACGGGATACGGTAAATTATATAATATAATTTATTATATTAAAATACATTTTGTCAATTAAAATAATAAAATAGTGTTCATAATATGATCTATTAAAATACATTTTATTCATTAAAATAATATAACAGTGTAATCAAGCTCGTGACGCTGCTTATACATCGTTGGCTGCAACAAGAGAAAAATATCATAGTTAAAAATTATACTAGTAAACAAACAAACAAACAAACACACAAACAAACAAACAAACAAACAAACAAACAAAGATGAGAAATTATACTAGTAAACAAACAAACAAACAAACAAACAAACAACAAACAAACGGACGGAGGGACAAACAAAGAAATGCATTCATTCATTATAAAAACAATTAATTTTCCACCACTAGAATTGTGAATCAGAAATCCCAATTTTCCACTACTAAAATTGCGAATCAAAAATCCCCAATTTCACACTACTATCACTGAATATTAAAAAAAATCTAAATGCTTTACTTACGATCTACAATATTGATCCAAATGACCGAAAGTTCACTGCACGATTCCAACAAAATTATCGTTGTTTCTTTCTCCATGAATAGGCCCGAAAATAACACATTTTCTGTTGTTGTTGACGCCATGTGTGGCACATTTCCACACATTATCATTTTGGGTCTGTTCTAAATATAGAAAATAGTTTACAATTAGATAATATGTATGCTTTTAATTACTTATAATGAAATTATTATGAATGACTTCTATTATGAATGAGATTTATTCACATACTGCTTGGACAATAAAAGAAATGATTACTGCAAATGGACTTACTTTTATATTTTCCGGCAAGTTTTGCAGGATAAAATGGTACAATAAAATATCCCCAACATCGTCTTGGCTAATTACCACATCCATATTGGGAAACTAACTTTTACCGCACCTATTCCGTGGAAATCAACTGAACAATTGAACTAACTACTGAATAATAATGCTCGCGATTAGATTCGTTCTATTTATTTCGCAGCTTTTGCCGAGTTTGCTAAATTTTGATAACATGTAGAAGTTATCAGAAAAAACAATCAATTGACCATTGTTTATTTATCTGGCGGTAAGCTTCGAAAATGTTCTTATTTTATTGTAATAATGCAAACAACAGGGTATATAATAATCTCGGTCACCTTGTAGAGTTTGAACATATTAAGTGCACATGTACTTATTGGCATGCAGACCGTGGGAATCAAGCCAAAACAAACATTATGTCGGCAAGTTCAAAGGTTTTTTGTTTCCAGAACTTTCCTAGATATTAATATTTAATCATAATAAAAACAATTATAACATCTCTTCGGGCATGTTTCTTTCTCAAACTTTAATATCAATATTTATTTAGTATAAACAAGTGCAAACGTTCGAGAGAATGCAACATCTGCATACTATTGCATCAGCATTTCCAGAACATTCTTCCATTGCGCAACAATGAGCAACACGTGCTTTGCACGCGTCAGAGCCCCGGCGCAGGCGCCTGAGCCACAGCCAAAGCCCACAAAATGGCGGCTTGGGTGTGCACTCTTCGGCAATGGCCCTGAAAGACACCAGAGGCTGCTGAAGACATGCACACTTCTTCGGCAATGACCAGAGGCTGCTGCAGACACGCCCACTTGAAGTGGATGGAGAACTCGATGGACTGATCTGAGGAATAGCCCCGGCGCATGCGCCTGGACGCTGCTGAACACCACTTCTTCAGCAATGACCTTGAAAGACACCAGACGCTGCTGCTGAAGACATGCCCACTTCTTCGGCAATGACCTTGAAAGACACCAGACGCTGCTGAAGACATGCACACTTCTTCAGCAATGACCTTGAAAGACACCAGAGGCTTCTGCAGATGCCGCTGCTGAAGACACTTCTTCGGATGACTCAACGACTCCTTCAGCAGCCTCTGGTCTCTTTCAAGGTCACTGCCGAAGAACTCGATGGCACCTGGAGAACTCGATGGCGCTATGTGCTCCGAACGGGTTCGTATCTGAGGCTGTCATTTTCTAACTACTCAAATGGAAATTTAGGAATCCTTTAGCTTTCTCAAAATCTCCTCGTAATACCCTGCAAATTAGTTTAATAACTTTTTGATCTAGCTTATGAAATAAGGAGTGGAGGAAGAAAAAAAATCCCTTACACCAAAAATGCCATATCTCCGGATTGCTTGAACCAATTTTAATGAATATGGTATTGTTGGAAAGGGAATCTATAGCGTAATAGAAATCTGCATTTACATTTCAATTTCATTTTACGAGGGAGCCGCCAGATGGTGTTCTTTTTCCAACGAGACCAAATTCACTAAAATTGGTTCAAGCAATCCGGAGATATGGCATTTTTGGTGTAAGGGAATTTTTTCCTCCTCCCAGCGCTTATTTCGTAAGTTAGATCAAAAAGTTATTAAACTAATTTGCTGGATATTACGATGAGATTTTGAGAAAGATTAAGGATACCTACATTTCCATTTGAATTTTTGAAGAAAAGGTGGATTGTCCATTTTCTTTTAAAATTGTGCCCTCTAGCGGGGATAATTGAAAGCTAAAAACATTTTTGATGAATTTTTATGGTCACTTTTGTAAGAAGATTTTTTTCCGAAATCTGTAGGAAGAATAGTTCCTAAGATAGCCGGTCGCCAACCTTAACCGGACACCCGGTGTATCTTAGCAACTAAGTATAACTTCTATGGGAAAACTTTATTTGACTTTTCGATTTCTCCTTATAAGCTGTTTCATTCTGAGACTTCAAAAAGCTTGATTCAAAAATTTTTAATTTTGCAAATATACATTTTTGTATTTTCTGCGCACCCTGTACAACAAAATCAAAGTTTCTCAACGTAAATCGTATTTATATAACAAGCAAAAGAAATTATAAAGAATGACTTTTTCTCGAAAAACTGAAAATAAAAGTTTTTACAAGTATAGTTAAGTCCATCCGTGGACACACTGTATTTACTTAACATGTACCAGTGATGTGGTTTTTTATTTTAAGCATGATAACTGTGTCAAAGTTTGCTTGGTGGCGAATTCCATATTTTTTTACTAATTTTTACACCATTATTATTGAATTGCTGGCGTCTGTCAGAGACCCCCTGTCTTTGAATAATTATTGCATTGAGATAAACACAACGTAGGATGGCGATCATTATGGCCAAATATTTTAGATAGTGGACAGTGTGTGGTATACAGACAAACACATGAAGATATTTTATACAAGGATTAAAACCATTACAATAAAACAGCAAATGTAAGTGGACATGTGTAGGACAAGAGACGAAATTTAGAAATTGGCAGCTTGCCTTGTCGAAAACGTGTACTCATACTTATACGTAATAACAGCAATCAAAAATGTCTGGCGCTTGATCTTAAACTTGAGTTTAAGTTTATTTTATTATAGAGCGTTCAGAAAAAAATGTAAATTATGTACCTTTCTACTAAATAATAGTTGAGCGCTAAAAATGTTCTTTATTTTGATAATAATATTTCCTATATTTTAAAGAAGTGGTACCTAACTAGAAATTATAATCTCCGCAAACAACTTATTTTCTTGTGCTATAGGCAGATACCTACGTACCTGTTTGGTAAGCAGACGATTCTTCAATTTTTTTTAAAAGTAGATAATTCTTGAAAATTGAAATAATATTTATCCCTGATAAATTTAATGACGAAATAGACGCTAACCGTAGATACTTTTTACAATTTTACTTTGCTAAACGAAAATAATAAAATACAATTATTCGATGTTGTTACGGCGTTGTTGATATGTCGAATGCCGACTTCTCATTCACTACTTATCACAAAGATATCTATCCGTGTTGCTGGGGTGGAACTGAACTGGTAGGACTAGCATGCGGGGAACATGGAAGATGAATCACGTTGCTCAATTAATCAGCTGGTTCAATACAGGCTGGACACCATTCATCAATCATATATTATGGGAGACAAAATTAAGCTCTTGCTGCAATAGCACTGAAGATTACCCTTGTGACAGAGAACGAAACGTCGGCATCCAGTCAATCAACACCAATCAATCAACCTCCCGGAAGTCAATGTAATCAGTACGGCACACATATAGGTAGGTACTTACCTATTTATTTTCAGAAGATGAAAATGAATGCAAGAGCATTAGTGAGCTGTAAATAAAAATATATATTAGTACAATATTCAATTTGAAAAATATAATAATTAAAGAATACTTTATTTTTTTTGCTGTTGCCCTGTGCTGTATTTTTGCCATCAAAGTAACGGACAACCTAAAAAGAATTATTATAAACATCGCATAGTTAAAGTTCTTGGCGGTGTCTTTGAACTATTTTAGCTGCATTTGGTGACTTACTACCGCGGCGTTTTATCAATCGGTTTGACGTCGGTATTAACTCGGCGACAAACGAAAAAGAATACGTATTATTTTTTATTTTCCTAGTTTTTGCGCCAAAATCCGGGGAGATAACATATTTTCTGTGATATGTAAAAGCATCAGCTCCTATCCAATAACAAACTATTTCCGTGGGATATGGTTCTTGGCTTCAGTAACAACGCCACAACATGTTTATTTCAATTTCCTTCGGAAGCCAGACAATCATCACATTGGTTGTTCACTTGACAGTGGCTAATTTTAGATTCAATTTTTATGTTCAAGAGCGATTTTTGCTTGGAACAGAGAACGTTTTTATACCGTTTAAGCTGGGCGCACTGTCGCCATACGTTTAGTTCTGTGGGGCAGATCTTAAATGATATAAATAAATACTATTATTGAGTGATACTGGACCGTTCGAACAACTACTCCTCGCCAGGCATTTTATTACGAGATCTCATACGGTATGCTATCTCTTGGGCTTGAAGCACCCTTGTATCGCTACGTATTTTCGTGGTTGTACTAGCAGAAGTACGTATGTTAAAAAGTTTTTCAATGTTGCATATTTCGAATGTGTTTGGAAAAACGTTGACCACTGGTTTCGTCCTTTTGGTACTCATCAGTTCTTTGCACTAGACATTCGAACTATACAACATTCTGATAGTACGATCATTATTAAAGATAATAGAGCAGACTAGCATAATTAAGTACACACCTAAGCTTGATGGCAGCGAGTGCCTGCCTTGTTTAAGGTTACATCAGGTGTAGTTCTTTAGCACATGATTTAACGGTTTGCACACGAACAAGTAACATCACCAACACATAAAAGAACTGCACAAATAGCAAGACTGCGTGTGTTTCTTTCTCCAAACACTCATTAGGTAAAGTTCGCTAATCGTTAGCTTATCGCTGTAATATCAGACACCGAAAACATCATTTATTTAAAACGAATAACCATACCGGATATTAGGGTACACATCGCAGTTGAGATTTTGTTGGTTCATTAACGAGGCGTGTGCCCTACCGGTAACTTAGATTGTACGCATGGTTACTAGTTGGCATGGTTACTAGTTAGCATGTTAATAGTGCAAGAAGAAAAAGTATTCTTAGATTTACATCGTACAAGGATCACGGGTTTAACATAGGTTAGGGCATTTATTAATATAAAAATGAAATAAGCAAATTTAAATATTGTGTTTGTATTAAAAGAAAAAATAATGAATGGGAATTTAATAAGTTTATTCAGTTGAAATAAACAGGGAAGTTGAAGTAAATATCAATAAAACGATTCAAACATTTTGTCCTGAATAAAGCAAACAAAGGGTGAATGGAAGCAATGCATTCGATTAGGCGAACGAATTAATTAGGTGCTTCATGTGCATAGTTTTTTTTAAAAACAAACAGTAAGTATCTCCCCCAAATTACAAACAAATATTAAGCAAATTAAAATCAATAACAAACGTAAAAGCCAAATTGATACTCATATATTAAATACCAGGAATTTATGGCTGAAATTGAATTCCTCTTTTTACGGGCGAATAGAATTTCTGTTTTTTATTATAGGAATTCAGAGCGTTCTCATAAAAGATAACAATCAGAAAAGCACGTTCTTTCAGTCAAGATTTTTTTATTCATTTGTAACTTCAACGATGTTTATAACTTTTTCAATAGGTCTCTGCTGTAGATGCTACTGATAATACCCACCGAAAAGCGTATTATTACTGCTCTTCACTTCTAGAGCAATAAAACAGCTAACGATTGAACGAATCCAGTAATACGCTCGCAGTAGCTTTACTTTCATAAGAAAATATTGAACGAGCTTTTTTCAAATTAAGATTTCTATCAATTTGTAGATACAATAACACTCATTTCAGTTACATTAAAGTAAGCGGTTTAAGGGATAGTTTGAACATCATTAAGTATTTTCTTATGTGCACGGCACAGCTGAATGTTCACAGAAACATGACACATTTATTAGAAACGTAACAAGACTTACTTTCTGCATTACAAAGAATAGGGTGGTCGAACAACATTGACGTACCCACAGCGTGACCTTTCAGAAATAATTCTCTATCGGATTTCAAGCATTATTTCTCATTTTCCTGGAATGAACTGAATTTAATCGGTACTTTGAACACGTAACTTTACAAAGCTAAGTACTATTGGAATCAATTACAACTGACCTGTATTTACAAATACGACGTCTACATTATACGACTGGAGGATGACTAAGTCATCTGACCTAATTGCTATTAAGCCTATTTAAATGTCTGTTTTTTGTCGAACTGTACACCGAAATATATTGTTCCACTATTCCTACTGAAATAGTTCAAGAATATTCAAATGTCTATGGTTTACTTTTGCATTTGTAAGGTTGCAATGAATTATATATAACTCAACCGTATGCAGTGGCAACGGTTTCCGTTGGTTAGTAATAATTAAGCAGCAACACGTAAGTACTGTGAACATGGAATTTTTCTGAGACCGATGAATTTATGGTACATTTGCCTGGTATTTATGTATTTATTTCTTTAGTTGGTTGAACGGAAAACGTACATACAGCTGACGACAGACGATGATGTGCGTCACCCTGCGGTGCCCAATCGTCATTTGGTTTAACGTAAACCCGCTTTAGCAAACTCAAATATTAAGTCTCGACTGAAAAACTGGCCCATAGTAATGTAACTTTATACCAAACTTGACGCATCTACGTGACAGACAGACATTGAAGTCACGTTAATAATGTTTGTTTTTACCTCACGCAGAGGTACGAATCTCTAAATAAAATCAACAATAAGGCACTAGAAAGACAGTCATAAAAGAATATCTTAAAATTTAATGGTACACTCTTCCCAGTTATAAATTTTAATACCGTGTGCGGAAGCAGTAGGTTCGTCCTTATCTTTTATCAAGTGCCTACTTCAAATATCGCTTTTAATCAGTTTTAAGATACAGATGAATGAAGATATTTCGCTAAGAATTTCTTCTTCCATCTAACCCTGCAATTATATAAGAGGTGTTCCGTATAAAATTGTGTTATATTGCTCATAACTCTGAAATCTGTTACTCAATGGTTTCTTTATTTTCGTCAGTTGTGTCAAAAACGACAGCAAAGTTAGAATTGCGGGCACTTAATTTTGAACAGTCTGTATGGTGACAATTGAAAATAAACAACTATTACGGCAACAAAATGTGAAGAATGGACAGTGGAAAATTGTGAAGACTTGGACACAGAAGAATAGGGAGGGAATCTTTGAGGCAAATGTAAAGGCACACAAGCAACTGAAAAATAACCAACCTTTCACGACGATTCTATATGAAAAATTCACTTCGTCTTCAATCCTTTGATAAAACTTCCTCTTGTGATGGTATGTTAATAAGCGAAAAATTTTCAGAGCATAATTAGAACGCCCTATAGATCTAACAAACATAGATTGACATTAATTATTTTGTTCTGTCGCGTCAAAGAAAATATCGCGACACCTGAAAAGGAACATGAAGAAAATATATGGAACGACGTCATACGTGTCAATGAACCGAATAAAAAGGAGAGGGCATAGCGATGCGCCCTGCAGTTTCCGAGTTGATTGATGGGAGGGATTCGAGTACAGACCGGGCGGTCCCGAAAACTGGCGGAAAAGTCATAAAACAGCTTGTCGACCGGATGACGAGGAGCCTCTACCAGACACGATCCGAGAAAGTAGACTTTCTGAACTATTGAAAGTACATGCGTAGTTGTGACTGACTCTTGTACAAATATACCGTCGATAGTCTCCCAGAAGTAAGTGCCGGTGTTTAATTATTGTTGGTGTGAGGCTACCGATAATTAAATATACGTTAGTTAATCCGTTGTAGAGGTATAACAGGCTAATTAAGGCTTGCTCTGAAGCACTATGGAAGCAGTGGACGTTTATTCCACGACTTCATTCAGTTACTGCAGTGATTGAACACCATCTAGCATGGTTGAGTTGAAGAGCGGTTAAGCAATTACGTACGTGCTAATTATGGGCCATCCTATACAGGGTGATTTTTTTATGTGGTGCTAACATGGCTATCTTTTTAATCTTAATAGATACAGGTTCGGTTAAATGGGAGAAAAGTTGCGTCTATTCAAGCATAAAGAAGTGCCGTTTGCAGAAGTTGATTATCTCTTTTCGTTTTTGAGATAATCGAAAAAAAATAAAATTATGGCTTTAACATTTGTGTTCATATTTTCCTTAGTTGGCATTCAATCTTAATCTGCAAAAACTTTCTTGGGACGACTTTTCATCCTCTTTCCATTTGCGGTAGCAGAAAGTACCTACTACGTTTCGTTTCTTCAGAATCATCATCAGGTTCATGTTTTCTTATGGCGCCATCTTAGATTTTTTCACCATGAAATAGCCCATTTTTTTCTGAATAAAATGATATAACATATTTGTATGTTTAAATCGCATTTAGGCCCAGAATTTTAATAAACCATGATAAAAATGGTTTTTCCATCTAATCACAATTGCCGTGAAAACAAAAGTTTATCTACTTTGTCAACTCAAACGTCAAAAAACTTTTAATACGATTGTGTTTTATCGGGTTAAAATGGATTACTCTAATGACGAAAAGGTTGACATGTTTATTTGTTTATGCTACTGCCAGAAGAAATGCTGAAAACGCGGCTGCAATGCATCGCGAGCCGTATCTGGAACGAAGACAACCCCATCAGCGTTACTTCTGCTGCTCAATTTCACGCAGGGATACACTTTACCTTCTAAATTTTTTAATTCGGTAAATGCTAATACATTTTGCTCAATATTTTCGCATATTTGTATAACTAGATTTTCCTTTTTTCTTTTAGGTTTCATAAACTGTCCATTGTCGCGTAAGTTGTGTTCCAATTTGCGAAAGTAACACTGATGGGGTTGTGTTTGTTCCGGATACGATTCGCGATGCATTGCAGTCGCGTTTTCAGCATTTCTTCTGGCAGTAGCATAAACAAATAACATGTCAACCTTTTCGTCATTAGAGTAATCCATTGTAACCCAATAAAACACAAAAAAGTTTCTTGACGTTTGAGTTGACAAAGTAGATAAACTTTTGTTTTCAAGGCAATTGTGATTACATGGAAAAACCATTTTTATCATGTTTTATTAAAATTCTGGGCCTCAATGCGATTTAAACATATAAATATGTTATATCATTTTATTCAGAAAAAATGGGCTATTTCATGGTGAAAAAATCTAAGATGGCGACATAAGAAAAAATGAACATGATGATTCTGAAGAAACGAAACGTAGTAGGTACTTTCTGCTACCACAAATGGAAAGAGGATGAAAAGTCGTCCCAAGAAAGTTTTTGCAGATTAAGATTGAATGCCAAATAAGGAATATATGAACACAAATGTAAAAGCCAAATTTTAATTTTTTTTTGATTATCTCAAAAACGAAAAGAGATAATCAACTTCTGCAAACGGCACTTCTTTATGCTTGAATAGACGCAACTTTTCTCCCATTTAACCGAACCTGTATCTATTAAGATTAAAAAGATAGCCATGTTCGCACCACATAAAAAAATCACCCTGTATAGTTGCTGAAACGTATATACATCCCATATTTACATCCCGTCTGGATTGCACGTCTGTGCTCAGACACCGCGTACCTACACAGTTTAAATCATCCGACGAGACGACCGGCGGTTACCCAGAGTACCATCACTGGGAGAATTGCTTGCGAAATCTGGTTCAAGACCCAGTGCTCGTTTACTATTTGCTCATATGAATAAATACCTACCGATTAAATATTACCGCAATTAATTTCCTGTAAATATGTTTGTATTATACCGTTTTACCCGTCAAATTAATAAAACCATTTTTATTTGTATCCGTTTTATAATTTTCTTTGTATAGCAATAGACAACCAAGTCCTTCTTCGACTTTACGCGAAGGGCATATTGACGAATAAGTTTTCCATCCGACCGACCTAGATGCAATAATAACGACTTGATTTAAATAGGCATATAATGTGTCCCAGAATGCACGAGGAAAAGTTCGATGTATCCTAAACGATGTATTCCAAACTCGGGATACGTACAGTTTTAACTACACACTTTAAAGTGCACCACAAATCCTGCAATTGCCCTTTTACGGACGAGCTACTGCACCCCTGCCAAATTGAAATTTGGTCGCACTTGCACAGAATACAATTCTATTTTTTACCTGCTTTTATAAACACACATTTTTTGTTCTGTCTACGCGGGAATACATTACTATAATACTTACAGAGCTTTATCACAACAACAAAATTGCCTTTTAAGTATGGCGCGGAATTAAAAGGGGAAGAAAATGAAAAAAGAAAAGACATGTTAAGCTATTTGTAATTAATTCCTATCAAATTTGTAACGCCTTAATTTTACTTTAAAATGGGTTACAATAATTGATGTGAACACTTTCCAGTTGTTCTGAGGTAACTATAATAAAGTTTAAGAACAGTATAACTACAAGTAACAAAGATATAACTAGTAATGTAAAAGTGCCGTTAGCTAACGAGCTATGACTCGATTTAGAATGATGCTATTAGTGCAGACAACTTGCTTTTCAATTTCATGTAGATCTTACTTGCGAAGTTTCTTGGTTTCTTGAAGTTCCCGTGAGACTTGAATTTCATTAGAATCCCAGAAATTTCCATTATCTTTTGTTATCCACATACTCGAAAATAAGTAGGTATTGTTGCGACGATGCGACACAAGAATAAAATTAATTTTATGGAATTTACAAACCAAATTGCAGGACCAAATAATGAAATGAAATTTGCTAATCATTTCCTCGATACCAATAACGAGTTACACTTTAATTAAACACGCTAACGCAATAAATAAACAACCCAAAGTTACAAGGAATGCTCAAAGTGGCTTCCGGTAGCAGCAACATGCTTAATAAGGACGTCTTCTTATGGACTGCTGAACTCTCGTAAAAATGCATTTCGTATGGTACCGAGCACATGCACAATCAGTTTCCAAAGTTCAGCGGCGTTTTGGGTAGATCCGCAGGGTAAACTGAAATTTTAAAGTACAGGAATTACTGAATTGGATTCATATCCGGTGAGCGAAATGTCCAGGAAGTTGGACCTCCTCAATTAACAAACAGTTAAATGTTTCGTTTTATAACCCATATTTATTGAAATCTTTCTGTTTATAAATATTTTCTATATATAAATACGAATGATCAGACCACTGTAAAAAAATCAGATCTACCTATTTCCATTGAATCAAGTGCAGAGTTCTTTAGCGTATGATTTAACGGCATGCACACGAAGAAACAACATCACCAACACAGAAAAGAACTGTGAAAATCGCAAGACCAAGTATTCTTTTCTCCGAACACTCATTAGGTGAAGTTCGCACTTGTTCCTAACTAATAAACATGTTACGGTCGACATGGAGTGGAGATTTTGTTGGCTTTTTGACGAAGCGTGTGCCCGACCGGTAACTTACTGCCTAGCGCGTAATGCGTTATTGCGTTGGTCGTTTCTAAAATAATTAAATACAGTGTGGCTGAAATAAACTTTTGCATGATTTAGTAGCATTACTATAGAGTCATGTACTTGCTATCGAGCAGCAACCAACTGCAAAAACCTATTTTCCCAGAATTATTCTGCATAATGATGCGTATGATTTGTTTATCGTAAGCTTTCTGAATAATAATTAGCAATAAGTAGATATTTAGCGAGCCCGCATTGCGTGCATTTCCGATTAAATTTTGGGCATTAAGAACACGCCAGAACGAACCAGCAAGTAGTTTACAAACCATGCTGGTTTTAACACCAGAAACTTAATTCCGCTTATCAGCAATACGTAGCTTTGTATAACTACAATTTCAACTGTACTTTGTTCATGTAAACGCCCCTTCCCAGTCGTAAATTCTGTGAGCAAATAATTCCCGAAATTTAATTGCCAAAGACACGTTAGTGAATATGTAATGGAAATATAAATAGGAGCAATAGCGGGTGAAGCATGCATAAATTTTAATGGAATACGTCACAGTGTTTACACTTTGTAAAGTGAAAATAACAATAATACATGCGAGCAGGGAAATGCGGAACAAGTAACGGTTCCAAGGCAGCGAGAGGGAAATTGGGTTCTCCTTTATAGGTCGATATGTTATCTTGGCATAAAACGCGAAAGAACATGAATACATCATACATATATAGGTCTGTATATAAAGGAAACGAAGATAAAGTGATGCGATCGACAAAAAATAGAACAAGTCCTCGATTGTGAAATCGTTGATAAATTTGCCCTGAAATCAGAATAATAATTAAGCTTACCAGAGGTGCATACGTGAAACACAAACATATTGGATGATCGAGACGTAATCAAAAGAGCAAATAGTTCCTTACTTCAATCTTTATTAAGTTTCTTATAACACTGAAAAGAACTAAAATTCGAAATAACTAATAGTGCCGTTTTGTACAGAGTGACAGTAGTGTACGGGCAAATGCGTCGCATCTCTCATGCATGTTAGAGTTCAGTGTTTTAGTGTGATCTATAAGTGACTGTACGTAACTAGTGTCCAGTACGGAATTCATGCAAATATGACAAAGGCAAATAGCCATTTAGTGATAAAATAAAAAATGTATCTAGTATCAATACATTATATCAATTTTTACGAATAACGACATACTTTAGTGCACGCGCTTTTTGTGAACCAAAATAAAATAAAATCAGATTCAATTTACTCATTGTAAACGTTAATTACAAAATTTACGCAATTTGATAATTAATTCAAGCCCAGCAGATGTTGAAGGAAGGCATTTAATAGCCATGTCCGAGGAAAAACTTTCTTCTCACAGAGACGCCAAAAGAGCACTGACGGAAGTAAAAATACGATGAGGGGCTAAAGTTTGGAATAAAATTCCTTTTTTTAACAATATTTGAATGAAATGCTCGAACACGTCAATTTTTATTTTCAAATTGGAATTATGCAAAGAATGTATACAATGTGTAAGGTGTTCCATTTTCTTAAGTAGGTCATTGAAAGACAATTTCATAAATGTAGATTTGCTACCTTTTACTTCCATGGCTATCGAGATATTAACACTTAATAATAATAATAATCATAACATTAACATTAACATTAATAATAATAATAATAATAATAAATGTATTCCCATATCAAATTAACACGAATAAGTATTACAATTACCAATAAAACTATTTCATTATGAGTGGCAATGGGTCGGTGTTCAGTTCCAAGGGGAATTAAACAGGTCCCCCAAGGTCCTGATCTTCCACACCGACCCGAAAAGAAAAAGCGAGAGCAACGGGGTAAGAGAACACATTAGGATATCTGAACTTCTACAAAAGCTAGAATGATGAGATTAGCGAGATTGATCCAATTATTGAAAATTATAGATTTACAAAAATTCCATGAAATATCAAACAATGTTGAATGAAAACGTAAACAAGTAATTAACATGTAACATCAAAAATAATTTAAATTAAATGTTCAACGTGAGCTCCAAAAACTTGCTGAGCTATAGCCAAACGGTACTCGAATTCTTCAAGAACATTTCTAATAACTTCAAGTGTGATTCTCGTTCTTAAATCTTCAATATCATAATGGTTGTGTGATGTATTCTTTGCTTTTTTTGCTTCTAATTTTGACGAATATTCTAAATTCAAGTGGAAGTAATGAACTACTCAGAAATATGAAAATGTATAGGGTGTTCAATTTAAGAAAACTGACATTGACAGCTGTACATGGAAATGGAACAACTTGTATATTTTACATATTCCTTACAACATTCTAAATTGAAAATAAAAATTAACGTGTCCGAGCATATTTAGCCGGTCTAGTACTACTTTGTGAATCATTATTACTAATTTCTAGTTCATTCAATAATTATTTCTTAAGCTAATATGATAATCGTGGCCACGTTGATAGTAGAGAAAAAGTTGTAACTTCTCATTACGATACACGATAGGTTATTTTCCCATCTTGTATCGCAATATGAACTGCTGCTATACTTGTATCGTAAGTAACTATTATACATAAATAAAAACTAAATATTAATAAATAAATTGGTCCATCAAAACGATGCGGTGCGACGTTTTACCTGCACCCACTTACTCTACACCCCGAACGTTAACATTTGCAAACAGAACATTTTAATTCATTTGATTTCTGAAGTTCAGTTCGATTCTAAAAATAGCACTCCGGATGGAACTTGAAAATTAAACGCTTTATACTCTGCCTTCAAATATTCCCAAGTGTATATGGATGTAATATTTAGAACAAACTGGAGCCTACAAAATTATTGAAAGAGCCCTCGAACCATCGAATCGCAAAGAATTTAAAAATGCTTTCTGCTTGTCACAAATTTTGGAATTTTCCAGGTCTATAACAGAGTTGTATGTAAATTTTCATAGGTAATATCATAAGAGTGTAGATTTTGCCTGCAAAATTTTTCGATTGTAACGAGAGGTTGTTTAGCAATTTTACGAGCGACATCGCATAAAAATAACTAGACGTTAGTAGAGTAATTTTTCAGCAATGTCACGAGCAAAATTGGGCATCTCGGGTCTACGAGTACAATCGACAAATTTTCCCATGTAAAAACTAAACTTTAATGGTATTCATCATGAAAGAGACCACATGAACTTATTGAGTGAGAAAAATGCAATTGAATATTTTATTACCGATGTCAAATGCTGATTTCGTTTATGCATGAATTGAGTTGCTAAGCAGCAGAATGGTAACCAAGTTAACTTTAAAATTTTGTCCCTGTAAAACCATATAGCTTACTGAATCCTAACAAACCATTGGCTGAGAACCCCCGACAAAAATTTTTAGCAGGTACTTTTCCTCTGGAATACATCAATATATTCAGAAACGACGAGCTTTAACTGGTTTAAAATTCGAAGAGTGTGAATTAATTTTTTTAGATTGATTGAACTTATTCGACGTGTCATTTAATATCCGTTCGGTAGCGCATCTCATCCAAAGTTACCTGGGCTGTAGTGGAAATTAGTTAGGTAACACAAAACGTAGGTAAAAGACGATCACGTGACCACTTCGTCAGGTTTTCAGGTAAATTCTTGATTAAGTTAATTAATCGGTGTCGAGCAGGTACTCAGACAGGTAGAAATTTATTTATTTATTTCTATTTATTTATTTATTTCTATACCTATGTCATAGGTAAGACATATAGGTATGGAAATATGGCGAAGAACAAATAAAATAAAATGTAAGATAGAGTTTGCTAGATATTCTCGTAAAAATGTCCGATTAGGCAAGTATAATAATTATTAAATAAATTGTTTCCATCCACGAGATACTTCCGGTTATTCCGGAAGTTGACACCAACCGTGTTATTTTAAACAGCATATCCTACTTTTCTACGTTTTTAAGGCATCTTTCCTATAACATATAAATAATTAAGTTTTGATTTTTTCGAAAATTTTGACACTTGCAGATGTAGGCATGTTCAAAATCACAGATTTATGTCAATTTTAGAGCTGCAGATGCACATTTGGACCAATCACAGCATTAATTTGTAGCTTTATGCGAATATACTATAAACGCGTACCAAAATCTAATATGGCCATCACAATAATTCTCAGTTACACAAATTATTTGTTTTAATGGGACACTCTTTATATTAATGAACGGTTAAATGCTTCATCGACTGAAACAAGGCTTCCATATTTTTGGCAGCTTCCGAGTTATAAAAGGTAAAATATTCAGAATTCGATGTGATCTCTATATTCGTGGACGTAGGTTTTAGACATAATGTGATTTCGATGGATCTGAGAATAAAAAAATTTCGACCATTTAATATATGCCCATAATTATTATACCTAAGGAGGTCTTGCATGGCTAAATATTATGCTGCTCGTAAAATTATGGAAATAAAAAAGTTTTCCGTTATGAAAAGCAACCGAAAACATTCAACCAAGTTCCGGAGCGACTTTTTTAAAAGCGAGTTTGCTCCAAAACAGTGGGAAATCGGTGAAGGTAATAATTGAGTGTGGGAGTCTAATATAAGCATTTTGATTTGTATACGTATGTTTTCCATTTACCTCGCTTGTTTCAATATGAAAACTTAACAACGTAACAAACAATTATTATAATATATTTGGAATAGAACGATAATTTATTATGTAAGTAACGCGATTTTTTAAATTTATTAGAATAGTTTGCTCAAGCATGTTTTATTTTGCATGAGGGGTTGCCTGTATTCAAAATACTGTTTTCAGTTAACACCACCATAAAAACAGGGTATTGCAACATATTAAACGAGAATTACATATTGTTTATAATTATTCCGAGTCAAATAATTTCCGCAGTGTAATAATTTATTGTTGAACCTCAAATAACAAAATAGCAGTTTTAATCAGACATAATATAGAAATATGGCGGTCAAGCAAGTATGGAATGAAACTAAATCTAAAGTAAACAACAGTTTCAGGATAAAAATCAAATATCTCATCAGATCAGAATTATTTACTAGTGCACTAGAGACATTTATTTGAAATCCTGAAATAACGGAGGATGGGCATCAATATAAATGGTGGGTTCTTGAACAAACTCCGCTTTACGACATTTATTCCTAACTAAAGATAACATGGAGCACTTGCATAAAATGATTACAGACCATAAAGCAGAACCAAAATTATGACTAACATTAAGCGAATGCGATTCTAAAATGGAAAAAAGAACCGAAAAGAATTTGTATCCAGCAAATTACTTAAGTCCTAATTCCCAAAATACCTTGTAACGTTGTAAAAGTAGACACTTGAAGTAATCAAGAATTGATTAGTGTTTACTTTGGACGTTTTGAGGTCATGCCGTAATCTAGAAGATAGGTACGGCATCTGTGTTCGTCGACCCAGGTGGGAGAAGCAAGCGCGCGCTATACGAGGCGGCAGTCAAGCGAGATGGAAGGTATTGAAACTAGTAGTTGCACCCGGCACCAATGTGACGTTATGTATTTTCATCCGGCACTAATCCTCCCCGCTAGAAATCTCGAAATGAACCGCCGAAGCTAGCCCCGACTCACAGCTTATAAAAGTGGATGATCCAGAGAAGAAATTTAGTTCAGTACCTGGTCATCCGGCCATCAGTCGGGACCAGTACTTCCAGCATTCGAGATGATGCTGGCCATTCTCTTCCGATCCGAAATATAAGTACTTGATTGAATGTGTCTGAATTCGTCGTGTGATTAATTGATATTCAACGAAAAATAAACTTGAGTAAGTGCCCGGTGTTTGATAGTTATTATTGTTGAAATATTAACAATCAAACACTACCTAGTTACGGGTGGCTGAGTCCATCTCATGCGTAGCGAGGGAATAAATGCAGCAAGAATTAAAGGTTTCTGCTGGTGTGGGCTAGATCGATTTGACAATCTCGTGTGACTTCTGTCTATAACGAGACGATTACGGCAGAAATCGATCGCATCTGGCTGAACCGGCGGCCTTTGGTGAAATCCGGCGGCAATACTGTTTATTTGCTCGACACGTATAAGCCGGTGGCGTATAAAAGGAGATTGCACTCTGGTGTTACTATGAGAATCACCTACCGAAACCCAGCTAAGGAGTGCATCTCGGTGCTGCCACGTAAACTCCAGGAAACGCCGAGGATTAAGAAACGTTATTGTAAATTGGCGTCCAAGAGGAAAAAGAGACTTGCAACGTTGTAACCTAAACACAAAAGTTTTTAAGCAATACCTTTGCAACTAAATTTCCATTGCGCGTCCTGGCGCACACGTATGTATACCTACTTGAATGACGTCGTTAGCTTATTAACGATTGAATTGTTGCATCTAAGTCGATCGGATGGAAAACCACCGGCACTTACTTCTTCTAGTTTACAGTCGGCATCGATATAGCATTCAATAATACCACACAACGAGAGACAGTTACTCAGATACTTTCAGTAGTTGAGAAAGTCGGATCGTATCCGGTAGAGAAGCTCTTGTTCATCAGTTCAGCGTGCTGTTTTGTCTTCCTGTCAGTACTCTTCGGAACTAACCGGTCGTCTCTCCTTATAGAGAGAAAACCTGCATTAACACAAAGATATTTTGAAACAACAACTTAAAGTTCAACGAGCTCCACCACATGAATAACACAGGAATAGAACATTCCACACCTACAGCTACAACGAATTATAGTCCATTCATAAATTTTAGATTGACCTGAATGGAAAATTGCGTGTACGTGTTTTACTGGTCAAAATTTATCCTCGCGCAAAATTTAAATTACAACTCCCCATTTTTCACGTCGGGAATAAACCTTGAAGTTATAAGTTTGCTTCGTTCCCGTTCCCACCAAATGCCGTGGGAGTTGGCTGTGTTTTGTCAATAAATAGAATAATATTTTATGTCGCCAAATTTAATTTTAGCATCTTGTTTATTAAAGCGGTTTCAAAGCTGTAGAGAAAGTAAGCAAAGCGTAACATCAATCTTGAGTAATTAGATTAAATTTGGGCCTTAAAAGACACTTAATTTCGTAATAAATTATTGTGTTTAGTAGAACGTAATTCTGCTACACCGCGAAATATTTCAACGTTTTCGCAAAATTTATATCAGAAATTTCAAAGGTCAACTTTGATTGTCTAATGCAATTTTGGAATGAAAATTTTGGAGGAGAATATAAATAGGTTTCTTTTCTTTGAATATGGCGTAGATAATAAATATTCAAGTAGGTAGGTAGGTAGGTATACCTACCTAGCACATTTAGCATGCCACATTTTCTATTTATAAATATGCAACTTTCTTTCATACTTTTCAATATTTATAAACTATCTCTGACATGCAATAGCGACCATATACAGAGTTATAATAAAGTAACGCATAAATTCATTATTTCCGCAAATACGCATTTCCAGCGAATCTCCTCGTATACATAGATTTTCTTTTGTCTTTGTGGTATTTTTAACCACATCACTAATATATATATTTTATATATTTTTGATTTTAATTACGCACCTTATAATGTGAATTTCATCACCATTTGGTCACGTGACTACGAGTTATGACGCCACAGTACATTTTTTAAATACCTAGCAATTTATGTTAAATTTCATAACGTTGGATAGATTCTTTCGAGAGCAATTCAGTGCCGTTCTTCAATATCTTTATTAATTTTCGACAAAAAATCGATTCAAACTGCAGGGACGTATTCGTCATAAAAATAAAGCTGGCTATGAAAAAAACGTATTTTTATTATCAAAATTGAATTTTTAAAGAAATAGAAGCTGATCACTTGTAAATTTATGCAAGCAAGGACTTGCGAAATGCTACCTAAAAGTAATAGCATACCTAATTGAAAATTGCAATAAAATAATAATTATATAAAATTTTGTAGATCGTGTGACTTGGAGAAAATGAAAACAAAATGAATTTGGAAGCGAATTATTCCGTAAAATATAAAAGTTAAATTAAATTTCCCTTTTGACTTTGGCTTAGAATAAAATTGAAATGACTTTCTCAAGTTTACTATCAACTTTTCTGCAAGCTACCTGCTCCTCTGTATACTAATTTATTATGAGCATTTTTCTCTTTAACTACCAGGTCCGGCAACAGACTAAAACTAAAAATATATTTTGAGAAAACTATTTATATACACGTACTACATCCGTAAAACATCAGTCATCCGATTCTATACATCGCTGCAATTTTTTACGAACTTCAGGATAATGCGTTAGCTTATAAAAAAGTGTAAAATGCCAATTAGCTCTCATTATTAACTTTACATTATTACATACGCCACATCAATAATTTTTCCGCAGAAACTTATCAAAAACCGTCCAGTCGTATTACCTGACCCTGTATTTATCTCCAGCGCGGTACTATTTATTAAAAATACCAAAATACAGGGTAATGTGTAATTAAAGCATCTGATGGATTCCGCGAAGGGTTTATTAAATAGTGGTTTACGGAAAAATGATATAAATTCGTATATGACAGGGAAAAATTACCAAAAAAAAACAGGCGGCATTCTTTTGCCGAAATTCAATTTTGGCATGCATAAATTATTAATTTATTGTGCCTTTATTGTCCTTCTCATTATTACGGTGGTTCATTAAGTGCATTCTTAATCAGATTTTTTAATAACCAATGTTATACATGAATAACTTCCTGGAAATGTAATTTCATCACAAAAAAAATTTTGAAACTCATTAATTATTTGAAACTTCATTAAAATCCTTCTTTATTATCAAATACTTTCATAACAAGCAATGATGAGAATCTGAATAACCTAGAGGTACACAGGCGCCCCACGCTAGCGTATTTCCTCCATAACTCAACAGGAGTTGTAGATGCCGAAAAACGATTCCAATGAAAGTTGCATCCAATCAACTCCCTCACAATTTAAAATTATTTTCGACTATACAGGATGTACCATTTCTTCTGCATGGCACTTAACTTTATTTTCTCCATTGGAACACCCTGTATCTGATCGAATTTTAGAATTGTTTGTTGAATTTAAAGGTAAGTTTGTTAACCACACATTGGGTCTAAGTCTTGCGGTTTCGGCGTTACTTGACAGTAAAAATTTCATCAGTTATAACTTGGAAATGGTAGGTACGAGATAAAGAAATATTATTCCTTTCGGAATAATATTTCCGAAATGACGTGGAACTAGAAAATTCTGTGCAAGCTTGTCATGAAAATTTTCAGGAATATTTTCCACCAGATTCTGTAAGATTTTCTTGTTAACAAATTCAAGGTTCTTTGATAAACTTTGTAACTGTGTTTAGAAAAACCAGAAGTATTGACAAGAAAAAGAGAAACCACAAAACTGGAAACTGGAGACCCACATATGCATAATGAAACACCACTTCATCCACTAAAAAAAAATGATTTGTAGGTAGGTAGCCATTTCAAAATGTAACGTGAGTATTGTGTTTAACATTCTCACTCCCTCTGTAAATCAGAGGTATGATGATGAATTCTACTGGTTTAATTACTCTTGTTATACTGCGCGCATACGTTTAAAATCTCCTTTCTGATAATGGTTAGAAAGAGATAAACACAACGCAGGAAGACGGTTGCGTGGTTTAGACAGTTCGCTGATTAATTAGGTTAGAAAACTTGCGGTGCATCCATTCATAACTTGGTTTAGTATAGATAATGGTTCGACACTCCGAGAACCGATTTTCGTCGCCTTCTGCGCGTGTGGACAAACTTGTTGAGAACCTCTGTAGTCAGGAGTGTCGGATTTTTTTCGCTTTGTGACACTGCCAATATGTCAATTTAGCAACGTCAGTTAATTGCCATGAAATAAATTTCAGGATTTAATTCCCAACTTTTCCGTTAATATAAAGTGTTTGAACACGAAAGTGTTCTTGCATGAACTATTTTGTTTTTTACGTAATGCCCAAATAGATGTCAACTGCAAAACGGCTAAATTCCAGATCAGATTTCCAGATTTCTTGAAGTTTCAATTTCAAAGTTCATGATCTGGTCACAAATTGTCAATTTCTATTCCAAATACTATTTAAATTGTAATTTACGCTTTCGGGTACCTATGTTATTCTTTTGATTTTCCCATAATTTATTTTCACATTGGAGCAAAAAAACATTCAAATTCAACCAAAAATTTTGATCTTCCACAAAGTTTGACAGCAAATTCCTACTATGCCGTTGCTACGAGCAAATAATGCTCTTAGGCCCGGTTTTTTCAAATAATCCAACACCGGGTTAAGTCTGACATCGGCTTCGTTGCTATGATACAACCAATCAGAAGGACGGTATCATAGCAACGAAGCCGGTGTCAGACTTAATCCGGTGTTGGATTCTTTGAAAAACCGGGACGTAGTGTCGTTGACGGCTGACGGTATCCGGCGATTTTAGAAAAATACAGTAGTTCGTGACAAAACACCCCAGAGTTCCACATACTGACGTCAGTATGTCCCATACCAGTAGCCCCCAAAAGCTGCGTAATGGCCAACCACCCTTTATACTAAACCAAGGTTCATAAGATACGTTAAATTTTGATTCTGTCATATTTATAACGGTACGATTATAATAGTTAAAATTGGTAAGCTGCCATTTTATCCTGAACTTTTGATGAGGTATTTTCAGCAAACCTTTTTCTCCGCTTTGTTAATTTATAAAGTGATTAAAAATTTTACGGAATTCCCTTTTGCCTTGGACAACCTTATCTGTGTGTTGCTGCTCGCAATAAAAGTAGATACCCCTCCTTATTTTACGTTCCATTCCTCAAAGCAAATGGCTCTTTCCATTTGTGACATTTTACAACACACTTTTTCTAAAGGACGCAAACGCCAACAATTTCCCCTAAATTGCTTAAATGGTCTATTCCGGTTTCTTAAAACTAAATCGATTAAATGAATAATAAGTCGAACCCCGCGGACTCTTTAATTTATTTTGTGTTTTTCTCTCTTCTCGTTAATGCACGAAAACTCCCATGTTATGTTTCCTAAACTTGGATTTAAGAATAAAAGTTTTTCTTAAACAACTGCCTTCTAATTGCGCTTTTTTCTTTATCGAGGACGAAGGCAAATAATACAAGGGAGTTGAGCCGTACCGCGGTATGACAGTAAAACAATTAAATTAATGATATGGAACGGAAAAGTTTATAGGGCGAGGATCGTTGTCTACGTCTGTCTAACGATTTCAGTCCTCAGACCTGTTCCGGTTGAACTGACAATCTCGATCCTGAAGAAGGGATGTGAAAATTAGGTTAAAAGTAAAATTCAAATCAAAAGTGAGAAATCTTTGTTGATTAGCATAAAATAAAGAATACAGCAAGGCCGAGTCTCTGAAGCTTTTGAAATGTGGTGCTACAGACGCATGTTGGAGATCGAGGGGTTTACCACTAAGGAAATGGTTGGGACAGGGTCAAGAAATAGTATTTCCGAAATGGTGAGAAATGGTGGAAATGATGCAGAAATACTACGAAATAGTCTAGAAATAGTATTTCTTACTCAGAAGTAGTAGGAAAGACCCAGGAAATGGTAAAGAAATGGTAGAAATATTCAAAGAAATACTGGAAATAGTCTGAGAAATACTGGAAATACTCAGGGAAATACTGGAAATAGTAAGGGAAATACCTAGGAAGTACATGAAATAGTCGACCGATATGTATAAAACTTTCTGCTCGCTCTTCGCGCTAAACGTACTAGTATTAGCAAAAACGTTGGCCGGTAGGACGGTCGCGTTCTCCGCGGCGCAGAAGCAAATATGAGGCCACAGTAGACGGCCAATAGCGTGACTTCGACTTGATTCAATTGGCACGTGAACAATATGTAATAAGTTTCTTCTGTAGCAACAGTGAGAGGTAGGGTCATGGTGAGCATTCAAAGCAAATAAAAAATCAAGTAAAAAATGGTATGAACTTTATACCTGCAAGTATTCCCGGATTTATTATTTAATGTAAATTGATAGTTGCCATCCTATTTTAAACTCTGAAAAATATTTGGAAATATCCCCTCAAATAGCGTGATCTGTACCAAAATTCATATAAAAACGGATAACAATTTTTGGAAGTGAAGAGCTTTTTAAGTGGAGGTCTTAACGATAGACTTATATTATTTTAGTTATGTAGGTATACACTGTTCAACAAAATGAAATTTTAGGTACTTATACCGCGAGGTATACTGTCATTTTTACTCGCTTTTCATGCAATTTGTGGACCTATAATTTAAGAAATAGCATTGGATTTCAAAAGGGAACCACGAACCACAGTATTTAGATCAAAAGGGCTAAAGCGAAGGCTAAAAAGCTTAAAGCTCAGCCCAACAACTACGAGAATGAAGAAGAAGAAGGGACTTGAAGCATTAAAACTCACATTGAAATGCCTGAACCTTTCTTTGCGAGTTTCTTACAGACTTCCGAAATTTGTTTGACAGTTTAAGTTTACACATGAGAGCGGAGACACAGGGTGATACATAAAAGCCCATAAATTAGAATAAAATGTGTACCACGTTTACTTTGGGGAAAAATCTCCAAATGGATTTGAATTTATTTAGATATAGGTACATATAGGTAGGTATGCCTTTTTAAATGGCTATTATTTAAAGGGGCGGTATTATATTACAGTTTTGGTCAGTATGAAAATACAAATTGTATGTTCAATAACAGATTGAGTGGTAAAATATGAGCAGTAAAAAAAGTGGAAACGAGGAGTAACATATCTTCAAATGAGTAGCCCAATAAATATTTGAATGCGTGAAAATCCAATTGGGCAGTAAAATTAATAAAGGGGCAGTAACGCGTGTGCAGTCATGAAATCAGAATGGATCTGTTAAAAATCGTGGGACAAGTAGTTCTATAAGTACTTACGCAGTACAAAATATGATCGGCCTGTTAAATGATTCATACATATAATGTTTATTTAAATTAGGCAGCGAAATAAAAAATAACAATTAACAATAATGTAGATAGTAAGAAAAAAATTTAATTTATTGCACCATTAAAATTATTGAATGCTAACGACTGAGACTTACAACGCTCCACTCGCTTCGCGTCGCTCCGCTTGACCTTAACCTGACAGATATTTGGACAAAAAGCGTCAGTTGTAAACGTTTATAATGTTATTATCTTCAAAGGTGCGCATTTTCATGTGAATAATATTTGAAAAGAATAATATAAACGCTAACGACTGACACTTTTTAATATAAAAGTCTGTCAGGTTAAGGTCAAGCGGAGCGAAGAGAGCGGATCGTTGTAAGTCTCAGTCGTTAGCATCCAAATGATGCATTATTCGATGCAGCATTACAAAAATGCTTTGTGATGCAATGCGGAGCACTAGAAGACGCAAAGGGATAAAGCAAAATTAATATTTTTTTACCTGAGAGGCCGAGTTCAGTATTTTAAACATTTCTATGGAAAAACGGGGAGGGGTGCGTTGAATAAATTTAATGGTGCAATGCTAGTGTAATAGATCCAAGCACTCGCAACTCAGTGATAAGGTAATGAGCAAAACGACCTAACATTTTTAGGCAAATCTCTTCCGAATGGCCGCCCACGGTGCACTATCGCGTAAGCTGCGCCGCTTTTAACGGAAGTGTGCCGCTCTTTACAATGAAAATGACGTCCGATTTTGCCAAACGTCGAGAACTGGCGAACTATTTATCTAACTGCCCATTAATACATTATACTGCCCATTCAATCATTTTACAACTCAAATAATAATTGCACTGGACATTTATTTAATCTGCCGCTCGAGTAAGTTTTGACCTGCCGTTGTAGGATTAAATAACCGACCAAATTCTTTTATATTGCTGGCCACGTTGTACTGCCACATTAAGTTAATTACCGCCAAAAAAGTTTAATACCGCCGGCGTGAATTTTTAACTGCCCAATGAAACTGCCTGGATGTTAAAACAACCGCCCAAATAATTACTTCCCTTTTTAAATGAGATACCCACCTTTGCTATTTTTTGAAACAACTGTTTTTCGGCAATTCCGGAATACCTATTACTGCGAAATATCGATCATTTATTGTAAGATTTTTTCAGTTCTAATGGTAACAACGGTCATTGGGGAACATATTACGATGGGTGGGTACGCAAGATCCGAGACAAAATCGATGCGGGGTGAATTAAACTGAGCCCGAAATTGAGGGGTAATATGGAAGATAATATTAACTACCGTGCCCAAGACCTTGTCACATAATTATGTTTGGAATCTTTCAAATGTTGGAACTCTTGGGAGCCAATATGAACCTGGATATAAACGAATAATGTTAAATTGATAAATTCGGTTTTGATTGATTAAAGTTATGTAATATGTCGGGACTATTTGCCCCGATTTGCCGGCTTTTCAATATCTACTTTGGTCATCTAAAATTGTCGGTATTTAACTGTGGTAACCATTCTCCAATTGCAAGACTATCTAGCATTTTTTGAATACATACATACTCGAACACATGTCATTTTAGTTATTGTAAATATCGGTAATCATGTTATGTAGGTCTCGATTTAGACACGGCGGCGGAGCGAGAGGTGACATACCTACAATAGCATTGTTATTATGTTTATTGTTTTCGCATTTTTATGAAAACCACGACTGTGGGGCCAAAATTTGAGTTAATTATGCAAGGAAGGGAAATTAAGTTTTATCAATTTAGTAACATAATTAGTACGCAATACTTAAATATTAATTAGAGAGGTTATGAAACACACATCCAAACTAGGTAAGAGTTCCTAACGCATCATGCATACATATACGGGGTATCCAAAATTAAGTGTCCACCATTGCTAACTTCGTTATTATTGGACGTTCAAGGTCGGTTAAATGGGCAAAGAATTAGTGTTTTTCGTGAAGAATAAGATGGTGAAAACAAAAAAACACAACCGAACATCGAACGCACTTAATTTTGGACACCCTATATAACTTCACTTTATGTCAATTCATAAAGAAAATGGGCGTTATACTTCAAAATTTAATCAATTGTATAGGGGTTGTTTTTCAAGTGAAGTTTATAATCGTTTATATCGTGACACATTTATTTTATAAATTCAACAACACAAAAATTAAATGTGCAGTAAATTATTTCACAAGAAGAAAATAGATAATGTATGCTATTTTTGTAATAGTAAAAGGCGAGGTAAAAGGTACGAATTGAATAAAACTGTAAAAAATACTCGGGAACACTGGAAATACTTGGAAATGGTGAAGAAATACTCGGAAATGGTAAAGAAATACTAGGAAATACTGTGGAAATACTTAGAAATAGTAAGAAATGGTGAAGAAATACTAAGTAATGGTGATGAAATACTAAGGAATAGTTAAGAAATACTAAGAAATAGTGAGGAAATAGTAGGGAATAGTAAGAAATTGCAAGGAAATAGTAAGGGCATATTTGAAAATGGGAATTACTTGGGACAGATTCTTTCCTAGTGGTAAACCCCTCGGTGGAGATACTGTGGATAGGCAAGGTTAGCAATAAGCAGGTATTAGGAGTCGATCCAAAGAGAAATATTGGAAGACAATAAGGAATACGAGAGATAGCATGCTAGGACCGCTTCTGAGACAAAAAGGATTAGTTTGCTGTATACTAGAGGCGACGTAATAAGAGAAGTAGAACCAGATTAGACTACTGATTGCAGATGGTTGGAGATGTATGATATTCGACAGTTCCCAAATGAAGACTTTGTGATGAAATAAAGTAATATAACTCTAAGTTTCAATGCCTTACTGAACAGAAGTACGGTCTCACCTGAAAACAATTCGGTGAAACATTCTACTCAAATGTGTTGCGTCCAAGGAGTAGTTGTTCGAACTGTCCAGTACCACTCAAAACATTCTACATTTCCTATAAATGGGAATTACGATTGGAATTACGATTGCAGACGCTTATCAGCTAAGTTATTACTTGAAGACTTCAGAATTTGCCAACGAGATATCAGAAAATAATTTACATTTACCCTCGTTTGGACAATCCTTCGAGTGAAGTCATCACTCTCTAGGAATCTAACACTTTTACGGTTTTTGGTTATCATCTAACGAAATAAACTAGGCAACCCAAAATACGTTCCTTAAATTTGTTATGCAACCAAACATACAGCAATAGAGTAGATCGCGATTCTCTTCGACACTGATTGATTTGAAACTACCACAGGCTTACAGGCTATCCAAACGAATATAATGAAAACCATCTGTAGATACAAGTAGGTATAAATTTGTCAAGTAAGTAGTTGTTTATATTAGTTCAAAAATTTACAGTGAATATGGTAAGTCTCGAGAGAAAACCACCCAAAAGCGGACGCGCCGTCAAAAAGTTTGAAGTTAGCTGCGATGTCAAAAAGTTTGAGAAGAACTGAGCTAGGTAGGAAGGAACCCAAACCGATAAGAAGTTTGCGAGTTCCTTGTTTAATGTTTAATGTTTACTAATTACTGATACCTATGTAACCATTAATACTTTCCCGTTAATGTTATTTATTAACATATTCATCCTCTAACATAATTCACATTCACATATTGGTAACGGAAAGCTGAAAAATGCAGCAAGGGAAAGGGTTGCATGAAATACCCCCGTGCCATGCCTCTATAAATAATGTGAAAAGGAAAAATATCCAAAATAAGCAAGAATTTATTCAAAAATATTAATTTATTAAATAAATTGCAATGTTCATAAAAGAACGTGCTATTTGATGCAGACATTTCAAGAGCATAATGTTATTATTGAATCCTGCATAGAATAACAATTTCTATTATTTTATATTTACGTATTTTAAGTAAGCATATGTATTTTCAAGGTATAAAAGTAGGTAATTTGATATTTGTATGCAGCATTTAACGATCACAAAGTCGAGTAAATTTATCGTGTTTACTGGATATGTATGTGTAAATATACAGGGTGATTTTTTTTGACCGTCTATTAGAAGTATCTGGAGAACTAAACGAGGTATTGATTTGAAATTTTGGCTGTGGCCGAAACCGGGTCGGATCTATTTAATGAAAATATTTTCAAAATGGTGGCATTTCCGGAAATACCGGAAGTTGACACCAACTTTGTTATCTTAAATGGAATGCTACCATTTTCTATTTTTTTTTAGATTCCACGGAAAATTTTAATGTCAATTCAATAAAGGTTCGCTATGTCTAAAATTAATATTTTCGGAGATATAAATTTTTTTCTCAATATTTTGACAGTTGTGGTAGATTATGTAAAAATTAATATCTCGATAACGTCTAGCAGTAAGATGTTCGATTTTTTATGGTGGCAAGACGAGGTGTTGGAGTTACTAATCAGGCAAACAAATTTTCAAAATCTATTACATAAAATTTTCTAATCAACGACATATGTTGACCGCACAAAAGTAGCAAAAAGTCATTTTTCTTAAATAGAATGATACCATTTTCGATTGTTTTTTAGATTCCACGGAAAATTTTAATGTTAATTCGGTAAAGGTTCGCTATGTCTAAAATTAATATTTTCGGAGATATGAATTTTTTCCAATACCTATTTTGACATTTGTGGTAGATAATGTAAAAATTAATATCTCGATAATGTCTAGTAGTAAGATGTTCGATTTCCTATGGTGGCAAGACGGGGTGTTGGAATTACTAATCAGGCAAACAAATTTTCAAAATCTATTACATAAAATTTTCTAATCAACGACATATGTTAATCACACATAAGTAGCAAAGAGTCATTTTTCTTAAATTGAATGATACCTATTTAAAGAAACCAATTAAATAACGTGAAAAAATGCGCGTTTAACAATGTATGATGTTTCTCTACCCAAAATGAATAGTATTTTAGATACCTACTAGATGGGGCGCCAGGTCATTGTTCAGCAGCAGTTACTAACGAATTGTACCTGATGTTTGAAGATAGATGGATACGACATTTAGGTCCATGGAGTTGGCCTGCCAGGTCTCCAGACATTACACCGTTGGATTTTTATCTTTGGGGCCGTATAAAGGATAAAGTGTATCCACTCAACAACAGGGATGAATGGGTGGAAAGAATTGCTACAGCATTTGCAGGCTTAGATCCACATGAAATTCATAGCGCTACTACACACGCCGTAAATAAGCGAATTATTAAATGTGTAGAAGTTAATGGACTACATTTTGAACAGTTTCTTTAACATTGTTTTACTATCACGTACCTACTTTATTTTTTATTTAGTTAAAATAAGTTCAGTGGTGGTAATTCAGGATATGTTCCATTAAATGTTCTGTTTGTCCTTTTAATTATTTTATCGCATTTTCCATGAATGTTGAATAAATTCATAATATCCGAGTAAGAATAATTATCATTTGCCATATCCTATTCGTTAAACACCAACCGTACTAAATTACTAAAAAATACCAATTGCTTTTATTAGACATTATTTGTGAAATTTGTGAATATTTTGTTTTGTCTACAAGCCAAGGTCTACTTACTAGAAGGGCGCGCTCTTCAATTTTGACCGATGAAATAAAAAAACAGCAAATATCTAAAATACTGTGCATTTTAGGTAGAGAAACACCATACATTGTTAAATGCGCATTTTTTCACTTTTTTTAATTGGTTTCTTTAAATAGGTATCATTCTATTTAAGAAAAATGACTTTTTGCTACTTATGTGTGATCAACATATGTCGTTGATTAGAAAACTTTATGTAATAGATTTTGAAAATTTGTTTGCCTGATTAGTAATTCCAACACCTCGTCTTGCCACCATAGAAAATCGAACATCTTACTGCTAGACGTTATCGAGATATTAATTTTTACATAATCTACCACAACTGTCAAAATAGGTATTGGAAAAAAATTCATATCTCCGAAAATATTAATTTTAGACATAGCGAACCTTTATAGAATTAACATTAAAATTTTCCGTGGAATCTAAAAAACAATTGAAAATGGTATCATTCTATTTAAGAAAAATTACTTTTTGCTACTTTTGTGCGATCAACATATGTCGTTGATTAGAAAATTTTATGTAATAGATTTTGAAAATTTGTTTGCCTGATTAGTAACTCCAACACCTCGTCTTGCCACCACAAAAAATCGAACATCTTACTGCTAGACGTTATCGAGATATTAATTTTTACATAATCTACCACAACTGTCAGAATATTGAGAAAAAAATTTATATCTCCGAAAATATTAATTTTAGACATAGCGAACCTTTATTGAATTGACATTAAAATTTTCCGAGAAATCTAAAAAAAAATAGAAAATGGTAGCACTCCATTTAAGATAACAAAGTTGGTGTCAACTTCCGGTATTTCCGGAAATGCCACCATTTTGAAAATATTTTCATTAAATAGATCCGACCCGGTTTCGGCCACAGCCAAAATTTCAAATCAATATCTCTTTTAGTTCTCCAGATACTTCTAATAGACGGTCAAAAAAAATCACCCTGTATATATACCTATCGGTATCTATTTGAGGCAATATTTTACAGTTTGTTTGCAATAAAAAACTACATACTTATAGGTATTATTAGCTGCACATAATGATGATTAAAAATTTCGTGGAGTTAATAAAAATGCTGCATATTTATTGATTTATGTAGTAAGTGTATCAAAACACGATGTAAAATTCTATACCGTCTTAAATTCTAACGCACATTTTGAGTTATTTCCAGGATTTATGTGTTTTTAACAGGCATTTGAAATCTTCAGTGCATAAATACAAACTTTTAATTTACATACAGGCTGACCCTCAAGCCAGGCACTGGCATGGGCAATGGTAATAGGCAACTTCTTTACTAATATATAGTAATATACAGTGTAGAATTTTGACAAGTTGTTCATCAAAGACATCAAATAAATACCTATGCATATTTTTTTGTTTTTCGACCATAACTCGTATGCCGTTTGAGACAGGCCAGATATGTATGTACAAGTACTGAATGTAAACCTATCTTTTCAAATAAACGATATCCCAATGGTGGTCCTTAAATTTGAATCACCCTGTATAAAAACTCGTATAGGTACCTTAAAAATGTTGTATTGTAAATTAACCCGTTTATTACTAATTCTTTTCAAAGGATTCCGTAATTCTGGTGATCACACATTGCATGCCGTGTGTCGATATTAAAAATATGGATAACTACTATGTAGAAACGCTTAGGTATTACACAAAGTGCAGAACACAAGTGTACCGACTTGCCGCTAAAAGGTTAGTAGTATTTGTCCGAGCTTATTGGCAAGAGAAGGGAAGTGCGAGAGGGGAATCGGGCCGATTTTCCATATTTCGCGCGTAGGAAATGCGGCGCGCTCAAAATGTATCATGTCATAACTCCCTCAAAAATTGTCTTATCGAGCTGCAATTTTTTTTACATTATTTCTTAAACTTTCAGGATGCTCACGAAATCTTACATAATTACTTTTCATTCCGCTTTGCGATTTTCTAGACGTTGTCTTTTTGTTGTAGTGGAATTTTCACCTATCGAGGAACTATGCTAAGTTTTAGAATTTGCACAAACTTCCAGTGGCAAAGTTATAGAGAAAGGATTGAATTTTATTTTACATCAAGATTCAATTCATTATCTCGCATAGAAAAGAAGTTATGGCGATTTGAACACTATAATCGTTCTGAGGGCGTAACTCTTGAAGTCAGTTGTAGCGAGTTATAGAACGCATTCCGCTTACGCTTCAGCAAAGAAGACGCTGACTTAGAATAGATAATAAAGTTTATATATAGCTTGAACGCTTTGTTTCTACAGCATTATTGTTCATACAGTTCGATCCTGAAATTGTAATTCTGTTCAATAAAGTTCCGTTTCCAAATTAAAGTTTTTTAAAAAAGCACTTCGCGACGTGCGAACCCGTTTTTGGCGCAGTCGGTAGGATTAGCTAAACAAAATTCGACAAAAATCGGGAAATTGTTCTGTTTCAACAGTTAATTAGCTAATTTTAAATGGAAAACGCGTTGTGTTAGTGCCAAAGAAAAAACCAAGTTGGAAACGTTTGAAGACGAGGACAACATTGCCGAAACCTTCAAAACACCGAAGCAGAGGACAAGAATTGCCAAAACTTCGAGAACCGGACGAAAATCGCCGAAAAGAAAAATCAAGTCCAGGGACTGGTGACAACATTGCTCCTTCCCATTGGCATCTAGATTTAAGAAACGAAGAAAGAAAAGCGAAACCAGAATGAAAATAATCCTGTAAGCCAATTTTCCTTATTAATATAGTAACAATAATTTTCATTTGCATTTAATAAGTGTACTTTCATTATATGTCAGAAGGTGACGATATACTCAATATTTTATTAGAGAAAATAGAAAAACTTTGCGTATCCGAAAATAAAGAATCTGTTTCACAAAATACAGCCAAAATGACAACACCAGTTAACTATCAATTGCTTAGACTTTATGTAGACTCAATACCAAACTACGAGGGCAATCCTCATACTTTGGGAATATTTTTAGATAGTTGTGAAAATCTAATTTCTACATTTGGTGATCCGACAAATAATGCAATAAATACTTATTTGTTGAGAGCCATTATTGGTAAATTAATCGGTAGAGCATTAAGTTTAATTGGTTCGAGAATAGAATTAAGAACATGGGACGACATTAAAGCTGCTTTAAATTTAAGCTTTGGTGACCAGCGTAATATAGACTGTCTCATCCAAGATCTTATAAATTTGCAGCCACATAAAACTGAAACACCATATAATTTTGGTATGAGGTGTCAAGATGCTAGAAGCCTCATTATTTCAAAATTAAATTCATTGCCTATGCCTAACAACGAAAAAGTAATAAATTTAAGAAACTATGATAATCTTGCTTTAAAAACATTTATACGAGGACTGTCAGGACAAATTCAAAACAATATTCGATTGAGAAATCCAGATAGTTTAGAAAAAGCTATGTCGCTAGTAATAGAGGAAGAAAACTTCTTATATTGCCAAAATCCAGGTAATTCTCTCAATTTTCAAAATTCTTTTAGACCAACACAAAGATTAACACCTACTAATTTCCAAAAACAAACTCCAAAACCTTTTAATTCACAACCTAATAATAACACCCCTTTCAGATTTCAACAACAACCAAGATTCTATAATCCAAATCAGTCAGTGACACGCCCTAATTTTCAGTCACATTTCCAACCAAATGTTCAACCAAATTTTCAATCAAATTTCCAGCCAAATTTTCAGTCGAATGCTCAATCAAATTTCCCAAACACATTTGCACAGAGATCGCAATTCCAATTTAAACCTAATAATTTTCCAGCCCAGAAACATCCATATTTCTTACAAAGACCTAGTCAAATAAGACGAAATGAGCAGCAGTTCCAAAATCAGCAAACTTATCGTAACTTTCAACCGCAAAAACCCGAATTTAAGCCAGAACCAATGGATACATCCTCTGGTAACACCCATTTAAAACCACGAAAACAATTTGTGTCTCAAGAACTATTTCAACAAGAAGTAGGTCAATTCGAAAATTTCCCAGAAAATTCTTACCCCGAATTTAGTGAGAATCCTTATAACTATATAAATTACAATGTCGAGTACCCGACTAATGAACAAAACTACCAAGAAAATGAATACGACAATTTTGAACAAAATCAATTTGTACCCCAGACAAATGAAACAGCAGAATACACGGAAGAAGATCAAAATGAAAATTTTCATTTAACCAGCGAATCAAACAACCAACCGTAATTAATCTGAACTTAGTAAAATCAAATTTACCGTATATATTTTTTCCAACATTAAACGCAAATTTTCTGATAGATACTGGAAGCACTAGAAGCTTAATTAATCCAGAATTAGCACATAAATTTTATAAGAAATTCATTTTTAAAGAAAATTTCCATGTACAAACTGCACATGCTATTAGTTATCATGACACAGTTGCTGTTATTCCAATTTTCAAAATTTTTAATGTGAAAGATACTCATAAATTTCATTTATTTAAATTCAGTGACAAATACGATGGATTAATAGGAATTAATTTGTTACAACAACTTAAAGGTATTATAAATTTAGATTCCAAATTATTAATAACTCCAAATTCTCAAATACCACTAATTTATGAACCAGAGAAGTTTACAGAACCTAAAGGATCATCTAAAATTTTAAACTATTCATTAATTATACCTCCTAGAACACAAAAGGTAGTAAAAATTCCAGTAAATCACGAATCAGGTACAGCAGTTTTAGACTACGTAAAATTTCAACCACAGGTAGAAACACCTAGAGCAGTAGTTAATATTCAAAATCATTTTGCTATAACGACAATCACAAATTCTAGTGAAGATCCTGTAGATATCCAATTTAATGAACCTTTAGATGTCGAAATTTTAAATATTAATAATGTAAATTTTCACGAAAGAATGGAAGTAGATGAAGAAGAACTCGATCAAAATCAAGATAATTTATTAAAGGCTAATTTAAAAAATATTCGTTTACAACATTGCAACAGCGAAGAAAAAGAAGCTCTCAGAAAACTTTGTTTTGAATATCGTGATATCTTTTATACAGACAAAATTCCTTTGACATTTACTAATCAAATTCAACACAAAATTAATTTAACAGATGAAACGCCTATATTTACAAAAACCTATCGATATCCTGAAATCCATAAAAAAGAAGTAAAATCTCAAATTAATAAAATGTTAGATCAAGGTATTATTCAAAATTCTGTATCACCGTGGTCTAGTCCAATTTGGATTGTTCCTAAAAAGCTCGATGCTTCAGGTAAAAAGAAGTGGAGACTCGTGATAGACTATAGAAAGTTGAACGAACGGACAATAGATGACAAATATCCTCTTCCGAACATAAATGATATTTTAGATAAGTTAGGGAGAAGTCAATATTTCTCTACACTCGATCTTGCTAACGGTTTTCACCAAATTCAGATGAACAAAGATGATATTCCAAAAACTGCTTTTTCAACGGAAAACGGTCATTATGAATTTAAACGCATGCCTTTCGGATTAAAAAATGCCCCGTCCACTTTTCAGCGAGTGATGGACAATATTTTACGTGGCATTCAAAATGAAACTTGTTTAGTCTATTTAGACGACATCGTTATTTTCAGTACATCTCTTCAAGAACACATTGGCAGATTAAAAAAGGTATTTGAAAAATTAAGAAGTTCAAATTTTAAAGTACAACTTGACAAATCAGAATTTTTAAGAAAGGAAGTAGCTTATTTAGGTCATGTTATAACACCCGACGGAGTCAAGCCAAATCCTGATAAAATTCAAACAATTAAAAAATTTCCTATCCCCAAAACAGCCAGAGAAATAAAAAGTTTTTTAGGTCTTATTGGTTATTATAGAAAATTCATAAAAGATCTTGCCAAAATTACAAAACCTATAAGTCAATGTCTCAAGAAAAATCGAAAAATTGTGCATGATCAAAATTTCATTTCTGCTTTTAATGATTGTAAAAATTTATTAACAAATTCTCCAATATTGCAATACCCGGATTATTCTAAGAGATTCATTTTAACCACTGATGCATCAAACTTTGCTTTGGGCGCAGTATTATCACAAGGACCCATCGGATCTGATAAACCAGTCGCATATGCCTCACGAACACTAAACGATGCAGAACAACGATATAGTACAATAGAAAAGGAACTACTAGCAATAGTTTGGGCCTGTAAATACTTCAGACCATACGTATTTGGCAGAAAATTCACTATTTATACAGATCATAGACCATTAGTTTGGCTATTTAAATTACGAGAACCAAATTCAAAATTAGTGAGATGGCGTCTTAGGTTAGAAGAGTATGATTATGATATTGAATATAAAAAAGGTAAATTAAATTCTGTCGCAGATGCACTTTCCCGAATAACTACAAACGCGATGGAGAATGAGTCAATAATTAATAATCCAGGAGACACAGACAAAGAAATTTTAGAATATTTAAAAGAACTAGCTGAAAATCCTGTCCAAAATGATCCAGAACCATCTACAAGTCGTAATAATCCAAAAATTAAAATTCTATCTAATATTCAACTAAAACCTCCAAACAAACCGAATAAAGACCCTGACAATTTAACACAACATACCACTTTTAACGAAACTACAAATGATGGAATCAAAATATGTGATGAAATTATTAACAATAAAATAAATCAAATTTTAGTTTACCCTAATTTGTATCACAAATTAGATGTTAAACAGGAAACTTACGAAAACCATAAAATTATAACTGTCAAAATTCCGCCAACAAACAATGAAGACTTAATTTTTGAGTTCCTACGAGACTACACAATTTATGAAAAAACCTACTGTATGTATTTCCATTTCGAACGTTTGTATCAAAGTTTCTGTAAAGTATATTTAGAGAAATTCTCAGAACGCGGTCCAAAATTAATTAGATTTCTAAAAATGGTTACTACACTCACTGATCGCGAAGAACAAATTATTCAAGTTAAAAATCATCATGAAGGTAAATCAAATCATCGAGGAATAAACGAAACACTCGAATACTTACAAAAAAGATACTATTGGAAAAATATGAAAACAACGGTAACAAACTATATAAATTCTTGTAACATATGTCAAAGAGCAAAATATGCTAGGAAAACTCCATATTCACCTATGATGCTCACTGAAACTTCATCAAAACCTTTCCAAATTATCCATATTGATGTCTTTTCTTATGATAACAAAAATTATTTAACCATAGTAGATGCTTTCACTGAATTTGCTCAGTCAACGTATATTTTAGGTAAAACAGCTATTGATATTAGCAATGCTTTAATTAAATATTTCGCATCATTCGGAGTACCAGAAAAAATAGTTTTAGATCAAGGTACGGAATTTAACAACGAAACGGTCAAAGAAATCCTAAATTTACATAAAATAAACATTCACTTTACAACAGCCGCACATCATGAATCCAACAGCATAGTAGAACGATTTCATTCTACCCTCATAGAACACTTAAGAATTTTAAAAGAAATATATCCAGACGAAAACGAAAATTTAATGGAATATGCCATTTTAGGTTACAATAATTCAATACACAGTGCAACAAATTACACACCATTTGAACTTACATTCGGAAACACAAATTCTCGATGTCCAAATGAAATATTTATTCCAAATTCATTTTACACTGATTACGCGGAAAATCATAAAAATAAATTAAAACATATTTATCAAAATATTCATGAAAAATTAGAAGATCATAAAACTAAAATTGTTTCAAAAAAGAATTTACAAGGAGAAACTAATGAAGAATTTCAATTAGGACTTACCGTATATAAAAAGAATCCACAAAACAGAAATAAAAAATTTAATAAATTTATAGGACCTTACGAAATTACGGAAATTCTAGAAAGAAATAGAGTTGAAATTACTAGTAAACAAAACAAAAATAAAAAAGAAATTGTTCACATTCAAGATCTTAGAAAACCACCTCTCATTTCAGATTAGTCACTTGGTTCGCCCTAGGACACACAATCACATATCCAAAATTCCACAATTTAAACGAAAATCCAGGCTTACTACCTTTAAAACTTGGCAATGCACAAAACAAGGTAAACTCATGGTCATTTGTCCAAATTTTTGATTTAACACATATTATTGAAGAATTTAAAATACTTGGAAACCAACTTTCGAAACTTAAAAATGCATTTATGGGTAATTCATCTATGTCAAACTATAAGGAGGAGTTTCACAATTCATACAACCTCATCCACACTCTGGAACAAAAAATCAACACTCAAATTATTCAGTTAAATCCAGCATTTACCAGAAAAAGTAAAAGAGGATTAATAAACGGATTGGGATCGATAATTAAAATTATTACAGGAAATTTAGATCAAAACGATGCTGAAAAATATGACAATGCGATAAAATCACTTTCGGAAAATCAAACAAAAATGAAAACACTGGTGAAAGATCAAATCACACTTTTGGAAAAATCAATTCAAACCTTTAACAAATCTAGTCAAACATTAGCTCATAATCAAATAGTTCTGCAATCCAGAATTCTACAAATTGAGAATATCTTGAAAACGGTTAAATTACAAGATATCAAAGGAATACAATACTTGATGATAGAAACAGTTGCGAGACAAGTTTTCTCGTCCTTTCAAATAATTTATAATATTTTGGATAAAATAGAAATCGCAGTCACGTTTTCAAAATTAAATACTTTCCATAATTCCATGATTGAACCAAATGAGCTGCTACAGGAAGTAAAACAAATTGTAGAATATTTAAAAGGAACAAAATTACCATTTGAACCAGTATTGGAAAACATTTTGTTGTTTGAAAAATTTTTGGAAATAAAATGCTTCAGTAAAGAAAACCAGATAACTTTTATAATCGAAGTACCAATTGTGGAGATTGAAAATTATAATTACTATCATCTCTATCCTATACCAACTCCAAAAGAAAACATTTTCAAGACCATTTTACCTCAGTCAAAATTTCTGATCCTAAATCAACAAAATTATATGTCGCTCGATAAAAACTGTCAAGAATCAACTCCAGGAGAATTCATTTGTAATAAAGCAAACCCATTCAAAATTAAAGAAGAAAATATACTATGTGAAGTCCAATTGTTACAATTTTCTAGAAATATGACAAATTGCCGACAAATACCAGTTCAAATTCAAGACGTGAAAATACAACAACTTGAGAAGAACCGATGGATAATCATCACACCTGAAACAATATTGGCAAATCAAAAGTGCGGTACTAATTCCGAAAATATTCCGTTAAAAGGAACTTTCGTGATTGAACTTAGTCCCGAATGTGATATCTGGATAAAAGACATTTTAATCGGTTTGAACCATAAAACGAATAAATATCTAACAAAAGTGGAAATTCCAAATTTAAATTTTAATGACTATTCGCATTTAAACTTTCAGTTCGAACTCATCATCATAAGGTTCTCAGTCCGAAGACTGGTTGGACGCGTACCTCCATTCTTTTCTATCCTGAGCTAACCTACGCATTTCCCTAAAAGTAGAACATCCTACATCCCTAACTATTTGAGAGCAGTAGTCTAATCTAGGCCTACCCCTACATCTTTTTATTCCTATCTCTGACTACAACCCCTAAAATTAGATACAGTGAACTTGGACGAAATTAAAAACATTAAAAGCGCGTTGGACATACAATTAAATAAAGTTAATAATATTTCGGATGTTCCAGTGCACTTTAATAATATAAGTGTTTGGACAATTCTTTTATATTTACTAATTTTTACTATTTTTATTATTTTCATGTGCTACGTTATACGTCGGCACAAGAAACGTCGTCCAGCAGTACCACTACTGGAACTTCAAGAAGTCCCTTCCATTCGGATGTCAAATCATGTGGTTAACCCCAAGATTTCTCTCTAAGGGTGGAAGAGTTATAGAACGCATTCCGCTTACGCTTCAGCAAAGAAGACGCTGACTTAGAATAGATAATAAAGTTTATATATAGCTTGAACGCTTTGTTTCTACAGCATTATTGTTCATACAGTTCGATCTTGAAATTGTAATTCTGTTCAATAAAGTTCCGTTTCCAAATTAAAGTTTTTTTAAAAAGCACTTCGCGACGTGCGAACCCGTTTTTAGCGTGCGATAACGAAACGGTTACAGCATCAATCTTTAGGAGACTGTACATGTGTACATGTGTGCAGACGTATTTAGTTTTAATAGTAAAAAAGTGATGTAAGAAAACATCGAATTAAAGATGAACGTTACATAATATCTAGTAGTTTGGAACGCGATGATTTGTTCGTGTAAAATAAATTTGAAAAATAATTATAGAGTATTAGATCCTTACTGAAAAATATCTACAGAGATCATTGTTAACTTCAAAATTAATATTTTAGTTATCGAATTTAGCCAGCAGGTACTTAAAATCGTTTTCAGGAACTAAGTTTATTTTGTGTATAAGTTATTGTATAAATCAGAATGAAGCCGAACACAAAATTCAATAGAAAAAATATAAACGATAAAATTTATGCAAGTCACCTCTGAAATTTTTATGTTTAAAGCTGTACCCCTATGCGATATTTCAGAACAGTTGCGTGACGAGAAAGTGAATTAATACGCTTTCCGAATTTAATTCCCGCATGAGGAAACCTATAAACAGCTAATGTAAAATCTGCCCAGAGGTAAAATTGGCCTAAAATAAATTATCCAAAATTATTAAACCACTAATAAGTATAAATTTATCTAAAGTACCCTTAAAGACCTATCTTTCCCGACTGCTTATTTCGCACGCTGAAATCCCCAAAGTTTGTGTATATCGAATAAAACTTCTGTAAATGAAGGTCAAAAAGAATTTAATAAAAAGAGGTTTTCTATCGCTGATCTTTATCTATTCAGTTAAATTGCTTCCTATATACGCTCTCCGCTTTCTTCCAAAAATCATTCTTAAGGTTTCTTTTGTAGTTTGAACAATAAATCTGAATTCCAGAAAGCACTGAAACGTCTAAATAGAATTGAGGATTGGAAAGGACATACAGACGTTTAGCAATGAATGGATTAATTCGGTTTCAAAAGCCGGAAATTTGTCTTTTATGTTTAGAGGAGTTTTGGAGGCAATGTAACAACTTGGTATTGAAATTCAGTTTCTTGTTGTTGCGCATATATACAAGGTGATACAGTTTCAAGGATACCATTGGGATCCGGCTTATTTGAACATATAAAGCTTCTATTGTTACTCGGCATAAGAGACCCAACGCCCAAGCCACTTTTTAAAACAGTTTTTATCCTTTTAGGGCAATCTTATTTCCGGCCGGCCCTCCTGAAATAAAAGTGGTAAGCAACTGAAAGCGATCTTCTTTGGCAAAACCGGACTTATTCGCAACATCATTGGTCTACGCTGGTTTCTGAACACTGGATTCAAAATTTTCTTCGAATAACTGTTCATAATCTAACGTCGGTGATGTATCGCCTGTACCAGGGAGAGGAAGAAGGTGGTAAACGGAGATAGTAATTTTGTGGCCATATTAATTAATCTCAAGATACCCTCACATCGTATTCCGAATATTGAAATAATCAAGCATCACCTAATTAGGTAGGGAGAAAAGATATCAGAGCTGAACTGGAAATCAGTAAGTTATAGGAAGCTTATAAAAAATACACTTCTTCAGTTCAACCATAAGTGCCTCCATGTTGTTGATGCGTGTAAATTTTATAGTTCCATGCTAAATATTTACTGGCGCTTAGAATATTTAGCCCTCTTACTTTCCTGAAGAAATAAGGTTAGGTTTGTTTTGTAATTGTCTGCAATCGACCTGTCAACTCACGCGTTAATCCCTTCGCATTTAATAAAATGATTGCCAAATTAGACTCTTACAAGTGCTGGATCGATTTCGCTTTCAAGAACAAATGCGTTCCCTAAATTAATAGTCACGGGTCCTGTCAACTAGTTTCCATGGGTCGACATGATCATGAGTACGTGATTTGTTGCTTGAGTACCACATAAGCATAACATTGTTAAAGACGGGTCATACAAAAGAGAATGTCATATATTTATATTATAGAGGGTGCAAATGTAGAAACATGAGGGTAATGTGGAAACGGCAACAGTCACTCTCGTTCCTATTCGTCACGGCGCAGCGCTAGGAATCAGTCGGGCATTGTAGTTAATGGTGGTGCGTCGATTTCTGTTTCGTGATTTTCGTGAAGTTTTTAGAGGTACCTAAGTTTGTGGTTTTATTTAGTATAACTTATCATAGAGGTAGCGTAATGCGTATCAGAGTTTTGGGAAAGGGAGTGATAGGGAAGGTATTGTTGGATTTCAGTGAATCATAAGCTAACGTTTTCTTGACTTAACTCGTAAAATTCGGTTAGGCTAAAGTGCGGGTAACTTGGAAAGATGTGGATGAGGGCAATATGTTATTTTTTATCAACGAATAATGTTTTCTATGAAAAAAAACATCAAATAAAAAGAATATAATGCTTAAAGTTCAATTTTCCAAGATCTTTATGTGTTTACACATTGATTTACCGTAATTTTAGAGTGTTTCCACATCACCCGCACTTTTTTCAAAAATCGAAAATGTAGGTAGTAAGTTAGCCAAATATTTTTTTTATTTTTTAAGTACATGGTTTTTGTACTTGTGACTTATGGTCCCCTATTTCTAACATTATAAGGCATTTTAAGGCAATTTTCCAGGTTAAAATAACGATTCACTGATTTTTTACAAATTATAAACAAACTGGGTTTGGGTTTCCACATTTGCACCACCTCTTCTACATATCACTGTGGAATGCTGCGCATGCGTAAAATTAAGGATGAGTAAATTTGTTCCATTCTCTGCTGATGTGTAGCAACTATGAACTTATTATATTGATGTACATTCTGGTTATTTATTGATACTAAGTCAAGTGCTGTGTAGGTGGTGTATTTGAAAATTTTAATATTGGTTGTATAGGTCGATATTTACACCAATAATTCAAAGCTTTGAATAAATTTATCGGAATATTTCTCCTTCGCGATTGCTGCCAAATTTGATAATAAATACGTACATCCTATACAAATATTACATTAATTTAATATCATTGCAATACTTCTTCAGCTACTATTTTGATATAACTTGTTTTCCGTTGGGCACCTGCTCAAGGTACCTATGTTGATAAATTTACTCAGGATAGAAGAAAATTCATCGCTAAGTAAATGGCCACAAATCCAAATATTTCAGATACCTAGTCGCTAGTCTTCTCATCGAGTTTTCATTTGTGTAAGTATATTGAAAGACCGATGTCTTTACGTACTTACCAAGGTGGAATAAGATTCATCACAGTACCTGCAACCAAAATAAAAGTTAAGGATGTAATGTGAAATTTTTTCAATGGGGAGTGTCCCAAGAAATTTGCAAATAATATTATATATATGACATATGAGGGATGACTTTTTTCACACTAAATTTAAAATTCCCATAAAATACGGCAGGGAATTAACAATAAAGAATCTTCTATTGCTTTTATATGCAGAAAGTGTATTCATTTGGATAATGGCTATGAGTTAATATGACGACACAGGTAGGTACTTTCTATTGCTCATACATTATTAATTTATAATTTGTGTTTAGGTGATTTGTTAGTTGTAGTTAACCATTTTTTAAACATATACCGTCCACAGAGCTTAATATCGAGTAGGAACTCTGATATAGTGTGTTCGAACGGACCTACGAGGTAAATATGTACTTCCATTCCGAAGTAGAACACAACAGAATTTTACGCGAAGATTCTAGAAGTACATTCTAGTACAATCACAATACATTTCAAAATCTATTTGTCATGAATGTGACCAAAAATGGATCAGAAACATAGAGGAAACGAACATTAAATGCTTGTAATACACATTCAAAACATGCAATATTTGAACAAAGACCTGCTTAAAAGCACGTACGTACATGGAGACAAATTAGGATTGTTTCAAAGCCATCTTAGATGGGGTAGCAGTCTGAAACGTCTCGTAGTACAAAAAATCTGGATTTAGTTCTATAATTCAATGCCTGGCGGGGTATTTGCCCGAGGAGTAGTTGTTCGAACGGTCCAGTACCACTAATTAAAATAAAATGACAAGAAAAACACCCACGTAATGCATCAAAGAAGGGTGACGGATGTGCTTAGGTGAGCTGCTACACAACGCAAATGGCAGTGGACTGAAGTTAAAGCCCATTCGAGGTATAATAGATGGATGCAGGTGATCCTGGAATAGCAACTCAATATTCGTGCAAGGACTCAGTGGAGGACATTAGACAGATAGAAAAAATAGAACCAAATGAGAAATGCCTACAGCCATCAGTAACTGGTAAAGAAAGCATTACTATATTGTATCTTCATATACAGTGGCCTTACTTTTCGTGACCCAGTGCCTTAAACATTGTAATGTTTTAAATATTTTTAAATTGCGAATCTGTTTCACCAATGCGTCATTTATTAAGGGCAATTAAAACGGCAAAGGAGAATTTCATTAAAATCCTATTACTCAGACCGGCAACCTGTTGCATTTCATCCGTTCGCATCAGCCAGCCGCCAACCCCTCTCAAAGCGCTGTCGACTTTGAACAGTTCTATAGAACTCAACGTCCTTAACCTTCCGCAATGCAACCTTGAACTTCACATTGCATAATAACAGTTGTTGTTGACACTATTTTTTGTCTCAGCTTGTTACTCGATTCATTTGCTAATGCAGCTTATTACTTACCAACTTATATACTAATCCCATGCATTAATAATTGTTTTTGTTGAGTTCAGAAGAAGATAATTTAACATTATTGTTTGATATTTTTAACCGACTTCAAAAAAGGAGGAGGCACTCAATTCGACTGTATTTTTTTTTGTTTTTTTTTATGTGTGTTATCTCAGAACTTTTTTCCAGGTGAACCGATTTTGATGATTCTTTATTTATTTGAAAGCTGGTGCTCCTCATGTGGTCCCATATAAATTTGATTAAGATCTGACCAGTAGTTTTTGAGTTATCCTTAATAATGCGTATTTAATTGACTTCGACTACATTGAAGTCTGTTTTTATTTTGTAGAACAAAAAGATTATGGTTATAATATTATATATTTACCAAGATAAGAAAAATTTCACGCAACAGGTGAAGTAAACGGCCCATAAACTAACTTGCGTTCTAACGAAATGTGCAAAGTTATAAATAAGGAAGTTTGTAATAATTTTCAAGTGTCGAAGAGTTGCTTAATCTGTTAAGCCTGAAGACTTCATGTGATACCGCAACCCGCAAAAACCGTTGCACTTGATTGATTTTTGTTATTTTTAACCTTTTTCTTACACCCACCACACGGTGCATCTGCACTCGGTGGAATCTTGTAAATCTTCATTGAGAATCAAGTGTAAAAATTTAACATTTCATCTCCTCAATTCTTAGCAATTACCGAGAACTGTGAACTTCACATTTCAAGCTCATTTTGCAACCACCTTTGAGGTAGAGTTAGGTCTAATCCACTGGTGTTCCACAGTTTGGGACATTCATTTACAAGTCAGCCTCGATCATCACTTTCGATTATGCATGCGCTGTCAACATTTAGGCAGGTCTGTCCATCGCATTGTTTCTGCATTCTAATTCAGCTGGGTGAAATCTGAGTTAGGAAAGTTGATGCTGGGGCCGTCGCTTTAGTTGAACCGGTATTAAGACGTTACCGATGTTTTCCATCCCCACTTTGTAGGATTTAATGTATTACCCTGCCATGATTGAATTTGATAGAATTAAGTTGTAGCAGTGCCAACATGCAGCAGCAGAAGTTAGGGGTACTGTAAATAACATCATTGTCTACTTTTCCAAAGTCTGCAAAGCAAAAGTGTATATAAAAGTTAGAAGCAATCGCGCTTACAATTTTTGTTTTTGAGAATCTTTACCGCTTGTGCCTGTTCTTCGGGAAAGAATGTCTACATTGTGTCGCAACCTCTAAACATTACTTCTTTTCTATTCTTCAAAACTTTTGACGACTGCATTCTTGAGAACTGTAAATTCCTTTGTACTATTCCCGCATTCTTCTTTTAGAAATTTAAATCCTTTATCAGAAAAAGAAAGGTCAATGGCAAGAGTTAGTAGGTCGGTATCTTGTCTAACTTTGGATTAAATCGTTGATTTTATTGCACTATCAAGAGCCCCAGCAGATGCAGAATATGAGATATACGAAGTAGACACGATAGATGAAAAAACTGACGTAAATCCTATGGAATTTATGAGAATCTCGGATGAAACAATAGAAAGCGTAAAAAGAGCAACGAAAGAAGACTATCAACTAAACGCACTAAAGAGAGTTATAGAAGCAGGATGGCCTGAAAAACAAATTAAATGTAAGAGATGACCTGCATGAGTATTGGACTTACAGAGACGAACTAACACTACATGACGGATTAGAACTGAAAAGCAATCGAATAGTAATACCATTAAAGTTGAGAAAAGAACTTTTTACAAAATTGCACTCAAGTCATCAAGGTTATAGAAGCAACTCTGAAACTCGCCCGTGACTCAGTATTTTGGCCAAGAATTACAGTAGAGATCAAGACAACAGTAGCAAATTGCCAACATTTCCAACATTTCCTTTCCTCTTTTGTATTTTAATTTTATACTGTATCGTTGGAGTTTCATCATCATCTTTTGAATTCGTTTTGGTGCTTCTGAAAGTGGTTTTTTGAATATGTTGATTAGTGGTTGATGATCTGTTTCAACGATTATATTGCTTCTACCAAATATATATTGATCAAATTTTGTGCAAGCGAAAACTATTGCGAGAGTCTCCTTCTCTATTTGAGCATAATTTCTTTCTGTTTCTGTCAGTTTTCTTGATGCATAGCATACCGGTTTTTCAGATTGCATTAGGGTACTACCGAGTGCAAATGATGATGCATCTGTTTGGATTGTTATTTCTTTGTTGGCGTCAAAGTATTCTAATACTGGTGGATTGGTCATCACTTCTTTTATGTACTTAAATTCTTCTTCGCACTTCTGATTCCAATTAAATTTCTTAAGCTTATGCTTCGTAAATTTTCAATCTTGGAATAAATTTACTTAAGTACGATATCATTCCTAGCAATCTTGGGACCTCTTCTTCATTCTTCGGTGTTGGCATGTCCTTTATTGCCTGAATCTTCTCGGGATCGGGTTGCAATCCTTTGTTTGTTAGTAGGTATATGCCCGAAGTACTTTACTTTATCTTGGCATTTTCCGTTTTAGCTTTGTTCAGTTTTAGATTTTCCTTTCTCAATCTGCTTAGGAGTCTCTTTAAATTTTCGTTATGATTTGCAATTGCTTCTTGCATGTTTTCACCCTTTCCTACTACTAGGATGTCATCCGCCATTACTTCTACACCTTGCAGAACATGAATAATCTCATGCTGGCGTTTCTCATATATCTCCATAGCTGGTTTCAGCCCAAATGGCATTCTCAACCATCTGTATCGTCCTAGAGGTGTCCAGAAAGTTGTCAACTTACTGCTTGTTTCATCTAGTTCTATAGCTGCCAAAATCCTGACTTCGCATCAAGTGTCGTAAATACTTTAGCATCTTGGAGTTCAGGAAGAATTTCTTCTATCTTCGGCATTTGATATTTTACGTCTTTTAATGCTTTATTTAATTCAGTTTGATCGATGCAAATCCTTAGCTTTCAATTTCTTCTTACGAGAACCACGTTGCTAGTCCATTCTTGGTGCTCTTCGACTTTCTTTATTATTTTCTTTTCTTCCAGTTCTTTCAATGTATCTTTCAGATCTTCCCTCGATGACATTGGAATCCTTCTTGATGTTTGTATTGTTGGCTTTATGTTTTCTTCTATTTCTAGCTCAATTGGTTCAATTATTGTGCCTCCGAAACATTTTAATTTGGTTTCGCTATTCTTTATTCTTTTTCCGCTTTTCACTAGATTACTGTAGTTCTTCATACCAATCACATTACAAGTGGCTCCTGTATCTAATTGGCATTCTGCTGTTTCCAATTTACCTTCCATATCATCCAGGATGAAGTGTATTATGCTTTTTCAAGTTCTTTCTTCACCAACCGTCAGTATTTCTTCTGTTTCGCTTTCTTCGTAATCTTGTACTTCTCTTATTCTTCTTGCATTATTTGTCATGCAGACTTTTGAAAAATGATTGTGATTTCCACATTTACTGCAAGTTTGTTCGTAAGCTGGGCACTTCTCTCTGTTATGTTCATGTAAAAATCCACAGTACTTGCATTTGGACGATTTGCTTTGTCCTTTTTGCTGATTGCTTTTATTCTTTTCTTCCCCTGTGTATTTTGGGTACATTTTCTTCGTAATTTTCTTGACCTCCTCCTTTGTTTCTATGTTTAATTCTTTTAATTGCTTGTCTCTTAGTTCTGCTGCTCTACATTGGTCTATTGCTTCTTCCAATGTGATATTTTTATTTTCCCAAAGGCGATGGAGTAATCTAATATCTTGAATCGATACGATGATTCTATCAAGTAGCAATTCATTTTCCATATCACCGTACTGGCAATTCTTTATCAAACCACGTAGTCTATTTATGTATTGATCAATGCTTTCCCCGTCACTTTGTGTTGTCGTATTAAATATAGACCTTTCGTACCTTTTGTTTGTCTGTGGTACTAAGTTCTTTATTATGGCTTCGAGTAATGTAGTGCTTGTTGCTTTATCTTCCTCCGTAATTGGGAAATTTTGATACATTTTGTTACATTCTTCGCCTATGGCTATGAGTAAAACTGCTTTTTTCTCTTCTTCGCTTCTGTTGATGAGTGCACTTGCGATTAGATAATTCTGAATTGCCTGCTTGAACTGTTTTATATTTTCTAGTAAATTCCCATCTACAATTCCTTTCGGCAGAGGTATGTTTGGTATTATATTGGTAGACGTACCGTACCTACTTCCATTTTATTCACTAAAAGATTTTCCAGTCTAGCTATTGTTGCATTTAATGCTTCCATTGTCTGCGATTCCGCCATTTTGCTCAATCCAGTTCAATCTTTTTATTACTTTAACTATTTTTCTTCTTTGCTTTGAAATTCTTGCTTGCTTTCTTCTACTGTTTAGCCAGATCACCTGACACAATGTTATATTATAATGCTCTTTATTAATTATAATATGTATTACAATACATGATTATTAAATATGACTAAAACAGTAATCTCATGTTCTTGACCTTCGCGCTTGTCATCTGTCGTTGATGTGGTTGCCTTGATGCCTGCGGGTGTCTACTGTTACGGCTGCCGGGATCGATACTTGTATTATAACAGGTTTCAATCATTCAACGACTATGGCCCGGTTTTTCAGAGAATCCAACACCGGATTAAATCTGACATCGGCTTCGTTGCTATGATACCGGCTTTCTGATTGGCTGTATCATAGCAACAAAGCCGGTGTCAGACTTAATCCATTGTTGGATTCTTTGAAAAACCGGGCCTAAGTGTTGTATAACTAAGTTGAAGCCCACTAGAGCACGCGATTTTCGACCGCCCAAGTACCTTGATTTTTGACACTATGCACCTCTGGCGTCGTGCCATACCGTCGCAAAAATTGCGTCTCACGCGAGTACCGTTTACCACACACAAAAAGATGTAGAGGCCTTTCTTGTATCACGGGCTACAATTTTGGTCTGCACTGTTTTGCAGTATTTTACTACTTATTGAAGGAAATATTTGGAAGAAAAATAATTTTATCAATTACCTCATTTTTTTGGAAATTGCAGTAGGGATATCCCTGAAAACTTTTACTTCATTCAATTTTACAATCAATTTACTATTGAAATCCACAAGTCTGCTTGTTTGCAATACCCCTTGAATAGAAACCTACTATTGACTGGACTATAAGAGTTTTGGTGGAACGTACTCTAAAAGTCGTTGCGTTGGATGTGTTATCTCCAGTCCACGCATGATTATGCATAATTTCTCAACTCTCAACTATTTTAGCCTGTAATTAAACGCAGAATGCTAATCTCTGAAGCGAATCCGTAGCGGCGGTGTCTCTCTCCTTTCATTGGACGTGCAGTAAAAGAGCTTCTTAAATACTCAGATATAAACATAATACGGAAATAATAAAGATCACATATTTTTATTAGTAATCCTACAAAGCATTGGTTATCAAAAATGTCCTTCCCAAGTATTCACAAATTGGTGGTTTATGTGCCTACATATTGTATTACTGAGAACTCATTAATAGTACAAAATGTCCTTCTCCTTTAGATTTAATATTATAGGTAGTAATTTCTAATTAACTGTCCCAAAACATATTCATTTGGAGATGCTCTTACTGGAGCACGGCCATCGTTTGGTACAGGCAAGTAAGGAAACATAATAAATTTATGTACGCATTAATCACAGCATACTGGAAACTGACGTTTCTAACCTTCATCGATTATAACTGGAGTCTGAAATTTCGCTTCTTGGTTATGTCAGGTCATGGCCAGGAAAGTCAGCGCACCTCCGCTAAATTTATGTCCTGATTTCGGCGACGCGTGAAGTGAGAGCGAACTTTACCCGAGTTAACCTACCTGCATTAATTTTCTATGTTATCCTTTAAGACAGCCATTCTTTAAGCGTTACAATATTTTTATCGATTTTTGTCATTTCAAAGCTGGAATGGAGTAGTTCACCATTTTCTGGAAACGGGCTTGAATAAAACATTTATTTATTTATTTATTTATTTATTTATTTATTTATTTATTTATTATAAGTGTGTGATATTTTGTAAAGTTTTCCAAAGATTGCCTTGAAACAATATTTAGGCTGTATCGTTGTTTTGTCTTCCTAGTTTATAATTTGCTATAGAATCTCTTCCTTGGTTACGTACCTACTTAATAAACGCCCTACATTCCTGGTCACTATTTGAAGCTGCTGATCCTTCGGCTTTCACTTTCCTTGAAAGGAAATTCTCTAGGCAAATATGACATGTGGCTGAAAATTCATCAATAGATGACCTAGTTTATGCGAAAGATAATCCTTTAATTACATGCTTCAGCAGCGCAATTAATAAATTACGATGTGTAGCAAAGAGAGAATAGGGAGCGAAGGAATCGGAGACAATAACTTCACTATTAATCAGGACACAAGGAGTTGATGACTGGCATTTTTAATAATTGATGGTGTGTGCTTTGGTTGATGTTCTAAAGATAACGTTTAATAACTGCCTAACCTATTAAGTTACCGGTGAATTATTATAGTTGCCAATATTAGCAGCTACTTTGGTACTAAGTAGAACTAGATTGAAGAAATTATTCATGGATCTTCTTCCAATATCTGCACACTGACTCGCGGTAAAGTTAATAAAACTAGTAACAAGTTTAAAAGCCCGCTTTTTTTTCAATACTTTAGCTTGGGGCTTATTTGGATGTTTTTAGCACGTGCTTTGGCTTTAACTACGCCATCTATACCGTTTGCCTCATGTCAGACTTGTACACCAAAATATTGTTTAAAGTCTAAAAATCGGTTCCGCCTTTTCTTTGTATTTGGCTTCTTTTTGCTTACACATGATTTCTTCAATTTTCAGTTAACCTTTAAGCGAAAGTGGAATTTCTTGTAAGATATCGTATTCAATTTTGAACTGTGATCCACTCCTGAACCTCTCTTAATTTTATTCGACATAGTTTAATAGTAGTGGACTCAAAGCGTAAAAATGTGTTATCTTTTGGTGGTTCTGAAGATAAAAATTTCTGCCTAAATAGAACAAAAGTTAACATTTTCTAGACAGATATCATTTATTAAATCGCCGAAAAATTTGTGTTGAAAGCCATTTTAATTTCTGCTATCAATATAATATTAAACTATAAGACATTCATTGAATAGTTATTTACGATACAAGTAACGGAACAGTTCATATTACGATATAAATTGGAAATTTTTTTGATAACCCATCGTGTTTCGTAATATTAAGTTACGATAGGAGTACCGTACAACGTTTTGTCCACTATCAGTGTGACCACTACTATTATGTATTGATAGTGATGCCAATTGAGTGCATGGCAGAATTTAAAAAAAAACTGGGTGTGTGGTCGCCACCCACGGCAGAAGTGAAACTTCAACCTTATTAGAGCAATGAACGGACGCTTGCCTGAGAGAAACAGCGCGAAGCATGAGACAGAGCGTGGCTGGAGAGTGGGGCGGCGTCACGAGAAATGAAACGCTGTGGTCTCGCGTATAAAAAAGAGCGTGGCTAAAGAGTGTGGCGTTCGATATTCCCTTTCTCCTCTGCCCGTCTTCGTAGACTGCTCCCATCCATTCGTTTCACTTTTCGTGACGCTCGCATTTGCCAACACAGGAACATACTCTACCGAGACAAAAGAAGTTTCACTTCAAAAATATATCCGGCCCACTACTCTTTGGTGTATCAATATTAAGTATTTCTCGTTTACTAGTCGTTTCGTAAGATGATAGTCGTGGTAAAACGTTGTACGTTACTTTTATTGTAAATAACTATTAAATATCACGGTGAAACACAAGCTAATTAGATCAAATACAGTTGTATATAAATGTCTCTGGCTTTTAAAAAACCAATTACATATTCCTTAAGGCTCCCCTCAAGGCTCCTACAACTATAATAGCGTTAGATTTTGTCAAAAAATCGGTATAAAATTGTTCTTAGATTGAAAAAGACCTAACGGAATCAACTGGCTCCGACTGACAATAGGTACACTGTAAGTGCCTTGGCTTAGGGTTACAAGTGACGGGTTACTGGTAGATGGTTGAGAGAACGGAAGAATAAAAAAAATAGGATAGACTGAATTCTATAGTCCAGAAAGGTAGCCAGTCTAATAGAATAATACGATTTTTACGATACAACATTACTGTATCATTCTGGGTAAATTTCTTCACATGAAAATAAACAAACGCGTGTACTGACACCGAAGCTAACACTAATATTTTTCATAGCAAATATGTACAACACGCGCACAACAAAGTAAATGAGGTTCACTGGTAAAATTGCGTGAGGTTCACTGGCTCAACATGCCAATCGACGCGACGACACGTCTACTCCATGCTTGTACATTCTTCCATAGTATCGTACAGAGTCGGTTCCCTCCCTACTTGTATAATAAAATACGGTACCGATCTGATGTGCATAACTTAAATATTATAAGAAAATCCTTACAACTCCTCCTATTCACAGAACAACTTTATTTGAATGATCTTAGCAAATTACGTAATAACATTCCTGGTAGCATCAGACGATTACCCTATAAAAAATTTCAAATTTTTCAGGGAAGACTTGATGCTTCATCAATTATCTGTAATTTAATGGTAATAACCTATTTTCTCTATGCGATGCGCGCACTTCCACTACACTTCTTCTTTCCTTTCCTTCCCTTCTCTTTCTTCTTTCTGTTTTATTCATTCCTATCACCCTTCTCTTCCCTGGCTAAGTGGAAGACCAATGAGTACACACCGTTGTGGTTGTGCAAATCGAGATAATAAAGGATTACTACATTACCTCTCTGAGTGATTCCGAAGACGATCACGTTTAAGACATTAATCGTTGACCGCTGTACCGCCTATATAATTAGTGAATACTTGATATTTATCAGCCGAAACCGCCGCTAGTGTGTCATCGTATTAACTGGGGATGTACAGATTCTAATGCCGAATTGGAATTGACCCGGAACACAAGTGAAGGGACATGTTCTGATAATATGTAAAAGGCGGTTATTAATTAGGGCTGGCATAGTTCATTACAAACCTAAGTTTGACTGGGAGTGAATACCTGGCTCGTTTGAGGATAAATTAGGCGCAGAGTTCCTTAGCACATGATTTAACGGCATACACAGCACACGCACAAACAACTTCTCCAGCACAGAAAAGTATTGGGCAAATCGTAAGACCGAGTTTTGTGTTCTCCGAACACTAATTAGGAAAAGTTCCCAAATCAAAAGATTACATGAGTCTCTCGCGGTAATTTTAAACATCGAAAACATCATTTAATCTCAACGAATAACCATACCAGATATTTACGTGGACATGGGAGTGAAGATTTTGTTGGTTCTTTGACGAAACGTGTGCGCGACCAGTAACTTAGATTGCCTAGCGCGACATACTCTGTAAAATCAAGCGATACCTAATTCAACCGGCAGATACCTATTTTCATTCGAAATTGTATAATGTATATTGTACATGCGTTTTATTCAATACTGATTTTCTGTATATAGTTAAAGAAATACAGTTTGTTTATTGAAGTGAAACTTTTTTAGCGGCACCTCGAAAATTGCCCGAGAACTGAGAGTAAAATTTCAAGGTTGCGTCACGTTTTCGAGCATTTCGTTACACGAGAGAGACGAAAGGTATAATGTTGAGAGAAGGAGAAAGAGAGTTATACATGTATGAGCAGCTGAGATACCACGTGTTGTATAACTAATACTTACCATCGTGTTTTGTGATTATTTACTTTATTTACGTTTTTGTCCTGTGAATATTCGATTATATCCGTGAACAGTTATTATGTGAGCATAGAATATTAAAATTTTAATGATAATGACGTTTGTATGCTTATATTGCGACAAAAAAAAACGACTGAACGTTCCCGTGAAATGCTCTCTCTCTCTCTCTCTCTCTCTCTCTATCTGTCACCGTAAATCTCTCTCAGAAGTTTCACTTCTATCACGTATACGGTGCTATACGCGCAATTTTTTCTCATCTAGACTAATATTTTGGTTTGATTTGCAATAGTCACAGAGTACTATTTCTCTTACTTGAATATATAAGGGAATTATCGTCGATCAAAGATTCCACCGACCGACCGAAACACCCTGTATATTTGCTAAAAACTGACATAAGAAGATAAGTCGTTGTAATATTAACAACAGGAAGATATTTGTAAAAAAAATGCATCAAAATGATATCAACTATTATAGGTAGAAAAACAACACTATTTCAGAAACTGTAGAACATTTTAGCAGCACTTTCAAGTAGAGACCAATAAAAGTTGCCGCACCTATTTAATTATAATAAAAAGGACGTTCAGAAATAATAACCTATTTAACCAGAATAAACACCACGACCAAAAACTACACTACAGATAAGAGGCTGAGGCCGTAGGCATGTATACCGTATAGGGTTAATACCTCTGGCACTCGTAGAATAAAAATAATACTGCTAAAAGCCCCAAACAGAAAAAATGGGATGGATCTTTTGAAAATAGACATGAAGGAAGTCAGAAGGATATATTTGGAACGCAGGACAATCTGAAAAAGTTAAATTATAGGTGCATCACATAAGACTACTCCACCGTAAGAATATCCGTATCTTGGAAACTGGATATACTGACCTACTCATCATAAACTTCTCAGCCCGAAGACTAGTTGGACGCGTACCACCATCCTTTCATATCCTGAGCTAACCTACGCATTTACCTAAAAGTAGAACATCCTGCATCTCCAGATAGTTGAGAATAGTAGTCTGATTTGGGCGTACCCCCACCTCTTTTTTTCCTATCTCCGACTCTAGTTCGATATTTTGTAGCGAAATTTCGATTTATTTTTAAGTTTTTGTGTATCTACCTTTTCTATTCCGAGGTGTTAAAGACGCTTAAATACTGGGAGTATTTTTTCGTGTCTTAACCAGTGTATTAAAACGCATGCAATTATTTATGTAGTAGACGTCTGTACCTAGTGTTTAGGTATTTTATGGTCAACTATTGTTTCTCTTTTATTCAATATTTTAGCTTATTAAGATCTACTTTAGAAGGAACTAATAAAATATTTCGCTGGCGGTGTGGTTATTATTATTAAATAATTCATTTGGAAACTACGAACCACTACAATTTCATCCATACCTTTCTGAGCACTATGAACATCTTCCTCCATTCTATGTTATCGAAGGCTTTTTCTAAATATACAATTACAATTATACAATTACTGGTAAAGCTCTAATGACCTCGCGCGTTCCGCTACTTCTTCTAAATCCGAATTGATCTCCTCCTAATGTTTCTTTCGACCTTTTCTTCGGCCTCCTTTGCAGTTTGCACAATTCTAGTTAAGATTCTTGACGCGTGGGTAGTTAAACTGATGGTTCTAAAATTTTCACACCCATCGGTGCCTTTCCTGTTTGGCAGAGCGACTATGATATTCCGTTTGTAATCTTCTGGAATCTCACCTGTCTGGTATTATGTAGCTAACTAGTTTAAATAAATAATGCTCTCTTACCTTGCACATTTTAAAATTTCTGCCTGCAATCCGTCTACACCTGGTGTTTTATTATTTTTTAAACTCTCTTATGCTAGCTCAAACTCTTCCCTTATTATAGGACAGCCAAGGTGATCCCCCTTTACTCTGATTTATTTTTCTAACATATCTCCTAATTCTTGTCCCGCATATAAGATTCCCAGATATCCCTTCCACCTATATGCCTATTCCTCTCTTGCGATTAAGACGTCTCCTGCCTCCTTTATAATGCTCTTGCTGCTAGATCCAATTTCTCTGAAATTTATCCCAATTATTTAATAGGATTCCACGGTTTTCCCTACTTCGAACTCGTCTTCCACTTTGTTCATTTATTATCTATCCATTGTTCTTTCGCTTTCCTACATTTACTAATCATTTCCACTTGACTTACTAGAGCACTTAAAACTATTTAATAATAAAAGTACACGATGAATAACTTACGTACATTTGGTTGCCTAACTAGGACACAATGCCGTAGGTATTTTGGTTTGCCTAACCGGTACTAAACAGCAGAATACGCTTAAAGAATTATTTCTTGCTCACTTGAAGGTTTTCTCAAGGTTGTTAAACAGGGTCTTATTCTCAAGAGGTTTCCCGAAGCATTAGATGTAAGCATCAAAGGGTTTCCCCTTTTAAAAGGTGTATCCCAAAAACCGAATATAAATTCAAACTGTTTAATAATTTAAATTACTTTCCGATTTTGTCGCGTTCAAAAGCTGAACATTAGTTACTAAGCCACTTACCATTACTTCTCGTTCCCTTTATTTAATTTAGGGATCGTGCTCTGATCAAAGTAAAGATTCTAAAGTTGGGCGCGGCTTATGGGTATGCACTCAAGATCGATTTTTTTACGGCGCCATATTTGTTCAGTTTTGATACAGATTGTATGATTACAGTTTTGCAGTACTCGCGAAACTATATCGACAAATTGACAGATCCTTGACGTACAAATTTGAATTGACTTCAGTAAGCAAGGCATCAGCTTCAACATAAAACTACTATAAATCAGGGATAAATATATGTACATATATTTTTATCTGCTCCATTACTCTTGTGCTTTACTATTCGTGTTTTGGAATTGCTTCACGGAGAAATGTTTAATAAAAAAAATATGTGTGAAATTTCGCGCGGTAGAAGTGAAACTTTTGAATACCATCTGAGATCTGAACCTGAGGCAGTAATTAGAGCTCCAACTCAACGTGTACGCTATCCCCACTCGTCTTCGTTAGAATAGGGACCCAGCGGGCGCCCCACCACTCACTCTATCCCCACGCTTTTGGTGTCGCATTTTCGTTTCCTTGCTGAACCATTTTGCGTCCACCACGCGATTGGAAGTTTCACTTCAAAGGTGTTTAATAAGAAATATTTAATGTGTACTATTATGCTGTCCACTACAAATACATTTTGTAAAATTTATTATAAAATTAGATAAAGACTACAGACTGTTTAACAAAGAAAAATATCTGGGTTTCATACAAAAGTGTTAAGAATTTTCTGATGGCTATTCGACTCATCGAATTTTAAGCCAATCCAATTTCTGTATGTATTGGTATATTCCAGCGGAAAAAGTGCCTCCTGAGGATTTTATCGGGAGTACTAAGCCAATGGGCTGTTGGTATTCAGTAAGGCACATGGTTCTCCATCGAAAAATTTTTCAAGTTACCTGATTTACCAGGCTGCTACTTAGCAACTCCATTCATATTGTAAAAGAAGTCAACAACTGACATTGTTAGTAAAACATTCGATTGCATTTTTTGACTTAATAAGTTTATGTTTGAGTACTGTGGTCTCTTTTGTGAACGAATATATTAATAGAATGCACTGCATTATAATCATATATGTAATATCAACAAGAGTTTATATTTTAACTGACAATATGGAAGAATGCAGTGATATGCCTTTTGCGTAAAAAAGGTGACAAAATCATATGCGAAAATTACAGAGGGATAGCACTCTTGGATGTCTGTTTGGCATTCTTTTACAACGCTTCTCTTCTCTCTTTGTTTCGGACGTCACTTATACAACGACGTCCTCGGTTCGGGCCCCTAAATATACACCCGTATCTCTCGGTCTCACTTATTGGGACACGCTGTATATTTAAGAGGATCTGGACGTTCGCTTATGTACGTATTCTGCGTTGCATGTACGGTCTGGTCGGTGGAAGATTTATTCGTTGAAAAACCTTGAGCTTTCAGTCGCAGAAGGGTGGGCTCTACTACTACAATTGCTAAACGTTGATGAAATAATAATGCATAAACAAAATATAAGCGGACTCTATTACTTTAACTATATGTACATTAATTCAAACGGTTAAAATAAAACTGACTATATTTACAGAATATTTACAGGGAAATGAAAAGCGGTTCTCGCGGAGGCTCGTCGTAGGCTCGTCGTATGATCAAAGCTGAACTTTTACGGTGTTTCGGAGTATACGAAGTAGCAATAAAATATTCCGACTCCTAGACGAGCTTCGGTGAGAGACTTTCGTTGCAGCAACCAGGTTGCGATCTCGTTGGGGAACGCCGCTAGCTTATCCGTCACCATTAAATAATTATCTATCCCTCAGGCGCTCTCAGTTACCCAGGTGCAATCGATTTCTGCCGGTATGTCGTCTTGTTAATAGACCAAAGTCGCACAAGAGTGCCAAATCAATTTAACGTTCACTGGCAGGTCCCTAATTACTCAGTTTGAACACATTACTATTTAATGGGTACAGACAAGATAAGCCAGTCTGCTTGTGACTGGATAATGTTTAATTGGTGATATCTTTTACAATAACAGCAAGTAAACACCGGGCACTTACTCTAAATTTACAGGACGGTCACTATCAGTTTGTTCACACGGCGTAGTCGGAACGGTCGATCAGGTACTATTTCGGATGCGGCGGCCAGCATCATCTCGGATGCTGGGAGCACTGGCCCCAGCTGATGGCCGGACGATCAAGTATTGCCTTCTGCCTTCTGGAGCATCCACTTTTATAAGCTGGGAGGGAGGCTTCGGCGGCGGTTGATTTCGAGATTTCCTACGTGAGCGCTTGGTGTCGTGTGCAGAGATTAACTCGGGAATTCCGATTCTCTCGCGTGAAGTCCTTCGCATCTGGGGCGTGCTCATCTCGGACATCGGCACATGCGTATTCGGATGAATTAGTTCAGTATTTCTTTCGTATTTGATTTGCAGGTAGCGGTCTCGTCGAACAATAATTGCGGAATGCCACTCTAAGTTTGTTAGATCCCTATGTGCATTGTTACACTTTAGCGCACAGGAGCGCTAAAGAATGTCATTAGAGCATTCAAATGAATGTCATAAAAATTTATATTATGTATTGATAGTAGATAAATATTGTTTTAAACATGGGAGTGACTACTGAACAGTCCTACGGTTACTTTTAAATTTTGTTCCAGGACAGTCGACACAATATCAGTAAAATGACGTTTAAGTAATCTGTTATTGAAAGACACCGCCAACAATGTCGGTGGGTGTTCGGGTGTAGTATAGAGCTGCCATATTGTTCTCCTATGGCTACACGAGTTCTGTGCCCGCACGGGTCCGCATTTTTTGCTTGTTTCTACATCATCTTTTTGCCAAAAAATGCCTGTGTCTGGTGCGAAAGGGCAAGTAAGGGTCTATTTTGAAAAAGCGTTCTCTCAGCTTTAGTTTTTTTACACTTCCAAAATGCCAAATATTGGTTACATTCTGTAATGCGCATGCGGTCGGACTGTCGACTGTCCTGGAACAAAATTTAAAAGTAACCGTCGGACTGTTCAGTAGTCACTCCCTTTAAACATCCCGTAATCCACGAAAATAAATTTAACCTGCAAATGCTCACTGAATTAACAAATCGGACAGGTATATCGCAAAATACAGTGTAGACACATCGGAAGATGCTTTGCCATGGCCAGCAACGGAGTCATAATGACAAGAAAGGATTTCTCCAGTTTTTTGTGCAATCAGACAAGAGTTCAAATTTTTAGAATGGAACACATTTGTAAGTAGGTACAATATATTTGCCTTCTACAACTAAACACGATAATTTCGTAATCCACCATCCACCCACAACCTTCCAGTGCGTTTTATACACTCCATATGTTTGCGTAAGTAAAAAACCTTTTTATAAACAAAATTATTTATTGTATTAGACCACAGTATTACAGCCTGTTCAGTGATAACATATCTAGAAGATCTTCAATCATTCACTCGTCAGAAAGTTTTAGAAAAAATACCAAATAAGGATCTATTCCCAAACTATTTATTGTATTTCGCATATTACACATCGTGTTGTGGCTCTACAACTAATGAAACATAATCTACTTATACTTTATTTTATCTTTTATTTCCAATCACTTTTCGGTAATTATTTTTAATAAGTAACTAAACTTTTATAAACTACATAAATAAAAATTCAACGCAAAGCAGTAATTGTTCTTCTCAATATAAAAACAAAATAAATGTTACATCACGAAACTAGTTCAAATAGAACGAAAAACCTTACACAAACTAGAATTTATAAGAAATTTGCACGAAACACCAATCACAATAATGCACTGGCATCCACTGTGTGCCCACCAAACTCTCTTAACTGTCAAAATCTGTCCCTTTAAACGCAGATGCCTAGTAAAAGTACTACGAGTACCTAAGTATTAATTTATCTCTATAAGATGGGTTCTACAGTGGGTATTAGAACTTTTCTCTGTGTTCCATACTGCCAAGACTTGTTGCAATGTAACAAGATATGCAATTTTTTATTACTCAATAAATTTTATTAGTTTTTCTTTTATTAAAGTCTCTTTAACCTTTATCGGAATTTTATGTACTTCAAATCCGCAAAACATTCTTTCATAAATTAACAGAACGAATAAGCCCATTTCTTGTATTAAAATTTAGGCAATTTCTTTAGCATGACTTCCAAAGTGCATACGTCACTGATGACGTGCATAGACTAATTAATAGGTTCGACCGTAGTGTTGTGGTCCAAGGCAGTCACCTTCTTTTTTCACGATTTTCTGATCTCATTTCATTTACATATTTTTAAAATTCCGTTTAAGACAGGTCAGTACTTACTATTTTCACACCCGAGTTCTATAACTCACTTTCTTGATCAGCCTATCATTATAAAAATAAATACATAATAACAGTTATGTTGAAACGGGCGTTTCTGGCTCGTTTGCAAAAGGTTGGTGCCAAGATGTCAATTAAGAAATCCAAAATACACGTGTCAGATATACTAATGAAGAAAGATAAAAGTAAAACAAATTGCAGTTTGATAGTTCTGTTTACTTTTTGGCCACTCAGAGAATGCTGTTCGGTTTATAAATGGAATCACTTCAATAAATTTTTATTCTAATTTTATTATTTCTCGCAAACTCCAGAGATTCAAAAGCTTTTACTGTCGACTGAATGGCAACTCCTTTCAGCGAACAAAGAGTATTAGCTCAAGCAATTCAACATTGCGCTTGTATTTATTTGGTAGCTGCTATAAATAAGGAAAGTTCGAGAAGAGAATTAGGCTGATTGTTCTTAGAGGTTATGTAATCAAATTAGGTAAGAAATTCAGTCTCTGGATCCAACAAAAACTGTTCCGTTTTTTTACGCTCTGCATTATGAACTTGATCAAGTAAAACGGAAACTGTTTGTTCTAAAATAATACATGGCCATTTTTAGTTTAAAAGTGTATATTTTGCCCTTAAATTATTATTACGAATCAGTTTTGATGCTAATTTGAAAATGTTATTGCACAATGTGAAAGCATAAATTTTTAGTAGGAGAATAATTAGGGTTGATAGCTATCTGAGATTGATTATCTCAAAGACTATTAACTTTCGAGATGTGCAAGCTTATACATAATAGAAAGATAATTTGTTTGCAATAGAAAATAACTGTAACGATACACATAATAAAAGAAGTTATGGGGTTTTAATCTTTTTTTTATTTGACCATGTAACTGCTTATAGTATTCCAATTTTTTAATTATTAATTATTGCAGTGATTACTCCTAGATATTGTGTTGACCTTACCAAAATACCACAGCTTAAGCTTTATTCAATATGAAGATATCTATTTTTTTAAATTTCTCTACATCTGTCAAAACTTTCAAAGAAATGTCAATAACTTCAAAAGTATGCATTTTCCAAAAGTGTAATCAAATATAGGAAGTTCCATTTTAAAAAACGAAGTTAGAGGATGTGCAGAAGAAATGGGGCAATCTGTATAAATGCAACTAATTTAAAGGTATAGTTTATACAGTGTGTCCACGGATGGACTTAAGTAAAAACTTTTATTTTCAGTTTTTCGAAAAGTCATTCTTTATAATTTCTTTTGCTTGTTATATAAATACGATTCACGTTGAGAAACTTTGATTTTGTTGTACCGTGTGCGCAGAAAATACAAAAATGTATATTAGAAAAATTAAAAATTTTTGAAGCAAGCTATTTGAAGTCTCAGAATGAAACAGCTTAGAAGAAGAAATCGAAAAGCCAAATAAAGTTTTCCCGTAGAAGTTATACTTAGTTGCTAAGATATACCGGGTGTACGGTTAAAGTTGGCGACCAGCTATCTTAGGAACTATTCTTCCTACAGATTGCGGAAAAAAATCTTCTTACAAAAGTGATCATATAAATTCATCAAAAATATTTTTAGCTTTCAATTTTCCCTGCTAGAGGGCACAATTTTAAAAGAAAATCGACAATCCACATTTTCTTCAAAAATTCAAATGGAAATGTAGGTATCCATCTTTCTCAAAATCTCATCGTAATATCCAGCAAATTAGTTTAATAACGTTTTGATCTAACTTACGAAATAAGGGCTGGGTGGAGGAAAGAATTACCTTACACCAAAAATACCATGTCTCTGGATTGCTTGAACCAATTTTAATGAATTTGGTCTCGTTAGAAAAGAAATTTATAGCGTAATAGACATCTGCATTTACGCTTGAATTAAATTTTACGAGGGAGCCGCCAGATGGTGTTATTTCGAAACTTGCGAAAATGTCAAATTTTCTCAAAAACTGGAATGGTACATTTTTTATAACATGGAGTCATTACAAATGGAATTGAGAACAAAATGGCTCAAACCGGAAGTTGTTATCTTTTTTCAAACGGAAGTTATCATCAAGAATATGGTAATCAAATCTCAGCCCATAGGTAACAAATTTTTTCAAACATTTTTGAATGGAATGGTACATTTTCATAACATGCTGATGTTAGTACAAATTAGCATGAAGAATAGAATGCGGCAAACCGAAAGTTTCTATCTTTTTTCTAACGAAAGTTATGATCAAAAATGTTGTTTAATCACATTTTTTCATTGCATGGGTAATTTTAGGAAAAATGAAATTTTTTAAAGAATGTTAGGGCATTCTTGTATCTCTCATCAGACAGAATTATAAGAAATATTACAAACAAAAAGCACTCCATGGAAAATAAAAACAAATACCTGGTCATAATATTGTCACTAATTGTTAAGTTTAACTTAACTAAGTATTAATTATTAGTTAATTTAAATTCGATTTCAGTGTCTTTTCGCTAGAATTTATTATAACTTTTTAAATAATGTCTAGCTCTGTTGCTGAAGCGTATGACAAGCTCGCGGTGTTTTTCAAAATGAAGAAAATGCCGTTATTGCCTCCAGAGCCTTGGCAAGGCATTTGAGAAAAATTGAATATTTACTAAATTAAATTGATATTCATTTAGGTATTTAATTTTTCTCAAATTTACCCATGATGCAATGAGATATGATCAAACAGTATTTTTGATCACAACTCTCGTTTGAAAAAGATAGGAACTTTCGGTTTGCGGCATTCTGTTCTTTATGTTATGTGTACTAACAGCATGTTGTGAAAATGTACCATTCCATTAAAAAAAAATTGAGAAAATTTGGTACCTGTGCACTGGGATTTGATTAAACGATATTCTTGATGATAACTTCCATTTGATAAAGATAAAAACTTCCGGTTTGCGGCATATTGTTCTAAATTCTATGCGTAATGACAACATATTATACAAGATATACCATTCCATTTATAATTTTTGAGAAAATTTGACAATTTCGTAAGTTTCGAAATAACACCATCTGGCGGCTCCCTCGTAAAATTAAATTCAGATGTAAATGCAGATTTCTATTACGCTATAGATTCCCTTTCCAACAATACCATAGTCATTAAAATTGGTTCAAGCAATCAGGAGATATGGCATTTTTGATGTAAGGGAAATTTTTCCTTCCCCCACTCCTTATTTCATAAGCTAGATCAAAAAGTTATTAAACTAATTTGCAGGGTATTACGAGGAGATTTTGAGAAAGCTAAAGGATTCCTAAATTTCCATTTGAATTTTCGAAGAAAATGCAGATTGTCTATTTTCTTTTAAAGTTGTTCCCCCTAGCGGGGAAAACTGAAAGCTAAAAATATTTTTGATGAAGTTTTCATGGCCACTTTTATAGGAAGATTTTTTTCTGAAAGCTGTAGGATGAATAGTTCCTAAGATATAGCTGGTCGCCAACCTTAACTGGACACCCGGTATAAGTATAACTTCTATGGAAAAACTTTATTTGACTTTTAGATTTCTCCTTCTAGGCTGTATCATTTTGAGACTTCAAAAAGCTTGATTCTAAAATTTTTTATTTTACAAATATACATTTTTGTATTTTCTGCGCACCCTGTACAACAAAATCAATGTTTCTCAACGTGAATCGTATTTATATAACAAGCAAAAGAAATTATAAAGAATGACTTTTTCTCGAAAAACTGAAAATAAAAGTTTTTACAAGTATAGTTAAGTCCATCCCTGGACACACTGTATAATTATTTGTGCCATTTTTTTAAAATAATATTTTAATAATTTGTGAAATTGATGGCAATGTAAAACTTTTAATATCCCTGAAAATTATAAATTAATTTCACTAGATGCTGTATCACTCTATACTAACATTCTAATAAATCTAGCAATTACAATAATCAGAAAAAACTGGAATAAAATCGAACCATTCACCTCACTAACTTTAAATAATTTTATTACAGCAATTGAACTCGCATTAACCACAACATATTTCAAATTCAAAGACAAAATTTACAAGCAAACTTATGGCTGTGCTATGGAATCTCCAATATCAAGCACTATTGCCCAATTAGTTTTAGAAGATTTAGAAACCACAGTTATTCCCAAATTATCATTTAATTTACCTTTTTTTGTAAGATATGTAGATGATTGTCTTACTGCAATCCCTCTTGACAAAGAAAATGAAATTCTCGATCAATTCAATAATTATCATCCAAAATTGCAATTTACTATTGAAATTTCAAATAATAACCAAATTAACTTCTTAGACTTAACACTTTACAAAATTAATAATTCTACATATACAAACAGAATGGTATACTAAATCTACTTGGTCTGGCCGTTACATCCATTTTAACTCTAAACAACCCAATTGTCACAAAAAAAGTATTGTTACCTGCTTAGCTGACAGAGCAATTAAACTTTCAAGTCCACAATTCAGAAAATCTGCGTTAGACAAAACCATAAACTGTTTAATAAAAAATAACTACCCAAGAAATTTTATTGACAAAATTATAAAAAATAGACTAGATCAGTTTTATTACAACAATAATAATAATCGAAGCCAAAAAGAACCAAAAAATTACATCTCTTTACCATATATAAAAGGCATATCATATAGCATCAATAACTTATTCAAAAAACATAATTTTACAATTGCTCATAAAAAGCATAATAACTTACAATTTTTATATTCTCATTTAAAAACCCCAATTCCAAAACTAATGAAAACTCACCGTATACAAAATTAATTGTAATAACTGTAATAAAACATACATTGGGCAAACGAAAAATCATCTTGAAACTAGATTAAAACAACACACATACCAAAATAGTAATTCTGCTATCAGTAAGCACATTAAAAACACCAAACATGGTTTCGACTTTAACAACACTACCATTCTAGAACAAGAGAAAAATTTAAAGGCTAGACTCGTTTTGGAAATGCCACGCGGCGAAAGTCTCTTATGCTCACAATTCCCAGGCATCGCAAGGAAATATTTAAGAGATCTTTTTCCTACAACATAGCTGCCTGCATGAATAAGGTGAACCGCTTGAATTTGTCTCTTCCTTGCCATGTCTTCAGGAAAAACTTTCATCGGATCTTGCTTGATCATCAGTAGACCATTATGGTGTTTCTGCATAATATATGCTATTGATGTGTTTGACTTATGGGTTTGTGCTCCACTCTCTTTCTTCTTCTTCTTTTCTCCTTCGTCGTCTTCTTGGCAATTTCTACTGCTCTTCCTTCCCTTTCTTTTTCTGTTGTTATACTTATTCAGCTTGTCTTTTCATTTCATCTCATTCATATATTTCAAATATTTTGTAAAATTACCTACCTGCTAATAAGTGTAGTATAATTTAGTTAGGCCTGTATGGGAGATCAGACTTTGCATACTCTTTGCGGATGCAGATGTCTGAATGCTGGCCTTTTAGCACCAAAATTAATTTTTTCAATTTGTGTATCTTTATTTTCTGTATTTTTGGTGTTAATAAATGTATTATTATTATTATTATTATTATTATTATTATTATTATTATTATACACATCCAAAAGGACCAAAACTGTTTGAATGACAGATCTGACATTCAAAATTTAAGTCAAATTTATAAAAATATAATAACGTAAATCTTTTCTCTACCACTTGATTCTAAATTATTTACATTTCACCAAATCAAGTTTGCTAAATCTGTTCTCTACAACTTGATTCTAAATTATGTAATTTTATATAATTATTAGTGCCAATTTTTTTCTTTAAGTTTATAACTTTTGTGAATTTTTTGGCAAAATTGAAACTCCTTTTTGTAAAACACCAACGTTTCGCCTCCGTTAGGGGGCTTTATCAAGGTTTTATTAAAAATTGTATAAAGTATAAAAAAGTGACATTTTTTTTCTTAATAAAATTTGTAAATAAAAAATTAAGAAAAAAAATTTCACTTTTTTATACTTTATACAATTTTTAATAAAACCTTGATAAAGCCCCCTAACGGAGGCGAAACGTTGGTGTTTTACAAAAAGGAGTTTCAATTTTGCCAAAAAATTCACAAAAGTTATAAACCTAAATTATGTACCTTCATTTATTCCTCTCTCCTAGATTTTACCAAGTCCAGTGTGCTAAGTATATATTTTCTATTTTTAATCATAAGTTCATAGTTACTGTTATTTACAATTTTATTAAGAAAATTTTTTGTCACATTTTTATACGTTTTTTCAATAAAGTCTTGACAAAGTTCCCAACCGGCAACGAAACGTTGACATTTTATACAAATTGTTTTACATTGCCATCAATTTCACAAATTATTAAAATATTATTAAAGGTATAGACAACTAAAAATTACCTACTAGGGGTCCCTCATATATTTGTTTTCTCTAAAATGCACAATAAAGGCGCAAAACACCCTGTTTTTTAACATAATTATTTCTTGTTTACTATCAATTTTTAAAAGGATATTATTTGTACACAACTGAACTGTGTTTAGTTTTCAGAAATCTACAAAAAAATAAGACAAGAATGATGGGCGAATTATTTCATGAGCTATTTGTAAGTTTGATGCAAGTTTATAATATACTCGTATATGTTGGAGAATAAGCTAGACAAATGGGCAATCGTCTTTCTTTTCCGAACGCATACTGTTTGAGATACCTTTGGGGGTTGTTTTGCAGGTTCCTGACCCGGAGCGAGAGCTTGGAGCAATTTACCGGAAGCTACTACAATAACTACAGATTATATATAGCTACAATGTAACCCTGACATCTTTGGTAGATCTAACGGGTATTTCTCATTATTTACATGCCGTTGCTTCTTGCTGTGTTTGTGAGTCTCATAAATCGTCTTGATACCTTCTGTCTTCACTAGGTATTCTTTTGCGTGGTAGATTGCAAAATGAGCATAAAAAGAAAAGATTAAACATTTACGAATAAAGAGTAATTTAGTAAGATTAATCAACATGCTAAAGAGTGATAGGTACAGTAATTAAACTCGACACGTGTTTCGCTGACAACTCGACATCCTCGGAAGTATGAAGTTAAATAAAGCTAAAACTTACACTACGTTGCTTAAATACCTTCCCCCGCCTATAAATTCGTGTGGGTTTTTGTAGATAAAGACTTATATTCAACTCTCGAATTATGGGTATTATTAACTTGGATGAATTAAAACATGAACCGTTTCATCTCCGTTGTTAATAGTCAATGTAACTCGCTCGTTGAACGAATACCTACTATTATATTGCAACGAACTTTCCTTCGTGCGCCCTGGGACACAATCTACCCTAGGATGTTCAATCGCTCACTGCATTAGTGGAGGAGTGCCAATTTTCGCGGCACTAAATACATTCAGCCTGTGCGAATTTATGGTTTGAGCATTCACAGCACCCGTAGAATTTCAGAACAAGCCTTAATAATTAAGGTATAATAGGATAATTATTATCCTATTATACCTCTACAACCGATTCATTTATTAACGCATGTTTAATTATTATTGATAGCCTCACACCAAAAATTATACCGGCACTTACTTAGTGTACAACGGTAAATCACACCACGAAACGGAAGCCAGGTAGTCAGGTGCTTTCAATAGTTAAGGAAGTTATTCGGTTAGTGTCTGGCAGAGAAGCTCCTGGATCTCCGGTCCACAAGCGATTTTGTTAGTTTTTCCGTCATTCTTCGGAAACTACGGTTCGTATTCTCGACTCCTCCCATTAATCAACTCGGACGATGCATCGCGCGTCCTGTATGTCCTCTCTCTCTCTCTCTCTCTCCCTCTCTCTCTCTGACGCTTATGACTTACTTCCATATGTTTCTTTTTTCAGGTGCCGCGATCTTTTATTTGACGCAATAATTAACGCCAATCTAAGTTTATTAGATCTACAGGGCGTTCTAATTATGCATTGTTAAAATGTTTCCATCATCGCAATTTACGCAAAAAATTAAAAAAAACATCTTGTACCTATACAGAAGTCAATTTTTTACAAGCAGTTTATTATACACACTTTGTCACGCTGGTAGTAGAATGTTACCTAGCATTTTTCGCAAAACACCGCTTAGATATATGCAGATATCTGACGCACTCCAATTATTTTGGCAGGATATGCAAATTATTGATCATCAATATTAATGTTCCTTAAACCGATAGCTATAAATGCCACAAAACTGAACTGCAGGGAGAAGCTACAATATTAAATAATTAGATAGTGTGAAAGCAAAAGGACAAACGGAGAAAATAAATTCTCGAGAAAGCCATTTAAGACTCCCACTTAGGTATTTATTTTACATAACAGCACACGCAAGTGGAGACACAATTAAATCTGTCTCGGTAAAAAACGATATAATAATAACGCTTCCGTTTCAACCAATATTATTTTGACTCTCAGAAAAGAGCGGGCTCCGTGTGAAAATATTTGACTCACGTATTCCTTCCGCCCCTAAACAATGCAGAGGTGTAAGAGTAAATATTTATTTTCTCGGAAACTACCTCATCTTGTCTTTCTACTCTCCCTCAATCTCAAATTGAGCGTTACGTCAGGGTCATGTTTTGGTGCTAGCACCATATTATTTCCGCAGGTCAAGAAAAACTTCTCCAAAATAATAACTTGTATTGCACCGAAGAAGCTCATAAAGTAAATAATCTTTTTCTTCAAACGTCAGAAAAACATAACATTTCGCAACTGCATACCTACATGAACTTAAAATTCAACTTTACTGTCAAGGCAGTAAAAGCTACATTCACTGCCGCTTGTAAGGGACGATCATATCTAATAGTAGCAAAGAAGACAGTTGACAAATTTCTTTGTCAGAGATATCTGAATATTTTACAGTATATTTTGAGTCACAAACAATTCAAAATTTTAAAAAATCGTGTTTTTCTGACGTTTGAAGAAAATACACTGCCGGACAAAAAAAACCGGACACTCTCAGAATTACTATTTTAGTGAATAAAGAACAACGGACGGTTTGAAAAGCTATTTAACTATATTCTTTTCATCTTAACAATAAATAAAAAACAAGAAACAAAATGATTCGTCAAAAAAAACCTAACAAAAGTATTTCTTAGAGATCAACCTGTTAGTTAAGAACTTCAAAGGACAAACAAAAAAAATATTAAAAGGAAAAGCACACTAGTAGAACCAAATTAATAATGGGTGTTTGCCACCACGAACTCTTATTACTTCCCTTAAACGTTGTGGCATGCCCTAAATGAGGCTATCAATAGATTCTTGGGGTATTTGTTCACATTCTTCTTGAAGCGCCATTTAATGTTTCTGGTAGGGGTTGGCGACGTCTAATTCTTTTCCCAAGCTGATCCCACAGATGTTCAACGGGATTCAGGTCTGGATTATTGGCTGACCATGGGAGACATCCAATACCAACCTCTTCACGGTACTCGGTAACAATTCTTGCTGTGTGTGGGTGGGCGTTGTCATCCATGAACACAAAATTGTCCGTTATAAATGGCATATATGGTGTGAAATGGGGTTCCAGGCACTCAACAATGTATCGGTGTGCAGTCATTGTTCCATTCTAAATGAAAATCAATTCTGTGTGAGCCCTCAGAAATATTCCGGCCCACACCGTAATGCTACCACCATTGAAACTGGCCCTGGGAGATATACAACATTGACTGTACCGCTCCCCTGGTCTTCGCCACACCTTTTTACGTCCATCTGGTGACCTGACACTAAATCTTGACTCGTCCGAGAAGAGCACGTTTCTCCATTGATGTTCGTCCCAATTTACGTATTGCCGCGCAAATGCAAGTCGTGCTCTGCGATGTTCTACGGTCAAAAGGGGACCCGTAGCTGATGTTCTTTGAGTCAAACCATATTCATTTAGCCTTTTCCGAACTTTTCTGGCTGAAACTGCCACTCCTCGAACTTCGGCTAACCGTCCAGCAAGAATAGGTGATGGCAATGCTCGATCGGGCAGCGCAGCAACATGGAGAAAACGGACATCTTGATGGTTCGCAGTCCGTGGACGACCAGATCCGACCTTCTTTACAAACCCATGAGTTTCACGAAATCGCAAGAGTACATTTTGCACTGTGTTACGGGGTATATTCAGCAGTTGAGCAATATACCGCACTCTTCGGCCATCGTGGCTTAAAGCAACAATTTGTGAACAAATTTCGGGGTGCATTGTATGGAAAATGTTAAAAGCTGACATTTACAAATGAAATTTCACCAGAAAACTAATAGAAAATAGAGAGCAGCCCAATAAGGCAAAAGATTTTGATGTTTCAATAAAGATGCATAAAGAGTCAAAATGCTGATTTGGCTGTTTAGGCTTAAGAAAGGTCGAAAGGTGCAATATTCAGCTAAAACTTTCTTTTTCCTCACTAGTAGAGCAATCGTTAATTATTTGCGTAAGTTAAGTAACATAAAAATATTGTAGGGCCTCAAAATAAAAATAAAAACATGTGTCCGTTTTTTTTGTCCGGCAGTGTACTAATAAAGACCTGAGTTACCCAATATATGGATTACCTATCCTAACTAGGTATGTTTTTATTTTGTGTGGTTGTGATAGTCGTGCATGCGGAATTTCTTGTTTGACCGAACAATAATAAATTGCAGAGTGGATTTGTAGTACGTTCGGATCCTGACTGGGAAAGAAAGACAGGGACATTTTGCAGTTAATGCTAGATACTAGAGCCGGTGACAACGATATCGGCAGTGAAGGTAGATACAGCTTCCCGTGATGAGCATTTTCTCGGGTGAATTGAAGAAGTGATTCCAAATTTTCATCTGGTAAATGGAGATATAGAAGTCTCGGATTGGATTGAGGTATTAGATCGAACGAGAGAAATCTACGATTGGAGGCATTAGGCTTTACGCCGATTGGTAGGTGTTGCCACAAAATGGGGAGATAGCCTGAGTCCACAACCCAAGGATTGGAGGAAATGGAAGGAGGCATTACATAAAAAAATTTCGGGTGTGTTACGCTCTGGATTTCCGCTACGTCAGATGTTCTTCTTGTCCCTTTTCTTGTTAGTTGAATTTCTCGGTCAGCTGGCGAGCGTATTTTCACGTAGCTTACAATTTTACTGTCGACCTGGATGGACGTTTGAAGCATCGGATGTTTACGTTAAGTTTTGTAAGCCGTAATGACACTCATTTGTCGCGCAAAACTCTATAAACTGTGTCACGAAGATCTTGATGGTGGTAGACGACAAGAACTCAAATTTAAAATCTGATGGAAGGGAACTTTGGAAATTAAGTATTGCGCGCGAGGGTAATTGAGAGGTGGGACGGTGGTTTCAATCTTCGTTATGAAACAACTGTGGGTATGTGTAATTAGAGATCACAGCTGATAAGCAGATATTAAATAGTGCAGACAACGCGAAGAAAAATAAAGATTATTGAAAAAGTGAAAGTGAAAAAGATATTTAGAAAAAAATTGTTGAAGGCGAAGTACATCTGGAAGAATACGAAGAGAGTGACTTTATTGTAAAAAGGGTCAGCGAGAAGGAAAACGGTTTCAAAATCGAAAATTTAAACTGTGCTAAGTCGGAAAGGACTGTTAAATAATAATGAGAAACCAGAGGAAGATAGAATATTTGGAGCAGAAATTGAAAACGAAATACTGGGAGAACATACAGCACAGGAAATAATAGAAATAATTACAGGACTCAAGAACAACAAGAGTGTGGGTGAGAATGGAATTCAGTCGGTGATGTTGGAAGAAGGAGGAGAACAGATGCAGAAAAGGATATGTGAATTAATATTAAGGTTTTGGAAGGAAGAAAAAATGCCAGAGCACTGGAAAAGTTCAATTCTATGCCCAATACACAAAAAGGGAGATGTAAGCAAATGCGAAAATTATAGAGGAATTATAGCTCTGATGGATGTGGCGTACATGGTGTTGGTAATAACAGTAAGAAATTATTTAAGACAGTATACGAAAGGGAAGATAGGAGAATATCAATGGGGCTTTAAACAGGGAAGGTCTACAATCGACCAGATTTTCACACTTAAGCGGATCTTGTGTAACTGCTATGAGCAAAATCTGGGACTGCACATCCTCTTTATAGACTTCAAGCAAGCATATGACAGGGTAATTCGAAGCAAATTATTTGAAGCATTGCCAGAATTGGGAATACCAGAGAAGATCGTGAGACTGACCAAAATGACTGTGGAGGGTTCCCGAAACAGGTGACAGTTAACGGAGAGCTGTCAGAGCCTTTCGAAGTCAGGAGAGGACTAAGGCAAGGTGTGCTGGAAGTGGTAATGAGAGAGAGCGAGATATGGGGAATGGGGATTATTTATCATTCAAGAAACCAATGTATTGCATTTGCAGATGGCATGGTATTGATAACTAGATCTAAAAAGGAGTTGAAGAATGTCTTTGGAAAACTAAAGAAAATATCAAAAACATATGGGCTAGTTATAAATGAACAGAAAACAAAGTACATGGAAGTCAAGGGGAAGATAGACACAGATGCAGCAGAGGTTAAATTCCAAATAGAGGAAAATGAGGTATACTGTTTTGAAATGGTTGAAAGTTTTGAATATCTGGGGGTAACCATAACTAACAAAAAAGAGGAAAGTGTTAAAATAGAGAAGAGGATGTTGAAGGGAAGTAGAGTTTTGGGAGGGCTTATAAGGATGTTCAGATCTAAAGTGGCGTCAAGAGCAGCAAAAGTCAGAGTGTATAGAACGTTCATACGTCCAGTAGTGCTGTATGGAAGTGAAATGTGGGTTCTAAATAAGACAATGCAGAATAAGTTTGAAAATCGGGAGAGGAAAATCTTGAGGAAAATTTATGGAGACATAAGAACGGAGAATGGATTGTGGAGGCGAAGGACCAACGAAGATGTAATGAGGAAGTATGGATATCGCGCTATTTCTCAGGTTTTGAAAGCACAGAGAGTAAGGTGGCTGGGTCATGTACTCAGGATGCCCGAGAATATACATGCAAAAAAATATTGGGGGGGGGGGGGGGGGGCGCAGGTAGGAAAAGGAGGGGCAGACCAAAGAAAAAATTGTAAGAGGCTATGAAGGAAGACCTGAAACGGGAAGGGATTGAAAAATGAACCGAACTAGCTAAAAATAGGACAGAGTAGAGAAGGATTGTTGAGAAAATAGAAACCAGGGGAATAAGGGCTTGTAGTGTTGTGATATACGTATATATAAGTCGGAAATCAAGTGTTCGGATGAAATAAACAATAGCTGCAACGGGACAGTTACAGCAATCGTCAGACGTAATGGCGAGCAACAGAGATGTGCAGTTGAGTAATCCCCACTATTCACCCACTACGCTCTCGACCGGGATTGGTTTTCGGTGGACGCACGCAACTGTCAATGGCGCACGATTAACTTGATAATAAATTCATCCATAGTCTAGGGAACCTCGCGCCACTGCCTGAAACTAGGGCGTGGCCTTGCCTGCGCGGGTATTCGCCATCACGTTTGACGATTGCTGTAGTCTGACTGAAAATGAAAGTGTGTCAAAGAATAGTAGGAAGAGTACTATTTAAATTAATAAATTAATAAATTCGATGTACACAACGTTTGACGTTTGAATTTAATTAAGTAATAAATGCAAAAAATTGTCTGTTTTCGGCACATATATTAACGTGTTTACTAACCGAAATATGATAATGAACTGCTTTACATATCTCATAGGCTTTTTATAATCTCTTTACACAATGTGCATTGCCATTTAAATTACCCGATGGCTCTGGCAACTGACATTGACCGTGAAATCCGCCCACGGACGCGCGAACTGTAAAAGCACGGTTGTACTATTTACTATAAAAATACTACTACGTCGGCAGTTCAATCTGTAACTGTGCATCTGCCTAAAACATGTTGAATAAAAAAAGTCATTTGAAGCAGAAAAAATGTAGTTATGTGAATAATGGTATAACATCTATTAGCACAGACGGCAAAAGATTGAATAAGTAATGTTAATTTTCAGTGATAAAGCGACTCAGACAAGGTCGTGTATGGCGAACACGCACTTGAAAATCTGTCTCTGATATACTCAAAAGGAAGACGAATGGTTCCGCCAGCATGGAAATTTACATCATTCAACAATAAGAAGGCCTAGGAGAAAAATGAGAACAGATTATTTTTGTGATGGTTGATGCTGGCAGGTTCTATATACAGAGCGTTCGAACATTATGCGCCGTTTCATTTCAATGCATAAAGCACACAGTATAGCCACACAGTGAAACAGATATTGATGTTATCAAAATTCAAAACATAATGTTTAGATTTCGCTCTGTATAAGCATACTCCAAAAAGCGCAGTCACCAGTCTTGATTTTCATATTTCTGACAACACCCGGATAGACCGAGAGCTCGCGTGCAAAATACATAACCATCGGGAACAACATTTTTGACTTTCTGGGGAGAAAGGCCTTTTTATAACAATCATTTAACCACCCGTCTGCCTGCCTTAAGTTGTCAACTAACTGCGTGGGCGGCAACTGAAATGGGGTCAAAATGCAAAAATAGGTAACCATCGGAACAAACGTAATTTTTTAGTTATTTTCGGAAAGTTCTACATAAGCGAAATCAACACGGCAGACGCATTTTTCTTGTCAACTTTTTAGCGCAGACGCTCTAAAAGATACCGAAATTTCCGTTAAAATGTAACTATAAGGAACATGCTATTTAAATATGTTAATTGAAAGGTAATTGAACGTAGAATTCAAATATTCAAATAAATTTTTGGCAGACGGTCGCATAACGACAGCAGACGCCGTCAAAGTTGCAAATTACATCTCATTTTAGTGCCCAAGATCTTACGCGCTTGAGTGACGCGCACGGTGACATATTAAAAACCTAAAAAATTGATAGGCAGGAACAACAAAATTTAGGGTTTGTGGTTATAAACGTTCTTATTTATTACACAAACATTTATTGCATTTATTAATAACAATAATGGGGACAAATTTAGGAACCTTAATACGTACATTATTTTATTCACAACTTATATGCATAGCCCGATTGGAAGGCAATCAGGGAAAATAAGGAACAAAACGTGTATTCTAGAAGTCATTCTTTTACTTTTACATATTAATTTTATAAATAAAATAAATTTTATTCTTCCGCTTAGGTATAGGCACGAAGTAGGTAACAAGAAGGGTATTCTAAATAACATGAATAAAATAATTAAATAGTATTTAAAATAAAAACGGAAGGCTGTCATAAAGCATTTTTATAAAAATATTTTTTACTTTTTCATTATATTTCTTCATCAGTAGATGATAAGTAAACGTCGTCTTCGTTTTTTTCTATTGGTACTTCGTTTGGTTGGGGTTCCTTTAAGCATATTTCTTCAACACATGTTGGTGTCTGTCGACCCTTAAATCATTGAGGCTATAGTTTGCCATCAATTAGAAATTAGAACCCAACCGTGTTCCAGAGAAGAATAAAATGACTGTTCTTTTAAGGTTAACGCAAATTTGATTTACCCTTTTCAATTTGCATAATGGAACGTCTTTACATGGTGGTAATAGACTACCATCAATTTTTTTCTTTCCTTCTAAAGGTTCTCTCGACTTTTTTGGTTTGTAGCAGTCCTTAAAAATATGAAACCGCGATTCGTTGTTATTATTACTGTGTTTTCTGCTGCATTTTGCATAGAAAATCTTTCATTTCTCTAATTTGGTCCTCACTTAAACTATTACTTTTTCCAAATGAACTAAAAGCTTTTTGAGCCACTTCATCTTTTTCTAATAAGTTGAAAGGCCTTATCTTACCTTTTCTAAAAAAAGCTGGAGTATAGTCGCATCCTGTGAAACTATGAAATGCTTGCAAAGCTTTGCATAAATCTGGCCCTAAAGACTGCGCTATGGTGTTAACATTAATTTGTCTCAACGTATTTTTTGATTTTATTTCTACTTCTACCCACATAGATATGTTTTCTGGAAGATTATGAATGTTTCCTAGAACATCTATAGGTAGGTATCTGAAGTTTTTATTATAACTTTTGACTTTTAGATGGCATTCTTGATAAGTGGTAGACAATTCTCTGCTATCAGCTTCCTCGTGTGTACAAATCAAATTCTCGTCTATGTCTCCTTCTACACTTTAGAAATTATAGCAAATACTTCACAATTAAGGTACCTACAAATATTTATTATGCAAAATGGGTGCATGAAATGGTAATTATAAAACATCTTTAGTAAAATTTATCTGTAAGAATTGGCAGAACGATTGTTATGCACACATTTTGCATAACAATTTTTTGTACGTTAATAATTATTGTGAAGTATTTGCTATAAGTTCTATAGTGTAGAAGGGTGCATTTATAGACATAGACGAGAATTTGATTTGTACACCCGAGGAAGCTGATAGCAGAATTATTGTCTACCACTTATCTCAAATGCCATCTAATAGTCAAAAGTTATAATAAAAACCTCAGATACAGATGTTTTAATTATTATTCTATGAAACATTCATAATCTTCCAGAAAACATATCTATGTGGTTGGAAGTATGAATACAATCGAAAAATACGTTGAGACATATTAATGTTAACACCATAGCGCAGTCTTTAAGGCCAGATTTATGCAAAGCTTTGCCAGCATTTCATAGTTTCACAGGATGCAACTATACTTCAGCTTTTTTCTAGAAAACGTAAGATAAGGCGGAGGATAAGGCCTTTCAACTTATTAGAAAAATATGTAGTGGCTCAAAAAGCTTTCATCAGTTCATTTGGAATAAGTAATAGTTTAACTGAGGACCAAATTAGAGAAATTGAAGACTTTCTATGCAAAATGCAACAGAAAACATAGTAATAATATCAAAACGAAGCGCGGTTTCAAATTTTTATGGACTGCTACAAACCAAAAAAGTCGGAAAAACCTTTAGAAGGATTGCAAAAATATGATGGCAATCTATTACCACCATGTAAAGACGTTCTAATATGCAAATTCAAAAGGGTAAATCAAATTTGCGTTAACCTTAAAAGAACAGTCATTTTATTCTTCTCTGGAACACGGTTGGGTTCTAATTTCTAATTGATGGCAAACTACAGCCTCAATGATTTAAGGGTCGACAGACACCAACATGTGTTGAAGAAATATGCTTAGAGGAACCCCAACCAAACGAAGTACCAATAGAAAAAAACGAAGACGACGTTTACTTATCATCTACTGATGAAGAAATATAATGAAAAAGTAAAAAATATTTTTATAAAAATGCTTTATGACAGCCTTTTGTTTTTACTTTAAATAATATTTAATAATTTTATTCATGTTATTTAGAATACCATTCTTGTTACGTACTTCGTACCTATACCTAAGCCGAAGAATAAAATTTATTTTATTTATATAATATGTAAAAGTAAAAGAATGACTTCTAGAATACATGTTTTGTCCCTTATTTTCCTTGATTGCGTTCCTATCGGGCTAAGTTGTGAATAGAATAATGTACGTATTAAGGTTCCTAAATTTGTTCCTATTATTGTTATTAATAGATACAATAAATGTTTGTGTAATAAATAAGAACGTTTATAACCACAAACCCTAAATTTTGTTGTTCCTGCCTATCAGTTTTTTAGGTTTTTAATATGTGACCGTGCGCGTCACTCAAGCGCATAAGATCTTGGGCACTAAAATGAGATGCAATTTGCAACTTTGACGGCGTCTCCTGTCGTTATGCGACCATCTTCCAAAAATTTATTTGAATATTTGAATTCTGCGTTTACTTACCTTTCAATTGACATATTTAAATAGCATGTTCCTTATAGTTACATTTTAACGGAAATTTCGGTACCTTTGAGAGCGTCTGCGCTAAAAAGTTGACAAGAAAAATGCGTCTGCCGTGTTGATTTCGCTTATGTAGAACTTTCCGAAAATAACTGTAAAAAAAAATACGTTTGGTCCGATGGTTACCTATTGTTGCATTTTGACCCCTTTTCAGTTGCCGCCCCCGCAGTTAGTTGACAACTTAAAGCCGGCAGACGGGTGGTTAAATGATTTTTATAAAAAGGACTTTCACCCCAGAAAGTCAAAAATTTTGTTCCCGATGGTTATGTATTTTGCACGCGAGCTCTCGGTCTAGGAGTAATAGAGCCGCCAAGTAACTATAATTTTGAAATTCCTAGGATAAAATAAAAAACTCGTCTACAGCTCGTGCTTTAAACTTTCATCCTCGTTAATAATAGCCATAACTCGAGAGTGGAATATTGTACTTTATCTGCAAGAACTCGTAACAAGTTGCACTTTTACGGCCACATTTAGACTCCTAAGATAAACGTACAAAACAAGAACGTTGTCGCATAGAAACTTATAATACATACATGTTTTCTGTCAAAATAAAATAATTTTCAACTTATAATTAATAATCTAATTTTATTAAATACGCAATTTTATTTTAGAAAACCATTCATTTCACGTTACAAATGGCATTCGCAGCGTAAAATATTACGAAATCCATGAAAACATTGTTAAAAATGGAATTTTCCTACCCACTTCTAACTGTAAACGCTCGTCTAAATAAGGCAAACATTACAAATTTACGGCTAAAATAAGATTCGAGGGTGTCTAATCATATTATTTAAGTCAAAAAACCTACCCTAATTGCTCCAAATAAAAAAATGTTTTCGGTATGTCACATTTTCATTAGGCTTCATACTAAAGCATTTTTTATTTAAAGTGTTATATCTATAACGTTAGATACCTAACGGTTCGCGGATGCTGTAAGGTAACTTACTTATTTACAATTTCTTAAAACTAGCAAAACTGCAGACACTCCCTTACTTATAAAAATACTCCCTGAACACATTAATTCGGCCAATCGTGTTAAACATTCCAATTTCATTCGTCCGAGCAGAAGGATGATTATCTTATGCGACGGTTACAAAACAGAAATGTGATACCCTAATTAAAACTCTAATTTTTCAAAACTTGGGCTTGTACCTGTCACACTTAACCAGACAATTTTAAAGAGATACGGCGTCTTAGCGACGCCACAGACTAGACACTCGACCATCTCACAATCACAAACATCCCTTGCAGACGGCCACACACACACGCATAATATACCTACTTAGAAATACCACCCAGAATAATTATCCATACACTTCCAAATAATTCCTAAAATATAAAATCCTAACATTTTACCTTCACTGTGTCTTATAGTTTTTCACTTTGGTGCACCGCCACTCGCGCCGCCATATGGAATAAACGACTGCAAAAACATGTTTCGCTGTATTATTTTCTTTCAGGTGGGCCCTAATACCAAAATAGCTATTATAAATTTTATAGAAGGGGTCATTTCCTGCAACTTTTATCTTAAACTTTCTTTGGTTCCTGTAATAGTCTTCAATCTGCAGTGGTTTCTACTCACATATTACACCGGGTGATAAAGCAAACGAATATCAGCGTTTGAAAAGCAGCAAGAATTGACGTATTTTAGTCAGAATCACCAAAGATCATCATCATCATAAAGTTTTCAGTCCGAAGACTGGTTGGACGTGAACCTACGCATTTCCCCAAAAGTTGAACATTGAGAGCAGTAGCCTAATCTGGGCCTACCCCTACCTCTTTTTATTCCTATCTCTAACTCTAGTGTGTCGCGAACTAATCCTTCGTGCCTCAGAAGGTGTCCTACCATCGTATCTCTCCTATTCTTTAGCGTCTGCCATAAATTTCGCTTTTATCCACCTGTTTCTAATACCTCCATGTTTCTAAACTTATCTTCATCATGATCTTCATTATGCGCCTGTAGCACCACATTTCAAACGCTTCTAATTTTTTCCGATCCGCTTCTCCTACCGTCCAACTTTCGCAACCGTACAATGCCGTACTCCATACATACGTTTTAAGAGCCTCTTCCGAGTTTCTACATTAACCATTCCCGAGCATAACAGTAAGTTGTTTCTTTTTGTTAAATGCAACTCGGCCCTGGGGTATTGTTTTATATCTCTGGAGCTCCTACCATCGCAAATTATTTTACTTCCTAAATAGCAGAAATCTGAGACTTCCTCTATCTTCTCGTTTCAGATTTTTATTTTAGTCTTAGTCATATTTTCACGCCCCCCGTCCCCACACATACCAAAATACCAAAGTCTTGGTTTTCTTTTTGTTGAACTTCATACCATAGTCCTCCGTCAAAACTTCTTCCATTTCGTCCAGAGCCCTTCCTAGTTCTTTTTTGCATGCTAATACTGCTATATCATCCGCGGATCTGAGCATACAAACAGAAAATGTGGAAGAGGCATTAGCCTTTTATGAAGCGAAAAAAATGATAATACGTTTTCTGCTTCCGTAAATAGGTGTCGGTCATCCTGGACCATTAAAACGTACCAGACTCTGCACTAGGGTATTTACTACAAATACACACATTAGGGGAAATTAATATAAAAATTTAATTTGATCAAAAACACATTAATTTGCAAGATCTTTTAAAAATGGTGACCATGGCACACTTCAAATGCTATTAGCTACTTACATGAAATATATAATTATCAATCTCACGGAACGTAACATTTAATTCCAGACTATTCTAAAACGCTTTATTTGCCAAATTTGAAACGGAAATCAACTGCTGAGGTCGACAATTTAGGTGGCAATAAAGGTCACCTAGTATGTATACTACGTTCCACGATTAGGGTATAATTTTATATATTGCATTTTCACTCTCCATGAACAATAATTATATGAAAATATTTGAAATAAGAATACGCATGTGTTGCCAAACACAAATATGATGAACATACAAAGTTATATTAAAAATTCGAATATGAAAAGGGTACAGCCTGGACAATGATTTCTCGTGGGTACTTAACGACCTTACTATTGGTTTTGGGTTATTTTACTTTACGATTTATTGTGTAACATGGAAAGTATTTGAAAACGCATTTTAAAGTTTTATGCTTTATTTCAGCTAATTTGTGGACCCTTCTTTAAAATAATATGATTGACGTAAAGCTTTTTTAAAACGGTAAGACGAATCAGGTGCTCTTTGGATGTTCCAGTTGTAACGATCTGTCCTGATCTGATTTGACCTAACTTACTCTGACAAGTGTACGTAGAAACGTAGAAACAGTACTTATTTCGCCTTCTACTGTTGTAGGCCTTTACGTGATACTAGGTTCTACATACAGCTCCTTTATTTTTGATTTTCTCGTAATATTATTTTTATGTCATGATTCGGCAGTTCACGATACAGGTCTTCTAGTCATGCAATTCAACTTTTCATCTTGATCTCTTTTATTGATTGAAGCGTGGATGTTTATTAAACTAATCTTCCTATGTTTACTGCTGAATCTTACATAGCTCATCCCATCTGGTACGGGCTGGAACTCCATCACATTTTTTCCAACATGAGGACGTTAAGTTCATTCCAGTGAATATATGCCAGAAGTTCGTAGTATTTAACTATGTACAAATCTATATATAATTGATGTTACTTACCTAGTTAACTGGAAAATGTTTCGGCTTTATTAATTTTCAATTATCAGGAAATTATAACATTTACTCGGGTCTTCATTAAAAATGAAGTCACAGACTAACATAAATTAAAGTTACGAAACAATGTAGTACCTAATTAAAAATAGTAGGTCGTCATTTTTCGTAAATAACAGTGTTTCCAACTGGTACTGATAACTGGCACTAATTTATTGAAAGATAATGTAGACGACAATAGCCCACAAACTCATTAAATACACATGCAAAATGTGGAAATTTATGGTAGCCTTTGTAATTATTAAGCTTCTGCAATAAATGAAAAGAAATTAATATTTCCTAAGTTTTGTAATGTGTTTGGATGTGTTACCCACTTAATATGTAGCTTCATACTAAAAATGCAAAACGAACATTATATCTTGACCACAAATATTTGGGAACCTGTTTTGCTCAGGTGTTTTTCAGTTTTGTTGAAAAAACTAGACAAACAAGTTAAGAGACCCTTGAGATGTTATTTAATATGATATTTATTATATATGTTGTGCATTATTTGTACAGCAGTATCTAATTCGATTTCCTTCCTTTCTATACTTGCAGTATGATTTAATACAGTAAGTGTTGCGAACAACAAACTCAAATTATCCACTACAAGAGTTGCAGGATTTGATGACCTGCAGACCATACTTATACAGCTAGACAAGAATCAACTACACTCAAGAAAATAAGAATTAATTAAGGAGTTCAAAACATTCAAGAACTTTGTAACAAATAAAGTGAAAGCAGTAAAAAGGAATTTCATCTAAAATGAGATTGAGAAATCACGAAGAAAAATAAGAATATATTGAAAGGTTACCAATGAGCTCATTAAGATAAAGAAAATTCAAAATATAAAAATAAAGAGCGTAAAGTCACTAGACTTAGTACTGACGATAGCAGAATTAAATACACACTTACTATGCAGAAATAGCCCTCAATCTAAGAAAACATCTCGATCAACAAGATACACACCAAATAAAGAATGACGAGGGAAAAAACAATATTCATGAAACCGGTCACGAATGAAGAAATGGAAAACATACTCAACAACCTTCCGCTGCAATCTTCACCAGGCCCAGATAACATAACTGTTCAAAATATATATAATAAAATTTCTAAATGAAATCATAGAAACAGAAACATATCCAACATCATTTAAAGAAGCCTTATAATAATACCGATCTATAAATCAGGACCAAGAGACCAGCCAGGAAATTATCGTTCCATAGCCCTACTAAATATTTTAGGAAAAATCGCTGAAAAGATAATTAAGGAAAGAATAGCAACTTTTACAGAAGCAGAAAAAGGATTTGATAAGCAACAATTTGGATTTCTGACTAGCAGTAACACTCAAGCAGCATCAGTTGAACTTTTTGATGAAATTATATAAAAACTTAAATGATTCCAAATACGTAGTAGCTACAATTGTAGACCTTAAAGAGCCTCAATTCTGCTAGAACATCTAGAATCAGTAGTAGGGAAATGAGAGCCTCAGGCCACATCTTTTGCCAACCCAAAACTCCAGCAACCAAAATCCCTGTTAGTGTCTTCAGCAGCGGCAGCAGCCTCTGGTTCTGTTGCCAACTCCAAAACGCAAAAATCCCTGGTAATGTCTTCAGCAACGACATCTGCCATTGGTTGTGGCTCAGGCGCCTGCGCCGGGGCTTAAAAAGTGCGCGTGTTGCTCATTGTTGCGCAATGGAAGAATGTTCTGGAAATGCTGATGCAATAGTACGCAGATGTTGCAGAATTAATGTTTTTTCTCGGAAATTCCAACGTTTGTGACACAAGCAAGAATAGAAAGAGGAAAAACCCCTCTATGTAGATGCAGCTTAGATGCGGCAGTACGTAAACGTCTTGTTGGTGGATTGGTATGCGAATTTCGTCATTGGCATTGAATGTTGTTGTTGACACGAACGGCTGATGTAACAGACAGACAGATAGACAGACAGGCAGGCAGGCAGGCAGGCAGGCAGACAGACAGACAGACACAGACAGACAGACACACACAGACAGACAGACAGACAGACAGACAGACATACAGACAGACAGAGAGACAGACAGAGAGACAGACAGAGAGACAGAGAGACAGACAGACAGACAGACAGACAGACAGACAGACAGACAGACAGACAGACAGACAGACAGACAGACAGACAGACAGACAGACAGACAGACAGACAGACAGACAGACAGACAGACAGACAGACAGACAGACAGACAGACAGACAGACAGACAGACAGACAGACAGACAGACAGACAGACAGACAGACAGACAGACAGACAGACAGACAGACAGACAGACAGACAGACAGACAGACAGACAGACAGACAGACAGACAGACAGACAGACAGACAGACAGACAGACAGACAGACAGACAGACAGACAGACAGACAGACAGACAGACAGACAGACAGACAGACAGACAGACAGACAGACAGACAGACAGACAGACAGACAGACAGACAGACAGACAGACAGACAGACAGACAGACAGACAGACAGACAGACAGACAGACAGACAGACAGACAGACAGACAGACAGACAGACAGACAGACAGACAGACAGACAGACAGACAGACAGACAGACAGACAGACAGACAGACAGACAGACAGACAGACAGACAGACAGACAGACAGACAGACAGACAGACAGACAGACAGACAGACAGACAGACAGACAGACAGACAGACAGACAGACAGACAGACAGACAGACAGACAGACAGACAGACAGACAGACAGACAGACAGACAGACAGACAGACAGACAGACAGACAGACAGACAGACAGACAGACAGACAGACAGACAGACAGACAGACAGACAGACAGACAGACAGACAGACAGACAGACAGACAGACAGACAGACAGACAGACAGACAGACAGACAGACAGACAGACAGACAGACAGACAGACAGACAGACAGACAGACAGACAGACAGACAGACAGACAGACAGACATCTGATGAGAATTCTGAAGTAGGAGAATAACTATAGATTCCTATTTGTCTCATCGAGCTGGTTAATTTGATACCCTCCATGACCTAAGTGGGCGGGGCAAGGGGTGTGTGCAGTGGGCCCTAATCTACATGCGTTCTATATTACCGACATTCAATTTGCACTTTCCAGTAAGTGTAACAGAAATCTACATGTGTTCTATATTACCGACACTCAATTAGTACTTCCAGCACTCACCAGATGGTTCCCACACGTGTCCGAAACGCATTAAGATAACAAGTAATTTCAAAACATAGTACGTATCAAAATAAACAAACTGACGAATGTTCTAGAATGTTATTTTATTGTAATAATACAAACAAATAAACGGGTCACCTTGTAGTGTCTACAACGTAGTATGTGCATATACAGAACGTGGGAGCAAACCTAAACAAACATAATCCTGTCGGCGAGTTGAAAGGTTTTTTACCCATAATAAAAACAATTATAACATCTCTTATCGGCGGCGAACGTGCTTTTTTCTTAAACTTTGATATCAATATTTATTTAGTATAAACAATTGCAACCATTGGAATTTCCGAGAAACTTCTGTTTACAATCCTAAGTATATATGGATGATTTAAAAGACGGGCATGTAGGCATCCGATTAGCTCAGTTGGTTGGAGCGAGGGCTCCGGTGCGCGGGGACCCGGGTTCGACTCCCGGTCGGCGTCATTTCCAGAACGTTTGCGAAAACCCCGGCGCAGGCGCCTGGGTCACATCCAAAGGCATCTAGCAGTAGTTGAACCTTACCACCCACAACCACACCCATTGGATGCCGCCCACAACCTCTATCATTGGCTGTTGCCCCGCCCACTCTCATAGAGCCCCGGCGCAGGCGCCTGAGCCACAACCAAAGGCCCCAAAGACACCAGAGGCAGAAGTCGTTGCTGAAGACATTACTCGAGGACTCCTTCAGCGTAGAAGGGGAAAAAACATTAATTCTGCAACATCTGCGTACTATTGCATCAGCATTTCCAGAACATTCTTCCATTGCGCAACAATGAGCAACACGCGCACTTTTTAAGCCCCGGCGCAGGCGCCTGAGCCACAACCAATGGCAGATGTCGTTGCTGAAGACATTACCAGGGATTTTTGCGTTTTGGAGTTGGCAACAGAACCAGAGGCTGCTGCCGCTGCTGAAGACACTAACAGGGATTTTGGTTGCTGGAGTTTTGGGTTGGCAACAGATGTGGCCTGAGGCTCTCATTTCCCTACTACTAGAATCACTTGGAATAAGAGGAAAAGCGAACAAGCTTATACAGTCTCACTTGTCTTACTTCTTAAAAATGAAAAATAATATGGTCTTACAGAACCATAATTCATAGCTTAGTAAATTTTGTCACTTACTGCTTATTACATCCATCAGTCGTGTTACTCGATATTCGGTAACGCCAGTATTAATCTCATGTCCAAATAGCATGTTATAGCATATTAGGTACATTATATATTAGTATTTTTTTGCATAATGCAGTTAGTTATTTATATGTATATTGTTTACGTACTGGTTAAGCAGAATAGCTGTTAGCTAGGTTTCGCCAGAAATAAAGACGTTTATTATTATATTTTAGATCCATATTTTCTTTTCATGCTTGTGTCTTTAACAAATATTATGGATGATTATTATACTGATTGCCTCGTAAAATGGTTATTCAACTACTTTTGTGCCGATCATTCTAAACCATTTGATTGCTTATGCCATAATATATTACTGGTTATTCCTTACTTTGCTGGATTCCGACAGTGCATTATCACATGGAACCAAGAGTCGTCGAGTGTCAGAGGGCTCTATCTCCGTGTCTGACCTTTATCCTTGTTTAAGGATGACACCCAATCGTTCTGTTAGTTTTCACCAATGACAGAATTATAGATAAATTTCTTTTTAAGATGTAGGGGCGACAGTTTTCTGATGTAGGGGAGACGGTTTTCTATCTTCTGATTGCTCTCTTGACCTGTGCTCAATCAACCTCATTACCTTCCAATATTTTTAGTGTTTTAGTGAGTTCTGTATTTTCTCTTGTCCTCGTTTTCCTTTTTAAATGGTTTTATTTAGCTTGCCTTGTTTGTTTGTTTGTTTGTTTGTTTGTTTATTTGTTTATTTGTTTATTTGTTTGTTTGTTTGTTTGTTTGTTTGTTTGTTTGGTTGTTTGTTTGTTTGTTTGTTTTTTTTTGTGGGTCAAATCTAGTAATTGAAATTTTACTCCCTTCCTGTCAAGCTTCCTGTTGACCGATTGATCTGGAATTTAGTACACACCTTTAGTTGTGATGACAATACAATTATGTATATTCAGTATCATTGTAAATTCAAGATGGCCGCTGGCACAAAATGGCGGTTTAGATATTTTTTCTCAACCCCCTCAATATGGGTATCGAATGAAAGGGCTTAACTAGTAGAATACAAAAATGGAGATGAATGCAAATATTTTTTATTAAATTTGGGTTTTTATGTTCTTATTAATATCTGTAATAAAAAAGTTCTCTCTTTTCACATATTTCCATCCAGGAAAGCAAGTGTTATCGTTTCCGAGCCCCATTAGCGGCAGTATAGTCATTAATGTTTGAGCAGTTTAGTAGGCCAAAATTATTCTAGATGTTTTCATATTACATATATATGTATAATGTAATGTGGGTTTGTGGGGAATATAATTTTAGTTGTGTCAATATTATTGAGTGTCTATTTCAAGAGAGGGAGAGATGCTTAGTAATTTCAAGGACTTCATTCTATTTATGTTATAAAGATATGCAGCCCCTATAACTTTGGCTGTAGAAAGATAAACATTACATTATTTACGCAGTTATATAATGTACATAGCAAATGCTTATTTTACAATTGGAAGTTATTTATTTACTAAGTTCGTTTGGCCGATAACGTAGTCGGAAATTTGGAAAGATATGGTCAGAATTGAAATTCAGAATGCAATAATTTGTCCTCCCAATACAGCATGTTTCACTTCAGCTAAAAGTGAGGAAAAACGTTTTTCTCTTGTGGAAAACGAAGAAGAGAAGAGAACTGCGTTAATCAATAGTTTACCATTTAAAACAAATTCGGCAACTATCGTTTTCTCGATCAGAGACTTCATTTCTTCAGAATTAAATTCGGAACCTGCAATCGCTTTGAAAGGCAATATTTAAATGGCAGACTCTAACGTACCAGTTCGGAAAGTTAAATAGGGATTTTGACAAGTGCAAACACGCTGATTTCGCCTCCACTTTTTTCAAGGCTCAGCCTTCGACACGGAGATCCAACGACTTTATAAGAATGTCTCGCCTTTCAATTCTATCGCCTTGTCCTTCTTGTCAGCTCTCAAAACTAAACTGACAATCCCGGCCTCTAGTCCTTTTATACCATCTGATGAAGAATATTCTAGGCATCGTAGCTTCCAGACATCGAAGGTTCTAGTCACCGGCCAGTCTCGAGATATTCAACTCATAAAATCATGGTCAACGTTTTAAGGAGCAGCTCAGGTCTGTTTATATAACAGAGGATTGAATCACATTCTCGTACAACCCCATGGGCATTTGGGGTTTACTCTGGTAACAATATTTTAGGGAGTGCCTCCGTAGCCGGCGCCGGCCTTGCGTAAGTATAGTTGCCGGCGCGCTTCTATTTGGGAACGAAAAAGACTGATACAACGCATTTTAAACAGACCCCTTAACTGCCCTCTCGCACCAGACACACGCATTTTTTTGCAAAAAAGATAATGTAAAAACACGAGAGAAATAACTAACCTATATGGGAGCCGATCCCACCCGGTCCGAGAATACCAAACTACCAGTTCTATGCGATACCTACCTACCTGCCGTTACTGCTGGATGCGTTACAACTAACAAGGTACTTAAACTGCCCTATTATTAATTCGTAAACTGGCACGGCCGTCCGAAGTTATGGAAACCGGCTCCGGCAACAATATATCTATAAAACTGTAGCCGGCGCCGGTTACGGAGGCACTACCAATATTTTAAGTAGTAGTATCACAAGATAATAAGAATTGAAAATAATTCGGCAGCTTTTCGAAAACTCGTTGACACACAATAGTCACGACACCCCGGACTGGAGGGGGTAATGCCGAATGGCAGCGAGTTTGACAAGCAAAACTGGAGAATTGTTTTCTATTTATGTGATATTTGAGAGTATTATTTTTTAACCCAAACTTTTGATGGAACCACAACAGTGGCGGCGCTAGACTTTTAAAATAGGTGGGCGGATGCCGGCAAAAGAAAATAATTTGGTGGCGGGCAGTGGACAAAGTTGTCAAAAAACAAATTGTGCATCTATTTAAAAAACAAATTGTGCATTTACCATTTTTACCAACAAATTAAGACCGAGATTAAAACACATGCAATACTATACATTCATTAAAATTATATTATCCTGCAACATACACATCATTCATACATAAACTGAACTTAACTATGGTTATATAAGTAATAGTTTACAGGCAGGGCTTACAGGGTTAACAAAATAAAATGTAATTTATTCTTATTTTATAAATAGCAAAACTGCCTATACATACTTTACTAGTTTGTAGCACACGTAAGCACGTAACCACAGACTATATAAACAAACAGACATCCAGTGTTGCCAACCCCAGTCGCAAATATTTCGGAAGCTTGTTGCCAAATTTCGGTAGATTTCGGTAGATTCGGTTTTAAACAGGAAAGCAATGAATTTTAAATAAAGCTATTGCCGCAAAGGTGCCGCCGAATCGCGGCGCTCGGCGGCTTCGTTTTGTTTTGGTTATTGGTTCTAGGTTTTTTTGCATAACTATAATATACCGCTGCAATAAAATGATACCATACGAGTTCCCAAAGAAGAGAGGAAAAAAGCAAAGGCGTTACGAATTATGATATGTGCGCAATTTCCGGTTATTTCTTAATTGCATAATTAAGAAATGACATTTCGGTAGAATTATGCATCGTTCCGGTAGATCGGTAGACAACATATAAAATCGGTAGATCTACCGAAATTTCGGTATGGTTGGCAACACTGCAGACATCTAACAATGCTGCCCGGTGCCAGCGCGCATAGATTTTATTCAGACGCATCCGCCCGAGTCCCGACGCCCGACCGAGTCCTTGTGTTAAGAAAATATTACATTTGGCATTTTGGAAGTGTAAAAAAAACTAAAGCTGAGAGAACGATTTTTTAAAACAGACCCTTCACTTGCTCTTTCGCACCAGACACACGCATTTTTTGGCAAAAAGATGATGTAGAAACAAGCAAAAAATGCGGACCCTTGCGGGCGCAGAACTCGTGTAGCCGTAGGAGAACAATATGGCAGCTCTGTTCTATACCCGAACACCCACCGAGATTGTTGCCGGTGTCTTTCAATAACGAATTACTTAAACGTCATTTTTCTGATCGGGACTCGGGCGGATGCGTCTGAATAAAATTTCTGCTGCCGACGCTGAAGATGTGCCGGTGGTGCCTCAAGCAGCGGCGGGCGGCCAGGGTGGGCGGCGACCGGCGCTTGCATTTGTAGGTTGGGCTCGCGCCCACCCCAGCATACCCTTAGCGCCGCCACTGAATCACAAGAAGGTAAATCTACGATTTGCATACATTTTATCAATTTTTGAACTATTATATTTGACACCATATTTAATTGATATTTGTCAGTCAAGAACAAAAAGCTATACTTGGGCCGCCGAACAGACGGAGTGATCAGCCTGCAAGAACGAGTTCTGGCGGGGCCAATAGTAATTTATGACGACCGAATTGGAGTGATGCGACTTCGTTGGGTCTAAAGAAAGCGCATCACTGCGGTTCGGTTGTCCTAAATAGTGGTCCCGCCTATAGCACGTTCTAGCAGGGTGATCACTCCGTCTGTTAGGCGGCCCAAGTATAGGTATACAGGTACTATTAACGAGAATAATCCCAAGACCATATTCTCGTACGTAATATAACAAGTGCTATGATTATCATCGATGATATCTACGAGCTGAAACCGAACTGGAGATTCCACGAGTCCGAAGGACGAGTTGAATGTCCTGTTTCGGTTTCACGAGTGATATCCTCGATAATTAATCATAGCACGAGTTATATTTGGCAAGAGAATATAATGAATAAGAAACATTTAAAGAATGAAACTTAATTTACATTTGAAATATGACACATATCAACTGTCAGATTTGACAAATAAAATTTATTTAATACTTTCTGACGGTCTGAATTATATCCTATTCCTAACAACCGACTACAATAAGGTGATCGATTTTTTGTTTTTTACTATCGCTGTGATAGCTATGTAACCAAGCAAATTTTTAATTTCTATTGGTGCAAATCGTGTCAAGTGACTTATGAATTAGGTATATTCTCACTATAATAATGACGTGTGATTGGCTGAAACGAAAAGTATGAAACATTTCATGGGTTCTATGTCAAAGAATAATCATTTTACTCAATTCCTGCCATTATTAACTATTCTAAATCATAGTTCATACCAAACTTATAGTCCCACAACCAGTAGAGCGGGCAGGTCGATCTACGAAATACCGTACAAGCAGCGGATCATTCCTGTTTCATATTGTAGGCAGAGTAAGTAAGTAAGTTGCTTTACTGAAATTACTAAAACGTAAGAATTGAAAGTATAAACTACTTATAGGAACTTAAACGCACTAACACTGCCGTGATGGAAAGTCGATAATATTGTATTTGAAATCCTCGTCCAGCAGACGGAGTTCATGTCTTTCTTAGATCAAACGTATTTTTTTTCTGTTTTACTACTTATGAATGGGACTATAAGTTTGGTATGAACTATATCCAATAACCTGTACTCTTGTTCAGAAATGTGTGTGCTTCAATTATTCCATTATATTTTCATTCCCGTATTTTAACATTGAAAATGTTATTAGTATCCTAGTATAGGGGATCAAACTCATGAAAAGCGTATGCTGCTTTTGCCACACCACGTGACGCGTTGCGACCCGAGCGCCAGCAGTTCAAAGCCAAGCGGCTGACAGCTGGCAGCGCGGAGACCAAGCATTCTTCTCTTCTCTGGCTAATAAAGAGCATACACACTAGTGTCGCAAATTTATTTAACACGCTATAACGTACCTATGTGAAAATATCCCAAACGCACAGTCTGCTTCGTCATTTTCAATGTCTCCTGCGGTTGCATCTTTGCGAAGGCTGTGCATTTTTTTGTTCTGGTTGCCTTTACAGTATCAAATACTGATACCTTCACCTTACGCGTTTCCACTAAAACTGTTTTAAGTTTATGGGTCCATAAACGAAGAAAGAAATGCAATATATCCCACTTAGCTAAACCATTTATTAATATCCCGAAACAGATAAATTCTGTGCCTTCTCTTTCAACAGGCGTTATTTTACCACTATCTTTTCAGTAATGCGTAAAACTGTATTGTATTGGTCATATAAGAATACCACGGGTTATAAAATAAAATAAAACTGTCTGCACGGCATTTACCCAATCGAGAGTCGCTTTCTTCTGTTCTTCATTGTGAATCAAAAATTAACGGATTAATAAGCATAAGAGCAGCAACGGACAAGAAACGCTTGATTAATTGTTAGAAAATATTCTAAAACCTCAAATTAGTTGTTTTTACTGAAAAAAATAATCTATAATATCCGGGAACAAAAAGGTGTTTGCGGTTTCAATAATTTGGCAGCGGAACTATTTACCTTCAAAAATATCCTGGACCAAACATTTTTTTAACCTTTGAAAAAGCAAGTGTCCGTCAAACGTTCCTACTCTCTGCCCAACTTAGTTGAATGTTTATTCTCTAAGGAATAACGAGTAACTTCATGATAAGGTAAACTCTAGTTTCAAGATTATAGCATATTATACAGGGATAGTTACAAGATCAGAACATTTCCGACAAAAATCCCTGTGTGCATTAACGGGGCAAACGTTTTGGCACTCAGATTTTCATTTTAGGAGGGCATATTTTTGCATCAGTTGTTATAAGTTTGTCTCCACACTTTTCCTCGTCTGTTCTTCTGAGTGACGGTGGTAAAAGTTAACCTCCTCTAAAAATACTGGGAGGCGCGCACGCTTCCGTTGTTGAGCGGTTTTGCATCGCAGCAATTACTACCATGCGAACGCATTCCGCGAAGAAGAATTTGCGTTTGTTTTACCGGGTTTTCATGATGATTTAGATATTATCAAAAATGTATGTAATATTATGTTCCCAAGAGCAAGATCAAGACTTTAAAGTATTCAGTAAAGAATAAGTAAGTTTACCCCACAAACCAAAAAGATTAATAAAAATAAAACCCGACAAGTGTTTCGCCTACAAGGTCGGCATCTTCAGGAGTACGAAAATTAACTGTGAAGAGTTCTGAAGATACTAAACCCAACGACGAAACACATGTAAACTTTTATCGTTGTCACTGTACCTAGTACATGAGTTAAGGTGAAGTTGCTTATTATTTAGAAATAAAGTTGGGAATAAAAATAATAATAATAATACCATTGACACTACCTACTACAGAGTTAAACACTATTAGTGTAGTATGTAGATGCTAGACCAATTCTGAACAGTGTTAAATAAATCGTAAAAAGCATTTTTCAATAAGAAACTTGAGAATCCTGTAACTCGAAAGGAAGACAGGGTTAAGAAAAGGGACGACCTCATAAGATATGCTATATTTAAGGGTGCCTTGCAACCCTGAGCAAACATTTCTTGGCGAATGCAAACATGCAAATATAAATTGGGCATGAAAGACCGTCGGTTTGTCGACAAAATTCTGAACCCAATTTTATGGAATAATCCCAAGAGGCAGTTTTGAAAAGTAGCAAAATAATGTGAAAAATTTACAAATTCGAATTCGTCCTCGATGTTTTATCTAACTGTTGGGTAGTGTGGTAAGAATCTGTGATGGCGCCGATCTGTAGTTCCAGATATAATCTCGACGGAACTTGACATAATAAATAGCGAAATTCGCCAAAATATTGAGCGGGTATGCAGCGTACGCTACTATTTTAGTTTGCCAAAAATTGGCAACACGCAAGTATAGGTACAATTCGAGGCAACTTTCCATAAAATAGCTCCTTAATTGGAGTGTGTTCATACGACGGCGTCGAAGGGCCACAAAAGAAAAAAAGTAAACTAGAAATCTCTAGTTTCGAAAGAGAAATTTCTACTTTTAAACTAGAAATTTCTACTTTCAAACTAAAAATTTCTGCTTTTAAACTGGAAATTTCTACTTTTCGAACTAGAAATTTCTACTTTTAAACTAGATACCTATTTATACTTTTAACCTGCAAATTTCTACTTTTAAACTGGAAATTTCTACTTTTAAATTAGAAATTTCTACTTTTCTAACTAGAAATTTCTAATTTTCAACTGGAAATTTTTGATTTTAAACTAGAAATTTCTACTTTTTAACTGGAAATTTCTGGCAATGAGTGGTAATGGACCGTTCGAATAACTACTCCTCGGGCAAATGCCCCGCCAGGCATTGAATTATAGAGCTAAATCCAGATTTTTTGTACTACGAGACATCACAGAATGCTACCCCACCTAAGTTGGCTTTGAAGCAATCATAATGTATCTGCTTAAAAGCACGTACGTACATGGAGACACATTATGAATGCTTCAAAGCTACCTCAGGTGGGGTAGCATTCTGTAGTCTCGTGGCACAAAAAATCTGGATTTAGTTCTATAATTCAATGCCTGGCGGGGTATTTGCCAGAGGAAAAGTTGCTCGAACGGTCCAGTACCATCATTACTACCAGATAATTAGGTGCTCAAAGTAACTGTCATTTGCTGATATCTGTCCAGAGTGTGGCAGCATATATAGAAAGTTAAATTGCATGGGTTTGAGTGTGTAGGGGAAAGCACCGTACTGAGGAGTCCCAGAAGGACGAAACCAGTTGGTCTGCGGTTTTCCAAACACATTTAGAACATGCAATATTTGAACAAAGACCTGCTTAAAAGCACATACGTACATGGAGACACTTTATGATTGCTTCAAAGCCACCTTAGGTGGGGTAGCATTCTGTGACGTCTTCAATTCAATGCCTGGCGGAGTATTTGCCCGAGGAGTAGTTATTCGAACGGTCCATTACCACTCATTGTCAGACATTTCCAGTTTAAAGTAGAAATTTCTAGTTTAAAAGCAAAAATTTCCAGTTTAAAAGTAGAAATTTCTAGTTTAAAAAGTAGAAATTTCCAGTTTAAAAGTAGAAATATCTAAAAGTAGAAAATTCTAATTTAAAAGTAGAAATTTCTAGTTTGAAAGTAGAAATTTCTAGTTTAAAAGTAGAAATTTCTCTTTCGAAACTAGAGATTTCTATATGAATGAAAAAATTACTGCCAATATAACGATTTATTATAATATTATTGAATATTATAATATAATGAATTTCTACCAAGTAGTGAACACAGAAAATATTAACTACATAGAGATTTCTAGGTTATTTTTTTTTTCTTTTGCGGCCCTTCGACGCCGTCTGATGCAGGCAAAAAATTAAAATAACTGCAAAAATCAAACAGTACTAAAAATGCCTAATGCAACCTGCACGAAAGTATGCAGGACTGTCTATGGAAACCAAAAATAATAAAATATTGAATTGAATAGCAGTCTACGCAACTGGTGTATGATTGGTTGCATTACCAAGCTTTAAGAGTGCACATTGGGTTGCCTAGTTCATTTCGTTAGATAGAGATAGATAGAGAGCCACAACCGAAGAAAGGGCTAGGTACTGATGACTTCACTTGCAGGTTTTCTCCTTACAAAGTTAAATATTTTGGAAAAACCTCGCGGGAAAAACCTAGCTGCGAGATCTCAGAGAGTAACTATTCTAGTTGTTCTATCTCTGCTATCTAATTGGCGAATACTGAGTCTCATTAAGAATTAAGTTAGCTACTAATTTTAGTCTTTGTTACTGTAATCTCCATTGTTAGGAAATCTGATAATCATACTTTAGAATACGAAACTTTTCACCCTCGCTGGAAAGCAGACGTAATCAAACCTAAGTCAAAGGTCCCATTCCAGACTGCAGCGTAGGTTAAGACGCGGAGAAAATTAGTTCGGGAAGGACCAGTGAGTCTAGGACTCGAAACAAAAAGTCGCGTATGTTAAGAGATCTGTTTCAAAAATACCTTTCGTCAGGAAAAATACGCATGCGATACAGCGATGGAACCAACTTGGCACACAAGGGATTGCGCAGTCCATATAAAGAATTAAAATTTAAATTTTCCTTCTGCAATGACTAACTAGGTAACTGGTTGACGCGAGCAATCCCGGACACATGGAAGTAATCGTAAATATGCGGTCGGTTCGACAACTACTCCGCGGGCAATTACCCAATCAGATTTTGTGTATTATGAGACATTGAAAATTTTAATATTAAGGTAATAATAATAAATGTCTCGCTTCTATACCGTCTAACGATGGTGTACGAGTAAGCATGTTAGAAGTGCTTAAATTAGCCTCGCCATATTGAAGCACACTTACGTGCAAAATTACTATTTTAATTTTCCAAATTTCAATGGTATTGACAAACTCTGGGCGTTTTGGGTTGCCTAATTATTTTGTCGACACACGATATGTATACGTATACATAAAACCTTTTGAATACCTAAATCTTTTTGTCATGAAATCTTTTGTGTTGAAAAGGTATTATGTCTTAAATTGTGTATTCAAATTGTTGCAATGTCCACCTCCTATTAATCACGTCGCAAACAATTTTCTCTAACCAGTAACGTGTCTGTGTTAATTAGATAATGTAAACTGTTCACGATCTTGTTCATGGCGGTCCAGGAAAATTACCACGAGAGGACCGATAAATATTTATTTCAAATTCATCGGTTGCTTATTCGAATAGGTTTTTTTGGCCATAAAAGACTAAATTTAAATATAGAAACTGGAAATACTACGCTCTGGCGATATTGCGTCGGGACGCTAAATCGCATTCCGTGTTCCTCATGTTTAAAAACAAGGAAGAGCTATAAAATCGCCCACACTCTTTCGATTCAACATTTCACACCGCGTGTATTAAAATGTCTGTGGGAGAAAAACAAGAAATAAAAATGTCGAATACTGCAAAGAATGAAATAAACTGGACGTAAATGACTGTACTCTTGACAAATTGGGCAGGGATTGTATTTCAAAACTAACTTAAAAACGAGGACGTACTGAAAGATTTTAAATAAATTGTGACTAAGCTTTCAGGAACTGAGGCTTTATATGGGTTGTAAAAAAGTTGATCATGATATGGATATGACAAATACCTAATCTTGTACGTGCTTCGGGCCTTATACACATAATGAATGGGTCTACTAGTTCATCTGAATTTTAGAGGTTACCTGCAGGTCTCTTTGGCAACTGCGATTTCTCTTTGAATATCACCAACGTATTCCTAAAAAAATGAACCTCTGAAAGTGTTTGAAAATTGACTCTTCACTGGAGGCTGCAATGATGTATCTTTTATAATAAAGCAACACTGACTACTTACGCTCTGAATAAACATACTAAACATACTTACTTTTGACGTTTTTTGTATTGTCAAAATTTGGTATACATGTTTAATTTTTGGTGTTTTGACTTAATTTTGGTTGTTATTTAACGCCAAAGTTCATTAAAATAATAGAGAGTACAACAAATTCTGTAAGCAAGCAAAATTGGTGTGCTTGTTGATGAACTAGTCTGTCAGTGGATTGTGTGCTACGTACAAGAAGACGATCAACTTTGAGATATCAGAGGCTGAAAATTCTCCCCCGGTTGTAGACGACGACGCGTACGTGCAGTTCGTATTCGACAACGCTGACCACAATGTGAATACGCTCCATGGGTGGAATTAAGTACATCACCCCAGGAAAGAACGCCAACGCGAGTGCTCCTGTACCTCGGTCATCACGATTACCAGAAGATGGTGACTTGTCACCTCGAGGACTGCTGCCAGTAATATTGTTTCAGCGACCTTTAAAATCAGGGACATTTCTCGTAGTGGAAGACGTCAGCTCAGCCATTCCCGAACCTGAAAGTGCTGCATCTGCCCGTCTCGTCGATACACTTTGGCTCATCAACTACCACGCGTAATGAAAAGCTAGGCCCAGGTTGAAGTGGATTTATGGATGCAGCAACCACTGGACACATCAACCAGGGTTTTGCTGAGAAGTCTTCGGATATTCCATTGCCCTTTGTCAACTTAACGCCTCCAAATCCATCTACACCTGTTTCCTTTATGCAGCAGAGCAGAACGAAACGAAGAACCAGTACTGTGTAGTCACCTTTGACCAAACTCTCTACGCAAAAGCGTTGAACATCGTCCTTTCGGCGGAAGAAAATAGTCCCTTATAGAAAATCATTTTACGGCTGGGAGGTTTCCACCTCTTGATGTCCTGTATGAGAGCAGTAGGATCGATAATGGCAGGGAGTGGTTTCGAAGATCTATAAGAGACAATTTATGCGAAGAATTCAATAGTTTACATGATGTCCGGACACGCCTATGCCCGAGCAATCAGAGCCCATTTATTGACCCAACTTGCTCTGGTCATTTTTCTCGTCGATGAAGTAAATGAAGACAGGACTTTGACTGAAGAAACGCAAACAGCTCACGAGAAGTTATTTCTTGGAGAAAACTCTCTTCAAAGCATCTGCAACAATAAATGCCTCGAAGACGCCACCAGACGGGTTTCTGCGAAATTGGAGGAAGTAGCGACATTAGGCCGAACAGCGAATTTGTGGACTGAATACCTCAAAATGGTCACCATCATGTGACTTTTCATAAGAACTGGACGTTCCGGGACTGGAATCTTCACCTGTATTGCGTGCAGAGCATGATTCCTTACTTGCAATGTTATTTTCAGTTAAAATCATAATTGACCTTTTTTGAGATAATATGACGAAGGGTATCAAGATCGCAATTTAACCTCTTTTTTCTATATTCGTGTTAATAAATTAAATAAAAGTGCTCTAGAAACGCCTATAACTCATTTAATTCATATTTCTTTAATTCCACAGTCGAAACTGGTTAATTTGACACTTGAATGACCTCTCTAGGACGATTATTTCAAAGGATATAGCCAAAACTCGAAAAATTAAAGATCGCAGCGGCTTTTCACGATTGCGTCTTTTCCCCAACTCGGACTTTTTGGGAACTTTCGGATATCAATAAGGGCAGTGTTCTGAACATTTCCAGAAATTTTCAGCTTGTTGAAAATTTTGTCCAGGTCAAAACCTAATTGCACTGGACTATAAGGGATCGTGGGAAAAATAGTGTACAGGGTGTCCTATTGGCGTTGTGATTTGGAGGTTTCTCATAGAAGCAGCAGAGCTAGAGCCTCGGGGTTTTCGCGAACCTTAGCTACTTTTTTGAGTATAATAGAAAGCTGAAACCAGAATTTGGATATCGTTTTTAGTTTTCGAGAAAAAAAATAATGTTGATTTTTATCGTTTTTCGAAAACTCTCTCCAATTCTTTTTGTACTAAGCAGACTAAAACTGTTACGATTGACTCATATGGAACTTTTTCCAAGGAATTCAGTGGCTTACGTAGTTTTTTCTAGGGAGCGTATTTTTTGAGTTATGACATAAAGTTAAATTTTTTTAATGGAAATCGTTGTAGGCTTTGGTCTAGTTCGAAAGGGGTCTTTTTTTAATATATACTTTTATATTGTTATTTCAAGAAACGGAAACGGTTTTGGTACTTTTTACCTTTAGAAAATATAAGATAGGTACATACATCCAAGATACCTGTGATTTTATGTTAGCAACTTTTAATAACTACTGAAATAAAAGTAACAAAAACAGAAAAACAGAAAAAAAGCAAAACAGCAAAACAAACAAAAACAGGAAAAACATCAAACAGCAAACAGCAAACAACAAAATTATAGGGACTGCTCCAATTAATCGCCATGTTTTTCAACACATAATAATTTACATCGTTTAGTTAATAGATTGATGGGATTAATTAAAAAAATAGGATGGGCTTGCAAATATCGGAAAGCTGCATGTCTTGCCTCTGCTAGCTCGGCTTGATTGTTGTATCTTCGTATGTATATTTTTCTTTTAAAAATGCCCAAACAAACAAGTCTAATATACCTAGATCCGGTGATCTTGCAGGCCACAATATAGGTCCATTTGTACCCAACCATCTAGCCGGAAAATGATTTTCTAAATAATTTCTAACTATTGCAGAATTGCGTGCAGGGGCACCATCTTGTTGGAAATATACCCTGTTTATGTTTATTAACGGAACATTTTCCATTATCGCCTCTGCGTTAATATTCAATAAATTAATGTATCTCAATCCCGTTAAGTTTAAATCAAAAATTTGGTATGCTAGTTGACCACCCAAAATAAAACACGAAACGTTAAATCCAAAACGTCCTTGCCTCTGACGTTCAAAAGTTTGGTGCTGATTTGTATCAGACCAGTGACGCACATTATGTCTGTTAAATAATCCTACGCTGCTTATGTGAGTTTCATCTGTCCAAATGCAGACCGCCCAAATTCTGGATTTTCTTGAATTTTATTTAAGTACCACCTACAAAAATTAAGCCTTTTTTCTTGATCTCTCGGGACGAGATGGTGAATAATTTGAATTTTATATGGCCTATATTTGCCTTTTTTAAATATTTTTTGAACTTTTGATTTGGAAACACTAACTTGTGATTCGATTTCGCGACAAGAAGTTTTTGGTGTCGCCTCAACCAACTATAAAACATTTATTTCTTCCTCTTCCCTATTTTCTTTATTATAAATTTTGTTTCTAAGTTTATTGCATGACCCATAGTGAATTAAATTTGATTTTAATCCCGAAAACAGCATTTTGCTTGGTTGTCTTCTTTCTGGGTATCTAAATTTAATAAATAGATGGATAGGTATTATACTGGAAATGGGTAACTAGGAATTTTTTGTGTACCTGTTGGGATATAGATCCATTGATTCATTTACATTCTCAAGACATTAATTGAAAACAGCAATTATGTCGTATTTTTCGAAATTTTGATAATTTTGAAGTGCCATTATGTATTTAATATTAATAAAACTAGCTGCATGCAACTTTTGCTAATGTATGTCAACAGATAATTATTCAGTTGTTAACATAAAATCACAGGTAGGTATCTTGGATGTGCCTACCTATCTTATATTTTCTAAAGTTAAAACTTAAAAAGTACCAAAATCGTTGCCGTTTTTTGCAATAACAATATAAAAGTATATATATTTTGATAGCTTAGAAAGGCCTTTCGAACTAGACCAAAGCCTACTATGATTTCCATTAAAAAAAATTAACTTTATGTCATAAGTCAAAAAATACGCTCCCTAGAAAAACTGCGTACGCCACTGAATTCCTTGGAAAAAGTTCTATATGAGTTTTAGTCTGCTTAGTACAAAAAGAATTGGAGAGAGTTTTCGAAAAACGATAAAAATCAACATTATTTTTTTTCTCGAAAACTAAAAACGATATCCAAATTATGGTTTCAGCTTTCTGTTATACCTACTCAAAAAAGTAGCTCATGTTCGCGAAAATCCCGAGGCTCTATCTCTGCTGCTTCTATGAGAAACCCCCAAATCACAACGAAAATAGGACACCCTGTACATAACTCGATGGAAAGTGTATTTCATATACACTCGTGTGACTTCACACTCGTACGAAATTTGGCACTTTCCATGCTCGTTGCATAATATATCTACTACTATTCAGAACGTACTATAAAAGGGCACATCATGTCAACCCCAGTGAGGAGTCAATTTTCAAACTATTATTTTAGATAGTTATACTTTCATGACACATCCCGACTTTATTTCTAATTACCTGCCACCCCTTAAGTTTATTGAACACCTTTTCCAGTCAATCTATAATCTTCCAAAATAAATTTATATAAAATATGCCTATAATCTATGACTCTTTAGCAAGCCGTTTTAATTGATTTGAAAAATAGGAATATGTTAATGTCACTACTCAGATATACAGCAGATAGAAACTAAAATTTTGTGTACCTACCGGAAAGCTTTTGGAAATGTGTAATTGAATATGGTACCAATCAGCATGGCTACATTTCCGCATGTCGTCAGATCTGCACGGTTTGGAGCAACTCAATAATCATTATTGTTCTAGGAGCAAATAACATGTACCGAAATTATAAAAAAATTGCAAAAAAACAGGTCTGATATGACAGTCCGCATAAAAATTATTGCATTACTTAAGTTTTTGTAAATAACTGGTTACAGTTTATGATGTAGCAGCTAACTCGAAGAAATCCTGTTTACCTCTGCATCAGCATATTAAAAACCATTAAGTATTAATTTTCAATGGACGTTTAATGTAGTGGAAGTGGTTATTGGTCTTTGTCACGGTCGTGCAACTCGCAGATCTGTACATTGGCCTTAGATACTGCCGATCATACGTTTCTAATTATGTGGATGCTGTTACCTGTCGTTTTTTGGAGATGTGTAGTGTGTCTGGAATTTCAATTATTTCGTATTTTGCTCAAATTCAATGCTTTTCACTAACAAAATGGGTAATGTGGGTTCATTGTCGAACGGGAATAATTGGAAATACTAGTAATATTGGAAATTTTTATTGCGACAAAAGTATTTTTGAACCAATGTAGAGTATGTTCCAAGAGAGAAGATAATGTGACGTTATGAGCAGAAGAAAATTTCCGTATACATTCTCTAGGTTAGGCGCAGGTATTAGCAACCATAGCCCGACTGATATTAGGACTCATTCCTATTTGATCAAATGTTTGGCCTTGTGATTTGTTAATAGTCATTGCAAACGCTAGTTTAATGGGAAATGATTGTCGTCTTTGAAAAGTAAAAGGATAAACATTTTCACAGTACAACGTTATACGGTTAACGAAAACTATATCTCCATGTTTATCGCCTGTTAAAATTTTGCACTGTAGGATATTGTCTCCCAATTGTAAAATTAACAATCTCGTACCATTACATAAGCTTTCATTAATGCTGAGATTTCTAACCAACATCACAATACTATATTTAAAGTATTTAAATATTCAGGAAGAATAGCATCCTTTAAATCTCCATTATCGCAATTTTCAACACTATCCAAGTTTGTATATATTTTTTATGTTTTTATATCTAACAGTTCTACCACTTTTTTGTTAATGTCTTCAACATCAGAATAGCTGATTTGGTCATATCTATGAATCGCTTTTCTCTAATTGGTTCCTCCATATATACGTTCAACGATACCCGAATTATAAATACATGTCTGTGGCAATTCTAAATTGCTATTCTTATCGTTCAAAACTCATCCATCTCCAACATCCAATAAAAACTTGGTGAATTCTTGTTCCTGTGGTAGAGCCCGCATATTTTGTGTTTAAGAAAATTTACGGAAATAACTCCAAAGAGAACTAAATTTGATACTTAAATTCACTGTTTCACAGCGGGTAGCATTTATTTTAACTTGTAATAATTGTAAAAAATCTCCTCGCAACACCATAATTTTTCCACCAAACGGAACATCACATCTCATAAAGTCTCGTAAGGTTCTGTCTATAATGTCTAAAGCATACCTTGGTGCCACAGGAGCTTCATCCCAAATAAAAACATCTACACTTCTTAAATAATCTGCTTCTTTTGAATTTTTCTGAATGTTGGAAGATGAATCTAAAAACATCAGAGCAACAGGTAACCCAAACGTTTTATGAACTGTTCTGCCATGAGGAAGTAGTGTTGCTGCTATGCCCGTGAAGGCCATGGTACAAACAATTTTATTCTTACTCTTCAGTAAGCTGTAAACGGTTGTATAAACATAAGTCTTACAGGAGCCCCCTGGACCGTCTATAAAAAACATGAAGATTCAGAAATTGATTCATTTATGTTAGCATCACATTTACCCAAAATAATATCTACAATTTCTTCCTGCTTTTCATTTAGGTGTTTATATTGTCGTGATACTATTTCTATTGCTTGTTCTTCATTTGCATATTCAATGTCTTGGCATGGTAGGAAACATTGAAAGATTGTAACCTTTCGCAGAAAGCATGGAACTAATCTGAATATAGGCTTTTTTGTCCTTCAGTATTGCAGTAACGTCTTTCATAATCTTGTGACATTGCTTCTTTAAATTCTTCCCACAATTCTTCCTGATAAATTGATCGGCAATGCATTAAAATATGAATGAATAAATATCTCAGCTGTCTGGGCATCATCCAAATTTCAGCTTCATTCATGGCTCTTTTCCACTCGTGATGATCTTAAATAAGACCTAATTTTAAACACGCTGCTACATAAGATTCCTGTATTTCTCCGTTTACTTTTTTGCAGATCTTCAAATCTGTTTGCTCCTTTAATATGAAGTAATAGCAATCGAAAATGAAATAGTTCAATTTGGCTGGAGCTTACGGAGTACATGCGTCCAATAACGTTGAATTGTTTCTGACGGCGTATACTTTTACAACGACAACAATCATGATACCTACCTGTGATAGTTCAGACGTACGCCCTTTGGGCGATCGGCTCCCGTATACGTATTAAAAAGAGAAGGAAACGAAAAATCTGACCTAGCTAGATCAAAACGGTACGTGTCTATTGCGCATTCTCCACGACTAACATCACTTTTATTAGATAGGATTTTAAACAGTAGGTCATGGACATTGAATTTATGTATATTCCTGAAATTATTCGGGATGAAGAAGACAGCATGTTAAATACATGACTCCTCTATGGGATTCAACAGCACCTACTTCAGTGTTTGCCGAAGAAACCCTTTAAATTGAAATTAATATAAACAATAAGAAACCACTTGTTGCTCAAATACCTTCCCTCCTATCCAACATACACACATGAAATAAAATCAGTAAAACTTGTGTTACGTTTCTTATGTATCTCGGATAGGAGGAAAGGTATTTAAGCAACATAATGCATAGAGTTTAATAGTATCACTTTTTTGGCGTGTGGAGTAGTCTTGCAAAGAATTCAAAGTGAAGTAAAGTCGAAGTTCCCAATTCAATCACTGTGAGTAACTGAACAAGTTAACCCTCTTCCCTACTTTCATGATTCTGTATCATTTTATTTTTCATAATATTCCCTACAAAGTACCTACCTAGCTATATTGTAGCTTCATATTAACGCCTGTTTAGTACATTATTTGTGATACCTAACATAATTGGTATTTTTTGTAGCACCATGAAACGAGCAGTTTAAAAAAAGCAATTTATGAATTACGTGAAATTTGCCGAAAACGCCCAAAACTAAGTGAACAAAAAATTGACCTTACCTTCTGAGCGTCCTTTACAATTAGCTAGAGCACTAAATAAGAACAAAAGAAGTAAATTAATCTTGCACGGCTCAGTTAATAGGCAAAACAATGCGGCGTTGAAGCAAAACATTACAATAAAAAGACATGTCCAGTTTTTATGAATAATTTCATTAGGGGACCTCAGTCTTTGGACCACCGATTAAAACTTGTCATTGTGTTCACATTTTTTCTGAAAAATTAGTGAGAGATAACTGGATCTTGTTATTATGTGACGAATGGTTCGTTCCATCACGCACTAAATACATCGGTTAAAAATATTATATTTTATGCGGCATAAAATAAATTCTTTCTATGTCACGTGTTGATAATTAAGTTTAGTTTTTCGCTATATTATTGTTTTATTAAAAATATGTTAGATACCAAAACTTTAATTAAAACTTTAAGCACCCACTTTATTCAGATGTTTGCGTTCATAATACCTAGTTCCTCCATTATCACTAAATTATTGACAAGAATATAATTATTTACAAGATGATATTGACATCTAGTAACCTAGGCAGTTTTCCGTAGCAAAAGCATTGCAGACAATGTATGAAATTTCAAACTGAATGAATACAATATGTCTTCATGTCTTCAAGGGTTCGAATGACTCCTCATCGCACCCTCACAGTGAAGGGACGTTCTGATAATACGTAAAAGTCGGTATTTATTTATAGCTGTTCAAGCAGGTCAGCATAATGAAATGCGAACCTAAACTGGCGGCAGCGAATACCTGCCTTGTTTAGGGATAAATCAGGTGCAGAGGTCTTCCGCATATGATTTAACGGATCGCCCACGAATAATCAACATCGCCAAAAATAGAAAAGAACTGCGCAAATAGAAAAACAGTGTGTTCCTGTCTTTGCACACTCATCAGTTTCATTGTACCATACACCCCAAAATTGTAAATATTACCCGAAATATTATTTATTGTATGTCGGTTTTCTTGAATGAGTAGTTAAAGTAAAGGAGTGTGTTTATTTTCCTTTCGAATAATATTTTGGTTTGCTTTGCAATAGTTTCAGAGAACCCTTTCTTCAAATTTAGAAAGGGAATTATCGACTATCATAGATCCAACCACCAAACCGGCAGGAAACAACAAGGGTGGTGTTATCACGTTTACCAGAAGAAACCGTACAGAGTGTTCAACTTTGAAAAGACTGCGGTAAAATATAATCAATGGAACAAACAACTTACCCGTTCAGTCCATATTAATTTATTAAGTGAACGTAACCTGTTCCAAATTTCATTCCCCCATGTTCTTCATTTTCAGCAAAAATGATTCGCAACCTGCAAATCGTGTTCCGAGTATTGCAGCCGAAGTAGAAATTTGCGGTTCCAATAGATTTTTTAGGATACTTTATTTTGACACTTTCACGCTCGCTTTCATGCTTGCACGGGGAGAAATGATTAATTAAGATAGTTTAATAGAAAAATATTTAATATGTACTATTAGTTCATCAAAATTTTCATTTGAAGTATGCGGCATTTCAAGGAATGACATAGAATGATTAGGTAGTACTCGGCATTATTGGACAGTACTCGGTATTATGAGGCAGTAGATACTGCTAACAACAGCAGTAGGTGAATAAATTTTAAGAAATGGAAGAAACTCTTTAACAAGCAGAAAGAGCTAACATATTTGGTCATTTTAGGAAGACAAATGGATATTATAGAACGTCTTCTGAAATCGATAAATACCTATCCATTTTACAAGGTGATCGAGTATTTTAGGAATTTGGAATTAGTCAACTACTAATTAGGAACATTAAATGCTGGTGCCCTGAAGAAATATTTGCATTTTAACATCCAATAATATTTTTGATTAATACTGTTAATAATAATAGTTCTAGGATCTGTACTCTACCAAATTATTACCTAGGTTTTTAATTTATTCATTTTAAGGAAATATGAACTGTTATTAACGAAATATTTTTTGTCATCGTTCAGTAATTTAAATTGTGAATGTAGTTTTCAATAATTTCCATAATTTATTAAAACCAACATAATAAGAAATTTATTATCGCACAATTAAGATACCAGAAGTTCTTCAAATTCGCGTTTAGCCGATTATTTTGCTAAGATTTTAAGAATGTTGCTGATCTTTTGGATTCAAAATTTACATTGCCACCTTCGAATCACCAAAGAAATGCGATTCAAGAAATTATGCAAATATATTTTCAGATAGCCAAGCAATCTTAATCTTATTTTATTAGGTATAGTCCGGACGTATCCATTGAAACATAAGTTAACTTTAAAAAGTTGATTTTTAAGTTTTAACATCAATTAAACAAGCATAGTAAGGTAAGTATGTAAATTTATAAAATTTGGCACAACATTGAGACAAAATTATGGATAGAATTCTTGATAAATAACTCTCGTTTAATTTTGAAAAACAGGATACATATCTAGGTAGGTACTCGTAGGTACTGTTATAAGGTACGGTCATAGATTAATCGATTTATTTTATTCTATGGTACGGTTTAAGATTAGTAATCAAATTAAAAATGAAATTTAATGATATTTAAATACATTTAATTCTTACTTCTTCCTCGTTTATGTGCATAAACTGCATAACGTTTTATTGCACAGGAAAGAATGATCGACAAATCGATAAAATGTGTACTTTCTGTTATGTTGATTATCCTGATAACCTGGTCGCTCCTGACCCGTGCTGACCATGACCGGCTTGACTGGACAAACTTAGGCCCGGTTCTTTCAAACTTTCTGTATAATATTCGCCCGAACACAAAATTATAAAAAAAATTCATTCCATACAATAAAATTTATTTAAATTTATGTTAATTATTAAGTATTTTCTATTTTTAAAGTTGTTTCTGATGTTTCAATATTAACAACATTGTCAAAGTCATTCATGATTTTCCGAGTGACTTTCCTTGTTACAGAGTTATGCAGATATAACAAGGGGTGTTTAGGTCCGTGTTCAATGTGTCCTGTTCCCATGGTTTACTGTTTATTTTTACGATTTCCAATTTGATTTCGTTCCTTCTCAAGATTAGAAGCAATACCGTAAACTTCAATTATCTCTGATGTAACAATGGTAAAAGAAGTCGGGATGAATATACTACGGTAAATACATTTTTTTGTATATTGCAATAATTATCGAAATGCATAATCTTGCTGTAATGCATGCCGAAAAGCACTGTTATTAATACTTGTTCTCTTACAAGCTTATTTAAAAATGTTTTCGTCATAATCACCTTGTTTTGGTACTGATTGCGCATAGAAATGTGAAATTTAGTACTTGGCACAGTTAAGAAAATTAATGATTTTCATTTATACCAAACAACAAAATTTACATACCTACCTAGATAACAAATAATAAAGTACTGCCAAAAAATGAACGACTCTCGACATGGCCCCCGATTTAAATAATGGTTAGGTCTCGGGTTAGATATAATCAATGTGGGTAAGACAAGTGGACCGACTTGCCTCTAAAGGTAAGTAGTATTTGTCCGAGTTTATAGGCAAGAGAAGGGAAGTGCGAGAGGGGAAACGGGCCGATTTTCCATATTTCGCGCGTAGGAAATGCGGCGAGCTCAAAATGCATCATGTCATAACTCCCTCAAAAATTGTCTTATCGAGTTGCAATTCTCTTTAAATTATTTCTTACTTTCAGGATGCTCACGAAAGCTTTCAAATTGCAGTTACATAATTACTTTTCATTCCGTTTTGCGATTTTCGAGACGTTGTCTTTTTGGTGCAGCGGAATTTTCACCTATTGTGGAACTATGGTCATTTTTAAAATTTGGACAAATTTCCGGCGGCAAAGTTATAGAGAAAGGATTGAATTTTGTTTTACACAAAGTTATGGCGATTTGAACACGATAATCGTTCTGAGCGTAGGAAACTCTTGAAATCGTATACCTGTCAGTGGCAATCTTTTCCTTGCAAGTTGTAAAACCCGAAACACAATTAGGTACTACACATTTTCGTCCCATTGTGATATTTTCATCACACGGCGAAGGGCGAATACTTATAAAATAAAACCAAATACGTCTGCACACATGTACAGGTTGTTGCTGTAACCGTTTCGTTATCGCACGCTACTGACTTCAAGAGTTACGCGCTCAGAACGTGTTCAAATCGCCATAACTTTTTTTCTAAGCCAGATAATGAATTGAATCTTGGTGTAAAATAAAAATCAATCCTTTCTCTATAACTTTGCCTCCGGAAGTTTGTCCAAATTCTAAAAATGAGCACAGTTCCTCGATAAGTGAAAATTCCACAGCACCAAAAAGACAACGCCTCGAAAATCGCATACCGGAAGGAAAAGTAATTATGTAATTGCAATTTGAAAGATTTCGTGAGCATTCTGAAAGTTTAAGACATCATTTAAAAAAAAATTGCAACTCGATAAGACAATTTTTGAGGGAGTTATGACATGATACATTTTCAGCGCGCCGCATGTCCTACGCGCGAAATATGAAAAATCGGCCCGATTCCCCTCTCGCACTTCCCTTCTCTTGCCAATAAGCTCAGACAAATACTACTCACCTTTTCCTTTACTGTATGCATGGGAGTCGATACACTTGTTTTATCCACTTTGGATATAATACGACAATTTTCCCAAATACCTACTTAAAATCGTTTTCTTAACATCATTACATTTTTGAATTCTTTATGAGCGATTTTTGTAATAGGGATTTAGGATCGTATTTAGGGCAATCAGACGCAGACGAAATATTTTCATGGACATATGTTTATAATGATTAAAAACGGCGATCAAATTAATCTCCATAACGCTCATTGCCTTGTCGCACTCGTTTCGTAATAGTTATTTACGAAACGAGTGCGAGAAGACATTTTTCGCGCATGAGCGCATTTTTGAAGCACGAGCGACGAAGGAGCGAGTGCTTCATTTGCGTACAATATTTTTTGAAACGAACATTAGAATTTTTTAATATTATTACCTAATACGTTTCCAATTTAACATTTTAAAAAATTGAGTGGGTGCACTGACAGATTTCCATTTGACAATTGTAGAAAACCATAATTATACTTGGGCCGCCGAACAGACGGAGTGATCACCCTCCAAGAACCTGCTCTAGGCGGGACCACTATCAATTTAGGACAACCGAACCGCAGTGAAGCGCTTTCTTTAGACCCAACGAAGTCGCATCACTCCAATTTGGTCGTCATAAATCACTATTGGTCCCGCTAGAGCACGTTCTTGCAGGGTGAGCACTCCGTCTGTTGGGCGGCCCAAGTATAGTTTAATTTCTTGAATCGAGTTGTCAAAGTGTCAATCGAATTAATAGCGATTTATCTTTATTCTTTCATTATTTTCAACATCCAAAGTGGAGAAATGACGTTTTGTTAACTATACTTTATTACTATCAGTATCAGGCCAAATTATTTCTAGACAGCCCGAAAGGGCCAGTGCTTTTTGCTAGATTTCGCGCACTAGTGCGCAAACACTATGTTTGAGTTTGTCTGTCGGATTCGCGAAATGTCATTTTGAGAGCGGTGAGTTCAAAAATAACTATTATCTACGCCCGTCAGTTAAGAACTTCTCAACGCACTCATTTTGGGTGCGTTAAGTAGTTTACTACCGCACTCGTCTTTCTTATCGCACTGCTTTTCAACCAATCAAATTACGTCAATGACAGTAGGATTAATAGTATATTATACACGAGTTTATAATGAATGCTATTATTACCGAGGATGAAGTTTACAACACGAGCGAGTGAAACGAGCGAGTTTTGTAATCATCCGTGGTAATAATAGCATCATTATAACGAGTTGTATACTATACTTTGTCCACGACTATCAAAACAGATTCCCAGAAAGAATTTACCTTCATTTCACTTCTCCAGTGTAAGAAAGATTCATACATACGCTCTCAGGTATAGTTTTCTTGGCTTTTTGGGCAATGAATCTAATGAGGCACATTCTGCAGCTTCTTTTATTGCCGGTGCTGTTAAAGAAACCTCGTTTTCACTCTCACTACTCATTATATCTTCTTTTTCAGAATATGCATTTCAAATTAAAAGCAAATCATGCTGATTTGACGTTTCAATTTGAACTGACACATCGCGATCGCCGCCTACTAAATAAATGTAAAAAAGAGTTAAAGCGATGTTTCTATTGGTGTAGTGAATAAAATATTCATTAATCACTGCAGTGATTAATGTATCTAATAATTATGATTGAAGAAACACAAGTATAAAGAGTATATTATAAGATAGTCGTGGACAAATTTATTTTAAATTCTACACACGGAGATTTGTGGTCAAAAAAATAAATAAAGTTTTCGTGTAAAAACTGTGTAATGTGATTCATGCTTAACACATCCTGGATATACCTGCCATTATTATCATCATAATATGAATTAAATATGTCCCTCAATTTTTTTAAAGTTTACATAGGTCAGTTATACATGACTTTGCTTTATTACTTTTATATGTAGATTCCTATGTACTTTTCTGTACCTGTTAGATAAGTTTATACAATGATTACATAGAAACAAGTTATTATGTTAAAGTGTTGTTTACAAAATTTTTGTTTCTGTTTTGTCATTGTGAAAACACACCAGCCTTAAAGATTTTACATCTTTTTTTGGTTTTGGTTGTACATTTTAGTTGCCGATTTGTTAAAATATGTAGGTATTATTTTTCATTTCCATTACTTAAAACAAGCAATTAATTTATAATTTTTTAGTTATAAGAGAACGTACATTACGAGAATTTCTGACGTCAAAAATATTAATTCACTTGACCCCTCATTTTTCATTTGACTTGTACTTATACTTAGTAACAGTTTGAAAAAGTTTCATAAGTTTTTGGCGAAAAATATTAGCAGCTCAAAAGTGGATATCAAGTTCACCTACCTTATGCTAAAAAATCCTATAGTTAACTTTAGGGAGAACTTACACAAAACATCACTTAAAAATAGTTTTCGTATACACAATTTGAAAAGACACTTAATTATTTAAAAACCAACTTTCGGCACAACACTATAATCTTACGTTAGGCATAAATTAAACTTAAAAATTATTTAAGTACCTATTCCTTAGTTTAGAAACTTTTTAATTTTAATAGGATATCTACGCACGTACCGGAGCGCGCGCGAAAATACGAAGTAACAGGTTATCTATCGCACCTACGGTAGAGAGCTTACTGCCATTCCAACATCGGGATGAATAAAACGGCGCGCAAACTTCAGCTTTTACGCGGCATGCGCCTTACGCAAAGCAATCCGCTACAATACAGCACGAAAGACGAACTAATCCTTTTTGGATAATTATTTTCTTCCTTCGCGATCTTCAGGATGAAATCATAATCCTGCGATCCATTAAGAGCGAGAAACTTAGGGGCACTAGTGTCCTTTAGGGGAAAACTTGGAGAAAACTTCTAACTTGATGAAAATATGGATCGGAGATTGGAAATGAAATCGAATCGCGTTTGTCAAAGAAGTCGTGTATGATTTTATCGACTACATCAAAAGTTCGGTTCAGATTGACGGGAAATACCTAATGTAATAATTTGTTCACAGTTGCAATCCCTCTGAGAAATGGGAGAAGCCGTAAATTGAACTGTAGAATCTGCGAAATGACGAGTATCGCTGCGATAACGAAAGTGGGGGTGACATAATATATGAAGTATGATACTCCACAGACAAAACTTTCAATCGCAATCGATTTCGTGACCCGAGAGACCTAGTTTTTGTAACCAGTGGCGGCTCGTGGCAAAAAACAAAACGAGAACCGTGAAACTAATGTTTAAAAGTAAAGCCATCAGCAATAAGAAGTGTAACATTTCACGAGTCGGGGCGTGGAATGTTAGGAGCATAAAACAAGTAGAAAAGTTAGAAAATTTGAAAATAGAGATGAATAGATTAGTATTAGACATAGTAGGTATCAGTGAAGTGCGATGGCCAGAAGCTGGAGACTTTTGGGGCGAAAATTTTAGGGTAATACACACGGGGTCGATAGGTGGAAATTCGGGAGTAGGAATTGTTATGAAGAAGAAAATAGGGCAGAGCGTAGACAATTTCTAACAGAAAAGTGACAGGGTAGTTATAGTTAGGTTAAATCCGAAACCTGTAAAGACGGGATTAATACAGGTGTAGGTATTTGCCCACATCTAATTATAGTGATGAGGCTGTAGAGGAAGTTTACAGCGATATCGAATATGTGGTAGATTTTGTGAAGGGGCATTGAAATTTAGTACCTAATTGAAGGAAATTTTAGGTACAGGGCGAGAAGATGGAATAATAGGTCCCTTTGGATCAGGTAATAGTCACGACAGGGGAGTTATACTGAAAGATTTTTGCGATAACCTAACCGTCGCGAACACTATATTTCAACATCACGTTAGGCGACACTATACATGGAAAATGCCAGGAGACCTTGGAAGATATAAAATAGATTACACTCTTGTTGGGCAAAGATTTAGGAATCAAGTTAGGGACTGCAGAAGCAATTTGTGTTATTCACTTCATAAAACTACCCTATTTGAAAGTGAATGAATGAAAAGCTAAAACCAACTACTCTAAACATAGAATCCGGACCGACTGAATCAGTTATAATTAAGCCAATTTATCAAGAACAAACATGAATAACATAACATGAACAACATAACATAGGGAACATGCACAAACACGAACAACATAAGAAGCGTTGATACTTTCACACAGTAATCTTAGATTTTGTCCATGTTATGTTGTCCATATTATGTTATTCATGTTTGTTCTTGATAAATTGGCTTAATTATAACATTTTGATATTGCTTTGTTTTGTTTGCTATCGGACCACTGCAAGTTAATTATTCTTGAGACGCACGTAATACAATTTTCGAATCGATTTTACTAGAAAACGGCTCGCCCTATCGAGTATCAACAAGACCACATATATTTGTTGTAGAAAACTCTGAATTTTCATAATTTTACATCAGAACCGAGAAGAAGAAACATACTGAAAAGTATGGGCGGTTCCTACCCCACCGCCCGCCTATTTGGCGCACCCCTAAATAAAATTTTGCGATTGCTATGAACCCATCTTGTTGAGCATAAAAAGGTTAGTGAATTTTCAAAATTTCGCTTTATGATCTTCATTGGTTGCCAAGATACTGAATAAAAATCTTCTTCAGGGTCGCATATTTAAGGGGCTGCAACTCCCTCAGGAAGCATTTTTCGACCCTAGTTTATTCAAACTTTTTGCATTATTTTTGAACAGAGAACTTGCCGGTGAAGTTTGGCAGGCTAATTTTGGAACAACCTGTATTTCAGACGGAGATCAAGTCGCCCCAATATGTTATAAAACTACATTATAACTTGGAATAAAGTAGATACGCCAGAATTAAGCAAGAATTCACATCCACCTGAGTTACAGCATACGCGATTTTTCAACCAATAATAAGACGATGTGAGTGTCTGTAACCAGTAGTTAGTAACTGTTTCTAAGTTCATTCAAAGGCGTCAGGTAACTTCCTCCGTGTTCAGATGGCTAATGCGCTAGCTGTGTGATCAAGGTATCTGCAGATCATATCTAATTTGCTGCCGTTTCTTTGCGTGAACTCCGAATTTATGTTTAGAGTTTTGCGGATCTAAATCTGTGTGTCCAGGGTCCAGCCAGATAGGAGAATTACGTTCCAAGAAGACAATTTATTTCTTGATTTATAACACCTGAGGTCAATCTATGGCGCATACTGGTTACGCTGCAATTCAGGTTGATCTGAATTCTTGCCAAAACTACAGATTTACAAGTGGTTATCTCTTACATTCGAAAAGGGCTCCCCGCTGGTTGCTATTCTTTACTGCAACATAGTTTGCCCGCGTGCCGCGCTATGCTGGGTTGATCTGCAGGTTGAATATTTGTGTAGCGTATTCGTGTAAAAGATCATAGGCGTGAGATAAATAAAAATCATCACAAATATTATATTTTATTATAATTTGTTAGATTCGGTGGGTATGATTTTGTTCAATTTTCTTTCAGAAATTTTTGGGAGTGCGACGTATTATTTACAAATACTCATTTTTCAAACAAAAACTCCTACATAAGCGACTTAGGTCTGTAAACACCCTGAACATTAATGCGGAAAGTAAATCAACCATAGCCTCTAGCATTTCGCTCGATTAACTCGGAGATGCAATTTTTCAAATTATCGATACCATGGTCGGCAGAGTAACAAAGTGATCGTCATTATGGTATGATTCATATTGGTAGTAGAACAGCTCGTATAATTTGCTATAATTGCCTGGGCCCTGGCCTGGGCAATGTAAAATCGTCAATCAGCGGTAAAATGCTCTTGGTTTAGGATTGAATATATTATTATGAACTACTTCTTACACCCGCAAATTAGGGGATGGATAATTGTCAAAAGTACGAAATAGCGGACTTCGTGCAAATTTCATACACACATGGTAAGTAGACGCCACTGCAGATGAACATACTTTGCGAAAATATGAGCAGTTATGATTACGCGCCCGCAGATCATAGAAATAAATACTCTCATTCTGTTTTAAAGCAAAAATAAATTAACAACATTCGCAAAGATGCAGCCATTGGAGACATTGAAAATGACTAAGCAGACTGTAACCCTCGTGCGTCTGGGATATTTCCGCATACGCGATAGCGTGTTAAATAATTATTCATAAAACACCTGCACCGATTTATAATAACTGCATTTCTGTTGTGGCATTCTCTCACATTTGCGACGCTAGACGGTCCAACTATGAATGAAGCTTACTCAGACTGAGCGGTCTAGCGGTCGCCAGGCGCCCGACTTTAACCGCTACCGCTCGAGTGCGTGACATATGTGGCAAATGCAACACAATCTTTTCGGTGAATATCATACCCTATACTAGGATACTAATAACATTTTCAATGTTAAAAGACCACGTCTGCAAATAATTTGAGGGTGGTTCCATGTGGGAAAATAAAGTTATGCATTGCTTATTTGGTTTGGTTTGGTATTTTGTCGGACACTGGTAAAGAATTAGTGAAAATGTGCGTTACGCCAACGATCTATCTCCTGCATCTTAGAAACTCATGAGTACACTGTTGTAGCAGTAATATAGGTAACTTATCGAAATGAGATAGCGAAATAATAGACGGTAACCTTTTATAAACTCCGTAGGCCCTATTAATGCATTTAAACAAGTTACCTACCAGCAGAATCCTAGCATAATCCCCGCCATAATCTAATCTAAAATAAACAAATAAGAAAGAATAGAAGCCTACATCAATTTCCACTGAAAACTTCCTGGGCAGCAATTTGTCACATTAAAAAGTTAGAACCCTCGCAAATATTATTGGTCAATTTCAATTCTGTCAAGAAAAAAAAGTTACAATAATTGCAAAGAAGGAATTGTTATTTTGTCCGAATATAAAAAGCGTCTCACAAAAGCCAGCGTTATTGTATAGAAATAAGTCAGGGATTTCTGAGACGTTACTCTATAAGTGAAAATATTTCGCGAATCATTCTGGACAGTAAAAAACATTAAGAGTCGCTGACATGAAACTAACAGTAAATACCGTATTCTGAATAACCGAAGAATTGAAGCAGAACATTTTGTTCTTGAGAAAATGTAATATAACCGGAAAACATTGCATTTTTGTTATTATACTCTGACAGTTATTTTGTGATGGATCTTTTTCAAAGTCCATAAAAGGGAGTTTATATAATACCTCATCAAAATCGCGAATTACTTAAACCGTTTTATTTATAACGAAATAGTTACGGACATATATCGAATACTTTTCCTTATTTTTCGATAATTAACGGTAAATATCGCTGTATCAGTCCGAATACTGATTGAACGCGTACCTCCATCCTTTCCTATCCTGAGCTGATCTACGCATTTCCCTAAAAGTAGAATATCCTGCATCCCCAACTACTTGAGAGCAGTAGTCTAATCTGGGCCTACACCTACCATTTTTTTTATTTCTACTATTCCTTCGTATCTCAGAAGGTGTCCTACCATCCTATACCTCCTTTTCTTTATTACCTCCATACCTTTCGCTTTTCCCCAACTCTTTCTAATACGTCAATAATGCTAACCTTATCTATTCACGGTATTTTCATCATGCGCCTGTAGCACCACATTTCAAACGCTTCAATTCTTTTTCGATCTGCTTCTCCTATTATCCAAATTTCGTACCCGTACAAAGTCGTACTCCATATAGATGTCTTTAAGAGTCTCCTTCGAGTTTCTGCAGAAAGGGTTCCCGAGCATAACAGTTATTTATTTTTGTTAAACGCAGCTAGACTCTGCTCTATTCTTTGTTTTATATCCTACTATCTCGAGTTTTGACTTCCTAAATAGCAGAAATCTGCGGCTTCTTGTATCTTTCCGTTTCCTATTTTTGTAGTTTAGTTTCAGTCCTTTTTTCACGTCATCTAAGTACCTATATGCCAAGAATTTGGTTTCCTTTTTATTGATTTTCATGACATAGCACTCTGACAAAACTTCTTTTAGAGCCATTCTTACTTCTTCGTTGCTGAATGCTAACATCCGCGAATCTGAGCATGTTACTAGTTTGGGCCTGTATATTAATCCCTGAGGCTGTTTTGTCCGAGTTTTGTCCTTTGATATACAAGGTGTCTCAAAATTAGGGTGCCAGACTTTAACAGTAGGTTCTACATCCAAAAATATGAGAAAAAGTTCATATAAACATACCTCGAAAAATGTGTTATATGTACATATAGAAGCTACAGGGTGTTGAAGGTGCGGTCATGAAGATGGTTTTTTTATAAATATTTTCGTCACTTTTAAAGATAACCGAATCTAATTTTAGACAACTACTAAACTTTTTACATTTCATAAGATAGTCCGAAAATTATGCCTTCAGATTATTCAGGGGTGGGTAAAATTGGGGGTATATTGAAAAAAATTGGCCCAACTTTTTTATGTGAAGCCTTTTTCCAAATTTAAAACCAAAATGTGAAAATTGAAACACCTTTCACTAAAAATATCCACTTGTCTCCTTCCCAAAGAATGCACAGTTTTCGAATAAAATTGGTTTAAAAATTATTTTACTAACGATACCAATGGTAAAATTCAATAATTTAGCCATGAAATACAAAACGGGCGTTGAGTACCAATTTAATATTGAACACAAATTAATAATTAAAACCGAATGGTTACAATAACTGCTCGAAAATATTCCCATTTTCTTCAATGCAAAGCCATACTGGACGCGGGTTCCTGCTCAAGAAACTCCAACCCTGCCCCCTTCAATTTTATCCACCTATCTTAAAAAATTTAAAAAGTTCTGAAGTAGCCCAAAATTTAATTTAGCTATCTCTAAGAGCGACGAAAATATTTGTAAAAAACCATCTTCATGATCCGCACTTTCAACACCATGTATCTTCTATATGAAGCATTTCCCGAGATATGTTTATATGAACTTTTCCTTGTGATTTTAGGTATAGAAGCTACTGTTAAAGTCTGGCACACTAATTTTGGGACACCCTGTATAAGTTGAAAACTAGAGTTGACGAGTGACGACGCACATCCCTATCTCACTGTCTTCCGGATACCTACTTTTCTTCGTTCCTGCTCAAATTCTACAACTGTCGTTTGCTCTTTATAGAGATTATGTATCATTCTTCTGTCCCTATATTTCACCCTTACCTTTTTGAGCACTTCCAAGATCTTCCCCCATTTTACATTGTCGAAAGCTTTTTCTAAATCTACAAATCATATATACTCGCTCTTTTCCTTTTTTATTGTTTTTTCTAGAATTACTCATAAAGCTATAATGGCTGCGCGTGTTCCTGTATATACTTCGTCTAAATCTGATCTGATCTTCTCCTAGCATTTTTCCACCCTTTTCTCCATCCTTCTTTGCACAATTCTAGTTAAAATTTTTGACTCGTGGGAAGTTAAACTGATCGTTCTAAAATTTTCAACAGTAATTTGACGAGTACTGTTTATTTCTGTTCGAACGAAATTTTGTTGCCAGGCAATTCTGACAAAAACATTACGGCTCACGAGATGTTATACATATGAATTAAATGATCACACCTATTCGTGCCTTTCATTTCTGGCAGAGCGTTTATGATGTTCCGTTTGTAATCTTCTGGAATCTCACCTGTCTGAAATACAGGGTGATTCAGAACGGGCGTGCCAAATTAAAATGGGTGCTAGAGGAACTCCAAATAAGACGAAAAGTTTCTATGAACATATGTTCTAAAGTGACTACCTACTAACAGAGATACAGGGTGTAAAAGTTTTAATATTTTTTTAAATATCGTAATGTAATAATTAATGTGTTTTCTCGTTCTTCTTGTTAGTTTTGTTTGTGTTATTCTTAATAAACTATTTTGTTCAATTTTCACTTTCCTTGCGTATCGGTGAAGCCATTATTGCATTATGGAAAATTTCAGTGCACGTGCACGATTTCACAAAAAGCTATTTCATTCAAAAACTAAGCATTTTACGAAAAATTTTGAAGATACCAATTTCTTCCCAAATTGAACGTATATTTCAAATACATTAATATCACCTGCATTCGCCAGTGGCGTAACATTGGATTGGGGAAATAAATAAACGGCCTAGCCCGTAGCAACGCTACTGATGGGGCTAGCAGAGCATTTTTTTTAAATAGAACTTGGCAAATGAAAACAATCACCTTAAATTTCAACTCAATAACTTTCCTAGTTACTAAAATAATAAAAAAATATTAAAACTTTTACACCCTGTATCTTTGTTAGTAGTCACTTTAGAACATATGTTCATATAAACTTTTCGTCTTATTTGGATTTCCTCTAGCACCCATTTTAATTTGGCACTCCCGTTCTGAATCACCCTGTATATGGTTAACTAGTTCAAATAAACGCTCTCTTATCTCTTGATCTTCACACTTTTAGTTTCTGCCTGCAAGCCGTCTACACCGGGTCCTTTATTGTTTTTTTCACTTTCTAATGCTAGCTCGACCCCTTCCCTTTATATAGGACAGCCTAGGTTTTATAACCCTTTTCAGTGATTTCAGTGACTTCCTCTCCCGTATATAAGATTCCCAAATTCCCTCTCTTCCGATTAGGATGTCTCCTGCCTTGCTTCTAATGTTCTCTGCTAGATTTAATTTCTCTGAAATTACCCCTGATTATTTTATACATTTCCTCAGTTTTACCTACTTCGAACTTTTTGCATTTATTATCAATCAACTTCTGTTCTTTCGCGTTCCTACAATTCCGAATATTTTCCCACTTGACCGCTTTATACCTTTGTTTCCCTCCATCATCTAACCTATTTTTATATTTTCGCCTCTCGTCTATTAAAGTCACATTATCCTTTGTTATCCAGGGTTTTGTACTTTTATTCTGTTTGTAACCCAAAATGTCTCTAGCTAACCCTCTCCGCCCTCTAAATGGGTAAACCTATGACTCTTTGGATCATTGAAGCACACAAGCCATTCCACCCGTTTCAGGATTAGATATTGGAACTACGTCAAGGTCCGTTGGGATAGAAGAAGTGTTAATGCATAAAGTTCTCAGAGTAATGTGATTTCGCTTACGGGAACACTAGTTTAAAAGTTCTAATTTTATTTATTATCTCCATCCTCAACACTGTTGTCAACAGCGCGCAGTCCATAAATCAACTTGAAATGAACCAGCTGAAATTTAAAATATAGTGGATCGTTTGTAGACATTTTAAGAAATGCTAATTGCAATGCTTAGTTAAATTGTAAAATATTAGGTAGGTACATTTTCACTTATTTGAAAATTTTGCGACATACTAAATAAACTTGTGGGAACAACAGGATGATTTTGTAATCTGTCTACAATTTCATATGTACGGAAATTGTTTTGATGATTATTAGTTCTAATAGAGAAATAAAGTGAATGCCACCGGCCGATACCATCATTTCAAATTTCTTGATGGAAGCGCCTCCCACGTATCACGAAATGCCGAATTTGACAAGAAGATTGCTTATTATTCTATTTCTATAATTATGGGGTCAATCTATTAATATCTAGCTACCTAATTACCTGATTGTTAATCACCTTGCAGAGGCGTCTCACTATGTCTTGTTATGTATGATGAACGATGATAAGTAATACATTTATTTCAGGAATTTAGATGTAAACTATATTCGCGGAGTTCTGAGAGCGCGTCAAAACAAACTTAACCGCGTGATCAGCACGTGTCTAGGACGTAGCGCGGTTCTGATTGGTTCGTATAACATGGTAACGGCCAGGCGTGGTGGCGACTTCACATGCTTTCAGTGTTACGGCGTTACCAATCAATCGGGTATTGCTTATTGCAGACGACGCAATCGAATATAGTGAACCTGCTTTTTCTGAATACTTTTACATTGTAATGGAAGTATATTTTTACTATCTCAGGCAAATTGATTCTTTTTCCATGTTACTGTTACGCGCCGCCTAAGTGAGCTCTTGTGAATTAAGCATATCGCTGTTCACGCTCATTTCACGTGTATTTGTTTTGACGCGCTCTCAGAACTCCGCGAATAGATTATAGGTAGACATTAATCAGTATAGTTTTTCTTCATATGCACTATTCAACTAAAAGAGCGGTAAGTAGTCAGAAATGAACTGCATGGTTTCGCAGAAAAAGGACTTTACTGGCTCTTGACAACCTAATATGGAATAAGTATGTGCGTTTTGGACTGGCTACCTATAAAGACGTGGTTTGTCCCCTCTTTCCCTTACGTCTGTTTAGAAAAATACATCAAATAACTCGCGATGGTAGCACTAGAGATATAAAACAAAGAATAAAGCAGAGTCGAATTGAATTTAACAAAAAGTAACAACTGGTATGCTGGGGAACGGTAAATGCCGAAACTCGGAAGATAAAAGGTTAGCAATAGGGAAGTATTAGAAAAAGTTGGAGAAAAGCGAAAGATATAGAAGACAATAAAAAATATTAGAAATGGAATTGTAGGACTTCTTCTGAGACACGAATAATTAGCTCACGACATTCTAGAGCGTAGCCGACCGATTATAGTTCTAGCCGTGACACTCATCCCCACTACGTCGATGACGTCAGCAATGCCGATGCCGCGGTTCGCCGTACGCTACCAAGGGTAGGCACGTCTTTTATCTATGCAGCCCTGCAGATTTATTGTCAAATGTAAATTCATTGTCACCTAATTATTAATTGCTTATTAAGATACATACTTTAGTTTCCCCTGTTATGAGAGGTAAGAGTATGTTTTCAATGAAATTTACATTGTTAAAAAAAGGTTCTTTTAGGAAAATGCCGAACGCGTGTTGCGTACCGGGCTGCAAAAGCAATTACAATGCGGCGGACAAAATAATCGTTTTTAGTTTTAACATCTGTGGATTTCATCGACATAACTTAATGGAAAATTGTATTACACATTTTTCGAATATATTGCTAAATAATTATAGTAAAAATAAAAATTCCGTGCAGTCTAATAAGTATTCTAAGAAAGAAAGAGTTGTGAAAAAACTTAGCAGTAAATAAGGGGATTATTGATTAACATTTTTATAATTTAAGTTTTAGTCGAACACACAATAATTTAATTTTCCTTTTTAAGTTCAATTTTCATTCCTTTTACACCTAAGTATTTATTTTCCTATGAAATTATATTATTTCTTGTTTTACATTTATTTTTGTTGAAAATATTTTTAATTTTATTGCCTTGCGCACGCGACTGGGTTATATTTTGTTGGAATTTTGTAATTGTTTTATTTTGTGTTACTATATTAATATGTATACTTACATATAATCTGCAATAAACTGGTTATGCATCCGACTACCCAATTTCTTAAAACAATCAAAACTTTACCTACCGATATAAACACGGTCACGAAGAATCAATAGCAGTATAGTATTACTTTATTTATGCAGTTTTGATTCTTTCCTTCGGGCTAAATAAACGAAAAGTGGACCAGTAATGTTTGAAATATACATATATTTAATTGCTGTGTGGAGAAAAAGTCACAAGTGCACCAAATTATAATAATTAGTTAGAAAATGTAATCACCGCGCTCGTATTTCCATATAAAAGTGCAGCGTAGCGCTCCGGCGGTACATCGCCAGTTGTGACGTCACTCAACCAGTGTCACGGCTAGAACTATCGGTCGGCTGCGACTAGAGTCGGGGATAAGAATGAAAAGAGGTATAGGTTAGGGCCCAGATTAGACTACTGCTCTCAAATGGTGGGGGATGTAGGATGTTCTATTTTTAAGGAAATGCGTAAGTTATCTCAAGGTAGGAAAGGATGGAGGTACGCGTCCAACAAATCTTCAGATTGAGAACTCTATGATGATGAGATTACACTTGTAAAGTCGAAATCCAATGGTGTTATAAATTACTAAGTATTAACTGATAATAATTCCTTATGCACAGTGTAACAATGCACCGTAAAAATGCCTAAAAGCTCTAATGAACTTAGAGTGGCATTTCATCATTGTTCTACGAGACTGCCGCCGGCAAATCAAAAGCGAAGTCCGTCCATGCACCGATGAAAGAGATGAGCAAGTCCCAGATGCGACCGACGTCACGCGAGAGAATGGGAATTCCGCATAGATTCTGCACGCTGCACTAACGTGACGTAGTGAATACTGACGCCCACCTTTCCGAAATAACCAGAATGCGAGATGAATCTCTGCACACGACCCCCAGCGCTGACGTAGGAAATCTCGAAATAAACCGCAGGCGAAGCCCCCTCCCAGCTTATAAAAGTAGATGCAGCAGAAGGCAGTACTTCATTGTCCGGCCATCAGCTGGTACCAGTGCTCCCAGCATCCGAGATGATGCTGGCCGCCGATATCCGAAATACTAGTACCTGATAAACCGTTCTGACGACGCCTTGTGATCAACTGAAAGTTACCGACCCGTAAATATTCGAGTAAGATAATTTTGCCTGGTGCTTAATGGTTGTTATCACTACGATATCAACAATTAAACATCGTCCAGTCATAACCTGGCTGGCCTGGCTTATCCGAGACCAGTGAGTAGTGAGGTGTCCAAACTCGGGAATTAGGGGTGTCTGCTGGTGAAGGTAGGATCGTTTTGGCAACCTCGTGTGGCACTTGTGCCTGTAACTTGAGGCGACGTATGGCGGAAAACGATTGTAGCCGGGTAACCGGCGGCCGCTGGTGACATGCCGAGGGCGGACTAATTATTGTTTACTGGTAGGGTATAGACTAGGGATATTTCCCCAGAGATATAGTAGCCTGGTGCTGCGACGAGAATCTCGCACCGAAGCCCGCCTAGGAGTCATGTACCTATTGGTGCTCCCACGTAGACTCCGAGGCCGTAGAAATAATTCAGTATTAGATCGTACGTCGAGTGGACCGCATTATCAGAGCACACCGCGAGAACCCGTTTTTATTTCTGTTTCTTTCTCTGTAAATATATCTCGTATTTTTGTACTATTCCGTATTATAATTTCACCGCAATTTTATCAAATGTAAATAGTTAAAACGAATAGAGTCAAGTTATATTTGGTTTATGTCTATTTATTCAATCGTCATTTAGCAATAGTGAATGAACCCAACCCTTCTGCGACTAAGAGCTTAAGGGTTATCAGCGAATAAATCTTCCAACCGACCAGACCGTAGAGACTACGAGAGACGGGTTCACAAGAGACCGTCCAGATCCCCTTAGATATACAGCGTGTCCCAATATGTGAGACCGAGGGATACAGGTGTATATTTAAGGTGTATATTTAAGGGCCCGTACCGAGGACGTCGTTGTATAAGTGACGTCCGAGAAGAGAAGAAAAAGTACTCGTTGCAACAGTAGAGAGTTGCATAAAATCTTCCCGTCAGAAACTCCTTCTTCAGAATTTGTTTTTTTACGAAGAATTAAGTAATAGTGTGCATAGACTGCTGCTTAGGGAAAAGCTTGCCACCCATTTAGTTACGTGTGGCTTAGCTCATTTCCCAATTCGTCTACCAGATTAAGAAAGCCACACCGACTCAATGACACTGGTTTATGGCTTCATCCTTACAGCCTTAAACTGGCTCTTAAAGAATCGTAGTGGTGGAAATTATACATACACATTGGAAACGTAATATGTAGCAAAAAAGGAAGGCTGAAATCCTATTTTTTTAGGGCAAAGTTGATTAGAATCTCTTCTAGATACGAAATTATTGACCAGAAAAAAAGTGCTCAAGATTGGCGAGCTGGAATAACATGCATGGGCGCAAGGGAAAGGGAACGAATTAGACGCAACAAAAATTTCACGCCGCCCGGCCCTTCTAGAAATTAGCAATCAATACTGTAGAATTGGTCCAGGAATTACATTAATTGGGTAACGGATATATTACATTTTATTCGTGTCTAATTCAGACACTTAGGCACTATATAAATGAATCAAATAATATAATATAAGACATTACAAATTAGAAAAGAAATTTAAGATGCGCGAGAGCTGCAGGGAAATACACGCACGTAGGTACCTACTTGTTTTCTATAAGACATTAAGACTGTCTTACAGTAAGACATGGAAACATTTTCCTGCAGGAAGCACGGATATATGTGTATATCAGGCTCCCAAATCTCATTACGTAAATCCCGTAGTAAGTAGTACCTAGTAAGTAGTAAGATGAAGAAGCTTTCCATGTCAGTCTTTCTCCGATTATCTTTCTGAACTATTGAGAATATCTGACTACCTGTATTGCATTGCGTGGTGTGATTTACTGTTGTACACTAAGTAAGTACCGGCATTTAATTATTGTAGAATCACTTGTAATCAATAATTATTAAACATACGTTAATTAATCAGTTGTAGGGATACAATAGGCAGGTTACGGCTTGTTCTTAAATTCTGAGGGTGCAGTGGATGTCCAAACCAAGAATTCGCACAGGCTGAATGTATTTAGTGCCGTGAAAATAGCACATCTCCATTCAACTAATGCAGTGAGCGATTGAACATCCCGTCCGGTTAAGTTTCAGAGCGATTATGCAGCTGCAACTGCAACTGCAATCCTATAGAGATTGCCGTGTGTGACTGTAACGTACAGTCCGTCTGGATTGCACAATCGAGTGGCCACGTAAATCCAGACATCCAGTACAAAGTTTAAATCATCCTACCGGACGACCGGCGGTTACCAGGATACAGTCACGGAGAAAATTGCGTGCGAAACCTGGTCCAAGGCCCAGTGCTCGTTTGCTATTCGCTTATCTAAATAATTGCCGACTAGGATTTAACGCAAGGAGCTCAATTTTAATTTCCTGTAAATATTTTGTATAATACCGTTTTACCCGTTGATTGAATGTACAAGTACATAGTTAAATTAATAGAATCATATTTATTTGTTTTCCGCGTTTATTAGTTTCTCCGTATAGCAATAGAGAACCAACCAAGCGTGTACACGTTTAAACGTTGAATTCCTAATTAGGTGCACTTCTGAAACTGAAAGCCAACGAAACTTCCGCTGTATTTTGTAGGTTATTTACATTATATTTCTTTCTGTTTATTAAGTTTATAAAACGTTTTACCTTGGCTTATTTTAGAAATATTTTTGTCATTTCTCGCACTTATATTTTGTTCAATCTTAAACGTATTGTTCTCATTCATTAATCGTATACACTAATACACTTATAAAATTTAACTTATTTTCAAGGCATTAGATAAACGAAATTTTGACTGCGTGCTAACTTGCTCGATTAGCTATAATTAACTGCCGACCTTTACGTATATCAGAATGCCCCTTCACTGTGAGCTCCGGGTCAATTTCTATTCAGTACTAGAATATGTACAACCCCACTTATTACGATAACATACTAACATATATCGGCTGTACGGCGGTCAGCTTTTCCCTTATAAACGGTGATTGTCTTCGGTGTTACCCCAAGGAGTAGCGCTCAAACCTCGTCATGCGCCAATCCTTTTATAGAGCGTACAAACTGGAATGAGATGGGTTCTGCGCCGTGCAGAAACTTGCAGATGGCATTTCGATAAAAACGGACAGGGAAATGCATACTGAGAACAAGCAAAGAAGTAAACTGCTAATGATTTACAGTTTCATCTTTAAAAAAAATAGCTCTCTTTTCACGGGGTGAGCTGGTCTGACATTCTGCAAATAAAACAGTGAAATACAGAATTAGAAAATTTGAAGTGTACCGAAAACTCCGGAAAGGTCAAATGTTACATCAAAACTTCTTAAACATCATGTAAGAAGTAGGCGTTATTGGCGAGAGTGTAGATAGCAAGGTGTATACCAAATAATTGAAATTGACGTTAACTCAATATAGGAAAAACTGGGAAGCAAGGGAAAATTTTATTTCAGTACACTCTGCCCTCCTAAGCAAGACCCCCGTATGTGAAAAAAAAATCAAAATCGAGATTATAGTATATAGGAGCTTCAAACACATTATAATATATATTTCCTAAGCCAAAACCTCGTATTTTTACTGTAAGTGCCAAATTTTGAAGCTTCTAAAACACGTATAGGTATGTATAAATGTGACCTATTTCCTAAGCAGAATAGCCGTATTTAAATTTTACAAGGATGAAACCCCGCATTTAATTGCAAATACGGTGATTTTCCTTAGATACTTTTACACAAACGGTAATCTTGCTTAGGAAATCTTAGTTGCGCGTGCACATACGAGTTTTTTACCTAGTAAACAGTAGACGAACGCGGGAGAATATTTAGATGGTGCGGGGTTTGGCATTAGATAATATAGTACCCAAGTGCAGATTATAAAATAAACAGCAGCCCTGCAAAACGATTAGCTTATTTGGCAAATAAAAAGAACGAACCTACGTCTCTTGTTGTAGGACACGATACCTTGATAGAGGAAGGTAAGAACGGCATAAATAATCAGGTGCTTTAAGTGTTATTATTTTATATTTAATTCCAGTTACTGAACCAGAAAATGCAGGATTAGAAAATAATGTGATTTATGAGAATGAGCTGCCTGAAGTTGACAATTTTATAAAAATTAAGGGAAGTTTCACACTGAAATCAAATGAGGAAGTGCAGATGTACACTTTGTTAACCCTTAATAATCATGGATTTTCTGCGGAACCACATATTTATCACGCATTATACAAATAGTGATACGGTTCTTTTCCGTAGTATATCTATTTCTTACACTTAAGAATAAACCCCGTAAGTGCATTTTTTTATGTTTTATTGGAAATGAGTCACCGTTATTGCCAATCGATTTCTAACACACCGTTTACCTATATAACAGTATAATATTACCTTTGGCAAAATTTTCTTAGGCTAGGTATAGAATCAAACTTTAAGCTGATTTTCTCAATTATTGTTCTAACTCACATACGGGGGTCTTGCTTAGGAGGGCAGTACAACTTTTCAACAGAACAATTCTACTGCTGAAATAAGTTTGACGAAGACATACCCTTGGAAAATTCATGAATAATTGAGAATGTCATTGATTGGAAACAACTTTAAAGTGCACATAAAATTAAGTAACGAGAAGAAACTTAGATTGAAAGTTACGCCGTCTAAAAATCAGAGAATAAGATGCATTGATATACTCTTAGCCTATAAAGAAACAAACAATCGGAAATCCACAGACAAACTGTTAAACCCGACGAGTCGAACTGTAATATTTTAAGTCAAAAAGAAACACGTTACATGTTAAATTGGACTGGAAATTGAGAAAACTGAAAGTTCTTGACTGGTTTTTAATAACGGAAATTGAACTCAAAACAATTTTGAAGTTTTGCCGCTCAAGTTGAAACTTAAAGATCCATGAATATTTTGGAAAAAAGTGGGCTTCTTGCAAATGTCATTACTTAGACAAGAGAGGTTTAACACTTAGAGAGATTCATACAGACATTCTTGGCTTGCTTAGGAATTTAAATTCTTCCTATTAAATACGTTTAAGAAATTGGTCTCTGTAATTAAAAAATGTGACGGGATAAAATGCGAACATCTGACGGGTGCTGGTCGACCGCATTGTACGTGTACTTAAGATCGTCAAATTGGCAAGATGTTCAGGTCCTCTCAAATGGCAGAAATGGAAAATGGAACCATTTTTTGGACTTTATAAACTGTCAGAAAAATGGACACCCGAGAAAGCATGCGAGGGTTGCTTTTTAAATGGTCTATGTAGCTGTATTCAATCCGGAAAATCACTGTTTTAGAGTGTTACCTTTTATTTTTCGTAATGAATATAGCAGTTATTTTTGAGTGCATTTAATTTCTTATTGGTAAACATTTTACAGGTAACTTAAGCTTATCTACAGGTATCTGTTTTAGTTTAAAGGTAGGTTTATTTGTAGCAGTTCAAGCGCCATCTACTGTTGTAGGATAGAAACGCCTGTACCTTCTTCTCAGGTATTTTTAAATTGATGTCTTCTGCCTCCTTACCAACAGGGATTAAATTTTGATTGTACTTCCTACTTTTTTTAAAAGAAAAACTTCTTGGCAATTTTGATTTCCTGTAGCCATTGTTCGCAGAAGTAGATTGTGTGGTTCTCACGAATTTTGTTAGTGCTTAGTGCAACTTCCTAATTATAAAGGGATTCATCGTGAAGCCACAATTGAGCTGGTTTTGGTTTTGCAATTTTTGATTTTGGCAACCATTTCAGTATACCATTTATTTGGGATTTCCAATTTACTGCTTGCGGTCCCATGTGCTTACTTCAAAACTCATCATAGAAGTACCTTCTGATTCTTAGAAGGTAAGTCAAGTCAGATTTAGTCACTGTATTTCTCACTTTATTTCATTATTTTACATTTATCATTTTATCATTCAGCCCCGATACCCATCGTTCCTTCCGATTATGCTGTCCTTTCGTATTCTCCTGTGATCCATTCACTGTGAGGCTGTTGTGTTTTGTTGGTGATGGCTTTCCGATCTACCGATCTGTCCTTTTGTTAATTCATTCGAATATTTAGGGTCCTTCGTCTTGGTGTTACGCACGTCCTTCGTCTTGGTGTTACGTACGTCCTTCGTCTTGGTGTTACGTACGTCCTTCGTCTTGGTGTTACGTACCCTGTCTTCGCTCTGGTTCGTGGTTGGAATCTGCATTGGAAACTACTGCGTGGTTTAATTGTACCGTCTTGGTTGAGAAAACCTCCTTCGGCTCGTAAGCCCAACCGGACGTCATCCTCCTACGTCTAGCGCTGCCAGGTTGTACACGCTACTGCCACTAGAATCGCTACCACTCCAAGACAAACCATCAACTAATAAATTAAGGTCAGGTGTTGCATTTATTTTCCCCATTTTCCTGTGCACCAAGCCAGTGTTGAACAGCTTACACGTTCAAGTGTCGTCACCTGCATCGTCGCCCTAAACGACAGTCTGTTTTGTTTACACATGTATTCTTTTGATAGTTGTACCTATTAGAGTTAATTATTACTGTTAAATTTTGCTGAATATAGAATAATTTATACTTACCGTTGTTTACGTTTGACCATCTGTCAAACACTTTTGTCATAATCTTGTTGGCTGTATCTGCAGTCTCGCTTGTCGTGCGATTAATATTCACCTCGCGTTGCGTCTGCGCTGTTTGCGATATTCTATTAGAGATTGAAGAGTATTGCGTGTCACATCTAAGAGGGGCAACAATCTCTTGGCGCCCTCTATCAACTGTATTTTGCCTTAGAACCCAGCCATCTCCACTGGGTCTAGCCGTGGCTTTGCACCCCCTTAGTGTTCCCTTTTGGGGAATTTCGGAATTTGCATGTGACAAGAGCTAAGACGGTAATAATAATAATAATAATAATAAAAATATTAGAAAGGGTTGGAGAAAAGAGAAAGGTATGGAGGACAATAAAAAATAAAGAATAAAATCGCCGGTTACCGTCAGCCGTCAACGGGACACTACGAGCATTATTTGGTCGTAGCAACGGCATAGTAGGAATTTTCTGTCAAACTTTGTGGAAGATCAAAAATTTTGGTTGAATTTGAATGTTGTTTTGCTCCAATGTGAGAATAAATTATGGGAAAATCAAAAGAATAACATACCTGAAAGCGTAAATTACAATTTAAATAGTATTTGGAATAGAAATTGAAATTTTGTGACCAGATTATGAACTTTGAAATTGAAACTTCAAGAAATCTGGAAATCTGCTATATTTATAGGAGATCTTCTGATTCGACAACCAAATTATAAACCCACAAAAAGCAAGGTGAGTTATGTCCGGGGAATGTGGCGGCCACTCTAGTGGTCCCCCTCGGCTAATCCATCTGTCACCCAATACCTACTTGGTTGATGTGATCTCGAGCAGCAAACGAAAGGTGTGCTGGCGCACTGTCATGTTGCACCCACATCCATTCAAGAATTGCTTATGGTACGTCTTCCAACAATTCTGGCAATATGGCATGCAAGAATTCCAGATACTTACATAGGACCAGTGAGCCGACGTGGCAAAACGCACGGCCCAATAATTCAACTTAATTATTAAAGACCAGCGCTGATACTGAACTTATGTTGGACTTTAGAGGGGCGGATGGCGTGAGGGTTTTCTTCGGCCCAAACGTGACTGTTTTATTAAACTCCAAGATAAAGTGGAGTGATGGGTCAGAACTGACTTCTAACAAATTTTAACAAAGAAGTGTTAAGTATAAGAACTCGCGATTTTAAAGCGATGCGATTCCGGATATCACCTTATTAATAATTGACCTATTTTGAATCCCGTACATACGCTATAAGTTTGTAGCAAGAACTCATTAACTCCCTGTAGAGAAGATCGGATGAGTATGTCACATTTTTGATCTCATTCAACTCTCCGCTCGAGACACCGAGCACTAACGACATTATTCTATCTCTTCTGCGGGCAATATCTGCAAGTGTCGCTTCTATATTACGGTACAATTTGTCTACATTAACTTAGGATCTTACGTAATTTACTCATTGGGCTGTTCTCGGAACGTAAAGCATTTGATGTATATGTGTTGCCTCGTAGCTTCCGGTCTCCTGAGGAATCAATTAAAGATTTACTTAGGATATCAAAAATATTGAAAATGATAATTTATCTGAAAATAAACTATAAGCGACTCTAGCTTCAGCAATCTCAACCGACAATTCGCAGAATGTTATATATTATTAATACAATTTTCAAGTTTTTTGATTTTTAAGTTATCTATAGCTAAAACATATGTACATACGCCACTGTTCCATTTCTACAGATATAAGAGAATTTGAGTTTACCTAATCCGAGATGAGATTAAATGAAGCAGAAAGCAAACTGTCAGGGAATTGGGACAAGTTTTCAACAGTAAACTGTTTTTGTTTTCGTGCTCGCCTTAAATCAAAGTAATGGCCTGAATCCAATCATATTGTCGTTTCTTTAAATAACTGGTTAGCAAATAAAATTTTTAATTGTCAATGCCGAGAAGATCTGGCCAATAAAAATAAAAATACCTGAGTGCTTGTTTATACGGCTATTCTTAAAACCTATCAACATTAAATGAACGCTTTGCTGTTGTTGTTATCGATTAACAGTTTACAGTTAATAATTTATTGCAATAATCTCCTCCGTAATACGTATAATTAATATTTGAAACTCGTAGTTGATGGCACGAAATGTCGGATTTCATTTTGAATACTGCTAATTTTCTTCTGATGAATAATAAGTCTGTATATGCGTACGTCATACGTAGACTGGACAGATTTAATTACAGTATTCGTTAGAAATGTATCGTGAACTTTAACCTAGGGTAAAATTACCTTCTTGTTCCGAGAACAATATATTAATAGTTTCACTAAGCCCCAATTTGTGACTGTATTTAGACAAAAACTTCTGAAACAAACGGGGTATCGTACAATTCTCAGACATCAAATGGGCAAATGATAATGTAGAAATTCTGATGAAACGATAATATTTTATGACAATGTTTGTTTGCGAATACTATACATGCAATACTATACAGGATGATTCAGAAATAAGCTGGATTTTCCTGGAGTGATAAATTGACGAATATTTTTTTCCAATACACTTGGTGGCGCTGTGACGCCACATGCAATAGGGTCCCTGTATTGAGAGAGTACCGCAATCTCCGCCATGTTTACTCATAATAACAGGCGCCAAATTTGAATTGTGCCGGAACGTCAGATTTTATATTTGACATGTGTTACAAATTGCGGATTCACCCTCTGATTTTTGTTCCATAAACAAATAAAATTTGACTGTAATACGTTAAGGAATAATACTACAGACCAGATTGTGGAAATATATAATCACTGATTCACAAAAGACGATAAAATATAAACACCAAACAAAACAAACTTTTCAGCTGGACTTTGACTGACATGACATTTTGCTGCTGACACGTCAGTCCGCCATGTTTACTCACAGTTCTGAAACATAGTGGAGCTACTGATTGCGGTACTCTCTAAATACAGGGACCCTAACATGCAATATCTCCAAGTGCCAGCCAAACTGCCATTTTAAGCGTTAACAAACTTGTGTATGGTCTGGATCTCTTAATTTGACATTTGTAAAACAAAATTTTATGCAGAACCGGTTGATTTTACTGGCAAATACCACAACAAATCATTATTTTGATAATTTTTTTGGGTCGTGGAAAAATAAAAATTGTATTGTCACACTGACAGGTAATTACTTCCATTGGTGCAGTAAAGCGAATTGAAGAACATTGTAACTATTACTGGTAGCTTTTTAGTATGTAGGTAGGTTATATTCTCTTCAATGGCGTCCACTGTGAGATTTTCAAGAAAAAGATGTCTTACTAAGGAAACAGAGGAATCCTGAATTTAAAGCAACTTCTTTAATTAGGTACAGATCTACATAATCAGATATATGTAGCAGACATCGAAAATGTTAATCAAACTGTAACGTGATAACAATATAAGAAGCGATAGAACCAAATATAGTAAAAAGCAAAGTATTATCAACGTTGAAGAAACCCATCGCAGAAAAGTTGACGTTGCGATGACCCAAGTGCTCCGCCAATAAAAGCAAGTATTCTCTTAGCTTCTGTTCGTAAGGATCTTTAGGACACGATGGCATTTCAATCAGCAACTTGTACCCAACCACGAAAGCTTCTTTTGCCTTCTCTGTTGCTTGCCCACAAGCTGTAGCAACTAGCATGCTTAACATCTGGAAGTAATAATAATAAAAAATTATTACATTGTTCAAACGCAAGTTCTACAGAACGATTAACAATAGACATAGCAAATAGACAATAGCAAATAGGACTGCATTTAGTGTCAGGACGAATCAGGAAACCGATGTTCCATTCAGCCCTATTGGGTCTAAGCTACCCTAAACTTACACTTACAGTGTCAATTAAAGATTTGTTTATGCCTTAAAATATATAGAAAATTCCTTTTTTGCGTGCTATAAACTAATTCAGTTTTATATTAAACCAAGAGTAAACTTAGAACGTTGTATAAAATCAAAAAATGTCGCCCTAATATCTTTTATTTTCTAATGAGGAATCGAACTCTGGGTACTTTATCGTAACGCGTCTGCATTAAGGATTTTGGTTACAGTAACCGTTGCCGTTATAGTTACAGGTCGCCTGTGAGTTCCCGCCTTAAGACATAGTAGAGAAATTTAGTGACGGAAAACACAAAAGTTTGGTGCAAAGGAAAAATGGAAGTTGTTTGAAAATACTATAACAGTATCAGCTAAGAAAATATGAAGCGTAAGAAACATTCCTTTGAAGTTTGGGAGAATCCGATGAATCCCATAAGGATTACAAAGAGCAAATGGAAAAGGTAAAGTACAGGGCCTTGGGAGTAAAAAATACGTCGCCGAAATCAAAGCAAAGAAGCAAAGATGTAATAGTTTGTCGTACAAGGGACCAGTAATCACAAGCCAACAAGAAATAATGAAAAACTGGGAAAGCAAGGAAAATATTGATAGGGGTCAGAGAAGGCGAAAATAACAACATTGAAGGGAGGGAAGTTAGCGGGGCGATAGGGATGCTTTAGAACCCAAAACCAGCAGGCTATAATAAGATTGCAGTGAACATTTTAAATAAGGCGGGTGAAAAGAGCAGACAGAAAAGATGTACAAAAAGCATAGAATTCAAAGCCTGTGAATGAATCCCAGAAAATATAGCGAGCATGGAAAGTAACAAATTCCGTACGAGTGTGAAATTTTATACATGAGGCATAGCCGAGTGCAGAAATTACACGAGTTTATGTATATGAAATACATTTTTCATCGAGTTATGTACGCTACTTTGCCCACAACCCATTCAGAAAGTCTAATTTTTTCAAGAAAAAAAACAGTAACTTTATTTTTAATGTTTTGTTATCAACTTACATTAGTAAATGTCAAAATTTCGAAGTAACCTACCATGAGCAATGAGCATATTCGAATAATTCTGACCGGCTCATGATTGACACTTTGATTTGTTTTCTTGCACGCCAATTCTTAAATGACCAGTTCGTATCTAAAAAATATTTGGGTTTTCCATCGAGAAGAAAATGTTTAACTGACATACTTTTTAACAGATTTTTCTGATAAAAAATTATAAGCTTTTAAGAGACGCGACGCGATGGTTATTAAGTAAATTTCAAAATTGCAAAGCTGAATAAAACATTTGATTACGCCCGCGCGATTTTTATTTGTGGCGCACATTTACCAGTATAGCTCACGGGTGAACGCAGTTGTCAACTTTCGCGCCTAATTGTATGCTGGGGGAAAGCGTGTATGTACGTATTTGACTCGATGTCAGAGTTCCGGCGATTTTCTTTTCAAATCGATATTTATTGAATCGGCATGTAAGCAATTAATCAATTCGAAGCGATACGCATTAAATAGACTGGAGTCGATATTCATAGAATCGATACATCAATTCTATTCGATTTCCCCATTAGTAGATTTGAATCGAAATCGATTAAAAAAACGGAATCGTTTACGAATCGCGCAGCCTTACGTTTTATTCACCTGCATTTGTTTATACAACATCAAACTGCACGAAAACAATTGTATTACGAATTAGCATATTGTTGAAGTTAAAGGTGCTTCTTCAGTTAGTAGCCTGTAATGTAATATTAATATACACTGCCGGACAAAAAAAACGGGACACTCAGAATGACTATTTTAGTGAATAAAATAACAAAGGGGGGGGAGTGAAATTGTATTTAATTTATTTTAAAAATAAATAAAAAACAAGAAACAAAATGATTCGTCAACAAAAACCTAACAAAAGTATTTTTTAGAGATCAACCGTTACTTACAAACTTAAGATAAGCAAAAAAAAAATATTAACAGGAAAAGCACACTAGTAGAACCAAATTAATAAAGGGTGTTACCACCTTAAACGTTGTGGCATACTCTGAATGAGGTTATTATTAGATTCTTGGGGTATTTGTTCCCATTCTTCTTGAAGCGCCATCCTTAAACAATTTAATGTTTCTGGTTGGGGTTGGCGACATCTAATCCTTTTTCCAAGCTGATCCCAAAGAAGTTAAGTGGGATTCAGGTCGGGACTGGCCATGGGAGACGTCCACTACCAACCTCTTCACGGTACTCGACAACAATTCTTGCTTTGTCATCCATAAACACAAAATTGTCCCCTATAAATGGCATATGTGGTGTGATATGGGGTTCCAGGCACTCAACAATGTATCAGTATGCAGTCATTGTTCCATTCTCAATGAAAACTAATTCTGTGTGAGCCCCCAGAGATATTCCAGCCCACACCATAATGCTACCGCCATTGAAACTAACCCTGGGACGTATGCAACATTGACAGTACCACTCCCCTTGTCTTTGCCACACCTTTTCACCCCCATCTGGTGACCTGACACTAAATCTTGACTCGTCCGAGAAGAGCACATTCTTCCATGTCCGTCCCAATTTACGTATTGCCGTGCAAACGCAAGTTGTGCTCTGTGAAGTTCTACGGTCAACAGGGGACCCGTAGCTGGCTTTCTTGAAGTCAAACTATATTAGTTTAGCCTTCTTCGAACTGTTCTGGCTGAAACTGCCACTCTTCGAACATCGGCTAACCGTCCAGCGAGAATAGGTGATGCCAATGCTCTATCGCGCCGCATAGAAAAATGGAAAAAACGGTCATCTTGGTGGTTCGTAGTCCGTGGACGACCAGATCCGATCTTCCTTGAAAACCTATGAGTTTCACGAAGTCGCAAGAGTGCATTTTGTATTATGTTACGGGGTATATTTAGCACTTCAGCCATCGTGGCTTAAAGCAACAATTTGTGTATAAATTTTGGGGCGCATTGTATGGTTTATGTTAAAAGTTTACGTTTACAAATGAAATGTCACCAAAAAACAAAAGAAAATACAGAGCAGCCCAATAAGTTAAAAAATTTTGATGTTTCAATAAAGATGCATGAAGAGTCAAAATGCTGATTTTACTGTTTAGGGTTACAAAAGGTGCAATATTCAGCTAAAAGGTTCTTTTTCCTCACTGGTAGGGCAAACGTTAATTATTTGTGTAAGTTAAGTTACATAAAAATATTGTAGGGCTTCAAAATAAAAATAAAAACATGTGTCCTGTTTTTTTGTCCGTCAGTGTATTATGAGAAGTTATCTTACTATACCGCAAATAATAACAAAAATACTGATGGAGAAAATTTCAATTTGCAAAAAGATTTAAGAAAAACATTTTAATTACATTTTAAATGCCGTCAATATCAGAAAGACAAAAATTACTAAAACTATCGCTAAGATTTCAAATTTGCGCAGTCAATATTTCTCGGATGCATGCGAATGTGGCAGAAAGTATTCGATATGAATACGTTTGTATCGCATAAACGGATGTCGTGCATCACATTTGTGTAAATAAAGTTGGATTGCTGAATTCACAAACGACTGTGGAACTTTTAAAAGTAATAATACTTACAACATAAATGGCAATTTCCCATAGGGGAAACACGTAGTGTTTCAGATTATATTCCTTGTATTCACTATAACCTGAAGCATACTTAATGCAGAACGTGAAATTTATGATGACTTTAAAAATTGAAAGCCAAGTTAGCAATGCAATCTGCAAGCCAAATGACTTATTAACCAGTTCAATAGTGTCAGCCAACTTGTCAAAAGCTTCCATGAAGAAAGTCAAAGCTTCAACAGAACTTCCACTACGTCGTCTGATCAACTCATTAACCACGTAACGCATTTTAATGTTCAAAACGTGAAATTCGTGTTTCAGGCAGTTGACCAAATAGTATATCTGATGCGGAATAAAAGACAAGATGTACAAATTTACGTAAACTCTTGTAAAATAAGTAGTACTGTACAAACTGGGATCTTTTAAAGTGATGAATGTTTGAACAAGTATTGACAACGTTATTAAGGAAACTGAAATGTAAATAAAAACATCCCTCGTTTTCGTGTCTTCGAAACCTTTGAGTTTTTCTTGGAAAACCAAATGCACTAGTTTCAAATTTCTAATTATCTCTAGCATTGTTTTTCGACGAAAGAATGTTGCGTTCAGTACGGAAATTGCGTTCGTAAAAAATAATGCTTCGGTCACAATCACAAAAAGAAGCTCCGACATTCCTGCTTTGAAGTTCACAAAGGCCATCATAGAGGTCACTGATAGACAGTACATTACTCCAGTGACTACCAAGAAAAATGCTACGTATGCTACGTACCAAATCGACAACTCTTTGCGATTGGTCACGGTGGCTTGATGTGGAATAGCAACACATAATACTGCTGCAATCTTTTGCAAAATTCTATGAAACGTAGGAGGTTCTAGTATATTATAGCCCACCATCCTATTTAAGAATCACGGCCCAACTGACAATATTGTAATTTTAAATAAATGCATAAGTGACGGAAATTTTATAAATACATTTTCTAATGACAAATCGAATTGTAGGTAATTGAGTCGCTTAGATTTTTACTGCTAATCTGAATGTAATTGTGGAAACCTTTCAGCACTACAAATTTAAATAATAGCATATCATAATAAGTTTTTCAATTAAAGGCTGGTTGGAGGTGCACCTTCATCCTGTTCTATCCTGAGCTAGAATACCCTACTTGCCCTACTACTTACGACTAGAAATTTAATCTAATCGTTTACAGTCCCAATCCAGTGCTCTACTATCATTTTGTAACCATAATTAGATAACTATATTTTTTTCATAGTATCTTTTATATTCGGCGGCGCATTTAAAGGTTAGCAATTATCCCATCCTCACACTCCAGTTATAGAAAATATATCAGAGTTTCAGAGTATGGTTTTTAATATATATTCCGTTATTTGACCACTTTTTGACTAGGTTGTACTGGTTATTCTCAAGAAAATCTGAAAGTTTGCTTTTATTTCAGTGCCCCCTAGCAATCGCTGCAAAAACTAAAATGACTTAACTTATAAAGCAACTGATTAAAGGAAGAAAGTCCTTTTTTAACGAAACCAACTTTGCCAAGTTCGATTTTAAAGCAATCAGATGTTCCCTTTAGTGCTGACCACTTATTTGATGAGTTAGAGCAATAATCAATAATTTACACAAGATTGCAATGTTCAAATTTTTGATATTCCTTCAATGGGTGTATTTTAGAGAAAACCCTGTTTTTTTAGTCGACCATCACTATTAAACCCTTTAGCAGTAAACTTAGAAACTTTGAAAGAATATCCAGAAATTTCACTTAGCAACTTGTATTACCATTTTTCTCCAAACCCATACTAATGAACGGTTCCTTAGGTATGCCAACGTCTTTTCTTATTTGGACACCCGGTACAATATGGTGAACCAAAGGAGCGAGAAATTTTTTAAAATACTGTTATTTCGTAAGTACTATAGAAAGATGGCGGTGAATTTTTATGTCAATATCGTGTGATGGTCAACCTAAGAGGCCAAAGAAAATTGTTAGAAGCAGGTTACAGCACAGTTTAATATATTCAATTCGAAAGCAGTGTAAGAAGTTCGGCATTTGAGACTTCGAATATTGCACAAGGATATAATTTTTCATCCCCAAAAATTTTCGATAGTCTACACAATAAATGCATTGATCTTCCAAGCTCGCTTACATTCTGGTGAGATATTGAGCCGTTTTCGAATTTGGAGAATCCACCGGAACTTAAAGAGCCCGATTTTTCAATGGAATTTATCGACCCCTAAATTTTTAAAGCTTGGTATGATTTATGATTTATTACGTATTTGTTACGGGGTAGGTTTCTGGCCCCTAGCAGTGAGGCTCAAACTTACTGTGCCCCTATACATGTTTATCTCATGAGTTTTGTCCCTTCAAAGAATTTGGGGATAAGACTAATGGGTGCACCTGCTATTACTTTTGGATCCACACACATAGTTCCAAGGCTCGTACGTGCAGCTGCTACAAGAGCCGGACACTCGCATAGTATGTGATGGGGAGTTTCCTCCTCTTCCCCTCACCTTCCGCAATCAGGACTGTCTTTTACTCCAATAGTGGTGAGACGTCTCATCAGTGGATAGTGTCCCATAAGTAGTCCTACTGCCCACTTCAGCAAGCTTTTACCCAGTCGTAGTATTCCTCCAGCTCTCCTGCTGGATGGTCCGCTAATGAACATCTCCGATTGCCGCAGTCCAGGAGCCCCTATTCAGTAAGAGGTATAATTTCTTCTTCCTGGAGTACGGTTGCAAGGCTTCACAGGTTTATGTTAATCTCATTCCCTGGGCCTTTGTCAGCGATGCCCCTCCCAGTGCTCTGTGCAGTTTTGAACTATTCTCTCACCTTTGAATTCTGAAAATTTGCAGTTACACCGATCTCTCCACCGCAATTCTGGTTATGCCAAAAGTACCTAATAATTTTTCTGCATTTTTGGATTCTTCAATTAGTTTTAAGGCAAGTTCCACAAGAAGCTTATGGCGATTAATTGTTGCAGTTTTTGTCTTCTTACCTAAACCTTACCCAAACTAAATGTCGCAGTCAGCTCGTAAAATAATAGATTTTGTTCACTACTAGCCTTAAAACATATTTGTGCCGTGAAATTTTTTTTATTCACAATTGGTTAGTAATAAGTCAATTGCAAACTTTTTAAAAGGTTAGGTATTCCTAACGTCAACCTCCCAACAGGGTTGGAAAATTTTCCACCCACATCAGTGATGCATATGGTGGGGTGTAACAGAATTTGCTGCAGCGGCGGCGCATTATAAATTTTTCTTAGTGTGCGTGTGTTGTTAGTTTTACCATCGTTTTTTCTTGAAAATGGGCTAAAATATCAAAATGAGATAAGAATACATTTATTATTTAAAAAAGGTTGGTCTTTCAGATTTTGAAGCCGATTTGACGTTAGATGTACATGGTAAAAAGTTATGGGTCAATAATTTATCAAAGCAATAGGTTATAAGTACCGCCCTCTATGGGCAACGTCAAAAATGTTATTGGAATCTTTTTTCCCGTAAGAAAAACTATAGGACTGCAAATTTTCAAGTCGACAACCTAAGAAATTTCGTAGTTATGGCAAAAAATGGAAATAAAATTGTAACTTTCAACACCATGTATTTCCTAAACTAAACCATCAACAATTGGATAAGGCATGTTCGGGTCAATCGTCATTATTTGACCTGTAGGATTTCCAGTTAACGGATTTCCCATTGTTAATGAAACACCCTGTATACGCATCCGATACAGTAGTGCGGCATGGGCGTCTATACGATTTTTAATCGTAATACGATACAAGTTTATCAATACGAAACGCCTTGATCGATTTTGAAGTCGGGATTGCTCTGCTTATAAGAACATTAATATATATTATCGTGAGAAGCTTTTTATAGAACAGGAGGGGTGGCAAATTTTTTTTTACATCAAGACGAATAGAACTATAGCCGTTTCACAATACTCGATTACTAGTATTTCCTTTATTCTTTATCCAAGTGAAATTGTATTTAATTAGTATCTGTCTTTTACTGGCTGTTTACAAAAATATATTTCCATTTTGCTCGGAATTTAGGCACTTATATTTATTTTGTAAATAAAATGTAACAAGAAAGACATTTTCATTAATTACGACGCGCCCCGAGTTTTTTGTTTTGCCAAGAACAATTATTATTTTCCAAGTCGTTAAAGGAAGAGGTCGTAAATTTTAAGATTGCGTAATAAGTGGATACTTGTCAAAATGGTTGGTTGGAAATTTTGCCGCGATGGGTCCTCAGGCCAACCCAAGGTTTCAAATATAATATAAGCTTCTTTAGGCGTCCCTAAGTTATTGACTAGACAATCAATAATATTGCTCAATATTATAATAATACTATTATTATTTGGAATATGTATAATTTGAATAACAGAAAAGAGAGAGACCATGTTGAGGGTGTGACGGGTGGACGCCCCACTCCTTTTTATGTATGCTGGGTCAGGTACAAGTCATAAGACTTTGTTGCTACGTATCTCATCTCATCTAAACTGAAGCTGAGTAGAACGCTTATGCCATTCAAGGTGTACAACTAGTCCGGGTAGCGTAAAGGCATTGTTTACTACGGTGCAACGCAACACCAGGTTGTATCATAGTAAGAAATGGCGAAATTAACCGCGCTTTTGCTTTGGCAATCTTTACTGCGGTACAACGCAGCACCCAGTTGCGCCGCAGTAAGGAATGGCGAAATTAACCGCGCTTTTGCTTTGGCAATCTTTACTGCGATGCAACGCAGTCGGATGTCCACATGGCAACAAACCATGCGAGGATTTCCGACCAATTAGGTTCATTCACATGACGCCGCGCCGCCTGAACTTGTGTTTCGCAAGTTCGCGTGGCGCTGTCAGATTAACCTGTAGATATCATGGGTTTCTCGGCGGCATTTGAATGAGCACAAAATAGCCCAACTTTGGTCTAATTTAGCCGACCCTGTATCTCTTATATTTTCGGATATCCCAATGGTGAGCCATTAAAAAGTGGCCAACCTGTACAGGTTAAATTATGTGGCCCACTCTGTACCTGAACGTGTAAATGTGAATTTGATTTAGTGCTGTTAATTTTATTGTTTACGTTCAGAACATTATTTCAATTTAAATTAAATGAATCCTTCAATTTTTTTAAAAAATTTCAACTTCACGAGACGAGATACATTGACAGCGTGAAAAAGGCCCAAGGAAAACGTAAGATTGGAGTTCAGGCAACTGCAATCAGCCGAAGGAAAGTGCGCCCTAGCTTGACTTCAGGAGCAAAACGCATTCAAGCTGGACGCCCTTCAGCCTTTGGAACTGCTCAAAAAAAAAGAAAGCATAATCTTGGAATCAACATCGAGTCCAACAGACCGAATGCAAAATCGCATTAAAATTCCAATTTTTTTATCCAGTTATAAATTAACCACCTATGTTATGGTAAAATACAGAACTTAAAGAATTTTTATGATTTTTCTCACCACTTTCTCACCATTCTTTCTTGAGAATAAAACAAAGAAGTACTTTGTTTACAGCGTATAGTAATATGTCATACGAAATAATAAATATCGACTTATTTGCTGTCAATGCTTACTAAAACTACACTACAGCTTAGGGTGGTGTTGTACCGCAGTAAAGATTGCCAAAGCAAAACTGGCGTTAATTTCGCCACTCCTTACTACGGTGCAACTGGGTGCTGCGTTGTACCGCAGTAAAGATTGCCAAAGCAAAAGCGCGGTTAATTTCGCCATTCCTTACTATGATACAACTTGGTGCTGCGTTGCACCGTAGTAAACAATGTCTTTACGCGTCCGGGTATTGGCCATTATGACCATCCCCTGTTATAATTTACGATAATCTCCTTCCGCTTAGTGATTTAGCTAAGTTTGAAGCGTTATACAAAATTCATTTAAATAATAATATATCACTAACAGCACACTGAACTAGGGTAGTCATAAGATTTGCACATACTTTCTTTTCCTAACAATTATTTAAATGTGCTTCTATTATTAAATAATACTTCAGATCTACTGTTTTCCGTTACTATTCTGTAATTATTTGTTAGAAATTTTAATAAGTAGTTCACTTATTGATTAATCAGGTTCGATAATCCGCAGGGTACAGGTAGGATAAGGCTAAGCTTTCTTAACATAGTTATAAGAGTGGGGTTAGGACCATTACGCTGTAAAACGCACATTGACATGAACAACACCCCGCATAACTACGAACTGTGTCACGACGCAAGTAGGTACTTATTTACTTACTCTAAATTTCTAAATGTACTCTGTGGAGCAATTTTCCTCGACTGCAATATAGTGTACCTAACCTAGATTGTATTTATATCGAATTAGATAGAATCCCTTTGGAACATTTAAAGACAAATTGATAGTGTCTCGAGAGTAGAAAAACATGACAGACTTTAAAGTTTCATCCTTCATTGCCACTGTAAAAATAGCTGTAAAGCTATTAAAGTACGAAGTACGAAGCCCGAAGATTTAGAATTTCACGTCCTTAGAATAATAATTTTGGTACTCATGTATGTAGTAGATAAGGGGGCCATATGAGGAGCTATCCTATCAAAGTGCAACAAATCCAAAAATTCCAAAATTGAGATAGAGGTGGCGTTACAACCTGGTTTCGTTCTACTATCTATTGGCTACTTTTATAAACGACAAAGTGAAACTTATCCCCTTGTTTATGCATGTTCAATATACAGTTTTATTTTCAAACTGCAACATATCCCTAACCGTGTTATTCTCAAACCGCAACATGTGTATTTCCTGTGCGCACTACCGACCATTTGACATGTTCATCTTTTGGTGCGTGTACCTCTTAATAATTATTAATTGTGAAATGAAATTGTTTAAAATAATAAAAGCATAATATTAACTGTTGGTGAACATGGATCAAGACGAATAAGAAGGAGTGAGAGTAAGTGAAAATGTTGAAGGCCGAGGCATAAGAAAGCAAACCAAGAATACAAAGAATGTAAGGTTAAAACGAAATGAAAAGTAAGTTTCAAAGTTGTTATTATCGCTTGACATTGTAGGAAGTGAGCGAATATCGCTTAGCAGCGCCTCACTATGGTGAATTTATAAATGTTTGGTGGTAATTCAGTTGTCACCTGTCAGTTTAAGTTTTCCGAAGGATCTAGACAGTGAATATTATTGGTATTAGTGTTAAATTAAATCAAACTATAAAAATACAAATGTCAAAAATATGACAGCTCAAAACCACCAGAACTTTAAATGGTGGCGCTGGCTGAAAATTCGCTCACTTCCTATAGAACAGATTTGTTATTTTGGGTATGCTCCAAAATATATAAAATATATAAAATAAAAAAATAATAATACAAACATTTGAATGCCTTGCTTACGTATTCTTAAAACAAAGTGCAACAAATCCACAGTAAAATAGCAAAATCCAACAAGTGTTCCACTTTTTTTCGAAAATTTGCAAATTCTTCTCAAAAATATTTTATTAAATGCGTAGAAAGATGTTAACAAGTGGATAGCTTTAAAGTAGTAAACCTTTCACATCAGCATAATGAGTCATAATTTAGATACACAAAATTACAATTTGCACAATTTCCTTTTTTTTGGATTAGTTGCACCTTGATAGGAGAGCTCCTCATATGGAGTACCATCACTCCTACATTTTGACGGTCACTCCACATAATTAAGAGGAGGTTATACCGCTCGATTTTAGGCGACAAACAGCCTTTCTAATCTAAAAGATTACCACGCCATTCTTGAAGTTAGAAATGTGAAAATTTTCTAGTGCATAGTTAAAAGGTTGGAATTGAATCCTACATGCGACTTTTTTCAATTTTTTCACTGTGAAATCAAGAAAAAAATATTTAAAATGCACAAAATTAACGCAATTTCAGTCATATTTACGTTCCACTGCATGTTACTGTTGCAAATTTATGTGAAAAATCTCGATGTAGGCAACATGCTCGAAGTTTTGCGATGCCAGCAAGCTTTTTAAAATTAAAATCGGTTAAGAATTGGTAACACAAAATTGTATTTTGTAAACCCTTGCAAAAAGCCGGCAACGCAAGAAATACATGGGCCTCTTACAGACAAACTCCACAAATCGCTTGCGGTATAACCACCTCTTAAGTATTCCGCTGTCGTAAATCACCGATCACGCGGTCATAATGCCGCCCTTGGCGATGATTTATTATCCCCTCTCCATTTTCCTCCACTTGTTTCGCAATAACTTAAGAACTTAAATACTGCAAATACATATAGTCGGGGAGCAAGGTGCTCTAATTCGACACCCTCTATACAACTCGAACACTCACAAGAAAATGAAGCTGATTCTTATGTAAAATCACCTGCCGGATTCGAATTTTGAGGTCGCGAAAAGATCGGAAATTGCGAAAATGCCGGAAAATCAATTTTTCGTAAAATTTTCCAAAAATCAATTTTCGACCATTTTTAATACTTTTCTTGATGTATTTCAGCAACGAAAAGTGTTAGAGACCTGTTTTTTCGTGGAATAGATCATCACAGTGTACTCACGTTGTCTCTACAATTTTCCAATTTTATGAAAAAATATGTTTTCTTGCTAGACCACAAATTTGTGCAATGTATTTTTCATGTACCGGGTAAATTATCTTATTTTTCGGAATTAACATATGCATATGCGAGACCAAATACGGACATGTGCTCGAAATTATTTTTGGTGAAGAAACGAAACATTAATATTGTTTCTGAAAAAAGTTGCAGCAAGTTAAACACAATTAATTTGTGTGTCGCACACATTTTTCCACACATGCGTGGTTACTTTGCTGAGTGCTTCGGACCACATATCTAAGACATTGCTATTTGAATGTCCATCTCTTCCAATGTATTTATCGTAATATTGCTTAGCATTAGCCCAGACTAATTCTTTGGCATTAAACTCCCATTGGTAAGGCGGCGTACGCAAAACTTCATGACAATACTTTCTTTGATTATTTCATCTACGAGATACCGTTTACTTTTCTTATGCAGTCTGGCTATACTTATTTAGTCCTTCTTCTTTCGTTTTTTTTGTGCCAGACCAACAAATAAATGTTATACTTGGCATTGTTCTAATATTAGGTACACAGACCACTGGCCATTTGGCGTTAGGTTCACTCTTTTTTATGTTCTTGTTTTATTTTATTTGTTAGTAGTTCGGTTTAGTCACATAGGTCTTGCGGTAGAACACGTTTTAGCCGCTTGTGTATGTTTTTCTGTCCTAGCTGATGGTAGACCGCACTGTCACACTTATTTATGTTTTTGAAAAACGTTTTGTTCAGTTCGTTAATATATTGTTCTACTGTCGGAATGTTTACTTCTTTTTGTATTTGTGTGTTTCGTACGTACCACGGCGCACTAACTATTATGCGGAGCACTTTATTTTGGAGGGTTTGTAGTTTTTTTATGTTTGTTTTAGAAGTAGAGAACCAAACTGAGCTAGCATAAGTAAGAAGTGGTCGTAGGAGAGATGTGTATAAAAGTGTTGCGCATTTAATCCGCAATTTAGATTTGCGATTGATTATCGGATAGAGTTGGGCTAGCCTCGCATAACACTGGGTGAGTTTTGTGTTTATATGTAAGCTCCATGTTAGGCGTGTGTCTAGATGCACTCCTAAATATTTTACCCCCTTATCTCGCGGGACCCACGGAATGGTTTCTTCATTTATTACAATATTTGAGCTGTTTAGGTTGCGTTTTAAAGTAAAGATTTTTGCCTCTGTTTTACTCGCGTTGATCGTTATAGCCCATTTCTTGTACCACTTATTAGCTTCGTTAAACATATTTTGTAATGTGTTTACTGCGCTCTCTAATTTTGCATGCTGTGTGATTATAGCCGTATCATCCGCATACATTGCCAATTCTGCTTCCGCCAGAGAAGGAAAATCACTCATAAATATGTTAAAGAGTATTGGTCCCAGGATACTTCCCTGCGGTACACCTGCCTTTATTGATCTCACTCTAGACACTGTATTATTTATTCTTACAGAAAACGACCTCTCATCAAGAAACGAGTAGATTATTGCTGTCAGATATGATGGGAATTTTAGTTTATGAATTTTGAATTTCAGCCCTCCAATCCAGACTTTATCAAAGGCCTGAGCAATATCTAAGAACAAAGCAGCTGTGTACTTTTTATCTTCGTAACCCCGTTCTATTAGTTCGGTTAATCTGAGAAGCTGGTGGTTCGTAGAGTGGCCGGTGCGGAATCCGTATTGTGTGGGAGGTATGATGTTATTTGTTTCAACTATTTCGTTTAACCTCGTTAAAATAACTTTTTCGAGAAGTTTTGACAACGTCGGCAGGAGACTTATGGGTCTGTAACCCTCCACATGGTTTTTATTTTTGCCAGTTTTGTGAAATAACACTATATGCGCGTGCTTCCATGCGCTCGGAAAGTATGCCAGTCTCAGACAGGAATTAAACATGTTTACGATTAATGCTATGGCCTTATTAGATAAATTTTTTAAGATTACATTGGTTATCAGATCGTGCCCGGGTGCCTTCTTATTAGGTAGGCCATGGATTAAAGCTTTTAATTCCACATCAGTAACGTAATCTACTGGCTCTGTAATTACGGGCATGTGAGATATATACCATTTGCATTCCAATTGAGGATTGTTGCATTTCTAATTATGACTTGTTGTTTACGGTCCATTGAAAATGTTTGGGATAACGTTACTAATTAGAAATGTTTTAATTTGAGGAAGATATTGAGTTAAAAGATCTTTAAGAATATTGAGGACACTGTTCAGGAGAGTATTTGTTGAGAATTCGTCAGTATTTTCTGTGTTTATGTTTTTCACTCTATCGGCGTATGTTTGGTTTTTATTGACATTTGCTTGTTCGGCTAAGTATTGTCTGTGGTATTGGGGTGCTGTTTTGCGGATATGCATTTGTTTTTCTTGAATTTCTTTGTAGTATTTACATCCTTTATAATTCACTGGATGATTTTCTCCGCAGTTAACGCACTTAGGTGCTTCCTCGACTTTTTTGCTGCAATCTTTGTATACGTGTGACTCTAAGCATTTTACACACCGAGGGCTCAAATTGCAATAATTTTTTGTATGTCCATAGCGCTGGCATCTATGACACTGTGGAATGTCTTTAGGTTTTCTACGGGCTTCAACTGATACAATGGAGTACATTAATTTGTCGCATTCGAAGATAGCTTTACCGCCATCATTATTAACAAGGTCCACAGCGCAAAGAGCCATCGGCTCCTTGGACCTGTTATAAAGGCGTGCTACCGAAATGACTGGATATTTTTCCATCAGTTCATCTTTTATTTCCACTGGAGTGAGTGATTCTGGGACATTTCTCATGATTACCTGCAGAGGTTTTTCATTGGGATTTTGGAATGTATGATAGCCGATGTTATTTTCAGTGTAGTACTTAGATAATTTACGAAAATCGTCTGTGTTGTTTAAGTTTATTCTGAGGTAGTTTGTGGTTCTTACTGTCGTGAAGTTTTTGTCCTCAACTAAACTGGTGATGTCTTTTATTACTTCATTATAATTAATAAGATCATGCAAATAAATAGGTGGGATCTTTATTTTAGAATCGTTAGTGGGAGTTGCATTTTGTGAAATTTGTGAACTATGTTCACCGTTTATATCTCTTTCTACGTCTTCTGGTAAGTAGTATTTGTTTTGACTTAATGCCGTTTCATATGACCAGGCATATCTTTTTTGTATAGGGTTAAGAATTGGGGGTGAATGGGCTTTACGCTTGTTGTTATTGTTTATGTTAGTATCACAAGCCATATTAACTGTTTTTAGGTCACTTGCCTGACCTTCTGTGTTCTCGCACTATCAAGGTTGCTTGACACCGATATCGAGCTCAAAAGAATACAACCGCACTCACTTATTTAGTAATTCAGTCTTAGTTAATATGGTAATTTGATTTTCATTCAGCCAATTGATGATTTCCAATTTTTTAAAGCAGCTGTTTGGTTGTTTTTCCAAAATAACACTGTTATACGGGGCGTTAGCCAGAATTATGAGAGATGGTTCCTCCAGGTTATTTAGTCCTTAATTTATTTTTTAACTAATCGGTGAATGTGTCTCTATTCATTTCTCAATAATAGTCAGGGTTTTTTGATTTGGAAGCAAAAACTATTCCCGCATCTTTGACGAAACCATCCTCGCCTCCACAATTTACAACAATAAAACGCTTCCCTTCGTAGCCGCCAGGCCTACTAACACTTTTATAAGAATAATCTTGCCACGATTTCCTCGGATTGCCTTTTGGAAATATCCAAGTTTCATCCATGAATATTACATCGCGCAGAGACGAAGAATCCATATTTTATTTGTATCTTCGTAGAAAATGTTAGGTTGCTCGACTAAATACCTCCGATGATTGTCCTTTCTTATATCTAAAGCCCGCATAGTAGGTAATAAGCGATACATGGAAGTTTTGCCGAAATCAATAATTTTTTTATCCTTCAGTTCGTTATTCAATTTTTATTCGTTTCACTGTTTTATCAGAAATATTTAGTGCGTTCGCAACACGCTGTAATAAATTACTATCTAGTGTAAACAGGCAGAATGTTTAATGACTTACAAGTATTACTTCATGCAGCGCATTCAGTGGTAACAAAGGACCCCCATTCTCTTTTTCCATCTCAAAGTACTTCAACAACGACAACACCATCGCTTGCGCATTTGAATTAAGCGGTTTACCTCTCATGATTTTTAATAATTGTTTAAGAGACCGACACACACAGGAATTTTGGGAGCAAGGTAGACGTTCGCCTGTTTGCAAATATTTCAAAAACTATAAATGATATTAAATTGTTTTTGCTTGCAAACCGTTCTTAAAATACAAATCTACTATTGCTATTTAGAAATTTGTTAAAAAATATGAAATCAATAAACGAAGTCGCATGTTACAAGTGACGAAAAACTGCTTTTTATAGAACCTAATAAAACTTTCCCAAAAGGAAAATCTCAGAATAATAGTAGACTGAACCTTTGGCTGATCAAAGTCGCTCAGCTGTCAATCGATCCCGAAATAGGGATTGCGCGCAACAAATTAATTCTTAGTATTAGTTTGGTCGACCCCCATTACTTGATATTTACAGATGTGACGTGGGGGACATCTCATAAGGAATAGAGTGTAGTGGATATTGTAATATAAACATAGACTGCCACGTGCATATTGTCAAAAAGTGACATAATGTTTAAACTGTCAATTTTTCTGTCCATTTCATGGAATATTACAAATTATTAGATCTATAATCAAAATGGAACTTCTGCGTACTACAGAAATAGAATCCGTTCTAAACCCATCGCACGTAGTAATCCTACACGACAAACTTTTGAAACGTAATGAAGACCGATATTTGACAAATTTAGCCGGAGCTCTTGAGTTTAACGGCCACAACGTTACCATAATCACATCTGAGTTTGATAAGAATAACTGTTTAGATGAACTAAACGTAGGTAAGTGAATATTAAATTTCCGACGGTTATAAGAAAATTTAATTTTAGTCGGATTTGGAAAAACTGAACATTATGTTCTCGGGATGGTGGCTTCCAAGAAGTTTTCTAGGACTTTTTAGAAATGTATGTTCCGTGTATAGGGCGGCATGGATGGCATTTAGAATTGCACTATTTCCTCCGAAACCAAATCCGGTTATGGTAATTTTGGACGTAAATCCCATTGCAGTGTTAATTCTAGCTTTATTTACCAGATTCACAGTAGTATACGTTGAACATTTCTCAATGCTTCAGGATGTGGAAAATTACTCTAGGTACATTAAAGTAACACCTTCGCTGTTTAGTGCGCGTTTCCTTAAATACGCCAATGAAATTATAGTACCCAGTGATTGCTTAGCGGATATTTTTAAACGTTCTTATCCGAAGGTAAGGAAGGAAGTCAACGTATTTTATCCAACTTTTGACACGATGCTTTGGTCAGAAGACACTATAGATATCAATCGAATTATACCGGATCTTCCGAAAAATTTCATTTTGTTTTCCGCTTTCGGCCAATATAAACCAAAATCAAATTTCATGTTAGCAACACAAGCGTTCGAGCATCTATTGGTTTCTTTAGATTCGAAAACAAAGCGGCGAGTTCATTTGGTATTTGCATACAACACAAAAAGGGTAGATGAACGTTGTTATTACAACGACCTAATCAAATATGCAAAAGAGAAGAATTACGCTAGTCAGATAACGTTCCTAAGGCAATTACCCGTGGTGCATAAAAAAACGATAATTGCCTCTTCAATGGCGGTACTTCACACGACGAAACACGATATCTTTCCTGGACCAATAATTGCTGCAATGGGCTTGCGTTCGGTGGTTATTGCTACGAATACGGGAACGGCCCCTAAGATAATAACTCACCGTCTATCCGGAATTTTAGTGGATCCGTTACCACAAAAATTCGCCGCAGCAATGTTAAAATTGATTATGAAACCGGCATTAAGCGAATTTATTAGGGACATGGCTGCAGATGTGTTCAAGAGACAGTATTCGTTTGACGGTCTTTCAAGAAAAGTCGAGCATCTGGTTGAAAAGTATGAAGTGAGATATAGGTTGATGAAGCCGAGTTTAGAAAAACTGGAGTGAATTGCTCCTTAAAACTAAAACTAAACTACCAGTAGTTTATCTTTGGCAACTTGTTAACACAAAATTGAAACAATAAAGATTTGTGAATGTGGATTCGTGGTTTTAATGTCCGCTTTAATAGAAGGGTGTCTAGTGAAACGATGGTTTAGACCAAAAATAGTTATACAACATACAGGGTAGCAAGAAATTAGCGTGCAATATTTTACCAGCGTGTTCTGTGGTCAAAAATAAGACAAAAAGCTCTTATAAGCGTATACCGAAATATGCTTCGCAAAGGAGCTATAGCTTTCTAAAAGGGAAGGCCTGAAGACGTTTCCTTCTAAATATCTTCGAAACAAGTCCAGTTGAAATTATGAAATTTTATGAAATGTGTAAGTACCAAATGCTGAATCTTTTGCTGTAAACATAATTTCTAAAATTTAACAGGGGCGTCCCAAATCTGGGGGTGGTGGAGGTAAGATTTACCCCAACTTTTTTTACAACGTGTCGTTTTCAATTTTTTCATAAAAATTTGAAACTTCAGAGTTTTTTGCAAAAAAAATGTGCTCCTGTCTCGTTTTGATAGGAGGCACCGTTATCGAGCACAATCGATTTAAAAATTTCGCTGCATGCCCAAAAAATTCCTACAAGAAGTGGAAAACTTCGTTTGTATACTTAAACGAGACAGGAGCACATTTTTTTGCAAAAAATTGAAAACAACATGTTATGGAAAAAGTTGGGGTAAATCTTACCTCCACCGCCCCCCGATTCGAGACGCCCCTGTTAAATTTTAAAAATTATGTTTACAGCAAAACATTCAGCATTTGGTACTTACACATTCCATAAAATTTCATAATTTTAACTGGACTTGTTTCGAAGATATTTAGAAGGAAACGTCTTCAGGCCTCTTCTCTTTTAGAAAGCTATAGCTCCTTTGCGAAGCATATTTCGGTATACGCTTACAAGAGCTTTTTGTCTTATTTTTAACCACAGAACACGCTGGTAAAATATTGCACGCTAATTTCGGGAAAATACCCCGCCAGGAATTAATTATACAGGGTGTCCCGAAATTAGCGTGCAATGTTTTACCAGCGTGTTCTGTGGTCAAAATAAGACAAAAAGCTCCTATAAGCGTATACCGAAATGTGCTTCTCAAAGGAGCTATAGCTTTCTAAAAGAGAAGGCCTGAAGACCTTTCCTTCTAAATATCTTCCAAACAAGTCCAATTAAAATTATGAAATTTTATGGAATGTGTAAGTATCAAATGCTGAATCTTTTGCTGTAAACATGATTTTTAAAATTTAACAGGGGCGTCTCAAATCTTGGGGCGGTGGAGGTAAGATTTACCCCAACTTTTTCCATAACATCTCGTTTTCAATTTTTCCGGAAATTTTTCAATAAAAATTTGCAACTTCAGAGTTTTTTGCAAAAAAATGTGCTCCTGTCTCGTTTAAATATACAAACGAAGTTTTCCACTTCTTGTAGGAATTTTTTGGGCATGCAGCGAAATTTTTAAATTGATTGTGCTCGATAACGGTGCCTCCTATCAAAACGAGACAGAAGCACATTTTTTTTGCAAGAAACTCTGAAGTTTCAAATTTTTATGGAAAAATTGAAAACGACGTGTTGTAAAAAAAGTTGAGGTAAATCTTACCTCCACCACCCCCAGATTTGGGACGCCCCTGTTAAATTTATTTTAGAAATTATGTTTACAGCAAAAGATTCAGCATTTGATACTTACACATTCCATAAAATTTCATAATTTTAACTGAACTTGTTTCGAAGATATTTAGAAGGAAACGTCTTCAGGCCTTCTCTTTCAGAAAGCTGTAGCTCCATTGCGAAGCATATTTCGGTATACGCTTATAGGAGTTTTTTGTCTTATTTTTGATCACAGAACACGCTGGTAAAATATTGCACGCTAATTTCGGGCCACCCTGTATATTTCCAAGAACTTGTAAAGGGCAAAGAAGCCTATACACGATCACTATATTGTAATCAATATTTCAAACCACCTAAAGCAATTATTTTAATTTCTCAGTTGTTAAGTTCCGCCAAAATTCAAAACATAGTGAGAACCTGCTTTAAACAGTTTTGATTCTGGAAACAAACGTCATAGACCGATAAGAGCTTCATCAGTAAACGATACAAATCTAAAGGGTCAAATTACTAAAGAAAAGAACAGGATTTCCAACTTTGGGCAAACTATACCACACAACCCACACACATATAAAGGAAAGCCCTGTAGAAACCTCAAAGACATGTTTAATAGGTCTCTAAGCAGCCACCGCAATCGCTGGTGTAGATAAAAGTGAAATCATCATAACAAAAAATAACTGTGGCGTGGTGCGAACCCCCGGCGTTGCGATATGGTGGAATGACACATCGACCAGTGAACCACGAAGGTGTAGTAGTAAGGACGTTTACGAAAATAATATATAAGTAGAAAATATGTCCGTTGCAGTAAGTATGGAATTATGCGGTAGTGGGGGGTGCCTGGTTGGTGGAAATCTGCTACGTGAGGTCCTCAACACAGACAGTAGTAGGGTAAACTATCCTATTATTGGCACTGTGCTAGTTATTGGCCCCCATTATATTTTATTTATTTATTTAATGTCTGCAGTATCTATGGTAAATTTTATTAAAATTTTTCATATTTGGCAACATTGTGTTTATGAAAACTATATTACCGACATAACTGTGTCATGTGAACTGTCTAAATCAGCGTTTGAAAAAGTGGAGTGCAACTTTGCTGCTTTAAACGTAAGTTATTAAGTTTTTCACTAGGTCATGCATGTGTAAGATATTTTAGAGGGTCAGAGTTTTCCTGAATGTAAATATTTTATATGGATATAGTAAAAGTTTATGGTTTAAATTTAAATAAAATCACCTTATAACCTCCAAACTTTAAGCTGGAAACAATATTTAAGGGGTGCCAACAATTAGTACCAATAATGTACAAAATTTAATGATTGGCACTCGGTGCCAATTATTAGTTTTTCCCTTTTCCAATAAATGTTCCTAGTTATTGGCACGCTTTATTTGCATTAAGAGTATCGTAGTTCCGTACATCCCATTTCCGTACAAGGCGAAATCAGTGACAGTTCCGTACACGATGCACGTGTCGCGATACTGGGGATCATTTGTAAGAAACTGTCATTAGCAATAGAGGTAGTTGCGTACAGGTACAATCCCTTAGTGACCATATACTCGGAGAGCATTCTAAGAATCACCCGGCCAAAAAGTGGTGTTGCCCGTCACTGAATACGGCCAAAAAATTGGTTCCACGGCCCACTATTTCCGGTCTGTGGGCAAACGGAGCGAGAGAAGCGAGCGGAGCGTTTAAGTCCCCCCCCCCAAACAAAAACATTAACATTTGAAAACAATAGAAGAGAAATCAACATACACTTCCGCATTGAAGTCTAGTTATTAACAGCCTTGTATTGGAAAGATAAACTCGAATTAGTGGCTTACTGCATTATCAGCAGGTCAGCGCACGAAACGGCACTCAAACCAAGTAGAGGTTTGTGATGACGCACTAAACGGGAAACGCAACTACCACTATTGCTAATGACAGTTTCTTACAAATGATCCCCAGTATCGCGACACGTGCATCGTGTACGGAACTGTCGCTGATTTTGCCTTGTACGGAAATGGGATGTACGGAACGGCCACCAATTCCATTAAAAGTATTTATAAAACCAACTTACTGTGGTATTAAATGTATCATGCACTCGCACATTATCATAAAAAGTGTTTAATAAACCATTGTAGTTTATATGCAAAAAATTCCCAGTGTAAAACATGTTCTAAAAAATGGTATAAAAAAAGTTGACCTAATATTTTTTCCGTTTTTTTGAAGAATAAAGCTACACTGAATACAAAGTTTGTAATTTTCACTTATAATAAAATTATTTACTAATTATCTGCCTACCAAACTGTTTAAAGTGTAATAATCGTGAATGTCGAGGTGCCAATAATTAGAAAACTGGGTATGCCAATTACTAGGTTTTGGTGCCAATAATTAGAAATTTAGGTATGCAAATTATTGGATTTTGGTGCCAATAACTGGCAAAATGTGTTTCTAAAATATTATTGTAAAATTTAATAAAAAATATTGTCATGAAGCGATTTTCAGTACATAATCCGATTCTGGGGATTTCAGTGTTTATATTTTCATTTCAATCAGTTCTACATGGGCAAAAACGGACTTCTTAAGCCATTTTGTAACTCGGTGATACCTTAAAGTGCCAATAATTGGGTAGTTTACCCTATATTTTTTCCACCTATCTGCCTTCTCCTGCTTCCGATTAGGATAACTCCTGCCTTGTTTCTAATGTTTTTGATACTAGATCCAATTTCTCTGCGCCCACAGTGGATGCTTAGATTACTATAAAACTTATATCCAAAGCTACCCGATGCGCTTTTCTTTATATCTGTGTGTGTGTTGTGTGAACTACTTATACCATAGACAAGACAATACCAGGGAGGGCTTCTAAGAAATTGTATCTCATCGAACAATTGGATTATAAAAAATAGACTGTTACGTTTACCGAATTGGTGGTAGTTCCGTACATCCCATTTCCGTACAAGGCGAAATCAGTGGCAGTTCCGTACACGATGCACGTGTCGCGATACTGGGGGTCATTTCTAAGAAACTATCATTAGCATAGTGGTAATTGCGTACAGGTACAATCCTTTAGCATTCTAAGAATCACCCGGGTTGTTTACGTATGTACTTACCTGTACATAGAATTTTGTGGAGCAAAACGGAAACTACAATATTGTGGGTTTAGTTTGCATTTTTATTTTTTATGCATAGTAGAGATGCGTCGTATCATGTAAAAATTTAAAAATGATCTATAATTGCTGCAGATTATTTTTTAGCTTCCCTTCGCGATTTTTCCAGGCTTAGGACTGGCAGTATAGGTATAAATACGTAACTGGCGTGTTTAAAAGCTGGTTGTTACACCATTGTCATTTTTATTTTTATGTTCGCTTTCTTTAACTATTTATTGTTTTTTTTTGGTTTTAAGCTTTTATGGTTTTTTGTGGTTTTGTCTTTAGCCATCATTATTCGAGTTTTGTTATGTATGCCAGAGAAACAAGGCATTTCCTAATGTCTCCATTTTCTTCATACTGCAATAAATTTCGTTTTATGCGATCGTCCAAACGCACGTAGTCACGTTTTCTTCTTTTTCCTTCCAAATTAATTTCTGTTCGTCTGTACAAAAAATCGCTGTACTCTGCTTCGTTTTTTAGGGTTTTAATTAAATGTTGAATTTTTGGGTGAGGCCTTCCGAGCAACTTTATGAATTTATGGTTCCAGCCTTCGACAGAATTGTTAGTCCTTCGATTACTGTTCGAACAATTCCACATATCTACAGTTATTGTAGGATTCTCCAGCCACTGGTCCACAAAATAGTCATAAAACTGTTGCAAGCCATCATGTACGACTGATTCTTCTTGAATGGACAGCCACCCATCGTCAACGTCTGCAACTGGTAGATAGGCTAACGCAGCACACATTCGAATATGAAGCCGAATTTCGTCATTGTCCTTATACTGTGTAGCCAAACTCAAATGTTGCACTTTTCTCCAAAGACACTGATCGAAATGAAAATTGCAGCCCCTTATCAAAGCGTCAGGATATACCTTCTGTACAGCCAAAATTTGTGCTTCCTCAAAGTCCAGATGAATTGTTTCCAGCATCCATTTAGTGGTCTCCTTTATAATAGAAAAAAGTCGTTCATACGTTTGACGGGTTTTGTTTGGCAATAACGCGAATGATACCGGGACGATGTTTGTTTCTGTCGATGTGCTTCCTATATCACAATGTATAGTGTACAGTTGGTAAAACTGTTTACTACAGCTCTTGAACGTGCCATCGACAAAGAACGTTTTTCTTGTTGCCAGTATTTCCCTACCGGTCGTTGAAGCAAAAACAATGATTCTTTTGTCATCAACATTGTCTCATACCAAAAAGCTGGAACCATCTTCCATTCGTAAAACCTCTTCTGGTATCGAAATATCTTCAGCGGTTTTCGGTTCACTTGTCTCGCCTTGGTGTGCTCTTCTAATGTGATAAAATGCCGATTTAATAGAAGCATACGTAGGAACTTCGGTAACAAAATTATATCCACCATTAAATAGAGGGCAAAGTTCTTGCTGATAGATTTTAGAAATCGAGACTTCTTCTTCTCGAATGCGTTTCTTCGCGCTGGAAATGTGCTTCCTGACTTCCGTTCGGGCAACATTTCCTTTGCAACTATGGGTTGATACATGAAGCACTCGTCCATTATACGTTTTCATCGTACCTCTGCAACTTTCGCGACGTTCGTTCGTACACAACCAACTCACAACATTTTCTTTATTTATTCGATGTTGGCGATATTCGTATTCATTAAAAACAGCGGCTGCTTTCCTCTTTGATGTCTCAAAAACTTCGATTGTCGTCATTATAAACTCAGTATGCAAAATATACTTTTACATAAACACTCACTCTCTCACAGCAAAATAGCAAATAAATGAACAGCGCTAATCATTCGGGTCCCTACAGCTACAATAATCGTATTATCTTCAAGGGAACCTGTGTTTTTGGAAATATAAATAGAGTTCAGTGAACGAGTCTGAAATACTGAATGATCGTCAAAGAAGACCGCACACCATTCCTTAGTACCCTTAATTGCAGGCCGCTCCAGGGTAGTTGGAGAAACCCACTTTCAGTTTTATTACCCCTTTCTTTCCCAACGTGTACTCTCTTATTATTGCTATAACGTGCTGGTCCGGTTCAGGTGCCTACGTAAACAACCCGGGTGATTCTTAGAATGCTCTCCGAGTATATGGTCACTAAGGGAATGTACCTGTACGCAACTACCATTATTGCCAATGACAGTTTCTTAGAAATGACCCCCAGTATCGCTACACGTGCATCGTGTACGGAACTGCCACCGATTTCGTCTTGTACGGAAATGGGACGTACGGAACTGCGTCGATACCACGTTTACCACTATCACATGAAAGAGAGGTAGAAACTGATAAGGGCAGAGGTTCATTACAGTATGTCCGCCTGCGATATATACCTGGATTGTCTACATCCCTTCCATTGCTTTACGAGTACTTATCTACAAATAAATTCCAAAAATTAAATTCGTACCTACAACACAAAATTTATGTAAAACTTGGTAAATAGAGGCACTTCGTATTAATTCAAAGACTAATTCGTCTTTAGTTTATTCATGCGGAATATTGCCTTTGAATGGCATAGTTGGCAGGGTGAAACAGGATGGTCAAAGCAACAAAGTGTAAATCAACTAATAGTCGCCAGTGAAATGAACGGAATCTATGCATCAAAAGCCCAATATATTGTAGAGAACTAACGTTTCAATACATAAATTGCAAATTCCATAATAAACCCACATCGGCTTTTAAATCTGAATGGTGATGCCGACTGGGAATATTTAACACATCCTTCCGTAATTCATTGCAATACGTATGCGTAGGTATTTACATTTTTCCCCCTAAAATATCTGTTACCGGCAAATCCAGATTTCAGGACACATATTCACCAAAGTATTCAAGTTGTACAGTCAATGTCCAGATTCTTGAAAGATCCTTCGCAAGGAAATATTCAAGCGGAAATTAGGTAAAAGGTTATGAAAGTTTGAGTTAATCAGAAATACACAAATTTACACATTTTCTTACTATAATCTTAACAATGAATACATAAATTGCTGTAATTCAAAAACCGTTTATTTTTTGCATCCTAGTAGCTTTTTTTTGCTCAGATTACAACGTATTAATTTTAATTTCAGTTTAATAAAATGCATTTGAAAGTTCTAATACAAACACCACTAACGTCAGCTTTAGTAAGAGAAACTGGTAATTTGGACCAACTCCTAGGCGATACTACAGCAAAGTCTTAAAGACTAAAGCTTTCTAGCAGGTTTGACAAGTGGATTGAAACCTAGGACAAGTCCAGGGGGGTTTGACTGTTATGCACGACCTTGAACTATGTTAGATTCAGTTTCTGTAAACCTCTTTAGATGGCACTACGACTCTGACATTTGTCGTCGAAACTCTGTATTACCGATTTCATGAAATTTTAATCCGAGGCATGCTTTGTTGTTATTTCTGTCGCAACCGGAATCGTCAGACAAAATGGAAAATTTAAAAATTGTGCGTTATTTCTGATATTCCCTGGTTACGTTCACAGAACATCTAAATATGGTTACGTTTTCTCGATACACAATAATATTGAATCAGAAATAGGTGCATAATAACAAAGAAATAATAATTATGCACAAAAAAGCAGCAGGCTACGTTTATATTTTGACTTCCGTCAGTAGGTACTTCTTTGACATCTCTGCGAATGAGGAGTTTTTCCCCGCACATCGAAATAGCAGCAATGCGGCTGTAAAATGTCTTCCTTGAACGTCTCCCGGTGTTGAATTAATATATTAAATTGCGCAAATTTTGTAATTAACGTTTACAAGTAAGTTTCATTTGATTTTAGTATTAGTTTTCGTACGCTAAAGAATGCCTATTTGGCGTTCTTTAGCGTTATTTATGTTTCTACTTACAATGTAAAATGCTGATCAAATAAAATTGATGCCTACGTATAAGTATGCATAGTCTTTGTTTTCTTTAATATTAATAAAAATAAAGTTTAAATTTTAATTCTATCTAGACGCGCGCTTGTTCACTATTGGTTCTTGTAAACAACTAGAGATGGCGCTAAACGCGGTTCCTACTTTTAACATTAAGCTGCGCGTTCTTATTTAGGTGTTCTGTGGACAAGTCGTAACTTTTACAAAATATGTGCACGGCGGCCTTCGCTGCTGCATTCAAGGTATTTCAGTCTAGGAAAACCAAGGAAACTAAATAAATTTTATTCCAATAGCTCAATCAGAAATGCAGCTACCTTGAGCATACGTATCACATTTTTATACGCGCCAGCACACAAGACGAACTTTGCCTAACGGAATTATCCGCACATCTGAATTCGCAGTAAACATTTATTCTGCTATGAAATTTTATGCTTCTTTTTCTTCCATGTATACTTTGAAATTTTCTCTGAAGGGAATGCAGACTTTTATGAATGCACATTGAAAACACTTATCAAATTAATAGTGTCATTTGCATTCAGAATTTGTTCATGACGAGTTAGCGCAGTTACTGAATAAAGCCGTTTGTTCAGCACGATCTTTCGAGATACTTTATATTTGCACATAAAGTGGGTACCTATCTATACAAGTTAAAGAAATATGGCGTAATTAAATTTCTACTTGCAAAATAAGAGATATAAGCGTTATACAAGTTCTCAACCATACTAGTTTTTACGAATTATATTTATTATAAGTAAAAGGCACAAGACACAAGACACAAGACGTCCCTTTCTCTTTGGGGGTGAGGATTAACAAGAACTTCTGAATAGACACCGGTTTCTTGTGATTAACGCCATCACAGCGTCGTGAATTTTAATTTTTTTATAATCAAGGTAACCATGGAGAACATATATTTATAATCAACTCTTATCTCCTGCCCAGAGTTTCACACATCCTTGTTCGCCGCTGTTTTAAGCACCTTACTAATCACACTACGTGTTATATCTATAATACTGAAGCTTGTACCACTTGTTTGAGTTTAGTGCAAATTTTAAGTGGATCGAAGTATTATCTTTGCATTCCGCTATTGTTATCCTATCCATATAGTTGCCATCCTTTTTGGAAAACCATTAATTTACTGTACCGAGTGCACATATACCACTCGAGCTACGCAACCCTTAAATTAAAAATATTTTTGAAATTTGGAATATTTACCTTAACTGTCTATCTTAGCAGGTACGTTTCACAACCATATTTAGATTTAGCTCAGTCAGAAGCAATACAAAGAAGTGTTATAAAGGTAATTTATTCACAATCGGTTATTAATAAGTCAATTGCCAACTTTTAAGAAGTTTGAAAGTAGGTTATTTCTAACTTCTACTTTCCGACCGGGTTGGAAAATTTTTCACCCGAGTGGAAAATTCAGTGCCTATTTGATTTTATACTTAAATATGTATTATGAACTTATAATAAAATTTCCTACCGTTTTTTCTGAGGCCTCAGAGTGTATTGTGTACCTACTCCAACTGACTACCAGACATATCTTACCACCGGAAATATTCTTTCGCATTTATTGTCAAAAAACGATGCTTGTTTATTTAGTAATAATTAATAAAAATATAAATGTCAATTTCACTGCCTACTAAGAATGATCGAAAATGCAGTATTTAAAAAATAAAATGAATTATTTATTCCTTTATTATTCATTAAACCTAATGATTGCGAATAAAATACCTCGCTGGAAAATTTCATTACTCCTCGACTGTAATGAAATAATTTTCACCTCAGTACGTAATACCTATACCTAAACAATTATATTACACCAATGTAAAATAGGTAGGTAAATAATAAAAAGAATGTCCATAAAAACCTAAAATACATTTTTTGTGTTTTTTTTTATCTCAAAAACCAAAAATGATATTCAATATTTGAATGCTGATTTGAGGTGATCATAAAATTGTACCAAACTTTCCCCATTTAAACATCTTTGTATCTTCAATACTAACCAAATTACCCATATTGATGGGTCGAAATTGGGGCACTATGTATATACTTGTGCCGCCGAACAGACGGAGTGATCACCCTGCAAGAACGTGCTCTAGGCGGGACCACTACCAATTTAGGACAACCGAACCGCAGTGTTGCGCTTTCTTTAGACCCAACGAAGTCGCATCACTCCAATTCTTTCGTCATAAATTACTATTGGCCCTGCTAGAGCACGTTCTTGCAGGGTGATTACTCCGTCTGTTCGGCGGCCCAAGTATAGTCTCTATTCTCTGGTTTTACTTAGGTACTACAGCTGCACTTTTGTCAAGGTGTTATGAAATTTGGAACAGGCTTAAAGTAAGTACAGACTTGAGCAAATTTACGCACACGAACAGTGTACGCGCACGAACATTCGTGCGTGTGATTTAATTTGTTTACGTTCATCTTGACATGCCTGCGCGCACAAACGTAATCCAGTTGTTCGTGTGATTTCACGAAAATATGGTTGACATAGCTCCTGCTCATTTTTTGAATCCCATAAAATGGGAAATTTTTCGTATCCATCAATTAATTGGATTACATTTTCTGTCGTCCACTCCATTCCTTTCCTTATAAACCCGGTGCATATTATACTTCTACATTGACAACTAAATAAGATCTGACACGACCGATGTTTTTCCGTCCAAACTGCGCGCACAATTTCCTTTGAGCATGGCACCGAGACCGACAAGCAACGGATCGCGTGCGTGTTAAGGTGGGTACAGACTTGAGCAAATTTGCGCGCACGAACAGTTTGCGCGTACGAATGCTCGAATGCTGATAAATTGGTTCGCACGCACAAATTATTCGTGCGCGCATAAAGGTAAGTACAGACTTGAGCAAATTTACGCACACGAACAGTGTACGCGCACGAACATTCGTGCGTGTGATTTAATTTGTTTACGTTCATCTTGACATGCCTGCGCGCACGAACGTGATCCAGTTGTTCGTGTGATTTCACGAAAATATGGCTGACATACCTAGCTCCTGCATATAATATTTTATTTCGGTTGAAATGCTGCTCATTTTTTGGATCCCATCAAATGGGAAGTTTCTCGTATCCATCAATTAATTGAATTACATTTTCTGTCGGCCACTCCATTCTTTATAAACCTGCATATGTACTTCTGTATCGATAACTAAACAAGAACTGACACGGACCGATGTTTTGCCGTCCAAACTGCGCGCACAATTTCCTTTGAGCATGGCACCGAGACCGACAAGCGACGGATCGCGTGCGGGTTATGCGCGCACGAATATTTTGTGCGTGCGAACTAATTTATTAGCGTCCACATTTGAGCATTCGTACGCGCAAACTGTTCGTGCGCGCAAGTCTGTACCCACCTTAACACGCACGCGATCCGTTGCGATACGTAAACAAATTAAGTCACACGCACGAATGTTCGTGCGCGTACACTGTTCGTGTGCGTAAATTTGCTCAAGTCTGTACTTACCTTTATGCGCGCACGAATAATTTGTGCGTGCGAACTTTAGATGAGGGAAGAGTAAGGATACACAACGCCCGATCTTTGCCATGCCCGTGAGTGTTACCAAAATTTGAGCAAATTTGGTGCCAAACAAAGTGATGAAACCAGGTTACTGTTCAGAATTCATGTAATTTAACTCCAAATAACGAAAGCAGCGTTTGAAATAGTGCAATTATTAGTCATATCATTTTAAGATTTTTCGTTCAATTCTCGACGTAGAGGCTAAGAAGTTTAGGTTACGCCCCTTTTGTTGGTGTCGAATGGTAACAGGAACACATGCTTTGTTATTCCTCCTCTTTTTCCCTCCTCTAAGGTGCGAACCAATTTATCAGCGTCCACATTCGAGCATTCGAGTGTTCATGCGCGCAAATTTGCTCAAGTCTGTACCCACCTTTACATAAACCTCAGCAGTTCTTTGTGAAATGTTTTATTATTCTATTACTTGATCTAAATTTAGATAATTGACGGTCAATTGTTAAAATTTATTTCACGTAAATAAATTATGTAAGTCTTTTCTAAATTCAGGATATTCCAACAAAAAATACCATTACAATTAATACGTGAAGGCGTTAAAAGAAGTTTTGCCATGCATGTGTCTGATTGCGCCACTCAGAGGTGGTTATATCAGACGCGATTTTTCGAGTTGGTCAGTATTCAGCCCATGTATTTACCGCGTTGTCGGCACTTTGCAAGGGTTTACAAAATACAATTTTGTGCTTAACCGATTTTAATTTGAGAAAGTTTGCTCTGGCATCGCAAAATTTTGAGCAAGTTGCCTACATCGAGTTTTTCTCATAAGTTTGCAGCAGTAACATGCAGTGGAATGTGACTGAAATCGCGTTAATTTTGTGCATTTAAATACTTTTTTCTTAGTTCCACAGTGAGAAAATTGAAAAAAGCCGCATGTAGGATTCAATTCCAACCTTCTAACTATGCACTAGAAGAATTTTACATTTCTAACTTAAGAAGTAGCTTAATAATCTTTTAGATTGGAAGTGCTGTTTTTCGAATAAAACTGAGCGGTATAACCTCCTCTTGACAGGCCAGCTGTTGCTTAGTGTGCGGGGCATAGACAAATATTTTAAATTTATTTTTGACTCTATTTGAAATCAGGAAAACAAGTTTTAGGTGTCATTTTTGTTCAGAATACATTGCTCTGTTTATATAGGTAGTAGGTATAAATAAGAACTGCGTGCACTCTCTTCAATTTGTAATTACTATTTTTATAAATATCAATTATGGTACTAATTTTACTGAATATCCTTTTGTTATGCTGGACTAAATTTATGGATCACGTATAGCGTCTGAGATGTTAATTTCGTATTCCCTTGTGTCGCTGCTGTTTTTATTTCGACTTTAGGGTCCGATACCCTAAACGAGACCGTTGTCGTATCCGGCCGAGAATGTCAGGAAAATTCATTCTACAGCCCGGGGAGACTAACATTAAGATTAAATTTAATGAACATTGTTTTAATGAAGATGTGTTTCTGCTATTTCAAATTTATACCGTTCCAGCACTGGAATTATCTTAGGGATTTAGATGTAGCTGTTGACGTAATCATTGCGATGCGATTTTGTTGTTAATCAATCCAGGAAGGATTAAGTGGTGTTTGGTGCGAAACAGGAAGCTTCAAGCTTTCATCCTCTCGGCGTTTATGTATATGAACGTCGCGTCGAAACTTTGCGATGGGTATTTAAGAAGTATTCTACTTCTGATAATCTGTAAAGATAAAAAATTTATTTGGCGGTAATTTACAAAATATAATTCAGTTTACTCTAACAAAACAGAAAATTAAAAGAACTTCTCATAAAACAATGCCTTGGAAATGCAGTAGTTTGAGTCCATATAAGGCTACACAATTTTTTTGAATACAGCGTTTTACATAACAAACAAACAGTTTAGTGTCCTCTCGATCGACATAGTTCGGAAATGGTCGGTGAAATTCTATAGAACTATATGCCGGTTCTTGATCGACCTTGAACAAAAAGCAATACAAACGCAGAGTTAGTTCAATGAGCTCTCGATCGGCTGAATTCGGAAATGGTCGGTGAAATTCTACACCCGCAAAAATATATGCCGGTTATGGCTCAAACCAGGGTAATAAAGACAGATATCCGCACGAGCTATCCTGGGCTGCATGCGGTGGCGGACCCAAGTCGTAGTCAGTGTGCGAGCGAGAGGCATGGAAAAGGACGGAGCATAGAGGGCGTGCTTCGAAAGCGCGGCAATGTAACTTATGTGCAGAAGTACATGTGGGTTTACTGTGTTAAGATCTTGTATTTTAATTATTCGCAATTCTGCAATCACTACATATATATGTAATATGATTTATTATATGTCGTTATTGTATTATTGAATATAGCTACTTAATGTTGTCAGTTTTTGGCAAAATTGTATCAATAATGCTATAAAGCAGATTAGTTAAACTAATAATGTCAAATTGCGGCTGACACTTGTTCGCAGTTACTGAGTTGTTTTTACTTTTTAGCAAATGTGATAATGTTCTGATTTAGGTACCTACCTATGTAACTATTTAGGACAGGTGTTGTGTTATTACTGTTACGTGAAAATGGGAAAGTGCTGTGTCGTACCGAACTGTCATAGCGGTTATGCCTCCAATGCTAATAAAATTTCGTTGCTTTTTATAGCAAAAGACAAACTGGAACAATGGGGAAAGAAAATTCCCATGAAAGATAGATCTTTAACTAGCAAAGACGTGATTTAATAGCTTTCTTAGTTTCGGAAATATTGAAAATAATCAGTTTTTTTTCGAGAAACTTGTTGGAAATAATTTTAGGACATACGTTCATCGATTTTTTCTTATTATTTTGACCTCCTCTATCAGCCCTCGAAATCTTTTACACTCGTTATTAATCACCCTGTATATCGCTCCACTTGGCGTAATTGTCCAGTTGCCGAAGAAGGTAAGGATATGGGGAAATGCAATAGACTATCCTACTCCTTTTTCACTGTTTGGTTAACTTTGAGGAACTAGACAATTGCGCCAAGTTGGTGAGACATTTCTTCTATCTGGCAAGCTACTTTTTATTTATCTCGATTAAATGTATAAACCTCGGTATAAACTCAGTCCAGATACCTATTATCAAATTTTATAAGTTTTAAATCACAAGCGGGCTAACTAAATCTTTTGCGGCCGGCCCCCTCTATGCTCTGACTCTCTCTAATCCGACTGGCAACGAAAAGGTTCCACGAGCGAGCGCTCCGTGCGGATACCTGTCTTTATTAACCTGGCTTAAACCATGTAAAAGCACTGCCAACAATTTGTCCACAAGAAATTACATGGTTTGAGCTAGAACCGGCTCTACATGTTTACTAGCATTCGAATGTAGACAGTTTGAACGAAGGAAATAGGAAGAGAGGCAGACCCAGAATAGAATGGAAGGAAGAGATAGAGAATGAGAGGGCGATGCGGGATAGAGGTCTCGAAGAGGAAGACTGGAACGACAGGAAAATGTGGAGAATGAGATACGAGAAACGGCAATAATGCTATGATGAACTCTCTTTAGCAGGAGTAGTAAAAAATTAAATAACTCATCCAGCCAATTCTAGATCTCATGTACATACACATTATTGTCGATTCATTTAAATTTTGCGAAATAAAATGTTTAAAAGTTTCTGAATTCAAAATTCAAAAGGGAGGAATCCGTTTTGTGGAAGATAGGGTGATATCCAACAGATACATTTGCTATTTACACTCCTTTGGCTATGAAACGAACAATAAATGTTGTATTATAACGTTTTCATGCTCTTTTTAAAACATCTGCTACATTTCTTACACCATTGCTGGCAACTACACTTTTATTAAATGCAAAACTTCCTCGAAAAATTCACAGATCTTGATACTCATGAATTTTCCACCTTTGAAGAAGGTTTGTAATAGTATATTACAGTACAAGTGGAGATACTGAAAATTTCGCTCACGCATTCGCCAGTTTTGCACACGAGCCGCCAGGCGAGTGCGCAAAAGCAAATAAGTGAGCGAAACGGTTTCTCCACGAGTGCTGTATAACGTTTTGTTCAATCCTGCCACTGAACTAAATATTATTTCATAAACATTCAAAAATTAATAGGTAATTCAAATTGGTCTGATAATTATAGTCTAAGAGCCAGCAACATACATGGTGGACTGACGTCCCAAATCTGAAATTAATTCACAAGCTTACCATTATTGTGTAAAAACTGAATTGAATAGTCAGTCCGCCTAATCATAATGCTTTTGGCTTTGCTTTTTATTTCACATTTTTGAAATTGTATTAACATTTATTGTTTAAGTTCTTCAACAGTTTTAAACGAGGTATTTTTGAATTCCGCAACGTCCTCTAATTTGTAGCGTGTGAAGCTGGCTTTTGCGCAATCTCTACTGCGCAATCAAGCCACTCCCACAAATGTCATTTACTGCATCTGTTGAGTAAACAGCGAATAGTCACAATTCATTGCTTTTTATCAACAGCTTGCAATTTTTTTTACTAAATAATTAATTTTTCGTTGTCGTTAATGACTAATGCCAGTTTTATTAATTAATTTAATTGACGAATTTCCCAGAATCTGCCAGGTTCATCAAAATATACCTACTTGTACATTACTTATTTTAATTTAGGTTCATATTTCGTGCACTATGATTAAAAATTTCAGAGGCCAAAATGTCAAGGTTCAAGGACGAGAAATATTCAAACGAAACAAGTGTTACTAGTATTTGTTGTGGCGGCTCGGTGTAAAAACTGTCAGCCGGAAATTTATTTCATTTTCATTAAAATGTGTGATACCAGACAGAAGCGACAGGAATCTTTATGTATTTCTTAGAATAGCACGTATGAACAGTTAAGTGTCGTCGGTAAGTATTTAAGTTTAAAATGGATTATTCGTGTCATAACCAAAATTCTCCTGTTGTCACATAAACAAGTTATGTTCATTATAAACATTAATGGGATGTAACAATAAATCTTTTTTTTTGCAGGTGCGTGGGCTTGACGTCTTTTAAATGTAAGGAAAAGTATTTAAAAAAAACTTCCTGGATTCTAATGTATTACCTATTGTGAAGATACGAAGCATAGATGCGTAAAGGCTGTCCCAGTGTCCCGTGCTATAAATAGAGCCCTTTTATACATCAGGCAGTCAGGAATTTGATGTATTTTCTTAAAATATCGAAAAATAAGTAGGTATTCAGTCGAGCTGAACACATTTACCCAAACTTTAGATGTGTGGGCAGTTCGTATCAACTTTCATTTTGTTACTCTTTTCATTTGATTTAATCGGTGCACCGGAAGAATTCCTTTCCACTTGTATGGACTGTGATCAAGTGATCTGGGCATACTATTTTGGACAAATAATTTTGTTTTCACGTTCTAATGTTTCATATTTAATTAGGTACCTACAACGAACTTCAGATTTGATACTTAAATCTAGGTTTCTCACTTTCTGGGCAGCTCTTCTGACCACTAAACTACCAGTCTGACAGTTCTTTAGGTTTCAATTCTCGTTACGGATAAAGTTTCTAGCGTCAGCCTATATCAAATTCCTTTAAGAATGATTGCTGTATATGAGAAGTGACATGTGGTCCTCGATAGGCCTGTTCGATATTTTGGGAAATGAAAAATAAATATTTCCCCCTCTTCGATACATCGAAAAAAGTTCACGATAGTTTAGCAGTCAAAACGCTCGACCGGAAAGTGGGAAACCTCGATTCGAATCTGTCAAAATTATTAGTCGGTAATTTTGAATTTTTCTTTTGAGAGTTATGGAAGTTAGTTTCTTTTCTTCATATCTCTTTCTTTACGTTCCTATCGCTTCTTTTCATTTTCTTCAGCTTGGATAATTTATAGCAGATCATTGTTTAAATATACTAGTCGTATGTATGTCTCACTCAAGTCTCAATGCTTCTGTTGTGCCACTAATTTCCTCTTATGGCACCACTCTCCTCTTTTTCAAAATCATCTCACCTTCTGTAATTTCGTTCTTATAAGCTGATTTGATTCGGATTTGTCAGAGGTCGTAATCCAGATCGATCCGGGTTTAGAGCAATAATATCCGAATCGCGAATCAGAATCCTTTTCGGCTTATCTGAATTGTAGGTGGTGGCGCAGGTATATGACGTTGCATCAAAGAGCAAATGAAAGTTGACTTAATTTAATTTTTTTATATCCAAACACCTATTTCCCAATAAACTTTATATTTTCTTCATTTCTATTCTTTAAGCAATACCATCTTCAGAAAACAATATTATTTTCAGACCTAGGTAGCGAAGTTCGAATTCATCAAGATTCGAATTCGAGATCCTACACTGCCGGACAAAAAAACGGAACACTCAAAATTACTATTTTAGTGAATAAAAAAACAAGGGAGGGTTTGAAATTATATTTAAATATTCTTTTCTTCTTAACAATAAATAAAAAACAAGAAACAAAATGATTCGTCAACAAAAGCCTAAGAAAAGTATTTTTTTGATATCAACTGTTAAGAAGTTGTCTCTGCAGTATGCCCCACACATGCTCTATGGCGTTGAGGTCAGGCAATGTTATCTTCTTCAAACCAATTTTGTACCTGATATGCAATATGAGGACGAGCATTGTAGGTACTGCATATAAACCAAATCTGGACCAGCAGCATATGAATATGGTTGTACAACAGGTAGGGTAGGTGCACCGGTTATAGCCACTGCTCCTATTATAGCCACTTCAAGCATTTTTGCTCTGTTATTAAGCTATAGGCCTTTTAACGGAGTTAAACAAGGCTTTAAATTGCTTGGCAAACATTCTAGTACGGTATCCTACACTACGCATGCTCAGTGAGAATCTAACCTAGAAATTGTGTAAGTTCGTGCACAAGGACCTCCACCTGGCTCGTGTTTCTTAGCAAAATTGTTAAGGAGTTAAGGTAAGTAAAGTAGCTGTAGTGATCTCAGTTTGAAGCTGAACAATGGTAAAACTGTTTCTCAAGGATGTACGCGCCTTTTAGTTTATGCAAAGTCGATTTCCAATGTGCTTTTCTCCCGCGCAATGCGAATATTTAGAGTGGCTATAAATGGAACACCCATAAGAAGATTTTCCGTTTATAGCCAAGCTGGTGGCTATAATACTAGGTACTACTTATTTCCGTTTTTAGCCACTCCCGTGATGTCCGAAAAAAATAAGGATTTGTGCACCAAAAGACGCAATAAAGGACCTATACAACAATATAGCCAAGATCAGTTAACAAGAGCATTGCAAGCTGTGCAAGATGGAATGCCAGTGGCAACAGCAAGCAAAACAGCAACACTGAATAAGACAGCTAGAACATCAAAAGATTGGAGCATTGGTTCTTACGTAATAGTGGAATATGAAGGAGCTTTCTATCCAGCAAAAGTCTTGGAGATGAATGAAACCAGTACCCAGTGTTCGGCAATGGAAAAAAACGGGACTCATTGGCAATGGCCAGCAACACCGGATGTCATTTGGTACTCAGATTCCGAAATTATTGACGTTATAACTAAACCAAATATGTAGCGGAAATTCTAATGGACTGTTTTCAGTGGAAGAAATGCAATTTTATGTTTAATAGTAGGTAGGATATATTTATGTTTTTTTTAAATATAACTGAACCAAAGATGATAGTTTCTGTTGAAGAAATGCAATTTTATGTAGAATTTTATTTGTTTTTATACATTTTGAAATTTTAATAAATAGGTTATTATGTTCGTTTGTTACTTTCTTAGTCTTTTCTCACTAAAAACAATAATTAAGACAGGTATGTGCGTGTCGAAATGATCTTTCATTGCTCAGTTTCCCAGTGGCTAAATATGGTGCATGAACATGGCTATAACCGGTGCAAAAGTGAAAAGTGGCTATAATAGGAAAAACGGCAGTTTATCGCTTTTTTTAATTTTTCGTACTTCACGTGATTGGTGATTGTCATTCTTCCACTTGCGAAAGTGAACAGAAATATCCAGGCTATCACACTGCATTAATAAAAATAAAAGTTTGTTCTGAAACTACGCCAGTGACATGGCACGAAGTTGACAAATTCTTAAAGTGGCTATAACCGGTGCACCTACCCTAGGTACAAAGTGAAGCTTTCTACGGATTTATTAGAAACAAAATATTGAAAGAACATGGCATTCATGCATCTATGTAAATTTAAATGTACGTAGTTTGACGTAAAATTCATTAGCCGTGTATCAAAAGAGAACATTAAAATAATTAATCAACTAAATTTATTTTTGAACTTAACTTTTTCGTTTTTCTTGGCGAGGCAAGTTCTAATTTATTTATAGTGATCTGCATACTAACAGCATTCTTATTTTCAGACGAAAACAGTTTTTTTTCATTCTGAACTTGCTCTGGAGTGCGACATTATGACACCTGTTAAATGTAACCGGTTTATTTCGAAGGAGTCCCCCATAAATCAACAATTGTGGTTCTTAGAAAGAACTCATAACAAAGGATTAAAATTATTTCAGATGTCAATTTCAAATGTTAAAATAGTTTCGTAATTTTAGGCGCCTTGACTTATGAGAAAATGCGGTCTAATGAATACTAACTATAAAATATTATATTTGCAAAGACCTAGTTAACCAGTTATCTGCTTAATAAACAAGTTAGTTCATTATTTATTGGAAGTTCACTGTTGGTGACATAAGCAAGAGCTGAAGATAAATCCGTTATTCACGATTGTTTAATAATTTTAATATCGCCTGCAATCTTAATTTTTTCAGTTATAATAGGATTTAGGAAAATAAAAATGTTCCTAAAGAAGATAAATAATATAAAGCAGAAAAGTGAAGAAGAAACGATAGAATTGAGAGTATTAAAGCGGTACGTAATGGAAATAGAAGATATTGAAATTTTCAACGAATTGGAAGAAAGTCGCAGGATAACCTGAGTCATAAAAGAGATGAAATTAATGAAATAGTGTGCATACTTAGGAAAAAGAAAACGCCCCGAAATAACAAAATACTAGTCTAGAATTTTAATACTAACATTAACACATGTAATAATAGTAATAGTCAATAATTTTAATTTTAGATAATAAGTAACTTTAGTTAGTAATTATGTCAGCCATTAATAGCTTTAAGTTTCTTTTTAAATTTCATATGTCGAACTATTATTTTGTTTGTGTTTACTTGAAACCAAACCGTTGAAGAGAAACACCAAAGTTAACCACCTGTTGAAAATCGAAACCTGCTGATACGTTCATCGTATTCCGTCCAACCCTCATGCACCTCAAATTTGAAAAATTGAAGAAGAAGTATCGCTGTTGCCAAACAGAGCTATTCTACAACGACAGACACCTACGAGATAAGAAAACAAAACAAATGTTTCTTAGTGAAAACAACGAGCAAGAAACTTCAAAAATTAAAAAGATGTACTAGGCAAAATACACATTAGCTAAGATGTACTACAAGAACACAGTGAATGAGGTTGGCGTGCGATAGCAAAACAATATTACAGAAATATACATTCAATTTACACTATGAAAACAGGTGTAGTTAAAAATTTCATTCTGTTTAGCATGTTTAGTGAAGGGTGGATGGTGAATTCATGAAATTTGACATTTACCTATAGTTGGGGAGTTTAATGGGCTGATTGTTTTAGTTCAATCCCTTCTTCTTTAATCAACGAATCTTTAGTAATTTCAAAAAACTAATGTGAGAAACATTTACCTTTTCCAATTTATAGGAAACTTTTGGACAAATTTCTCGGAGATAACCGAAGAACGGAAAATTGAAAAGGAACCGTGTCCTGCCCTTTTGGAATATAGACTTCTAAATTTTAGCACCGCGCCAAATAATGAAAAAAGATTATGGAAAACTCCATGCCCAATCTTCTTTATTGTACATTATGCAATATTTCAATTCTGCTGAGGATTAAACCGTCAAAACTTCAGTCGCTTTCCCACGTTCGTCCCCGCTACAGGGGTACTTAATACAAGGTGTATTTGAATAGTCCCGTTGAACAACGAAAAATGTACCATCAAAAGATATTTCGATTCTCTTCAATACGGAGAACGCACGAGTTATATCGTATTTTCTTTCAGATTCTTATAAAGTAGATACATCCAAATGCGCAATTTTTTTTTGTAATTTGATCAACTCCTAATCTCCTCAGGACTAGGAGATCCTGATGCATACAAAGTTTCACCTGAGATTATGCAACCAAGCGTTGAAGAATAAACGGATTGATTTTTAAAACAAAGAGTAATCCAAACGTTTGATAATCTGGCCAAGGATTGATAATCTGATTGACCGTGTCAATGAATTGAAGAGCGAAATTGATGGATTTCTGAAAAATTCAATTCGTCAGTTTGATTGATTCAATTATCGTTTAAGTGGCGTTTCAGGTAAATTTAGTATTAGAAAAATATACTCTTCATAGCGTACTTGATTCGTTGTTGCCTGTTGTTGTCTTAAAAGCTACTATGATATGTAGGACAGCCGTATTTAGCTGGGCATACACGGACAAGCTTTCCTGCCGGATTGGAACGAGCCATGCCATTAGGTACCTTTACACTTACAAGCTTTCCCGCGAGTTTAGCGTGTGCCGTTCACATCGCGTGCGAAAGAACGTCTGTGTAAATGTATTTTCTAGCGTTTGGGATTGGAGCGCGGTAAAGAATGCAGGATTCGACTTGCGGCAAAGAGCGCCATGAATTTTGAAAATTGTTTCTGTGAGTGGTAGTTTTCGCGAGTGGTTAGAGCGTGATAACGCGATCGGTAAGTACAAACCAAAAGTATGACATAAGTTATTTACATACAAATTAAATAATTTTAGAATACAGACATTTCAATAAATTGATTGTGTATGCCATAGCCGACAGCAGGTATTTGTCGAAAGAGTTGATAACAAATTTTATTGAAGTGTACAAATCATATCCATGTCTATGGAAGGTAAAATGCAAAGAATACACAAATAAGAATTTAAAAAACATTGCTTATGATAAATTGGTCGAAGTTTGCAAAACAGTATATCCTGAAGCAAACCGGGATTATGTTGTTAAAAAATTCAAAGCTTTAGGGGATCATTTCGCAAAGAAATGAAAAAGGTTTTAGAATCAAAGAGGAGTGGAGCAGGAGAACAAGATGTTTATGTACCAACTTTATGGTATTATGATTTATTATTATTCACCGTTGATCAAGAAATACCAACTGGTAGTATAAGTAATATGGATACTGAAGAAATGGAGACAGTGGATGAGAATGAAGGCGGAAGAGCGGAAGGGAATGAGGGCGAAAAGTCGGAACGGGAAGGGGGCGAAACTCAGGAATCTGTAGTGGAAGAAAATTCACAAGAATCCAGTCTGGAGAATAGGTTATTATCCCAGGTATGTTTTCTTAAATCCCTTCAATTTTTAAATTCAGCATTAAGATTTTCTTTTTTTTAACATATTATCCTGCCATTGAACTTTGCCTTCCGAATTAAAGTATTCGGTATAATTTTCGCGATTAGTTTTGGCAGCTACAGATGCATTTTTTTGGCCAGTGGTTTGTAAACTGGTAAGTTCGGTGGTAACATTTCGCCAATCACCCATCTGCAATTCACGAGTCACCGAATCCTCTTGATCAAATGATGTGGGTGTTGCATATGAAGTTCCGCGTTTTTTAAGATAATTGTGCAGGGCACAAATAGCCAGAACAACGTAGTTAATACTACGTGGATTAGTTATGTGTATGGCTGTGTGTAAAATTCGAAATCGTGCTGCTAGCAAACCAAAAGCATTCTCTGAAACATTTCTGGCACGGGATAATCGATAATTAAAAATCCTTCTTTCATAGGAAAGATCTCTTTGTGGGTACGGTTTCAAAACATGCTCGTGCAGCGAAAATGCTTCATCACCTAGAAAAACGAAATTGAAGTTTTTCTCAGTTTCGTCTCTGTCTGGCAAATTTAACTGACCTGGAATACAACAATTTTTTAATTAAATTGTTAAGATACCTAAATAGTAAATAAAACTTACCGTTCAACAATTTACGATAAAATTCTGTGTATTCCAAAACACCTCCATCTGAATGTCGTCCATTTTTCCCAAAATCTATAAAAACGAACTCGTAATCCGCGTTCACAAGAGCCATTAGAACGATACTATAAAAGTTCTTGTAGTTGTAGTATTGTGCCCCTGAATGAGGAGGAGGAACAATGCGTATATGTTTCCCGTCAAGGGCACCTCCACAGTTTATAAATTGCCATTTACTTTTAAATCCGGACGCTATTTCACACCAATCCTGTTTTGTTGATGGAAACTGCAAAAAATATCTTCTGTTATAGGTGTTAGCCGGAACTTCTAATGCTTCTACACCGAAATCAATGACACTAAATTCAAAAATTATGTCTACAAATTCAATTGGAAGACAAAAAGGCAAGAGAGCTGTTTCTAAAAGGAATTTGGATTTTATAGAATATTGCAAAAAACAACTGGATGCGAAAACGGACATTGACATTGACGAATATGATGCAGTAGGAATTTCATGGGGGAAAAAATTTAAACGGATGGACCCTATGCAAGCAATTTATGCGGAAGCTCTTGTTAATAAAGTTATTACCCAAGGATTATTAAAAAAACTAACAGATACGACAACCGTATCCGATGAAGACGGCCAACGATCTACACCGCTTTCTTCTTTCAGTCAGTATACGATGTCAAATTCTTCTGCCCGGCAATTGCAATATACAGCACCGATGGTTCCAGAACGCCAAGTCGAAACATCGTCAATGCAATATGTATCACCTTTAGCGACTTTTTATCAAACTGCTTCAAACATTGATTCCGATATTTTCCACACACATAATACCAACTAAATACGAGTCTTTTGTACCAACTTTTCAAATAAAAAGCTTTAGTTCTTATTTTTACATAGAAATGAATACAAGTAGGTACTTAACGTTTCCTTTGTATACCAACCTGCTACCAGAAACGTTTAGTTTTTATTTTTAATACACTTACCTTGAGATATGTTCCTTTTAGAACCCGGTATATGGCTTCGCATGTTTCTGGTATGAGCTGACATAACGATGATGGCGAAATCCCAGTGGAAAATTTTAAATCTTCGAAAGAACGACCTGTGGCTAGATAACGCAAAGTGGCTGCTAGTCTTTCTTCGGCACTTATACTTTCTCTCATCTTTGTGTTTTCTTTAGAAATAAGCGGTGAGACCATATCCAACAAAATATGGAATGTTTCAGAATCCATGCGTAGGTAATTTTTAAAATCGTTAGGGAAATTTTCTCGTAGTTCATTTAATAGCGGCATATGACCATATTTATTACGATCCTCCATCCATTTCTTCACCCATATTCTTTTTTTCTTCTCTTCATCCAACAAAATCATATGCACAGCCATGCAAAGAGCCACTTTCAACTTTCTTCGCTTAATTTTGTACATTTTACGTCAAAACTGTCACCAACCCTTTTAGGAATTCTAAAACGCCACGAACCACGCAGAGCACGCGCGAAAGTAAGTAAGTTTCGATTTACACTAACAAGCTTTTCCTCTTACGCTCCACGCGTACTGGAAAGACTTCGCGATTGGAACGTTGCATATGATTGCATTTTAAGCGACACATTCTTGGAACGCCACGTTCCTGACGCGCTGCTCGCACTCGCGATTGACGCGGCACGTTCCAATTGCGCACGAAAGAATGCTAGTCTAAAGGTACCTAATCCCGCAGGAAAGAGTGTCCGTTTATGGTTAATGACGCGCCATGCTTATCTCGACGCGTCGGCGCCGCACGCCGCACGCCACGCAGCTTGCCGGGATAAGCGTGTGGTGCAGGCCACAGACAGACAATCCTTGATAGTCATAACGAACCTAGTCATCTGAGTTTAAAGAGACAGATTTTGACAGTTAAGAATTTTGTGGGTTTTTGTTTATGTTTCAAGTGGATTTCTGTTATATTCGAGTGTATGCAGAGTTGAGGTTTCCCATTCTTTTCGGACTACTTTCGTAATTACCTATAACTTTTGTTTTGTGTTTATTTTGAGATGACCAACTACTGTTATGCGTCGACTTTTATTTAAATAGCGTACAAAAATATAGTTAAGTACTAAAATTAATGTTATAGTTTATAATTTTTTAGTAGAGCCACAACTTATTGTGGGTTTTGTCAATAAAATAACTAGTGAGGGAATAGATCCGTATTTGGCATTCGCTAAAATTTACATACTTTTTGCTATGTCATAGGTACCTCACAAATCACATATTTCGTCCATTTTCCCTTAAGCACAACTCTAGATGATCCACTGTTTCCGCCCATACTCAACCTGACACGTCTTGCTCGATTGTACAAACTTGGTTTGTATTCGATCCTGCAGTTCTTCCGCAAATTTTCTGGTTTCGTCACATACAAATCATTTTCCAAATAACCCCAAAGGAAAAAGTCAAATGGGGTTAAATCAAGGGAACGTGGGGCCATTCCATAGAACCTCTTCGGCCAATCCAGCGCCCATGAAATATGTCGTCCAAATACTGCAGGACATACCTGGTGTAATGAGGTGGTGCTCCGTCTTATTGAAACCACATGTACACAGCAGGGGTATGCACCTGAGTTACTCAGTTTGGTCTTGTAGTGTCCAATATCTACAATTTTGCCTATTTTCATTTCCGAAAAATGTCGCATCGTCGGAAAACAATATCGAGCTTCCCAAAAACATTGTGTTGACCTGGTGTATCTCCAGCATTTGCTGATCGCAAAACTGAGCCCGGCGCGGCGATCTGGATCGTCTTCATTTAGTTCTTGAACCAGTTTTATTTTGCAACTGTGTGGACTGAAGATTGCGTTGTTCTGTTGTACGTCTTCATTGGCCCAATATAAAAATTATCAATAAATATGTTAAATATGCAGCTTGTTTGACAACCATCATCATCATCATAAGGTTCTCAGTCCGAAGACTGGTTGGACGCGTACCTCCATTCTTTTCTATCCTGAGCTAACCTACGCATTTCCCTAAAAGTAGAACATCCTACATCCCTAACTATTTGAGAGCAGTAGTCTAATCTAGGCCTACCCCTACCTCTTTTTATTCCTATCTCTGACTCTAGTATGTCGCGAACTATTCCTTCGTGTCTTAGAAGGTGTCCTACCATCCTATCTCTCCTACTCTTTATTGTTTTCCATACCTTTCGCCTTTCCCCAACTCTTTCTAATACTTCCCTATTGCTAACCTTATCTATCCACGGTATCTTCATCATGCGTCTGTAACACCACAGTTCAAACGCTTCTACTCTTTTTCTATCCGCTTCTCCTATTGTCCAAGTTTCGCACCCGTATAATGCCGTACTCCATACATACGACTTTAAGAGTCTCTTCCTAGTCTCTATATTAACCGTTCTCGAACATAACAGTTGTTTCTTTTTGTTAAACGCAACTCGTCCCTGCGCCATTCTTTGTTTTATATCTTTAGTGCTCCTACCGTCTTGGGTTATTTTACTTCCTAAGTAGCAGAAATCCGCGACCTCCTCTATCTTCTCATTTCCTATTTGTATTTCAATTTTAGTTCTATTTTCACTCCATCTACATACCAAAATTTTAGTTTTCTTTTTATTGATTTTCATGCCGTAGCCCTGTGTCAAAACTGCTTCCATTTCATTCAAAGCCGCTCCTAATTCTTCTTTGCTAGATGCTAACACTGCTATATCATCCGCAAATCTGAGCATGTTAATAGTTTGGCCCTGTACATTGATCCCTGAGGCTGTTCTTTCCTTAACAATATTAATCGCATCTTCGATATATAAGTTGAAAACTAGAGGTGACAATGCACATCCCTGTCTCACTCCCTTCCGGATATCTACTTCCCTTCGTTCCTGCTCACATTCTATAACTGCCTTTTGCTCTTTGTAGAGATTATGTATTATTCTTCTGTCCCTGAATTTCATCCCTACCTTTCTCAGCACTTCGAACATCTTCCCCCATTTTACGTTGTCGAAGGCTTTTTCTAAATCTACAAATCCTATATATACGCTCTTTCTCTTTTCTATCGTTTTTTCTATAATTACTCGTAAAGCTAGAATGGCCTCGCGCGTTCCTCTATTTCGTCTAAATCCGAACTGATCTTCTCCTAATATCTCTTCCGCCTTTTTCTCCATCCTTCTTTACACAATTCTAGTTAAAATTTTTGACGCATGGGAAGTTAAACTGATAGTTCTAAAATTTTCGCATCTATCCGCGCCTTTCCTTTTTGGCAAAGCTACCATGATGTTCAGTTTGTAATCCTCTGGAATCTCGCCTGTCAGGTATATGCGACTAACTAATTTAAATAAACGATCTATTACCTCTTGACCTGCGCACTTTAAGATTTCTGCCTGCAAGCCATCTATACCGGGTGCTTTATTATTCCTTAAACTTTTTAGTGCTAGCTGAAACTCTTCTCTCATTATAGGACTCCCTAGGTTATCCCCTTCTACACTGCTTTCACTTTCTAATATATCTTGCACTTCCTGTCCCGCATATAAGTTTCCTAAATATTCTTTCCACCTATCTGCCTTCTCCCCGCTTTCGATTAGGATATCTCCTGCCTCATTCCTAATGCTTTTGGTACTAGATCCAATTTCTCTAAAATTTCTCCTAATTATTTTATATGCTTGATCAGTCTTTCCTATTTCGAACTTATTTTCCACTTCTTTGCACTTATCGTCGATCCATTGCTCTTTCGCTTTCCTACATTTCCGAATAATTTCCCACTTGATCGCCTTATATCTTTGTTTCCCTATTTCATCTAACCTATTTTTATATTTGCGCCTTTCCTCTATTAGACTCACAATATGTTTTGTTATCCAGGGTTTCCTACTTTCATTCTGTTTATGACCCAAAATATCCCTAGCTGAGGAAACTAAACTATTTTTAATGCAATTCCATTCTGCCTCTATGTCCCTAACAATATTTCCACCCGCGCCCTTTAGTACTTCGTTTGTCTTTTTCTCGAACTTATCGCGCGTATCATCATCTTTTAGTTTCTCTGGGTCAAGATACCTTCTTCCGCTTCTTTTTTTCAAAATCTTAAATTTAAGATTGGCTTTCATAACGACTATGTTGTGATCACTATCTATATCTGCTCCTGGATAACTTCTACAATCCCTAACTTGATTTCTAAATCTTTGCCTAACGAGAATGTAATCTATTTGATATCTCCCTAAGTCTCCTGGCATCTTCCACGTATAGCATCTCCTAACATGATGGTGAAATAGAGTGTTCGCGACCGTTAAGTTATGTTTATCGCAGAACTCTATCAGTCTAACTCCCCTATCGTTCCTATTGCCTAATCCAAAGGGGCCAACTATTTCGCCCTCTCGCCCTGTGCCTACGACTGCATTGAAATCTCCTGTAATTATTAAATTTTCGTGCCCTCTCACAAAATCTAGCACATATTCAATATCACTATAAACTGCCTCTACGGCCTCATCACTGTAGTTAGAAGTGGGCATATATACCTGTATTATTACTGTTTTTACAGGTTTCGAATCTAACCTAACCATAACTACCCTGTCACTTTGCTGTAAGAAATTTTCTACACTCTGTCCTACTTTTTTCCGCATAACAATTCCTACTCCCGAATTTCCTCCTACAGATCCTGTGTGTATTACTCTAAAATCTCCGCTCCAGAAGTCTCCAGCTTCTGGCCATCGCACTTCACTGATACCTACTACGTCTAATGCTAACCTATCCATCTCAATTTTCAAATTCTCTAACTTCCCTACTTGTTTCATGCTTCTAACATTCCACGCTCCGACTCGTGAGATGTTACACTTATCATTTCTGATGACTCCCCCCGAAGCAGTCCCCGCCCGGAGATCCGAATGTGGGACTATTTTACCTCCGGAATATTTTACTCCAGAAGGTGCCATCATCATAAATTAAAGTACGCTGTACTAGGGATAAAATAATGTGGTGGTTTCCCGTTGCCTTCCACATCGCAGTAGTGTGTATCACAGTGCCATACCAACCCTCACGATCTCTGCCACTATGATTACTGAAAGAGCTGCTGCCCCCTTCCAGGGACTTGATTTAGTCTGGCTTCTCAAATAAAAACCCCTCCAATATGGTTAAACCTATGGTTCGGCTCTTTATATCATTGAAGCGCGCAAGCCATCCCACCCGTCCCAGTATTACTAGAACTGCGTCAAGGTACAAGTCCTTTGGGAAGGGTTTGACAACCGGCAACTTTTTATATTTCTGAAAATTTGGGCGAAAATATTTTACCCCTGTTTCTGCGTTTTTCTCTGTGCTTTATTTCAAGGCAAAAAATAAACAATAATTCGACCTCACATACGTGTATTCGATATTGTCATCATATGTAACTCTAATTCATTATTTCTACTTTTCTAATAACCCACGAATTATGTGTACGTGAAAATGAAACAGTTGCAAAACATAACGACTCTGTCACCTGAAATTATACCGAAAAAACGAAACTTAAGAAGGCACTAATAGTCCAAGAGCTAGCAACGGATTTCGTTACACCATAGAGAATAAGGTTAGAAGTTCAACTACGAGTCCCTTGCAACGTAATAACAAGAGAATCAGAAGTCTGAGGGTGGCTTTCGCGCCCCTAGCATTTTTAAGGGTGAGAAAAAAATTAAAATTACACTATTATAATCATAATGGCATTTCGCAATATTAAAGTTAATACTATTTTAAATCAATAAAAAAAATGCCAGACGAGTGGGTGGGTGGAAATTGCGCACCAGAGGGGGTTAAAGGGGCGAATCAAATTGCACTCAAACACAACTGTGCATCTCCAAAATCGCAAACAAACTGTTATCACATAATATAACGTTTCCATGGTGACCCATGACCAGGGAATGATAATGTGGTCGACTAGATTCCGTACGCTGGGCCCTTGCATAGAACCTCTCACTTTTATCCCCCTCTGGCACCCACTTTCCACCCACTCACTCGTCTGGCATTTTTTTTATTGATTTAAAATAGTATTAACTTTAATATTGCGAAGTGCCATAATGATTATAATAGTGTAATTTTAAATTTTTTTTCTCGCCCTTAAAAATGCTAGAGGCGCGAAAGCCACCCTCGGACGGCTGCCAGACTTCTGATTCCCTTGATACTACGTTGCAAGGGATTCGTCGTTGAAGTTCTAGTCTGATTAAAAATAACGTAACGAAAGCGTTGCTGGCTCTTGGACTATAAAGAGTAAATCTCACAGCTTGTCAACTTAGCTCTGAACTATGTGACAACACATCAGCGACTTTGACGGCAAGGAGGTAATTTGCATTTTATTAGTTGTAGTCTAAATGTATAAAATTCTTGTTTAATTTGTGCCAGTATAAATTTAAAATATCTAAATGTATACGTCGGCTGTCCTGATATCACTTATGACTTTTGCATAACCTTATTTACTATTTGCTTGCTATTTAGACATCTGAATCTGAAACGAAACTAGACATTGACAAATTAAATAATTACAAATATGCTGTAGTTCTAATATGACGCATGGTTTCATCGGTTTTAGTGTCTAGGTGCGGGAAAAGGTTTTTAAACTACCTATTTGATCATGCTTAGCGTAATTTGCGTCACTAAGGTTAAATTACAGAAAACCCCATTTGAAAAATTAGATGTTTGAAAGCATTATAAACAATTATTTGTCGTAAATTTGGAACTTTTATCAAGACGTAATGTATTAAGTTGGTAGGTATTTACTACGATATTAAACGAAAAAATCTTACTAATTTAATTAGTGTTCAGTTGCTCATTATGTTTACATTATTAATAAACTTAAATGTAATAAAAATTATTAAGTAAACTTTCATTTGCATTCAAATACCCTTTTTCAGTAGGTACTTCATAAACATATCTGGAATTATGCATCCTAAAGCTTGAGCGGAAATACCTGTCGAAAAAGATCCTCGTAACTTCTACCTGTGGCCAAATATCGAAGTGTGACCATCAGCCTTTCCTCGGCAGGAACTGATTTTCTCATAACAGTATCCTTTCTAGTTAAATGAGGATGTAATAATTTTAATAAGATATCCAAAGTTTTGCTGTCCATTCGTAAATAGTTTTTAAAATCATCAGGATTATTTTCCCGCAGTTCATTTAAAATTCTCACATGGCTGTATTTTTCTCTTTCTATCAGCCACCTTTTAGATCGAATCCGTTGTTTACGTTTTCTCTTTTTACATTAATCTTCACAAATGAACACCATGACACACACAATAGCTAGTTTTTGTTGATGTTCTCCGTGTTCTCCTAGCATATTATTTGAATATCTTGACAGAGTGTAATAATTGAAAAAAAGCTACATCGCGACCAGCCACGACAGGAATTTCGATTTTGCGACTCCCCGCGCCACGCCAAAACCGTCATTCGTGCCGTTTCAACAGCGCGAGATTTTCATGCCGTGCTAATCCGTCAGGAAAGCGCGTTCGTGTGTGCCAAGCTTGGTTTTAACGTTAGTGGACGCAGACGCGTGTACGTGTATGGCCAGCTATAGATCAATTTTTATCAATTTTGTGTGCCAATAATTTGACTGGCAGAAATATAACGGGAAATTCAAAAAAAAAATAAATACTGAACTTCAAGAAATTAATACGAAACGCGGCAATGTTAGTAAATTAAAAGAAAAACTTTTGTAATTAAAAACATTGTTTTCATGATCATTATAAAAATTAATTGCTGTATGCGTCGGATATAATAGGAAACTTTATAAAATGTTGGATTCGAAGGTACAAGAATAAAACATACGCGGTGGATTTTCAGTATACAGGGTGATTTTAAATAGGCACATTAAATAAAGCCACAGCTTCTGTGCGCAAAAATAAGTTGTTTGCAAGAGTTTTTAATGAAAAAGTCTAACAGTAAGAAAATCTTTTTTCCCGGCGCGCTATTTTCGCCCCTGGCTTCACTTTTACTTCTCGTGCAATCGAATCACAATTGACTGTGAAAACTTACATGACAGCACACAGCAGCCATTTTGTGAATCTCGCACAAGCGGGTAGGTACTAATTTTTAGCAATTAAGATTCCAAAGTTACACACAGGGGCATGCAACTGGAATCGGCTATTATTTGCACTAAAAGCTTCTGTGAACAGACACCAGTGGCACTATGTGTTGGTAAAACAGAACTTGGTTCCCTAAAAGATTTAGTGTCACTAGAAGATCGACGATGGCGGTGTTTGAATTTTGAAATATTTAATGTCAGTTTTAAAGTGTCGCGTCGTTTTTGTAGATTTGTGTTTTGTATTATATGTTTTGCGATAGGTATGCCGAGAATAAAAAAGTGTTGTATAAAAGACTGTGAAGACATAATCAGTGTGCGACATAGATTTTCAAAGATATTAACATTTTCAACATTTGGGTGAAAACAATACAAAATTTATAAATACGATAAAGTATACGTTTAGATGCAGTGAAGGTCTCGACATATGAAACATTTCTAAAAAGTAATGGTAAAAAGTAAGTACCTATATCAATAGGTAGTGACGAAACTTCTGAGCAGATAAAATTTAAATACTTAGGTATTATTGATTTCATTATTTGGAACCCTTTTTATAGCAGCCATTTATTTCACTTTTTTATATACACTGCAGTCAAAATACTTTATTATGGAAAAATATTCATTTTATAAGGCAAAAGGAAGGTCATATTTGTAAAAATTGTAGCATTTATTTTTACACTTAAGTATAATATCCATTATTATACATATAAATTCATTACTTCCATTATTTTTAAATGTTTTTTGTGTAAGTAACAATTAATGTATTGCTATATTAACTAATAAACAATTTTATATCATCTGATCTCTTATTTTATAGTTTTATTTGAAATTTGGAAGGTGAAATTATTAAGTCAATTTGAAATTTCCCGCCGCGCCGGCTTGTCATCGCGACGCCTACTGTCTGTTCACATAACTACCAGCTGCCAATAATTTTAGTACAGAAGTTGCCTATCTCAAGGTATTTTGTCTCTGGTTACACATGAAAGTTTGTATTTCCAAAATCACTGCCAGGGATCGCCGAAAAGCCTCTTCCCATGATCTTTATTTTGAAACCATAGGTAACTTTTTATCGTTTAACTCTAAACTGGCTTTTGTAGATTTGTAAAAGCAACCAATGGAAACACATAATGTAAAAGAAAATCTATTAATGAATATTCGATTGAGAGAACACGATTGATCTTTTCAAACTTTGCAACTTCGCTTTTTCGCGAAGGCCAACAACTGTCACTACTAATTGTGACTGTCACTCGCGAAAAGGCGCTTCTTTTGCTTGTTGCTGCTTCACTATACGTATAAAGAATGTTCATCAACTTAGTATTCGTAAAATGGGGCATCTTTGTAATATCTTTTCAAATTTAGTGAAAATTTATTAAACTTAAAGCAAACCGACACACTGACAGTTAAGGTACGAAGAAATTTAACAACTTTATTTGTTTTATGACCAAAATATAAAAATAGTTTATATTCTCCTGCAAATATTTTGTAATACATTTTTATTCACTGATGTACAGCAAACTTTTGCCCAAACTTTAAATTCTGGCCTGAATAAGGAATGCCATATATATAGGTACATCTTCTGTATGTAGGAGTAAGAAATTTTTGATAGAAGACCTGAGATTTTGCCATGAGGAGTGAAGACGATTTTTATACTTATTATATGTTTACCAAGTTTTCGAGAGCGCAGTTAGGTACATATAGGTATTGTGAATGTAGGAAAAATATGAGATAACTGTAAAATTGTTGTGCCGCCGAACTTAGCGTCAGAGAAATTAAGTTTTTGGAGTTAGTCTGTCTAATAACGTAGTGGTTGTAACTGTTATTGGACAGTCTTTGTGATATGTTGATTGCGCTTCCACAAAGACTATGTACAACTGATCAGAAGTTCTAACGTTCTAAGAAGGGCATCGTCTGTCAAACAAATATAAGGGAAATGACTATTACTTAACTTAAGGTAACAACCATACGGCTAAATGGAAGGGTCATAAACGTACCTGGACCAGCAGTTGGTTTCAAGGCGATGAGATTCAAGAGCCTGTTCTTCGAACTATTTCGAGAACATTTTAGCAGTCACAGGGAACAAGAAGGATCCCGTGTCGGTACCTAAAACTTGTTCATAGGTCTTGATCTTTATCATGAATAATTTTAAGATTTTTACAATTTCTTTACAAATTTAAGAAATTTGACATATTATGTAGGTATTTGAATATTGAATTAAAAATGGAAACTTTATGTGCCAATTTTTTGTGATGCAGTGTATTTCATCGATTGTTTATAAATATAAGCTATGACGTCGCAAAGGTTTTCGAATAGAAACAAAGCACCTTTACCCTTATCTGCGAAGATTGCCTAATTAGATTTGCAAACCATTGAGCTATAGTTTGTGTTTCACTGTGAGTAATCGATTTATTGGAATCCTAAATTTTGATTTTTTGGCTTTAGTTTCAAAAGATATTTATGTTTCTGCAATAAGAAAACATGTATTATAGATTTTTATTTTGGCAATGGATCACGTCCCGACAGCCGGTTTTATAAATTCACAATTAAAATCCCAGCAGATCAGGTAACATAACCAAACAACATAACCAAAAAATTATATACACGCGAGACGTTATGCTTCCGTTTAAGTAATTCGTTAGTTGGCGACAGTGTCCGTGGCTTCGGTGGGTAGGTAGGTATCGCATAGTTAGTAGTCTAATATCCTTAGGTTGGGTGCGATCGACCACCGTGAGGTTAATTTTGACATTTTGTCATCATTCGACCTCTTTACAATTTCACAATTATTGTAAAATAATTGTACAACATTTTGGAGAGAAAATTGTGAGACAAATTATCATAAATTCCAAAAGTATTAATTCATTTTTGCCTTTCCAATTTCATCCAGCTTTGAGTCGCCAGCGAAATTTAATGGTGACGTGTAATATCGATGAAGGTCATTATTTAACGTGAGTGCAGATTCAACAAGGGTGCCTGGAATGTGCAGTAGAATTTCATTTGTTCCCTAAACGACCGCGTCGTGTTGATCCGTTTGTATTTCAAGTATATGTTTTTTATAATGCTTGAAACCATCGCATGAATTCACCTTTCTAGTATATTTTTCCCTTAAATGTTCACGTTCATTTCTTTATCAGGGAGTCCGAGTCACCAAGCAGACTTTGAACTGTAGCAGAAAAAGTATATTATCTTATAAAGAAACGGACAGAAACGAATAGAATTAAACGGTTAAAGCGGTTCTACCCACACGGGAGGAATCCTCCGTTTTGTAGGCCCGCGTTAACTTTGACATTAACATAAAATACCACTTTTATGACTTTTAAACTGCTCTTAACAACTAAAGCGATCATGGACCCTTCGAGAGCGTGTTCAAGAATTCTGCGAATTTTTGTATTGAAGACATCGTGGTTAGTAGTATCAAATTCAGTACACACATTATTAAAAAATTTAAGTTTATTAGTAGGTATCTAGGTACCTTTGATACGTTCAAATTCGGAATAAAAGTCATCTTATTCTTCCATTTAAAAGGAACTGGGTGCGTGGTCGCCCCACGCGATAGAAGTGAAACTCCAACGTTATTAGAGGAATGAAAAATTTGTAGGGTAACCAGAAGATTGGAGTGTATGCATTTATGAGTTTCAAATTATATCTTTATTCATCAACTTCCACGTCTTCACTCAAATCTGAAACTGAAATGATAGGTCTATGAAATGTAAAATAGGATACAAAATTTGGAGGTTGAAGTCTATCTAAATATCTACAATATCTGAGAGAAGCAGCGCGAAGCATGAAACAGAGCGTGGCTAAAGAGTGGAGCGGCGTCACTAGAAATAAAACGCTGTGGTCTCGCTTTACTGACGCTTGCCTGAGAGAAAGAGCACAAAGCATGAGAGAGAGCGCGTGGCTAAAGAGTGGGGCGTTCGGCATTCCCTTTCTCCCCTGCCCGTCTTCTCAGACTGCAGAGGAGTAGTTGTTCGAACGGTCCAGAACCACTAATTGATACCAGATAATTACTCAAAGTAGTTGTCACTTGCTGATATCTGTCCAGAGCGCGGCAGCATATATAGCAAAATTAAATTGCATGGTTTGAGTGTGTAGGGGAAAGCACCGTACTGATGAGTCCCAGAAGGACGAAACCAGTTGGTCTGCGATTTTCCATACACATTCAAAACATGCAATATTTGAATAAAGACCTGCTTAAAAGCACGTACGTACATGGAGACAAATTAGGATTGTTTCAAAGCCACCTTAGGTGGGGTAGCAGTCTGAAACGTCTCGTACGAGGTCTCGTAGTACAAAAAATCTGGATTTAGTTCTATAATTCAATACCTGGCGGGGCATTTGCCCGAGGAGTAGTTGTTCGAATGGTCCGGTACCACTAATTAATACCAGATAATTACTCAAAGTAGTTGTCAGTTGCTGATGTCTGTCCAGAGCGCGGCAGCATATATAGCAAGATTAAATTGCTTGGTTTGAGTGTGTAGGGGAAAGCACCGTACTGAAGAGTCCCAGAAGGACGAAACCAGTTGGTCTGCGGTTTTCCATACACATTCAAAACATGCAATATTTGAACAAATTATTAATAAATAGAATAATTCTAACATTTCAAGGAATAGCACCCGCCACATTACAAAACACTCGTAGATCCTTCATAAATAAACTTCGAAGCAGGTGGACGAACTTGAACATTATCTTTAATAATTACTTACTAACAGTACTTTTTTCTTAAATGAAAATTATTTTTTATAATTTATGTGACTTAGCGAATAATTTGTTGTTGTTGATGAAAAGTTTTTGCCCATTATTTGGAGTTTTCAGACCTGTGATTTTTATATCTTGTTCTCAGTAGGCGTAAACAGAACCATAATTTTTTTTTCATTGCCTATTATTACTTATAATTTTTATTTCAGAGCAAACCGAAGCAAGTATTGTATTCTTCTAAAAAGTCGACTTTGAATTTTTGACGGATTTTGACGTTTCTCATGACATGTAATAGGGATTTCTTTCAAAAAGACAACAAAATGTACTTGCATTATTTGTTTGCAGTCAAGAATTTGAATGAAAGAAAACTACATAAGAGCGTTTGACACATTTTTCCAGTGCCAACCTAAAAAACTTATTACAAATGAAACGTGAAATATCTTTAAAAGTGTTCTATACTTGGGCCGCCGAACAGACGGAGTGATCACCCTGCAAGAACGTGCTCTAGGCGGGACCACTATCAATTTAGGACAACCGAACCGCAGTGTTGCGCTTTCTTTAGACCCAACGAAGTCGCATCACTCCAATTCGGTCGTCATAAATTAATATTGGCCCCGCTAGAGCACGTTCTTGCAGGGTGATCACTCCGTCTGCTGGGCGTCCCAAGTATAGATAGGTATAGGGAAATGTTCACAAGAAATATTGTAAAGAATTCATAGAATTATGTGATGTAATAAAATATGGGCCGTTCCATTTAAGAAAGTAATTTTAAAGCACTTAAAGTCTTCTAACTGTCGCATAGAATTTTTAATACTCCATATAATAATAATAACTGATTTCAATAATACCTGTGGATAGCTAGTAGTGTAAAGTAATGCTATGTTCATTCTAATTTATAAATATTCAAGCGGAAATATCAAAATTTTCAAGAATTTCAATAAATTGAAAACTACGCCATTTAGGTATAGGGTTGTGAAAACATTATGTATTAGAAATAAACAGGGAAATTTAACAAAACAAAAATATGCAGCGTGTTTTATTTAAGGACAGAACATTCTCAGGGATTAATGTACAGGGTCAAACTATTAACAGGCTCAGATTTGCGGATGAAATAGCAGTGTTAGAACCTAGCAAAGAAGAATTAGGAACCGCTTTGAATGAAATGGGAGCAGTTTTGACACAGGGCTACGGCATGGAAATCAATAAAAAGAAAACTAAAATTTTGGTATTATGTAGAGGGAGTGAAAATAGAACTAAAATTGAAATACAAATAGGAAATGAGAAGATAGAGGAGGTCGCGAATTTCTGCTATTTAGGAAGTGAAATAACAACTCGAGATGGTAGGAGCAATAAAGATATAAAACAAAGAGTAGCGCAGGGTCGAGTTGCGTTTAACGAAAAGAAACAACTGTTATGTTCGGGAACGGTTAATGTAGAAACTCGGAGGAGACTCTTAAAGTCTTATGTATGGAGTACGGCATTATACGCGGGTGCAAAACTTGGACAATAGGAGAAGCGGATCGAAAGGGAAGTATTAGAAAGAGTTGGGGAAAAGCGAAATGTATGGAAGACAATAAATAATAGGAGAGATAGGATGGTAGGACACCTTTTAAGACACGAAGGAATAGTTCGCGACATAAAAAGAGGTAGGGGTAGGCCTAGATTAGATTACTGCTCTCAAATAGTTAGGGATGTAGGATGTTCTACTTTTAGGGAAATGCGTAGGTTAGCTCAGGATAGAAGAGGATTTAGGTACTCATCCAACCAGTCTTCGGACTGGAAACCTTATGATGATTTTCTATTTAAAATAAGAAAGTTGAGTTAGGTACGGAACACATCGGACACTCTGTATAATTGAAAATAATTTTCCAATATAACAAATTGGTTCACTAGAAACGAATTTATTTTCGATTCTCAAGAATGTATTTTATTTTGTTGCATTACTACTATACGTAGGTATTGGAATTCATTATCCGAATTACGTATTTTCACTTTTAATAGATTATTTTAAGTCAGAAATAATAGCATTCAATATAGCCAGCATTCACGTTTTGGGGCATCTGGAAGTTGTAGCACGCGGCTGATCATTAGGTGCTTTTTTGTATCAGTGTGCCACAGTTATCCTTATTATTCGATCAAAGGGAGTTTTTATGTTAAAGGGATTTGCCTTTAATACATACAATCTCGTATTTCTCGCTGGAAATCACTAGGCATAAGGGAACGGCGAAACAATGCGACATGATGATTTTTTAATGTAATTGGAATTGAAGAAGTAAGGAAAATGCCGTCCCACGCTGACGGCTGGTCAGGAGTTTATGAAGAACGGAAAATGATAAATTCGAAAGTTTTATATAGTCTTATACACAATTGTATATCTTCAGATCTACAGTATTAAGGAAATCAACAAAAATTGCTGCATCGTGACAATAAGTAACGCCATTCGGAGACTCGCCTGTCAAATACTTTTGAAAAAGTAGTAGCATAGTTGCCACGAAGGTTTCCCAAATTTGGTTGCTCTGTGTGACACTTTTCAGAAGATAAGGGGGTGGGGTTACTTTTGACTGGCACTAGTAAGCCCAAGTGTGAAACATATTACAGTATCATTTTGATAAAATCCTCAATTCTTACTGGAAAACGTTGAAGTAGATAACAATTTTCTGCTTCAAACGGCTTTATCCTTTAGCTATTGTACTTTTAAATACAATATCTAAACCCAGAGGTAGTCGTAATGGGAAATTTATGTATTAAATAAAATGGCATTACATTTATCGATGTTTCTCATTAACAATTATGGTTATTTTCTTCATTTTCCATCATTATATTGTCATGATGTACAAAGAGGTTAATTTTATATCCATTAAATTAGCATAAATTGCATCTGTTTCTTTATACTTTTATCGTCCAATTAGGTTGCAGGCACAAAAAATATTTTGTGTTTATGGCTTCTTAGAAACACTGGTTGTTTTCCCATCAACTTATCTCTAGTTGTAATTCTTGTCTGACGGTTAACAGGAAAAATCGATTTAACTAATTTTATCTTAATGCTAATTTTGTTCAAACTTTAAGTGCAAGAAACTGTACAGTAATCCAAAATAAAGGTAAATTTTGCTAAACCATTAAGAACGGTTCCCGTTAGAAAACGTATAAAAGTGTAAAATGGCAATAGTTTATACTTGAATGTTATATCAAATTTGAACCTTTGAAATATTCTGGCAGTCTTACCCCTCAAAAATGTTCAAATGTTCAATGTTCTCCGAGCTCCGGTTTTCGATCAATTCCCGGGTGATATAGTTAAATTAATGGTGTTTCTTGTGTCTGTTGGATAGGAATTGTTCATGTGTTGCAAAATTTAATACAAATTGACTTAAGAACTAAATTATAAATTGGTATTTTAGCAAATTATATTTAAAATCGGCTCCGAATTACCGAACAACATTTCTCAAAAACTCTCCATATAAAAATCGAACTTTTTGTTCCCTTATTTTCTTATTGGCCACAAACAGGGGCGGGTGGGCGAACGGGGATTTCGGGTAATTTCCCGAAGGGCCGGTTGCTTCGGGGCCGGTCTGGGCCGACCGATGTGAAAAAACATGACATTATAAAAAATTGGCGGCCAGTGCAAAGCGGGCAGCCAAAAATGCGATTATTTTGGAATTTGAAAGCGGCCGGTCTAATCGGTAATCGCCCGCACCCCACCGCACCGCACAACGTGCGTGCTTATTGTTTTATCGGCTTTCGTCGCCCCATCTCGAGTCTCACCAGGTCGTTCGTCGTTAAATCCTCGAGATTTTAAGTTTAGTTGTACTTTTTTAAAATTTTTTGTACTAAAAACCTTAAAAATCTGATTTGTATTTTATTAAAAAATAAATTTAAAAAAAACTGTGTGTGTCAGCTCCGACGCACGACTGGAGTTTACTCCTTACGAACGATTATTTTAACTTCAATCACTTGATAATAAGGTACACGCGAATGTCAGTTTTATACCCAAATGTGTATTTATCAGATGGTTTATGCTCGAAAATGTCCAACTACATCAAAATATAAATTGTTTATAAATACATTAATTAAGTGACAATCTGCTAAACGTCGATCCCACTGGCAATGAAATAAATACTTTTCCTGGTGTTCGAATAGGTGTTGATTCACATTTCGGCACTAAGCAATATTTGGAGTATTTAATATTAGGTTTTCCATATTAAATCTAAAGATTCAACAAATTTAGGAACGAACAAAAGTAGTTAGAAAATGACAGCCTCAGGCCAGGCCATCGAGTTCTCCAGGTGCCATCGAGTTCTTCGGCAGTGACCTTGAAAGACACCAGAGGCTGCTGAAGTTGTCGTTGAGTCATCCGAAGAAGTGTCTTCAGCAGCGGCATCTGCAGCAGCCTCTGGTGTCTTTCAAGGTCTTTGCTGAAGAAGTGTGCATGTCTTCAGCAGCCTCTGGTGTCTTTCAAGGTCATTGCCGAAGAAGTGGGCATGTCTTCAGCAGCGTCTGGTGTCTTTCAAGGTCATTGCCGAAGAAGTGGTCTTCAGCAGCGGCCAGGCGCATGCGCCGGGGCTATTCCTCAGATCAGTCCATCGAGTTCTCCATCCACTTCAAGTGGGCGTGTCTGCAGCAGCCACAGACAGACAGACAGACAGACAGACAGACAGACAGACAGACATCTGATGAGAATTCTGAAGTAGGAGAATAACTATAGATTCCTATTTGTCTCATCGAGCTGGTTAATTTGATACCCTCCATGACCTAAGTGGGCGGGGCAAGGGGGCGTGTGCAGTGGGCCCTAATCTACATGCGTTCTACACTGCTGGAAAAAATCTAGGGATATTGGTAACAATGCAAGCTAAATGCATGGTTTCGACTGGAAAATTATTATAATACATTTATCAAGAAATTCTTATAATTCTTTTGATAATCTGTCATAAAGAGTGCAAAAAAGAAAAGAATATCTAATTTTTTAATCAAAAAAAAAAACTACACAAAATTTAAACGTGAAAATGTTTAGAACAAATTCAAACAGCAACAAATAACGAGTCAAAACGATTTTTTTAGTGTTTCAATAAGTTGTATGACCTCCTCTATGGTTAATGACCGCCCTACATCTTCTGTTCATACTTAAAATCAAATTATCTAAATCTTCTTGTGGTATTTCCCTCCATGCATTTTCAAGAGCTGCAAATAAATGTCTTCGGTTCCCAATCGCGACTCCATTTTCCATAACCCTTCTTTGGAGCATGTCCCAAGCATGCTCAATTGGATTAAGATCCAGAGACTGTGCAGGCCATGGTATCACCTCGATGGCGCTAGCATCAAGGAACTCTTCAACTAATCTTGCTGAATGTGGCCGCGCATTGTCTTGTTGCAGAATAAAATTTTCTCCAACTGCTGCTGCATATGGAATGACAAAAGGTTGAAGAATGATATCACGGTAACGAATTGCAGTTAATGACGCATCCAGCAAAACGAGGTCAGTTCTACCGCCGATACTTATTCCGCCCCAGACCATAAACGTGCCACCTCTAAAACTATGCACTTCCTGTACATGCTGGAGTTGGTTGTTTAAGCCAGATTGCCTCCAAACACGAAGTCTTCTTGAATCAGAGTGAAGACCAAATCGCGATTCATCAGTGAAGAGCACCGGACTCCATTGTTCATTTTGCCAATTAACATGTTCTTGACTCCAACGAAGTCACACAGCGCGATTGCCTCTTGTGAGGGGTGGACATCTTAGGGGTCTACGAGATCTTAAATTGGGTTCGTGCAATCGATTTATCACGGTTCTGGATGAAACAACAACACCGTGCGCTTGCTGCAGCTCCCTACGCAAAACTGTGGCAGTTGTCGTCGCATCTCTTCTTGCATTCAGTTGCAAAAAACGATCCTATACTGCGGTGGTTCCTCGATGTCGACCACTATGCCTTTCTGCCACTTCTCCTGTTTCACGATAACGCGACCACAATCTTGAAATTACGCTTTGCGTTGTCCCAATGGCCTCCGCAACATCGATTTGACGCCTACCAGCTTCAAGCATCCCCACAGCCCTTAACATATCTTCTCGAGGTAAATGATGCCTTTCCATTACTTTAACATGCACTCTTCACTATTCTTCACTACGTACACCTACTAATTAAGCACTTATTCAACTTTTTTAAATGCGACAATTTCGCTATTCTCCATATCTGTCAATTTTTAAAACAATTGCCTATCTTTTCTTGTCATTGCGCACTGCGACGGACTCAAATATTTCTTATAAACACATTGGCTATGACAGATTTGATTTAATTTACATTTTATTGCGTATTTTAAAAATATCCCTAGATTTTTTCCGGCAGTGTATATTACCGACATTCAATTTGCACTTTCCAGTAAGTGTAACAGAAATCTACATGTGTTCTATATTACCGACACTCAATTAGTACTTCCAGCACTCACCAGATGGTTCCCACACGTGTCCGAAACGCATTAAGATAACAAGTAATTTCAAAACATAGTACGTATCAAAATAAACTAACTGACGAATGTTCTAGAATGTTATTTTATTGTAATAATACAAACAAATAAACGGGTCACCTTGTAGTGTCTACAACGTAGTATGTGCATATACAGAACGTGGGAGTAAACCTAAACAAACATAATCCTGTCGGCGAGTTGAAAGGTTTTTTACCCATAATAAAAACAATTATAACATCTCTTATCGGCGGCGAACGTGCTTTTTTCTTAAACTTTGATATCAATATTTATTTAGTATAAACAATTGTAAATTTCCGAGAAAGTTCTGTTTACAATCCTAAGTATATATGGATGATTTAAAAGACGGGCATGTAGGCAGCCGATTAGCTCAGTTGGTTGGAGCGAGGGCTCCGGTGCGTGGGGACCCGGGTTCGAATCCCGGTCGGCGTCATTTCCAGAACGTTTGCGAAAACCCCGGCGCATGCGCCTGAGCCACGACCAAAGGCCCCCAAAGACACCGTTGCTGAAGACATGACTCCTTCAGCAGCCTCTGGTCATTGCCGAAGAAGTGGATGGGGCCAGGACTGGCCTGAACAACACGTGCTTTGCACGCGTCAGAGCCCCGGCGCAGGCGCCTGAGCCACAGCCAAAGCCCACAAAATGGCGGCTTGGGTGTGCACTCTTCGGCAATGGCCTTGAAAGACACCAGAGGCTGCTGAAGACCACTTCTTCGGCAATGACCAGAGGCTGCTGCAGACACGCCCACTTGAAGTGGATGGAGAACTCGATGGACTGATCTGAGGAATAGCCCCGGCGCATGCGCCTGGCCGCTGCTGAAGACCACTTCTTCGGCAATGACCTTGAATGACACCAGACGCTGCTGAAGACATGCCCACTTCTTCGGCAATGACCTTGAAAGACACCAGAGGCTGCTGAAGACATGCACACTTCTTCAGCAATGACCTTGAAAGACACCAGAGGCTGCTGCAGATGCCGCTGCTGAAGACACTTCTTCGGATGACTCAACGACTCCTTCAGCAGCCTCTGGTGTCTTTCAAGGTCACTGCCGAAGAACTCGATGGCACCTGGAGAACTCGATGGCCTGGCCTGAGGCTGTCATTTTCTAACTACTAACAAACACTGCAAATGCTGACTTTACAACGCGAACTGTAATATCAACTCTATGCCGCTCTATTTTCACTATTTCCATGCTCTATGCAGTCAGACATAAACAGCCGTATCCATAGATATACATACATAATTTCATTGTACGCAACGCGTTACTTTTAGTTAACGCGAAATGTAACTCTTGATTTTACTATTCATAAAATTTCCGTACCGCGGGCTATAACTGAAAATCGATTCTTAAGGAGTAAACTCAAAAAATTACATGTATAAAGTATAAAAATAGGTATTTTCTGTTTCTCAAAAAAATTGGGCTGGTCGATTCCAATAGTTTCCCGGGCCGGTAAAACCTTCCCCACCCGCCCCTGGCCACAAAAATTTTCTATAGCGAGGATGACTACTAATTTCTGTGCTATCTGAGACACCAGATTATTAAATAAACAGAAATCTGTAAAATGCACGGCTAGGGGCTGTGAAAACGCCTGCCACAGAGGGTGCATGGAATCGGGATTATCTTCGGACAACTGGAGATGTTCTGAATGTGTTGAAAATTCTGCATTGGATTTAATGCGTGAAATTCGTGAACTGGCTAATTGATGTTTCCATGTTTCGATTTTATCTCCAAGTAGTGCTCGCTCGAATTTTATGTATGTCTGGAACTTCGGATTTTCTTGATCAAATAGATTCTGATTTCTGAAGCTTACTTCTTGGCAGGCAAGTATATTAAATTCCGTAAAAATGCCGCCAACCGGGAATCGAACCCGGGTCCCCGCGTTCCTTAACCCCGCGCTCCAACCCACTGAGCTAATCGGGGACCTACTCGCTCTCTTCCTACTCGTCTATATATACCTATGATTGTAACAAGTATTTCAAATTCTTAATGTATGATACCCATAACCGTCAGCAGGCAAATTTAGAATGCTTGTTATTATAATACAGGTGATGGATAATTCACTATAAATCTGCTGCCAGGAATACTTCTTATGAAACACGGTTATAAAAACAGTACTATACTTGGGCCGCCGAACAGACGGAGTGATCACCCTGCAAGAACGTGCTCTAGCGGGGCCAATATTAATTTATGACGACCGAATTGGAGTGATGAGATTTCGCTGGGTCTAAAGAAAGCGCATCACTGCGGTTCGATCGTCCTAAATTGATAGTGGTCCTGCCTAGAGCTCATGATTGCAGGGTGACCATTCCGTCTGTTTGGCGGCCCAAGTATAATCAAGTGTAGAAAATTTCAATAAACGACATGTCATATTCAATGAACTTTGGTAAATGTAATATAGCCCACATTACTAACAGGGGACATTTCACAGTATTTTATAAAAGTTTAGCTGGATACCCTAGTCACTGACGACGCATGGTTTTCTGTACAAGTAAAACCACGAATGACTGCTGAGTCTTGTTATTTAATTTTCAGAAAAATTATGTCTAACATGACGGTGTGTGATAAAGTCTATTTTTTCTGCCGTAAAGTTCTGATCTGTAAAACAAGTCTTTTCAATTCTATCAGAAAATTTACATGGCTGACAAATAATTTAAAGATCCTCATCTATTTTTACTGATAATTTGCATCCAAACTTAAGTTTCGGATCGATTTTTGTTTAATCTTAATCTTAATCTTAATTAATATCGCGCTCTGACGTCATGCAATGTAAATTGACTGAGGCTCACGAAAATAATTTCGCACAACACTGGGCGAAACTAGAAATACCCATTATATAAAATATTCTATTGTCTTAACACTATAAATTGACATTGACCTTGTAGTTTTGTCATTCTACAATATTCTTGGTAGAGGCCAAAACTGTAATTATGTGTTCGTTTTAAGTAAAGTCCCTAGATACATTTAGAAATTGTTTCAACATTAACATCACGCAATTTTGTTGAACAAGAAGCAGGCAGATACAGGGTGTACTGGGTATTTTCAGGAAATACAAATTTGATAATAAATTGATTAACTCGGTGATTCTCAACCTGTGTGGCGAGAACCCCTGAAGAATGGAAAATATTTCAATAGATATACAAAAAACATATAAATAAAAAATCTATTTATTGAAAATTAAAGCAAAAATATAACATTGCATTTAACATAGGTAGGGGAACACAGTGGGCAGAATGAGGTACTTAACGGACATAGCTTATTTATAAACAATAATTGTTAACAGATATAGTTAATTTCAGCGTTAGATATTAATTTTAACCTTATTTAACATTTCCTGTACTTATTGTGCCTCCGTATTAACGCACAAATTAGTAGATATTTTTTTTGTGAAAAAGTGTAATTGTCCCATTCTGCCCCACATGTGGGGCAGAGTGGGGTACAATTGGCATATATTGGGGTATATTCAAAAGAAATTGTAATTAAAACCGAAATAAATCTTTATTTTTACAAAACAAGCAAAACTTAAAATACACTCACATTACAAGATTAAACTCAATCTGACTTATATAAAAAGGAACTGAGACAGTCTACCGACAGTGTTCATATTAAGATATTGTTTCATTATCCTCGCTGTCGATCCCTGCCCGTTTGTAACATGTTCCACAGGCAACCCATCCCTCGGTAGATTTGGGATAAAAGTAACTGCCGTAAAGACACGCGACGTCATCATCATCGTTTGAGGATGGCGACTCAAAATCCGCTGATGGTGACTTTGCTTTTGGCGCTTTTTCTTTTTTTCGTTTCTTTAAGTCCACCTCATTATAAACGGCAATATCCTTTTTCACTCTTTCTTTTGAATATTTAACAGATTGCGATTTTGTCAGTGATTCTTCCAGTTCGTTTTTATACAGGCCGTCTTTCCCCTCTTACGAGACACCATTTTGGAACTACCAGACACTTTTGGAATTGACATTACACTTTCAAGTGTTGCATGGAGAAAAGTTGATTGCGCTGCTAATTTTGTTTTCGTAGAAATTTTATCTGGCATCCAGGAACATTGCGGCTGCTGATCGTCATGGCTATCTATGCTTGCTCCATTACTTTGCATTTTGGGCTTAAGATTAGCTGCTCGTTCTATTTCATGTGCCCTAAGAGTTCCCGCATTATCGGAAGGTGCGTCATTGACTGGAATATCGTTTGCTGCAGTTTGTGAGAACAATGGGATGGAAAACAAATTAAAATTACTTCATTCTCTCTGGCGAAGTTGATTGGTTCTATATTTTTTGTGTGGGTCGAATGGGTCCTGCTTCTGTTTCCAACTTTAGATTTATTGGCTGCTCCTGAAAACTTAACGAACTCCTTGAACCACGCCAAAAAATTTCGGAGGTCATCCAACCAGATTCATTGTTTCTTGCACAGGATCCTGGAGTCAATCCCATTTCAAAACCCTGTTGTTTCCGTATTCTTGGGAGTACTAACAACGGTGGCATGTGGTCCCCTGCAGCAGAAACGCAAATTTCTACTGTTACAGTATCTTCTCTTTCGGCTGGATTGAGAACTCTAACTTGCCATTTGCGTTTCTTAGCCAAAACTCTACTATGACCTTTTGGATTTACGGTAACTCCTGTTTCGTCATAGCTATACATATATTTTGTCACCAGTTACTTTATTTTTAGCTATTGTCTCGTTAAGTAATAACTGATTTTTAGAAACTTTTTATTGAACCCCATGGCTCTAGTAGGTACCAGAAGTTGCTTCAGGTTTTCTTAATGCCACTGTTGGATGTCTTTTCAGGAACAGAAATTTCAGTCGGCTGATTAAATCTGCCACCACAGTTGTTTTAATCGCTAGCTGATACGCAAGTCGTCGAAAGTCTGTTGTTAAAAGTTGTTGTTAAACCAATAAGCCGAGCTTCCGTATCTGTTAAATATTTGACAAGTTCTAATTCCTGCAATGGAGTTTCCCAGCTGTCTTGTCAATTTTGAAATGTTCGTTGTTTTGACGTTTTTTAGCAACGTAACGTTCCAAGGTTGTCTGCGGAACGCTAAATTGTTGCGAAGCTTTCTCGTAACCCATTTTTTCCATTTACAACACCTAGGACAGCTTGCTCCAAGGACTCTTCGGACCATCTTTGCCTTTCGGTTTTCCTTAAATAGGTGCGCACTATCTGAAATGAATTTTATTTTGATGGAAAATTCTTGCGGTAAGAAGACTAAAGAACCACATTTCCATCGATTCTGCGCTGTTCTGATTACCAAGAAAATGGGGTACCCTGTTATACCCCGGAACGCCGTCGTACCCCAGCTTACCCTACCTACCAGTCAGCAGAAACTTCATTTCGAAAAGATGAGTACAGAAAATTTACCATCAAGGCCAAAAATCAGAAGTAAATTGTATTTTTCTTTCTCCCTCATAATCTCGCTCATAATGATGCTATAAAATAGTTTCTAAATAATTATTCTTCTTCAACATTGTTTAAGATGATTTTTGGTAGCTCCAAAAAGACTTTGATGTGTTTCCCTTTTGCCTTGTAGGATTCGACAAACTCGTCTACCATTGTAAACCTTTCTTGTTTTGTAACTTTCATTTGTGTAGTATTCTACAAAAAGATTTACAGTTGAAGGTTTAATATTTTTAATTTTTAGAATATTAAATTTGGTTGCAAATGGTTTCAAAACTACCCCGATTCCTTGCCATTTTCCTGTCTTCCTTAAATTCGAAAACACTTGGAGATATTTACCTCGTGAAAACAGCCTTACATAAAAGTAAAATAGTAAAGCGATAGTAAAGCGAAACGAAACAAAATTGATCATGTAAGTTTGGTTGCCTAACGAACTATCGAAAAATCGAGGTTTAAGAAAACTGTAAGTTCACCTCTAGTGAAGGAGCGGAGAGAAGCGTAGAGAAGATGCAAGAGAAACCTTAGCGAAGCGAGTGGTTAAGTTTTGACTGTCTAAGAGGGCTAAAGTATCCCCCACAAAATAGTATATTTTATTACATATAAATGACAATTTAATACCAGATACGTTCATTTGCAATAATTTATTACTGTTGCTTGTAATTCATAAATTTGTGCAGTATTTTCTTGTTCACCTTGTTTACGTGATTCATTCATAATTTTATGCGTTTGTTAATAAGGCTGGGGTTGTTTGCCTTGAATTTATGGATGCTAAGGCGGGTAACCGTTATCATTTTAATCTTAGGTGACATCGCCTAACTTTAAAAATATTGGAAGATCTGTTGGAATATAAGGAGATTTAGTTGAGAACATTTTGAGCTACGTTCTAGTAGATACAATACTGCAATGATTTCAATGAACGGGAACGACTCCAAACTAATGACTTAATGACTGCTTCGTGACTGAGCGAAGATAAGTGTATGATAATTTCGATGCTTATGAACATCATATTCATCATGAGATAAGTTCGGTAAACCGAGGTTGGATTTGAGAGAGCTATACCTGTTTCAAGCGACTAACCAGCACTCAAACAAGATATTGTCCAGGTGTGAGTTATCTGTCACTTAAAGATCAACGGGCCCTCAAACAAAAGCCATTTGCAAGTTGCTTATTAACATTGAAAAAAATGTTATTATTATCCTATAATATACGGGAAGAATTTCACGAAAAGCGTGGATGTTGCATTTGCCACACCACGTGACTCGTTGAGATTCGAGGGCCAGCGCAAAGGTTCAAAGGCAAGGCAAGCGGCTGGCAGTGCGAGTTCAGACCGCGGAGCGCTCACTCCCGTCTTCTCTGGCTAACAGCCAGCATACACTAGTATAGTGTGAGAGATTGCAATCCGCCCAAATTATTTAACACGCTTTAACGTATGTAACAAAATCTCAAATGCATACGGGTTAGGATGCGGAAATATCAACAGTAACCATAATTTTGAATTTAACGATACCAACATTTTAGACCAAGAAAAAAAGCAAAATCTCGACTGTTTTTAGAAATGATCCATATAAAAAAGAACAAAACTCTATTAACGATAGAATTGATATACAAAATTAAAGTCTAATGTACTGTAATGTCATACAATAAATCATACTCTCTGCTACTTACTTATTAGTATTATTGTTAAATTAAATACATATGCCTTTTTCTCTTTCATAAATTCAAATGTCTCCAAAATCAAAAGTGCTAAAATTGTTATACTTATATCATAGTTACCGTATAAATAGTTCTTATTGTTTGGAAAAAGAATTTTGTTCTCGTCAAATATTTTATTGACAATTTCATATAGAGTAGTACATGAGCAGGGTTGAGTATGCAAAATATGCGTAACTCATTTTGACTTCGGAAATTGATAAATAAAGTTATATTGTATTAAAAACACTTTGGTGCCGGCGGCAGTTTTGGTCCCATTTCTTCCCACCCCCTCCCAAACTTTTGCATGGTGCAATAGGGTAAACTACCCAATTATTGGCACTTTAAGGTATCACCGAGTTACAAAATGGCTTAAGAAGTCCATTTTTGCCCATGCAGAACTGATTGAAATCAAAATATAAAGACTGAAATCCCCAGAATTCGGATTATGTACTGAAAATCGCTTCATGACAATATTTTTTATTAAATTTTACAATAATATATTAGAAACACATTTTGCCAGTTATTGGCACCAAAATCCAATAATTGGCATACCTTAATTTCTAATTATTGGCACCAAAACCTAGTAATTGGCATACCCAGTTTTCTAATTATTGGCACCTCGACATTCACGATTATTACACTTTAAACAGTTTGGTCAGTAGATAATTAGTAAATAATTTTATTATAAGTGAAAATTAGAAACTTTGTATTCAGTGTAGCTTTATTTTTCAAAAAATCGGAAAAAAAATTAGGTCAACTTTTTTTATACCATTTTTTAGAACATGTTTTACACTGGGAATTTTTTGCATATAAACTATAATGGTCTATTAAACACTTTTTATGATAATGTGCGAGTGCATGATTTATTTAATACCGCAGTAAGTTTTGTAAACTTTTAATGGAATTGGTGGCCGTTCCGTACATCCCATTTCCGTACAAGGCAAAATCAGTGACAGTTCCGTACACGATGCACGTGTCGCGATACTGGGGATCATTTGTAAGAAACTGTCATTAGCAATAGTGGTAGTTGCGTGTCCCGTTTAGTGCGTCATCACAAACCTCTACTTGGTTTGAGTGCCGTTTCGTGCGCTGACCTGCTGATAATGCAGTAAGCCACTAATTCGAGTTTATCTTTCCAATACAACCCTGTTAATAACTAGACTTCAATGCAGAAGTGTATGTTGATATTTTTTCTATTGTTTTCAAATGTTAATGTTTTTGTTTGGGTGGGGACTTAAACGCTCCGCTCGCTTCTCTCGCTCCGCTTGCCCACAGACCGGAAATAGTGGGCCGTGGAACCAATTTTCTGGCCGTATTCAGTGACGGGCAACACCACTTTTTGGCCAAGTGATTCTTAGAATGCTCTCCGAGTATATGGTCACTAAGGGATTGTACCTGTATGCAACTACCTCTATTGCTAATGACAGTTTCTTACAAATGATCCCCAGTATCGCGACACGTGCATCGTGTACGGAACTGTCACTCATTTCGTCTTGTACGGAAATGGGATGTACGGAACTACGATACTCTTTCAATGCAAATAAAGCGTGCCAATAACTGAGAACAGTTATTGGAAAAGGGAAAAACTAATAATTGGCACCGAGTGCCAATCATTAAATTTTGTACATTATTGGTACTAATTGTTGGCACCCCTTAAATATTGTTTCCAGCTTAAAGTTTGGAGGTTATAAGGCGATTTTATTTAAATTTAAACCATAAACTTTTACTATATCCATATAAAATATTTACATTCAGGAAAACTCTGACCCTCTAAAATATCTTACACATGCATGACCTAGTGAAAAACTTAATAACTTACGTTTAAAGCAGCAAAGTTGCACTTCACTTTTTCAAACGCTGATTTAGACAGTTCACATGACACAGTTATGTCGGTAATACAGTTTTCATAAACACAATGTTGCCAAATATGAAAAATTTTAATAAAATTTACCATAGATACTGCAGACATTAAATAAATATATAAAATATAATGGGGGCCAATAACTAGCGCAGTGCCAATAATAGGATAGTTTACCCTATTCTCTGGCTGACCTCGAACCGCACTGGCGGATACAGACAGCTTGCGAGAATCATGCCCACTTTAATACGCATGTCAAATGATTCACATATCTACAATTATTAATGTCAAATAGGTGGATGTTTGTCTCGCATGATGGCGATCCCCTATCTGTCCTTTTGGACCTGACCGATTTTTTGTCCAAAAGAAAAAAGTGAATCATCATAACAAAATAGAACTGCAGCAAGGTGCGAACCCCCAACGTTGCGATTTGGGGAATGACACATCGACCACTGAGCCACGAAAGTGTGGTGACAAGAACACTTACGAAAATAGTATATAAGTAGAAAATACACCCGTTGCCTAAATCAGACAGCGGGGAATGCTTTTCGCGAGGTGTTTGTAATTTGTATCCCCTAATGCGAACCGCGTGCAGTTTAGTTGTTTAAGGTCCGGTTGTTCAAAAAACCAACACTGGATTAAGTCTGACAACGGCTTCGTTGCTATGATACCGGCTTTCTGATTGGTTGTACCCTACCAACGAAGTCGGTGTCAGACTTAAGTCAAGAATTAAGTAGTACCAGTTCGTGCCACATAAACTGCTACTGCGTTTTCAACCTTGTATCAGTTGCAATAAAGGTATGCAAAACGTAGGTACTGCTTTGTTTTATATAGTTGCCCGTCACTGACGTGGTTCCACGATCCACTATTTCCGGTATTTGGGCAAGCGGAGCGAGCGGAGCGTTTAAGTCTCCACCCAAACCAAAAGAAAAAATATCCAAAACAATAGGAGAGAAATCAGCATACACTTCCTCATTGAAGTCTAGTGGTTATTAACAGCGTTGTGTTGTAAAGATAAACTCGAATTAGGGGCTTACCGCATTATCAGCAAGTCAGCGCACGAAACGGCACTCAAACGAGGTAGAGGTTTGGGATGACGCACGAAAAGGGAAAATTTTCATCGACGCACGAAACGGGAACGCACGAAATGGGACTAAATCTACCAGGAATGTATACAAAGACGGTAGGTAATTAAGTAAGCAGATGAAATAATTATTTATCATTTTGTTTACTGTTACTAAGTAGGTACTTAATACCTGTAGGTATAGCTAGGTACGTAGCAATAAACTATATCAACGCGTTACATACTTTACACTTTAGCATGATAATAGTAATTTGCAGTACTTTGGGCGGTGGTAGACTCGGTGGTAGATATGCGAATGTGTGTATGGTATAAACCCAAATTTCGTTTCATTATTTTTATGTATTGATATTTATGTAAAATATCTACATACAAGTAAATGTGCACAGAAATAGAAACATAATACCTCTTTTCCTAAAAGAAGAAAAATCTAACCCTCTAGAATGATTGCACCACTGCCGGCGCCGGCACCATTAATTTTCTTGAGAGTCTAACTATTCATAACTCAGTTTTGAAGAGAAAACGCGTTACGCATATTTTGCATACTCAACCCTGCTCATATCCTGCACTAATATTTTTATACATTTTACAAACCCAATCTTCACAAAGCCCCCGAACGGGGGCGAAACGTCGATAATATACAGTTATTTATTTACGCGTATGCCAGAATTTCACAAAATTTGAAATATTTATTTTTAAGGATTTGTTGTTTATGTTAACAGACGTGAGAAATTCCAAGTAGCCTACCAACTTACTATTACCATAATATTCTAATAATATAAAACAAAAAATGTTTCTACCTACCTACCTACCTACCTACATATTGTAACAATGCACCGTAAAAATGCCTAAAAGCTCTAATGAACTTAGAGTGGCATTTCATAATTGTTCTACGAGACGGCGGCCGGCAAATCAAAAGCGAATGTATTGCTGAATAAATCCGTCCGTCCGTCCGTCCGTCTACGCATGCACCGAAGAAAGAGATGAGCAAGTCCCAGATGCGACCGACGTCACGCGAGAAAATGGGAATTTCGAATCGATTCTGCACGCTGCACTAACGTGACGTAGTGAATACTGACGCCCACCTTTCCGAAATACCAGAATGCTAGATGAATCTATGCACACGACCCCCAGCGCTGACGTAGGAAATCTCGAAATAAACCGCCGGCCAAGCTCCCCTCCAAGCTTATAAAAGTAGCTGCAGCAGAAGGCAGAGGCAGCACTTGGTCGTCCGGCCACCAGCTGGGACCAGTGCTCCCAGCATCCGAGATGATGCTGGCCGCCGCATCCGAAATACTATTACCTGATAAACCGTTCTGACGACGCCGTGTGATCCACTGAAAGTAACTGACCCGTAAATATCTGAGTAAGACAATTTTGAATAGTTGCCTGGTGCTTAATGGTTGTTATCAATACGATATCAACAATTAAACATCATCCAGTCATGGCCTGGCTTATCCGAGACCAGTGAGTAGTGAGGTGTCCAAACTCGGGAATTAGGGTTGTCTGCTGGTGAAGGTAGGATCGTTTTGGCAACCTCGTGTGGCACTTGTGCCTGTAACTTGAGGCGACATACCGGCGGAAAACGATCGTGCCCGGGTAATCGGCGGCCGCTGGTGACATGCCGAGGGCGGGCTAATTATTATTTACTGGCAGCGTATAGACTAGGGGTATTTCCCCAGAGATATAGTAGCCTGGTGCTGCGACGAGAATCTCGCACCAAAGCCCGCCGAGTCTGTACCTTTTGGTGCTCCCACGTAGACTCCGAGGCCGTAGAAATAATTCAGTATTGGATCGTACGTTGGGCGGACCGCATTATCAGAGTACACCGCGAGAACCGGGTTTTTATTTCTGTTTCTTTCACTGTAAATATATATCGTATTTTTGTACATATTCCGTAGTATAATTTCACCGCAATTTTATTCAATGTAAATAGTTAAACGAATAGAGTCAAGTTATATTTTCTTTATGTCTTTTATTCAATCATCGTTTAGCAATAATTAATGAACCCAACCCTTCTGCGACTAAGAGCGTAAGGGTGAACAACGAATAGATCGTCCCCCGACAAGACTGTACAGGCAACGCAGAGCACGTTCATAAGCGAACGTGCAGATCCTCCTAAATATACAGTGTGGCCCAATAAGTGAGACCGAGGGACACAGGTGTATATTTAGGGGCCCGAACCGAGACCGTTGCATAAGTGACGTTCCAGCCGAGGAGACAAAGTAATCGTTGCAATATGTCCGTTATAAACTCCGAAACGGTTGGACCGATGTTGATGAAATTTTCAGACAATCTTCAGATTAGACCAGCGATCGGATCAACAGAATTTTTTCATACGTTTATGTGAAGCTGGGGCGGGTTGCTATAATTTATAAAGTGACAATTATTGACAGCAAACGTCAAACGGCATATGTTATTCGCAGTTTATCAAATTTCAAAAGATTTTAACACAATTATATTTTCTGAGGCAACAACGTGCCGGGTACCAGCTAGTATTCTAATAATTCCAACCGGCTCATGACTGACACGTTGATTTGTTCTTTTGCCCGCCAATTAATAAATGACCAGTTTCCTCCTAAAACATTTAGGTCTTCCACGGAGTAACCAGAGATTTTTGTGATAATAAATTATTAGATTTAAAAAGAGACCCAACAGGGGTGGTTTGTAGGGATGCTTTTTACGGGTGGTTATAGGGGTGGGTGTTGTTTTGAGGGGTGGTTTTTGGGACGGTTTTGGGGTGCTTTTAGAGATGGTTTAGGGGTGGTTTTGGAAGTTGCTTTAAGGGGTGGTTTTAAGGAGTGGTTTTTCGGGGTGCTTTTGAGACGGTTTCAGGGGTGGTTTCCAGGGGTAGCAAGTAGGGGTGGTTCGTGTGCTGCGGGGGATACCTATATCTTCGATTGACCTGATAATGGACGCGCGCAACACGCTCATTTTTCCAGCTATTATACATCGGCGCAGTTGTTTCATGAATAATTATTTAACACGCTATCGCGTATGCGACAATATCCCAAACGCACAAGGGTTATAGTGTGCTTCGTCATTTTCAATGTCTCCCCCGGTTGCATCTTTGCAAAGGCTGTGAATTTTTAAAGTAAGTAGGGACAATTGAAAGTTGAATGAAAATTTGATTTGAGTGAGGTATAGTGTCTTGCTTATAATGTACAAAAGGAGGTTGAGCAGGCAATATATTTAATAAACAGTCCAGCTTTTAGACCATTAAGGCTAAAGCTAATTAATAGTTTGTGAATCAAAATGATGCTTGGCCGATATCAGTGATGATAGTTGTTTTCAAAAAGGACACAGCCTTTACTGAAAGTCACCTGGGCTGTGGTGGAAATTAGTTAGGTAAAAGACAGCGAAGGCGTCCTCTTATAAACGATAACATCAGATAAAAATATGTATTAGATATAAATATCAGATAACTGCAATAGGCAGGTTATAAGTAATTAATAAGCTGACAGGTATGGAAACGCATAACAATTTATAAGGGTAGGGATGCCACTCCACTCTAAAAGTAACCCATACCCTTACAAAGATAAGAAAATCGTTTTAGTTTTAAGTCTCTTATTCTCTCGTTCATAATTCGCATTTCGATTACAAAATACATAATATTAGAATATTAAGAGTCCTGTAGTTCCATTACCATATAATTAAAAATATACTGCGGAACATATCAGCTACGCTAAACGCAGGCAATTGCAAGTAATAAACCAGCAGATGAAATTTCCGGCTTCGAACGGGTGCTGTTCACACTAGATTAAGCAAAGAAATTCGTTACCAAAATAGGGTTTTAGTGGAATATTTTCCATATTAGTTTCTAAATTAGAATGCCCATTTACATTTCTTCCACCCCTTTATTCCGCACATTGTTATCCGCAGAATTATCATGACTTGCCATTGCTTACAGCGTCTGCGCTAAAATGTAAAAAAAAAATTCATGTGCAGAATAGATGCATTTTTCATGTAGTTTAGCTGGATATCCGAACCACATTTTTAACCACATTGGCGGGGGGGGGGGGGGGGTGTATTGAGAAGACGGGCTAAATCAGGTTCCTGAAAGAGGTAAAAAGAGAGGTAGTTGGGGATATGGGATGTTCTACTTTTAGGGAAATGCGTAAGTTAGGTCAGAATAGGAAAGGATGGAGGTGCGCGTTCAAAGAGGAACATCCTACATCCCCAACTATTTTAGAGCAGTAGCCTAATCTGACCTGACCTACCTCTTTTTATTCATCTCCGATTCTAGTATGTCGCGAACTATTCCTTTGTGTATCAGAAGGTGTCTTATCATCTTATTCCTCCTATTCTTTATTGTCTTCCATACCTTTCGCTTTTCTCCAGATCTTTCTAATACCTCCCTATATTGCTATCCTTAGTAATATTTTTCCCAAATTTATGAAAAATATCTTCATTTCTCGATCACCTCTTTAATGGTCTATTAAAAGTTAAACAATGAACATTAAGAAGCCATTAAAACATAATTTGCACAATGTACAGTCACACTATCTTTTGGATTTTCTTAATAAAACTTTTAGTCCTCTAATCCCGCCTTTTAAATTTGGTAAATTCGTACTTCGATATCTATACCTCTTGAGCATGACAGTTCCAAACTGTGTACAATAGCAACTTATTTCTTCTTCCTTATGGTATCTCGTGGGCTCCGGAAATTTTGCAGAGGTTCATTTCTAAAACATTAGGGGGTGTGCCAGGAGTTATGGCATATTTCGAGGATATATTGATATTTGGTCATGATCTTGAAGAACATAAACAACAAACATTAACGGACAAACGCTATCTTAACAGTCCAACTATCTTTACAACTCTCTGGGACACTCCTCGTATATCTATCGCTTATAAATTGTCACGGTGGGTACCGCATTAAAGACTAACTTGCAGTGCGAGTTTCCCTAGTATTTAAAAGAGCTTAGAAAGATGTAGAAGATCCGAGAATATGAGAATCGTTTCTACAAAGCCTTCTCCAGGGGGTAATAAATTATCTCGACGTAATATTGTCAATCTCACATAGTAAGCAAGACTGGATGACTCCCTTAATAAACTTTGTTCATAACACTACCCCCTCCTTAAAAACTGATCGATTTCGATCAGATATGGTTTTCTACATTCCCACGGTACGGAATAAGCTGGTCTAGATGAACCATCTTCATCTTCGAGAGTGCAGATCGTTGAAACCCAACAGACGACATCATTGATCCTTGTCACCACTCGATATGGCCCCTTACAACTCCCAATTCTTCTACAGTTTCGGCGATCGTCCTTTCTTCCGTGCTGTATTATACAGCCACACTAAATCGTCATCTTTGAAACCTGTCAAATTCGCTCAGGCGTCATCCCGCGTCTTCATGCGGTCACGTTCCAGGCGTATACGTTCATCTTCGACCGGTAGTTGGGTTCGATGACATCTTATTTACGTTACATGCTCTTTCTCTTACCTCACGCAGTTCTTGTGACTTTCTAGGAAAGGTTTTCTAGAAAACGCAGCAGTATTTCTAATTTTTCGTCCTGTTTAGAGCAACTGTCTTTCATATTCTCATACTTCGGCTTAACGAAACCTACCAGACTACTTGGAGCACCTTCCACACAGACCAGTACGACGATCTCGTATCTAGCAGGCAATATATCTTTGGCGTTTACTCCACAAACACTGTTCGTCTGCTCAGGAGAAACCTCAGTCTCACCAATTCGGAGTACACTGGACCCAACATCAAGCACAACCCCGTGCTTCTTCATACAGTCCAGGCCCAGTATCACTTCATCCCGGACATCTGCCACAAGAACCCTTCGCCAAATAACAACGTCTCCAAACATCATGTAGAATGTAGATCTCTGCCTCTCCATACAGAGGTGCTCTCTCCTCGGTAGCACTAACCAGCTGGATATTCGTACTGGTCGGCATCTTTTCTTACTATCATATTACTGGCTCTTGTGTCGATGGTAATTCCAGTCCTCTTACGATCAATAACTTCCTCAACCATCAGACCATCTCCAAATCGAGCCAGTATCGACACCTTCACTTCTTCTACTGGGGCTTGGTAGGATTGAAACAGTTTATCATTTGAATTCCGCCTGGGAGTATTTCAACCTTTACCCTGAAGGTGACCTTTTTCCCCACAACTTCAACATCTTAGGAATTTCTCTTTTCTATTCTATCTACGGACAGTCCACTTATTGCTGTTGTTTTCTATTGACTTATTTAATCTCAGCCAGAATTTCTCCGCAAGTCTCTTTATCCGGTCTTCGTCCGACTCGTTTTTCATCTGGAGCTGACCCAACTTCGAATAAATCCAGGATTTCCGGTTTGCGGCCTCATAATCCAAGGCGTGAGCCAAAGCATCTACCAGTGCCTTGTGCCTAGCCAACTCAAGCGCAAGCTTAGTCCCACTATCTCGCAGGCTTTCGAAGAAGTTTTCAATTGCCAGGCATTCCAAGGATTCCTCCGGGGCTGTTGGATATATCAGCTGGACCAAACGGGCAATATCTTCCTCGAGTCCTTGCAAGGTCTCGTTGGAGCGTTGGGACCGTCCTTTAAAGGTTGCGGCTGGTGCGCTTGCTGGAGGTGTTGATGACCATACCTCATCTCTAGATGCTTTACTAGTTCTTAGCAGTAATTTTGTTGTGAACTGGTCTCTTCGTCCGGTACATTCAAAGCGTCTCCCGCAGTGCAACCACCGAATTAATTGTTTTCTCCTTGTTAGCCCACTAATTCGCCCCTGCAGCTACTTCGAATTGTTTAACGTAAATATGCCACGAGGACTTGCCATTGAACGTATGCGACTTCATTTTAATAGGGGCTCTTCTGTCTTCTTCTATTTCGGCACCTTCTTCTTTTCCAATTGAACCACTTTCTCATTCATCTTCGCTAGCTCCTCATCAACCACTTTTCCTATTTCTTGCGTTTCTTCAGTTATTCTAGTCTCAAGTTGATTTGTTCTTGTTTCCAGTTGGCAGGTTATTTCCGTAATTTTCGCGGCTTCTTTCCACGACTGACTTAATTTCTTCTTGGTGACTCTTCATTTCTTCCAAATTGTTCTTCATTGCTTCTTCTAGATTATTCTTCATTTCTTCTAGATTGTTTCTCATTACTTCTTGATTACTCTTCGTCGCTTCATCCTGATTTGTCTTCATTTCTTCTCATCTTTTCTGGTCTTCTTGTCACAAACATAAACACCTACAAGTCAAAACACGTCCAAAATCACTACTAGTCCTTAAACGTAGAACTCTCCACTTTTCAGTTAACGTCTCAATTTTTTGAACATTTCTACGTCTTTCCAGACGTCCCAGCCTCTGACGCACTCTCCAGGTTATTCACAAACCCAAAGTGTCAAAAGCCCACCAGAAACCAAGTTTCACAACATTCAGAAAACTTCCACGACGTTCTTCACTCTTCTGGCTCTAAATCGCACTTCTAACACCAATTGTTACATATTTGAATTTAAACACAACTTTATTTACGCTGACTATATTAATTTATAAGAACTATTTACAAATATTTGCAAGTAATAAGTATTATTAGTGATTAAGAACTTTAATTAACAACAACGATCTTTACAACTATCTTTACAACTCTCTGGACACTCCTCCTATATCTATCGCTCATAATTGTCATGGTATCGCATTAAAGATCAACTGGCAGTTGGAATTTCCCGAATATTTAAAAGATCATAGAAAGATATGTAGAATATCCAAGAATATGCGAGTCGGTTCTACAAAGTCTGCTTGTAGAGGGTGCCTAATAAATTTTCTCGACCGTAAAACTGTCAATCAGGATGACTCGTACTACGACGCCCTTACTAAACTGCATTCCTGAAAATATGAACAGCATGAAAAATTTTTGTACAGTTGTACTTAGTACTATAATTTTATGGAATCTTCTCCGTTGCTAAAAGCGGTCTTTTAGGAACTTGTTATTTAAAAGCTGAAATACAGTATGCAAGAGAGATGCAAATTAGTGGAGATAGGAGTCAGGTAATGAGGTTGTTAACCTTCAATCCATGTAAAAACTTCAGACAAAATATTACTGGTACGCGGAAACAGTTTGACCTGTTAACGACGTCTGTAAGCGAGGTAATACACCAGGGCAAAAAGTTCCGCTACCTAACAAATTTCCATAAAAATTGGCGTTTCAAATGAGAGTTTATGCACGTTCGCATTTCTGTTTTTATAATATAATCGTAGGTACCAGAGATATTATGTTTGCATTTTTAAAACAATATTGTTTCTATTCGTTGTTTTTAAGAATAAAAACAAAAAATCTGCAATCACACAATTTTCATATAAGTATGTTACTTATTTTAATCACCCCATAATTTTTCTGCCAAGAAATATGTTGGTTGTCTCAAAATTAACAACTATCAACCTACTTAAGTGTACTTGGATTTCACACCTCCGCATTTAAGTCTGATTTCAGCCATTATACAGGGGTGTAGAATAGCAAAAACTGGGCCTGTGGATAGGCACACTTTCGTTTTCAAGAGTCAGTCAGCGTTCATCGCGGTTTGCACTTGGAAGGGTGGCCGTTATTGATACCGTGGAGAAGTCGCTATGAGAAAATTCTCTTCATCAACCCCATTAGCCAGAGGCATTGTAATGCTATACATATATAACGCCCCCATTAAGAACCGCCGATAGTTCAGTTGTGGATTGTTAAGGCTAGGAAAAAATATGCAAGGTGCGTAGAAAAGTAATAGACGAAAAAATTCTCCTACTGGATTTCTAAGTAGAGTTCCTTTTGATATGGCGTAAGCTTTAATACTTAACTTACCTTATAATCTAATAGGGGTCTTTTAAGAGTCCAGACGTGTATTAAAATTTAGACAAAGAAAAGTGTTCAAGGTGCTGTGTAGAGATTCACTTCATCATGAAACTTTGCGAACAGCATGCAACTGGGTCAATTAAATTTTGAAACGTTTCCATGTTGTACGTTGCAAAACTAACTTCAGTTTCAGAAGTGTAACAACTATCTTTAATGTCCTCATTTCTCACATTCCTCAAATGCGATTAAGAGTAATTAACAAAAAGATGAATAAAGTAGTAAAATATTACAAATATTTTCTTCTAGAAGGATTAGGAAAGTTTCTCACTAAATATTTGAGTTTTTTCTAACCCTTTAATTATGCCCAAGATTTCATGACCAAGGCCTTTTGGGAACGCTTTGTATAATTCACCATGTATCTATGTGTATACAGTGTGTTTGATTTTATGTGTCAAGGCTGATATCTCGGCTATTGTAAGAATTTCAAACAAATGTTATATATGAAAGTTGTTAGGCACTTTATTTTCAATAATTTATCAAAATCAGAAAAACAATTGAGCATCAAATAATTTAGATACAGCAAATACATTCAAAATTTTAAATGTAACGTACCCAGTAATATTACATGTTCTAAATCTGTATGAAATTCTCTTTACAGCGATATATCACATGTCATATTTATCTAGTCGACTAAAGACATAAATCGATAATTAAGAACCTACCAACAACTGCACGCTTACGAGATTTAGAGCTTCATTCGAAAGAGTAGGCGGTGAAAATAATAAAATTCGGATGTCTGTTTCTACATGATACAATGTTACTTAAAACTAGCTTGACAACATAAGACTATTTAACACAAACACGACATAGCAACAACACCAAGAAAGTAACAATAAATTAAGGCAAGTTAAGTTTAAAATTTAAGTTAATAAAATCTAAAGTTTTGTTCAAAGTGACCTCCGTTTCTATGGAAATTAAGAATACGCAGGAATTTACTCAATTAAATTGACAGTTCACGCGATAGCAATTCTTGTCAAAGCCTACTCTTTCGATCAAAACTCTTAAGTCATGTAGACGTGCAGTTCTTACTTAATTATCGATTTGTGCCTTTAATTGATTAGATAACTATGACGTGTGATATATCGACTGCGTCACGACAAAAAGGCGTAAGCGGCTTTTGTCAAATTTTACAGGAGACCAAAAAATTGATAAAAACCTTAAAAAAGGTTGCCTAAGATGCAAATTTTAATTTATTAATGAGTTATAAAATTAATAATAGTGTTTATAGTTAAAGAATGTGTATTTACCACTTGGTCTCATTTTTATTCGCATTTTTGTCACTTACGCCTTTTTCATTTTGCATTTGGTGATTACGCCTTCTTTTGTGGTGCATAAGCCTCTTGAAGCCATTTTTTTTTGTTTTGAAGAGGCGTTTGAGTCTCGCATATGCCCTCACATTTCTCATGAAATATTTTGATAATCGGTATATACGCCCTCTAATAAGTAATAGAAAATTCACAAAATCCAAAATATTTTAAGAAAAATGCTTTATTTAAGAATAATAAAAAACAAGAAACAAACTGAAAATTTTGAAATTTAACTCTCAAAATATTAACTATTAATTTTTATTATATAACATTTAAAGAAACCGACGGAAAATACTATATTTAAAAATAAACGAAAAACAAAACGAAAATTTTAACCTAAGTAACATTTTTTGGCCACGAGACATCTAAGAAAAGGAAAAAACTACAGGCGTAAGCGACGTATTGAAACGAAAATTCAAAGTCAAATTTGGGGAAACCTGTTGAATCTATAATTAATGTACACTGATATTTAAAAATTAAAGTAGCCTTCTAATCAATTTGTTCAAACATTTTAGCGATCTTGGCATAGGTAATTTTAAAAAACACACTCAAACATTGCATACGTTACGCATGGGGAAATGGCGTTTAAGCCCACCAAAAGTTACTGCATCTAGAAGGCGTAAACGACAAAATCTGTTTTCGAGGATTTTCCCCAATTATTATTAACTCTAAATGCCAAAAACTATGCAATCTAAGCCTTGCTACAATAGTTTTAAGATTAATAATAGTTCAAAACCTATACCTTGTCAGGGCGTCTAATTAATGACGTTTGGCGTAACAGCACGTGCCACTGTGAGATTTTGGCGGTTACTACTTTTATAACCTCATTTTATTACAACTGAAATTGTCGCTTACACCACTTGAACTCAAATTTTCACGACTCTCGAATTTTTGGTGGATTCAACGGTAGTATTAGACGAAAGGCATCTCTCTTACGACTCGTTTGCTAAAATAATCTCATTTTCAGATTTTTGTCCCTTACGCCTTTTTGTCGTAACGCCGTCGATATCGTTGTAAAGGAAATTTCATACAGTTTTAGAATACGTAATAACACTGGGTACGTTCCATTTAAAATGTTGAATGTATTTGCTATATCTGAATTATTTGATGCTCAATTGTTTTTCTGATTTTCATAAGTTATTGAAAACAAAGTATAGTATTTTTCAGATTTGTTGGCGTTTGCGCCGTCATATCCGATTATCCAAGCAACCGCCAGCAGTTCAGTAGTTTCCAAAATTTTGCTGTTGCTAGGAACCGCGACAAGCGTGTGCGCCGCGACTCTGGACACGGCACAAGGCAATGAGCATTTTGACGTTTTCCCTCAAGAAATGTATTCTTTTACCCACAACATTAGCTCGTTCACACAAAAGACACCGGTTATTTTCTAGTTTGTACTTAAATCAGCTATTGGTTATAAACGCCACAAACTTGTGTCAGAAATATCCACTATTTGTTTTGTTTTTAATTTGTTACCTATTTAAAATTTTCAATGTAATGTGTTATTTCTTTTCTTTCATGGAATAAATAGCTTTCCTTACTTCAGTTTTAATGCTGCCAGTTACATCTTCACTTTTTAATTTTGATTTGCTGTGCCTTTTTCCGGGCGTTGCAGCAGACAAACCTCGTTTTTCCTCTCCAACTATGCGCGACACGCTGCATCGGCCAATCGCTCCTGGTCACAAGTTAAAGGCAATAGGGGACCATTATTTTCCTTCTTTCGAGTAAAGCATTCAAAAATATTTCGTAAAACTTCTCGACACTGTTTGGTAAAAACATTTCCAGGCATCTTTACACCTGACAATCAAACTGACAGTTATACTTGAAAGGAAATAATTTTTAATAAATTGCTTGGTGACCACTGGATATTGCAAAATAAGCATATTAATAGTGAAACCATTTTGTTTCACATAACCATCGTAAGAAAGAGTGAGATCAAATACGGAAACGTGAGAATATTCTCAAGTCATCTTACGGCAGCAATTAAAATTCAACAAATCCATTTTACGAAAGGGAGAAAGACATATGAACGTAATGCGCAGATTACTGCACACACACGCCAAGATATCTGAAAAGAACTATATCTCGCAACTTTCATATATAACATTTATTTGAAATTCTTTCAACAGCCGAGATATCTGCTGTGACACATAAAATCAAACACACTGTATAACGTATGTCTCAAAAGTTTTGGCACAAATTACTTTATTAAATTTTAATAAACAAAGATAATATTTTAGTTATATTTTAATTATATGCACAAATAACAATATTATGAACAACAAAATTAATAACTCAAATTAAATGAAGGGGTCCGTGTTCCTCAACAAGGCTCAACTTTCTGCGGACTTCCCCCGTTAGGTTTTGGGCAGCGTCGCCATCTATCTTTCTAATTTTTCTATAGGTTCTACGCCTTAACTACTCTTCATTTGCAGCTTCCGATCCTCCACCTTTCTACCTTTCTAACTAAAAGTGACCAAAAATCGTCGATAGGGTAGGTTAGGAGGAGGCTATCGTTTCTACAAATGGTATGTTCTGAACGTTGGGCCAATTTTGAGATTCTCGTGCGTAATGGCAAGACAATATTGTGGTATCCGTGCCAACTGGTTTGCGGTATATTTAAGGAATTATTTTCGTTTTCGATATTCTACACCATTTCTGTTCAGTTTCCTCGAAACTGTGTCTTTAGAAGTACGACACTCACGTGCCAGTTTCCTGAGAGACACTCCAACTCTATTTTTGGCTCTTCTCACCAATCTGTCTGCTCTGCCTTGAGTAAAAATTCTTGATCTTCCACTTTTTGGCAAATTTAGGCAAGGTATACCCTACTCACACTCACCTATTGTACGATAAATAGTACGGCGAGCTATATTTTGATCTTCGAATACAATTTCCGGTTTAGGCATCTGCCCAACTAAATTGTATATAGTTTTTCGAAGATATAATTTATATGACATTTCAGTGCAATAATTTTTAACACTGAACTGTTACAATAAAAAATATTCATTGAAGAATTTTTGTTTTCAAAGCCATCTTGGTATTTTATCATTATCGCCTATTTTAACAAATCTGAATGTTGTGCCAAAACTTTTGAGACATACGTTATGTAGTATGTAATTAATCATTTTGACCATAAAAGATTTAATGTTTTGGCGCATGTTCACAAATCATAGTCAGATATCACAATAGTGATTTATTGTTAGGTAGTTAAAGCCCGACTTACCCTAATGGTATATTAGCGTTGGCACTCATTGTCATTTACACGGACTTCTCTAAAGCCTCTTATTTGGCCTTTCACCCTACTCTCAAAATTAAATTTGAAAATTTTGGTGTGCACGGCATTATTGTGTTTGTTTAGTTCTTACATCACGAACAGACCGGTTTTTACGTTAGCAATTTGGTTATGTCAGGGTTACTTCTAGTATTCCTCAGTGATCGCTTTTGGGGCCGCTACTTTGTCCATGTTCGTCAACAATATTTCAGAATGCTTCCATTCTTCAGATTTTTTCAGATCTGATTAGATTGAGTATAGAATCTGCTCCTCACTATGAAAGTCCGTCACTAAGGTAAGGAACCTGGGCGTAATCCTCGATTCGAAGCTGATGGCTCATTGCACATATTGACAAAACAGTACTTACATAAATCACTAAGAAATCTAGGCTTCCTTTTCCATGTCGCCCCTAACTTTCAAAATATTGAATGCGTTTCAAAATGAATACAGAAAACTGAATTCTATCTATAACTCAATGCCTATAGTGGGCTATTTGCTGGAGTAGTTGTTCGAACGGTCCAGTATCGCTCATTCAAGATGAGGAGTCAACTGGGATGCGCTAGTATGAAATCCTTGGTACTAGAAATTATGTCCATGATTGTCTATGATCGTATAGCAGCAGGAAAATTAACAGAAGTAAAACCTGTGTAGGGGCATGAAATTAGAAGAAACCGCAGATTTCTGCTATTTGGGAATTCAAAAAATTCGGAATATTAGGAGCGGTAAAACAAAGAACATCACAGAAAAAGTTACTATATCATTCTCGAGAACGGCAAATTTAGAAACTAGGAAGAGACTCTTAAAAACGTATGCACGATATTATACCGCTAGGAAACTAGGACAATAGGAGAGGAGGATGGGAAGAAACAAAAAGCGTTTGATGCAAGACGTTCTAAGTAGGTTAGGTTAAGCTAGAAAAGAAATTAATACTCTTTTAAATTGAGCTTAAACTGTATGCTTAAATTGATTAATTACTTACTTGAAATATTATTATGTTTTACTGGAGTCTTGTAGGATTTCATAATACATACCGATTCAATTTGCTTGAGCAACCAAATATTCATGGTAGGATATCGAGTATTATGTGCCGAAAAGTACACATTCACAGAACTTAATAAGATCCCCCACAAATTAATGGGAATCTTAAAATAAAACAGACTAATTGTAATTAAAGCATTATTTGTATTATCTGTACAGATAAATGCGCGCCTTAGATAAGAATAAAAACAATGCAAATTTCCTGGCCTAGGATTTTTTTGGAAATCTGTTTAACTATTACTATTTCGATTTTTGTTGTGTTACGCCGGCATTTCCCATATTATAAGGAGGCTACGGTAAATATTTAGAATAAGAAAAATTAAACAGACCAAATTTATATTTGTTAACGTTTCGTTCATCAAAATATTAGTTGGAATTCGCATCTGGAAGTTAGTTGGTGTAGGTCATGCAGATCGTAACATTTAAAATATTTATCGTACTGTAAATATTGCAAAATATAGATATTTACTCTTTGTAGGTAATCAGCTAGACGAACAGTATAATAAATTAATATACACCTATACAGTTCTTTAATTAACTTAATAGTGTATTGCAGCAATTTAGATAGAGTTATGTTTATAGTAGCTGTTTTAACACATCATACTCGTAATTTCTGTTATATACGTAAAAGCAAATAAATACTTAAATTAAGATATTTGGTGCTGCTTCCATGTGTCAGCCCAAATTATAGTACTCAATATACAAGGTCCCACTAACCATATTTTGCTTTGGAGAAAAGATTATATGAGAAACTCCCTTTATTCTTTAATGGTTTTAACCAGTGGCTGCTGCTGTATAAGTGCTGCAGAGCTGCAGAGCTGCCAAATATTTTCTTTAATATGATTGTTATAGCTTGTTAGCTTATTAGTTAAAAATTTAAAGTAGGGGTAAAATGATAATTTACAGCATTTATTTACGAAGAATATCCCCGCGCGGCGCTTAAAACCATAACAATACTTCGTATATGTATATTTGCATTACCGAGCAAGACAGTTCAATATCGAAATCGCTTTAATATTAGTAAAAACTAGCTGGCCAACTCAAAGCAGTTCTGTGCTCGTTCTAGCCAACCCCGCAAACCCGCGCACACGCCGCAGCGCCTACATTTATTTCAATAGAAATATATGCAGTTCATAGACTCATATGTGCTGCACAAAGCACAGATCTTACTTGTTCCAGTTTCAGTATTACAGAGAGCGCGGGACCGCGTGGTTGTGTCGTTCATAAACAAGTATAATTTGCGCATATCCGCGTACACGTATATTATTGTTTTTTTTTAAAACATAAAATGAGACTAATTTACAATTTAAGAGTAAAAAAGTTTTGCCCAATAACATACGAGGAAAACCTAAGAGTAAAATCCGAAGGCCGCCCATTGCCGGAAATTTTTATCGAAGTGTTGGGCAGTAGCTCTAAGAGGTCACGATGAAACAGAAACGTCTGAAAACACGGGCATATTTCGCGGCTTAAGTAATTAATTTATGGCAGAACTAAATAAGACTAGATCATTTACAAAATTCTACGGTTTTCAAAGGCGCGTCTAAGGAAATTCAGAACGGCTTAGTGGAAAAATAGGTAGGTACCTTCTAAAATTTTCATTGGCACATCTGAAATTTCATAAATTTTCTCCTGCAGAATATCCGACCGTTTTATTCACTAGCCGCCACTGGTTTTAACCATCTAATCAAAATATGCCGGGTTCGATTGCAAGCACTATCATATCTAGTCTTCCTGTCCAGAGTCAACCTCCATAAGTGTGCCTCCGCAGGTAACACGCGCAAAGACACCTGACTGCTCCATGACAACATTATCATCTATTGAAGGGTAGGTACATGAAATATAAAAAAAATCTACTACCGGCCCCAGACTCCTTGCTATGTCTGATTGCATGTGCGAATGTGAGTGTGCGTGTGCGTGTGTGCGTACGTGCTCGCGTATACGAGACTGTTTGCGGAGCACGTTAGGACTACATGAGGTCTGGTTACTAGAGTGCTCAGTTATGTGCTTGGATGGCCTGGTTGGTTAAGGCAACACAATTCGTATTTGTGTAGAAAAAACTTTTTAGAGTTCTAGAACTATCCGTTCTCAATTTAGGACTACTTTACATAATTAAGCAGTTCGTTGAGAATGACTCTGCTAAATTTCATCAAGTCATAAAAAGTAAGTCTTATCTGCGACAATCACAGAGTGCTCGCCGATTAAGTAAGTTGATAGGGCACTGATTAATTCCGGAGATATATTATTTATAAATACTTTGATTGTTTAGAGAAAAAATCGGTTACGATTTATAAGTCTGAATTCCTTACTTCGCTTAGCACACTTTGATCGATATAATTATTATTATCGGATCACCTACCGTGCAAGATATTATACGTGCAATACAATCAGGGTGCTCAAAATTACACTAAAGGGTAGCAAATTGAGGATTTTATTGATTTCATCATTAGGTAATCTTGTCTTTGCTGAAAGTTGTTGTTTTTTGTAAAACCCGTACAATGCCCTCCTCCATAAATACGTATTTAACGGTCTCTTCCGAGTTTCTTCGTTAACCGCCCCCGAGCAAACCAAAATATTTGTTCTTTCTGTTAAACGCAGCTTGACCCTGCGCTATTCTTTGTTTCATATCTCTAGTGTTCCTACTATCGCTAGTTATTTAATTTCCTAAATAGCAGAAATCCGCGACTTCCTCTATCTTCTCATTTTATATTTGTATTTTAGTTTTAGTCTTATTTAACCTTCCCCCCCCCCTACATACCAAAATTTGTTTTTCTTTTGTTGATTTTCATGCGTAGCCCTCTGTCAAAACTGCTTCCATTTCATTCAGAACCATCCCAAATTCTTGTTTTCACTGGTGTTCACTGGTTCGCATCGTACGCATCGCACGGATCGGACGAATCGTATATATTTTTGGTAATGCGTTAACTGTTTCGGATTGACCTTTCTCTCCGACCTGCTTGCGCAACTCGCAGTAGATACCGTTCCGACTGTAGCGAGAACAAGTAGATATCTCTGTACTTTAATAATAATAATAATAATAATAATAATAATAATAATAATAATAATAATAATAATTTAAGACTTTATTAAGAAATTATCATTATAACAAAATAACATAAACACAAAATTACAAGGCGAGGTTCAGATGAGTAGGCATTAAAAAACATGCCCACCCTCTGTTCTTCCACCTAACCCAAAACATAATCTTGAATTAAACATCTAGAATTAAACATCTACCTGCCAAATACATAAAGAGAGGAAAAAGACATAAGTAAGTGGGTGCACACATGCACGCTCATCGAACAATCGAAATGACTTTAAAATATGAATTAAAATATTAGATGAAAAATGAGCGACAGTGAAACTGAAATTATTGCAGCTGTTAGCTGTCTACTAATCGAGGAAGAGAAAAGAAAAAGGAGAGTCCGAAGACATAAGCGGTTTTGGATACGCAACATCTGCAAAAAAGGGTGTTTTTTGGTGAATTTCATATTTTATTTCCGGATCTAATGGAAGTTATACTAATTACGTCATCCGGACGCAACGCAGTCACGGAAAAGTTGCCCCCAGAAGAATAGCACTCGGATTTGTCCGAATCCGATCAGCGCGATGCGGAGTAGTGGACGCGGATACATTTATTTTTACCACAAAAATATTTTTTTTCGATCCGTCGGATGCATGCGATGCGTGCGATACGAGCTAGTGAACGCTTACTTTTAACACTGCTATATCATCCGCGAATCTGAGCATGTTATTCGTTTGGCCCTGTATATTAATCCCCGAGGTTATTCTGTCCTTAATAATAAATGTCTCCGTTTCCTATATAAACTTGCCTATTCGTTTATCTTGAACAACCTGTGTAAAGGTATTGCGCATAAAATAGAAAGTATTTTAGGAATGTCTGATTAGCGGACACATGCATATTAAAACGTTTTTACTTATTTGGGGCCATACTTACCTTTGACTTATTTGGGACCATACTTACACAAGTATTTTACCTTTCTTTCGACATCTCGAATTTCTTTGCTTGCTAAGTTTAAAATAATAATTGTTGCATGTTGTTCGGGTCCTGATTGTGCAAAAATTTCAGACAGCTTGTGTTCAATATACATACAAATAAATATTATAGGCCGTGGCACCATATTTCGCGAAGGCAGTAAATCTATTATCCTTATTGGTAATTTGGCTTTCATATCCATTATGTCACCAATTAAAACTAACAGACGTACAATATAATGAAGAATTTTTTTATTAATATGTAATTACTGCAATATAGATAACTTTATGTGAAAAGAAACTACACTTGGTAAAATAATCTACTACATAAAGTTATAAACCATGATAGAAGAAAAAAGTGTGTATATTTTCGTGAGAATATTAAATGATGCAAATACTAATTTATTATTTTGCAGACGGGATTAGTGTAAGCAGATGTGTTACACAATAAGGGGTAGGTACATAATGATAGGCAACTCCCTTTAAGCGTTGATCAACGCTTTAAGTTTAATCTCAATATCATCCAAGGGCGCATACCGTACGTATACTTGTATCATGAATCGCATTAGTCAAGTGCATTTTATGTTGTAAAATTATATGAAAGAGAATTCAGTTTAATACTAGAAGAAATGTATTGTAGGTATTATTCTTATATGGCCGTCTGGGGGTATAATAATTTATTATTGTGTATTGGATCATTGTTTGTTTATTGATTGAGTGCGGCTAAGCAAAACACGAACGGTGAGTCTTTAAGTTTAATAAAATTCTGAAGAATAATCCAAATTCTACAGAGAAACGACTGAAGGCGTTTGGCTTAAGGGGATATTTAAAAGTTCCATTTGTCTGGCTCATGCACAAGCACATTAATATCCCCTGAGAAGTAGGTGTTTGTAATTCTTAGATTCCTTAAACAACTTTTGGAATTTTTACGCGAAATTTTGAACACTTGAGCTACTCTTTATCTTTATGCAGAAATGCTCTACATTATCAGTTTTCTCGTAATTTAAAGGAAAAGTGCAGTCTTGATTAATTGGAAATCGACAATTTTCTTTCAATTTAAAATGTCAAATGTGCATTTTTTTTCTGAAGTTACAAAACAACTGAGAATGTAGCGTAATTTTGCATAACGAGTACTTATATTGAGCGTTCAAGATTTCGTGTAAAAATTCCAAAAGTTGTTTGAGGAATCTAAGAATTACGAACAGCTAATTCTCAAGGAATATTAATGTGCATGAGCGAGACTGGAACTTTTAAATAGCCCTTTAAGAGTAGTCGACTAGCTTTATCCTGTATCGCAGCATTCTTTATGTAAAAAAGGACCTCAGACGCTTCTGGACGTAATAACAAACTCTGTGCACCAGAGATAGGGACCGAAGCACCCCATATTGCGCTTTAGTTTTTCAGATTAAAGGGTCTGTAGCCACCCATAATAATATAGACTGCAATTATCTCGACTTTTACCATCTTTATTTTCTAATTTTATTTTATTTCACTGTCTTAAAGAATAACTGAATTAGGGCCAACATTCATAGGTCTAATATTTTCTGTACCTTTTGGCGATACACACATATATGAATAAGGTTTATAAATTCTGGGGCGCGGTAGTGCTCATTAAAAAAGTTTAAAAGGTTATACAATAATGGGTCCCATTTACGTTTTTACAAAGTTATATCACTTATAAGAATGAGAGGGAAAGACGAGTTTTATTTAATAACTATAACATGATGCCACCAATATTAGTGAAAGGCTTGGGTTGAAAGAACAATTATTAGGTACTTTCTCCTACCATATTCAATGAGTACTGGCATTGAACCTAGCCGATTCAAAGTTGTGCAAATTTTTTTGCCGCTGGTTGCTGGGAAAATTGACCGAGGATCCTAATATTCTAGTAAATTTAACAAATAGTGGTGTTATGAACCAGCGTGCTATTGTGGAAGGTCGTCGCCAAGTTAGATATTTTCCCTTAATGTTTGGGATGGAATTTTAGGAGACATGCTAATTGTACAATTTTTCTTGCCACACCAATTATTAAAACAGGTCAACATTATTTAAATTTTCTCATGGAAGATCGAAATTTTTTAAATCTTTTATTCAAAATCATTGCTACTTTCTTACACTCAAGTAAAATTGTGTAAAATTGCGTAGATGTAACTAACCGATTAATACCCATACTTTACATTTCTAACACTTCCCTAACAGCATTATTATATTATAGTACATATGGCAACATTGAAAATAACGAAGCAGACTGTAACCCTGGTGCATTTAATATATTTCCGCATACGTTTAGCGTGTTAAATAATTATGCACAAAACACTTGCGCGGATTGTAATCTCTAACATTTGCGATACTAGTGTATGCTCGTTGCTAGCCAGAGAAGAGAAAAATGAGCGCGCTCCGCGCTGCCAGCCGCTTGGCTTTGAACCGCTGGCGCTGGGATCTCAACGCGTCACGTGGTGAGGCAAATCCAACAGACGCTTTTCAGTGAACTTGATCCCCTATACTAGGATACTAATAACATTTTCAATGTTAAAAAATGTGTGTTTGAAATATCTTTTGTAAGATTTTGGCATTCGTCAGATTTAGTTGAAATAAGTCTACTTATTTGGGGGACAAGAAGTAGGAGATATATTAGAAATGGAAAGTAGTGTAGAGGGGGACAACGTAGGCTGCCCTATAATGAGAGAAGAGTTTGAGCTAGCATTACAAAGTTTAAGAAACAAGCACACCACGTATTATAGATGGCTTGCAGGCAGTAATCTTAAGGTGAGCAGGGCAAGAGGTTTATTTACACTAGTTAGCTGCATATACCAGACAGGCGAGATTCCAGAAGATTACAAACGGAACATCATAGTAGCTTTGGCGCGGATAGGTGTGAAAGTTTTAGAACGATCAGTTTAACTTCACGCGCGTCAAAAATTTTAACTAGAATTGTGCAAAGAAGGACGGAGAAAAGGGCGGAAGAAATATTAGGAGAAGATCAGTTCGGATTTAGGAGAAATAGGGGAACGCGCGAGGCCATTCTTTACGAGTAGGGAAAGTCGCCCATATTAAACCAATTTTCGAAAAAATCACTAACTTGAGAAAAATGGATGAGCGTCGCAGGCAAAATATGTGCTTGACATTGGGAAACACACTCCCGGTAGTTTGCAGATTTGGCAGAACTTTTCCACCCCAGGGCGAATGTTTTTTTTTTATGTTCAAATGGTTCAATTTGGGAAACCAATTGCTCAAATTGAACCTTCGGTATCCTAAATTGAACCTTTGCTTTGTGGCGTGCAAAAATGAATACTTGGGTGGTTTTGAAATGAGACAACTGTTAGTGCTCCATATTTATTAAATAAATGGCATATAATTCATGAAACAAAACAATATTGCCGTCAATAATAACTAAAACAAAATCTAAATACGGGCAGAAAAGCAAATACTGTGCAGTTACCTATTCAATACATGATGCACAAAAAAATTTCTTTTTGCGTGCACCTATACCCACACACTTGCAGTGGACTTGCAGTGCATCGACATCTTACACCGCAGGCATGTCACTATGTTCATCCTCTCCACATTCCGTGCAGTACCAACTATTTATTTCTGGATTGGTGGCGATGGTGGTGGATTTTATATTTCCTAAACCTTTTAAGGACACCTTCACTTCCTTTCTGTTCTGTTTCTCTGTGTTGGCTTCAAGAGTATCTTTATAAAGGAGTGCCTGTAATCTCCATGGCCTTTTGAACACCTCTGGTTCTCTTGGCTGGTACGACCTCTAATGACGTAGGCAAGGGTGCTATTTCATGTAAACTGGCCGCTAAGAATGTCGTTGCGTTGCTTGTTGATGCCACAGACAAGTCAATTGCTGGTTCATCTATCAAAGGTGTTGAGCAATCTCTTGGTACTCTTAAAGGAATGTTGTCATATTTGCTAAACTCATCATTACTATTTTGATTTCTATCTTTACTGGCATTATTGTCAACCGTGACCGTCTGAATATTCTTGGGTGTTAAGGCCTCAGAGGCAACAAAATCAGAGTCTTTAAACACGTGCCTATTAACAGACCAAACGCCAGATGCTCTGAAACCGTTGACAGCAGTTTCGATAGTGGCTGCCCTTCCATATGCTTCGCCCAAAAGCTCTGCGACTTGATATTGATTGACTATGCGTCCCATATTACTCCTTTACCATTTTTCCGCTGCTTGAGTGTAGTAGACTTCCAATGGTTTAAAGAAAAACCTATCTAGAGGTTGCAGGCGATGGGTCGTGTGACCAGGCAGCTGCAAAAACCACTCCATTTTCCCTTGCTAGAAAAAGAGCTTATTAATTCTTATAATGTGTAATATGGCCATCCAGTAACCAGTAGGAGCAGCACATTTTGTCCTTTGTAGGATGAACAACATCTATAAAATGTTGCAGCCATTTCACAAACGACTTTCTTGTGCCTGTAGCTATTTTATTTCTGTTTCGAATAGGTATGTCGAAGAAGCGTTGATTTTAAAATATTCAACTCCTTTTCACCACTGTTATACCTACGCTATGAAAGTCATTTCCCTATCATCCGTCTACCACTTCCCGTAATTTTTCCCTTTTTGGCATCTGAATAAAAGATACTATGCAAGTTATCTCAGAAATTGAACCACGGTTGCCTAAATTGAAGCCCAGTTCAATATGAGCAACCTTTGGAGGTTCAATTTAAGCAACGGACAGTGATATCACATTATAACATCTAAACTAAAAATTGAAAACGTTGTAAAGTGTTGCTCCTAGTTTAATGTAATGTAGGAATGAAATATAGGGATAGAAGGATAATTCATAATCTATACAAAGAGCAAACGGCAGATATAGAATTTGAACAGGAACATGGAGAAGCAGATATCCGAAAGGGAGTTAGGCAGGGATGTGCGTTATCGCTTCTAGTTTTCAATTCATATATGGAAGAGGCAATTAATATTGATATACAGGGCCAAAATATTAATATGCTTAGATTCGCGGATGATATAGCAATATTAGCGTCCAGCAAAGAAGAATTAGGAAGGGCTCTGAACGAAATGGAGGCGGTTTTGACGGAGGGCTCTGGTATGAAAATCACTAAAAAGAAAACCAAAATTTTGGTGTGTAGGGGGCGTGAAAATAGAACTAAAACGAAAATGCAAATTGGAAACGAGAAGATAGAGGAAGTCTCAGATTTCTGCTATTTATAGGTATATATATTTAAGCACAAACAGGTCTTGTAGACCCAAGGCTTTACATTTTTATTTGTTCTATGTGTATATGTATGTCTATTATTATCCAATTGGTGAATTTATAAGTTTTAAGACATCTGAGTGTAAAAATTGGAGGTTTCTATTACGCTATAAATTCCCTTTTGAAACGAAGCCAAATTTGTTAAAATTGGTTTGAATAATTCGGATATCGCATTTTTGCGTAAGGGAATTATTCCCTCCCCCCTTGCTTCTAAAGCTACATCAAAAAGTTATTAACCATATTTCCAGAGTACCTATTATGAGAAGATTTTGAAAACTCTAACAAATGCCTACCTTTCCATTTTAATTTTCAAAGAAATTTCCTTTTAGAACTGTGTCCCCCAGCGCCAGCGGCGAAAATTGAAAACTAACAATATTTTAGTGAATTTTTCGTGGCCACTTTTGTTCACAATGTTTTTTCCTAAAAGCTATCGGATGACTTTCCGGGATAAGGCCGATCGTCAATCTTAACCCGACACCCGATATATATTTATAATTATCGTCATCTTTACAAATCATGTTGTTTTCTTAATACAATTTATTGTTATCGGTGCACGGTTGAAGTTATATTTATTGCGCTACTAAACTGGTTTTCAGCTGGAAATGAACGCCTTGCAGTCTAATGCCAAGTGTTAAAGCAAGTACCTATAAGGCAGCGTAACGAGTTTCTAAGTCGACCAGCAGACTGCGGTAATCACTCTCTCAAATCGAATTTAACAGTAGACAATCTGTTCTACCAAAATAGAATACTTCCCTTATAGCGCTGAAGAATTATAGAAATTCGCTGGTAATCATTGATTGTTATTATACGATTCCAGAAAGGGTTACTCTGATCGTGGAGCATTTCTCATTAATAGTTTGTCAAAGCTACATATTGGTTTCTCTCAGTAGGTACCATTAAAATAAATAATTTTCAGTGATGGGTGCCACCAAGAAACTACCAAAGATAATTCAGCCCAAAAGAACAATGGGATTGCCATCAACGACGAATTTTATGGTGTCGTCAATGCTCGGCGCAGGAATTTTCGTAACACCTGGAAATTCCCTTAGTTACGTGGGATCTGTAGGAATGGCGCTGGTTGTTTGGACTGTTTGTGGAATTGTTTCCTTTTTAGGTATGTTACGTTGGTATTTCATGAATCGTTTTGTACTTGCCTGTAGGCTACTCACCGTCACCGAACCAGAGTTAGGTACTCGGACCTATGTTCATGTGATAAATGTTCTGTTCAAGAAACTGTTTACCTGATTATCCATTTCCATTATAATATACTGGGTGTCCGCCCAAGAACTTCGGATGCATTTATCTTCGGTGTCTTCATAGCTATGAAATTGCAATTTTAGCATGTCAGTCAGTGCATGGGGGATTCAACTCCATGTAGGAAACATTTTATTACCCCGCCTCTAGTCACCCCCACTTTAAAATTTTAAATGACACCCTCCATTTTTTGGAGAATATTAAATGTTCAAAATGAAAACCATTTACGTTTAAACAGTAGTACAGTCGATTCTCAAACTCATCTCGAACGCTTTGAAAGATATCTGGAGTTAGGTAATTTTCTACATTCATTCACTATTCTGTCTCGAAGATCCTGCAATGATTGTGGGGGTGTTTGACAGAATTAACACTTGTACTGACGGATTGATTAAATTAAGGCATCACTTGTTTTCTGAGAACTTCCTTGAATTCTTCTGCTTGATATTTCCATATTTCTAAAATGTTCGAAGTGCTTAAAAATGGACTGATGATGTATAGGGATAGAAGAATAATCATAATCTATATAAAGAGCAAACGGCAGTTATAGAATTTGAACAGGAACATAGAGAAGCAGTGGCGGTTTCTCCTTAAGGTCAATTGGTCAATGACCCTCCTAAAATATTCTACTCAAAACCATAATTTTAATAAAAGTATTTTTTGTCTAACAGTCTCAATTTTAAAATCCTCAGCGGTCTGCATTCGCAGCAATACTAGAAATAGTCAAGCGTCAAGCCGCGTTCGCCAGCAAGCCGGGCCGTAATTCAAATTGACCCTGCACAGCTCTTATGGCTTATGGAGAAATGCATAAAGAAGAACAGTGACAGCAGATAGCGAATTCTTGAGTGAAAGTGAAAGTCACCTTTTACTCCTATGTCTCTAATACCGTCAATGCCCCGATGACAACTGCGCAGAATCGAGTTCTTCAGTATTCAGTTCTCAGTTCTTCTCAGAGAGCGGGCGAAAGTGTTTATAGTTGCGGTTGTGAATTGCGAGGTGAATTGTGATTGTTGTGAAATTTTGCATATAGCAAAACAAGATGAGTGTTATTGAGGAGATATTTGCCTTAAAGTCAGCTGGAGCATTAAATTATGAACGCCAGCTTGATAAAAGGGAAACTGAGCGACCAAAACCAAAACTGAATTTGATGTAGACACCAAAGGATAAAGGTAAAGATGTCCAAATATATTTTAAAGAATCTATGTACAATTTATACAACTGGATTTGTGGATGTAGTGTGAAAAATGCGTTTCTTTGCTACCCGTGCTTATTATTTTCAAATGATGCTATATGGGCTAAAAATGGAGTAATCGATATTAAACATTTAAAAGACAAAATTAAAAAGCATGCTTCTTCCGCTACTCATATAAATTGTTCGATGAGTTACGCCAGTTTAGGACGTGTAGGCATAAGACAGCAACTTGATAGTGCGTATCGCTAATCAGTGCAGGACCTTAAAGAATCGGTTTCTAAAAATAGGTTAAAACAAAATAATTGATTGTGTAAAATTTTGCGTAGTCGTTGAAATTGCATTGCGCGGTCATGACGAAAGTGACATGTCCAATAATCCTGGGATTTTTCAGGGCCTTATCGATTTTGTCTCTGAACTAGACTGAATATTTAAAGAGCACCTTGAAAAAATACAGTATTTAAAGGGATATCAAAAACAGTTCAGAACGGAAATGATTTTAATCTTTCGATATGTATTAGATGGTATTGTGCATGAAAGATTTTAGTATTAATTATAAGTTCCAAAACCAAAATGACCTCCCTGGTTATTAACCCACGAGCCGCCACTGTAGAGAAGTAGATATCCGAAAGGGAGTGCGGCATGGATGTGCGTTGTCGCCTATAGTTTTCAATTTATACATCGAAGTTGGGATTAGGTAATAATTAGGAAGGGCTATGAACGCACTGGAAGCGGTTCTGACGGAGGGCTATTGTATGGAAATCAATAAAAATGAGACCAAAATCTTGGTGTGCAGGGGGGGGGGGGGGGTTAAAATAGGACTAAAACGAAAATACAAATTGGAAACGAGAAGATAAAGGAAGTCAAATAACTCGCGATGGTAAAAGCTCTAGAGATATAAAACAAAGAATAGCGCAGAGCCGAGTTGCATTTAACAAAAAGAAACAACTATTTTGCTCGGAAATGATAATGTAGAAACTCGGGAGAGGCTCTTATGTATGAAGAACGGCATTGTACGGGTGCGAAAATGGACGGTAGAAGAAGGGGATAGGAAAAAATTGGAAGCATTTGAAATGTGGTGCTATAGACGCATGATGACGATACCGTGGATAGACAACGTTAGAAACAGAGAGGTATTAGAAAGAGTTGGAGACAAGCGAAATTTATGGAAGACAGTAAGGAATAGGACACCTTCTGAGGCACGAAGGCTTAGCTCGCGACATACTAGAGTCAGAGATAGGAATAAAAAGAGGTAAGGGTATGCCCAGATTAGACTACTGTTCTCAAATATGTAGTTAGGTTTGTAGGATGGTCAAATTTTGGGGAAATGTGTAGGTTAGCTCAGGATAGAAAAGGATGGAGGTACACGTCCAACTAGTCTTCGGACTGAAAACTTTATGATGATGCTAAAATTTATTCATTTTTTCAAACTGTAATGTCAAATATCTCAAAAACTTTCCGGTATAAGCTATTACTATTTTTGCACAGGCGTACTAATAAAGATGTCCTCTTTCGCAATTCGCCATAAAAATGGGGTGCGTCTCCCCATGCACTGACTGGCATGCTAAAATTGCAAATTCATAGCTATGGAGACGCCGAAGATAAATGCATCCGAAGTTTTCGCGCGGACACCCAGAATATAGAGAATGTATAAAAGAATATCTAAACGTTTTTTCAAAAATGTAAGGGAGCAAGATTTTTTGTTCAATTCTTCGGATAATGAATAGAATGGCTACTAACGCTTTTGATCTGTTTTTCAGGGGCTCTGGTTTATGCAGAACTAGGGACCGTAGTTCCTCGTTCAGGATCAGATTATGCATTTTTCATGGAAGCTTTTGGACCGTTGCATAAATATTTCGGTCCTTTACCCGGATTCCTTTATAGTTTTGTATTTGTTTTTGGACTTAAACCTGTTGCAGCTGGTACTCTAGTGATGATATCAACTTCGTACATTACCAGGTTAATCAGTGACCTGATCTGTATGGAAGATTCAGAGTATTATATTAGTGTAATAGGCAAACTAATAGCAGTATTAGAAATTTGTTAGTTGTGAAATCATTTTTTATTATTAGTTTTTGATGTTGTTTTATTTCAGGTTTTATGACTTTTATCAATGTATTTAGTGTTAAAGCGTATGTCAGAATTGTTAACGTTACAACTTATCTGAAATTGATTTTATGTGTTTTCATAATTGCCACTGGCCTAAATGAATTGAGTATGGGTAAGTATTTGAGGTTTTGCACTAAGCCGTTCAATTAAAGTTGTTTAATCGAATGTTACAACCAAAGTGTACGTATACACAGGCTGAGCTCCAACAAGAACTAAATTCAAATTCTTGCGGCTTTGTTATAGTGCATTCCATTTGTGCATAATATGTGCTCAGAACAGACTGAGGATTTTAGGAAAATTTCCTATGAATACTAAGACATATTTTACCTACAGAGACTTTTCAAAATTTTATAATCAAAAGAGTTTCAAAGTTCATTTAAACTTTTAATGAACGTCTTTGGTGAAAACCTTCTTTACAGAAAAAAATTGGTGAAGGTGAACAGAAAGAATTGTGCATTAATCTATAACTGACTGCCATCGCCGGTTTATTCTACTGTACCAACTGATATACAGGGTGTCCCAGAACAATGGGGCAATATTTCTGGAGCATATAGTTTGGGTCAAAATAACACTTAAATCATATAAAAAAAAAAATTCTGGTACGCCTCGCTTCGAAGCTATTCGCCCTTAAAAGTCAAGTCCCGAAGAAGGTTTTTTGCTGGTAACTTTCAAACTACTGTATCGAATATTATAAAATTTGGACTGTAGGCATAGTAAGCAAGTATCTGTGATCGAGTGACATGACATCTTCCGTATCTTGTCTAGGAAGCTGGGGATGGAACACCCCTAATGCTTTTCATCCCTTAACTTTTACGTTGGTGCTTTTAACGAATTTGCAATGACATTTTTAAATTTCTCAAACAATTTCCTCAAAAAAAGTACTCTTTTTTGAAACCGTTAAAACGGCCCGTTTCCGAGAAAAAAATGTATACAAAGACACGGTTTATCATTTTTACCGATTTTTACTATACAAGCCAGGCTATGAAATATGAACTGCTTCATGAAACATGTGAGAAAATAAAGTGAAAATGTATCAACAATCGGCTTTGCAAACATAATAGCAGCTACAATAAATTTTTGAAGTTAGCACCTTGTAGACGCATACGTTTTTGTGTAGTAAAAATGATAAATCATGTCTTTGTATAATTTTTTTTCTCGGGAATGGACCGTTTTAACGGTGTCAAGAAAGAGTACCTTTATTGGAGAAAATTGTTTTTAGGAATTTGAAAATGTCATTACAAATTCGTTAAAAGCATCGACGTAAAAGTTAAGGAGTGAAAAGCATTAGGGGTGTTCCACCCCCGGCTTCCTAGGCAACGTATGGAAGATGTCATGTCACTCGATCACAGGTACTTGGTTACTATGTCTACAGTCCAAATTTTATAACATTCGATATAGTAGTTTGAAAGTTACCAGCAAAAAACCTTCTTCAGGACTTTACCTTTAAGGGCGAATAGCTTTGAAGGGATGCGTCCTAGAAATTTTTTTAAATATGATTTAAGTGTTATTTTGACCCGAACTATATGCTCCAGAAATATTGCCCCGCTGTTCTGGGACACCCTGTATATGACTGTAACAACAAATTTAAAGAAACAGTTTTTAGGGAACGTCGAAAATATTTCTAAGGGTTTTGAAGGAACAAATGTGCAACCGAAGAATTTGGCGTTGGGGTTTGTTTTTGGATTCCTCGCGTATGGGGGTTGGTGAGTTTAGTACCTTAGAAAATAAAAGTAATAAATTATCCTTTTCAATAGGGTCTTTGCATGGATTTTTATATTTCGTAAGCCATACAAGTTGGCGACATTTTATGTTTTACTGAACTCTCCTATGATAATTAAGTTCTAAAAGAAAAAAATACAAGCTATGTAATAATAAGTTTTGTTTCAGGTTCGGACATTTGAATACGACGTTACAGCTAAATGGCGCGCTGTTGGTCGTGACGTCACACTATAGTAAATGTTGCTGTGTTTACATTTGTATGCACTTGTATCGCGTTGCAGCGACAGTGTATCTACATATGTTATTGTGGTATATTTCGTGTTAAAATTTGATAATTATTTAAATTTGGTAATAAATTATTTGCAAAATGACTGAGAAAGACTTTGTGACGGGCCAGTCTGATAAATTACGGAATAAATAATAGTCGCTGTAATTTTCTCCGCGAAATTCTTGGAATAAAATCTCAACGGTAAGAGCGAAAAATATAATAAGTGTACAATTCGACTATTAAGTTTTTAAAATTATGACAAATACCGAACATAACCACACATAATCATTTTTCAGTTGTTTTTTGGGAAAGCCCATTTTTAAATCTTTGCACTTCACTGTACATAACATCTGAAATCTGGCGTTCCAAAAGTTTTTCACGCATCAACTACTTTTAGGTAGGTAACAAACATTTTTGGAGAAAGTGGTAATGAAGAAAATTGCAATGGAAACTTTATAGCGTACACCTGCGTACGTCTGTGTCAAAGTCAAAGTTTACGTATCTATAGACATAGACTTAGCGTCAAAGAAACCTCGATATGCTAATGTGTAACGGCTGTGATTTAGATAAAAGCTATGAAGTGTTTGGCGACGAAGGATAACTGTATAAATTGTTTTAATTCTGTATCTACTGCTGAAGGTGTAGTAATTTGTTGTGAAAATTTAGTGACATTGCTCAACTAAATACGAGGGCCATACCAAAACTAGTGAGCAACATTTAATTATTTATTAACAGTTTATTTTATTGTGGAAATAACAACAGGACGTTAAAATATGTATGATCATTTTTCTACTTCTCCACATAGTCACCATTTCGATCTTTACACCGCTGCCAACTACGTTCCACAAGTTAAAAAATTTCAGTACGGTAGCACTCCGTTCCGGCATCTCTCAGTCAACGTCGAATAGCATTTTTCACCTCGTCGTGGTCGCTAAAATGCTTCCCTCTCATCGGTTCTTTGATTTTATGAAACAGATGGTAATCAGAAGGAGCTAAATCAGGATGCCGAAGAATTTCCCTTCCACAATTTTACCAGCGCAGGTCACCACTTGGTTTTGGTGAGTTCACGTAATGCCACTCCATACTGTGTCGTTTAGTTTCTGAATCATAATGATGGAACCAACATTCATCTCCAGTTACGACACTGCAGAGAAAGTCGTCACCTTCTTCAGCATAACGTCGAAGCAAATTCGAACAGACTTCAACGCTAGCCACTTTGTGTTCGTTGGTTAACAAACGTGGTATCCACCGCGCACAAACTTTTTTGTACGAACTCAACAACTCCTAAACTGCATGGTGCCCTATCCCTAACCGATCAACAAGTTCACTTACTTTACTTCTCTCTGCAAGAATCAGGGAATCAAGTTTACTCTGATTGTTGTCAGTTACTGGTGTTTTTGATCGACCACTTCTCGGACGATCGGTTATGTCAGTATTTCCATCTTTAAAAAGTTTTTAACCCTTCTGCGGACAGTACTTGGATCAAAAGAAACATCTCCATACACATTACGAAGCCGAATATGAATACCTGTCGCCGAAATTCCTTCTTTTACCAAAAATTCTATGACAGAGCGCTGGCGCTGTCGAAACGAAATGTCACTGTCACCCATTTTTTGTTTAATAACTTTGCAAAGCCGGCTACAAATATTCAACTCAAATTTGGTATCATGATCTAAATAGATAGCGAAATAGTGCATGATTGTATTTGATTTTGGAGAAAAGTAAAACATTGGCTGAAAACATATGTTGCTCAGCAGTTTCGGTACAAGCGTTGTATAATTGGTTTCAATCAGTATAGAATAATTAATTTTATATTTCTTTACGAGTGCATTTCATTACAGGTGATCGACTTACCAGTTTCAACAAAGTCAAAAAACATAAAGTACTTATTTTTTAGCGTATCGTTGTGTAAATCTATTTTACAATATTTATTATTTATTTTACTCGAGGGTACTACATAACCGATAACAAGAAAATATGCATAATCTGAGTGCTCAAGTTTTACTCGCGCGCTGCGCTGCATAGACTCCACGACCTACGCAGTATCTGAATGCTATAATGTGACGTCACACTCGCACGTTCTGCAAACGGCCATTTTAACTATGAATAAAACCTTTCTGACTCAGTTTTGAAATATTTGCAAAGACCTTATTGTGGTTATATCTATTCACGATATGTTCACCATATAAGCTTATTATTTAAATGCGATTGAATCCTACACTATAAAGTGTATCACCCTATGTCTCTACCACTCCAACCGCCACAAGTTATTTGACAACAATCCCAGAAATCCCAGAAATCCGCGAATTCTTATAATTTCCCGTTTTCTATTTGTATTTTAGTTTTAGATACCTATGCATACCAAGATTTTAGTTTTATTTTTACTAATTTTCTAAGCTATTTCTGATTTTGCTTTGCTGGGTGTTAATACGGTAATACTTTTTACTTATTAGTCGTTTTACACTGTAAGTCAATTCCTCAATCCTTAAGATTATTAATAGCGCTTTGATATAAATTGAGAACTAGTCGTGACAGTACGCATCCTTGCCTCATTTCCCTCAGAATATCCACTTTTCCACGACATAATTTGTTCTCCTACTCATATATTCCCATGCATCCCTATATTTTTAAGTATTTCGAACATAACTTTTTCCCATTTTCATTAGCGAAAACGTATTTTACATATACAAATCCTATTGCCTTTTCCTGTTATTTTCTCTGTGATAGAACTGATATCTACCCAATTATTTCAATAAAATCTATTTTAGAGCCAAATATAATTATTTTAAATATATTTGCAGGAGCAATCTGCCATTAGTGACAGAAGAAATTAAGAAACCAGAAGTGTGAGTAAATATCTGTCAATTTAAATTATTTCTTGTTTTGTTTTGTTACATTTCAGTAATATTTTGAGAAGCATACTATGCAGTGTACCCCTGATAACTGTAGTTTACGTACTTATGAATGTATCCTACATGACTGTCTTAACTAACGATGAAATGACAAGTAGCTCAACAGTTGCTCTAGACTTCGGGAATAAAACGTTAGGGCGTGCTGCAACGATTGTGATATCTCTAGGAGTTGCTGTGAGTTCTTTCTGTACTGCGATGATAACGCAGTTTGGAATAGCAAGGTACAAAAATATTATAGAGTAATTTTAAGTTCTTATCAATTTGTTTTTCCAGACTATCTTACACGGCTGGTCAAGAAGGTCACATGCTAAAAGTTTTATCTTTTATCCACGTTAGAAGGCTTACTCCTGGTGTTGGAGTTGTCTTACAAGTAATTACTAACAGGTTACTTGTTACCTACATACCTACTTATTAAACGTTTCTTCAAGGGAGCTCTTTCAATTTTGGTTGTCTCAGTGTCTGACCTGGCAGGACTCATGGAGTTTATGCAATTTATTTTTTGGTTAGGGTGTGGAGCCAATATGATAACAGTTTTTATTTTAAGAAGAACAAAGAAGGATGCACCCAGGCCGTTTGTGGTAATGTAACAAAATATTTATCAAAAACATCTTGCATGCGTCGATGTTCAGTGTTTAGTATCGTAATGCAAACTTTTGGAGATAGATTACTGAGTGGTAGATGAGTTTAGATACAACTGTGGGGCACATGACTGGTTAATGGTCTGAGTGAATGATGTGAAATCGAAACATCTTCTCCTTCCCAAACGAAACCTTTTAATGCTATCTGTAAATATATAATAATTTAATAATAATGAATCATAACTTTCAACTGAGGTCCAAAAATCTCTAAAATATTGTTATCCTCATTATGCAAATCTTCATCTTCCACGTAACACAGAAGCCCCATATAAAATTCGAATTATTAAACTGAGTAACCCCATCCACCATACTCAATCGAGATATATTTTTCATCTGTAAAGGTATGTTTTACTGAGAAGTAAAATCATACCATCCAATATAAAAATATTATTGAAAAACTTTTAACATTACTATTATATTTTTACAACAAATATACACCGAAGTATTTTTATTTTTCACGTAGGAAAAATTATTTCAGGTTTGTATTTAGTAGCTTTTTTGTATTTTACACTACTCTCTTTGGCTCGGTTGTTCGTGAAAAGTAACACAGACTTAAGCAAAACAACTTTAGGCATCCGTTTCTCAAACGCATCCGTTTACTTCGAGGATTTGCAATTTTAGAAATTTTAGGAACGGATCCATTCGCTTAAATTGCACTCTCATACAATTCAATGTGTTAAGACTAACAGCTTTAGGCGTTCGTGTGTGAAAGTGCTCCACCCAGTCGTACAGAACTTGTAGAAGTGCGTGGAAGGATGACAGCTGACAATTGCGCTGAAAACATCTTGTCGGAACATGTTGTGCCATACGTTGACTTCATTGGTTACAACAGATTCATCCTAATGCATGACAATGGACGACCACATGCTGCTGCAATTGTAAACCGGTATCGTAATGAAGTGGGAATCCAAAGTTTGGACTGGCCACCATACAGTCCAGACTTAAACCCAATAGAGTACTTGTGGGATCAACTAAAAATTCGTATTCGAGCCAGGAATCCTGTGCTAATGACGCTAAATCAATTAAGATTTGCCGCACATCAGGAGTGGGATGCAATTTCGCAAGAATGTATACAAAATTTAATCTTCAGCATGGCTAGAAGAATGGAAGCCGTAGTCCGCGCTCGGGGAGGCAATACTCGATATTGAGCAGCCCATGTTTTGTAACTGGTTTCGTTCTTCTGGTGTTAATGTTAGTCAGACCGTAATTTATCCATTCTACACATATTCAACAAATTACGTTTTTGTTAGTTGGTGTTTATTGTGGAGTTACTTGATGAACCGTTGTTATTAGATTACTCTTAAAATAGACTAAGATAACTTGATTCTTTAGTTTTCTGTCTTCGTAATCTGTTATTATGAAAATTTAAAAATATTCCATATTTTTGTCCATGAGTGTATACAGGGTGATTTTTTTTTGACCGTCTATTAGAAGTATCTGGAGAACTAAAAGAGATATTGATTTGAAATTTTGGCTGTGGCCGAAACCGGGTCGGATCTATTTAATGAAAATATTTTCAAAATGGTGGCATTTCCGGGAATACCGGAAGTTGACACCAACTTTGTTATCTTAAATGGAATGCTACCATTTTCTATTTTTTTTTAGATTCCACGGAAAATTTTAATGTCAATTCAATACAGGTTCGCTATGCCTAAAATTAATATTTTCGGAGATATAAATTTTTTTCTCAATATTTTGACAGTTGTGGTAGATTATGTAAAAATTAATATCTCGATAACGTCTAGCAGTAAGATGTTCGATTTTTTATGGTGGCAAGACACGGTGTTGGAGTTACTAATCAGGCAAACAAATTTTCAAAATCTATTACATAAAATTTTCTAATCAACGGCATATGTTGATCGCACAAAAGTAGCAAAAAGTCATTTTTCTTAAATAGAATGATACCATTTTCAATTGTTTTTTAGATTCCACGGAAAATTTTAATGTTAATTCAATAAAGGTTCGCTATGTCTAAAATTAATATTTTCGGAGATATGAATTTTTTTCCAATACCTATTTTGACAGTTGTGGTAGATTATGTAAAAATTAATATCTCGATAACGACTAGTAGTAAGATGTTCGATTTCCTATGGTGGCAAGACGAGGTGTTGGAATTACTAATCAAGCAAACAAATTTTCAAAATCTATTACATAAAATTTTCTAATCACACAAAAGTAGCAAAAGTACAAAAGTAGCAAAGAGTCATTTTTCTTAAATTGAATGATACCTATTTAAAGAAACCAATTAAAAAACGTGAAAAAATGCGCGTTTAACAATGTATGATGTTTCTCTACCCAAAATGAATAGTATTTTAGATACCTACTAGATGGGGCGCCAGGTCATTGTTCTGCAGCAGTTACTAACGAATTGTACCGGATGTTTGAAGATAGATGGATATGACGTTTGGGTCCATGGAGTTGGCCTGCCAGGTCTCCAGACATTACACCGTTGGATTTTTATCTTTGGGGCCGTATAAAGGATAAAGTGTATCAATATCCACTCAATAACAGGGATGAATTGGTGGAAAGAATTGCTACAGCATTTGCAGGCTTAGATCCACATGAAATTCGTAGCGCTACTACACACGCCGTAAATAAGCGAATTATTAAATGTGTAGAAGTTAATGGACTACATTTTGAACAGTTTCTTTAACATTGTTTTACTATCACGTACCTACTTTATTTTTTATTTAGTTAAAATAAGTTCAGTGGTGGTAATTCAGGATATGTTCCATTAAATGTTCTGTATGTCCTGTTAATTATTTTATCGCATTTTCCATGAATGTTGAATAAATGCATAATATCCGAGTAAGAATAATTATCATTTGCCATATCCTATTCGTTAAACACCAACCATACTAAATTACTAAAAAATACCAATTGCTTTTATTAGACATTATTTGTGAAATTTGTGAATATTTTGTTTTGTCTACAAGCCAAGGTCTACTTACTAAAAGGCGGCGCTCTTCAATTTTGATCGATGAAATAAGAAAACAGCAAATTTCTAAAATACTATGCATTTTAGGTAGAGAAACACCATACATTGTTAAATGCGCATTTTTTCACTCTTTTTAATTGGTTTCTTTAAATAGGTATCATTCTATTTAAGAAAAATGACTTTTTGCTACTTTTGTGTGATCAACATATGTCGTTGATTAGAAAATTTTATGTAATAGATTTTGAAAATTTGTTTGCCTGATTAGTAATTCCAACACCTCGTCTTGCCACCATCGAAAATCGAACATCTTACTGCTAGTCGTTATCGAGATATTAATTTTTACATAATCTACCACAACTGTCAAAATAGGTATTGGAAAAAAATTCATATCTCCGAAAATATTAATTTTAGACATAGCGAACCTTTATAGAATTAACATTAAAATTTTCCGTGGAATCTAAAAAATAATTGAAAATGGTATCATTCTATTGGTACGTGATAGTAAAACAATGTTAAAGAAACTGTTCAAAATGTAGTCCATTAACTTCTACACATTTAATAATTCGCTTATTTACGGCGTGTGTAGTAGCGCTACGAATTTCATGTGGATCTAAGCCTGCAAATGCTGTAGCAATTCTTTCCACCAATTCATCCCTGTTATTGAGTGGATATTGATACACTTTATCCTTTATACGGCCCCAAAGATAAAAATCCAACGGTGTAATGTCTGGAGACCTGGCAGGCCAACTCCATGGACCCAAACGTCATATCCATCTATCTTCAAACATCCGGTACAATTCGTTAGTAACTGCTGCAGAACAATGACCTGGCGCCCCATCTAGTAGGTATCTAAAATACTATTCATTTTGGGTAGAGAAACATCATACATTGTTAAACGCGCATTTTTTCACGTTTTTTAATTGGTTTCTTTAAATAGGTATCATTCAATTTAAGAAAAATGACTCTTTGCTACTTTTGTACTTTTGCTACTTTTGTGTGATTAGAAAATTTTATGTAATAGATTTTGAAAATTTGTTTGCTTGATTAGTAATTCCAACACCTCGTCTTGCCACCATAGGAAATCGAACATCTTACTACTAGTCGTTATCGAGATATTAATTTTTACATAATCTACCACAACTGTCAAAATAGGTATTGGAAAAAAATTCATATCTCCGAAAATATTAATTTTAGACATAGCGAACCTTTATTGAATTAACATTAAAATTTTCCGTGGAATCTAAAAAACAATTGAAAATGGTATCATTCTATTTAAGAAAAATGACTTTTTGCTACTTTTGTGCGATCAACATATGCCGTTGATTAGAAAATTTTATGTAATAGATTTTGAAAATTTGTTTGCCTGATTAGTAACTCCAACACCGTGTCTTGCCACCATAAAAAATCGAACATCTTACTGCTAGACGTTATCGAGATATTAATTTTTACATAATCTACCACAACTGTCAAAATATTGAGAAAAAAATTTATATCTCCGAAAATATTAATTTTAGGCATAGCGAACCTGTATTGAATTGACATTAAAATTTTCCGTGGAATCTAAAAAAAAATAGAAAATGGTAGCATTCCATTTAAGATAACAAAGTTGGTGTCAACTTCCGGTATTCCCGGAAATGCCACCATTTTGAAAGTATTTTCATTAAATAGATCCGACCCGGTTTCGGCCACAGCCAAAATTTCAAATCAATATCTCTTTTAGTTCTCCAGATACTTCTAATAGACGGTCAAAAAAAATCACCCTGTATACGGGACACGGGAGTTGTTACTTCTGCGGCATTGTTTTTGTTTGACATATTTAGGTTTGAGATTAGCTCGTTGCTTTCCTTATAACGTGAGTAATTAGCTGTATTATCGTGTTTATTATTTTTAAATATTGAAATTTCCAATCTTATTGAAATTTCCAATAGTATGGCTAGTGGTAATGGTTTGGTGTAAGTGAACACTTAAACATTGTGGAGTGAACTTTAATAAAGTGGTCGCCTGATTTTTGCATTTTTCAAAATCATTATTGTGTTGTAGTACTCCATTCAACTAAAAATGAATATTTTATCTAAACATAGACTTTTGACGAAAAACTTGAAATAAAATGAAATGGACGTCCTAAGCCTGTGCGAAGTATCAAATGCTTTTCGAAAGGTCGCGGTAAAAGTTGTATGCGAAAGTTTAACCTTTTGGATTTGGCATTTCCGTCAAATATTGCGGTGAGTGAAATTTCTTGTTTGAAAATGGCTTCTAAAGCACTTTAAAGAAACTACGGGGGAGAAACCGTCAGACCCCCCCCCCCTAACCCCTGAGCGGTAATTTCATTCCAAACTGCCAAGTTCTACAGTCAGGAGCCGCCACTGGCTCCACTTAATAAAATGCGACTGAGATACAAAGCTCCGTTCGCTTCGCTCCGCTTAACCTGAACCTGACAGATTTTTGAATCAAAAAATTTGCACTTAACAACTAATAAACGTATTCAGGCTTTTGAATAAAAAATATTACTATTTGACCCTACTTACCTACAAGTACAAGAGGTATAATATAAAATAGCAGGAATTAATTGGTACTGAGATAATGATCATTTACCAAACTATACAACTTTTTTCTGGCGAATGGCGTTAAAATCTTTATTTGAAAATTTTAGTAGGCCTTATTAATTAACTAATTTCTGCTTGCATCCAAACTAATCCATTCAGTATCTCTGTAATAATTTCATGCTTTATGTTTCGCTATCACTTATTTGTCTACCGGCATGTTTATTTTACTGTTATAATCATAAATTATTTCAGGTTCCCAGCATTATACCAGTATTGATATTATTAGTTTCCTTATTTCTGGTACTCGTGCCAATTATAACAAGTCCTACGGTTGAATATTTTATTGCAGTGGGTTTACTTGTATTTGGTACAATCTTGTATACCATTCTGGTGTACAAAGATATACAGCCATCTTGCATGAGTATGTATAATCTTTTTTTACTTGTAATACATATTAAAAGGAACTGTAACACACTTAATTTTCTGGTCATATTTGTTATTTCTTAATTTTATTTATTTTCTGTTTTAGGCCGTTTTAACCATTACGTACAAATTTTGTTCGAAGTAGTACCCAAGGAAGATGCAGAAACACTGCCAATAGTACCAGTATCTACGCACGAAAATGATTTCAACTACGAGAAAGCAAAGGAAAAAGGAAAGGATAAATAGAGGGCTGTGAAAAAGTATAGACGAATGAAAATGAAATAATTCATTGTTGGTGATTTCATAAGAATATTAATATTCTGTATAACATACACATTTTAGTTTAATAAAATGTGATAAAGTACCCACTTTTTTAAACATTCTAATAAACTTCAGGAAAGCATCATCACTGTTACCCATATCGGATAGCTCGGCTACTTTTTACTCAAAAACTTATCAGCTTGCTGCCCTTTTATGCCCTTTTATAAAGCGGATCGACTTCAATATTTTTTAATAAAAGTAGAGCTGAAACATAACATTAAGGACAGGATTGCATTATAGTTGCGTAAGTAAGGTCATTGTAAAATAAAATCCCACTTCATAACCTTCTACAAATTTAGCTACCATGAACCTCCTGAAGCGAGAAATTAACACCCTTGCTTTGGTTACGTACAGTAATTTATTTTAATCGAAGTGTTATATAAATTTTCAATGACAGGAATTTCGGTGACAACTAACTTTAATATAATAATAATGAATATACGAGTATAAATAAAGTAGGTATTAAGTACCTAATGAGTGAGAGATAGTTGCTATACACGTTGTCCCAACGAAAACTTGACCCCCGTAAATCTCGCGGCAAAATAAACGTTTTGACAAAAATCCAAAAACACATCGATTTTTATATCAAAGGGGACCAATTTTTATGCAATAATCATTCTTGCAACTCTAGCCCTGTGCGGGGGGTAGCGACCCCCCAAAATTTTTAAACAGGACGGGGGATCAAATGATCAATACTTTGGAAGGGATTTTCATTACTTACACAACCGTATTTGTTTTATTCAATTCGATCAATTTGTTACCGAGCAATTGCTTCTTGAAGTTTCCAAGTTAAAAACTAATAAAAGCACAAAAAGGTTTAAACTATCGAATGTATTGCTCGAAATGACCTCCACCAATTGTCATACAATAATACATTCTGGATTCAAATCCAGATCTTACATTTCTCAAGACCTCAGAAGTTATTAGCCGGCATTCTTCTTTGGAATAAACCATTTTGATTTAGTAAATAAACACGATTTTATGCTGTGGCGAATAAGTTTATTTTGACATTTGTTCTGATGTTCTTTTATTCTTACTTTTTATTCTTATTAGTTTACTTGATTTTGTTACTTTTCCATTCTAATACATTCCATAGTTTAAACATTTTTGTGTTTTATTAATTTTTAACTTGGCAACTTCAAGAAGCAATTTCTCGGTAACAAATTGATCGAATTGAATAAAACAAATACGGTTGTGTAAGTAATGAAAAACCCTTCCAAAGTAGGGATCGTTTGACCCCCCGTCCCATTCAAAAATTTGGGGAGTCGCTACCCCCCGCACAGGGCTAGAGTTGCAAGAATGATTATTGTATACAAATTGGTCCCCTTTGATATAAAAATCGACGTGTTTTTGGATTTTTGTCAAAACGTTTATTTTGCCGAGTTTTACGGGAGTACAAATTTTCGTTGGGACACCGTGTATACAGGCCTTCAAAAATGCTGAACTTCTCCTGGTAGTCTGATTATTTCACTGTTGTATAAAATTGTATAGTTTTGTTGACAATAATAGTATGTTACACACCAAGATTGAGAGGTGTACTATTATTGCCCGAGCAACAATGTTATACCATGAGGCGCGTAAGCGCCGAGGGATATGTGCTTTTCATTAATTTGGCAATTACTTAATTAGGGCAATAGAGATAAGTATCTTTTAAGCTGACCGCACACGATCAATATTATTGACAATAATATTGACAGTATCGTTATTTGACCAATCAAAACTCGGTATTATTGGTCAAATCACGATATTTTCAATTTTATTGTCAATAATATTGATCGTGTGCGGTCAGTCTTACAATATTTTTCCTACTTCCCCCTAGCATACCAGCATAGTAGACCGGAAACTTGAAAATAGCGTTGCCCATGCGTTAAACTCAAACCTGTGCTGTTATTTTTGAAAATCGCATATACTTTGTATGATGAATCTTTGCGTGTGTATAAAATTAGTTAAGACATACGCGTCTACTGCTAGCCCGTACCATTCCTTAATATAAATGTAGCGACGTATGTCATTTGGTTGTAAGACATACGTCTCATAATATAATATTGAGCGGAACACAAATGCGACTTTATGAAGTGATGTCGAAGCGCCATTCAGCGTTACAGTTCATAGGCGTGTGGTGTAGGTACCTACTGTCAAGTAAATGTCATAATGTGGAATTAATTTTATAAACTTTTTATAATGTTTTACCGTGTTTCTGATTCTTTAAAGATTAGCTTGAGTACAGTTTCCAGCATCAAAGTACGTTCAGAAAGAAATGAGCCTTTGCTTAGTCCAGGAAAATCCCGGCCGCGAATGCCAAAAAATGGAAATTCGTAATGTTATATACAATATGTATGTACAAGGTAAGTTTATTTTTTAAATAGGTACTATGAACTCACTAAAATCTAGAATTGCATCACAAAATATATCTTAAAAATCTAAGTTTCTTTCATTTCTTCTTCTGCTGGTGCCATACCTACTAATTAATACATGATGTAACTGCTAAATTACCCTATTTATATCTGTACCTGAGCAAAATAAAAACACACGCCACTGCTTGGCAATACACTCGACCTTGAAATGATTTGTGTCATGTAAGCAGTTGTGACGCACGCGCAAATATCCATCATACAAACTGTAGTTCATTCATATTTTGTAGTCTGCTTTGAGATTTTGACGTTTACTGATTAAATATCCTGTCACGTCTCTTTTTAAGTCTAATAATTTTTCATCAGAAAAATCGCTTAAAAGCTACGGCAGTTGAACATTTTGATGGCTACTCCGTGGAAGACCTAAATATTTTATAGGTACGAACTGGTCATTTTATGAATTGGCGGGCAAGAGAAATTAACGTGTCATTCATGAGCTGGTCGGAATTGTTATAATATTATGCTCATAGTAAGTTAGTAGGCTACTTGGAAAGTTGCTGTTTTATGAATAAATTTGTCTTCTTAAGGGGTCGTAGGAAAAATAGTGTACATAACTCGATGGAAAGTGCATTTCCTATAAACTCGCGTGATTTCTGCACTCGGCTACGCCTCGTGCACAAAATTTCGCGCTCGTATGAAATTAGTCACTTTCCATACTCGTTACGTAAATAACTATTAAAACGTTGGAATTGCTGTTTTATACAAATAAAACCCTATAAATAAATAATGCTTCCATTTAATAATAGTTTATCCAAGACTGAGGAATAGTTCATTTATAATACGATAACTTTGAATAAAAATAGTACCTACCTTGCGCAACCAGTGGGTTTATGTGAGCTATTTTTAACCAGATAAGTGTACCTACAGAAAGTAGCCGTTGGAATTAGTGTTGCCATAGAAACGTATATTACACGCAGGTTTTGTTGGATTCTTCTGACAAGAAAATATAAAAATGTGATGCTTTCTGCGTTAGAGTATCTGGAATATGCCAGAACTGAAATTTCTGGTTAGTCTCAGCCCGTTGAATAATGGGTTCGTTATTCAATTGCCACGATCAAATGATGCAAGCACGTTAGTATGAACACAAAACTAATGAAAACCTTAACAAAATATTAGTATAAGAAAAATGCAAAGTTAAATTACCTGTTGCAAGTTTTATGCGTTTAAAATAATTTTCACAATATAATAGAAAAGCAGTTAGTCAATTTGTTTGTCTGGCTGCATGAGTGTTAAGTCTTAAGTAAATTCAAAACTTTTCTACGATTTCTATTTCAAAACAGAAGAAGTATGGCATAGTGGTAAAATAAATAATGAAACTACAAGTCTGCAACCATATTCAGAAAGTTTTTGATCAATATTGTATTTCAGAAAGCTTTTATTTTTAATACTTTAAGAGCTTTTATTCCTCGAAAATATAATAAACTGGGGCGTTTATATCCAGATTAATTATATTATTAAAGAAGACTCAAACAACTTATAATGCCCAAGGCGTCATATTCCCTTTCATATTCTTCTTTGACAAATCCAATTTAAGTTGCTCCACACAATTAATGGAATACTATTCTATTTATTAAAAATAATTCACAAAATAAGATTTCACGTAAATATTACACATAGAGCCCGTCCATTTAGTGTTGATATTCGAAAATAATTACCTGAAAGTTACATATACCATCAAACGTCAAATAGGCGCAATGACGCAATGTGTCTGATCCACAAATAAATTGGCGGTAATATCCTTATATTTATTGAAAAAGCTGCAGAGCTTGAACCCGTGAACAAGAAATTATTGATGCTGTAATTCTCGCAATTTTACGCATAAATATTCTAGGCATTGGTAGCTTTTAGTAAACATCACAATAGCAGAATGTGCTATAGAGTACGACGTTATAGGAATCATAGAAAACTGGCTGCCTAATAATATTCCTGATGAAATGTTGGCAATTGAAGAATTATTCTTCAATTGCCGATTTCGACTATTTCAAGATTTCCTATTCGGTATCATCAATTCCAAAAAAACTTTAAATTTGAACATACTTTTTCTCCACGTCTCCCAGAAAACAAAAAAGGAAAGAATAATTGATACTTGATTATTATACGTGTGTGTTTCTCGGAAAAGACATGTCTTGCTTTAAAACGATAAAAGAGATTGTCTTAATTTCTCCCCGAGGGCTAATCTTGCAATTTGCCCTACTTCTACGCCATACATCGTTAATATAAAACAAGTCTTCGAGTGCACGAAGCACGGACAGCAAAAACTTTCTGCTGAGGACTTGGAAACATGTGTAAGAATACCTCGGAGGCTCATCATTGTCGATTTCGTTTAACGGATGTTCCTACTGCGCGAGCAATATCATAAGTCTCGAACTAAATCCAACAAAGCACATCGTAAAATCATTATTTACCCCAAGTTTATAGATTCCTATATTCCTAACCCCAGAGGCGATCTCGTGCGAAGCGAATCCTGAAAATTTACTCTATTGTATAAACAAACAAAAACTTTTTACGCCTACGAATTGGAGTTGATTTGCGTTTTCAGTTTTGAATTAATATTTTCCATTTAGAATTGCTATACGTTGACGAACAAAAGGTTTCGGAAATATGAATATACAGAGAGATTGTTCTGTAGGGACCAAAATTGTTCCGCTCAAACGATCTAAGATTTGGTGGCCTTCTTGATTTTTCTTAAAGAGTAACGTAAGTTTCGAGGTGCATTTCTCGCGATATATCTACTTGAAACAAACAAGTTTGTGTGTTGGGGTTACGGAGGTTGCACTGTAGTCTAATTTTCATATATGCCTTGGAATTTGACCAGTACTGTCTATCTTGTAAACACATTTGTACTGAAAATTTGAAATTGCAATGCAGGCAAACTTGGAGGTCTCTTCTATAGTGATTCAAATTAAGTGCACGAACAATATTTTATTTCAAAATTATCTTTTTTATATCACATTTTGTGATCAGTCTTTCCTGCATTCTTTTAACTATTTCTCCATTTTTCCTCTACTGAAAAATTTGGTATGTTCACAGAGACGCAATGATCTAGTTGTAGAGCACTATAATTCAAATACAATAGGCGCGGATCAGCCACTATTATCTGACTCAGCAAAAGAAAGAGGATATCGGGGAAACCCTAGGGCAATAAAGGCGACTCCAAGCGTAGTCCTGACCCCCGGTACCGCGACATATGCGTTATGTACCTCGATATGCCGAGGTTCAATTAAGCACCTCTTATGTTCTTACTCGTACACTGTCTCAGATGGTATGAAAGCGGTACTCATTCAGAAAAGACGTCGATTGTGTACCTAAGTACAGGTGGGAGAAGTAAGCGCGTACCATACGAGACGGAAGACAAACGAGGTGATAAAGAGAGAAAATGGTAATTGCGCGCGACACCTATGTGACGTCAGGTATTGCAATACTCGCTGGAAACCTTGGACGTCAACGCCAAATCAAACCCACACTCAGTTTATAAAAGAAGATGATCCAGAAAGAGAGTATTAGCATTTGGTTGTCGGGTCATCGGCTGGTACCAGGTCCGTGAAGTTAGCCTCGTTATTTTCGATTTTCTAATAGATTTTGGTCTGAATAATTAGTAACTAATTTGTAATAATTTGTAACCCACAAACTACAATTTGTAACTCTCCCGTTAAGGAGTTATTTAAAAAACTACTTTTAGGGGCCAACTTCTCGGGAGCCCCGCAAGTTTGGAGTTTCCGATTTTTTTCTTTGCCAAAATTTAGTAACTAATTTGTAATAATTTGTAACCCATAAACTAGAATTTGTAACTCTATCGTTGAAGAGTTATTTAAAAAACTACTTTTAGCGGCCAACTTCTCGGGAGCCCCGCAAGTTTGGAGTTTCCGATTTGTTTCTTTGCTAATATTTAGTAACTAATTTGTAATAATTTGTAACCCATAAACTAGAATTTGTAACTCTATCGTTGAAGAGTTATTTAAAAAAATATTTTTGGCGGCCAACTTCTCGGGAGCCCCGCAAGTTTGGAGTTTCCGATTTGTTTCTTTGCCAATATTTAGTAACTAATTTGTAATAATTTGTAACCCATAAACTAGAATTTGTAACTATACCGTTGAAGAGTTATTTAAAAAACTACTTTTAGCGGCCATTTTCTGGGGGACCCTCAATAAACGGAATTTTCCTCCCATATAATCATCAATGGATTTAACTGAACAATTAGGTATAATATGTCTTTTTATGTCGCTATCAAATAGTAATGCACACGCAAAGATGCGTTGATATAACTATCTAAGTATTTGTAAATCATTAGCTGGCGGACAAGTAAGATAGGAAGTACATAGAACTTTATTACATTCAGAAATACTAGCAATATCAAACTTAAATTGCTTCTTGTCTTTACGTTTATCGTCATTCACTAATGTAACGATTTTCCAAAGTGATAAAATCTCAAGTAATCCAGGAAACGAAAGCAACAAAACATAAAATGAAAGGAAAAATATATTAAACTGTATATATAATTGCATGTATATTATATTTCGACTGGCGATTAACTACGACCATCTTTTTCATCAGGTCATTGTAAAGTTCCCATGCTCCATCATTTCGTTTACAAATCGAATAATAATGGTCTATACCTGCAATTGAAGATGTAGGGGGTGGGTAGTAGGCAATCACCGCTCGAAGTACGTAATTTTTATTCAAATTTAAAATAAACGGAATTGAATCGAGAGCTATGCTTGCTCCACATGTGTCAACGAAAATTAGGTCTCTGTAAACGAATTTCATTTTGACGGAATTTGCGCAAGCGTTGCATTCAAAATCTATTTGTTCTTTTAGGATCGTTTCTAAATTTTCAATCAACTTATAATTTATTAGGAAGGTGGATTTCAAAAATTTTCGTGATAATGTACATTTTTCGCAGGTATAAATTTCCATTCCGCTTTCCAGTCCTCTACATATGTTTGTAAATAAGCCAACAATACTGAATTGACAATCTCAGTTTTTTACCCCTCTTTTCCTATATATTTCTCATTAACTCTAAACGTTTCGTATAAAATTTTGCTGTTGTGCCATCTCTGACTAAACAATTTATGGTATCATAAAGATCAACAGAGCCTGACTTTTCATCAAGCGAAACATTAAAGTTGGTACTATCGGCATATGCGCACGCTAGTGATTGTATAAGCGTTGAAGATTAGTCATTCAACGGTATAAGAGAATCGACAGGACATGTATTGGAAAGTTTAAATTTTTCTTTTTGCAAACAAATTACACCGGTCAGATTTCCGTTTTTTATCAGAGGGATCTCAATTTTTTTCTTTTGTTCCAAATACATGATTTCTGGATTAGGAGCAGAATAAAAGGAAGACCGATTGGTTTTTTTCTTTTTGCCATCAATGATCTTTTTAGAAAAGTTATTAGGGCAAGCTCTTTTTTCGTCATTTCTTTCATGCTCATATTGAAGTGTAGCAATTAATAACCTTCCCCTTCTTAGATTTACCTAAACCTTTCCATTGAAAATGTTCAAACCAGTATCTCTTTTAAATTCAAACACCAACTCAAAATCTGCCCATCCTTCCATGTTACGTGAAAATTCCAATCAATTAAGGAAGTGACTACTGAACAGTCCGCCGGTTACTTCTAAATTTTGTTCCAGGACAGTCGACACAATATCAGTAAAATGACGTTTAAGAACTTCGTTATTGAAAAACATCGCCGATAGTCTCGGTGGGTGTTCGGGTGTAGTACAACGCTGCCATTTTGTTCTCCTACGGCTACACGAGTTCTGCGCCCGCACGGGTTCGCATTTTTTGTTTGTTTCTACATCATCTTTTTGCCAAGAAATGCGTGTGTCTGGTGCGAAAGGGCAAGTAAGGGTCTATTTTAAAAAAGCGTTCTCTCAGCTTTAATTTTTTTACACTTCAAAATGCCAAATATAGGTTACATTCTGTAATGCGCATGCGGTCGGACTGTTTAGTAGTCACTCACATCAATTAAATAACAATTCAATAATAGGGAAAGAAAATGTAGCAACACGCCACCTGATGGGCGTAATTTGTACTACTACGAAAAGTATGGTAGCCTTGATAATAGATCTTTTGACAGTATTTATCTAAATAGTTTGGCAATTATTTTGCATAAATAAAATGGAAATTGCAGCGAAAAGGAGCGTTTGTAACACTACCGGCTGTATGGTTAATTGTCAAAGTAAGAAAGAAAGAGAATCCAAGCTAACCTTTCACACATTTTCAAGAAAAAAAAGTGCAACTATTATTCAAATCAATTCATTGGGTTTAACAAAAAAGGTGGATAAATGTAAGGCTTGAAAGTTAAAATTAAATGGAAATGGTTCATAGTTTTTAGATGCATTGACTTTTTCCTTTTTCCAGTAGCACTGAATGTCAGTAGGGCATAATAGATACTTCAAAGTCAATAAATAATACCAGACCTAGAACAAGTACCTACGCAAACACCAGAAACACATAAATAAATAAAATTTCCTTTGCTTTTTTATTAAATTGCATACACTTCATTTGTAGCTCATTTATAGTACTAAGTATAATCACAGACGAATATAACTACCAGACGGCCCCATCTATGCATTAAAATCGTTGCGCGGTATTGGAAACGAAGCGCACGCGATGTGGAAACGGACAATCCACAGTGCTGTTAGTTTCGCTAGCTACCTGTTGATGTCGCTCTTCTATGCTCCAAAAAATATCAGCGCGCTAGTACAACTTTTCACCAACAGATGCCGACGTTTCTGGTTACTGCAATTATTTTCTATTCCCGCCATATTTTTGAGTCAGTCATAAAAATGCCGGGAAATAAATGTTGCTACCTATATTGCAATAAAAACAAAAGAAAGTTTCCCGGGTTGAAGATGTTTCGATTACCGATTAGGGATGAAATTCGTCTTCGAAAATGGATTTTAAATTCCGGTAAGAATACTTCAAGTTTTTACACTTCGTTTATTTCCGTTCATTTTGTGTCTAAGTAGGCGAATGGTATTTTTAAACGGTATTATTTAGCTTGCCTTGAGCCTTGCTTACTTGTGTGGGTCAAATCTAGTAATTGAAATCTGTTGACCCATTGATCTGAAATTTGGTACACACCTTTAGATGGGATGACAATACAATTTTGTATATTCAGTATCATTGTAAATCCAAGATGGCCGCCGCCACAAAATGGCGGATTAGATATTTTTTCCCAATCCCCCCAATATGGGTATCAAATGAAAGGGCCTAACTAGTAGAATACAGTACATCATGAAAAATTCAAGATCCAAAATGGCCGCCACCACAAAATGGCGGATTAGATATTTCTTCCCAACCCCCCCAATATGGGTATCAAATGAAAGGGCTTAACTAGTAGAATACAGTACACCATGAAAAAAAACAAGATGGCCGCCACCACAAGATGGCCGCCACCACAAAATGGCGGATTACTTTTTTTTCAATCTCCTCAATATGGGTATCAAATGAAAGGGCTTAACTAGTAGAATACAGTACACCATGAAAAATGCAAAATCCACAATGGCCGCCACCACAAAATGGTGGATTTCTTTTTTAATCCAGTAATTGAAATTTTACCCCCTTCATGTTGACCGATTGATCTGAAATTTGGTACACACCTTTAGTTGGGATGACAATACAATTTTGTTTATTCAGTATCATTGTAAATCTAAGATGGCCGCTGTCACAAAATGGCGGATTAGATATTTTTTCCCAACCCCCCCAATAAGGGTATCAAATGAAAGGGCTTAACTAGTAGAATACAGTACACCATGAAAAAAAACAAGATGGCCGCCACCACAAAATGGCGGATTACTTTTTTTTCAATTCCCTCAATATAGGTATCAAATAAAAGGGCTTAACTAGTAGAATACAGTACACCATGAAAAATTCAAAATCCAAGTTGGCCGCCACCACAAAATGGCGGATTACTTTTTTCCAATCCCCTAAATATGGGCATCAAATGAAAGGGACAAGTAGAACACAGTACACTTTAGAAAAATAATAACAAAACAAAACTAAAAACTTCAAAATAAAATAATTAAAAAAAGCATTTTTAAGTTAAACGGTTTTATTGTAAAGAAACATAATATTGATGCAGATAATGTACTAAAAGCTAACAAATAATTAGGTAGGTACCAGGTACCAGTCATCACACCACTCACCTCATCAATCTAGAGCATTGATCAGACGAAAATAAAATCATGGGGCGTAGCGTAACCTGAGTAAATAATGTAAATGATCGTTCTGCGATGTTGTCTATCGAGAAGATGCATCCAAAGCATACCTATAATGATATGACCGATTGACTGTAAATAATAGAAATTCGAATCGCCCCACGATTTTATTTTAGTCTGATCAATGCTCTAGATTGATGAGGAGAGTGGTGTGATGACTGGTACCTGGTACCTACCTAATTATTTTGTAGCTTTTAGTACATTATCTGCATCATTATTATGTTTCTTTACAATAAAACCGTTTAACTTAAAAATGTTTTTTTTGATTATTTTATTTGATTTTACGGAAGGGCGGTGAAGCGCCCAATAATATTTTAGCCGCATCTAAAATTTGATTAAATTGATATAACTTCAGGATGTTTCACGCAATTGGTTCGTTATAAGTTAGAACTGAAATTGTTACCTAGTAACAAATTTTTGATTGTGTATTAACCTCATTGAAACGCATATTATAATTAAATTTTATTAGTGCCTATGTTAATACTGCCATGGCAATTTCAATTCGAAAACAAACATTGAGAAGTTACTTTCTCTTGAATGGAATAGCACATTTTTTACCATTTTATTCTACACCAAATTATCTATTACTTGTTAGATTATTTGACTATGCAGAGTGTCACACCAAACATTGGAAAGCATGTGTAACATTGTTACTAGGTAGTGGAAGTTTAATAAAGACTCAACAATATCCCGTTTATAAAAAGGGAAAATTCCGACTGCTTAGAATTATTACCAACTGAAAAACCCCCGATTCAATCAATATCAATATATTGATATACAGAGTGAGTCTGCCAAGCCGCAAAGTCCACTTTATTTCTTAACAATGCATAGGAGTGCATCATATTTCAAAAATATTCTTTTTCTTTATACAGGCTGCTTCACCAAATCGTACAAAGATAAAGTTACATTTTTTAAATGGAATGCTACACATTTGAGTTTATCACTACTGTGCGCACTACCGATTATAATATAATATAATAATATAACATACACATTTTCGGAAATAGATAATTCTTTCGTTCATCAGAATACTCTTCTATTATTTTCAATGCATTAAAAAGTGACTACATAATAAGTATATGTTATGTTATAATTGGTAGTGCGCATAGTATAGTGATAAACTCAATTATGTACATAGACTACCAAAGAGTGAAAAGTGATTGTGTTAACAACTAGGAATGCTACGTATTTGGCTACGATTTTGAATTCAATAGTGTCTTTGAAAATCTTGATAAGTAAAACATTGTGTAAATGATAGATAAATTTAAAAATAACAGTTATTGTTCCGAGAATATGTCCGATTTTCTTTCCCGGTGCCCGAAAATTTATTAAGAAATATTTTATATTTTAACACTGTTTCTGAATTCAGAAAATTGAAAAATAATAGTCCACCCCAACTTTTTTTAAAATCCCGATAAATAAAAATAAAGTTGTCTGTTTTTATTTATTCCTTTCATTCGTTCAGGCATTCTACCAAAATCCGTTCAAAAATACGGTACCTAGCTATATATTTATATATATATATATACTGGTCCGCCGTATCTTGTGACATCCGGTAAAAATGGTGACGTTTCGGCATCCAGCCTTAAAAAAGCATATATGAAGAAAACAAGAAAAAGGCTTTCTGGAATTCAAGAGGGGGTGCCGTTTCGAGAAAAAAAAATTAACCATACACATAATGAAAAAAATATTTGTCCTATCTCTTTGACATCCGTTGTATATCCATTATACATATTTATTTCACATGTCCTGCGACATCCGTGAAATATTTGCGTATCTTGTGACATCTTTACAGAATTGCCATTTTCATAAATCATTTATTAAACAGGAGGTTATACCGCGGGCGTTTTCCCTATGCAACCCATGTATTTAACGCAGGGCAAGGGTTTCCAAAATAAAATTAAGTTCTCTCAATATTCTTAACCGATTTTAATTATTGAAAAATTTTCTCGTTTCGGAAAATATTTTGCCTACAGAGAGTTCTTTTCTCGTAAATTTGCATAACGAAAGGTAGCGCAATGTGAATGTGACTGGAATTGCGTTAACTGGGTGCATTAAAAAAATTTTTTTCGGTTTCAAAGTTAAAAACTTGGAAAAAGGCCCATTGAGTTGCAATTTGTTAACTCTGCACATGCCCAAGGAATGGCTGAACTCGTGGCTGAATAATTTATTAAGTATTGGAAGATAAGCATAACCTCCTCTTAGGAGTAATAATGACATTTCAAGTTTTTTTTCAAAGGAGGGCTATAATTGTACAACTAAAACTTGAACAATTTTGAGTGAGCATCAAAAATAGGTATAGAATAAATTCCTACCAAATTGACGGATTGTGTGGCTCTCCACTGAAGCAGCCTGCCAGGGAACAGGATGCATTTTTTTATTTTATTTTAATTCATCATCAAGGTTCTCAGTCCGAAGACTGGTTGGATGCGTACCTCCACTCTTTTCTATCCTGAGCTAACCTACGCATTTCCCTAAAAGTGGAACATCCTACATCCCTAACTATTTGAGAGCAGTAGTCTAATCTAGGTCTACCCCTGCCTCTTTTTATTCCTATCTCTGACTCTAGTATGTCGCGAACTATTCCTTCGTGTCTTAGAAGGTGTCCTACCATCCTATCTCTCCTACTCTTTATTGTCTTCCATACCTTTCGCTTTTCCCCAACTCTTTCTAATACTTCCCTATTGCTAACCTTATCTATCCACGATATCTTCATCATGCGCCTGTAGCACCACATTTCAAACGCTTCTACTCTTTTTCGATCCGCTTCCCCTATTGTCCAAGTTTCGCACCTGTATAATGCCGTACTCCATACATACGACTTTAAGAGTCTCTTCCTAGTCTCAATATTAACCGTTCTCGAACATAACAGTTGTTTCTTTCTGTTAAATGCAACTCGGCCCTGCGCTATTCTTTGTTTTATATCTTTAGTGCTCCTACCGTCTTGAGTTATTTTACTTCCTAAATAGCAGAAATCCGTGACCTCCTCTATCTTCTCATTTCCTATTTGTATGTCAACTTTAGTTCTATTTTCACATCCCCTACATACCAAAATTTTAGTTTTCTTTTTATTGACTTTCATGCCATAGCCCTGTGTCAAAACTGCTTCCATTTCATTCAAAGCCGCTCCTAATTCTTCTTTGCTAGATGCTAACACTGCTATATCATCCGCAAATCTGAGCATGTTAATAGTTTGACCCTGTACGTTAATCCCTGAGGCTGTTCTGTCCTTAACAATATTAATAGCATCTTCGATATATAAGTTGAAAACTAGAGGTGACAATGCACATCCCTGTCTCACTCCCTTCCGGATATCTACTTCCCTTCGTTCCTGCTCACATTCTATAACTGCCTTTTGCTCTTCGTAGAGATTATGTATTGTATTTTAATTGAAAATTTAAATTCAGGCCTAAACCTACCATAAAATTAAATTCCTGGTGAACAAACTGCACCTTTCTTTATTACTGTTAGAATACGAAGGCGTACTGGGGCCACGGTAATTATTTTTTTCATTTATGTCAACCGTTGAGTAATTAATTCAACGGTCGACTTATTATCTCAACGGTAGACTTAATATTTCAACGGCCGACTTATTAACACGACGGTATACTTAATAACTCAACGGTCGGCTTATTATCTCAAAGGTAGACTTAATATCTCAACGGTCGACTTAATATCTCAACGGTCGACTTAATATCACGACGGTCGACTTAATATCTCGACGGTCGACTTATTAACACGACGGTAGACTTAATAACTCAACGGTCGACTTAATATTTCAACGGTCGACTTAATATCTCGACGGTCGACTTAATATCTCGACGGTCGACTTAATACCTCGACGATCGACTTATTAACACGACGGTAGGCTTAATAAGTCAACGGTCGACTTATTAACTAAACGGTCGTCTTATTATCTCAACGGTAGACTTAATATCTCAACGGTCGGCTTATTAATACAACGTTCGAGTTACTATCTCAGCCGTCGACTTATTATCTGGACCGTATTATCTGGATGCTGAAAGTGAGACTATCTCACTGCTAGGGATGGGCAGAATCCTAGATAAGGAAGGATAGGCAGAATCGAATACTTTAATGAATCGAGAACTTCGTATTCGAGAACTTTTGAGAATCGAGACCTTTTCCGAGACCCGAGAACAACACAAAAATATTGTACCTCATACGGAAGCTGCGCGAAACTCGGAATCTTATTCTGTCTTGGTCTCGATACTGCACCATTGGAGCACTTTCAAAGCGGCGGCGTTCGCCAAATTCAATCGGCATGCGAAAGCATCTTTTTAATTTTGCATGTTTTGACGTGTATGGAAAACCGCAGACCAACTGGTTTCGTCCTTCTGGGACTCCTCAGTACGGTGCTCCCCCTACACACTCAAACCATGCAATTTAATCTTTGAGTAATTATCTAGTATTAATTAGTGGTACTGGACCGTTCGAACAACTACTCCTCGGGCAATTATAGAACTAAATCCAGATTTTTGTACTACGAGACGTTTCAGTCTGCTACCCCAACTAAGGTGGCTTTGAAACAATCCTAATTTGTCTCCGTGTACGTCCGTTCTTTTAAGCAGGTCTTTGTTCAAATATTGCACGTTTTGAATGTGTATGGAAAACCGCAGACCAACTGGTTTCGTCCTTCTGGGACTCATCAGTACGGTGCTCCCCCCTACAGTTGGTCTGCGGTTTTCCATACACATTCAAAACATGCAATATTTGAACAAGGACCTGATTAAAAGCACGTACGTAGGTACATGGAGACAAATTAGGATTGTTTCAAAGCCACCTTAGGTGGGGTAGCAGTCTGAAACGTCTCGTAGTACCAAAAATCTGGATTTAATTCTATAATTCAATGCCTGGCGGGGTATTTGCCCGAGGAGTAGTTGTTCGAACGGTTCAGTACCACTAGATAATTACTCAAAGTAGTTGTCACTTGCTGATATCTGTCCAGAGCGCGGCAGCATATATAGCAAGATTAAATTGCATGGTTTGAGTGTGTAGGGGGAGCACCGTACTGATGAGTCCCAGAAGGACGAAACCAGTTGGTCTGCGGTTTTCCATACACATTTAAAACATGCAATATTTGAACAAGGACCTGATTAAAAGCACGTACGTACATGGAGACAAATTAGGATTGTTTCAAAGCCACCTTAGGTGGGGTAGCAGTCTGAAACGTCTCGTAGTACAAACAATCTGGATTTAGTTCTATAATTCAATGCCTGGCGGGGTATTTGCCCGAGGAGTAGTTGTTCGAACGGTCCAGTACCGCTAGATAATTACTCAAAGTAGTTGTCACTTGCTGATATCTGTCCAGAGCGCGGCAGCATATATAGCAAGATTAAATTGCATGGTTTGAGTGTGTAGGGGAAGCACCGTACTGATGAGTCCCAGAAGGACGAAACCTGTTGGTCTGCGGTTTTCCATACACAATCAAAACATGCAATATTTGAACAAATAACAGATGTAGGCTATAAAAAATTAAGAAGATACTGTCTCATGCCGATTGAATTTGGCGAACGCCGCCGCTTTGAAAGTGCTCCAATGCTGCAGTATCGAGACCAAGACAGAATCAGATTCCGAGGTTCGCGCAGCTTCCGTATGAGGTACAATATTTTTGTGTTGTTCTCGGGTCTCGGGAAAGGTCTCGATTCTCAAAAGTTCTCGGATACGAAGTTCTCGATTCATTAAAGTATTCGATTCTGCCTATCCTTCCTTATCTAGGATTCTGCCCATCCCTAGCAGTGAGGTAGGCTCACTTTCCTGTTACCGTCCGCATCCAGATAATACGGTCCAGATAATAAGTCGACGGCTGAGATAGTAACTCGACCGTTGTATTAATAAGCCGACCGTTGAGATATTAAGTCTACCGTTGAGATAATAAGACGACCGTCGTGTTAATAAGTCGACCGTCCAGATATTAAGTCGACCGTCGAGATATTAAGTCGGCCGTCGAGATATTAAGTCGACCGTCGAGAGATTAAGTCGAACGTTGAGATATTAAGTCGACCGTTGAGATATTAAGTTGACCGTCGTGTTAATAAGTCGACCGTCGAGATATTAAGTCGAGCGTAGAGATATTAAGTCGACCGTTGAGATATTAAGTCTACCGTTGAGATAATAAGTCGACCGTTGAATTAATTACTCAACGGTTGACATAAATGAAAAAAATAATTATCGTGGCCCCAGTACGCCTTCGTACACGTGGCTATAAAATTTTCTGTGAACTTATAATTACATTATTTTACGTTTTGCATTCTTTTTCGTGTAATTACGGTCGTTCAGCTGAAGTTTACCGTATTATTTGACAGATTACGGCCCCAGATCACGGAAGTCTGGATGTTGAACCTTTAATTTGTGGTGAACGTGTTTCATCGGAAAAAAGTAAAAAAAAAAGCCTAAGGTTAAATGTCTGTGTGACAATGGGTGATCGGAAGTGATGAATGTAAAAAAAATTATTGTAGAAATTACCATCAATATAAGTTCCAGATGAAGTGTACATTAATAGCGAAAGGCTTCTGTAGTATAGCCGATGGTACAGTAAGGAAACCAGAAGTTCCTGTTGGAGACGATGAAGCGCAGAAAAAAAATAGAAAAGTGGGTAAAATATGATGGGTATGTTATGTTCCTGTTGACGTCAGCAATGGAATTAATTTGGATGACGCTAATTGGGAAATGTTTATCGTCTAAAGATATTTTTGATCAACTAAATTCTATTTACGAACAAAAATCTGAAACAAACGAAAAGATAATTGAGAGATTCCATCATTATAGCATGGATCCTAATGATACAATAGCTCAGCATATAACGAAGGTGAAAAATCTGGTCAGGCAAATAAAGGAAGTTGGAGAATCGTCAGTGACTCAGCTGTGATGACCCAAAATTCTTAGTGGATTACCTACAAAATACAGAAATTTTAGACAAGCTTGGCTGCCATTTGATGAAGACAAACAGACAATAACAAACCCAACAGCACGTTTTCAAGACGAGAAGGCCAACTTATCATCTGCAGAAGACTCAAAAAAGGCTATAGCAGTAGTGCCATCGAATTCTAAGAAAACCGGCAGTAGCTTCAACACAAAAGAAAGGTACAGAGTAAATGTAATATGTAATATGTTACAACTGTAGAGGTCGTGGTCACTTTGCTCGGGATTATCGGAAACCGAAGAAAAATCAAATGAGAAGTAAAGATGGACATGTCTAAGTTAAGTATACAGGGTGTCTCTACTTAAGCTTACGTTAGGAATATCTCATGTGTTCCAGCAAACATTTTGTTTTGAAAGTTTGAATGCATACCTTACAAAAGACTTACAAAAGATGGCGGATTTAAAAAAAAATGTTTGTGATTGCATTTTGGTGTTCCTTGTTGAATTTGAAGGCCACTTTGTTAACCGTACATTGGGTCTAACTCCCACCGTTTTGGCGTTATTTGACGTTAAAGAACATAATTTTTCAGATTTTATCAATTATAACTTGGAAACGCTACGAGATATTGAAAAATGACTTGCACGTCCCTATCATAGTTTTTAATCTATGTATCTAATGGGACTGGAAAATACTGCTACATGATTGGTTAAAAAATTAAGAAAATGATCAGTCAGGAGGCAGTATTAATGAAGCGTTTCCAGACCCATGTTTTTTCTTATCATTTTTCTTACTTTGACGCTAGGAATATTTTTTCCGATCATTAAAGAAACACCCTGCATATACAGTGTGTCCACTTATTAGGGGTTTCCTCCCTCATAGCTTTATTAGGCTTTGTACTAAAAAATGTTCTTAATAAATGTAGTTAATATTATCTTCAATTACTCTTTGGTAGAAGTTCATGATGAAATAAATAATATTATTATTTATTTCATCGTTCTTAATAAAGTTTTATTCTTTCTGAATTGGCTATAATTTAAAATTATTTGCACTTATACAGGCTGCCCAGTTCTTCTGCACACCGCCTAACTTCATTTTCTTAAACGGAACACCCTGTATTTGACTGCATTTTTGGAATTCCTTGTTGAATTTAAGGGCCACTTTGTTAACCGTACATCGGGTCTAACTCCCACCTTTTCGGCATTATTTGCCGTTAAATATCATCATTTTTGAAATTTTATAAATTATAAGTTGGAAACGGTAAGAGATATACTTACATGTCCCGTATCCTAGTTTTTAATTCTCTATGTAATGGGGCTGGAAAATACTGGTCCTGATTGCTAATTTTTGTCATTTTTTGACCAATCGGGAAGCAGAATTTTCCTGCCTCATTAGATGGAGGATTAAAAACTAGGATAGAGACATGTACCTAGGTCATTTTTCAATATCTCGCACCGTTTCAAAGTTATAATTGTTAAAACTTGAAAATGACTATTTTTAACATCAAGAAAAGCCGAAACGCTAGGAGTTAGACCCAGTGAATGGTTAACAAAGCTGCCTTAAATTCAGCACAGACTTCCAAAATGCAATCAAATACAGGGCGTTCAAATCACAAATCGGTGGACTAGGTTTATCCGTGCATTCTTGGAACATGCAATATTTAGTTAAACATAACCTGCTGATAAGCCAGTAAGTACGTAGAGGCACGTTATGAATATTTCAATGCTAGCTTAGTTGGGGTAGCATTCTATGACGTCTCGTAGTACACAAAATCCGGAGTTAGTTTTATAATCATTCAGTGCCTAGCGGTGTACTTGTCCGAGGATAAGTTGTTCGAACTGTCCAGTATCACTCATATGTGAAATTACAGCAATTTACTCAAAATCACAAGAGCCGCCATTTTGAATGGAATCTATAGAATGGTTTCATACTTGGCTAAATTAAGAATTGAACGACCTTTAAAATTATTTGCAACATACCCCCCCCCCCGCTTCTTCGTTAAAACAATTATGAAATTTGATGACCAGCTGACATCTTCGATTTAAACTAAGTGGTCACTCGCCAATTTTAACAGCAATTATCTCATGATTCCGAAATGGTAGGCAGATCTGGTTTTCACCAGTCAATTTATTTTGTTCTAAAGTTTTCTATATGCCATGTTCCAAATGTCTCCCTATTTATGCAAAACAATTGCCCTTTTCGATTTCAAAAATCGGTGTTTTTTTTTAATGGAACAACCTGTAGGTATATTTTTAAACCATCAAAAAGCTAAGTTCATCTATTTTCCAAAAATGTACAATTTGCTGCATGTTAAATAAAAGTGGGAGAGTTATTTAATTTTAAAAGTAGAATGAACTCATAAAAATTACCTCACGTATCAGATAAAAATTCATATGTTTAGATGAAAATGGGCAACATATTCCACATTTAGGTACTTTAAAATTGCAGCTATTTATTGAATTCTTAGCTGTTATTATTTGTAATGTTTTTCATTTGTTGATTAATTAAAAAAGTTTATTTTTCACGTCTGTCTTTAATTCATTTAAAATGAAGTAACCTATTTTTTATTTAATATGAAGCAACCTTTACATTTTTGGAAAGTAGAAGAATAATTCAAACTTGTCATTCTTTAATCATAGTTTGAAAAATTATATTTTTCGAAATTCCAGAGAAAGCGAAAGTTTCGCGAAAAAACAACACACGGGGCACTCTCGCACTGTTGTCAAGTTTCGGATGTCAGAAAGCGCGCCAAGTGAAACAAAAATGTCTACGTATCAAAGACATTCTATACTAATAGACACCAAGATCCCATGTATTCGGCATACGTACCTTATTTCCAACATAAAAGACGTGCCTTTTTCTCTCCCACTTTTTCTACCTAATTTTGCCGTGTTAACGTCATCTCTCTTTGGGCAAAAAGTCAAAATTATTTTTTTGGCGTAGCGCGCTAATTAAATTGCATGACATTTAAACGTCAAATCGCCTTGTCATTTGAATTTTTATTTTTCGTACGGGAGAAGAAATTTTTATTACTGTCTACTGTTTATTGTTCTGTTTGTTGTTAAGTGTTTCTATTTTGTGTTTTTCTGAACTGGTACCTAGTTTAAGAAATGGTTTCATATTGTTGTGTTTGTGGAGCCAACTCGAAAGATGGTACCCTCTCATTTCACAAGTAAGTTTCTTCAACACATACCAAAATGTACTAAAATACGGCGATTGTCACATATAAGTAACATCGATTCTGACATGAAGCACCCAAAATACATTTCATTTTAGACTTACTTACTTACTTACTCGCTTAATAATTTACTTCAGCAGCTTCCTACTTATTTTAAAATACCTACGCTACATATTAATTTCTAAGACCATTTTCAACATGCCTACAACTCGATGCTTACTCTCCTAAAAGATTTAATTTTCTCGTATCTAATTTGACAACTAGCACTGACAACTCGGAAACTTGTGAAATGAAGGTTACCCAGTGAATGTCATATTTGACTTTTTGCCTTAAGAAAGATGCAAAATCAATTTTTGCGTGCTCCAAACGAAAACAGAGAATATTTTCTTGTCGCACGCATGTTTTCAGCTATATTAAATTGCATCTTGGTATCTATAGAAATAGAATATCTTTGCTACGTATAATACACGGATGTCGCACGAACTGGAACGTAGAATTTTGCAATATACAACACCAGCTCTCCTGCGCTCCCTCTATGCAATATACGTTGGAACTTAAATATACATGTCCAACTTAAAACACTGCATTTTGACATCCACCTAGAATTTATTCTAGACCCTCCCGCCCCTCCTACAAGGCGATTTAACATAGAAAACGTTGTGACATCCGATTTTGGATGTCACAACGTCAATGGATGTCAAAGAGTTAGCAAAATTTTTACGCCTGGATGTCACAACGACTGGTGGATGAAAGTATAGGTATATTAACATATATATAGGTATATTAATAGGTATATTAACAAATTGAAAAATCAACTTTCAGTTTGTTCGAGATATCTCAGAACTATATTAAAAAATCGTATTGACGAGCATTAAAAATGTCATCTTCATTCCCATTCAAACGCTGTCCTGTCGTTTATAATAATTGAGCTACTAGGGATAGCGGACCAATAAAAATAATAAAAACCCTGTATAAACGTCGCCCGTGCTCAAATTTAAATACATATTTAATTTTTGCTTTGGAACCTCAAGTTTTCTGTCCTATTTTATTTGTGTTGCCATTAAAGTCCTTTTAGTTCTGTTAACATTCTTTTATTTCTCCGAGAAAGAAATTTTCCGACTCCGGTAATAAAATAATCCAGGAAGAAAGTCAAATACGCACGTGTTCTATTCAAACTAAAGTGCTACACCTGCATCATACAAGTCAAAAGCGGCCGCCGACGCTGACAGCCGACAAAGAGTAGCGGGACTACACCGCAGCCGGGCGACTTGTTATTGCCGGTTCTTGAATATGCTAAATATATAAATTTTTCTATGCAGCTGCCATCTGTTAACACCATTTCAAATTATTATTCCGCGCAACGATTATCGCTATCTCATGAGCCGTCTGGTAGTTAAATTCGTCTGTGGTATAATACATAATACATAAACAAGAAGAGTAATGAGTAACGCAGCAACATACTCACACCGTGAAGATTTTCCAGATTTGCAACTGCACATCTGAACCCTCCAGAAAAAAAGAAACGTCTAGTTCATGTGAATTGTGAAATAATACCGCAGAACACTCGTTTTTAAACACAAAGCATAAATAACACACAGAACACTGTTTCAGTTTCTAACTTCTAATGCCGCATAAAATTATATCATTGGCATTTAAAACTGCTTGCTCGTCTCTTATGCAACGAAAAATAGAGCTTACCTCCAAATAATTGAACAAATAAGCAATTCTTAACACGAAATCCATTTTGGGAAGTAGATTGTAGCAAGTAAATTATGACAAGAAAAGTAAGTTGTTTACATAACATACTTCTCTTCGCCGCCATTACAGCCGCGATTACAGCGCCTCTATAGTTCATTTTTTTTCCCTATACACTCATGACAACTGCTATTTGATTGTCAAATCAAATGGAAACAATCACATACAAACAAATGTATAGAAATAGAAAACAGGAAATTTCTCAATAAACTCATGCAAAAATGCGTGATCCCGATGGTTTTGTTAGGCATTTAAGCAGAGTTAAAGATCGAGAGAAAATAAATATCTACGTGAGTATTTATACAGATACAAAATACGCCAGTGGCGTTCTTAAATAAGTTCATTATTGGACGGAAAATGATGTGATACCGAGATCCCTGTATTGCGCCCGAAGGGTGCACACAAACATAGTCATGACTAACCGAGTAGTATCCCTCAGCGCACCGAAATATTTTAACATTTTTGTATTTTAAAATATTTTGCATATTTAAATTTTCACATAGACTACCACAAAGTAAATAGTGATTGTGTTATAAACTTAAATTTTGCAAATATTTTTCTTCAAGTTCATTATTGGACGAAAAATGTTGTGATACGGAGATTCCTGTGTTGCGCCCGAAGGGTGCACACAACCTAGTCATGACCAACCGTCAGCGAGTTGAAATATTTTAACATTTTCGTATTTTAAGAAATTTTGCAAAAATGTGTGTTTGAACAACTACTCCTCGAGCAAACACCCCGCCAGGCATTGAATTATAGAACTAAATCCTGATTTTTTCTGCTACGAGACGTCACCTAAGGTGGCTTCGAAGCAATCATAATGGGTCTCCATATACGTACGTGCTTTCAAGCAGGTCTTTGTCTAAATATTGCATGTTTTGAATGTGTAGCACGTATACATGGAGACACATTATGATTGGTTCAAAGCCACCTTAGGTGGGGTAGCATTCTGTGACGTCTCGTAGTACAAAAAAATCTGGATTTAGTTCTACAATTCAATGCCTGGCGGGGTATTTGCTCGAGAAATAGTTGTTTGAACGGTCCAGTACCACTGATTACTCCCAGATAATTACTCGAAGTAATTGTCACTTGCTGATATCTGTCCAGAGCACGGCAGCATATATAACAAGTTAAATTGCATGGTTTGAGTGTGTAGGGGGAAGCACCGTACTGATGAGTCCCAGAAGGACGAAACCAGTTGGTCTGCGGTTTTCCATACACATTCAAAACATGCAATATTTAACCAAAGCAATTACTGTTGGCAACAAACGACGACATTTGAATATTTTGTTCCATCATAGTATCTTTCATAATTCTGGAACTGCAATTTTGCGATTGGCCCAATTCCGCGAGGAGCAATTCTCTAATGTTTGGCGGGGTATTTTCCAGAGCAGTATTTGTTTGAACAAGTCTATAAGTCGGTATATTGCCAATGTATGTCTAGGTGGCGTGAGTTTGTCTCTCGCTTATACTTGACTCAGGCAGCCATTTATAGGTAGAGAGCTTGGCGTGGCCTATCTGTGCATAGCGGCGCAGTACTGATGGGTCCCGATAAGACGAAGTCATTGGGCTGCAGTTGCTGCGTACATTTGTGAGAGAATAGCAAGTAGTGTTAAAATCTTAAAATTATTCCAACGCAACATCGTTCCACTTATTTTGAGAAAAATTCGGTTGGTGTGAGGGTTAGCTTTCAAAAGTTTTTGTTTGCAACAGGCAAGGGAGAGGAGAGCATATGTTAAATATTCGCGTTGGTGGGGGTTTCAAAAGTTTTTTCTTGCAACAAGCAATGTGAATCAGCATAAATGTTTTAATATTTTTGAAAACGGTCAACTTGCCCCCTCCATCACTAAAAGGCGCATAACATAAGAATAGGGGCGCATAAAAGTACATGTGGGGCGCATTATTTTGTATAGTAAAACTTGAAAAAAGTTGAGGTGGGGGCCAAGTTGACGCTCCCGTACCTACGTATTAACACAAATAATAGAACTGCATCCAAAAGCCTAAAAAATATTTTGACATATGCATGTCACGTGACCACTGGTTTGGCGGTAAAATCGACAAAATTGAAATAAGTTGCGAGAACAGTGCTTAATATTGAAATATGAATGAATGAAATATTGAAATATTGTATCTTATTAGGAGAAATTAAATTCCAATGCCACAGGCAAAATTTGAAGACAAAGTCTTGAAAAATTCAAAACGCCCATTTCTTGTAATATCCCCACCAAAAAATATCATTGTTTCATTTTTTTTCTATAAGTAGCATCGATAAAGTAAAAGTCATCATAACAAACCCTAAATGAGGAACTAATTTCCTTGAAGCCAATATGGGAGAACTAGATTAAAAATATGCAGTCTGCTCAGGTAGTTGACTATCGATTTACCGCCAAACCAGTGGTCATGTTGTAGGTTTTTGGCGATGCCTGAACGATTTCCAAAATCTTAACCTAATAAAAATTTTTCCTTTATGTTGCAAATTTTATGGCACACTCTGTATATTTTGGGCACAAAGTCCGAAAGAAAATTATTGCCATAGCCCCAAATGTCGCAATCTAGTTGTTTTTCAAAGGTCCGGCTCTGTATGGACTGGGCAGGTTTACTTAGGTCAGATCTCACAAGTCTGTTTGAATAATTTTAGACAGTCTCTCGTTCAAACAGTATCTTTTACCTTATTGCTCAGAACGCTCTCTAGCTTTTATCAAAAACAGTTTACTCATTTGATCTTACCTACCCAGACCTGACCAGACCTAACAGCACCTAACTGGACTATTAAGAAAACAGGATGTGAAGTTTCGGGCTTTGGTCGTTTTCGGACTTTGCAACCAACATATTATATAAGTACAAATAGAATATCAATCATTACGCACCTTTAAAAATTTAATTCCTTTTACACACTTAACAATACAAAAATTAAACATGCGCAGGAGTATCACGCAATCTGTTGAGTAACGGATTTTTAGTAAACCAATGCTTATTCCGAGAGATGGCGTATGGATAGATAAGGTTGCGCGCAAAGTGTGCGCATGATATCAACAAGTCAGACCTTCTACAAAATTTTTGTGTGTTTGCAAACGGTTAGAAACTGCACCTAAAAGAAAGTCAAACAAAAGTAGCTTACATTACTTATACAATAAGGACGCTTAAATCATAAGGACGTGTTGGCATATGTTGTAAATTGATATTTACAACTTCACATTTGCGAGAAACCCCTTAACTCACAAATTCTAATTTGTGAGTTAAAAATTGTTACGAAATGGTAACTATATATTGGTAGAGAAAATGCTCGAAAATTTCGAGGCTCTCCAGTTCATTTCTGAAATAAATCTTCAACGATAGAGTTACAAATTCTAGTTTATGGGTTACAAATTATTACAAGTTAGTTACTAAAAATATTGGCAAAGAAACAAATCGGAAACTCCAAACTTGCGGGGCTCCCGAGAAGTTGGCCGCCAAAAATATTTTTTTAAATAACTCTTCAACGATAGAGTTACAAATTCTAGTTTATGGGTTACAAATTATTACAAATTAGTTACTAAATATTGGCAAAGAAACAAATCGGGAACTCGGGGGCTCCCGAGAAGTTGGCCGCCAAAAATATTTTTTTAAATAACTCTTCAACGATAGAGTTACAAATTCTAGTTTATGGGTTACAAATTATTACAAATTAGTTACTAAATATCAGCAAAGAAACAAATTGGAAACTCCAAACTTGCGGGGCTCCCGAGAAGTTGGCCCCTAAAAGTAGTTTTTTAAATAACTCTTCAACGATAGAGTTACAAATTCTAGTTTATGGGTTACAAATTATTACAAATTAGTTACTAAATTTTGGCAAAGAAAAAATCGGAAACTCCAAACTTGCGGGGCTCCCGAGAAGTTGGCCCCTAAAAGTAGTTTTTTAAATAACTCTTCAACGATAGAGTTACAAATTCTAGTTTATGGGTTACAAATTATTACAAATTAGTTACTAAATTTTGGCAAAGAAAAAAATCGGAAACTCCAAACTTGCGGGGCTCCCGAGAAGTTGACCCCTAAAAGTAGTTTTTTAAATAACTCCTTAACGGGAGAGTTACAAATTGTAGTTTGTGGGTTACAAATTATTACAAATTAGTCACTAATTATTCAGACCAAAATCTATTAGAAAATCGAAAATAACGCGGCTAACTTCACGGACCCGCTGGTACCTGTACTCCCAGATGATACTGGCCGCTCAACATGTACACGTACTTGAACGATCGCTCCTGACTTCGTCGTGTGATCGATTGATATCCACTGTTATACCCTGTCTCGTACGTACCGGATTACGGATTATTACGGATTATTACGGATTATTACTGCTATCGCGCAGCTATCGGTAATTAAGTATTATACAGCTTAAGAGTCCGGCAAAGCAGATCAAAAGTTACACCTGCGGGGCATCGGGTCGGTGAGGAATCCGTTAGAAATCGGAGCAAACTATCGGCTGTGTTGCAACACCGTCGCGCTAAACACGTTTATGGACACAGGAACAACGTCCATTCAAAGCCCGCGCGTTCGGTACCTAGTAAATGAGACAACAGCGCTCTGAGTTTACGCTCAGTCGCTACGAGGCGGCAGCACATACCAAGCCATATTTTGCGTTTGCAGCGCTCTCGCTCTACCATGATTACACCTTTATCCTAGTAAATTTAGCAACACGAAAGCCTGATTATGGTAGAAGAAGGTATACTTTATGTCGCCATTGAAACAATTTTTCTAAAACTGTAAATCTCTTGGCGCTATGCACGATTGAAGTTGGTCAATTTCATGAGTGAACTGACACTTTCTAAGATAAAATTTTTAAATTTTCTTTCAATGGAAACATAAAATAAAGTGTCGTTTATAAACTGTCAAAAATTCAACACTTCAATTCTCACCGTTTAGAAATGAGCATAGCACTACGAAGTCAGTTTTCGGGTTCATTTTAAATGGGTTTGCCGGACTCTTAATGAGCGAGTATCAGATCTTTACTAAGTACTTCCAGTAATCGGTGTACTCCCGGTAATCGGAGACGCCTGCTGGTGAAGATTAGACTGAAGAATCGCAATTATCAGGTGTGGCTGGCTGTAGCCTGTAATAGGTCATGTTGGCGGTGGTAGGTCTTCTCCGGGAATCGGCTAACGAAAACACTGGCAGGATGACACGTCGGTGCTACCACGTATCCTCCGTAAACCCAAAAATAAATCAGTTTAGATCATATTAAGCGCCACTAACGAACAATCAAGATACCGCAAGAACCGCATTTATTTTCCAGTATAACTGTTATATTGTACATATCCCATCAATATGCACTAAATTGCAAATAGTTAAATAATAGTTTATTTAATTTGTTTATTGTCGTTTAGAAATATATAGATAGAACCCTCCCTTCGACTGAAAGCTAAGGGTTTATCGACGAATACATCTCCCTTCGGCTAGATCAGGTGCAACGAAAGAAATCGTTCATAAGAGAACGTCCTGGCCCGCATAAGTAAACAGCGCATCCCCGAACGTGGTATCGGGGGATATACCTGCATATTTAGGTGCCTAATCAAGGGGCACCGCTAATCAAAGGGAAACTTCAATTAGTTCACCAAAGAGAGCACAGATGAAAAATTTTTATGTAAGAATTACATATTATAATTATATTTTCATTAATAAAATGTCAATGGAGTAAAACTGTACTAATTATAATGCAATTATTGTGGTGCAATCATAATGGATACGTTAGACAAAATATTTTTTCCCGGCGATTTAGGTAAGTTATAGTTATACTTGGGTTACAGGGGTTATACGATGAATCAGTACTTCAGTATTCAGTTACTTTCCTTTGTTTGTGGTAGTCCGCAGGAAGTCGACTTTGACACGAGTTTACGGGGTACGGGTGACCAGTCCATCGTTTTCTTAGGTATTACGATAGAAAATAAGTAATATGAAATACACCGAAAGGGAAAGTTAAATAGAGTTTTCACAGGATGCTGAAAGAAATCGCAGTCTACTCAACTGGTGTATGTTTTGTTGCATAACCAAGCTTTAGGAATGCATGTTGGGTTGCCTAGTTCGTTTCGTTAAATAGATTGCCAAAAGCAAAGAAAGGGTTAGGTTCTTAGACACTGATGACTTCACTTGAAGATTTTCTCCTAATAAAGACAAGTGGATTTTGCCCAAGAGGTTTTCCCAAAATATAAGGGAAATACAAAAGGTTCGAGCGATGAGATCTCATAGAGTAGGACTTGTTCTAGTCGTTTTATAATTTAATTATTCTCTGCTATTCGTTGGTAAAAATGAAGACATTCAAGTATTAAGTTAGCTGATTTTAGTCTTTGTTATTGTAATTCTCATTATTAGGAAATCCAGTAATTATACTTTAGAATCTGTATTTTATGTCAATAGGTTACTTGTTACTTTCGGGACAGACTGTATACTAAGAAAGTTGCGTTCTTTGGAATGTAGACTAACATAAACAAAAGTAGATTCAGGAGGGCAGACTCCAGACGGCTGGGTAGGTACACGCGGGGAAAAGTGAGTTAGGCAAGAGGGAGAAGGTGCTTAGCGTTCGAAAGAAGTAGTCGCGTCTATCAGCTAGTTTCCACCAATACAATAAAATAATTATAGATTCAATTTTAAGATAAATATTAGTTCAAAGTGATTACATCAGGTATGTCTGAATACAATTTTATTCTTTTGTATATTAATGTAACTGCATATTATAATACAAAGTGTACTTAAAACGTCGTGAATTCCAAACTGGCCAAATGGTCGTACTTTTACTGACTCCAAATCACTCAGCTCAACAAATGCAGAATTATAAATTATTCTATATTTAACACAAGGCGATAACCGTTAAGGAGAACGCCTATCAAACGAAGGCGATAACCGTTTAGGAGAACGTCCATAAACAATAAAGAACAAAACACTAATAGCAGCTGCTTGATTGTTGTCAGTAATAAATTATAATACATTCATTTTGCATTTCGATATAGAATAATGAACACTTTTTATTTATGATGACTGCAGATGGTAATGAATCTGATTTTGTACCAAAATTCTTAACGATAGTTGAATAATACTTCCATATGAATAAAAAATCTTGATGTCTTAACTTTATTTGTGTTTATTGTTAACACCCTCGCTTGTGATTATTTCTTATCAAAGTAATGGGGTCTGTAATGGCAAAGGTAATACACAACGTAGGTAATAGACGATCACGTATGTAGCCACTTCGACAGGCATTTAGATAAATTTTAATTAGGTTAATTAAGCAGCGCTGAGCAGGCAGATAGACAGGTGAGCAGAAAGCTGCAAGGGTGGGATAGGGTCCGGTACAATGCCTATGCAGATCCATTCAACAAACGGGGAAGCAACAAACCCCCTGCTCTTCTCTTAGCAGGTTCTACATAGAAAAAAGAAAGAATACGATCATTTTTCAATTTTATAATTATAGTGCATTTATTGTTCTTTGTGTACTCATTGATTTGAAACTTTTGCCATATTTACCATTCCTTTATATTATTAGTTTACTGGTTAAAATAAAGGTTTTTCACAGAATAACTCGCTAACACAAAATTACAGTTTGAAATAGAATGTAATTTACGATGAGTCACTCGCCCAGTCATTAACATGCGGAATTATGAATAATTTCAAATATTTGGGTATTAAGAGTTATATTATTTTATAAATATAGTGCGACATCTGTATTTGTTTTCGTTAAACACTGAATTGTACTCAAGTTTCACTGTATTATGGGAAATTCTCTTTCCGCTATTGATTTTCCTTGATTGTGCAGTATCTTCTCCTAAGCAATAGATGGCGCCAGCGAGTTCAAAATTAAACATTTCTAAGCGAATTCAATTTCAGCAATTACCAACAGGCGAATCACAATTACTGACATTTGCAAAAATGTTTACGTAATTTTCAAATACTGGCGGAAGAATATTTGCCTACGGACTCATAAAAGAGTGTTTTTATGTGCAAAAGCCTTATTTATATTGTTATAACAATATAAAAAAGCTAGGTTCCCAGACTATACGATATTTTTGTCAACTCAACGTTTGGGAATCTCTAACAATAAATGAACAAGCAATAAATTATCCAGAACGCAAGTTTTCTCGCATTTGATACAATTCGCGAGTGAACTGCTTGAATAGGTAGGTACCTACCTATGTATACTTAATACTTAACTGAATTTGAGCCATGCAATATTTAATTTGACATAAACTGCCTGTAAGCACGTAAGTACATCGAAATACGTTAAGGGCAAGGACGTAGCGATGTCAGTTTTCCTCGGGTGACATTCTGTGACGTCTCCTAGTACCAAAACTCTTGATTTAATTCAATAATTATTTTAACGCCTGTCGAGGTTCTTGCATGAAGAGTAGTTGTACGAACTGCAGCAACAGGAACTTTTAGTTTTTTGGATGGCTCAAGTACATTGTAGAAAGCTATAAGTATAAATTAAAATGAGTGATTCTGGACCGTTCGAACAACAACTTCTCGAGAAAACGCCCCGCCAGACATTGAATTATAGAAAGAATTAAGATTTAATTGTACTATGAGATATCGTATATGATCGAGGTATGTTAGCATATAAGCAAGTTAGTTGCACATACAATGAATGTAGAAAGCACTGCACTGACGAGTCCCACAAGGACGAAACCAATAGTCTGTAGTTTTCTGTAATCATTTTGAACGCAACATATTTAATATAAATTAAAATTTGCCGATTTATCCATATTTACAATATTTATTTGTATTTTACATATTTGCAATATTTACGAAGTCAAAATAAAATTAAATCGGCTTTGTGGTGTCCGAAAAATTATGCAATACGACTTGTGCCAATTTCGCCACCAGTCTCCAGCATGAAAAGCGACTTTCCCAAAATTACTTAAGAAATTTGCATTCAATGATCAAAGGTGCCGCATTGAGTGATGCTGCTAAGTTTCTTTATTAATAACTAATATTTTCGTGGGGTAGCGTGGAGTATGGCGTCTCTTGTAATAGTGCCATGACAAATGTCTGGTGGGTCTCCAGTTTTAAAGACGGTTATGTCCAGAAAAGGAGAAGATCGTCTAAAATAACACCTAAACTCATTATCCTGTTTCATCACCAATTTAAGGAACTGTTCATAGAAATCTTTTTGACAGTTCTTCAATGACTTAAGTTTTAAGACTGAAGAAGAATAATCATAATAGTCAGAGAAACAACAATAATACTTACACATTGGAAAACACATTAACACATTATTATCTGATAATATTTATGTACAGAGTACAGGGAACAAGCATTTTATGGTATTGGCATTTATGCTTGATGTCAAACACCAATCTAAATCTCATTACAGATCCCGGATATGCAAGTCCAATCCAATTTATAAAAATCAAAACTAAAAACTTTTTCTTTCATTTCTTATCTGCACTGAGGAATGTTCTCGTCCTTTTTTAAATTTCAGCCAGTCCCAGCGTAGAAAAAGAGCAAACACGACACCAATTGAAGTTTAATATATTCCTCAAAATTACGATTCCATAAAGTAATCAAAAACCGACATCTGTATAATTTAAGAAATAATTCTTCAACATCGACAGAACTGTGCGCATTTTAAATTCCTAACCAAGTATGAACTTCCCCCAGTCAACTTTGAGGAAGTTATAAGAAAGCTTTATTACTTTTCCGCAGAAGAAATCGAGCTTTATCTAAAATGCAAACAAGCGTATTTTAAAATTTCGCTAAGAAATCTAGTGTTACGGATGACGACCAAGAAGCATAAATCTGAAATATACTTTTGCAGGGTTTCCTTGTACTAAGTAGGACCGAAGTGGATAGCATAAAGCCGTAAAAACAACTGGCTTATTATGTGCTTTCAAACCGCAGGTATTGTAATCTTGCTGATCCTGTCATTGAATTTTATCACTCGAAATGAAGTAAAATAAGAAAGCAACAAATTTGTTTACGACAATCTTTTAAAACTGCCGTAAACCTATTAATAGTTATTTATCTACTCCTATTAGATTATATATTAATTAATCAACTGTTTCTGAGCGATTAATAGTATCCATAAACAAACAGCGTGAGTTATAATAACTTACAAGTGAGTTATTACACCTTCGTTCCCGATTCTGCGAAATGGAACAGTCCATTATTGTTGAGGGGAGGCAGATAACTTGACATTTCTAAAAAAATTGACGTTTTCAAATACAGTTAAGTAATAATTGTGCTAAAAAAGATGAATTGCAATAGTGAAGATGAATTATTATGTAGGTACACCGCCAGAATTAGGGCAAGTAGCTAATGATACAATAGAAAGTAGGTACTTACTAACTTGTTTGGGTACGATAGAAGTATAAATTTTATTCCCAGTAGGTATCTGTCTTATTTTTTTGAGAATCATTAACGTACCCCAACCAGTTAGTAGTTCTACGACATATATGCAACAAACACAAAAAGAAGCAATAAAATTGCATAATTCAGTCCCACATTTATTCAGTCTGCTGGTTGTTCAAACTCTACAATTAATTTTATTAATAAACAAAATGAATAATTATTTAATTTCCATATCCTTGTAACTAATAAGATTTGTAAATAAATATTTATTGTTATAGTCGTAGATAAAGTATAGTATTCAACTCGCAGTAATGGTAATAACTCACGATGAATTACAGCACAAGCCGCAGGCGAGTGCTGTAAATTTCATCTGCGTGAGTTATTACCTACATTACCGCTCGTTGAATAATATACTATTACGGTATACGTGGGATACGAGCTTTATTAACGTACGCATGCGAAATTTGCCCAACGAGTGCTTAGAAACCCTCCTTAAGCAACTTGGCAGCCGGCTACTACTTTTACTTGGAATTTAATTCTTTCAATGCATGATGAAGTTAATTATTTTTGCCCGAAAACTATTGATTTTACAAAAACAGCAAAAGAGATACGAAAGTTTTTAAATGGATGAAGCTATCTAAGGCATATTTTTAAACAATCAAATTGTTGCACGTTAAAAATGTAAAAAGTTAAAAAGGAAAAAATTAAGAGGGGTTACGAGTTTCATCCACTTATAACAATATGGATAGGTCAAGAAAATATTCAAAAGTAGCCTTTTTAACATTAGAAACCTTCCACCAAATTTCATTTCCTTAACTTTTTCAGATTTTAGGAAAATAAGTAAAAACCCTAATTTCCACTTCCCACTTTGGAGGAGCGTAACTCCTAAGGGAGGGGCATTATGGGGTTTTGTTTATATCAAACACCCCCTTTAATTTTCAATAAGGAATCGCCTTTTAAATTTTTTCGCACTTATTCGGATACACCCTGTATACAGGGTGATTCATTAGGGGCGTGCCAAATTAAAATGGGTGCTAGAACTCCAAATAAGACGAAAAGTTTATATGAACATTATGTTCTAAAGTGACTAGACTAGACTAGACTAGAGTTCCTCTAGCACCCATCTTAATTTGGCACGCCCGATCTGAATCACTTTGTATAGCCAAGTTTATATTGTAGGTGTTTTATTGTGGTCAAGTTTATTATAGTAAAATTATAATTCATATAAAGCATAAGTATTACAACAACGGGTCTTACAGCTATAATTCTATCTCGATTCAACCTTGTGAATTTATTGATAAAAGTTTTGTAAGTCTAGAGTAAAATATTTTCCTTTGTGCTTAACTCATTGTTTTGTAAAAATGACACGTGCCAAGCCGATGCTGTCAGTCTCACTCTTCGTATCACAAGTCTTTTCTCGATGCGGGTTTCAGCTACAGGTTCCAGGCGCCCCTCCGAACACCTTACAACGTGTTATATATTCATATCTTCTATTCAGTGTTGGTCATTGAAAGTGTTGTCATAAATGTTTAGATTTAGAGCGAGCTAATGCGAAGTAAAAGATGTATTTTTTGTACCTAATTTACGCAGGTTAATTAAAAACGGTTTCTCTATTTCGGTATATTGATTTTTCAGATGCAAGTGCTAGTACCTACTTATTATAGAATTATTTTTTTCTGGTTTCGGCATTAATCTACAAAACATGTAGTTTTTGCCGTCTGATTTTGGAATAGCTTGCAAATATCATCAAACGTCTCGAAAGTTATGAATAAAACTCATAAAACTTTTTCTGTTTATTGAACACATTGATTTTTATTTTCATCTACTGCGGTTATTTTTATCCTCCCACCCGCACACTTTTAGAATGTTATCAGCAACTCTAAATTTAAAACAAGGCGCGCGTGGAGACCTGAGACCACTGAATAGAAGTTTGAAATTTAATTGATTCTCGGAAAAGTTTATTAGTTTCTCTTTTCTGAGTCTGAGTTTCACTTATTCTGAGTCTTCGAATTCCGATTTTGTTTTCATTTAACGATTTAGTTACCTTTCAAACAACTAGATCAGCTGTTCAACTACATAATATATTTTCCTTTCCTTAAAATATCATTTAATGTTTTCTTATTTCTTATTTTAGCTTTAATATTGTACCATACGTTTTAGCCGCCGCGCCGCGCCGTGTACGGGTTAGTGTATATTAGATACTTCTAAACCATATACTTTTATATCATATATGTACATACAATAAATACTATTTCTGAATTACAATTGTTAGTAATTAGATCTGTCACAAAATTAAGAAAGGAATTCTTTGACACTTTGAAATAGCACTCCTTACTTCTAATTTCGAAAGAAAAATGTCATCAATATCATAGTGGACACCATGTAAATACCACTGAACCGACATAAATACCATATTGACTTAAAGGTTACTTGACAGTCGGTGGAAGAGCTTTGCGAAAGCGAGTCTCGGTTTTCGGTCTATCCCTTGGCGTTGACAGTGATTTTCAATGGAGAGAATCTTCATAAGAGTCTCGGCTGAACACCTGGTCTTAAAGAGACTGAACATCTTTGATAGGGTGCAGAGTCTGATAAGCACGCTTATGGTTTGCTAGGAATACATAGATTTGACCGGTTGCTTTCCGGAATTTGACTTTATGGTATCCTCTCGGGGTAAATTGATGAGCTGCTATTGTGTGAACTTGTTCTGCGTCTCGTGTCCAAAGACATTAAAATCATGAATTTGCTCTGTTTTCGGTCCGTGCGTTGTCAAAACTAAAGTACACCCATTATGTCGATCCTCCTTCTGCTTGTCTTGCGCAGTGAAACTTTTAATCTTAATGTTATAGTTTCTACAAACTCCGAGCGATGTAAAGTACGTAATCGTAATGATAGGGTTAGCCTCTTAATCTAGCACAGATTACTACCAATCGGCTAATATAGAAGACAGACTGAGATGGCATTACATAAAAAATAATTTACTTTGGTTTCTGAACGTAAAGTTACAGCTTTAAGTTGGTGAGCTTTGAATTTTCAAAAAAGGATTGTGTCATTTTCAAGCTCACCGCTGTCACACTTTTTACAGAAAACGCGGGGGAAAAAATTTGCATTATAATATGAGTTCAATGCGGGATTCTTTGATATCATATCGTAAACAGTTGGAAGTACTAAAAAACTTTAAATACAAAAGTTATTCCCAGTGACAAGCCGCTCTGGCTGTATAGCTGTATAGCTTGTCCCATATTTTCGGTCAGGTCAACTTCCATATTTCAATGCAAAATGGCTTCATTTTCGGATTTCAATCGAGTTTACTATGAAGTTGTGTAAAATTACTTTTGTCTAAACTTCATATTTCTTGAGTTTCTGTTATTTTTTAGCGATTATTAGCAGATGCAGAGCAATTTTAAAATTTAAATATCTCGGGATTGAGTAAAGGCGTACCAATAATATTTATTACCTATTTAAGAGTAATTCTTGCTGGAATAACGAATCGAAACTATTACATGACCAAATTTGAAAATTTGAAAACCCTATAACATTCTAATACAAATATTTCAAAAGCTGCTAAATTTGGGCACAGGGTCGCAGACAGTAGATGAAAGAAAATGTTATTGGGAATTTAATAATGGTTTAAAAACCATATGGTTCTATTTGAGAATAGAAAGTTACAGTTGTTTCGAAATTTTCTAATTTGGTCAAATAATAGTTAACAAATATCCTGTAAAATAGCTTAGATTTTTTATTAAACCAACTTCTTTTTCTTCTTTATTAACCTATCCATGCACTCCTGGATGCTCGTCGCGGCACATTGAACGGGCACACGGTTTCAAATACCGGCCATCCATCCAAACGTGGACCGCGATGAGCGCTGCTTAACGTTCATAAACGTAAGGTCAACGATGTACTCGCACAACTGTGTTACAGCACTACTTATTCTTAAATACTACTTTCATTCCTTCATTCAAACCGCTACGGCTTCATTCCTTCATTCAATCCCGAGATATTTAAATTTCAGAATAGATTTGCATCTGTCAGCATTCGTTAAAAAATTTCAGGAAATCAAGAAATATGAAGTTTAGGCAAAAATTATTTAATAGAACTTCATAGGTAAATCGATCAAAGAATACAGGGCGTTTCAATTAATATAACGAAGTTGACCTCCGTACAGCAAATAGGTACTTGTCCGTTAGAGAATGTTTGGCTATGCCAGTACGGCAGATTGTGTGCATTCTGAAGAAAATCAGTACCTATAAGTGTTTTTATATCATTATCCATGTAGATAAAGGTGTCCGATAGAGCTGCCGGGAAGTGCTGCGCCTTACACCATACACATAATTTAAAAATGAAAAACCTTATAAGCTTCTTTTTCCGGCCCAAAAATGTCTCGTCGATAAGCTGTATGAACTTCAAAGTTGCACAGGTGATGGAATAGTGTTTCTCGGCTAAGTTGGAGAAGAGTTGGAGTTCTAGGCACTTGAAGGACCTAATCACTAGGATTTTACTGTGCTTAACTGGTGCTTGTGACCATTGCGTATGGAGCCACTTCCGCAGTAAAGCCTTAATCTCCTGCTGGGCTGCCCCATATGTTGTTCCACATGCTACCTCAGGGCCAATAAATTGTTTTTCTCTTCCTCTTTTGGCAAGTTTGTTCGCCTCCAGGTTGGCATATCCTGGAGTCCATTTTTGCATTTTTTTCCGCCGCTTGCTTACCTAGAGTTTAGAGTCCGGATTGAATTTCTGTAGGCCCAAATGCTGCAAAGGCTGCTTGGTTATAAGTTGCAACGGAAATACGACTGCCACTAGTTCCTCTCCAAGGTTGAGATGGCTAATAACTTTGCCGCCTGTAATATTGCCTAGATCTAACGTTCTAGGTTTATGGATATACTACCTTCCGGTTGGATGGACACGGCTGTTTATGTCTGACTGCATAGAGCATGGAAATAGTGAAAATAAAGTGGCATAGAGTAGATATGGCAGTTGGCGTTGTAAAGGCAGCATTTGCAGTGTTTGTCCGTTCCTAAATTTGTTGAATCTTTTGATTTCATATGGAAAAACCTAATATTAAATACTCAAAATATTGCTTAGTGCCGAAATGTGAATCAACGTCTATTCGAACACCAGGAAAAGTATTTATTTCATTGCCAGTGGGATCGACGTTTAGCAGATTGTCACTTAATTACTGAATTTATATACAATTTATATTTTGATGTAGTTGGACATTTTCGAACATAAACCATCTGATAAATACACATTTGGGTATGGAACTAACATTCGCGTGTACCCTATTATCAAGTGATTGAAATTAAAATAATAGTTCGTAAGGAGTAAGCTCCAGTCTTGCGTCGGAATTGACACACACAATTTTTTTGGAAAGGTTTATTGAATGCAAAGGTTACACCAAGATGTTTCACTCATTCCAGCACCTCTACTTCTTTCCCATCCTTAACATTCCACTCCTGGAAAATATGACGAAATAGGTAGATGAGGCAATTTTTGAAATATTAGAAAAATAATCTCCCATTTTAGATGGACTGGGGCTATAAGAAAGTGATAGAAGTGGGACGTCAAACAGGTGATTTGGAAATTTAACTCTAAGCGTTAAGACGTAATTTAATTATTAATTCTACAGTAAGAACTCAACGTTATCAGCCGTTCAATCAACATATAATGAAAATGATTCTACAATTTATATAAAAATATGGCAACGGAGAAAATATCACAGAAATCGGAGTTGAGGAAGAGAAAAAAAGTCACACGAAAGAGGCAATGAAACAGAATCAACCGAAAATTTAAATTTGGAATACAAAAAATTAAAACATAAATTGCTAGAGATAGAAATCTATGTATAAGCAAAAGCTGGAGGTTCTCAAACTGGAACACTTTGGAACTTTGCAACTGTGATCGGGAGGTGACTATTGCATTTGAGATAACTAATGAAAGTAATGAGGCAAATGTTTGAATGAATAACGAAATAAAATTTAATTAAAAAATCTCAATAGCTGGTTAATTCTTGGTTCCGCAAGGGGATCATTCTCCTCCTGCTGCTCATTAATTAATTCTTCTTCATTTTCAGCACCATGATTATATCTATTTATTTAATAATTTTCATGATCGTCTTCTAGGTGTATACTTTTAGCTATGTTATGGAGTATGCAGCAGGCTGAAAAAAATTTTGCAGCTTTTTCTGGTTGAACTCGAAAGTAGTTTAAACAAGGAAATTTCTCCTTTAGAATTCCAAAATAATCTTCAATTAATTTTCTTGTTAACTTATGTACTTGATTGAAGTTTTTTTCATTATTTTCGTCGGGGTTTCGTCTCAGTCTCAGGGGTGGTATTTACCAATCTTTAGCAGGGTATGCGCTGTATCCTAAAATAATCGCATCTGGAAATGGTCTCCAACCTTCCTCAAAACGACGGTACACAGCTGTGTTTCTGAAAACGCCTGAATCTTGCACACTGCCTGGACCACAAATACTCATGGCATTGCCATGTCTATCGACCTATACTTATCAACTACTGAGCTATCAATATTCTAATAAAAGCAACTCGGATGCTTTGCAACGCAAACTCAGATATTAATGCAAACATGTTCATCTGCACGTCAATTTTTAATTAATTATCACTTAAAATATTATGCATACTAGAGAAAAACTGCTAAAAGCCTCGGCCGTATTTGTGCGAAAACTAATTAAGCGAAAGCTGTATCAAAGGGTGCGATGAGGCGTATAAAGTCCATAGCTCCGGTCATGTTGCTTAGGGGGTCATCACGCGTATACATCACTTGACTGGTCTTCTATCCTGCGATTATGTATTTGCCATGTAATCTATCCCCTTCAAAGTCTCTGTAGGTGCATGTTCACTCTCATTGGATAAAATAGATTTTGGATTAAGTCGAACATGGGTGTAATCGATTTACTTTACCCTGAGACAAATTCGTAGATTTATTTTGCTCGAGGGCGTTTACATTTATTCCAGATGTGCTTTTACTTTCCCTGCTGGCGAAAATACTGATGATAAGAGTTTTAGGTATATACATAATGTAATTAATCGGTCCAACGTAGACATACAAACAAAAACACGTAATACATTAACATTAGAAAGAACTAAAAGTATTCCATTCGAAAAGAAAATGAGACATTTGCAGCATTTAGCACCAGTAGTGCGTACAGACGAGCGCCCTTGTATTAGGCGTTGATGTAAAAGTTTCCCCGAGAATTAGGTATAGTTAAATTCAGCCTGCCAGTTAGGCACCACAGCGAAAAGTCACATCGCAGTTTACGCATTTTGTTACTCCCGACTGTACCTATGAAGTTATCTTGAGAGATTCCATTTACTATATAGTTGTGATTGATTTCAAATTATTTTCCTTCGTTATTAGGGTCACAATTACGTAGTTATTGTTCCTAGGTTGGGCTTTGTAGGTTTTATTTCTTCGACGAAGCAATGCTGCATCACTTTGTCTAGATCTAGAATGGTCTGGCAAGAGACGGAAATAATTGTAAAAGCATCACAAACAAGTTTTAACCGCTAGATTCACATTAGGTGGAGTAAAGTACGCGTGAGACATTCACACTTTCAAACCTTAAGGTTGCGTTAAACCAATTTAAGTTGCCGAAAGTAGGTATAGCTCATTCATGATCTTTAGCATTGCACGTCAATAATTAGTTTCAAACACTAGGAATTCTTAATAAGTTACCCTACACGCCAAAAGACAGTGACACAATATTTAAACTCGATACGCGTTTCACTGACAACGTCAGCATCCTCAGGAGTTGAAGATTAATCTAAATCTAATCTTACATTACATTATTTCCTTGTTTTAAGAGTTTGTGATCATTGATATTGAATTTGTCTCCCGTTTCCAACGCGTTTGACGCCATGCTAGACTTATCAAAGCGGCCGTACTTGTAATGGGCTTGATACTCCTTGAGGCGAGTTAAAATAGGCCGAGTTGACTGCCCGATATATTTTTTTCCGCAATTTCCGCTTGCTATTTCGTAAATTCCCGCTTTATGAATGGGTTCCGTTTTATCCTTCGCATTTCCAAGTAATGTGAACTACTTTGAAGCCTGCATTTCCGAAAATAGTTTTCATACCTTTACTTATCTGCGGTACATATACTAAATGTCTAAAAATGGAAGCTGTCCTTCTCTTTCTATTTCATGTTTAAATTTGATTGAATTGTATCTACTATGTATTTAAGTCGCTCAAAAAATCTTCAATGTTACATTTACTAGCGTCAAAAATGGCAAATATATCGTCTACATATACAGGGTGTATTCGAATAAGTGCGAAAAAATTTAAGAGGCGATTCCTTGTTGAAAATTAAAGGGGGTGTTTGATATAAACAAATCCTCATATCCTCCCTTGGGAGTGACGCTCCTCCAAAGTGGGAGGTGGAAATTAGGTTTTTATTTTTTTTCCAAAATCTGAAAAAGTTAAGGAAATGAAATTTGGTGGAAGGCTTCTAATGTTAAAAAGGCTACATTCGAATATTTTTTGACCTATCCATATTGTTATAAGTGGATGAAACTGGCAACCCCTCTTAATTTTTTCCCTTTTAACGTTTTACATTTTTACCGTGTAAGAATTTGATTGTTTAAAAATATGCCTTAGAAAGCTTCATTCATTTAAAAACTTTCGTTTTGCTGTTTTTGTAAAATCAATAGTTTTCGGGAAAAAAAATGATTAACTTCATCATGCACTGAAAGAATTAAATTCCAAGTAAAAGTAGTAGGCGGCACCAAGTTGTTTAGGGGGGTTGCGAGTTCCATCCACTTATAACTATATGGATCGGTCTAGAAAATCTTCGAAAGTAGGCTTTGTAACATTAGAAACCTTCCACCAAATTTCATTTCCCTAACTATTTCAGATTTTGACAAAAAAATAAAAAACATAATTTCCACCTTCCACTTTGGAGGAGCGTAACTCCTAAGGGAGGGACATATGAGGATTTGTTTATATCAAACACCCCCTTTAATTTTCAACAAGGAATCGCCTCTTAAATTTGTTCGCACTTATTTGGATACACCCTGTATATCACCCACACCTTTGGGAAATATGGGAGCTCATCTTTCAGTTGAGTTTCAAATTTGCCCACGAAAATTTCTTCTATGAAAGGAGAGAGGCAATTACCCATGGCGGAACCTTCACTTTGTTGAAAAATGATCCACTGACTTTGAAATAATTCTGCTGCTTACACAGATTGGTTAAATTAATATATTCTTTGACAGGTTCATCAATGTTATTTTTATTAAGGAGTTCATACAAGTACTCCAAAATTTTGGTACAGGTACACTGGGAAAAAATGAGCTGACGTCGAGTGAAATAATTAATAATTCGTTATCATGCAATGTGATGTGTTGAATTTTGTTTATGAACTCTAAAAAGTTCTTTACTAAAAATCTTGACTGCTTGATCTCGAGATTATTAAATTCATAATGAAGAAGAAAAGAAATGATTTGGTTTGTTCGCCCACAGCAACCGCGTATCATGATTTCGCTCTTTTGGAGCTCATCAGTACGGCGCAGCTGTGTGCGAACAAATCAAATCATTTCTTTTCTTCTTCATTATGAATTTAATAATCTCAAGATCAAGCAGTCAAGACTTTTGGTTTGCTTTGTTCGCACACAGCTGCACAGTACTGATGAGCTCCAAAAGAGCGAAATCATGATATGCGGTTGCCGTGGGCGAACAAACCAAATCATTTCTTTTCTTCTTCATTATATTTTGCCATAGCAGGGCACTATACTGCTATACTGCTATTCATGGTGAAATGGCAAAACATACCGAGCACAAATCAGCTGTCAGCTATCAAATTGACTGTCACTACAAACAGTGTTATCAGTTCGAAAAACAAACCTTTAAAAAAACACCCTTTACTACACGCTTACTACATAACCTGGTGACATATTAATTTGAAAATTATTTCCCTTATGAAGTTGTCCCACTAAAGATTTTAATTGAGTTTGGAATTTGTTTAATATCCAGAATTTGGCTACTCTCATGGACATGAAAATCGACAGATAGATAAGTATTCTTTAATAACCCTGAAGCCTCGACTGAAATTGCTTGTATTCGCTTAAAGTAACTAGTAAAGTTAATAGTTTAATAGTTACATATTTAGATTGTTGGACATACACTTACGTTTACTTACATTTAATACGAACATTGTTACTTGAGATTATTTTCCTTCCACATTGGTGTAATTTAAGTTTATATTCTATTCAACTTCACATTTGACATTTTCACAGAGAAGAAATGAACATGAATACAAAAACAAATTTTTAACAAAATAGAGGTGGGTGTGCCGGAAATGACTTCTCTGCTTGTTTGAATGCAATTTCGAACAAAAATTGGCGCAAAAGTAAATATTTTCGCAATTTTTTTTGTATCGAGAATGTTTGTATTCTATTTACGATGGGATATATCGAACGATACAGCAATATTCTTATCAGTCGAACTCGTTATAAACTTTGTTGCAGAACCTTTTTCGTAACATAGTCACCTACCTATTTTCCGCGACCGTCGAATATCGCACCACACAATATTTCATATTCCATGTTCAGCCAATAAATAACACCACGAGCAGTCGAGACCTGAAAGTAATCTAGCAGCATACATATTCCAATTAATATTTTTAGGCTGAACATTAATCATACAATAGCAGATGTATCATGCATCCGGATATTAATTGCCACGTGCTATAATTATTATTACTTGCTTGATTTCATGTTTCATTTGCTGCCGGTTCTAATTAACAGATTTTTCATACTATCGGTGGCGTCAACACTGTGTAAAATGGAAATACAAAATGAGTTCCGAGTATGGAAATAATAAAATATTGTAGTGCAGAAAAGATGAATACACTATAGGTGCATGTGTGGTTGCATAGGCAATCGTTGCGATGTATGTGTGGTTGTATAACCAGATCTAGCAGCAAGGGGTGTAAAGGAGTAGGTTTTGGACGCGGACGCGGATACCACTTGGAAGTTTTTCAAAACTTTCAAAACTTTTGCACACTTAAGTAGTTTTCCGAAGTTCATGTTGTGCAGTAGATTTAGCTGCACATTTCTGGAAGATGATGATAACACTGTTCGCTTTGCAAGTGTGCCATTGCATGATGATGTCTACACTTTATTAAAATGCAGAGTAAAGAAACTTGCTATATTACTACTTCCACTTCATACTTCCTGAAAATCCTCCGTGTACGTGCAATCGCTCCATTAGGTAGCATAAACGCCAGAATATCCAAAAGTATTTTTGACATACGCTGTGAAAGCTATGAAACAAAAATTACTGTATTAGTGCAAACGAAAAATGTTTCGTTAACTAGCATTTGCGAAACTTTCCAAGAAGTACCTATATAATTTCCATTTAAAATAACAAAAACAAATCCATCCTAATAATATTTATCTGCTTCTTAGTTCTTATGAGCTCTCAATTATGCACCACTGTGCACACAATGAGTTAGAAAAGTAAATAATTCATTTAAGTCAGCCATCTCAATCTTTAACATTCGCTGGCTCACATGACACATTAATTAGTGAACTGTTTAATTTCAGAGTATATGGATCTAATTATTGTTTATCATGCTAAATTTTTTCAATATTCTTTCATGCAATTTCACCAGTTTAAATTTCAAGAACTCATTCTTCACCTTCATAGATCTTGAAAACTTAGCTAAGGTCAACAAAATCAATACAAATGAATAGTACCAATGGCGGTTGTGTGCCTCTCGGCCGATTTAGTCACGTGATTCTGTGTAGTATTCTGAAATATCTAATAGGAAGTGCCTCCGTAACCGGCGCCGCGGCGCTGGCTACAGTTTTATAAGTGTATTAATTGTTGCCGGAGCCTGCGTGTGTCTGGTGCGAGAGGGCAGCTAAGGGGTCTGTATAAAATGCGCATGCGTTGTATCAGTCTTTTTCGTTCCCAAATAGAAGCGCGCCGGCAACTATACGCAAGGCCGGCGCCGGCTACGGAGGCACTCCCTATCTAATATGAGCCAGAACTCAAACGATTGCCAAGATTGTGATACCAACGGACTTGTACTATCCCAACCAACTTGTACCTTGTACCTTGAGGAAGTCGTGGATTTCTGCAATAATTTAGGAAGTAAAGTAACTCGAGATGGTAGGAGCACTAAATATATAAAACAAAGAATAACGCAGGGTCGAGTTGCGTTTAACAAAAAGAAACAACTGTTATGCTCGGGAACGGTTAGCGCAGAAACTCGGAAGAGACTCTTAAAGACGTATGTATGGAGCACGGCATTATACGGGTGCGAAACTTGGACAATAGGAGAAGCGGATCGAATAAGAGTAAAAGCGTTTGAAATGTGGTGCTACAGACTCATGATGAAGATATCGCGGATCGATAAGGTTAGCAATAGGGAGGTATAAGAAAGAGTTGGGGAAAAGCGAAAAGTACGGAAGACAACAAAGAATAGGAGAGATAGGATGGTAGGACACCTCATAAGACACGAAGGAATAGTTCGCGACATATTAGAGTCAGAGATAGGAATAAAAAGAGGTAGGGGTAGGCCTGGATTAGACTGCTTTTCTCAGATATTTAGGGATGTAGTATGCTCTACTCTTAGAGAAATGCGTAGGTTAGCTCAGGACAGAAAGGATGGAGGTACGCGTCCAATCAGTCTTCGGACTGAGAACCTTATGATGATAATACTTACCTACAGTAATTTGTTTTCTCTGGATCTTAACCCATTTGATAAGTGACAGTAACCTCTTCTGGTTACCAGTAAGCCTTCGATCCAAGCCAGATGTGATAATACTCGCCCGCAATTGCAAATAATTAAAAATATTGAAATTTTTCATTTAAAATATTCTAGCAAATACCATTTTAATGCATTACGCCTTTATAGAAGTTCAAAATTTATGACAAATAAATGTTTATTAAGACACTTGCAAACATCCCCTTCTCAAATGGGTCACCATGGGGAACATGCTTAAAACTGTTTAAAAACCTTTTTCAACTAACACGCGAGTCATTTTAGCTATAATATGTTAACCATTTCTTAACGCCTACTTTCACTTCAGATTCAGATGTTAAACGAGTATACATATAGAATTTATCTAAAAATTACAAGTGACAGCAAAGCACCAGATTTATGCATTTAGACTACTTATAAACTGTGAATACCTACTTTGCATGAAATCTACTGCTTTAGAGATAAGCTGAAAATCAATGAAAGTTCTTTCTAGTTGCTTCCCTTTTCTCAAAATAATTTTGGGTGGCACATTCATTGTCTTTTGCAATTTCTCCATTCTCATGTAAACAATAAATTCAACTATTTGGGACTTTATTAGGAAAACTAACGGCGTTCATAATTCAATGTTCCAGCTGACTTTCAGGCAAATATCTCCTCAAAAACACTCATTTTGTTTTGATTAAAGCAAAATTTCACAACAATCACAACTGCAACTATAAACACTCCACTCCGCAGTCTGAGAAAAACTGATTAACTCAATTCTGCGCAGTTTCCATAACATATTCATCGGGCCGTCGACCATATTAGCGATGCAGGAGTAAAAGGTGACTCTCACTTTCATTCAAGAAATTCGCTATCTGCTGTCACTGTTCTTCTTTGCATATATTTCCCCATAAGCCATTTGAGCTGTGCAGGGTCAATTTGAATTACGGCTCGGTTTGCGAGCATGCGCGATTTGACTATTTCTAATAGGTATTCCTAAGGATTTTAAATTTGAGACTATTAGAGGAAACATATTTTTATGAAAATTATGATTTTTATTAGACTATTTCAGGAGAGTCACTGACCAATTGACATTAAGGAGAAGCAGTCACTATTCTATAGGCCTAAATTAGTGTGCGGCGGCTCTTCACATTTGGATTAGCGGCCTGCACACAAAAACATCGAACTGGGAGGAGTTTGTGCGAATGGAGTAGACTGCGTGCTTCTTTTCCCAAAACATTCATCCCGAACATCCATTCATTGCTCAAGTCGAGCAGACTGCGTGAGTCTTCCGTCGCACAAGAGACAAACAAATCTTCTACGTGTGACGTAACCTAAAAGACTAACGCCACAATGGAGGATCCTGCCGCAGCTATGCTCGAAGCCGAAGATGGGGGTGGGCTAAAAACAGGAAAAGGGCGCCAAGGAGTTGTTGGCTGATCCTTTGTAGCCAACACACAACGACTACAACTCCTAAAAGCCGCTGGTACACAATAGGGCACAATAAAATAACAAAAGAAAAAAACGTAGTCAAATAGTATATCATATAATGAAAAAAAAACAAAATAGGTATGTAAACCAGATATGGCGATATCTGACAATATATATATATAATAGCAATACCAAAAAAACCACCAATGATATCAACAAATTAATTATCAATGAATATATATAATATAAATATAAAAAAAACAATGAACATAAACCTGGGTGAAATTTAGACACCCGGTACTAACGCTGCGCAAAAAAAGGAAAACAAAAATAGGCGCGGATGACGCGGTAAATACACTACACGAATGGAGCTCCGCACGCGCAGCGCACCGACGGGTCAATCGCACGCAAGCTAACTACAACAATGAAGTCAGACGCAAACGGGAGTATCGACTGTTACTAAATCTTGACAAAAAATAGATATTACTATAAAGTCAAAATGGAATTTACAAACAGCAAAATTATTGAAGTGACTATAAACAAAATGAACCAAAATTATTAAGTACTGACTAAATGAATTTTAAACAATAATAAACTACTTAACTACGTGAGCAAAAGAAACAAAGTTAATAAATGAATAAATTTTACAAAAGTCCAAAAGAACAAACAGGGTGACCACAACAAGCCGTGGCCAGGCATCTACATATGAAACTAGCCGAACGGAGACGGAAGTTCGATCGGACGGGCGACGCGAAATCACAAAAAAACAAACACAAAATTGGCACAAAAAGCTGTGCCGGGCGCAACTTACAAGCCAGCCGCTGGACACGGTGTTCCAAACGGACTGGGGACAAAAACTATCTGACCTTACAGAGATGATCGATGGTCAGCTGGGCCGCCGGGTAACTTGCGACTCTCAACGCCCTGGTAACAATGGTCGATTTTACAGATGGACGGGCTACTCAGAAAATGTCCAAAAGCACGTGGTCCGAAACGCTGTACCAAAAAAACGACGGAGGTACCAAAAAAACGTTCCCCCAAAAAAAACCCTAAAATGTCGTAAGGACAAAAATTAGAATAAAGGAAAAGAGAAATGAAAAAGGCAACACAATACTAATAATAAGAATTAAACAAATGAAGGAAAGAAAAAGAAAGAAACATGTGCTCACCTCGAGAGGGTTTTTTTTCCAACAAACTTCCAGCCAAAATCGACGGTGAAACGGTCCAAATCCCCAAATCGGGAGTAGACGACGCTTCCTACAAACCAAAACTAGGGCTGAAACGACGTCTGGAATATGTCCGGAGAAAATCCCAATATTCTTGGCTATGAAAAAATAACTTCAAATTCTCCGGAGCACACAAAACCAATCACCTTCGAAATCGGACTAGAAGTGAGTATGGCTAGCGGAAATTGCAAATTTTGAAAAAAACGCGCACGTGAAGAATACGCGGCGATCAACCTATGAAATCCAAATCCAAACTCCCTAAACCAACATCAAAAAGCATAGGCGTCGCCGGGTGCAGAATAATAAACAGATGGAAAGAAACGCTCTAAAGACTTGCAACTCCGAGCAGAAATATAATAAGGATGATAGAAACCTTAAGGAAACCTCTCGAGTTGAAAGAAAAGAGAATAAAGGACATAAAGAAATGAAAGCATCAATTTAGAAAGTTGAAATAGATGAGAACACCACTGGCCTGCTGAAAACCAATACAATCGAGGTGATCTTCACACATGACAGCTGGGGAAATCGCAAAATCAAAACATAACCCCAAAAGTCTGACAGATTACCTCAATGATTTCCATAAACTAAATGAAACACAAAAGTCCGAAAAATGAACAATAAGGCGCACAGAATTGATCAGAAAGAGGGAGTTATGTTCAAACAATGCACAATAAAGGGCGACCCAGACATCCTCTAGACAACAATAAACACATGCATTATCTTGTTACATTTTACTATATAAACTTAGAATTGTATTAATTAGGGCATTCATATTTGTGTAGTTACCTAGAACGTTACTCTGTTAGTTTAAATTAGTATTGTAAAAGTTATCAATAAATGTTTTTTTTATAAAACTTCAACGAAGAAGTATTTAATTGGCGCTGCGAACAGGATTCCAGAGGGCTCTATCGACGAAACCCTTGGCTTCCAAGTTTTAACTGGAAAGAACCACCACAATCAAAAGTAAGTGAGTTCCTTCATTTTTCCTTTAACTAAACATTTATTGAACTGCAAATATTACTATTGCCGTAAATATTTTATTTTAAGAATAATCCAGAACCTAAACTAGATTATCCTTATTTCTTTGAGTATTTTATTTTATATGAGCAATCTAGAATCAGAACTAGATTCTCTTAGCAATAATCTTTCCAATTTAACTTTAATGATGCCTGGACAGGAACAATTGCGAAATGCACCATCAGCATTAGCCGCTGAAAAATACAGTAACCAAATCCCTCATTTTGACGGTTCTTCAGGTAGACTTGAATTTTTTATTAGAATATGTGATACATTTTATAATCGATACGGAAACACTACCGATACGAGTTTAAGTGAGTACGTATTTCTTGCAATCACAAGTCGCCTTTCAGGAGAAGCCGCAAATTCAATTCTTGTACGGCCAGACTTGCTAACATGGCCCCAAATTAAAACAGAATTGCGTTTAAAGTTTGGAGATCGAACTGATAAACAAACTTTATTGCACCAGTTCACTTTTATGCAAAGAAGTCGCAATGAAAACATATTTGATTTCATTGAAAAAATTAAACAAATGAGATCTCGGCTAAATGTAAAAATTCATTCAGACGATACGCTAAACGCATTAATGAAACAAACACAAATACTACATAATGAGTATATAGCTCTGACTGTATTGCGAAATAATACGTACGGTAACTTAAAAACCGCGCTTATCTTACGCAATCATCAAACTTTAGAAGATGCTTTACCCACTGTTCATGAAATCGAAAGCATTGAACAACAGAGCACTTCATTTCGACAAAATACACCTATGAGACCAACACAAATTCTTAAACCTAAGAATAATTTTATAAAAAACCAAAACTTTCAACAAGTTCCAGATTACTACTTGCAACCAACGCCTAGTTACACGTATACACCCCAAAATTACTTCAAAACACAACAACCACCTTCACCATATCAAAAATTACCTCAAATACCCCCTACGCCTTTTCCCGGACAGGTACAAACTACCTTTCCTAGCCAACCAATAAATATACAACCAAGACAAGTACCTCAAAGGTTCTTTACAAACGAACAAGTGTTCGGTAAACCAAAAAACGTGTGGCAACAGAAAAATCAAACTTCCCAAAATAAAAGTACCCCTATGTCTGTTGTGACATCAACAATCAACAAACCCCGCTCTAACATATTCAAATCAACCGGACCCAGAAACTTTATTTCCCAAGAAATTCATCACACCGAATCTGAAGAATATCCGTTCAACTCTAATGAACTCGACGATTCACAACCACGTCAAGACCATTCAGACTATTCCATCAATAACTATGAAACGGAATCCGTAGAAGAAAACGAGGATTTTCGCGAGAACATTTCTTACCTAAACCCCGAATAGAATTCAATACTCTCGTGACTTCCAACTTGCCATATTTAAAAATCAAAGAACCACCTTTAAAATTACTCATCGATACAGGCTCAACTAATTCTATAATCAGACCTTCAGTTATCGAACAAAACTATCCATTTCATATTCGTAAACAACCTTTTGTAATTAAAAATTCTCATGGTGAAACCGAGCATCAATTTCAAGCTGAAATTCCCCTGTTTCCAGAATTCCAGTCAAATAGGAATATTAATTTTCTTCTCTATGATTTCCACGAATTTTTCGATGGCATTTTAGGTACAAACGACATTCGAAAATTAAAACTTAAAATTGACCTCACTAATAATGTTTTATATAATGACGAATTAAAACTACCCCTCCATTTTGATAAAACAGATTTTCCGTTTCAAGTGGAAATTGGACCACACGAAACATTACTCCGAATTTTTCCCGTAACAGTTTCCGATGGAGAAATTTATATCCCTCGTCAACAAATTAACCATATGCAAATAGAAGACACCTTTACAATTAGCCGTAACGGATTTGCATATTTTTCAGTTGTAAACAATTCCGACAAAAGAAAAGTTTTCATACTACATGAACCAATAGCCTGCTCTTCCATAAATTCTGAATTATTTGAAAGTTACACCTTAGAAAGTGCCCTTCCTATACCTTCTGCAAAAATGAGACAACCGCAGGTAAAACAATTATTACGTACTGATCACATGAATGATGAAGAGAAACAGTCTATAATCAGACTGTGTGATCAATATTCGGACATATTTCACCTAGAATCATCACAACTAACATTTACAAATCAAGTCAAACATGAGATAAAAACCACTGAAAATGACCCAATCCACGTTAAATCATATCGCTATCCCTACATTCACAAAGAAGAAGTCCGAAAACAAATAAGTAAAATGTTAGATGACGGCATCATACGACCTTCTCAAAGTCCATATAGCTCGCCTATTTGGATCGTTCCAAAAAAATTAGACGCTAGTGGAAAAAAGAAATGGCGAATTGTCGTCGACTATAGAAAGTTAAATGAGAAAACCATTAATGATAGATATCCCTTACCCAACATTTCCGACATTTTAGATAAACTTGGGAAATGCAATTACTTTTCAACAATTGACTTAGCCTCAGGCTTTCACCAAATTGAAATGCACCCGAATTCTATTGAAAAAACAGCATTCACTGTCGAAAATGGCCACTTCGAATACGTCAGAATGCCATTCGGATTGAAAAATGCCCCAGCAACTTTTCAAAGAGTTATGGACAATGTTCTCCGTGATTTACAAGGAAATATTTGCCTCGTATACATGGATGACATTGTTATCTTTTCAACGTCCCTTCAAGAACACATAAACAGTTTACGAAAAATTTTCCAAAGATTACGAGAAGCAAATTTCAAAATTCAATTAGACAAATCAGAATTTTTAAAACACGATGTTGAATTTTTAGGCCACATCATTACCCGCGATGGCGTTAAGCCAAACCCAAAGAAAATTTCAGCTGTACAAAATTTTCCAGTTCCTAAAACCGTCAAGGAAATTAAAGCATTTCTCGGTCTTACGGGATATTATCGGAAATTTATTAAAAATTATGCTAAAATAGCAAAACCACTGACTCAATGCTTAAAGAAAGGCGAAAAAATAAATCATACATCTGAATTTCTTAAAGCTTTTCAGTTACTCAAAGACATACTATGTAACGAACCAATACTACAGTATCCGGACTTTACAAAAAATTTCATTCTAACTACAGATGCATCCAATGTAGCAATTGGTGCTGTTCTTAGCCAAATGTATTCTGGAAAAGATCTTCCGATTGCATACGCTAGTCGAACATTAAATGACGCAGAACTAAATTACAGTACGATTGAAAAGGAACTTCTAGCAATAGTTTGGGCAACAAAACACTTCAGACCCTATCTATTCGGAAGAAAATTCACTATTATGACTGACCATAAACCACTTCAATGGTTATTTTCCCTAAAAGAACCTCAATCTAGACTTGTTCGATGGAGATTAAAATTAGAGGAATATGACTATGAAATTAAATACAAAAAGGGTAAAAGTAACACCAACGCCGACGGACTTTCCAGAGTAGAAATTCACTCTATTGAACAATACTTAGACGGTGTACGTGACGATTTTTCACTGTTAGGTAATCCCGACGAAACAATGATAGATCATGCAGAAATAGACAAAATAATACAAGAACTCAGTACCAGTTCCAATGAATCCAGTCCAAACATAAATATAATATCCGATATTAGAATACCTCCACCAGACGACAACACTGTCCACACATCTCACGAGAACCCTATATTATCATTACCTATAACTGATAAACCACTAAATACCTATAAACATCAGTTCATCTTCTACCTAAGTGATAAAATCCTGATTACTAGACAAACATCCACCAAAGTTTTCCACTCTACAAGAACTACCATTTCCTTTGCACCTATGCAACTTGAAGAGAATATAATAAAAATCGTCCAAGAATACTTCTCTCCAAATCTTACTAACGCTATTTATTTCAAAAGTGCGGAATTAATTCCAACTGTTTGCCATGTTCTCAAAACCTTCTTTAATCCATCATCATACAAATGTGTCCAATCAAATCGATTACTTCAAGACGTTACCGACATAGAAGAACAAAAACTTAAACTAACCTATCACCACGAAAGTAAAACTGTCCATAAAGGAATAGTTCAAATGAAAATGTCTTTATCGAAAAATTATTACTGGCCTACAATGTTTGCCGACATTACTGATTATGTTAATACTTGCACCATCTGCCAACAAACGAAATACGAGCGACATCCTCCCCAACTTAAATTTCAACCTACTCCTAAAGGAATACTTCCTTTCGAACACTTGTATGTCGACACATTTAAAATACAAGGCGAACCTTTTCTTACCATAACTGATAGTTTTTCAAGATTCGGACAAGCTTATAAAACCACTCTTAACGCACCCGATATATTTGACAACTTCCTAAAATACATCTCGCATTTTGGCATACCCCACAAAATTACTTCTGACAACGGATCTGAATTCAGAAATAACCTTATCATAGAATTTTGCAAAAAACACAAAATCGAATTGCATTTCATTTCCTTACGACATCCTAACAGCAATAGTCTAGTCGAAAGATTTCACTCAACTTTAATAGAAGAAATTCGTGCTTTGAAATTAGAACACCCAAAAGCTTCTATTGAAAATTTAGTATGCTACGCTCTTCTTGGTTATAATAACGCTATACATTCATCAACTCATTTCACTCCGTTTCAAATCATATTAGGAAACCCTGACTCCACTAACCCTTTCGACATCACTGACAAACAAATGATTAACGACTATCTACAAAAACACCGAATGAAAATGAAAACAATCCAAAATTCCCTGCAACAACGACAAGAAAAATTAGAAACTCGACTTCATACAATAAATGAGAAACGCAAACCATATCCAGAAATTCCTGATGATAGACCTATTTTCATTAAGAAAAATATTCGAAGCAAAATAGACCCCTATATGATATCCATTATGCATCTCAAACGACTGACAACAAAATAGAGACTATATCCAATAAGAATTTCCATAAACAAGACATAAAACCACTGCGTTTTGTTTCAGGAAATGATACCGATGCTCCTGGTACTTCTAGTCCCTCTACATCTTATAATACCAACACAGACACAAGTCCTAACAGCTCTTAAAAATCCTATTTTCCCCGTAAAATTAGGAGATGGACGCCTTATAAAAACAAAACATACATTTCTATACAGAGTAGATTTAAATCAAATTAAAAATCAAACAGAACTATCATCTAAACTACTCCGACAACTAAACCAATTCATAGACAGACAAAATCTTACTATTAGCAAATTTCAAAGTCATCTGGCAACTTATTTGAATGAAACAAATGATTTAGAAAAACGCGTTCAAGCAAAACTAAACGTGCTCTTAAATACAAGAATAAAAAGATCTCTTTTCGACGCAGTTGGTAAAGTGTCGAAATGGCTCTTTGGCACTCTGGATTCTGATGATAGCGAAAGATATAATAACATAATGCGAAACTTACAAACAAATCAAAATACACAACGCACTGAATTAAAAACTCAGTCTTCAATACTTAAAACACTAACTAATAAAACATTCGAACAATTTTCTACATTAGCAGAGAACCAAAATACAATTGCGAGTAATTTATCAAAATTCATGAACAAAACAAACATATATCTAACAAATCTTGATGCATTTATAAATTGCCAAGTTTTAATAAATAAAATAAATAATAATTTTAAACAAATAAATGAGTTCCTTCGAAATTTAGAAGAAACTACCTTGTTTAGTAAACTTCATGTACTTCATTACTCATTATTATCAACTGAACAACTAAGCGAAATACATGATAAGCTTAGAACTTTATATAATTACAATCAGTTATTTGTTCCAAAATCCTTGACATCTTGCTATCAATACTTGGGCGTCCAGGTTAACCTACAAAACAATGTATTAATATTTGCAGTCCACGTACCAATATTCTACCCGCAAACTTATACCTTTTTCCACATTTTAACCATTCCAATAAACAATACACTTATTATTCCACCTGTCCCGTACCTGTTACTCACTTCAGAAGACAGTCAATATGAAGAACAATTATGTCCACAAGTTGAAGATGTCTACTTATGTACGAAAAAACAGCGATATCAAAATGATCACTGCATAGTACCAATACTACAAGAACGAAGCTTCAAGTGCACAAATTATATGACACAAATACACAGGACAATCATTGAACAAATATCACCACAAGAGATCATAATCATCCCGCATAACCTGACTCGTCTGCACAGTTTTTGCAACTCGCAAATTCGACTTATGTTAACTCTACCAAGCCTGTTCACCTTTCCACGAAACTGCACGGTGTACATCGACAATGAACGATTCGTACCTCAGGAGATGCCACTAAAAACACAAACATTAATACTACCCCAAATAATAATTGAATCAAGCCAACAACGGGTAAATCAACCACTAATACTCAAGACACTACACCCAGAAGAGATACGCAAAATAAACGAACAAGCAAATCATCTACACGTCGCCGATTTGGTTACGATACAACAATCCACAGCACGACTCCATCTCAGCTTGATCATTAGCTGCATCATCGGAATAATAATACTTGTATGTTACAGACTTAGGCACTCTATACCCTGGCTCCAAAAGAAGCGAAAAATGGTAATATCGACACATAAGGATGAAAAACAACATTCCATGTTGTTTTCCAATCTAGCTCAGGAGGAGTTATGTTCAAACAATGCACAATAAAGGGCGACCCAGACATCCTCTAGACAACAATAAACACATGCATTATCTTGTTACATTTTACTATATAAACTTAGAATTGTATTAATTAGGGCATTCATATTTGTGTAGTTACCTAGAACGTTACTCTGTTACTTTAAATTAGTATTGTAAAAGTTATCAATAAATGTTTTTTTTATAAAACTTCAACGAAGAAGTATTTAATTAGGGTAAATATCAAATAATGACGAGAACAAAATAAACAACCAGCAGATACAGGCAATATCCAGAATCCAGCTAGGTGACAAAGATACAAGAAAACAGGGTAATACAAAAGGTAAATCTCAACAAATCTCATTCAACCTGATAAACTAATAAAGGTAACTCGAACTAGAAGTGAAACAAAATCTACAGTGACCTAAGAAGATAGGGCCGAGGGCTGGGACGGAGGCATCTGCGAAAGACGACTGCGATGGCAGCTAAGGAGAGAAACTTATCATTAAATGGAATAAATAAGTTAGAGATAGCATAACAAACATTCCTAGCACGTTGTAAGTACCATAATCTTATATGAATTTAAATAAAATAAGTATTAAAATCCGAAAAATGTTTTAGTGTAAAATTCCACCGTTACACTATCCAGCTGCCATTTTAGTAGAAAGGTTTCGTTGGGCTTCCGAGACACTCGTGTCCAATTCATAACTAGCTCGCACAGCTCTGCGTACGTACCTTATACTCGTAGCATACCTATGATATACTTACATTTTAACCTATAGATTTATAGAGCTAGAAAGATTTGTCTTATTTATTTTATTTCATTTTGTCTTATTTATATTATTTATAACTAGCTGGTACCCGGCGCGTTGCTGCCTCAGAAGAAATTAATAATAGTGGTAAAATCGTTTGAAATTTGATACATTGCGAATGACATATGCCGTTTGACGTTTGCTGTCAATTGTCACTTTATAAATTATAGGGACCCGCCCCGGCTTCACATAAACGTATAAAAAAATTCTGTTGATCCGATCGCTACCAAACTTCACAGAACACCCGCTGGGCTAATCTGAAGATTGTTTGAAAATTTCATCAATATCGGTCCAGCCGTTTCGGAGTTTATAATGTACATAGGTAGAAACATTTTTTGTTTTTATAGATATAGGTAGGTAATATTGCCGTTGCTTCATTTAACTTTATAAATATTTTTTTGTAAACCTATAAATTCTTCACATACGTATGTAGCTAAAGCAAAAGGAAACATATGTTTTAACTCCGAGTATAAATTTGCTTTGTAGCAGTTACAGAGATCTCTTCTCTGACTCAGAGCTAAGGGCATTACGACATTCAGAGCTCTCACTGAACCAGACCAGATGCAACACTCTGTATATTTGGATAAACCTGGCAACAGAGACTTATCCTTGCATGTTTTAGGTTGCAACGTCGCATAAGTTAAGCGAACTCAATTACTTAAAAATTAACTTTTCTTTAGCTGCTTCCGATAAGCAAACAATATTTTCTATACACCGTATTAAAATTTCAATTTCAATTGCGCTAGTAAACGTGTTGGTGCTCTAGCAGCTATAAAAGAATGCACTTCAACTTCGTGATTACGATATTTCTCACAATGCACCAATGTTGAATGAAAAGTATAGAAACTGAAACCTGCTGATCTATCTATTACACTTCTAACTATCGGAACATTCGGTTGCTATATAGCCGGCCAGTCAATCTCATCACAGAAACGATAATAATACTTACTAAGTTGGCACCAGTCAGCAAGTTTGTTCAATGAAAATAAAAGCTTCCTATTTCTCCGTGCCCCATAGACCACTTGGAATCTAATTTCGATCGAGTTTTTAAACTGTAGGGTTGGCAACATTTTACGGTCTGTAACATTGAACTTACAATGTAGGCAATACGACGAGTAATATGGTGATAAATTACTAACGATTAAATAATATTAATAATCCTCAACAAATGTCAGAGTTTATGTCAAAAATGCAATTCTTTCGAGAATAACTGCAAACATCAAAAATACTTAGAAATATTGTGCATACAGGGTATGGAGAATGACATGGCCAAAATTAGAAGATTTCAAAATCCTGTGTCATTCTTATTTCAAATAAAACTCTGTGTTTTTTAAATCGTCTATGAATTCGTCGTTTTACTTTACATTTCCCTTTTCATGGGGTGTGGTAGTGTCATCGGACTTTGGCTTGGGAGGAATTAAGTTTTTGGAAATGGTCCTTCTAATGCCACAACTTTCGGATATGAGGACCGCACGGTGAACAAAAGGGTTGATGATTCACTTTTTGAGAGGGATGATGATGAGAAAACGCGTTGAAATAATGGTTACGATTGACCAAGGCATCTAAGAAACGCAGCTTTCCATCAGCTTCAACCTCTATGGCGAACCGAATATTGGGTTGACTACTGAGATGGCCTAGTAATTTCTCTAAAATGGGAAGATCATGTGGCCAAATTACGAACCTGAACCAAAATTTGGGTTTAATGTTGTAAGATTCAAGAGTCCATGAAGATGTTATCGACCACATGGATCAAGGAAGAACCCATGGCGGTACCTGAGACTTGTTCATAGAACTGTCACCTAAACAAGAAATATGTGAAAGTGAGGCATAATTCAACGATAGATTCCAAATCTGATGAAGAACCATTAGGCGTTCCATATCCCTAAATCTGATGTTTTCGCCTCAGAATAGGAATGTGATAATATATTGCGTGATTTCATGCTTCAAATAAAAAGCAAATTTAAAACTTATTTTTCATAATTAGGTATGCATTTCGATACCGTGGATAGATACGGTTAGCAACAGAGAAGTATTAGAAAGAGTTGGAGAAAATCGAAATTTATGGAAGACAGTAAGGAGTAGGGGAGATAGGATGATAGTACACCTTCTGAGGACAGAAGGCTTAGTTGGCGATATTTATTAGAGTCAGAGAAAAAGAGGTAGGGGTAGATCCAGATTAGACTACTGCTCTCAAATAGTTAGGGACGTAAGATGTTTAACTTTTTGGGAAATGCGTAGGTTAGCTCAGGATAGGAAAGGATGGAGGTACGCGTCCAACCATTCTTCGGACTGAAAACTATGATGGTAATGATGCATTTCCCCAAATTCCTAACACTGCCTTCTTACAAGACATCAACCATTAGCGGACCAACCAGCAGAGTAGTAATAAGCGTTTAAACATCACCCGAGATAGTCCGTGGAATTATTTATAGGACCCTGTTTACTAATGGTACATCTCGCCACTAACTATTGGAGGGAATTGAACAATCCTGATTGAAAGATGAGTGGATGAGAGGTGTTAGCTATTACTAGGCATACAAACTCTGGAGCTACGTTTATAGCCGAATGTATAGCGCGTCCAGTGGAAGATTAGCTAGGTCGCTGTTTGAATTACTTTGCTATCAAGGATATCTATTTTCGCAGTGAATGTACGCATAAATCTAGTCCTAGAATGTTTTGAGATGGTAGAACTTACGAGACAAACACGTATGGTGGCACAATGCGTTTGACCTTTAGTGTGGATGGCCAGGAACCTACCCCTTAAGAATAAAAATAGGCGTACCTATCTTAAAAATTACAGCAAATAACTCGAAAAATACAATACAAAATGGCCACAAAAAGCTGTTCCAGGCGCTACATAAAAAACAACCGTTGGACGCGTTGTTCCAGACGGACAGGCGACGCAATAATCAAAATTTATATCTGACCTTCCAGGAGATATGCAGGTCAGCTGTTACAGCAAATCACTTGCCTCTTAGGTCAGCACCAGGTGATCGGTGTTTCTTATAAATTGGGAAACGTGCAACAATATCGAAATTTGCAGTCCCAAAAAACCCTAAAATGCTGAATAAACAAATTAGAAGAGAAAATAAGAAAAAGGAAAGGCAACAACAACGATGACTGAAGATTTAAGTAAAGAATGAAAAATCACGTGGGGTTTTTTCCTTGATAAATCCTATTGAACTTCAAATGTGAATCTAAATCCTAAAAACAGACGACGATTTCTAAATCCACAATAAACCGACAACTTCAAAAGGTGTGCACAGAGTAGTTGAATCAAGAACTTTGACGTAAATTCACTATGAATTCTTAATAAGTTAACCCCACACGCCAAAAGACAGTGACACAGTAATTAAACTCGACACGTGTTTCGCTGACAACGTCAGCATTTACAGGAGTTGAAGATTAATCTAAATTTAAGCTAACAGTACATTTCTATAAATACCCAACCCCCACTCCTGGTTTCTAGAACTATTTTGAACATTAGAGCAATAAAATTAATTCCTTAAGTGAAAGGGATCGATGAACCTATTGGGTTTCTTAGAACTATTTTGAGCACAAGAGCAATAAAATTGGTTTCTTAGAACTGGAGGGTAAGTATTTATGGCTAGTCTTAATTCTATCTACTTCGATAAATCTATACAGGGTTGAGTTCGGAATCGGACCATAATTACTGTTAAGACAACTACGTTTATTTTTATATATTGCTATACTTTCCAAGGCGTTTAAATCAAACTTATTATTTCCTGGTTTTAAGAGTTTGAGATAATTGACATTGAATTTATGGCCCGCGTATAACGCGTGTGACGCCATGCTAGACTTATCAGTATGGCCGTATTTGTAATGGGCTTGATGCTCCTTGAAGCGCTTCAAGGAGCATCAATAATCTCAATACCGGCAAACAAATCGATAGAAACTCAACAAAACAATGAATGGAGGCACGTTCGGAGAACAGGTCGAAGAACTGAGAACAGGGACAATTAAGGCAATAAGAGACTAAATTTAAGTGAGGGGTCTAAAATAGGAATACAAGTATGTTAATAATAGCACGATATAAGTACAATTCTATAGTAAAACGTTGAAAATAAAGAGAATCTTTTTAATTAAGAAAATTTCACGTTCCAAATCCCCCCCTTACTTCAAGAAAATTACCCGGTAAAAATCCTCTTAAATTTGCCCAACTCAAAAAAATTCAGCAACACTGAAAAAAGCTGAAAATTCATGAACTTGCTCTTCCAAAAGAAACTTCCCAAACCAACTAATTGAAAGTATAGCCGCGAACACACAACACAAATTTCTCACCAGGCACAAAATACAGTGTTCAAATTCCTAACTGCCACCACTTCAAAAATTCTGCTATCCAGATAGCGTGTTAAACGGTTATTACAGCATAGGTATTTAAACATTTAAAATTGTTAATAAATTTCTAAAAAAGTTTTTAAACCATCGGCCTTTTTGAAGTGAAACTTCTTTTGTTTCGGTAGAGTAAATTCCTGTGTTGGCAAATACGAGCGTCACGAAAAGTGAAACGAATGGAGGGGAGCAGTCTGAGAAGACGGGAAGAGGAGAAAGGGATTGTCGAACGCCCCACTCTTTAGCCACACTCTTGTCTCATGCTTCGTGCTCTTTCTCTCAGGCAAGCGTCAGTAAAGCGAGGACATAGCGTTTCAGTTCTCGTGACGCCACAAAGCGCTTGGTTAGAAGCACTAAAACTCGATTTATTTTTTCATTATTATTATATTGATACGGACAATACAAATTTTCATTCCTCTAATAATGTTGAAGTTTTTTAAGTGAACTTTTGTAGGCCACTGAATGAATAAATGTAAAACTAAATAATTTGAGCAGCAGAAATTTTATATCCATTTATAGCACTACGAAGATGAAGTATGTAAAACCAGGAAGCAGCAATTATTCACGCTGCAATATTTGCAGCTATGTACTTGAATTTTCTATTCTACATTGTATCACGAGCTCACTTTATGTGTTTGAAGATACTTGTTCATACAGAATAATAACAAAGCCGGCCATAAACATGAGCTTAGTGAAATAGCACAACTTTGTTGTTATGCAGGATATAATCAGATTATTGAAATCAACAGCGTTTTACTACTTCATGTCTAGTGCAAATTGCTTTCCTGTTGGAAATGCAATTATCAAGTAATTAATTTGACACTTGTGCCTGGTCTATAAATTACCAATAAGCCAAAATTAACCCTTAAAGTGGATTACAAAATACATTTAACTGACAGTAAGAAACACGCAATAAAGTCATTAAGTCAACTATTGACTGTAACAACGAGATTTTAATACACGAATTGTAAGGAAAGTGTAGTACTGTCCGTTCTAAGATGAGCTAGAGGCTAGCGCTTAAACTGGGCTATGAACTACTAAACTACTCACAATTTTAGATATAACCGACAGGTTTGTAATTTTCTTTAGAACTTATTGAAAGATTACTACCACTATCAGGATTCTTAAAAAGTTTATTATTTTTATTGCTGCCTTAGGGGCATCGTCTTTTATGATTTCTCTCTTTTCATGTACCCAAGCTTTATTGCAGAGTTCGGCTAAAATTTCCAGACAAAGCAAATACAATATCGATAATTCTATATAAGCAATATTCAACAAGGCAGTATTGCAATATTTTGTGAAGTTCTCCGATAAAATGTTGACACAGTCTTGTCGAAGCAAAAACTGACAGAGTTTGAGTTGAGACGACGTGACCGTGGAAATCTTGGATGTATTAGTTTTCATGTAAACTTCTACGAAAATTCACAGATTTCGCACTCCTTGCAACTATCGGAGGGTAGATGTTTGAAATAAACTGAAATAATGCAACTTTGGTAACACTCAATTATTTCACCACCTATTTTACAGTTGCAAATTTATAAGAACTATCTTCAGACAAAATATTTTATATTTTCAAATAATTAAAATCAGTCAAGTAAATGAATTTTAGATAATTGCTTTCCCTCCTCTCATCACATACCTAGTTTACCTAGAACCGGGTCTAGATCCAATTCACCGAATGCAATGCAGAATTCTACGAAAAAACAGACAGACCGTTCGCATATTTACGATAGCTCCTATGTGACCGCGATTGCTCGCGTCTACCAGTTAGTAATTGGTGTGCGCCGAAGTACACTTGGACAACGCGATTTCGTGTGTGTCAGAACAGATTTTATTGGTATTTTCGAAACAGACTCCCTTAACTGCCCCCCCCCCCCACACCAGACACACGCGTTTTTGGACAGACGCATTTTTTGTAAGAAAAAGATCATGTAAAAACAGAAGAAAAAAAACGAACAACCTCCGCTAGATTTGATCCCACCCAGCCTCAGCACATCAGACTAGAACTGTATGCGTTACCTGTCTACCATACTGTCGTCCCTGGCGCCATCGCACTTAAACGAAAATATAACGCACACAATTTCGCTGTGTTCTGGTACATAATGTAGGATTAATTTTTGGCTTAATGGGAGCTTGTCGGCGGGAAGAATTGATGAAAATTCAAACAAGTCACATTGAAGACCTCAACACTGCCCTTTTAGTTCACATTCCTGATACGAAAACGAAAACGGAACGTCAGTTTGTTATTGGAGGTAATTTTTACCATACCTGCAAGAAATAAGTAGAGATCTTCGACCTCCAAACCTGACAAATAATACCCGATTTTTTTTAAACTACCAGCGAGGAAAATGCACAAAGCAACCCATTGGAATTAATAAATTTGATAGCCTCTCTAGCGTAGTAGCTAACTTTTCAACTCAAGTGCACTAAAACTTGCTACGCAAAGTTACGAACTAGGTATCTCTATCTATCCTATTGAACTAATTTTTCTATTAAGTTTTTAATTATATTATTTTTCAATACCCGTTTAAAAATAAGCCCACGGAATTGCAGGAAAGTGTTAGAATATTTGTTAACTTCGTTTAAAAAGTAAGAAAACCGTGGATCACTTTCCTTTATCACAGTTATGGTTTAAAAATTAAAATAACGTGGAAAATTTAACCGCAAAGAGAAGAGCCAACCAAATTTGCGAATATCCCCGTAATATTACACCATTACTCAACGTGTTAAATACGTAAAAATATTAGGTAGCATACACGATTAAATGCGCACACCAAATCAGCGTAGGTTATTTGACTTTAATTGCCTGATTACCTGCTTTTCGGATAACGTCATTCTAACGACCAGCCAAGGACATAATATAACCGTTTTTCCTAGCTCGTTGATTTAACGTTTAATCCTGACCGTGCAGTCAATATGTTACATATTTTCAACGTCATTAATGTGACAAAGAAAACGTAGTTCGTGGTACCTGTACTTCACACTGACGAATACTTTAAACTAAAAGTTAAAAATACCATTTAAACCAACGTAATATCTGCGTTATATCAAGACATTTTTTTAACGTTAGATGTATCTAAGACCGACACAGGTGCTGGGTCAGGACTGTTTGGAGATAAACCAAGAGTGAAACTCAGCTCCTCTCTGGGCAAATATGCCTCTACCTTTCAAGCAGAGGTCTACGCGATACTACAATTTGCGCGGGAAAACTTTAAGAGGGGCTACAAAAATCAGCGGATCTTTATCTTATCAGACAGCCAGGCAGCTTTGAAGGCTCTTATGAGCCCAAAGATGTCTTCCAGACTGGTGTGGGAATGCTTCGAGCAACTTAATATCCTAGCCATGCGGAACGCAGTGAGCTGATAGGGAACGAAGAAGCCGATAAACTAGCAAAGCTGGGCTCCAACGACCCCTTCGTTGGACCGGAATCTGCCCTAGGCATAACTAAGAGTGCAGTCAGAAACCAAGTAAACGGATGGATTCGCGCTGAACATCACAATTACTGGAACATGATTCCAGGACACAGGCACACCAAGTCGTATATAAAGGGACCTTGCAGGAAAAGGTGCTCAGAACTACTTTGCCTTAGTAGGATGCAAATTAGAATCGTAAGAGGCTTCCCAACGGGACACACGACCAGAAGAACACCTGTGGAAGATTGGTAAATATTACGGAGACCTTAACTGCCGCTTGTGTAATAAGGAACGGGAGACTGCTAGGCACATCTTGTGCAGATGTGAAGCTCTAGACCAGAAGAGGCAGCGAATTTTCTGTCGATGTCTGATGAAACCGGAAGAATTTTCCACGCATTCAATGTATGACTTGTACCGTTTGGTCCAAGGCACCATGATCATGGAATGGGTGTGACTTAGAATTAGGGTGAGCACAATAAGCCCATTTTGTGGCTGCAGTGCATCTGAGCCTACTGTCAGGCAGGCCCTAAGGGAATAAAAGTTAGATGTTCAACGTTTGATCAACATTAGATTTTGGTAAATACTTGAGGAGTTGATTTGCAAAACTCGACAAATCCACAACATCAAACTTTTCAGGAACAGCAAAAAACATTTATCTGTATTATTTTTTATTTGAAAAAATCAGCGTGCTAGCAGCTGATGCGTTTGCAGAAGATCTTTATGAATACCGAAAACTGACTTTATTGGCCATTATGCAATTTTTTTAAAAAACATTTTTGTTTGGATTTGTCCACTTTTGTTATGAAACTTTGGATATATCAACTTTTGAAAATCAAATGGCGGGATTTGTCAAGTTTAGGAGGACAAGAAATGAAGGTCATATTATTTTTCATAAACATGTATTAAACTTAAAAAAATATACATTTTAAATGTGGATTGCGTGGTCCTCTGCTAAACAATCACATTCTTCAGTTTCGCCCTCTTCGTGAGTTGACTCCAGTTGACATCTGTTTTCCAGGATATTGCAATAAAATGATAACTCTGGATCTTGAAACCAATTTTCCCCAAATTGTTTTATCAATAAATTTTTTACGTCCTTTATTTTTTCCAGTTTTATAGGTTTTCCCAGAGGAATTGTTGGTAAAGTGGTCACCTTTCTGGGGTTTCCTCGTTTGTTAAGTGAAACATAAGGCTCATCTAATTCAAATCTAAAATTTGCTAGACTTCTAACCACTATATTTCTACGACTGTTACGTTTAATGAATATTCTTTTCAACTGCTGAATATTTTTTATTTTTTTATATTGATCCTCGAGAATTTTGATATCTTTTATATCCCAATCTTTCCCCAATTCTTTCACAGTACCATTGGTTTTATAAATTTCTATATATTTCTCTTTGGTGGTAATTACAGCTTCTTTTTTTAAACATTTTTCCACCCGCCCAAATGCTCTATCTGCGGGGAGAAAACTGTGCCCCCTGACTGGGAAATGCAATTGCACTTCAGCAATATGAGGTGGAGCATTTTCTAACCAATACATCAAAGCATGTATAACAAAATTATTTTTGTTTTGTCCACCACAGCCATCACAAAAAAGTCGAATCTTTGTAATTTTTTCGTCGATATTCGTCATCAAATCATTCAAGTGATGACAGAGAGCCGAACCTATTTCTGTTGATCCGCGACTTGCCTGATCTTCTGTCCATACATAAAATGTAGGATCGCGCGAATCCATAAAAACGCAACAGAAAACATACATAGATATCTGTCGGGAATAAAATGCTTCCTGTATAGGAGTCTTGGGTAGTGGTAGAACCTGCTGTAGGTCGAAACAAAATGTAATTGCATCATCATGTTTTTCTTTTGCTAATGCATAAAATGCATTTGCCCTTTTTTTATGAATAGCTAATTGCCCCATTAAAAGAGATTTTTTGTTTTTATCTTGCTCTGATGTTATTTTATTTTTTAATGAAACACATGATGTGCATGCATCGCTTGCGGGGGATGCAAATCCAATATTAAAATCCTTATTAAATATTTCATAAAAAAACCTATATGTAACCTTGAGATTTTCATTATCTGTGTTGCTATTATTGTACTGAGTCCATATTTTTTTTATATTTAAATTAGCAGCTAAATACACACGCTTAGATTTCCCTCTAGAATAATGTGATTCTGTAGCAGGTAGACCACCAATAAATTTGCGTACACTTTCCCTTTTATCTTTAAATTTATGGGACTTTTTGTCCCCACCCCGAAGTTCTTTGGGATTTTTTCCTTCCATTATAAACTTTTTGCATATGTTCAGAAGTCTGAATTTTTTTATTTCAAATACTGAAGCAAACATCTTTTGGCAAACTTGAAGTGCCTTTTTTCTTTCGAAGAATAACTGAAATAATGGTATAATAGAATACACAGTAGGCAGTAATAAACAAAGTTATTTACTTACATGATATGAAACGGCAAGGTTTCGTTTCTTTTTTGCCATATTTTTTTTTACTCTACGACGTTCAGGACAGCCAGGTGTTAGTAAGCGGCACAAAAAGGCATCCTGTTCGATCTTGTTTACATTAGAGAAAAATTTATTTCTGTTGTCAACAATATCATTTTCTTTTAATTTGTAGCAACAATATTTTGAAGGTTTTCCATGGCTGCAAGGTCTTTGAATTACATTGTCTTTAGTTTTCGGCTTGTATCTGTGAAAATTCAAAATTCACAATAAAACATTAAATTTATGTAAGTAATAATGTTTACCTTTCAGCAGTCATATTTTGACGATGTTTTGAAACAGATGCTTGTCTTTTCTTTCGTCTGACACCGACATTAATATCACTTACACTTGTATTCATTTTTTTAAATCAGTACAAAACTTCCAACTTCAAGCGCGCTAAACGTTTTTACAAAATTTTAGGTTAGAATAAAAAATCAAGTATTAATATTTTTATTCTATAAAGTTCAATCGTACATCATCTACTGGTAGATAGTATTATTAAATAACTAAAGATTCTTATATTACAGGGATCTGAAATGCTATTATTGGATTTATCAACTTTTGAAAATCATTAGGGATTTATCCAGTTTTGGTGGTAAACATAATTTTGGTCGTCCTTTTTATATAGGATTTGTTAAGTTTAGACAAGCAATGACTAGACCACCGTAAATATCTACCTCTTAGCATACGGAATCTGTATTAAACTCATTTTCGACCAAAACCGGATTTGTCGAGTTTTGCAAATCAACTCCTCACTTAGTTATAAAAACACTAAGAATTAACGTTTATTTAAGGGGTATAAAACTGACATTATATTTTCAACCAAAATAAAACATTCAATTTTCAAGGAGCAACGTCTTTTCAACGACCCTTACGTCCTTTTAACGTCAATAAAACGTACGTGTGCCTACTGGGCGTTGTCTATATCGGTTCATTTTTAAAAATATAAATGTCAAAGTGACATTTCAAATAAGCTATTTTTGACGTAATTGAGCCTTCACAATACTATGCTTTATAGGGTAAACTACCCAATTATTGGCACTTTAAGGTATCACCGAGTTACAAAATGGCTTAAGAAGTCCGTTTTTGCCCATGCAGAACTGATTGAAATGAAAATATAAAGACTGAAATCCCCAGAATTCGGATTATGTACTGAAAATCGCTTCATGACAATATTTTTTATTAAATTTTACAATAATATATTAGAAACACATTTTGCCAGTTATTGGCACCAAAATCCAATAATTGGCATACCTTAATTTCTAATTATTGGCACCAAAACCTAGTACCCATACAACACACCAAATCACGAATACGATGTGTTCGCATTGTGAAGATGTACCTACATGTAGATACAGGGTTACACAATTCTATGATGTAAATGTGCTACGTTTATACATACATAGTAGGCACACATGTATACACAAAGGTTAAACGTCCGCCTCACAACATAGCCACAGTATACCATTTACGTTTACGCAAAGTAAGTGAACTACAGTGTGTGATCGTATGCACAGTGACTGTGTACTGTGCTTAAACTCTGCTTACACATGGCATTTGTCACACTCAATTTGAACGTAAATGTACTATTCCGTGTATATGTAACTCTGTCGCTCTGTGTATACAGAGTGCGTCCAGTTAATATTCCCATGGTCTTTTACGGCTTTATTGTACCTACGCATTTTATCAAAAAATATTTTATACAAGCTCTGCCTTATTTTTGATGCTCTATAAGCTGAAATTATTTTCAGCGTTACAGGTTGTCCCCTATTTTCTACACGCAGATCAGCTCTGTTTTGTTTTTTAATAAAACACTCTAAAATTACCCGTAGAATCCAAAAATTCAATAATATATAGGGTGTTCTATTTAAAAAACAGAGTTGATCTGCGGGCAGAAAATATGGGACATCTTGTAACGCTGAAAATAATTTTAGCTTATACAGCGTCAAAAATAAGGAGAGCTTGTATAAAACAGTTTTCGATAAAATGTATAATAAAGCCGTAAAAGTGACCACGGAAATACTAACTGTAACTGGACACCTGTATAGGTACAACAGGATAGAGGAAATAGGTAGAAAAACACCAGAAAATGGCAGAACTTTTACAAGAATATTAAATGTATTAAAATCTAAGTAGGTACATATTTTATCTATATAATAAAAATTGAAACATCTCATAGGTAGGTACTCTGCATCTCATGCTTCTGCATTGTTTGTTTTCTTTCTTCCCCACAACAATGATACATCGCAACGAGAAAATCTCTTCGAAGTAATTTTTCAATTTATCAGAGTCGTATTTACATAAAATTGCATTGAAGAGGAAGTTTTCGTACCTGAAACGTTTTAAAACTATGATTGTGATACGTCGTTGTAAAGAAGATACAAAAATAAAACTACTGATCTCAAAATTTTTACGGGGACCTATTTTAAAAAAGTAAGTTGATGCCGACCCTGGATTAACTAAACGATTCATTCAAAAACTGATACCACCATTCCATAGAATTTGTAAAGTGGCAATGAGAATGTATTTTTATTTTTCCAATATTTTTTCAAATAACGTAATCAGACGAAAAAAAAACAAATTTCCCAAATTTAATTTTTTTTAAATCCTAAAACGCAATTAAAATATTTTAATTTTTTTGTCGGCATATTGTTGGTCCCATGAATACACAACTTTGCCGAATTTAAACTCCTCTATCTCTTACTCTCTTACAGTTTCCGAGATCCCCTTGGTGAGCCTCGAATTTGAATCATAAAATGATAAAAAAGATCACACGCGAAAGCAAACGGTTCACGTAATCACTATACTTGGGCCGCCCAACAGACGGAGTGATCACCCTGCAAGAACGTGCTCTAGCGGGGCCAATAGTAATTTATGACGACCGAATTGGAGTGATGCGACTTCGTTGGGTCTAAAGAAAGCGCATCACTGCGGTTCGGTTGTCCTAAATTGATAGTGGTCCCGCCTATAGCACGTTCTTGGAGGGTGATCACTCCGTCTGTTCGACGGCCCAAGTATATAGTAACAAACGAAACTTATAAAAAACGTGTTTCTGGAGGAATATTTTCATTTTTTGCAGTATTAATGCACCGAAATATGCGAGAGAAAATGAAAATCTACTGTTAAAAACATTTTTCTTGGGCATTTAGTTTTGTTACTAGTGATGACGTGCAACACTTGCTTTCGCGTATGAAGTTTTATCTTGGTACAAACATTATTGATGCCTAGGAGTAGTAGGTAGGTATTTAACAATTATTCCTACCTTATGATCCTTTAGAAAGTGCACAAACACATCCACTATCAACAGAGCTTCCCAAGTAAGTAATAAAATGGCCGCTACAACGCTCTTATTTCTTATTATAGAGGACAGACGACACATGAGATACACATGACCGGTGTGGTTACGTTGATGCTGCGCGCGCATTTTTCCATCTCCCTCGAATATAGACACAACAAGGCACAACTGCATAGTGTATATTATATCGGCACTGGTCGCCACTATACTCTATTTTTACGTGGTGCATGCAGTGGCACAAGTATTACATAAAGCACCACACTTACATATCATTTAAACCTTGTCAGCTTCATGTACGGACGTTATATTTCAACATTCTAATGATCCATCTTTACGTTATATAAAACTGTTTAGAATCTTGGGTGCATACGGTATACAATTATTAAACATTTTAGCACACAATTCAATCAATATAAACATAGTTGTATCTCATATACATGCGTCAGTACTAGATCAGCAATTAGATCCACTTTAACATATTTTGTTTCTCATGTGTATATCTTGTAGAGACGTAATTCAGATTGGACGTGCTGTATGGGTAATTGGTATACCCAATTTTCTAATTATTGGCACCTCGACATTCACGATTATTACATTTTAAACAGTTTGGTCAGTAGATAATTAGTAAATAATTTTATTATAAGTGAAAATTAGAAACTTTGTATTCAGTGTAGCTTTATTTTTCAAAAAATCGGAAAAAATATTAGGTCAACTTTTTTTATACCATTTTTTAGAACATGTTTTACACTGGGAATTTTTTGCATATAAACTATAATGGTTTATTAAACACTTTTCATGATAATGTGCGAGTGCATGATTCATTTAATACCGCAGTAAGTTGGTTTTGTAAATACTTTTAATGGAATTGGTGGCCGTTCCGTATGTCCCATTTCCGTACAAGGCAAAATCAGTGACAGTTCCGTACACGATGCACGTGGCGCGTTACTGGGGATCATTTGTAAGAAACTGTCATTAGCAATAGTGGTAGTTGCGTTTCCCGTTTAGTGCGTCATCACAAACCTCTACTTGGTTTGAGTGCCGTTTCGTGCGCTGACCTGCTGATAATGCAGTAAGCCACTAATTCGAGTTTATCTTTCCAATACAACCCTTTTAATAACTAGAATTCAATGCGGAAGTGTATGTTGATTTTTCTTCTATTGTTTTCAAATGTTAATGTTTTTGTTTGGGTGGGGACTTAAACGCTCCGCTCGCTTCTCTCGCTCCGCTTGCCCACAGACCGGAAATAGTGGACCGTGGAACCAATTTTATGGCCGTATTCAGTGACGGGCAACACCACTTTTTGGCCATGTGATTCTTAGAATGCTCTCCGAGTATATGGTCACTAAGGGATTGTACCTGTATGCAACTACCTCTATTGCTAATGACAGTTTCTTACAAATGATCCCCAGTATCGCGACACGTGCATCGTGTACGGAACTGTCACTGATTTCGCCTTGTACGGAAATGGGATGTACGGAACTACGATACTCTTTCAATGCAAATAAAGCGTGCCAATAACTGGGAACAGTTATTGGAAAAGGGAAAAACTAATAATTGGCACCGAGTGCCAATCATTAAATTTTGTACATTATTGGTACTAATTGTTGGCACCCCTTAAATATTGTTTCCAGCTTAAAGTTTGGAGGTTATAAGGCGATTTTATTTAAATTTAAACCATAAACTTTTACTATATCCATATAAAATATTTACATTCAGGAAAACTCTGACCCTCTGAAATATCTTACACATGCATGACCTAGTGAAAAACTTAATAACTTACGTTTAAAGCAGCAAAGTTGCACTCCACTTTTTCAAACGCTGATTTAGACAGTTCACATGACACAGTTATGTCGGTAATACTGTTTTCATAAACACAATGTTGCCAAATATGAAAAGTTTTAATAAAATTTACCATAGATACTGCAGGCATTAAATAAATATATAAAATATAATGGGGGCCAATAACTAGCGCAGTGCCAATAATAGGATAGTTTACCCTACCAACAATATAATTTAGGTGTTCTGTGAATTACATATTTAATGTACAAATAAAGTCACTTTGCATTTACGGGGCATTGCCTCCCATCTTCAGAAGAAATTTGTTTAAATTCTTGAGAAATTATAAATAGAATTCCAAGAGAACAAAACTCTGTCGGTACGTTTTCTTTTAAGTATTGAAATGCATAAAAATAATGAATGTATATTAGGGGAGAGCTTTGTGCCAGTATATGCGAATGCTGTATAGATTGTTTTCAGTGATGCACATGGATAGGTCCGGAATAGCCATACGAAAATATTGCAAACATGCAAATAGATATGAAATATGCAACGTAAGCTTTCCTCTTGCATGTAAGCTACCGGTGTAATTTTCCCTCAGCGCAACTAAAACTAGCAAGAAAGATAGGATTCTCCATAGAATATTTGGTTCAGGAATTAATTAAAGAACAGGTTGAGAGATTTTGAAAAGCCGCTTATTCAGTGAATGTCTTTTCCTACTCTCTCTTCCAGACCTCTTTTTCTATCTCCCGGATGTAGTTCAGTGCAAGTAATCATATCATATCAGGATATTAAAGTCGCTCGATAACTGATTTATGAAGTCTGAACCTCGGCTGTTCCCGCTTCATCCCAGACTCATAGAAATGCATCAATAAATTTATCGGGTACCGGTACCGGAATTGTAGATTTCCCGTTACAGTTTTATTGCGAGACTCGGACAGAGCGTGAAATTGAAAAAGTTTGTTATAAAAATAGCCCTGCGGGAGATCATATCTCTTACATGAAACAATTACTGACAATGCAGGATACAATTCGTTCAAATACAGTCGTATGTTGTCAATTTTTATTAGGAGAATATGCTGGGGCGTGTTTCATTTCGAACACGACATTTTTAACCCTTTTGAGGGGAAATAGTTGTTTTAATCCATTAACTTCTGACCTCTTCTTTAGAAGAGACATATGAGTACAGAGTTCGGTGATGTTAAAATTAAAAGGACAATAAAACACCATCTAGCTTAATATTAACAATTCCTCTTTTTGACAGAGTAAAACTGAAAGAATCTCACTCTATTTTTATGTACTAAAAATAATTTTTCATTTCGATTATGTGAATTTTCTATTGCTCCTCCTTTATTTAAAGAACGTGGGAACTGTTTCTTTTTCTAATTCCAACAAGAGCATCATTTCAAAAGTAATAAGACCAATAGGAATTTTTAAGTAAACGAGCTTTCTTTTCAGATCCTGTCTCATTTCTTCTGTACATACAATAACTAACCTAGTTTTTTTTAATGGAGCAGCCTGTATTTGATTGCACTTTTAGATTTCCTAATTGATTTAACTGTGCGGTTGTATAATAAATTTTCTACCGAAAATGCATATTTTGGACGCTATCGGCATTTCTTTGAAGCTATTGACAGATGTGGAGGAATTTTGAAATTTACATAGGTATCTTCGAACTGAACACTGAGGCAGTGATATTTTTGGTAAGACGAAAACAGTATCTAGGAGTATCGCCCCAATACTTAAAAATGAAAATATTATACAAGATAAGGACAGTTCCATGACCAAAATAAATAATTTCGAAACTTCGTAACTTATGAATTGAAAAATTACTACGCGTACTACCAATATAACGATTTATTATTATAACTTGACCGGTTTCAGAATTCACAATGATTCTATCATCAGAAATGTATAAATAAAATTATTATATTTTTCTTAAACGGAACCATATAATTTTTATTCTATGCTTGCTTTCTATTCTAAATTCTCCAAGAAATTATATTTCTGATATGTATCAACTCCCATACCTCTAAAATTCATAGTTATTGAGATAATCAACCTCAAACAGCTATTGACCCTAATTCTCATATAAAAAATTAATATTTTCACATTACGGATTCACATTTTCAAAGTAGCATTAAAACGGATACGTAGTAATAATTTATGGACGAAAGTAATACATTTTTAAACTAAGAATAATCTGTAGTAATACAATAAGTGGTCTGGAGTTGTCGGAAATTTTACGAAAGCTGTTGCGTTGCTTGGTAGCCACGAGTGTAAATTTGACAGTTAAAAGATCACGAGCGCTTGCGCGAGTGATCTTCTGTCAAATTTTCACGAAATTTTATTTCAATTAATTCACATACAAAGAAATGTGTTGGGAATATTTGACGTTTGGCAGGTACTAAAGTAACTAGATTATACATTACTCAACAAGCAAAACTATCGAAAAAATTACCGGGGGTAAATACATAAGAGATCATTTTTTTTATCGATAAATACATGTTTAATTGTATGAAAGTTTTATTGTCATGGCAAATAATCGAGAATCAAGGAAGTGAAAAAATCGCGAGAGCTTGCTCGAGCAATTTTTTCTACTTCCCTTGATTCGAGATTTTTTCCGAATGGCAATAAAATTTGAATACAATTTGAAATGTATTTATCTTATAAAAATGATTTCGAATGTATTTTAAGGGACAATTTAATTGGAATTAAAAGATTTAATGAAACAATAAACATTTTAAATTAACAGAACATATTAAAATATTTAAATATATTGTGTAGAGTTTGACTGATCTTTAGTTACATACATATTTTGAACATTGAAAGTGCAATGGTTATATGTTATACTAGCTGGTACCCGGCGCGTTGCTGCCTCTGAAGAAATAATTGTGGTAAAATCGTTTGAAACTTGATAAACTGCGAATGGCATATGCCGTTTGACGTTTGCATTTTCACTTTATAAATTATTTGCTGCCCGGTCCCGGTACGACATGCGCGGCACCTACTGTAAGTTAATCTTCAGATTAGCTCAGCGAGTGTTCCTGTGAAGTTTGGTAGCGATCGGATCAACATAATTTTTTTGTTTTGTGCGAGGCGGGGGCTTGATATGACACTTATCAACTGTCAGATTTGACAAATAAAATTTATTTAATACTTTCTGACGGTCTGAATTTTATTTGTCAAATCTGACAGTTGATATGTGTCATATCAAGCCCCGATTTCTCACAAAACCAAGAAAAAAAAATTCTGTTGATCCGATCGCTACCAAACTTCACAGGATCACCCGCTGTGAGAAGTAAAATCGAGCGTTACCTAAAAAAACGTTACGTTCCTCTGCGTAACTATGGATACGTGTATTTATGTACAATGACCAAAATTATCAAGTTAGTAATTAATTTCAAGTTGTCAGTTTAAAATTGTAATATTTTGTTGTGAAACTGTCGAAAATGTCGATTTCGGATGGTGAGGAAGAAACTATTTGTACTCCTGCAGATATAATTGAAACAGCAAATGAAGCTACAACAGATTTATTGCCCGATAAATTTAAAAAAGTGCATGAAATTTGTTATAGACGGTTTATAGACTGGTGTGACACAAAGTTTGTTAAGAACATTACTGAAAACGTCCCACGGAAACGGGATAAAAAGTATCCTATGTCCGTCTCCTGGTTCTAAGCTACCACCCCACCAATTTTCAGCCAAATCGGTTCAGCCGTTCTTGAGTTATAAATAGTGTAACTAACACGACTTTCTTTTATATATATAAGATAGATTATGACAAGATTTTTTTGCATATTATTATTATTAATGTTTTCAGTGGTAAAGTTTTCTTGCCTTATGTTTATATCTCTTGTAGTTTGGATTCCAGAAGGTCCAGATCTCAGGTTGTTTATTAAACTAGCATGATGTTCCTCGTCTAACTGTAAATAAGGGCCTAATGACTTAGCATTTGAATGTCCAGTCATTTTGATGAGCTGTTCTTCCGGGACACCTGATTTAGCAAGATTTGATACAGCACTTGATCGATTTGAATGATTCGTGATTTTGTTTGTCAGAGTATCAAGCCCTATTCTTTCAGCAAATTGTCTGGTCCATTTTCCAATCTCATTTACTCCATAAGGCATATTTTTGTACCATTCAGAATTGATTTTATTCTAGTAAGGATTTACAGTCAGAAATAGTTGATCTGACGTAATTATATTAGTGCGTTTAGAAATAAGCTTTTTAAATAACCTTACCGTGCACATATCAAGATTATTGTAATTAGGCACTAACCACTTACTGTCTGATAATTTTTGAGCTCCACCCTGGCATGTTTTGGAAAAAATCGGGTTGTATTCAATTCTTCCGGTTACGTTTCTTTTCCTCTTTAAAAAAATGCATTTTGCTCCCCCTCTCCAGGCTAGTTCGAATGCTATTATATGATACAGTTTTTTTTTGAAGTCCTTCTGGACAATCTTCGTTCCAGAGATTCATTATTGTAGATATTTCTTTCTTACCCAGAGCAGTCGAACTTTGCTTCCTCTTTCCGAGAATAGACTGAAGCTGCTTTCGTTTCGTATTTTTTGCATCCCTGGCTTGTTTGAATTCAATGTCTGCAAATGGATTAAATTTTCGGGCGTACTCTTTGTAGTATTTTTCTTGAAGGAGTTTTGCAGTAATATTCCACATGGTCTTTATAACGCATTCTTTATAATCTTCACCATCAGCTCTCTTCATATTAAAAGCCCAATCATTCATTATCAGTCCAAGCTCTTGATTTGAAGTAATTTCTAGAAGTTCATAATGCTTCTCTTTTAAAAATATTTCGAACTGTTGCCATATTGACTTTTGATTTTTAACTGTACTCCTCGGAGTAACACTCTGTACAGTTTTTTGAATATCTTCCAAAGATTCTTGGCCAAATCTTGCCATTTCAAAACGACGATGTTGCAAGAAAACTCGAAAATAATACGACAGTGACAGTTGCCAAGGTAGAAATTTCAAAACTATCGTTCATAGCATAGTTGATTAAAAGCAAGGCGCATATTTACCAGTTATTGGGAAAGCTAGGTAGGTTTTTATCGTTTACAATGACAGTTGATTGGTCGATTTTAAGAAATTGAAGAAATATCATTGGCTTCTAGAATAGGCGTGTATTAACCGAAATAATACACGCTTCTAGACCTAAATGAAATGTTCCTATTGGTCAATTTGACGATGAAAAATAGTTATTTACGTAACCAGTTATGAAAAGACTAATTTTATTTGACGAATATAATATTTGCCAAAACGAGCGAACGAAGTGAGCGAGTTTTGCAAATTATATGAGTCAAATAAGATTAGCCTTTTCATAACGTGTTAAGTACAAAATTTTATCTAACCCCGCTTTAAAAAATAAAAAATAATTGTGCTACTCCAAATAATGTAACATCCCTTGTAGCCGTACAAATAAATTCAACTTCATCGCAGATTCAGGAGCTGACATTTTAAAGATTAAGCAGCATGGGGGCTGGAAATCGAGTACTGTGGCAGAAAGCTACATCGAAAATTCTTTGGCCAACAAAAAAAGAACTGCAAATAACATACTAGGAGCATTCCGAGGGAACTGCTTCAATCCAATTAAATCTATCGGGCTCAGAATACCACGAGCAGGTTGCTATTTCGAAGAAAGAAATGAATATACCGTCAGGTTCAGGACTTAGGTTTAGTAACTGTGTTTGTAGTAATTTTGTTATTAATGTACATACAAACCAACCACAACTGTAACCATAACAATTCGGAATTGCATGTTTAAAATTAATTTTAGTTTCTTGCTATTACACGCATTTAATTATACGTTATAAATTCTTATTTTTGTTTTTGCTTTTAAATATTCAGTTACGTAAAAGTTCATTACATAACTAGTTATGTAATGAAAGTTCATTACATAACTAGTTACGTAATGAACTGATAGTTATGAAAAATATGACGTTTCGTAATGTCAGAAATGCATTTAAAATGTGACATTTCATAGCGGGGTTAGATAAAATAATCATTTCAATTTCTTATCAGAAATGGCCCTAGCACACTATACCAACTGCAGGCATGTTCCTTATGAATTAGAGATGATTAGATGATATTTGAGGGTGTTTTTTATTTGAAACTCGCCATTTCAACTTTAAATTCTACGCAAGCATTTGTGTGCCATTTTTAAAGTGTGCATAGGTACACATTCTGAAAATATAACCAACTAAATTTGGGAAACTTGCATGGCAGTTACCACAATACATTTCTCAAGATATCTGACAGGCGATTTTCCAAAAATTAGGGTCCCTGTATTTAGAGAGTACCGCAATCAATAGCTCCACTATGTTTCAGAACTGTGAGTAAATATGGCGGACTGCCGTGTCAGCAGCAAAATGTCATTCTGACGTTCCGCCACAATTCAAATTTGGCGGCTGTTATTGTGAGTAAATATGGCGGAGATTGCGGTACTCTCTAAATATAGGGACCCTACCAAAAATGACGACCGGGCGCCATCTTGGCGTAAAATATTAAATAAGCGGAGGGGTCAAGAGACAACTTATTCTGAAGGGCTCATCATTCTGAACACGACCACCCAGTTTCATATTATGCCATCTACTCGGCAACGGCGTTGACGCGCAAGGCATTTACTGTTATTCGTATGTGGTCTAGTCCAGAATGAAGGACGCTTTCGAATGAGTTTTCACTACTTACTCCCCTATTATTTCTAATTTAATTTGTTATATCAAAATTGTGCAAAGAAGGATAAAGAAAAGGGCGGAAGAAATATTAGGAGAAGATCATAATTCGGATTGGAAACGAGAAGATAGAGGAAGTCTCATATTTCTGCTATTTAGGAAGTCAAATGGTCAAATGGTCAAATGGTAGGAGCTCTAGGGATATAAAACAAAGAATAGCGCAGGGCCGAGTTGCATTTAATAAAAAGAAACAACTATTATGTTCGGGAATGATAAATGTAGAAACTCGGAAGAGACTCGCCTAAAAACGAATGTATGGAGTACGGCATTGTACGGGTGCGAAACTTGGACGATAGGAGAAGAGGATATGAAAAAATTAGAAGCATTTGAAATGTGGTGCTATAGACGCATGATGAAAATATCGTGGGTAGATAAGGTTAGCAACAGAGAGGTATTAGAAAGAGTTGGAGAAAAGCGAATTTATGAAAGACAGTAAGGAATAGGAGAGATATAGGATGGTAGATCACTTTCTAAGACACGAAGGAATAGTTCGCGACATACTAGAGACAGAGAAAGGAATAAAAAGAGGTAGGGGTAGGCCCAGATTAGACTACTGCTCTCAAATAGTTAGGGACGTAGGGTGTTCTACTTTTAGGGAAATACGTAGGTGGAGGAAAGGATGGAGGTACGCGTCCAACCAGTCTTCGGACTGAGAACCTTATGATGATGAAGGGTTAAGCAAAAATTGATTTGAATATTATTATTAACAAAACTGGGCGAGGTCCTGGATAATATTTTCAGATATATGTTAGTTGTTACTACTAAAGGAATTAGATATTGTTTTCCTGTCTTACTATTTTATTATATTTTGCTGCTAGTAGGTATAGAATTATTGTTCGAATACCTTAGAAATCTATAGTATCCGGTAACGATTAGAGAGGTGTAAATGGAATTTAGGGTAGACGATGATCTCTGGTCAATGTTTGGAATTAGGAAGAGCATAAAGAGGAGAATATTAATATTTTCCTTATTCATATTTACAAGGATAAACACTATTGTTACACGACGCAAAACTTGCCGCCGCCGTCGAACCCGGGTGCCCGCGCTCCGAAGCCCTCGCGCTCCCCGACTGAGCTATCGGCGACCCACACGCCCTCCTTTCTGCTCGTCCATATATACTTATGATTGTAACAGTTCGGCCCGTCTTGACAAGCTAGCCGTCCTCGACTACCCCAGCCACTGGGTACTTTCAGCGCACGCGACACGAATCTGCTACACACAACGCACCTCTTGTGCTCTCCTTTGGAACGCGGGTTACCTATCCCACTTCTGAAATGTTACACGACGCAAAACTTGCCGCCGCCGACCGGGAGTCGAACCCGGGTCCCCGCGCTCCGAAGCCCTCGCGCTCCCCGACTGAGCTATCGGCGACCTAAACGCCTCCTTTCTGCTCGTCCATATATACTTATGACTGTAACACTATTACTATTCAATTTTGTGCTTAAGTTCCCGTCGAGAGAATAATTTTTACAAAAATATCAAACTATAGACATATAAACTTGGCAAAATAGATAATCTAAGGCCAAATTTCAAAATCTAAAATAATGAGATTAAATCGAATCCGTGAGCTTCCCAACATTTGCAAAATAGGTAGGTATATAGTTATGTAAAAGATCCTCAAAATTCCAAGAATACTTATCACATTGTGTTATTTTACAAGTTTTGTTGTCTTGGCGAAATTGTATAACACAATACATGAAACATAATACTTTACTTACACAACGCGATTATGTTTGTATGTTACAGATATTCAGCACGCCAGTCGAAATTTGAGTGATTTGTATCCGATTGTAAAATCCGAATATTGATGACTGAGTCAAAGAGCGAACATTCCGTGAATGTATATCCTCACACATCCGATGACAAATACGGCAAAACTTGCAATAAAGGGGGACAAATGTCGACGAAACAGCTTTATAACTGCAGTGATCGCATCAGGGTTTCGCTGTTTCTAAGCTAGGACAGGATCCATGGTACTTCCTGCTCTATACATTCGTTCTTCCGCTGCCATTGTTTTGAATTTATGTTCTGGCCACGTGCATTGTCCTGTTTGGCTGTTTGTCCGTTGCTTGTACAATGCCTGAAATGCAGTCGTAGTTGTACCTATTCTGAACAACAGCAATATATTATTCAGTCACAGGTAGGGAAACCAACTGTCCTACAAGGATGTTCCTAATCGTCTGAAGCTTTAATACTAAATACAGACTTCTTAGAACGACTTCTGGCTATAAAGGGAAGTGGTGATTTCAGTGGAGATCGGCGAATTTGTCAAGAATATTTTAATGGGACACTCTTTCTTCGCGCAAGTAGACAATATCTATATGTACCTATATAAATTTTGACGAATTTTTATGCATTTCCTTGGCTCTTTTGCATTTAAATCAAACTCTATGAAATCGTAGTTATAAGTAGGTAATATTATGATATTCTTAAGCGTCACTTTATTATTTTTTGAAGATTTCGGTACAATTTCATAAAAATGAAATATTATATCTAGGTACTTATGTGAAATGTTCATATTAGTTATTTATGCTATAAGGATCATAACGCCAATCATTAAGCTGACCGCACACGATCAATATTATTGACAATAATATTGACAATATTGTCATATTGCATAATTTAACCCAGAAACATTTTAGAACATTCCAAATTTACATTTTACATTCAAATTTAAATAAATAAATAATATAAAATTCCTTTTTAAATTCATTGCTGAAGTAAACTGCAGCATTGACAGAAATTGCAAAGGTGAACGGATGTGCGATCGCGGCACGGGAGTCGCGTCACGGGGTCGGCAGAAGAAGGTTGAAGTAATGTGACATTTCCGATCATCCAGAAAACGTAAGTAAGATTTATAAATATTTGATTATCGTTGTTTGTAACATTATTCGATTATTGTTTCTTCATTTGTTTATTTCTTTGTTTGTTTCCATTGTTTCAAATTCCGAAAGTGTGAATTTAAATTCATGCGCAATTTTATAAGTAAACCGAAGAAAACTGGACATTAGGCTTATTAGTTAATCCTTTCCCGATCCCCAACGAAACCCCCTGCTGACCCAGATGCGACAATATCGTTATTTGACCAATCAAAACACGGTATTATTGGTCAAATCACGATATTGTCAATATTATTGTCAATAATATTGATCGTGTGCGGTCAGCTTTATGGTACTAGTCATAAAGTTTATTTGACGAGGCAGAATTTTACATTATTTGATGAGCCCCTTAGTCTTTTCTAAATTAAGTTCAGAGCATGCGGCATTTACCACGTAAATTTGTGGGTGCCTAACGGGATATTTGCCATATTTACAGACCCAGGGGCAAAGAAAAGTACTCTGTATATTCTCCATCAAAACAAATCTTTATGTTCTTCGTACCACTTGAGAAATTCATCGTGGGTCTCGAGTCTAGGTCCTAACATTCAACAGCGGGCATGGATCCTACATAGTGCTGGCTACGTGTCAAACATGTGAAACATGTGAAAACTTTAGGAAGAGAAGAGAGGGCCATGAGAAAATGGTTGAGGGAATCGATTAACTTTATTTTTCGGTTAATCTGGATCAGAATGGGTTTCGTACCACGCAGGTAAGCACAACGTACGCTGAAGACTTAGTTTCTTCAAGAGGTAATTAGTTGAACAAGTAGGATAGGGTACATTTCTCTTGCACATTTACAATATTGGGGTTTTTTCCATTACAATGAAAATTCCCATAATTATGCTGCGCATTATGGTAGAAGTGAAAGTCTCAGAAAAAAATGCGCGTTAGAGCTATTGCCAGTAAAAATTGAACCTTTATTAAAATATTAAAGCCGCCGCCACTTAGAAGAGTAGATGGAGTACTATGACAGTGTTCCGAATGAAGGGCTCTTTCGAATGAACCATCACTTATTCCTTACTCCCATTTATTTTTTTATTAAAAGGTGGCGCCCGGTCGCCATCTTTGTTGACTGACTTGTTAAATATTTTGGAGAGGGTAAGCATTATCCTAAATACCATGAAATCTTGCTCTATGTCCTGGCATTCAATTATGAAGGGAGGGAGACTTTCCAATCGCTCTGTATAAACCAGCATCAATAAGTCAACCGTAAAAAAATAAATAAACAACGCCCGACGACGTGACACATAAGCAGCCACAGTACGCATCACACATCTCCATTTTCAAAATTGCTTCGCCATAACCTCAGCTCCTCAGCCGTAACGCGTCAAATCAGTGCTCCACTAAACACTAAGAAATTTCCAATTTATTTGTTCAATCCTGCCATAGAAACATGTTGTTTCACCCTTAGATACTATGTGAGAAAGCATTACTTTTGTACACTCACTTCGTTTCTTTGGCAACGGGTGGGCGAAAGCAGTGAGCGAAAGTACTTTCGTCCACTCTTATTACTTTCACTCACTCCATTTCTCAATAAAATTACAAAAATATTCAAAATTAATCATTCAAATTGACATGGCAATTTATGATTGTTTCTGTCAATAATAAACTAGCTCAATTGTTGTCAAAAATTTTTATTTGTGTGCGTTTTAATAAATTTGGGCATACATTCAAAATTAATTAGATATTTATTTAATATTAAGTAGGTATACTGTCCACATTTCTATTAGGTAATATAAAATTTTTTACAGAGTTAAAGCCAATACTTTTAAAAAATATAGCACTATGAAACTTACTTGATATGTAAGTAATATCTACTTTTTCAAAAACAAATAAAATTGTCTTCAACATAGAATATGTGGACCACAAAGATGATGGCTCGTAATTTTCTACTAATCCATTAAAATAGGCTAAGATCACTTCCTCCGTTATAAGATAAATTTTCTTTGTATGCTTTCTTTTTGCTTTTGGTCTCTGACAATATTTAGGTCGATGACAGATTGTCATCTTCACCTTTATTAACATGATATGTGATAGTGTGATGGTTAGCCCTTTTGATGGGGAACTGACGGTGGATTAGAGTTAGAAGACGTCCGCGTCCTTTCTGAGAAGGAGTCGCGGGCGTTTCGCCTTAGGGGCGAGGTCGTCAGGAGAATAATCAAGAGCCCTTTTGACTAGGGGGTTTGTGTGTGATGTGGCTTTCACAAAGATCTTGGCGGCAGTGGATTGTGCGAACTTGAGTATAGTGGGAATTTCCAGATCGGAATGGAGCTGAGCGTTTCGTACGAACCAGGGGGCATCAGTGATTGTGCGGAGAACCTTACTTTGGATGACTTGCGGTTTCTTGAGGTGGGTAGCGGCTGCATACCCCCAGCAGGAAATGCCATACGTGATGGACGGTCGAATGACACTGGTGTAGAGAAGACGTTTGCACCTTAAATCCAGGTTTGAATCCCTGAGCATGGGCATGAGCCCTTTTAGCGCCGCGAAGCCGGTGCGCTTGACATTGTTTGTGTGAGATGACCAAGTGAGTTTTGAATCTAGCGTGAGACCGAGATATTTTGCTTCCGTGATCCAAGGAACGCGAAGGTTATTAACATAGACTGGCAGTGGAGGAGGGGATCTACGCTTGCTGAAGAAGACAGTTTGCGTTTTGTCGGCGTTGATAGCGATTTTCCATGTTTCCATCCAATCGACGAGCTGATCGAGATTTGTCTGCAGTCGAGTGACTGCTAGCTCGGGACTTCTGCTCTGAGAGATGAGAGCAGTGTCGTCTGCGAACTGGGCGAATTCTATATCGAGTTGATCGGAAATGTCGTGCGTGTATAGATTATACAGCATAGGACCAAGGACTGAGCCTTGTGGGACTCCGGCTTTTACTGTCTTGAGAGAGGAGACAGCGTCTTTGACTGAGACTTCGAAAGTGCGACGGTGCAGGAAGGAGCGGATAGTTTTGACGAGGCCTATTGAGAGGCCTGCAGAGACCAATTTGTGGATTAAACCCTTGTGCCAGACTTTGTCGAAAGCCTTCGAGACGTCTAGGAAGGCAACGCAGGTGACATCGCGTTTTTCGAAACCGGTGGATATCTTTTCGACCAAGCGGAGAGCTTGAAGGTCGGGAGAATGTTCCTTGCGGAAGCCGAACTGCTCATTTGGAAGTAGCTCGAGAGAGTCTACTTCTTCCATGAGCCTAGAAAGTATGATGCGCTCATAGATCTTACCGAAAGTGGACAGCAAGCTGATGGGACGATGATTGGAAGGCTGTGCGAGATCTTTACCAGATTTAGGAATTGTGATTATCCTGGCCCTTCGCCAGGATTCAGGAAAATAATTTAGGCGCAGGCAAGTGTTGATGATGTTCAACAACTTGACCTGGGATTTCTTGGGCAAGCGCTTTACGGCTAAGTTGGTAACGCCGTCACGACCTGGCGCTTTGCGCCTTTTGAGTGATTTTATGACAGATTGGAGTTCTGTCAGTGTGGCATGATCGAGGCTGGTAGGCTGATTACCGTCTACCAGTCGTACGCTGTTTCGAACCTGATCTAAGACATCAGGATCATCATCAAAATCGTTGAGCTGACATTGGCTTTCAATACTTTCAGCAAGTATTTCTGCCTTTTCGACATTACTGTACCCAACACCTCGGGTACCTTGAAGCGGGGGAATGACCTCCCTGCTGTTCCTTAGCGACTTTGCTAATCTCCACATGCCGTTGCGATTATTAGAAAGTTCCCTCATTTTACTACCCCACGCATCATTATGAAAATCACGCAGTTTTTGTCTCACTTGATTATTTAACCTCGTTGCCTCGGCTTTGTCATCAGGATGCAGAGTCCTTTGAGCCGTTTTACGCGCTCTCCGTTTCTCTTGAATTAGAAGTAAAATTTCGGCAGGGAGAACCGTGGGGGTATGTGCCGTGCATCTAACCTCTTTAGTACAGGAGGCTAGTGCTGTTTTGATTTCACCACTGAGTGTGGCGATTTCATCCTCAACTTCCAGCGCGGAAGTTAGGGGACGAATACCAGAAATATTCCTTATTAGAACACCGGGGAATTTTTGCCACTGGACGATTGACTTGACTATTTCTGCTGGCACAGGTGTGATGAATATGGGATCGTGGTCAGAGCTGAGATCTGATACCACGGTAACATCAAGGATAGCATTGACGTTCCTGCTGACACATATGTCAAGGATTTCAGGGCGACCTATAGCCCCGTAGTGAGTGGGACAACCTGGAATATGGAGTTTGAGATTGCTGCTCTCAAACTCTTCGAAGAGGCCTTTACCAGACCGATTTGTGCCGTGACAACCCCAAAGGGTGTGTTTGGCGTTTAAGTCGCCGAGAAGAATTGATTTATCGAAGGGCGGAAGAAGTGCCCGGATATCTTCGACGGTGATGTTTTTGTTCGGGGAACAATAGGCGGAAACCAAATTTACAGGACCTTCATTTGTCCGGATTTCGACGATAGTATTTTCAATGACCGATTTACCAGGGGGCTTGAGAACATGAGGGATGTGTTTTCTGATGAGAACAGCCGTACCACCGTGCGGCTGAATCGTCCTATCGCTGCGATACACAACATAATTCGGGATTTTGAACGGGTTATTATTATTTAACCATGTCTCACCCACTAACATAATATCAACCTTTTCCTCGTCGAGAAAGACCATTAATTCCTGTTTCTTATGAGAAACACCTGCAGCATTCCAATAAGCGACCTTTAGAGTACCTGTTATTGTTGTCGTAGCCATTAACAATTTTTATTTGTTGTGGAATTGAACATTTTGCTCAACTGTTGAGCAATACCTTGCATTTGTTGGTACATACTGCTGAAACTGCTGAAGAGATCAGCGGGGGTGACAGGGGTTGACTCTTGAGCATTAGCCTTAACCTTGCCGGCGTAGCTCGCGTCAGATGTGACGAGAGAGGACTTGGGGCGAGCGGACACTTGCGGGGCGGATTTTACCGGAGCGGACCTGGGTTTGGGCCAACATTTGCAACCCTTATACGACGCAGTGTGTTCACCAGCACAGTTCGCACACTTGGGGGGGACAGATTTCTCCTTTGTACAATCGTACGAGGAGTGATTTCCGGCACACTTGACACACTTGGGGTACGCATTGCAACGACTCTGCGCGTGCCCGAACCGCTGACAGCGGTAACATTGAGAAGAAACCGTCTTTCGCCTTTGCGACTCGACGGTGATTATCACGGAGGCGATATGACCTAGCTGGAAGATTTGTTTCTCTTCCCTGGGAAGTGTGATTAAGACGAGGGGCATGGGGGACTTGTCTGAGCGACGAGTTAGCCTTACTACCGACTTGGGGTGATACCCCAATTCCTCGAGCTCGGATTGCACAAGCAGCGTTCCAACCGGCTCGGGGACACCACGTAGAACTACGTGTAATAATTTTTCAGATGGCAACGAGAAAGTGTGGTATTCGACACCCAAACGTTGGAGGAGTTTGGTACCACTGCGGAAGTCATCGACACTGGCGAGGTGTATACGTATACCCTCAGAAATAGATTTAGCCTTTACCAAATTTACCTTATTTAAATTAAATTGGGAACTCACCTGGGTCCATTTAGTCTTGTCCCTCAAGACTATGGGCGGGATCTTCTCCGTGCGGGTCACGGCATCTTCGGCAGTTGGCTGGGAGGGGTTGCTCCTAGGGGACCGCGGCCTGGGAGGCTGCGACGTCGTGTGAGGCGGCCCGAGCGGCTGCGGCGTGGGTGACTGCGACCTGGGGTCTTCAGCCGGAGTAATTTCCATGTCGGCGGCGGGGTCCTCTTCGGCGAGCACTGCAAACCTATTTTGCAGCTTCGGCTTCTTCGTTGGGAGGGCCGGGAAAGCCTCTTTCACCTTTGATTTCTTAGACGCTTGGCGCGCGTCAAAAAGCGTAAGTGGGCGGGCTGGTACGGTCTCTTGAGAACCGGCGGGCTTGTCCAGTTTCTCCATCAGGGCCTTGATTGTCTTCGTCAACTCTTCTATCTGGCGGGTTTGGTCGCTGAGCTGCTGGCGTAGGTTCTGATTCTCCGTCATCAGAATGGTGTGGATTAGGTCCCCGGCTGGGGCTGCTGCGTCCATGTCGGCGGTGTGTCTCCTCTGGCAGTTCTCACTTAAGCAAGCTTAAGCAAGAAAAACCTGAAGCGTTGAAAAACGCTATAAGAACACCGTGTCAATGTAGCCGTAGAGTTCGTAGAGCGCTGCAAACGTAAGCTTAAAAAGCTTACTCGCACAGAGCAGGAGTAAAACGCTATCGGATCAAAATACGTGTGTACGCATCAGAATCCAGAGAGCGAGTGACTTTGTATGCATCAAATCACGGAATTTTGTCAGCTCGTTCATATACCTTCCTCTAGACTTCTGAGGCAATTGTATGCAGCGGCATCAGCTTCTTTTAATACCCCCCAGTAAAATTAAATCGTAATTTTTTCCATATTTTCTCAGTAAAATCTTATTTTAGGTACAAATTTAGCTGAAACGTACAAAAATTGACTTCTTCTAGCTTGTTTATTATTTATAGTAACGGTAACCATAACAATGATGAAACACGCTCTCTATGTTATTATGTTATTATGTTATATATTGTCAGGCCAATTTAAATGATTAATTTTGATATTTTTGAAATAATATTTAGTTCAGTGGCAGGATTGAACAAAACGTTATACAGCACTCGTGGAGAAACCGTTTCGCTCACTTTGCACACTCGCCTGGCGGCTCGTGCGCAAATCTGGCAAATTGCGTGAGCGAAATTTTCAGTTTCTCCACTTGTACTGTAATATACTATTGTTAAATCCTGCCATAGAAACATGTTGTTTCACCCTTAGATACTATGCGAGAAAGCATTACTTTTGTTCACTCACTTCGTTTCTTTGGCAACCAACGGATGGGCGAAAGCAGTGAGCGAAAGTACTTTCGTTCACTCTTATTACTTTCACCCACTCCATTTCTCAATAAAATTACAAAAATATTCAAAATTAATCATTCAAATTGACATGGCAATGTATGATGGTTTCTGTAAATAATAAACTAGCTCAATTGTTGTCAAAAGAATTTATTTGTGTGCGTTTTAATAAATTTGGGCATACATTCAAAATTAATTCGATATTTATTTAATATTAAGTAGGTACTGTCAACATTTCTATTAGGTAATACGAAAATTTTTATAGAGTTAAAGCCAATGCTTTTAAAAAATATAGCACTATGAAACTTACTTGCTATGTAATATCTACTTTTTCAAAAACAAATAAAATTGTCTTCAACATTGAATATGTGGACCACAAAGAAGATGGCTCGTAATTTTCTACCAATCCATTGTAAGATGAACTTTCTTTGTATGCATTAAATCACGGAATTTTGTCAGCTCGTTCATATACCTTCCTTTAGACTTCTGAGGCAATTGTAAATTGTATGTAGCGGCATCATCTTCTTTTAATATCCTCCGGTAAAATTAAATCGTAATTTTTTCCATATTTTCTCAGCAAAATCTTATTTTATGTACAAATTTAGCTGAAACGTACAAAAATTGACTTCTTCTAGCTTGTTTATTATTTATAGTAACGGTAACCATAACAATGATGAAACACGCACTCTATGTTATTATGTATACCTGCCCAATTGTCAGACCAATTTGAATTATTAATTTTGAATATTTTTGAAATAATATGTAGTTCAGTGGCAGGATTGAACAAAACGTTAATACAGCACTCGTGGAGAAACCGTTTCGCTCACTTATTTGCCTTATCTGGCAAATTGCGTGAGCGAAATTTTCAGTTTCTCCACTTGTACTGTATAGTATTTTTCAAATTTGTTGGCGTTTGCGCCGCCATATCCGATTATCCAAGCAACCACCAGCAGTTCAGTTGTTTCCAAAATTTTGCTGTTGCTAGGAACCGCGACAAGCGTGTGCGCCGCGACTCTGGACACGGCACACGGCAATAAGCATTTTGACGTTTTCCCTCAAGAAATGTATTCTTTTACCCACAACATTAGCCCGTTCACACAGAAGACACCGGTCATTTTCTAGGTTGTACTTAAATCTACTATTGGTTATAAACGCCACAAACTTGTGTCAGAAATATCCACTGTTTGTCTTGTTTTTAATTTGTTACTTAAAATTTTTAATGTAATGTGTTATTTCTTTTCTTTCATGGAATAAATAGCATTTCTTACTTCGGTTTTAATGCTGTCAGTTACATCTTCACTTTTTAATTTTGATTTGCTGTGCCTTTTTCCGGGCGTTGCAGCAGACAAACCTCGTTTTTCCTTTCCAAATATGCGCGACACGCTGCGTAGACTTACTTTTGATGCATCGGCCAATCGCTCCTGGTCACAAGTTAAAGGCAATAGGGGACCATTATTTTACTTCTCTCGAGTAAAGGTATTCAAAAATATTTCGTAAAACTTCTCGACACTTTGGTAAAAACATTTCCAGGCATCTTACACCTGACAATCAAACTGACAGTTATACTTGAAAGCCAATAATTTTTAATAAATTGCTTGGTGACCACTGGATATTGCAAAATAAGCATATTAATACTGAAACCATTTTGTTTCACACAACCATAGTAAGAAAGAGTGAGATCAAATACGGAAACGTGAGAATATTCTCAAGTCATCTTACGGCAACAATTAAAATTTAACAAATCCATTTTACAAAAGGGAGAAAGACATATGAACGTAATGCGCAGATTACTGCACACACACGCCAAGATATCTGAAAAGAACTATACCTAATATACTATTATTTTTGTATGCATTTTTTCACCTAATACTTTCTTCACTCGTGTCCCGTAATGAGTAAGAACACAGCCGATAAGGGAACCCCTTGTATATAATTTTCGCCGTGATTCCATTAGAAATAAACTGTTTCCAGAGGATGACATTATATGATCTCACGGGGTAGCCTAAATTGGTTTAACCCAGATTTCTCCTTGAGTTGCAGAACTTAGAAATTACTGTAATTGGAACGCCAATCTTGTCAGCGACTTTAGTCAACTATCAGTCGGTATACAACCTACTCAAATAGTGTTAAGGCCAGTCCGGGGAATTCGTTTATTTGGAACACGTAACACTGTTTCACTCGCCAGGGCACCGCCGATAAATGCCTAGAAATGCAAACACTTTTCTTAATTTAACTGCTGCTAATGTTCATCAGTTATATCTGAAACTTATAAGCAAAAACGCCAAGTTATTCTTGTAAGGAATAAATTACTTAATATTAATTTTCTATTTTAAGCGAATATACACAACCTGTTGAAACTAACTAAAGACAGAAGCTGTATTATTAATACGCTGACTTTGGAATTTTCAGAACATAAAGTTTGAACAAAAACAAATCGACTGACTAAATTTTTAATTTTTGTTCTAGGATTTCGGTAATTAAAAAATGCGCAACTTGAAACTGCGAAATTCAAAATTCGGCTTCGGTCACTCTGTTAGGTTGATTTTTCTATTAATTATTTACTACAAATTTTTTTGAAATATTTAAAAAATAAGTCATCAAGTAAGCGAGAATCCTATCTTAATTTAAATGATAGATAAACCGTATCTATACTTGTGTAACTGCAAAATTTTAGATTTTCTTTAATATGCTCGGAGAGAATGATTTAGTTTCCAACATCTGCGTCTTACGGATAAAGAAATTATAGGATGATAGTAAAGAAAACGCATGGCTTTCATTTCAGATTTAATAAAAACGCTTACAAATAACTTCACTTCGAGAACTTACAAGATATTATGGTTTTGGCGGCCCATAATTTCTTTGGAACTATAATGTTTTCCAAATCTGTCGCTAATATACATCATAATCAAAATGGATAAAACAAGTGAGCCGACCTGCCTCTAAAAGGTGAGTAGTATTTGTCCGAGCTTATAGGCAAGAGAAGGGAAGTGCGAGAGGGGAATCGGGCCGATTTTCCGTATTTCGCGCGCAGGAAATGCCGCGCGCTCAAAATGTATCATGTCACAAATCCCTCAAAAATTGTCTTAGCAAGTTGCAATTTTTTAAAATCATTATTTAAACTTTCAGGCTGCTCACGAAATCTTTCAAATTGAAATTACATTATTTTTCATTCCGCTTTGCGATTTTCGAGAAGTTGTCTTTTTGGTGCAGTGGAATTTTCACCTATCAAGAAACTATGCTCATTTTTAGAATTTGGACAAATTTCCAGCGGCAAAGTTATAGAGAAAGGGTTGAATTTTATTTTACACCAAGATTCAAAAAAGTTATGGCGATTTGAACACGATAATCGTTCTGAGCGCGTAACTCTTGAAATCGTATACCTGTCAGTGGCAACCTTTTCCTTCCTTCAAGAGTTACGCGCTCATGCATGGGAGTCGATACACTGGTCTTATCCACTTTGATCATAATTAATATAAGCAATCGCGGTGAACTAGGTATATGTTAAAAGGCATATTCAACAAACAAATTACTTAGTAATGTAACCTAAATTTTTCCCCTGTATTTTTGTGATTGTCGCCAAATTATGTACGAGTTATATGCTCTTAAATACAACTTCCCATCATATTCGTAAATATTGAAAAATATTGAAATTGATAAATGCGATTTTATGTTTTGGTAGCGTGCGAAGAATCATATGAGCTTAGAAAAAAGCATTTATTTCGAAATCACAGACAGACACTTCAATTTTATTTATATGTATAGATATAGATATATAGATTTATTTATTTATTTATTTATTTTATGTATATGGCACGTAACATGTGTTCATAGTAAGCGCGTGACACAATCCGACTTCTAATTTCTACATTTTTTCAATTTCTACACAGGAAACCTGAATATTTCCGAAATAAAAAGTAGTATAGATTAATCTCTAAAAAGTCCTTTACCTGATAATGAAAGTCTCATCAAATTCGGTTCCACCATTTCCGAGATTAGGCCGGACAGACAGACTGGACAGACAGGCAGGCAGGCAGGCAGGCAGGCAGGCAGGCAGGCAGGCAGGCAGGCAGGCAGGCAGGCAGGCAGGCAGGCAGACAAAAAATTGAAAAATGCGATTTTATGTTTTGGTAACGTGCGAAGAATCATATGAGCTTAGAAAAAAGCATTTATTTCGAAATCACAGACATACACTTCTATCTTATCTATATGTATAGATTAGCTCTTCCATGTGTAATGCTTATTTGTTGAAAACAATGTTTGTTGTCCTGGTAAAAAGAACCTTGTGGATGCTGCAAGAATCAACATCAATATCAACACACTGACATCGAATGAATTCTCAAAATACAACTTTGGGTTGAAAATTATAATTTCTCTTTTCTCAGCTTCATCATACATACATACAAATACAAATTTATTCCATTAATTTGTACTGTAACGTATTTCGTTTATACACAATTTATTTACAGTGACTTTATGTACAAATATTTACAATGATTAACAAAAGTGATTTGAGAACATGGAATTAACAAAATGAACAATAACAGCGAAATATACAAGCAGCAAAACAAATAGCAACAAGCAATTACAATTAAATAATTTCAAGCGAACAATTAAACAATTAATTACCTAACCTAAACAATCCACAGTATACGAATCAACCATGCAAAATTCTATAAGACACTCTTATAACTAACGGTTAATCGCGTACGAAGACGCCCCGGTATACATAAAAACGCCACCAAAGAATTCGCTCACTCGCGTACCGTACCGACACTAGTCGCGAATACACAACAGTTCTCGCGCCGTCTATAAATTATCGTCCGGTTCTTATCGCTTTGACATCCGCTTCCAAACTTCACACTTCAGACTCCAGACTGACTACTCGGCTTCTTGCTTCCCATTTTATAATGGCGATCGAACATTGGTCCAGAAAGAGAATCTTCTAGTCTTCGAATTTTCAAGCAATAGAAAATTATAAACTATTCTTTTCGGGAGTCAAGGTCAGCGCCGTAATGAAAACAGCGCCGCTCGCCGTCAAACAAATAATGTGAATCATAACCAGGGGCGTCGCTTGCGGGGCAAAAGTTCGTATCACTACGTTATCCATTTGAGTAAAAACTGCACCGTGTGGCTCCGTCTACTGCATCTGGGAGCGCCGAATGATAAACACGTATTAAAATTTAGCCCCTAAATGTAGGCAATTGTATTCAATATTTCACACAATCATGCGTTTGCTACTGCAAAACTGTATCGTTGTCAATTTAGTTACGCAAAATTTTAGGTAGTCTTGGCTTAATTTAAGAATTCATATACCAGACCTCGCCCTTATTATTTTTAAAACGTGTTTTATAACCGCGCAATGAACGATCAAACTTGTCTTTTGTTCAGGTCAGCGTTACATTTTTTTTAATTTGGCATCGCTGTCGAGCACGACGATGTTTATGCTATATTTTAAAATTTAATTTATGCGTTTATGATGTTCCAAACCGTCACACTCTTGCCGCACGTAATCGCTTAAATCGCGTTCCGAAAAATTGCGAACATGTCAGACTTAAGAAGGAACTGATAGACGCCAGAAATAAGACAAACGTGATGCACAATGAAGATTATCGTATCATTATTATCAGGATATCATGATGCCGGAAGTCATAAAAAAATCATGAAGAACCAAAACAGTAAGTTTGTCATTTCCAAAGGCATGAAAAACATGATCCGTATAATGATTGTAGATCGGATATCATTAAATTCCAAAGGTGCTCAGACCTTGCGTATAGAGGGTTACATCCGCACCCCTTCAAATTCTCGGAAAATATGGGCTGCGTATGCATTCATTAAAAATATGGGCGAGAAAGGACACGATGAACAGGCAACACAGAAGAATAAACCAAATAGTCACTTCCATACCCCCTAAACTTGACCGACAAGATGAGGTGGGTGACGTATTCCTCATGGTCGAGTTGGAAAGACATAGTGCCTATCTGAAACACAAGACATTAGAGAAGGAGAACAGAAGGAGAGCATATCTGGATCAATGGCACACAATAGTCGATAACATCATGTAGCCAAGACTTACTCAAGAATAACATGTCATAGTCATTTTGACTCACATGACCGAAAACAGTTGGAAAATATGAATTGACTCTTGGAGAATTGACTCTTGGAGTTGATTCATAACTTTGCCGTTGCAAGTCACTCTACCCTTTAAGGGGCAATCTATAAAAAATGATGCATGAAAAATATTCGCATAGGTACCCTGACCCAGATTAGAAAGTACAAATTTCAAAAATATATTTACCACTTTACCTGAATTACCTCTAGCTGTCATAACAGATGCAGGGCTGGAATAAATTTCCAGAACCTACTAAAACCACCTAAAAATAATTCCCGCGGATTTTCTATTAGCTGTAACTGTATTTATCGAGTTAAAATTTATTATCTTTAATGCTCGCTCATTTTCAAACGATTATGAAACGGTCTCTTAATAATCTAATTATTCCCACTAAAATAATGTACTCACACCCACAGCAGAGTTGGAATTTCAAAACTGTATGAAATTAATTCAAGGGAAATTAATAGGAAATGTTCTTTGCCAGCGCGACAGACGGTTTCAAAGTAAATGCCCGCGACTTGCTGTAATTAATTTTCGCTAAATAGTTACCTAAATGATATTAATTACATAATTTGCATGTAAGTTAGGTACTTTCCTGTATAAAACTGTTTACTTTATAATTTAATTCAAATCACGGAAAGTTGAGCTTCTAATTTACATTCACATGTTTATCTTGACTTATACACGCAAATTGTCAGGCACAGCGTTTACTAAACCGAGCTTATTTGTAAGCTTTATAGCTATATTTACTTTTATACAGAGTTAGTTAGAAAGTCGGCGCCTTGCAGAAAATCTTTTGTCTTTTCTTTAGCTTGGGAAAAATTAGACCGCAGCAACCATTGACTATAAATAGAATGGAATTCCAGTTCTAAGAATTTGAGGACATACCTAACCGCTTACTATAGTTGTTTTCAGTTATTTTGGCTCGTACGTCAATATGACAGTATGGGTCAAATATGTATTGCATTCCAGCAATTCTCAACAAGTAGAATTTATGATTATTTGAAAGAATAAGGCACCATAGATTAATAAATTGCTGGAAAATGCATGCACTTATCTATGTATGTAATTCCCAAAGTAGTTTAACGATTCAATCAGTATAATAATTACTATATTTTCGGGAGTTTCATTGGAATATAGCGACGCAGATAAATTACAGAAGTTCAATTTTAGCTAAATGAACAAAACTTAATGCAGACAATAACTAAAGTGATGCTAAATAAGTGGTCGGTAATACGTAAACAAGTATAATATAAATAAAATACAATAATACATGTTACCTAACTGAAATAATGAACTGAAGAAAGTTGAAAAGAAAATTAATTTGAAACATTTACGAAAGAAAAAATTTATAAAAAAGAATTCTAATTAATTGTCGTAATAACTACATATTAGGATCTTAAAAAAGTTCAAAAAATGTATCGTCTTCATCTTCAGAATCTTCAGATGAATCATTCAAGTTTATTATCAGCGGTTCAACTTCATCAAAGCGCACTTCACGTTCCCAGTCTTCCTCCACAATTTTTTCCGTGTGATTTATAAAATTTTTCCAAACATCTGGAGTGACTTGGTCTAAAGCTTTTTGCCACATATCTAAAACTTGTTTGTCTCCAAAACCAACTTCTCCAATATGCAGGTCATAATATTGTTTGCAAATACCCCACACCAACTCTTTTGGATTATACTGACAGTGGTAGGGTGGCAGTCTTAGGACTTGATGACCATGCTCTTGGAGCATTTCGTCTACATATAGCGTACCTTGGCTGTTGTTTATTCTCTTTACATAAATTTAGAAGTTCAATTTTCAAAGCCGTTTCCGAAAATGGCACATTTTTAGCTACAAGCCAATCTTTTAATTTTGATTTATTCCAGGATGCATGGGGAACTGGCTCTACTAAGAAGCTATGGTATGATGCATTATCCATTACCACTAGCGACGGTTCCTCAAGGTTTGGTATTAGTTTTTCTAAAACCCACTTTTTGAACGAATTCTGATCCATTGAATCATGGTAGTCCGCCGATTTTGATTTTGTAGAGAACAGCAGCGATGCATTCGGTACAAAACCATGCCTAGTTCCTGAATGAAGTACAACAAATCGCTTCCCATTTGAAGCATGGCCTTTCTTACAGCTTTTAACGCTTTCATCTTGCCATGTGCGCTTACTTCCTCCTTTAGCAAAAATCCATGTTTCGTCGAGAAACACAAATTGTCTGGAATGTTCGCTTTTCATATTTTGTATGTATTCTCGTAAAAACGCAATGCGCTTGCTTGCAATGTGAGGTTGCTCACAAAGAAAACGGCCATTATTCTCCGTTTTGAAACAAAACCCCAAGTTCTTTAAAATACGCCACATACTCGTATTAGATACATCTATGACACCCCTTTGCTTTGCTAATTCATTCAGCGTTTGAATTGTAATGTGTTTCTTGTCTTCTCTCATCATATAAAACGTGTTGCGAATTTCGCATTTTATTTCTTCACTTACATCGTCACTCTTAAACTTTCACCTGTTATGCGATTTTCCGGGGGTAGTAAGAGGATCACCAGATGTAGATTCTGCTTTGATACGACCTATGGTTCTTAAACTTATTTTCAACGCGGCAGAAACTCTCTCGTTCACAGAAGAAAATGGAATCAAAGGTCCTTTATTTTCTGCTTCTGCCTTAAAATACTCCATAAGATCTAGTACAAATTGCCTGCACTGTTTTGTTATAGTACACCCAGGCATTTTAGTTTAGTATTTCAATATCAAAATTGTTAGAAATAAATATTGGAAATTACTAATTTGACAGTTAATGAAATAAACTTGACGTTACAACTTATGAAATGCCAAAAAACATTTTTGTGCGTTCTGTTTCCAAGGAATTAAGATTGCACGTGCGTTAGCTGCCAAAGTAATAAAATTTATACATATTTTGATTGATACGTATGGCGTTTATTGCATCAACATACGTTCAATACAAAAACCATTGTGATTTGAACGAAAACATCATAAACATGAGGCGTTGCTTAGTGCATACACACTCCAAGATAGCTGAAATGAACTATACCATTTCAATACGTTCAAGGTCATGGTATTTCCATACATACTAGAAGTATCCACCATCTTCATTATTTCAGTCCGAAGACTGGTTGGACGCGTACCTCCATCCTTTCCTATTGTGAGCTAACCTACGCATTTCCCCAAAAGTAGAACATCCCACATCTTTAACTATTTGCTAATAGTAGTTTAATTTGGGCCTACCCCTACTTAACCTGATCTCTATTTCTCTGCATCTAGAACGTCGAGAACTACTCCTACGTGCATCAGAAGATTCCCTAGCTTCATATCTCTCCGATTCTTTATTTTTCCCCATTTTTCCCTTTTCATGAACTCTAATGCCTCCCTATTGCTAACCTTATCTATCCACGGTATCTTCATCATGCATCTGTAACACCGTTTAAAAACGCTTCTAATTAATATCAACCTCTGCGGTTTATTAATATCATTGAAGATCGAATAACCTTCGAAATTAGTATCCAATAAAAAAGAGCTGAAAATGGTTTAGAAGGAAATGGAACCCTTTTTGACAGACGGTGTCGGACACGGTGGGACAAAATTCTTAAATATAGAACCACAATATTTCGCGAAGGTTAGTTTTTAAAGCGATACGAGCGAGAACAGTGAAGGCAAGTATATGAGGAGTGTTCAAAGATTTTAGCGAATAAAACAGAGGGGCTCCATATTTAACCTCACCTAAAAAAGAGGTGCTTCTTAGTTTTTACGGAAGGTAAATGAAAGTTTCGCTTTCGAGAAATACTCTTTCGTACAGAAACATAATTTCATTTCACTCCATAGTTTTCGAAAAAATGAGGGGGTTGAAAAAATGCAGCCTTCACTTTGGAAGCCTCTGGTTGCCACAGGGATATTATTAAAGAAAAATTGGAAAGGGTTGTAAGATGCAGTAAAGCCCATATTGTCATATGCGGTGATCAAAAAGAAAGTATTTGAGAAAGTAAGATCCGAAGAGTCCAGAATGTATACTGTTGGACCTTTAAGGACGTCTAAGAACCCCTGCGAAAATATTTATGGCAAATAATTAAAATCTGCAGTTACAAAAGAAACGTGATCGACCGTCGATTCGGGCAACAATTTTGGACCTACAGTCGTACTTGAATACTAAGAAATTTAATGCGCAAGATCTCAGAATATACCTCGACATTTTGTCTTGTCGCAGGATGGAGACCCGAGGCGACTGCCGTCTGCGTATGGGAATCTAATTTCGGAAAGGTCAAGTTCTTTTGGCATGCCCAATGGTCTTAACCTTCCACTTTCCACTTTTGAACTGCAACACGCGCCACCTTCTGTCCCCTACCCTATTTTTAGTGTTTCGAAAGAAAAATTATTTTCCTTGACTACTTCAGTCTGGGTGGATTATTTTCGATGTTTTCGGTCCAAAGAGCGTGAGTATCGGAATCCGTTTCCGAAATTACCCTGCCGGCTCCCTACGAGTCAGTATAAGAAATTTGAGGATGTCTTCTTCTCGGAAACTGTTCGAGACGCAAATATTGAACCTGGTATAAACAGTAAACACCTCCCGACTCTCGATCTCTGTCGCCAAAACCGTCCGGTTCTAGGATCCAAAATGTAAGAACACATAGGTAAGTATCGGATGCGGGCGTACATCGACTTTTTTATTACATAGGAATGGGGTGTTTTAGGGGAGGTGGAAAAATCATGAGAGTTTCTTCTGACGAGCGAAGAACGCACGAGCTGCCCTGGCAATTTTCATCGCAATAAAGAAAATTCCAAAGAATTCTTTGGGATTTTTCTCCTTTTTGGTCACCGTTCGCTTAACGTGCGCGGCGACGAAGCGGGAGGTTTTATTATAAGTAATATCATAGGAGTTTAGATTTTGCCCTCAAAATTGTAATGTGAGGTTGCCTAGCAATTTTACGAGTGATATTGCCCGAAAATTACGAGACAACAGTCGATTAATTTTTTAACAATGAGTATGTATACACGCAGCATTAAAGACACCTTTAATAAAGGCTCCTCTAAATAACGGAATTTCTATAAGGTGTGTACACAAGATAGACAGATTTACGTTGTTAAAGTAACTTACTTTAACTAACTGCTAACTGAAGTAGTTCACCAATGGTAGTAACTTTTGCTTTATATCTTTTCCAACTAGCTTCGCTTGATTGGATTAGTAATAGCTGACAGACCTGCTAAACGTAAATAAATATTTTGTTAGGCCTATATATTATTTTTATTTATTTAGTGTGCAATATAATTATACATGTTAGGGAATCTCAGAGACTCATGTCTCACTCTAGAAATTTTCTATAAATTCCGCCCATTCATTCCAAAATGTCTTCTATCAAAACTTGCCTCCTGTCAAACTCTTCAAAATTATTAATTCTCTCCAATTTAAATTAGGCCTTTCTCGTTAGGCATATGAATACACTTGTATCCAAATATTGAATTCGAGATTGAATTATTTTCTCAGTACTACACAGCAGTATGTCAAAAACAAAGTGTCAAGCAAAAAAAGGCGATTTTTATCCTAAACTGTCAACAGCATGTAACCAAAGAAACCTTAAAAGTACTAAAACGCAACTTCGTTATGTAAATACCCGTATACACAGAATTTAAAGGCACCGTTGTTAATGCAACGGCTGTTGGGAAACAGACGTTGCATTATTTAAGGTGCCTTTACTAAGGACGGTTTTGGTCCGTATACACGTAGGTTAACAACTCCTTTAATAAAGGTGCTTTTAATAAAGGTTACGTTATCGCTGCGTGTATACATACTCAATGTCACGAGCAAAATTGGGCACCTCCAGACTGCAATCGACAACTTTGTCAGGCAAAATCTAAACTCTAAAGATATTCGTCATGACTATTTCACGAAAGAGACCACAAAACTCGAACATAAACTTATTATGTAAGTGAGAAAATGAAAGTGAATTTTCTATTAACAATGTCAGATGTTGACTTCTTTTATACATGAATTGAGTTGCTAAACACCATCCTGGTAATCCAAGGAACTGAATAATTGTTTCTGTGTAAAACCATGCAGGTCGCTGAATCCTAACAGTAGTAGTACCCTAGATAAAATTTTTAGCAGGTACTTTTTTCAATTGAATAAACCAGTACATTCAGAAGTAGTGAGATTTGGTTGGTATAAAATTCGATTTGAAGGAAATTTTGGAAACTTTGGATTGGGCATTTTCCGACATAGATTCTTTCTCTGTTTTAATGCTTGGCGGGGTACTTGCCTGTGTAGTTGTTTGAGCGGGACTATTAGTCGACAGCTGTTCAACAATCTACTTCTTGGGGGCGTGATTTGGGTCTGCATTACGGATGACTCAGACAGTCATTTATAAGTGGAGCGTTGAAGATGGTGCATTTGCGCATCATAGCTTGTTATACTGAAGAATTCCATTAGGACGAAACCGGTCTGCGGATTGCTGTGCACATTTTGTTTAGTATGAAAGCGAATACAATGTCATACAGTACACAATGAAATTAAAGAATGATTAATAAATCAATTCAGTCACTTACTAACTGTATAACTAGCACAAAATAGTTGCCCCCGGGAGCATACTTTTATTGTTTATAATAGCGTCTTTTGTGAATTTGGTGAAGAAATGACGCGTTATAAAATGAAAAAAGTTAGTTACAATAGCACGAGGCCAACAAATCAAAATGAAACAGTACAGTGGAATATAAGTATGGCAGTATTAAAAGGGAAGTGTCAGGAAGGTGGCGAGGGCGGGCTGGCTATCCGGAAGCTTGCTGAAATATTATCGCAGAAACAATAGGTGAACTTCCTGCTCACTATATAGCCGGCGCTATACTAAAACAAATTAAAAATATTACAATCCGCAACTCATGCAACCGAAAGCGAGAAAGGATGAAATATACGACAACATAAAATTACGATGTCAGTGCCGGTAAATGCTATTAAATCGAGGGAATTAAAATAATCCTTACAATTTGGATAACATGGGTTGGTTTTTAATGGAGAATCAAATTCGATAAATTGCGAATTCTTCTTCGAAATAAAAGATGCACCATAACTTCTGAAACTATTAAATATTTTCGATAAATAAACCGTTTTCGTAATTGTGAGAGTTTAATGGTCAGTCAGGTGCTGTTTAGACTTAACACAACCGATAAATTTCTCCCGTAAATAAATCTACAATGCAATTTTCTAGAGTTGTGGAAAAATAAGGAATAATTAAATCTTCAAATCAGGTCGATAGATGAGTACTTTTAAACGTGCCTATTTTTATTCCAGCGTTTCTTGTAAGTTGACATACTTATGCAAGATTGCAGATATCATCAATTTCTTATTGTAAAATTATTGCATTAGATCCTCCTCAATTACGAATGTTCAAAACCATTCTTGTAATATTAATAAAAAGAATTTAAGTACCTACCTATTCAAACAATTACCTTCTTCTTGACCACAGAAAATAATTTTTTCTATGCTCCTGGATACAGCATTTGTCCCAGAAAATATCATTTATTCAATTCAAAAATATTTATTTTCAAAATTGCTTTGCATCTTTTAAAATTTGTAAAATAGGTATCTCACCTATTGAAAGAATACTGAAATCAGCAAAAAATCATATTATGCATCCTCAGCAAAAATTATTGATTCTGAACTCCAAAAATGTACCACCCCCCAGACGAGAAAAATAGCGTATTTCGTCTCATCTCATCTCGCCTGGTATCACACTTTTGCTTTATATCATCTCGACCGTATTTTGCACCGGCTTTGAAGGCAAAAAATAATACTAGGAACATTATCTGAGTTTCCTTCTAATACTGAAACCATTAAATTTACATTTTTAATTTTGTACCTGTAAAAGTTACAAAACGTTTTTAAATATTAATTTCATATAATATATGTATGTCCAGCATGGGTAATGAAAATATGGAGTTTATACAGCCACAAAGTCTATTTACTCCTTAACGGTTCGTTAGATTAAAAATGTGAACGAGAGAATAGGGATGGCATTAAGACATATTTATACAGGGTAATCCACAGAAATGCAGGAAGATAACTCTAGATTTTATAAAATCTAATGCTTTGTATTAGACTGCAATATTAATTTATTCTTAGAATTCTGAATATTTTTCGAAAAGGTTTGTTGATAGGTAGGTACCTAAAATTAAGAATTTCCCAGATATTTGTGATTTTTTTGATAGAGTTCAATAATTTTCACGTGCCTATTATATCTACAGCACTTATCAAAATAGAAAGGAATTCTTCGGCAGTTGTTGGAAACGTCCATTCTAAAGACTTAGCTAAGCAAAATATTAGTTTTTTTTATACATATAGGGTGAAATATATTTCAAACCCTAAAAAGTTGTTCATTTTAAATGGACTAACCTGTATTTTTCACAGTTCGAAAAGGCCTAAATTATTAGGCAGCGCCTAGAATTGTTCATCATTGGCGTGTACTTTAAAAAAACGGTTTATGAATGTGATTCTTTATAAAATTTTGCTATTCGTCAAAACCCCCGTGTGTAAGCAAAACAATTAAACATTATACGTACATCGTACATTCAGTTCTTTGACAGAGGGCTACGGCATGAAAATCAATAAAAAGAAAACCAGAATTTTGATATGTAGCCCTTTCGGGACGGGAAGCGAGCGCAGTTGAAAAAAAATTTCTTACCCATCAGACGGGAAACGACTAAAGTTGGAAGCTTGGAGAGAAGGTTTAGGACTGTAAACGATCGCAGTTTGATAGTGGGGCGGCAATGATAACCAATAACTTCTATAATTGGCGCTTATTGGCTAATTTAATCTCCCTCCATTTCCTTCCACCATTCGTGTTCCATCGTTCCATCATGCAGTATAGTGGGTTATGCGTTTGGGAGTGCATCTTCTGCTCAGATCTCAGAAAATAGATTTGCGATCAAGTAATAATAATGAAAAGAAAACAAAATTTCACATTTTTTGAACGAATTATTTGGCGCGCATGTCGGCTAGCGACCGGAGTCTGCGCGATGTCCGCGGCCGTCCAGCCAGCCAGTAATCGTTTTACCGCTGCCGTCCCGAAAGGGATAGAGGGTGTGAAAATAGAACTAAAACTAAAATACAAATAGGAAATGAGAAATGAATCAATCTAGGATGCGCGGCGCATCATGCTCTATTCGTCGGGAGACCAGTTGTCACTTAAGCCCTGGTTTTTAACAACTTTCCGTCGAAGGAATTCCGTCGACGGAATTCTGTTTGCCGTATTTTAAGTCTGTCGCTGTTTGAATGGCAGAAAGTTTTCGGTCGTTTATTGGTGTAACTTAGCAACAAACATATAATTCAGTAGAATTGTGACAGCGCAGTGCGTCTACGAATTCCGTCGGGGTCTTAAAAACCAGGGCTTTACTGTTACTGTCAGTGGTGTCGCCAGTTTCAAGATTGTTATTTTTTGAAGTTCGTAGAAGCCTTATTGATCGCTAACATCTAATGATCACTTGTATACTGAATTTGTGTTTAATTGCGAAATTTTAGTCAAGGGACTATTAAAATTGAATGTTTTCTGCAATAAATGATAAATTTAGATTGTTGTTATTTATTTGTGTCTCGTTTATTTTTTTTCTCATACATCGCATGCCACTGTAACTGCGCTTGACAAATGCAGCATTGATTTGATTCATACCGATCTGCATTTGTTGCCGCGATCAAAGGTACGTTGCTCAAACTGTAATGAAAGTGTAGTAGAAGAAATACTTTAAATGCTCAATTCGGTACGTTACACTAAAAAATTTATAAATTAAAAAGTATTTTTGGGAACGAGAATTTCCAGTAAAGAGAAAAAAATACATATAGAAACATAAAGTAGCTCTATTTGTTCATATTGACACTTATACCTACAGGTGTCCCGAAAGTAAACCGCCATACGTCAAACAAAGATAGAAAATTTGGTGTCAAGTAAAAAATGTTTTATGAAATAGTGTCCTATTTGTTTTGGTTCACAGAATAAAAACCAGAAACAATTTCACATGAACAAAAAATAATACCTAACTAATTATACCTAGGATGTGAAAACAGCTGGACGCGGAGTAAAGAAACAGTATTTAATTGTTATAGAAAGTGCTCAAAATTATTCACTGACCTGACCTGTATAGTAATACCATCAATTAAGGCAAAACAAAAAAGATTTGGCCGATTCCTCATTCCCTCAATTTGTTATTACTTAATAAAATATATCCTTCTTTTTCTAGATGCTTGTATACTATAATGTGTAAGGCACTGATTCTTATTGTTTAAAATCATGATTAAAATACCTAATTCGTTTGATGATATTTCAGGATAACAATTTATTATTAGCTAGTTTTTATTATTTTAATGGTAGCAAGAACAATCAAGTAATATATTTATAGACTTATATATTATGTAGGTACACACACAAACGTCAAATTTAAAAATAAAAAGTTAATTAACCTTAACTTGTTTAGAATATTTCGTTACCTTTTCAACTTTAATTCAGCAAAGTGTCGAGGAATAATCCAACCTTTAACTTATCCTAATCCACGCTGTAAATCACACCCACCGCCAATCTAGAAGGCCGAGAAGCCAGCCCGCATCCTTTTTATAAATGGTCCACAGCCTGTGACGTTTAATATCCATACATTACGTAGACCTCCTCCATTTCCCGCCCTATATAACAGTCAAAAAGGCGCATATCCCTTGTTAATCACTAATAATATCGCGCGGCATAACACGCTTTCGCTTTAAAAAATGACTGCGGTTGATAAATTCCAGGATTTTAAGAAGTGGATTTAAATAATGCCTTTTGTTACGGAACGCGAAGGTATGCCACAACGTGCGCTGCGTTTGTCTCAAACATAAGGTGAAATCACTCACGTCGCCAGGTTAAATTTTTGTTTCAATATATAAATTAGTTTTTCAAAACGCGAATATACCTAACTGACGTTAACCATGATGAAACAAACGAAAACATAATAATGATAACAACAAATTGGAAGGCAAATTACTGAAACTAAAATTGAAGTAGGAACAAAGTGACAAGGCGGGAGATTCGAAGATCCCACTACTCTTTAATAAAAGGATGAACGTAGTATTTAACAAATATTTTATTTATATTAAGTATGTAAAAAATGATTTTTTTAAATTTTGTTATTCATTTCTTCTGATTAGTTTTCATCTGTCCGAAGAAGCTGCCGTGGCTGCAAAACTTAGCTGAGTAACGATATTCCAGAACCGGCCACCTTTCTTTCTTTCGCATATTGTCAAAACTCTTCGTCCTCTCCCTCTAGTTATGAAAATTTCACAATATAATCTCATTTAAAGTTTGATTCTCTCAGAAACCAAATTTTCTATCATTATAAAATCTTCTAGCATTTAGGATATCCTAGAAACTAGAATTCAACCGCGGAAATTTTGAGGTAGATTCTGAAAGTGCGAAGTGGATTTATTTGCTAGCAGAAAACACTTCTGGACACTCTGTAGATCGACCTACTTCCAGAAAATGACAAATTTCATTATCAATATTTAAGATTTTATTTATTTTTAAAGAACCAAAGAAGTAACAAATGTATTCGAAATCCAATCCATAAAGAAACTGCTGATAAAAAAATTAGAACGCCTCTTGTTGTCTTTTTGGTGATGTTCAGGACACACAAATTTGTTGCACTGTGTATGAACAAACTTTCCTGCATTTCAAGTCTTTGCTTCTAGAGCAGGTACACCATCTTCCCGGTGTTTTCTGTTGGTGGCCTGCTACTGTTGCTTTATTTTATGGTGGTTCTAGCGGCACTAGTTCATACAGAACATTCAAAATACACTTCGGTTTGTAGTCATCTTCTTCAGCACTTATTTTTTTATCCTTATGCTGAGGATTCAAAACAATAACTGATTTGTTTTTCTTCGGGGCGTAGGATACCACTGAAATATTTTCAATGAAGGCAACAATTGAGGACTTCTCTTGATGAATTTGGCAGCAGAACTGGAGGAACATCTCATTTGTTTTTTGAATAAGGTTAAGAGCCCGACACACGGGAATTTTAGAAGCACGGTAGACTTTTACCTGCTTGTAAATGTTTCAAAAACTATAAATGATATTAAATTGTTTTTGTTTGCAAACAGTTCTTAAAATACAAATCTACTGTTGCTGTTTAGAAATTTGCAAAAAAATATGAAAACAATAAACGACGCCGACGTCGCATGATAGAAGAGCCGAAAAACTGCTTTTTATAGAACCTAATAAAACTTTTCTGGAAAGAAAATCTCACAATCTGATTAACGGCAGCAGTATACCGAACCTCTGGCTTACAAGAAGACATAACATTTTCAATTTCGATGGAAAATAAGAAAGTTATGAGTAAACAGCGGTACCGTTTCATTCGGAGTTTTTCGTCCTAGCTATACTTGGGCCGCCGAACAGACGGAGTGATCACCCTGCAAGAACGTGCTCTAGCGGGGCCAATAGTAATTTATGACGACCGAATTGGAGTGATGCGACTTCGTTGGGTCTAAAGAAAGCGCATCACTGCGGTTCGGTTGTCCTAAATTGATAGTGGTCCCGCCTAGAGCACATTCTTGGAGGGTGATTACTCCGTCTGTTGGGCGGCCCAAGTATAGTGCTCTCGCGTGTCTTTCCGCTACCGATCAAAGTTCCTCAACTAAGTCAGCTAATTCCAAAATAGGGAGTTCGCGCAACAAGTTCATTCTCAGTATTAGTTTGGCCGACTAGTTCCTTATTTTCCAGATAATTCTTGCCGTACGCTGTAGTCCGCAGACATTGTTACTTATCATATGTGTTGGTACCTATGTATGTACATCTATGTACATTGCACTCTACTACGTAAGTATTTTACAACCTTACCCCTTAACTCGCCCGTTCTTAGTAAATTGGTGTGTCGGGCTCTTAAAGAATATTTGTAATCGAGGCTTAAGTATTAAGAGCGCCGTGTACAGCGATCATGGTAAAATATCTTTTAGTGTTTTACGTATTATAACCGTATTTTTTGTCAGAATGTTCTGACTGCTGGAACAGACTTTTAGGAACCTGTGTAAGTCTATTCCAAATTCCTAAACGCTAAAAGATATTTTGCCATGTTGAGTGTGCATCTGACTGCAGCAGAAGATACATAGTAAACGCTATTCTGAATAAAAAGGTAATCGGGTTAATTAAATATTCAAATTCCAATCTTTCTGCGACAACAATAATTTCTAACTTTCCAGATCAATTTCTTGTCCGCCAAAATGAAAAATGCTCGAAAACTTTTTTCTCCATTACTGATGGATTAGTATTTTTCTACACCTATTTAATTATATGACAATTATTGTGATTTTCTTCGTGAAATATTGTACCCATAATTCACTGTAGTGAATTATTATGAAATCATAATTCACGGCATTTTGGCCAATCACAAATATAGATTCAATAATCACTGTTTCCCTGATCCAATGATATTTTATATCGACCGCGATCAACTCTTGCTGGAGCTGACAATCGCTCGGATGACAGCCAAGTGTATCTCGCCATATTACTTGTTTACGTTTTCCAACGTATGCACTTCGGTCGGGTAGGTACCCATTAATCCGTACAAACTAAAAATTCGACCACTGAACCTGGCAGAATTTAGCAATGGAAGGGACAACTCCAAATTTATATATTACTAACTGCACAAATTTCAATATATATTCCTAGTAAGCAGTCCATTTATTGAAAAATAAAAATTAATGTATTATGATAGTGTTCCATTAAAGTTATCAAATTTGAGTCTAAATTATTTGTTTAATAGGTGTAGAAAAAGTATAGTATTATATTCGCGATTATGACCATTATTCACTCAGATGATTTGAGCCACTCGCCTTCGGCTCGTGGGCTCAAACATCATCTTCGTGAATAATGGTTGTCATAATCGCTCATATAATAATATACTATTAATTATAAAAAAAATGTTGAATCAAGAATTCCGTATTTTGTCATAATCTATCAAAAATGTACCTACTTGACGCTGTTTAAAAAATAGACGCGCTTTGTCGTCGACGGCTGACTTCACCATGGCTAACCCTTTTCAAATTATATACATTTTCGCTGGCTTTCTTCATAAAAATTATTATAGGTTTTTATGTATAAAATGTTTGCCTTCTTTTTTATTACCTACTTCATTCATTCGTTCATTCGTTACTTCATTGCTGACTCACTGGCGACCATTATCATTATGACAAGCATTGTCGACTTACTTCTAACACTTATCATGATGATGATGACAAGAATTGTTAGCTCACTGGCAACTCTCATCATGAGAACAATTAATTATTGCTTTCACCCTTGTCTTGGCAACAAGCATCACCGACGCTTTCAGACTACCGCACAAAACCTAATGCACGCTTACTTATTTTTTACAAGCAATTATTTAACTTGCAATGTATGTTAGTTAGTTAGTTGTTAGTTTTTAGTTTGTTAGTTTGTTAGTGTGTTTGTTTAGGTCAAATCTTGCAAGCTGAATTAAAACCACTTCTTGTCATCTGATTGAGCTGAAATTTTGCATACACCTTTAGTTGTGGTGACAACACAATATGCAATATTCAATATTGCAATACTTTCAAAATGGCCGCCCCCACAAGATGGCATTTGATGTATTTTTAGTCAACCCCCTTAATATAGGTATCAAATGAAAGGGCTTGAAGAGTAGAAAACGATAAAGTTAGCGACATCACACTAAATTCAATATGGCCGCCGCCACAAGATGGCGGATGATGTATTTTTAGTCAACGCCCTTAATATGGGTATTAAATGAAAGGGCTTGAAGAGTAGAAAACGATAAAGTTAGTGACATCACACTAAATTCAATATCGGCGTCCATACTGAATTTAGTGTGAAGATGGCGGATTATATTTTTTTCCAACCCCCTTAATATAGGTATCAAATGGAAAGGCTTGAAGTGTAGAAACTAGAAAGCGATAAAGTTAGTGATATCACACTAAATTCAATATCGCCGCCGCTCCAAGATGGCGGATTATATTTTCTTTTCAACCCCTTTAATATGGGTATCAAATGAAAGGACTTGAAGAGTAGAAAACGATAAAGTTACTGACTTATAAACATGTCCAGCGAAAACTAAAAAATAATTAATTAATTAATAGTAAAAAAATATTTTTAAAAACAAGCTTTTATTTAAATGCTCTGAAAGGAAGAAAATAAACTTTCAAATAAATGAAACCAAAGCAAACCCATAATTTTGTTACATTATGCAATTATTTCTCCATCCTGGAGAAAAAGGCGGAAGAAATATTAGGAGAAGATCAGTTCGGATTTAGACGAAATAGAGGAACGCGCGAGGCCATTCTAGCTTTACGAGTAATTATAGAAAAAACGATAGAAAAGAGAAAGAGCGTCTATATAGGATTTGTAGATTTAGAAAAAGCCTTCGACAACGTAAAATGGGGGAAGATGTTCGAAGTGCTGAGAAAGGTAGGGATGAAATACAGGGACAGAAGAATAATACATAATCTCTACAAAGAGCAAAAGGCAGTTATAGAATGTGAGCAGGAACAAAGGGAAGTAGATATCCGGAAGGGAGTGAGACAGGGATGTGCATTGTCACCTCTAGTTTTCAACTTATATATCGAAGATGCGATTAATATTGTTAAGGAAAGAACAGCCTCAGGGATCAATGTACAGGGCCAAACTATTAACATGCTCAGATTTGCGGATGATATAGCAGTGTTAGCATCTAGCAAAGAAGAATTAGGAGCGGCTTTGAATGAAATGGAAGCAGTTTTGACACAGGGCTTCGGCATGAAAATCAATAAAAAGAAAACTAAAATTTTGGTATGTAGGAGATGTGAAAATAGAACTAAAATGGAAATACAAATTGGAAATGAGAAGATAGAGGAGGTCGCGGATTTCTGCTACTTAGGAAGTAAAATAACTCAAGACGGTAGGAGCACTAAAGATATAAAACAAAGAATGGCGCAGGGCCGAGTTGCGTTTAACAAAAAGAAACAACTGTTATGCTCGAGAACGGTTAATATAGAGACTAGGAAGAGACTCTTAACGTCGTATGTATGGAGTACGGCATTATACGGGTGCGAAACTTGGACAATAGGAGAAGCGGATAGAAAAAGAGTAGAAGCGTTTGAAATGTGGTGCTACAGACGCATGATGAAGATACCGTGGATAGATAAGGTTAGCAATAGGGAAGTATTAGAAAGAGTTGGGGAAAAGCGAAAGGTATGGAAAACAATAAAGAGTAGGAGAGATAGGATGGTAGGACACCTTCTAAGACACGAAGGAATAGTTCGTGACATACTAGAGTCAGAGATAGGAATAAAAAGAGGTAGGGGTAGGCCTAGATTAGACTACTGCTCTCAAATAGTTAGGGATGTAGGATGTTCTACTTTTAGGGAAATGCGTAGGTTAGCTCAGGATAGAAAAGAATGGAGGTACGCGTCCAACCAGTCTTCGGACTGAGAACCTTATGATGATGATGATGCAATTATTGTATATGATATAAAAGCTTGTCACGAGATTTTCGTGTGTAAATTTCTTTCGTAGAAAAATACAATTTCTATTTAGAATTACTTTCGTAAAGATATATATGTTACACTTAAACACCAAAAACGCCCAGTGAGCGAAAAAAACATCCACAACGCGTTGCGGACGGTGCTGACGACCAAATACCGAAGTATGATCATTTTTCGCGTTGTAGTCGTTCTTTTTGACCAAGACGCGTTGTGGACAATGCTGAAACGCCCACGACGCGTTCTGAATTATTTAGAACGCTCATAAACCGATCTTTCTTGTTCGGACTAGTCAGTGTGGTAGCATGGATGGTTGACAATAAAACGAAACAATAGTCAGAGGGTTTACGGTTTATTCAGAGCAAAAAGAATCGTGCCCTGCATGAAGGAATTTAAAAAAGTCCTTACGAGGCCATGTTTGGTAGCAAGCAAAGAATCGGTCTGGCAGATTCTTCCCTGGAAAAGGAAATAAATGAAATTTTGGAAAACGAAGAAGATTTAAAAAGAATATTGGATTGGATGGTACTCGGTACAGACCAGGAAAGGGAATAAAATGTGGAAAGGGAAGAAAGTGTAGAAAGGGAAGAAAATGTGGAGAGGGAAGAAAATGTAATCCAGTGCGGTTTAAAGGTACACTTGAAGTGCGGTATTGAAATTGAAGGTCAAGTCGTATGCAGCCTTTGCAGCAGACATCATGCAATCAGAGAGCAACGCGAAAATGCTAAAGCCGAACTGGAGAAGCAAGCTGAAAAAATTTTAGCTTTGTCCCGTGAAGAACTACCTCCTGCTAATACCGGTCAAAATGTCGCAGTGAAAGTTCCGGATGTCGACAGAGGGCGGCTTGCCCCTAGAAGTGTTCTAGGTGTAATTCTAAGCGTTAATGTATCCAGCTTGTATAAGTTGGGAACCAAAAAAGGAGTGCTGGAAAGACTTTATAGTCGAAATGAATTCACCTTCGCTGATTCTAATTTTATAAACCCATCGGACGTTCGGAGCTCTTCATTAAATTTGAGAAAAGCTTCAGCTCTTTCTGAATAATTCAGAACGCTTCATGGCCGTTTCAGCATTGTCCACAACGCGTTGTGGTCAAAAAGAACGACCACAACGCGAGAAATGGTCAGATTTCGGTATTTGGTCGTGCATCACAGTCCGCAACGCGTTGTGGCTATTGTTTCCGTTCAATGTGTGGTTTCGATGTTTGGGCGTAATATATATCTATATTCTCGGGACAAGCGTTTATATCATATACAATAAGTATAATGTAACAAAATTATGGGTTTGCTTTGGTTTGATTTATTTGAAAGTTTATTTTGTTCTTTTCAGAGCATTTAAATAAAAGCTTGTTTTTAAAAATATTTTTTTTACTATTCATTTATTTACTTCAATACTTCTAGCCTTTGGGAAGTCCTAAGAGTGTCAAATCTGTTGTACAGTGAAGAAACTTCTATTCGAAATACTATGGGCCGGATAAAACTCGGGCCCTGAACTAGAAGCGTCTAAACTAAAAGCCCCCAATCTAAATTATTGGAGGTTTGAACAACTATTAGGCAATCTACACCAACTGAGAAATAAATCCTTTTCCAAGGTACCCAAGAATCTTTTGAACTACTATGAAGATTTTCGATAATATCATCTAAAGTTTTGGCAAAAATCCGGACGAATTCCAGGGACATGAGACTAGTCCAAAACCAAGAGAGATAGACAATCAGCAGTGCATATTGGAGCGTGATCAAAATGATAGTAACTGGTCGAGTCTTGTCCAGTGATAGAAATTATTTCGACAAATAGACGCAATCTTCAACAATATGGTACTCGAAGCGAGCAAAAGTCAATCGATAATTCTAGCGGAGGGATCTATAATATTTTAGGTTTCTGTTGACAGCTGCAGTGAAGATAATCCTAAGGATCGCGCTATTTCAAATAACGAACTCTGAGACAAATAATTCTGTCTGTAACAATCAGAATGGAAATTTGTGGTACATTCATTATAAACTACTCTGTCCTTTCTCTCATTTGTGGGTTCGATAGACAAATTTTTGTAAAATCAATTCGATCAGAAATAATCGCGGTGTCATAGTTTCATTCATACAGTCAAGGGGTTAAACTGAATCTAGTGGAGCTAGGGAGAGGAGAGTGACTGGCTTAGGTCTTCACAGAGTTTGCTGATCAAACATAAAAATGTCTTGTTACTGGATTTGAATGGTGATTATTGCGTCAGACGAATTGTTAAGGTGTTTATAATTTGCATTCAAGTAATTTAACTGCTTAATAAGTATGATCATATAGGCATATATTCTGAAAATAAAAATTGATGTATTCATTCTACCATGCTCTATGTTACAGTTCCATATTTTTTAATATTTAACAGTTCAGTTAAAACATTAAACTTGTAGAATTCCTTCTATCTCTGCAGCGATTCACGCAGGAAGTCATCCATGACATACTGCATTTTACAGCGGAATTTAAATCTAATGTTAAAATTTCTTGAAATGGAAAACCGCAGGAGGCCGTGTTTGCTCTTGCGTTTATGCAAACACCATTTCCACGTGCGTCACTATTCAAACAGTAAAAATCCACTTTCGCAACTAAACCAGGCTACAGCATCTCAGGCGATGCAACCCGAGAGTTTTCTCAGGAATATCGCGGAACTGCTTAAAATTCCGCCTCTAGTATGAAAATGAATTTTTTGGAGGCGGCTCTGCAAGCGTCAAACTGTTGTATATTCAAGACATGACTTAAATCCCTGCGTGGCAATCTGTATAAAGCGAGTGAGTACCTTCCGCTCCCGGGAGTGCACCGCCAGTTTTTAACGCTCTTTTCCTTTTTAGCATTCCCCTACCTTTCTCAACCAAATTAGTCAAGCATATTTTTATTTTATTTTCCGACATTTTGTCTAAATGACTTCAACGTGAAAGACTTAGAAGTGCGGGGAATATTTCTAGGATTGCAGGATTTGAAAAGTTTATCTGCGATAGATCTACATTAATTACCTTCTGAGGTTTATTTGCATGACATATATTACTCTGCAACAGAACTCAATAATTATCTCTTTTCCAGAGAAAACTTTATATTGCTGAGAGTAGCTCATGATGTGATAAAGCCTCACAAATTACCGTGTTGAAGAGAAATATAATTAGTTAAATTAAGTATAAATTGATCCTTTCGTGAATTATATTAGCATTAATAATAAAAATACTATACAGGGTGATTTTTTTATGTGGTGCTAACATGGCTATATCTTTTTAATCTTAATAGATACAGGTTCGGTTAAATGGGACAAAATTTGCGTCTATTCAAGCATAAAGAAGTGCCGTTTGCAGAAGTTGATTATCTCTTTTCGTTTTTGGGATATTAGAAAAAAAAATAAAATTTTGACTTTTACGTTTATGTTCATATTTTCCTTATTTGGCATTCAATCTTCAATCTGTAAAAACTTTCTTGGGACGACTTTTCATCCTCTTTCCATTTGTGGTAGCAGAAAGTACCTACCACGTTTCGTTTCTTCAGAATCATCATCAGGATCATTTTTTCTTATGGCGCCATCTTAGATTTTTTCACCATGAAATAGCCCATTTTTTTCTTAATAAAATCATATAACATATTTGTATGTTTAAATCGCATTTAGGCCCAGAATTTTAATAAAACATGATAAAAATGGTTTTTCCATGTAATCACAATTGCCTTGAAAACAAAAGTTTATCTACTTTGTCAACTCAAACGCCAAGAAACTTTTTTAATACTATTGTGTTTTATTGGGTTACAATTCTCAGTTGCGATACAGTAAAGTTACAGTTCTTCAGTTTTAAAAGTGGCATTATTATTTAAAAACAATGAAGCGAACGCTTTTAGATTCCTTCAAAGTAAAACTGACCAAAAATAATAGTACAGAAGTAGAACTAGATCGAAGTGCAAGTAAAAAAACAAAAACAAAACATCAAACATCAAGCACATCATTTTAATGCAATGTGCCTACCCAAGCCCCCCCCCCCCCCCCCCCTTGACCTATTCCTAGATCCGCCACTGATTGCAATTACCATTTATATGCTGGCGATGCTCAGATTTACCATTCTCTTGGCGCTAAGCAATCACGCGCAGTTTTGATTGGCAATGATTCATTTATAGAAATCATGCTATCAATGAACAGGTATTAACAATAAATAATGAAATCATACCATTTTCGAACTGCGTTCGAGACTTGGGTTTGTGTGTTGACTATAACTCGCATTTTACTCAACACGTCAACTACATGTTAACGTAAGCTTATAATATCTTATATGACACTGGTATATAGTCAACATCACTGCTTAACTCTGAATACATAAAAGATTCTTTGTTCTTTTGCAATCTAACTTTTGCGATGGTGTTTATGGTCCATGCTCAACTAACTTAGATGCTTTTAATATTCAGAAAGTGCAAAATTCGTGTCTTCGTCTGATGTTTAGCGTCGGGGCACATTCGCGTATTTCCCATAAGTTGAAGGATGCTGGATGGTTATATAAACATGTAATAGACGTCGTCTTCACACGGTTTGTTTCTTTCTCAAAGTTATTCAATTCCAACTGCCTCCTTACTTATACATATAGACAAGTTGTTTTTCCTGCTAATGTGCATCTTCATCATCATCAAATTCTTTTTCTTCTACATCTTGTTTTCGTTTTAATCTTTTGCCTCATTTTGTCATTATTTTCCGTCCTAGTACTTGATTACATGGTGGATTTGGGTCTGCAAGCATTATGTTTCTAGATGTCTGAATGCTGGCCTTTTGACATCATTTGTGTATATGTATAGTATTATTAGTTATGCGCGAATTCGAGCGCGAATTATTATTGTAAATGATGTTAATAAATTTATTTATTACCTAAACCTACCACCGCCGAGCTAAATCCGAAGAACCATTAGCCTGATAGCGATTCCCGGGTCTAACCTTCACAGACAGACGTCTCTGATTCCAGGTTAGGTTGGGGTTTGGAAGATCCAGCACTATTTCAGATGCTGGAGTACCTACTTGTCCATAGCCTTTGTGGGTCATTGTCTTTACGAAGCACTTAAATAAGTGTGACTACTCCATTTTCTAACAACTTTTGTTTTTCTGACCATTTTGATGTACCAAATATCCATGTTATTTCCAAGGAAATAGGCAATATTGAAAAGAATATGATTTCACAAGATCATTTGTTTTGAATTATTTTTGAGGACTACTTTTGCTAAATATTTGGATGACATAAATCTGAGCAGACTCCCACAGTTCTGACATCAACATGACGGTGCTATACCGCACAATTCAAGATCGGCATACAAATATTACCAGTTTCCAAACCGATTGATTGGAAATAGGGAAATAGTACGTTGGCCTGCAAGGTTACCGGACTTGATCCGATTGGATTTTTTTAATATTGCATATTTCTTGGAAATAAGATGGACATGTGGTACTATCAGCGCCAAAATTCCTGTTCCACTTTACGGTTCTATTCCGCTTAAAATGCCATAACCAATTACATTCTGAGGTAAAAAAACCTTAGCAACTGTCCGCCAATTAAAGTTTTGAAGGCGGATCTAAACGATTTTATTTGAATGATGACAACAAACGTGTTAGCCTTGCACTAGTAAACAACGGGTAGAAAAATAGATAAATAATCATGTTCTTTTAACGAAAAATCACATCGTCTATGGGGGGGCGGGGCTGACGAAAACATAGCAACGTCCGGCATAAACGATTCGCATCGTAAACTGGAACACCACTTTTGGAATTTACAGTACATCAAAATGATCAGAAAAAATGTATGAATAAATAAATTACTTCGCGTACTACCAATATAACGATTTATTATAATATTTTGACCGGTTTCAAGATTTACAACGATCTCAGCATCAGAAAATGTTTAAGTTTTGACATTTGGAGTGACAGATATTTTTGGATTCATCATTTGGGGCTTTAATTCTAAATTGTAACGTTAATCTGTAATAATGAGCCGAAGGCTCGCACGGATGTTACATTGTAAATTTAATAAGCACTACCTAAATAAATAAATAAATAAAAAAAGTAAAATTGTAAACAAATTAATATTACACTAGGGAACAGTTGACAAGGAAACTAAAATTGACAAAACAATACAAAAAATGATGATATCCATGAAATAAGTTAACTAGATAACTGAATATCAGTATTTACCTATACGGGGCATAAGAAAAACACAAAGGAAATTCGAATACATCGTACCTTGAAGGGAAAAACAATGAATTTAAAGAAAACCATTTAGGAAAACAACCAATAAATTCAATTTAAAAAACCTTCAAGTGAAATATCAGAACAGAAAACTAAATAAATAAAATATGCAATATGGAATCTTGACAACCGCCAACAATTTGCAGGTCTGTATAAAACTTTAGTGAAGAGGAGGAAACACTAAAGTTTTATACAGACCTGCAAATTGTGATGGATGACATTAGGGAAAAGAACGACAAGATAATAATCATGGGGGATTGGAATGCGAGAATTGGAAACGATGATAATAGGGGACTGGGGTGTATGGGAAAATATGGAGAAAAAGCAGTTAATAGAAATGGACAGAAAATGATTGAGTTCTGCCAAATAAATGCCCTAAAGATAGGAAATAGCTACTGGCACCAACCAGCAGAAGACAGATACACGTTCATAGCGGAGGAAAGAAATGCCAGAAGCATAGTAGACTACATAGTTTGCACACAGGAATTAGAGGATAGAATACAACAGATTAAAACGATACCAGAAGCGGAAATGGGAACACAACATAGACTAGTAACAGCCGTAATAAAAGGAACAGACATAGTCGTGGAAAAAACGAAGGACTATCAACGAATTCAAATACATAGATTAAAAAATGAGGAAGTGAGAATGAAATATCAGGAAGAGGCGGATAGCAAACTGAGGGCTCATGAACAACTTAATGGAAACTGGACAGTTGAAGAAAGATGGCAGACATTCAGAGAAATAACTTACACAACAGCAAGAGACACATGTAAAACCAGAAAATACAACAGAAACCAGAGAAAAAGAACGGCATGGTGGAGTGAGGATGTACGAGAGGTAGTTAAAAGCAAGAAAAAAGCATGGAGGAAGTACCAGGAAACAAAGGACGAACAGGACAGGGAGGAGTATAGGAAAAAGAGGAATGAGGTTAAGGAAATAGTAAGAGAAGCTAAAAGTAAAAGTTGGGAGGAGTTTGGAAAGGAGCTCGATCAAACATACGAAATAAACAACAGAAAATTCTGGAATACCATAAGAAAACTGAAAGGGAGCAAGAAGAAAACGTTAAGAGGAATAAGGAGCACAAAGAATGAATTTAAATCAGAATTACAAGACATACTGGAGGTTTGGGCAGAGTACTACTCAAAGAAGTTCGAAGAGAGGGAAAGGGAATACGACAGCCGAAGTGTAACCGACAGCGAGGAAGGTTGAGAAACGACAGGTAGAGATGAGAAACTTGAAGAGATAAACAAAGAAGAATTGGATGAAGCAATACAAGGCATTAAACTGGGAAAAGCAAGTGGACAGGATAAGATCGAACCAGAGATGATAAAGTATTTAGGGGAGAAGGGAAAAGAATGGCTCCTAAACATATACAGAGATGCATGGCGGACAGAGAAAATTCCAGAAGATTGGCAGGAAAACATAATAGTCCCGATACACAAGAAAGGAGAAACTGCAAGCTGCGAAAACTATAGGGCAATATGCCTCTCATCTACCAGCTCCAAATTGTACACGAAAATAATAGAAAAGAGACTAAGAACAATCATTGATAATAATTTGGAAGAGGAACAAACAGCATATAGGAGAGGTAGACAAACAAATGACAATATACACATATTAAGAAACCTAATTGAAAAGAAAGAAGAAAAGGGAGAAGAACTATTCCTAACCTTCATAGACATACGAGCTGCCTTCGACTTAATTCGGAGAACAGTAATATGGGAATGTCTGGAACAACTTGGGGTGCCAAAGAAACTCATAAGAGTCATAAAAAGTATTTATGTTAAAGTTAAGGGAGTGGTCAAGATATGTGGAAAAGCATCAAGAGAATTTAGTATGGACCTAGGAATAAAACAGGGAGATAGTCTGAGTCCACTGCTATTCATAGTTGTGATGGACAGACTATTAAAAAATACTAGACTGAATACGGGACAATACCAGACAATAATAGGTTACAATAGACTGATACCAATAAAAATGGATTGCCTCATGTACGCTGATGATATAGTCCTGGTCGCTGACACGTACAGAAAAATGAAACAACTAATGAGAATATGGATAGAAGAAATTGGAAAATTTGAAATGGAGGTAAACCACAGCAAATGCAAGGCTATGATAATTAATAACAAAGCGAAAGAGGAAGCAAGAGAAATTGACATTGAAGGGAATAACTTGGAAAAAGTAACAGCATATGAATACCTTGGGAGTGTAGTATCTGAAGATGGGAAAATAGATATAGATATAGCTAATAGAATTAATAAGAGCGTAAAGTTATAATACGCACTGAATAAGACAGTATTTGGAAAGAGAGAGATAGATATGAAAACGAAATTAAGGGTATATAATGCAATAGTGGTCCCAACACTGACATATGCAAGTGAGTCATGGGCAATACAAGATAAGCACGAAGGAAGAATCATAGCGGCAGAAATGAGGTACTTTAGAAAAATCACTGGGAAGACAAAGATGGATAGAGAAGGGAACGAACTTATAAGGCAAACAGTCCAACAAGAGTCAATTACGGAAAAGATTGAGAGGAAGCAATTGAACTGGTATGGCCACATAATGCGAATGGATCGGGGGAGATTGGTGAGGAAGATAATGGAGATGGGCAGAATAGGAAAGAGAAGAAGTGGAAGACCCAGAAAAAGCTGGTTACATAGAATAGAGGAATTGGGCAGACAGAGTGGGAAGACGAAGGAGGATATGAAACTATTGGCGATGGACCGGAAGGGATGGAGAAATTGGGTTAACGCACAATAATCCGACACCCTATGGGAATAAGGATTTCAGAAGAAGAAGAAGAAGACAACCGCCAACAAGTTTAGCAGTTAGCAGTTAGCAGTTACCTAGTTTAGTCAAAAAATCTTCTCAAAAAAGTCTTAATAATGTGAAAAAATCAAATCCCTGAAATAATAAAGAACACGGTTATTTAGTAAATGCAAAATTAATATTTTCCACAGTTTTTTAAATCTTTTCAAAACCAAGACCTAACTAGATTTTCTTTTAATATTATTGATAAAAATAAAATTTAGCAACTTTGCACCCATTTAAACAACTTCCGATATCCCAATGGTGGAGCTCGAATTTGTAACACACGTATATAGCATCAGCAAATTGATGACGCACTTTTGTACCAGAATTTCTGTGTTTCAATTAATGTTATTATTATTATTATTATTATTAATGTTATTAATGTTATTATGATTATTATTTTGTTAGCAACTCAGTAGTGCCATAGAGCAGTTCATACAACTAATTTATCAAAATGTTGATTAGTATGGTTAATTTGACTTCCGGGTAGGCCGAGAGGATTATTGAAGACGTCGTTTCGTCACTGATGGTCACGGTAAAGATACTAACCTCCCCAATTCTTGTTATATCAGTTCAGTGCTAGTCCAGCAGCCCTGAAAATGCCCTATATCTTTCTGGAACGAAACATCGACATGCACCCCAATGATCGACCAGGAAATCTACATCATTAATTATTCATTGTTTAGGTATTTTGCTTCCATACTATCTATAAAAAAGGAAAATTTTTGACATACAGCACCAATAATTTCTGGCCAATTATTAATTAACTTACAGATAAATGTTCTTACGTCTTTCGAAAACGTCCCGGCACTTAGACACGGACTCGTTAGACCATTTACTGTGCCGTCACATCAAATGTAATTCCGCCCAAGTTTTTAAATTAAGCTGCTCGGAACGTTTTAAGGTTGGTACTGCACTTACGCTGTACTTACATACATTATGTAACTGAGATAGTAATAAGCTTCACTGATATTAAACGCTAGTTGAATGGTATACTTAGGTTTTATAAAGTTCTCATCATCTTTACATTAATAAATTGCTTGAAAATTGTTCTGCGGCGCTTCCCGGGAGTGCTATTTATTATGAATCCAAGTCTCCTGCAGAACGTCTGATAAAGTTTCGGGAACGACCCATATTGTCTTAAGCCGTTGCAGTAAAAACTGACAAACAACGAATGATAATGTTGGAAGCGTTTAAAGAAATACCGATTATTATTTTAAATTAAAGAAAGTAGGTCAGGCAGAAACTAATTCATTTTACTAAGAACTTCGTTTTTCTAACAGTAGGGCTCGCTTATTATAGTATATTATCCATCGAGCGAATTATGATGCATTACCTCATCCTCTAGTTAATAGTAGCCATAACTGGACAGTTGGATACTCTACTTTATCTGCAAGATCTCATACGCAAGATTAAACCTTTTAAGCTTGATAAGTGTGCACAGACAGTAGTTCCTAAATGAACGCATAATACATATACGATTTCTTGAATTCTTCTGACAAGTTAATATAAATTTTACGCGTTCCGCGATACGGCAACTCCGATATGCTACAATAGGAACTTTTTTGATTTGTTACTATTCATTGAATAATGAACCTCATTATGAGTTCAATTTGACCAAAGCAAATAAATACATTTATCTATGTTATATAACAAAGACGGCTGTACTTATATCCTAAAGACATGTTAGTATCATAAATAGTTGCACAAAAGCGTCGGTATGTTCAATTACTTTTTCAAAAGTGTCTTGCATATATTTCTTACCTTTGGATATATCCTTAAATAGTTCTGAATAACTTTTCAAACATTATAAATATTTTCAGGGCATTGAGTAAATTTTTAATTTCACATTGTTTCTTGTTTACTGCAAAACGTTGGTAAGTATCCATTTTTAACTGAAGATAATAATTATACTGACGGTTCCCACATTAATGTACATTTATTTTTATCTCCGCGTACATAATACTAAAACGAAACTAATGCTTAAAATATTTCAAGCTGAGTCGCTGGAGCTGTCAAAAGTCGAACCAGTTTCTCGTGATTTTTCAGGGCTAGAGCAAAATTTAATTTCGGCGAGACAACGTAGACGTGACAATTTGAAGGCATTTCAGCTTAAAAGGCTTCATGAAAAATATAGCTATTTACTGATTTTGTTATCACTATGAATTATTGATGAGATTGTACCAACAAATGAGTTTTAACACACTTTTACAGTAGACTCAACCTGACCTTAAGGAACACATTCGTCATTGGATGCGTATGAATACCCGTATGATAAATATTTCACAAATGCATCTGTAACACAACATACAGGTCGCTTCTTTAATCATCACCATAAGGTCCGAAGACTGGTTGGACGCATACCTCCATCCTTTCCTATCCTGAGCCAACCTACGCATTTCCCTAAAAGTAGAACAACCTACATCCCTAACTATTTGAGAGCAGTAGTCTTATCTAAACCTACCCCTACCTCTTTTATTCCTATTTCTGACTCTAGTATGTTGCGAACTATTCCTTCGTGCCTTAGAACGTGCCCTACCATCCTATCCTATTCTTTATTGTCTTCCATACCCTTCGCTTTTCCCCAACTCTTTCTAATATCTCCTTATCGCTAACCTTATCTATCCACGATATCTTCATCATGCGTCTGTAACACCACATTTCAAAAGCTTTTACTCTTTTTCGATCCGCTTCACCTATTGTTCGCACCCCTATTATGCCGTGCTCTATACATACGTCTTTAAGAGTCCGAGTTTCTACATTAACCGTTCTCGAGCATAACAGTTGTTTCTTTTTGTTAAACGCAACTCTACCCTGCGCTATTCTTTGTTTTATGTCTTTAGTGCTCCTACCATCTCGAGTTATTTTACCCGCGACTTCCCCTATCTTCTCATTTCCTATCTGTATTTAAGTTTTAGTTCTATTTTCAGGCCCTCAACATACCAAAATTTTTATTTTCTTTTATTGATTTTTATGCCGCATCCCTCTGTGAAAACTGCATCCATTTCATTCAAAGCTACTCCTAATTCTTCTTTACTAGATGCTAACACTGCTATATCATCCCTCTACTTCTCTAACAGTATTCTCATCCGCGCCCTTTAGTACTTCATTCGTCTTTTATCTTGAACTCGTTGCGCTAATCATAATCTTTTAGTTTCTGGAGGTTAAGGTGTGTCCTATCGTTTTTTCAAAATCTTAAATTCAAGATTAGCCTGTTGTGATCACTATCTATATCTGCTCCTGGATAACTTCTGCAGTCCCTAACTTGACTTCTAAATCTTTGCCTAACATCAAGAATGTAATCTATTTGATATCTTCATAGGTCTCCTGGAATTTTGCATGTATAGCGCCTCCTAATGTGATGTTGAAATATAGTGTTCGCGGCGGTTAAGCTATGTTTATCGCAAGAATCTCTCAGTCTCCCCTCTCGTTCCTATTACCTAATCCAAAGGGGCCGATTATTCTATATTCTCTTCCTACACCTACAGGTGCATTGAAGTTTCCTACAATTATTAAATTTTCATGCCCCTTAACAGACTCTAGCACATATTGAATATCGCTATAAGCTGCCTCTACAGCCTCATCACTATAATTAGATGTGGGCATAATTTAATGATTGTCAATAAATCTAAACGCACTCTAATGTCAAAATAAGAAACGCTAGCTACACCCGTTCAGAAAAATTCGAACCGTCGAAACTTTTAATTATCGAATCGCTCAAGTGTGTTCGAGAATATAATTTTTGATTTAAAGAAGTGTATGTCCTAGAAATACGCAATAAGACTATTATTATTATTGTTGTGATTTTTAGAGTATTCAACTGGAATTTGAGACGCCAAGGGAATGTCTTAACGCAAAATTTCCACGCGTAACGTTGGGGTATATCGATTTACATATTAAATTGTGCATATTTTAGCGTAAATGCATCAGGTAACTTCAAATTGTTAAAATTCGCTAATTTCCCCTGTGCCAAGGTGGGGGTTTTGTTACTTTTGCGCAACGACAAAAAGTAGCAGCCTGCAGTAAACCATTGGGTTTGTTACTTTTAATTGAATTTTTCTCATTCATTTTTCTACGCAACCCCATAAAATTTTAGCTCATAATGCTTAGATAATATTATCTCATCAAAACCGCACATTTTGTTTAAAAATGCAATCAACGAAGTTTTAACACTTTTGGGGACCGGTAGTCCCACATTGATACCACCTTTCAATGAATATTTATAAATTTTACGGCTAACTGGTATCTCTGGAGGGACCACCAGTTCTATGTAATTTAAGGCGCAGTCTATGAGAAACATATTGGTTTACGTCTAGAGCTCCACCTGGCCAGCATTAATGGTGAATTTCTGTTAATTCAGTATTACTTATATTTTGGTTTATCGATATTTTAGGAAATTCAGTGATTGGATTTGAAGGGGTTAGAAGCAGAAAGGTACAAGTACTGAAAGTAAAAGTGTTGAGAATACTTCTTCAAAGTTAACAAGTTCTCTGTAATTCTGAGAGATAATTTCAAAATCACTTTAATTGCTATTTTGTGCGTGAGAAATTGATATTTTTATAGAAATTTATACTATATTTGAAAAATTTCAACTTTTTTGAAAAAAACCTACTTATACCGTTTTGCCACAACACATTATTGAAGTTTTGTTAAATGAATAATCAGAAACTGCCAAACACTTCTTTATTCATTTACATTTTTACATGTTATTCATAATCTGATTCCAATTCAATTGGTGTATGTTCATCAGCTTCCTCCTGCTGTTCTTCATGATCTACTTTGGCTTCTCCTTTCTTCTTCTTCTTTTCCTTTTTGGAGGGAGCATTTTCATGTGCCATATTCTTGTAATAGTCATGGTATACAGGTGGGATGTACTGAAGAAGTTCCATTAGATTCGAATATTTAGGGTACGCTATTTTTATAGGCGAAGCATGGAGCACTTCAGAAAACTTATTCAAACTAAATTGAGATTTCCTGCTTTCATTATTGAACAGTTTTCACTCATTACATTTCTAACATGTTTGAAAAGAAAGCGGAACAAAAGTTCCTTCTGGTATTTGAACCATACACTACCTCGCCATTTAAGTACCTTTTTCTCATCATCTTTTTTTGGATCTATCATTTGAAGGTTTAGGTAACGGAATGAAAAAAAATCTTCTCTTCTCATCTCATGGACCTCAAAATTTTTGGAAGACTTTTGTATTACGGAAGTCCAATGGCCAGGTACAAAAACTTGGGGCATGCGTTTCTTATTTTTTTCAATAATACCAAACGATCGATCGCACTCCATGTACGAATGCCCGGGTTCAAAAAATTTGTGCTCAATTGTCTTCACATTTGTGGCCTGGACGATGTACATGAATAATTTTCCAATATTTTTATTTTTATTCTGTCCTCCACAAGAATCGCTGTAACAGATCAGGTGTTGTACTTCATTGGGAAGATCTTTTATGAACTAAAAAACAAATTGTTAGACATGAGAGGTGGAAAAATAATAAAAAATGTTTACTTTAATCAAGCAAGAGCCAATTTCTTGTGATCCGCGAGATGCTATGGTTTCATTCCAAGTGTACATGTAGGATTTTCCAGAAACAATATCGTGTATACAAAAATTATACGTCCATAGCTGTCTAAGGTAATACACTTTATTTGTGGTAATTAAAGGGGTTGGAAGAGTTTTTTGCAAGTCAAAACAAACTAAACGTGTAGTGTGTTTATTCTGGGAACAAAATTCAACATCTCTTTTCTTAGCTTCCTCAACATTTTTAACTTTTCGTTGATGTAGCTCCAATTCAAAATTTGCATTTCTTTTCATTTCCTCATCTTGCGAATTTTTGACTGTGTTGTTCAGTCGGTCGCATGTGTTGAACGTGTCTGAATGGGTTTTATGGAATTTTAAATTAAATTCACTGGAAAATATGCGACGGTAAAAGCTTTCTTTCACTGCAGACTGCTGATTATTTTCAGTACACCATTCACGATAGAGGCCATACATTTTTCTTATATTTAAATCGGAAGGCAAATATCTGGTAGAGTCATTTTGAGCTCTCGAATAGTGACTTTTGTAGCGTGGGAACATCTTTATGTGTTCAATAACACGTTTCTTGGTTTTATCACATATTTTATTCGAATGCTGGTGCTTGCCTCGTCGATCAGGTTCCACAAACCCTTCCTTTGAAATTTTGCTACACACTGAAGTGAACCTCCTGTTTGTAATATCCAGGGTAGATAAGAAAAATTTCTTACAAACTCTGAGATTCATCAAACGTATACATGTCGAAAATTTTTTGTTGACACCAGCTATATTTTTCTTTCTAGCAGGCTGTGTTTTTTGTATGCATGAGGCTAGAAAATTAGTTTGCAAATCATACGATGGCAGTTTATAAAATTTTGAGAATATGTTTTGTCTTTCTTCTTCACTAATTCTCTTGCACTCATATCTACAAGTATGTTCATACCCTTTCATTTCACGTTTCTTTACCAGTTTTCCTTTAGATGTTTTATATTCTTCACCGTGAATTCTAGCATGCTTCTTTCTTGCTCTCCCCCATTCTTCTATATTCCTTCTTCTCTTCCTGGTTCTCTTCGGAGTAACTAAGTACAAAATAGTATTGATTAGCAATATTTTTACTTTCTTTCTCGTTTTAATAACAAACCATGAGCAGCAACTGTATCTCCTCCTACATTATCATCAGAATCTATGGTCTCAGCTTCGATCTCATTAGAATAAACAGCATCCTGATCGGAGTCAGGGTTGAAATCACTGTCTTCGTCTGTTTCAAATGGGTCTTTTTCCTCCTCATCCCCGTCAAAGTAACTGGTACTAGCTACAAGAGTAACAGAAATTTGTTTAATTAATGGGAAAAATAAATTTTGTTTACGATAAAAAAGGAATTTTGTACTTGATTCAGTTTTTTGTTAGAAAAAAAATCTTTCTAATCATCTCTGTTGAGGGATTTGACATTTACTATAAAATATACTGTGAAGTAAACCCACAACTAGGTTTTTTGAGTTTAAAATTACATGCTTTTAATGATTAGCCCTTAATAATAATACATTTTGTAGTATGATTCATTATAATTACTTTACAAACTCTTACCTTTACATTTCCTATGTTTTGTATCCATATTTCTAGCGATTAACACAAAACACTACATTAATTTACACAGTCAATGTTCACAATAGTTCACAGATTACATATGAAGCAGAATGATATAAGTGCACTTGTACCAGTTTGCATCTTACCTGATTCAGAAGCACAAGGGAATAAGTGATCTTATACCGTTATGCTAAAAAATATAAATAAACTTTTATTTACATACTTTTTCTACTCGAACAAAGATGGCACTAAAATTGCACAACGCACTTATACCGTTATGCCACCAAATAATCCCTCACTTTAATATTCAGAATCTGCACTTATCTCAATTTTGTAAAAAAATGCACTTGCACCCTTTTGCTTCTAACCCCTTCATTTATTAATTCCTAATACGAGTAGTATCAAAAATCGAGACTTGTACAAGGATTAAGATGTAAGAGACTGTGGTTAAATAATCAATTCAAGAATCAATCGTACCCCTAACCACATAAAATTTGAAATACTATATACGCATTTCGGCAGCTAGGCTGCCATCGTCAGTAGCAGGGAAAAACCTATAGTAATAAAAATAGCAATAACAACATTAATGAAAAAAAAAACACAATTATATATATGACAATAATAATAACCATAATAATGATGATGTGAAACAATGATAGTGACAATAACAATAATATAGGTCAGGTATTCTCTGCTCACCACTCCGAAAGAATCGAAGTGGTGAGCAGAGAATACCTGACCTATATTATTGTTATTGTCACTATCATTGTTTCACATCATCATTATTGTTGTTATTATTATTGTCATATATATAATTGTGTTTTTTTTTCATTAATGTTGTTATTGCTATTTTTATTACTATAGGTTTTTCCCTGCTACTGAAGATGGCAGCTTAGCTGCCGAAATGCGTATATAGTATTTCAAATTTTATGTGGTTAGGGGTACGGTTGATTCTTGAATTAAGACTTGTACAAATACAAACTGAACAACGAATTCAAGAATCAATTGTACCCCTAACCACATAAATTTTGAAATACTATATACGCATATAGTATTTCAAAATTTATGTGGTTAGGGGTACAATTGATTCTTGAATTGATTATTTAACCACAGTCTCTTACATCTTAATCCTTGAACAACGAACAAACATCACATGTTTACATTTTTACTGACAATTGACAATCCTTCTGCATATGAATGCAATAACCCTATCGATAAGATGCTGGTTCAGATAATCCGATGATAATTTAGGAATAATTTTCTGAACAAGAAGAAACAGCAGCGAATTCAACCTGAGAAAGCACTGGAAACTGCCAAGTTACCTCATGCAGCATGTAGCCCAGATATTTCTGAAGATGGCATTCTTGATGAAGAAGACATTCCTTTTGATAACTTTGCTACCGGATGTAGGCGAGAAAATCCTTTGGAGTTCTATTTTTGCCCCTCCAATTGGTTACAATAATTTTACACAGAATAATGGAGCAATTACAAATATTATTTATTGAATTGTTCCCTAAACATTTATTTGAAAACCCGGTATTTCAAACAAATTTTTATCACTCCAGCCAGCAAAATATATATGCCACCGTACCAACTATATACAAGAGAATGAAGGCTTTTATGAGCATAAACCTTATGATGGGGTTGAAGTTACTTCCCAGCTGCAAAGACTATTGCCTATTGACTATCAGCGAATATATAAGTTTAATTATGAAGCTTTGATGATAATTCGGTGCAATCTGAAAAGTGTGAACCAAAATATAATAAAATGTATAAAATTCAATCACTGTTGGATATTACAACGGAAACAATCAAATAGTCTTGATCTCCAGGAGAACGCCAATCAATTGATAGAGTCTATGGTCAAATTTAAACGTCTCTCCAGTATCAAACAATATGTGCCAAAACAGCCCGCGAAAAGGGAGTAGAGGTTTGATAGATTTAGACAAAAATCATAAGATACATTCTGAACTCCAAAGTTCTGTTGATTTGGCAACACACTTACGGACACGAGACAAAGCGTTGCGACATAAAATACGTTTCTGTGCTAGCAAATGAAGAAGACACGGAAAAAAAAACATCCATGGACTTATAAAATGCTTAAAAATGAAGTACTTTGAAACATAAGAGGAAAACGTTGTGCTATGGGTTTAAGTTTTTGAATCAAATAAGCAAATAACGTAGAAGCTGTAAATGCCTACATAATTTTCATGCAGGCGGCTGTGTTCCATTGAAAATATTTAGATTGTACGTGGCTACTGAGCGGTTTAATTCGGACAAAGCTAAAAACTACAAGAAGAGGTACATAAATAAAAGAGTAGCAAGCCCCAAAGCAACTATAAAGTTACAGTTATCCAAGAAAAACCACACAGACGTAAAAAACCTTGTTGTAAGGATAAATCTCAAGGCCCCTTTCCAACATTGTGCGGCTGGTAATAATATGACGAATGAATTGCCTGCTTCCAACCGATTTTGATAGAGTTGCCTCCATAAGCCCCCCCCCCCCCCACTTCATCGACGATTCTTCGTGTTCTATTTTTAAATATCATCATCATAAGGTTCTCAGTCCGAAGACTGGTTGGACGCGTACCTCCATCATTTCCTATCCTGAGCTAACCTATGCATTTCCATAAAATTAGAGCATCCTACATCCTTAATTATTTGAGAGCAGTAGTCTAATCTAGGCCTACCATACCTCTTTTTATTCCTATCTCTGACTCTAGAATGTCGCGAACTATTCCTTCGTGTCTTAGAAGGTGTCCTACCATCCGATCTCTCCTATTTTTTATTGTCTTCCACACCTCTCGCTTTTCCCCAACTCTTTCTAATACTTCCATATTGCTAACCTTGTCTATCCACGGTATCTTCATCATACCCCGACAGCCATTGAATTTGCATTGAATTTGCCCGGGGAGTAGTTGTTTGAGCAAGTCCATATCGTTTTGTTATTATTATCTTCCGACATTGAATAGGAATGTCCTAGAGAGGCCGGTCAGTGAACGAGAGCCAACTCTTTGAGTTGCCGCTCGCTTACTGATGTGTCCCACTTGCCTTTAAAGACTAGTTGTTTGTTTGGTTTATTCGCACACGGCTGCACTGTACTGATGAGCTCCAAGAGAGTGAAATCATGATATATAGTTGCTGTGTGCGAATGAACCAAACACTTCTCTTCTTCTTTATAATTTAACTACAGCAGGGCTATATACTGCTTTGTGTGTGTACGCTAGGGGCACGTTGGAATCTTTATTCTTGCATTAGTAGAGAGCAGGTAAGATTGCCTTTTGTTTTGCTGCCGTCTAGTGCACATCGTCGGTAAGGGCTTGCTTTATAATTCAATGCCTGCTGGGGTATTTGCCCGAGGAGTAGTTGTTTGAGCAAGTCCAGCTCGTTTTGTTATAGATAGTTCTAAAATTTTCGCACTTATCCGCACATATCCGCTTTGACAAAGCGACTATCTCACCTGTCTCGTATATACGGCTAACTAGTTTAAATAAACGCTCTCTTACCTCTTGACCTGCACACTTTAAAATTTCTGACTGCAATCCGTCTACACTTGGTGCTTTATTGTCTTTCAGACTTTCTAATGCTAGCTCAAACTCTTCCCTAATAATTATGGGGCAGACTACGTTATCCCTCTCTACACTGATTTCCTTTTCTAATATATCTCCTAGTTCTTGTCCTGCATATAAGATTCCCAAATATTCCTTCCACCTATCTGCCTTTTCCTCTCTTCCGATTAGGATGTCACCTGCCTCGTTTCTAAAATGTTCTTGCTGCTAGATCCAATTTCTCTGAAATTTCTCCTAATTATTTTATACGCGTCCTCAGTTTTTCCTACTTCGAACTTATCTTCCACTTCTTTGCATTTGTTATCAATCCACTGTTCTTTCGCTTTCCTATATTTCCGAATAATTTCCCATTTGAGCGCTTTATGCCTTTGTTTCCCTTCTTCATCTAGGTAACCCATTTTTATATTTTCGCCTCTCGTCTATTAGAGTCACAATATACCTTTACTATTTTTCTTGCCAATGCTTCCGGTTTCTCTAAATATATGACGTTAAAATTTTGTTCCTTCGCAGAATCATGAATGGCTTTGTAAGAAAATCCTACAGAGTGTGCAGGAGAGGTTCTATACAAAAGAAGCTGGTACTGAATAAAATCGTTCTCTATTTTTTTATGATGAAACAAATAATTACTCTGCGAACTACTTCGGAAATCCGAACCTAAATTTAAGGAACGTCAAACTGACAACTTGTGGGCTATTTTTTAATCGAAGACGCGCAGACAAAAACTCAAGAGACTACTCAGATCAGTTTCTTTTTTTGATCGCATTATATAATTCAGCCAGTTCGAGCATCTTTGCGAAAACAAGATATTTCGGAAATCAAATTTTTCACACACTGTATTTTAACGTAGAGCTTTTATGGAAGCCATCCTTCATTGCCGTATTAAAATTGTTTGTGTAATTTATCTTCCTACAGTTTTACACACGAACAGTTGGACTTGACTTATACTCGTACATTTAGTTTATTACTTTTCCGTAAATAGTTATTATCTATCACAAATCTAAAAGTTTCCAAGCTTTGAAGTATCAATCGTAGTTTATTCTGTTACTTGTGAACAGCAATTTAACTCATTCACTGAATTTCATTTCCCTATTCCAGTTATGCAGCGGATGTGGTATGCTTTCAAAAATACGTCCAACAAAATTTCTTTTGGGCATTTCTTTTTGTTTTCAAAATTTTTGTTTAGCCAAAGTCTGTTGCCATTTCAGCGATCTTAAAGAGAGGCAAGTTTTGTCAAGGTTAAAAAATGACTGCTAAACAAAGTAAAAAGACATAAGCATGTCTAATGCAGGTACTATAATATGTCGAACATGTTTGTAAACGAATATATTAAAAAAGGGTGTTATTGATCCGAGGTTGTAGTATGTGAACACAATGCGATTCGAAGATCTGGATAGAGAGTTGTGAATACTAAAAAGCGCTTCAAAACTTTACATACAGATATCTATATTTGAGTTCATTTTTTCTCATTGCTCCATTACATCGTTTGCCTTCTCGCCGGGAGAAACAAGTTTCATTATAGATATCACTTCCTTTTACTTCTTGAAAAATTCATGAAAATGCGTTCATCCATTGCACCTCACTGTATTTCTGCTACAAAATTGAAAATTTTGCACACTGCATACCTAAAAGTGTATTATTTGTTCCAAATATGAATCTTAAAGTTACTATAAAATTAACCGGAAATATTAGATAGTTCCTTTGCATGCTCCTTATTCCTTGCTGATTCCTTTCACAAATTGATTAAATAAGGCGTTTGTAAGTTCTGAGAAGTTTAAAGGATTTATTGCTTACAAGTAAATATAACAAACTGATAAAGACGTGAAGCTTCTTTGTCTCCTGGGAAAGTAAAATGTTGATTAGTTGATGCAATACGCTGTAATTTAGACGTAAACCAATTTCATAAATTAGAATGGCAAAAAAGGCATGAAATTAAAATTTGATTTAAGTTGCAATATTTACAAGTTAAGATGATCCCCGAGAAGACGCTTTAGGTAGTCTTTCATCTCGGATCCCTAACCCTACCCTCAAGTAGAGTGAAGTCTCCTTTTTGTTATTTTATGCTATCTCGCTGTGTTGTATTGCCATTGTGTTTTTGTTTCTTTGTTTTGGTTGGACGTGAATTATAATAAGTCGTACATATATTTCGAGCAATAATTTTGAGTTTGTATTTGCAGAAAACAATAATTGAATCTTGCGTACCTGCAAGTAACTGTTTAAAGATAATAGTATTTTACAGACGAGTTTATAATGAATGCTAATATTACCGAGGATGAAGTTTACAACACGAGCGAGCGAAGCGAGCGAGTTTTGTAATCATCCGAGGTAATAATAGCATCATTATAACGAGTTGTATACTATACTTTGTCCACGACTATCAAAACAGATTCCCAGAAAGAATTTACCTTCATTTCCCTTCTCCAGTGTAAGAAAGATTCATACATATGCTCTCAGGTATAATTTTCTTGGTTTTTTGGGCAATGAATCTAATGAGGCAAGTTCTGCAGCTTCTTTTATTGCTGGTGCTGTTAGAGAAATCTCGTTTTCACTCTCACTACTCATTATATCTTCTTTTTTAGAATATGCATTTCAAATTAAAAGCAAACCATGCTGATTTGACGTTTCAATTTGAACTAACACATTGCGATCGCGGCCTACTAAATAAATGTAAAAAGGGTCAAAGCGATGTTCCTATTGGTTTAGTGAATAATATTCATTAATCACTGCAGTGAATAATGTATCTAATTTTGATTGAAGAAACACAAGTATAAAGAGTATGTTGTAAGATAGTCGTGGACAAAACATTTTATGATTGTGTAGTTAAATCACCACAAAAATTCGCTGCGTTTCACTTCTTGCTTTAAATCTAGGAGAAAAATACTTCAAGCTAAATTGGTTAATGCTTGGATTCCGTATACAAACTTCAGCACAATTCCGTATTTAATTTAATTTAATTTTAGGAGTTTGGTTTTCGCTAGTAAAATTAACTCAAATCCCGACTCTTGTTCTTTATCTGAACTCGTAGAAATCTGGATGAAATTGGGCCAATTCACCTTTCCTTAATCAGCGTATGCCCGCGGGTTACCGCATTACTGGAACGATACGCATGATAACTTGTCGAGAACAATGCCAGATATGATAGTCTACTCCCCTAAATGAGTCCTGCTCGGTTATAACATTGTTTGCTTACAAGGATCTCAAGCGCACTTTATTGCCTAATTACATGGATCGGCTTGCATTTGACTGCTTGAATGGGCAGCTCTATAGCCGAATGTTACTCGATTTTCCAGTGGCTGCGTTGCTGTGTTAATGAAGAAATTTTGAAACGCGGTTGCGGATACTGACCGTATTTTATCATATTATACCCAGCATTCGAACCTTTATAATAGTGAAAACTATTATACTGTGTATTTCATCACAACCGATATAATGACAAATTGACATGGTAAATCAAAAATAGATAAAAACTTGTTTTCCATTAGTACAAAGTCATTTAAATGAATTGTTGTAAATGAAAGTTTGTTTGTTTGGCAATTTCAAGAAAATTAAATCGCGTTCTTCGTTGAATGCACTAACAAAAATAATGGAACATTTGGTTTACCGTTTCATTTATTTTGATGTACACCTTTTCGCCCAAGTTCCATATTGTCTGTTATTTTCTCGATCTAAAATCGATACTTCATCGAACTGGAATTGATGTCCCTTATAGAAATAGCGTATCGCTAATGCAATTGTTTTTTCTTCAAGAAACGGATGGCCTCTTGCTCACTGACGTCTAGTGATTTTTATGCAATGTCGCTCGCCAAATTGCTAGGCAACCTCTCGTTACAATCGAAAAATTTTGCCGGCATTATTTATAAACTCTTATGGTACTACTTATACGAAAAAATTGAAACAGAATAATTTTGAAACTTATACGAAATAAGTCTCATCATAAGGTTTTCAGTCCGAAGACTGGTTGGACGCGTACCTCTATCCTTTTCTATCCTGAGCTAACCTACGCATTTCTCCAAAATAGAACATACTACATCCCTAACTATTTGAGAGCAGTAATCTAATCTGGGTCTACCCCTACCTCTTCTTATTCTTATCTCTGGCTCCAGCGTTCGTGCCTCAGAAGGTGTCCTACCATCCTGTCTCTCCTATTCCTTACTGTCTTCCATAAATTTCGTTTTTCTCCAACTCTTTTTAATAATTCTCAGTTGCCAAGCTTATCTATCCACGGTATCTTCATCATATGTCTGTAACACCACATTTCAAATGCTTCTAATTTTTTCCTATCGTCCTTAAGGTGTTCAGAAGCTAAATGTTACGTTTTTGCCGTCTTACTTTCGAATCAAGCTTCGGGAATTTTTGCAAGTCCTTATTCTTTATTACGGTTCTTAATAACCTTTGAGTTATGTTGAGGGTTTTAATTAAAAATTGACGGCAGGCTTGTTTTTCTCTTTGCCCCTTGTGAAGACGAAATATAAAAAAGTAACCTTTATTGCATCATTTTTCGTCCTTCCTTTTTTTATTGCCACTTCTTCGACACACCTATCTAGGAAGTTCTTTTGAACCTGCGAGTTTTGAAATGACCAATGTTTGTCAAAAAGGTACTACCTGTCTTCTTCATCAATATTAATACAACTGTTTCTGCATGTTTTTGAATTACCGCAAGGATTATCGGATTTCTTTTTAGCTGCAACTTCCTTGTCACTTGAACTACTGTAAGAAAATCTCGAGTAACGCCTTTTTCTATTTTGTATACGCTTTCATTCGAGTTTTTCAGGCCTTTTGCAATCTTTTCCTACAAAATTTTCTTGAGCAGTGTCCTAGTTTTCTTTACCAATTTCCGTATTCTCTTCATTCATATAATCCAATTTCTTGTTCTGCGACCTCTTCATTTTATAGTTCCTCTTCACAGTCTTCTTCATCCAACTCATCTTGATTTTGCCCTTCTCCTTCATATTCTTTTAATAATTCATCTTCTTTTTCAGGGTGATTTCATGTTCATTATCTTCTTCTTCCTTATTTTCATTAATCCATATTGATTAATTCTTCAGCATTGAGGAATGTTGCTTCTGATGCCCCAGATAGCAAGTACTCAAACAGTATCTCATGCTCTAAAGCCTGATTAATTATAATGTTGTTTTCTGTGATATGCTCATGATGTTCTAAAACTTGAGCTATTTTGTCTTTATTGGGCTGATTGAGTAACCCTAGAATTTTTCGTATTTTCATAACTATTTTTACTAGATCCTACACCTTTAGGAATCTAAACAGAACAAGCACAATTATTATTGCGATAAGCTGTTGACTCGGGTTAAACTCTTACTAGATAAACCTTCCATTGGTAGTACGCAAAGTATTTTATTAATTCAACTACCAAATAGTAACAGAAGATAATATAAACTACATAAAAATAAATGACTATAAATTTACAAACATTCAAGAACTACCAGTTTAAAACTTGTTCAGTTTAAACTAAGTTTAAAGTCTTACTTGTCTAAATTATGCTTGTTATTGACAAGCGCATAAACTCCATAAGAACTAATGTAATTTGGGGCGTATAGTCCGAGAGCCCGCTGCAAAATTATGCACCCATCTGTTAACGAAATGGAATGTGCGGCAAAGGCACGTAAAAACATCGTACTCAACGGAACGGCACCCGTACCTGTCACCATTTGGTGCAAAAAGGTAAAAACAATGGCACTTCCGGTACGGAAATTTGCGGAAAATTGCGGGATTTGTTAACGAGATGAAAGTTGTGCCATCTTGTAGCCTGCGATTAATTGAATTGAAATCGGTGCCCGTGCCATCTTTTACCCTGGGGCAAATCCCCGGCACGGCGACATTTTTGCAGCCCGTAACTCGGACAAATTCCCGTCATGTGTTAACGACTTGAAATAAAGTTCAATGGAAAGGGCATTATGTCTCCTTTACGAATATCCAAACGTGCCACGATTGAAAACAGTCAAAGTAGTTGGCACGGTCCGATTTATAACGCGCTACGCGGCGTCATTTTCAGGGAATTCGGCAGCCGGCGGCGGCGCACGCGAGTTTTTAACATTGGAAATGTGTTTATTTTCGTAGTATAGGCCCGAAATTCAGCAACAGTGTCACGCGTTGCATTTTCAGCATGATTTAATAGCGAAAGTTTACTGAAAAGAACGTAAGTCGGACTGCAATTCAGCCGCTGCTTTTATTTCCGTCCTTTTTTGCACAATGCAAATCGCCATACCGGCATTCCACACATTCTTTTCGAAAGTGTCTCTTTTCAACATGCACTATTACAGCTGCCCGTGCGGAGTAACTTACACATTACGTTGATGACGTAAGGATCAAGTTAAAAAGAAGGACTGTAGTTACTTAGTTGCCATTAACAGGTGTCACAGTGACAGATGTCAATTTTGCACCACACAAAAAACATTTAATAATCGACATGTTGCGCGACCATTGAAATTGATTCAAAAGTGACATTTCGACGCCGCGTAACGCGTTATAAATCGGACCGTGCCAACTACTTTGACTGTTTTCAATCGTGGCACGTTTGGATATTCGTAAAGGAGACATAATGCCCTTTCCATTGAACTTTATTTCAAGTCGTTAACACATGACGGGAATTTGTCCGAGTTACGGGTTGCAAAAATGTCGCCGTGCCGGGGATTTGTACTAGGGTAAAAGATGGCACGGGTACCGATTTCAATTCAATTAATCGCAGGCTACAAGATGGCACAACTTTCATCTCGTTAACAAATCGCGCAATTTTCCGCAAATTTCCGTACCGGAAGTGCCATTATTTTTACCTTTTTGAACCAAATGGTGATCGGCACGGGTGCCGTTCCGTTGAGTACTATATTACATGCCTTTGCCGCACATTCCATTTCGTTAACAGATGGGTGCATAATTTTGCAGCGGGCTCTCCTACTAATAGTACATTCTGTTGAAGTTGATAGCTGGGTCGCTTGTCAAATTTTAGTGCGAGAAACTTAAAAATGCCTACTGACGATTAAAAATGTTCAAATGAGGGTTTAAATATTTGATACTAGATGGTGCGAAGATTCCTAAAATGCGGTTATACTAATTTTAGCAGAAAACAATTTAGTTACCATAGCATTCAACAATGAACAGTGAAACTGTGATTTAAGAAGTAAACATTTTTGTGTAAATCTAAAATGAGAAAATGATATTTTCTTTCCTTTTAGCATAGGTTAGAAATATGTCAACACGCCCTCGTATTTGCTCAGAGTTGTTGTAACAGCCGAGAACTCTGGTTTTCATCGTTTTTCACAACCTCGAGACCAACTAATTACAAGTTTTGAAGCTTAGTACACCGCCGGAATAGACAACTTGAGTTGTATTCCCCATATACAAAGTACACGCAAGATAATGTGTGCACGTCCCGAAAACAAAGCACTACGATTCTGACGTAGATGGTAAATGTCTAGTTGAAATGTTAAATACGTCGAGTCAGTCAGAACTAAAAGCTGTAACAATATCACAATTTCTTCAAATTCAGTTAGTATGCATTATTTTTAATTTTTAATACTCGTAATTATCAATAATAACTGTAACTACCTAGTTGAAAGAGAGTAGGTATAGCTACGTTTTCAACATCTCTCAGATTTGGAGAAGTGAAACAAATCTGCTTTACTGCTACAGTTTCGTTAAAATGTTTGGATGATTATGAAAGTTTATGTTTGCAGGTAATGTGCATTGAGAGCTGTACCTATTAGAGCCCCAGGTGCTTGTACTTTACTAAATTTGTTTTCGGCTATAACAGTATCCATTCTACTTTGTTTGCAAGACACAGCAAGCGCGGCGCGAACTAGCAAAATTGCTTTAGGCACTGTCCGGTAGTACGAGTATTGCGTAATTTGATATATTTATAGTCGATAAAATTCTGAATTTGGCATTTTACACAATAACACCCATTCACTATAATTATTTTAAGCAAAATAATTCTTTTTTTCCAAAGATTTTCAATATACTTACGTAATTTTTTTAGACGTGTTTTGAATAACAACGTGCATATTTGAATACACCCTGAAAGGCAAAGAGTGGCTACCATATACAAATCCATCTATCTATAAGCCTTAGCACATACGCTGCTGGATGATCGGCCTCCCCTTACGGTGGTGTATTAGCCTAGTGCGTGTTGGCGAGGGGATTTCAAAAATCGGCCACCCGTCCAAACATAAACCGCGATGAGCTCTACTTCACTTTCATGGACGTATAAGGCTATGCTACTCCTTTAATTAATTTAAATTTCCAAATTTTGTGAAATTTCTGGCAGTTTTTTTAACATATAAAACTTGTATTTTTTATTCGACGTTTCGCCCCCGTTTGGGGGCTTTGTCAAGAATATTTATTTAAACTTGTAAAAATATAAAAAAATATAAACGTAAATTATTTGACAAAATTTTTTAAAAAGTCAAAACTTATGTGGTAACTATGTTCTAAAAATATAAAATTTCCGCACTTTTGATTTTGCAAAACATTCCAAAGGTAGTGGGTTTAATTTAACAATAATATTGGTTAATAAGTAAGTAGCAGAGAGTATGATTATTTTATTATATTACAGTAAATGTGACTTAAATTTTGTATATCAGTTCTATCATTAATAGAGTTTTGTTCTTTTTTTATGTAGATCATTTCTAAAAAAGTCGTGATTTTAAATTTTTTTCTTGTTCTAGAATTTTGGTATCATTAAATTCAAAAGTATGATTATTGCTTTTCATGTGTTTACTTATTGCTGAATTACTGTTTTTGTATTTGTGTTGTTTAAGTCTGGTTTCTAAATGGTTTTTAGATTGCCCAATATATGTTTTTTCACAGTCTTTACATTTAATTTTGTATACAGTATGTGTTTTCATTAGTTTAGGAATTGGCGTTTTTAAATTAGAATACAAAAATTTTAAGTTGTTATAATTCTTATGTGATACTAGTAAATTGTATTTTGCTAATAATTTACTAATATTGTGCGACATACCTTTAATATATGGCAATGAAATGTAATTTTTATTTTCTATTGGTTTTTTACTCTCTGTATTATTATTGTAAAATTTATGGATTCTATTTTTTATAATTGTCATAATGAAATTTTTAGGATAGTTATTTTTTAATAAACAATTTACTGCTTTTTCTATTGCAGATTGTCTGTATTGCGGGCTCGAGAGTTTAATTGCTCGGTCGGCTAGACACATAACAATACTCTTTTTGTGGCAAGTAGGTTGTTCAGAATTAAAACAAATATAACGACCAGACCAAGTTGATTTGGTGTACCATTCAGTTTCTATTGAATTTTTCGTTTTATATAAAGTCAAGTCTAAAAAATTAATTTGATCTTTTGTTGAAATTTCAATAGTGAATTGTAATTTAGGATGGTAGTTGTTAAATTGGTTAAGAATTTCGTCATATTTGTCTGGTGGGACGGCGGTTAGACAATCATCCACGTATCTAACAAAAAATGGTAAATTGAAAGATAATTTAGGAATAATAGTCGTTTCTAAATCTTCTAAAACTAACTGGGCAATGGGGCTGGAAATTGGGGAGCCCATGGCACAGCCATTTGTTTGTTTGTAAACTGAATCTTTAAATTTAAAATACGTAGTTGTTAGAGTAAGTTCAATAGCGGTAATGAAGTTATTTAATGTTAGAGATGTGTAAGGTTCAATTTTGTTCCAATTCTTTTTGACTATAGAGATTGCAAGGTCTATTGGTATATTTGTGTAGAGAGATACTACATCAAGGGAAATAAAATTGAAATTTTCGGGTATATAGAAATTTTTAGTTTTTTCTTTAAATGACCAGGAGTCTTTGATGTAAAATTCATTTTGTCCTATGATGTTAGACAGAATGTTAGCTAAAAATTTTGATAATTTATAAAATGGACTTTGAATGCAAGAAACAATTGGTCTGAGTGGAATATTAGTTTTGTGTAATTTTGGTAACCCATAAATCCGAGGAGGTAGAGAATTTTGAATTTTAAGTTTGCTACTAAGGTTGGGGGGTATGTTACCATCATCAACTAATTTAGAAACAAAATTATTGTTTTTATTTTGTAAGCTAATAGTCGGATCTTTAGGGATAATTGTATATGTTGATTGATCATTTATTAGTTCATAAAGTTTATTTTCAATTTTATTTCCCTTGATGTAGTATCTCTCTACACAAATATACCAATAGACCTTGCAATCTCTATAGTCAAAAAGAATTGGAACAAAATTGAACCTTACACATCTCTAACATTAAATAACTTCATTACCGCTATTGAACTTACTCTAACAACTACGTATTTTAAATTTAAAGATTCAGTTTACAAACAAACAAATGGCTGTGCCATGGGCTCCCCAATTTCCAGCCCCATTGCCCAGTTAGTTTTAGAAGATTTAGAAACGACTATTATTCCTAAATTATCTTTCAATTTACCATTTTTTGTTAGATACGTGGATGATTGTCTAACCGCCGTCCCACCAGACAAATATGACGAAATTCTTAACCAATTTAACAACTACCATCCTAAATTACAATTCACTATTGAAATTTCAACAAAAGATCAAATTAATTTTTTAGACTTGACTTTATATAAAACGAAAAATTCAATAGAAACTGAATGGTACACCAAATCAACTTGGTCTGGTCGTTATATTTGTTTTAATTCTGAACAACCTACTTGCCACAAAAAGAGTATTGTTATGTGTCTAGCCGACCGAGCAATTAAACTCTCGAGCCCGCAATACAGACAATCTGCAATAGAAAAAGTAGTAAATTGTTTATTAAAAAATAACTATCTTAAAAATTTCATTATGACAATTATAAAAAATAGAATCCATAAATTTTACAATAATAATACAGAGAGTAAAAAACCAATAGAAAATAAAAATTACATTTCATTGCCATATATTAAAGGTATGTCGCACAATATTAGTAAATTATTAGCAAAATACAATTTACTAGTATCACATAAGAATTATAACAACTTAAAATTTTTGTATTCTAATTTAAAAACGCCAATTCCTAAACTAATGAAAACACATACTGTATACAAAATTCAATGTAAAGACTGTGAAAAAACATATATTGGGCAATCTAAAAACCATTTAGAAACCAGACTTAAACAACACAAATACAAAAACAGTAATTCAGCAATAAGTAAACACATGAAAAGCAATAATCATACTTTTGAATTTAATGATACCAAAATTCTAGAACAAGAAAAAAATTTAAAATCACGACTGTTTTTAGAAATGATCTACATAAAAAAAGAACAAAACTCTATTAATGATAGAACTGATATACAAAATTTAAGTCACATTTACTGTAATATAATAAAATAATCATACTCTCTGCTACTTACTTATTAACCAATATTATTGTTAAATTAAACCCACTACCTTTGGAATGTTTTGCAAAATCAAAAGTGCGGAAATTTTATATTTTTAGAACATAGTTACCACATAAGTTTTGACTTTTTAAAAAATTTTGTCAAATAATTTACGTTTATATTTTTTTATATTTTTACAAGTTTAAATAAATATTCTTGACAAAGCCCCCAAACGGGGGCGAAACGTCGAATAAAAAATACAAGTTTTATATGTTAAAAAAACTGCCAGAAATTTCACAAAATTTGGAAATTTAAAGTTTTTGGAACTGGCACAAATCAAAGAAAAATTTAATTAATTTAATTCAAGTACCTAATATAATTAAGAAATAATAAAGCCAATGCTGGACTACTGGGCCGATGCTGTAAAAATTTATGAATAACCGAGTTGACTGTTCAGCGTATTCCCAACATTCACACTAGTTCTTTGTTTGATTGGCAGGACGAAAACTGAAAAATTCTGCTAAGAAGTTTTAGTACACGGTCAAACTCGCGTCGTAGGAGGACTGCAAACGCAAAAGACGACTTAAAGTTTTAAAAAATCGTCAGTATACCATAGCGACAGTAAGAAATAATTTGGAGGATGCAGAACATAACTATAGTATTGAGTGAACGAAGGAGAGAGATAATCGATTTTGCTAGATAACGCTTAATTTTAATTTTAATTTATTACCAAAATCGGGTCTCCTAAGGTAATAATAGATTTAACGAGCCCAGTTGACTCTCTGGCTAAGGCAGCAGTCGAAGAAGGGGTGGGTCGTTATAGTACAAGATTTCAAAATCATACGTATAACGAGAGTCAAATAGGGAAATAAAATGGGCGCCACCTAGCACAGTCCAAATGAAGACTTACCTACGAAGTTGCCAGGTCCAACGAAGGCTACTTTAATGGGAATTAAGCTTTGAGCAATCAAAGTCTCTCAATATAATAAAACAAACAAGAATATTTATTTAATATTCAGTTGTCAAATTCAGGTCAAGTGTTCAAGTCACTATAAAGTAAAATACAAGCCTCAAGAACAAAGTCGAGGTGAACTATAAAAAATAAAAATAGAACAATGAACTGCGCGAAATTTAGAAAATCAGTATACGCTTTCGGTAGATCTACTGCGAGCTTCACAGAAATCAATACAAATTCAAATATGCAAACATTCCAGAAATTACTCTTATTTACTAATTATTTATTAGAAATTTGTTATATCACTTTTGATAAACGAACTACCGACGGTGAGACTGTCTCGTAACGTAAAAATGTCAAAATTACTCACAGTCCTGATGTCTGTCTACTATCTCCGTCTTGTTCAATTCTTGTGTCTAGGTACGTCGAATATTGGTGGTGTCTAACTGACGTTTAATTGCTTTCTGCTGTATAGCGAAGTAATTTCTATGTTAAATTATATAGGCCGGATAAACTTCGGGGCTTGATCTACTAACGCCTAAACCAAAAAACCCTGAAAAGAATAAAATAACTATAAGTCAAATAACAAGCCAAGAAACCAAGAAAGCGGGACTTACCCCCCGATTCCAATTATTGGAGGTTAAAATAACTATGACGCAATATTACGCCACTGAGAAATAAACCCTTTTCTAAGGCATCGAAGAATCCTGCGAACAGTTATTAAGATTTCCGATAATATCTAACCTTTTGGCAAAATCTGGACGAATTCCGGGGACACAAAACTAGTCAAAACCAAGAGAGCTAGGTACTCACACGTGCGTATTGTAGCGTAGTCAAAATATTACTGGCAAGTTGAAACTTGAAGCAAATTGTAAATGCGACTTGATTTTTAAGAATATGGTTACTCGAAGAGCCATCTAACGCTTTAATCGATAATTCTAGCAGATATATCTATTATGTGCTACCCGCTTTATAGGAAACTATAGAAGATAAATCACGCAACAAGAGTAACGCGCATGCTATTTTAAATAAAGAACTTAAGTCTAATTCTGACTAAGAAATTTAATTTCAATTTCAATTTCATTTTCAATTTTAATTTTAATATTAATTTTCATTTTAATATTTTTTCGCAATAATGATTTACAGAATAATATCAAGACAGATTTTTAGGAGCAAGATTTAAAGAATATAAAGCGTTATTATACCAAAGCAGGCTTTACGTATGGCCCCGGTTTGAAGGAACAATAAATCTGAGTGTCATCATCATAATGAAGTACCCTGCAGTGTGACATGCAGGATTGCAAATTGAAGATATGAATAGAGAGGGAGGCCAAGGATGGAGCCTTGCGGTAGCCCGCTCCCCAAGATGCTTTTGCGGGAACATTTACTATTAATTTTGACAAATAAATTTCAAAAACTTCACAGCACTTTCACATAAGCCTACATAATGAAGCACTGGCAGCAAAATTCATCATCGACTTTGTGCGTTAGTGCCATGGAGCAAATGAAATGCCTTCTAAGTTCCGACTGATACGCCGAAGGAACGTCGTATTTGTTAAGATGTTGAGTAATTTAAGTACAAACTACCCTCTCCAGCACCCTGAAGAGAACCGGCAGCATACTAATCGGCCGCAAGCCTTTGAAGTGCGCAGGTCTGGAGGCCGTAGGCAGTGGAATGTCATATGGCATCTTCCACACATCAGGCACATCTTTTTTTGAAATGCAAGAATTACTTATACTTGTTATATAAAATATTATATGAAACTAGCAACGTTTTGAGCGAAGCACCATCTACGCCTGCAGCGTTGCTCCTAAGGATTTTATAATTTGTTTTATTTTCTCTAGAGTTCCTAAATTTAACATAAATTTCGCAAGAATTTGAATTTTTGATTTCACTATAAAATTTGGGCGTATTTTTGTCCCCTGTATGATAACTTTGCGCACAATTTATTTACGAAATAGTTATTCAGCAATTAAGCCAGACATGCGTAAGATGCGCTGGATGACCTTGAGATGTAAATACCCGGTGCGTTTCAAGACAGTAATAGAAGATTAGAAAATAGAACAAGCCAACTTTCTGTGGTGCGATGTTTTTGTTTCTCCCCTTAGGGCTTGTCTGCCCGTAGGCTCAGATGCACTACAGCCACAAAATGGGCTTATTGTGCTCACCCTAAATTCTAAGTCACACCCATTCCATGATCTTGGTACTTTGGACCAAACGGAACAAGTCAAACATTGAATGCGTGGAAAATTCTTCCGGTTCCATCAGACATCACCCGAAAATTCGCTGCCTCTTCTGGTCTAGAGCTTCACATCTGCACAAGATGTGCATAGCTGTCTCCCGTTCCTTATTACACAAGCGGCAGTTAAGGTCTCCGTAATATTTGCCAATCTTCCGCAGGTGTTCTTTAACGGTCGTGTGTCCCGTTAGGAAGCCTGTTGCGATTCTAATTTGCATCCTACTAAGGCAAAGTAGTTCTGAGCATCTTTTCCTGCAAGGTCCCTTTATATACGACTTGCTGTGCCTGTGTCCTGGAATCACGTTCCAGTAATTATGATGTTGAGCGCGAATCCATCCGTTTACTTGGTGTCTGACTGCACTCTTAGTTATGCCTAGGGCAGGTTCCGGTCCAACGAAAGGATCGTTGGAGCCCCGCTTTGCTAGTTTATCGGCTTCCTCGTTCCCTATCAGCCCACAGTGACCTCGTATCCAAAGCAGTCTCACAGCGTTCCGCATGGCTAGGATGTTAAGTTGTTCGAAGCATTCCCACACCAATTTGGAAGACATCTTTGGGCTCTTAAGAGCCTTCAAAGATAAAGATCCACTGATTTTTGTAGCCCCTCTTAATATTTTCCCGCGCACATTGTAGTATCGAGTAGACCTCTGCTTGAAAGACAGAAGCATATTTGCCCAGAGAGGAGTTGAGTTTCACTCTTGGTTTATCTCCAAACAGTCCTGACCCAGCACCTGTGTCGGTCTTAGAACCGTCGGTGTACCAGATTAGACTGCCGGAAGGTATGCTTTCCAGAATTTAGTTCTCCACTCTAGGGTCATCGATTGTGACCTGAAAGAGTGGTTGTGCGGTGTTCTTACCATGTAATCCGTCCTTATGTCAAGCATGGGATCCCTTATGTCCTCAATAATGCTAGTGTGCTCTGTACCCAGACGGACACGGTAAAAAGAGTTTTGCATTCTGTATAGTGCCAGTCTCGCCTCCCCCTGTATCACGAAATAGAGAGGGGGAAGGTCCAGAAGAGTCTCTATGGCTGCAGTTGGCGAAGTCCGCAGTGGTGCGATGTTAGTTACGAATAAACTAAATAACTATACTTGCACCCAAAGTGGTCTAGCTCAACAAAGCTAAAATATTCTATGAAAACAACATTTCAAGCAAAATATTGTTTTAGTTATATAAACTAACACCATGTAAAATTACGCGCACTTAAAAAAGTTAATTTATTATTTAGACCACTATGGTTTTCAACTGTAATTCACAGGATTCCAAAGTTAATTTATTATCCACCTGAAGTATCAACGCAAACTTGAACTGAAATGCCGGGAGCTCCTAAATAAGATATGGCTACTTACTCCCGGAGCAGTGTAGTATTGTTTTTTACAGGCGCACAGTATTAAAAACGTCGTTTACATACAGTCTACCTGTTGTAACTAAATAACATAAACGTGGATGGGTCAAAAGGGATACGTGTACTGGGAATTTGCCAACATTGGGATGTGTGTGCCTACAGTTATTTACTTTTATTGCTTAATAACTACTGGGGTAAAGCGGCTTTTTAGAGAATTTGGTAATGGCTGTGTTTCCCGGCCGCTCCTTTTCAATTCTGAAGTTTTATTGCTGCATTACCCAAATCCAATTAAGTTTCTTATTGAAGTGTCTTTTAAGGAATATTGAGTTGCAAAATATTCAAGTGACGCAGTCCCTTGAAAATCAATTAATAAATGCAAACATGCTGATATGAATTTGCTACATCTATAATATATTGATGTGGATCTTACTTATTGAATGGATAATTGAACACTTTTTTTATTTCATAATAAATTATAAATAATTTGTCAAAATATTTGACCGGCGTTTTTTTATTTTTTCGTCCAAGGCCCGCATTTACCGAGAAAAAATAATAAAAATTATTTTCTTTTATGCGGCTGACGTAATAAATGTCGGCCGATATCTACCATGCATGCAGCTGTGGAGGGCGTTACGTCACTTCTGTTGCTTGGCACGGAATATATTCTACAACGAAATGGCAATGTTCAAGTGATGTGTGAAATTAATTGAAAATTTTTATAATTTTTACGTTTATGTCGGGTGTTAAATGAGCAAGACTAAGATCTTAATTTCTAAAGATACGAAAGAAAATAGGTATAAGGAAAAGTACTAAATTATGTTACAACGACCTTTCCCGTTGCGCCACCTTCAGTCGCAGTCGGTCGGTTGGTGGATATATACCCTGAACTATAGTCAGAAGCAGGGTTCTCTGGAACTATTGCAAATACAAAAATAATACTCACGATGAAACTTAAACACACTCTATTAATAAAATTTAAATAAAACCAGAACGAATGTACAATAAAAAGTTATTTACAAATTTAATCAAAATAATGACAACCAGCTGTATCTGGCGGTCAGATTCGGTATCACTGTATACACGAAGCGTGCGACGGATAGAAAACTTATTTCGCTCTCGGCGATGTAGGTTACCGATCGGGCACCCACATTCGGAAAATCACAAACCAAAATCAACGAAGGCATGTAAATCGTAGTACCTTGTGGTTATTCACGGGGAGTAAATGTTTTTTCAGTGTGATGTACCGGATAGGGACTCTCGCAGCCTTTCGACGCAAGCTTTCCCTAATGAATGTGCGAAGAAGAATGATGGTTGTGTTGCGTTATGTAATAGCAAGGTATATACTGTGCTAAAGAACTCTGCACTGTATTGACCCCTAACAGCGGCTGGTATTTCACCGCCTGCAACTTAGGTCTGTAATAAATTAGGCAAGCCTTTCGACTAGCTCTAATCGATTACCTGCGTTTACGGATTATTGGAAAATGTGCCTTCACGTATGTTCGGGCCCACCTCCAAATTAGTAATCGGGTTTGTAAAACTCTAAGTATTACGACGACACACTCTCGACGGTTTCGGTTAGCAACTATCAAGTATTTAACAATTCTATCGGCGGTACGACAATAAACATTTAATCTCATAAATGTTTACGTCTTCGGAGTGTACCCTGAACAGTTTCTACTGCGTATCAACACTCGCAGAGAAAAATGCTATCGTGGTCCCGGCGCGTTCGGTCTATCTTGAGGCCAGCGGTATTCGACTTTTGGAAGGAGAATTGCTGCGTTCGACGCGAAAAGATTTCCCCCATCTTGCAGCGACATCTCGCTTTGTACGAACGAAGAAAATTATTATTCATTTGTTTGAATAATAAATTGTTGCATTTTCTTTTGCATCGTTACAATGTAAAAACATGGTCATGGAAAGACATTTGTGGTACTTACATGTGAAATTGATCAGATGCAATTTTTGAATCAAAACTTGAACACGTTTGCAAGAGTTGATATATAAACATATTAACTATGTATATAACACATTTAAGTTTTTGAGTGAGCTGCTTTGTAACTTGGTGCCCTAAAAATTAAAATCAATAAGGAAAGAAAAAATATTAAAGATTGATTTATGTATCTCTAATTTATACTTGAAAAAAGTTTTTTCCCATAGTTTTTTCCCAGATGAAGCTTCATTATTGGCGAATGTTGAAAAAATGCCATTAATCCAGTTAGGTACCTATACTAACAGAGGCACTTTCTTCTGTTATCGCGTAGAGAAATTTATTATCGCCACAATTAATGTTTTTACTGAAAATGAAAACGGCAAATATCATTCGAAATTCCAATCAAATATTATCCAATTAATTCGTAGCGGGCATCGTTACATAAAGATAATTCGCATTAATTGCGTTAATTTATGTTGAACACGCTGATGAATATTTGGTCACGAAATTTCAGTAAAACGAAGTGCCAAATAATTTATAACCAAAAATTATGTTTGCTTAAAAATCGATAGAACGTAATTCTCATACAGAGTTATGGCTTTAGCTGATCAAATGCGTTTGCACATCAACCAGGTAATTATAAAGTTATGTATCCCTTGGTTTATAATATTGTACACTCGCAATTATAAGGTAAAATTTCCTTCGAATATGAAATCTGTTCGCTGAAGTTGGAAAAGGGGTGAATGAATTGTGGTAATTGTATTTGCATGTTTTACGTATGGTGCTAATAATTAAATAATAAGTGTACGACTGACTTTCTTAGTACTTATCTACAATAAAATTTAATTTTTACTGACATGAAGAAAACGGTGAACTGTAAGTCACATTCCAATTTTTTGTATTCTAATGAAAATTTTTCTCTTAAATACAAAATTATTGTGTAAAATTTTTCACAAGTTCGCGAACGTGTCAGCGAAAAGCTGGAGAGGGAGGTAGTTAAACAAAATTAAAATATCGACAGGAAACGTAAAAAGACTCGCAAGTATAAGAAAGTAGAGTTAGTAGCAATTTTAAAACAAGAATGGTTCTAGAAAGTTGACGGTTTTTAAAAAAGTATTAGACGATGGTTGGTATGTTGTAAGTGATATGCCTGGGTCATATCCAACAACAAAAAGGAGTGTCTTAAAACTTTGGGGTTGTAGACAGAATGAAGCCTTGGCAAGCGTCTGGTGGTGTGTCAGATGATACGGGTGACGCCAGTGGATTAGTTTGTGTTGTAATGATAGCGAGCTAAGTATTGTGAGTAGAAGGGTGAAGGACGAGTCTACCGCAGGATGGCCGAATGTTGTACATAGTATCACATTTTACAATTATTAAGAATATTTATATTTACGATTCACTTGGCGCGTTGGCGGCGGAGTATTTAGCTATCATAAATTTTTTATGTGAACCTTAAAAATAATTTCCACTAAAACATGGCTTCTCTTGAAGTTTTTCCCACACAACGTTTAGTGTTTTTTCTTGTGAGTTGTTTTCCAAAATACTAGAGAAATTCGAAGGGTTTCCCCTCAGAGCTCCGAAAGTATACAAGCTGAATCTGTCAAGCTGCAAAGCCCATTTATTTCTTAACGGTACATGGGATTAAAAATGTGAGTGTACCAATGGACTTGGTTCACAAAAGCACATCTATATAAAATTATACTTTTTTAAATGAAATACTGCATATTTGTCTACGATTTTAAGTTCTCCATAAAATTCTCATCATTTAGTGTCAATATCTAAACCAATAATTTTCGAGATATCTGCAATTTTTTTTCAAAAAACTACATTTTCCCCTATGTCAATATTATTACTCTTCCCGCAATGGTCACTTCAACTAGAAAGGACTCCCTCGGTAGAACTGTTTGAGCACATCTATTTTAAAAACCTGGTCGGCTAAAACTTTTGCTTTTTATACAGGGTGGTCGCAAGAGATTCCAAAACCTGAGATACTTCAAAGTCCAAAAGCTCGTATACTTCTGAATCGTAAATATCTGGAGAATTATTGATTTTAGGTAGTTGAAGAAAAACGAAATTTATGGAAGACAGTAAAGAATAAGAGAGATAAGATTGTAGGACACCTTCTGAGGCACGAAGGATTAGTTCGCAACATACTAGTCAGAGATAGAAATAAAAAGAGGTAGCGGTAGGCCCAGATTAGACTTCTGCTCCCAAATAATTGGTGATTTAGGATGTTCTACTTTTGGGGAAACGCGTAGGTTAGCTCAGGAGAGGAAAAGATGGATATACGCGTCCAACCAGTCCTCATACTGAAAATTTTATGATGATGAGAAGTTCGCTCTGAATAGGGCAGAGGGAATATAAACGTACACAGATGCAGTGTAGTATGTTGGGAAGTGGGGGCAAAGAGACCTCTAACCTAGCGACCATAAATTTTTGTCCTCGAAATCTAGGTGTTAGTTTTTCATAAGTTGTAAATCTAAATTTCAGAGTTGTTAGCTATAATTTTGCACACTTAAGCTTCTTGTTATGCAGAAATGCCCTTTGCTCTCACTTTATTAAATAAAGTGAGACCAAACTATAATTTCAGAAAAATGACGTATTTCGCACTTAAAATTAGAGAAAATTGTCAATATTAAAGTAAGCCAGAGATTTTTTTTAATAACATAACACGTAAGAAGCTGCGTAATCGTAAGAAGCTAAAGTGTATGAAATTCAGGTAGGGACTTCGAAAATTGTAACTGTACTCTGTGAAAGACGAACACTTAATTTTCAGGGACAACGAATGTGCGCGAGCGAGACAGTTGGAACTTCGCAAAGCCCCCTTAATGTGACTATAATAGTACATTGTTTATTAAGAGAAAAAGTATCATTTTTTTGGAGACTCTGTGGGATTTGACGAACAAGCATACATTTGCAAGCCCGGCAACACCAAAGACTTATAGAGGGGACTTAGCTATTTACATTTTCGATTGAAGCAGGGTGAATATTCACAGTCTAAGCGTTTGTGTGTGGAAAAGGCAAAACAAAACATCCGACCAGTTGTGTAGTGAACAGGTGCCGCCGCGGAAACAGAATATCGCGGAACATTCGCTTGGTCCGTTGCTTGAATATACCTAATAGAGTCCATTAGTTAGGTTATGTTACTAGTTTCGCGGGCTATCCTACTTCAAAATTATTAACATGGAGCTTGTTACGTTTGAAATTTTCCCTAACACCTATTATTTAGATACTTTTCATGTGTTCTGATTTTCCTATCAGTATTTCTGTAGGTACTTTCATTGTTGACCTTCTTGGCTATTTGTCTCTTACGTTTTGATCTGCGACTGTCTCTGGTTTTTGATTTCTTCCCCAAGTCTCTTGTTTGGTGATTTGAACAGCTTTCTACCTAGAATATTTCACTCTCAGTTCTTGAATTTGCTCCACTTACCTTTTTGTTTCTATTTTTCGTATTTCAGCAGATGTGTTTATGTTCCTTTATTCTGTGCTTTCATTCTTGTCACCTACCTCGAACCTGGACTCTGGTTGGTTAGGCTGAATGTTGCTTATTCTTGATAGTTTCAGTCTTCTGAATTTGTTTAAGGAGATTTATTGTCATAACTTTGTTATTTAGGCATCTATTTATGATCCACCTTGTCAGGATATTTTAGGTTAGCTCGCTTCTGTCACTGCTGTCATTGGCGTAGGTCATTTAGGTTCTCATTTTGCATATTCGGAGGGTCAGTGGCGTGCCGATCTAATTTTCCTTTCCGTCTTGAGTCTTTGATTCCTTTACGTCTCTTATACTTTATTCTTTCGTCTTGCTGTGTCTCTAGAGGGTTTCTATTATCTTTATCTTGCTTTATTTTGGGTCGGTAAGTCTTCTTTAGCCTCCTTTTATTCGGTTTATTGCCCCCCATTCATTGACGCTATTGGAATTTTTGAGTTTCTAGGGGAAATTTGGGTACTTGTAATTTTTCATGGAACCGACTCGCACTATCTTCTCGGTGCGCGCTTTTTTTGATTTCCGATTTCCGTACAATCTTGTCTTTCTCATGCTGTGCTTCGACGTGTAGTGTAGGGTAATTTGGAGAGTTTTGGCAATTTTTGATTGTGCTAGCCTTTTCGTTGGGATTTTCTCCAATCACCTATTTTGGGACCTCGATTCATCGTTATTTTTGGATTTGGAATCGTCGTCTGGCCTTTTTAAGGGATTTAAACTCACGTTTCGAAGTTTGGCGTGCTTTTGGCAAAAAAACCCCACGAGGTAAGCGAGATATTTTTCCTTCTTTCATTTATTTAAATCTTCAATCATCTAAGTGCCGTGTTTCCTTTCTACTCTTTTGTTTCTTGATTCGGTTATGTTATATTTTAGGGTTTTTTTTGGGGGTCTAATTTTTATTGGTTGGTTTACCTCCATCGAGGAGCGCCGTATTCGCCTCCTGGTGCTGACTGCTGCACGTGCCCCGAAGATTTTTTTTAAAGCAGCTGACCTCCTTCAACCATCTGTAAGGTCAGAAATTTTGGTATTTTTCTACCGTTTTTGTGTCGCCTGCCCGTTTGGATCCTCGTGTCCAGCGGCTGGTTTATTTAGCGCCTGGCACGGCTTGTTTGTGACCACCCCGTTTAGTTGTAGTTTAATTCATTTATTTGTCACTTTATTAATTCATTATACAGTATTTTTTTGTCAATTTGCTTAGTTCATTTGGTTAGTAGTTCAGTTTGGTAACACGGTTGTTTTTGTGTCAATTTCATTATACATATTTTTGTAGCTAGTTTGTTAAATTCAATTCAATTAATTGTTTTTTTGTGTCGTGATTTTGTTACATCCGATACTCCCGTTTGCGCCTCATTGCGTTTTTTTTAGGTAGCGTGCGTGTGATAGACCCGTCGGTGCGCCGCGCGAGTGGAGCTTCACCCGTGTTGCGTATTTACCGTGTCATCGGCGCCTATTTTTCTTGTTTTTTTTTGAGAGCGTAGCGTTAGTACCGGGTGCTTCGCGTCACTATAAGTAATTTGCTAATTAACCTTTTTTGTAACTTTTTTAAATTAATTAATTATTTCGATTTGTAATTTCCGCATTTCATTTACCAGTTGTTTTTTTTTTATTATACACATTTGAAATTGACCATTTTGACTACGTATTTTTTTGTTTTGTTACCCCCTTTTGTGTACCAGTGGCTCTTAGGAGTTGTAGCCACTGCGTGTTGCGTAAGTATTTTGGAGGATCTGTCGACAACTCCTTGGCGCCCCTTTCTGTTATTAGCCCACGCCCATCTTCGGCTTTGAGTATAGCTGCGGCCGTATCCTCCATTGCGACGTTACGTCATCGGTGACGTCACAAGCTCTTATGGGACATAGATTTTAAACACTGATTATTTAAATTCAGTGCATTTCTTAACGGAGATTCTGCAAGTGACATATAGACTGCTCTTTCCAGCTGTTACATTTTCAAAAACAACTTAAAATACAACTTAATTTAAGAAATATTTTAAAACGTAGCGCAGTACATATTAGAAAAGAACGTATGTCTCGTTCAGACCAGACCAGTAACCTTGGAGATTATTTTGACGTTTGCTGCACAGGGTTTGAGGATAAAATGTTTATTTCTCCGGGTTATTTATTGTTTAATTCTTATTTAATAGGCGGCTTAAGTCCTTATTTATATTTAAAAAGTGTAAAATGGAAGAAAAAGTGTTAAAAATTAGTGTTGTTAACGTCTTCATTTAAATAATCTACTGCGCCGGTTCTATCACCGACATTCTCCCGCCGTAAATTGCAGTAGTTTGTTGAATTTTAGTTTTAAACAAAATGACTGCATAAATAAATGCTTTTACAAGACAAACGGCGAAAAAAGGCTTCATAGTAATCGCCATATATTGATTTAATGCTAAGAAATCAGGATGAAAGGTAAAAATAGAATGTGAAGTGCAAGGTCATCTAACCTCCATTTAAAATGCATTGAAAAATTTTATCCAACTATTCTCTTAGGATAGCGTTTTAAATTTCGCGCTTTGATTTCGCCGTTACACTAATGGACTCTATAACAAACAACGATCCCCGCGACCCGCTGACCGTCGAACGTGTAGGCTTCAAAACAAAATCAGCTGTTCCGTAAGGACGCTAAGTCCATTCTAGACGTCTTTGGGCAACACAACCTATAAACTAAATGAGGCATAACTTTTCCTAATGTGGAATTTGGATCGTCGACTCTGATAAGCCTATGAAATATGTACACAATTTATTTATCGACGTTCGCTAAACTTTTCTTCATTTTCACATATCCACTACTGCTCTGAAAATTTCAGTGACAAGCTGCAGCGGTTAACAGACCTAAAAAAATGTATGCAGCAGAATGACAAAATCGACGTTACGGAACAGACAACATATTTAAGCATTAAATTCTTTCAGCACAACATCGGCAAACATGTCAATTACAGAACGCCAAACTGGATGCACATAAAATCTGACAAAGCTAAGCTTGAATGTTTAACACAATTTAGCATTTCCTGTTCTAATAGACGAAGTAAGTTAAATTATAGTCACTAAATTATCCGCAGAGAAGATGGTAAAGCTAGTTTTCTTTATCCTGTATCGATTACTCATAAATTACCTCAAATGGTGTGAACTGACTTCTGCACAATCATAAAATATGATCAACTGAGCACACCCATGTCCTCGCTTTATTACGTTTGATCTTGTTTATAACTTCATGGTATAACCGAACTCTAATGTAGCATTCTTTAAGATACGAGTGAATGAATAACTTTCAATGAGAAATCGCTACATTCTTTGTATGGCTGAAATTGAAGTTACAAATTACCACACTTTTTGACAGAAACTGAGGAAAATTGATTTCGGACTTAAATAAATAAAAACAAAGCAGTCTTATATTAAAAAAGAAAAACTTTTGGTATGCATCATTTTCCGGGTAGATGGTTTGGTATATTGTGGCCTGCAAGATCACCGGATCTAAGTATAATAGACTTTTTTGTTTGGGCATTCTTAAAAGAAAAAATATACATACGAAGATACCACAATCAAGTCGAGCTAGCAGAGGCAACACATGCAGCTTTCCGATATTTGCAAGCCCATCCTATTTTTTTAATTAATGCCATCAATCTATTAACTAAAAGATGGTAGATTATGTGTTGAAAAACATGGCAATCAACTTGAGCAGTTCCTATAATTTTGCTTTTTGTTGTTTTTCTTGTTTTTGTTTGTTTGGTTTGTTTTGCTCTTTTTTCTGTTTTTGTTGCTTTTATTTCAGTTGTTATTCAAAGTTGCTAACATAAAATCTTGGATGTACCTACCTATCTCATATTTTCTAAAGGTAAAAAGTACCAAAATCCGTTTGTTGAAATAACAATATAAAAGTGTATATTTTGATAGCTTAAAAAAATACTTTTCGAACTTGACAAAAGCCTGCTGTGGTTTCCATTTAAAAAATTCAACTTTATGTCATAACTCAAAAAATACGCTCCCTAGAAAAAACTACGTACGCCACTGAATTCCTTGGAAAAAGTTCTATAGGAATCAATCTTAACAGTTTTAGTCTGCTTAGTGCAAAAAGAATTGTAGAGAATTTTTGAAAATCGATAAAAATCAATATAATTTTTTTCTCGAAAACTAAAATTGATATTCAAGTTCTGGTTTCAGCTTTCTATTATACTCAAGAAACTAGCTTGTTCGTGAAAACCCCAAGGCTCTATCTCTGCTGCTTCTATGAGAAACCCCCAAATCACAACGAAAATAGGACACCCTGTACTGTTATAAGGTCATACTGTACTGATCAAATAATGTCATTCTTCCAGCTTCGACACCCTTGTGGTATCCACAAACTTACAATAGAAACGAAAGAAAATATCGAGACGGAGTGTAAGAATAAAAGTAGCTTGTGAAAGATCGAAAAAGAGTAGAAGCGTTTGAAATGTGGTGCTACAGGCGCATGATGAATAGGGAAGTATTACTCGTAGAAAGAGTTAGGGAAAAGCGAAAGGTATGGAAGACGATAAAGAATAGGAGAGATAGGATGGTAGGACACATTCTAAGACACGAAGGAATAGTTCGCGACATACTAGAGTCAGAGATAGGAATAAAAAGAGGTAGGGGTAGGCCTAGATTAGATTACTGCTCTCAAATAGTTAGGGATGTAGGATGTTCTACTTTTAGGGAAATGCGTAAGTTAGCTCAGGATAGAAAAGGATGGAGGTACGCGTCCAACCAGTCTTCGGACTGAAAACTTTATGATGAAGTGAAAGAACGAACAGTTTACTCCTTATGGCCATATTTAACATGTGGTTTTAGGGTCCGCGGACCTCTAAAAAGCATAGCCTGGGTATACAACTGTATATTTCTCTTATTCGAAATTTTTGTCTTGAACAACAGAAAAGTAGCGCCCTGTATACTATTCAGACACGTTTATAATTATTATTACTGTTTGCAAAAATAATGTAGTTTCGTGCTCAATTGATTTCCTAATGCAACTTCTGTAGGCAACAATACTTCTAGATTAAAAGTAGCGACGTTTTTTTGCTTTACGACCTCTACTTATATTCACTTTATGTAATATTAACTGCACGCGGTATGTGGAACTATTGGAAAATCATACACTATGGGGTGAAGTAAGGTTCATTGCCTGGAAAGCTTCCGTCCCATAGGGGGGATTTACCTCAACCCTAAGCAGCATTGAACGAATCCAAATAATCTGCTGAGGTTTCCAATCGGATTTAGAGACCCGCCTTATTGCATCGGATACGAAAGATCTTCTTAGGTTGTCAAACATACACGGATCATTAAGAGTATTATAGTCTAGGAAGTCAATCAACGGTCCTGAATTGAATGGTACACCGCATTCGCAACCACAAAATTGATGGACCTAATACGGCTTTTGCTTTATAATTACATACCTACTATAAGAGTTTAAAATCATCAGTTTTCAAACAAATATAAATAATTGAAGTTTTTCCGTGGCAACCTGAATATTTTTCATCAACTCTTAAAAATTGACTAAATGCTATGTGTGTTGTGTACGAGGCTAGGACTGAATGTGATAAAAACTATTTTTCCATATTTGTTTACTTTGTGCGTAGAGGGATAGAGAAAATCGCAATAAAAATTAGGAGTAACATTACTGGTTATTTAAGCGAATGCGATACTTTCTGAAAATTAGGAACACATTATAAAAAGTCGACTAGTAAATGAAATTTTTGCTATAGTTGTGAGGAAACCTCGAGTCATTATTGACGTACAGGTTTACTTCATTTTTCCAACCTCATTTCGGAGTAAATATCATATTCTTCGTCACCCAGAACTCCAAAAATATTAACTCAATTCCCTTCCCAATAGCTCACCATAAAGTTTCTCACTTTATTAATATAATATTAAGCTTGAAATAATTCAAATTAGACATCAACCACTATATACATTAGCTCTACGAGCCTAGAAGGCCCAAGGCATCAACCACTACTTCCATTAAATAAAACCTATTTTTATTCATTGTCTCCTTTCATCTTCCTTTTCCTAGTTTGCTTTATAAAGTTGGTAAAAATCTGTAACAAAATAGCCCATTGATTTGCTAGTCCGATATACAGAGTGATTCCAAAATGGAGGATTTCCTCTACGGCATGCTGTAGGGGATCGCAAATGCAGTTTGAGAAAAATGTTAAAAAATTTTAGCTGCTTTTGTTTTATAGTTATGAGTAAAAAACTAAAAGGTAAATTTGGCAACATGTGTACAGTCTCTCTAACCCTTTGCTCTAACATTCGCATAAGGATGTCTTCTATTGGGGCACCTTTTGTGCGTAAACTCTTAATTTCATTCCCGTTATTATGGCACTCGCCCAATATCAGCAACATGTCTGCATATTCACGATTGGTATATACATATTTTTAATAAAATTCAGTCAAAACTTCAAAATGACAGATCAAAATAATAGTATATTACGTACCGAGGTGGAAAATGTTTCATTACAGCCGAGGGCTAGATAGATGACCAAGGCGCGAAGCGCCGCGGTCATCTATAGCGCGAGGCTGTAATGAAATTTTCCAGCGAGGTATGTATACTATTTTATTCACAATCATTAGTTTTAATGAACAATTATTAAGGAATAAATATTTCATATTATTTTAAACATTGCACTTTCGATAGCTCTTGGCAGGCTGTGAAATTGACAATTATTAATTATGTCAATATTACACATCATATTGAAGTAAATTTAAGCAATGCACTTTCGATAATTCTTGGTAGGCAGTGAAATTGACATTTGTATTTTTATTAATTATTAAACTGACAAGCATCGTTTTTTTGACAATAAAATAACTGAATATGAAAGAGCATTTCTGGTGGTAAAATATATCTGCCAGTCAGTTGGAGTACACAATACACTCAAGCAGAACTCCCCGAGACCGCAGAAAAAACTGTATGAAATTTTATTCCAAGTTTATTACATAATACATACTTAAGTATAAAATCATATAGGCACTGATTTCTCAGGTTGGAAAATTTTCCACCCAAGGGTGGAAAATTTTCCAACCCGGTCGGCAAGTAGAAGTCAGGAATAACCTACTTGCAAACTTTTTAAAAGTTGGCAATTGACTTATTACTGACCGATTGTGAATAAAATAAATGAATATAAAACGTCAGGTAACTATACAAAATCATATCATCGTTGCCAAATGCATTTTCAAATCATATCGATAAAAAGATTTAGATTTTCAAAATTAAAATTACAAGTAAATTAGACGCTGCAAGAATTCTTTTTTTTGCACGCAGTCTTATAGGACATAACTTTTTATGGAAAATGATATTATCCTTCAAAATTCTAAAAAATAAAGAATATGGGTTTTTCATTTCCCACCCTCCTCACTCAGTAAATTAACAATTAAGATTTTTTTAAACATTTTTCCCAGGCTACATTTAAGGACCCCTACAACGTTTTGTAGAGGAAATCCGCCATTTTGGAATCACCCTGTATATGTAATGTCGTGGTCACATAACGAAAGCCGCGAGTTCATGAAAATCCTACGCAGATGGCATCATCATCATAGAGTTTTCAGCCCGAAGACGGGTTGGACGCGTACCTCCATCCTTTCCTTTCCTGAGCTAACATACGCATTTCTCCAAAAGTTGAACATCCTACATCCCTAACTATCTGAGAGTAGTAGTCTAATCTGGGCCTACCCCTACCTCTTTTTGTTCCTATCTCTAACTCTAGTACGTCGCAAAGTAAGCCTTTGTGCCTCAGAAGGTGTCCTACTATCCTATCTCTCCATACATACGTTCCAAGAGCCTCTTCCGAGATTCTACTTTTATCATTCCCGAGCATAATAGCTGTTTCTTTTTATTAAATGCAATTCGGCCCTGCGCTATTCTTTGTTTTATATCTCTAGAGCTCCTACCACTGTGAGTTATTTGACTTCTTATAAATAGCAGAAATCTGAGACTTCTTCTATCTTGTCGGTTCCAATTTGTGGTTTCGTTTTAGTCCTATTCTCACGCATCTACACACCAAAATTTTGGTTTTCCTTTTGCTGATCTTCATACCATAGCCTTCCGTCAAAACTGTTTCCATTTCGTTTAGAGCCCATCCTAACTCTTCTTTACTAGATGCTAATACTGCTATATCATCCGCGAATCTGGGCATATTAATAGTTTGGCCCTGTATATTAATTCCAGCAGCTATTCTGTCCAATCGCATCTTCGATATATAAATTGAAAACTTAGATGCGATACCGGACATCCCTGCCCCACTCCCTTTCGGATATCTACTTCTCTTCGTTTTTGCTCAAATTTTATAACTGCCGTTTGCTCTTTGTATAGATTATGAATTATTCTTCTATCATTATAGTTCACTTTTATTAAATTTGATATGTTTGTATATCTGTTATGGTAAAATGTTGCAATAGATGTCTTGCACACTTTCCCATTTTTAAGCAAAATTTAAATTTGTTACAAACGTACCTCAAATTTATAGCTCTATAATATCGCCTCCGAGCATTGCAAAAGCTGCACCGAATGCTTAAACATTGCTAAAAGCGTAGCTCAACTTTACGCCACTGCAGTATCGCCCTCGTACATCGTAGACCCCAAAAACCAACCCATGCGATATGCACTGGTTCATCCTCTTTCCAACTAGCACAAAATCAAATTTTTGTCTCACAAAGCATGCGATGTAACATCATTGAACTCTTCTGTCCCCAAAAGATCGTTTTAATCCCCGTATTTTCGCCCCTCCAATCTGACATTTTCTATCGCTCCTCCTAAAGTTCGCATTTAACGAGATCTTCAAAATGACACCAAAAACATTGACCTGGCATACGCAGAACACTGCGAAATTTCCTAGCGTCACAGAAATCGCTACTGGAATCCCCGTATACAGTCACATTTACAATTTATTATACAATTTCAAAGTTAAAATACGTAGCAAATAATTATGAAGCCGAAGAAGGTAGATAGTTCATCTTTCATTAAAATACGAAATGTGTTTTACAAAGCAAGAACTATATAACAGTTGTTTTATCATCCAGCCACAAAGCTCTAAATGCCACGAGTAGCACGCAATAAATAATATTTCCTGAACACACGGCGTGTCGGAAAAGTGCACGGCATCCGGTCTACGTTTGACAGCTATGCAAATACGTGTGCAATAACGGTAATGGCATGTATAAACATTTGGGAAGATCGCAGTGACAAAGTGGAGTCAAAGGTCTCTTCTCTGAAGTATTTGAGAGATCTAGCCGGTAGCTGTAGCTGTCAGTTCACATTACTCTCCGCGGAGGTCGCCCACTCATCTTTATTGCGTCATGTTTCTTGTACGTGAGCTAGAATACTACACTGCAAACAGCAGTCAAACACAAGTGCCCCTAGACTGGCGATGACACTATACGAATCGAACGTTTTTCAAGTGACATTTTTTGTAAATATAGGTGTTTGTTGTTCGGATATCGGGAGTAATGCCTTCCATTACACGTGCCGATGTGTTATAGGTGGCACATGTATTTTTAAATGCATGAATCTTGAGTATCCTGAGACATGACAGGAAATCAATCCAACAACGTCTCCCAAAATAAATATCCGTAGACTGTTTGCTTCCTGCATTACCTCAATCTGAAGTTTAACTCTATTATCGTTTTGGACAGTTTCCTTATACATATTTCCAAATCTATTTGTACATTTAGTAGGAGGCGTAAACTGCAGGGCAGTTGTTGAGATAGATGATGAAAACATTAGGAAAGTATTCCGTAAGAAAAGCTTAAGATTAAATATAGAGAAGTCAAGGATTATGAGGTTCCGAAGAGATGGGGGGCGGACCATGGAAGAAAACTAGATTTGGTTATGCCAGGAGGTGAAGGAATTCATTTTCATTTCTGAAATTTATAAAAAAGTCTTCCTTTTCGTCTTGTGCACGTGTATTTTCGTTTATACATCTTAATGTTGTAATTATTGACAATTTGTATTAGTTTATGTGTTTTTATACTTTGATTAATGACAATAGAGCCAGTAAGTTTATATTTGTAACTGTAGTATTGACTAATAAGCTAGTTTACTTAATGTATTTTTTAGATTCTACTTGCGGTCAATTTTGTTAAAAATAGAGGAAAGAAACAAGTGATAGAGCCCCATTTTGTTTTTGATCTAGCATTTTCGAACTAATGCTGGATACATTTATGCGATCCCATTAAGAGATCGCTCTCACTTTACATTTTAGTCCATTCCCTTCAGGAATGTTTTTGTCGCTTTGGACCTTCCTTCAGAGGGGCCTTAGTTTTTCACCACTTTTTGCTTGGGACTTCGCATAAGTCCCTATATATAGTGTTTAATTTTCATACTTCGTTGGGATGCTCACGTGGTTGTTCCTCATTTGATTTATTTCTTCACTGTAAGTATAGTTTTAGATTATGACTGATTCTTGTTCTTATATTGTCATGTTTGATGTAGCTCTTGGTTTGGTCTGAAGATGGGGTGGTAGGTGAAGACCCCGAAACCAGTAACCATTTTTAAATAAAGAGTGTCGAGGATTAACGGATTTCAATTAAACCTTTAATATTAGGATATTGGTTTCACAGAAACAACGAAGAGGAATCACACATGAGGGTGACAGGGAAAAAGACGACCAAGGCAATTGTACAGATATGAAGTATTGGAGAGAGAAGATTCAGGCACCATTTCAATATAAGAATGATGATGTTCGATAGCTTAATTAAACCAATAATAATGTATGGTGCCGAAATATGAGGGTGGAGGAAACAGTCATAATTGGAGAGTGTACAGGACTAATATCTGAAATGGACACTAGAAATAGAGAGACAGACCCTGCGGTATATTACGATTGAGGAGACAATAAGAGAAAATATGAGAATAGAAGCAGGGAAGAGAGCGACTAAATGCAAGGAAAATGTTTGCAAAGAATTGAAATCAAATTATTAGCAGATATGTTTGGAAATAAGAAGATGCAGTGGCTAAAAATATTGCGAAAGTAATGGGTGTACCCCAGATGAAGTTGAGAGAAGAACACAGACTAGGTCCTATGGAAGGTGAGAGGATGGGAAGAGACAGGACTTGTAATTGCAGAATCAGAGAAGAAAGTTGGAAAATGCACAGAAGTGGTCAGTAGTATCTAAATGAAGATTGAGGGAATGGTACACAGAAGATGATAGCAAGATTTAGGTGCGAGAACGATAAAAATTGAAGAAGATATTGGATGAGGAAGGAGAAAGAAAGTTTAGAATGTGTGGATAGAGGAAGAGGAAACCCTCAAACACATACAAAAACAATTATGCACCTACGCAAAGGGAGAAATAGGAAGAAGAGCGGTCTGGTTACACGCAGGAGAAGGAAGTGAATAAGTGCATATACTTTCATGATTGTATTTTATTTTAAAAAATTGGGAACCAGTTAAATTGGGGAAAAAGTTACACCTTGTCAGTTTTCTAAAGGAACGTTGAACAAATTCAGTTCTGCAATATTTCAGAAAATTGAAATTTAATGTTTCTGTATTAATATAATAATTTGAATTAGAAAGAAAAGTACCTGTACGTGTGAACCATGTACATACTGATTCATTTCGGTAACTGAGCATTGTGTACAATTCCGAAAATTCTGAATTAATCATAAGCACAAAATGGAATAATTCACGTTGGTTTGTTAGGGCGTAATACAGGTACAGCATGAACTCTGAATAAACCAAATGAAATTGAACATCGATCAAAAGTCCCTCACTGGAATAAAAAAAACAGACATTGCGACATATTCATTTTTCCTGCCTTTGAGCCCTACATAAAAACTAGATAATGACAAAAATCCAGTACCTATAATTCTCTTGGCAATTTACTTTCTGTGAGTTACATAAAATTTATTTAATTATACGAACATTTATACCTAAGCTTAATCTGAAGAAGGCTTAAGCGCAAAGTGCTGAATTCAACGCAATAAAAAAATTGCGATTGTTTTCAGTCTGAGTAATTTAAAAGTAGGTAGATACTTGGAAAAGGTATTAAACTTAAGTAGCTTCTTGGGACGTTCCTTGAATGAACGAAGATAAATCAAGGGTAATAGGTAATGCAGGAAAAGTATTCTACGAACAGTAGATACCATTCCCAAATCGACAAATTATCCATCATTTCAAGTTATTTTGAAAGATACTACCTATTTTTTATTTGCAAGCTATGATGTACCAATTCTTAGTCTGAAGAATTCATAATCCGCTTTGGTTAAAATTCCATTTAATAAACGGGAAAAGTATTTGAAAAAATGACCTTAGTATGAACTGCATAAAATAAGAATCTGGAGATATTCTGGGATGTCATCCGAATGAACAAAATAACGAACGAGCAGATCAGGAGGTCAGGAGTTCTGCGGTCCCTCCAGTTTTGGATAAATTGAAGTATAATCCACTTAGTTGGTACAGCGACATTAGAAATTTCCGAGGACCACTCACAGGGCGCATGATGAAGTGACATAAATAATGAAATAATTATAAACACATGAAGACGGCTACTCATCAAGCTAAGATTACTTGTCTTGTCTTGAAAATCGAGACAAGAAATATTCTCTATCTTATCTTGTACACTTCTTGAAAATCTAGTTCTTGTCTCGACTTAAGATATATTAATATTCCTTGTCTTTATTGTTTATTTCATCAGCACAGGCAGTGCAGCTGCAAATTTAACTTTCGTTAAACATTTTGCTAATAAAAATCCAAGTTTTAATCTTTCAGGTAATCATTTTTTACGTTTTTCCCATGTTTTAAACCTGACCGTGCAAGATTTACTGAAATTATTAAATATCAGCGACGGCTCCTTAGTAAGTGCGCCCGTGCGCGCGCACTGTCTACAAAAATATGTTTTTTTCAACCTTTTTTGATAAGGTTCAAACCTTATAATTATAAACTAATAAGGTAAAACTTTTTTTAGGTGCCGCAATATATATTTATATTATTATGGGATATAATAAATAGTACGTGCGCTAAACATCCTGCGTCTTTAGTTTCAAAATGCCCAGCAGAGAATACACCTGCAAATGCAGCCAGTCGTCCGAGTAGCGAGTAGCGAGTAGCGAGTAGCGAGTAGCGAGGTACTGGGCGTCTGGCGTGTTGAAACTGTGTGAGCTGGAGGTGTGGCTCTGTTCGGAGCTCTAGGCAAATATACATTCGATATGGAGGAAGTTCGAGGAAGTCTGAGGAAGTTCGAGGTAGTCTGGGGAAATCCGAGGAAGTCTGGGGAAGTCTGGGAAGTTTGGGTAGTCTTGAGGTAGTCTAGGAAGTTTGGAGTTAGTCTTGCGAAAAATCTCGTGAAGTTTGGGATATATAAAAACAATATGCGTAAACCATAAATATTCAAATATGTAATATGTTCTGTTTGTATAATTATGGAATGTTCGTCTAGCATTTTATCGCCATGTATGTGTTAAAATAATGTCACGTATTAGCAAATTCCCAGGTCCCCAGGTATACCTAAGCCAGAATACTTACCTATGTGAGTATATCTATATTATCAACCTAATCCTACTGAAGCATAGTAGGTAAAATCACACTATATCCAGTGGTTTCTGCGACGCCAGTGTTGCGGTTCAAGATTTGCTTTTCATGCATATTGTGCGGCCAAGTGTACTCTGGTTCACATGCTATTTTTGTTTCATGCACCAACACTTAAACCATCGTGTTCTGCTGTGTTTAGTGAGTTTATTTATATCCCAACCAGGTTTTGCCAATGCATTATTCCCTTGTTTTCATTAGTAATCGCGGATTTTCTTTAAACAAATACATGGAATGCAAAATTCTGTAAATTACAACAAGCTTTTTAGAAGAAAAAAGAAAAAGGATCCGCTTGGATTCGAACAAAAACTCCCCGCGCGTCTTGATAGTGCCCGCGCCTTTCGCTACTGCGCCAAACCTGTTGCTGGCATGGCATGAAGTTTAACATCTATATTAAAGCGCGTGAAAGTGGAAGTAGCTTACTTGGCAAGGAAAGCGCCGACACCGTAGTGAAATTACTGCATACTGTGGTAATAGCTATGGTTGTGGTTATGGTATTTTTCAGTCATTTAAAAAGATATAGATATACCCCGAGATATACCTACCTACATAGGCTCTCAATTTTAACAAAACGGAGCGGCGCATTGTCTTTGAGGAGGACGTCGGCATGCTACACGCGTTTTGCGGCGCCGCGCCGTCCAAAATCGGCAAATTCGATTCAAACAAAAACTTTTGATTTGATGAGGCCGACTCCGATTTGTTTATTGTGGGTGATAATTTAGTTTTCAACAACTGGCACTAAACTGAATTCATAATAGTTTAAAAGTTTTCAGATTTCAATTTTTTGTGAAATGCTGGCATATCATATAATTAAAACACTGGATAAATCGACGTTTCGCCCCCGTTCGGGGGCTTTATCAAGATTTATTGGTATAAATATAAAATATAAATTTGTCAGTAAAAATTTCTGACACGAACAGAATTTTTCTCAAACATTTCAGAAAAAATTGAAATCTTAAAATATAACTGGCACAAAATATACCAAAATTTTTAAAAGTTTTCAGTTCATGGGGAAGTTAGTACTGTTCGTTTTTTCCGAGTTAAACACATTCTTGTGAGATTAGCTCGAAATTTCCTTTCACGTTACAATGGATGCTGATTTGGTTACATTCAAAAATTAAGTTATGGAGGTTCTGAATTTTTATATTTGGCTAGGTATACTGGGTGACCACGAAATCAGGCTCACCCCTATGACATTTTTGTTTGTTAAGATATTAATTTGAAAATTGGGAAACTTAAATGACATCTAAATCTCAATTTTTTAGCAATATTTTCTAACACTTCCGGTTTCACCGGAAATGAACTGGAAATGCAATTTTTGAGTGGGATTCCCTGTATATTTTTGGATCCAATGAGTCATTCTAAATACTTTTACATCAAAAATTTAACAGAAAAATTGTTTGGGTGCAAACAAAATGTTAATTTAGAATCCTAAACTAGCGTAAATACAAAATCGTTAAACCAGACCAACTGCTTACTTACTTTTTGTAATTGGTTGAGTAGACGTTGGTTTATAATTTGTTAGTTTCCATTTGTTTTTAATAACTACATACAAAAAAATGTTTCATGAGTTTTTTTTGGACGAATACCACCATGAGCCACCATTGTTCTATTTAAAGAAACAGACTATTATTTCTGAAAAACCGCTTCTGAGATTTTCAAATGGCTCGACCAAAAAATGGTCGGCTTTTGATGATTTTGTTTTTACGCTAGTTTGGGACCCCAAAATTACCGATTTTTATTCAATCATGGTTCATGGCCATCTATACATACAAAATTAAATTTCAAATTTAAAAAATATATTGTTTTTTATTTAAATGTGGCAGTATGGTACCTAAAATAACTCGCCGGTTCCAAAACTATAAATATAGGTATACAGGTTGTCTCATTTAAAAATCTAAATTTGGGGTCACTTTCGGCAAAACCGGAAGTGTCCGAAAAACTTAAATGCGTCTAAATAATATAGATTCGCAGACTATTTAAGTACTCCAAATTTCAAATGAATATCTTAAGATACAAAAAGTTTTAGGGGGAACCTGATTCCATGGTCATCCAGTATAATTCCTCATACCCGGTAGAATATTTCTATTTCTTTACTATTACAGAGATTACTCCTAGATATTGTTTCCATGTTACCAAGATATTACTGTGTCAGTTTCGTAATCTGAAGATATTCCTCTACATCTGTCAAAATCTTAAGAAAAACAGAGTTGGGTTCTACGCAGAAGAAATGAGACAGCCTGTATCAGGGAAAATAATTTTGTGTAATAGAAAATCATAAATCAATGGGGGTCTCTCACGGGGTCTCTCACGGGGTCTCTCATATAACATTTTACTCTAAATTGTATAATAAAGGTGCTATGGAAGAATCCCGCACCCTGTATACAAGGTAGGTATCTCAGAAAAGCTACACTCAGCTACAGATTCCTGAGGATAGAAAGATTTAACTCAATTTAACATTATACACAAAAGTCCATCCGTGCCGAGATAGGGCGCTCTGAATTGGGGTCAACTGGAGTAGGTTGACTTACTGACTTTATTTTACTATTCCAATATGATTTGTAGCACCTTTGACTTTGTTGAGAATTGGTATACAGACAGTTTATTTTTTAGGAAACGATAGTCCCGGCTGAGAACACCAATGATTTTTTTGCAATTTGGGATTTTTACCCTTACTAAATTTAGCTATTATGCCCTAAAACAGTCTAGGGAATGTTATGGAATTTATTGCATTCGGCTTTTTAATATCTACAGAATTTCTGAAAACAGCAAAATTTACTAAAAGTCAAAACGAGAGTCAAAACAATTCCTAAATAAATTAATGTTTTTCCTGTCACCAAAAAAATATCATCGACGCCCGGATAAAAAAATGGTAAAAAGGTAAGGGCGTCCTTAAAAAATAAGCATACTGTGTATTAATTCTTATCAAACTCATAAATAACATAAATAAATAACATTCTAATACAAAAATATTTGTACCTCAATTTATACCAAATCCAAAGTTCGTAAGTCAACCAGTTCCGGTTATTTAAGTTAGCCCTGTTTAGAGGGTTCTATTTCGGTACGGATGCATTTTTCTATAAACATAAATAGAGTTAAGTACATCACATTATTTTATCCTTAGAAATCTATAGTTAAGTGTTGACCCACCTTTGCTGAGACGCCCTGTATATCAAGATGAGCATATATATGTATATGGTAATATTTATTACAAGTACATTGTACATAATCCAATCGCGTGATACATAACTACCAATCCTGGATATAGCTGATGCTGAACTGAATTCATATATCCATACAGTGTATTAGTTTATAGTTTTTAGTTTGAGCATGAGGTAGAGTCCGTCCAGTAGAAAGGAAACGGTGACCGACTACGTTAGCATTAGCCACCCGTTCGCGCAAAATTAATGCCGTCGTAATGGATCATCTGTAATTTCGTTTTTTAAAGCAATTGAAAATGATTTAAATGTGTGTGCTGTAGCAGTAAAGCTGAATTTCAGATAACCGATAGAGGCTCAGAAAATCATAAGAAGTCTTAGGAGATTCGTTGCCGAGTTCGTGGGAGTTTGTGTAGTCTCTGTAAGACCGGAGAGTCTCGAGGAAGTTTGGGAAGTCTCGAGGAAGTTTGGGAAATCTCGAGGAAGTTTGGGAAGTCTCGAGGAAGTTTAGGAAGTTTCTAGAAAGTTTGGGAAGTCTCAAGGAAGTTTGGGAAGACTCAAGGAAGTTTGGGGAGTCTCGAAGAAGTTTGGGAAGTCTCGAGGAAGTTAGGGAAGTCTCGAGGAAGTTTGGGAAATCTTGAGGAAGTTTGGGAAGTTTCGAGGAAGTTTGGGAAGTTTCGAGGAAGTCCGGTAATTTTAGGGGAAGTCTGGGAAGTTTTTGCTAGGAGGAAGTTTGGTGTACATATTTTTCACCGTGAATACCCCTCGATTAATTATTACGCCTTAGATCTGAAAGCCTTACTTGAAGGAAACGGTATTGACCATGACGGAGAAGATACTTGGAAAAAACTGTAATAATTCTAGGAGAGCAGAAAGGGATGAGAATATTTTAGAATGGTGAAGAGAGAATGAATACGTTTTCCCACATCTATCTAGAAAGGCTCGTGATATATTGAGCATTCAGGCAACGTCAGTAGCAGAAAAAAGGTAATTTTCTAAGTCAATTCTTACAATCGAGAAAGAAAGAAAGAAGTAAACTTTCACGGGATTTGGTTCAGTGACTGCTATGCTTAAAGTCCTGGTTTGACAAAAACAATACACACTTATTTGCGTAAAATAGCGAATGCATTTTTTATATTTTGTTTTGAATATACATATGTTTATTTTGTTGTTAATAGACAGTTTTCTGTAATATTGTGTTTTCATTTATCCATAAAATAATTTTATATGTTATATGTTATATTTTGTATTTTTTGGATTTCAAGATCAAGAAATTCTTGAAACCTGTCTTGATTTTGACAGTTTCTTGACCATGCGAGTCTTGTATTGTCTTGACATTTTAAAAGCCACACTTGTCTTGATCTTGTCTCGAATCAAGGTAGGATCAAGACAAGAAATCTTGTAAATCAAGAATCATGTACTATCAGGTTTGTATTAATTGTATTAATATCTTCGATTCTGATACGAACTTTTGCCCCGCACGCGACGGCCTGGCTAATATTCACATTATTTGTCGGACGGCGAGCCGCCTTTGATTTATTACGGCGCGACCTTGTCGCTGTTTACATATGATTCCCGAAAAGAATAGTCTATCTCGAAGATTCTCTTTCTGGAACAGTGTCCGATCAATAATTTTCCAGAATCTTCTAAGGCCATTATAAAATGGAAATCAAGAAGTTTGAGAGTCAGTTTGAAGTTTAAAGTTTGAAGCGGATAAGAATTCGATGATAGAACCGGGCGATAATTTACAGACGGCGATTGATAGTCCAGTGCGAGTATAAGTCTTTCAGTACGCGTGTTTTGGTGTCGGTACGGTACGCGTGTGCGAATGAAGTTATCGCGTTTTTAAGTGTACCGGGGCTATGTATGTGATTAACCGTCGGTTGAAGACGAGTGTTTTAGAGAGTTTAAACTGTGGACTTGTGTACTGTGGACTGTTTAGGTTAGGTAATTAACTGTTTAATTGTTCACTAATAATTGTTTAATTTTCACTGCTTGTTGTTATTTACTGCTTGTATATATTTCGCTGCTTATTGTTTATTTTACTAATTTTAAGTTCTCAAATCACTTTTATCTGTAAATATTTGTACATAGTCACTGTTAATAAATAAGTGTAAAAACGAAATACGTTACAATTATCTAATTCTAACTATTTCCAGTGGATTCAGAGAAAAATCTGTGTGAAAATAGTCATTTCGTTATCTTGACAGTCAAAGATGTTTCCTCTTCTACAACCTTATTTCGGTTCTAAAGTCTGTTCCCCGAGTCCTGAGAGCGCGTCAAAACAAATTCACGTGATCCGTGCGTGAACAGCGATATGCTTAATTCACAAGAGCTCACTTAAGCGGCGCGCAAAGTAACATAGAGAAATTATCAGTATGCCTGAAATAGTAAAAATATACTTCCATTACAATGTAAAATTAGTATTAAATGTAAATTCTGTAGAAAATATGACGGCCCTTGGTTTGAAAGCAATACTCGATTGACCCATAAACGCCGTAATACTGCAAGCATGTGAAGTCGCGACCACGCCTGACCGATACCATGTTATACGTACCAATGAGAACCGCGCTACGTCATAGACACGTGGTCATAGACACGTGCTGATCACGCGATTATGTTTGTTTTGACGCGCTCTCAGGACTCGGGGAACAGATTATAGAGGCCACGATCGCTTGAGTGGTTTGTAGTTCTCAGAGAGCAGTGTGACTCTTGAACATTTAAATGTGCTGCGGTCTGAGCTAGACGTGTGTGGAGTTGCTGCTTAGTGTAAATTCTCTGTGGGCTTTTCAATTTATTTTTATTTTTTATAAGTGATGCCGCTGGGCACTGAGAGTAGAGTGCTTAGGTCAGCTGCTGAAAAGATGGACGACAGTCTTATCGAAAGGGTGGTGGAAAAAGTGTTACTATCTGAGGCTTTTATGGATCGCGTGATGGGAATGATGAAACAGCTGTTCGAGAATCGTTTTAAGGCATATGAAGGGCAAGTTAATCAACTGAATGCTCAACTGGATGATGCTAATCAACGCATTGACGATTTAGAGCAATACGGACGTAGGAACTCCCTTAGAATTTATGGATTGCCTGAAACTAAAGGCGAAGACACAGATATCATTGTTGTGGATTTGTGCAAAAATAAGTTTGGTTTACAGTTGCATAAGACTGATATTGACTGCAGCCACAGACTGTCAGGTCGGGGAAACTCAGCTCGACCACTTATAGTTAAATTCTGTAGCCGGAATATTAAAAATGAGACTTATAACAACAAGAAGAAATTGAGGGGGTCGAAAATAGTTGTTACCGAAGACCTCACACACAGACGTCACAAATTTTATAAGGACGTAATTTCCAAATTTGATAAGGGCTGCGTGTGGACATCCCAAGGTACTGTGTTTGTGAAGTGTGGCGGTGTCGTAAATCGTGTTCGAAAGCCGGATGATGTGAATAATTTATTGTTAAAAGCTAAGTAGCATATCTCTATACGCATTTCCTCTGTTACGGAACCAGCGTTACTAAGTTTTTGTTTCATATTATTTTGCTTTGTATTTGTGTTTTTGCTCTATTTTTGTTTCTGTAGGTACATATTTTTTTTTTGCTACAACGATGTTTTATGTGTAAACCTATATAAAATGTTTATTTCTTGATAAAATGACGGACTGTTGTAGAGTCGCACATTTGAATACTCGTTCTCCTTCTCTACATTTAACCGACGTGAAAAATCTTCTGGCTGGGGGAAACTATGACATACTGGCAGTGTCTGAGACATGGTTGTCCGCCGATATTGATGACTCTCTGTTGTTCATCCCTCATTATTGTTTCGTTAGATGTGATCGTGATTCCAGAGGCGGAGTTGTTGGCATGTACATTCATAAATCCATTAAATTTATAATTATTAAAAGCAATAGAACTATCGAACAACTATGGATATCGGTTAAATGAAAATCATATCATTTGATGTTCGGTGTATTGTACAGATCACCATCTTATAACTACAATGAATTTTTTGACGAATTGGAGAATTTCATAATAACTACTTACTTACCTTCTTCCTCTAAATTTATGTGCATGGGAGACATTAACATTGACACGTTTAAATGTAATGATCCAAGAGTGGTGGCTTTCAATGATTTATTGGAATCTATGAATTTTAAACAAGTTATAAAAGATCCTACCCGCATTACGGGTAACAGCGCTACATTGATCGACTTGCTAGTGGTATCTGATGAGGATTTTCTGAATGATTTTGGTGTAATTGATGTTCATATATCTGATCATGATTTAATTTATGGCGAGTTGTCCTCAGCAGCTACTTCTCATCTACTACCTCATATATATCGCGATCTTAACAATATTCATATAGACTTATTTACGGAAGAATTACATTTACTTCCTCTGCATCAAATCTATTACATTCATAATATTGATGATAAAGAAACATTTTTCAATTCACAGATAATTCAGCTATTTGACCAATTTGCACCCTGTAAAACTTCCGTTTCTTCTAAGCGCCCTCAAAAACCTTGGATAACTGAAAATATTAAATTGATGATGAGGTTGCGGGATGATGCGAAGGTCAATTATGATAGGTCCAAGACTCTGGGCCACTGGGAGTATTACAAGCAGCTACGAAATTGGACAACCAATGCAGTACGTAGGGAGAGGGTGGCTTATTTTGAATACAGTCTAAAACATATTGATTCAAAGGATCATTGGAAATTTCTAAGATCACATAATATCGTCAAAAATAAAAATAATTCGCTGCCGCCTCACTTAGCTAATGTTGATGATATAAATAATTACTTTTTAAACAGTGTTCCTCAAATTAACGTAAATAACTCAAATATTATTCTCGTAATACCATCAATGATATTGGTACACCCTTATTTTCTTTTAAACTAATTGATCAAGATTTAGTGATGCGTGTTGTCAATTCTATTTCTTCTAATTCATGTGGTGTTGATGAAATTACCGTACGAATGGTCAAAATGTGCTCACCGTATTTAATTGACTTCATTACTCACATTATAAATTGTTGTATATCTCAAAATTATTTTCCGTCCTTGTGGAAGCTGGCTACGGTAATTCCGATACCGAAAAATAGTAAGCCAATTGAATTAAGCCACCTTCGACCGATTAGTATCTTGCCATGTTTGTCGAAAATTTTTGAAAAAATTCTTTGTAAGCAGTTAAGAAATCATTTGAATCAATTTAATGTCTTACCACAGACTCAGTCTGGATTTAGGCCGCACTACGGCTGTGAAACAACTATGCTTGCTGTTACTGATGACATTATGACAGCCACTGATCGGGGAAGACTGACGACTTTAGCTTTGATTGATTTTAGTAAAGCTTTTGATACAATAAACCATGAGATTTTACTGTCGGTTTTACATTATGTTGGCTTGAGTAATGATGCGGTTGACCTATTTCAGTCTTATCTTACTATGAGGAAACAAAGAGTCAAACTGCATTCAGTATATTCGGAATTTGCTTCTCTTACAGCTGGAGTGCCGCAGGGATCCATTTTGGGGCCTCTGCTTTTTATAATATATACTTCTCAACTTCACAAATCCATTAAGTTTTCTAATACATATATGTACGCCGATGATATGCAGCTATATGTTTCGTTTGCACCTGGTGAGTCGGTTGATGTGTTGCGGCGGTTTCAGGATGATCTTGATGGCATCACCGCTTCATCTCGCGATCACTGCCTTTTGCTTAATCCATCTAAATCATCGTTGCTCTTGTTTGGCAGGAGGGGTGACTGCGAGAAGTTGTTGCGTGAGAATATTGTAAACATTTCTATAAACGGCGTAAGGGTTCCAGTAGTCGACAGCGCGAAAAGCCTGGGTTTAGTAATAGACAATACATTTAAATTTAAGATTCAAGTTAACAGTAATATTAATCGAGCTTATGGAATTTTAAAAACTTTGTATGCCCACCGATTACTTTTATCAGTTGCTGTTAAAAGAATGTTGTGTCAGTCTCTAGTCTTGTCCCAATTTTCTTTTTGTATAACAGTTTATTATCACTGCTTAAATAAGGGAGACCAAAATAGGTTGCAAAAAGTGCAGAATGCTTGTCTCAGATACGTTTATGGTATTCGTGGTCGCGATCATATCTCCCATAAACTTGCTGATGTTAAATGGCTTTTTTACCATAAGTTAATTTTATTTAAGACTCCAGCTTATTTATTTATACAATAAAATCAGTTTTCGTACGGATGTTCACACTATTAATTTAAGATACAAGGGCCTTATAACACCACCTTTACATTCTACTGCTTTGTATGAAAAATCTCTTTCTTTTACTATTTACAAATATTATAATCAATTACCACCCCACTTTAAAACAATGCCTCTAAATTTATTCAAGAAGAATTTACGTTATTATTTATTGAAGTCAGACATATAGCAGAAACATTGATTGTGCGATTCTACCGGTTCTTATCTTTCTGGGTTTTGTGTTACAGCACTTGTTAGTTTTTAATTTTTTCATCTTTAGTATAATGTAGGTATAAGGCATTCTTATATTTTGGTACATGTTAGTGTTTTACCTTGGAGTTGATTGTAAATCAGGGGGTCAGTTTTAACTGATCCATCTGAATCAACTCCAAGTGATTTTTCCATGCAATCCTTCTATGTGTGATTATGAAGGCGTCTTTATTTACTTTTTCTTGTATATTGTTTGGAAAAATAAACATTATTATTATTATTATTATTTTATGCAGTTAGGTATATTTCTTATTATATTATATTATGCTATGTTATGCTATGCTATGCTATTCTATGCTATTCTGTGCTGTGCTGTGCTGTGCTGTGCTGCGCTGTGCTGTGCTGTGCTGTGCTGTGCTGTGCTGTGCTGTGCTGTGCTATGCTATGCTATTCTATGCTATGCTATGCTATGTTGTTATGTTATATTTTTATTATTTTATAATATTGGTAAAATGCAGTAGCGTAGTAGAAAATTGAAAATTACATCTAGCGAGAAATGTGGTAACATGTTTTGCACTTTTGTGGGTTCTTAGAGACTGACGATAAACTAATTAAAACATCAGTCTTTTACAGTAATAAACCCCCTGAACAGACAGTTTCCTCAATTCTGTTGATTTCCTCTTGAGCACCTTACACTGAAACAACCTGATACTGCTAAATGATAGTTTGCAGGTTAGCAGCAAGGAACACTTCATGTCGAAGTAATAAAATAATACGAGTAGCTAGCACAAAAACACTGCAGAGCAATGAAAACTGAACAAATAATTAACAAAATGGTGCCAAACGTCTCTTGAATGTAAGTAAAATTGAAGACGCGCACGCGCACCACGGATATTTGTAGCTCAAGTGCTATACACCATAGAGTTTCAGTTCGGTTCATTTGGCTGTAAACCACAATTCGGCTGTTATTTACTGAAGAGTTTATAGGAATTACAGTGGTACCCAAAACGTATCTTACAAGGTACCGATGGGCATCATTGACAGGTTTATCCACATGTTGTTGGCGTTTCTCTCCAAGTTCCGAGCATGCAAGATGCGCTAGATGTAGGAAGCGCCCATCTCCAGCAAATAATTCAGATTACGGAATCTTCCAACTAATAATCATCTGTTAGAAGTTAGTGTGTCATACCCAAATTTTTTTTTTTTTTGGGCGAGTTCTGCTTTTCTCTTTGGCGACAATCCACGTGTTTCAAATTCAGCTGAGTAATAGAGCTGATAAATAAAAACAATTCCGGGAAACTTGAATTTAGCTTCAGCTGTTAGTGGTTACCCGAAAATACTGAGTAAAATAAATAAAGCGGCCGCATATCGCATGAAAATTCGTAAAATTCCTGCATCTCGCGATTCTGTATTTGTACATTGACAAATCAGGGAAAACAACCAACATAAAACACTGTCTCCGCAAGCATTCAAAGCATTATATTTCCCGGTTGATGTATGGTAACCGTTCAAGGATTGAAGTGCTCCGCTAGCCGCCTGCCAGAAAGCGATAAAACCGGGAAAAGGCTAAATAACGCGACGAAACGATGATATATTCCGCCTTGCATGCCTGCCAACTCTTTAAGTTTGACTTTTTAAATAAACTCATCCGTCTTGAAAAGCTCAAATAATATTTACTCTGCTTTATTTGTATGTTTGTGTACGATACTTTTTGCCATTTTTGGTAGCTGAAGGAGGGAAAATGTTTTTTATATTAGTTTACTGTGGAAACTAGGAAAGCGCTGGAAGGCCATGTGCAAAAAATAAAACTGCCTTGCAAGTTATTAACGCTCAATGAAAGTTAATATCTTGCAGTTAATATTATTCACTTGCAGTGAAAGTTAGTATCTTGCACTACAAGTTAATAACTTACAATCTATAAGTCAATATTCTGCATTGCCGGTTAATATTTTGCAATGCAAGTTGATAAATTGCAATGCAAGTTGATATCGTGCAATGCAAATTGATATTTTGCAATGCAAATTAATACCTTGCAATGCAATCTATTATCTCGCAATGCAAGTTAATAACATGCAATGCAAGCCATTATTTCAAAATGCAAGTCAATAAAGTGCAGTGCAAGTCACTAAATAGCAATGCAAATTAGTACCCTACATTGCAAGTTATATTTTGCATTACGAATTGGTATGTCGTAATGTAACATTATGAATACCAGTTCCTCCATAACTCAACAGGAGTTGTAGATATCGAAAAATGATTCAAATGAAAGTTGCATCCAATCAACTTCCTCACATTTTAAAATTATTTTCGAATATACAGGGTGTTGCATTTCTTCTGCACAGCACCTAACTTTGTTTTTTTAAATGGAACACCATGTATCTGATTGCATTTTGGATTTTTTTGTTAAATTTAAGGGTCACTTCGTTAACCATACATTGGGTCTAAGTCTTATACCTAGTTAGAGAGCTAGCGTCATTTTTGATGACAAAAAGGTGTCAGGCTGGAATTTTGCCAACCACTAGTTTACACTTTTCTATGTGACAGAATTTTCGCTTGCAGTCATTTCTATTTTTTGTTTTTAATAAAACATGTATACTTTGTATAATGGATCTTTGCGAGTGTATAAAATTAGTTAAGACATACGCGCCTACTGCTAGCCCGTACCATTCCTTAATATAAATGCAGCGACGTATGTCATTTGGTTGTAAGGCATACGTCTCATAATACAATATTGAGCGGAACACAAATGCGACTATATGAAGTGATGTCGAAGCGCCATTCAGCGTTACAGTTCATAGGCGTGTGGTGTAGGTACCTACTGTCAAGTAAATGTCATAATGTGGAATTAATTTTATAAACTTTTTATAATGTTTTACGGTGTTTCTGATGCTTTAAAGATTAGCTTGCGTACAGTTTCCAGCATCAAAGTACGTTCAGAAAGAAATGAGCCTTTGCTTAGTCCAGGAAAATCCCAGCCACGGAAAAAGTAAAAAACCGAAGATTTAGACGAATGCCAAAAAATGGAAATTCGTAATGTTATATACAACATGTATGCACAAGGCAAGTTTATTTTTTAAATAGGTACTATGAACTCACTAAAATCTAGAATTGCATCACAAAATATATCTTAAAAATCTAAGTTTCTTTCATTTCGTCTTCTGCTGGTGCCATACCTACTAATTAATACATGATGTAACTGTTAAATTACCATATTTATATCTGTACCTGAGCAAAATAAAAACACACGCCACTGCTTGACAATCACTCGACCTTGAAATGATTTGTGCCGGTGACAAATTAGTGTCTACATTAAAATTTTTGTGCATATACTTTGATCCCTCTATAACACTCCTCTGTTTACTTGACAGACGGACACTAATTTGTCACCGAGCCCTCACCAACCCCCCAATTTAGTACGTCTGCCTTCTGCCCTTGACTGCAGAAAATGTCTGCCAGTTGCATTTTCTTATCATAGTACCTACGAGACAACAATGTGTAGAAAAAAATTGAACTTGACACTAATTAGTCATCGCATTTTCATTAGTTCTCCAGTTCCACAGATCTGCCTCCATCCTAAGACATGAAACAATGTCTGCCAGTCTGATAGTCAAGTAATGAGTGCAAAAGATATGAGCCAGACACAAATTTGTCACACAACCTGTCCAACAGGTAAAAATAGAAATGACTGCAAGCGAAAATTTTGTCACATAGAAAGTGTCTGCCTCCCTCTGAACTAGTGATTGGCAAAGTTCCAGCCTGACACTTTTTTGTCATCAAAAATGACGCTAGCTCTCTAACTATTACGGCTTCGGCGTTATGTGACATTAAAAATCGTCATTTTTCAAATTTCATCAGTTAAACCTTGGAAACGGTACGAGATAAAGAAAAATGACTTACATGTCCCTATCCTAGTTTTTAATTCTCCATCTAATGGACCTGGAAAATACTGCTTCCTGATTGGCCACTTTCTGGTCATTTTTTGACCAATCAAGAAGCAGTATTTTCCAGACCCATTAGATAGAACTAAAAACTGGGATAGGGACATGTAAGTCATTTTTCTATATCTCGTACCGTTTCCAAGTTATAACTGATGAAATTTGAAAATTGACGATTTTTAACGTCTCATAACGCCGAAGCCGTAAGACTTAGACCCAATGTATGGTTAATGAAATGGTCCTTAAATTCAACAAACAATTCTAAAATGCAATTAGATACAGGGTGTTCTATTTAAAAAAAAACCGCTAGGTGCTATGCAGAAGAAATGGAATAACCTGTATAGTCGAAAATAATTTTAAAATGCGAGGAAGTTGACTGGATGCAACTTTCAATTGAATCATTTTTCGATATCTACAACTCCTGTTGAGTTATGGAGGAACTGGCATTCATATGTTACATTACGACATACCAATTCGTAATGCAAAATATAACTTGCAATGTAGCGTACTAATTTGCATTGATATTTAGTAATTTGCACTGCACTTTATTGACTTGTATTTTGAAATAATAGCTTGCATTGCATGTTATTAACTTGCATTGCGAGATAATAGATTGCATTGCAAGGTATTAACTTGCATTGCAAAATATCAATTTGCATTGCACGATATCAACTTGTATTGCAATTTATCAACTTGCATTGCAAAATATTAACCGGCAATGCAGAATATTGACTTATAGATTGTAAGTTATTAACTTGTAGTGCAAGATACTAACTTTCACTGCAAGTGAATAATATTAACTGCAAGATATTAACTTTCATTGGGCGTTAATAACTTGCAAGGCAGTTTTATTTTTTGCACATGGCCTTCCAGCGCTTTCGTAGGAAACCACTGCTTTGATCTCACATTATGGAATCTTCAAACGTAATAAATTGTTGGTTTTGCATTGAGTTTCCTCTGATCGGTAGAATTTCCAAATTACATTACATCCTTCAGGAAAACTTTCTTTGAAAATTTTATTCCGAAACGTCTAATAATGAAGTTGAATTATAGGTACATTTAAAATTTCTCAGACTTACAAACATGTTGAGGTATCAGACGAACTCAGGTTAATCAAGAAACAGCTAACTACCCAAAAGGTGTTAAGAAAAGAATGCCACAAATCAGATAAGATAGATTCTAGTAGAAAGTTTTCAATTGCTTCTGCAAACCCATTGTTAGTTCATGTAAGGTTTATCATTAACTTAAAACCAAATAGTGCGTTAGATTTCACCTTGTAAGGTTTTGCAGGACATTTTCAAGAATCCTTTCTATGCAAGAAGCAGAAGGAATATAGATATCCAAAAATTGACCGTCGGTCGGGAGCCCTGAATATTATACTTGGGCCGCCGAACATACGGAGTAATCACCCTGCAAGAATGTGCTCTAGGCGGGGCCACTATCAATTTAGGACAACCGAACCGCAGTGATGCGCTGTCTTTAGACCCATCGAAGTCGCATCACTCCAATTCGGTCGTCATAAATTAATATTGGCCTCGCTAGAGCACGTTCTTGCATGGTGACCACTCCGTCTGTTCGGCGGTCTAAGTATAGTTCGGATATTATAGTTCATTTTCAAGTAAAAAGTCGCTGTGGGTTTAGTATCAAAATTGTCGTCTTTAATAATTTTAACCGTTTTGATAAGTACAAGTCGATGATTTAAAGTGTCAAGTTTTGTTTGGAGTGATAAAGCTTGTTGTCTGGAAGTCCAGAGTCTTCATTAGATAATTTCCTACTTTTAATTATTTCAATTTTAAGTGAAATCGAGTGTATGATGTATTTCCTTTAGACAGGGTGAGCAGCTGAACGGTTCGTACAAATACGGCCTACAGATAAGTCTATGGCCCTGTACGCGTTGTACGTGAATTATAAATTAATTGTCAATAATTTGAAACTCTTAACGTCAACGAATAGCAAAAATGTCATTTAAACTCCTTATTGAAAAGTATAAGCATATAAAAGTATAAAAGCTAAAAATAGAGGCAGTTATGTCAAAGATAAGAAGGAGAGATATAGGAAATAACAAAAGATACCTTCTGATTTGGTTAAATGAGAAAATGGCAATATGACACCTAGAAATTCTTGATATGATTTTTCATTTTTGAGTAATTTTGAAAAACTTAATTTTCGGATTTTGAATTTTCTTTTTTCTGGCGTTAATAATAAATTTTTAAATTGGCATGAATAATTATATAAAGTGAATAATAAAGTTCATAATATAGTTATAGCGAAACTAACAAATTTTTAATGAACTTAAAGATTATATGGTACGTCTGTCGCGGTTACCATATAATATCGCGTGTTCGATGGGCAGGAGAAACGAAGAAGAATACGTAGACTACTAAGTCGTTTATTAGTCTGTGTGTTACGTTACATGTGTTGATGAATGAATGAATATATATTTACAGTGCGTGTTCTAGTTATAATACAATAGTGCCAGGTAAGCGTTCTACATTAGATTAAGGTTACTATACTACAATTTCTACACACGAAAATAATGTGTAGCGTCGACATCTTCACTCGAGTTCCAATTCAGTAAAGTGGGTCGAGGATATTTCCAGTGGCGTAACTGACGCCACAGGAGCCCCCTTGGAGTGATTAACGATAGCGCTCTGGAAATCGAACTTGGCGCCCAGAGCGAGTCGTCAATGGGACGGCTGCTGGAGGCGTCGGCTGATCGTGAACGTGGAGCGGTTCTTGATCTGCAAGGGGTGTGCTGGTGTAGTCGGCGTCTTTCAAGACGTATGCGGGCTTAAGACGGTCGACGGAAACTGTTACGTCTTTGCCTCGGATTGTGACAGTGTAGGTTTTGTCACGGCGTCGCACGACAGGATAGGGACCTTCGTAGGGTTGCTGCAGCGGAGCTCGGACGGCATCTCGGCGGAGGAAAACATGGTCTGCTGTAGCAAGGTCTCTAAACATAAAAGTTTTCGAATTATTTGTGTGGCGTGTCCGCGGAGTAGGACGCAGGGCATTAAAATGGCGTCTGAGGTCCTTGATGAACTCTGTGGGGTCGCTGGATGGCTTGAATTGTTGCTGTGTGATGAATTCACACGGGAGTCGGAGGGGTTCTCCGTAGAGCAGTTCTGCTGCTGTTGATTTTAGATCATCTCGCCAGGCGGCTCGTATTCCCATTAAGACGGTGGGTAAAACTTGTGTCCATCGGTCGGTTTCGTGGCATTTAATGGCGGCTTTGAGTTGCCGGTGAAAGCGTTCAATCATACCATTCGCTTGAGGGTGGTATGACGTAGTTCTGAGGCGGTTGGTGCCTGTTAAGTAACTGAGATGCTTGAAAAGGTGTGACTCGAATTGTCGACCTTGGTCTGTAGTTACGCGCAGGGGTGTACCAAATCGTGTTATCCAACCCTCGTAGAACGTTCTAGCTATGGTTTCTGCCTCGATGTTGTCGGTCGGAAAAGCTTCTGGCCATCTGAAAAATCTGTCGGTACAGGTTAGGCAGTAACGTTTACCTTCTGAGATGGGCAGCGGTCCGACTATGTCGATGTGGACATGTTCGAATCTTGCGGATGTTACGGGAAATGTTGCAAGTGGGCTGGCGATGTGTCGGTGAATCTTCGATCTCTGGCATTGTATGCATGCTTGGGTCCATTTTCTGCATTCGGCTCGGATAGAGGGCCAGACATAGCGTTGAGCTATGCATTTGGTCGTCGCTTTAATGCCGGGGTGCGAAAGTCCGTGAATAGCATCGAAAATTTGTTTTCTGAAAGACTTCGTGACAAACGGACGGATGCTGGACGTGGATGTGTCGCAGTAAATTGGTATGCCAGATGAGGGTAGGTGTACTTCTTTGAGTTGGAGTACAGAGTCGGGTCGAAGAAATTTTTGAATTTCGGAGTCATTCGCTTGTGAGTTAGCTAGTGACTCGAAATCGATGGGTGCAGTTATCTCTTCTGTGCGAGAGAGTGCATCGGCTACGAGATTGGTTTTGCCGGAAATGTGACGGATGTCAGTAGAGAATTGTGAAATGAAATCGAGGTATCGAAATTGTCGGGGTGAGCATTTTTCGGGCTTTTGACGGAAAGCGAAGGTGATTGGTTTGTGATCTGTGAAAATGACGAAATCACGACCTTCGATCATGTGCTGGAAATGCTTGACGGCTCGGTAAATTGCGAGTAATTCTCTGTCGTAAGCGGCGTACTTCTTCTCGGCGGGTGATAGCTTTTTGGAGAAGAAAGCGAGGGGTTGCCAATCATCGTGGATACGCTGTTGCAGGGCGGCGCCAATGGAAGTGTCAGAGGCGTCGCTGATTATTGCGAGCGTTGCTTGGGGGTTTGGATGTGCAAGAATCGTTGCACTGGCTAGACTCTCTTTACAGGCGTCGAAAGCGGTTGCCGAGGCGGAGTTCCAGACGAGTTGTGTCTTGCCTTTGGCGTTGCCGTGTAAAAGGTCGTTGAGTGGAGCTTGGAGTGCAGCGGCATTGGGAGTAAAACGACGATAGAAGTTTATCATTCCCAGAAATTGCCTGAGTTGCTTCACTGTTTGTGGGCGGGGGTAGCTGCGGATGGCATCTACTTTTGCCGGAAGTGGTCGTGTCCCAGTTTCGGAGACTTGGTAACCCAAGAATGTGACGGATTTGGAACTGAAAACACACTTCTGAGGATTGATTAGAATGTTATACTGTTTGAGACGCTGGAATATCTGTGAGAGATGTGCGTCGTGCTCTTCCGCTGAGGATGATGCTACTAGTATGTCGTCGATGTACGCTACGCGTAAATGTAATCCTCTGAGAACTTCGTCGATGAAACGTTGGAAAGTTTGGCCGGCGTTGCGTAGGCCAAATGACATGTACGGGAATTCGAAAAGACCGAAAGGGGTAGTTATCGCCGTTTTGGGTATATCTTCTTCAGCTACGGGAATCTGGTTGTAAGCTCGGACCAGATCGATAGTGGAAAAGTGAGTCTTTCCTTGAAGAGATTGGGCGAAGTCTTCGGTATGCGGTACAGGGTAGCGGTCGGGGATGGTTCGGGCGTTTAGAGCTCGATAGTCACCACAGGGTCTCCACTCGTCACCGTGTTTGGGTACCATGTGAAGTGGAGAAGACCAACTGCTTTCCGAAGGGCGTGCAGTTCCAAGTTGTACCATTGTCTCGAATTCTTTTCTTGCAGTTCTCAGTTTGTCGGGGGGCAACCTGCGTGGTTTGCAGTATACAGGTTGTCCGGGAATTATGCGGATATGATGCTTTGTTGAATGCGTCGGTTTGTGAGGAAGTCCCATGGGTTTGGTAATTTCTGGAAACTTCAGCAGAAGAGGGTGCTGAGGCGAGGTGCCAGAAACGGTTTGGATACATGTATGGTTGTCGTTGCATTTATAAGCGCGTGCAGAAATGCGAGTTAGGGGATCTAGTAGGCATTGATTTTTTATGTCAACCACCAGATTGTAGTGGTGAAGAAAATCAGCTCCGATAATGGGCTTGGATACGTCGGCAATGACGAATCTCCAAGGGAAAGATCTTCGGAGGCCTAGATTGAGATCTAGCGTGACGAAACCATATGTGTGAATGGGTGTGCCGTTTGCTGCCTGAAAAAGGTAGCTCGTCTTGACGCGAGGTGGACGAGAGATGTTTCGAGGATAAACACAGAGTTCTGATCCGGTATCAACCAAAAACAGTGCTCGGGAATCTCTATCGAAGACGAAAAGGCGGCAGGACTTCTTCTTGGCCATGTCATCGGTTGCCGTTACGGGTGACTGGCCTGTGCGTTTCCCGAAGACTGGAAATTGCACGGGGGGCGGCACTGCCTCGCGTTGGTACCGAAAGTGCGGTGGTACCAACAAACTGCGCCTTCGTTCCGTGGAGAAGAGCGAGATCGGGAGCGTCGAGAAAATGCTGGGGATCGTGAGCGTGAGAAAGACGCTACACGTGCTCTGGAACGGGGGAGGCGGGATGCGGCAGTGGCGTTTGTGTTGAGTTGCATGGCGGAGACGGTATTAGATAGTTCCCTTACCATGTCGTGCAGAGATGAAACTCTGTGAGTGGATGAAGTGCTGCGGGGAACGGCGTCGTCGATAGCGTCGGCTAGTTCGGCGGCTTCATCCAGGTCAGCGTGCTTCTGTGTAGCCATTATGGGTTGCATGTGGGCTGGAAGGCGTCCCAGCCAGAGGGTACGGATCATGGCGTCGGGCACGGTGGTTCCGGCTAGGGCACGGAGGTGCCTCAGGAACTGAGACGGTTTGCGGTCACCAATCTCCTCCTGCTCTAAAAGCTGGCGCGTCGCCGCTAGCGGTCTGCGCTATAATGACCTCCTCTCTGACCTCCTTCGAAAGCGGAGTGCCCATTAGTAAGATAAAATAAATTCGTTGCTTACTTGAGTTCGTGGGTTCTGGAGGAGCGATCACTGGGTTGTACGGCAGGCGGCGGTCAACAAATTGCGGACATCAGGACGGCATTTCTTCGTTGTAGGTCACCATTTATGAGGGTGGCCTTCCATCACGTCGGGGAGTCACCTATTATGGTACGTCTGTGGCGGTTACCATATAATATCGCGTGTTCGATGGGCAGGAGAAACGAAGAAGAATACGTAGACTACTAAGTCGTTTATTAGTCTGTGTGTTACGTTACATGTGTTGATGAATGAATGAATATATATTTACAGTGCGTGTTCTAGTTATAATACAATAGCGCCAGGTAAGCGTTCTACATTAGATTAAGGTTACTATACTACAATTTCTACACACGAAAAGAATGTGTAGCGTCGGCATCTTCACTCGAGTTCCAATTCAGTTAAGTGGGTCGAGGATATTTCCAGTGGCGTAACTGACGCCACAATTACATTAGTGTAAGTTTGATCTTCAGTATCTTCATGCTCCTGAGGATGCTGGCATTGCCAGCACAACACGTGCCAAGTTTAAGTACTCTGTCACTATTTTAGCGCGTGGGGTAAACTTATAAGAAATTTGTAATGAACCTAAGTTCCCTATCCAATCATTGAGTGTCCGAATTTGAAAACTTGAGGATATTTTATAATCATATTTCTTTAATAAAATTTTGTAATATTTCTTAAATTAGAAATAGGAATTTTAGAAAAAGGAACATTCGGTTTGTTTGGCTGGCTACTGCCTCCGGCGTCTCTTGCATTCAGTCATATCTTACACATCACCTACCATTTTCTGAGAGCATCAAATAGACCATGGCAGTGAAAAAAAATAAACAAACAAATAAAAAATAAACAAAAAGTAAGCAAAAGTTGGTTTGTCACGTATAAATTCACTTAATATCATCGAAAATGCATCATTTTGTATAAAATAATTAGATAAAGTTGACGATAGACACGGCTGTCTAGTTGATAAATAACTAAGAGCACGGGGATGCAGCCAAAGGGTTGAGGAAATGAAACTCCCTTTACCATTTATTCAAGCTTTCGGATTTATTTAAATCCTTCCTCAGGAAATCTAGCAAATACAAACAATGCAAAAGTCAAAATAGGAACTAACAATCTAAAAATGAAATAGACTTACAGTGATGTGGAAGATCTTACACACATAACGCAAGACAAGCTGAGCTCATCCAGAAGGGACAAGAAAAACGTCCGGATGAAAACATGGACACAAAACTCATAATCCACTAACATCAAACAGGTGGTAAACTAATATAACTTTACAGACAGTCCAATGTAAACTAGTCAGTTAAAACAATGTAACAGACACTATGTTAAACAAATATCATAACAAAATGTATAAATAAAACTTTTTAGAAATTTGGTCAAGACACACGCACGTCAAATTTTAAAATTAATCTAACGTAACTTTTGTTCCGGAAAACCGAAAAAACGGTCGAAATATGACAAGTGACAGAGAAAATCCTAAACCAAACAGAAGGAAATGAAAAGTCACTATGGGGATGGTTACCAACTTGATTGATAAAGGGAGGGAAATATGAAAATGAGAGCAACGATAATAGGTACATCGTATAACAGGTCTAATAAGTGATATAAACCAAAGTTTCTCTAAAAGAATAAGACATATGCAGCACAGAACTAATGCTAAGTAATTACCTATCAAGAACAAATGATAGAAAAAGTACAAATAAGGAACACTCAAGGGTCAATGACCTTTCAGTGAGTAAAGCATATGAAACAGAGAGAAAACAAAAAAGGACAGGAAAGGGCTGGAAGGATCAACCAGGAGAGGCGACCCAAGCAGCTAGGAGGCCTGCGGTACGAGGGGGTACTGGTATCGAACAGACCAGAAAAGTGAGAAAGCACCCCTAGATGGATATAGATGGAACAGTATTATCTGCGATGACCTGCAGAGAATTCCTAAGAAGATGAAGTAAATATATGTAAATATTGCCTCTTCCGAGTTTCTTCATTAACCGTTACCGAGCATAACAGTTGTTTCTTTTCATTAAACACAGCTTAGCCCTGCGACATTCTTTTTTCTATATCTATAGTGCTCCTATCATCGTGAGTTATTTGACTTCCTAAAAAGCAGAAATTTCCGACTTGCTCCATCTTCTCATTTCGTATTTGCACGTTAGTTTTAGTCCCACTTTCACTCCACCTACATACTAAAATTTTAATTTTCTTTTTATCAATCTTCATGCCGTCACTAGTTTGGTGCTCAACCAAATGAATATAAAGATTTGATACCGATTAGCATTCTTCCTATACTGTCCAAGGTGCTGGAGAAAGTAGTTTATACCCAAATAAATGAACATCTCGAAACTTATGATATTTTACCTCCGTTTCAGTCTGGTTTCAGAACTAATTTTAGCTGTACCACTGCCTTGACACACATTATTGATGATGTTCTGGGAGCAACTGATGGAGGTTTATCTACGGCCCTAATATTGCTGGCTTATTCAAAGGCTTTGGATTGTTTGAATCACGACATTTTAATTTCAATATTTTTGTTTTTAGGCTTTGATATCAGCGCATAAAAATTTTGGAGTAGTTACTTAGTGCAAATGAAGCAATATGTAAAATTAAACAATCACCTTTCTCATGAAGGCACCTTGGATAGAGGTGTACCTCAGGGCTCTATCCTGGGCCCACTCTTATTCTCGCTCTATGTATCAAATATGCATTATTGTATACTAAACTGTGCTGTTCATTGCTATGCTGATGATACTCAATCATATTTTTCATTCAATCCTGATAATGTCTCTGAAGTAAATACGTTAATTAATTCTGATTTACAGGCATTGGTGGAAGCGTCTCTAGATCATGGTTTAACTGTTAATCCAAATAAGTCTGCCTTGCTTGTTTTGTTTGTAAGTCATCGTTAAGAAACACACTTTTAAATAGTTTGGATATCCGAATTGATGGCATTAAGGTGGATTGTGTTGATGAAGTTAAAAGCCTTGGCATAGTGATGGAGAGTGAATTTCGTTTCAGGAAACATATTAGTAGTTGTTGCAAAAAATCTTTTGGTGCTCTGAGACTGATTTTTTCACATAAGGATATACTTGGCAAACAGGAAAAACGCATCCTCTGTGACTCACTTGTTCTTTCACAGTTTTCTTATTTAGATGTTATTTATGGAACATGCATAGACTCTCGAACAGCCCGCAGAATACAGTTAATACAGAATGCATGCACGAGACTGATATGCGGAGTTCGTAGACGTGAACACATCTCACACAAAATAAAAGAAATCAAGTGGTTAAATATGGCCAATCAACGTCTGCTGCATGCCAGTGTCTTTTATCATAAAATTATATCTACACAATCTCCACCATACCTGTTCCATAAGATCCGATATAGTCGGGGAGCAAGGTGCTCTAATTCGACACCCTCTATACAACTCGAATACACACAAGAAAATGAAGCTGATTCTTATGTAAAATGATCTGCCGGATTCGAATTTTGAGGTCGCGAAAACATCGGGAATTGCGAAAATGCCGGAAAATCGGTTTTTCGTAAAATTTTCCTAAATCAATTTTCGACCATTTTTAAAATTTTACCCGTTGTATTTCAACAACGAAAAGAGTTAGAGATCTGTTTTTTTCGTGTAATATACACTGAAGTGTGCTGGTCATCACAGTGTACTCACGTTGCCTCTACAACTTTCCAATTTTATGGAAAAAAATGGTTTCTTGCTAGACCGCAAATTTGTGTAATGTATTTTTCATGCACCGGGTAAGTAATCTTACTTTTCGGAATTAATATATTCATATGCGAGACCAAACACGGACAAGGGCTCGAAATTATTTTTGGTGAAGAAACGAAACATTAATGTTGTTACTGTAAGAAGTTACAGCGAGTTAAAACATAATTAACTCGTGCGCGCTAGCCGCGCTGAGCCTTGTAGTAGTGGTTTATGTGCGGGCGTACAAACGCTGCATTAATATCAAGAGCATTCGTATTTTTTATTCCGACAAATTGCATTTCCCTTCACATAAACATTATATTATACATTGCACATTAGATTTCCAGCATGCACAGCTTAAATATTAGACGAAAATCGTTAATTACTCCACCTTTTCATAAAATGGCTATATTTGAGCGATCGTTTACTTGTAACATGGCAAGGATCTACAATAACATTCCCAAAGAGTATAAAAAACTCAGAGTCCCGCAATTTAAACTTCGTTTGACAATAAACCTTCTTGGCGAACAGTAGGTGGATAAGTACTGCATCCGTTTGTTTTTGATCTGCGTTTTCGCATACTTCCTGGTCTGTTAGTTGCACAAATGCTTTTTTTTTCTTTTTCTTTCTTTCTTTCTCACTGTTTCCTTCTTTATCTCTTTCTCTTCTTTGCATATTGAGTATGTGATCTTTCACGTACGCATCTGAACTCCTCTTTTTGGTGTCCCTGCTTTATTTTGTTTCTGTACTTAAGTTATAATATAATAATAATAAATAATAAATGACCTTTATTGTTTCTCAGATACAATACAATAGTTATAAGAATATAACAGGATTTAAAAAAACAACTGAGGAACAAAAGGGCGAAGTTCAGCCGATATGTTCCACAAGAGGTCAAACACATCTACTGTTCTTCCACTTAGCCCTACAAAATAAACAGAATTAAATTTAAAAAAAAAAACATGAAGCAGAGGTGAAAAATAAATTCGATTTAAAGAAAGAAATGGTGGGTACATATACAATTAGTTCAAAAAAAAAACGAAAAATAAAGTTGCTTCTACCCATCCTGACTCGCGACCAAAACATTGCGAGCATAGGCAATAAACTTAGATATAGACAATGACTTCACCTCGTTTGAGAGTTTGTTATAGGTGTTGACAATATTGTATGAGAAAGACCGGTGAAACATTTGCGTGCTGTGTTTAGGCATATCAAAATTACATTTGCTTCTAACATTAACGTTCTGAATTTGGTATCTAAATTGCAATTTAGCAAATAAATATTCAGGACACTCGAGCGATATGATCTTGTGGTATACCACAGCAGCATGTAGCTCCCGCCTGTTCTTCATATTTAACCATTCCACCTCCAGAAGTTTATGTGAAATGTGCTCATATTTCCTAATTCCAAAAATCAAATGAAGACAGGAATTCTGCATTTTTTGTATTCTGTAAGAATCTGCAACTGTGATGCATTTGTTATAAATACAATCGCAAAAATTAAAGTGAGAAAGAACTAGAGCATCACAGAGAATAATCTTTGCCGTTTGAGATAGATATAGCCTGTTTCGAAAAATTCGTTTTAAATTAGAATAAGACTTCTGAAGTGATTTGGAAACGTGAAAGTTGAATCTAAGCTCACTGTCCAGATATATACCCAAATTTTTGACACATTGATGAATTTTCAAGGGGGTATTATTAACATGTATAGAAACATTTTCCAGTAGAAAATCTCTCACACCAGTCTTACTAAATAGCAGAACCGTGGATTTGTCCGGATTAATTCCAAGTCCGTGCGCGACAGAGGTCTCAACAAGTCTCCTAATATCCTCATTCACATCGACATTAGCTGTGGCTACCTCATTATGCGCAAAATTATATAAAATCTGTGTATCATCAGCGTAGAGGTAGTAGTTACATTTATTTACTGACCTGTGGAAAAGGCAAGTATACAAAATATAAAGAAGAGGTCCTAAAATAGAACCTTGAGGGACCCCACTTTTCAAAGTTAATGTGTCGGATCTTCTGCCGTCCAGAGTGACATATAGCTTCCTATGAAGAAAATATGACTCAAACATACGAATTGACAGGAAATCAAAACCTACATATTTTAAAACAGAAACATGTCAAAATCGATGGTATCGAAGGCTTTGGAATAATCTAGCATTACTAAAATTTACGATTTATTACTATCCAGTGCCCTAAAAATATCATCGGTGATGTTTAAAAGCGCCGTCGCGCAACTATGATTTGGGCGAAAGCCGGACTGGTTTCTGTAAATTATACGGTGTTTATTTAAAAATTTTCTCATTTGTAATTCCATTATTTTTTCTAACACTTTGGATAAGACGGGTAAGATGCTTATAGGACGAAAATCCTTAAAATTATCTGGTGATTTAGTCTTCGGGAGAGGTATTACACTTGCACATTTCCACAGATCAGGAAAGACCCCGCGACTGAGACAAAAGTTGATTATGTGCGCAATGTATGGAAGACCACCATTCGCGATCAGAGAGTCGAGCAGTACGCACGGTCTTGTCTACAACGAATAAGAAGCACCATTCCTCGAGTAAAAGCATTAAAACCAGTCGGGTTCGCATCGGCGGACAGTCACCTCTACTCCAGTATCCTCCTGACAAGAGGGAGAAGAATTAAGAGGCATGCCAAACAATTACCTGTAATACCCAAGAAGCTACCCAGCATTCTTGAAGAAAGAATGAATTCGCTCCCATTAACAAACCGTTTCGAAATTTTAAACCAATATGAAGATCAAGATAAAATGGACTTCGGTCACATTAACACCCAAAACGATGATAATATGGAAATACAAAACAGCTGCGATAAGATAGCTCAAGATAAACCCACTTCATCCAAGAAAATTAAGCCGCCGCCCATAGTGGTGACATCAACCATTAGTAACTACCAGAAATTTCATCACTCGATCAAAAATGCCATTGGGACAAACCACCGAATACAATACCAGCAACACGCTATCAAGATTTACACCGAGAAAATAGAAGACTTCAAACGACTTAAAACTATATTCAACAACAGCGAAGTAGAATACTACACATTCACCCCCAAAGATGAACAAACTAACAGGATGGTACTCAAGGCCGCTCCTTTCACAAACCCCAAAGAAATTTCAGAGGAACTAAAAAGGCACAAAATCGATATCCAGGAGTGTCGGCAGATGTACAACAAAACATCCAAGCAACTTACAGGATCGTTCCTGGTAACAACAAATAAATCGGTAAAAATCAACACATTGCAAAAAGTCAGAGCCATCGATAACACCTTTGTTAAGTGGGAGAGCTACACCAGAAAGCCAGTTTCACAGTGCCATAAATGCCAACGGTTTGGACATGGTTCCTCGAATTGCAATAACACACCAAGTTGCGTTAAATGCATCGAGAAGCACCTCACCAAAGACTGTCCATTAAAGGAAAGAACTACATCATCCAAGGTCCAATGCTGCAACTGTATGGGTCCACACACAGCTAACTACACGGGATGCCCGGACTACGTGGGATACCTAAATAAGCTACAAAATACAAAGGTTAGTGGTCAAAAAACTCTTTCTTATAGTAATATTCTAAAATCAAGTTCTCAAGCAATAAACTCCAACACTCAAACAAATGAAATGAACGATTTCACCACATTAATTACAGAAATCAAGGAACTGAACAAAATATGTAACATAAAAACCCTGCTCCAAATGGTATTAGAGCTAAAAGAGAAGCTTAAAGCTTGTACAGATAACGTCTCTCGAATGTTAATCCTTTCTGACATAGCCGCTAAATATGATTAATACAAATAATAGTTTAAAAATATTAACCTGGAATGCCAGAGGTGTTCAACATAAATCCAATGAACTACAAATATTACTGAATGAACTAAAAATTGATATTGCATTAATCCAAGAAACCCTACTAAACACAAAAAAGCCTCCGAAAATAAACGGCTATGCTCACTTAAAATCATCTAGGGGCCAAAATGGAGGCCTTGCAATTTATATAAAAAAGGCGATTCCATTCGCGGAATTGGATCTACAAACGGTAAACGCCGAAACACTAGGCATTAACGTAAAAAGTGTAAACATAATAAACTACTACAATTCACCAAACAAAAACTTAGATACTATCGAATTGAATAACATAATAAATAACCACCCTGACAAACTACTAATTATGGGCGACTTCAATGCTAGACACCCGCTCTGGCATTGCAGAAACGCAAACGCGGCAGGGCAAAGACTAATAGGCGTCGTAAACAATTCCAACCTCTTTATAAATGCACCCACTGAATCAACTCATTTTCCAGACAACGGGAACAGCCCTTCCGCACTCGATTTCGCATTAATAAAAAATTTGATCACCTCAAATGCCAAAGTTTACAACAGACTGAGTTCAGACCATCTTCCGGTACTAATTACTGTAAAAATCAACTCACCGATCCCAGAAAATCAAATAAGGGACCAAAAGATAACAAACTGGCCTCTCTTTAGGAAATTAATAGACGAAAAGATAGTAATAAACCAAGCTATTAACAACATAACAGACATAGACCGAGAGATAAATAAAATCACAACTGTTTTTAAAGTATGCCTAGAACTCTCATCTACGATTAAAAACACTAAAAGAAGAAACGAACTCCAACTCCCAGATGAGTTAATAAATCTAATAAAGATCAAAAATAACTTGCGCAGACGTCAACAACGTAACTTTGATCCCTCATTACGCCCAACGATTAATAATTTAACGAACCAAATCAACGCCGGTATAAGTTCGATCAAATCAGATAAATGGGAACAAACCCTAAGGAAAATAACCCCAAGAAATAAAAATACACTATGGTCCCTAGCGAAAAATTTGAAGAGGGCAGACGCTCCCTTTACAATCCCTCCACTACAAACCATTAATGGCCGAGCAGAAGACGACCAAAGCAAATGATGCCAATCTAAAACACATGTAGTCTCAAACCTACTGCGCTAGCGCGAGAGTATATGGTTGGTATTAAATGTTACCACTAATGGCGTAACTTCTTATAAATAAAAAATACCGTATATATCACTTTATCTTCCGTTACTTATCTGCGGAGGTATCGGCATTGTTTGTACTAATACAAAATGGGGGTGGTTGGCCTGTACAATATACATAGGTATTTTATACAATATCTTAAAGAAACAATTAAACATGTCAATAAATTATTATTGGCTCCTGAGTGTAAATGAAAAATACCACTTATATTTTAAACTACTATCTTAAATAATGTAGGCTGCTTGGAAACATTGCCACCGAAAGATATCCAGAATGTAGTGCCACTAGATGATCTCCATGACAGTGATATAGAACGAATGATGCGCGTTGATTTAAGTGTTACGACGGATTATTTGTACCGTGGATGATGCTGATTGCTAGATGATGTGCCAATGTCCATCCGCGTGGGTGTGTGTCCGAAAAAATAAAGATGGATTGTACGATGGCGACTTAACCGAAAAGGTTTCGGAATCAGCACGGTGACTTCTACAAAGCAGCCTAGATTTCGGAACCAACGTGGCTTCTTACAAAACTGCTTCCTGGTGAGATGACGGAGATTTGGTTCCACCGCTTCGATGATACTTTCTTCTGAAGGTGTTCCATGACGGATGACGAGTAAGAAAGGATGGAGCGCATTTGGGCTCCTGGTGTGTATCCTAATGAGTCGGCGATAAGTACATGTTTTCGTGACGCGGTGAACTCTGCTGAAAACCTACCCCAGCCAGTAGAATCGCCGATGCTTGTCAGCAGTCGGTCAGGAGAAAAACACTATGTACGCACAGATAATAGTTATTTTTGAAGAAATATGCTGATGTTGCCTTACGGAACGGTGAATGTTGGTCGAATGTTCGTACTTGGATCGAGCTAATAAAATGCATGTTTTTTGCTTGATTTTGCAATGCGTTGAGCTTGATTTGTTCCAGATAATACGACAGAAGTTGCCGGTTTCTTGATGGATGCATCTCGCATTTATTGTAGGTGTGGGTTCCTCGATTCGGTTTCAGTTTTACGTGGGCGTTGGCTTCGTTTTTTGTCTGCACGACCTCGTGCACGACCACCCTACGTCGTGGTTACCACATTAGGGAACACCTGAAGGAACCAACGAAGTGTTGCGTATCTAATTTTTTATTCTATCCCTTTCTATTTATACATAGTAACAACTTTAAATAAATTGCTTAGGGCATGCGTATTATGCTGTTACTACCGAAAGATGTCCAGAATGTGGTGCCACTCCAAATGGTTTGCAGGCAGAAATCTTGTATAATGCAAGTCAAGAGGTAACAGATGTAACTATACCTAGATAGTTTATTTAACTTGGATAGCTGCATACCAAACGAGAGTTATGGACTTACTTCACTAGAAACTATCGGTAAATTGTCTGAACTGGATTTAACAACACCTTATTCCATTTTCCGTACGCTATGCACAAATTGACAAAAGAAAAAAGAAACACACCTAAGATTCAAAATACAAACAAAAACAGATAATAAACAAAATTAAAAATTTTAAGTAACCTCCGACACAACGCCTGAACAGATCTTCATCTATCTATACGTATAAAACACAAAAAATGTTTCTACCTATGTCCGTTATAGACTCCGAAACGGCTGGACCGATGTTGATGAAATTTTCAGACAATCTTCCAAGTAGCCCAGCGGGTGTTCCTGTGAAGTTTGGTAGCGATCGGATCAACAGAATTTTTTTATACGTTTATGTGAAGCCGGGGCGGGTCGCTATAATTTATAAAGTGACAATTGACAGCAAACGTCAAACGGCATATGTCATTCGCAGTTTATCAAATTTCAAACGATTTTACCACAATTATTTTTTCTGAGGTAGCAACGCGCCGGGTACCAGCTAGTAAATTATACCTAAGAACCATTTCGATCACGTCAGCTTTCAAACAAAAAAAAACGTATCAAAATTGGTCCATTCGTTTAGGAGCTACGATGCCACAGACAGACACACAAACACACAGACACGTCAAACTTATAACACCCCTCTTTTTTATCGGGAGTTAAAAATAATAACGTTATCACAACTGGTGTTAATGTCAAATTGTGATTGCTCCCTACCTTACCGACTCAATGACCATGTAGCTTATTCGTACCTACCTTGGTTTCAGAAATACAGCTGAGATTATTTTCTTAATTCTGGGCGACTTTCGAGTATATAAAAGATATGAATCGAAGATTAATGCATGATTTGTAGAAGGCGCACAAGGTAATTGTAGAATTTCAGCATAAGAGATGCTCGAAAGATGCGAATAAACCCTCGGTATGCGCAGACAAAAAACGAAGTACAATCGTTATGCGATGACTATCTGAATTCTACATCGGAAGTCCCGAATATTGCCCTGACCTCCCCGATAGAAATTAAAAAGATAATCACTAAACTAAAAACCCGCAAAGCAGCGGGGGCAGATGAAATTAATAACAAACTGCTTAAAAATCTAACAAAAAAGGCCACCGTCCAACTATATTACATACTCAATGCTTGCATTAAAAACTGTTATTTTCCTGATAAATGGAAAAACGCAATAGTAATACCCCTATTAAAGCCTAACAAAACGCGCCACAGCCCCGCTAGTTATAGACCGGTTAGCCTACTACCAACAATGTCTAAAATACTAGAAAGAATTATCCTAAACAGACTTGTAGAATTTGAAGAAACAGCTAAAAACATAATAGACGAACAATTCGGCTTCCGCCGCCACAGAAGTACGGTCCTGCAACTAGCTAGACTAACAAACATGATATCTACAAACTTTAACGTAAACAAAATAACAGCCCTACTAACTTTAGATATGGAGAAAGCCTTCGATACAGTTTGGCATGAGGCCCTAATTTACAAACTAATTCTAAATGCCATACCGCCGTACATAATAAAAATAGTAACCTCATTCCTCCAGAATCGCACCTTCCAGGTTAAGGTGAACGAGGTCCTGTCCGACAAAAACATCATTCCCGCTGGAGTTCCCCAAGGAGCCATACTGTCCCCTTCTCTATTCTTATATTACATAAACGACTTACCGCCCTGTACCTCCCATGTCGAGAGAGCAGTATTTGCCGATGACACGGCTATTATCACCTCCTCATACCAAGCTAAGATGGCCAGTACATACCTCCAACGGTACATCACTCTGCTAGAAAACTTTTTCACCAAATGGAAATTAAAGATAAATGTCAACAAGACAAATTTGACTTATTTCCACAGAAAGAAAAACATTCAACTAAACACAGTTAAAATGTACAACGAAACTATCAGACCTAATAACGAAACTAAATACTTAGGAGTCATATTAGACACCAAATTAAACTTCAACAGCCATATTCAATCCACAATAAAAAGAGCCATCGCAGGCCTTGGAACATTATTTCCTATCTTCAATAAAAATACACCGTTATGCGAAAAAACAAAAAGTTACATATATAAAACCTACCTCAGACCGGTATTACTCTATGCGGCCCCCATATGGAGCAACACCTCTCAAACAAACCTATCAAAAATGCAAATAATTCAAAACAGGGCCCTTCGGATTATTTTAAACAAAAATAGATATACGAAAATAAAAGATCTACACGAATCCGCAAAGATGATACCAATACGAGAGCAAATATACGAGCTAACAAGCAAATTCTTTAATCACTCCACAAAGAAGCTGGAATTTACAAAATCACTAGGCGAAGTCACGCGAAAAAACGCGAACTTCAAAATAAAATATAAATTACCACACCATATACTATTATAAGAATTGAACACACATAACTAGAAAATACCAAACACCTACACCCTAAAAACTTAAACTATTAAATCTAGATAACACTCTTTCATAATACAGATGGGTTTTTTGATCACTCGTTTTCCCATTATTCATTGTAACACATACCATATGTAATATATTAATAAAATGATCGCTTAGTAAATTGTTACCAATAGGCATAAGCTGTACATAAAATGCATACATTATATATATCCATTATTATCAGTGTATATACATATTAATCAATAAAGAGTTATTTGACTTTGACTTTGACTTTGAATGTATGGAAGAATAAATGGACATGATAATTCCAGCATGCAAATACTAATACCATCGCAACCGACTGATTTAGTTGAAATATTTTGAATAATTTTTAAAATATCTAATTGTGTACAAACAAAAATTAAATTTGTCATTTAGTAAGTTGGGAGCAAAGTTTGTACTACTTTATATTTTTTCGCACATCAATAAAGTCTATTATTATTATTATTATCACATTAATTCCTGAAACTGTTTTGTCTTTAACAATATTAATTGCATCTTCGATATATAAGTTGAAAGCTAGAGGTGACAACGCACATTCTTGTCTCAATCGTTTCCGGATATCTACTTCTCATCTTTCTTGCTCAAATTCTATAACTGCCGTTTGCTCTTTGTAGAGATTATGTATTATTCTTCCGTCTCAATATTTCATCCCTACCTTTTTGAGCACTTCGAACTTCTTCCCCAATTTTACGCTGTCGAAGACTTTTTTCTAAATCTACAAATCCTATATAGGCGCTCTTTCCCTTTTCTATTGTTTTTTTATAATTACTCGCACGTTCCTCTACTTAGTCTAAATTCGAACTGATCGTCACCTATTTCTTCTGCCCATTTTTCCATCTTTCTTTGCACAATAAATTCTCGTTAAATATTTTCAGTGGTTTGGAATTTCGTAATTCCCCAGATTAGTTCAGGTTAAATTGTTACATAAAAATGAGCTAAAACTAAAGGCGGAGATTACGTTTTGCTCCAAAAGTTTTCATAACATTGAAAGCCAGTCAACGTGCTAGAGTTAGAAGTACCTATAAAAACACAAACTTGCCACAATACTTGTCACCAATACTCTCAAATTTTTAAAATTGTTATTCAGACAGAGGTTTTTAAATTACTATTCCTAAATTGTGATACAAATGGGTCAGGTAAAGATGCTTTATTTTTATCCAAGTTTGTATTATACGCGACCATTTCTTTTTTACTGCAATAAAGATATGCAATAAGGCCAGTAACATGTGCGAATTCAGCAGCATGCCAGATTTACAACCATATTAAGATCATGTTGATAATCACCAATGAGCAGCGCGACAGTAATTAAAGTATGTAATCTTTATGGCAAGGAAACGTAAAAGCTAGAGCACCATTTTAACAAGCTTTTCGGAACAATATAAGTAAAGAGGATATTCGTTTGGATTCAGACAGACGGTTCCAACAAGAATTATGAGTCGGCGTGCTCGCCAGGGTAAGTGGAATCTTTATGACATCACTTCCGCTCCCTGCCTACACATCCGCTAAGAAGCGCAGCCAAAGGTCGCCAAATGAAGACGAAGGGCTCTCTCGAGTGTGCTGGTCCTCAAAAGGCACGTTAAATTCATTACGTCCCATTAAAGTTACAAACGATTATGAGAGGCGGCTGTTTATTCTGTTTATATCAATGAATACCGTGTACACAACTGCCAAGGTTAGCTACAAAATTCGCATAAGCTTTTTGACCGCTCCCGACAATTATTCTTGCACGGTTGTTTTAATAAATGTCAACTAGGTAATTTGAAATTTTGATTTTGAAATAGACCTTTTCATTTAGTTAGTGCGCGTGCGCAGAAGTACATTGACGATCACTGTTCTTAGTTTTTCGGACAAGTGTCACTGCCAGTCCTTAAACATCGTCCAAATATTTTAAAGTAAATAGTAGAATACCAAATATGGGGGGTGTTTGAAAGACGGATAATTGCAAATATTGTCAGTTCTAGGTGATATCCCTCATAAAATTGTGAGGCTGATTCCCGAAGACGTGCCTGGTTCTTGCTTGAAATACGGGAATGTTAACCAACATACTTCAATTATGTAGGTTTTTAATATGTAGGGGAGAAATCAATCAAATTTTTTAAAGAAAAATGATTTAAAAGACAAGTGCGTATTTTTCTGCAATGTATAAATACGGTACCTATAAATAATACGTAATCTAGAAATCTTTCAAAACATTTTTCCATTTCAAATCTTGCCCCTTACTCATTTTCATCTACGCAACACAATTTTCGCACATGGAAGAAGTCCTCGCGTGGTCATCGAATCTCTTATTGACGTCGATTTTCCTCAGCGTTAGGCAGGGAAATGGAAAAAATCGTAGTCCAAATCGATAACCTTGCCTACCCACTCTACTATCGCCGCGCCGATGCAGCCACCAAAAGCACAATATGTTTGGTCGCTCATTTTTGGTTCCGAACTTACTAATTTGGACCATTTTCAATAAAATCTTACTGTATAAAGAATATATAATAAACACTTTCATAATATAATACAACGCGGTCCGAAACTGTTATGGTGCGATCGCGCATGCGCCTCAGCAATTATTATTTATAATGAAAAGTAATATTCGTATTTTGGCATTACAGGTTTATTTGCATTTTTCTTACTGAATTATATTTTGAGAGCGGAATAAGTTAAGGTGTGTTCGATTGCGAATTCACTTTCGTCTGCTTCTACGCAAAACGTTTTGCTGTTTAAATATCAAAATATTGTGTTTTATTTTTTTTCTGTTAGTGTGGATTGTTAGTTATAGAGGTGGGAGCCTATCGATAGTTCCATACTTTTTGATATATTTTGTATTCTTGCATTTTTTTGTTATATTTTACAAATTTTGTAATTAACGTTTAGTTTAGTTAGTTAGTTGTGCAAATGGGTCGATTGGCTACAACTGGTCCCTTCTGAACTGCGACCAGCAAGGTCTTAATAGTTTCCTAGGAATTCCAATCTCCTCGCGAAACTTAGTATTTCCTTAGGAGACTTTTCTCTCACATTCCCAAAGTGAGCAAGTCTTGCACGAGTTATTGCTACGCACCCACACAGTGTTCTGAGGTTTTGTCTTCCGATTAGCTCTACACAAACGACTATCTGATTTACCCAGCTTATTGAGATAATATCTCGCCGGGCAATGTCCGGTAAGGAGCCTCAGTTCATTCCTGGATAGATCAAGAAGTTCTCCGGCATTCCCTGGTGAATAGTAAATGAATTAACTTTTTCGCCTGACTCTGCCCTGGAATTTTTTCCCAATGGGACCGTTTCCTGTTCCTCTCCCACCGTTCAGCTTCTATCCGCCTGTACGTTTTATTTAAATCACAGAACGGTTCCGGTCCAATGGGTGGTGTCTTGGAGGCTGCTCTAGCCAGTTCGTCGGCCTTCTCATTGCCGGCTATTCCCTGATGACCCGGCACCCGCATAAGGGTAAGCTTGTTACCTCTTGGGATTGTCGACATTCCCAGGCAGACACAGACCTCGACCATTGCGGTCTGGATATCCAGACAGCAATGCCTCGACTCAAGGCTGTGGAACTTTAGTGCTTTGATGGTTGCCTGGCTGTCCGTCGGAATGTAGATCCGTTTTACTCTGAGGTCTCTTCGTAAGCACTCTTGGGCACACAGATTGACAGCAAGTATTTCTGCTTGTCCTATGGTTGGGAAGCTCCCTAAGGCCATGAATATATTGTATTTGGGTCTATACAGGGTTACAACTAATTCAAGGGCCACTATGGGAATATTGGAAACCGTAATACATACAAGGTCGGTCAAATGGGATAAAAGTTGAATAATTATGGGGACATCTCACACACATTTACAGATCTCGAAAATATTTCATGAATCACTAGATATAACAAGAAATGTGAAATTTGCCGATTTCTTTAATCTTAAATATCTTTTTTGCTATTAGAGAGAGTGAGCTGAAATTTGGTACCGTTGCATAAGCAAATATTCTACATCTAATAGTAGTCATATAATCTTCCTAAGCCTCCTAGTTTCTTCAGGGTGATAGTCTTTTGTTTTCCTTATGGGCGCCATATTGGTTTTTATTCATATTAAATAGACAGAAAAAATCTGAATACAATGATACCAAACACATTATAAAAACTCTGAAGAAAAAATGCATATTAATAGATGCATATTAATAGATGTGATGCTAATAAAAATTTCGTTTGCAAAAAAATTATTTTCATCGTAAGAGATGTCAACTGATAACAAAAAGCAGTGTAATTGACAAAATTCCAAAGCAAAGTTGAAAAAATGAAAAATATCATTTTATCTATTAATATGCATTTTTTCTTTAAAGTTTTTATAATGTATTTGGTACCATTGTATTCAGAGTTTTTCTGACTATTTAATGAGATTAAAAACCAATATGGCGCCCATAATGAAAACGAAAGTTTATTATCACCCTGCAGAAACTAGTAGGCTTGGGAAGATTATATGACCACTATTAGATGCAGAATATTTGCTTTTGCAACGGTACTAAATTTCAGATCACTATCTCTAATAGCAAAAAATATATTTAAGATTAAAAAATCGGCAAATTTCACATTTCTAGTGATCCATGAAATATTTTCGAGATCTGTAAATGTGTGTGAGATGTCCCCATAATTACGCAACTTTTATCCCATTTGACCAGCCTTGTATGTATTACGGTTTCAAATATTCCCAAAGTGGCCCTTGAATTAGTTGTAACCCTGTATATGCCTATAGGCCTGTCCCGCCATCCATTTTCGAACCATCTGTATACGGACTAGTTTCGATCCAAATGGTTTAAACGGGTTGTCATCGGCACTTCGAAGTCAAACACTTTCGGCATTAGGTCCGATGGTTCTGCTAATAATTCTGTCTATACCTCTTCCAGAATCTTCAAATGTTTCCTTGTTTGACCTTTTCAGTCTGGGAAAGTTTTAAGGCAGCTAGCAGACCATCCTTTCTCACCTGTAAATAAAGTTGAAGCAGGTCCAACATTACCTCTATGGCTGCCGTCGGAGTTGTACCCATAGCCTCAGTTATTCCCATACACGCCAGCCGCTGCAGTTTTTGCAGTTTGTGTTGCGTTGTAATTTCTTGAGTTTTCGTCTACCATACCAAAGAGGCATAGGTGACGATGGGTCTTATGATCGTTGTATAAGACCATTAGGTAATTTCCGGTTATAGTCCCCATCACTTTCCAAAAAGTTTGCGGCATATCCACAGGGTCGTTGTAGCCTTGGAAAGAGTCTTATTGACATGCAAATTCCAGTTCAGCTTACTATCCAGGAATATACGAAGATATTTCTCTTCGCTAGAAATTTCGATTGTTTGCCCATTTAAGTAACTGTGGAGCTCGTAGATTCAGTTTCATTTGTCTTGTAAATGGAATTACTCTCAGCATTAAGGCCGCTACTATTGAGTCTATTGAGAAGGCCATCCATAACGATAGACCACAGCGTGGGTGATAGTACTCCACCTTGTGGACATCCCTTTACTGCAGTTGCTGACGTCTTGACCCCACCCAAAGAGACTGTAATAATTCGGCCTTTGAGTATGACTTCTATCCATCTAATGGTGGAAGACTCAATTCCTTTTTCTGAACCAGCTTTCCTGATAGTTGATAGATGTATGTAGAGGTGTTATCAAAATCACCCTCTATGTCCATAAATAACATAGTAATAGAGCTTTGCTGTTATATTTGAGACAGTGGCAGTACAGTGGATAAACAATTCGTGTACGTTCTTTGAAGGTGAAATTTGACGGAATGGAGATTTTTATTTTTCTAAATGTCTCACGCGGAGCGCGGTAACTTCGGTCATACAATCGGCCGTTCTATTTGAAAACGTACAGAGATAATTAATTATGGTTATTCATAAAATAGTACACTAAAATGCATTCTGATAATAATAAACCCCTACACGACTTCCGTATTTTTCCCATTGCTCTACGACATTATGTACCGCCATATTACGGCAGCTATATGTGACTGCTACGCTTTCCTAGGAAACTGTAGTTTATTAATTCATCTTATTTCTTAAGTTCCTCATGCTATTTGTTATTTGGTCTAGACTCTAGACCCTAGCAATTTTAGGCATCCGCTTGTGAAACGGCTCCGTTTAATAAACGGATTCGAATTAATTTTTGAAGTGAAACTTCTTTTGTCTCGGTAGAGTAAGTTCCTGTGTTGGCTAATGCGAGCGTTACGAAAAGTGACACGAATGGAGGGGAGCAGTCTGAGAAGACGGGCAGAGGAGAAAGGGAATATCGAACGCCCCACTCTTTAGGCATGCTCACTCTCATGCTTCGTGCTCTTTCTCTCAGGCAAGCGTCAGTAAAGCGAGGACACAGCGTTTCAGTTCTCGTAATGCCACAAAGTGCTTGGTTAGAAGCACTAAAATTCGATTTATTTTCATTATTATTATTTTGATACGGACAATATTTATTATCGATTTTTTATGTATTTGAAGTGCGATTGGTAGTCCATAAATTAAGGATTATATCGTTTCAGTTTTAGATTTGAGTGAAGACATGGAAGTTGATGAATAAAGATATATTTGAAACTCATAAATGCATACACTCCAATCATCTGTTTACCCTACAAATTTTTCATTCCTCTAATAACGTTGAAGTTTTACTTCTGTCGCGTGTGGCGACCAAGCACATAGTTTTTTGTTATACATTGAATTGTATGACAGTACAATTCAATGTGCTTTTTAGACTTAAACTGGTTTTTCTAGTCTTATATAAAATGATGTGAACTACTTTGATATAATAATAATAATAATTATTATTATTATGGCAGGATGTAATCTTTTTTATATTTGAAAATTAGAGTACCTATCATAATATTTTCTATCTGAAGTGATTTCTAGGGAACCTCTGGCAATGGCAACAGGAAAGCACGGTATTTTGTTTTCTTCATTACTGCAGGTGCATGATTTTATTTCCAATTTCTGGCAAACGAAATCCGCGATGGAGCCACTAATCTGATTGATTTATTTTGTAAGTGGGGATCTTTCAGAAATCCATGCGTATTAATGAACTGAGGGAAAGCTTAGGACCGCAGGTGTTTTACAGTACATTAATTAAGACCACCAGCCAATTTCCCTAATTTGAAATGTAAAACGCGAAGTTCCGCAAAAGAAACTTTTCAGTTGTACCGAACTTCGTACGTTATGCTCCACCGAATGATTTAGAAAAGTTCTAAATTATGATATGAAATGCTTATGCTTCAGTATCTTTCACTTCTGAAAGAGTTAACACGTTGGAAGTTTTATACTGTAAGTTATGGTAAAATACCGGAGAGGAGTTTCTTATGTTGGGTTTAGAAATAAACCTAAAGAATTTACGCTTTTTGTAAAATTACGATAAAAATCTACATTCACTGGAGGGTGGATATTTTTGCGGTCCATGTGCTCTAAATAAGTCATCGTCTTATAAATATCGATTAGTAAAAATACTTAAAAAGTTCTATAGGTGAGTATCATTTATTCAATTTACATACTTTTTCTTTACTTAATGAAAGCGAAAATAAAGTTAAGTTCTTGCTTCATTCAAGTTATTTTTGTAATTATATTTTAATTGTATTCAGTTAATTATTCCTAATAATTGTATTCAATGCTTGTTTAAAAATAATTAACATTTGCCCTAATAAAAGCAAGCAGCATTCTAAATTAAGTAACTTTACAACGAAGAAAAGAATTTATGCAACCTATACAGTTAGAAAAAACAGAACAACCAAATCAATGGCAGCAAATTTGCATGATTGACATTATCTTCATTGTGGTCATTGTAGAAGTATTATCTCTGCTTAAATAAAATTAATTACTACAATATTAAATGACCGCGGAGCCATAGAGTTTAAAATCAAATTATTTCTAGAGCAACGTTTTTTCCCATCATGAACTATTTGTTCTACGAAATGTGGTACCTCTTTATATACATTTTATGATATCATAACGACGTCTTCTTATTGGCGAGGAGACTTTGCGAGTCCTTCTCTTCTCCATCTTCTAGTAACAACACTGTTACCACAGTCGTGTGATGGTCGATAGGTTAGGGGTTATGGAAGTTCGACAGGAAAAGCACTAATTTCGGCGGCGAAGAAGCTCGATAGACTCACCGAGGAGTGTTTGGATGGTGAAGTCTTCCATTCTTGGGACTTCTACCACTGACGGCCTGTCTTCTGGACTATCAGAAGAGCCGGCGGTTGACCACCTGATTCTTGTTGCCTGAGCGTCAGTATTCCCAACTAGCAAAATAAGTTTTACAATGGTTGTTAGAATTGCTATACAGCATATCTTATAGAAACGTGAAAATCTTATAATGTGGTTAAAAACTACTATACAATGTCTTCACAACCAAAAAGGGCCCCATTTTATACAACAGTTCTGTACTTTTGGGAGATCTTTTAGTAAAGTACACAACAGTTATAAGACAATCAATGTGATGATTATAAAACTGTCCTATAAGTGTCTTCAGGATTACTTATACAACACATTTACAGAAGTGCTATAAAAATATTGTATAGTAGTGCTTTTATTCTGCGGTTTAAGTGTATTTTACGAACATTTATAGAACTGTTAAGAAAGTATTTTATAATGCAGAAAGAATCGCTAATACAATCACTTTGTTTTCTGCTGTGGAAATTCAGAATAGAATTGTTGCAAGAATATTTTATAAGGCAAACTATGCGTTGTTTCATGACAAAAATAAATTAAATATAGTCTAAGATCAATCATGCATTATGGTGAAGTTGTAGCTGGTGTGTTATCATATTGAAAATATAATTAAACCTTTCTGCTACACTCCGATAAGGGACAAAATTTTCTTGCGCAGCCAACTTTTCTGACAAAATATGTACATATTTTTGACAAAAAATTGAAGCGCCTCAGTTAAGCATACATTTGTTGGGATTATTAAATAATTAAAAATTTAAAAATATTTTTTAATGGTCGAATTTTCAACTTAAACAAAAAATGTATTGTTTCTTTTGTAAAAGTGGCAAAAAAAATCTCTATATTTCTAAAAAAAATGTATTTTTATTTGGCATTTTTACGTTTGTTTATGAATTCTGCACAATGGCGGCGATTTCTGAACACACGAACGCTTAATAAATATGGCGTAAGGTAATACAATAATTCTGTGTTATTACAACCGTTATACAATGATTTTGTTTTCTTCTGTGCTGTATACGATATTAAAGTCCTATAATGTTGTTTAATATAGGCGCCATAGAACTGTTTTTGAAATAAAGCATCAGGAGGGTGATCATTGACCATTTTTGGATGTTGCCAGATTTCATAGTACATATAAAATATTTCCCCGCAGCATTTTGTTTGTTTACAGCGAAAAAAAATACATTTTAGGTGCAGTTACGTACCTCTAGTCACATTTTCAGTTTATGGTGCACAACTTGACCAACATTTGATGCAAATGGGAACTTGCGTTTCTTGTTATTCAAATGACTGATTCAATATAAATAAAGTATAAGGTATGGAGCAAAGAGCACACAGGTACTTCTGACCGGTTCAATATTGTATATTGGCCAATGGCCATGCGATGCAATTTAAGAAAATGGGTGTCAAGACAGTTGTATACAGATCTAATCCTTAAAAATATAAAAGATCGAAAAGACTGCGCAAACGCCGCGCAATATCTCAGCGTTCATATTATATTATTTAGTGAACTGCTAACAAGTTACGACGGGCACCGACTTAGTTGTCTGGCTCGATATTATTTGCAGTGTCGGTGAATACTTCCTTACATAGCGCTCTTCTTGAGACATAGCCGAAAACGGGAAGTACTATCCGTAAAAATTTGTTTTTGTGCAGTACTCCTTATTTTTTAGCTGCTCATGAGGGAATTTTGATTTCACTTTTATTAAAAATAATTTTTTTTTAATTAATTTTCATTTTCTTGTAAGTTGCGCCCTGGAGAATCCTTTCAAGAATCCAGCAAGAAATGGGGACATCCCACGACACCGAAATACCGCGACATCAAAGTGCCGCGACACCGAAAAATTCCAAAATTTGCATGATTACAATTAATACCCCCTTATATTATAGTATATTATAAAATATAAAATATTAAAATAACAGTAGGGCATTTTAAGAAGTACAAGATGTAACATAATAAATAATTGTTTGAATTTTATGTCCGTATAACTACTGCCCAAGGTGGCAACACTGTACGTTAAATTTCCATGTTATCCTATAGCGAGTTGGCGAACTACATAATAGAACAGAAGTATCACTTAACGTACGTGTTGTATGGGGAGTATACAATTATTCAGTTATATTGTGTTTCAGACAACTGCGGTATAGAGTTCGTTCCATGCGTGACCTAACCTGCAAATATTATTTTTGTTTATACCGGCATTCAAGATCAAAATAGTTTTCCGAAGAAATTATTAAATTGAAAATTGGATTCAAGACCATTGTGCCAATAAGTGCCATTCTCAAGTGTTACCAAATTAACTTGTTGAGGAGTATTTAGAAATGTCCTTGGATCTCTAGGAAGAAGATTGTGAATAGCCTGGTTCCATATTTCGAAGAACTCTCTTAATGCAGAATGATTAATGTTGACAGACGTTGCCCATATCTTAAGTTGTTATTTTATTTTAATCTTCTTTTCAATTTCAGAAAGAGAAGGCATCAAATTTTCTTCGTCGGTATCCGTGTATTCTTCATTAGCACTAAATGTCGCTTTCTTTTACCATATCTTGTTGGTTTTCATTTCCCTTGGCTTCTTCTGATTCAATATCACTGCTGGCAATTGGAGGTAAAATTGTTGTTTCTTCTAAATTAGCCTCGTCGTTACACTTAGAAGAATTACATACGGCTTCAACTATAGGTTGATCAAGAGAACTACAAGTCTGAAGTATTCTATGGTACTTTTTTTAACTGATCTTTTAAAATGGCCACTCTTTTTAGTTTGTTTCCACTGAGATACCGCCGAATTCATTTTGTAAACGCTACTCATGGACCAGCTTAATTCTAGTATATTAATGCATTAAAGTATTATGAGGTTGTATAAACAGATCTTATAACGCAGAACTTGCGATAACGTTATTCCTGGTAACTACATTTTTATTCTATAAACTTTTTATAAGCGAGTATACTGTTGTAGTTATAGGTTGATTATAAAATACTTTCATACTTATTGTGTAATGTTTTTACTTCTGCGTAAAGTAACAATTTTATTACTTTTCTTAAGGAACTTCAATACAACTATTTACATAACTTCCATTAAAACTATCTTTTAACGTTGCTTTTAAAAGTAATATAATAGCTATCCAACTGTATTATAAATTGTATAAAATTCTTTTAAAATAATTTTATAAGGATTATATAAAACGTTATGCAATTGTTACAAAATTTGTATACTTAACAATATTTCTTTGTCCTATAATATGAGTTGTACGAACGTCTATACAACAGCATTATAGAAATCCCTCTATTTTATGACAAAATTGTCGTATTAAGACGTTTTGAAAAATAAAGTTGTTCTTCAAGCGGCGCTATAGGATAGTTATGAAATAATTTCGTTCTTTTAGTGGTCTATTTTGCTAGTTGGGTTTATTCGCATGAACTCAACTCGCGCTGAATGACTTTAAAGGCCGCATTTCACGTAGCTGGTCCAGCCGAGCTGGTCCCGCCCGGCTGGACCCGCCGCAGTCTGAAAAGCATTGCCGCTTATGGAACTGCACTCACGTAGCTTGTAAACCCGCTTCAGCCCGGCTGGTCCAGCTCGATTTGTAGAAATATACAACTCCGGCGGGACCCGCTCGGCCGGTAATTGCAAATCCACCAATAGATTTTCATTCTTTGAAACCACGTGTATAGTACAGTCCAGATAGATTATTGTGCATTTGCAAGCCCTTCATAATTCATTAATATTTCATGAACCGGGTTCATCTCTTGCGTTTATATCGCCTTCTATTGCTTACGGTTGATGATAAATAGTAGATGGCAATAAATTCATCGTCACTTCTCGACATCTTTGCGCAACCGCAAGATGGCTACTGATGAATATAAGCAGTCTGGCACGAAAATTGCTCTACTTACTGTACATATAGAAAACTAATCAAATTTACAAGCCGTGTGAGTGTAGAAACGAGCGGGTCCAGCTGGGCGGCACCAGCTCGGCTGGACCAGCCACGTGAAATGCGACCTTAATTATTGATTTGGCGGCTAGTTAGGTATGACTAGCGGGTTGACTTCATCTGTTTAGTGGCTTGGTCTTAGCAGTACGGTGGCTGCTTTGGTACTGAACTGTCGAGGCGAGCAAGCAAGCAAGAAAAAACTCATTGAAACTATATACATTATATTATACATTTGCACAGTATTATACAATTTTGCTGTTGACAGTTTATTATTATAAGCATGAGTAGTGAGCGACATTAGGACAAATTAGTGGAACAAACCGAAGCCGAACGATAAATGAAGCCTGAATGTAGCAGCCGTGACGTAGTAATCGTGGCCGACTCGGTATGGACGATCGGTGTTCGCGCATGGAAATAATGCTATAATCTACCAATATATTCAATAACAACTATTGGACTTTTGAAATTTTTATTAAGAGAATATACCTGAAAGGTATAATACCATATTTTCCTATTTTGAACAAACGCTTAACATTAAAAACCCACAGAACTTAAACTCCATATAATAATAATAATAATAATAATAATAATAATAGTAACTTTATTTGCAATTTGCAATACAAGCATGACAGAAAAAAAAAACAAAAAAGAAAAATACTGCAAATCTCAGGGCGAAGTTCAGATAAATGCCCAAAGGGCATTCCCTGTTCTACCACTTAAACCCTGTTAATTAAGAACTAAACAAGCAACGCAAATCCGAGAATTTTGAAATATATAATGGTAATACAAAAAATATGAAATTCAATAATAATATAATATAATAACATAATAGAAGATAAAAAAAGAAAAGGATAATCTTATAAGTAGCACCAGATACGACCTCGCATAGGATCCAACTATAAACCAAGATTGAGACTTCGATTGTAAAGGAGAGTGTGGCGCAGACATTCCTTAAACCGCCTAACATTGGACACTTTCGCACAAGATGGTAATTTGTTATAAACTTTGTAAAAATGTTCCAAGAAAATGACCTCTCGAACAATGATGTACGATGGATAGGTGGAGATAAGAACCCTCTAAATCGCACATTTATATTGTGTACATCGGTTCGAAAGGTCACCTTATTATACAAGTAGGGGGGAGACTTAAAAAGAATTATTTTGTGGAACAAGCATGCAGATAACAATGAAAATCTTTCTCGCATCGTCAACCAACCCGCATCCACCAATTTGTGAGAAACATGTTGATATTTTCTTAGTCCGTAAATGAAACGAATACAAGAATTTTGCACCCTCTGTATTTTATGCATGGTGCTGCAATCGAGACAGTGCGAGTACAATTCAGAGCAGAAATTGAAATGCGATAGAACCAAGGTATCACACAACATAATTTTAACCTGCTTAGTGAGGTACAATATATGGGGATATAATAATTTTAAGTTTGAAATCGCGTGCCTGACACACCCATTCACATGCACCCTGTATCTAAAAGTATTGTCAAGCATTAAACCCAAATTTCTGGCACTGTCATTCAAAGGAACAGCAATACCATTAACCTCCAATTTCACAGAAGGAGCAAGCGTCTCGCAAAGTTTTTTATTTCCAAAAATAATTGCCGTTGATTTAGCAGGATTAATAATCAAAGAATGTCTTTCGGAAGTAATAGCAATGTACTTTAGATCTGTATTAATCTTACTGATTGCTGCAGAGAACTCGGAAGGTTTGAAACTGTAATATAGTTGAGTATCATCAGCGTATATATGAGAACTGGAGAAACGAATATTATGTATTAAATTATTAGTGTACACCGTAAAAAGAAGTGGCCCCAAGATAGATCCCTGGGGAACTCCCGAGGTGACAACTAGTGGATCAGATGAACTACCACACACTCTAACTCGTTGAGATCTATTTGACAAATAATTTTTAATAAGATGAATAGCTGACATGTCCATGCCAATAAAATGTAAAATAGAGATCAAAAGTGAATGATTTACTGTGTCAAACGCTTTGGTGAAGTCAAGTAACACTAAAATAGTTAATAGTCCCCGGTCAGTAGCTCGCAGAATGTCATCAGTCACGTTTAGTAAGGCAGTAGTACAGCTAAAGTTCCTACGAAACCCAGATTGACAGGTAGGTAGAATGTTATAAGTTGTCAAATGATCTTGAAGTTGGCAACACAGAATTTTTTCAAATATTTTAGAAAGGCAGGGCAAAAGGCTGATGGGGCGTAAGTGTTTCATTTCAGTAGGAGTTGTGATTTTCGGAATTGGGATAATTATGGCTTGTTTCCACATATTAGGAAAATAGTTCGACAAGATACAGGAATTAATTATGTGAACAAGGAAATCGATAATAAAAGGACAACACAATTTGATGATCCTCAAGGTAAGTCCATCAATACCTGGAGACGTCACCTTCATATTCCCAATTATGTGAATGACAGTGCCGGCATCAACCAGTTGGAAATTAAATAATGAATCGAAATGTGTTTTGGTGTTGTTACTATAAAATGCGATAGAATCAGATACACTGGTGTTTGAAATAGTTGTAGAATCAGTGAAGAACTCACAAAGTGTATCTACATCACATAATGAGTCAGGAATCGCGGGCTTCCTGTTAACACCAATAACATGCAACCTTCTAAGAAACTTCCAATTATTACTTGGTTTACTATTTTTTAGTTTAAAGTTCAAATAAGCTCTTTTCTCATTTTTGACAGCTAACGTCTTGAAATTTCGAAGTGATTTATAATATTCCCAATGGACGGGTAATTTTGTTGTTTTAAACTTAGATTTGGCTTTGTTTCTTAAAGACATTAAGAACTTGATGTTGTCAGTCATCCAAGGAGAATGATTGTTAGTAATTTTGACTGTTTTCAAAGGTGCATGTCTATCAATCAGTTCCATAACATAATTATTAAAAAAGGAAATTTTCTCTTCAATCGATTCGATATAAAGAATGTTATTAAGGTTACTCACTTCAAGCTCATGCTGAAACTGAACCAAATCAAAGTTATTAAAGGATCTATATGTATAAGTAAAAGGGACAACTCTTTGGGATTTCACCAAAACATTGCACTGTATTAAGTCGTGATCCGAAATATCAATACTAACCACAGTCGGATCAGTAATCAATTCCGGATCAGATGTAATAATATGGTCAATGAGACTCGCTGAGTTTTGAGTAACACGTGTGGGCTCTGTAATTAACTGTTGCAGTTCCAACATCTCAAGAGTCTCACCTAATAGAGTCACATCACCCTTATCCAAGTTAAGCAAATCAACATTAGTATCGCCCATAACAACAATGCTCTCACAAACCGGCAGACACACCATTATAAGATTTTCAAATTCATTAAGGAAATCAACAATATTAAGTTTAGGGGGTCGATATAGAACACAAAAGATAAAATGATGTGACTTAGTGTCAATAGAAATACATACTTGTTCAACAGAGCCGGAAGCAATTTCAATAAGTTTATAAGCTATATTTTGTCGAAGGAAAATACCTACACCACCTCCACGAGTGTCTCTGTTTTTATAGATGAAATTATAACCAGCTAAATTGATAAGCTTTGCTGAATAATCATCAAGCCACGTCTCTGTTACAGCAACAAGGTCATACCCAGAACCACGAACAAGTTCCTGAAAAATATCAAATTTAGGTAAAATTGATCTTATATTTAGGTGACAAATTTTTAAACAATTAAACATATTTCAAGATAAAGCAGAAAGAGAAAAAAAAGGAAAAGTACAGATAAGAACCCGCAGACGAATACTCCAGCTCCCCGAGAAATTATATCGGTCCAAGGAAGATATAACTAGCTTTCTTGAAGATCGGCTAACTCGCCTAAGGAGGAAATTTTAAAGATTCCCCTTGGCAATTTAATAAAAATGACTCCGTCCCATGTCCATACATTTGTCTTTCCAAATCTTCTTGCGGCACTGTTGAGCAGTTCAGATCGAATACCAGTCAGATCCTCCTTTATCACCAGATTAGTTCCCTTTAGTAACTTTTTATTACGAAAAACCATCTCTCTAAATTTGTAATTAGAAAATTTAATTATAATGGCTCTGGGAATATTTGTGGCAGTTTTCTTTCCAACACGATGACATCTCTCAATTGCAAACTGGGGTAGATCAATTTTAAGATATTTAGAAAAAACTTCCAACATCATAGTTTCACAATTCTCCTTTACACCCTCTGGAACACCGAAAGTTCTTAAATTGTTTCGCCTTGTGTACTGTTCCAGCTGATCGCATTTATTTTCGTTTTTCTTTTCAAGGCTAGTGTTATCCTTCTTCAATTCAGAAATTTCTCTTTCCAGCCTGTCAACTTTGTTATTTACTTCCTGTAGCGCAGTTTTTACCGCCATCGACACGCACTCGGTTATTGTTTTTGTGAGATTTCTTACCACTTCTTCTTTACCCAGGGCCGTGGAAATGACATCCTCGTATGTATGTATGTAAACATTATGTATGTAAACATTATGTAATAATATTAAATGAGCCGCACTCCGCATCAAGAACAAAACTAAAAAATATAGTAGAAAACATTGTCGGAAACACGTGATCCTAAGGGTAATAATCATAAACTTTTACTTGTTGGTACTTTCGAGAGACAAAATGAAATTTTTAAGAAAGCGAAAGAACTTAATGACGATGCAATGTTACATAAAATCCGAGGTTTTTCTTTGATAATTGCGTTGATATGATTGCCAACGATTTTCAATATCACAATTTTTGCTTAACTTTTACTCAAGTGTCAAGTCTGTTAGTAAAAGCCCTTCTAAAACTAGACCCAACATTTTTTTATATATTCTTTCGTATTTGTACCTACTCTGCAACTGATTCAAAAAAATCTCTCAAGTACCTATTGCTGATATCAGAAAACTACCGGATTCAGAATGTAAACTCTTCAATATTGAATGACATCACTTACGACATTCAGATCTCTTCATCTTAGAGACTGCACTGCCACAACTTAATATACAAAGTAACGTATTAATTACTGATTGCAATTACTAATAAATTACTAATAATATAACAAAACGTTTTTATCATGCCTAAAAGAACGCGACCACTTATGTCGCTACCTATCAACGTATCAGTGCGGCTAGCGCGCACAAATTATTTATGTTTATTTAACTCGCCGTAACTTTTTTCAGAAACAATATTAATGTTTCGTTTCTACACCAAAAATAATTTCGAGCCTTTGTTCGTATATGGTCTCGCATATGTATATGTGAATTCCGAAAAATAAGATTACTTACCCAGTACATGAAAAATACATTACACAAATTTGTGGTCTAGCAATTAAACATTTTTTTTCATAAAATTGGAAAGTTTTAGGGGAAACGTGAGTACACTGTGATAATCAACACACTTCAATGTATATTACATGAAAAAAACAGATCTCTAACTCTTTTCGTTGCTGAAATACAACAAGAAAAGTATTAAAAGTAGTCGAAAATTGATTTAGGAAAGTTCAGGAAAAATCGATTTTCCGGCATTTTCGCAATTCCCGATCTTCTCGTGACCTCAAAATTCGAATCTAGCAGGTCATTTTACATAAGAATCGGCTTCATATTTTTGTGTGTGTTCGAGTTGTGCAGAGGGTATCGAATTAGAGCACCTTGCTTCCCGACTAAGCGATCCGTCCACGGCTGTGACGTCACAGCAGTGCTCCACGCGCTACATTCTGGCTTGTACTATCGTTCGGCTTCGTACAAACCCATGGCCGGTTAGAATGTGAATATATTTATTTTAAAGCAGCAGCTCTAGCAGCTTATGTTTTAATTTGAAAGGTGTATTTTCTTTAGTAAGCGTACCTAGATGGTTTCATTGTTTTTTATTGTGCGGGTATAGAATTTGTTGGCATTCTCTTTTAGTGTGTCTACGATCCACGGAATATTTGCCTTACGGTGTAGCTCTGTTCTACTCGTCCGTCTACGTTTTTTTCAGGATAACTCGTAGGACTTTATTTTGAAATGTTTGCAGCACATTTAGGTGGCTACGGGCAGCAGCAGACCATACTGGATTAGCGTATAAGAGGATAGGGCGTAGGTATACCTTGTAGGTTTGAATTTTTATTGCCGTAGAGATGGGACCACTGCGCATGAAAAGTGGATAAAGCGCTTTGAATGCCCGGTTTGCTTTCTGCAGCGCTGTTTCAATATGCGCTTTAAAGGTCAATTTCCTGTCAAGGATCACTCCCAAGTACCTTACTTGAGGTGTTTCGATAATTATGTTATTTCTGAAAGTCAGCTGTCTTTCTGTGCGTACCTACATTCCTTTTCCACGTTAAATGTGTTCATGTAGTCTTATCTGCTTTCACCTTAATTTTACACTTTTGGTAATACTGCCTCGGGTCTTCCACGTGATCCTGAATGTTTTTGTTTAGACTCCAGAACGTTGATAGTACCGCTGTGTCGTCGGCGAAGATTGCTAGGGTAGTATTCCGTTTATTCAAATCTGGCGAGAGCACGCTACCCAGCCGAGATGGTGATCATTCGTGAGAGAGACTTGCCTACTTGAACTTGGAACTTTCTATGTTGCAGATAAGACTGGATTGTTTTTATCAGGTATTTGGGAATACCTTGTTAGTAGCTTATAGATCAGAGCATCATGCCATACTCAATCATAATCGTTTTCAATGTCCAGGGTGAGTAGGGATGGCGATCTGTTAAGGTTGAAATTAATTATTGTTACCTGGTCTATCAGCCTAGGGAGAAAATCGCACTGTTTTATATATTCTTATGGCGAAATGGCGAGCTGATATTCTTGGAGCCTCTTCTGTTCCGTGGTATATAACAACACTGTTACAAGCAGCCTTTTTGGGGCCGTGAAAATGGCCGGTGCGCTGCGTGACAAAACTCTCTCAGGGGTGGTGGTGACGTTGATGCTGTTGAAAGGAAACACAATAAATGGAAATGAAAATTTCCAATAGCTCGCAGAAGCCACGTAGGGGAGTGTTTGGTAGCGGTTTCTTGACCTGGAGGAGCAGGCTGAATTCCTTCTTCTGGGTTCTGATAAGAACCGGCGATGTGAACACCACTTCAGTGAGGTTGACCTGGATTTGTCCTAGGATGTGCTGAATCCCTTGGATTGGCTTGGAGATGGCTTGAATGTAGAAGTGGCTTGGAGTTGGTCTTCTGACCAGCGCGGTGGCTGGTGTCTGACTGAGTCCCAGATCTCGAAAAGCAACGGTTTTTATGCATCTTTCTGACGTAATGGCGAGCTGCCATTGGTGGAGACTCTTGCTGTGGCACGGTAACACTCCCCCCGCTTGAAGGCTTCAACGTGGCAGCGAGCCAATTGGGCATTGGCTTTATTTTCTTAAACACAAAGCAAACATTTTCAAAAAAATGTACAAGGTGAGAAAATTAGAACAATGCAAAGCTGAAAAAAAAAGGATTAACAAAAATTGGCAAGCGCGAAAAAAAAAGATTGAATTGAACGAAGTGAAGTATGTACATGTCAAACTTAAAAAAAAAAAAGAAACTTAAATCTAACTATGTACATGTCACTTACAGCTACAACCCTGCTTAAGTACTTTACTTAAAGTAGCGCGTAAGCTTCGTTCGTGGCTGACGTGGGGAAACCACCTGGTTCCCATGGGCATCGGTTGCTGGGCCGGCGTCTTCCGTCGACGCCTGAGTGTGGGCGCGTGCGCCCGTCGGGCGGACTGGGTCCTGGGGCTGGACTTGATCTTCGTTGCGCTTGTGCGTCGCTTCTCGCGCTCTTTCTTGGTGGTGCGTCCGCCTCTGCGTAACGCCGAGGAGTCTTTCGGCCTGACCCTTGTGTCTTTTGTCTCTGCGCCAGGTTTGACAGTCGTGCATCGGCAGGACCAGAGAGTGGCTCTTGGTAGGTCTTCTCTTCTTCCTGGCGGCTGGAAAGACTTGCGTCAGCTGCTGCTTCCTCTGGTGGCTTGGAGGCGTTCACCCTGGGAGACGGGCTCGCCTGGTCTGGGGTGGCAAAAGGAATTGCTGTCGGAGGATTTGGCTTGGTACCGGCGATTTGCGTAGCCGGTTTGAGAGAAGATTGGTTTGGTTGCGTGTGAGACACGGACTTCAGAAGCGTGAAGTCGTGGGTGATTAAAGCAGCTTCTTCTTTTCCCTGCATGGCGGCGTTTACCCTGGGAGACGGGCTCGCCTGGTTCAATGTGATGAAGGAATTCACCGATGGAGGGTTTGATTGGGTGCTGGCGGTTTGCGTGGCCAGTTGGGAAGAAAATTGCTTTGGTTGTGTATGGGACACAGACTTCAGATGTGTGAAGTTGTGCGTAGCGTCAATGCATGCAACGGCTGGTTCTTGTTGCATGAAGGCGTTTACCCCGGGAGACGGGCTCGCCTGGTCTGACGCGACGATGACGCTTAAGGACGGAGTATCTGACTTGATGCTTGGCCTCGGAGCTTCTCGGTGCCTCGGAGTTTCTTGGCGCGAGGGCGATAGGCTTCGCCAAGGTGATGGTGCGCCGTGACTGCTTGACGGGCGTGAATGTGTTTGTGGAGCGTGCGAGACACCTGGAGTCTCTTCTCGGTGTTGCACGGTATGCATGGAGGCGCTTGCCCTGGGAGACGGGCTCGCCTGGTTTGATGTGAAAACGGGCCTCACTGACGGAGGGCTTGATTGCCTGCTTGGCCACGGAGCTTCTCGGTACCTCTGAGCTTCTCTGTGCGAGGGCGATAGGCTTCGACGAGGCGGCGGCAAATCGTAACTGCTGGACGGGCGGCAGTACGGACGTGGAGCTGGAGGAGACCTGGACTTAACTTGGGCCTCGCAGTCTTCCTCGATGGTGCGTGCGACCTCGATTAATTCTGCAACAGATCTTAAAGCAAAAGATCGTAGGTATTGTCGCAAGTCCGGTCTCGTCAAGTCAATGATCGTCTGTAGCATTTGTTCCATGGGCTCGTGGACTTGGAGGCGGCGCGCCAGTTGCACCTTGGTTCTGATGAAAACTTCCACTGACTGGCGGGCTGGTTGAGCTTCCCCATGGTACGCTACGCTGACCTTCCTTCTCACCCGGTCACTGTCAAACCGGGCAAGAACTTCTCGGCGGAGCTCCGGCCACGGAATGCGGTCATGAATTAGAGGCTCGAAGGCTCGCCGAGCCTCCCCTCTGAAAAGCCGCATTGCTTGCCGAGACCACTGGCGCTCGGGTATCCCCTCGTCCATGAAGTATTTCTCCGCTTCACGGACAAACATCTGGGGATCCTCGTAAAGGTGGCCGGAGAACTCAGGTGGAGGGCCGTAACTATCAGACGAGCGACAGCACGGACGTGGACCACTTGCTTCTGCGTGCAAGGCACCTGGGGCCGCTTCCTGGTGCTGCACGGGACCTGGACAGCCGTTGACGGAGTCTTCTCCGGCTGTGCTGAACGTGGAGGACGTACCCTGAAAAGGGCGTGACTGGCTGGCCAGAAACTGCTGGCTCAGCTGTTGGAGTTGCTGCGCAACCTGAACTAGGGTATCTTCTACCCTCTGGAACCTTTCGTCAGTAGTTGGGCGCCACTCGGTTATTGCAGTCCGAGAACTGGTGTTTGGAGGCTCCATGACGGCCTTGTCTTCGGCGGCGTAGAGGGTACCGCTTCTTGTCGCCATTGTGTACCTTTCGAATGTCAAACAGCGGTGTGTACCTTTCAATTTGTCAAACAGTTCGCCCTTGCTTCAGCAAGGAAATGCCCCACGTTGCTGGGCGCCAATTGTTACAAGCAGCCTTTTTGGGGCCGTGAAAATGGCCGGTGCGCTGCGTGACAAAACTCTCTCAGGGGTGGTGGTGACGTTGATGCTGTTGAAAGGAAACACAATAAATGGAAATGAAAATTTCCAATAGCTCGCAGAAGCCACGTAGGGGAGTGTTTGGTAGCGGTTTCTTGACCTGGAGGAGCAGGCTGAATTCCTTCTTCTGGGTTCTGATAAGAACCGGCGATGTGAACACCACTTCAGTGAGGTTGACCTGGATTTGTCCTAGGATGTGCTGAATCCCTTGGATTGGCTTGGAGATGGCTTGAATGTAGAAGTGGCTTGGAGTTGGTCTTCTGACCAGCGCGGTGGCTGGTGTCTGACTGAGTCCCAGATCTCGAAAAGCAACGGTTTTTATGCATCTTTCTGACGTAATGGCGAGCTGCCATTGGTGGAGACTCTTGCTGTGGCACGGTAACAACACTCCTGAGATCTGTTTTCGGTCCGTGCATTCACATAAACTGAGTACAATGAATTTTAATTGTTTTATGTTACAATCCGTAAAAGTTAAAATTTTGCTCATGCATCTCACTTTTCTATCACAGTGTATTAAGTTTCCCTATTTCGGAATCTAAAAAATAAAACTTACAGCGACTAACAATTTTTCTAAAATAGTTCATGTCGCAAAAGTAAGTGGGCGAGGCATGCATTCAACAAAACATGTTGAGAAATTTACCAAGAAATAAATATCCGAACAGACTCATCTACCACATAAATTTTTTCTTTTGCTTTTTTCTGACAAGAATTTTTATTCTGAGTATTCCTTCTAATTTTTGATTTAAACTCAGCCTGTTTGAGTGGCAACCCAAAATCCTAATTTCAGAATTTTCGAAATGTTTTGTCTCGTATGGCCGTGTTGCGATCGCACCACTCTGCTGTTTAAAATTTTCTTTCTCCATCATTCTCAGCTGCTAAAATATAGGCTGCGGACTTGAATAAAAGCGGTCGTACAAATACCGTAGATGCGCAACTTTCAGCAGACCAAAAATGGCTAATTCTGAGGAAATGTTCCAGAAAGTGCAAAAAGATGTATTGAAAGTGAAAGGGATAACTGAGATTATTAACATATCTATGGAGCAAGCACATTATTATATGTAAACTGGTTTCTTTGGGTTCCGGACGAAGACCTCATTAGGGAATGCCCAGTATCGGAAGACTTCTGGGCTGGTACTGGACCGATAGGTCTAGGATCTGAGGGTTTTCATATCCAGCAAATGGTGAGTCATCCGGGAATGATTTGGAAGAGTTTTACCGTGGAGTGTGACGGTTTTGGGTATGTTAAAGTCTGAGGAACCGCCATTTTCTCACTTGTTCTCTGTGGCTGCTAACGTCTTCATGGAGTCTCTCGAAGAACAGGCTCTTGAATCTTGCAGTTCTAAGCTCAAATGTTGGCCTAGGTACATCGATAACACTTTCGTAATTGACCACATGTCATGCCACTTTAAATGAATTCTTAACCATCTCAGTAGTCATTCAGATTTGGTTCATCGAGGAAGTTAAATCTGTTCGACAAGTGCCTTTCTTAAAAATCTCGGTCAGTCATAATCTTGATGGTAGCCTTAGTCATTCGGGCTGTAGGATGCCCCTCGCACTATGCGATATCTCATCTAGGACCGTCTTCAAAAACTTAATTCCTCTCATGTCTAAGTCTCCCCAGCATTCAATATGTAACTGAAAGCAAACTTCATCCTAAATATATGATACTAAGACTTTCTTCACTCATAAAATAATCTAAGATCTTCTATCTTCAGCTAAAGATTCTTGCCTATTCCGCATTGCTTGTTCTTATGGATTTGTCTATATTTGTGAGAATATGCGCTGTATCTGTACTCGAGTGGCTGAACATGAACAATGCACCAGGTTGCTCAATTCAGCTGGTTCAACATTGGCGAAACACCGATTAGACATTAAATCAATTTATAGGAGACTATCTAGCCCGAACATAAATTTCTATCACAGGAAATTTATAGACCATCCAGATCATCAAACATCCCCTCAATGTCAATGGTGACAACGGCGTCTACTTTCAAAACACATGGAAGCACCCGAAACCGTCAGACTCCACGGTAACCAGTCGCCCAAAATGCTTCAAATATCGTTTATCAGCATCGTTTATTATTGTACCGGGTGTCCCATTAAGAGAGGTCGTCGGCTATATCTCACAAACCGTTAATCATACAGCTTTGGGAAAAAATATTTTCAGTAAATATGGTCCTGAAAAGTCGCTGGAAATTAGTTTCGAGTTCCTAAAATGACCGCTAGGGGGCGTAACATATACCGTCAATTACAAAAATGGCTTTTTCTCAGATATTTTCCGATACAATATATATTCCAGTTGCTCGCATCTCAAACCTCAACATTTTTTCAAACTTTTTGTCCCATGTTTTTTGCTCCATCTCTTGAAATGAAAGGACGGGGGGACGTCAATCGTTGTTACATTCAAATTGTCATAACTCCGGTTTGGTTCAATAGAATTGAACAAACTTAGTTTCATTGAAAACGTATTTTTCAACTCTATCTTCACACTATAAACAATACTTGGAATATGTTTTATCTGTCCGGCAGAGGCCGCTATTTGTAAACTCAACTGATTTTTTAAATTTTCGCGTAATTATTAAATGGAATGGTATACCTTTCTTTGCACATTTAAAAAGAACGGACATTTATCAATAAGTCAGTGAAAACCTCAACTTTATATCTCTTTCCAAACCGGAGATATTAACAAACAAACTAATTACGAAATAAAATAACTATAAAAAAGCTACTAATTTTTATTAATATAGGTATCCAACTAATAAGAGCATTGTCACCCAACTTGGAATCAGTGCTTATTATATTTTGTTTACATATATTCAAGTATTCATAATTATTTTGTGTTATGAAGTAAGCCGGTAATTACCAAACAGTTTAATGATATCTCAGTCTAAGAACCCAGTTTTTCACTTTTAGCAAGTTGGCCATGAAAACAAAAAAGTGTATTTTAATTATTCGTTAATGATTGCATTCTGCATGCATTCGAAATATATCCCTAGCATATTATATGATTCTTCATTAGAAAATGGCAATTTCGAACAATTTAACGCAACAATTAATATTTTGACGTATCAAATAATTAAAATACATTTTTTGTTTTCATTGCCAACTTGCTAAAAGGGAACACCTGGGTTCTTAGACCCAAATATCATTAAACTGTTTGGTAATTACCGGCGTACTACATAACACAAAATAATTATGAATACTTGAATATACGTAAACAGAATATAATAGGCACTGATTCCAAGTTTGGTGATAATGCTCTTATTAGTTGGATATTAGTGAAAATTAGTAGCTTTTTATGGTTATTTTATTTCATAATTAGTTTTTTGTTAATATCTCTGGTTTGGAAAGGGATATAAAGTTGAGGTTTTCACTGACTTATTGATAAATGTTCGTTCTTTTTAAATGTGCGAAGAAAGGTATACCATTCCATTTAATATTTACGCGAAAATTTAAAAAATCTGTTGAGTTTACAAATAGCGGCCTCTACCGGACATATAAAACATATTCCAGGTATTGTTTGTAATGTGAACGATAGAGTTGAAAAATACGTTTTCAGTGAAACTAAGTTTGTTAAATTCTATTGAACCAAACCGGAGTTATGACAATTTGAATGTAACAACGATTGACGTCCCCCCGCCCTTTCATTTCAAGAGATGGAGCAAAAAACATGGGACAAAAAGTTTTCAAAAATGTTGAGGTTTGAGATGCGGGCCACTACAATATGTATTGTATCGGAAAATATCTGAGAAAAGGCCATTTTTGTAATTGACCGTATATGTTACGCCCCCTAGCGGTCGTTTTAGGAACTCGAAACTAATTTCCAGCGATTTTTCAGGACCATATTTACTGAAAATATTTTTTTCCCAAAGCTGTATGATTAACGGTTTGTGAGATATAGCCGACAACCTCTCTTAATGGGACACCCGGTACATATTATTTATCTATTCCACATTCTAAACCAAAAGACAGGTAAAAGAGAGGACTGAGAAAGCGAAAGAAGTTCCATCAGCCTCTTCTTGTTGTTGCATTATTATCAAGAGAATACTGATTTCATGCTATGGCTGCATTCTGTATGCCGGCAATAATTTCAACATGGTATTTGTCGCCCTATTTTGTTATAGTTCACTCCTGCACTGCAGTCGCCATTACGTTAACTTTTCCGGTATTTATTTTCGCGATTGTTGCAATAAAGTGCACCTAATCTGAGTTTAAACCCCACAAGATAAGCATTTACGGATGAGCTGCAAGCGCAAAAGTACCTACATTGATTCCGCCGAACGCTATTCCCTCATTCATATTACTCCGTAGGAATCCACGGAGGTGGCGTCCGGTGTGTGGGGTAATAAACCGCCTATTCAATGCCGCCGCCGAAAGCTCCCTTTAGCACATTGTAGCGAGAAGTGGCATTTCATTATAGCCGTTCTTGGTTACAGAGACTGCTTCTCAGGCTGCACTTCGCCGCATTTACGATTGCTTTGACTACCGAAAATAGTACACTGCAGCTGTGAATGCAAACCCACTGAATTCAGTGAAATCAAGTTGTTTTAACGGTTCTTTGTTTTATTGGGCAAATTCGCAATTTGGAATAGTTTTACTTTCACTTTATCGCAGTCGTTAGGGACATTATCTCGGAGGTAATTTACAGTTCAATTTGTTTGTTGGGAATCTGGTACCGATACGTTACTGGAGATTCTGAAGTTCGTACGACATTTTTTGCGGGTCTCAAAAATAAATGGGAATGTTCAAAATTCGTTTAGCATGCCATTTACTAAACAAGGTACTATCTGAATATTATTATATCTATCAGTTCAAATATCGCGGTGGTAGTTCGATACGTATTAAATTTAAATTTACTAGTGACTGAGTTTGGACAAATCAAAATAGTTGTGAAAATTGTTTTCATTGCATAATCAGCCTTTGAGGAGAATGGATCATATCTTAAAGTATCATGTCTCGTTATGGTAAATAAAAATAATTTTCTCATCAGAACGAGTAGACCCTTGGTGACTAAGTCTTAAAATTATTACACAAAAAACGCGAGATTCTATTTGTGTTAAGCCATGTCAAATCACACTAGTTTACTTGGGCGTTAGTACTAAACGAATAAAATACACTTGGGCGCAATGAAATCGACCCACTTAGTATTTTAGACAAATTCTTTTTCCATGGAGTTCTTTTATAATCTAATAAAATAATGTATAGTGTAAAAGATTGTTTTACTTATTTATGAACATTATGATTTTGAAGTTTTTAAATTTTCAGCAGGAGATTACAACGTGTGATTATGAATAAATATCCCAGATAGTGGTATAATTTTTTGACATATCTCTTTTATTTAGGTCATCTTAACTGTCATTCTGTGTTTCAAGTGTTTAATCGCAAAAAAATGTTTTCCAATGGATGCAGCTCCAGAAGTTGCAGCAAAATCAGTTGCTCTGCTTCAAACAAGAAACAGCCAGAGATTAGTGGCCATGCAACTTAACTTAAGCCGATCAGCACTTAGAAGGGTGTTCCAGAGGTTCCAAGAAACTGGTTATTATAATCGGAGACCAGGATCTGGTAACGAAAAAGGCACAGCCGAAAGGGACGAATATTTTCTGACCATATCAGCACTGAGGAAACGTCACTTGAATAGTGTCCAGTTGCATTTGCATCTACGGGAAGAGCGTGGTGTGGCTGTTAGTAGGTGGACTGTGAGGAGGAGGCTTAAAGAAAAATCCTTACATCACACAAGCCTGCAAGTGGTCCAAAACTGACAGCAGCCTACCGCCAAGTTTGCCTCCCATTCGCAAGAGAATACCTGAATTGGGCAGTTGAACAATGGGGGTCAGTTCTTTTCTCTGATGAGACCTGGATTTGTCTTAATGGCAACTATGGACGAAATAGGGTGTACAGAATACATGGAGAACGATTCGCTGAATGTTGCTTTCCAGAGAGAGTCCTTTTTGGAGGTGGATCATGTATGATTTGGGGAGCAATATCCTTAAGAGCAAGAACTGATTGTTTTCATTGTTGGCGCTGAACGTGGTCACAACAGAAGATGCCTCAATACTGAACGATTTATAAACGAAGTGAAGATTTACGCGGGGTTTATTGGTGACCAATTCATTTTTATGCAAGATAATGCGAAACCTCACACTGCAGCAATTGTGCAGGGATATTTGCAAGAGGTTGGTATACAAGTAATGGAATGGCCAGCACGGAGCACGGAGCCCCGATCTAAATCCCATTTAACATCTTTGGGATCAACGAAAAATAAAAATTCGACGTAGCGATCCTGCACACAATACGTTACAAAAGCTTGCCATTTCTGTTGAAGAAAAATCACTCAACATTCCCCAAGAAAATGTAGCCAACCTCATACAATCGGTATGTACCTAATAAGAGTCTGAAAAGAGCCATCGCAAAACTCACTTGTATTGCATACAGGGTGTCCCACTTAACTGTTCTCACCATTGGGATATCGCAAACCGGAAGAGCTATACGAATCTGGTCAAATGAGACAAAAATATCCCTACACAATGACAATTTCAAACCTACTTTCAAAGTCAATAAGCAAATGTCCAAATTTTGAGATATTAAAAAAATAATTTGTTTAATATTACTCGGCGGCTCTTCTATCAATTGATTTGAAATGTCGGTGTCTTATGTAAAATATGATTTTGAATCTATCTGCCACACTAAAAATCTCATACGACGTTTGGTTTCTTTGAAACCATCTTCAACTTTATTTTTCTAATGGCAGCCATATCGTTTCAAATCGAACCATAAATAAAGAAGTTGTGGCTAAAACATCTTTACAGTCTGCGATCAATGTAGGCTAAAATCAAAAAACAGTTAACAAAACCAGAAATAAGTGAATTACGCACAGTTGTCAGTTTGTCAAATTTTAGTTTGTTGTTACCAATGAATGAATTACCATGCTCGCGGTGTATGTTAAAAATCACAGAAATTCTGTATCTACAGCAAACAATATGCGGATTTGTATCCGGAAGGACTTTATTTGCAAAGCTAGAGAGAAAATTAAGGGAGCGTGGATATCTCGAAAACATCGAAAGACGAGAGCGACGACAAGATGAAGTCATCCAAAATCGTCAAATATTTATGTTCTTGCGTTTGTAAACGTGAATCCAAAAGTATCCGTGCGACAAATAGAAGCACAAAGTTATAGATCTCAAAAAGTGCCTGCAGCCGAATTTGAAAGAAAAGTAAATATCACCCATTTGAATGTCATACCGTGCAAAGTTTAAATAAACGTGGCTTTGGAAAACGACTAGAATTCAGTCATTGGTTTCAATACAAAATTACAATGGAGCCAGGATTTGTAATAGTATATTTCATTACGAGTCCGGAAAAATCCATTTCCGGACGTGTAATGAACGACATTTTTTATTATACTTAGGTACCTGAAAACAAGATAAACAAAAAATATCGGGATTTTCTTCCAAATTTAAGTCAACTTTTTAAAAATGGCATAAGTAAATTTCACAGACAGAAAATAAAATGTTATGTCAATAATGAATATATCGTTGCTATAGAAACAATTAATCATTTCTTATGTTCTGAACGTAACCCCCATTGTTATTTATTTAGTGCACGGAAACAGCGCACGGAATTTTTTTCCGTGCGCTGTTCTGAAAATGTCACCTTTACTTTATTATAAACACAGATGAATCGAGGTGTTTTCGTAGGTAATATAACAAGTGCTATGATTATCATCGATGATATCTACGAGCTGAAACCGAACTGGAGATTCAACGAGTCCTGTTTCGGTTTCACGACTGATATCCTCGATAATTAATCATAGCCCGAGTTATATTTGGCAAGAGAATATAATGAATAATAAACATTTAAAGAATGTAACTTAAGGCGGAAACACACTTGTATCACGTCACGTCACATCATGTGAGCTCACGTGATCTCACATTATGACAAAATTTACGTTTAGAAACACACTAATATCACGTCACGTACCGCCTGCTTCATGTTTTCAAGTTCCTGCCGATTTTATAACTTGTCAGTTTTGCATTTTAATAATTTAGTTTCCTACAAAATGGAGTGTTGTAATAGTAGTTCTGATTCAGAATGGGAGCAGGAGCTTGTTGTTGCTGCAACTTTCTTGCTAAGTGGGTGCACGAAATAAATTTTGGAGAATTTCACCGTCTTGTACAAGAGCTGGAAAATCATCCGGATCGATTCCATATGTATTTTCATACTTATGAATAAGGACGAATTTGAATTTCTCCATGATTTGATTAGGGACAGTGTTTACACGCAATTTAGTACACGCTCTCGTCAAGGATTTGCTCTGTAGGTCAATGCCTATCGGGGCATTTGCCCGAGGAGTAGTTGTTTGAGCAAGTTCGGGTCAACTATTTTCGTTTTTATCCCTCGACATTGGAGTTGGCTCTCACTTATTGATGTGGCCTGCTCGTGCTTATATGTTTAGATATTATATTGGTTTGTTCGCACACAGCTGCACCGTACTGATGGGCTCCAACAAGAGCAAAATTATGATATGCGGTTCCTGTGTGCGAACAGACCAAAATTGTTTTCTTTCTATTCTTCTCTTTAAAAAGGGAAATACTTACTTGTACATCTACATACCTGGAATTTTCATGTCATTGCCAATTTCTAACCGTAATGCGTCCTGTAGACGTACATGTTCAATTGAAAGTTCCTCCATTATAACAATAATAACCTTCAATATGTTGCATATTACATACCGCAAATTCATCTAGCACCTATAAAATAAGGTGATAAACAGTGTTTTGCGCAGTCCCAGATTGTATGTACGAGTTCACGTGAGGTAAAAATGTGTGGATTTCCACACATCGATGCCGTGAGCTCATGGCAGTGAATTGTAACCGGCGTGAGCTCACGTGACATGATATCAGTGTGTTTCCTACGCATTTAAAACAATGCAAAATGTCTAATCACACTCCTTGTGACTCATGTGAGCTCACGTGAGCTCATATGACGTGACGTGACGTGATACAAGTGTGTTTCCCGCTTTAATTTACATTTGAAATATGACATATATCAACTGTCAGATTTGACAAATTATAAAATTTATTTAATACTGATGGTCTGAATAATAATATCCTATTCCTAACAATGGACCAAAATAAGGTGATAGATTTTTTGTTTTTTTACTATCGCTGTGATAGCTATATAACCAAGCAAATTTTTAATTTCTGGTGTGGTGTGGTGTGGTGTGGTTGGTGTGGTGTGGTGTGGTGTGGTGTGGTGTGGTGTGGTGTGGTGTGGTGTGGTGTGGTGTGGTGTGGTGTGGTGTGGTGTGGTGTGGTGTGGTGTGGTGTGGTGTGGTGTGGTGTGGTGTGGTGTGGTGTGGTGTGGTGTGGTGTGGTGTGGTGTGGTGTGGTGTGGTGTGGTGTGGTGTGGTGTGGTGTGGTGTGGTGTGGTGTGGTGTGGTGTGGTGTGGTGTGGTGTGGTGTGGTGTGGTGTGGTGTGGTGTGGTGTGGTGTGGTGTGGTGTGGTGTGGTGTGGTGTGGTGTGGTGTGGTGTGGTGTGGTGTGGTGTGGTGTGGTGTGGTGTGGTGTGGTGTGGTGTGGTGTGGTGTGGTGTGGTGTGGTGTGGTGTGGTGTGGTGTGGTGTGGTGTGGTGTGGTGTGGTGTGGTGTGGTGTGGTGTGGTGTGGTGTGGTGTGGTGTGGTGTGGTGTGGTGTGGTGTGGTGTGGTGTGGTGTGGTGTGGTGTGGTGTGGTGTGGTGTGGTGTGGTGTGGTGTGGTGTGGTGTGGTGTGGTGTGGTGTGGTGTGGTGTGGTGTGGTGTGGTGTGGTGTGGTGTGGTGTGGTGTGGTGTGGTGTGGTGTGGTGTGGTGTGGTGTGGTGTGGTGTGGTGTGGTGTGGTGTGGTGTGGTGTGGTGTGGTGTGGTGTGGTGTGGTGTGGTGTGGTGTGGTGTGGTGTGGTGTGGTGTGGTGTGGTGTGGTGTGGTGTGGTGTGGTGTGGTGTGGTGTGGTGTGGTGTGGTGTGGTGTGGTGTGGTGTGGTGTGGTGTGGTGTGGTGTGGTGTGGTGTGGTGTGGTGTGGTGTGGTGTGGTGTGGTGTGGTGTGGTGTGGTGTGGTGTGGTGTGGTGTGGTGTGGTGTGGTGTGGTGTGGTGTGGTGTGGTGTGGTGTGGTGTGGTGTGGTGTGGTGTGGTGTGGTGTGGTGTGGTGTGGTGTGGTGTGGTGTGGTGTGGTGTGGTGTGGTGTGGTGTGGTGTGGTGTGGTGTGGTGTGGTGTGGTGTGGTGTGGTGTGGTGTGGTGTGGTGTGGTGTGGTGTGGTGTGGTGTGGTGAGGTGAGGTGAGGTGAGGTGAGGTGAGGTGAGGTGAGGTGAGGTGAGGTGAGGTGAGGTGAGGTGAGGTGAGGTGAGGTGTGGTGTGGTGTGGTGTGGTGTGGTGTGGTGTGGTGTGGTGTGGTGTGGTGTGGTGTGGTGTGGTGTGGTGTGGTGTGGTGTGGTGTGGTGTGGTGTGGTGTGGTGTGGTGTGGTGTGGTGTGGTGTGGTGTGGTGTGGTGTGGTGTGGTGTGGTGTGGTGTGGTGTGGTGTGGTGTGGTGTGGTGTGGTGTGGTGTGGTGTGGTGTGGTGTGGTGTGGTGTGGTGTGGTGTGGTGTGGTGTGGTGTGGTGTGGTGTGGTGTGGTGTGGTGTGGTGTGGTGTGGTGTGGTGTGGTGTGGTGTGGTGTGGTGTGGTGTGGTGTGGTGTGGTGTGGTGTGGTGTGGTGTGGTGTGGTGTGGTGTGGTGTGGTGTGGTGTGGTGTGGTGTGGTGTGGTGTGGTGTGGTGTGGTGTGGTGTGGTGTGGTGTGGCAGGCAATAAACTGCTTGGACTATATTTTTACCATGAAAATTTAAATGGAGAGATATCTTAAGTTTTTAAAACAAGATCTTCAAAATTTTACTGATGACTTGCCGCTAGCTACCTACTGTATATTTCCAGCACTATGGAGTCCCCGCCCATAACATCCGTGCTGTTTCAGAATTTCTGAACAACAACTGGCCCCACAAATAGATTCGGAATCGTGGTTCCACTGACAATTGTATTCATGCCAGACGGCAGGTATGAGATAATTGTTGCATTGCTTGGCCACGTAGATCCCCGGATCTCAATACTCTTAACTATTTTCTTTGGTATACATTAAAAAACGTAGCAATGCCGAAGAACTCCAGCAGTAAATAGAAGCAGCATTCAATCATCTTTACCACGGCGATGTGATTGCAATGCATAAATAAAAATGGTGGCCATTTTGAACAATTATTAGGTAGTTAAAAGTTGTTTTTGTGTATGCCTTTTCAAATTGTGTTTAATAAAAAGTCCGTTTCTTGTGTTATTACTTAACTTGCTTTGTTCGATCGCCAATAAATAGATGACTACCATTGATCATTCTCAAACCGTTAGAAATTATTGCAGCAACAATAAGCCGACAGTCATTTTACTCTTCTAGGACGTATTTTGTTTCTTGTTTTCAGACCAGTTTGATTACAAACATTAACATATTTTTAGCCCTAACTTCTGTATTTATGGATCGGTTTGAAAAAATAAAAAACTGTTGTAATTGTAATAATGGCACCCATATGCTGCTGATATAAACTATAAGGTTTCCATAAGAGAAAATAAAGTTCAAGATGGCTTCAAAGAAACGAAACGTCTTTTGAGATTTTTAGATAGGAAGATAGATTCAAAATCGTATTCTACATAAAAGTCCAGAATTTCAAATCAATTGATAGCAGAGTCGCTAAATTATTAAGCAAAATCGAAAAACGATGTTTTGTTATTCTTTTTAATATCTCAAAATCTGGACATTATTTATTGACTTTGAAAGTGGGTCTGAGCTAGTCAATGTGTAAGGATGCTCTTGTCTCCTTTGACCAGATTCGTAACTCTTACGGTTTGTAATATCCCAAGGGTGACAACAGTTAAGTGGGACACCCTTTATACTGTTTTCATAAAAAATATACAAAAAACTGGAACTATTTTAAAACCCAGTGAATTAACGGAGAGACGAGGAGACAGAATTCGTATTTTTTACTAAAAATAAACAATAATTTCACTGATATTCATTAAATATAAATTTTTACTTAACAGTTGCCTGAGTTTTCAGTTCATTTAGATTATAAAATACATAATTTCATCTAATTGCCTGTGATCTATTTAACCCTTTTCTCAAAATAAGATCTATCATATACCTACGGAAGACTACAGAGTGACTAAGGATTCGAATTCATGCACGGTAATAAATAAAATGCCAAATTAACGAAAAAACATTGTCCTCACAAGTCTCGTGGGTTTAGCGTTTAGCGTTTGTTCGTTGTAAAATTGCCACTACTTTCCGGTTGCCAGTATTCCCACATACAAGGGCACTTTGACGACGAAAAGTTGCATTTATTTTTGTATTTGGTACTATATTAACACATCAGCAATGTTATTTAGGTAATTATTTGAGCTTAAAGGGCTTCTGATCAATCTGTTGTTTTGTAAGCCTGGCTTAAATATTCTGATATGCTCTCATTTTGAAGTGCCAATTTTAGTATTTTGGCATAATTGTGATCAGTGGTGCTGGACCGTTCGAACAACTACTCTTCGGGTAAAAAACCCTGCCAGGCATTGAATTATAGAACTAAATCCAGATTTTTTGTACTACGAGACGTCACAGAATGCTACCCCACCTAAGGTAGCTTTGAAGCAATCATAATGTGCCTCCATGTACGTACGTACTTTTAAGCAGGTCTTTGTTTAAATATTGCATGTTTTCCATACACATTCAAAACATCCAATATTTAAACAAAGATCTGCTTAAATATGGATATAAAAAAAATTATGATGGTCTCTAAAACATCAAATATCGTAGCAAATTTAGTAATAAATAGCACCCGCATTGAAAGAGTTACCAAGTATAAGTATTTGGAGACCATAATAAACGAAGACACTGGATCTGATATTCGTAATAAGACAGGGTAGTGAAAAATTTTTAAGTAAAGACAGAGACATTCATGTATGCTTCAGAGATTTTTAGAAGGCATTTGTCCGAATAAGGAGAGAGGACATATGGAGAATCCTGGAAAAAAAAGAAATCCATAGGAATCTAATAGAAATAGTGAAGGCCATGTACAAACACAATACCAACATCATCAGAACGAATAACGAGGAATCAACATAATTTTTCACAAGAATGGGACTAAAACAGGGAGGTGTGCTGAGTCCACTATTATTCTCAATGGTGTTGGATGAGGCCATGAAGGAATCAAAGAAAAGTATGAGAACTTTAAAACTGGGACACTGGAAAATGCAGCAAACAGAGCTGAATGAGTTAATGTTCGCGGACGACATGGTACTAGTGGCGAAGTAAGAGAATGACCTGCAATATAATCTAGCAATGTTAGACAGAGCACTAACTAAAATTAACATGAAGATAAATTGGAAGAAAACGAAAACAATTATAATTTCCAAAGACATCAAGGACCATAGCATAAATACATGGCAGAACACTCAAACAAGTAGACATTTCAATTCTTCTGTACGGAATGGAAGCATAGACATTTAAAAAACTACTTAGAGATTTCGAAACGTGGGTATATCGGCCTATGTTGAAGATATCATGGACGGAGAGAAAAATAAATGGGGAAGTTCTGCAACAGTTGAAAAAGACAGGGAAATAATTTGTACAATAGAAACCAGAAAACTGCAATTCATAAGCCACGTTATGCCAGGAGAAAAATATGATCTGCTGCAAATGATTATACAGGGCAAAACATCAGGAAAAAGAGGCGTGGGAAGGAGACGAACTTCTTAGTCAAAGAATTTAAGAGAATGGTATACTTGTTCCTCCGTTCCTCCATTCTACAGCAGCAGTGTCAAGGATTAGAATTGCCATTAAGATAGCCAACCTCCGTTAGGAGACTGTACTCGAAGAAGAAGAATTGAATACTTAAGGCACCTCTCACTCCTATTGGTCTCTCGGTACTGTATTGTACAGCAGGTCGAATGCTTTTTGAATTGGTCTATTCTAAAATACATGTTGGTTTCAAATCTCATTCTCGGTATTCTGCTTGGCTTTTTGAACGGGTTTGTTCCAAAGGATGATGGTGTTCAAGTGAATGCTTCACGAACCAGGACTGCGTTCACGCGCGTTTGATCGCGACGATAACAATTTTCTCACATTACCACCATCACATCCATGTGCACGCGTACGCGTCGCCGGTCCTTGAAACATTCACGCCAGGAGAGCCAGACCTGATCTGATCGAGTGCAGCTTCTCTGGAGCAGACAGGAAAAGCAGAGTATCGCAAAGTATTCGACGTTTTGTAGTCAAACCCTTAATTATGTTTTAACGTGGTGCATAAAAAATATTATTTTAGATTTTAACCTCAATACAAAATTTATTCTTTGTGTAAAAATTCTAAAATTCTTTCCATATAAAATTGAAAAATGCAGCGTCTTGATTGATGAATGCAGAATTATGTAAAACGCTTTCGACAACGTTGAAGGAAAATGTGAATGCATCCTTGTTGACACTTAAAATGTAAGTAAAAGTATTTATTGAGCGTAAAGTGGTGAACAAAGCCTCGAGAAAAGTTGACTAGATCCCTGTCGAATGTAAGGGAAAATAGATTAGACTTTAGCGCTATAAAATATCTTATGATCTCCAAAACTTTTTTCCTGAAATTACATTAAAATGCCATTATGTAAATTGGAATCTCCAAGAAACTGAATAAGACAGTCTGAATTGTACGCCCTAAAATATATCACTGAGTAAATGACATCTCTTAATATTTTTTTCTTTCAAGCGTTCATTCATATTTACGGTTCTTTTATTTCCAATGCCATGAAATCCTTCAGTTTTCATAATCTTTATACAAATCATGTTAAGTGGATGTCGTCCTACTTTTGAAATACTATTCGCGTGGGATCTGTATCAACATACTGCGCTGTATTATATATTTCTTCACAATCCGTCCTCCGTGAGGATCATTGAGGAACTCGGAGCTTTCACGAGATCAGTTTTTCTTTAGATACAATTACTTGTGGTAAGCGATTGGCAAGAGAATCTGTCTAGGTTTGTTTTTCTCATTTTCGGATTTTACGGGCGACTTGGGTGACAGTTAATGATATAAGTTCATACAAAATTTAGATAATTGTTCCCTTGGGTCGCATTCAGAAGTAGGCTTTTAAACGGATCATTTCGATTTATGTTCAGGGCATGCTTACTATAGAAAGTATGTGACGGAATGGATGTGAATGCACTGAGGCTACATAAACCATACAACGCCATACAAGTACTTTCACGCTACCGTAAAATATAAAATTGTTATACCGAGTAACCTCAAGCTCATTTATGAACAGGAACATGGTCTCAAAAATTTCAAAGGCCTACCTTAATGGAAGATTACATTGCGATATATCATAGATTTATTCTGTTTTGCGTTTCTTATTTTTATGCAAGGTGATTTAGCAATAAATGCTGGAATTTTATGGAGTGGTTAGGTGAGTATAGACTATAATTTTTCCCAATACATTTGGTGTCGCTAGAGTGTCGCTGCGACACTACAAACAGTTATTTACTACGTTTTCATAGGGTAGGTACTGAGTTCGAACTGAGTACTCACTTTGTTCTGAATACCCCATGTAAACGCTTGGTTTAGTATAGATAATGGTTCGACACTACGAGAACAGATTTTCGTCGCCTTCTGCGCATGTGGACAAACTTGTTGAGAACCTCTGTAGTCAGGAGTGTCGGATTCTTTTCGATTTGTAACACTGCGAATATGTCAATTTAGCAACGTCAGTTGATTGTCATTAAATAAATTTCAGGATTTAATTCCCAAGTTTTTCGTTAATATAAAGTGTTTGAACAAGAAAGTGTTCTTGTATGAACTATTTTGGTTTTTACGTAATGCCCAATAGGTGTCAACTGCAAAACGGCTAATTTCCAGATCGGATTTACAGATTTCTTGAAGTTTCAATTTTAAAGTTTATGATCTGGTCACAAATTTTCAATTTATATTCCAAATACTATTTAAATTGTAATTTACGCTTTCAGGTATGTTATTCTTTTGATTTTCCCATAATTCATTCTCACATTGGAGCAAAACAACATTCAAATTCAACCAAAAATTTTGATCTTCCACAAAGTTTGACAGCAAATTCCTACTATGCTGTTGCTACGAGCAAATAATGCTCGTAGGGTCGTTGACGGCTGACGGTAACCGGCAATTTTAGAAAAATTCAGTAGTTCGCGACAAAACACCCCAGAGTTCCACATACTGACGTCAGTATGTCCCATACCAGTGGCCCCCAAAAGCTGCGTAATGGCCAACCAGGTTTTATACTAAACTAAGATGTAAACGCTTGAAATTTTGTATTGACACGGTTTCCAGCTTTAAGGTTGATTCGCCTAATTTTGGGATCGCATGTAGAATTGAAAACTGGTTCCGACTGACGTAACTGTCAAATGTGCCTGTAATTAAACTGTAATCAGCTAATTAATTCTTTATTTATTTTTAAAGTTTTCAAATAACAGAAACCCCTGCTTTGACAGTTGCTACAAGTGATGTGTGATGCACTTTTTATAGGTGGCTTATGTTAAATATCAAAATTTCAATCAAGCATTGTAAGTGGTTTCAAAACTATACAGGGTGATTCAGACCACTCGTACACTATCTTTTACGGGAAAGTATCGGAGCTACGGACTGGGGGAAAAAATCCTCCTAAGTAAATTGGCCATGAAGAATTTAATGAAACTATTTTCATTTTTCTCGATGTTTTTTTTCATCGAGAAACATAACAAAACAAAGAACCCTCTACCAATGTTTTACATAGACCTAGAGAAATTGAAAAAATGTAGAAATTAGGGGTCGGATTGTGTCACGCGCGTACTATGAACACATGTTACGTGCCATATACATAAAATAAATAAATAAAAAATAAGTACAATAAATAAATAAATAAATAAAATAAATAAATAAACAAATTAAATAAATAACTAAATAAAATAAATAAAATAAATTAATAAAAATTAATAAATAAACAAATAAATACATAAATAAATAAATTAAGTAAAATAAATAAATATAAATATTTGCCATTCTGCTTCTTTCCTTGCGCGGAATAACGCGTGCAGGGTACTGCTATACATATAATATAAAAATTAATATTTGTTTGTTCGTATTGTATGCGCTGCCATAGATACCGTTCATCCCATTGCGATAAAACTTAGTCAACTTAGTGCTCGCACTTGCGCGAAGGTTATAGGCATAGTGCAACGAACTTACAGTAGGTGGAGCGCGTGTCGTACCAGGAAATGTATTTGAAAGAACATTTCTGCAATTCTACAATATATTCTTTCCTTTCAACATAATTTAAAAATTGACAATTGACAATCGGCAATAGGTGGCGCGCGTCGTACTGGGAAATGTATTTGAAAGAATATTTCTGCAATTATTCTACAATATCTTCTTTCCTTTCAACATAATTTAAAAATTGCAACAAACGTCAAACGGCAGCAACGCGCCGCGCCGGGTCCAGCTAGTTAGTAATAAAATTAAACACCATGTAACGGAAAAATTCGAACGGAAGCATCTTCAAGCAACAAGTGTTGTTCTTGAATATTTTTTGGGACCAATAACTGTTTATGCTGTATACTGTCCACCAAAACATCAAAACAAGAAAAACGATTTTGATGTCTTCTTCAAAACCCTAGGTAACAGGTTTATTGTAGGTGGTGACTACAATGCGAAGCATGAACGTTGGAGTTCGAGACTCACTACAACCAAAGGTAGGGAACTATTAAAAACTATAAATTTTAATGGATTTAACTTCATAACAACCAGAGAGCCCACTCATTGGATAGCTGATCCCCTTAAAACACCTGATCTGCTAGAGTTTTATATAACTAAAGGAATAAATACCAAATTAATAAAAATTGAGCCTTGTTTAGACTTTTGTAGTCGGATCATTCACCCATAATTCTTACTATGTTTGCAAATATTATGTCTAAGGAAAGACATAATGTTTAGTTGCCTAAAATGAAAAGGCATTTTGCCTATAATCTGTTCCCCGAGTCCTGAGAGCGCGTCAAAACAAATATAATCGCGTGATCAGCAAGTGTCTATGACGTAGCGCGGTTCTCATTGGTACGCATAACATGGTAACGGTCAGGCGTGGTCGCGACTTCACATGCTTGCAGTATTACGGCGTTTATGGGTCAATCGAGTATTGCTTTCAAACCAAGGGCCGTCTTATTTTCTACAGAATTTACATTTAATACTAATTTTACATTGTAATGGAAGTATATTTTTACTAATTCAGGCATACTGATTATTTTTCTATGTTACTTTGCGCGCCGCTTAAGTGAGCTCTTGTGAATTAAGCATATCGCTGTTCACGCACGGATCACGTGTATTTGTTTTGACGCGCTCTCAGGACTCGGGGAACAGACTTTAGATGCCTTGCTCTAGCCATCATCTGAAAGGATGCTTTCTCTGAGAACTAATAAGAATATTTTATTTTTAGGTGTTCAGGTTTTTTTATAGGGAGTTTATATAAAAAATAAAAAATGATAAATTTTGGGAATAAAACCTTACATGGGCAACGCTCAGAGCTCTCCTACAGACGCTGATGGTTTCTTTCTGTCTATCATGTTCATTGTTTTCTAATTTCCAAAAATCACTCCTGAAAATTTTCAATACCACTTTGAGCCTGTGTATGTGTGTATACTCATGGACTGCCATGCGAGGGTCTCCTTTTCAGGATTTTTTTCTCGATTTAGAGCAATTTATTATTAAGCCTGAATCCAACACCGCATGATTCGTCGAGTCTTCAGATTCTGAACTGCGCAAGTCAGGAGCAGACAAGTGAAACTCGCTGCTATGACTTGTCGAGTCACAAGTGCATGATAGTAGTTGGGCGCGCAACTTTTACAAACCAAGTCTTGACTCAGGACTCATGTGGTTTGCGACTATGCAAGTCGACGATCCCTTTGCGGAGGTTTGACAAGCGTAGGCAAGAAAAGACTCATCTATTTTAGATTGGACACACTTACAGAGGTCAAGTACGACGACTGGAGCCAAAATGTGGATAGTCGTCTATATCAACACCATGCGTGACCTTTATTTATTTAACTCCGTCGTGATCATCAATTAAGGCCTTAATATTTGTATTCAATCTCTTTATTAGGTGTTGTTAATTGTCTGCGATAACACTACGATAATAAAAGGCCCTATTTAAATATTTTATTCTTTTCTCGAGGCAAATATTACTCACATATTTCTCTAGTTAGGACTTCATTCAGAAGTTTAGCAGCGCAGTAAAATCCGAGTTATTGCAAAAATAACAAAGCGTAAAATAATCGTAAAGACTCAATTTCGAGTGGTGTATCAGCAATGAGCATCAACATTTAAAACACTGGCCCCTCAACTATCAGATTTAGTAAGAGTGATACGACGCAATGGTGCATGAAAGTCCTTTTTGTCATTTTTACGGTCAGACAGTTTATGGTGCGAAATGATAGCGTTAGTGACGGTTTTATGAACAGCTCACACAGCCACCGTAACCGTTATCTCTTATCGCTATGTCTACTGGGATTGCTCTTATGGTTTTCTACCCGCACGTTACGCACGCTACCCGCCTATTCATCTTCCCACTCGTGTCAGATTTGAACCCTTTTTTCACACCGGGAAAACGAATATATGCTAAATTTAAAATAATGTAGTTGCATTTGTACGGGGACAGCACATCGCGATGCATTATTTAAATACACGTAATGCAAGCAATGCTTAATCTCATACCTTTACACATAAGTTCATTTACAGCATCAATTATTGTTATGCGCGTTGGATTATACTATTGTTATTAAAGGAAATAAGTTGTTTGCGTGGTAAGGATTAAATTGATAGGAGTAAAAAATAAAATATTACAGTTTATAATTTTTATACTGAAGAGACAAAAATTACGCAATCACACATCATTAGGTTTTCATTCCGAAAACTGAACTATCATGAACTGATCTACTCATTTATACGAAAGTAGAACATCCTACATATCCAACTATTTGCGAACTGTAATCTAATCTGGGCTTAAATTCACGTATTAAGTTTATACTTGCATCTCCAATAATCTATCGTGTCTCCTACTGGATTTTATTTTCAGTTACTTTCATTCAAAGCAATTTATAAATTGCATTTACCAGTCTGGGCACTTTAATCGTTTTCGTATTTTCAGAAGCTATTCTATGCTTAATAATAATTTTAATAGTCACATTCCTATTCGGATATCTAGGGTAAACCAGGGAGAGATGGTGAACAAAATTTTAAATGTCTACAGTTTTCTCAAATTTCTTTATTAAACAAAAATAAAAATAGTTTTATGTAGTAAATTATATGCAAAATACAACACTTATTCCAAAAAATACTTAAAATAATCAACAACCCTCTAAAAAAATAAACATAATCTGGGAACACTTCACCATCTCACCCACATATGCTGGGTAAGATGGTAAACTTTAATTAGCGCTTCTTTCTTGCACAAACATGACACAAATTTCCAAATTTAGTGCAATCTTCATGCAGCCACCTTTTACATTTCAAGCACTCAATCCAGTCGACGGTTTTCGACGTGGTAGAATATTCTTCTCCACAGCCAACGCATTTTTTTATTTTTTCGCAATCTTCATCTTCGTCTTTCAAAACCACTTCCGTCGATGATTCGGAATCAGAATCTGTGCTTTTATGTGACTGCTTCACAATCCTCTTCTTTGGGTACGTTTTTGTTTGTGTTGTTACCTTTCGTTTAGCTGGTTCTTTTCCTTTCAATTTCTTATTTTTCTTCTCTTTCAATGCTTGGAATTTAAAAGTGTGACTAGGCTTCTAAGCATTTGCTCTGACAGTTTCTACTCAGGCAATGGCAGGAACTGGAGAAATGTCATTTAACACTTTCCCGGGAGTATAGGGTCTTCTTCTTCAGGGTCGTCCAAGGAATCCCGAAGGTTTTCGCAGCTTGATTCAAAGATTCTCCAGCCTCGACGGCTCTTGCAGCATTCTGTAGGTCCTCTTCGGTCCATTCGGCCCTTGTCGAAGTTCGTTGTCGTTTGTAAAAAGTTGGCATTGCTATAACTGCAACAAACATCTAATATCTAATTCGCCATTTCACCCTGTTCACATATCACCATCTCTCCCATTTTGTATGGGAGAGATGGTGAATGCAACCCCGTGCACTTACAATATTATTTTGAGGTGCACATAGGTTATGTTACTTCGTTTTTGACTAACTGCATGCGATATGGCGAAAAAACGGCATTCCACTTACGCAAACGTCCTGACCAATGCGCAACTTAATAGACTTGAAATATGTATATTTGGAAGCTTCAAAAATATTTTCAGATTTTTCTTTCCCGCAGTTGAAGATACAGCGTTCTCTTTGATAACACAATGCACACTACCGTTGCGTGATCGCTCTGTAAGACCTACTACGCCATCTGACCACATACATAGAAAATATTTGAATTCACCGCCTTACCCGACTCACCATCTCTCCCTGGTTTACCCTACAGATATTCGGAATGAGTATAGAGTAGAGAAGTAAGTACTTCTCTCCTTTCCTGCTCAAATTCTGCCCCTGTCTATATACAAATTGTCTGTCCTTGCAAAAATTACTTTCTACTTATCGCAATTGTCGATGAAAAATTTGCTGTTTTAGCAATGTTTTTAGGTGGAAGTAATATATTTATGTTACCATTACAAAACTGTATGTGTCATAGATAGATAAGGACTGCTAAATTTATTCGCTGTCAAGTCTATGAAACTGAATCAGTTGAAGCACTAAATATGTTATTATGCAAGTCAATGCACAAGTCTGTTCGCTCAGCAAACCTTTGTTGAACTGCAATATAGCAACAACAAAGAAGTATGAAGGGAATACTACAAAAAAAGTGTCGAATTACCGAAATGAGCTTAAAGTATTTCATTACTCTTATGTCGAATTATGATTCAGTGAATTTTTATTTATCAATAGATCGTACAATTACCTTAAAAACTCTTTGCAGAGTAGTGAGTTTACTTACATCTTACGGAAATTTCACTATAAAATTGTTTAGTTGTATATTATCTGACGATGTTCTAATTCAATATAGTTTAAAATCCATAATTTGAAAGTTGGATACTGTACTATACTGCACTGCACTGCACTGGACTGGACTGGACTGCACTGGACTGCACTGGACTGCACTGGACTGCACTGGACTGGACTGGACTGGACTGGACTGGACTGGACTGGACTGGACTGGACTGGACTGGACTGGACTGGACTGGACTGCACTGCACTGCACTGCACTGCACTGCACTGCACTGCACTGCACTGTACTGCACTGCACTGCACTGTAGGAATGACAGTTAGCTACAACACTTTTAAGGCTCGTATTCTAGATAATTGCACACAGACAGCAGCCTTTGAAATAACGTTGCTGAATAAACGTATAATACAATATAAAATATCTTGGATTTTTCCAATAAGTAGCTATAAATTTGACTACAGTAGGAATTCTTTGCCAATTGAATAATGGATTATTAGTTTTTTCTTCCTCAAAATGTCTCATCTTCAATCTAATAACACATGTCACAAATGTTTTGAGACAATAAATACCAAACTAGTATTTCTTTGAGAAACAAGCTTTATTTATTGCTATATAATCCTTGGGATTAATAAGAATGCAGTAGATTGTAGCTAGGGATCCATTATCTTCAGTTTCATGCAATTTTTTCAGAAATAAGAATATTGTATTGTCCCAAACTTTTGCGACATACCCGAAAAATTATAATAAAGAAAATTTACATTTAAATCAAAAATATCCAGTTATTGTTAGACATACATAAGACGACCTACTGCTGGTAGAGCAGGAAAGTACATAGAGATCTAAGGATGTTCCAAGCCCAACGATATGTTTGGGGTTGCATTCCGTATAAGATTTCGTAGTACACAAAATCTGGATTTGGTTCTATAATTCAATGCCTGCCGGGGTACTTGCCCGAGGAGTAGTTGTTCGAACGGTCCAGTATCACTCATCCAATTATTGCTTCGAATTTCATGCACCCGAGTGCATGTAGTGTTTGTTACTAATTTAACGTTACTCTGCACATCGGAACGTATGCAGTACATTCATTTGCAGTGACAGAATGTGTTATTCAATGGCCATTGAATAATGAAGCTCATTAATGAACATCATTCATGCATTTGTAATTAGCGTATTATTGACAAAAGCAGATAGGTAAAAAATACTCAGATGGAAAAAATTTGATCATTAATATTTTTCTACATTTTCTTCTATAAAATATTTATTAGATTTTCGGTATGGCATACATACAATACATTCAGAATAACATTCAAACTAGCAATAGAGTTATGTTAGCCAGCAAGCTGTGTCAGCTATAAAAATCCTATATAACAGCAGCGAGAACTGTAACAGCAACTATTCTCTACGAATCTTCAACGAAGGTTGCTGCAGGTAATTCTTGTATTTTTGAATATTATATAATTCAATTAAATTGTATTTAAAGTAATAAAGCGTTTTTTAAAAACTGTTGTGCCGTCTCCAACAACATAACTGGCGCTGCGAACAGGATTTGGGGAGAAAAATTCACCGAGAATATTCCTCAAAACCGAAAAGAAAGAAGAAAACTCCAAAGGAAATCGAAATCCAAGGAAGAAGACAAGTAGTAAGTGAGCATCCTTCTTTTCTTTTAATTTTTCAATAGTTCCCTCTCTGAATCAAAACAGAGTTGTATTGCAACAATTATTTTGTATTTTATGCTTAGTATTGCTAGATAAGTCATATTGGATCGAACCAATTGATATCTAGTGTCAATTCAATAAATATTTAATAAATAAATAAATAAAACTTTTAGAGTTACCCTGTAATTGATAATTAATTTTGTTTTGCTTTGAAATCATAGATTTTAACGTAAATTAATTCATAACCAATAACTCTCACAATTACAATTTAAAATACGAATAATTTGAGATATTATTCAATAAGTTAATTTTACAATAAGAATACTTAATTTAATTTTCAATCATGACTGAAACAACTGCTCCTTCTGTTTTTGCTGCTACAACAGCAACAAATTACCTACCTTTTCTGGAGAACCAGAAAAGTTAGAAACATTTTTAACAATATGCGATTCGTTTTATTCAGATTTTGGCAGGACCGCTGACCAAACTCTGAACAAATTTGTTTTTACTTGTTTGATTCACCAATTATCGGGAGACGCTGCCACATGCATTTTAAGTCGACCAGATTTAAAAACATGGGAAGCGGTAAAATTAGAATTAAGATTAAAATTTGGAGACAGAACAGATTATGCGACCTTGCAACAACAGCTCACATTTCTTCAGCGTATACAGCGAGAGCAAACGTTAGATTTCATAGAACGAATCAAGCAGATAAGAACACGCTTACAATTAAAAATTATGTCTGATAATACGCTTGATGACAATATGAAACAGTTACATATCAAATATAATGAGAATACTGCGATGACTGTCCTTAAAAATAATACGTTTGGCGATTTACGCACTGCCTTATTAATTCACAAACCACAAACAATAGACGACGCAATTTCTACGGTAATTGAAATTGAAGGCGCTATTCAACAACAATACAATTTTAAACAACAAAATTTTAGGCAACAAACACCACAGACTTCACAAAAATTAAACGTTAGGATGCCAATGCAAACATTCCCAATACAAATGCCCAAACAACACTTCCAGAACCAAAATTTTAAACCTTATTATCAACAACCTCATACAACGATGCAGATATTTTCAAATCAAATGCCGAAACAATATCAACAACCTCAATTTTATCAACCCACACAAAATTTCAATCAATCAGGTTATTTACCCAGAACATCTACCCAATATCCTCTTCAACAAAATAACCAATTCCCCAGTCAACCTATTAATATACAACCCAGACATGTACAACAAAAATATTTCACAAATCAGCAAGTATTCGGAAACCCGAAAAATGTTTGGAAACCTTCCGTCAACCCATCTGCTCCTAAACCAACACCAATGTCGATTAGTACTAGGAATACTTTCAGGCAACCGAATCCAATGAATTTTCAGAATACTAGAAATCATTTTCAACCTTCAGGCCCCCGCAACTTTTATGCCCAAGAGTTACATAATATGGAATCATCCGAAACTGAGATTTCCGAACCCATCGAAGAAACTCAAGACCTAAATGAAACTGAAGTATATTCTTATGAACCCGATTACGTATCCGAAGATTCACAACAAGATCATTCGAACTTTCACCCTGACGACTCTTCAAATTTTCACCAGGACACTTTCTTCCTAAACCCAGAATAGAACTGAACATCTTAAATAACTCAAAACTTCCTTATATCAAAATTTCTAATCCACCACTAAACCTACTTATTGATACTGGAGCAAATAATTCCTTGCTGAGACCATCCATTGCCGAGCAATACTTCCCTTCATACATCGTGAAACGACCATTTGTGTTAAAAAACGCATTTGGTGAAGTTGAACATCAGTACCAAGCCGTAATTCCTTCCTTTCCAGAATTCAAATCTAATCAAGATATTCAATTTTTGTTATACGACTTTCATGACTTCTTTGATGGTGCCATGGGACTGGCAGATTTACAAAACCTCAAAATTAAAATTGATCTTGAAGAAAATTGTTTGAAAAACGAAAACGTTACCTTAACCCTACAAATTGATAGACCCGAATTTCCAGTTCGATTCGAAATAGCTCCGCATGAAGTTCTAGTAAGAAACTTTCCAGTTAATCATTTAAATGGAGAAGTTATTATACCAGGTCAGAAAATACAAAATTTAAACATTGACACGACTCTAACCCTCGCTAAGGAAGGACAAGCTTATTTTGCAGTAACGAATAACACTGACGAAACCCAAATTGCTTATCTGGACCAACCCTTCCAAACAATTCCTTTCCAGTCCGACAAATATCACTTATATAATCTTGAAAGTTACACCCAGTCTCAACCACCCCTACAACGAACCAATATGAAAGACCTTATTCGCACAGACCATATGAACATCGAAGAGAAACGCGAAATATCAAAATTATGTCAAAAATTCTCCGATATATTTCACACGGAAGATCAAAAATTAACATTTACCAATCAAGTCAAACACAAAATTCAATTAACCGACGAAACACCTATATACACTAAATCCTATCGATACCCCTTTATCCACAAGGAGGAAGTCCAAAGACAAATTTCAGATATGCTAGAAAATGGTATCATTAGACCCTCTCAAAGCCCATGGAGTTCTCCAATTTGGGTTGTTCCCAAGAAATTGGACGCTAGCGGCAAACAAAAGTGGAGGATAGTCGTTGACTATCGCAAGCTAAATGAAAAAACGGTAAACGATCGGTATCCTCTTCCTAACATATCCGACATTCTCGACAAACTCGGAAGATGTGTTTATTTCAGTACCATCGATTTAAGTTCCGGTTTTCATCAAATCGAGATGGAACCAGAGTCTATCCCTAAAACGGCATTCACGGTAGAACATGGTCATTACGAGTATGTACGAATGCCTTTCGGTTTAAAAAACGCACCATCAACGTTTCAACGCGTTATGGATAACGTTCTTAGAGATCTACAAGGGAAAATATGCTTAGTTTTCATGGACGATACCATTATCTTTTCAACATCACTTCAAGAGCACATTTCCAATCTTCGTCAAATATTTCAACGCTTACGCGAAGCCTGTTTAAAAATTCAATTAGATAAATCAGAATTCCTTAAACATGACGTAGAGTTCCTAGGTCATTTAGTTACTCCTAATGGTATTAGACCTAATCCAAGAAAGATCGAAGCCGTAGTCAATTTTCCTCTTCCAAAGACTGCTAGGCAAATAAAAGCATTTTTAGGACTTACCGGGTACTACCGGAAGTTCATTCACAATTACGCAAAGGTAACCAAACCATTGTCTAATTGCCTCAAAAAGAATCAAAAAATCATTCACAATTCTGAATTCATCGAAGCATTTAATCTCTGTAAAAAGCTACTCACAAACGAACCCATACTTCAATACCCAGATTTTACCAAGGAATTTATTCTAACCACAGACGCTTCAAATTTTGCTGTCGGTGCCGTTCTGAGTCAAGGCCCAATAGGACGCGACCTCCCTATAGCATATGCTTCTCGAACACTTAATGATGCCGAAATTAATTACAGTACAATTGAGAAAGAAATCTTAGCTATAGTTTCAGCAGTAAAACACTTTCGCCCTTATCTCTTCGGTCGGAAATTCACTATTGTTACCGACCACAAGCCTCTTCTTTGGCTTTTTTCTCTGAAAGAACCCCAATCCCGTTTAGTACGATGGCGATTAAAACTCGAAGAATACGACTACAAAATTGAACATAAAAAAGGTAGCCAAAATACAAATGCTGACGCATTATCGCGAGTGGAACTAAATGCAACAGAAACAGTTCCCATAAATTCCACTGACCACCTTCCCAACACATCTCACCACAATCATAACCTTCTTGACAATCCATTAAATTTCACAGATACCTTATCGCTTATTGGCAATCCAGGCGACATAGACCAGATCATAGAAAATTTTGATTTACAAAATTTTGACATCCCAGATCCAATAGACCAAGAACTTCAAGACTTAATAAAAGAATTGGACATACACACTACAGACTACAGAACCAAAACCTCCCTCTGTACCAAAAGTAAATATTATATCTAACGTCCTTCTTCAACCCGCACAAAAGAACCCTCGAAACATCGTTGATATCGATGAAGACGATATCACAATACGACGAAAATCCTATCCAAGATTTGCCTATAACCGACCGATCAGTAAATACATTTAAAAATCAAATTATAATTTCACTTAATGCAGCTGTAGACAAAGAATCAGTACAAACAGAAAAAATATTTGACAAAACGAGACTCATTGCAAACTTCAACCCCCTCAATTTAAAAACACAGTTAACCAAATTCCTAACTGAATATCTAAACCCTGACAGTACTTACTGCCTGTATTCCAAAACAACCGAAGACATTTTACCAATCATTACAGAAACCCTTAGAAACCAATTCGAAGCTAATTCACTGCACCTTTATCTGTCCAACATACTACTAACTGACGTACTTGACGAATTAGAGCAGAAGGAAAAGATAATCTACCATCACGAGAAAAAAACCTGTCACCGAGGAATTGTTGAAACTATACAATCCCTGAAACAGATTTATTATTGGCCAAAGTTAGATCAAAACGTTAGAGAATACGTGAATAATTGTGTCATATGTCAAAAGGTGAAATACGAACGTCATCCAACAAAACTTGTTTATAAACCAACCCCCATAGGTAGCAAACCATTTGAACATCTTTATGTGGATACCTTTAAGGCAAACTCAGAATATTTTGTGACAATAGTAGACAGTTTTTCCAAATTCGCTCAAGCTATTTCTATTAAAAATCAAAGTGCTGTAGAAATCCTAAACGCACTACTTCAATTATTTTCCAATCACAGCTTACCAAATAAAATAACAACTGATCGAGGCACAGAATTCAATAATCAAATTATAAGAAAAAACTACTTAACCCTTACCTTCCCGTTACGATACAATCCGAAACTGATAACAAAGTAATTACTACATCCAATGAAATGATAAATAAGAACAGACTGAAACCCCAACGTTTTATTGCAGGATCTCAAGATGCTGCTAACAATCTTCAACCTCACGATGCTAACAGTACTGGTTAAATCTCAGATCCAAATTAATCCCATCACTAACCCTATATTTCCCGTTAAACTAGGCCCGGCTAGACTGACTTTTACGAAACATACATTTTTACACACAGTAAACTTAACGCACATTCAACAACAAATAGAAACTTTTAGTAATCAATTTGAGTCCATTAGAACACAAATTCTCGAAAGGTTAAACCAAGACTCTATAAAGATTTCATTTAAGGAAACCATAATGTCACGTATAAATGATACAGAAACATTACTCGAAAGAACTAAAGACAAACTGACAATTTTACTACCATCCAGATTTAAAAGATCCTTTTTCGATGGCGTAGGTAAACTTTCAAAATGGCTTTTCGGAACTTTAGATACAGAAGACGACGAAAGATATACAAAAATTCTTTCTAATTTGAAACACAATCAACATATTTTACACGACGATTTAAAAAATTCAGTATCAGTTCTTCAAATGTTATCTAATAAAACTTCAGAACAATTCCTGAAACTAGGAAGAGCTCAACAGGAAATAGCAGAACGAATAGAAACAGTGCAAAACCAAACAAGGAACCTTACGTCCGATTTCAATATTTACTACGAATGTCAATCAGTATTAAGACAAATTTCAGCTTATTTACGGTATTTTAGTTCAAACTTAGACGAACTAGAGGAAGCAATTGTTTTTAGCCGCTTAAATATTTTACACAGATCTATTCTTCAAACAGCACAACTAATAGAAATTTCTCAAACATTACGAAAACTTTATCCAATTAATCAGTTACTTATTCCACAGTCAGCAAATCTATATTATCAATTGGCAGGCGTTCAACTAATAGAACGTGATAAACATCTAATTTTTGCAATACACATACCCATTTTCTACCCTTCGACGTATACCTTTTATCATATTTTATCCATCCCAGTAAACAACCAAATAATTGTTCCATTATACCCTTACCTACTGATCACTGAAACCGACTACTACTTTGAAGATCAAACATGTGCCTACGTGGAAAACAACTTCATTTGCAAACAACAGCAACAAGTAAAGGGTGAAGACCTTTGTATCATCGCACTTCTGCGAAATCATAAACCATACAACTGCACCACCTACATAACTACAGTCACCCGGAATATTATCGAACAAATCACTGATCGAGAAGTAATTGTGATACCTACATCCAACCAGGTATTAATCGAAAGCAACTGTACTACACGTCTACAACAATACCTTCATCGACCAAGCATCATTACAATTCCATCAACATGTACCGTCACGGTGGACAACGTTCCAATCAATCTCCAACCTGTATTTCTGAAAACACAAGGACTAGTTTTACCAACACTTCAAATCGAGTTCACAAAACCAGCTGGACTCACACCTCTCCACCTTGATGTCATACATCCAGAAGAATTACAAGTTGTTGTACAAAAGACTTCGCAATTGCAAACCCACGAGCTGACCGAAGAACACAAGCAGCATTCGTATATTACCTACGGTTTATTTTCCTCCTTTGGGTTACTAATTTTGATTTATATATGTTACAGTAACCGAACTTTCTTAATTCGACAGTGTCGTAACAGCACCGCCATCGAGGAGCAACCCCAACAAGGGAGAACTTTGGAAAACATCGCATCCCCTTTATTTTCCAATCTAACCCGGGAGGAGTTATAAAAATCCTATATAACAGCAGCGAGAACTGTAACAGCAACTATTCTCTACGAATCTTCAACGAAGGTTGCTGCACGTAATTCTTGTATTTTTGAATATTATATAATTCAATTAAATTGTATTTAAAGTAATAAAGTGTTTTTTAAAAACTGTTGTGCCGTCTCCAACAACATAACTATAGATAACTTTTTACTCCCATTTCTTATATTGTCAGGTTCCAAAAAATGTAGGGCCTGTTTTTATTGACACGTTCCACAAAAAGATAATTCTTCAGTACGTTCTTGATGTTTAGCCTTATGTCGACACGTTCACGCATTAAAATTGAATCAAGTCATTACTTTGCATTAGTTTTGATTGACGAAAATGGACTTGTCACCTACGGATACAGCAAGAGCAGTTGCTTAAGTTGACGATGGCCGGAGCCAATATAAGGTATGCCGCCAGAATCACCAATGAGTATCTTAATGAATTCAGCATGGTGCGTATGAACTGGCCAGCCAGCAGTCCTGTCCTAAATCCCATAGAATATCTACGGGACAGGCTAGGTAGACGGATTCGTGAGCGTGTTCCTCGCCCAAGCAGTTTGGTAGAGCTTGCTGTAGCGTTTGAAGAAGAATGAGACCAAATTGATTAGGATGACATTAGGACCCTAATTGAGTCCATACCTAGGCGACTGAGGTTGTCATTGGAGCCAGAGATACTCGGTATTAATTATGCCGAATAACTTATTTCTCAAATATTATTTAAGTTTTTCGTTATAGCACAATTTTTATATAATTTCAAATTTTGAAGTGAAACTTCTTTAGGCGCATTGGGTGTGCATCGGTTCAGCCAGCTGGCTATGTAACGTTTTTCGGAGTGGGGGAAGTGAAAGGAAAATCCGACACAATTGGCCTACTTTAACTTTCAAACATAAGGTTAAGAATGAAGCTGTTGCCATGGTTTCCACTGCATTTGACAAAGTAGCCCCGGTTTCTAACCAGAAATTATAATTAATATGTTACATACCTAGTGCTCAATAATTAAAAGAAACATTTTGATATTTCTAAGTCATGAAAATCAAACTCGAAGGAATACCAATAAGATTTAAGAACTTTTAGGTATGGCGCTAAGTTTCACTTCTACCGCGTAGCTTTCTACGCACCATTTTTTTAAACTAAATAATCAGTGGAAAGTGGAACCGTAGCTCAGGATCCCGTGACTCCAGCATTGCTCTGTGTTGCGGAGTCCCGCGGGGTGCTCTAATTGTGTAAAAAAGAGTCTGGACTGCGCTCGAAATGTGTCTGGCGACCGTGTTGTTAACAATCCGAAGTCGCGTGGAATAATCTGAAAACTCTGGACTATAGAAGCTTGCAAGCTTCTATATTCCACAAAAACATGTTTTTGTGTTTCTGGCATACCTATGGATATTATTATGACCAGAAATTTTCCACGGAAGTGCTACTTCTATTTTGTTGCATTGCGGAAAATGATATCTTCCGAGTCTATGGGTTAGATTTTTTAATGTGGCTGATTTAGTAGAAAACTTTTAAAATAAATAATATTCAACTCGATATGAATTTATATTTACGTATATTATTTACGTCACTCTACATTTATTTAAAACAAGCTGCTTCCCTGATTAAAACTCCGTGATCTCTGAAATATTAGGTATTTCACCATGCCCGCGATTATGAGTGTATAAGCCCATTGTCGGGGCGTAATATACGGAAGTGTTCTTCTTCCAATAAAATGTACAAAGCACATCGGAAAGTGTTATTACGAAGTTCTACAATAGAACGCGGACCGACTGCGATAAATATGAGATATATTGTAACACCCTTACGAGCGCTCTCATGAATACAATATTGGCTCATTCGGAAATTTATATTGTCTGCGGCGATGATAAGGGTGCCCGTTATAAATTACAGTTAAAAATGCCATTTGTAAAAGTCGCCTTTGTTTTAGCGAGAAAGAGACAAGCTCTAACTCATATGCTAACATTGTCCCGCACTTGAATTTATTATACGACGTGAATGTAGCAGCGATTTTAACAATTTAAAAAGTTTCTGCCGCTCTCAACTGAAGGTCACTCCGTGGTATTTCCTTTGCTACAGAATTTTTAATGGCTAATATGCGAATTGCCTGAAAATTCAAAACGGACGCATGATAGCCAACAATAAATTATTGATTTTACGATATTTCTTCTACTTAATTGCGTTAAATTTTAAAATAATTATATATTTCTGGTCCTCTTAGGCTCGATTGTTGAATAAGGGATTAAACTGGTGTCAACTTAAACCTGGATTAGTCGTTACGATACTTGATTTCTCATTGGTTACATGACCAAAAATATAAACTGGTTTTGCAAATATTATAATTTCTGACTTGTACCCGCCGCAAGTGAAATATGTTTAATTAGTGACTGTACGAAAAATGTGACGCGCAGCCTGCTCGGAAAGTGGGATACCTGGGTTCGAGTCGCAGTTGCGTGCCTAACATTTTTCGTACAGCCTTTAAAACTGGTTTTATTCAGTTCTACATATGGCTTTAAGTGTTAACTTGAAACACTCGCCTGTATTTGTTCCGCGCTAGGAGCTTAAAGTACCAAACGAAGTTCACGCTTTAAGTCGAAGTGCCGGAAACGGTCACTCCTTTTTTTGTTAAGGCGACTTGCAGTCTTCGTCTCCCAACAACTTCTAACGTACGTGAAAATAACATGTGTGAATAACAACTTCATTTGTTTAATATGCAAGTGCACTACTTGCATGCTCCCTTGCACCAACACAAACCTCTTTCGTAAAGTCCAGTTCTTACACTTCGCAGAATATTACTTCAAACTGAGTACTTTGTATTACCTTGCAAATACAAGAATATTCACAAATTCATGTAAGTATATTATCATGGTATAAAACAGTGCAAATTCCGATTTTTGTTGCACTTTCCCCAAATTACAAGAAGGGCCGATCACCTGGTGCTGAGCTACAAGAAAGTGATTTGCTGTAACAGCTGACCTGCATGTGCAAATATCCTGGAAGGTCAGATATAAATTTTGATTCTTGCGTCACCTGTCCGTTTGGAACATCGCGTCCAACGGCTGGTTTTTATGTAGCGCCTGGCACAACTTTTTGTGACCATTTTGTATTAATTTGTATTTTTCCTGTTTGCGCGTCGCTAGTCCGTTCGAGAATCGTCTCTATTCGGTTAGTTTTAATTTTAATGTAGTTGCCTGGACACGGCTTGTTGTGGTCAACACACAGAACACCCAACAGTTTGTTTATTTTGGACATAATTTGTCACATATATTATTAAATTTAATTTGTCATTTTGTCGTATAATTCAGGTAGTTTTGTTTAAAATTTTCATTTATACTCGTAGTTGGATCGTTTTGCCAGTATCTAATAGTTTTGCTATTTTTTTTATCAATTAGTTTCATGTTATTTAGATAGTATAAAAATTGTTTGATTGGAGAAACTTGATAAATTTTGCTTAGTTTTTCTTGCCATTATTCAATTTTGACTTATAGTATATATATGTATATTGTTGTAACGGGATTTAGCAACGGTCGATACTGCCGTTTGCGTCTATTTGCGTTTGTAAGTAGAGTACGTGCGATTAAAACGACGGTGCGCTGCGCGTGCGGAGCTCCAACAGGGTAGTGCATTTACCGTGTCATCTGGGCCTATTTTGATTTTTCTTTTTTTGGCGCAACGCTAGTAAAAGGCGTCTAAATTTCCCGCAATTTGTTTATTATACCTACAAACCTATATTATTTTTCATGTTAATAGCTATTTTGATTTACCACTGTTTTTTTTATTTTGGATGTTCATTCTGGATTATATTTTTTTAATATTATATGTTGGCATTACTGTTTGACAATTTGTTTTTTTGTGTTTGCCCTGTTGTGTACCAGGGACTTTTAGCCGCTGTATTTTGGCTATGGAGGATCAGCCAACAACTCCTTGGCACCCTTTTCAATTTTGCCCACCCCCATATTCGGCTTTGAGCATAGCTGCGGCAGAATCCTCTTTTGTGACGTTAACGACCAACGTTATTGTCGTGTATCACATATTGAAAAGAAACAGTATGGATAATCATGTCTTTCCCATGCTTTAATGGTAAGAGCGTAATGATGACAAAGACAACTGCTTAAATATCGTGGTAGCGCATATGGTCCGTGGCAACTATCAGGGTCACTTTGTGAGTGTCAATTTCGGTATCTGGGCATTTTTGGCTACGGCGCGGCGGCGGCGCCGTGTGAATTTAGTTTGTTCCTCGTCTGTGTTACATTTTTTGTGGGTTTTTGTGTTTATTCGAGTTGTGTTAATATAAGTGCCGTTTTGATTTGTTTTGTTGTTCCGTTTGCTGCAATTTCATATTGGTTACAAAGAAAAATTAATCGGTAAGGTTAAGGTTAAGTTCAATATCAAAAACTTTTAAAACTTATCCATTTATAGAATTTTCCTTAATCATGAGAGGTCGTACGTTGAATTTGAAGTACCAGGAAATGGTACTATTCCTGCTGGATTATTTTAAAGCTGAAAAAGAAAACGGCGCCCCTTTATTGCCACTGACAGTTGTATTTTCAAATAAAATGACTGAACACCAAACATTAGGGATTATAATATTGTAGATTAGGCAAAATCTTTTTTAATGTAGGTGTGTACGGAACCCTTTATGCGGGAATTAACTAATTTTTTGTATAGTTTTATATTATTTTTGTGTTTGATATATTATTATGGTTAAATATTGTAAATCCATATACTCATCGTATGTAAGTTTGTAATATTACATAATATTAAAATCATTGCCTATACATAGCTAACAATATAAAAAAAATCTCTACTCTTTACTGTATTCCCGACGACCGAAGAACCTGGTTTCCGTTCTACAGGACCCCAGCCAAGCGTGAGCCTCATCCTTACTGCCATTGGTACTTAAATATTTTGCTGACATTTGTGTTTCTGACGTTTGTTTGACAAGTATTTGTGTCGACGGTTACGTCTCAGAATGTCGTCATTGAGAGAAGAAACAACTGCGACATACGTCTCAGCCTTAATTCATGCTAATATAGTCGATGATGAAAGATGCTTCTTTTAAAAATCGAACTGTAGGTATCGATCGAGCCCTAGCATGCACACGATTTTCAAAAGTAACCGTGAATATTGCATAAAATATATCAAATATATGAACAGTTTTTAACCAGCAACTAAAAAAAACTGCTATTTTATCACACAACATAAAATTTGCAACCCATGTTCACCTTTGGAAATCTGTCGCACACTCGAATTTATTGCAGAATGTGAATTTAGAAACGTCCTAGCAATTTAAAAGTTTCTGCCGCAACCGAGTCCGATGGTCAACGTGTTTGATTAAACTCTGCGGGGTGAATGTATCCAAACAATTAAAAGAGGGTTTAATTGCGTTTTATTTGATGTTAGTACTAGAGCCACAATATTCGGTTAATCACTAAACTATTTGCACTTTTACGGAACTGACGTTTTGTTACATGTTGGTGAATTAGAGACAGGTAAAGAGTTTATAACGTGTGAAATTTCGCTATATCCTTTTGCCATTTTAGTGGTTAATGTGGATAATGCAACATTACTCCCAATTACGTTAACATTAAACTGACAGTTTCATTAGTCGATAATTACGTCATTTGAAACTCAATATTTCAAATTGCTATTAATTATTTAGGCGTCCCAATAAACTTTTATTCACCACTATTTGCGGATTTTATCGCTCCTTTTATGCCTTTATTTGACTGAGTCGAAATTAAAAGTTAAAGCTTAATTCGGATTAAACTGAATAAAATATGAATTGTTGGTATAACATTCGAAGTGAATTGAAATGTTGCTGAGAAGGTCCCAGTACTTGTTGAATGATTAGCCTAATTTTTTGGGATAGTATTTTTAGAATTTATTGCTTTATCATCTGTTACATCTCCCCTGAATACTTGAGATAAGTCATGGGCCATTATTTGAAAATTACTACTCTTGTGCAATAGTTCTTTTAATGATTAACAGTTTAATAGTTAGATATTTAGATTGTTGGATTGGATTAACCGTTCCCGAGCATAGCAGTTGTTTCGTTTTGTTAAACGCAACTCGACCCTGCGCTATTCTTTGTTTCATATCTTTAGTGCTCCTGCCATCTCGAGCCCATTCATAAAGCTGAAATTTACGAAATAGCATGCGGAAATTGCGGCAAAAAATACATCGGGCAGTCAACTCTGTCTACTTTAACTGGCTTCAAGGAGCATCAAGTCCATTACGAATACGACCGTACAGATAAGTATAGCATGGCGGCGCAAGCGTTGGAAACGGGCCATAAGTTCAATATCAATAATTTCAAACTCTTAAAACTTGGAAATAATAAATTTGATTTAAAAGCCTTGGAAAGTATAGCGATATATAAAAATAAACGTAGTTGTTTTAACAAACTCAACATTGGGTAGATTTATGATGTAGATAGAATTAAGACAAGCCATAAATACTTACCCTGCAGTACTAAGAAACCAACTTTATTGCCCTTATGTTCCAAAGTTTCTAAGAAACCCTATAGGTTTATCGATTCATTTTACTTCAGTAGTGGGGGTTTGTATTTACCTTCACATTTGCTTCTATCTTTCTAAATTCATCCATTAGTTCTTCATTCTTCCTATTAAACTCCATTTTTAGTTTGTAATTTTTCTTATCGAATTCCGATTTTAGTTCTTCTTTTATTTCATCTAATTTCACAAGAATAGCTTCCTTCTCTTCTTCTGTTGTATCTTCTCCCAGACGAAGTATTGATATTGTGTTGTCACCCAGTCGCTGAGGCTTGATAATCACACTTTCCTGGAGCTTTGAATTACGTTGTAACTCTCTTACGTTTCTGAAATGCCAGTTGTTCTCTTTGCCCTCTTTAAACTCTTGTGATGACTCTTCTTTTCTCTTCCTCTTTACAGGTTCCAAATACGAGGAGGCACTTTTTGATCTTTCCAATATTTCTTTTACTTCCTTGATCAGATATTTATTCATAAGTTAAAATTTCCTGTCTCTATACCGACAAAATACTGGCGACACCACAATCGCGGGTCACTAGACAACGTCGGTTCTTTGTTCTTTTGACCTCTAAACTCACTTTTATCTCGGATTTCACTCAACTTCTATTTTTATGCTATTAGTTCTATGTTTCTCTTCGTTCACACTTAAACCACTAACTCGCCCTCTTCTGATAGTTACAAGTGTCTTTCTATTTAACGCACTCGACAAATGCTAGATTTAACAGCATTGTCGGAGCACGCCACAAACGCTATTCACTCTAATCAGGTAACCAAAACCCCCAGGAATTATTTATTACTAATAAATTATTAGTAGTAAATAATTTCTTGCTACATTATAACACTACTTATTACGCAGTTTCTTGAAATTCTCAAAAGTTTAGTAGAGAATTTAAAGAAATTGCTTAATAATTACTGGTATAGTTCATAAGAAAATTAAATTGTTATTAAACACATTAAATACATTTAAAATTTATCAAAGATACATATTTGAAATCATTTATAATAATTTAAGCAAGAGAGCCAAAAATAAAAAGAATATTTAAATTAGTCTTTTTCACAAAAAAGTGTTTCTGTTATTAATGTCAAAAAATATTCCTATTATTAACGTCAAATAATACTTACAAATTGTCACAGCAGTTTTCTTTTAAGTGTATTTGATTTTTTAATGGTAAACCTTTTTATAGGTAGCTTAAGCCTATTTACAGGAATCTGTTTTAATTTAAAGATAGGTTTGTTTATAGAAATTCAAGCGCCATCTACTGTTATAGGGTAGAAGCGCGTGTACCTTCTTCTCAGGCATTTTTAAGTTCATGTCCTGCCTCATTACCCACAGGGATTAAATTTTGATTGTACTTCCTGTTTTTTTAAAGAAAGATCCTTGACAATTTTGATTTCCTGTGGCCATTTTACGCTAAAGTAGATTGTGTGGTTTTCATGAATTCTATTAGTGCAATTTCCTGATTATAAGAGATTCATCGTGAAGCTTCAATTGAGCTGTTTTGGTTTTGCAATATTTGATTTTGGCAACCATTTCAGTAGGTATAACATTAATTTGGGATTTTTATTTTACTACTTGTCTGTCTCATGAATATACCTACCCTTCTGATTCAGAAGGGTTCTTCTTCTTGGTGTTCCGTACTCCGTTCTCGTTACTGGTTCGTCGCACGCATATTTGAAGGTACAACATACTGCGAGATTTGATTTGTATCCTGTTGGCTAAGAAGATTTCCTTCGGCTCGTGAGCCCAAATTGACGTAGTCCTTCTACGTTTAGTAATAAGTGCTGTCTGGCTGTAAATGCTACTACCGCTGGAGCAGCTTCACCAAACCAAACCATCTCTTATTTAAGGTCACGTGTTGCATTTATTATCCCGATTTCCTGGGCACAAAGCCAGTGTTGAACCAACCTGGACCTTCAAGTGTCGTCACCTGTATCGTCGTCCTATACGACAGCGTGTTCTGCTTATTCTCTTTTTGTGTTAGCCGTACCTAATAAAGTTATTTACTCTTAAATTTTGATAAATAATAGAATATTTTTATAATTACAGTTGTATTTATATTATGCATTTGACCGTCTGTCAAACTCATTTGTCATACTCATAAGTTTGTTGGCTGTGTCTCCAGTCTTACTTGTCGTGCGGTTATCATTCACCTCGCGTTGCGTCTGCACTGTTATAGTTTATTAATTATTACTGCGTTTCCTTACAGTGCCCTGGGCAGTGCCCAGCGCTACTTACCAGATACGCCGCGTTCGACTCTGCATTTATTACAAGCTATTTGATACATTTTGGTACTTACCGTTTATTATTTGCATGCGACAAGTGGGAGATTTACCATTTTATTGTTTGGATTATTCATTGTATTCTGCCTACTTTTTACTTTATTCATTTTCATTTAGATTGCTGCTTTATTCATTATTTATAGTCATTTATTGTACCACTTTTTTATTATTGTAAATTTCATTATTTCCACAAATTACATTGTTTACCGCATTGCGTTTGATTTATTTTGATGTCCGCAATTTGTTGTGATATTTTATTAGAGATTGGTGAGTATTGCGTCTCACATCTTCTAAGATGGGCAACAATCTCTTAGCGCCCTCTATCAACTGTATTTTACTTTAGAACCCAGCCATCTTTACTAGGTCTAGCCGTGACTTTGCACCCCCTTAGTGTTTCGCTTTGTGATACAATATTTATGTGTGATAAAATATATATCTGCAATTACAGTGAAACCCAAAACATTTGGAACGTTTTTATGAACAACCCAAATAAGTATATCACAAAAAGTGAATTTACTATTTAAATCAAAACTCAAAAGAACCGCAAAAATCGAAATTCATGTGACATATTGACATTCATTCGAATTAAAACATTCAAATTAATATACGATTCTCAGATTTTTAAATTTCACTTATATATTAAGGTTAGTTCGCCATCAAGTGGGACTGTCTCCAACTTTTATATATCTCTCTCTTACACAGTTTGGCATCAGAATGCCCGGTTAAGTTTACAGGTCAGATGATCTAGTTGACAACTGGCAGACAGCGCGAGTCAGAGTTGGCCATTTGACTTTCGACATTGATCTGATTGGTTATCCGTATTCTTTAATCTTTAAGATATAAAACTTGGCGAACTGCTACGGATAGGAAATAAATCAAGAGACTATTCAGGCCCCATATTAACGTTTACATTGAAACTTTGCAATTAAACGTTACGGCAAAGGAATAAATTATCGGTTATTGCCATTATGAACCAGCCTTTAGTGTATTCATTTGTATTATGAAACAGAAATAATTAATACTAGTAATTTGCAAATTATAATACTCTAAGATTCCTTCAGCGGTAGGGGAACTTCACCTAACCACCCCTTACGTATTTTCTAGTTTGATTAGGCAAATCAGACGTGCAGTGTACCACCAAAGGCTATTCCGATTCTCTTCACTATGCCTCAGAGCATTACAGTCGTGCTGTTTGTCAATATAACTATTTTGTATCTCCTTTCTAACTGACTAAAAACAGATGTCCCTTTTCTCGAACTTTTCCTTGTATCGAGATGAGATTTCAACTAGCGTGGGCTTGTCACTTTCAAAAGCTTTTAATTCAACAAAAACCTTCTTGGAGTAATAGATTTAATTTACATGCAATTTTTCCACTCAAGCTGTTAAAATTATTTTCCCTTCGGGGTTAAAACAGTCGAATTTCATTTCAGTATATTTCTATGCCTGGTATGAGGTCCCAAATATTTGAAAGTCTAAACCGGGCGACCCCTGTAATCCTATCAGGCCTCGTAAAATCACTTTTGTAGAGAAAAGGTTGCCGTGTCATTGTCCAGGGCTAAACTTTGGTGTCCAGTTTACTTTGTAGCTCGCATTGTCAACTTGACTCTCGATGCCGTTGCTTAACTAATATTTGTGAGGTGGCTCCAATTCAAACAGACATTGATAATAATAATAAGCTGGCATTGTTTGCTTCCACTTTGTAAAGCAAATACTGTCATTATATATTAACCCTGTGTTGGTCTTTCCTTTGTTGAAGTCTGAGGAAGAAAGGCTAATTCGTGTAAAGTATTTGCTCATAGCGCAGTGTGTTTGACCATGCGTGAGCAATTATATTGAGGCAATTATACGTTAAATTTTTAATTCAATTTCTGACTAAACTCCGCAGTAGGTATAATCGTGCAGTTCGTTCTTTCATTAGAGGGAGAGAACAATAATTATACTCAAATGCACACAACGTATACGTATCCAATTCAAAGTTGCATTTTATATGAAGGTAGTCCGATAGCTCCATGCAGAGACGGATTGCAGAAATATTGAAATATGTAGTCCAAGAAGTAATAGATCGCTTACATAAGTGAGTTAGCTGCAACTTATTGTTGGAGAAATTGACTTTAGCGTCCAAAAAATTTGTTAAACGACCGGTGTCCAGAGCCGAACCAAACGAGTTGGGCTACACGGTGCTTTGTTCATGTTCAGCCACCCGATTACCAACAACAAGGAGTGCGATGCGCATGCAAGATTCCAGCAGGTCGTAGTAGATCTGCCATAGAGGAAAAACGCAGATAGCTGCCGACCCTTTAGCATGATTAGTTTAATTTCTCACGCAAGTTATATAAACCAAACTTTGTATATTTTAATGCATTAATTCAACCTTCTCGAAAAGTTAAACGGCACCTTTATTTTTAAGATGAGATAAAAAGGCTTCATGTGGTCAAATTAGAAAATTTCAAAACCCTGTAACTTTCTTATTTCAAATAGAACCGCGTGTATTTTAAACCATTATTGGATTCCCCATTAAATTTCCTTTCATGTTGCTATACTTACACTTCTTCATACCTAAAATTAACCGATTTTGGAATATTCAATTTTCTTGAAAAAATGTGTCAATTTAAAAAAAAAGCAATAGACATTTTTAATCAATGACAATTATAAAGTCAATAAATCAATAAACAACATTTTGTTAGATATGAACAAAACGTAGAACAAGAATGACAAGCACCTAGTGAAAAAAAATAAAAAATTATTTGGTAAAACTGAATGTCTTGTTGAAATAAATCAAGTCTACCACTTCAACATTGATTTTTAACCTTCGTAAGAAATTCCAAGAAATTGTTAATATTTCAAAAATGGTTGATTTCAGGGTGGAAGATGTGTAAAGAAACATGAAAGGAAATCTTAATAGAAATTCAACAATGATTTAAGAAACAAAAAGTTTTATTTGAAATAAGAAAGATATAGATGGTAGATATAGATGGAGCAGCATTTCATTGAAGTGGTGGAGCTTGATTATTTTTATTCTGCAGAGATATGCGAATTTTTGTTTGCATTGACAGTGTATTTTTCATTGCTGATTTTTTGCTTATGTGAACTGTTTCTTTTGATTTCCAAATGCCTATTCGGTTTGTTTATCTTAGAAATGTTTTTGTATTTCAATATAGCTAGATAGGTACAATTTAAAATCATAGTTTCTTTCTCGATTATTTTTTCTTTTTTATCTTTATTTTATGTTAATGCAGACACGGGCTGGTATACTTTGGTGTGCATTGCTCTTGAAATCTCTTATTTGTTAGGTTTACATAATTTATATAAATTTTTTTTTTGCACTTTTCATTATTGTTATTTTGTTCTTTATATTTTGTTTCAATGAAGGTAGCCCACATAAACGTGAGGTCTTTATTGAATAAATTTGACGTATTTAGGAATTATTTTCAGAATTCTGATTGTGATCTAATAGCGGTTGCTGAGACATGGCTGAATCCGGGTGTTCCTGACCGTGCCATATCATTGGGCGATAACTTTACTGTTGTTCGCAATGATCGAGGGGCTAGAGGGGGAGGTGTGTGCATGTATGTCAATAGAAATATTCATTTTGAGCAAGTCAGCCTAAATTTCATTTTCAATTCTTTTGAGTACCTTTTATTAAGTTTGAATTTTAATAATACTACTATTTTTCTATGTACAATTTATAGACCTTCATCGTTGAAAAATTATAATGAATTCTGTATAGAATTTGAGCGCCTCAATGTTGCTGTGCTGACCATGTGTGACTTTTTTGTATGTTTGGGGGACATCAACTTGGACATGTTGGCGCCTGATGTACCTTACGTTCGGAGGTATGTTGAATTGCTTGAATCATTCAGTCTTAGACAGGTAGTGGATGAACCAACAAGACTATGTCTTTCTGCAGCTACTCTTATTGACCACATCTTGGTCTCTCATGATGTGGCAGTTAAAAATGTAGCTGTAGACCACTCTCTAAATATTTCTGACCATGCTGTTGTTGGCTGTGAATTGTTTTCTAGCTTGGGGTCCGACGGGCCGAAATTTATTAGGTACCGCAGCTTTAACAGCTTTAATTACAGTGACTTTTTGCTTGACCTGTCGGCTGTGAGTTGGGCACCGGTTTATGGTCAGCCTTTGGTTGAGGAAAAAATATTATTTCTGAATAGTAATTTGCTGGCAGTGTTCAATAAACATGCTCCTGTTGTTACTTCCCGGATAACGAAGAAACGTGCTCCGTGGCTTACCGATAATCTGCGATATATGATAAAATTGAGAGATAAAGCATTAATTCGTTACAAAAGATCTAAATATCCTGGTCACTGGGACTATTATAAATCTCTTCGCAATTTAGTGACCAACTGTGGCAAGAGAAAAGAAAGCTTATTTGGAATATCAGTTTGCTGGAGCTGGCAAGACCCAAATTTTTAAGGAACTAAGATCTCTTGGTGCAAATTTTAAGAAGCAAATAATCCCGATACCATCACATCTTGGTTCCCCAAATGATCTTAATAACTATTTTCTTAAATCTAATAACACAAATTTTGTCCCTGATCCACGAATTTTGAACAATTACTTGGATAACTGTCTAACAACAGAGTGTTTGGAATTTAAATTTATTACAGATGATAAAATTTTAGAAATAATTAATTCTATTAAATCTAATGCAGCTGGTCATGATGACATAACAATATCCTTAATTAAGTATAGTGTACCTGTAATTCTTCCCATAATATCACATATAGTTAACACTTGTATTGGTGATGGATCCTTTCCGAATTCTTGGAAAATATCTATAATAAATCCTCTACCAAAAATTAATAACCCTCGAGAATATAAAGACATTAGACCGATCAGTGTTTTGCCAGTTCTGGCAAAGATATTTGAAAAAGTTATAGCCGCTCAGCTTTTGGAGCATGTTGAGAGGTTTAAGATAATGCCGTTGATGCAGTCTGGTTTCAGGGACGGTTACTCATGTGAGACTGCTCTGCTCAGTGTGATGGATAATATCTTGTCGTCACTTGACCAGGGTAGACTGTCGGTTTTGGTTCTGTTGGACTTCTCCAAGGCATTTGACACTATTAATCATACGATTTTACTTTCTATTCTTCATTATGTTGGTCTCAGTCAAAGTGCGTTAAAATTATTTTCGAACTATTTTTTAAATCGATTGCAAATGGTTAGGGTTGGGTCGATCCTCTCTGATCCTGGCAGCGTTAGTTGTGGTGTTCCTCAGGGATCTATATTAGGCCCACTACTTTTCAGTTTGTATACATCTGTTCTTATTACTTCTATTGAGCACTGCCAGTACCATTTATATGCTGATGATACTCAGCTGCACTATTCGTTTGCAGTTGGTGATGTGGATGAAGCCTGTCGCCGAATTAATTCCGATTTAAGCAATTTTTGTGACGTATCCGCAAAACATTCTCTTATCATCAATCCAAATAAATGTAAGGCAATCTTGTTTGGTAGATCGTCGAATATTGGGTTACGTAATGACGTGATTGATAGAATGTTTTTAACAATACAGGGCCAACCATTATTATTTACGGATTCTGCGAGAAACTTGGGAGTAATTTTTGACTCAAGATTACGATTCACTCAGCACGTGACTAATTTAATTCAAAAGGCCTATATCAATTTAAAAATAATTTTTGGAATTAGAAATATTATAAACTATAAAATTAAAATTTTGCTTTGTGAAACGTTAGTGTTATCTAATTTTAATTTTGCAGACACTGTATATGGCCCATGCTTATCAAGCAATGATATTCGAAGAATACAAGTTGCCTGTTTGAGACTGATTTTTGGAATACGCAGGAGAGAGCATATAAGTTATAAATTAAAATGCATTCCTTGGTTAGACATGAAATCTAGAAGATATCTGCACTCTGCCTGTTTGTTTCATAAACTTATTATTATGGAAACTCCACCATACCTTTATGACGGGATAAGATTTAGGACTGATGTGCATAATATAAATGTGCGCCGAAAGCATTTGCTTTTGATACCTTCACACAAGCATTACTTTTATGAAAGATCTTTCTCTTATACTGTATCAAAGGTATATAATTCGGTTCCTGATATATTTAAACGCTTGACTCTCCCAAAATTCAAATCTTCTTTGAAATATTTTCTTCTTCAGTCATAAATCAAAAGGCAACTTTTATAATTTTTCAGCAACATTGAGTACGGTCTTTTATTTTCTTTCCTTTAATGAATTGTAGCTTTAGCTGAATATTAATTTATTAGTAATTTTGACTTTGTGTGCAACAAAATATAGTATATATTGATAAATCAAAATCAAATTACCGGATTATAACGGTTAAGTGGAAGAGCAGTGTCGCCAATGGTGTGGCACTGAACTTCGCCGTTTCGGCGGCCGCTATGAATATGTGCATTTTTCTTTATTTAATGTCTGTATTGGGATGGTCACGAATAAAGTCGTTTATTATTATTATTATTATTATTATAATATGATCTTGAAATTTATGTCATTTCTCATTCCCCCTGTACAATATTTATACGTTTTTAATTTGATCAAAAGATATTTAATTTGCAAAATTGCTGTGCTTCTGTCAAAATTTGCAAAAAATATCAGTGACTCAGAAAATATGAAGTTTAGACAAGAATCACCTCATACAACCTCATAGTAAAATCGGTCAAGGAATAGGAAAATTAAGTCAAATTCAGACGGTTCCATTAAAAACTAGTTGTCAATGCATTGACAGAACAGCTTCCTAGCCACAGCCACAACTGAACTGGAGGGCGCGTATTTTTTTTCTCAATTTTTTCCTTATACAACCTATTACGATTTTCGCACATCGTGTAGCGAAAAATACCCTCTATCCGATGCAATACAAAAATAGGTATATACGGTCTCATTGAAAAAAATATTCTTTTTTTTGTGTTTCTTGGGGACGTGGACCACTGGTATAAATAAATAAACACTGTATTCGTCAATACCAAAATGGATGAATCAGATCCACGTAAGGCAGAAGATGATAGAAACAGTCTGAGAACGAAAGCAGTCAACATAATTTCGAATTTTTACAACAATAATGAACCAAAGAGACACGATATCGTTAGGACAGACCTAAAGATAACAAAAAAATTTCTACGAGAGAACCACCATATTATTGTTGCCAAGTCAGACAAGGGGAATACAACAGTAGAAATGTTAAAAAAGGATTACGTTGACACAATGGTGGAAATGTTGAACGACACTTCGACATACCAGCAAATTACGAAGGATCGTACAGCCAAGATTCAAAAAAAGGCCAATGAACTTATCACCATACTCAAGAATAAAGGAGTTATCACCGATATACAAGAAAAAAATTACAAAACCAACAACGCAGTCACACCGAGGATCTATGGCCTAAGAATAACACATAAGTCAGGGTGCAAACTTCGTCCAGTGGTCAGCTGCATTGGTTCTCCCAGCTATAAATTAGCAAAGTTCCTCCACACCCCCTTATCTCCAGCTACAGAGGAGTTCGAATATAACATTAAGAATTCTTTTGAATTCGTTGAACTTACCAAAACAACACTTCTACCGAGAGGACACGTATTAGTATCGCTAGATGTCGTGTCACTATTCACTAACATTCCGAAAGAATTAGTTGTTAAAATAATCAAAGAAGACTGGGGAGAGATATCTAAATATGAAATAATTGGATTGGCGACTCAAGAACTAGTCAATAAGATGGTACTATTCTGTTTTGAGTCTAGTTATTTCTGTTTTGACGGAAAAATGTACCTACAGTTAGATGGAACCAGCATGGGGAATCCGGCGAGTTCGGTGCTAGCCAACTTGGTAATGAATTATGTTATAAAGAAAGTATTACAGCGACTCCCTTTCCAAGTACCCTTACTTAAAGTTTAGGTTGATGACACAATAATGGCAGTACCTGAGGATAAAACGGAAATCCTGCTTAAATGTTTTAATGACATCCATGATGGAATTAGATGGAATTAGAGAAAGATAGAACAATCCCTTTTCTTGATGTTCTCATCCATAGAACTGATGATGGTACTTTGAAGACTGACTGGTACAGAAAGCCCTCGAGTTCTGGAAGACTTCTTAATTATTCATCGAACCACCCACTTAAGCAAAAGGTTGGTATGATGCAAGGGCTCATAGATCGGGCGTTACGACTCAGCCACAAAGATTTCCACGAAACAAATCGAAAGAAGATAACAACCCTCCTTCTAAACAACAATTATCCTAAGCGACTTATCAACACCTGTATCAACTTATATCGCCATAGTACAGACATAAGAATACGATCCAACGAACAAGAAACGGTTAAGTATTTCAGATTTCCGTTTGTCAAAAGTTTATCAACCAGACTAAATAAATGCCTTCAAAATTCAGAAGTAAAATTAGCATTTTATAGCCTCAATACTATCCAGTCGGTTTACACCAAACTTAAGGGCAAAGTAGACACGTTGAATCAGTCTAATTTAATGTAGGTATAAGATTCCCTGCCAATGTGGAAAAAGTTATATAGGACAGACTAGACAGAAACTTGGTCAAAGACTGAAACAACACAAGAATGACTGTAAAGCTATTCACTTCTCGAAGAAAGAAAAAACAGCATTAGCAATGCATCATTTTGATCAAGGGCACCAGTTTAAGTTCGAAGAAGTAACTATCCTGGATCGGGAGGCCAATGGACAGAAAAGAAACATCGGAGAAATGGTTCACATTAAAATACATGACACGGTTAACCTGAGGTCAGATACCCTACATTTAAGTAATATTTATAGCGGCATACTTCGGAATTACGAAAAGGTATTTCACGAATCAAGGACTCCAGACGGAAGACGTTGACTAGCAGCGAAATATAATGAATTAAAATTAACATCACATAAATTTGCTCTGTACACCAGTATGTATATTCAGGTGTCGGAAGTGACCTTATACAAAGTCACACCATTGAAAAATTCATAAATTTAAAAAACGCTGTGATGTTAAGGTATATTTTTTATAGCTAATATTAAGTTATATAGATATTTTGTCTTTTGTGTATTTTAATAGTTTTGTTCAATCCTGCCATAGAAACATATTATTTCACCCTTAGATACTATGCGAGAAAGCTTTACCTTTGTTCACTCACTTCGTTTCGTTGGCAACGGGTGGGCGAAAGCAGTGAGCGAAAGTACTTTCGTTCACTCTTATTACTTTCACCTACTCCATTTCTCAATAAAATTACAAAAATATTCAAAATTAATCATTCAAATTGACATGGCAATTTATGATGGTTTCTGTCAATAATAAACTAGCTCAATTGTCAAAAAATTTTATTTGTGTGCGTTTTAATAAATTTGGGCATACATTCAAAATTAATTAGATATTTATTTAATATTAAGTAGGTACTGTCAACATTTCTATTAGGTAATATGAAAATTTTTACAGAGTTAAAGCCAATACTTTTAAAAAATATAGCAATGAAACTTACTTGCTATGTAAGTGATATTTACTTTTTCAAAAACAAATGAAATTGTCTTCAACATAGAATATGTGGACCACAAAGAAGATCGCTCGTAATTTTCTACCAATCCATTAAAATAGGCTAAGATCACTTCCTCCGTTATAAGATCAACTTTCTTTGAATGCATCAAATCACGGAATTTTGTCAGCTCGTTCATATACCTTCCTTTAGATTTCTGAGGCAATTGTACGCAGCGGCATCAGCTTCTTTTAATATCCTCTGGTAACATTAAGACGTACAAAAATTGACTTCTTCTAGCTTGTTTATTATTTATAGTAACGGTAACCATAACAATGCTGAAACACGCTCTCTATGTTATTATGTTGTATATCTGCCCAATTGTCAGACCAATTTGAATTATTAATTTTGAATATTTTTGAAATAATATTTAGTTCAGTGGCAGGATTGAACAAAACGTTATACAGCACTCATGGAGAAACCGTTTCGCTCACTTATTTGCCTTTGCACACTCGCCTAGCGGCTCGTGTGCAAATCTGGCAAATTGCGTGAGCGAAATTTTCAGTTTCTCCAATTGTACTGTAATATACTATTGTGTATTATTTTTAGAGCTTGAAAAAGATCCAATAAAGGATCGAAACGTCGCAATTGACGAATACAGTGTTTATTTATTTATACCAGTGGTCCACGTCCCCAAGAAACTCAAAGAAAATATATTTAAATTATGGACACGAATATAATATCAGATTGAAAAAAATGTTCGATGACGCCATATCTTGGTTCAGATATACGTATGCAAAATTTCAGCAAAATCTGTGGAGCCGTTTTCCTGCAAAAGTGCCAACAGACATACACACGCACGCTCGCACGCACACACGCACGCACGCACACACACACACGCACACACCCACACACACACACATACAAACGGACGGAAATGTGCCACCTTGCCAAAAAGTCTTAGAATGACCTGAAACGTCCACATTTGATGAAAAAACACCATGGTCAAAAAACGACTATCACAATAGCTACCTAGCTCGGCTAGGAAGCTAATAACGAAGTTGAACTATCGTATAGATATAGAGCATAAATGGGATATGGTGTATCATCATAAATACCTCACAGTTCGAAGGTTGGGCGCGTACCTCCATCCTTTTCTCTTCTGACCCGAAAAATAGAACATCCCCAAATATATGAGAGCAGTAGTCTGATCTCGGCTTAAACCTGCCTCTTTTTATTCCTATCTCCGACTCTAGATCATATTTCATATTTATTCTTTTCCATACCTTTCGCTTTTCCACAATTTTTTCAATACCTCCATATTGCTAAATTTATCTATTCACGGTATCTTCATCGTAGCACTACATTTCAAACGCTTCTGTATTCTGTTCCTTTTCGATACCCTTTTCTCCTATTGTCCAAGTTTCGCACCCGTACAATGCGGTACTCCATACGAACGTTTATAAGACTCTTTTCTGAGTTTCTATATTAACCGTTCTCACTAGACTTTTGAAGAGCGTTGTCTTAGATATAGTACGCCAAACGATTATAGACGAGCTCAAAATAAGAAGAAAAGTTCCTATAACGAAGTCTCTAAAAGTTACTTCTGACAGAGGGTGTCGAAATTTCCCGAAAAAGAATGAATTATCTCTGAAACTACGAAAGTCTTTGAACTAAAATATTTGTATCAATAATTGCCCTTTGTAGATTTCTATTGTTCTAGAAAATTGTCTTCGTACTGGCGAATGGCATCGTAGGTAGTTTTAGAGCACTCGAGTGTTGAAATAGTTTTTAAACCGAAAATGCAAATTACTCCTATAAATTATTTCGCAAAAAGCTCTTTCGCTCAAAAAAATAAGCATGTTAGGAAATAATTCAATTCGGGTGCCGATTCTCTTCTAAATGGAATGAAATATTATGTATCTTACAATTACCTGTATTGATCAGTGGCGTAACATAGTTTACGGAAAATAAGTACACGGCCTAGTATGTAGCGATACCAAAAAAAAGCAAAATTGTCCATAAAATTTCAATTCGGTAACTTTAATAGTTTTCCAGATATTTTTTGGTCAGTTCGAACTGTTTATATTACATATAAAAGAATCCTTATGACCTGACCTGACGTCCACCTAACAGATGTGGAAGAACCAAATTTTAATGTGAGAACATCAAATCTAATGTTCATTTTATTAGAAATGATGTGCAAGTAAATTTTTTACTTTATGCAATTATACAGGGTGTTTCATTAACAATGGGAAATCCATTAACTGTGGAGATTCTACAGGTCAAATAATGACCATTGACCTGAACATGCCTTATCCTAATGTTGATGGTTTAGGAAATACAGGGTGTTGAAAGTTACAATTTTATTTCCATCTTTTACCATAACTACGAAATTTCTTAGGTTGCAAGCTTGAAAATTTGCAATCCTTCTTACGGTAAAAAAGATTCCAATAAAATTTTTGACGTTGCCCATAGAGTGCGCTACTTATAACCTATTGCTTTGATAAATTGATCCATAATTTTTACCATGTAGGTACATCTAACGTCAAATCGGCTCCAAAATGTGAAAGACCAACCTTTTTTAAATAATAAATATGTTCTTGTCTCATTTTGATACTCCAGCCTATTTTCAAGGAAAAACGACTTCATGCAGATAGTTTTTAATTGTAGAAATGAAACGCTTATTAAGTACTGCTAACAAAATAAATTTTAATTCACAACAAACGCTCAGGTACAAGAGAAATAAAATTAGGAAACATTAGATTTTAAAGTAGTTGTTCGAAGTGTCCACCATTCACTTTTGGATACATTTTTCAGTGCGTTTCCTGAGAGACCCACGAGTTATAAACAATGCCCCTGGATTGCTTTTGATTTCATTGGCAGTCGCTTGTATTCTTCGCCACAGCTCATCGGGTGAATCAACAGCTTCTTTATAAACCATATTTTTCATTCTAGACCACATCTAAAAATCCGGAGGATTTAAGTCGGGGCTTCTAGGCGGCCAAGCAAATTCACTTCCACGGCCAATCGACTGACGTGGAAAGACGTTGTCTAAGTACTCCCGAACCGGCCGGGAAAAATGTGCGGGCGCCCCGTCCTGCATGAACCACATGTTTTCCCTTAAATTAAGTGGTACTTCTTCAAGCAGTTCGTACATATTTTGCTGAAGAAAATTTAAAAAAAGTGGACAGTTCAGATTGGGTGGAAGTTGAAAAGGCACAATAAAGAAATTTGAAATTACACCGCACCAAACATTGATCTTAAATTCATGTTGGAAGTGTCTTTCTTTGACGGCATGGGGGTCTTCAGAATCCCACAAATGATTGTTTCGCCAGTTGAAAACTCCACGTCGAGTATACGTTGCCTCATCTGTGAAGAGGATTTTGTTCAAAAAATTAGGATCCGCGCCTTGCTGCTCTTGTAAGAAATTAGCGAAACGTAGACGAGCAGGAGGATTTTCCGGTAACAAATTTTGTACTGGAGTAATGTAGTATGGGTGAAGCTTCTCTTTGTGCAAAATTCTGCAAATCGAAGAGCTACTTACGCCTGTTGCCGCACTTAAACGACGGGTACTTACGCCTGGATTTTCGTGCAATCTAACCAAAACCTCATCTTCCTGCTCAGCCGAAATAATCTTCGGAGCGCTATTTTCACCTTTTGGACGGAAAGATTCTCTTTCGCCTAAGCGATTGTACAGATTTCTAAATAATTTATGATTTGGTTACCTTTGGTGGGGGTATAAATCTGAATACCTTGGGGCTGCAGTGAGCCCATTAAAATTGGTTTGAACAAAAACACAAATCATATCTCTCATGTCACTATTCGAAAAGTCATTATGACACGGCATTTTTTAATACTTTTGATAAATTTATGGAGAAAGTTAATGAAAAAGCTATTGGATTAACACTGAACACTTTAAAACTAATGTCATATTACTATCGACTGTCTGTTTGTAAAACGTAGCTATCTAGATAATATTTTGTTTAATACGGAACGGTCTATTAGAACAAGTTTGGAATTTAAACACTATCTGCAGTAAGTCATTTTTCTTGAAAATGGGCTGGAATATCAAAATGAGACAAGAATACATTTATTATTTAAAAAAGGTTGGTCTTTCAGATTTTGGAGCCGATTTTACGTTAGATGAACATGGTTCGAAAAACTAAGAAATTTAGTAGTTATGGTAACAAATGGAAATAAAATTGTAACTTTCAACACCCTGTATTTCCTAAACCATCAACATTCTGATAAGGCATGGTCTGGTCAATGGTTATTATTTGACCTGTAGAATCTCCAGTTAACGGATTTCCCATTGTTAATGAAACACCCTGTATGTAAGAAGACCAAAAGAAAAGTATCTTAATTTTGTGGTATAAAAATGAGCGAACTTTCATTGGCGCCTTTTAGACACGGTGAAATATAACTCTATAAAACTGTCTTAAATTAGTGTAAATCTTCCTAAGACCGAACCCATAAAAACTGCATCAACGCATATTACGTAGTAATAAAATATAAGAAGAGCGTAAAGCTGTAGAAAATTCACTTTATTAAAATTTTCATCTAAGCGGTAAAATTAGAATGCACTGACAAATTTTACGGTTAATTTAAATTTTAATCCTTTATAGTTGACAGGAAAGCTTCCCGGAGCATACGTTACAAAACCTCTTACTGTGAAGCTTAAGAGGTTTTTAACACAAAATTAATGACGGGCAAATACTTGGGCAAAAATAAATGATGCAGGAAAACATGTTATTATGTACACTTTGAAATATGCCCAACATATTGAATTTTAGAAGTTAGTATCCACGATGTAATATCTCGGCATAACATTATCAAAGGAAAATTAATTTTCCCGCAAAATAACTCCATTCAAGTACCTCTACGTGGGGAGCGTTTTCAACCCCATTCCTTTGTCACTTGCAGTTTTTTCTATGGGACGCCTCTCAAATAAGCCGCGCTTTTTAATTCCACCCGGAGATTTATTTGTACAATATCTGGGAGAAATAAATTAAAGCCGTTCAATGACAGTACATGCGACCACGCACCACTACTTTATCCAACAATCTGAAATTTGTTGATAAATGAAACTGGAGGTACTCGACAAAAGCAGAGAAATCAGTAGTTTCAAGCAGCCTGTTGGAACACCTTCTGCCAGAGTGTTCTCAATAATCTTCCATTTGCACACCATTCTTAATATTTACTTATGTCATTTTTAAAAATCCCGATATTTTTTGTTTGTCTTGTTTTCAGGTAAGTATAATAAAAAATATCGTTCATTACACGTCCGGAAATGGATTTTTCCGGACTCGTAATGAAATATACTACATATTTAGAAATTGCATATCACTGGGTGTGGAACTTTTGTCTTTTTAGGTCAAAATAAACACAAAAAATCAGTTCAGTGTGATTATACCTATACCTTCGGATTCCTTTTTAAGGGTGAAAACTAGAAATTTCAATAAAAATCTCGCGTCTTTAATAGTATTTTACGTACAGAGGTGGAAAATGTTTCATCACAACAGCCGAGGGCTAGATTAATGACCAAGGCGCGAAGCGCCGCGGTCATCTATAGAGCGAGGATGTAATAAAATTTTCCAGCGAGGTATGTATACTATTTTATCCACAATCATTAGTTTTAATGAACAATAAGGAAATCAATAATTCATTTTATTTTTTCATAGCTGGCCATACACATACACGCTTTCCTGGCGGATTAGGGCGGCACGCTAAACCTGCGCGATTGGAACGGGACGGGCTTATCGCGTCAGCGTCTGCGTCCACTAACACTAAAACCAAGCTGGGCACACACGAACACGCTTTCCTGAATTAGCGGCTAGAACCCACGCCGTCACAATGACGCACTCGCGTTGATTGGTCAGCGCTACTATCGATCGCTTAGAATTTAAGCGGGTGGCAGTGTTACCGATGCAATGTGACGTCAACAACTGCGTAAAGCTCAATAGAGTTTACACTGTGCAATCTAAACTGTCTTGACTTACGGCAACGGGCGTATCTACTTATATACTATTTTCATAAGAGCTTCAGCTATCACACCACGGTGGTTCAGTACTCAATGTGTCAGCCTCCCAAGTCGCAACGCCGAGGGTTCGCGCCTCGTCGGAGATGTTTTTTGTTATGATTCCACTTTTCTCTTTTGAACAAAAATTGCGTGTGTCTGGTGCGAGAGGGCAGCTAAGGGGTTTGCTTAAGGGAACAAATTAGATGCTCGATATATAATTCACATGCTCGCTAACATAATAAATACTCGATAAATATGAATGCTCGGTATATAAAACATACTGCTTTGTTTTATACTTGCCCGTCACTGAATACAGCCAAAAAAATGGTTCCACATCCCACTATTTCCGGTCTTTGGGCAAGCGGAGCGTTTAAGTCTCCCCCCCCCCCCAAAAACCAAAACATTACCGAGCGTTTATTTCATCTGGATAATTCAATTACATCAAGCAAAATTTTATCGAGCATTTATCATTTTATATCGAGCATTTATTATTTTTTAGTATGCAAAATTCATTAAATTATCGGGTGTAAATTGCGACCCTTTGTTTAAAATGCGTGTGTCAGCAATAAAACCGTTTAACTTAAAAATGTTTTTACTTATAACAATAAAATCGGGAATAATTGTAGAGTGGCGCGGTCTAGGCGTTAGTGTGTTGAGCGCTGACCAATCGAGGCGACTGCGTCATTGTGACGGCGTGGGTTCTAGACGCGAGTCTTTCCTGACGGATTAGCGCGGCACGAAAATCTCGCGCTGTTGAAACGGCACGAATGACGGTTTTGGCGTGGCGCGGGGAGTTTCGCAAAATGGAAATTCCTGTCGTGGCTGGTCGCGATGAAGCTTTTTTCAATTATTACACTCTGTCAAGATATTCAAATAAGATGCTAGAGAAAACGTAAACAACGGATTCGTTCTAAAAGGTGGCTGATAGAAAGAGAAAAATACAGCCATGTGATAATTTTAAATGAACTGCGGGAAAATAATCCTGATGATTTTAAAAAGTATTTACGAATGGACAGCAAAACTTTCGATACCTTATTAAAATTATTACATTCTCATTTAACCAGAAAGGATACTGTTATGAGAAACTCAGTTCCTGTCGAGGAAAGGCTGATGGTCACACTTCGATATTTGGCTACAGGTAGAAGTTACGAGGATCTTTCTCGGCAGGTATTTCCGCTCAAGCTTTAGGATGCATAATTCCAGATACGTTTATGAAGTACCTACTGAAAAAAGAGTATTTGAATGCTAATGAAAGTTTACTTAATAATTTTTATTACATTTAAGTTTATTAATAATGTAAACATAATGAGCAACTGGACACTAATTATTAAATTAGTGAGATTTTTTCGTTTAATATCGTCGTAAATACCTACCAACTTAATACATTACGTCTTGATAAAAGTTCCAAATTTACGACAAATTAATAATTGTTTGTAATGCTTTCAAACATCTAATTTTTCAAATGGGGTTTTCTGCAATTTAACCTTAGTGACTCAGATTATGCTAAAACCGATGAAATCATGCGTCATTTTAGAACTACAGCATATTTGTAATTATTTCATTTGTCAATGTCTAGTTTCGTTTCAGATTCAGATGTCTAAATAGCAAGGAAGTAGTAAATAAGATTATGCAAAAGACATAAGTGACATCAGGACAGCCGACGTATACATTCAGATATTTTAAATTTATACTGGCACAAATTAAACAATAATTTTATACATTTAGACCACTAATAAAATACAAATTACCTCCTTGCCGTCAAAGTCGCTGTGTTGTCACATAGTTCAGAGCTAAGTTGACAAGCTGTGAGATTTACTCTTTAGTGCCTTCTTAAGTTTCGTTTTTTCGGCATAATTTCAGGTGATAGGTCGTTATGTTTTGCAATTGTTTCATTTTCACGTACACATAATTCGTGGGTTATTAGAAAAGTATAAATAATGAATTAGAGTTACATATGATGACAATATTGGATACACATATGACGTAGAATATGTGAGGTCGAATTATTGTTTATTTTTTGCCTTGAAATAAAGCACAGAGAAAAACGCAGAAACAGGGGTCAAATATTTTCGCCCAAATTTTCAGAAATATAAAAGTTTCCCGTTGTCAAACACGCTGCATATTTAACATATTTATTGATAATTTTTATAATATTGGACCAGTGAAGACGTACAACAGAACAACGCAATCTTCAGTCCACACAGTTGCAAAATAAAACTGGTTCAAGAACTAAATGAAGACGATCCAGATCGCCGCGCCGGGCACAGTTTTGCGATCAGCAAATGCTGGAGATGTACCAGGTCAACCCAATGTTTTTGGGAAGCTCGATATTGTTTTCCGACGATGCGACATTTTTCGGAAATGAAAATAGGCAAAATTGTAGATATTGGAACACCACAAGATCAAACTGAGTAACTCAGGTGCATAATATGCAATATCCACAAAAACTAAATGTTTGGGCAGGTATCATCGGACGCCAAATACTAGGACCACACCTTTTTCGAGGGAAGTTTGTCTGGGGATAGGTAACTGGATTTCCTTCGGTTCGATCTAGTACCAGCACTAGTTCAACTATTTCCCAATCATCAAGCTCCGGATACCCCTGCTGTATAAATGTTGTTTCAATAAGACGGAGCACCACCTCATTACACCATTTATGTCCTGCAGTATTTGGACGACATATTTCGTGGGCGCTGGATCGGCCGAAGAGGTTCTATGGAATGGCCCCCACGTTCCCCTGATTTAACCCCATTTGACTTTTTCCTATGGGGTTATTTGGAAAATGATTTGTATGTGACGAAACCAGCAAATTTGCGGAAGAACTGCAGGATGGAATACAAATCAAGTTTGTACAATCGAGCAAGTCGTGTCAGGTTGAGTGTGGGCGGAAACAGTGGATCATCTAGAGTTGTGCTTAAGGGAAAATGGACGAAATATGTGATTTGCGAGGTACCTATGAAACAGCAAAAAGTATGTAAATTTTAGCGAATGCCAAATACGGATCTATTCCCTCACTAGTTATTTTATTGACAAAACCCACAATAAGTTGTTGCTCTACTAAAAAATTATAAACTATAACTAATTAATTTTAGTAACTATATTTTTGTACGCTATTTAAATAAAAGTCAACGCATAACAGTAGTTGGTCATCTCAAAATAAACACAAAACAAAAGTTATAGGTATTACGAAAGTAGTTCCAAAAGAATGGGAAACCTACACTCTGCATAAACTCGAATATAACAGAAATCCACTTGAAACATAAACAAAAATTCACAGACCTCGCATCTTACGCAAGTATCATAGGCGTATTGAAAATACCGACACAACTGCTCGGTTTCTAAGATGTCTAACAAAAGTGATCTGTGCCGTTTCAAGTTGGTATATTATTGATACAATAAAATAAAAGAAATGATTTGTGACAAGCACAAGGCACATAGTCAAACTGACAACAAAATATTAACGCATCCGTTTTGTACTGTTTCGACTTTTATTGTAACGCGATATCCCTCTTAACGGTACTCGCGCTCGCCGTACCTTAGTTTACATCTGGCTAGGGCTCTCCATACAATATTAGCGGCCTCGACTGCGCGCGTCGCCGACAGAATCTGTCGCGTGTCGATACATTTTTCGTAAGATGAGTCCCATATACACGCGCCCAGAAGTATTTTCAATACTAAAACCCACCAAATTCTTAACTGTCAAAATCTGTCTCTTTAAACGCAGATGACTAGGTTCGTTATGACTATCAAGGATTGTCCGTCTGTGGCCTGCACCAGGGAACACAAAATACTAGAGAAAGGCGACTGTAATGCTTTCGGAAAGGAACACTATCTTCGCGACACCTGGGCTTGTCTCACGGGAACTACTGACTAACGCGGGCAGGAATGTTCTAGAAATCTGTAATATTACGACTGCACTAAATGCGGGAAAATTTAAAATTTACCCATTTCTAAATTTAATAATAGTGGTGGAAATGTTAATGTTTTGTACAGGTTGTTTTTTTCTTGAAATCACATGATGATTTCAATTACAAGAAACTGAAAATCGTCAATTTGATTCAAGAAAAAATAACCTGCACAAAACATTAACATTATAAAGATGGTAAATTGATAACATTTTTGTAAGTAAGTACGTTTTCTTTATTAGATAAATAAATAGAATTCCATTTTAAAAACTAGCAGTTACATAAGTTATCTATAAAACATTTCTTCTTCTCGAGGATTTTTGAAGAGCCAAACGAGTCAAATTGTCTCGTTTTCCTCTTCTCCGATCCTTTCCAGTGAGGATTTTATTAATATTATTTATATAATTAAATAAAACTGTGTTAGCTGTGGTATCAATGAAGACTTTTATACAATTTTTATGACTTGCGCAAAATAAACTTGATATGTCATAATGCAAATTTTCTTCCAATGTTATACGTAACTTCTGCTTCATTTTATAAAATGTTATCACCCGTGGTAAAACTTTTAGCGGGAGTTCTGTACAATTTTTGAAAGTGAGGGAAAATTTTGTAGACGGGTGATTTAATTGTAAGTTGGCACATTGTCTTTCTTCTATCAATACATTTTGTGGCAATGTTTCTGCTGCACTCATAAGTGAGTTACAGATATCACAAGAGCCATTTTTACACTCGGCAAAAATTTTTCTTTAAACATATCCAGAAACATAAGCTGTGGCATAATCAGCAGTGAAATTTTGTGTTCCTTCTTTTGTCAAATAAATTGGTTTAGGTACATCTGGAAAACTCAAAATGACCGCAGTTTGCTGATTCAGAAATTCTCGGAGAGTATCTAATGCACCTTGTGAAATGTCTTCTTCACAGTTCGCCGATAGAGAATGTGGTGAAGTAAAATTGTTGTTGTTGACAAGGAGTGACTTGTTGGAAGTAATAAAAGAAGAGCAAGTAGGATTACTGTCTCCCCCAGCATACATTCTGATACAAGAGAAAAAATTTTCTACTGGATCCTGGTTAAGATTCCTTGTACACAGATATTTAAACCCGGTTTTCTGTAGTTTTGGCCATAAATATAACAAGCCGCGTAAAGAAAAGATCAAATTTTTTAATGATGGTGCTATAAACTTACTTTTTGAATTTTGAGAAGTGAAAAACATGGACTGCAATACTGGGAGGGAAGAATTCCAAAAGGCAACATGATCCGATTGTGCAGAAACTGCTGTTCGTAATGTCTTCCCATCGACAGGATTCAAAGAAGATCCATTCACACTATCAAATAAGCAATCAAAAAATAATAATAATTCTGCTGTATCTATAGCTCTCGGATTGAAATAATGTCGAGATTTTGGAGGTAAATCAGTACTAACGTTTGCTCTAACTCGCATTGCAGTTCCCACTCTATGGCTAAATACCTGAGTGCAATTCTTGACTTTCATTTTCTTTATTTTACTTGGTATAACATGCTCACCAGTTAATTTAAAAACCTGACTGTAAAAGGCGCCCTCACTTATGTCAATTTCTTAAAACCTTATAACATCAGACCAAGAAGCCACCCTTTCCCTACCATCTTTTGTAAAGTGAAGGTTTTTCCCAAGCAAATTATTTCTTATGCCTTTCATAAGATGTGGAAAGTCATATCAATGAACAATTTCTTCGCCATCGATGGTATATCCCTGAAATCTATTTTCTATTCCCCGTTCAATGCAATACATGTTGGTGTCATTCAGCAATCTATTAATAGCAGCTTGATTCGTTGACCCTTGATCAGATATTGTGCAAACTAACTGAAAGCCACAGTTCCTTATTTCTCGAACAACATCCTTTATCATTCTAACTAGATCTGGTGTGGATGTCGTACCTTCGCAAAAAGTAAAACAGACAGATTGTTTCCACTTTTTGTAAATACCTCACAGAAAGAGTACTAAAGCATGATCAGCAAACTGAGGTCGTCTGTCAGATTTTCCATAGTCTACAAAACCTTCTACAACATCTAATCTCTTATTGTAATCCTGGTTGTAATGAAATTTCATCAAAAAGTAATACACAAACTTTTTCTAATAGTTTTTGTTTCTTTGAAACTTGTTTCAAATGAGAAAATATATGGTCATTGATACCACAGACAAAAGGAATTTTGTTTAACAAACTAGTTAAAATTTTACGAGATGGCACTTTGTTTGTATATGGACAACGCAAAAATTTTGTCATCTAAGCTGAACCTCCTACCCCTCGGTTTATATTTTTGGGTTTTAATTTGCGATGCAATGAATTTTGCTGTCGTTTCATTGACACTGTTTAAATAGTTCATAATACTTGGCCTGGCTTGCAAATACTGAAGTTTCCTTCTGGTTGATTTCAATTTTTCAGTTCTGCGCCTTAAATTTACCACCTTGTCGTATAAAATCTTCGCTTTTGGTGTTAGTTCATGTCTTCTTTGAAGACCAACTCCTTGCAGAACGAGATGTCGCTGTTTACTTTCTGAAAGAAGATATGCAAATTAATACTACATCCTTAGAATTTCCTCCAAAACATTTTTATAACAGCAAGTTGTGTAAATACATGCTGAATGAAGTAGCAGTTGGAATTTCTACTGGTGATTGGGGCAAAATGTGTATTCCCAAAGAAGCTGCTAATGTTTCAATGGATTCACCCTCTTCAGATACGATTTCTAGCGATGCACTTTTCGCCATACATTCGCCAACTTCTGTTCCAATCAGCCTTCTGCTAAGGGCAGGCTTGTACGTTTTCTTTGGCACGAACACATCAAATTGTTCAGCCGGACTGCACGCTTTCGATATCGATGGCAAAGACATAAGTGCCTCTAGAAAAACCATTTAGTTATAAATAATATTGCAATTCAAATTTTTACTATAGAGTACCTCTTAACTTTTCTGGTGTACTATATCGTATTGCTTCCGGTGCGATCCTCAAACAATTCTCTGATGTTGATTCTCCGTCAAAGCCTAGAAAAAATGTTGTTATAGGTAATTTCATGACCCGAATATGAAATTCATCACTCACCTGGCATATTAATTGTTGGTAAACTATTCTTTTTCAACTTCCCATCAGCACCCTCACAAATTCTGAAGAAGTGACTAGCACACACAACGTAATTTTTCAGAATCCGATTGTCTTCTATTTCGAATAGCTTCTTATTTTGGATGCGGTTTTTCCAAATTTGTTGGACTTCCTTGTCCGCAGGAATTGCATATCTGACAAATTAAAGAAATTTACATGAAACATATAAGCTAAAATTTTAATGCGTACTAATATTTTAGTCAAAACGCCTCATGAACAATAAAAATAATTGATCAAATATTCCAGTCCACTTCACCACTTCTACTAAAAAACGTTTTTGGTATCACCGACGTTTGCAACAAGTCGCTCACAACCAATTTTTACCTTATAAATATTAAATATTGTTAATTTTCCGTACCTGCGGGCAATTTTATCACTGCATCCAGGAACGCAACAAGGTCTCATTTTTAAGTCTTTTCTTTATATTAAAATGTCAATAAAACTACAGTACACTATTACACTAAACTAGTTAAACAACAAATAAAAAATTCAAGTCCAACAACCACTTCTGACATTATCCAAACTCTCCAAACAACACAAAATTTTAAATCCAGACAAAACGCAAAAACAACGCAACGACTTCGTCGACGACAACTACAAAACACCGGCGTCGGTAGGATTGTAGCGCCATCGCGAAGCTCTTTCTTGAATTATGCTCACTACCAAACTGCCTGAGACACCGCCAGGTGGAGCAGCAAGCACTGTTCTTTTTCATAGGATCCAGATCCCAGGCCCTGGCCTGCACCACACGCTTATCCCGGCATGCAGCGTGGCGTGCGGCGCCGGCGCGTCGGGATAAGCATGGCGCGTCATTAACCACAAACGGACACTCTTTCCTGCGGGATTGGCATGGCCCGTTCCAATCCGGCAGGAAAGCGTGTCCGTGTATGCCCAGCTAAGTGCATTTTCGATCATTCTTGGTAGGCAGTGAAATTGACATTTATCTATATTTTCATTAATTATTAAACTGACGAGCATCGTTTTATGACAATTAATAACTGAATATGAAAGAGTATTTTTGGTGGTAAAATATGTCCGTTAGTCAGTTGGAGTACACAATACACTTAAGTAGAACTCCCTGAGACCGCAGAAAGAACGGTAGGACGTTTTATTCCAAGTTTATTACAATAATGCATAACAGTCGGGGAGCAAGGTGCTCTAATTCGGCACACCCTCAAAACAACTCGAACGCAAACAAGAAAATGAAGCTGATGTTACTTATATAAAACGACTTGCCGGATTTCAAAGATCGGGAATTGCGAAAATACCGAAAATCGATTTTTCGTAAAATTTTCCTAAATCAATTTTCGACCCATTTTAATACTTTTCTTGTTGTATTTCAGCAACTAAAAGAATTAGAGACCTGGTTTTTTCGTGGAATATACACTGAAGTGTGCTGATCATCACAGTTTACTCACGTTGCCTCTACAATTTTCCAATTTTATGAAAAAAAAAATGTTTTCTTGCTAAACCACAAATTTGTGTAAGGCATTTTTCATGTACCGGGTAAGTAATCTCATTTTCCGGAATTAACATAGGTATACATATGCGAGACCAAATACGGACAAAGGCTCGAAATTATTTTTGGTGAAGAAACCAAACATTAATATTGTTGCTGAAAAAAGCTACAGCGAATTAAACACAACTAACTTGTGCGCGCTAGCCGCACTGAGCTGTGTATTAGTGGTTTAGGTGCAGGCGTACAAACGCTGCATTAATATCGAGAACATTTTTATTTTTTATTAAGACAAATTGTATTTCCCCTCACATAACCATGATATTATTTCATGCATGCATATCGAAAAGAACAAGTAGTAAATTTTTACATTTACAGAACTGTGTTATTGGAGCACAATGGAGTTTAGAGCGATTTGTGAATTTTATTGGCATAATAACGTCATTTTCCATGTACCATCCATACTCTAGGATGTTTGGGATAATTCGGCTTATTTGCCAACCGTTTTATATACAGCACACTTCCTCGACACATAGCCGCACGTCTCCAACGGGCACAGTAACATAAGGGCTGGCTTTTACGCCAGTGGCGCAATATCATTTATCTTATGAGACAAAAATTGGGTTAGTGAGTGATTATCGAGGTGAAAGGGTCTGGAGGGGACCTGGACGACAAGAAAGACTTGCTTTCGCCAGAGAAGTTGTTCCTTATCAAGGCGGAACAGTAATGTGCGGGGGGTATAATGTATGGTCGCCGCATTCCACTTATTCAAGTGCCGCAAACCTCTCCAACGAAATTAAAGAGAATTTCGTTTTTATGGACGATAACGCCACACCCCACCGCACAAAAAGGGTTGCCAATTTGCTACAGTTAGGGAATATTCAAAGAATGAATTTCTCAGCAAACTCACCTAACATGAATCCTTGTGAGAACGTGTGGGATATGCTAAAAAGGACCATTTTAAATAGAGATAACCCCTCTTTCACCCTTCAGGTGCTAATTGTTGAAGCTCAAGAAGAATGGAACAACATACCGCAGGAAGCCATTAATAACCTTTTTATTGGATTGTACAGACGTGTTAATGTTTTGCTCAAGAACAGAGGAGGACATACTGGTTATTGACATAAAATAAAAATAAAAATAAAACTTACAAAAAATTATGTTATATCACTCCTTTATAACTAAAGATTCCGCAAAATTTTTGGAACCATTCTATTGCTTTATATTCAGAAATATCCAATAAAATTCTCTGAAACCACTTTTAACTCTTAAGAAAAATCGGTGATTCGTTGACATCTATTGGCTTAAGATAGCTAAGAACGATACCACCCAATTTGTATTAAGGAATAGCGCCTATTGGCATCCTCTCCTCTAGTTACCCGTAGTCAGTACATATAATTAACAAAACATCTGAATTCTGAAACCAGTATTATGCCGATATTCTGTTCGCATATCATCGTTCCAAACTTCGTCAATTAGTATAATTGAATTTATTGAAGAATAGAATCCTAATTGTTCAACAACTGAAATGTCGCGTGATTCCTCGAGACATCCGTAAACTTGTCTTTTTGTACAGCACGCTGTTTTGTGTGTCTGACAGGGTAGCTCTTACTCTAAACTTCTCTATTGATACAAGACAGGATGCTCGAAGATATTTGATTTCAAATCGATGCAGAAACTACTAGAAGTTGTTGCAGACAATATATTTTCGACGTACAAGGTATAATAATGCTGAAATAAATATTGATTTATTCCTGTTTCGGCTGGCTAGGTATTTTGAAATTCTGGACCATATCAGTGACTTTCAGTGGAAGGAAGACTATAGCTTGAAAAGTATTTTGTACCCCATTGTTCCACAAACTGCTTAGTGAAAACATAGTTCTGCCGAGGTTGGGTGGCTGACAGCACCGGTCAGCAGACATGCTCATGTAGGTTGGCTGTAAAAAATATTTGAAACAATTAAAACCAAAATTGCAAATAAATCAAGAGGTAAATAACGGAATGAACAAAATTAAAGTCGCGTCAACGTCATCTGAATAAAACCGAAACGATGAGTTCGTAATAAGGAATTCCTTGAGTATAGCTTGAAACGATAGAGGCAGTGGAAAGAGAAGCGAAGTCGAGATACTCTCATACGACAAATTGTGCAATGCACTGACTTCGACTATCAGAAGTGGTTCACTAATATTTGACTGAAATATGAATTCGAATACTCATACCTAGAAGTTTCGAGCCCCACGCTGCAGGAAAACACGGAATTTATCGCCAATTTAACATTCTACGACATTGTATACGACAGAGCGCAATCCGACCTTACTAAGCAAGTTAGCCAATCGAGCAAATGCATTTTTGATGTGGTTCTTTGAACACTAACCCCGACGGTATCGGGCTTAGAGTACAAGGATACGAGGCAGTACTTTGTAGTTACGGTTAAAATGTACGTTTTAGAGCAGAATGGCTATATTTAAGCAATCTAGCTGAAAATTCTCGTCGATTTTAAAGTCCAGGAAGAAATAAGTATCTACGTACTGAAACTGAAAGTAAAGTCACGACATACATGATAATACGGAATATTTGGATATATGTATTTCGAATTATTAAAAAAGTCAAGCACGGGAGGGGGCACATGAGTATAGTAAACCACTACTAATTATTATCTGCTAAGTGAATAGTTTCCTAGATATGGACGGTCGCCAACTTTAACCGGACTGTCTTGCCTACGTTTCGTCCACTTCCACAAGGGAAATCTTCAGGGATTGTGGGATAGCATTGAATTTATTGGACTCGGATCAGGTCAGGTGTCAAATTTATATGAGGAGAATAGTCAATCAACCGCATGATTTGGATGAGTGATTATCGGAGAGTGTGACAAATTTATAACTTAGTACCTACTGTAATATCAAGCACAAATAGAATATGTATGGCGTACCACGTATAAAATTTTCATTATATGTCTTGCCAAACGAAAAATATACAATTAGAAAAGCAGCATACCTGAGTTTCTAAAAAAATTATTTTCAACCGTAATTTGACGAGTACTTTTTATTTTGCCGGATGAAATTTTGTTTCCAGGCAATTTGACGTATAAAACTGACAGCCTGAGCGCTCTTGGCTGTCAGTTTTATTAGTTTATGTCTTGACGTAGTATCTATATACATACCTAAACCAGATGTTAATCGTAACACCATCACAGATGGTAAAATGACAGCCACCGGTCACTCCAGTAACAAGAAAATCGGAGATTCTAATACAAGGACTGAAAACTGTCTTCATTATGATGTTTACGAAGAAGCTTTTACCTACATACCGTGTGACAAACTTCCATGTGTACATGGGGAAATAACATGGGCAATTACATTTTTGGGGATTCCTGCTCCCCATGTGTAGTTACAGTGGTGGTAAAGGTAGCAATCGAAATATTATTTTTTTCTGCGTATGAGGATATGAAAAACTCTACAACTTTCCAATTTATTAAAGCATTAAAAGCAAAAATTACATTAATAATTTTCGAACTAAAACACAGAAATTTATCAGATTATCCATGACAACTTAATTTATTCTAATCACGAACGCCTTTGATTTTTATGGATTTTCTGAACTTTCAACCTTTAAAAATGTGCAAAAATATTTTTATTCAGTTCAAGAAAATGTTTTCATTGTGAAAATATTTTACGGCGGCAATAGTTTGCGCGTAGTCCGTGCCTTATTTTCTGTATAATTCAATAACGGTTCTATTCCTTCGGTATAACAACAAATAATTTAGTAAGAAATTTGAAGGCTGGGAATCTTTCATCGAAAGAAGTTAATTTTTACCAATACATAAACTTGTTTTTTTATTTAGATAATTCTCATTCACATTATTATTGTCATTACCTATAGTTGACAATTAATTGATTACTGATGTGAATGTTTCGTTGGTGAATGCTGGTCAATAGTTTAGGGTAAATTGTAGGTGTCATCTAACCTATTAAAAAGTGTTTGGGAAAATGTTAAAGCAGTAAAATGAAATAATAAAAATTAAATTACTTTAATTTTATTACAATTATGAAAAATTTAACAGGCGGCAACATTTGTTTATTTTGCTCTAATGAATTTTGTAATCTGGCAATTTAATACTTATTTATTTCATATCTAGGTAAGGACAAAAACTTATTAATATACAATGAAATTAAAGTAACATAAAAAAAGAAAAATAACTATAACAAATATTCAAATAAACCCCCATTCTGTATCAGACAGTATCCCAGCCTATTATAGAAAGAATTTCTCACATTCGCAAGTTGCCGATCGTTTATTAAGTTGCATTCCGCAAAAATAGCATTCCTTAAAGAATTAATATTTGGGTAACGAGTTTTATAAATCTTATTTTCTAAATGACCCCACAAGAAAAAGTCACACGGTGCCAAATCGGGAGATCTAGCTGGCCAGTTTATAGCACCACCTCGACCAATCCAGCTCTCTGGAAATATTTCATTTAATAATTCCCTCACTTGTGCTCCAAAATGGGCTGGGCATCCGTCATGTTGAAACCAGACCTCCCGATTCGCATGTGCAACTTCTGCTAATGCAGGGCCAATATGGTTAATTAAAAGATCTAAATAAGCTTCTGAATTTAAATTTCCCTGTATTTCAAATTGTCCTATAATGCGATTATTAAAAATGCCTGCCCAAATATTGATTTTTTGAGGGTATTGCGTTGTAGTGGCTAGATTTATTCTGGGATTTTCCTGGGCCCAATGCCTAACGTTTTGTGAATTTGGCTCTTGATTTAAAGTGAAGGTACACTCATCGGTAAAACAAATTGATGAGAGGAAGCTGCGATCCCGATTAGCCCGTTCTTGCATTTCTTCACAGAAAGTTTGCCTTGATTCTTCGTCAAAAGGAAGTAACTCTAGGTGACATTGGAATTTAAATGGATGATATTTGTTTTTTTTATATGTTATGGACAGTTTCTCTTGAAACATTACATTCTAGGGCAATAGACCTTAAACTAGATGTTGGACTAGCAGTTATCAGGCCTATTACCATTTCCTCTACCTCAACATTTAGATTTCTTGGAACGACTAAAAAATAAATGATAAGATTAATTTTAGTTTTGTTTCACTCCACGTGAATTTCTCATAATCCCAGTAAAATTTAAGTTAGCGAACAATAAGGAATTAGCAACTAGGTAATAATAATAAGCGAATCAGAATTATCTAAATCTAAATCTAAAAACCAAGTAAATTTATTAGTATAAATTACCTTCTTTCAATGAAAGATTCCCAGTATCTTCAAATTTCTTAACTAAATTTTTTATTGTTGTTACCGAAGGAATAGGACTATTATTGAATTTTACAGAAAATAAGTCACGGACTACCCGCAGACTATTGCCGCGTAAAATGTTTTCACAATGAAAACCTTTTCTTCAACTGAATAAATATTTTTCTTCATTTTGAAACCCAAATTTTAAATTGTCGATAAATAATGTTGACAGTTCAGACGAATTAGAAATTAGAATCAAGGGAGTCTTTGATTAGAATACATTAAATTGTCATAGGTTATCTGATGAATATCCGTGTTTTAATTTGAAAATTATTAGTGTAATTTTTGCTTTTAATCCTTTAATAAATTGGAAAATTGCAGAGTTTTTGATATCCTCATACGCAGAAAAAAATAGTCTTTCGATTGCTACCTTTACCACCACTGTAACTACACATGGGGAGCAGGAATCCCCAAAAATGTAATTGCCCATGTTATTTCCCCATGTACACATGGAAGTTTGTCACACGGTATACTCCCAATTACAAGGTGAATGTGGGGAATATACCAAATGATTGTGCGGGTGATGGTGTGAACTTTGGTTTATGATGAATTAGATTTTTGTAAATAGTCAAAGGTTTACGATTGTTGTTGGTCAAAAAGTCTATGACACGTTGAAGCTCAGATGATGACGAGGACGATTCGGATATGCCAACCGGATGGTGAACAACAATTTTGATTATTAACAACTTTTAAGAGGGATGCTGATGGGATGAGGTACAGAGGTGTGTGTAGCTTTCCTACAGAATTTTATCAAAACGGCAACTTACCAGAACATCGACGAGGAAGCAGTTAAGTGTTTGTATTGGCCAGTTTACATCTGCCAAGACATATTCATAAAATATCATAAATCTAAGCATCTTCATAAACTTTAGGGTTATTTTAAAAACTACGTAGTGGCAATAAAAATTTTGCTTAATAACTCTAGTCGAAGTTCAAAAACCGGACTATTTTAGACGTTGATTTGTGATATAATGCGTTTGCGCAATCGGTAATGAGAATGAAACGGTCAGACACGAACACTGGCCGGAGGAGGGTATTGTCAAGAGAAAGCCGTCACGACAGGCCCACAAGAGAAATTATAATTTTGAAGAAATAATGTTTTTAGAGGCAATTTATTGTAATTGCTTATATTTTAAAGTAAAGGTAACTCATACCTGTATAAACAGACATAAAAATGGCCACATTCTAGTCTGTAGCAACAACCTATGCGTACTCCGAATAAAATGTCACAGTAGATGTTGCAATAAACGACAGAGGTGTATTCAATTCGAATATTGAATTTACAACAGCTGAGCTCCCCTCGCACTCTGAAGTGGAAACCAAGCTTGCTCTCTATCAAAAAGCCGTCTATATTTACGAATATAGGCCGAATATTTTCAGCGTATCACATCAAATAAACCCACAATAAATGCCGGCAGGTTTACGTCGCACTCGTGAAAGTAAATGCATTGATAATGTAGCTTACCACGCCCAGCTTCCCATCCGCCATCAAACATTCCTCTTGTTCCTTTGCTCGAGCTCTCTTTCTTTCTTCCTCTGCTTTATGTGCTGCTGGTGAAATGAGCTTGCACCACTTTCTATATAGTTTTTCTGTCACTTCGGGTGCCCCCCAAATACCAGCTTCTATACTAGCTACGATTAGCCCACCCACTATGGCTATTTTTATTGTCGTGCCCAGCAGTCGTAGCATCCTTGCGCACCATGTAATGGGTCGTACGGGAGGTGGACACTCGCATACTTTTGGGGGGCACATCTTTTTCATCTCCGCTCCCGTGCATACGCGGATTGCTTTAGGAATAGGGGTGCACACATCTAAAAACAAACAATACGAAATTTATAACAAATTACAAGTTGTTCTTGTAAACAAAGTGGCTAATCAGAATTAGAGTCACAAAGTTCGTCGGATCCGTTCAACTATAACGTTGTAATTGTAACGGGGGATCGGCATGACGTAATTGGTAGACCGTCTCCCGCTTCGCGCGCTGCTGTATCAACGACTCTATGAGTGTATTGTCGATTTTACTGACTATAGACGATTTTGCAGAAGAAATAGGCAGTTCAGGGCAGCATTTTATAAACTACATAAGAACTGAACACGCACTGCTGAAAATGATATACCAAAGAAGCTTTCAAACAAAGCAGTTACAGCTGGTAGCATATACAGAGTAGAAAACGCTAAAGCTTTATACCTAAACCAAAGGAGTTTCACATCCATAAGTTTTCTAAGCAACCAACTGAAATTATTGGAGATAACTGCAGGTATAAGAAAAGAAGAATTTCATTAAAGTTTTAAATGTTGTATTTCACATTCACTGAATAGACCTGTTCTTATTCATCTGTGATTAAGTATTTGGTTGTTATAGAACTAGATAATGCATTTATACAAAAAAATTAAATTTGTGTGTTTGCATATTTGTATATTTTAATGTCTTGCAATATTGCTTCTTTAATTTTTGGCGTTTTCTTTGGCTATTTTATCCGGTATCGAAAAGATACGGCCACATTTGAATTGTGTTAGTCGATTGAAGCTTGACATATAACTAGACGTGTAAACTTTGAAAGTAAATTATATGCGAATCTTCGGCAAGATACTTTCCCATCTATAGCGGTCTACACTACAAGCTTCTGTCAAACATCCCGTGATCGTGCGCGAGAGCCAGCTTGAATTCGACAGATTTTGTATAGACTTTCAGTGAACCAAAATAACTGCTTAACCAAAAATTATTTATTTTTGTACAAGTGACAAACTGTTCAAAAAACGTAATGTTAAAATTTTTGTTTTGGAACGATCTTATACTCGTATACGTGAGTGCTTGTATCTGCATAGTATGTGACGGCACCATTGTAATCAGGTATTAGGTACTTACTTGTGGTTGAAGATATCATAGGTTTGCATTCTCGTGGTTTTCTTCCTGGTGGCTTGTCATAAACCAATAAGTTTGTCCTTTTTACACACTTTTCTTGTGCTAAATTTATTGTTTTTGTGATACATACTCGTGATTTGTTCATGTCTGTGAAAACGGTAAAGTTTTGAATAGTTAGGTACGATATAATTTTGAGTTTTTGTGGCAATGTCTTGTTGACAATAAAATGTTTTGCCCAATTTTTTCATAGACTGCATTGATTGTTCGAAGAAGGCGAACTTTCTGTGCCCTATTTTGTATTCTATTCAAACACCCAAACTCCTATACCTCCTATACCTCCTATACGTAAAATATACGTGCGTTTTTCTATCATATGTTTTTCCAAAAACGGATGAAATATTTGTTATACCATGGGGCGATTAGCAAATTGCATGACATTGTAAATGTCATGTAAATATAACCAAAGACAAGTTACATTTTTATGTCATGCTAATGAACGTTCAATAGATTTTACTACAAAAAGCTGAGTATGAGTTTGCAGCGATTGTTTCAATTCGTATCAACTTCCAACACTTCAAAATTATACAAAATTTCGAACTTTTCCAAACGTTTCTCTTATAATGAAGAATTGAAAAATTACTACGCGTACTACCAATATAACGATTTATTATTATAACTTGACCGGTTTCAGAATTCACAATGATTCCATCATCAGAAATGTATAAAGAAAATTATTGTAAACAAATTATTATGACAGTTGACAAGGAAACTAAAATTGACAGAACAATACAAATAATAATGATATCCATGAAATAAGACAACTAGATAACTGAATTTCAGTATTTACCTACGGGGTATAAGAAAAACACAAAGGAAAATCGAATACCTCGTAGCTTATACTTTGGCATTGGGGGCAACTTTTCAATTTGAGGTTACTTAGTCGATGCAGTTGTCTCTGGCCAATGTTAAATTCGATTTTTTCTCAAAAAGAGGCGTGGAAAAATTATATTTCACGTCAAATCATAGGGGTCCACAGTAACACAGAATAAAGTATTTCTGTAGTCATAGTGTGGGTGAATTCTCCGATTATATAGTTTTTGAGTTTTATAAAAAACATTAAAGCAATATAATATACAGTGTGTGTCCACGGATGGACTGAACTAGACGTGTAAAAACTTTTATTTTCAGTTTTTCGAAAAAAAGTCATTCTTTATAATTTCTTTTGCTTGTTATATAAATACGATTCACGTTGAGAAACTTTGATTTTGGTGTACAGGGTGCGCAGAAAATACAAAAATGTATATTTGCAAAATTAAAAATTTTTAAATCAAGCTTTTTGAAGTCTCAGAATGAAATCGAAATCGAAAAGCCAAATAAAGTTTTCCCATAGAAGTTATACTTAGTTGCTAAGATATACCGGGTGTCCGATTAAGGTTGGCAACCGGCTATCTTAGGAACTATTCTTCCTACAGATTTCAGAAAAAAATCTTCCTACAAAAGTGACCATAGAAATTCATCAAAAATGTTTTTAGCTTTTAATTTTCCCCGCTAGTGGGCACAATTTTAAAAGAAAATAGACAATCTACATTTTCTTCAAAAATTCAAGTGAAATGTAGGTATCCTTTATCTTTTTCAGAATCTTATCGTAATATCCAGCAAATTAGTTTAATAACTTTTTGATCTAACTTACGAAATAAGGGCTCGGAGGAGGAAAGAATTCCCTTACACCAAAAATGCCATGTCTCCGGATTGCTTGAACCAATTTTAATGAATTTTGTCTCGTTGGAAAAGGAATTTATAGCGTAATAGAAATCTGCATTTACGCTTGAATTTAATTTTACGAGGGAGCCGCCAGATGGCGTTATTTCGAAACTTGCGAAAATGTTAAATTTTCTCAAAAACTTTAAATGGAATGGTATTATAACATGGCGTCATTGCAAATAGAATTGAGAACAAAATGGTTCAAACCGGAAGTTGTTATCTTTTTTCAAACGAAAGTTATCATCAAGAATATGGTTTAATCAAATCTAGCGCATAGTTACCAAATATTTTCAAAAATTTTTGAATGGAATGGTACATTTTCATATCATGCTGTTAGTACAAATAGCATGAAGAATAGAATGCCGCAAACCGAAAGTTCCTATCTTTTTCAAACGAAAGTTATGATCAAAAATGCTGTTTAATCACATTTCATTGCATGGGTAGGAAACAACAAACAACAAAATCATAGAAACTGCTCAAATTGATTGCCATGTCTTTCAACACATAATCTACATCTTTTACTAATTTTAGGAAAATAAAAGTTTTTCAAGAATATTAGGGCATTCTTGTATCTCTCATCAGACAGAATTATAAGAAATATTACAATCAAAAAGCACTCCATGGAAAATAAATACAAATACCTGGTCATAGTATTGCCATTAATTGTTAAGTTTAACTTAACTAAGTATTAATTATTATTAGTTAATTTAAATTCGATTTCAGTGTCTTTTTGCTAGAATTTATTATAACTTTTTAAATAATGTCTAGTTCTGTTGCTAAAGCATTATGAGAAGCTCGCGGTGATTTTCAAAATGAAGAAAATGCCGTTATTGCCTCCCGAGTCTTGGAAAGGCGTTTGAGGAAAATTGAACATTTACTAAATTAAATTGATATTCATTTAGGTATTTAATTTTTCTCAAATTTACCCACGCTATGAGATATGATTAAACAGTATTTTTGATCACAACTCTCGTTTGAAAAAGATAGTAACTTTCGGTTTGCGGCATTCTGTTCTTTATGTTATGTGTACTAACAGCATGTTGTGAAAATGTGCCATTCCATTCAAAAAAAAATGAGAAAATTTGGTACCTGTGCACTGGGATTTGATTAAACGATATTCTTGATGATAACTTCGATTTGATAAAGATGAAAACTTCCGGCTTGCGGCATCTTGTTCTTAATTCTATGCGTAATGACAACATATTATAAAAAATATACCATTCCATTTATAATTTTTGAGAAAATTTGAAAATTTCGTAAGTTTCGAAATAACACCATCTGGCGGCTCCCTCGTAAAATTAAATTCAAATGTAAATGCAGATTTCTATTACGCTATAGATTTACTTTCCAATAATACCCCCCCCCCCCACCCCTTATTTGATAAGCTGGATCAAAAAGTTATTAAACTAATTTGCAGGAGATTTTGAGAAAGCTAAAGGATTCCTAAATTTCCATTTGAATTTTCGAAGAAAATGGTCTTTTCTTTTAAAATTGTGCCCCGTAGAGGGGAAAACTGAAAGCTAAAAATATTTTTGATGAAGTTTTCATGGCCACTTTTATAGGAAGATTTTTTTCTGAAAGCTGTAGGATGAATACCTAGTTCCTAAGATATAGCCGGTTGCCAACCTTAACCGTACACCCGGTATTTCTTAGCAACTAAGTATAACTTCTATGGAAAAACTTTATTTGGCTTTTCGATTTTTCCTTCTAAGATGTTTCATTTTGAGACTTCAAAAAGCTTGATTGAAAAATTTTTAATTTTACAAATATGTATACATTTTTGTATTTTCTGCGCACCATGTACAACAAAATGAAAGTTTCTCAAAGTGAATCGTATTTATATAGCAAGCAAAAGAAATTATAAAGAATGACTTTTTCTCGAAAAACTGAAAATAAAAGTTTTTACAAGTATAGTTAAGTCCATCCGTGGACACACTGTATATGTATATATATTTTTCAAGATTTGCACTCCTAACTTACAGATAAAAAAAATTAATTGAAGCAAATTTAAAACACTTTTAACATGTCTGAAACGTAAAAGCAAAGGAAAAACGATATTTGGTTATGGCCCTGTGCCACACTTAATGTACAGGGTGAGTCAGGAGGAGAGGGAAATATTTTGGCAGGTGATAGTATCGGCCAATTCGAATAAAAAAGTTTATATGAACATGGTTATTATACTTCATAGTTTCGGAGATACAGCTGTTTGAATTTTGTTAAATAAAAATTAATGAACTGTTACGCTCGCAGCAAATGCTCAAAAATTAAACATTGGACTTCAATCCACTTGTCAACTCGCTTGCTAAGATTACTAAGATTCTCTCCAACTTGCGACTTGCCTGGCCCCTATTCAGGTAGCACCATTTAAAATGCGAGCAATCAATTATTCTCCTCGTGTATCTGGCTTTGTTTTGTAAACTTCCATTTTCAACCATCTCAATAAAAATAATCTAAGGGCGTTAAGTCCGGAGATCGTGGGGGTTAAAGAATCGGACCACCACGACCAGTCCATGACCCAGGGAAGGTTTCGTTGAGATACTAAGTCTTAAGTCATAACATGAGCGCCAGAAGCGACTCGATCAGTTATTTTCAAAAAGCTGTATCTCCGATATCATTAAGAATTATAAGCATAAACTTCTTTATTAGGAATTGTCGATATAATCACCTACCAAAATATTTCCCTCTCCTCCTGACCCACTCTGCATGTTAAACTCGTGAACTCCAATAGTTACGAGTTTGTTCAAATGATAAAAAGTATTACTTATCATATCTACATGCAATTTGATTTTTGTCAACACAAAGATAAATTCAGTCAGGATTTTAGTTTTTCGGAAAATCGGAAAAATTGAAATCAGCCGGAATGAAGCTTTTACTCCAGAGTCCTTATTTCTTGATATTTTGAAAAGAACCTTTAAACCGAGTTATAGCTGCACCATCTCAATACAGGAAATTTCATATAAGCAAACCATTAGTCAAGACAGTTTTTTCGTATGAGCGCCATATTTATTGTGATGTACACGCTCTCCAGAGGTTTTCGAAAATTAATAATCATTCCCATACACAATTTTAGTTAATATTAGTAGGAGAAAGTGGGGAGTTCTGCACAACCCCCACCACCACTCAACCAACTACAACTTTTAAGTATGTAGAGGTAGCTTAACTGGTGGTATTCTGTGATGTCTTCTAGAGTACAAATGATATAGATCTAGATCTATAATTCAACGCCTGGTGCAATACATATCCGAGGACGAACTGTTCAGTACCACGTTTTTCTACTTGTAGAGGAGTTAAATCTACGAATCCCCTTAAGAACCTTTTTTACAAAAAGTAATACTGAATTAACTTTTATCTTTGATTTTGGGTACCTACATTGCTGCAATATTGACTTATCATAGCTAAATTCGATTTTCTCTTAATTATTAATCGATAGCTGTGCTGGGAAGTTTTAGAGTATAACTTGTTTTTCAAAAAACATTGGTGGAGCACTATAAATTATTGCAAATCAGTTAGTTTCATATCTCCCGGACCTGGCGGACTGAAGCTCTACCATTACATGCCCATTCATATTTTGATCGCATCTTGTGTTCACGTAACAAAAATCAAAAAACCTCTAGTGGAATTTCTTTCATACTTATTAAGTAAAAGCATCGGTAGTCACAAACCACCTTTTTGCTTTGTGTAAAGTTTTAGTGTCTTTGTTTATCAGCTACGGCTAAGTAAATAAATAATTTATTATTTATGCGAAAAAAATAAATCAGTAGCTCAGTATTTGGGCAGTGATTAAATGAAACATACACTAACACGCAACAATACGTTGTTTACTGATTAATTCCGGCAATTAGAGTGGGTAGGCGTGTTGATGCTGTAAGTACATAATATTGATTGCTATTGATGGCTTTTGTTGACTACAAATCCGATTGTGTCCGCCGAAACTGCAGCTGTTGTAGACCGTTAATACGGGCAAAAATAGATCAACAGTAATGGAACGCTAAATCTACTCGTATTTATCCGAACTGATTTTCTATGTTCCTTTATTTTCATGCATATCTGGATAAACATAAACTGTCATGGTATTTCAGTTTTACTTCAGAATACATGAAATAAATTAAAAGGTCCTACCTAAATGGGAAAGCTATTTCAGAATAAATAGAGCAAGTAGATAAATTATTAATTACTTCTTCACTGTCATAACAAATCAGATATACCTACGTATGAAATTTACTGTCAGAGAAAAAATGTAATCCACACTTAAGTTTCACGATCGTAATTCCTTGTCAAATAAATTAATCAAATCCAATTTATTTAACGTCAAATCAGCGAATGCCGATCTGTATCGACCGCTTTAACCGAATAATTATTTATTTAAATGATTCTAGAATAGTACACTAAACCACATAATCCTTTAAAACCTCAAGAAACCTCTTAAGCATAAATATACGCTTACAAACATAACCGCAGCTTTCGGAATTATCTGACTCAAGTACGAGATTAGGTAACCCCTGGAGCAACTGTAATTCTTAGTGGGCCTTGTATGTTCCTATTGTTTACCCTTTTCGCTCTTTGATACAACTATGCGGTAGTGAACAAGACGGAATGTGGCTTCACTTTCAACTTTTAAGACACTGGTCGGAGCGAATACGAAACGACTTTGGCGGGCAAATGTTTGAGGTCACTTGCTAGGACCTCGCAGGATTCTAGAAAATCAGCATTCTGCTTGATTAGTGGAGTGGCCAGAAATACCGCATCTTGGCAAGTTTAACTGTAAAATGTTAACTTTACTTACGTCTCCGAAATTTTAAATGAAAATTCATATCAAAAATCATTTAAAAAATAATTATGGAATTGCAACTAAAATCATATTTAAAACACAATAGGTATAATACTTCCGGTGCAAATCAGTTTCAGGCCTAATCATATGTAGCTGTGTGGCGGCTCTCTTATATGACATTTTGTTTGCGCTGGATGGAGGCCTGTGTATAGTAAGTGCTGGTCGAAAGCTTGAGACAATAAACAGAGTACTTTTTATTTCTCGTCAGCCCTAAGACTGGTATCCCCGGATTAATCTTAAGTTGTTCTCAACTAACCAGTCAGTTATCCATTTGTTTTATTTATCAGGTATGGGGTTATACGAAGATATATTTAATACCTATGGACACCAACAACGTTCAGACCTAAAAGAATGGGCAAAACTTAACATCAAGCTGGATAATGGTAGATGCAGACGTGTGTTTCTTCTACGTTGCCGGAGGCTTTCCATTGTTCCTAATCACATCACCACCGGTATAAGGAACATTAACAACCTACTTGGTAGACAGCGTGTGACCATTGGACGAGCCATAGATGGCTTCAACAAAAGGTTGAAGCAACGAATTATTAATTTAGAAGTACCTAGCTGTTACTTGTAATGATATCCGTTCCACACAGAAATCCATTTTTGAGATTAAGTCCTGACTTTCGGCCTCTTTACCATATTATGCCTATAGCATGGGCGTCGCCAAGGGGGGGCAGGGTTGGGCTTGCGCCCCCCCCCCTGGCTTCTGGTACATAATGGAATTTTGTAGGTACTATATTACTATAATGAAAACCAATCAATTTTATGCTAAGAAAATTTTGCTTTGCCCCCCTCCCTGGAAATTTTGGAGGCGACGCCCAGTTTCAACGTAGACAATAAATTTCCTATAATAAGCGATTTTACGAATGTAAACGCTGTCTCGAAAATAAATTCAACAGACTCCGTGAAGTAGTTAGAGATAGTTTCGTTGTTTGCGATCAGTGGCTCACATGTCCACATTCCTGTTGACATCTTTAAATGCCTCTCTGCGCTCCAAATATGGCATATGCCCCAATCTGAAGAATTTAAAATTTAATAAACTCATGGCGACTCGTTGAATCTATGGTCGAGCATACAAGTTAATCTGACAGAAATTATTACCGTGGCAAAACCACTAATATTATAAGCAACTGGCTCCAAAAAAACCAGAGGGTAACAATTATTACCATCAATTGTTTGTTAAGACCAAGTTTTTTTTTAAAGATCGCCCTAATTTGATTGTGTTACGTTCAGATAAAGGTAATGTCACAGTTGTTATGTCTAGGGACTCCTATATTGATCTGGCTCTTAACCAGATTAACGATCGACAGTATTATATTCCTATTAATTAGAAGTAACTCCACCATTACTATTCAGAACAAAAGTAATAATTGCATTGAAGATCTTTACGAAGCTGGTAAGATCACCAGTCACCAGAACTTTGTTTATGAAATCCATAACTCTGTGATACCCAATTTCTATGGTCTCCCTAAGTTGCCTACCCTCTCTTTGAGACCGATTGTCTCCTCTATTGGTTCCCCTACGAGTAAGTTAGCTCAGTTTGTTACTGACATTCTTACTAGTAGTTATAATTTTGAGAATCGATTTTACATCAAGAATTCCTTCTCCTTTTCTGAGTTTATCAACGACTTTGTCATTCCGGATAGGTATGTCTTTGTTAGTTTTGATGTTCTTTCGCTTTTCAATAACATCTCTTATGATTTAGCCCCCCTATCCTTGGCTACACAGATTTTAGGCTCACCCATGGGTGCTAAGAGCTCTCCCATTCTTGCCCAATTTGTGATGGATGACCTCCTCTACCATTGTACTTAATTGTTGGATTTCGATTTGTCTCTCCTACAGAAATATGTCCGACAACCTCATTTTTTTCATCCCGTTCGGTCGATAAGATAGATCAAACTCTACAATTATTTAACTCATACAACCCGTTAATACAATTTACTGTTAAATATGAAGTTAATCCTACCATCCCTTTCTTAGATCTTAAACTCTTTAGGCTTGAGAACAATTCTATTATTACTGGATGGTATAGGAAACCCACATCTTCGAGTCGTTTTCTTAATTATCATTCATACCATCCTCCTCGCATGAAAATCAATCTGGTTCTTGCTCACAAAGTTTCTTACCCTACTTAGAGAAAATCATTACATAAAAATCCTGCTTGTTCTTCAGCTCCCGTTTTACATATTTCTTATCTAACTGATCCAGGAGATATATTTTATGAAGGGAACAAATTAAGTGCTCGATATTATAATCATACTGCAGAGCACACTTTCTCGTTAATTTATACAAATGCATGATTAAGAAATAGAAATTCGATGTAAATAACAGACACTCGATAATTATAATGAATGCTCGTTATACCGGGTGGGGATTTAGTGTGTAATCGGTTCATATCTCTGGTACTGCTTACGATATCAAAATGAAATTTTACACGTATGTGGGGAACGACATGGAGCATTTCGTAAAATTATTTATGTATATACAGGATGTTCACATTCTGAGTATCAGACCAAAGTTCTATTTCTTTAAATGGAAAGCCCACAAGTATTTGCTTGATTTCGAGACCCCATAAAATTTCATGAAAATTGATATACTACATGATGTGGTTTTAAGTAAGGACTGTTAATATATTGACATTTTTGTGTCATTATGGTCCCAAATTTATGACGCTACTGCCGTCTACTAATCAAAGCCAACTAATTATTTTTTATTGAAAGGGGTTTACACACTGCTGTATTTGTGAAATCTATAAATACTTTCACCATAATACTTAGGATTATAAAAGGTAGTTAAGTTATGCAAAAGGGAATTTTTCTCAAAAATTTCAAATAGAATACCATGTATATTATTTGCACAACTGACAGTCAGTTAACTAAGGTTTTAATGGATGTAGATATTGCCAGGTCTACTACTGATAATTTCGGCAGATATTACGATTGAACATCAAAATTTTTGAATTTCCTTATTGGGTTATACTCTTTTTGGCGAATTCCCCCTATTATGTTGCTCAAAACTCACAAAAATGTTTATATTTTGTATTTGCAAATTTGCATAAATATAAAGACAATAAATCTTATTGTAAAATTGTTTCTTGATGGTTATATTCTTAAATGTATGTATAATGCCTTTTTAAAGTCGGGTATAATGTTCAAACAAGGAGTGCCATGGAAGAAAATATTATCTTTAAGAAATAATCTTGCAATGGGATTTCTTGTGTTAATGTAAACTTCATTTGCTAAATATTTTATAGGAACAAAATGCAGACCTTTTTTGGAGTTTTGGGTGACAAAATAGGGGAGATCGTCAAAAATAATGTAAAATACTAACGAAACTCTACATTTTTATAATTCAATTGTACATTTGGTCCAAACTTTTACTGGTAGACTTGACAATATCCACATCAATGAAAAGCTTAGTAAAATAATATACATGGTGTTCCATTTGAAATTTTCGAGAAAAATTCTGTTTTGTATAACTTAACCACCCTGTATTATCTCAAGTATTATGATAAAATTATTTATAGATTTCAAAAATACAGCAGTGTGTGAACCTATTTCAATAAAGAAATTTTAGGTGGCTTTGGTGAGTATGCGTCAGTAGCGTCATAAATTTGGGTGCATAATGGCACAAAAATGTCAATATCTCAATATTCCTTAGTCAAAACTACATCATGTAGTATATCAATTTTCATGGAATTTTATGGGGAATCCATATTATGCAAGGACACATATGGTTTCCATTTAAAGAAATAGAACTTTGGTCTGGTACTTAGAATGTGAACATCCTGTATATATCTAAATAATTTTGGGAAATGCTCCATGTGGTTCCCCACATTCGTGCAAAATTTCATTTTGATATCTTAAATAGTTCCAGATATATGAGCCGATTACACACTAAATCCCCACCCGGTATAATTCATATGCTCGCTAATATAATAAATACTCGATAAATATGATAGACGCTCGACAAATGTAATGAAAGTTTGATGCAAAATTCAAATGCCTCCCATAATAATAAATATTCGATAAAAAATTATAAACTCTCAATTATTATAATGAATGTTCGGTATATAAAGGTATACAAAACGTACTGCTTTGTTTTATACTTGCCCGTCACTGAATACAGCCAAAAAAGTGGTTCCACGGCCCACTATTTCCGGTCATTGGGCAAGCGGAGCGAGCGAAGCGAGCGGAGCGTTTAATTCTCCCCCCCCCCCCCCGAGCGTTTATTTAGTACCCCATCGGGATAATTCAATTATATCAAGCAAAATTTGATTTAATAGTGAACCCGACTTATCGAGCATTTACATTTTTTTAGAGCGCTTATTTGATTAAAGTAGCGACCGGAACTTATAGTGCAAATGAAATACTTTATCGGGTGAATTTCTTTAAAATACAAAGCATATTGTATTAGTTTATTCGGCATTTTTATATTTTATCGAGCATTTATTATTTTATATCGAGCTTTTATTATTTTTTAGTATGCAAAATGCATTAAATTATTTGGCGTAAATTACGACCCTTTTATGAATTCTCCATGCATTTTTCGACTTAGAAAATTTTCATTAATGTTTCCTCAACAGTAAAAATTCATTTAATTCACTACTGTATTGTACTTGTGAGGAACGCTACCCATCCAGTAATTACAAAATTGCAGAAAAAATGAGACTGAATACACCACGCTTTTTAAAATTTACCCATCTAGGGAATTTAGGTTGGGAGAACGTGGAGGCCATGCTTGAGTGATCTCTTCATTTCAGTACGGAACAGTAGTTTGTTCAAATTGAACAAAGATGATACTATTTCTATTTGATGTAAATGGCTCACTAATGGTTAGGGAACCGCAATGGTAAATTATTGCTATATTTTCTACCATGCTAGACGTTATTATGCTCTTATTGTATCAAGCACGAAGAACAAGACGCTCTTCAGAAAAGTTTGCAATCGTCTGTCACCCACTCACAACTATCTGATGTGTCTGGCATTGATATTTTCATGATACAAAGAGTCAGTAAAAGAAAAGTCTGTTGGTAGAAAATATAGAAAATATGTCACGTGACGCTCCCGCTTAAGATAACTTTGGGGTTCTTTGGCACCCACTCGCGACTTGTAATGTATCTGACAGTATTATTTTGACATTCCTCATGAATCTGTTGGCAGAGAATGCGTCAGTAGCAACTTTTAATTTAGCCCTTAACCTTGAAAGAACGCCATCTTCACTGCGGCTCAGATGCAACTTTGCAGACCACTGGGTTCGTCCTTGTAGGATTCGTCAGTGCAGTGCTTTCTGTATTCATTTTATGACAAATTAACTTGCTTTTATGTTAACAAACGTCGATCATATAATGAGCAAGCGGCAAATACTTTATGAATTCTCTATATGTAATGAGTGGCACTGGACCGTTCAAACAACTACTCCTAGAGCAAATACCCCGCCAGGCATTGAATTATAGAACGAATCCAGGTTCTACTGTACTAAGAGATACTACGCATTGCATAAATATTAATAATACATTTCCTGTAACAGTTGGATAAAAATATATGTGTGCTATGGGAGTTTAGGCACAAGCCGGGTTTTTTATAGAGTAATTTTTTTGAAAAGTTAGAAATAATTATTGCAGTTTACTCCTTAAGAATGGATTTTCAGTTATAGCCCACGGTACGGAAATTTTATGAGTAGTAAAATCAAGCGTTACGTTATCTGTCACATTGAAATTATGTGCATATCTATGGATACGGCTACTTATGTCTGACTGCATAGAGCATGATAATAGTGGAAATAGAGTGGCATAGATTAGATATGACAGTTGGCGTTGTAAAGTCAGCATTTGCAGTGTTTGTTCGTTCCTAAATTTGTTGAATCTTTTGATTTAATATGGAAAAACCTAATATTAAATACTCCAAATATTGCTTAGTGCCGAAATGTGAATCAACGCCTATTCGAACACCAAGAAAAGTATTTATTTCACTGCCAGTGGGATCGACGTTTAGCAGATTGTCACTTAATTTCTGAATTTATAAACAATTTATATTTTGATGTAGTTGGACCTTTTCGAACATAAACCATCTGATAAATACACATTTGGGTATGAAACTGACATTCGCGTTCAAGTGATTGAAGTTAAAATAATCGTTCGTAAGGAGTAAACTCCAGTCGTGCATCGAAGCTGACACACAAGTTTTTTTGTCCTCTTTTGTAACCCAATCCGGCGACATACTGTTTTATGCTTTCATATCAGTGATTTTTCAGTCAAACTTTTGGCAAATCAATCAGTATCATTTCTCGCAACCGATTATTCACAAGTAAAAACGTAATCAGAACCATTCGGAACTATTCGTTTTTTTTCACAATGGAACGGTCAAAAACTGACCGAAAAATTACTCACTCAAAAATATCAAAGGCTCCTCCCGCAGGAGTTCTAAAACTACGTCCACTGGCTAAAGATCTAGCGGACCTTTTTAAAATAGAAGGACTAATAATTATTGTTAAATATTCCATTTTGAAACTGAATTTATTTGATGCCCTTGTATTTTACAAAGAGTAGTTATGTTCAATATAAAATAGTTTGTTACAAGTAACGTCCTGAAAATATTTTTATGTAGGTACTGGCAGTTTTGAGAAGTTTTATAATACAAAACAACTGCAGCAATTTGCTTTATAAGTAATTGTATTTACAAAAGATTGTTGCTCGTCATAAATTTGGAGTGCGGTCCTTAAGAGTCGTTATAAAGAAAAGTGGAAGCACAAAAAGGTCCTGGCAAACTGCAAAATCCAATTTCCTTCGTAACTTGCACAAAGAGTAAGTTTCAGAAACGTGACAGCTCATTCCTTTAAGAATATCTCGGTCGTCTGAGGTCCGGCTCTAAATGCAAGGAACTCGCTACAAACATCGCGTATACGGTTACTCTTCTATTCCGTCCACTCCAGATGGTCTCGTTTCTGTAAAATTCTTGAGCGAGGTGCATTCAACAAAGTTGCAAGGCTTTAACTTGTTACATAAGTTGTGTAAACTTTTGGTTCACCTCAGACTGAGCTTTTGGCGTTGCTTTAAGAAGTGCCATTGCTAATAAATCTTCTATTTCACGAGAGAATTTGTCAGAAACATTACTGCTTTTATGCAACATTATAAAATGCGAAATTGTGAGATAGAATACAGGTACCTACTTGATGGCTGATGAGCGCTTTAAACCTGTAGCGTGGCAGAAAAGCACAAAACTTTCTGATGGGGCGCAATCTATTCCAAGTTGAGTTCGAATATTGGTATCACAGACTAACGTCCAAATGTTACCAAGATAACTGGTGCGATAATTTGTTTCTTATTTTAAATAAATTACAAGACCCAATTAAAAGTGTTCAGAACCCCGAAGTTGTATTTTAATGGATAAAACTACATACTACATACATACGTACACGGTACAGTCCCTTTTAATACCCCAGATTTATTTTCTATTGCGTGTAAACTTGTATAAGTACAACTAATTTTAACAGTTGGATTATTTTAATGGGGGAGGCGGTCAGTTAAAATCGTTTTTAAATAATTAGGGGTAGGTATGCAATCCACAACGAAACGTCTGCAGTTAAAAGCTGTAACACAGTCTGCCATAGACGTCTCTTCATGAAACTGAAATAACTTTTCTTGGCTTAAATGTATGTTTCTTATCCTTGAATTATTATTAAGAATCTGTTTCGGTGCTAACTTGAAAATGGGGTTCCACATTTTGGAAATATAAATTTCCTTAATAAGAATTTAGGATGATAGACGTTTGAGGGTGATTATTAACTTTCGATGCATACAACTTTATACAGGGTGCCCCAAAATTAGCCTGCCAAATTTTACCAGCAGAATCTATGTTCAAAAATAATGAAAAAAAACTTGAATAAATAAAGGTCCAGAAATTCTGCCTAAAGGAGCTGCAGCCGCTTGAAAAATGTGCGCACCTGAAGATGAGTTTTATTCAATGTCTCCGAAACTAATGTTAAATTTTGGGAAACTAAACTTATTGTGCTCAACCAAACTGGTTTATAACAATCTCTAAATTTTATTTAGGGGTGTAGTCGGGGAGTAGACCGTCTGAAAGATGCGTTTTAAACATCCTCTATACAACTCGAACACGCACACAAAAATTAGGCTGATTCTTATGTAAAATGACCTGCTTTTGAAGTCGCGAAAAGATCGGGAATTGCGGAAATGCCGGAAAATCGATTTTTCGTAAAATTTCTCTAAATCAATTTTCGACCATTTTTAATACTTTTCTTGTTGTATTTCAGCAACGAAAAGAGTTAGAGATCTGTTTTTTTTCGTGGAATATACACTGAAGTGTGCTGATCATCACAGTTTACTCACGCTGCCTTTACAATTTTCCAATTTTATGAAAAAAAATGTTTTCTTGCTAGATCACAAATTTGTGTAGTGTATTTTTCATGTAGCGGGTAAATAATCTTAGTTTTCGGAATTAATATATGCATATGCGAAACCACATACGGACAAAGGATCGAAATTATTTTTGGTGAAGAAACGAAACACTAATATTGTTTCTGAAAGAAGTTACACCGAGTTAAACAAAAATAATTTGTGCTCGCTAGCCGCGCTGATAGGTTGATAGGTAGGGACATAAGGGTTCGCGCGCTTTCATACTTGATAATACACACATAGCCAAAACTCTTGGCCCCTGAATTAATTTGAAACGTAAACAAAAATAATTCTAACAAATATGTGGATTCAATTCTACATTTTATTGAAATGTTTTATCACATGTAAGGTTATTTTCATGGAAGGAGTACACGGCCAGGAATTAAATTTAAGAAAATGTCCGAATTAATTTTTTTTTTTTAAAAGACCGAAGTCTTCGCAAAATGTGAGAAACGAAGATGTCAATAACAAGTATGTCCTCCTCTGTTCTCGAGCAAAACATTAACAAGTCTGTACATTGCAATAAAAAGGTCCTTTTTAGCATATCCCACACGTTCTCACAAGGATTCAAGTCAGGTGAGTTTGTTGGCCAATTCATTCTTTGAATATTTCCTTCCTGTAGCAAATTGGCAACCCTTCTTGTGCGGTGGGGCGTGGCGTTATCGTCCATAAAAACTAAATTTTCTCGAATGGGAGGATGATTGGTTGGATAATGTTTTGGACGTAAATGTTTCCCGTCATGGTTTGCGACACGTGAATAAGTGGAGTGCGACGACCATATATTATACCCTCCCTCATAACATTACTGTTCCGCCTTGATAAGGAACAACTTCTCTGGCAAAAGTAAATCTTTCTTGTCGTCCCGGTCCCCTAGAGACCCTTTCACGTCGATAATCACTGACTAACCCAATTTTTGTCTCATCAGAAAAATATGTTTTGCTTTCAGAGATCTGCCTCCTACGGAAAACGCATTTAACTTTCACGTTAAAAGAGCTTTTTTACAGTGTGCTGTACATAAAGAGGCTTGGGAAATAAACCCAAATATTCCAAACACCCTGGAATGTGGATGGTACATGGAAAATGACGTTATTATGCCAATAACATTCACAAATAGCTCTAAACTGGATTGTGTTACTATAACACAGTTCTGTAAATGTAAAAATTTTACCTGTTATTTTCGATGTGCATGCATGAAATCTAATGCGCAATGTATAATATCATGCTTATGTGAAGGGAAATGCAATTTGTCGGAATAAAAAATACGAATGTTCTTGATGTTAATGCAGCGTTTGTACGCTGGCACATAAACCAGTACTACATGGCTCAGCGCGGCTAGCGCGCACGAATGATTTATGTTTTAACTCCCTGTAACTTTTTTCAGCAACGACATTAATGTTTCGTTTCTTCACCAAAAATAATTTCGAGCCTTTGTCCGTGTTTGGTCCCGCATCTGTGTATGCTAATTCCGAAAAATAAGATCACTTACCCGGTGCATGAAAAATACATTACACAAATTTGCGATCTAGCAAGAAACCATTTTTTTTCATAAAATTGTAGAGGCAACGTGAGTACACTGTGATGATCAGCACACTTCAGTGTATATTCCACGAAAAAACAGTTCTCTAACTCTTAGTTGCAGAAATACAACGAGAAAAGTTTTAAAAATGGTCGAAAATTGATTTAGGAAAATTTTAGGAAAAATCGATTTTCCGGCATTTTTGCAATTCCCGATCTTTTCGCGACCTCAAAATTCGAATCCGGCAGATCATTTTACTTAAGAATCAGCTTCATTTTCTTGTGTGTGTTCGAGTTGTATAGAGGGTGTCGAATTAGAGCACCTTGCTCTCCGACTATCTTCAATGAAACTGAAATTTCTTCTCTTGGTTTAAATGTATGGTTCTTATCCTTGAATTATTATTAAGAATATGTTTCGGTGCTAACAACTTGAAAATGTGGTTCCACACTTTGGAAATTTGAATTTCTAAGAATTTAGGATGATAGATGTTTGAGGGTGATAATTTCACAACCTATTAACTATTTAAAAAATTTAGATGCTTGCTACTTTATACAGGGTGCCCCAAAATTAGCTTGCCAAACTTTACCAGCAGAATCTATGTTCAAAAATAATGCGAAAACTTGAATAAATATAGGTTTAGAAATTCTTCCTAAGGGAGCTGCAGCCCCTTGAAAAATGTGCGCACCTGAAGATGAGTTTTATTCAATATCTCCGAAACTAATGTATGTAGATAATAGAGTGAAACTTTGAGAATTTACTAAACGTATTTTGCTCAACCGAAATGGTTGATAACAATCTCTAAATTTTATTTAGAGGTGCGTCAAACAGCGATGCAGTGTGGTGAAAACGTCACCATGTTTTCTGTATGTGTGTTTTTCTCGGTTCTGGTGCAAAATTATGAAAATTCAGGATTTCCTACAACAATAATGTTGTGCTCTTATTGAAACTCAATAGAACTGACAGTTTTCTAGTAAAATCGATTTGAAAGTTTTATCACATTCCTCAAGTACAATAATTTTCAGATCATATTGGCCGTGGCAAAAAAACAAGTTCCACCTTAATTTATTTGACATTTTGGTGACAGATATGTTGAGCAGTAAACAGGTAATCATTGTTTAAATCGTGTTTTTGCTACTTATCCAAATGCCACAATACACAAACCGAGAACTTGCAGATATGCATTTTGTATACGTAATGGTAGTCGAGACTTTCGTTACTACAGGCCCGTAAATCGAATTCATGAGTCATCACAACTAGGCCTATTTCGCGATTTCGCCCCGTAGTTTCATAAGAATATGGGCGATTTTCTAACATTTTCGCTGAATTTTATCACATTTCAGTAACAAATTACTTTTCTTTTGTGGTAAATGTTTAATTAAAGGTGTTAATTTGCATAATGCAGACTGTCAGGGAAACGACATATGTACATACAGGGTGAGTCAGGAGGATAGGGAAATATTTTGACAGGTGATAGTATCGACAATTCCGAATAAAAAAGTTTATATAAACAGGGTTATTATTCTTAACAGTATTGGAGATACAGCCACTTGAAAATAATAACTAATCAAGTTGCTTCCGGTGCCATTTATTGTTTATTTTTTGTAGTTAGCGACTGACAGGTGTGGTGACAAGTGTGTGTTTTATAGTGCATTAGCAAAGCTAGAAATCTTTACACATGCCGACATGGTGTTTGTGTACTATCAGCATGCGGAGCTCCGCCACATACTGCTCGTGTAGTGACTTAGTACTTCAACGAAACCTTCCCTGGGTGATGGATTGGTCGTGGTGGTACGAATCTTTGGCCCCCACGATCTCAGGACTTAACGCCCTTAGATTATTGTTTATGAGGATGGTTGAAAATGGAAGTTTACAAAACAAAGCCAAATACACGAGAAGAATTGATTGCCTTCATTTTGGATGCTGCTACTCACCTAAGGCCCAGGCAAGTTGCACTCAGAGGATCAACAAGCAATCTTAGGAAGCAAGTTGACAAGTGTGTTGAAGTTCAAGGTTTAATTTTTGAGCATTTGCAACAAGCGTAACAACTCATTAATTTTTATTTAACAAAATTCAAACAGCTGTATCTCCGAAACTAATAAGAATAATAACCATGTTCATATAAACTTTTTTATCCGAAATGGTCGATACTACCACCTGCCAAAATATTTCCCTCTCCTCCTGACTCACCCTGTATAGGGTTTCAATAATTTCAGCCAGAGGGAGTAGCGCGTAGCTTCAATTCCCAATAATCTGTAAGATTAGCTGCCCATACACGTAGAGATTAATCGGCCGGTTTGAAACGCTGCGGTTCAAACGTGCGGATATAACTTTGCGTTAATGTGCAACCGTCGAGCCACATCCATCCGGCACAGATTTATCTGCGAGTCCACACTGCCAGTTAGAACTGCAGTAGGCCACTAACAGACAGTTTTGTGGACAGTTGTTCGTTTTCGGCATGTCTTCTGAAGATGAAGTTGTTTAAAAAAATATTACGGCACATGTTTCTGGAATCATAAATATCCCAGTGCCTGTGCAGAAATTCCCACCGAATATGTTAAATCCTCATATGATCTTCCTGACGCTAGAAGACGCAGAGTAGTCATTAAACGTTCTTAAGGAGTAATTGCTTTCTCTCATTATTGTAGCTTGTTTTAGAAGAGCGCCTCTTACTAAATTTAATAAATGGTCGTGTGTGTTAATGTCCATTCTCAAATAATTACGAAAATTGTTAGGATCATTTTCTCTGAACGCTTTCAATGTTTCAATAGGGGAATATGACTCAATTGTATTTTCTTAAGCAAATAGCTTTTTATCCATTTAGAGCATTGCTTCGTCAGACTTTTTCCTGTCATTATCTGCATCGCAACGATTGCACAGAAAACAGCACGTTTCTTTGTAGTCCTAAACATTTATGTTCACCTGACAACCACCCAACTTTACTTAAAAACCGTGCTTTTCAAGTGCAAAACTTTTGCCAAAGCGAAATTCCACGGTTTTGTTTTCGAGCGCGGATTTAACTGCCGTTTGCCACCCGCTAACAAGCGGTTTTGAATGTGACAGACCGACCGCGCCAGGTTGATCAGCGGGCTTCTGAAATATGTTAGTGGGCGACAACGGTTTGATCCGGGGCGTATAAAACTGACGGACTTATCCGTTGCGGTCCAAACTGGTGGATCAACCTATACGTGTATGGGCAGCTATTGTTATTCGAACAAGTCTATAAAAAATCTGAACTCTAACGTTAGCGCCCGCGCGCACGTCGGGGTTGGCAGGGCGCCTGCGAAGGTGCGGCGGGTCGGACGTTAATTCCAGGAATTGCGACGTACAAGTTTAAATACCCAAGTCTGAACGTTGGCGCCAGCACTAGCTCCGTCCCTTGGCGCTGATTGGCCCTTGGCCTTACCTCTCGGCTCTCATTGGCTGCGCAAAAGTAGCTACGCATGCGCACTCAAGTACACAAGGTGTACTTAGCGCTCTATAACAAAGTTGGTAATTGACTTTTGCCAAAGTCATTGAAATACTTGGTGGTTTCGAACTGTCATAACCTAACGAAAGTTAATATTCTATGAGAAAGTCAACCACAAATAACCATCAACCCTAATTCTCATACAAAAAATTTATATTTTCATATTGTAGAATCACATTTTAAAATTAGCATCAAAACGAATATACATACGTCATAATAATTATTTAAGGACGAAAAAAGGCATTTTATTTTGTTTGCAAATTAGAGGCGATTATATATTTGAATTTGTATATCTCAACAAGTACCTATCTACAATCTACCCTTTTGGAGGTAGGGTAGTTCATGCACAAATTTATTTTAAATTGACAAAGTTTTGAGAGCCGGACTAAGGGCAACGATGCTATACTTGGGCCGCCCAACAGACGGAGTGATCACCCTGCAAGAACGTGCTCTAGCGGGGCCAATAGTAATTTATGACGACCGAATTGGAGTGATGCGACTTCGTTGGGTCTAAAGAAAGCGCATCACTGCGGTTCTGTCGTCCTAAATTGATAGTGGTCCCGTTTAGAGCTCATGCTTGCAGGGTGATCACTCCGTCTGTTCGGCGGCCCAAGTATAGCCGTCAAACAGCTCGTTTTATAGGTAAAATACATTGTCTTTGTGGAAATAGGGAATAATTTTCTTACGACCCCCAAGGAAAGCGACACTCATGCCAGATTAAGTAAGCGTGAAAATCGAAAAAAAATTATCCGCTTTGCCTTATAATAACGCCCAGGCAGCAGCCAATCAGACACGTAGGTACATTTAAATGCTGTAGGCAGCTTTGAAAATTTGATGTTTACTACAATAATTCATTATCGCATCTGGTTTTAAATTCACAAATTTACTTAGATTTACTAAGCTTGCAATATGCGTACGTAGAAGAGACAGAAGCAACTCTCCAATAGAAGTAACTGTTGCGGCCCATAAAGCGTTTGTTGCTTGAACAATATCTTCCGTAAGTCAGTTAGGATTATTGGAATATAGGTACGTAGTTAGTACGCTGTTTTTAAATTTTGAGTTTTACTAAAATAAATAATAAATCGTTAAATAAAATGTTCTCTCTTCTAAGGAAAAATAGTATGCATAACTCGATGGAAAGTGTCATTCATGTACTCATGTGATTTCTGCGCTTGACTCCGCCTCGTGCATAAAATTTCACATTTGTAAGAAAATTTGTCACTTTTCTTACTTTCTATGTATGCAACTACTGTTATAGCACTTACATTAGCGTAATTGCAATTTCTCAACCAACTATTGTCAAACTTTTGCAACATCTTGCAGTTTCGTTTCGATTGCAACAAAATGTTAGTCTATCTCGCATTGCCCTCTAACCCTAACTAAGGATTTTATTTTAGTGGTAGCAAGCAGTAAAATAATAACAATTTCTGACAGAAATTTAGCTTTATTTTGCCACACTTATAAGAATCAACCTTTATCAAAAAAATCCATATTATAATATTTCAGAGTAACGAACGTAAATTTTATACTAGAATGTTATTGTTGATTCAAACGATTCAAAAAGATTTGGCGATTTTATCAACAAAAATACGAAATCTCTCCAATGCTTCTGTAGACTAATTTTATAAAAAGTGGAAAGAATTCTTCCCCTTATCTAAGACATTTGACTGTCTTTAATCCACGGCTTATTTTATACGCCACCATAAAATTAAAGTGAGCGTAAAATGAAGCTATGCAGTTTTCCAACCGTAAATTTTTCTAAATAAATTTTAAAGTCAGTCTAAAAACATGGCAGGAGACTATAAAAATACAGTACTTGAGGAGGAGTCGAAGAACAAAGGGTCGACAGAAACTCATGAATCGTAGGAAATGGGACATAAAATGGAAATATATAAAGTAGGGTTGACCAGGTCTTGATTTATAGAAAGAATTATAAAAAAAGGTTAAACAAATGCCTATAAATGACTGTTAGCCTCGCAGTATAGGATAATTCAATAGCTTTTTCGATAGTTCGTTTTCTAATTTGACATATATTTATAAAAACCTGCTAATAAAGTATGTGGAAAAGTGCTTAAATGTTTATGTTTCGTGGTATTCCCTTGGCTCCAGCCTTTTTATTCGTCACGACAAGGATAATAGGAAATTCATAAATAGTGTATTTGAAGCAAATTTTCCACAAAAACTTCAGTATTCTCCATAATAACAGGAACCCTAATTGGATGCACGAGAGTTTCAGCGGGGTCAGGTAAACTAAGCTTCCTACTGTGTTTATTATGCAAATTTAAACAAGAGTATCCTCTCCCAAATACAACCTGATTTAACGATATATTTGCATAGAAGTTTAAAAGTCATAAGCTCTTTTATTGTTTGCTTTCAGTATTAATTTGATGATTAGAAGATTATTACGCTTTTTGGACACTGTTTAGCCTAATCTTATTTATCTAAAAGAAATAATTTGGGGAAAATGTCAAGTTGTTTGTGTAACATACACTTGCGGTTTTCTTAGTCCTCGACAGGGAGTTTTGTACATCGAAAACGTCGCTCCTTATAAACAAAATTTCAATTCAATACATACCTACTTATTTGTTAGTTGCCCACAAGCCAAAGAATGTCTCGGAGAAGATCTTAATAAAAACTTCTGAATTTTGAGTAGTCATTGGCGGAGTGAGATTCACTGTGTCACACTGAGAAAATAATTTTGTAAATTCCATATTGGTACTTAATTATTATTGTTGGTTATTTATACAGGATAGGTCAATAGTGCGTAGTCGGTCCATATCTCTGGTACCATTCAAGATACGAGGGAACATTAAAATGAAATCTACCTAGGCATGAAACAAACGCGCCATGATTACAAGTGTTTACTGTCAATTTGCTGTAACTGTTTAATGAGTATCTGTCAAGTTGTGTAGACATCAGTTCATTTTTGTGGTGCATGTGAAGCTGTAAACGCGGGGATATGAATGATTTAAAACTAGAGCATAGAAGCGTGATAAATTTTCTGACAAAAGAAGGCAATCCGCCAAAAATCATACACGAACATATGACTGCTGTATATGGTGAACATTTTCCATCATATTTTCAAATAAAATTCTGGTCAAAGCAGTTCAAATGGGGCAGAGAATCCATTCGAGATGACCCTAAAAGTGGACGACCTGGAGGCAAGGAGCGAAGACAACATCAAGAAAGTGGAAGAAATGGTGCTACAGGATCGACGAATTAAAGTCTCGATTATCGCCCATGCAATAGGAATCTGCGAGGCATCTGTGTTGACAATTTAGCATGAAGATTTGGGTATGAATAAATTGTCAGCGCGCTGGATTCCGAGAATCTTGACTCCTGAACAAAGGTTGTGCAGGCAAGAAATTTGCGTTAGTTCGTGGCCAAGACCTTTTCTCCAAAATTGTAACGGGCGATGAAACGTGGGTCTTCCACTGGGATCCCCCAACAAAACAAGAGTCAATGCAATGGTTGCACAAAGGATCTTCACTACCCAAAAAGGCAAAGACGCAAGCATCTGCAGGGAAGCTGATGGCGACAATTTTTTGGGATAATGAGGGCATTCTGTGGATGGAATATATGCAGAAGGGGTCTACAATTAACGCAGATATCTACAAAAGCCATTAAAAATTTAAAAGTTACGATACACCAAAAGAGGCCCGGTAATTTTGCCCAAAAAACTTTATTGTTGCACGACAATTACCGAGTGCATAAGACTCACAAAGTTTGGAAAGAAATCAACAACTCCGGTTTTGTTGAGTTACGGCACCCCTCTTACAGCTCTGACTTAGCTCCGTCGGACTATTACCTCTTTCCTAAGCTGAAGAAACACTTGCGAGGGCGTCGATTTTCTTCAGATGAAGAACTCAAAGAGGCCGTTTCCGAGTTTTTTGAGGAGTTACCGAAAGAATTCTTTTTGGAGGGTATCGCGTTATTGGAGAGGCGTTGGATGAAGTGTGTAACTGTTAAAGGTTCGTATGTCGAAAAATAAAATTTTGTTTTTTGTCTAGCTCTTTTCTTTCCTGGTTAGGTAGATTTAATTTTAATCTGCCTTCGTATCACAATAAAAGTTTACATGTGTGTAGAAAATCCTACAGGGTGTTCACCATTGGGACAAATATTTCATTGTCAAATTGCTTCTTCATTGTCATATTCTTAAAGATCTGATAACTTCTTAAACTCAGCAGGTGTAATTTGAAACAAGGAGTGCCATGGAAGAAAATAGTCCTTTCAAGAAGTACTCTTGCAATAGGATTTCTTGTGCCGGTGTAAACTCTGTTCACTAAATTTTCTGTAAATACAAAATAATATGCCCATGTTAGAAGTTTTTCGATATTACATGTTTCGAATGTGCATGAAAAACCGTAGACCACTTGTATCGTCCTTATGTGACTCATCAGTACGGTGCTTTGCCCTACACACTCGAACCATACAATATTGCTTGCTGTATACAGAGTGGCCCCTTTTTAAACAGACAAACTTGAATATGTCTAAGATGAAAAGTTTATACAAACATATATGTTCCTCCCAAAGAGGGACTTCAAAAAGATTTTTTTGTATGAACACTGAAGTTTCTTGTCGTAAGTTGCATTGGAAAATGAAATTTAGAGTTAGTCCTTAACAATTTTTTTTGTCGTAGGTTGCCATGGGGAAAAATTATATGTCTATGTCCACCTCGTACCTATATAAGGACGTATATTTAGAAGAATTCTATGGAAACATCAAGAGAACAGGGGGGGGGGGCAGACAGTTGGGAGAGACATTTAGATATGGGAAGCTTCGGAATAGGAATTCGGAACGAGAACAGACAAGCACTCATCAGTTTCCTAGAATAACCTCAATTCAAAGTAATGAACTCATATTTCTATAAAACGGCCTACCGTAAATGGAGTAGCCCCGACTGACAGACCAAGAATAAAACAGACTGTCACAAACCACAAAGCCTTAGAAAGTAATTAACCGTTTTAAAAAATTTACATTTGTGATCACCGGATGATGAGAGCTACAAGCAGACATTATAATGTCATGAACAAATACATCACGGACAAAATGAAAGTAGCAGAACGAAAGATAATTGGGGTAAAGTGATAAAATAAAATCTCCTACAACACAAGAAATCTAATACAAAGGCGAACCCAAGAAAAGAGAAATATGACAGATAATAATGAGCTGAAAGAACTGAGTAAAGAAATGAAAATAAAGTGAGCGTTAAAGAATACGAGTAATCCAATAAATAATGAAACAAAACAGCAAGTGACCGAAAGTATTTAGGAAACAGACAAAGGAATAATAATCTTTGATAGACAATAAAGGCAGACCATTACAAGGCAGAAAATATATTTGAAATTACATGCATAGAAAAGTATTATAAAAACCTATGCACATCATACACAGAAAACATACCACCCGTCAGTTAATATGAAATAAGGTCGGCACTGAAACAGACGAAACACAAGAAAAATCTGCAGAAGATGACGACTTAATGATCGAAATGGATAAATTGGGAGGGAAGTTGCTGCTCCATCACTTGGAGCTATCCTTTGAACACTGTATTAAGGAAGGGAAAGCACCCGATGAATGGCAGAACGCCAGTTTCTATCAAACTTCTACATACTACCTTATAAGAATGCATTCTAACAACTAGGAACTCGAGGCCTTTCAAACGCCGGACAAGGCAGGATGCACAACAGGTCCTATTAACAGTGTACGACAAAATGGATACGCCACATTCGTATAACCAACCCCACACTTTAGGATTTATGGATTTCGAAAAGACATTCGACACCGTCTAGGCATGGATAATTAGGGCTATTAGGTACACAGCGCTCATCAAGGATCTATATCAAGAAAAGTCAACTAATAGCAATCAAGAGAGGCATAAAGCAAGGAGACACAATTTCCCCGAAACTATTTCCGAACATTTTAGAGGATGTGTTCAAGAACCTGAAACGGATAAAATTGGGCATCAGCATTAACCTAAAATTCATAGACGGTATACAAGGTGTTACAAATTAGTAGGTCAAGCCGTTAACCACAGATTATCTGGCCGAAAATAATGGGACTTTCCTTATGTCATTTTTCATTAAGGTTTCTTTCTTTCAAGATACAGGGTGCTAAAGTTAAAATTTAAAAAACTATTTTTATTAATAACTCCTCTGTTTTTTACGATTTTCAGTTGAAATTTTGTGCAACGTTTTTTCATATACCGGCACAATGTTTGTGTAATTTTGACCAAAATATCCACGGGCGAACGGAGGAAAGGGGGGGTCGTAATACCCGTTAACCCCCCAACTTTTCCGTGCGCACGTCTATGGTTCAAAGGTATTGTTTTTTATAACAAGCGTTCATTTCTTTAAATCTTTTCACTCTTGTAAAATTTTGAATTAGGGCTTGGTTTACGAGATATTGCAACTCATTTGACTATGTGTTGTTGATCCGCTCGCTGTTTAAGTCTTCCAATTTTTCTTAGGTGACGAACTAAGCTAGAGAAAAATGTTCTTGGATGAATATGTTCCTGCATAACGTCTAATTTTCAGAAAAATGCCCTTGGATGGTACCTTTTTTATTAATAATTATTTTGACAACTTAACGCCTACCTGTCTTTCTTTCCAATGTTAATTTGGCTGTAAGACGTTATGCAGGAACATGTCGGAACCAATGCCATCCAAGGGCATTTTTCTGAAGATTAGACGTTATGCAGAAACATATCCATCCAAGAACATTTTTCTCGAGCTTAGTTCATCACCTAAGAAAAATTGGAAGATTTAAACAGCGAGCTGATCAACAACACATAGTCAAATGGGTTGCAATATCTAGTAAACCAAGCCCTAAATCAAAATTTTACAAGAGTGAAAAACATTTAAGAAATGAACGCTTCTTATAAAAAACAATACCTTTTAACCATAGACGTGCGCAGGGAAAAGTTGGGGGGTGAATGGGTATTACTACCCCCCGTTTCCTCCGTTCGCGCACCGATTTTTTTGATAAAAATTACACGAACATTGTGCCGGTATATGAAAGAATGTCGTACAAAATTTCAACTAAATATCCCAAAAAACAAAGGAGTTATTATTAAAAATTGTTTTTTAAATTTTAACTTACCCTGTATCTTGAAAGAAAGAAGCCTAAATGAAAAATGGCATAAGGAAAGTCCCATTAATTTCAGCCAGATAATCTGTGGTTAACGGCTTGACCTACTAATTTGTAACACCTTGTATATTGTCCTATTGGCTACCAACACGGCGGACCTAAATTGAGTAACTTGCGCTTCGAATGAACATTCCAAAAACCAAAATAATGACAAATAGAGACGACCGACGTGGCCCTATTCAATACGAAAACTACATCACAGAATTAACCGAGGAATACATTTACCTGAGGCAAAAATTTACTTTTAGAGTCAAGATGCCGAAGCGGATCGACGAATAGAGCTAACGTGGGAAGCCTTTCGAAACATTAAAAAAGATATCTTTAGTACCTCAAAACAAGAGTTTTCAACCAATGTGTTTTCTCGGTGTTCACTTACTCCATAAGGACATTGTTAGAGACACTTACTCGGTAGTTAGCTGTGTTTTTTCATTATTGTATATGGGAGTAGGTTGTGAAAGTTTTTGTAAAAATATAGTTATGTCAGAATAAAAAAATCCGATGTCACTTAGAAGTTGAAGCAGTGTTTTTATCTTTAGCGAACCTTCGCGGAACAGAGGCGGGTAGCTTTCTGCAGAAGCGACACATTTTGGCGACCGTGACAGGATATTGGATTTTTGGTTATTGTTTGCTTATTGTTTGCGTGTGGTGAGGAAGCAGCATAACCACGTGACATATCAGGTACCCTAGATAAAGTTGTTTTAAAGTTTGAAGGGACCATTTGTATTACGAGATTGTTGCTACGTTACGTGATCGTTTCCTGTTGTCCTACGAGCGTAACGTGTGAGAACTGAGTTTATACAATGGATCAGAAGAAGAAACATCGCAAGGTACTCCGTACAGCTTTCACCAAGGAGGCAAACGAATTGGAACGTCTGTTTCTGTCTCCCACAACAGATTTTAGGCAGTTAAGTGTATCGTGGGAAATACTGCAACAGAAATATGAAAGTTTGCTGGTGGTTGATGAAGAAGTGTACCAGGCTTTTCTTACAGCAGATGTCAGCGAAGAAGAGTTACTGGAAGAAATGACCATTTGTGATGCCTACAAGAAGAAATTCGCCGATTTTAAATTCAAATGGAATGATCGTCAAGATAAGGAAATTGGTAAAGGAAAAGATCATTCATTGGTTTCCGGCGGTAGTGTCAGGGCTTCTAATGGTGTAACAGGTAGGCGTAAATTCAAATTACCTGTTATAGAACTTAAAAAATTTGATGGAAACATTCGCGATTGGTTGCCGTTCTGGGCACAATTTCAGAAGGTCCATGATGACCCAGATATCGACCCGAATGATAAGATTCAGTATTTGTTGCAAACCACAGTTTCTGGCAGTAGAGCACGGCGTTTAGTTGAAAGTTTCCCGGCGATAGGTACAAATTACAATAAGATTATAGAAGGAATGAAAACTCGATTTGGCAGAGATGATTTGCAAATAGAAGTATATGTCCGCGAGTTACTCAGAGTAATTATAAATAATGTCAGTTCCAGAGAAAAATTAGATGTTTCGATGTTGTATGATAAGATTGAGACACAATTGAGAGCTTTGGAAACACTGGGAGTTACGTCCGACAAATATTCAGCGATGTTATTTCCACTGATAGAGTCCTGTTTGCCACAAGAGTTATTGAGAGTTTGGCAACGATCTGCTCATTCAGGGGACGAAGAGGGAATGTCGAGTGTTGAAGGCCGTCTCAAAGGTTTAATGCGATTTTTACAGAACGAGGTAGACAATGAGCAACGAATCGTCCTGGCCACAGAAAGTTTCGGTCTTGTAGCAAGGGAAAAGGATTCGATAATTAAAAAACAGAAGTTTGAGAAGTCGACTTTGCCTACGGCCGCAGCACTGGTTAGCTGTGAAATGGAGAAATGTATTTTTTGTGGTGGCCAACATTCCAGTGAATATTGTATTAAGGCTCAAAAGCTCACACTGGAGCAGAGGAAGAGCGCTTTAACCGAAAAGAAGGCTTGTTTTCGTTGTTTGAAGCCCGGACATCAGTGCAGATGGTGTCGATCTCGGCTAAAGTGCAAGTTGTGTGGAGGTGCCCATGCAACTTTAATGTGTCGTAATTTGCATTCTTGTAAGCCTGCATCGGCTGAGCAGAAGGAGAAGGTTGAAAACAAAGCTTCTGACCAAACTCTTGCTAATCATGGTAACTCTTACGTGTTTCTGCAAACCTTGCGGGTAAATATAAAAGGCGTACAAGGATATCGTGAAGTACGGGCCTTAATTGATACCGGCTCACAAAGGTCGTACATTTTGAAATCTACGGTAGAAGAGCTAGGCTACACCCCAGAGAAAACAGAGAAAGTCATTCATGGTTTATTTGGCGGAAGGAAAATTGAGCAAATGCATAACTGCTATAGCGTAAAGATAAAGAATAATGGTCTTCGGTGGAATCTAGAAGCTTTAGATCAAGAAATTATTTGCTCAGATATTTCTAGAGTATTTAATGGACCTTGGGCAGATGAATTACGTAGGCTGAATATAGTAATAAACGATAAAGCGTCAGGTCCTGTGGAACTACTGATAGGTGCGGATGTGGCAGGAAAACTGTACACCGGGAATATAAAAATTTTGAAATGTGGGTTGGTGGCTACTGAAACGATCTTAGGTTGGACATTGATGGGAAGAATTCCTGATGACGGAGATAAACACACTTTGTCAATGACTGTTTTATCTCTATTGGTAAGTCAAGTCAGTGTATCAGAATTATGGAGTCTTGATGTTCTAGGAATTACCGATCCCATCGAAAGGAAAACTAGAGAAGATTCAGCATTAGAAGCGAAGAGACTTTTTTTAGAAACCATTCGTACTGAAACAGGTGGGTGCTACGAGGTTACATTACCTTGGATGGTGGGACACCCTCCACTACCAAGTAATTACCATATAGCCAAGAAGAGACTGGATACAACTATTCGAAAATTACAGAGTGAGCAACTTTTCGAGTCTTATGATCAAGTCTTTAAAGAGTGGTTAGAGGAAGAAATAATTGAGGAGGTACTTTTGGCAGAATCTGACTCTAATGTGCACTATTTGCCCCATCGAGCGGTCGTGAAGGAGAGTAGCTTGACAACTAAAATTCGGCCAGTTTTTGATGCCTCTGCCCAAGAGAAGAACAAGCCTTCTCTCAACAATTGTTTAGAAAAGGGTCTTAATCTAATAGAGCTGATTCCATCTATCTTACTAAGATTTAGAGAGAGTAAAATTGGGGTTACATCTGATATACGCAAGGCTTTCTTACAGATTGGTATCCATGAAATGGATAGGGACTTTTTGAGGTTCTTTTGGGTCGACTCTGAAGGCAAGGTACAGATTTTTCGTCATCGCAGAGTCGTTTTTGGAGTTACTAGTAGCCCTTTTTTACTTGGGGCAACAATCGAATATCACCTGTCAAAATGTTTGGGAAAATGCGAAGCATCTGCATCGTATACTCGCCGAACAGTTGAAAAACTATCACGCAGTTTCTATGTTGATAACTGTGTCACTAGTGTCATCTGTGAGGAAGAATTGACACAGTTCATGAAGGAAGCTAGTATTTTGATGAGTGAGGCGAAATTCGATTTGAGAGGGTGGGAGTTTACAGGTTCTACCAATGAAAAAATTCAGATACTTGGAATGATTTGGGATCCTATACAGGACACACTGTCGGTTAATGGGAATTTTCTCAAGGATTCAATCGACATTTGTACTGTACCAATAACTAAGAGACTGATTCTCTCTGGGACGCAGCGAGTATTTGACCCAGTTGGATTTACATGTCCCATTACATTGTGGCCGAAGTTATTATTACAGCGAATTTGGGAGAAACAACTCAACTTGGACGAACCTGTCGATGCTGAGGTTGAAAAGGATTTCAGAGGATGGGTAAAAGGTTTACCTTGTCTGTTTTCAATTAAAGTTCCTAGGTGGATTGCAGTGGAGCCGAGAGGACACCAGTTGAGTTTACATACCTTTTGCGATGCAAGTCAAGATGCTTATGCCGCTGTAGTATATTCAAGAGGTGTTCAGGACGGAAATGTATTTGTGCATCTATTGACAGCAAAGACTAGAGTGGCACCTTTGAAGAAAATGACAATTCCACGTCTAGAACTGCTAGCAGCAACAATTGGCGCAAGATTATACGAATCGGTGCAGAAGAACTTCGATTTTAAGATGCCGTGTTTTTTCTGGAGCGACTCCTCAACGGTAATTTCTTGGACTAGTCGTGCTGAAGAGTGGGCTATCTTTGTGGGGAATCGAGTGAACGAAATTCGCAGATTGACTCCCGTTGAGTCATGGCGACATTTGCCAGGCCATACAAATCCTGCAGATCTTCCGTCGAGAGGGTGCTCCGCTCAGCAGCTTTTGGAATCTCGATGGTGGGAGGGTCCGGAATGGCTTCACAGAGAATCGGGCTTTTGGCCGCAAATGGGCTTGGAGCTTAACGAAGAAGAAATCGTTCAAGAAAGGAAAAAGAAGTTAGTTACGACTCTGTTTAATGGTAGCTCAGACTATTGGCACCTAACATATTTTTCGAAATACGAGAAAACTGTGAGGTTAATAGCGTGGATCTTGCGTTTCACGTTTAACTTGAGACATTTACCTCAAAAGCGGAATGGTGAACTGACAATTGACGAGATATGCCAGGCTGAAAATTTTGTTTTTAAGATCGTTCAACAAGAAGCATTCTCAGGGTTAAGTGATAAATCATTGATTAGTTTACAAACGAATACAGATGAATTTGGGCCAATTCGTATAAAGTCGCAAGTATCTAGACGAGAGGATCTTAAAGACTTTTGTTATCCGATCGTGTTGCCCGCCAATCATTCAGTGGTTAGTGCTTTAATATTCCATGTGCATGAGAAGAGCCTTCACGTTGGAACTCAAGGTCTTCTAAGTTTGCTTCGGGAGAAGTACTGGATTCTAGGCGGTAGACGAACCATAAGAAAGGTGATATCTCGTTGTGTGGTGTGTAAAAGACATGACACTAAACCATTTAATGTGGAGTCTCCTCCGTTACCACGGGATCGCGTTCGTAACGCGGCCGTCTTTGAAGTTGCTGGTGTTGATTTCGCCGGTCCTTTATACTTGAAGAGTGGAGAAAAGGCTTGGGTATGCTTATTTACGTGTGCTGTATATAGAGCTGTGCACTTAGAGTTAGCTACTGACTTGTCGACACCTTGTTTCATGCAGGTGTTACGTCGGTTTATTTCGCGACGTGGGCGCCCGAATACGATTTATAGCGATAATGGAACGAACTTTGTGGGAGCTGAAAATGCACTAAGAGGCCTAGATTGGAAAAAAAATTCGATTAAATAAAAAATTACTTCGCGTTTAAGAAAAATTTTTCTTAAACATTTCTGATGATGGGATCGTTGTAGAAATGTTTAAGAAAAATTTTTCTTAAACATTTCTGATGATGGGATCGTTTGTAGATCTTGAAACCGGTTAAATAAAATAATTTTGTTATACTTATTGGTAGTACGCGAAGTAATTTTTTATTTAATCATGGATTTCTACCAAATAGTGAAAAGTGAAAATGTTAACTACATTAAAAAATTTCGATAATTACATCTGTGGATCGTATTGTGTGGCGATTCAACCCCCCTTCGGCGCCGTGGTGGGGCGGTTTTTGGGAAAGACTTATCGGGGTGTTGAAGCGAATTCTGCGTAAAGTTTTAGGAAGAGCCTCGCTCACTTATGAGTTACGACTCTGTTTAATGGTAGCTCAGACTATTGGCACCTAACATATTTTTCGAAATACGAGAAAACTGTGAGGTTAATAGCGTGGATTTTGCGTTTCACGTTTAACTTGAGACATTTACCTCAAAAGCGGAATGGTGAACTGACAATTGACGAGATATGCCAGGCTGAAAATTTTGTTTTTAAGATCGTTCAACAAGAAGCATTCTCAGGGTTAAGTGATAAATCATTGATTAGTTTACAAACGAATACAGATGAATTTGGGCCAATTCGTATAAAGTCGCAAGTATCTAGACGAGAGGATCTTAAAGACTTTTGTTATCCGATCGTGTTGCCCGCCAATCATTCAGTGGTTAGTGCTTTAATATTCCATGTGCATGAGAAGAGCCTTCACGTTGGAACTCAAGGTCTTCTAAGTTTGCTTCGGGAGAAGTACTGGATTCTAGGCGGTAGACGAACCATAAGAAAGGTGATATCTCGTTGTGTGGTGTGTAAAAGACATGACACTAAACCATTTAATGTGGAGTCTCCTCCGTTACCACGGGATCGCGTTCGTAACGCGGCCGTCTTTGAAGTTGCTGGTGTTGATTTCGCCGGTCCTTTATACTTGAAGAGTGGAGAAAAGGCTTGGGTATGCTTATTTACGTGTGCTGTATATAGAGCTGTGCACTTAGAGTTAGCTACTGACTTGTCGACACCTTGTTTCATGCAGGTGTTACGTCGGTTTATTTCGCGACGTGGGCGCCCGAATACGATTTATAGCGATAATGGAACGAACTTTGTGGGAGCTGAAAATGCACTAAGAGGCCTAGATTGGAAAAAAAATTCGATTAAATAAAAAATTACTTCGCGTTTAAGAAAAATTTTTCTTAAACATTTCTGATGATGGGATCGTTGTAGAAATGTTTAAGAAAAATTTTTCTTAAACATTTCTGATGATGGGATCGTTTGTAGATCTTGAAACCGGTTAAATAAAATAATTTTGTTATACTTATTGGTAGTACGCGAAGTAATTTTTTATTTAATCATGGATTTCTACCAAATAGTGAAAAGTGAAAATGTTAACTACATTAAAAAATTTCGATAATTACATCTGTGGATCGTATTGTGTGGCGATTCAACCCCCCTTCGGCGCCGTGGTGGGGCGGTTTTTGGGAAAGACTTATCGGGGTGTTGAAGCGAATTCTGCGTAAAGTTTTAGGAAGAGCCTCGCTCACTTATGAAGAATTGATGACTCTTCTTTGTGACTGTGAGGCCGTTGTAAATGCGAGACCTCTCACCTACGTTTCAAATGATCCGAGCGATTTAGTACCGTTGACTCCGTCGATGTTTTTGCGCGACTTGGTCGAAAGTGGTGTTCCCGATTGCGACGCGGTTGATAGAGCGGCTCTCTTTCGAAAAATGCGTTATAAACAAAAATTGAGAGACGATTTGCGTAGCAGATTTCGGAATGAATATTTAGGACAACTTAAATTGTTTAGTGAGAAGAAACCTAAGTCTGAGATTTCTTTGGGTGAAATTGTTTTAGTCGGGGGAGACAACAGCAAGAGGCTAGACTGGCCTCTTGCCAAAGTGATCGAGCTTCTTCCTGGAAAGGACGAGAAAGTGCGTTTGGTTAGAGTGAAAACAGCCAAGGGGTGTCTGCTGCGTCCCATACAGCGGATTTACCCGTTGGAGTGCGGTAGGTCATTTATTGAAGAAGCTCCTGTGTCAGCTCAGGAAGTAATTATGGACAGGGAGGCTTATGCCTCAGTAAGTGCTTCAGACAATGCCCTAGAAAAGGTATGTGATCGGGATAGTGCGGGAGTGTATCAGAAGGTCGAATTTCACCTTCAAAGCAGAGTACCCGAATCTAATGAGAAAGTTACAAGAAGTGGTCGGGTGTCAAAATTGACAAATAGATTTCGTTAACTGTCACTGTCGCGTTTATCACACTTTTGCCATTTAATTTTAGCTATGTTGTATTTTGTTGTGTCTCTTGTGTTTATGGAAAAACCTTTCAATGTAATTTAAAAGTTTTTCAGGTGGGAGGATGTTAGAGACACTTACTCGGTAGTTAGCTGTGTTTTTTCATTATTGTATATGGGAGTAGGTTGTGAAAGTTTTTGTAAAAATATAGTTATGTCAGAATAAAAAAATCCGATGTCACTTAGAAGTTGAAGCAGTGTTTTTATCTTTAGCGAACCTTCGCGGAACAGAGGCGGGTAGCTTTCTGCAGAAGCGACACAGACATGGTCCCTTAAGGAATCGACAAAGGAAAAAACAGAAGAACACAGAGGAAGGTAAAAAGGGAGACCTGGGGAGTGATATTGTGCGACAGAGTATCCATTGGAAGATTAACAAACATAGCAATGGTAGAGCATGTATCACGGCGCATTGCAATTGGAAAAATTAAATGGGCAGGACATCTCATACAAACACAAGATGAACGGCGGACCAGGAAGGCAACGGAGTGAAGACCGAGAGAGGAAAGTAGAAGTCGAGGTATGCCAAGACATAGATAAAAGAGTGGGAGAAACTCGGAGGGTACCAAAGTTATAATATGGGAAGTTGCCTAATGCGAGGTTCGTTCTTAGTCGGCTGTGATCGGAAATTGACGTCACCCAAAGACCGTAATTTCCTGCAGTACATTAGCGGATATGCGGAGCGCATAGAACGGGGGAATAAAATAATCACCGTTAGGTATAAAATAAGAATTAAAATAATTAAAACTAAATTTCCGTGAACATCTGTTTCTGTAGAAATGGACACTTTCTTCGTCATGATGAGCGATGAATCAATAAATGCACAAAAATCAGTACTTATGTACCATGGCTGAGTATACTCAACCATGCTTATGTACATACCATATTATTACAGACACTTCCAGATTAGTTTCGGGAATGATACTAGGCAAGTAGGTACGTATTTATTAGGGTAGGTAGTAGGTATGAAGGTAAGTAGGTATTAGGTAGGTATACAACTTACGTTTTGCTTTCAAAACACATCGCCGAGTAAAAAATGTTTATAAGTAGGTATGTTTCGAGGTATTTTTTTATTCAAATAACTAGGTACATAATGTTATTTCTATATTGCTTACTTATGTGCATAATTTTTCAACTTTTTACTTTGTTTAGAATTAGTCGGAGTATGGGTGTATGCATTTATTTCTGTAAATAAAATACTGGATGTGGGTTTTCAGTATAATAGGTACTGTTAAAAATGAACGGCATCAAGGGCGATTTCGTTTTCAATCTAGGTTTAACTTCATTAGGTTAACATATATATAGCTAATTCAAAAATCTAAATTACTCTATTCTCCAATATTAGAATACGATCATTTTTGCTTAAAATTTTTACAAATTACCTAGGTATCCATATAGGTAGTTCACTTTCAGTAATAAACTTAGGTATACCAGAAATAGTCAGGCCCACGCCCAGAAGAAACTGTAGAATCCGTGGACTGAAATTCCAATTTGAACATGACGATATCTCGATGAAATGATCCGCCGTTTTTACAATAATTACCTACCTACGTAAGTGATAAGTGTGGGAAATTTAGTGCAGGAATTTGAGGTAGGTAAGTGCCTATCTTTAGGACCTTTACTTACACCTTTTTGCTTTAAATATAGGAACAAAAGAAATCTACCTTGACTTTTTCATTAACTGCAGAACGATTAAACTTCATAACATTACAGGTTATACATAAATTCATGCTATCAAAGACATGCATAAAACGCGGGTATCGGGAAACACATGCAGACGTCTCTACACGTATGTGTGCGGAGCGCGGCCGAGGTTCATCGCTGACGTCACTTGCTTCCCCCACTCGTACTTCACGCGGTGCTACAGCGCTTTACGGGCATTAGGCAACTTCCCATATAATAACTTTGGGAGGGTACTAGCAAGAGACCGCGAAACGTGACGTGCTTTGGATACACTAATTTTCAGTGCGAAGCCTTCCATAATTAGCAGTAACCATCCCAAGAATTGAACTTCACAGTTAAATTAAATTTTGTTCGCCATGGCGTTTTAGTAAGTATCAGTGCACCGACATCTAGTATAAAATTTTGAACCACCATAAAACTTTTTCACAAATTCAATGAACATAGGTTCCTCATTACAATGCAGACATTCATTAGGACAAGGATTATTTTACATCACTAAGTGAAATTTTAATAGAAAAATTAAAATCTTGGTCAAAACAAATTAAGCAAAGGAGAATCATTATTATCTGTTTGATATTAAGTGATTTATTACTCAATAATGATTCTCCTTTCCTTAATTATTTGTTTTGTCCAAGATTTCAACTTTTCCATTCAAGTTTCACATACGAGTAGTAGCAATTTTATTTATATTCTGTCAAAAAATAATTTTGCCAATTTTGTTGTTGATAAGCCGCTGTGCCGGGGAAACTTTGTTATATACAAAAATACATAAAGTGAAAGTTTAACATATTGTGTTATTTTAAACATGAAAATAAATCAGTATTTTGAACAACATTTTTTCAGTGCAGGAGTCTTATTTAGTGGTCAATTTAGACCTTCAATTTTGCAATGAAGATATTCTACATCCATATTTTTATGTACCTATATATTTATTATTATTTTATTTTTTCCTTCATTTTCATTTCCACTCTTCCTTAACTGTTAAAAGTTTATTTAAATTAAGTAAGTTGGGAGAGATACACCGGCACTATATTTTAATATTTAGAAATTAATTTCCCTGCTTATTATTATTATGTATTCATTTTTTCCCAAAGACAACTTCTTTAGACGCTGAAATAAGAAATCCTTATTACTAATAGGTATATTGTCGTTATTTCGCACACGCCATTAACGAAAATTGTGTGGTATGGTGGATCTTCAAACAACACTGAAAATGAACGTGTACCTATAAGGAAAGGCAAAGGATTAGAAAAAAACGAAATTCTATCCACAGTTCTTTTCCCAATTAAAACGAAATGTACAACTTCGATTTATCAGAGGGAAAACAATAGGAAAATCAATGAGTGGTAGAAAGCGGGACTATTACAATGACTAGTATAATTAGCCTCTGACATTAGGGTAATATTCTTTTACATTTTTGTGAATGTGCTCTTCGAAAAAATAAATAATATCCCTTTGCTTTCCTGATGTTCTAGCTGAATGTGCATGAAATGTTTATTGACGAGAATGCCATTGTACTATTTTCGCGTTGGCAAATATTGAGTTCAAACGGACCCACTTTCAATATTACGGAGCGAAATAAATTGATATTTTCCATATCTACTCCGAACTCAAAATGAATATAGAATACCTCAATACCGTATTGAATAAAATTTTCGTATATATTGAACTTTTACGTTATTTTCCTGTACATCTCCGAATCCTTCCGTGAAATATAAACCTAATAATTTCGATGCCAATTTAGCGCGAGGAGACTCGCCATGTGATCGTCTTTCACTTTCGTTAGGTTTTGCCTATTCCATTGCAGTCTCCATTACTTTTAATACGAAAGAATCACAGGTGAGAATTTCAATAAATCTTCTGAAATGCTCCATATTATCCAGGTATGTTTTTGTAATAAAAGCCCGTTTGAATAAGAAGTGTCGAGGAAAATAAACGGGCTTTTATTCTCCTGTTATACAAAAAGAATTTCAATAGCAAGCATAAGTAAATTTAACTTCATTTATTTATGGGTAAATGGGTATCTTTCAAATTATTATTAACTTATACAAAGTCAGATATCTATACTATTTACTATGATTATGAAAATACAAAAGTGTTATGGAATTCTCTGATGAGACAAACATGTACTTTGTAGATTTTGTTAATGTCAACAATCAAAGAAACTGCCATTGTAACAAAAAATAAGAAATGTGCAATTTCCTTGGTTTCCGAGCAAGGACTACTATCAAACTTACTACTGGACAAGACGTCTGAGAAAGGCAACTTTCTATGAACTTCAAAATTCAAGGTGATTCGAATGCTAGGGTGATGACTATAATTGAGATGGCCCAAGAATTAATCTAAAGTGACCATCTCAATAGTCATCACTCCTTTATTCGGTTCACCATGGAGGTTGAAATTGATGAAAAGCTGCATTTCTTATATGTTTTGGTCAGCCGTAATCGTGATGGTAGTTTTGGTCATTCGCGCTATAGGAAACCCACATACACCAACCGTAACTGCATTGCGTTATCTCATTATAATCCCCGTTAAAAATGTCTTGAACACAGTACGTTCGTCATATCCGAAGCCTCCTCCTTATTATCTGATCTTCAACATATCCCAGAGATGTTGAGCAGTAACAATTACAACCCCTGTGACCATGACCATGACCATCTCCAAAAACCTGATTCCTGGTCCAGTGACTCTACCACTCCCACATCTATTCCGGCACTCCTCTTCGTAAACTTGATATCAAAACCTTGCTCGCTTCTTATAACAAAATTGCAGATTGAAATCATCAAACACCCCATCAATGTCATTTATGAAGACATGATCTTCTAACTTTAAAACACATCGAATCATATCATTAGTCGCTCGAAACCGTTACACCCCCCCTCATCCAAATCACTTTTAGTTGACTCACTATTCTTCGAGTACAAATAAGCCCTGAGATCTCAGTCATATCAGTCCAGTACCAGCCCGGAAGCCTTGTAGATGTTCCTTGATCCTTGTGATAGTGACGAAACGTCGGCATTCAGTGAACGCAGGCATTGTCTTCGTCAGGAAATCAATGTGACCATTACGACAATAGCCACGGAAGCATCGTTTAAGAAATATAATGGTAAATTTAGTCAGTATGCACGTTTCTTATGGTGATCCAATGGACGTTCGCAAGAAACGGCCTATATTTTTAAAATAAGCCAACATCTTGATGTGTAAGCAGGATTTCAGGATGAAATGAGCAGCGTCCTAGTGGCAATACAGCTTAGGCTTCCTAGAGCAACGCATTTACCCACCTGTGGTTACGCCCTCATTGGTCGTAGACATATTATCTGTGGAAAACTTATTTCTCGTCTGAAATGTTTCGCTTAGATTTTATTTGTGACATATGTCGTGGAAGAGTATCCTCAGAGAAAAAAGGAAATTAATTTTTGAGAATAATTTTTGAGAACTTTATGTTCTTTGATGGCTTCTTGTAATCGCTAATGCCGTTTTACGTCGGCATGAACTATCCAAGTGATAGCACATGGCTTATAACACTTGATGAGCCCCATTCAAGGTCAGGCTATCCAGCACTTATCCAACACTCTGGAACTTTTAACTGCTGAAATTTAAGGAAGTTACATCATGACACTTCATTTATTGGGTCGTGGTATCAATTTCTAAATTAAAATTAGTGATGCCGCCGAGAGTAAGACTAGTCTCGTCTCGTTTCGTCTCGGCGAGACGAGACTAGTCGACAGTCTCGAGGAGACTCGTAGAGAATGGTATAATAGCAACTATGCCATTACGTACAATTTCGTAACATGATTTTTTAAAGTAGCAATGGAATAATAATCAAATTAGAAAAATGTCAAATCCAAACATTTCTGACACATTTTTAAATAGGATTTTTCGCTAATAAGTCTCTACGTTCCTTATACAATCAAATTCAAATGAGTGTGTTGTATAAATCGGCGTGTACACATCATAATTCTATGTTCGATGTTCCAAAAAGTATTAAAAAAATATTGTCTGCAAAAGGTGCAACTATACATATTAAACTCTCTGAGGTGCGTTCAGATTGACCGTGAGACAGTGTCCGGACTTTTTATATGCGTTAAAATTAAAAACAGTATTATTAAGTAAAAAACACGTTTCGTTATGATTCTTTAGGAAACTCGCCGTTGCGCGCTTTCCAAAAAGGAACTCGTGCGATAAAAATGAACCTTATGAAACTTGTTTTTTAGTAAAATAAAAATCTTGGTAGAAAATTTGTCACGTGGCGATCTTAAGATAAATTTGGGGTTCCTTGGCACCCGCTCGCGACTTGTAATGTTGTATCTGGGAGTGTTATTTTGAAACTAAGTAACTATTTCCAAAGGACTTGTGTCTAGAGTTAATCTACATACCCAGAGTCGTAGTTCGTGCATCATTTTAGAGTAATGTCAGAAGATCGAACACCGCTCTATATTACTGTACAAACTGCGAGACTCGGTCTATACCTTAACTACTCTAGACACGAGTGTTGACACTTTAGTGTGCCGTGTATTAGCATAGGTTAAAGCCTAACAATTCATTTTAGAGTAATCTAGGTAGATCGAACGCCGCTCTGTATTTCTGGTACAAACTACGACTCGGTCTATACATTAATAACTACTCCAGACACGAGTGTCGGACACTTTAGTGTGCCCTGTATACTTAGCATAAGTTTAGAGTAATGTCGGTAGATCGAACGCCGGCCGCTGTATATTTCTGTACAAACTGCGAAACTCGGTCTATACATTAACTACTCTAGACACGAGTGTCGGCACTTTAGTGTGTCATGTATTAGCATAAGTTAAAGCCTAACAATTCATTTTAGAGGAATGTAGGTAGATCGAACGCCGCTCTCTATTTCTGGTACAAACTACGACTCGGTCTATACATTAATAACTACTCCAGACACGAGTGTCGGACACTTTAGTGTGCCCTGTATACTTAGCATAACAATTCATTTTAGAGTAATATAGGTATATCGAACGCAGCTCTATATTTCTGTACAATCTGCGAAACTTGGCCTATAAATTAACTACTCTAGACACGAGTGTCGACAGTTTAGTGTGCCGCTTATTAGCATATTATTATTATTATTAGCATTTATTAGCTAATACATTAACTACTCTAGACACGAGTGTCGACACTTTAGTGTGCCGTGTATTAGCATAAGTTAAAGCCTAATAATTCATTTTAGAGTAATGTCGGTAGATCAAACGCCGCTCTATATTTATGTACAAACTGCGAAACTCGCTCTATACATTAACTACTCTATACACGAGTGTCGACACTTTAGTATGTCATGTATTAGTATAAGTTAAAGCACAACAATTCATTTTAGAGTAATGTAGGTAAATCGAACGCCGCTCTGTATTTCTGGTACAAACTACGACTCGATCTATACATTAATAACTACTCTAGACACTAGTGTCGAATACTTTAGTGTGCCGTGTATACTTAGCATAAGTTAAAGCCTAACAATTCATTTTAGAGCAATATCGGTAGATCGAACGCCGCTCTATATTTCTGTACAAACTGCGAAACTCGACCTATAAATTAACTACTCTAGACACGAGTGTCGACACTTTAGTGTGCCGTTTATTAGCATAAGTTAAAGTCTAACAATGCATTTTAGAGTAATGTAGGTAGATCTAACGCCGCTCTGTATTTCTGTACAAACTGCGAAACTCGGTCTATACATTAACTAGGTACTCTAGACACGAGTGTCGACACTTTAGTGTGCCGTGTATTAGCATAAGTTAAAGCCTAATAATTCATTTTAGAGTAATGTCGGTAGATCGAACGCCGCTCTATATTTCTGTACAAACTGCGAAACTCGCTCTATACATTAACTACTCTATACACGAGTGTCGACACTTTAGTGTGTCATGTATTAGTATAAGTTAAAGCATAGCAATTCATTTTAGAGTAATGTATGTAAATCAAACGCCGCTCTGTATTTCTGGTACAAACTACGACTCGATCTATACATTAATAACTACTCTAGACACTAGTGTCGGATACTTTAGTGTGCCGTGTATACTTAGCATAAGTTAAAGCCTAACAATTCATTTTAGAGCAATATCGGTAGATCGAACGCCGCTCTATATTTCTGTACAAACTGCGAAACTCGACCTATAAATTAACTACTCTAGACACGAGTGTCGACACTTTAGTGTGCCGTTTATTAGCATAAGTTAAAGTCTAACAATGCATTTTAGAGTAATGTCGGTAGATCGAACGCCGCTCTGTATTTCTGTACAAACTGCGAAACTCGGTCTATACATTAACTACTCTAGACACGAGTGTCGACACTTTAGTGTGCCGTGTAAGTATACTTAACATAAGTTAAAGCCTAACAATTCATGTACCCTAAAAATCTTTCTGAAGCCGTTCTCCTCGCCCCCTCTTCAAGTAAACTTCAATAGTTTCCATAAACTCTGTTTATTAGAAAATTGAGCTAGGTAACTAAACTTTAATATAATTGCGTTCACTGTATGCTCTATAAATAGAAAATCTGAAAGCTTTCTTTCCATTCACCTTGTCGCAAACTGCTTTAATACCAATCGTAGTCGATATGCAAATCGTCAATAATGGATAGGTGTCCTTGACTCAAACTTCCCTTCGTAATGCCCATTCAATCGTGTATCATAACTCGATCACAATAGCCCAGCATGTTTAGATAGCTTAGGCACCTTTCAAATTAATCCCCTAAGTGTATAAAAACATTCTATTTGTGTACGTAAGGACTGACGGAGGCGAATTATATATTCTTGCGTTGTTTGAGAATATGTGGTTCAAGATTGAAGCACAATATTGACAGAGATCTTCCGAGTCGCGTGTGTATTCAGCCGTGTGTCAATAGCATTCACGCCCTTTGCTTTCAACTTCATGGCTTAACTCGCACGGTGTTTTGTATTGCTCATGAATGTTTCAAACGTTTTCAGCTTTCGTTACTTTATTAACACATATATGAACACCGCCGCTTTTGTCAAGGGAAACAAATATATTTTTCGTTTCTTTGCGATCAAATATGAATCGTCTATTGTTCGACTTTTAATTCTAGCCTCAATTACAGAAAAGGGGCAAAACTTTAATTTTAGGGTTTCATTGTGTGGTCAACGATTAACAACACAACTAAGTCATGAATATGTTCACCCTGAAAGCCGCACCTATTTTTCTTAAAGTTCAATTTTCTTTCAGAATTTGAGGATGTTATATTATTAAAGACTCATGTGGGAAAAATGTTTATTTATTTATGTTGCTCATTAATTATTCGATGTAACATCAATGCGAGTCATTGCCTCATTATTACAGATTTTTGTTACGTAAAATTTTGAATTACTTATAGGTTTAAATATTGAATTCCCAACTATCTTCATTCATTATTTTCTCCCTTTTTCAATGTTTTGTGTCGTTACTATCACATTTCCCATAAAATTTCAATAAACTTGTTCCCCCTTTGCTTTTTGACTGCACAGAACCCCAGGTGCTGCTGTCAGTACTGGCTGGTGTTTTAAATGCAAGCCACTAAACGAGAAGCTAACTTCTCTCTGAACTCAAGTTTAACCAAAAACAACTCTAACCTGTTCGACTGCATACGAACCTCCTTTGTACTCCCTTCTAAATATGTAATATTAATAGTCAATAATTATTTTTAATAAAAAATGCTGAGCACAAATTTTGTATATCCTTTGGGGTGTGTCTCTATTTGTCGTTTTATTTGCTAAATCCGAGTGTCTAAAGTTAAACAAATAGGAAGACTACATAATCATTGCCATTTAAGAGCTAGCTGCATAACAAAACGGAGAAATTGAAGGTGTATGGTTATAGATTATATAAAGCAAATGAGTGAATTTGCTGCCCTGCAATTCTGATGAGTAACATCCGTCAACGCCGCCTTGAACGAATCAAGGACGACAATCTTGCATGGATATTTTTTCAAATAGTTCCAGTACGGCGGGCAATAAATTAATAGCTCTTAAAAAGGTTAAATTTGGTCTATTACTTTTATGTACACTGAAGAACGGTACGTCATAGATTTGATACTTAATTTACATTTAAGAACAGATCGTCAGAAGCACTCACAAACATAAACAATTTCGTGATTCCATATTTTACACTGCGATGATGAAAACTAACGATTCCCTGTTCGAAGTTCTACTAGTTTTGGCGAAATTCACAAAGTAGGTACTCAATTTGAAAACTTGAAGTGCAAAGTTACCGAAACTATAGTGTTTTCAAAGCGGCCAAACTTTCCGCGGCACTATAAGTAGGAGAATTTAATCGCACTGCACGAACACCATATTTTTTGTACTGTAACGGTTCAAAAGTAAACCCAGTGGATAACCAAAATTGATTAGTATTTACTTTGGACGTTCTGACGTCACGCCGTGATGTGGAAGATAGGTCCGTCATGTATTTTCAACCGGCACCACTCCTCCCGCCGGAAATCTGGAAGTGAACCGCCGAAGCTAGCCCCCCACTCTCCGCTTATAAAAGTGGAGGATCCCGAGAAGAAATTCAGTACCTGGTCGTCCGGCCCTCAGTCAGGAGTCAGGACCAGTACACCCAGCGTCTGAGATGATGCTGGCCGCTCCGATCCGAAACAGAAATAACTGATTGAACCTGCCTAAGCTCGCCGTGTGATTAACTAATATACAATACATAAATTTGAGTAAGTGCCCGGTGAATGATAGTTGGTATTGCATTAATATTAACTATCAAACACAACCTAGTTGCGAGTGGACTAGATCCAGCTTTGCGTAGCGAGGGAATAGATACAGCAGGAGCTAAGGGTGTCTGCTGGTGTGGGTTGGATCGATCCGGCAATCTCGTGGTGACGTAAGTCAACAAATGACGTCTCATATAGGCGGGGATCGATCACACCTGGCCGAACCGGCGGCCTTTAGTGCAATCCAGCTAAATACCGTCTGTTTCCCCGATACGTATAAGGGTAGCAACGAATAAGTCTCATACCGACCAGATACAACGAAAGAAGTTGTTCATAAGCCAACGACCAGATCCCCGTAGATATACACTGTGTCTCAATACGTGATACCGAGGGATACAGCTGTATATCTAAGGGCCCGAATCTAGAAGCACCGAGAAGGATTAAGATACGTCATTCTACCAGTGACGTCCGAGAATAAAAACAAAGAGACAGTAACGTTGTAGTACATTTTTTGGTAAATTGTTACAGTTTTAAATTCACACAGTGGTTGGATCAAGAACTTTGACGTAAATTCACTATCTATTCTTAATAAGTTAATCCCACACGCCAAAGGACATTGACACAGTAATTAAACTCGACACGTGTTTCTCTGACAACGTCAGCATCCTCAGGAGTTGAGGATTAACCTAATTCTAAACTGACACTACATTGATATAAATACCCACCCCGCACTACTGAAGTAAAATGATTCGATAAACCTATATAGGGTTTCTTAGATTTTTCCAAAGCGTTTAAATAAAATTTATTGTTTCCTGGATTCAAGAGTTTGAGATTATTGATATTGAATTTATGGCCCGTTACCAATGAGTGCGATGCCATGCCTAAACTTATCTGTACGGCCGTATTTGTAATGGATTTAATGCTCCTTGAAGTGAGTTAAAATAAAATAGACCCAGTTGACTGCCCGATATATTTTTTGTCGCAATTTCCGCATATTATTTCGTAAATTCCCGCTTTATCAATGGGTTCCGTTTTATCTCTCTCATTCCCAAGTAGATTTTGCAAATTGTTGCTCGAAGGGTGAACCACTTCCCGCAAATAATACTCATGCCTCTAGTTATCTGTGGTAACTAGAAATTTCTACTTTTAAACTGGAAATTTATACTTTTACATTAGAAATTTCTACTTTTCGAACTAGAAATTTCTACTTTTAATGCTACCCCACCTAAGGTGGCTTTGAAGCAATCATAATGTGTCTCCATGTACGTACGTGCTTTTAAGCAGGTCTTTGTTCAAATATTGCATGTTTTAATGTATATGGAAAACCGCAGACCAACTGGTTTCGTTCTCCTCGGACTCCTCAGTACGGTGCTTTCCCCTACACACTCAAACCCATGCAATTTAACTTGCTATATATGCTGCCGCACTCTGGACAGATATCAGCAAGTGACAATTACTTTAAGTACCTAATTATCTGGTAGTAATGATGGTACTGGACCGTTCGAACAACTTTTCCTCTGGCAAATACCCCGCCAGGCATTGAATTATAGAACTAATTCCAGATTTTTGTGCCACGAGACTACAGAATGCTACCCCACCTAAGGTAGCTTTGAAGCAATCAAAATGTGTCGCCATGTACATACGTGCTTTTAAGCAGACACATTCTGATTGCTTCAAAGCCACCTTAGGTGGGGTAGCATTCTGTGATGTCTCGTAGTACAAAAAATTTGGATTCAATTCAATTCAAAGCCTGGCGGAGCATTTGCCCGAGGAGTAATTATTCGAATTGCCAGAAATTTTCAGTTTAAAAGTAGACTGAACAGTCTATTCTAAAAAACCAAAACTAGCCTCTTTGTGCTGACTGTAGTGGTTCGAATCTGCAGTTATGTACCGAGCTGTACTGGTTTCTTTCCTATATATTATGTGAAATTCTAACTTACCGTCTTTCCTAATTACCAAAATTCCTAAGAATGGAAGCTGTCCTTCTCTTTCTATTTCATGGGTAAATTTGATGGAATTGAATTTACTATTTAAGTTGCTCAAAAAATCTTCAATGTTATATTTACTAGTGTCAAAAATAGCAAATATATCTTCTACATATTCCACCCACACCGTTGGGAAATAATATGAGAGCTCATCTTTCAGTTGGGTTTCAAATTTGCCCATGAAAATTTCTGCAATGAAAGGAGAGAGGCAATTTCCTATGACTGTAAATTCAGATTGTTGAAAAAATGATTCACTGACTTCGAAATAATTCTGCTGCATACATAGATTGGTTAAATTAATATAGCTTGTTAGTCAAAGTTCATACAAGTACTCCAAAGCCTTTGGTACACATTTTGGTAATTAGGAAAGACAGTAAGTTAGAATTTGACATCAATAGGACATCGGTACATAACTGCAGCTTCCACCCTCTGCAATCAGCACAAAGAGGCTAGTTTGGGTTTTTTACTTAATAGACTGTTGAGTCTACCATTAGCCGTTGAAAAATCCCGAAAGGAACTAAACACAATCAACGATACTTAAGGCGCGATGTAACGGTTTCAATCCAGAAATTGTCAATAGATTAAGAAATTAGTAAACGAAAATTTAAAATGCTATTGCCAAATTCCACCACTTTAAATGAGGATAATCAAACTACGAAATTTTTAAAAATACCATATGTACCCACAGGTAACTAGATACATGAATACCATTTTCGGGAAAGCAGGCTTTGAGCAATAATTGGCAAAATCTATTTGGAAATGGGAAAGATAAAACGGAACCCATTCATAAAGCTGGACTTTACGAAATAGCATGCGGAAATTGCGACAAAAATATATCGGGCTGTCAACTCTGTCTTTTTTAACTCGCTTCAAGGAGCATCATGCCCATTACAAATACGCCGGCCGTACTGAAATAATCTGCTGCTTTAAAACACGGTTATTTCATAAATTCTTGGGTGCAAATAAAAAAAGACATGGTGCCATTGTTTCAACATTATTTAGCATTCATAATATGGCGGTTTATAATTTATTAGAACACACATGAAGGCTGCTTCAAGTGAAATATGTCGACGAAACGAACTACCTTTTAAGAGCGTTAAAGCGTACTTTTTTAATTGTTATTTTGCTAGGCATTCAGTTGATTCAAGGGGATGTACGGTTTCCGTCGGTGCTTTTAACTCGCCTTTATTCTTATCTCAAACGTAATTAAGAAATCTCTAAGCTATGGCCTCTTTATCCTTGTTTTTGAATTCCCTCTTTATACATTTCAGTGGCTGGAATATTAATTAGTTATCTAATTAATAAATTTCTCTCGCAGCGGAATATTCTACATCTAACACACCCGTTATTTTCCCGACGGAAAGCTCGACAGAACGATTTTAAGGGTGTGACATTTTCGAAATGATATTTATGTTAAAACGAAAATGGGACACGTGAAGAGGAATTACACAGTCAGTGCTTACGTGATTGGCTCGTCAAGACGAATCGAATATGTTAACTGAAAATACATAAACATTTTCGGCTGTTATGAGTGCCGCTGACATTTACGTAAATCACGTGCAGCGGATACGCTTTCCTGGATGAGAGATTTAATAGAAAAATTGGCTGTAGTGGAAGAAGAACGTATTACTGTGTATCTAATAAACCAATTATTTCTTTTAATTTGGTTTCGGCGAGACATTAAGTACAAACGATAAAAGAATGAAAACCAGTTTCTTTATTGAAATATCAGATATTTCTAAATTTTCGAAGATTTCTCAATTAAACAAAATCGCAAAATATGTTGCATATTTATCTGAAACGTGAAGACTGAATAAATAAAAATATATCTGGATCACGTACGTGGGGGTTCTATCCAGTAACCTTTGTTAAAAATTGCGTGGGAATTCAAAGTCACATTTATTTTTAAAAAAAACCTGAAACGTTGAAGTACACATATAGGTATGCATGTATAAATAGAATATATATCTGAATTATACCGTACTTGTACGTCTAGATTAAATATTATGTGAAGTTCTGGACCTAACGTATATTCCATATTTAGAAAACTCTCCTGAAACGATATATTTACCTATTTTTAATTCTGTGGAGAGATAGTTTGTAATGTTCCAATAATTATCACCATCCTAAAGTTCTCCGCCCGAAGACTGGTTGGACGCGTACCTCAGTCCTTTCCTATAATGAGCTAACCTACGCATTTCCCTAAAAGCAGAACATCCTACATCCCGAACTACTTGGGAGCAGTAGTCTGATCTGGGCCTACTCAAACCTCCTTTTATTCCTTTCTCCGACTCTAGCATATCGTGTCTCAGAAGGTGTCCTGCCATCCTATCTCTCCTATTCTTTATTTTCTTAGTTTTATTTTTTTAGCTAATTAAACTAAATCAAGTATTACAGTAACCAACCCATATGGATAATATAGCAAATAGCGTTGTACATACGCTGGTGATCCGCTAAGGTAAAATGAAGAAGATGAGAAGCTGTCTACTTTACGAACTATAAAGTTTCTAAATTTTATAATATTTGTTGCAGTTAACAATAAATTTAAGAGTGTTAATGATGTCCTTGAACGATAGGAGAAGCGGATAAGAAAAAATTAGAAGCATATGAAATGTGGTGCTATAGACGCATGATGAAGATACCGTGGATAGATAATGTTAGTAACAGAGAAGTATTAGAAAGAGTTGGAAGACAGTAAGGAATAGGAGAGATAGAATGGTATACGTAGGACACCTTCCGAGGCACGAAGCCTTAGTTCGCGATATAGGTAGTAGAGTCAGAGATAGGAATAAAAGGAGTTATAGGGGTAGGCCCAGATTAGACTATTGCTCTCAAATAGTTATAGATGTAGGATGCTCGACTTTTGGGGAAATGCGTAGGTTAGCTCAGGATAGCAAAGGATGGAGGTACGCGTTCAACCAGTCTTCGGACTGAAAACTATATGATAAGTGATGTCCTCTGTTAGAGGAAAACTTGGGAAAACTTGGGGCACTCAATTAACAAGTGCTTGACCCACATAGGAGACTCTGGTCTCTGAAACAGATGTTCGTGGGTAATCCGTGTGTGACCCAGTCGAAGCCTTGTGAGGACAACTTGCTTCTCCCTATCTTCCATCATAGTTAGTGTGGAACGAACGGGCAGCTTGTTTAAGCTACTTGCCCAGATATCGCTACTTATTAGGTCGGCTACGGTTGTACGGTCTATGGTCTATTGCATACCGACAGATTTCCGTTGCCAACTGTTCAATCATGGGACGGAACATATTCCAGCATTACTTTTTTGGCATACTTGAGGGTTTCCTCTTTGCTTAGTTGCACAACTGAATTTTTCGGGAATAGTTGTTTTAGTGCTTTTGTGGGACTTAAGAGCATCAACCATTTCTATTCTACCGATCGGTGTGTTTATTGAATGTTGATTATGGGACTAGATATGTATTTCCACTTTTTCTTGGTTTGATTTTCATTGTATGAAGTTATCGTAGTTAGTATTCTTGGAATTATCTTCATATTGGTCCGTTAGTACTTCAACAATTTCTTATTCTGTTTTGGCCTATAAGATAGTGGATGCAGCTGCTACCCTTGGCGCCTCTTATCTTACGAATTTGATTCCACAGTTGACCCGTAGATGTAGAACTGAAGATGTATTTGGAGATGTATTTGGTCTAACTATCACGCTTGCTTCCTTTGAAGATGTAGGTATCTGGTTTTGACTCGCAGCCTCTTGTAGTTGAGGAGGTTCTCAGTTGTGTTTTGTCCTTTAAGTTTATTAAACGCCTGTTTGTTTTTTTAATTGCACATTTACACTCTTCATTTAAAACCACGGGACTGGGGAAGGCTTTGCGGTCGGTATAGACGTCCTAATATTACTAGTGATGCATGTCTTTTTATCGTGACGATAAACTTATTGACTACTTCTATTAGTTCCTCTTTCAGTGTAAGTGGACTTACAGTTTTCAGATTCCATTTTATAGGCAGGTTTTCAGCAATAGTATTTCTCTCTATGCTATTTATTTATTATTATGGGATAGTGGTCACTGTTATTTAAGAAGCGATTGGTTTCCCATTTTAGAAATGGAGAAATTGTAGAGTCACACAGATATGTCTGTGGTTGTGAAACTGCCAGTGTATGGATTGGGTCTTTCATTTTCTCCTGTGTTCAAGTTCACAAGGTTCATTCAGTCCAGTACACCTTCAATGTCCCTTCCATTGCTACTCGTCGTTTTGGGTCCGCACATAATGTTGTGGGTGTTGAAATCGTCAAGAATAATTCGAGGGTGTGGAACTTCATCAAGGAGGTGTATTAAATCATGGGCTGTAATATCTGTCGGTTTACTGCTTCCAAACGTAAGAAGCGACATCTACGCTTGGTCGAATCCGAACTGGTCTATTTTGATGGTATGCAATTTGTGCAATTGGTGTTTTTAAAATTATTTTCTTGCGCGCAAATGATTGTTGGGCGATCTTCAGATAGTAGCAATTTCAGGTTTTCTAGGTGGATATAATCGCCATTTATCTTCCATTGTAGCATTAATTTATTGGGAAATTTAGTATTTTTGTGATGGATCAAATTCACCGCCAGAGCAAAATAATTCGCCTTCTTCCTCCAGTTGTTTGTAGATTTTTTGTTGGATTTGACACTTCGGTGGGTGAAGTGGGGTTACAGTTGCGTTATCGCATTTAGCGGATCTGTAGAACCAGTTATGTTCTCTAGGAAGTCAGAAAATTGTACAAAATTAAATTCGAAAGGAAGTTTCTGTTTTTCGATAAATTCACTGGTTCCATTACTTCCTCGAATGATGATAGGCCCTTTGTAGATTCACTTTTTTAATTTTCTTTAGAATGTTGGCATATTTCTATAATGCTTCGTGATGGTTTCTGCGTGTGATATATCTTGCGGGGGGGGGACATTTTAATTCGATGTGGCCAATTTGTTTGCATTGATAACAAACCATTTCGTCGTATAACGTCGTACTGTAACTTTTCAACGACTTCTTATTTCTGTCCCCTCTGCCACTTTGACAACGCTGATGCAGTTTGTTTGAAAGAACCTACAGGTATACATAATTACGAATTTTATTCAGCAACCAAAGAATTAAAAAATTATGAACGTCGAAGTTAATTCTGTGTTGCATGTGCGGCAGAATGGAGTCCCACATTTCGCAAGGTCACTGGCCATGCCGCGACGCAGTAATAGGCGGACGCAAGGTCCCATTCGCTTGGGCGGACGATAAGGTTTGCCAGTAGGACCATGCCTTGGTCAAGTGAACAACGGAGATGCGTAATCAAATCGTTTTTTGAAAACGCCGAATCCGTGAACGCGACGACAGTGCAAAATTGAGAGACCGCATACCTCCTCTGATTTCTTTTTGTGGGGCTAACTCAAAGCTGAGGTCTACAAACATCGGTCTCAAACTCTCGAACAACTTAAGGCTGCGATAAGAGAAGAAATTCCTCGAGATATGATAGAGTGATGCAAAACTTTAAGGAACGACTTCGGATGTGTATAACTCATGGCAGCCGCCATTTGCACGACATAATTTTTAAAACCTAAACAAATGAAACCTTATTACATGTACTATTCAGAAATAAAAGTTTTTCTTTTGTACCTTTTACAGTTTTTTTTAATTAAACTTTAAAATGTGGGACTCCATTCTGCCGCACCCTATTCCTCTGGAATGCAGGGTATATGCATCTGTAAGTTTTTGAAATATGTATAGATAAACGGTTCCAATTAAAAACACAATTCACTTCTGAGCAAGTAAAATTATGTACCTTCTCGTTGAATTGACCAATCTTTGATTCTTACTCATATCTATTACGTAATATCGCATTTACTGTAGTTTGTGATTTCTGCGTAACATCTTTGACGAGCGATTTTATCACGTTTTATTTCAAAGTCGCAGTTGGAAAGGCATTGTACCAACGTCATTAATCCGTTTTATCTGAAGTTTCGGCTTTAAAGGAAAACTCAAGGTAAGAAAGTTTGTTAGAGAAACTGAAATAGATTCAGTGGTTCAATTCGTTAGGTTTTTCTAACTCTTAATCCTTTTAGTTTGTACAGCACTTCATTGGCAGAATAAAAAAATATCCGGCTAAAAGGTTTTACTGCGTTCTTCAAACGAAACTGGCTTTTGCTAGCAAAATATTGAAAACTTAAATATATGAATGCCTACTATGACCGTAGTTATTACGTATTTAGTTAATTTTACTATTATAGGGTAAACCACCCAATTATTGGCACTTTAAGGTATCACCGAGTTACAAAATGGCTTAAGAAGTTCGTTTTTGCCCATGCAGAAATGAAAATATAAACACTGAAATCCCCAGAATTCGGATTATGTACTGAAAATCGCTTCATGACAATATTTTTTATTAAATTTTACAATAATATTTTAGAAACACATTTTGCCAGTTATTGGCACCAAAATACAATAATTGGCATACCTAAATTTCTAATTATTGGCACCAAAACCTAGTAATTGGCATACCCAGTTTTCTAATTATTGACACCTGGACATTCACGATTATTACACTTTAAACAGTTTGGTCGGTAGATAATTAGTAAATAATTTTATTATAAGTGAAAATTAGAAACTTTGTATTCAGTGTAGCTTTATTTTTCAAAAAATTGGAAAAATATTAGGTCAACTTTTTTTATACCATTTTTTAGAACGTGTTTTACACTGGGAATTTTTTGCACATAATAAACTATAATGGTTTATTAAACACTTTCTATTATAATGTGCGAGTGCTTGATACATTTAATCTCGCATTTAATATTGCAGTAAGTTGGTTTTGTAAATACTTTTAATGGAATTGGTGGCCGTTCCGTACATCCCATTTCCGTACAAGGCAAAATCAGCGACAGTTCCGTACACGATGCACGTGTCGCGATACTGGGGATCATTTGTAAGAAACTGTCATTAGCAATAGTGGTAGTTGCGTTTCCCGTTTAGTGCGCCATCAGAAACCTCTACTTGGTTTGAGTGCCGTTTCGTGCGCTGACCTGCTAATAATGCAGTAAGCCACTAATTCGAGTTTATCTTTCCAATACAACGCTGTTAATAACTAGACTTCAATGCGGAAGTGTATGTTGATTTCTCTTCTATTGCTTTCAAATGTTAATGTTTTTGTTTGGGGGGGGGCTTAAACGCTCCGCTCGCTTCTCTCGCTCCGCTTGCCCACATACCGGAAATAGTGGGCCGTGGAACCAATTTTTTGGCCGTATTCAATGACGGGCAACACCACTTTTTGGCCGGGTGATTCTTAGAATGCTCTCTGAGTATATGGTCACTAAGGGATTGTACCTGTACGCAACTACCTATATTGCTAATGACAGTTTCTTACAAATGATCCCTAGTATCGCGACACATGCACAGTGTACGGAACTGTCACTGATTTCGCCTTGTACGGAAATGGGATGTACGGAACTACGATACTCTTTTAATGCAAATAGAACGTGCCAATAACTGGGAACAGTTATTGGAAAAGGGAAAAACTAATAATTGGCACCGAGAGCCAATCATTAAATTTTGTACATTATTGGTACTAATTGTTGGCACCCCTTAAATATTGTTTCCAGCTTAAAGTTTGGAGGTTATAAGGCGATTTTATTTAAATTTAAACCATAAACTTTTACTATATCCATATAAAATATTTACATTCAGGGAAACTCTGACCCTCTAAAATATCTTACACATGCATGACCTAGTGAAAAACTTAATAACTTACGTTTAAAGCAGCAAAGTTGCACTCCACTTTTTAAACGCTGATTTAGACAGTTCACATGACACAGTTATGTCGGTAATACAGTTTTCATACACACAATGTTGCCAAATATGAAAAATTTTAATAAAATTTACCATAGATACTGCAGACATTAAATAAATATATAATGGTGGCCAATAACTAGTACAGTGCCAATAATAGGATAGTTTACCCTACTTATCAGTTCATCATTCAGTATTCTGTATTTCCAAAATATTGAAGAGAATAACCAATTAATATCAGTAAAGAAAGAAATAATTTAGATAATTTAAATACATATATCACTAAGGCCCGGTTTTTCAAATGAAAGTTAACTTGTAGGTTAGCAAACCGTAACTTCAAAGTTAACCTTAGGTTGTGTTTTTCACGTTAATTATAATTTCTGGTTAGGAAACCGGGACTACTGTCAGAAATGTGGTGAAAACCATGGAAACAGCTTAATTTTTAACCTTATGTATGAAAGTCAAAGTAAGCCAATTCAGGGCGATTATTAATTTTTGAAGTTTGTTGTTTGTTTAGATTTAAATACAAAAAGTGTGTTCTAGGAAGTAGAAGCCGTATTTGATGTTATAAAGTCTGTGCCGTGTTATTTTCGGTCCTTTTATTACCTCCTCATCATTACTTTGTACGTTAATTTCCAAGTTGTTCATATTTTTTATTTACTAGATCAAATATGGTATTGTCAGTGTCATTTATTCAGGATATTATGCGCAAGTTACTGGTTAACCCATACCCCAAGTCTAGGTTAAAGTTAACTAACAGTTAGGACGTAACCCTGATTTGAAAAACATCTAATTGAAAATAACTGAAGGTTTAGTCCTAACTGACAGTTAACTCGAACTTGAAAAACCGGGCCTTAAGAATATAGTATTCCCAGTTGTCGATGTTTCTTTTATTTTTTGATCAGTCTGAACTAATCTACTACCGGGTGATCGACTTCCAATTGAATACGTATTAATTCTTACAGCGCCGCGCCGGCACGCTGACTAAACGAGTTGGCGACGGGAGTTTAACTCATCAAGAAATATTGAATTGGCTCACAATTTCAATACCAGTCACCTATTCAAGCGCGATCCGTGATAAGCATTGGTTAACTTTCGTAAACAAAAGCGTGCCAATGTACCAGTGCAGTACTACTAACAGTATTACATCAATTAAATTATTATATTCTTAATAAGCACACGCCATGTTTATTATGTGTGGTACTGATATTCGAAGAAGCCCACTGGAGTACCTCATATAGCTTATAAACGTCAAGTATCCGGAAGATGAGTAGTTAATATGCTAAGTGTGCTAACTATGGTTAGCGACTCGCTTCGAACATCACCAAAATAAACGGCATACTGGTTAAATCCAACAATTTAACCGTTAAGGCTAGAGGCCCGGTCACGAAATCGTTTTCTCAATTTTTAAACTTTATTTTTCATCAAAAGTCTTCCAAATTTGCGTGAAAATTCTTGAAAAAAATATGTCTAGATGAACAAAGGTATCTTTTTTGAAATTGTTTGTAAAAACTTAAATAAAAACAGAAATTTAAAAAAATTGGAAACTGTGGGGTTTACATCAAATTTCCCAGCGTTCAGCAATAATAAACCGGTTTATTTTTTCAAAAATCTCTGGAAATAAGGTAAAAAATTTGAAAACAAATTCCAAATATTCCAGCAAAATTCGCTGGAATCAATTGTGGTATGTGGTACGACGGGACGGATCGAAATATGTAGCTCAAGCTTTTGTCTGAAATAATTCAGGAGATCCCAATGTGTTCAGATTTAAAATTACCCCCGTAAGTTCTAGCTTTCATTACATCTATCCAAGACCCAGTACTCTATTTGGAGGGTGTTACTAGAAATGGAACAAAGGGCCAAGGATCAACTTTTTTTTTTATTTAAAAGTAATATGTGACTGGTAGATAACCTAGAAAATAATACTTCGAAACTATTAAAAAAATATTTAAAAAATTTCCAATGTGATTTATAAACACATGGATACTTTGAGTCAATTTTCCCATAATTTGGTAATTGACGCTTGGTTCCTTTTCTAGTAACACCCTCCATTTGATGATCATAAAAAATACCGACAAAGAAATCTTTGATGTACGGTACCGCCACTCCACGTGGACTTAATAAGTGTCTGTCAATGCACTTGCGAACCAATCCGCAATAGTCTTAGGCGATAAAAGAGCCATAAATTGCAAGGGAAAATTTTTGATGAGAGTTCTTTTCTATACCTACCTATCCGCTTTCCTTGCATAGAAAAATACAACCAGATCACTAGACATATGTTGATACTAAATCAGCAAGACAAGTAGTGCAACGCCCATTTCAAATCGAACTCTGGTCTACCCGGGAGTCTAGCCTTAACGGAAATGCCCATGAATTATAAAAACTACTTTCTGTCACCAGATGTTTTCGGCTGTCACCAATTCGGCTTCGACTACAAAAAGGATGTAGGTATGTGTGAAAGATTCCAGTGACAGTCGACCACTTTTTTTGGTCGATTTCTGCGACAAAAATTGATCAACTGTGGTCGGAATCTTTTACACGGACGTGTTCTATGTAGCCGAAAATAACTGCGGTGCTAAAAAGAAAGGTTATCCAACTGTCATCGACCCGACCATATTTTGTAGTTACATTTTATGGTTTAGCCAGCGTCAAAGTGTGGTTCTCCCAACTTTAGTGTGCAAGGAGAAACTACATTTGACAAGGGAAAATAGGGCATGCATAGGGCGGAATCAGATGAAGAAGCATTGTTTTCAATGCTCCTACAATGACGCAGGAGAGAGAGGAAAATCGCTCAAGTTCTGGGTACAATCCATTGTTGAAGTGCGGCAACAATTTAGACAGTTTCACACTTTGAGGACAACAGTTCGTTTTCAATGTGAAGTTTTAAGAAAAGCGATCATCTTAACTGTGCCAAAGAAAAACTTCCAGAAAAACTTCCAGAGGACGGGTAGCAAACTTGAAAACTAAATGCACGTAACTGAGGTGACAAGGGCAATGCCACTGTCATCATGGATACCACGGAGTACAAGGATAAAGTGAAGGCTCTTCTAGCGGACCCCATTTACCGGAGGATCAAATCCAATCCTGTGAAGAAAGTGGAACAGGCTGTGAACGCCGCCATCCAGAAGATATCCACAAACATCTAGTGCAGTCGGACTCGAGAGTGCCTCAGCTTTACTGCCTGCCCAAGATCCACAAGGCCGGGAACCCTCTTCACCCTATTGTGAGTGCCAGAGGATCAGCGACCCACCCTCTAGCCAGGTACATCGCAGGAGTTTTTCTGACTCTAGTAGCTAGTAGGGGAAACGGAGCACGACATCAAGAACTCTGGACATTTCATCGAGAAGATACGAGGGATACAACTAGATCCAGGAGACATTTTGGTGAGTTTCGATGTCACTTCGCTCTTCACGAAGGTACCCATCGAGGACGCTTTGGAGGAGACCCAATCCAGACTGAGGCAACGAGGGACGGAAGACCTCGCGGATCTGGCTCGACTCTGCACGACATCTACGTTCTTCGCCTTCGACGGGGAGTTCTATGAACAGACCGATCTAGCAGCGATGGGATCACCTCTATCACCAGCATTAGCGAACATCTACATGGAAAGCTTCGAGACCACGGCCCTGGACACAGCGACTCTGAAGCCGAAGTGTTGGTTCAGGTATGTGGATGAAACCTTCATCGTATGGCCCCATGGATCGGACGCCCTCGGAAATTTCAAGGACCATCTGAACGGACTGCACCCCAACATACAGTTCACGATGGAAATGGAGAAAGACGGCGCCCTCCCATTCCTAGACGTCCTCGTCAACCGCAAGATGGAAGCCTGGGACACAGAGTATACCATAAGCCCACGCACACGGATCGCTATTTAAATGCCGCTTCTCATCATCACCCGGCACAGAAACAGGGAACCACAACACCTTGGTGCATAGAGCCCGCCAAATCAGCGAACCGGAACATTTGGAGGAAGAACTAGCGCATTTGAAGACAGCCCTAAGGAAGAATGGATATTCTCTACGAGCCATAGAGCATGCTATCAGGAAGAGCGACCAACGGCGAAAGGAACCAGAAATCTACATTGCGACGGCCTACCTTCCTTACATAGATGGATGCACGGACAGAATCGGACGCAACGTAGTGTACAATCCGCCTGGAAAGATTGCTGCAAGTTTCCCTAGGACCGTAGGAGAGCAGAAGAAGCATCAAGGACCAGGAGTATACAGCATCCCATTTATCTGTGGTAAGGAATACATCGAAGAAACGAAGAGACACATCAGCACGAGGCTGCAAGAGCACAGGAGGGACGTCAGGAACCAACGGACGGAGAAGTCAGCAGTCGCGGAACATTCCTCTTTGCCAGGACACGAGATCCGTTTCGAGAATGCTAAGGCGCTAGCAAGGATTCCCAATTTTTGGCCCAGATGGATCAGGGAGGCTATAGAGATCTTCAAGAGACCCAACTTCAACAGAGATGGAGGAATTGATCTACCGGTTACTTGGAAATCACTATTCCGTGAAAACGTCGCGCTTCAGTGATTACCGGCGAGTATAAATAGAGTTGCCTGCAATAGGATTTTCAGTTTCAGAATAGCTTCTGAAGAAGACTCCGATATGAGAGTCAAAACGTCAAGTGTTAATGTTAATTTTAGTGTTACAGATTACCAACGACGACGTGGCAAACAGCCCGGAAACCATTATTCCATGAGGTGAATGTTTTCTCCTCATTCGTATCTTCATTTCCCAAATTATCAAGGGTTTGTAATTTTCTCTCGCCTGATTTTTGAGATGCTTTTCAGAATGAAAGTTAACCCACCAAGTAAAGGAATTGCAATTATATTTACTTATACTTACTTACTTACTTACTTACTTACTTACTTACTTACTTACTTATACTTATTTACTGGTAAGGTAGGGAGAAGAGAACTAAACGCATATAAATAAGTAAAATATAAATTTTTGAGAATGAAAAACAGCAAAAATAAATGAATATTTTAAAAATTTCTCAGTTCGTTTCAGTGTCTTTCACGACTCCATTACAGTTGTATTTGATGCAGCAGACTGTTTTTATAGAGATTAATAAGTGCTGTTTCCGTACTGTGTCTCCCAAAAAAACAAAAAGGAAAAACACGGTATTTGTCACTGTGCATGTGTACAGCTCCCCTAGTAACTATAATATGTGTTATTCACCAGCAGGTAGCGAACGCACAATGGCTTCTTAATTTACGTCATTTTGCTCGTGTAGCAGAATCTGATAAACCTCACCCTTATCAGACTAACCATTGTTGTGACTAAATCATCTGTATGCACATAATTATCTTAATATGCGTCTATGTATCATTTGCGCCTGGTTTCATCCGATTGTATTGGGTTCCGGTCATTACAAGATACAAGCGAAGCGGGTTTAGTATACTTGTTTTTGCTTGGGGTAACATAATGCACTGGCCAATCGACGGAAAAATGCGAAGATAAGACGACACAAAACAATACAACACAAAACACGTATGTTTCTCATACGCCTCACAGATTTCCTATTCCTATTTTATTATTAATTGTTTTCTGATAATTATTATCTGTAGTAATACAATAAGTGGTCTGGAATTGTCGGAAATTTTACGAAAGCTGTTGCGTTGCTTGGTAGCCACGAGTGTAAATTTGTCAGTTAAAATTTCAAGAAGATCACTTGCGCAAGCGCTCGTGATCTTCTGTCAAATTTACACGAGTGGTTAGTAAAAGCAACAGCTTGAGTCTTAGATGAGGGAAGAGTATGGATTCGTAACGCCCGACCTTTGCCATGCACGTGAGTGTTACCAAAATTTGAGCATGTTTGGTGCCAAACAAAGTGATGAATCTAGGTTACTGTTTAGATTTCATGTAATTTAATTCAAAATAACAAAAGCAGCGTTTGAAATAGCCCAACTAGTCATATCATTTTAAGATTTTTCGTTCAATTCTCGGCGTAAAGGGACTAAGAAGTTTAGGTTACGCCCCTTTTTTTGGTGCCGAATGGTAACAGGAACACCTGCTTTGTTATTCCTCCTCTTCTTTCCTCCTCTAAGGCTTGAATAAAATTACCTAAAAATTCCAGACCACGAATTGTATTTAACAAGATTATTTTTTGAATCAAAGCAAGGTAGTTCAAAACTAAATTTTATTTCAATTAATTCACAAATGTGTTGGAAATATTTGACGTTTGGCAGGTACTAAAGTAACTATACTTGGGCCGCCCAACAGACGGAGTGATCACGCTGCAAACATAAGCTCTAGACGGGACCACTATCAATTTAGGACGACAGAACCGCAGTGATGCGCTTTCTTTAGACCCAAGGAAGTCGCATCACTCAAATTCGGTCGTCATAAATTAATATTGTCCCCGCTAGAGTACGTTCATGCAGGGTGATCACTCCGTCTGTTGGGCGGCCCAAGTATAGATTATATATTATAAATGCACCTAAAAATTCGCAACTATGGCAACTTATCACCAAGCAAAATTATCGAAAAACTTACCGGGGGTAAATACATAAAGGTCCCCACACACACGCAATTTAGAGCTAATTCAAAACTGTACATTCAAAAGTTTTGAACGGAATGTTGCGCGAAGGTTCTCCACACACACACAATTTTCACTTCGCAGAGAGAAGAATTAAATTTATTATCAGTTATTGGGAAAGCTGGGTAAGTTTTTATCGTTTACAATGACAGTTGATTGGTCGATTTTAAGAAATTGAATAAATATCATTGGCTCTTAGAATAGGCGTGTATTAACCGAAATAATACACGCTTCTAGACCCAAATGAAATGTTCCTATTGGTCATTTTGACGATGAAAAAAATAATCATTATTATATTATCGCGCTTAATATTTTATTTAATAACGAGAAGTTTCTGGTTTTAATGCAAAGCATCAAATATTTTTTAATAATTACATTTATATTTAGTATTAGATAATATCTATTCCAATAACCATTATTAAATCCTTAATATTACCTCTAAAAATTTTCCACCACTCAGCATTCAAGTCGCTCTGCCAATAAAAACGACACTTGTGACGTCACCCAAATGGCGAACGCCACAAAGGAGGATTCCGCCGCAGCTAAGCTCGAAGCCGAAGATGGGGGTGGGCAAAACTGAAAAAGGGCGCCAAGGAGTTGTTGGCTGATCCTCCAATGAACACGCAAACCCAAAGGAAAAGAAGATAGCAATAAGAAAAGTCATAAAGAGGTCTCAAGAGACAGAAGAATAGATAAGACAATGCATAAAGAACCGAAAGATGAGACAGGGAAAATGAAAATGAGAGGGCGCGCCACTGAGCATCTAAATGGGAAAATGTCCTGCACAAGTTGGCAGAACCGAAAGTAACTATCACGACGAAAATTTAACCTCAAAAAATTTGACAACAGAAGAACAACAAATTGGAGGCTATTAAATGAATAATTATACGACCAAATCGTGAAATGGGAACGACATTCCTCCCCAAGGTAGGCTCAGCAAATTATAAATACGAAAGATGAACAATTCCAAGGCTGAAAAGAACCGAAACATAAACAGAAACATGAACAGAAACCTACAAAGTACAGAGGCAACAAGGGGACTCAAAAATAGCAGGTAAGTGAGGCAAAATCCATAAGACTAGCGAACCTAACAAGAAATAATAATTTTAAGACAGTTCTACCCTCAAACAAATCGATAGAAACTCATCAAGACAATGAACGGAGGCATGATCGGAGAACAGATGCAAGAACCGAGAACAGGGGCAATCAAAGCAATAATAGACTAAATATAAGTGAGAGACCTAAAATAGGAATACAAGTACGGTAATCAGAGCACGATGTAAGTACTAGTCTATAATAAAATGTAAAAAAATACAATTGTTGTTTTAATGCCAAATTAAAACGTAACACACTATTTTACTTCGCAGTTACCATTAGCAGTTGTTGATGTTTGGGCATGGGAAGCATTCGATCCGTGCTCGGTGTGAAGTGTTGTTACTGGAATAAAAGGTGTGGAGGAAACTAGGGTAGGTACCTTCTAATATACTTATAAGAACTTAATACTTAGTTTTGGTTTTACCGAAAGGTAATAGTTACAACAATATTGATTTATTCTTAGAGCATGACCTTCATAACATAAGTTGGGGAATTCTTTGGTTAAATGTAATGAGTGGTACTGGATCGTTCCAATAACTACGCCTCGAGCAAATAATTATTAGAACGATCTAGTACCACTCATCACATCTGAAGGAATGTGTTCTGTCCTATTTTTCTAATCCGTGTTTATAAAAATTATATTCTCCTACAGTTGCTGCATACCATTCTTGGAATACAACACCTTCATTCCAGTTAGATTGTCAATCACCGAGTAGGGTAAGCTATACAGTCATCGGCCACCTAATAGTGATTGGCACATGCCCAGTTTTTTTTCTTTTTTAAGGTTCTGGTTATATTGCGGTAAATTTGCTTTTCACTAATTTGTAGTGGCTGCATGTCAGAATCTATATCCTGACTTTCATGCGTGTAGTGCATAACCCCAAAAAATTATCTCGGCTCCAGTCAGACTGTGCCTACAGCTTGAGATTTTTTAGACAGAAACGTTAAGCATTGGAATCCGAGTGTTGTTGAAGTTTGACTAAATTAAAAGGTATATGTATTATCGCTTCAATTTCAAATTTATTACATCTATCTGCAATGAAAGCAAATAAATTTATGGCGGGAAACACATTTTTGTGTAGAAATTATACCTAAATGCCTATGCCAATCACTGTCTTAAAGGATTACGCTTAAAACAATGATTGGCCATATGTCCAATAACTGAAGTGAGGAATTTTCTTTAAAATTTTCCTTTTAAATGCTTTTACGTAGGTAAAAATTTTTACATTATTTATTACCTACTACCATAAAATCGAATACCTAAACATTGCTTTAATGAACCGACCTACCTAGACACATCCAACTGGACATGCCAATAACTGGTACTCGATAGACCAATAACTGTAACGTGACTGCCAATCACTGTAAATTCCAGTGTGGCTAAAAAAAACATTATTTTATGTTTCAAAAACACGTTCGTGGTTATTTTTTATACGTCAATTTCCTTTTATATACTATTAAGCAAACATTTACAAATATTTGGTAGAAATAAAGTTTATATATTTATTCACTGAGAACATATAAACTATGAACTCGCTCTTAAGTGGCAAATAACTGTATAGTTTACCCTATAACACCATTACTTCCATTAGGAAGCCGAATCTTGTCCTTCGAGGGAATTTATCTTAGCGTAACACATTTATTGGCAAAGGTAAACTAATTTTAAATTTGGAGTTTCAAATTTGTATTTTGAGACGACCGTTCTATTTTCTTACTGGATTGTGCACTGAGTAAAGTCTCGTTTATTATTAATGGATTATTTATTTGGATCATACTTTCGGAGTTGGCGTTTGCTTACTGATGTGGCCCGCTCGCCTTTATAGACTTAATGCTGGTTTTGGCTTGTTTGCACACATCTGCACCGTACTGGTGTGCTCCAACAAAGAACAGAATAATGATATGCGGTTAAGAATTGAATGAATTGAATGAATCACGAATGTTGATTGAATGCAGAAGACTTCATTGAAAAGCCAATAGAATCAGTGAAATACGTTTTTGATGAAAATAAAGGCGCTGGAACTGAGCGTAATTTAAGTTCGACAACAAAACCAATTGAGGAAAGAAAAGTGTCCATAAAACGTAAAGAAGTCAGAATTCAGTTGACTTTAATGGCGAACTGTTAAGCGTTGGTTTAGAGCTGAAGTTAATTAGTAGGGTTTGTTCCACTGCATGTTTCTGAATTTCTTTCAGGGGATTTTTATCACTGTCAGGCTTTAATGTTGTCAGGTCTACTCTGATGCTCTTTTCTTATATTTTATGCCGCAGTGGGGGATTCGCTGTTCGGGAATGCAATATCGACTAGACACTAGAGTCTGAAATAGATCCGAATCGAATCTGTTTGAAAACCGATACGATATTTTAATAATTCTATTCATCAAGACGTAAATCGATTATAGTCCATTTGTCCATTAAGGGAGTTAGTATGTATGCCATCAAAAAATATTCAACTGATCATAAATTCCTATTAGTATCGTGATGCATTTAATTCCCTATATTATTTGAATTAAATTAATTGAATTATTGGAATTTAATTAACAGAGCTTATACGGTTCATAAATAATTTTGTTGGCTATTGGAATCCATCATTTTGTATTTTTTGAATCTTTTTGTTTGTTCAGGTAAATTTGGCTACTTTCATTACAAATACGGAGCTATTGAAATCGTCCTTTATAAAGGATTCTGCTAGGAGAATTATAAAAGGCTATAAATTAATAACAGGAGGACACCGTAGCCTTTTCACACGAAATGACCGTGGCTACGTTTCCACCAGCGCTGGCAATATCGGCAGACATGTAAAATCGATTTTGGAAAAAATCGAATAATCGACGATTAGAGAGAAATCGATTTTGAAAGTCGATTTTACAAAGTACTTTTAAAGTCGATTTTGGAATCGATTTTGAAAGTCGATTTTGAAAGTCGATTTTGAAAGTCGATTTTGGAATCGATTTTTAAAGTCTATTTTGAAAGTCGATTTTTAAAGTCGAATTTAGAATCGATTTTTAAAGTCGATTCGATTTTTAAAGTCGATTCGATTTTTAAAGCAGATTCGATTTTTAAAGTCGATTTTGGAATCGATTTTTAGAATCAATTTTTAAAGTCTATTTTAGAACCGGCTTTTATGGTCTATGTTAAAATGGGCTTGAAAACCGATTTTAAATATGAAGTTAACACGACAAAAGTAACGGTATCCAGAGTGTCCAGTAAAGAATGGGCCAAACTACAAATCCCATTTCCCAGGAAAGAAACTGAACTCGTCTAATTTATAATATTTTAACAATTTGTGAAATTGATGGCAATGTAAAACAATTTGTATAAAATGTCAACGTTTCGTTCCCGGTTGAGAACTTTTTCAAGACTTTATTGAAAAAACGTATAAAAATGTGACAATAATTTTTTTCAAGTTTTTTCAATAAAGTCTTGAAAAAGTTCCCAACCGGGAACGAAACGATGACATTTTATACAAATTGTTTTACATTGCCATCAATTTCACAAATTATTAAAATATTATTAAAAAAAAATGGCACAAATAATTATTATATAAATCATCTAATTTATCTTACTACATTTGCTTCCTTAAAAGTTATGGGCCTTTGAAGAATGAAGAACAATTTTTTATTTAATGTTTTCATTATTTCTGGCGCATTTTTGCTGTTATTTTACTGAAACTTGGTATAGGAAGGTTTTTTGTGTAGCTGAACAATAATATGCAGTTACTTTTGAGTAAACTATAGAAGGCGCCAACTTTTACCCCACATTTCCTTTCGTTTTTATCAATTTTGCTTGTGGGTACAAATTTTAAAACAATTACATACTACATTACTAGTTTTATGGAAAGAACACTCGATTAACTGTAAAAAGATATACTTGTTGCGAATCGCCAAAACGTGTGTTTTTAGAGAAAAATGCATTATGAAGTTAATGCTACTTTGGCATATTGACGACGCTCATCATGAATTCGACCTCCGTTTTAAACACATTAACCCCAGTAGGCACCAAACATGCAGAACATGAGGCAGTGCGCGCCGAGAAATTATGAAAAGATGAAATTGTTCTTCGAAGTCCTATAACTTTTTAAGGAAACAGAATTGGATTAAATTGGTTCAGATCAGTTTCTTTTGTCCCAAGGAAACTAGATTTGAAGTTTGGCCCATTCTCATCTGGACCCAGACGTAATTCTTTTCTTACGGTAAGTACAGACCGGCCAACAAATTGTTGCCAACATGTTGTATACGTGTTTTCCATTTCAAGTGGATAACATCGCTCTGTCTGGACGGTGTTGTCAACAAGTGGCTAGTAGGTACTTAAGAGTCCGGCAAAGCAGGTCAAAAGTTACAGCTGCGGGGCATCGGGTCGGTGAGGTATCCGTTAGAAATCGGAGAAAACTATGAGCTTTGTTGCAACACCGTCGCGCTAAACACATTTATGGACACAAGAACAGCGCACATTCAAAGCCCGCGCTTTCGGTACCTAGTAAATGAGACAATGCCGCTCTGAGTTTACGCTCAGTCGGCACGGAGCGGCAGCACATACCATGGCATATTTTGCGTTTGCAGTGCTTTCGCTCTACCACGATTAAACCTTCATCCTAGTAAATTTAGCAACACGAAAGCCTGATTATGGTAGAAGAAGGTATATTTTATGTCTCGATTGAAACAATTTTTCGAAAACTGTAAATCTCTTGGCGCTATGCACGCGTGAAGTTGGTCAATTTCATGAGTGAACTGACACTTTCTAAGATAAAATTTCTATAGAAACATAAAATAAAGTTTCGTTTATAAATTGTCCAAAATTCAACATTTCAGTTTTCACCGTTTAGAAACAGGTACATTAGACTCGTAAACGAATCGCCTGTAGCTATATATCGCAGAGCAACCATCAATCTTATTGATGGTGGAATCGCGGCACGGTAGTTCGTAATCCTTTTGATGATTTTAGGGGTGACCAAACAGAGAACCTTCTTCGAAATCAGATTTTGTTAGTCTGACAAAATTGCGGAACGAACTACCATCGTTCAAAAGCAACTCCGCCATTAAGTTGTCACCATAGCTTGTCCCATTTTGTAAAAACTGTCGCTGCCACCATCTTCTTTTTCGTTTCTGGGCATGGGCATGGGAAGCTATTATGATGAAAGCAGCACTAACACCAGCAGCTGTAGACAGTTAAACGTCAACACAGCGTTTAGTTTGGACGCGCAACTGGTTTTGGTTTGGATGTGCAACACTGTTGACCACATGTTTCCAGATACAAGTTGCTGCGTCCAACAAATATGTTGCCAACAGCCGTCAACATGTTGCCAACAGTTGCCAACAATTTGTTGGCCGGTCTGTACATACCTTAAGAGTCCGGCAAAGCAGGTCAAAAGTTACACCTGCGGGGCATCGGGTCGGTGAGGTATCCGTTAGAAATCGGAGCAAACTATCAGCTTTGTTGTAACACCGTCGCGCTAAACACATTTATGGGCACAAGAACAACGCACAATCAAAGCCCGCGCTTTCGGTACTTATAATAGTAAATGAAACAAATGCCGCTCTGTGTTTACGCTCAGTCGGCACGGGACGGCAGCACATACCTTGGCATATTTTGCGTTTGCAGTGCTTTCGCTCTACCTCGATTAAACCTTCATCCTAGTAAATTTGACAACATGAAAGCCTGATTATGGTAGAAGATATATTTTATGTATGTCTCTATTGAAACAATTTTTCGCAAACTCTAAATCTCTTGGCACTATGCACGCGTGAAGTTGGCCAATTTCATGAGTGAACTGACACTTTCTAAGATAAAATTTTTAACTTTTCTTTCTATAGAAACATAAAATAAAGTTTCGTTTATAAACTGTCCAAAATTCAACACTTCAGTTTTCACCGTTTAGAAACAGGTACATTAGACTCGTAAACGAATCGCCTGTAGCTATATATCGCAGAGCAACCATCAATCTTATTGATGGTGGAATCGCGACACGGTAGTTCGTATTCCTTTTGATGATTTTAGGGGTGATCAAACAGAGAACTTCTTCGAAATCAGATTTTGTTAGTCTGGCGAAATTGCGGAACGAACTATCATCGTTCAAAAGCAACTCCGCCATTAAGTTGTCACCGCTTGTCCCATTTTGTAAAAACTCTCGCTGCCACTATCTTCTTTTTCGTTTCTGGGCATGGGAAGCTATTATGATGAAAGCAGCACCAACACCAGCAGCTGTGGACAGTTTCATTTTTGAACGTCAACACAGCATTTAGTTTGGACGCGCAACTGGTTTTGGTTTGGATGTGCAACACTCTTGACCACATGTTTCCAGATACAAATTGCTGCGTCCAACAAATATGTTGCCAACAGCCGTCAACATGTTGCCAACAGTTGCCAACAATTTGTTGGCCGGTCTGTACATACCTTAAGGCCTTAAAATGATTCCAGGATAGGCACAATGCATTAATTTCTGAATATATTTCTATCTACATTTTACTATTTATCATCATAAAAACGAATGATGACCAAAATGTTCTAGGATTTTGCCGAAATCGAAGACGCGAACAAATAGTGATAAAATCAGCAACAGCCTTGGCTGAATATATGCATTACACGGTTCATCCAATGGCTATTGGTGTCGCTCAAGAAAGTGTAGTTTTCACTACCACTTGCAGATGGCACATGCGGAAAACACATATGAAATATCCAAATCAAGTTGTCATGTCATCAAGATCTATCACTGTCAAGTTTATAGTTTCTGAAATCGTAATTCGTACAAAATTTAATAAATGGATGGACCAAGATTTTACATTAAAAAAGTCGACGGAAAAATTTTGTAACTAATTCGTATATTAAAAAGCGGTTACTAATCTCGACAATTAACTCACTCGCTGCGCTCGTGAAAATGACTCCATTATTAATCGCCTTTATTAATACACTTGTTCGTTAAAACATATAATTTATTTTTTCTACACCTATTTAATTATATGACAGTTATTCGGATTTTCTTCGTGAAATATCGTACCCATAATTCACTGTAGTGAATTATGAAATCATAATTCACGGCATTTCGGCCAATCACAAATATAGATTCAATAATCACTGTTTCTCTGATCCAATGAGATTTTATATAGACCGCGATCAACTCTTGCTGGAGCTGACAATCGCTCAGGTGACAGCCAAGTGTATCTCGCCATATTACTTGTTCACTCAGATGATTTGAGCCACTCGCCTTCGGCTCGTGGGCTCAAACATCATCTTCTTGAATAATGGTTGTCATAATCGCTCATATAATAATATACTATAAAAAAACCTAACCATCTACATATTTTGAAAATCGGTTTGCAGTCAACATTAAAATCGACTTAATAATTTATTTTTAAAATAGATTTCAAAACCGATTTTTAAAGTCGACTTTAGAAATCAATTTTTAAAATCGATTTTAAAGTTGATTTTTAAAGTGGACTTTTGAAATCGATTTTTAAAGCCGACTTTAAAAATCGATTTTTTCACAAAATCGCGATTAATCGAAAAAGCGATTTTTGCTGCCAGCACTAGTTTCCACTAACCACGTCGTCAAAATCAGTAGTGACTGGAATATAGGTACCGATGGTTACTTGGTCACTTTAGTATCTGATCTGTATCGGTTTACGACCATTTTATCATATTATTTCTTACTAAATTTGTAAATTTCCTGAATTAATTGACAGGAAATAAAATGTGTTGTAAATTTAATTAAAAAATTGGGACTAAAAATTATATAATATTATTTCTTACGTAGCTTCACTTTACAGTCCAGTGTCATCCAGTGGCGTCATCGGCCAACTTCAGACAGGTGTCGGTAAGATATACTTGTGCAGTGTGATGCTATTGGTCAACTTCAGAGTGTTCGGAAAGTTAGATTTTTGCACCTAGTCGGTAAGGCAGAGGGTAACGTTGGTAAAGTAAGCAGCTTAAAATCATTAGAATACCAACTGTAACCTCTCGCCCTGACGCCTACTCCTAATACCTACCCCCTCGAAGCTTGCGTAAAAATATATTCTCATATAGCAAACTATGCATTCACAAAGCTATCAACAAGCGTGAAAAACATCAACACACCCTGACAGCCAACGCATAAGCTATCATATCGACAAAGATGAATAAACAATGAATCATATCTATCTTTGTAAACTATATTGGAATGTTCTTCTAGTGGTCTACCTTTTATAGTTTTCCTGGAGAACTTGTGGCAAGCAGCGATTTATTTTTCTTCGATCACTGTCTTAGTCCAAAGCTATGAAATCCTGCCATGCACAATCAGTTTTTCTTGTCCATTCTCGAACATTTTGAGTGTTGGAAACCTGAGATATATTTGTATAAAATACAGCTGTATATTCCTCCCTCTCGACCTTTTCAATAAGTACGTGTGTAAATATCTAACAAAATGTGGGAACACGTAATTATCTGTACCTACTTAATTTTGAATGTTAAGTGACGGATTTGTTCCTTTAATGAACGGTTAGGTAGGTATGTTCTGTTTAATATGTTGAGTGTTGTCAATTAGTAATCAGTGTTACTGACAGAACCTAGTTGTTGCTCACGTTTAATGTTTAATAGGATGCCAAGAGTTTGCAGAACAGTTTACAGCGATATTGATGTCTATTAAGACTCTGAACTTTATACTACGCGCTCTATCGCGATCAATATTTGATGGGTAAAATACTAAGCGAAACTTAAATTCTCTATAATATTACCTGCGCAGATGGATTTATAGAGATCTTGAATATCTCGGGCAACAAGCATCTCTGTAAGATATGTGTCTGCCAATCAGCTCGGATTTTTATATATGTACAGTGGCATAAGTCCAGCAACCACTGGGGATGGTGGTGGGTGAATGGACACTAGGGTAGAACGAGGAAATCAAATAAGTAATGTAAATTCGTTTTATAATAGTAGCGAAAAGTCGCCAGCCGCGTGAAGATTTCAAAAATTTCAAACTTCGCGCCTCTTAGCTGCTTCCTATTTAGTTTTGATTGCGGCCGCACGGAGCACTGCAGTACAGAGCTGGAATGTGTCGATATATGTCGCAGGCTTATCGCAGAATCAGGCATTTTGCATAAAGCCTAGGCGTTTTACACAAAATCTAGGCGTATTCAAAACGCGGCATATTGCAAAATGCAAAATATGTAATATTTGCAGATTTCAATCAAGTTGTATTTATTATTATTAGTATGCCGACCAGATCTGCTTACATCAGCTAACGTCTGGTCTTGTCTGGTCAGGCCATTTTCATTTGTACAACCGGAATCTGAATAATTTTTTGCATTCAAGATAACTAACATTTGTGAATCGAATATTTCCCTTATAAAGCAGTATTAAAATTGAAAGAGGTCATGGGAGGAGCTAAAGCTCCGAGACGTTTTTACCAGCCGTTTTGATCGTGAGATTCTTTTGCACGTCTCTGAGCAATGACAAGCGATATTGACCCTTAATCTGTCTACTGCGCATTTTTATTGCCGGTTTCTTCCAATTTTAATACTTCCTCTATGGCTCAATAGAAAATGCTCCACAAAACCTCAACATAATATCCATTACAAATGTTTATGCCCCCGTTTCATTTTTCATCAAATTAAACTCGTTCCTCATGGAGGCTAATAAATTTTTCTCGTCATCTTCCAGATGACCTGAAGCAAGTTGCGGACTCAGTGATTCAAATGATTTTCGTTCCACCATAATTTAACATTGTCTAACGAGTATTCTCCCTTTACTTCCATGTTTCTTGTTGAATGTTGCTGAAACCAAGATACTAATAAATGCCCTACCACCATATGCGCATTGCACTAGGCTGGAATTGGAATAGGCAGGTTCGGTAATTTTCAAATTTCATTAAAATTGATAGAGTTTATTATACTGAAGGCAGTTATGTTGTTAATTTTTGTTAAAAAAAATCCTTCGCCTGTGAAGCCGTTGCAAAGTTTTCCGTCGGTGCGAGGCTAGAAATCGTACCTTGCAGCGAGAGTAGGCCGAGTGACGTCAGAACTTAGTATAACGTACAAGTCCCAGCTTCAGCGCGCAGCAGTCCCATAAGTATTATGCATATGCATGTGTAGTTAAATTGTTAAATATTATTAACTGGTTCTAACTGGTGTTTTCTGTTTTGTACCCAGACTAATACATCGTACAGCACACCAATAAAACGGAAAAAGTGGTTCGTTGGAGCCAGAAGGAAAATCGGTCAGCATTATCTATATTTTCGCGAGTTAGTTTATCATTGCAAAAGTTTATAAAATTATCGGCTGCCCCATTGCAGCCACTCTAAATAAAATCGAACATAATGTAATTTATCGACAGTTTTCTGGGACCCCTTTGGTACTTGGTAACGTGTTACGGTTAGCATAATTTGAAACAGGATGCTAGGAGCATGACGGAGCCAAATATTGAATCCCCGTAGCGTTCCCTCCCTGAACTAAATAAGGAAATTTTATTAACTATTTTACAATAATAATTAAATAGTACGTCATCATAAAGTTCTCTTTTGAAGACTGGTAGGACGCGTACCTCCATCCTTTCCCTGAGCTAGCCTACGCATTTCCGTAAAAGTAGAACATTCTACATCCCCAAATATTTGAGAGCAGTAGTCTAATCTGCTCCAACCTCTGCCTCTTTATTCCTGTCGCGAACTATTCCTTTGTGTCTCAGAAGGTGTCCTACCATCCTACCATCCTACGATCCTATCCCCTATTCTTTATTGTCTTCCATACTTTTCTCTTTTCCCCAACTCTTTCTAATTCCCCCTTATTGCTAACTTGTCTATCCACGGTATCTTGAACACCCGTCTGTAGCATCACATTTCAAACGCTTCTACTATTTTTCAATCCGCTTCTCCCATTGTCCAAGTTTCGCACCTATAGGTATAATTTCGTACTCCATACATGCATCTTTAAGAGTCTCTTCCGAGTTTCTACATTAACCGTTCCAGAATATAGCAGTTGTTTCTTTTTGTTAAACAAGTACCTAGTATCTACGTATCGTAGTTTTTTGATTCGCGTGAGTTGTATTTGTTTCCGTTTTTTTTAAAAATTTCCAATCCGTTATAAAACTGTTAACTTGATAACTTGTCAATCACTTAGGTATACATACCTACATAAATGAGTAGGTATGTATTGTATTGTATTAGAGAATATAGGGAGGTACCCATTTTACAAACAGAAGTAAGCAGGTATCTACAATCTACATACCTACTTATACTGAATTATAAAAGGCATGTACAGTTAATAAATTGTTGACTTTGTTTTACTTATACCGGTCTGTCTTTACACTTCTGTTTTGAGGTTGAATGAAATTGGGGTTAGATACAAGAATCACACACCATTTCCACATCTACCGCGGGACATTTACCTACCTACTACATAAATATGGCAAATTATATGAATCGGACTTTTGATACCCTTGTTACATCATTATATCGATTATGTTGTCTTTGTTTTATGTGTCCTTGACACCTTACTTTAAAAATTCACGCTCGAAATAGTCCCAATAAGTATGTTATGAGATAGGTACCGCTTCACGGACACTTCAAGAGAAGTGGGAGGAGCGCCTTACGAATCTCTGACGTCAAACCAATAACAAAGCGAACTAGCATGTGGGCGTGATAAGCTAATTTTTTTCGCTTATTACAATGCAAAAAAATTGTTTTGAAAAAAAATTTCGCCGTAAATCAATTACAATAACAATTTTATGTCATTTTAATGCCAAAAATAGATATCTTATTTTTCTCCGAACCTCCCTATAGTGGAACGAAATTATTCCAATCAAGACCGAAAAATAACATATGGCTATTTTAGTTACGGCAATGAAATTACATAAAAAATATTCAAAACATTCACCGACTTGCACTGACTATTTTCAGTAGTACTTAAAATCACCGGAAAATTTTCAGATCACTAACTCATAAAATGTTTTGAAATTGGAAACGTTCCATATCTAATTTATAGGTCAACTTCCATTCCATCGACGTACTAATAAAGTCAAAGAAAATAAAAAGGTATCTGAGTTTCAAACATATTTAGAGTTTATATCAGCTATAAAACTGCTGCAGTTGACTGGTCATATCACAAATGTTGTGCCGGAAATATAAATGCAGAGAAATGCTAAAGGGAACATTTCGATAAACTTAAGATTTCAAGGTCTATGCGTATAAGTGTATGGGGTTTACCCCGCAGTAAGTTTTACGAGTTGAAATCGCTGAATTCTCGCGACCCACACTTGATTATGCATGCTGAACACACCCGTTGCTGTTTGTTTATTTCTCTAACGCAGTTTTCTGAAATCTGCTTTAGGCATCATCGTCATCGCACTCTCACGAGGGAGAGAAATGGGATTTGTGTACTATATTAAATTCATAAATATTGCCTTAGAGCGCGATATACTAAGGTTGCTGTTCTACCCTGCTAATTTATTCTTCGGTTTTGTTATTGTTGCTATAATAACCAACAGTGTTGCTTATTATTGAGAAACTGTAACAACAAATTTCGGGGTTAATGATAACCGTAAACATATACCGATACAAAATACTGCAGAGATTTCCAAAAAATAGGCGGATTAGGTAATTCATTGCAGTAATAATAATAATACTTGTTATACTAAGTTATAAATCATTTCCATATGTTTCCTGTTTCGGGAACATTCCTATGAACCATTTTCAGACACCGCCATGGGTTCTCTTGATTGCCAACGTTTTCAACAAAACTTATATGTAGGAGGTGGAAGTTGATGGAAAGAAGTGTTCTGGTTAGTCGCCACCTTGATGGAACTCTTAGTGATACAGTCTGTAATAAGAAACTCACACATACTAATCACGAATTTATTTCAATGCCTGAAGTACCTTCTTCATCATCATCAGTCATCAAATCTTTTGAGTACCGTGCTATTATTATATCCGAAGCCTTCTCCTTATAATTTTAGCCTCAAAACATCACAGTGACTTTGACCACTAACAACTACAACTCCCGTGACATTAGAGAGAGTATCTCCAAAAACCTAATTCCTCCTAGGTCAAAGTCCGAGGACACCACGATAGCTGCATGCAACTCATACCTCATCTACATTCACGGTGTAACTTATCGCAATAGCAAACTTCCTTGTAAACATGTGAAAACCTTACTACCTCTTCATAACATAATCGTAGAACTTCTGTCATCGACAGAAGCTTCCTTACCATTGCATACGGAAGGTTGTACCGGATTCCTCACTCTTGTGATCTTCTCTATTATTTTAGATACTAGTAGGTGTGGCTGAGTATGAACTATGCACCAGGTTGCTCAAGCCAGTTGGTTCAACGCTGGCCGAGCACGAACACCGGCCATCAAACCTATTTCTCGAATTCTAAAGTTCTACTCTGATCCTCCAATTTCTGCAACAGAAAACTTAAGGAATCAAGCGAATTCAACCAATTCCCATTCGCTGTTAATACTGACATCGTCTTCTTCCTTCAAAACACGCGGAAGCATGCAACCAATCACCTAAAGTCGTCACACGCAACTGTAATCACTCATCCAAATCATTCGCGGTTGACTGGCTATTTTTAGGGTACTAATAAACCCTCTGAAGTTAATTCTATCAGCTAAATGAAGAAGTCCTTTGTGATAGTGGGCGAAGCGTCGACGTGCAGAAGTCAATGTAAGCACTATAAATAAAAAGTCAGGAGAAAGATAATGCATAATTATGAGGGAGACACAAACTCTTAAGTAAGTTTGTAAGAGTCTTCATCATCATCATCATCATCATCATCATAAGGTTTTCAGTTCGAAGACTGGTTGGACGCGTACCTTCATCCTTTCCTATCCTGAGCTAACCTACGCATTTCCCTAAAAGTCAGGACACTGAAATAATTTTTATTTTTAAAAGAAGAATAGGTATAGCAATTTTAACAGAATTTCCAAAACAGGCGTGCACTTCAAAGTTCGGGAAATGAAATATGTTATTCCAGCATTAAGTTATGGTGAGAGGTACACGTAACTTAATACAAATTTTAACTGGTCCAGAAGCAGCATAGTTTTATGAGCTCAGTTCAAGGTCGTTAAACTTCCGTTTTCAAATTACACTGAAATCATTGAACTGGCAAAAACCGGCATATAGTTTTACGACAAGCTATTGAACTGGTCCAGAATCGGCTGTGTAGTTTTAAGCATTTTGTAATTAAAATGCTGTAAGGTGGTGTCAAATTTCATAAGAGGTTTCAAGATTATGTACGCTTTAATTTATTCAAATGCAGTTTAATAAGATATGTGGTATCATATATCCAAGGTTATGCAACTTCGGTTTTAAATTACTTTTCCGATTTAAATTCAGCATACCGGATCGGTTTAATATAATATTCCTATCTAAGAAAAGTGATGTTAGTCGTGGAGAATGCGCAATAGGCACGTACCGTTTCGATCTAGCGAGGTCAGATTTTTCGTTTCCGTCTCTTTTTAATACGTACGGGAGCCGATCGCCAAAAGTGCGTACGTCTGAACTATCGCAGGTAGGTATCATGTTTGTTGTCGTTGTAAAAGTATACGCCGTCAGAAACAATTCAAAGTTATTGGACGCATGTACTCCGTAAGCCCCAGCTAAATTGAACTATTTCATTTTCGATTATTATTACTTCATATTAAAGGAGCAAACAGATTTGAAGTTCTGAAAACAGTAAACGGAGAAATACAGGAATCTTATGTAGCAGCGTGTTTAAAATTAGGTCTTATTTAAGATCATCACGAGTGGAAAAGAGCCATGAATGAAGCTGAAATTTGGATGATGCCCAGACAGCTGAGATATTTATTAATTCGTATTTTAATGCATTGCCGACGAATTTATCAGGAAGAATTGTGGGAAGAATTTAAAGAAGCAATGTCACAAGATTATGAAAGACGTTACAGCTAAACTGAAGGACAAAAAAGCCTGTATTCAAATTAGTTTCATGCTTTCTGTGGAAGGTTACAATCTTTCAATGTTTCCTACCATGCCACGACATTAAATATGCAAATAATGAAGAACAAGCAATAGAAATAGGATCACGACAATATAAACATGTTTTTATATAGACGGTCCAGGAGGCTCCTGTAAGACTTATGTTTATACAACCCTTTACAGCTTACTGAAGAGTAAGAATAAAATTGTTTGTACCATGGCCTTCACGGGCATAGCAGCAATACTACTTCCTCATGGCAGAACAGTTCATAAAACGTTTGGGTTACCTGTTCCTCTGCTTTTAGATTCATCTTCCAACTTTAAAAAAAATTCAAAAGAAGCAGATTATTTAAGGAGTGTAGATGTTTTTATTTGGGATGAAGCTCCTGTGGCGCCAGGGTATGCTTTAGACATTATAGACAGAACCTTACGAGACTTTATGAATTGTGATGTTCCGTTTGGTGGAAAAATTATGGTGTTGCGAGGAGATTTTTGACAATTGTTACCAGTTAAAATAAATTTAAGTATAAAATTTAGTTCTCTTTGGAGTTATTTCCGTAAATTTTCTTAAACACAAAATATGCGGGCTCTACCCCAGAAACAAGAATTCACCAAGTTTTTATTGGATGTTGGAGATGGAGTTTTGAACGATATGAATAGCAAATTAGAATTGCCACAGAGATGTATTTATAATTCGGATATCGTTGAACGTATATATGGAGGAATCAATTACAGAAAAGCGATTCATAGATATGACCTAATCAGCTATTCTGATGTTGAAGACATTAACAAAAAAGTGGTAGAACTGTTAGATATAAAAACAGAAAAAATATATACAAACTTGGATAGTGTTGAAAATTGTGATAATGGAGATTTAAACGATGCTATTCTTCCTGAATATTTAAATACTTTAAACCCGTCAAATTTTCCTCCGCAGGAATTGAAGTTGAGAGTATATTGCATTATGATGTTGGTTAGAAATCTCAGCATTAATGAAGGCTTATGTAATGGTACGAGATTGTTAATTTTACAATTGGGATACAATATCCTACTATGCAAAATGTTAACAGGCGATAAACATGGAGATATAGTTTTCGTTAACCATGTAGCGTTGTACTGTGAAAATGTTTATCCTTTTACTTTTAAAAGACGACAATAATTTCCCATTAAACTAGCGTTTGCAATGACTATTAACAAATCACAAAGCCAAACATTTGATCAAATAGGAATTGATCTCCGAAAAGAAATATTTACTCACGGACAATTATGCGTGGCTTTGTCAAGAGTTCGTTCTTGGGAAGGTGCGATAATTTATTTAGGAAATCAAAGAAATAGCCGTATAGTTCAAAACTACGTTTTCAGGGAATTATATCAGATGTAAATTATTTTGTAATCAGGCAATAATGAGTTTCTTTGAAGTCATGATTCGACTAGGGCAGTGAGCGCGCGTAGCGCGCGAGATGACCTAGTACTCCTAAAATTAAAATGTAATTGGATAGGTGCTGTCAAATTAATTTCAGATTATGCGCGAATTACACACAACTTGGAGTGATGTCGTGAGAGGTATGCAATTACACTAATATCGAGCGTGTGTCTTTTACGCTAAATTACCTTGAATATGATACCGACCACCTAATTAAAGCAAGTCATTGGTGTCGACTTGCAAACAACCTGCGGTATCAGATTAAATCGTATAAAATTAGAATAATCGCACTTGACGTTTGATATTGCTGTTATGGATTACACGCTCTGCTGCAGATATTCAAGTACATTAACATCAAGCGAGTTTCCTATTACAACATATCTTTTCATTTCTGGTGTATTATTACCCGAAATAACCTTGAATATGATTTATATTTGAATTATTAGTCAATCCTATGCTAAATAAATCTAAGAATGCATAATTTGAAACCGTTGATGTAATTTGACACCATTGTATCAAGTTGAATCTCAAGTATCATATTACCATTGGATGCAATTTGATCCTCGCTCGTAATTTGAAACCGTAAAAGGTTAACCGTGTCAAAACCAAAATAAAACGCTGGATCGAGCAAGTTAAGATATTATCGAATCTCCACCTAAAGAAATCTATAAGTATTTAACTCCTTTTATTTTATTTTAGTGCTATTGCTTTTGGCAGCCCCTTAAGTTAGTTGTTACGCCCTTTACCAACGAGGGCTCTACATTTCGTTCAGTAGCAACATTATATTCATGGTAACTATTGGTCCAGTAGCAAAAGGCATGGAAAATCATTTTGTGGTTGGGTGTATTGTGGTTAGAACCCTTGGATTTTACTAACTGCTTTGTTTTGAGGTCAAAAGAGTGTTTTGATTTTTTTATATTTCCTATTTGCAAATGCACTTTGAAAAAAATATTGTTCATTTAATGAACGATGATAATTGATTTTTTCCATTGGCACAATGAAATAATTCATTAAGCCAATGAAATACTGTTCATAGGCTAATGACTGCTTCCTTTTTTAATATAACGAACGCAGGGTCATTGGCAAAATGAATCCTGTTCATCAAAATTATGTAAAACGTTCTTTATCCTGATGAATGTCTTCATTGTATTGATGAACTGGTGTTCATTGAATTTATGAACGACAATTATTGGCTCAAGGTACGAATCTAATGCTGGTTAAACATTTTCATACTAGACGGTGCAATTGTACTTACTACATCCTCATACTCCAATTTTAAAGACACTCTGATGGTTATTAGCTAATTGTGGAAGGCTGGGTATCAACTTCTTTCGTTTCCAATGGCGTATGAAATTTTAAAGATCTGATTTTCCTGGGTCCCCTTCTTCTTTGTCTGGAGACATCCGTGTTCTTTATGCATCAGAATGCCTCCATCAGTGAAGCCGTTTTTTTGGGAATACTTTCATTGTCCAAACGAATCTGTATTTGTTAAATTAATGAAATTCTTTCGTTGGGACAATGAATGCATTCGTTAAACCAATGGATCCGTATGCGTTAAATTAATGAACAATGAACAATTAATGACATAATTCATTCATTCGGTTCAATGACCTGTTGGTCAAAATCTCGTACTGCTTTTAGATGAAATCGAATCCACTAACCTCTGAGGCACAACAATTCGAGTCTTCCAAATAAGTCACTGCATCTTATTATAGATATTCTTGTCTTCAAATTTTTTAGGTAAAGCTGTCAGTTGACATACCCAATATACTGGATACATTGATGTAAAGGCGCCCACTCACACACGTACTTGCGTTAAGTTTTGAATGAACGGGCAAAAACGTGCATTCAAAATTGTGCGTGTGTGGTGCAAGCCTTAAGACTTTTTTGAACTGCGCAGTTGAACCGGTCATTTCAAGTCTGTCTTGAAATTTTAACTGTACACCGACGATTGCGCATTCAAAATTGTGCGTGTGTGGTCAAAACCTCAAGTTTTTTTTAATACAGTGGCGCGCAGCAGGTGACATAGTTTCAATGGATTTATTTGATTTTGAGTACCTAGTTAATATAAGTAATTTTTTATATATGTATATTTATACTAAACCTTTCTTTGAACATTATTATGTTTTTTCAACAAAAACAAACAATTCGACTATAATTTCACCCGTCCACCCGTCCCACAATCGTCAACCTCGTCCCGAATAACGGCGAAAACGTGAAAAATCGAAAATATTTTTTTAAAGAACGAAAAGACGGGTGAAAACACCTTCGACCGGGATGAAATTTGAGAAGTTCAAAGGCAAATTTGTCCCGGATCCGCAGTGACCATCGCGATTTTTCCAACTCCGGTAAAACACCCCGTTTCCAAGCGATAACAAACTCGGCGTACCGGAAGGGGCCGAAAATGTTCCATCGCGCCCAGAAGAACAAGCCATGCGAAAAAACGGGCGTCGGCGTCATCCGCTCTTCCGCCGACAAAAGTTGTAGGTCATAAGGCGATCTCGAACGCTGGAGTCGAACCGCCAGCGAGATATGGAGCCCTCAAAATTAGGGTAGTTTTTTATAATGGCCAAGCTGGGGGTCGCCGGGTAAATTTGAAGGCGGATTCCGATAGCCCAGTCGATCGGACCGAAAATATTCAAAAATCATCTCCCTCACACAGAGGTTGATGGGAGAAATAATTTTTTCCCCGAAGCAATGCAAAATTTTAGGGCAAAAGGCATGCAAAACGGGGGCCAAATTCGTTCCTGGAGGTCGAAGGGGGAAGTCCAGCGGGGTACGTTTCGAAAGGGGAAAGTTCGAAGAGTGTTAAGTTGGGCGGAATTTTGGATCGGTCAACGTTTAAGGGTAGAAAAATGCATTAGAAAATGGCAAACAAAACTTTCCGGCGATCACGAAATCTTCCAAGATCAGGCACCCGCCTGTCAAATTTTTCGTCGAAATTGCCCATTTTATTATGCTCGGGGTGACTTTCACAGACCGCCCCGACGAGTGCAACTCCTCTAAGAGATTAATATGTGAAAAGTGATCACGTTTCAGCAACCAATTTTTCGCCCATCTGCTCCGACTGAATCTTTGTTTATTTTTATTTTTCAAAATAATTAGGTACGCCACTGATAACAAATTTAATTCTTCTCTCGAGGCCATGTTTTATAAAACTGCGAAGTGAAAATTGTGTGTGTGTGGAGAACCGTCACGCAACATTCCGTTCAAAACTTTTGAATGTACAGTTTTGCATTAACTCTAAATTGCGTGTGTGTGGGGCCCTTAACATATCATCATAACCTGATAATAATTTCAGTTCAGTACAAAAATTTGTTACAAATAAATTTCAGTAACAAGAAGTCCCAATCATTTTAGATGTGACTAGCTCTTACACACACTTAATGACTACCTTCGTGAACTTTAGTTTCATAACATTTAAACTACTAGAGCAAGTAACTTACCACGACAGGAAATATTTCATACCATAGATGTCTGATGGAACTTCTGGATAGCATAAATTTCTTGCTCGTATCGAGACTGAGAAAATTTCTAAGTGTAGGTGAATTTAATAAGTCATATGCCATTATGACATATTATGTACTCAACAGAATATTGTTTCCTACTTTATTTTACCCTTTATTTAGATTCTCTTAGTTTTTGTTCGGAATAATTCGCTAAACTATTTTTGCAAATAAAATAAAAGACCGATACTATAGATCTCAGTTCTTGAATCATTCAAACTATCCGTTCTTTGGTAGAACTGGGCTAACTTGTTGGAAATAGATTTTCAATAGTGTCCTACAACACACTCTGCTTGTCATAATAACGTTGGTAGAGTTGGTAGACATGCGTAGTAGTGTAAAGTTAGTTGTAAGCGTGGCCGCATATTCAGATGTACAGGCTGTCCTATTTTCGTTGTGATTTGGGGGTTTCTCATAGAAGCAGTAGAGACAGAGCCTCGGGGTTTTCGCGAATCTGAGCTACTTTTTTGAGTATAATAGAATGCCGAAATCAGAATTTGGATATTGTTTTTGAAAAAAATAATGTTGATTTTTATCGATTTTCAAAAACTCTCCAATTCTTTTTGTACCCAGAAAGAAGACAACCAAGCAAAATGATGTTTTCGAGATTAAAATCAAATTTAGTTCATTCAATAAACCCAGAAACAAAATTTATAATAAAGAAAATAGGGAAGAGGAAGAAATAAATGTTTTATCGTTGGTTGAGGCGACACCAAAAACTTCTTGTCGCGAAATCGAATCACAAGTTGGTGTTTTCAAATCAAAAGTTCAAAAAATATTAAAAAAGGCAAATATAGGCCATACAAAATTCAAATTATTCACCATCTCTTCCCGGGAGATCAAGAAAGAAGGCTTAATTTTTGTAGGTGGTACTTAAATAAAATTCAAGAAAATCCAGAATTTGGGCGGTCTGTCATTTGGACAGATGAAACTCACATAAGCAGCGTAGGATTATTTAACAGACATAATGTGCGTCACTGGTCTGATACAAATCAGCACCGATCTTTTGAACGTCAGAGGCAAGGACGTTTTGGATTTAACGTTTCGTGTTTTATTTTGGGTGGCCAACTAGCATACCAAATTTTTGATGGAAACTTAACGGGATTGAGATACGTTAATTTATTGAATATTAACGCAGAGGCGATAATGAAAAATGTTCCGTTAATAAACATAAACAGGGTATATTTCCAACAAGATGGTGCCCCTGCACACAATTCTGCAATAGTTAGAAATTATTTAGAAAATCATTTTCTGTGTAGATGGTTGGGTACAAATGGACCTATATGGTGGCCTGCAAGATCACCGGATCTGAGTATATTAGACTTTTTCGCTTGGGCATTTTTAAAAGAAAAAGTATAAATACGAAGATACAACAATCAAGCCGAGCTAGGAGAGGCAACACATGCCATCAATCTATTAACTAAAAGATGTACATGCATTATGTGTAGAAAAACATGGCAATTAAATTAAAGCACTGAATTCTGAATTTTTCCATGAGTTACCCATTTAGGAATCTGGATAAATACGAAATAAATCTATTCGTGTTGCAATAAAACTTTTACTGTGAAAAATAGATTACCTGTATTTATTGCATATTTCAATTTTCTTTATTAGTTTGCTTGAGAGAAAACAGATTCAAACATCTACTTTACAAATTTCATTACACTTTATTAGATGGCATTTTTAAACGACGCGACAAACGTAGTGTTCAAGTTAATGCACCAGAGAACAAGGGAATGCAATAGAATTTTATTCCGTTCCTTAAAAAGAATTCATGTAATTTCTTCTGCTGTATAATTGTCAGGGCTAAAGAGAATTTAGATGTTCAGAATCCGGAATGCGAACGGGTGACTGAAATGACCGAAGGCAACGATGGCCATTTTCAGCTCGACTGAACACAAGAAGGGACTTAGGGGACGCTGAGAGTTACAATGATAAAACAGAATTTCCTAAGTTTACATCTACATCTTACTTGACGCTTATATTCTGTACAAAATCCCTGCACAGTTTTAAAAACTTTTCTTTTCAGAAATATAAATGAAATTTCGGTCGATATTTTGGGTCATTTATTTATAAAAAATATTTTCCAAGCTGAAAGCAGATTTCAGCTAATCTATATAAATAAAAATCAATTGCCGCATGTAGGTAAGATCATCACTTGAGAACGGCTCGACCGATTTGGCTGATTTCTTTTTTGTTGTGTTTGTAATTGTCAGGACAAGGTTTGTATGAAAGAAAATTTTGGAAAATTCACCGGGAAAGTCGAAAATTTGGATGGTATGTTTGTATGAAAATCTGTTTGACAAACAAAAATGTGTCGTTCAGTTTGACAGTTCTGAAAATTAAATTGTCAGTGTGTTATCGGTGGTTATCATGTATTTGGTGTTTCTTTGGAAAAAATGCCACCAGTGAGGCGTCAAAATATCGGTCGGCGTACGCGCAATGCAAGCCAACTAAAGTTTGTATGATGGATCTTTGCGCGTGCGTCACAACTGCTTACATATGACACAAATCATTTCAAGGTCGGGTGTATTGTCAAGCAGTGGCGTGTGTTTTTATTTTGCTCAGGTACAGATATAAATATGGTAATTTAACAGTTACATCATGTAGGCATTAATTAGTAGGTATGGCATCAGCAGAAGAAGAAATGAAAGAGTCTTAGATTTTTAAGATATATTTTGTGATCCAATTCTAGATTTTAGTGAGTTCATAGTACCTATTTAAAAATAAATTTACCTTGTGCATACATGTTGTATATAACGTTACGAATTTCCATTTTTTGGCATTCGTCTAAATCTTCGGTTTTTTACTTTTTCCGTCGCCGGGATTTTCCTGGACTAAGCAAAGGCTCATTTCTTTCTGAACGTGCTTTGATGCTGGAAACTGTACGCAAGCTAATCTTTAAAGCATCAGAAACACGGTAAAACATTATAAAAAGTTTATAAAATTAATTCCACATTATGACATTTACTTGACAGTAGGTACCTACACCACACGCCTATGAACTGTAACGCTGAATGGCGCTTCGACACCACTTCATATAGTCGCATTTGTGTTCCGCTCAATATTGTATTATGAGACGTATGTCTTACAACCAAATGACATACGTCGCTTCATTTATATTAAGGAATGGTACGGGCTAGCAGTAGGCGCGTATATGTCTTAACTAATTTTATACACACGCAAAGATCCATTATACAAAGTATACACATGATCGTCGAGTCAATGAGACTGACGAAGAGCGTAGACAGCGTTTGGAGCCAAGTCGAATAAGAATTTCCCAAGCCTCAAGCGCGATCCATTATGACTCCGGAACAACGGGTACAGTCGAGTTCGGCGCTCAGTTGTAGCTTACGCACAAAATAATTTGGAACGTCGACAAAACAGAGGCCGAACGTGGCATTAGGGAAGGAAAAATTGGAAAAGTTGACCGGAAAATTGGAAAAAACTGAAAATGCTTTTTTCTATGGGATTTTTGTATTACTTATATGGATATGCGTAAGTCGGGAAATTCGGACAAACTGCAAAAAGCGTAATTTTGGAAAATCTACCGGAAAATTTGAAAATTCGCGAAAAACTAAAAGTGCTTAACGGCTAGACCGATTTGGCTTATTTTTTTGTTGTGATTGTAATTGTCAGGACAAGGTTTGTAAGAAAGAAAATTTTTGGAGGATCCACCGGAAAATGTGAAAATTCGGGAAAAACTGAAAGTGCTTAACGGTTGGACCGATTTGGCTAATTCTATTCAAAAATAAGGTTTTTAGAGAATGAAAAATTGGAAAGTTGCCCGGAAAATTGGAAAATTCGGAAAAAACTGAAAGTGCTTTTTTCTATTGGATTTTTGTATGGTATGGATAAGCATAAGTCGGGAAATTCGGACAAACTGTCAAACTCATAATTTTTTGTATGCACTCTCGATCATAACTGACGATAGGAACGACATATTTGGTTGAACATAAACGTAATCAGAAAAATGTTTCACATTGAATAAACGATTTGGTTAATGAATCAAAATTTCAATACGAAAAGTAATTTTAGGCAGGACAACGTCTGCCGGGACCGCTAGTTATTAATAAAAAAAGGTACCAACCAAGGGCATTTTGCTGAAGCTTGAACGTTATGCTGGAACATATCCATCCAAGGACATTTTTCTCGAGCTTAGCTCGTCACCTAAGAAAAATTGAGAGATTTAAACAGCGAGTGGATCAACAACACATAGTCAAATGAGGTGCAACATCTCTTAAACCAAGCCCTAAATCAAAATTTTCCAAGAGGGAAAAATAAAAGAAATGAAGGCTTGGTTTAAAAAACAATACCTTTGAACCATAAAATAATGTTGTGCAAAATTTCAAGGGAATATCGTAAAAAACAAAGGAATTATTAATAAAAATCGTTTTTTAAATTTTAACTTTAACACCCTGAATCTTGGAAGAAAGAAGCCTAAATGAAAAATGAAATAAGGAAAGTCTCATTATTTTCAACCAGATAATCTGTGGTTAACGGCTTGACCTACTTTTTTGTAACACCCTGTATATCAAGCTTGGATATATCAACAATAAATTATGTTGTGATCAACAGTATATATATGTAGGCAGTTTAAAATGCAATAAATTTCGTTATTATGTGAATTGGTTAGTTTTAAAACAATAAGGCTCCTGAAAATATGTGTGTGCAGAAACAACCGATCGGCGCATTGGGGCTGGCAATACTGGTAATACGTACTGGAATAATATGTTATGAATCTTGTCCAAATTCCATGTGTGGTGTTAAAAACTAATGCACTTATTATAATTTTCAAAAAGAGCGTTGAATGTCTTCAAGTTGAGGAATTAATAATGTATTACAACCAGCCGAACAAAACTAATTTAACCAATCATACCCGTAAGGCATTAGGCACTGTGCCTAGGGCCCCTAGGAGAAAAAGGGCCCCATATTAAAAAGATACCATAACCTATACCTTATTTTAAGGAATTTCATGTATCATGATTAAATTAATATAGCTACCTCAAATATTACGAATTTTTTGTGCAGTGCTTGGGGCACGCGACTCTCCTAATTCGGGCCTGTACCACGAGCACCATACAATCAACAATTTCGAATGCGCGGCAACCTACCTACTTTTTTAAAACTTAATGAGGATAACGCGAAGAATTTATTACACTGTTCGATTTAATTGGTCTCATTACTATACACTATTTTATGATTAAAGTTGTAAATCAACTCAATTTGTTGAAACAATAATTACTGAATTGGAACTATAAAAAGAGACCATTACGTCCCACAATATGTTTATTAATATTTCAGGAGATTTCCGACGGTGACAAACTAATAATTGGTTTTTATTGTTCTGGTAGTTTTAATGTGATAATTCCAGGGATCAATTTTAAATAAATTTTGTATTCATGGCTCTCTGTACCTGCCAGATGTATGAAACACGAGGAAAAATAATATGGCTATAAGAAGGTTGCATCCTAGTCGCACTGCAGATGGCTCTCTTCAGACAAGTTCTGGGTTGTCTGGAATCCACTGGAGACTATATAATGTGTCTGGCAGTGATATTTCTCCTTACTTAATTAAAATTCATAAAGTCAGTAAATATGTTGGTAGAAAAAATATGGTACTTAAAGCTTCCACTTAAGACAAGTTTGAGGTTCTCTGTAATGTATCTGACAATGACATTTTGGCATTCCTCAAGGAGCAAAGAGCCAGTAAAATAAAAATCTTTTGGTCGTTGTGGGACTCGTCAGTACAGTACTGAGTAGTTTGAGGAACTGCTTCTCGATCAAATATAGGCAAGCTCCAATTACTTTAATAATTGTTTAGTTGCAGTAATCGTTTTAAACGATATATTTGATATAACCTATAAAACGAGTTTTGTTCGCTGAAGTAATATAAGTACATAGAGACACATTATGAATGTTTCAATTACAACTAGTTGGAGTAGCATTCTGTGGTATCTCATCTTACAAACAATTTGGATTTGTTTTATAATGCAATGCCTGGCGGGGTAATTGTTTGAACGATTCAGTACCACACATTTATATCCAACTACGCTTAGCAAGACGTCTCTTGAGTGCTTCTTTGTAATCCAGGGCATAACCAGCACAGTTTAATGGGCGAGAGTGCCTATGGTTAAATTAATGAACAATTTTATAAATCAAATGGAGTATTTAAATTATAGGAATTACATTTTCCAAGGTTTTTCTGTAATAGAAAATTACGAACTTCTTCTTTCAATGTAATTATAGCAGGTAAAAAATAGGGTATAAACATACAATAATAAATAAATAATTAATATTTTTAAAATACACAGAACACACTCACAACCACTTTCTTGAGGGTCGGTAAATGAAGGTATTAAAAATAAAAAAATGCAGATTAAGTGTTATTCTCAAAAACAAAAACAAAATTAAAACAATGGAAAAATGAACAAAATGGAAGACTGGAGTGAGGACTAGTAACACGCATGTCCTCCTCTTCTCTGTAACAACAGCAAAACTCTTCTGGACAAGGATCTAATCAAATCATCCATTTTTTTCTCGTTGAATGTTATTCCATTTCCCTTCTACAGCTACAGCAAGCTCCTGGAAACTTCTTGGTGGATTAATTCGATTATGAATTGCTTTAGATACATTATCCCACAGATTCTCTATTTGACTCAGGTCAGGAGATATTGTTGGCCGTGCTAGTCGCGTTATCTGACCTCTTCCAGTACCTGCTGAATCCTTTGGGCGCGTTCGTGCCTCACATTATCATCCATGATGATTAAATTATCCCCTATTTCGTTGCGAAGGGGATAAATGATAGGTGGGATAATGTTTTCTACGTAAATTTCACGGGTCATTGTCCGTGGTATGAGAATTAATGGAGAACGGCAATTGAACATATTATACCCCCCATACCATTATTGTACCATCTTGATAGGGGGCAACCTCTTGGGGAAAACTGAGTCGCTGTTGGTCATCACTCACCAACCTGAATCTGCTTTAATCAGAAAAAGGACCCTCCGCCATTCTGGTAAAATCCAATTCCTGTACTCCCTTGCCCAATCTAACCATGCACGACGATGTTGGGGTGACAATATGGAAACTTTTAAGGGTCTTCTAGATCGTAGATTTGCAGAATAAAACCTCCTTCGGATGGTAGATATTGAAATGACATGGCTAAAGTGTAAACTAAAAGCTGTTGCTGAAGCAGTGCGATTGTAGTCAAACAGCAACCTGAAGCTATATTCATATCGAATCATAGAAGCAAGATGAAAAAAATATAAAATCGTTACCAAATAATACGACATTTTTATGCAAATAACACAGGCGTCCTAAAGAAATTTTTTGCGTACAAGCGAACGAGAAGGATGGAAATAATTTACCAACAACCCAAGGACGTGAGCCACGCGTAACAGTAACAATGTGTTCAGAAATAGAGATTGTACTTTAACTTGTATTCGCACCCCTCCCCCCTCATTGCTACATTTAAGTTACCTAGCGACAAAAATAACAACAAGGAGAGAAGGACAGAAGGAAATGTGGTGGGATATCTGCTTTTTTAGATTCTGTGCCACATCTCCAATTTTATTAATTCGATATCTAAGATATGCCGTTTTTCTCCGAGTAAATAATATTTCTAAGATATTTATAATAATTCCAATGCGCTGCCTCACTTGTTCTTTTAAATCGAGATAAAACATTGTCTCGTAATCGCATCATGGAACAACAAATTGTCAGTCATCCACGGCGCATGTTTCTAGTTACCCTAGACTTAATCAAAGGCGCGTGTGTGCCGAAAATTTTTAAAGCACTTCCATTAAGAAATTCCACCTTTTCATTAATGTCTATAAAATCATATAAATTTTTCCTGTCTATCCATGACAGTTCATTAATGAAATCATCATGATTAAGAAATTGATAAGAATTATAAGAAATGTACGTAGCATTCTCACCGGAACTGGCCTCAAACTTCAATCCGAAACTAATAACTGCATGATCAGAGATATAATTAGAATCAAAATTTACGTCGCAAACGGATACGTCCGACACCAAAATGTGGTCGATCAGGGTACTAACCGTAGCAGAAGCTCTTGTCGGCTCAAGTTCAACAGTCTCAAGCAACTCAATTTGGCCCCTCACATAATACAAATTTCGTTTCAAAACATGGGTCTTAAAATCTCCCAAACATATAAAAAATCGTCCATCATTGAAACTATTGAATATAATTTATTGTTCAAGTTCTTCATAAGAAGCATAATAAGTTTTCAACGATGAGGATCTGTAGAGGACCGCAAACTAGTAAGTGTTGCTGCTGAAATACAGAAATGAATAAATATTCAAGCCATAAAGTTTGCTCCAGAATAACTCTTTTAAATGTTATGCTATTACGAAGTAGAACATCCCACACCCCCAACTAATCGAGAACAGTAATTAAATTTGGACCTCTAACTCTGCCTCTCTTTATTCCTACCTCTCAATCAACTATGCCGCAAATTAATAATTCGTGTATAAGAAAGGGGCCTACCATCCTCTCTCCCATTTTTTATTGTCCCGAATACTGTTTGAGACAGACCTACGGGATATTAATGATCACCAAATACGACAAAAGTGACAAATTTAAACCTGCCCTCCATCTTTTCAAATAAGCAATATCCCAATGGTGGTCCTCCAATTTGAATCATCCGATAGAAATGAGTAGCCCTGACTGAAAATCAGCATTTATTTGGAATTCCCAACATTACGCGAGGGTGGTTCAAAAATAATAAAGAATTCAAGAAGTGCGATCGTGAGTATAATTTATGCGCTTTAGGTTGTGAGAACTGTTATAGTTAGATTGCCTGTTCTTTGTTCGTTTGCTGTCAATTGATGTTCCAAATTATTGCAAATAACTTTAAATAAACAATAATTTTAAATAAAACGAACTAGGTACCCATATAATATTATGTTGAACAATGAGTATTTTAATGTTCACTTTATTGTTTTATTATCATAGACACAGAATACGTAATAAAATTCACAGCCTTCGCAAAGATGCAACCGGGGGAGACATTGAAAATGACGAAGCAGACTATAACCCTTGTGCGTTTGGGATATTGTCGCATACGCGATAGCGTGTTAAATAATTATTCATGAAACACCTGCGCCGATGTATAATGCTTGGAAAAATGAGCGCGTTACGCGCGCCCATTGGCAGGTCAATGGAAAGTACAGGTATCCCCCACAGCAGACAAACCACCCCTACAAACCACCCCTGGAAACCACCCCTGAAACAACCCCTGAAACCATCTCAAAAGCATCCCTAAAAACCACCCCTTAATCCCACTCCTTAACGCAACTCCTAAAACCATCCCTAAAACCACCTCTGAAACCACCCCCAAAACCACCATCACCCCTCAAAACCACTCCTAAAACCATCCCCTTAAACCTTAAGATAAATAAAGCACGTTAAAGTATATGTTTGTGATTTCTCGTTATGAATAGAGAACCGAAGAAATCCTGAGACACTTTTACAAATCTGTAAATGTGATCAAAAAATCGATATGATAAGTAATCTGACGTGATTGGACAAAATTTAAACTGTGGGTGAAAAAGTGTTCGGCTGAAGCATAGTAAATAACAATTCCGTGGTCCATTCTATAGATAAAAGTGTTATCTCCTCGTATTGTTGCTATGAAAACAAATTCTGAGTAGCATTCGCCATTAACTGCAGGTGATTATGCAAACAAAACATATAAATTCCCTATTATACTTGAATTCCGCACCAGAAACAAAGCGGTTTAAATCTGTACAGCGATAAATTAGTTCTGTAATGCTGCAGTAATTCAGTTAGCTGATCGCACGTCCATCGGCTGCTAGCATCAATCTGGATTAACTTTGCACCTACATTTTATTTACTACCGAAATACGACCTTTTGTTGTACTTCACTTAGCTAATATGCATTTATGTGTTGTCCATTACGTTGTATTGATCTTAAATAACCGCATTTTTTGTTATAATCAGTACCAAACTAAAGCAAAGTTAGGTATGTCATAAACTCACACGACGTTTCGTAATATGTTATTTCATGTAATTTCATTATCAAGACAACATGTGTGTTATACCTAAATATCTACTATTTATTTACATGATATATAATCTATGATCACAGAGGAGAGAAGGGGCAGAGGGAGTAAGTCACAGTATATCACGAACGCACCATAAAGTAGCATCCCTATTTCAAAATAAACAAACCTATCCGATGGTACTGTAATAGATATACGCCACTGCTTCAAAAAGCACATCAAGTAAGGACATAATATGTCAGTTATGTCTCAGTGTGACCGCTACCTTCATACTAGCCACGTCATGCTCCCATTGAAATAGTCCGTTTCACACTTCTTGTAGGACAGAGGCAAAAGTATAAAGTTGTGTGAATCAATTCGATAGATATACCCAGCAGCGGAGCGGTTCCCCTCACGCGCTCACGACATTGCCATGAAACGAACGTACCAAGCATCAACGCAGTTGATTCTGTACATCTCCTCTCTCCCCGCCAAATTTAATGATGCATACACCGCTGCTAGCTTCTGTTTCCATACGCTTACTCCCTCTGTTCCGAGGGGTAAAACACTGAGGAAGTATGGTGTACACTGCGGGGAAATATTGAGGAAGTACGGGGAATTATGAGGAATTATGGGGAATTACGGGGAATTATGAGGAATTACGGGCAATTATGAGGAATTACGGGGAAGTGAAGAGGAAGTACAGGGAAATAAAAAGGAAGTACAGGGAATTATTCAAGGAAATACGAGTGGTACGATCATGCACAAACATTTTCAGAGCCGTTAAGAGCGAACTGCGTTATATTTGGTACGCTGTGTTTTATTTTTGCATACAGAGACAGTGGATAAAAGTCACAAAACCTAAATTATCCCTTAATGTACTGACAACACCCACCTGTCCATAGAACTGAATGCAAACAATCTGATAAAACTTTTATGCATATTTCGAGATAATCATTTGGCTGTTTACTGTTTAGTAGCCAGTGCTGCGAGAAAATATTCAGAGCTACCAGATCAATGACGACAACAATGTCCACAGTAGTTAATTTCAGTATTAATGATATTATAGAACGTATTGCAGCGATTAAAGTAGTAAATAACACCCTTGAAGACTTGAAAGATACAGTTATTTTCCCAAGGGAGAGAAAAGTTCCTGTTGATGAAAAACACAATATTCGTTCCGGCCAATTCTCCAACAATTGGACAATTGATAGAGGAAGCATTGGAGAATGTGTGAAAGAATTTACAAGATTTAGGAATATCAGCAGTTGTAATTGTGTTCCTATAAAAATTTCGAAAAACTTAGAACATGATGATATTGATTACCTTTCTTTCATGCGATAAAGACAGCACAGAAAACAAAATGTTCCAAGACGATATTTATTCCGAAGTACAATGCATGACAAATTTGTGGGGTTCAAATCTAGTAAGTTACTTTAACAAGGTCAGTCAATATACAGGGTGATCTATAATGAGTGTAATAAACTTCGAGGGTAGATAGAAAACTTAAAAAAAACTTGTGTGTATCAGCTCCAACGCACGACTGGAGTTTACTCCTTACGAACGATTATTTTAACTTCAATCACTTGATAATAGGGTACACGCGAATGTGAGTTTTATACCCAAATGTGTATTTATCAGATGATTTATGTTCGAAAATGTCCAACTACATCAAAATATAAATTGTTTATAAATTCAGTAATTAAGTGACAATCTGGTAAACGTCGATCCCACTGGCAATGAAATAAATACTTTTCCTGGTGTTCGAATAGGCGCTGATTCACATTTCGGCACTAAGCAATATTTGGAGTATTTAATATTAGGTTTTTCCATATTAAATCAAAAGATTCAACAAATTTAGGAACGAACAAACACTGCATATGCTGACTTTACAACGCCAACTGTCATATCTACTCTATGCCACTCTATTTTCACTATTTCCATGCTCTAAGCAGTCAGACATAAACAGCCGTATCCATAGATACGTACATAATTTCAATGTTACAAGTAACGTAACGCCTTACTTTTAGTTTAGTTACGCGAAATGTAACGCTTGATTTTACTACTCATAAAATTTCCGTACCGCGGGCTATAACTGAAAATCGATTCTTAAGGAGTAAACTCCAAAAATATTGAGAAAATCCCTAATGAACATATGTATATCCAAAAATGACAACTACATGAGATACAGGGTGTTGAAATTTCTCAAAAAATTTAATACCTGCTTCTGTCGTTACTTACTATTTTCAATTATTTTATTCTAGTCTTAAATATTTGCAAGCCATTTCGACATTAACAAGGCTGGCTTTACTATTACAAAGAAAGGTGGCTGATAATTTCGTGTTTAAAAAAGCGAATTACCTACGCACCATGTTACACAAAATTATTTCTCTCTGAAACTATGCTTTGAATGGAAAAAATCAAAGAGATTTTTTCTTGTAAATAAACCAAAGATTCAAATATTTGGCAACATATCTGTGTAAGCTAGTAGCGTAACATAGTTGGTTAGGGCTTTTCGCATTGTTTTTAAGTATTCTATCTACTCTCGAAGTTTGTTACATTCATTAGAGATCACCCTGTATAGAAAAATAGATTTGGAAAATGGAAAGACTGCTGTGGTAAAGAAATCTGCATATTGTTGGTTGTTAGAAGAAAAAGGGAGAGTAAGCGCGGGTCTTGGAAGATTTATGGGACCAAAAACATGTAAAGGAAATGAAACCGTGAATAAAACTCAGAACAAAAAAGTTTTGAAAAGGAAGAATAAGGAAGGACAGTATTTTGACAGCAGTACCACTTCGGGCTGTTAAGAACCAAGAACCGCTGAATAGCGTCTACTATTTTATCTATTGCTAACATAACATTAATCTTAGTATATAAGCTTTGTATTCAATTGATGTGGGCTTTTTGTCCATAGTTTATACTCGAGTGTATATCGTTTGTATTACTTGTACAAAATTCCAAATTGTGAAGTAACCGTTTTGTAAAGTTAAAAATAAATCTTTTTTTATTAAACCTTTCGGGACGTGTTATTTAACTGGCGCAGTCGGTAGGATCTCAAGAGACACCAAGAACAAGAATCATCTAGGCGTCGTCGATTTCAATCGTTTGCTTGAGAAGACCACAATTAATTTTAAGAAGAAACAAGAAAAAGAAGAAATGAATATACCAGTACTACTAGTAATGTGAGTACATTTGTTTTGAATATTAATGACACATTCCTCAATTTGTTCCCAAATTTACGACGATTTAATCGATCAATTGAGCAGTAATTTAGAGAGTTGCTCAATAAGTAGCCAACAAAGTAAAATAAGTAGGTCAGGATTAAGTACAATTAATGATAAGAGTGCAATGGCAGCCGAACTAAAACCAATGCACTTGGCGCAGTCCCACATTACGATGGAGATCCTGCAACACTTGCAAATTTTATTTCTGCTTGTGATTACTTGTTAACTTTCGCAGATGTAGTTAATATAAATAATCCAGTCAATCAATATTTATTACGTGCTATCTTATCGAAACTAAAGGATAGAGCCGCAGTTTTAATTGGAAACCGTGAAGATGCAAATTCGTGGCCCAAAATTAAACAATTGTTGTTACAGTTCTTTGGCGATCAAAGAGACGAAAATTGTTTGATTAGGGATCTTATGGCTTTAAAACCAGATAAGAATGAAAGCCCCTATCAATTTGGCATTAGATGTCAAGATGTTAGGAGTCTTCTTTTAAATAGAATTAAGTTATACGAAGCTGATCCTATAACTAGGCAGGTTAAAACGCACATATATGATAATCACGCTTTAAATGTTTATTTAACAGGTCTACCTAATAATTTAAGTCTTGCAATTCGTTTACAAAAACCAGAGACACTAGAACGCGCGATGGCACTAGTAATTGAAGAAGAAAATTTTAATTACGCTAGATCGCATAATTATAGCAATAATTATTCTGCTAATAATAGCAATCGAAATGACCCGAGTCAAAAACCTATGATGTTCAAAACTCCTAATCCTCTCATAACACCAACATGGCAACACACGTATTCGCAACCGATGTTCTCTCCAAGATCAAGTTATCAGTTTCAAAATCAAAATCCTTTTTTCAATCCCCCATTGTCACAAAATTATTTTCAACAGCCAAGACTAAATTCCCCAATGCCACAAACTTATTTTCAACAACCTAGATTTGTACAACCGTTCCAACAAACACAACGAAACTTTCAGCAACCATTCCCACAGAGACCATTTTTTAACCAACAACAGGCTAAAATAAATCAACCAAATGTATTTGCTCAAGGTAATCAACGCCCAAATACATATAAACCGACCCCGATGGATATTAGCTCTGGCAATACTCGACGTACTAACGCTAACAATGTACGACAACCAATTCCTGGTCCATCTCAACCGCAAAAACCGAAATGGGTAGCAGAAGAACTCTTTTACCAAGAAGCAAACCCAGATGAACAATATGAGCAGAATCCTGACGAATATTCCCAAGAATTTTATGAACCGAATTATGACAATATTAATTATACCCAATGTAATGAAATCGAAGAATCCAACTCAAATTTTCAGGACAGTCCCCCGAACAACCAACTAATATGATACAAATAAATAATGTAACCCATTCCCAACTTCCATACGTAATTATTCCCGAAACTAATTCGAAATTCATGATTGATACGGGATCATCGAAAACTCTTATAAGTCCCCGACTTGTAAACAAATTATTCCTTGAAAATCTCACTTACGATCCTTTCCAAGTTCAAACAGCTCATCAAATTTCTAATCATAATTATAGTGTAACAATTCCTTTACCCCCTGTATTTAAGTCTGAAGACACTCATAAATTTTATGTATTTGAAATTAATGACAAGTATGATGGTATAATAGGTTTAGACCTTCTCAAAAGGTTAAATGCTAAAATAGATTTGGATGAGGAAATTCTAGTCACTAAAGATACTAAAGTTCCACTTCATTTTTCTTTAATTAATAAGCCTAATAAGGCAAATGTTTTTCATATTCATTTAGCACCCAGATCTGAACAATTAGTTGAGATCCCTGTAGATAAGAATGTTTTAGAAGGATACATTCCATATTTAGAATTTGCAAATGGAATTAAAACTCCAGCTGCATTAGTAACCGTTAAAAACGGTAAAGCATTTACAACTATGTTAAACCCTTCAGAAAACGAATGTACCATAGAACTACACGAACCTATCCAAATTAATGAAATCGAAACATCAATTTTACCTTCCGAAAACCTAACAATTACTCCAGATCAAGACGTAACTTTAAAACAAAATTTAAAAAATCTTAGACTCGAACATATGAATTCCGAGGAAAAGAAAGCAATCCATTCCCTGTGTTTAGAATATCGAGATATTTTTTATTGTGAAAATTTTCCCCTTTCCTTTACTAATCAAATTAAGCATTCAATCCGTTTAAAAGATGAAAATCCTATTTATACAAAAAGTTATCGTTACCCTCATGTTCATAAGCACGAAGTCCAAAAACAAATATCATCTTTGTTAAGTCAAGGCATAATTAGACACTCGACTTCCCCTTGGTCATCACCAGTGTGGATTGTTCCAAAAAAGTCAGATGCCTCAGGTAAAAAGAAATGGCGGATGGTAATCGACTACAGGAAGTTGAATGAAAAAACTGTAGATGACAAGTATCCATTGCCTAATATAACTGACATATTAGACAAATTGGGTAGGAGCCAATATTTTACTACATTAGATCTCGCCTCAGGGTTCCATCAGATTGAAATGAACCCCAATGACATCGAAAAAACAGCCTTCAGCACCGAACATGGACATTACGAGTATACACGAATGCCTTTCGGTCTTAAAAATGCACCCTCCACCTTCCAACGCGTTATGGATAATGTTTTGCGCGGTTTACAAGCTGAACTATGTTTGGTATATTTAGACGATATAATAATTTTCTCCACCTCACTTCAGGAACACATTCAGAAATTACGAAATGTATTTAAAAGATTACGGGAAACAAATTTTAAAATTCAATTAGATAAAAGTGAATTTTTACATAAAGAAGTAGCATACCTTGGACACGTTATAACCCCAGAAGGAGTAAAACCTAATCCTGATAAAATTAAGGCAATCCTAAATTTTCCAATCCCAAAAACACGAACTGAAATAAAAAGCTTTTTAGGTTTATTAGGTTATTACCGAAAATTCATTCAAGATTTTGCAAAAATTACTAAGCCAATGACAAAATGTCTAAAGAAAGGCGCAAAAATTGAATATACTTCTTCAGATTACATAAATGCTTTTAATAAGGCAAAACAAATTTTAACAAACGACCCTGTTTTGCAATATCCCGATTTTGATAAACCCTTCGTACTCACGACTGACGCTTCAAATTTTGCATTAGGCGCAGTACTTTCACAAGGTACAATTGGCAATGACAAACCGATTGCTTATGCTTCAAGAACTTTGAACGAAACCGAACAAAAATATTCCACAATTGAAAAGGAATTACTCGCAATTGTGTGGGCAAGAAAATATTTTAGGCCATACCTTTACGGACATAAATTCAAAATTTACACGGATCACAGACCCCTTACTTGGCTCTTCAGTCTCAAGGAACCAAATTCGAAACTTGTAAGATGGAGACTAAGACTGGAAGAGTTTGATTATGAAATTGCATATAAAAAAGGTAAATATAATACAAACGCCGATGCTCTTTCCCGAATTCAGTTAAATCCTACACGAACACAGTCAATGATTGCAGAACCAGATTTAGACCCCCACCATGAAATAAATACTCCTACACCTGAAAAAGTCAAAAAATTCTTAAACCCTGAAATTAAATCAAGACCACCACCTTTAATACCATTTGACGACATTCCCGGGCCGTCAAAAGATTTTGTAAACAAAAATTCGGAACATTCAGAAATCATTACTATTCATTCTGACGAAACGTGTGAACCAACAGACAGCATACCTATTAAAGACTGTATAATATATTCCAAGTTTAACCAAATTCATGTTAAACGCGGACCATTTTTAGTTAGAATCGAAAAAATCGATAGCAGACAAATTTTTCACTTTCAAATACCCTATTTAAATGAAAACGAATCAATAGTTACCTATTTCAAAGAATATTTAGTACCAAAAGCGTCTTATGCTTTGTACACAGAATGCGATGAAATTTATAAAATGTTCTGTAGAAATTATTGTAAATTATTTACAAATGAAGGTCCTAAAATTATTAGATACACGCAAAAACGAACTGAAGTCACAAACGAAGAAGACCAATTGACCGCTATTAGAAATTATCACGAAGGAAAGACGAACCACCGTGGAATTAACGAAACTTTGGCCAAATATGAAAAAATCTATAGAAATATATATAGGCAATTGTCAAACTTGTAAAAAATTCAAATATGACAGAAAACACTATGACGTACCACTCAATCTGACTGAGACACCTTCAAAACCTTTCGAAATAATACACGTTGACACATTTTCTTATGATCGAACAATTTTTCTAACTATGGTTGATGCATTTTCCAAAATGGCACAAGCATATTTAATTCCCAGTAAAAATCCAATAGATATTTCAAAAACACTTTTCACATACTTTTCTCATTTTGGTACACCAACGCAAATCACTATGGATAAAGGTAAAGAATTCAAAAACAAATTAATCGAAGATTTTCTAAACAGCCATAAAATTCAAATCCATTTTATAACATCCAAAAATCCAGAATCAAATGGAATAATCGAGAAATTCCACTCTACACTTATTGAACACTTAAGAATACTTCAATTTAAACACAAAGAACCACTCTCGGAATTAATAAAATATGCAATAATTGCGTATAACCATTCAATACATTCGGCAACAAAAATGACACCATTTTCGCTATTATTTGGTCATACAAATTCTAAAGATCCTAATGACGTAATTTTTGATGATGAATTATACGAAATATACGTATCTAATCATCGTGACAAAATTAAATTAATTTATGAAAAAGTTAAAGAACGACTAAAAACGGAAAAAGGGAAAATTGTTGAAAAACACATGACTGATTTACCATTTAAAATTGGACAAATTATTTATTACACTGCAAATGAAGACAGAACTGCAAAAGCAAAGAAAAAGAATTTAGGGCCAGCTACAATTCTTAAAATTAATCCTGATCACACCTGTATTTTAAAACTAGAAAATAATAAAGAAATTAAAGTACATACTCGTAGGCTAAGACATAGTCTTGTTACAGATGGACAATCCTATCTCCAACCTACTGGACTTACGAAACATACGAAAACGTCTTCCAAAAACTAACTGACAACCCCGGTATATACATACAACCACTTGGTGAAGCTAAAGTAACAATATCATCCTGGACAATAATAAAACCCTATGATTTAAGCGGAGTTATCCAAGAAATTTCTAAGTTAAAAATTATTATTAAACAATTAGATTCCATAGTATCAAAGGAAAATCCCTTCCAACATTTCTGTTCCCTAACAATGTCTGAAATTGATGAACTACTTTATCATATTTTACCAAATGTTAAATTGTCAACCAGAAAGAAACGAGGTTTAATGGATATAGCAGGTACTTTAATCAAAACTATAACGGGAAACTTAGACGCAGAAGATGGTAAAAAATATGAAGATGCTATTAATTCTGTCGTGCACAAACAAAATTATCAAGTAAAAGCAACAAATCAAAAAATAAGCGTTATAATCGACTCTCTTTTGAATCTAAATAAATCTATGGCTCATGTCAGTAACAATCAAAAAATAATTGCTGAAAAACTGGATAATTTAACACTCTCACTGCAAAAGGTACAAGAAACTAATTCAAACATTTCAATATCTTTTCAAATTGATTCAAGTTACATGCACTTGCTGAATACACTCTATCATGTCTCAGATCTTTTAAATAAAATTTTAGTTGGAATAACATTTTCAAAATTAAAAATCCTTCATCCTGTTATTGTAAAACCTAAAGAATTATTTGCAGAACTTGTAAAAATTAATCAAATTGTTCCAATGATAATTACACCAGATTTAAGCAACATAGATGTCTTTGAGCAAGTTTCTGAAATACAAACTTATCATACGAATTATCGAGTCGTATTTTTGATAAAAATTCCACTAACCAACTCAATTAAATATAAATTGCACCATTCCTATTCCCTACCTGTAATAGAAACTGAAAATACTAAATTGATTATACCTTCAGCCAAATTCCTCCTAACTTCAGAACAAAATTACTTACTTACTAATGAGCTGTGTATTTTCACGAACGCCAAATTCTACCTATGCCGTTTGGAAACTTTGAAAAATTCAGACAACCAAATATGTGAAATCGAGCTGCTGCAACACAAGAAGCCATATAATGCCTGTGCAAGGCACAACATCAGAACATCATGGAAAATCCAAAAAATTGAAAATAACGCCTGGCTATATTTCGAGCCAACAGAAACACCTGGTATAATAAAATGCAACAATTACGAAGATCGCGTGGATCTGGTTGGTACCTATTTAATCCACGTACCCCAAAGCTGTAGTGTTACATTACATAGAAATCCACTTAATTACGAAGAAACAAAGCTAGTTTCAAGAAAAGAAGAATTCTACAATATCAAGCTGCCAAAAATTGAAGAAAATTCGAAAGAAGTATTCAAGAATATTACCCTAGAAGATGTACACTTGGACGACATCAAAGAATTAAAAAGGAAATTGGAAACTCCAGTAGACTTCGATGGTGACATGCCCATGTTTCATCATTCACTCAGTCTTTGGACAATTGTATTATACTCCATACTAATTTTTGCCATTCTAATCATAGGTTACCGCAAAATTTGGCCAAGACTCAAGAAACCTAAGAAAACGGAGAACAAGGCAACATTGGACGAAATTGAGCTCCAGTGAACTTCCGCCCAATTTCTCATCTTCGGCGGGAGGTGTTAAGAACCAAGAACCGCTGAATAGCGTCTACTATTTTATCTATTGCTAACATAACATTAATCTTAGTATATAAGCTTTGTATTCAATTGATGTGGGCTTTTTGTCCATAGTTTATACTCGAGTGTATATCGTTTGTATTACTTGTACAAAATTCCAAATTGTGAAGTAACCGTTTTGTAAAGTTAAAAATAAATCTTTTTTTATTAAACCTTTCGGGACGTGTTATTTAACCGGGCGATGAGGAGAAGGAAGTCAATGTTGTACTTGACGACTCCGTCAGACATTTAAATAAAAATTCTTTATTTGGGAATGTTCATTTTATTTTTATTCTTAGAAGTACTTAGCAATGTTTCGGTACTTAAGAATTACGAGTATGTAATTTAATTGTTAATCATTTAACTAAAATATTACCTAATTTTGATGGTACTGCTTACGAGGAATTATGAGGGAAGTACTGAGGAAGTAATGGAAGTAATGAGGAATTACGGTGAATTAATGAGGAATTACGGGGAAGTAATGTGGAATTACGGGGAAGTACCGGGGATATACGAGGAAGTATGGATATATTAGGGATGTGTGAGGAAGTACGGGGAAGTATGGGGAATTATTTGTACAAAGAGGAAGTAAGGGGTACAAAATTGAGGCAGTGGTTTACCCCTCGCTCTGTTCCTTCCCTCCTTTGTGTTTATAATAAATAATAATACGTCTTCCAAAAAAATACGTTGTATGATGACATCATGCATTATACCACAGACTAAGAAGCACACCGGATTGCGCCATATTGCTGAATTTATCCAGGATTGTTGATTTAAAAACAGTTATTCTGTTTTTAAATACATACATAATTTTGTTAGCTGTTCTATCAAGCTAGACACACATAATTCGTTACTGCGGTGTAATTGAATAAACCACTTCCAAAAGCTTGTGTTGCTAATATCAGATGTTGTAAACATAATTATTTATTATGTGTAGGTATCGCCAATGGGAACACGTAAGTACTGCGTATGTTGAACAAACATTTTTTGGATAATGAAATTTCCGTTTGGTATTTTTATGTATATGAATACATTCTGAAGTTTCTTTATAAAATAGATCTGGGCTAAAAAATCGAAACCAATAAAATAATATTGCCGTCCTCTACCATGTTATTCCTGAAAACCTGAAATAAATATGTCCAAACTTCCGGTAATTTGTGCAAAACGGGTAGCTATAAAGTGAATTAGTAACTTTGATTTATTAATACAAAGTGCTTTTTCCGATTAAAATGTAAGCGTTTCACCAACCTCGTTGATGAAATTGATAATAGTTTCATTTATTTCCGCGAATTGGCAAGTTAAAATTTTTATGTCGAATTTCAGCATCCGGTAGCTACTGTGCAACTCGATGCCTATTACTTTGGTTCACATCATGAAAATACTGATGTAATGGCTAATGAAGAAAATCACACCAAACCTTCACTGCAAATGTTAAAGGATCCATAGAACAAGGATACGCCGGAGTATAGTCGATCTCTTACCGCCGAAGATTTGGAAGCCGCAATCGAGGATTTCAAGTAGAAATAGTCGAAGACGATGGGAATGCGTCAAAGATCCAACCAGAGAAGTGAAGTGAAGTAGGTAGTATTTCCGTTTCTCGAAATTCAGACGCATAATTTCCAATGAAAGCTCAAAGTAGTCTCACCACATGTGTTATTATCTTTGGTAAGACTCATTATGACAGAAGGGATTCAAAATAAATGTCCAAAAATCCTCAGCATACCACATTATTTTTCTTAGCGTCCATAAGATAAGCAAACTCAACTAGATATTGATTATTGATAAGGAACACCCTGTGTACAAAGTCGTTTTCCTTGTGGCATTTGGAGCAATGACAAAAAGAAAATTTCGCCGATTTTTAGTCTTTTAAATTTTCTCAGAATTCAAAATACCTATCTACCTAATCAATTTTAACAAATTTATCTTTTTGCTGTCAAAAGACATCCATGTTCTGTGTTCTGTAACAACTGTTACCGCCCAAACTTTCGTAAACGATTAGACTACGGCTCTCAAATATTTGGGGATGTAGAAGGTTCTACTTTTAGGGAAATGTGTAGCTCAGAATAGAAAAGGATGGAGGTACGCGTCCAACCAGTCTTCGGACTGAGAACTTCAAGATGATGTTGTTTTTCTCATGCGGATATGATACATTATCTATTCCAAATGAAAATTTGACATTTTGACATTTACTAACACAAATACCAAATAATTACATAAAGTTACTGTTCTATGAATATTTTACTTTCTTAAAGGGCCGAGGAAAAAATAGTGCACATGCCCAATAAACACATGTACGTTTATTAAACTATGAAAAATTACGAAAACGTAACATTAAAATTCGGTAAAAACTATGCTGTTGAAACAACGACAAAATGTTGCGCACTTATACGTATTTCTCGACGTATAAAATAAATGAAAACCACCAATTATAAAACGTGTAGTAACTTACACACACATACACACGCACACGTTTAAATTTTGTTTGGTATCCAACGATTCATTAATAGTTATTTAGCGAACAAGTGTATTAATCGCTTTTTAATAATATATGAGTTCGTTACAAAATTTTTCCGTCGACTTTTAACGTAAAATCTTCGTCAACATCCATTTATTAAATTTTGTACGAATTACGATTTCAGAAACTATAAACTTGACAGTGACAGATCTTGATGACATGACAACTTGATTTGGATATTTCAATGTATATGAACCTATGTTTGGTTGCCTAGGGTACTAAAGTCGTTTATTAATAGAAATCATTCATTAATAGGGGTCATTAACGAACTGTTTTGCGTTTGTTAATCATATTCATAAATACACTGTCGACGGAAAAATTTGTTAAACGCCTTAGGTATAGACCAAGCAATTATTCCTCTTTATATTGCTAAGATAGGATGATCTAAATCTATACAGCAACAGCAGAGAACTGGTTATTATTTAATTCTTATCATCCCAAGCTTTGAACCTTTAAATGGCTTCGGGAATCAAGTACAAGCAAGAGCCAAACTCACGCCACCTAGATGCACATTAGTGAAATACCGTATACGTGTAATTAACCTAAAGTGAACGTAAAATGAATTTGCAAATAAAACTTTAGCAGTTTAACGCTTAATTTGCAGATATTATGTTTCCACATGAAATATGACACAGAAATCTGCGCATTAAAAACGTAAATTTAGAGACTGTTGGATGATTTTCCTCCGAATAGTGACGTATATTATGTGTCTGTCACAAAATATTTAATATACCTACGTTGCAGTTTTACGTTTATTTTAGGTCAAAACTGATAGATGTAAAAATTATTTCCAAAATAAACGTTTAATTAGCAAACGAAAACGTCTTTTAAAGCAAACTAGCGTTTCACAAACGAATATTTTACGTACATGTGCTTATTGGAATAATGGTTGTAGTAATAGAAACGTTTGTTATACGTGGCAATTAGTACATTTAATTAGCATTGCTATATTTACATGTATCATAATAATATGTAAAATTTTAACGTATGAATATGAATAGCATATTATGTTATGTTAATATATATATATTATTTGGATGATTTTCCTACGAATAGTAACGTATATTATGTGCCTGTTACAGAATATTTAATACACGTTACAGGTTTTACCTTTATTTTAGGTCAAAAGTTATACGTATAAAAATTATTTCCAAAATATACGTTTAATTTTCAAACGAGAACGTCTTTTATAGCAAACTGACGTTTTAGAAACGAATATTTTACGTACATGTGTTTATTGGGTAACGCTATGGAACGTGTATTTGATACACTTGTGTGGTTTCTTTATTTATTATTATTATTTACGAACGTAGGTATGCGATCAAAAATTTGCTAAAAACGTAGCTCAACTTTACACAACTAATTATTGCCCCGTGCATCTCAGCTCCAAAGACCAATCCATACGATGTTGGCTGGTTCATTCTCTTTCCGACTAGCCCAAAATCGAAGTTAGATGTTTCACAAAGTAGGTAGGATGCGATGTAACAGCACCGAATGCTTACCTTTTCTATCCCTCCCCCAAAAGTTCGCATTTGACATATCTTCAAAATGACACAAAAAACATTGACCTGGCATACGTAGAACTTGCAAAAATTCTAAAAATTGCGAAATTTCCAGGCGTTACAGAAATCGATTCTGGGACCACCGTATACCGCTACACTTCCAATTCGTTAAACATTTTCAATTTATTTATTATTATTATTTACAAAATTATGCGATATAACAACAACAAACGCTTTAAAAACTTTGCTCAATTTTACACCCCTAAGTATCGCCCTCGTACATCGCAGACCCCAAAAACCAACACATACGATATGCTCTGGTTCGTCATCTTTCCAACTACCCTAAAATTAAATACATGAACCAGCTGATCAAAATACTGTTTTATTATTTAAAACTATAGCCATATAAAAGCCAACTTACCGTAGGTTGAATTGCCAGATATCTTGAAACAAAATTAACTACGCCTCTAATGAATACGGATTATTAATATTAAAACAATTTCAGGAACGTTCTATTGCTAATAAACCAAACATTCCCATACATCCGCCTACAACCCTGACTAGAGCAAATAAGGGACCGAATGTTTATTCTTCGACCCCTTCTGTTGTACACAATACACACGCTAGCATAATCATTCGAAGTCAAAATGTTCTAAATTCTGGTTTAATTAATATGTTATCTGCTTTGTTGTACTCTACTTAACCCTAAAAATTACTCTCCCAGCAATTAATCGTTCTTATATACTTTTTTATCTTAATGCTAACAACACCTATTAGTTTGTGTATAAGTATTACAAATATTGAGTTTACTCATATTCATAATTCACTGGGATATCTTTCTAGATAAATTAAATAATATGTCAGTATGAAACGTAGGTCAGAAAAACCTTTTTCATAGCAGATTCATTATTCAGGCGTGTCCGGTTATTACTGGTCATGAATGACCATACGGTCTTGTGCAAATTAATTGGGACAAATGGTTTTGGGATTGTGTTTGCTATTAATTCTCAGAGTAGACCTGTTGACTCAGGTAAACAACACAGGGCATTTAGGTCTGCATAACGTGTACGCAGTAGAAGAGGTACCTACAGTAAAATAATAATACATTGCTCTATAAAGTGTTTTTCAAAAGAATAATAGAACTATAAACGCCAATGACTAGAACTGATAAGGCTTCGCTTGACCAAAACCTATTAGTTAAGTAAAATTAGCTCAGCCTATCATTAGTTTGATGTTAGTTTGTTCAGATTTAGCATCAAAATTAAATTAAAAGAACAGAAGGCTTACAAAACGAACCATATTATTTAGGCAAATATTATGTGCCTAAATTTCCATGAAGTGATATACGACTAAAAATTGTAGGTAAAAATTTATTTGTAGATTATCGTTAAGGGCAAAAGTACGCATTACGCAATTTTGCTCTATTTTTAACCTAATTCGAATCCATTAAGCTAAGAGAGATTTCCATTTTCAAAGTTGGGAAACTAGCACCCTGATAAATTCCATTTGCATCGTCTTATCATCATAAGGTTCTCAGTCCGAAGACTGGTTTAACGCGTACCTCCAACATTTTCTATCCTGAGCTAACCTACGCATTTCCCTAAAAGTAGAACATTCTACATCCCTAACTACTTGAGAGCAGTAGTCTGATCTGGGCCTACCCCTACCTCTTTTTATTCCTATCTCTGACTCTAGTATGTCGCGAACTATTCCTTCGTGTCTTAGAAGGTGTCCTACCATCCTATCTCTCCTATTGTTTATTGTCTGCCATACCTTTCGCTTTTTCCAAACTCTTTCTTATACTTCCCTTTTGCTAACCTTATCGTTATCTTCGTCATGCGTCTGTAGCACCAAATTTCAAAAGCTCATACTCTTTTTCGATCCGCTTCTCCTATTGTCAAAGTCAAGTCAATTCTTCTTTGCTAGATGCTAACACTAATATATCATTCACACATCTGAGCATGTTAATAGTTTGACCCCGTACATTAATCCCCGAGGCTGTTCTGTCCTCAACAATATTAATCGCATCTTCAATATACGAGTATAAGTTGAAAACTAGAGGTGACAATGCACATCCCTGTCTCACTCCCTTCCGGATATCTACTTCTCTTCGTTCCTGCTCAAATTCTGTAACTGCCTTTTGCTCTGTGTAGAGATTAATATATGTATTGTTATTATGTCCCTATATTTCATCCCTACGTTTCTAAGCACTTCGAACACCTTCCCCCATTTTACGTTTACGCTCTTTTCCTTTCCCATTTTTTTTCTATAATTACTCGTAAAGCTAGAATGGCCTCGCGCGTTCCTCTATTTCGTCAAAATCCGAACTGATCTTCTCCTAATATTTCTTCCGCCCTTTTCACCATCCTTCTTTGCACAATTATAGTTGAAATTTTTGGGAATTTTCCGGTTTTGGCAAAGCGACTATGACGTTCCTTTCGTAATCATCTAGAATCTCACCTGTCTGGTATATACGACTAACTAGTTCAAATAAACGCTCTCTTACCTCTTGGCCTGCACACTTTAAAATTTCTGCCTGCAATCCGTCTATACCTGGTGCTTTATTGTTTTTAGACTTTCTAATGCTAGTTCAAACCCTTCCCTTATCATGAGATAGCCTGGGTTATCCCTCGCTTCACTGATTTCCCTTTCTAATATATCTCCTAGTTCTTGTCCTGCATATAAGATTCCCAAATATTCCTTCTACCTATCTGCCTTTTCCTCTCTTCCGATTAGGATGTCACTTGCCTCGTTTCTAATGTTCTTGCTGCTAGATCCAATTTCCCTGAAATTTCTCCTAATTATTTTATACGCTTCGTCAGTTTTTCCTACTTCGAACTTATCTGCCACTTTGCATTTGTTGTCAATCCACTTTTCTTTCGCTTTTCTGTATTTCCTAATAATTTCCCACTTGACCGCTTTATACCTTTGTTTCCCTCCTTCATCTAAGTTTTAAAATGGGTTGAGCTGCTCAGTTATCAGATTGACTACCTGCTACCGTATCTTGAAGTAGTGATAATGACTAACTCGAAGAATCTACATATTTGTTCCCCAACTAGTGTAACTAACCCCAATAAGAATTTAGCCATCTGGTTATAATTTGAAGTCATGACAATTCCCTCTTCATCAGTTGGTTAGCTGTTAGTGTTTGTGCATTCCATGATACTTAAAGTTATAAAATTTGACATAAAAGGAACAGATGATGATGTCGCATTAAACTTTTAACAATACGTTCAGACGGACTTATCCTTGAAAACTTCGAGCCGCGCAAATCATTCTAGTATACAGAGCAATCTTCCCGGAATATCACAACTACTTTAATTAAAACAAAAACAAAATATGTAAAGTAAACAAGATTCGAGTAAGCAAAAATGTGTGCTCGGCGCTTACAGAGCAAGCGCGTGCTCCAACTACAACGGTGGCTGAAAGCTGGGGTATCTGCAGTCGCCCCGTGTTATAGCGCGAGTTAACCTCGTTGGAGCTTTCACAATTTCCGACGAAGCCGGAACCGAATCGTAACGGAATACAGATGCGGAAATAACGCCGACTTCTCCGGGAAGGTGATTAGTGCGAATTCTTATCGGGAAACAAAATAATGAATTCCACGGCCAATAATGACTCCTGAATTTAGCGCATCTAACTAATCGTGAAAATATGTATTATAAAATTTATGTTAACTGAGTTTATTATTAAAACTGTAAATAATAGTGTAAGGCTATATTAATACCATAAAACTGCAACATAATTTTAACGTTGTAAATTTCTAAAGAGTTGAAGAACTTACGATTTGTGTTGTGTTGTGATCGGGGATCTATAAAACTTAAAACACGTGTGGATAAACTGAAAATTAAAATGGCAATTACCGGAAAACTTTGCATGTTTGTGGCGCTGGTGTCGGTGATGGGAACGACCAAGTCGGAGAGTGTTACTGCGGAAAAAGAAGGTTAGCAATCTCCCCTATTTGTCAAATTAGATTAAAAGTTTAATGACGGTGGCATAAACGAGTATCCAGAGTAATTAATTTTAGCTAAGGAGGTCGGCAACACCGGGTCCGCTAATTAGCGCGCCTACAATACGTTTTAAAGTGAACTTTTGAATTTTTTCCTTAAGTCGAGAGGCGGTTATTTACGATTTGGTATTCCAAATTAAATGAATGACTCTGATTAAAATTAGGTATGAGTTTTTCACCCTCAGCTTGTTGAAGGTCACCGGAATAAAGTGAGATCGGGTTACTTTATTGGCCATGTTAGGATTTTTATTAATAGCAAAATACCTTAGAATTTTCTGAAAATTATTTGTCTTAGATATCCCCCAAAATGAATTTTGGACCAGGTGTCTGAAAATGAAGCAATAAAAATTCCTCCCAATTTTTAATTACATTTTTGCACATACTTTTATAAGTGTCTCTCGAATTTTTATTTTTTGAATAAAGCGTTAGGTACCTATTTAGAATACCTCTTGGCTGTAAAGCGTTTATCTCACTATATCTAGACTTGGTGATGAACGGAACGAAGCAAGAGATAACTTACATCGGGAACTGTTTTACGTAGGTGTTAATAAAATTTACTGTAAAAATATAGAATGGAGTCGACAGGCTTCCTGAGCTTATTTGGAACTAATTCCACAGTAATAAATTTATGTTCTGCAAACTTAACCCCGAGCTTAACCCTATGACCTTGATTAAGATAGTGGACGCAATATACCACACATCATGTCTGAATCGAGATCTTGGAAGCTTTATAACTGAGTTGTTAAGACTCTTATCTACCACCGTCAGCTAAAAGTTTCAATTACAAATAATCACTTGAAGGGTTTAATTCTTTCATCACCTGCAGCAAAACGCGAAGGATTGTTTTGCATATGGGTAGGTACAACAAAATTAATTCTCCAAGTAAGGGTACTTATTTCGACGTGTCTGAAAATGTGGAAATCTTCGTTATAAGGGTTCTAGCTCACAAAATCAAGTAGCAGTTATTAAAAAATTTACTACGTTTAGGTACATTAGTTGGGCTCTAGTAGCTGCTTGACGATATTCTTTTCTTGAAGGTGGGAGTCATTTTTTTCCCAGGATTTCGTAGCAACAATCTTTTTCGTAGCGATAGATTCTTCCATATACCTCTTAATTGTTAGAACATCCGTCGGAATATCCAAATTAATGTGCAAATAGTGAGGCTGAAAATCTTCAGAAGCTGTTTCCTGTGCCTATTAGATATTTGGCAGGCCAGAGATTTCGGTACATATATTCTTGGGCATTGCTTGAGCGATTTCTTCGAAAAGTAGGTATGGTTTGGTGTCTGGTAAACAGAATTCGATGTAGACCTCCTCATTTTAAATTAAAACAATATGAATTTCTCAAATTTGTTTTTTCTGCTCGCCCTTGCCGAAACCATTATGGCTTACATCATTAAAATTTTAAAATCTTTTTCTATATCTGACTCTAGTATGTCGCGAACTATTCCTTAGTATCTTAAAAGGTGTCCTATCATTCTATCTTTCCTATTCTTTATTGTCTTCCATACCTTTCGCTTTTCCCCAGCTCTTTCTAATACCTCCCTATTGATAACCTTATCTATCCACGGTATATTCATCATGCGTCTGTAGCACCACGTTTCAAACGCTTCTAATCTTTTGCAATCTGCCTCTCATATTGTCCAAGTTTCGCACCCGTATAATGCCGTACTCCATACATACGTTTTTAAGAGTCTCTTCCGAGTGTCTACATTAATTGTTCCCGAGCATAACAGTTGTTTCTTTTTGTTAAATGCAACTCGACCCGGCGCTATTATTTGTTTTAAGTCTTTAGTGCTTCTACCATCTGAAGTTATTTTACTTCCTTAATAGCAGAAATCCGCGACTTCCTCTATTATTCTCATTTCCTATTTGTATTTCCGTTTTAGTTCTATTTTCACGGCCTCTGCATACCAAAATTTTGGTATTCTTTTTATTGATTTTTATGCCGTAGCCCTGTGTCAACACTGCTTCCTTTTCATTCAAAGCCATTCCTAATTATTCTTTGCTAGATGCTAACACTGCTATATCATCCGCAAATTTGAGCATGTTTATAGTTTGACCCTGTACATCAATCCCTGAAGCTGTTCTGTCCTTAACAATATTAATCGCATCTTCGATATATAAGTTGAAAACTAGAGGTGACAATGCACATCCCTGCCTAACTCCCTTCCCGATATCTACTTCTCTTTGTTCCTGCTCAAATTCTATAACTGCCGTTTGCTCTTTATAGAGATTATATATTATTCTTTTGCCTATATTTCATCCCTACCTTTCTGAGCACTTCGAACATCTTCCAGCATTTTACGTTGTCGAAGGCTTTTTCTAAATCTGCAAACGCTCTTTCACTTTTCTATTGTTTTTTTTTTTCTATAATTACTCGTAAAACTAGAACGGCCTCGCGCGTTCCTCTATTTCGTCTAAATCCGAACTGATCTTCTGCTAATATTTCTTCCGCCCTTTTCTCCATCCTTCTTTGCACAATTCTAGTTAAAATTTTTGAGGCGTAGGAAAAGTTAAACTGTTATAGTTCTAAAATTATCTGCACCTTTTCTTTTTGGCAATGCTATTATAATGTTCCTTTTGTAATCTCCTGGAATCTCACCTGTCTCGTATATACGGCTAACTAGTTTAAATAAGCGCTCTCTTACCTCTTGACCTGCACACTTTACAATTTCTGCCTGCAATCCGTCTACACCTGGTGCTTTATTGTTTTTTAAACTTTCTAATGCTAGCTCAAACTCTTCCCTTATTATGGGATAGGTCCTCCCTCTCTACACCGATTTCGTTTTCTAATATATCTCCTAGTTCTTGTCCTGCATGTAAGATTCCCAAATATTCCTTCCACCTATCTGCCTTTTCCTCTCTTCCGATTAGGATCTCCCCTGCTCGTTTCTAATGTTATTGCTGCTAGATCCAATTTCTCCTAATTATTTTAAACGCTTCGTCAATAAAACTTTTAGAGTAAGATACAAAAATGTTTTAATTAAATAATTCGTATTAAAATTGACACTGCCCATTATTATCTTCTTTGATACTAACAACAATACAACGACAAGATAATATTTTTGATTTCCCAAAAAAATCACTGTTTATAAAAAAACCCTACGTGTTCTCAAACTTTCACAGCACAAATTATTTCCGATTTCCAACCGTTACAGGATATGTGTTATTAATATTATTAGTCATTTTTAGACTCCTAAAATTTTTATTAAAACCTTGTCAAAACCAAAAATCACTCATAAATATTGAAGTATTTAAATAATGAACCGCCACATCAAATAGAAGCCTCTTTTCGGTGTTTTGAATATTTGAACATCAGTGCCAGCCTAGCAGCCCTGAAACGTCTACATTCAGCCAATCTATGACGCTAAATGATCCATATCAAATATTATGAAACAAATAGTTCCAAACTTTTAATACCAGCTACGCTGGAATAAACGTGCTTCAAAAAATTGAAAAAAAATGCTACCTATTTGAAACATGCAGCTTCAAAAAGAGTTTCTTAAAGATTTTATTAAATATTTAAGAATGTAAAGAAGTGGATCCTGAGACTCCCAGCTCCCATTACCAAGAGCTCAGTGGTTGCGCCCCCAAAGTGTATTGCATTCTGCATAGTCTAGAAAACGCCTTCAATCCAACGGAGATCTCAATTTTCAGGTTGAGTGGGAGTCCTGGCAGTTTGTTTGTCACGTTTATGGAAATGCTACCTGAAATATATTGCTTATAAACTTGAAATGCAGTTCTAAATTGTCAGTTGCAGTAAAGCTAGCATGAATTTATTCACAATAAACAGGAAATGCAGTCTGACGGTGACCGAACTTCAGCTTAATTAAGTGAACAAATAAATTTATATTTCAAGACGTAAGGAGATAGTTAACGTGAATATTGAAATTGTTTTTTTCCTATACCCGAAGTGGTGTCGATACCAATCATACAGTTTTATGGATTGGGAATCTTCATTTTGCGGAAGTGCATTGTGAAAAATTGTCACATTCCACTGAAATTAAAACCGAGATCCCTTGCACAGACCCGGGTTCCCTACTCTCTAGCCGAGTAACCGCTTGCAGCAATCCATCATATTAAACGTAATCCTTCATAAAATTAATCTGACGCTCCGTGTCATCAGAAGACTTAGAGTCGGTTCGTTATAAATATTGCTAAACCGATACTTTTTAAATTTTATTTTGCTGTTCCAATTTACCCAACGCAAGATATATTAGTATGTAGTGAGGCGACTAAGTATTGAATCAACAACAATTTGAAAAACGAAAAAAAGGGAACAGAGTTTAAATGCCAGTACAACTTGTGACGTGACCAATCGTTGGTCACAAGAGGATCCTGCCGCAACTAAAACTCTAATAGAAGATGGGAGTGGGTCAAGAGAACAAAAAATATGCGCTAAGGAGTCGTTGGATGATCCTCTACCGTGTGTCCTGGGAATTCTGAAGCATCCGTTTAACATGGGAAATTTGAAAATTGCGATTTCTATGTCCCCAAAATATTTTAAGGATATTCCGATTATCAGGACACATAAAGTGTGCACCAGAGAACGTTTTTGTGCAATAATTTTCAAAGTTTACCAAAAATTATAACAAATATTTCCAAATATATTTATATATCGCGTGGGAATCAACTAAGTTTAAATAAAAGTTTAAAAAGCGAGACAGTCGTGTGAGTCGTAGTGAGTTTAGTCGCCGCGCCGCTGACATTGCATCCAGCATACAGAGGTTCGAGTCCAACGGCGGTTAATTATTTTTTATTTGTATTGTTATTTTGAATGAATGGCGATTGATTTCTATCAGTAAAGATGTATAATTAAACGCTTTATAATTTTTAATCAAACTGGAAATGCATTTATTAGTAAATTATTCACATTATTAAAGGCTGTAACATTGGAAAGATACCTAGAAAATTAGTTATTTATTTACTTAAAGTTTTAAAACTTTGTTTGTTCATTTTAATTTGCAACAATACCTACATAACTGCATTTATAACAGCTACTAGGCAATCATCGTGTCTGAAATCAACCCTCGAATAAATATTTGTGGTGGTCTTGACAATGTTACAGCCTTTAATAATGTGAATAATTTTCTAATAAATCCATTTCCAGTTTGATTAAAAATTATAAAGCGTTTAATTATGCATCTTTACTGATAGAAATCAATCGCCATACATTCAAAATAAAAATGCAAGTAAAAAAGAATTATCCGTAGTTGGATTCGAACCTCCTTATGCCAGATGTAATGAAGACGTTGCTGCGATTAAACTAACTAAACCATTTCCATACGGCTGTCGTACTTTTTACACTTTGTATTTAGACTTAGATGATTCCCACGCGATATATATTTGTAAATATTTGTTATAATTTTTGGTAAACTTTGAAAATTATTGCACAAAAACGTTTTCTGGTGCACATTGTATGTTTCCTAATACTCGGAATACCCTTAAAACACTTTGGGGACATAGAAATCGCAAGTTTAAAATGTCCCATGTTAAACAGGATGCTTCAGAATTCCCAGGACACACGGTATAGCCAAATAGTAGAACCTAGTGACCACAAACTCCTAAAAGTCACTGATAAACAACAATGGGGGATATCAAAAAAACTCGAAGAAAACAAAAGACTAATAGCGAGACTAATAGTCTAAATATTATAATGAACATTAGGAAAACATTAGTAAACAAACCATTGCATACAAGAAAACAAATAATGGTCTAACAAAAAAAGCAATTTACAAAAATGAATTATTTACCAGAGGCAGCAAAAAAAACTATGTATACCTAAGTTAGCCACCTCATAATGACGTTCCGCTCCACAAAGTGACTCGAGGAAAGTGGTGTGGACACGATATGCCCGGTATAACTCCAAATCCAACCGCTGGTCGAATTTCCAAACGGACTGGAGACAACATTAACTAATTGGACCTTAACGAGATGGTTCCTATAAGTCAGCTAGACCGCCTGTGGTAACTTGCGGTTCGCAATGCCCTCGTGATCCTTCGTTCGTACCAATGGATAAGGGTTGCACTCCAACAAGTAGATACTTATCCAAGTGCTCCTAAAAAAGAGAACTCTAAAATGCCCCAATCCCCCGATGGACAAGTTTGAATAGAACAAAAACATGAGAAGCAATACGATTGAACAAATAAAATTTTAAACAAATGAAAATGATAAAAGAAAAATAAAACCATGGCTTACTTGATAAGGGTTCCCACTAATTCCAAGAAAATACTACAGAGCACGGTAGAATCACGATATGGGTGTCAAAAGCCACACACAAATGTTCTGAACAATCCGTCCCAGTACGTACTACTTCTCAAAAATAGTTAAAAGAAAATAATCCTGGAAGGAACACATCTTGTGTATTAATAGATTATTCTAGCCAACCGCACTCTGCCGTAGTAAAACGAGAACCCGGGGAGTCTTACTTAGCGCCAATGATACAAGATTTTTGAAAAAAGGAAGGTTGGAGCAAATTCTTCTGACGCAGGGTCAAGCTCCAGCAGACGACAACGAGGTAGTGAACAGAACCTTGGACAAGATTAAATGCGAATATAAAATAAAATTTGACACGTAACAAACTCAAGCCGAGGAACGCCATAAAATTCAGTCAAAATTAAAAATATAAGGTGAGTTGAGAACAAAATGCCGAACCCCAGGAGTATATCTGCTATAAGCGTATGACTAAAAAGTTGTCATATTTTTGGGTTTCGAATTACAGCTTCTTTAAAGTTTAGGTTTAATCCTGGTTTTAATCAAGTAGGCTAACAAATGTTATCGTCGCCGCTACGTCGACAATGACGTAATCACACAGCTATCTGCAGATACTAAGTCACACTTCTCAATGTTATACTATTTTAGTGAATCAGTTTAAGAATTTCAAGAGTTAGATTATATTAACCTGGATGTGTTTCAGGCGATATTAAGTATAGTATGTTCGTTCTACCAAAAAGTATATAATGTATTCTGGTTCTACTTTCGAGCTGTGGTCCCTCACCATCCTAACGTCAGAAGCGGTATAGACTGCCCCTACTACCTACAATCATAAGACGAATCGCAGACGACCTGCTGTGTACGGTTGGAACTGCCACCTGCGGGCTTCGCTTTATACTTTATACTTCTTATTTTTCTCAGTTTTTCTTGCTTGGTTAAGGACAACCGATATTGCAGAATCGTCGTCACTCAAGTAGACATACATACAAATCATTATGCAGATGCTTACTCTTACTTCTCAGAGATATAATATTTTAGTAAGTCAGTACCTGGAGGATTAGATTATTAAGCTTGACGCGGTTGTATTGCTTTTTGAGTAAGTTACTTTGTTAAAGTTTGTTTGTCCAAATCTAATAGTTTTTAAATTTTCTTCAGCTACAGCCTCATTTAATGTCTCCAGGACGTATTGCATCGGTAAAGTATTTTTTGGAACCTAAAGTTGTGCATATTTTGATACCATTGAATTTGAAATCTCCAGCAGCACCAGAATTTAAAGTATTCCGTGACAATTTTAAACAATTCAAATACGCCATCCATCTTCAGCTGGTAAAGTTTCTGTGGTCTCTGTGACGCACAAACCCTCGTCACCCTCCTCACGCAATAACTCTCTACTCTGCACATCCACTTTTTAACATGCATATTGTAATAGAAAGGCTTCGTTAACAAATTAATCAAACTACCGTGGGCGGATTATTGAGGTGACGCAAAAGAAAACAGAGTTGACAGATTTAATCTGAGCAGTTTGCAAGCGTTAGGTTTTAACGTCAGCTACATTCCACCCCTCTGATTGATTGATAGAGCCGTCACTATATTTGACCAATGAAAGTGTAATAGCATCAAATTCGCAGGGAGCTATGCAATTCAGCCGGAAAAACGGATAGATTACCAAGATATATCACTTTATCTTCCGTTACTTATCTGCGGAGGTATCGGCATTGTTTGTACTAATACAAAATTGGGATGGTTAGCCTGTACAATATGCATATTTTATACAAAATGTTAAAAAAACAATTAAACATGTTAATAAATTATTAACTTCTGACCGTAAATGAAGAATACCACTTATATTTTAAACTACTATCCTTGTATTTGCTCGAATTATCCTACCCGTTATTTGGAAGATTCGGTAGTGTTCCGGATAGCGGGGTGCTGAATGTTTGAAACCAGGATGGAGTATCCAGCTTTAAAACCGAAATCAGCTAGCCGCTACCGCTGGTGTATCAAGTGACTCATCGCGTGCACGCATAATAATTAAATTTGGAAAGTAATGTTATTGGGACGGAAGTCAGAATCCGTTGCGGGGAATGGGCAGATAGAAAATGAAAAACAAATTTTGAGTACGGAACACTAAAGCAACAATAACAAAAGCAACGTAGTGTTGTATGTCTAAATCTATATTCTTTATTGGAGTTTACTCCTTAAGAATCGATTTTCAGTTATAGCCCGCAGTACATAAATTTTATGAGGAGTAAAATCAAGCGTTAACTATTGAGCGTTACGTTACGCGTTAACTAGTGAGCGTTACGTTACCTGTCACATTGAAATTATGTGCGTATCTACGGATACGGCTGCTTATGTCTGACTACATAGAGCATGGAAATAGTGAAAATAGAGTGGCATAGAGTAGATATGACAGTTGGCGTTGTAAAGTCACAGTAACAGATGTACCTGTAGATAGTTTATTTAACTTGGTTAGCGGCATACCAACTTCACTAGAAACTACCGGTAAATTGTCTGAATTGGATTTAACAACACCTTATTCCATTTTCCGTAGGCAATGCACAAATTGACAAAAGAAAGAAGAAACACACCTGAGATTCATAATACAAACAAAAACAGATAAAAATAATAACGTTATCAAAACTGGTGATCGCTGTTAATTTCAAATTGTGATTGCTTCGTACATTACCGACTCAATTACCATGTAGCTTGGTTTCAGAACCACAGTCTAGATGACCAATTATTTTCTTAATTCTGGGTGACTGTGGAGTATATAAAATTAACTCAGATGGACAACAATATAGATCGAAGATTAATGCATGATCTGTAGAAGGCGCAAATGGTAATATTATAGAATTTCATCATAAGAGATGTTCGAAAGATGCGAGTAATATTGATAAGCCTTCGGAATGAATATAATATTATACACAGCGCCAAAATATTAATACATTTGTTCAGATTCGCGGATGACATAATTTGCGAGTCCCTGAGTGAAACAGTTGCTTTATCAGGATTGAGACGTTCGAGAGAGGCTAATGAGAACAACCAGACACTTTCTAAAGAATAGAGAAAAAGGATAAATTGCAAGGATCTAATTTGCACATGTCGGTTAGTTCCGTGGCATGAGAGTTTACGTATACCGCCGGAGGCAAGATAACCATTAGCAGCGAGATTGAGTTAAACGCATTAATATAGAAGTTTTCATTCAGAATTGTATTCGAGTAGCGGCTAGATGTTGCACTAAATCACAGTAATTCCCCATTATTTTGCTAACATGCCGCGCTCTGAATATCCCCATCCGTCTCGCCCTGTTACTTCATTCATATAATTTTGTCACTTAAACGTTTAATTATGTGGCCGACGAAACTAGGACTGTTTAATGTAAACTGAAATTAGTAAAATGTCTCACATTATTTAACGTCTTGACGTTTACCTATCCTCGGACCCTTGGCACTGTTCCGCCAGTTGCCGCGTACTTTGCGCTTAATTAATTGTTCATCAGCCAGCACGAAAATGCTTTCATAATAAACTGCTCCTGTTCCTGAACGCATACTAGTTTTGAGTGATTCAAATAATGGGCCGTAATGCATTTCAGAGAACAATACAAAGTTAAATTGTATTTTCTCGCTGTATCGAATTAATGGAGGAATTAATACTGAGATTTATTATAATTTTCATAAACGTCTCGAAAACATGTCTTCCGAAGAATATCTTAAGAGGCCGACAAAACCCTTTAAATTGACTTGAGAAATTGGTAGCTTATTTTATGCTTCTATGGAAAAAAAATAATATGTCACATTTGGAATTAAAATGATAAGAGAGAAATTAGAAATTGCGGATTTCTATAGATTTCTATAGAGGTATAGGAACATAATCCAAAGAACAGCGCATGGCAGAGTCGCAATTAACAAAAAGGAAGAAGGGTAAATTTAGAAATTCGGAAATGGGCAGTTTTAAATTTTGGTACAAGTTTCCAATAAATGTTTTTCTTAGTTATTTGCTAGCCAATTTACAGAGCAATGGCAACATTATTAATTTGATGGACTTATCATTTTGTGTTGTCGTGCATTGTTAATTTATGAAAATGAATAAGATCCTTATAAAACAAGGAAAAACTTTCGAGTGGTCAAAATTGTTTAAATGTGGTCGAGAATCCTCCAGGCCGCTGTATTGATGTGATCACTTCAATTGTCGTTAAAAAAAGTTGAAAAAATATTTGGTACTGGTGGAAGCACGAGTGAAGAGTTAGTGACTTTATTAGGAGTTTCAGAAACTACAATTTTCAAAATTCTACATCATTACCTTGCAATGTCAATGGTCAAAATGTGTAAACTTTCGATGACGGTGACGGAACTAATCGCCTTTCGTTATTCGTCCCCGTCGCGTTTTCTCACTTAATTACGTATAACTTATACGTAACTGTACACCATGTGTATTAATTGCACATCCGGTCGATGTAAGTAATAAAAACAACGATGCACGGAACTATATACAATTTAATTTGATTTTAATTAATGTTACAACAATCAACAACGCACAAAATCTCTTAACGTGAAAATCAACTCGAACAAACTAGATAACTTATGAACAATGTGGGAACTGACTAACTCAAAGGTTGAAGATGAACTCTTTTTTAATATAAAAAACTACCCTCAAATTTTAAGTAAACCACTCATTCTTTAACTTATGACCAATCCAATGTTGGAAGGGATTTTGCGAGTACGAATGATCGTCCAATCAAGCGGTTTTTCCAAAACACATAAAATGTTGTAGCACCTAATTATTTAAAACCTTACATTCATAACTATCGCTATAATAATTTACCATGGACTCAAATGCCAGGTCCTAAGGGCGACAGATTTGCACGGTTATCTGGCGTCTATACGGCACCAACGCTATTAAGATTCACTTACCCCACACTTAGAGAGAGGTGTGACAAAACATGGAGCATTCACCCCGGGCAGATACATATGAAAACTTACGATATAGTGCTACAAAATATAAACAGATGTGACTAATAATCCCGCATACAGCAAAAATAAAATTATCCTAAATACGAGACGAACAAAATGCGTGTTCGGGAAGAGACGTGTGAACTGTTTTCGGCGCCTTGTGGAGACGACCCAGATTTAATCATTAACCGAATTATCAATAGAGATAAAACCATGATGACCCTGAATCGAAACAGGAGTCGATGCAGAGGCATGTCAAGGGCTCCAGCACTCAAGAAGTTTAAGGTGACCCCTTCTGCAGGAAAAGTAATGACAGTCGTTTTGGAACTACCAAGGAATTTCGATTATTGATTAGCTAACGAAGGGTAGTAAAATAACGGGAGATTGGGGATGTTATTCAAGCTTAATGTATCGCCTCAGAGATTCTATTAAAATGAATAGACGCGGAAAACTGACACGAGGTGTTTTGCTGCTCCACGACACTACACCAGTGCACAGGTCGAGACTTGAGAAAGTTGTTGTTGTTCATTGTGGCTTCGAAGAAATTGAACACCTTATAGTCCAGACTTAGCACCCATTGTCTACTTCTTGTTTCCGAATCTCAAAAAAGCTCCTCCCTCTTTGGGGGAGGAAAATAATTCAGAGACGAACTTATAGCAGATATTGAGAACCATTTTGTGGAGAAACCAAATGGATATTTTGCAACGGACTAAAGATTTTATTAAGACCGTGTAATACCTGTATTCAAAAGTATGGCTTGAAATTGGCACAGTTGGTCTATTTGGTGTGCTTAACAATATATCCAAAGTCCCCTAATATCCCATGTAGGCTTCCTGTAATTCCAGGCACTTGGACTCCCAAACTCTGGTTGTGCGAGACGCTAGGTACCGGAATTTACATTACAACAAGCGATTGAACTCGTGATTCTCTAATAGGGCTAAAATCAAAGATGCTGCCACAAACTATCATACGCAGTAGTTTACGTTAATACTTCATTGGAAAAATTTGTGAAAAATCTGGAAAGCGTCCTCGACATTTTTCCTCATTGTGGGATGGACACCCGGGCCGGGGTGAGCTGCACATGGAAATATAATCTTGGAAGGCTCTAAAAACTTTATCAAAAACGAACGGACGTCGGGTCGGTCTCTGCGATACACCGTGAGGATAAGAAAGTATATAATTTCGCTGAAATTTTGACAAGGAAGGTTTACCAACTTTAAAATGCGAATTTCTACCTGTCGATCAGCACTTATCCAGCCGTGTTCCAGGAATTCAAGTGTCTGGTATTCTAGGATGAAGATGAGGGAAGTTTCAACTATACTAGCATTTTCTCAGGCTTAAACTCTAAAATGCGTGAGTTAGAATAGTTATGGACCACGGCATTATACACGATAGAAACGATAGAAAAAGCAAATCGGAAAAAATATAGGCGTTTGGAATGTACTTCTACAGATGCACGATAAAAATACCATGGGTAGATAAGATTAGCAACATGGAGGTATTAGAAATAGTTTGGAAAATAAAGTTATATGGAAGAAAAAGACAAGGAGATTTTATCACGACTTACCAAAAGCGGAGATGGGAATCAAAGAAGGAGAGGTACTGTTTGCAGAGTTGTGGAATTGTGTCGGTTAGATCAGGATAAGAAATGTCAGACCATCTTCTTATGATACTACCTGCCATTCAAGAAATGTGATAATAACTAAAATCTCTCTTGTGAAAACACTACAGAAGTGTTTGATGACGATTGTGAAGATGCCATTGATGAGATCTGTCTAAACTAAAGTGTCCGAAAGCTGAATTTTATTCTCTGTCAATGAGACTGGTCATAAAATTAAAAATCATGTTTTCTATGAACTTACCAGACTACAATGACGACGTCATCCAAATAAGAAAAGAATTTCGCAATATCTACGATTCCTTATAAATAAAACAATTGGTGCTGACAAACGTTTTACCTAAACCTAACCATCAAGAATTTGTGTTAATTTTTCGTTTAAAGTCTTTCTTCTACCTCCATCAAGAAAGTTAAATGAAAATCGGATCGCATTTCAACTTATTCAAAAGATTTTTTAAACTATCCATAGATTTGATAAGAATGTCGCTATGTATGCATAGTTTCTATTCTAAGAACGTTGTCGTCCAGAATTTTCAATCTAATGCTTCGAAACTTTTCTAATAAATTATAGTTTCGTCTGCTATATTATCATACAAGAAGGTAGAAATTATTTTTAAATGGAACACGTACTTCACTGCTATATAGTTACTAGGTACCTTATTATTAAATGTTCACCTATTAAAATATGGTCATATATTCACTTTCGATATGCTTTATGGGAAACATTAAATATTTATTAATAGTCAGCCTAATATCAAACATTAAAAAGCAGACAATTCCCCAGTGCCACATTATGAATAAAATACTTATGGCGAGTGAACTACAGGGTGAACTGCATGCGAATACAACTGTATTAGACGGGGCGCAAACCGCAGGCTAAAATCTGTAGACCAAACTTCCACTTTCTATGAGACTTTCACTAACTACCACGCACTTCCACGTGACTTCCACCAACGTCCGCTCACTTAAGGGCTGTGAAAATATAAGAGAAAACTGTTTCTGAGTAGCCTTCGGCGTACCTTACAAGGGCTTCTACCTATGACTTGTACCAATCTGAGTTTCAATTTTTTTTCAACAAAAATTGGAAGTATGATGACACATTTTCGTTCAACACATAAACCATTACTGGAGTCGCTATTCTTTTTCGGCTCAGATTTGCGGATGATATAGCAGTGTTAGCATCTAGCAAAGAAGAATTAGGAGTGGCTTTGAATGAAATGCAAGCAGTTTTGACACAGGGCTACGGCATGAAAATCAATAAGAAGAAAACTAAAATTTTGGTATGTAGAGGGAGTGAAAATTTAACTAAAATACAAATAAAACAAATAGTAAATGAGAAGATAGAGGAGGTCGCGGATTTCTGCTATTTAGGAAGTAAGATAACTCGAGATGGTAGGAGCACTAAAGATATAAAACAAAGAATGGCGCATGGTCGAGTTGCGTTTAATAAAAAGAAACAATTGTTATGTTCGGGAACGGTTAATGTAGAAACTCGGAAGGGACCCTTAAAGTCGTATGTATGGAGTACGGCATTATACGGGTGCGAAACTTGGACAATAGGAGAAGCGGATCGAAAAAGAGTAGAAGCATCTGAAATGTGGTGCTACAGCCGCATGATGAAGTTACCGTGGATAGATAAGGTTAGCAATAGGGAAGTATTAGAAAGAGTTGGGGAAAAGCGAAAGGTGTGGAAAAGGATGCGGAAGGATGGTAGGATGGTAGGACACCTTCTAAGACACGAAGGAATAGTTCGCGACATACTAGAGTCGGAGTTAGGAATAAAAAGAGGTAGGGGTAGGCCTAGATTAGACTACTGCTTTCAAATAGTTAGGGATGTAGGATGTTCTACTTTTAGGGAAATGCGTAGGTTAGCTCAGGATAGGAAAGGATGGAGGTACGCGTCCAATCAGTCTTCGGAAGGAGAAACTTATGATGATGATGATTTTGAAAAAATACTGGACACTTTGCAAAACGGGGGTATATTGCAGTCGGCCGACTAGTTGTAAACTAAGTTCGACATATTATCGGTTCAGGGCAATATGTGCTTTCTTCTCTAGGCATTTTTGTTGCCTACTAGTTGATTAACTTGCCACAGCTCTGTTTACTCTAAAGTGTGCAATGAATTCACGACCGTGAACTGCTGAACCGTTTCCTGTATATAGTTTTCATTTTTAGGCCTTTGCCTATCTTCAAATAATTCTTGCTCAAAATATCCTCAGAAAAGACCTCATTTGCACTGGAAGAATCACTTTCGCTTTCATTACTGCCAAATACATATAAAATGTAGATTTTTTAGGAAGGATATGATATGCTGGAACAACAATCATTATGTATTATATAGGTTAAGTAGTTCAAACAAAAGTAGCTGTCATGCTGCTTGTCCGATCACAATCACAGGGCATGCGCCAAACTTGATGGGACCCCAAAGTTCGGTCTTTCGCCTAGAACAGTTTTGCAGCCTTCAAACTCATCCCGAACTGTCATTGGAATACTTTTCTTAAACAAATCTAATATGTAGAGCATCTCGAACTACAGCGCATGCGTAAATGTCCAGAAACTTCCACGCACTTCCATTAACTTCCATCGACTTTCAGTCACTTCCATTAACTTCCACTCACACATGTACACTAAATTTCCACAGTGGTTTGCCCTCTTTATTAGATAATAAAATTAAAAATAGTTCAGTTTTCTGTTTCCAATATGAATTGGACTCAAATAGGGCCACAATTTCATTGTTCTAATATCTAATTGTTGAATATATTTTCTTTGATATAAACCTATAAATACGAACAATTTTATTGAAAGCAAGTCGGTATTTCCCTATTTTGATAAGATTTATGTACATTAAAAACGACTTCTTCTTTTCAAACAGCCGTTTTTAATATTATCGACTGTAACTAGAAAAGAGGTTTTTATTTTGCCGTAAGTTTCTGTGCTTTTTTTGTAAATGTCACATTGCCTAAAAATATTCTGTAGAAGCATCCACTAATTTAGAGTTTCAAGGATCTCTTTTCATAGAAATTATTAAAGTAGTACCTATGTAACTTCTTAAAAGTTTCTTTCTATTGTTATGTTTGGATTATTCATAATTTAATTGTTAGGTACAAAAGTTTAAGTGAGTGAGGAGTAGGTGTGTGTGTATGAAAACTAAACTTACTTATAACAAGTTCTTCCGAAAATATAACTTAGTAGGTAATAAATTCGTGGTGCTTTTATGTACTTGTACAGTACATTCCGTACATATTAAAGATATTGCTGCGTAAACTTTCTTACTATCATAATTAGAGTGGAAAATCGATTTGCGAAATTCCTGTATATTCCGGAACTGAAATCGCAGGTAACTTTATTTGAAAAACGAACACCTAGTTCCAAGCGACAATCAATGAACGTGGGGGAGGCAGACGAGACTTAGAAAATAATTTGTGGGGTAAAAGTAATATAGAATATTTCCAAGATCCCATCGCTTGGAGAAAAGCCTTTAAATTTATCTTTTATTTTGGAAAATCTTGTGAGTGAAGTCCATTTTTACCCTCACATACCTTTGAATATTTTACATACCTATAAGTTTCCACACATTTATATCATTTATTTTTGTAATATTTGTAATACTTTCATTTACATCCTTATTGTATATATGACCCCGATTATGGAACGTTGCAACATTTTTATGAAATTTGCCAAGTTTCATTCATAAAAATTCTTGTTTGATTTGTGCCAGTCTGTTTTTAAAATTTTCTTCAATTTTTCTGAATTTTCTGGCAAATGTCCATTAATAATAACTATTCCAAATTATATAATTCGACGTTTAGCCCCTGATTAGGGGCTTTGTCAAGACTAGTTTATTAAAAACGTGTAAATACAATAATTATAAAAAAATATGACAAATTTTTTTGTCTTAAGACAAAAAAATTATTGTATTTACACGTTTTTTAATAAACTAGTCTTGACAAAGCCCATAATCAGGGGCGAAACGTCGAATTATATAATTTGGAATAGTTATTATTAATGGACATTTGCCAGAAAATTCACAAAATTGAAGAAAATTTCATTCATAACTTGGATTTTTTAATGGAAGAACCTGCGTATATCATCACCTCACCCGGCAGACAATTCTGTTACATTACAGTGATATAGCACATTTGAAGCTTATCTTTGAGACTTTTTGAAATATCTCCATTTAGAAAACTTATATTTCCATAATATTCTATTCTATAGTCAAGCATGCTGTGATTAATTTAGTTGCCCTTTTTTCACTTAAGGGCTCTCCACATAGGCCATGCCATGTCATGCTAAATTAAATTTAGCATGGCACAACACAGAGCTGTCCACATAGGACATGCTATGTAAATTTGGGTAACCATAGTTATTTGTTTGAAAACTTATTTTTGTCAATTGGCAGCAGCTGTCAATATTCATAAATTTAAATAATGAATGATGTTCATAATGTTGCTTTGGGGTTCATTTTACTCCAATTACTATTTTATTTCCATGGAGACGTATCCATAGAAACAGTATAGAAGTCGACTTCGTTGCTATGTAAATTACTTCAAACATGAACAATGTGGACACTTCCATTTGAATTCCATTGTCTGTACTTCTGTGTTTTACATTGGCATAGCATAGCATGGCCTATGTGGCGAGGCCTTTACAATTATTAAAGAACTCACTATTTACCTACTGCCTGCCTGTCTTATTATAAATGTCAAATTCAGTTAACGCAATGGCAACAAAATAAATCATGGCATAGGTACTTGCTATTATACCTGAGATAGTTTGGCAATATTATAAGATTTTTAAATGGAAATATTTCCAAAAAAAATTGAAGATTCGTTTCTTATGCTATATCGCTGCAATCAGAATAAACTTATTCTTATGTCAGCTGTTCCATTTAAAAACCCCCAATTTATGTCTGCAACGCACGCACCGTATTTAATTCTCGGTTGTTTCTCTACTGACATAATTGAAAACTTAAAAACCAAACACCCTCCCTATACATTAATTTCAATTTGTTAGACTCATATGCTCAAATTTTTATTGGTTTAATAGTAGTTTATGTTTATGTCTGGTTGTGTGTGGTAGAACCTGTTGACTTATATTAAAATTACATAATATAATACCATACATTAATAATTTGTAGAGACCGGATTTTTACTCGGATTTTTAGGACCTTAAAAGTTGCAAAATAGGACACATCCTAAGTTAGGGCGTAAAGAAAAAAAATTTATTGAATTGTTTTATTATTATTTGCAACAAACAATAACAAATGAACAAATATTGACAAACCTTCAACAACGCAAAATTTACAGGGCTGGTAAACTAAAATAAAAAATAATCAAGAATATTACTGCAAAATAAAAAGGCAGTCTTTGGCATTTTTGTAACTGCACAGAGTAACAAACTGAAAAACTTCACGTGGATAAAATAATAAAAGTTGGAATTTACTGCAAGTCATTTTGGCACAGGTAAGTAGGCACTCAAAAACTAACTGGGGGCCTATATTTTATTGTGCATTTGCATAACAAACCATATACATTTCTAAGTTGTCGACAGTAAAGTTAGACCGTTTGCCAGTTAAAACATTCTTAAGTATATAGAGAATAACCTTTCCACATCACAACTTGTAATAGGCACACACATTTAAAAATTGAGAAATCAATATCGGTGTTATTTACATAATTGCCATTTAGTAAATTGTAAATTTCTCCATTTTATCATAACCCGGATTTTTCAATAAAGTAGCTTGTAATTTTAAATATGTTGCGTTTGCTACATCCCCAGGAGCACATATTATTGTTTTTATATTTTCTATGATTTGCCATGATATAATAATAAATTAAGGGTGACCCAATTTCTTCAGGTTTTTTAATGCTGTATGGTAAATAAGGTCAGCAACAGAGAGGTATTAGAAAGAGTTGGAGAAAAGCGAAATTTATGGAAGACAGTAAGGAATAGGACACCTTCTGAGGCACGAAGGCTTAGTTCGCAACATAGTAGTCAGATATACGAGTAAAAAGAGGTAGGGCTAGGCCCAGATTAGACTACTGCCACAGAATGAAGAATATAAACAGAAATGAATCTGTCCCCTTTGATTTTAGCTCGCGCATTCTGGTGCGCATCCAGGTCGGCCATGTTGTCGGGATATAATTACATCCGTGTGCATGTGTACGTGGCGATTAGTTGAAATTATTTGTGTATAGATTGTGGTTTAACAAAAATATTTGATCGTTACCATTTCAAAAATTGCCCCACACATCAAAAAAGCAACAACATAAAAGATCAGCAGCCCTGATTACTATCCCAAGAACATGGCGTCAACTCCGCGAAACCAGCTTTAAAAGATCAAACGCGCCGACGAGGAGTTTCAGACGCCTGCTACTGCTCTCAAATAGTTAGGGATGTAGGATGTCCGACTTTTAGGGAAATGCGTAGGTTAGCTCATGATAGGAAATTATGGAGGTACGCGTCCAACCAGTCTTCGGACTGAAAACTTTATGATGATGATGGTAGTGTTGAAAAATGAGCCTTAATGTACTGTAGTTCATTTATGATGTCTTCTTTTCCGTTAATAATATCTTAATCTTTTTGGATGGAAACCGATTGATCGGCTGAAAATATCACAACTTCCTGAAATACAGTGCTACAGAGTTAGATGATAAATGAAAATGAGCTGAAATCTTTTATTTTTTGAAAATTTTGAGTATAGAAAAAAAAGTCGCTCTATAATGCTACCAATCAACTAAATACGTTACTGTACTGTCAGAATAGCCAACTTTAAGAAAAAATTGAACATTCCTTAATTTTTTTTCAAAACTGGAGGTAAAGTGGGAAAATAAGACACTAAATATTTGTGTTTGGGACACTCATCTGGTTAACTTGGGTCAAGGAGAGTCAATTTAGGACTTTAGGGCCTATAAAAGATTTGTAAAAACCCTTATTTTTAAGCAAATCGTGCGTATATATAACTTTCGTTCATGTGCCTTAATTCTAGACCAAAAGGTAGGTATTTTACGTAGAATCCGGATTCTAATAATTTGTATTGTTGGTTTTGCATTCATAGCCATATATCTCAGTTTTTAATCTGCAGGGTGTTAAATTTTATTTGCTCATTAAAAGAGAAGATTAATTGTGGAATACTAAGGTGTTTTTGATGTTCACCAAGATGATGTTTTGAAATTTTGGACCTCTTTTCCTAGTTTTTAAAACACTCCTAAAGCACTGAAAAGTGCGATTTTTTCAGTTGTAATAACAGCCTTATTGTTTAGCCGATTTGCATGAAATATTGGTGTTATGCAAAAACTAACATTTTTTATCCACTCGCTCCCCGACTCGCTCCAATTGTTGTGCAAATGAATAACGATAGTCAAATATGTTATCACATGTAGACGTCATAATATGGTTAGTTTGGAAAAAGATTTAATTAAACAATAAACAATTATTAATGTTGATATGCTAGGAAAATTATTAATTTCTAAGGCCCTTCACTCATGGCGCAGTAAAATTTTTGACAAAAAAAACTTAGATCATATGATTTCTGTTATGTATTTCACTCACATATTTCAAGCAGCAGCAAATAATTATTGAACAATAAATTGTAAGAACGAACGCCAAAATTGGAGAATAGCCAAAACTGCAACCGAGACTGCAACTATTTGATATCTATGTGGAAAGTTGCTACAGCAACCATAATTTTGTTCTAAAAGCCTCAATTTCATATCCTTGTTGAAGATAACATAATACTTTTGCTGTTATAACCATATATGGGTTTTCTAAATTATGATTGAAAAGTGGAGAATTTAAATAATTTCCCTTTGCATGTTTTCAAATCGGTCATGCAGTTTTACTTACCGCCAATAAAACAGATACCGTACATTTAGAGTAACAGCTTTTATTGATAGTGTTCCTTTGCATGCGAAAATGATATTCCCGCAAGTGCATCATGCTGCTTTGGTTGGATATATTTTGTGATTGTTCACCGCAGACTTTATTTTTATTCAATGCATCAAGTAATATTTTCAACATTTTAAAGTGCAGAGCTGTCGACGTAACGAAATAAAAGTAGGTACATTTATTTTGTAGCGGAGATCGTTTACGTTCCGAAAGGCGGAAGGAGTAATCGAAATATAGGATCTCATACGTGACTTTATCAATGAGTCTTATTTTCTGACCAACATATCCGTTCTCACGGTTGAAATACTTGAAATTGAAGTATGTTACTCTTAAACTCTTCTCGTAAGTAAAACTCATTTTTGAGAGCTCAATTTCGTTTGGTTTTTGACTAATAAATTAATTAATAATTAATGAACTGACAACCAAAAATTAGTTAAGTTAGGGGTGTAAACCATAACAATCTGCCAGCTTTGTATGATCCTAAATGAGTCATTGGATAGTAGGACGTAATTTTGGCATAGGTTCTCATTAAGAGAATTGCGAATACGATTTTCTTTCAGGAGGCATCTGGTGCGAATTATAGTGTACCTTTTTCCTAGTTTTATTCAGAAATATAAATTGTGCATGCTTGGCCCTTTTCTTTTTTGAGTGAACAAGCATTATGCGCTTGGTCGGATTTCTTCGTTTATTAAATTTCACAATTCCGAACTGTTTCCAGTTAAATAAATTTCATCGTGTATTTCATTTCCGTCCGGTTTTTTAAGTAACTGAGTGAAAATCGTTCCCCAACTCAGAGGTTGAATTTCTAGTGTTCCCTTTAATTTTGTTTATGAGGACACGCATTATTAATCTCAGACATCTTTGTTTTACTGCTTGAAGTTTTTATAAAGTCTGAAAATTGAAAGAGTAGCCATTGTGGTTATTGGGTGTATTTACTTACATAGCAAGCTGTGGATATTTACCGCCTGCGCTAAAGCTACAGCAGTGTTATGAATCGTAGAATGCAGCTTAGTTTTTTCTTTATAATTATATACGAGTATTACAACGAAGTTATTTTTCCTGATTTACTCGTATGCCAATTATGGACTGACGTTCTCGGTGCGGTCCCTAAATATCACGTATTGAGACACATTGTATATTTAGGCGGGTCGGGTCGTTCTCTTATGAACGACTTCTTACGTTGTATTTACGGTCTGGTCGGTGGAAGATTTATTCATTGATAACCCTTAAGCTTTCAATCGCAGAAGGGTGGGTTCTCTTACTATTGCTAAACGTTGAATAACAAGGCATAAAAAAGTGTAAATTTAACTATTTACAGTGAATTCGGAATGATTACTGAGGTTTCGGAGACTACGTGGTAGCACCAAGGTGCGCTGATTCCTAGATGGGTTTCGGTGAGAGATTCTTGTCGCAGCACCAGGGTACAATCTCGTTGGGGGCGCCACCAGCATATTCGTCGAAAACAAGTAATGAATAATTGTCCTTCCTTAAGATTTCACCAAAAGCCGCCGGTTACCCAGATGCGATCGATTTCTGCCGGTATATCTGGAAACACCAGTTACCATGTGTAACCTTCATATAATTAGTTATTCGCCACATAGATACTACGTGCAAACACTAAACCTCGCACTAAACTAAACAGGTGGTCTCACTGGTCTACATCTTTTCGATTATGCCTTTATTATGAATTTTAGTGAAATCAGCTTTACGAAAACTCCATAATTTAAATAATTTTCAATTCCATAAGTTGTCCTAATTGGCAATCGGACAACTTTTGTATTTCATAATTAGAAGAACCTGTCAAAATATTTTGACCCCTTTTTTTTTCTTTTTTCGCCTAGGGCACACGTTTACCGAAAAAAAAAGTAAATATTATCCCTTTTATATGGCTCGGAGATATCTCTGTTTAACACACCTGGGACGGGCGTAACGTCACTTTTGTTGCTTGGCGTGAAATAAATCCGCAACGAAATGGCAATGTTTGATGGCTACCTGATATTGAGTGTTCAAATTGTAATCTTTTTTACGTCTATGTGGGTTGTTAATATGGGTATAATCTTTGATTTAACAGCACAATTTTCGTGTGTCCGATTGCCCACTCTTCTCTGATTTCTGCTATCCACATTCGATCGCATCACTGAAATTACTTTGCTGATAAAGGATACGTACATTTGACGGCGCAACATCGCATCACGCATTTGCGTGTGTCGTAGCGGGCCCGCGGCAACATCTGTCGGTGGGAGCGACGAACCTCCGAAGAGGCATATGCGCGAGTCTTGATGCGTGCTTCCAAAGCAAAAAGCTAATGTAAATTATATACTCCATCGACCCTTTAGATGCCTTACCAGCATTTTCGAAAGAGTACGTTAAGTACCCTGTTTCACGAGTTGCTGCGCCTCTGTGTACTTTAGCGTTGTAGAGGTTCACGACCATCTCTCTGATTTTCTACCTGAAGGTCTCTTATACGCATTAGCTGCCCAAAGTCGCATGACAAAATGTTTTTCTCACTTTTAGCGGCCGTGCTGTTCGAGAACTCCTGTACTGAAGTAGCTGCAAATGTAAAATGAATCTTCAGTTTTGCAATATAGGTTAAAAATTTCTAGTTACTGTGTTTTGTATCTTTTCAATTTTTAATATCTGGGGTCTTATTAGATAGTGCCCGGTTACCTTCATCTGCTCAATTAGAAAATTTAATTTCCTCTATTAGGAAACTTTAGTGGCCAGTTGAAAACCACATTCCTCGTTGTATTTGGCCTTGTATTTAGTGCGGATTACTGTACCTACACTGAAAAATAGCGATTTTTTTTTCAAAACGGTCATGGAGGTGGCTATGAATTTCTAACTCATCGAGCAGAGTATGAAACATTTTGCCTTAATTTTTTATGGTTGCTTGTTCTATCTCCTGCCACATTTCGAGGCTATTTTTTGACGTAAAAGCATAAAATTTTATATTTTTATAGTATTCTCCATTGCAATTAACGACAAATAAATAATTCCCCAAAATCGGTCCAGTGGTTTCTAAAGAAACACCTTACAGACAAAGTTAGCACTGGACTGTTTATTTTGATCTGTTTTATATTATTCAATTCGACTATACAACCGGAGAATATGACACAACTATTTGAACAACCTGTATCACTTTTCCTCTTCCTGGAATTCTTCAAATTATTCTGATCTGCCACTTCAATCGTCAATCTACTAAATCTTTAAATCGAAATGCATATGTATAGCCGATATTATAATTATATTTTGTTTTGTTGGCGTCTCTGAAAAATATATCCAAACATTGTTGCGAATCTATCTACGTTCTATGCTAAATTTACTCAGTTCTAGCGATAAGCCGCCTACACTGTTGGAGGACTTGTTATACGTGTAATAGAAACTGTCACAATTGATCTGCTCCAAGAGTCCAAATGTGTTTTCCTTCAGCAATATCTGCATGATGATATTCTTAACGAAATTTCTAATTCGAGTTATGCCCTTGAGGTTGAGGTGGAATTTGTAGACAAACTGAATTAGTTTCTCAAAGATGGTTGTTATGTGCTCATCCGAGGGGTTTCGCCGAGGGTTTCGCAGGTCAGAAAAAGTACAAAACCTCCCTCTGAAGCAGAATCCTGTGGATTTCCCTAGATTTCCTTGGACTTCCCAGAACTCCTCGTATATCCCATGAATTTCCACTGAACCTCCTCCCACTTCTCAATTGATTTACCCGAACTTTCTTTGAATCATCATAGATTTACCGTGAATAAACTGAAACTGTCTTATACCTAGTCGTTAAACTTTTCTTTTCTTAATTATGTGTATTCGTAATCAATATCTATTGCTGATACTTGAGACAGGATTCTTTTAATTAATTTTGGGATATTAAAAGTCTAGAAAACGGAAAATAATTATTCATAGAAATAAACAATATAGGTATGCCAGTTTTTGGTAAAAAATCACAAAACAAGACACGTGAAAACAAAAAAAAATATCTTTGTCTAATAATTAAACAAACTTTTCTTAAAAAATGGAAAACAAGCAATATGGTTTACAAGAATCTTTGTTAATTGTATTGTTTGGCTATGAATGCTTTTTCTGATCTTTTTAATGTGTAAGGAGTATCGCTTATAAATTTAGTATTCTCTGCTTATATTCCCATCTAGGTGACGAACTTTGGACTAGTTGAAAGAGTCATCATCTTTGTTTTCTTCTAGAAATTGCAAAGAATATACGTTTTCTTTGTTGATTTTCAGTACTCTTCCTATATACCATTTGTTGTCATAAAACGTAGCATAGAATTTTCCTGTTTCGATTTCATACAAGTAAATATTGATTTTAATTATCTCCAACTAAGCTTCTTTAAAATTTATCCACTGGTTGGACCTCCTCTTCTTTCTTAATATCCACATGCAAATAAAATAATATTTACTGATTTACTTTCCTTATCTGTTGCAAATGGGAATTGTATGAAGACTTACAGGGGATGCTCCACCTAACCACCATTTCCTAGCAGGAAGTGACTTCACTTTACGTTCAAACTGACGTTTTAAGTTATATCACAATCTAAGAGGCTTGTTTGCGGAATATCGTAAACAAAGTGAAGGGACAGAATAAAATATTCATCTGATCCATTTGTGCTCGTTTATAAAATGCTATTGGAGGAAAACAGTAATAATGCTTCCCACAACCTGCCTTTATGTTACCTATTAGGTGGGATTTACAGATGCTTGCATAGGAAGGCGGTGCCCATCTCTTTAAAGATCATTGGATACATCTTAGATAAATAATAGTAATTACAAGTAAATTAATAATTAATATTATGTTAGCGGTAAACTTACCGTCAAACACTTTACGTACAAACAAATAACAATTGTCAAAAAAATACCGATTTCCGCAGGGATTTTACTCGAGATTTTATGCCCTCAATGATTAGTTGTAGAAAAGGGGTTACTACCTTTAGTTAGTTGTTTTAATAACCCTGCTGACGCCGAATCACCACTACGAACTTTTTTAAGAGCAGTGTGTTACGATCAGTCATCTTAATACTCGTTAAGTTAATTTTAAAACAAGCTCAAAATAACGTCAAATAGGAACCTCTTACCTTAGAAAATCTTATACTGATTTGAATGTTATGTTTCTAAATGGCTTCGGATTCTCAGTACTTCCGATGTATTGATAGTTTAATGATGCATTTATGAGCGATGTAGTGTAATTTGTGTTCATTAATTCAAATAACTCACTCGTGTATGATCCAAATTGTGCATCATGTAGTAAAGTGGACCAATATGACAGACATTTTGACTTTCTGTGCTACACATGCTCCCGTAATGAATCATGATACTAGCATAAAGCATACTCACCACGTGAAGTGTATATAACCTGTCAGGATTATATACTGCAATCATTACAAGTTTCATGTCTGTCGGAGCATGTATTTACTTACAGTATAGTTTTGGATAAATCATGTTGTTATCTTAACTGGTATTATTACTGGTGACTTACGAGTAGGATTTCGTTGCTGTGGAAAATGTGAAAAAATGCTGCAGCTGTGACGCCTATAATGTGCAACGTATTTACCGCGATGCACCCTTATGTAGCAAAAAAACTTATTTACGCTTTGTTTTATTTATGTAGAAATAAGAAATAACTCTGTTGGGATTAATTACTGAGTATTTTGGGCCTGTGAAGGTTGTTAAGACGCTTCCTTTTCTAAGCTTGTCGTTTCTATTGTTGCTATATTATTCAAGCACAGGAGACCTAAGTTTTATGCCGATTCCGAAACGCAGGAAAAATTTCTGCTTAGAAAAAGTTTTGAGGATATGTCCAGCTAAAACCTAAGTTAGACAGCATTTGTCTCGTTAACAGCAAGGCGGACTAACGTCGATACTCTAGGCCCTAGATTCTAGGGCAATTTAGATATGACGCTCGGAAAGGCGCTGGCATACTTGGTTGAAAAATGTTAAAGAAATTGCCTAACGTGTACTGGCGTGTTTGTGTTTTTCGCTTTATTTTGTATAATACACTGGTGGACAAAAAGAAACGGACACCTTTACTTTTACATTTTAAATCACTTAATTATATTTTCTTTTAATATAAGTTTACTTACGAAACTAATTAGCTAGTACCCCAGAAATGTGAAAAAATAAAATCGTAATTGAATCTACACAACCGCTATTAAGTAATTTTTCTTCTTTATGCGTCTTTTTAAAAAATATCAAAATGTTCATCTCATCAGGTTGCCATGCATTTGGCTTTTATTTTTGTTGACAGTTAATTTATTTGATTCGTAAATGTCAACTTATAACCGTTTCGGTATTATGCTTCCCGAAATTGCTGCACAAATTGTTGCTTTGAGCAACGATGGTCGAAGTGTGCGGTATACCGCGAAGTACTGTTCGAGACGCGCTCTCACGGTTTCGCGAAACCAATGGATTCACCAGAAGGGTTGGATCTGGTCGACGGCGGTCAACAAACGATCTGGATGACCGCTTTCTACGCATTTCGGTATTGCGAGATCGAGGATTACCGTCAACTCTTCTTGCTGGTCGATTAACTGATGTTCGTGGAGTAGAGGTTTCAGCATGAACAGTTCGTAGGAGACTTAACCATCACGGTTTGGCCTCGAGAAGACCAGCTACAGACCCTCTATTAAATGCAGGGCATCGAAGAGCACGACTTGCATTTGCTCACCAGTTCGTGGATTGGGGTGAGGATGAATGGAGGAACTTGCTCTTTTCAGATGAGTCGAGGTTTAGTCCTAGATCACGCGACGGCCGCGAACGTGTGTGGCGGAGACCAGGGGAGCGATATAGTCAATGCTGCATATCTCCCAGAACAGGATTTAATGGAGGCAGCATTATGGTGTGGGCTGGTATTTCTTTAGAGGCTTGCACCGAGTTAGTCTTCGTTGATAACGGCGCAATTGCTGCACATAGGTACATCCTCGAATACGTAGAACCCCACTTTGTCCCCTATATGCCATATATTGGCGAGAATTTTCATTTTATGGACAACGCCCGCCCGCACACTGCTAGAATTGTCGGCCAGTACCTACTAGAAGTTGGTATACGTCGTCTCCCATGGCCGGCCGCTAGTCCCGATCTTAACCCAATAGAACATGTGTGGGATATGCTTGGCCAGAGAGTGAGACGTCGCCAGCCCCGAGTGGAGATGTTAAATAACTTAAGAGCGGCATTGCAAGAAGAATGGGCACAAATACCGCAAGAGCCAAGAAGACATTGTCACCCTCATTCAAAGCATGCCACGTCGTTTGAGTCAGGTTATAAGGGTTCGTGGCGGTAATACACACTATTAATGTTGTTTTGTGTTAATGTTTTATTGTTTTATTTTGTTATTTTAAGTTCTCAGAAAAATGTTAATTTATATTTTTTGTTTTTTTAAATTTTCTTGTTAAGAAATATTTTTGTTCCATTTTTTTAAAGTGCCATATTGAAATTTCACTTAATTTAATACAATTTACAACATTCCATTGTTTTTCACTAAGTAAAACAACAATTTTCTAGGTGTCCGGTTCTTTTTGCCCACCAGTGTAATTGCAATAAACCACGTGTAAATAAATCGCTTGTGAATAAATACATACTATCATAATTTGTCAAAAAACTGAAAAGTATAGGTACGATAGCAGAAATAATATGTTCCCAACAGACGGTTTCACTTTGTGAGTGCGCATGTGCAGAAGTATATTGACAATCAGCTGTTCTTAGTTTTTCGGACACTGTCAGGCCTTGAACTTCGTGTAGAATATTCGTAAGTAAATAGTAGAATACCAAATGAGGGTGTTTGAAAGACGGAAAATTAAAAATGCTAGTTCCAAGTGATACCTATCCCTCGGATATCCCTCATAAAACTGTGAGGCTGAATCCCGAATGGTTCTTACTTGAAATACGGGAATGTTAACCAACATACTTCAATCACGCAGGTTTTTAATATTATGTAGTGGTGAAAATCAATCAATCAATTGGCCATTCTGCTATCACCATTGCAGTCACCAAAGCACAATGTTTAGGATGCTCCATACTTTTTTAGTTCCGGACTACTACTCATTTGGTACGTTCGCAATAAAATATTGGCGAAATGCGATTTTGATTTTCCGTTGTTGAAATATGAACAGTCAATATTTTTGAACATCTGTGTAAAATGGGTTTAATAAACATTTATTTTTATGGGGATATTTAAAAGTTCCAGCTGTCTCGCTCATGCACATTAATATCCCCTGAGAAGTAGGTGTTCGTAATTCTTAGATTCCTTAAACAACTTTTGAATTCTTACACGAAATTTTGAACACTTAAGCTACTCTTTATGCAGCAATACCGTACGTTCTCAGTTTCTTTGTAATTTCAAGGAAAAGTGTAGTTTCGGTCAAATGAAAGTCGACAATTTATTATCTTCCAATTTAAAATGTCAAATGTGTATTTTTTCTGAAATTACAAAACCACTGAGGATGTAGCATAATTCTGCATAACGAGTAGCTTAAGAATGTTCAAAATTTCGTGTAAAAATCCCAAAATTTGTTTAAGGAATCTAAAGAATTAGGAACACCTACGTCTCAGTGAAATATTGCGGAAAAATATCGCCGAAAGACTCTTCGAATGATAGCAGATGAGTTGAATATTATTTAGGGCACTATTCGACAAATTTTGCATGCATATTTGAGAAAAAATCGTGAAAAGTTTGTTCTCACAATCTGACGGATGAGAAAAAAACAGGGGAGAGTTGCATTGTGCACAGATTTCGTTCAGACTTAGTGTGTCATTGAAAATTTTCTTAACTGGTGAGGAGTCGTGGGTGTTTCAGTACGACCCTGAGACAAAAGGCCTAAGCATTCGGTGGACTGGACAAGCATCACCAGGACCCAAAAGGTTTCATTTGCAAAAATTCAAAATCAAGCATGCTGATTACCTTTTTCGACACTCGGAGCGTAATTCATTAAGAATTTGTTTCTGAAGAGCAAACAGCTATAATCCTGTATAAAGTCCGTTAAGTAAACTTCACATCTACGCATTCTCACGTTTTAATTCAACTCCCGGAAATAGCTTTCCGTCCCCCTCTTCAGAAATGTATATTAAGTTCAATTAATATTTACGTTACAACTCTATAACAGAAGGACATAACATACGTCCTATGTTGCAAGTGTTCTGCTGCTATGGCCTCATTTTGAATAGCTAGTATATACTTCATAAGAAATATGCCTGCAAAGTAATAATCTCAGAACAACCTATTTAAATATTATTTATGTCCACGGAAGCCAAGGAGGAAGAGCTACTTGCGTGCGACACATAATCAAGAACATCTTATCTTGCCATAAATCTTAACAACAAATGAGGGTAGTTATATCAAGTTTAAAATCAACGAAATGCACTTTTTAACTGTTTCCTTTATTACGTTTTGTAAGGATATCTAAATGAAGTGGTTTCACAATAGTCTCGGCCATAACAAGGAATTACTGGGGGAAATACAAGTTTATTCTAAAATCACGTTCATATTTCATTTAACTCAAATGCCCGGCCCTTTGGAATAACGGAAAGTTTTATATTAGCATCATTTTTTCTGGCGACAAATCTAGTTCCTGTTCCAAAAGGGTCCGGTGTAGATTAAGTTCTGTAATTTGTTTTATAGGGCAAATCAAAACGCGTATATCTTCGCAAAGGAGTTGAACAGTGAACAGGCTGTGGCACAAGATGCTGCCAAGTTCATGCCGTGTAATTAATATAGTATTGGGAATGCTAACGTAATTTTAAGCGAAATATAATACTGCGTACAAAAAGAAAAACTGGCCTACTTTATAGTTAGTCGGGGAGCAGCTTGCTTAAATTCACCCGCTGAATCCGAACCCAGAGGGCGCCCGTTCATTTGGGACGGCCTTGGCCTTGAAAAATGCATTTTATGTAGAATTTCGAAAAATTGAAAACTCCGTACATTTCAGTTTACATCGTCATATCTTCGTTCTGGAGGCAGCTAGGAAGCTATTTTTTTTTGAAATGTTCTCCATGCATACACAATTAACTTTTGAAAAATAACTACGTCAGAAATTTGTAATTGTGTATAAGTGGATGGGCTTTTCGTCCACAAAGCAGCGTGGTACATGAGCCCTTACGGCTGCGGTTACTATTTGTTGTGCCATAAGAGCTGTAATCACCCCACCCCCATCAAGCTCTTATGGCACTACCATTGTTAATCGCGGTCCCATATCCCGGACCTACACCCAAGATGACGCTATCCTGACGTCAACGTCCACGCAGGCGCCAGTGTTCGCGCCAGCGCAAAGGAACAGTGAATGAAAACACAGTTATAGCACAACCATTAGTAATCGTGAGCCAGAACTAACATAGCTTATCTACTGCGATATACATCAATGAATCGTTTACTTCAGTCAATAGGGCATTATTCCACAAATGCCATGAATTTAGGACCGACTTCTTCTGTCAAGCGGTGTAACAGACCTTTGTATCATATAATGAAATAAGAATTACTTAATAAATTGAAACAATCTTATACTGCGCAATCTGTCGTTTTCATTGTGACTAGTTCCTTCTTACTCATTATTCATAAATGCCAAGTTGGCAGCCCTTCACCCGAAAAAACAAATAAATTTTCAACTTAATCTTCCAACGTTAATATTTTAAAAGCTCGCTAAGTTTCTCATGTTTTATTCATAACTTCCACAAGAATACACTGTAGAAAATACGTTTAAGTCATTTGCCGCCAAGTAAATTGACCATTAAAATGCAGTTTCGCTTAAAATCGGGAAAGACACGGACGCAGAAATAAATAAATAAATAACAGACGTGGATTTCGACGTCTGCTTTATCAGATTTTGGTTTTTAATGCTTTTGTATTTGGAGCAGCCGAAATTAATAAATAAAAATACTTCCAATAATTGTAATTATTACAATCTGAGGATATTAATTGCTCGACATGTTCATAAATATCAGATTATCAACTATCGTTAGGAGAATGAATGTAAGTAAATCTTCCACGAACAAGTTCTAGACTATTCTCTGGATCCTAATTATTTCAAGTAAGTACCCATATAAAAAGTGGATAAAATGGCATAAGATCTTGAATTATGATATAATTGGATCATTATTATTGGGAAAATTGCTCCTGCTTGAATAATAAGTAGGTTAAAGCAATTATGGAACAAGCTACCTACAAATTTAATGTTTTACAAATATAAATTTAATGACATACCAACATCTTGGCAAGTTTCTAACTTCCAAGTATTACTTATTATACTGTGTATAAGTTTTAGTATAGTGAGTTAGCTAGAGTTAGGTGACTTGGCTTGTCGAAGTTTTTTATGTGCAGTTCGTTCGAAGTTAGGTACAAGGATTGCATGATTTTTACGAACAAAGCTCCGCGTTCTAAATCAGTATGTAGTTTGCGAATGTTGCAACTACAGAATGGGCACCATCCTTTCTTGTCAAGATTGTTATTTAAAACGTATAAAAGTATAAAAGAGTGACAACAATATTTCTTCTAATAAAATTTGTAAATAATAACGTAACTATTTATCTAAAATTAAAAATGGAAATTATGCTTAGCACATTTAATTTTGATAAAAAATGAAATAAATGTACACATATTAAATTAATATCAAGTTGTAGAGAGGAGATTTACGTTATTATACACTCATGGACAAAAATATGGAATATTTTTAAATTTTCATAATAACAGATTACGAAGATAGAAAACTAAAGAATCAAGTTATCTTTGTCTATTTTAAGAGTAATCTAATAACAACAGTTCATCAAGTAGCTCCTCAATAAACACCAAATAATGCGTAGGTTAGCTCAGGATAGAAAAGAATGGAGGTACGCGTCCAACCAGTCTTCGGACTGAGAACCTTATGATGATGAACAAAAACTTAATTAGTTGAATATGTATAGAATGGATCAATTACGGTCTGACAAACATTAACACCAAAAGAACGAAACCAGTTACAAAACATGGGCTGTTGAATATCGGGTATTGCCTCCCCGAGCGTAGTTTCGATAACTAGAAATTTCTTGTAAATGCATTACAAAAGTATATAAGATTAACTTGGAAATATATTGCTATACCATAAGGTTTTTCTGAACTGGTACCTACATGGAAAATTACGCAATTTTGCAAAATCCAACTCCTCAGTAAAATATAGTCCAACAAATTCACTTTCATTTTTATATTATACACTCATGCACAAAAATATGGAATATTTTTAAATTTTCATAATAACAGATTACGAAGACAGAAAACTAAAGAATCAAGTTATCTTTGTCTATTTTAAGAGTAATCTAATAACAACGGTTCATTAAGTAACTCCTCAATAAACACCAACTAACAAAAACTTAATTTGTTAAATATGTATAGAATGGATAAATTACGGTCTGATTAACATTAACACCAAAAGAACGAGAACAGTTACAAAACATGGGCTGCTCAATATCGAGTATTGCCTCCCCGAGCGCGGACTACGGCTTCCATTCTTCTAGGCATGCTGGAGATTAAATTTTGTATACATTCTTGTGAAATTGTATCCCACTCCTGATGTGCGGCAAATCTTAATTGATTTAGCGTCATTGGTACAGGATTCCTGGCTCGAATACGAATTTTTAGTTGATCCCACAAGTGCTCTATTGGGTTTAAGTCTGGACTGTATGGTGGCCAGTCCAAACTTTGGATTCCCACTTCATTAAGATACCGGTTTACAATTGCAGCAGTATGTGGTCGTGCATTGTCATGCATTAGGATGAATCTGTTGTAACCAATGAAGTCAACGTGTTCTGACAAGATGTTTTTAACGTAATTTTCAGCTGTCATCCTTCCACGCACATCTACAAGTTCTGTACGACCCTCCCAACTAATGCCTGCCCAAAACATTATCCCAACTCCTCCAAAACTGACGTTTGGAGTTAGTGCACAGTTGGAATATCTTTCTCCAATTCTTCTGTACACATGGTTACGTCCATGTGGCTTCCACAGTACGATTCTTGTTGCGTCGGTAAACATAACATTCTTCCATTGGTCAACCGCCCAGTCACCATATGCTCTAGCAAATTGTAATCTGTGAACCCTAGCATTTTGAGTGAGTCGAGGGACTTTAGCAAGCCGTCTCGTTTTTAAATTTGCTTCCTTCAAGCTTCACCGAACTGTTTTGGAGCTAACATTAGCTTGCTTGGAATTTAAAAGTTGGTTTTTTAAATTAGTTGAAGTTAAGGTACGATCTCGTAGTGACTGCAACATTAAAAATCTGTCATCCCGGCGAGTTGTACACCGTTTCCGCCCTTGGCCATTCCTCTTCTTGAAATTTCCAGTTTGTCTGTGCCTGTTTAAAATTTTTGAAACCGCATACTGAGTTATTCCAACAAATCTTGCAATATGGCTTTGTCTCCAACCAACATTTGACAAAGTTACAACCTTTGCTACCTCAACTTCAGTGCAACATTGTACTGCTGGCATTATCAAATGCAGAATAACCAACAAATGTTAAATTTTACCTCTGTACACCTAGGTTGATGAGTATACTTACCTACATGGAAAAGTTAAAAGTCAGGTGTGAACACGAAGTTTACTTAATTCGATTTTTAGAACACAGTGACAGTTTCTGATACTTGCTTGTTATTGCCAGGCTTACTAGATGCCTCAGTATCTAATATAAAATGCTGTCGCAGCTGTTCGTATCAAAATTTCTCCAGAAATAAATAAAATCAAAAATATTCCATATTTTTGTCCATGAGTGTATTACTGTAAATTTGACTTAATGTCAGATCTGTCATTTAATGAATGTCTTTTTGGATGTGTATCATTTCTAAGATAAGTCTAGCTTTTAAATTTTTTTCTTGCTTCAGAATCATAGTACATTATTAAAGTCGAAATTAACTTTGGTGTCTTTGGTATGTTTACTATTTTGGTATGCATGTTGTTTTAACCTAGTTTCAAGATGTGGTTTGTACAGTGTATGGTTTGTTACAGTTACTTATTACATTTAATTTTGTAAATGCTAGATTTATCTTAGAAATGATACACATCTAAAAAGACAAAAATTCTTTAAATGACAGATCTGACATTCAAAATCTAAGTCAAATTTACAGTATCATAATAACGTAAATTTGCTCTCTACCACTTTATACAGGGTGATTCGTTAGCTCTATGACAAACTTTGGCAGATGAAAGGTGATGCGATTCTAAGGAAAAGATGTTATATGAACATGGGTCCGATTCATTTTGGTTAAAGAGTTAAAAGCCCTTGAAAATTGGTAATAAGAATCGCAACAATAATTATGAAACACAAATACAGAGTTGGCTGTGATAACAAAACTGAGTTCTTTATGTCAAACATTTCAATTTACTGTATTCTGTGTGTTTCAAAGTTTATTATTGCCAGAGTTTTGAATCGGAAACGAAAATGCATGCATTTACGACTGAAGAATATGCAGATATTATTTTTGTATGCGGGCTTTGTAACGGAAACGCTCGGTTAGCAGCAAGAGAATACCTTCGTAGGTTTCCAAATAGACATCAACCTGCCCATACAGTGTTTAGTGCATCATTTCGCAGACTGAGAGAAGCAGGTAACCCCGCTCCACCACATTCCGTTCGTCCCCATGAAGTGAATGTACAAAATGAAGAACATGTTGTTGATTCTGTACTTGACGACCCTTCAATTAGTACTCGGCGTATAGCGAGCATGTTACAACTGTCCCAAAGTTTTGTATGGCGTGTATTGAATCGAGAAATGTTACATCCGTTTCATCGCCAAAATGTTCAAACATTACATCCTGGAGATGCTGAGCAACGCTTAGCATTTTGCCACTGGATTATTCAGCAACATGCTCAAAATAATAACTTCATTTCCCAGGTTCTCTGGTCTGATGAAGCGTGTTTCACTAGGGACGGCATAAATTATAACGAACATGCGTGGTCCTTGCAAAATCCACATGCAATTAGACCAGGAAGATTTCAGCAACGGTTTAGTGTAAACGTTTGGGGTGGCATTTTTAACAATACTTTGCTACCTGTACGGGTGATAAATGAACGCTTAAATGCAGATATGTACAGAAATTTCTTGGAAAATAACCTTTTCGGTTTTATCGACGACGTACCACTTAACATCGTTCAAAATATGTGGTATCAGCACGATGGTGTACCACCACATCGAGGAAGAGAAGTCATCGCTTGGTTACATGAACATTTTCCAAACAAATGGATTGGCAATGGAAGTCCAGTAGCCTGGCCACCACGATCCACAGATCTAAATCCGCTGGATTATTATTTCTGGGGACACTTGAAGCAGCTTGTGTACCATGTAGAAATTACTACCCGTCAGCAACTACTGGACAGAATTCAAGATGCAGCTAATAGCATACGGAATGATCCAAATATCATACGTCGTGTGACAGAATCTTTAGTTCGTCGATGTGAAGCGTGCATTCAAGCTGAAGGCGGACATTTCGAACAATTTTAATAATTTTTAAACTTATTTTTTATGTTACATTTTCATTTGCCTATTAAACTTTGTAAAATTTTCAAAGGCTTTTAACTCTTTAACCAAAATGAATCGGACCCATGTTTATATAACATCTTTTCCTTAGTATCGCATCACCTCTCATCTGCCAAAGTTTGTCATAGAGCTAACGAATCACCCTGTATTAATTTAACGTGTGTACATTTATTTCCTATTTCATAATGTTATGGAAATCAAATGTGTTAAGTATTTAATTTATATTTTTAATCTTAGACACAAAGTTACGTTAGGTACTACACTCCTGGACAAAAAAACCGGACACTTGGTTTTTTACATTTATTCTTCAATATCATTAAGATTACACATTTATCTAAGAATGTATTAATTGTGAATTCTTTACAAACCTTGTTTAATAAACCATCGAAATTTCGCAAAGTTAGATTAATTCAACATTTACTTAAAAATATTGAAAAAATGCAAGGAAACAAAATTTTCAAGTGTCCGGTTTTTTCAGGAGAGTATTTACAAATTTTATTAGAAAAATTATTATCAATTTTTTATACTTTTATACGTTTTATCCAGGGTCGAAACGTCGATAATTTACATACAGTAATTTGTTTGCCAATAATTTCACAAAAGTAATAAACTTATATAAATATTCTTGTTCGGTTTGTGCCAGTTAAAAATTTTATTTTTTTCCAATTTTGTGAATTACTGGCATTAAATAAATAACGTTATATAGTATAGATAACATCGACGTTTCGCTCCCGTTTGGGATGGGTTTATTCAAACTTGTAAAGATATTGAAACGAGATCTGCATGAAGTACAGTGAGTTGTTCACTTTTAGCAAAATCTTTATCGCTCCTCTCTTCTTCTTCTTCTTCTTCTTCTTCTTCTTCTTCTTCATCCCTTCTCTTCCTTCTGGCTCTCCTTGCTTTCTTCACTGGTTCATCACAGTATTATCATCTTAAGTAGAGTAGTGTAGGCCGCTGTGGAAGACCAGATCTAACCTTTGTAAGGTCAGAATCTGAACAGCGCTCCTTTATTTGCCACGTTATGTAATGTTATGATGTATAAGCCTATTGTTGGCAAATAATAAAAGTTATTATTATTATTATTATTATATAAAAAAATATTTGACAAAATTTTTTAAAGAGTCAAAACTTATATGGTAACTATGTTATAAATATAAAATTTTAGCACTTTTGATTTTGGAAAACATTCGAATTTATGAAACAGAAAAGGCATTGTATTTAATTTAACAATAATATCTATTAATGAGTAACTAGCAGAGAAGTATGACTTATTTTATTATATTGCAGTAAATTTGACTTAAATTTTGTATATCAGTTCTATCATTAATAGAGCCTTGTTCTTTTTTATGTGGATCATTTCTAAGAATAGTCGAGATTTTAAATTTTTTTCTTGTTCTAAAATTTTGGTATCTATCATTAAATTCAAAAGTATGATTATTGTTTTTCATGTGTTTACTCATTGTTTATGTGTTTTTGTTGCTTAAGTCTGGTTTTCAAATGATTTTTAGATTGCCCAATATATGTTTTTTCACACTTACTCATTAATAGATATTATTGTTTAATTAAATACAATGCCTTTTCTCTTTCATAAATTCGAATGTTTTCCAAAATCAAAAGGGTCTAAATTTTATATTTCAAGTTTTAATAAACCCATCTTGACAAAGCCCCCAAACGGGAGCGAAACGTCGATGTTATACAGTTATTTAACTAATGCCAGTAATTCACAAAATTGGAAAAAAATTATAGGTATAAATAGTTCAGGATTCATCGATGTTTCCTAAAGAATAAATTAACAACCAAAAACATTATATTCCAAAGTTATTTCTCTGGAACTACCGCATAGGCCAAGATATTTTTTATACAGCGTGTCCCATATTCGCATACGTAAATCGGCTTCATTATTTCAAATAGATTGCATTTTTTGTTGCCTGAGATGCTTCTTGTTTAAACTTAATATCGTTAAAAGAGTAAGTAGTGGAATACTGAATATTTATGGTACTTCGCACGACTGAAAAACATAAAATTTCAGACATATCACAACATAATAAATTTAGAAAAAAGGTTCAAAAAATATCCTTATATGTTTTGGTATGAAATTGTATTCATTTTAATCAATTTTTCCACACAGAAATTATTACAGTCTTTCTAGAAAAAAATTGCAATTTCAATTTTAGCTAGAGTCGATGTCTTGAGTAATATACATTTGCGGAGAGGGGGCATCCTCTATCGAATTTTGGGGGCCCGAAGATAGTTTTTGCAGCGCTACGATAATTAAAAGTTAAAGATGAGCTGCGTTTTTGTGTATAATTTATTTTCCTATCGCCACTTTTTGTGTAAAGAAACTTAAATTGTAGATAATTTTCGCTCAGTTAATGACAAATTCTCGTTGCAGATTGTGACTCTCAATCCCACCGTTGATACCATACCGATAAAAAAACAGGCGCTAAGCTTTCCATCCTCGCGTAACCAGACCGCTATTCATCCTCTTTCTCCTTTTATCGTTGTATATGTTCAAGAGTTTCTTCTTCCTCTCCTCACATTCTGCACTTTCTTTCTTCCTCCCTTATCCAATAGCTTCTTCAGTTTTCCTCGTTTCCGCATCTAAACCTCGCCGTCAGCTGCTGACTTTCATTCTCTCCATCTTGCCTTAGGTACTTCGGAGAATCCAATGTTTTAAGATTTCTTTATACGTATTTAGGATTATACGTTGCACCCAACTTTCCTCTCTACTTCTATACTTGCAAGCCTTTGTTCTCGCCTACTGCCTTCTCTTCCATGGGGCCTCAACCTCCTCTCGCAATATATTCTACTCTTAATTTCCTAACTTGAGCCGCGTTTCTTCTTATTTCCCCCAATATTATGCTAGTAATTTGTTTTCCTGATGCTTTTAATCTCATCTTTTCATTTTTCGGCTCTTCAAGCACAATGTAAACTGGGGTCTGCCTCTCAAGTCTTAGTGTCCAACTCGGACATTTCTCCTTCACACTCTCCAATTTTCACTGTTCTCTCCACTCCCGTATTTCGATACCTACCATTGGTTTAATAATTAAGCTATCGAACATAATCATTCTTCTATTGAAATGGTGCCCAAATCTTCTCTCCCCATTACTCCAAATCTGTGACAGTGCCTTTGCCGCCTTTCCGCTGTCTCCCTTATGTGTGGTTCATCTCCATAGTTTCTTTGAAATACCTTCACCTACTCCATCACTTGACTCCCCGCCCTTCTTATGCAAATATTTTTCCAATGTTCTCATCATCTGACTCAACTGCCCTGCATCTGTTGCCAACAGCTCAGTATCGTCTACGTAGGCCTGCGACCAAACTTCCCCACAACCAGCCCTCTTGCCTGGGCAAGTTTTAATTTCTCCTCCACATCTGCTATGTAAGCAGTAAATAAACTTGGGCTCATCGGATATCCCTGTCTTATTCCTCTTGTTCACGAAAACTTCCCACTCTCCCTTCCATTTACTTTCACTAAGTTTATTGACTCCAAATAGATTTCTTCGATCCTTTCCCTCAATTGCGTGTGTATAAATTTGTAGCTTTTCCAACTTCTTCCATAGTTTCTCTCTGTCTATACCTATACATTGCATCAAAGGCCACTTTCATCCGCGAGGATTACAAACAATTTGCTTTTTTTCTAGTGGTTTCTCTCACTCTGTATTAAATAGTTCAGTATGGAAATATGATCACTAAGTCTTGTGCCTCTTCCTCTTCTAAGGCAGGCATGTCTGTGGCCATCTGGTAGGGCTTGCTTTTGTTTCGTTTGCTGTTGTAGTTTAGCATGTAATATAATGACTTAAACCTTATATGTTGTATTTAGTATTGTTATCCGTCTATAGTTCTCTATTTTCTGTCTGTCCCTCTTCTTATATATATATTGGGACCACCACCCCCTTCTCCCGATTTCCTTGGTAACCCTTCTTCTCGCGTAAATCCGAACCTCGTTCTGCAACCCATCCGATCTTCATGTTTTCTTCCTCTTCAACGTCTTTATTTGTCTCGTCACCTTCTCTACAGTTATCCCGTTTTCGCAATTCCTCTATATCCTCTTTACGTTTCTCCGCTGAAATGGAATGAAATGATTTTCCGAGAATTTTTTCATTCCAGTAACCTAAAGTTCACACTTTTTTGTTGTTATTTTTATTTCTCTGTTGCTTAACTTCCATGCCTATGTCTCCGTTCTGATATTTTTAGTTTTCGTCATGCGTTCGTCTCTTCTCATCAACTTCTTGCCCTTTCATAGCTTCCTGTATAGCTTAATTTTTTGTTTACATTCATTGCTGGTTCGCAGCTTCTTCTTCCATAATCTCAGTTCCTTTCTTTTCCCTTTTGCAGTTCCACAAAAAATCATAATTTTTTTACCAGATGCTCTTTTCCGCCTGTATTGCTTTTTAACCCTTATAAGAGATTTCATTGTTTCATTACACTGTCCTGGAATTGGCTCTTCCTCCTCTAAATCTTACCTGTACTTTATTATCACCTCTTCTGTTACTTTCTGTTACTTCTGTTACTTTCCGTCTCTCGTTCCTGTCCACATCTTTTAACTTCTGGTTCAATGGTATAACATTGTACTGGTGGTTTGATTGTATCCTCCTCCACTGCCTCAAATCTTTCTATCTTTACTGTTGCGTCCACAATAACTATGTCATAGTTTATCATCGATTCCCCACTTCCTCCAATATATGTATACTATTCATCATCTTTCTCAAAATTTCCGTTTAGTATCTCTCAGTCACGCTTCTGTCATCTCCGCGATTTGCCATCTTCCTCTATAATATTCCTCTAGTCTATAATTAAGCAAAAAATTATTCCAACTAGATGCTACGTAAACCTATTCAATACGTACCTAGTATGCATGTTGCCATCAGGCATTTATTTAAACGCTTGTATATCAACGAAAAGTTCAATTTCGGGTACATTATTCACCCCAGCACAAATCATAAAGTTAACAACTTTGTGCTTGAATTATTGCCCAACGTGTTCCAAACTTAAAATATTTTAAGGATATTCGATACAGCGCCAGCGCCTGCAATACTCAAGCGAACGTAAACCACTGGATAATTTTCGCATCAGAAAATATCAGATAAGGGCGTTGATATTTTGCTGTACGGTATAAAATTTGTAAGTTATGGAAGTTCGTTTCGGAAACCACAATAAAATATATTTGAGGTTATTTGGGTTAAGCAGGGTGAACGTTAAATATGAAGCTTCCGGCGAAGAGTGCAGTACCAAATTAACAGGCGAAGTAAGGAATAAAATCCACACGCGATTTCCCTCGAGGAAAGGCATTACCACCCCTAACACAATATTACTCGTAGCCACACTGCTTACAAACCACCGCTTCCCACTAATTCTCCGCCCTTTACGTCAGATAACGATTACTGCGTTTAGAAAACGTGAAATTTCAAATTCAAATTTAAACGCTTTTTTACGATATTTATGGAATATCTGGCGTAGAACTCGCGGACGGGCGATGTATTCAGTATATTTTTGTCATGATTCTGACCAGACCTGTCTTTTTTGAATTACCTAGTTATTGGAGAACTAGATTTCTTGTCTGAAGTATCCAATATTATTGTAGTTATTATTATTAATACTGTGTTTAGTTACTTGAATTTTCGAAGGCGTCTGCTAGAAATATGAATATGGGAGTGTTATCAAAATTTTTAAAATTACAAAGCCCTACGTTTTAAAGTCATTATTGATCAAACTGCATTTACAATTTTGACAGATACTAGTACGTTGTGGGCTTTGTATAACTAAATACAACTGAATGAGTAGGAGCACCAAACAGTTATTTTCTGGCTATAAACTCTTTCTTGGATTAGAAAATTCAATAAATTAGCCACCTGCAGGACTGTCATTCCTTAAAAGTACGTCCCTCCTACAGTGGCGGCTCCTGACTTTAGAACTTGGCAGTGCTCTGGAATGAAATCACCGCTCAGGGGTTGGGGAGGGGGTTCTGGCAGTTTTTCCCCGTAGTTTTTTTTTAAATGAAGTGCTTTAGAAGCCATTTTAAAACATTTTCAAACAAGAAATTTCACTCGCCGCAATATTTGACGAAAATCCCAAGTCCAAAAGGTTAAACTTTCGTACACAACTTTTACCGCGACCTTTCGAAAAGCATTTGATACTTCGTACAGGCTTAGGACGTCCATTTCATTTTATTTCAAGTTTTTCGTCAAAAGTCTGAATTTAGATAAAATATTCATTTTTAACTGAATGGAGTATTACAACCCAATAATAATTTTGAAGAATGCAAAAATCAGGCGACCACTTTGTTAAAGTTCACTTCACAGTGTTTAAGTGTTCACTTGAACCAAACCACTACCACTAGCCATGCTATTGGAAATTTCAATATTTAAAAATAATATACACGATAATACAGCTAATTACTTACGATATAAGCAAAGCAACGAGCCAATCTCAGACCTAACCTAAATATGGTAAACAAAAACAATAAACAACGCCGCAGAAGTACCAACTCCCGCGTATATGCTTTGCCCAACTGTAAGTTTTAAAATTTAAATTACCAAGTGTGTACTCAAACAGCACTCCAAGTCCACCTAAAAGCGCATACGACGAAATTTTCCCGAGTCGAGTCGCCCCGATCTCGCTCCCATATCGAATGTGCATTTGCCTAGAGCACCGAACAGAGATCCACACCTCACAGTACTCGGATGGCTGGCTGCGTGTGTGCTAGGCAATTTGAAACATACGACGCGGGATGCTTAAAGCGCGTACTGTTTATTATCTCGCATAATAATTAATATAAGATTGCGGCAACTAAACGCTGGAGATTCAAAAAGTTTTAAACTTAATTAGTTTATAATTATAAGGTTTGAACCTTGCCGAAAAAGGTTAAAAACGTATTTTTGTAGGCAGTGCGCGCGCACGAACGCACTTATTGAGGAGCCTCCCCTGCCCCCTAAGCCCTAACCTTTGGCAAACGTAAACAGTGATGAGTTAGACTGCTACTTTGTAATGTCAGTGACACTTGGACTGGAACTGTTAAAATGTGTTACCCTGGAGATCATGTTATACAAGTCTGCGCTGTGAGAAACAAAGACTTGGAGAGGGGACTTAGCTATTTACATTTACCACTGAAGCAACCGGGATACTCACAGTCTGAGCGTTTGAGTGTGGAAAAGGCAAAACAATACAGCCGATCAGTTGTGTAGTAAACAGATGCCGCCGCAGAAACGGAATATCGCGAAACATTCGCCTGGTCGCTTGTTTGAATATAATAATAAACAACGCTGTTGTAGCTGATTATAAGAAAGCTGGGTCAAAGATCTTTCTTTAACTAAATTGAATTTAAATGAAATTATAAATCTGTAGGTTTGTGACCACTACAAAAAATATTGAAGATATTAAACATATATTATAGATCGAAAGTCTAATAAGTAATTAGGTAGGGGCAAAGTTGCTAAAGTTGCTGAGTATAATTTAGCCGTTTTCAGATTTGAAACATTCTTAGCAGTTTTTCTGTGACTTAAAATGAACTGGAAACTGCCATTTTAGGAAAGAAATCTTTATTTAGGTACAAAGTTTTTTTTAAAAACAAAAACGCTTAAGCGAATGACAAAAGCCGTTATATTCAAGCGACTTGTTTTAATTCTTTCACGACGAGCTTCATTAGTGCACACACTATCAAATAGATTTTTTCCCGAATTTGTCAGAAATTTGAAACACATTTGAGTCTTTGTATAGGCACATTAATTTGCCGAGTGATCAACCCTCCGGCGCAATAAGTGAGAAAAGCCTCAGTAGGTATCCCGAACGTACCTAACGAAATTATAGATACCCCTTTTATTGACCACGGCAGTGAGTCATAAACTTAATAAATATTCACTTCAAAAGTCAGTTGTGAAATAATCAAATATAAATGTTGGTTGTGTTGAAGAATAACAACTTGTAACTTAACCTTTATTCTAATTCTGAAGGTATGTACAATATTTAAAACTTGAAAACTGAATTATGACCACTGCCAGGCACGCAGTCTCACGTCCTGTACTCTGAAGATTAAAAGACTTGGGATACAGTGGCCAAATTCGGACTCAATTACCACTACCGGAAATGCAGCCTCACATTCCGTTCCCTGAAGAAATGGCTTGGAAATAGTGGTTTGAGTCGAATGACTGAATAGTTACGGCAGCTTGTTCTTCTTTTATATCAAACTGAAGAGTCCCCAAGTTCACTTCAGCCAATTGGAGATCTTGCATATTATGTCAGGATATATTTTTGTCGACCACTTTTAATAAATGAGGCAGCCCCGTCTGACGAATCATGTCCAGTCTCCATTCTGTTGAAGGGGAAGGCTCCGGCCTTTAGTGGCAAGGAACCAGTCGGAACCAGTAGTAGCACAATTTTTATTTGCGTTATAATTTGACTCATGAATCATTCAATTTTTTACATAAACACGTGTACGTCCTGAACACCAAATATTATTGTTATTGTAGCATTGTGACCCACAAAACGATAACCATCGCAAATCCTCTGAGATACAAAGAAATGATTCTTGTAAGTAATTGGAAACGGCCAACTTATTGTCAGAGTATTTCTTACCCAGTAAATTTAATCGTTTTAATATTCCTGAACGAATCGTCTAAGAGAGTTAGTAACAGCCTCTAGCGATTTCTACTTATTTTTAACGTGCCTGGAATTCACCGATATAGGAAGTGACCCGCAGAATACCGGAGACATGTTTCCATTATACCCCATAATAACGTGGATGTATACTCAATGGATTATACACAAAATCTTGAGTGAATTGCGAGCGTTTCTCATAATGCTTCGTGAAGGTTCACGTCACACATAATGGACCAAAGGAAATATGAAACTTAAGAAATTCGATGGAACTTTCATACAGTTGCTTGGATTTCAATCAAGGTTTGAGTATTTTATCGTAGTTAAATATGTCCGATAGGATGTAGTATTTTCTATTCGTACATGAACGATTTTTAGAGGCACAAAATGGGCTGAATTTAATTTGATTATTATAATATTATTGAAAGCAAGTTATATAGAGTTAAATATATGGGATATGGAACAAACTACACATATTGTGGCAGTTTCAAAATTTCGAAATATTGTATGACTTTTAATGTATATTAAAGCATTCTGCTACGAAAGTAACCCCACCATTGACGCCCATGATCTTGTTTACGCGAAGGATGATTTAACGTAAATAAACAGTTTTATAGCGTTGACATGTTTTTTATTATGAGTCGAGAAAGGCAGGTGATTACCTTCCGTTCCCAGAAGCATTCTATTTACCGAAATTTTGTATCATAATGCATTTTGATGTCTGCCAATAAGTTTAATTACTTTCTCTTTAAAGTCGTAATATCGATCACGATGCAATAAAGACTTACATTCATAAGTAGACACATTAATACAATCTAGAATGTTGGCATTTCCTAATGTGTGTCTCATGTAGTATACAAACAAATTAAAGCACCAATATTAGTAAAAGCATTTACAGCGTAATGGCTTCCAAGTAAACCACTGTTTATGTCATTACTAAAAATACTTGAAAGCTTCAAAAATCACTCTACCATTGATTGCCTCGAAATAAATTATAGCTTATTTGTCTGTGTTTGACAATAGAGACGACTCTTTGTTTCGCTTTAATGAAAATCCGGCGAAAAGTTTAATGTTGCAAAGTCGTTTTGTATGTTCACGGAAATAAAGCACGGTTAAATGAAAATGGGCTTTCACACACATTAACTATGCAAAAGTAAACACTTGAAGTAATCAAGAATTGATTACTGCTTACTTTGGACATTCTGACGTCACGCCGCGCCGTGATTCTTAGCAGGTCATCTTTGTTCGTAGACACAGGTGAGAGAAGCAAGCGCGCGCCATCCGAGACAGCAGTCAAGCGAGATAGAAGGTATCACAAATGGTAGTTGCGCCCGGTACCAATGTGACATTACGTATTTTGCATCCACCACTACTGCTCCCTGCTAGAAATTTCGAAATCAACCGCCCACGCTAGCCCCCACTTACAGCTTATAAAAGTTAATAATCCAGAGGGAGAAAGGGAGTATCTTATCGTACGGCCATCATTTGGGACCAGTACTCCCAGCACCCGAGACGATGCTCACATCCGAACTAGAGGTATGATTGAACGCTTCTGACTTCGCCGTGTGATCGACTGATATTGACCGTCTTATAAATCCGGGTAAGTGCCCAGTGTTTACTTACTGTTATTGTTGAAATATCAACAATTAAACATTACCCAGTCACAAGCTGGATTGGTCTACCTTATACGTACCTAATGAGCAGTAATGTGTTCAAGCCGGGGAGTATATTTGCATCGATCGTATATGCTACCGCATTCGACTTACAGCAACGGGCGTATTTTCTTCTTATATACTATTTTCGTAGGCGTTCTTGCCAGCATACCTTCGTGGCTCAGTGGTCGATGTGTCAGCCTCCCAAGCCGCAACGTTGAGGGTTCGCACCTCGCCGTAGTTCTTTTTTGTTTTGATGATTTCACTTTTTTCTTTTGACCAAAAAATCTGTTCTGGTCCAAAACGACAGCTAGGGGATCGCCATCACGTGAGACAGACATCCACTCATTTGACATACCTCTGCGGCCACGGTCGTCCAATATGAAACTAAGTTCGGCATTTGCCAATCTGCGATAGCATACGCTCGATACGAATATGCAGCCGGGGAATTAGGGGTTAGATCTATTTGGTAATCCCTCGTGACTTCAGTCTGGAACAGGACGTTTTTACGGCAGAAATCGATCGCACATAAATATAACCGGCGGCCTCTGGTGAAATTTTAAGGAAGAACTGATTACTTATTCGCAACGCATAAGCTAGTGGCGTTCCCCAGTGGGTTTGCACTCTGGTTCTGATACGAGAATCTTCGACCGAAACCCCTCTCTAGGAGTTTGTGCATTTCGGTGCTACCACGTATTCTCCAGAAAACCTGTAATAATTTAGTTTTGATCACACGATGGGCCACTAACGTACCATCAGGATACACCGTGAGAACCGCTTTTATTTTCATGTAAATATCTTGTAAATATACCGTATTAACTTTTCAAATTCAGTTATATTTTGTTTATGTGTTACTATTTAATCGCCGTTTAGCAATAGAGAGAACCCACCCTTCTGCGACTGAAAGCTAAGGGTTATCAATAAATAAGTCTCCCACCGACCAGAGCGTAAATACAGCGGCAGAAATCGTTCATAAGAGAACGACCCGAACCACATAAATATACAGCGTGGGATACAGCTGCATATTTACCGACCGAATCCAGAACGTCATTCTAAAATTGGCGTCAGAGAGAAAAGGGACATTTTCGTAGTTGTAACCTACATCGAAGTGCAAGAGAATTTATTGATGTAATTATTATTAGCTTGCAATACAAGATGGACCGCAGAAAACAATGTCGTTAGGTTTTTATCTTTTAATTTGAACCTTATGCAATACGCCGATTTTTTATAAGTCGGAACAAACTAAATATTTGGCCCGAGCATTATTATGGGACTTAATGAAAGCCAGATTATTTCCATAAATACTTTCTTTGTAGCGTAAGAAATAAGCACAGCGAATTCTTCACGAATTCCGCGTACTAAATGAGCTAAAGGTCGACCTCTTCAATATCGCCTTCATCGACACATATTGTTGTTTCGTTGTCAAATTGAGTGCCACTCAAGTTAAGGTCGGTATTTAAGATAGGGCGAACAAGGTGCCCTTTCGTCACGATTTAAAGAAAACATTCACATTCGATTTGGAATCGCGATGGTAATGAAGTATGTATTTTCAAATTGGTTCAGTTGGTTCCCCCGAAATTACCACGAACCGTGGAAACCTAGAAGACAATTTCTCGTCGAGCCTTTTAAGGAGAGAGCAGTTATGAATGAAGTATATCAAGCGCACTGCCTTTAAAAACACCCGCTGCGCGAGTGTGATTTATAGCTTTTTTGTTTATTTTACGCTCGATGACATTTTTAATGCCCATAGCTAAGTGGTGTCTTATTTTTAGCGTCAAGATTGCATCAAAATTGTCTGTGTAAAATGTTTGATTTATATAGGAAAATTGAAATAATTTAGAAAAAATATTGGAATAAAAATTAAGAAGTGGATTATTGAAGAGAAAAAGTCATAATTTTTGGATGGGGATGAGATTTTTTCAAGAAAAATGTAATTTTTGGAGAATTTTGAAGTTTTGACATTTGGAGTGACAGATATTTTTGGATTCATCATTTGGGGCTTTAATTCTAAATTGTAACGTTAATCTGTAATAATGAGCCGAAGGCTCGCACGGATGTTACATTGTAAATTTAATAAGCACTACCTAAATAAATAAATAAATAAATAAATAAATTAGCGACGATTCGACAAGTAGACGAAAATATTGGAAAATAATTTTTACTTGTGAACTTTGCTGTTTCGCTTCTGAGAAAAATCATTAAATTTATTTGGGCGATCCATTGACTCCACTTTAACCTCATATCTATATACATATATAAAAATGAATCCCTATTTCCCTTGGTCACGCCATAACTTGAGAACGGCTCGACCGATTTAGCTGATTTCTTTTTTGTTGTGTTCGTAATAATTGTCAGGACAAGGTTTGTATGGAAGAATTTTGGAAAATCCACCGGGAAAGTCGAAAGTTTGGATGGTATGAAAATCTGTTCGACAAATAAAAATGTGACGTTCAGTTGGACAGTTCTAAAAATTGAATTGTCAGTGTGTTATCGGTGGTGATCATGTATTTGGTGTTTCTTTGGAATAAATGCCACCAGTGAGGCAGCATCGAAATATCGGTCGGCGTACGCTCAGTGCAAGCCAACTACATGATCGTCGAGTCAATGAGACTGACGAAGAGCGTAGACAGCGTTTGGAGGCAAGTCGAATCAGAATTTCTCAAGCCTCAAGCGCGATCCATTATGACTCCGGAACAACGGATACAGTCGAGTTCGACGCGCTTAGTTGGAGCTTACGCGCAAAATAATTTGGAACGTACACAAAACAGAGGCCGAACGTGGCATTAGGGAACGAAAAGTTGGAAAAGTTTTCCGGAAAATTGGAAAATTTTGGAAAAACTGAAAGTGCTTTTTTCTATGGGATTTTTGAAATATACGGATATGCGTAAGTCGGGAAATGCGGACAAACTTAAAAATCATAATTTTGGAAAATCCACCAGAAAATGTGAAAATTCGGGAAAAACTAAAAGTGCTTAACGGCTGGACCGATTTGACTGATTTTTTTTGTTGTGATCGTAGTTGTCAGGAAAAGGTTTGTATGAAAGAACATTTTTGGAGAATCCACCGGAAAATGAGAAAATTCGGGAAAAACTAAAAGTGCTTAACGGTTGGACCAATTTGGCTAATTCTTTTCAAAAATAAGGTTTTTAGGGAACGAAAAATTGGAAAAGTTGCCCAGAAAATTGGAAAATTCGGAAAAACTGAAAGTGCTTTTTTCTATTGGATTTTTGTATGATATGGATAGGCGTAAGTCGGGAAATTCAGACAAACTGTCAAAATCATAATTTTTTGTATGCACTCGCGATCATAACTGACGATAGGAACGACATAAATTTGGTTGAACATAAACGTAATCGGAAAAATGTTTCACATTGAATAAACGATTTGGTTAATGAATCAAAAGTTCAATACGAAAAGTAATTTTAGGCAGGACAACGTCTGCCGGGCCTGCTAGTTCATAATAAAATGAAACTACTGTTTCTGAAAAATAAAAACTGTGCCGCTTTAGGTGAAAATAATATATCAGTAAAACAATAATATTATTGACGAACATGAAACGGCATTTCATTTTAAAAATACTTATCGTAAGGTGATGGCCCTATTTTTAGAAATATTCTTCCAAATGGGTGTTAGTAGGGGAACAATGGCAACCATAGATCATTTCATTTAGTTCTCCAGGTATCATCAACTTCTTCAGCTGCCAACAGCTTCTTCCGGAAGCTTCTTTTGTCTTTCAAGGTCGTCATAATTTCGAGATTTTGTAGTAACCACTCGGAGACGGCATACTTCTTCAGGAACGACCTTAAAAGACACCAAAAGCCGGCGGAGTTAATAACACCTGTATAACTGAATAGAGTGCTCTAGAATTGCCATTTTGCCTCTACTGGCGTCCTACATAACACTTCTCAATACCCTAATACTCAATACTAACAATGTCACAAGGGGATCGTGGAGGTGCATTGAATAACGAAGCAACGCCCTTTAAAATATTTTTTCCAATTATTAGTTTATTTCCACTTACTATTAATTTTATGTTGTTGTTATTTTGTTGTTGTTATTTTTGTTACTTATAATTTTTATTGTTATGTCAAATTCAGTTTTCCTGTAAAGGTTTGGTTATAGTATATTATGTAACGAGCATGGAAAGTGACAAATTTCATACGAGCGTGAAATTTTATGCACGAGACGTAGCCGAGTGTAGAAATCACGCGAGTTTATACGAAATACACTTTCCATCGAGTGTTGTATACTATTTCTCCCACGACCCCTTAAGAAAAATTTATCCATAAAACAGTAACTTTATTTTTAAGAATTTGTTGTCTATATTAATAATGTCAAAATTTCCAAGTAGCCTACTAACTTACCATGAGAATAATATTCTAATAATTCCGACCGGCTGGCTCATGAATGACACGTTGATTTGTTCTTTTGCCCGCCAATTCATAAATTGCGAGTAGTTCGTACGTAAAATATTTAGGTCTTCACGGAGTAGCCATTAAAATGTTCAACTGCCGAACCTCTTAAGAGATTTTTCTGGTAAAAAATATTAGATTTAAAAAAGAGACGCGACAGAATATTTATTCAGTAAACGTCAAAATCTCAAAGCTGACTACAAAATTTGAATGAACTGTGCGATTTTCAAAAATTACAGCACAGTTTTGAGTTTAGCGCACGGGCAACGCAATTGTCAAGTTTCCAGCCCACTATGCTGTATGCAACGTGCCTCTTTCCTAGGGGGTCGTGGGAAATCGCTTTTTTTGCACGGAGTTACATAATCTAACACTTAAGAGCAAAAATCAAATCATTTAACGTCAGTAACGTGATACCTACTTTCCTCTGCTTATAAAATTACAAAAATGTTCATTTAATAATAATCCAGGATTAACTTGAAATGTGAAGAAATTTCCACAAATTTTCTCAAGAGTACCTATAAACACTACAACTTGCATAATATTTTATTGAAGTTAGAAGTACTACACATATTATAATAAATAAGTAAAAAAGAGCAGCGTTGAAAGTATTTCCCCTTCATTTCGCATTTCACGATAACATTTCAAAGTCATTACGTAGGCCTAACTTCATTTACCCAATTACACGTCAAAGGTTTAAAGTTGATAAAACCATCCCCTAACACGACCCGGTCGTTACCTTCTACCCCATTTCGAAGAGACGCGTGATTCCTTAACATCGGAAAACTTTCATAATGCCTTCCCGAGAACTCTTATTTTGTTCAGTAATAGGTACAAATCACCACTAAAGCACTGTTCTCCCTTCTTGTTTCTTGCCTCATAAATTAAGTTTCATATTTGGGTCAAAGTCACATTGTGTGATCAAGTACACGTAACCAGCTGAGATTGAACATTAAGGGGTCACATTCTACGCCTTTACAAATAAAAATAGGAAAATAACAAAATGGCGTGCGATAACTTTTCCAGTATGAGAATTCATAAAATTAGTAAGTAAACTGAGGTTTATGATTTGTTATGTAAAATACATACATTCATTTAACATTATTAAAATTACTCGTAGTACTGAGAACATGTACAAACTAGATTTTTGTATGTTAAACAAATTAAATCTATTTTTGGCTGGTCATTTTCAGTGCCTTCTGTTTTACGTAAAACTCATGGACGGGAAATTTTAAGTTTTTGCGCTACCCGATCACGTTATTTGCTTGATTAAAGAGTGGGTTCGGACGCTCAGATTATCTGCGCAAATCACTCTGCACAAACCATGTTATTCATGCAAATCGTTGCGTCTAAGAAAATTACTTCCAATAAAACTGAGTGTTTAAACGGTGTTAAAATTGGCGCAAGTCTTGGAGAGTTTACTTGCACAGATCGATCTGAGCAGCTAAACCTGCCTTAAGTCTACTGTTGATGAAACTACGAACTACACTGTTCAATACTTTTGCCATTTGTTTGGATTATCGGCCATTAAAATAATATAATGATATTATTTCCGTGATAAATGGCGGAGGTGCCGGGAATGTTGCAGACTATTTTAAAATACACATTTGTCTGACACTATTTAAAATTCTTGCCAACGAACACTGAATTTCCAATAATGAATATCTCAAATTATTTTCTTCAGATATCTGACTTCTTGAACTCTCTCTACAGATTAATATTTTATTTCTAACTGTTGATGTGTTATGTATATGTATTTGGCTTGCACTGCAGGGGCAAGTAGCACCAACAAACCTTTATTTATAAAAATAAAGAAGTATAAACTGAAGGATCTAGTTTACATATATGTTGATTTGTTTAGCGGTACGAGGGTTTGTATTGCCTCAGGCAAGATAACCATTACAGCGAGATTGAGTTTAACGAATTAATATAGAAGTTTTCAGCTACAACAATTGCAGTCGAGTAGCAGCTACATGTTTTATTAAATCACAGTAATTTCCCAATGTTTTGCTAACCTGCTATATTTAGGTATCTTGCTCTATATTCGCTCGATGTTCGCTCAGCTATATGACCAATAGGCGAAAGAAAAAGATTAAAACTATGAATTAAGGACGCTACAATATCTCGCCAGTCTGCTCTGTCTATAAGTATTTGTACGAAATTATTTGTAATTACTGATGTCAGGTTTATGTAACAAACAGTTCCATTTACGCGAAAGAGAAATATAGAGGCTCTTGGACCTCTATATCTCCGTGGTAGGAAGATTCCATTGTCAAGGGAGGTCAAGTATCTTGGGGTTATACTGGACTCAACACTTACCTGGAACCAACAAATCGATAGAATAGTCAGAAAGTCGGAAACTACTCTTGCAGTAGTCAGGCGAACATATAACAAAAAATGGGGTCTAAGGCCAGGAATGGTGCACTGGCTGTACACCAGAGTAGTCAGGCCAGGAATAAAGTATGCAGCTTTGGCATGGTGGCCCAAAGTCAAACAGGTAACTACTAGGCTAAGGCTAAGCAAAATTCAGAGGCTTGCCTGCCTAGGGATAACATGGGCGATGCAGACTTCCCAAACTGCAGCCATAAAGACTCTTCTGGACCTTCCCCCTCTCCACTTCATGATACAGGGGGAGGCGAGGCTGGCACTATACAAACTGCAAAATTATTTTTACCGTGTCCGTCTGGGTACAGAGCACACTAGCATTATTGAGGGCATAAAGGATCCCATGCTCGACATGACGACGGATTACATGGTCCCCAATAACACCACACAACCACTCTTTCAGGTCACAATCGATGACCCTAGAGTGGAGAACCAAATTCTGAACAGCATGCCTACCGGTAGTCTAATCTGGTACACCGACGGTTCTAAGACCGACACAGGTGCTGGGTCCAGGACTGTTTGGAGATAAACCAAGAGTGAAACTCAGCTCCTCTCTGGGCAAATATGCCTTTGTCTTTGAAGCAGAGGTCTACGCGATACTACAATCAATGTGCGCGGGAAAACATTAAGAGGGGCTACAAAAATCAGCGGATCTTTATCTTATCAGACAGCCAGGCAGCTTTGAAGGCTCCTATGAGCCTAAAGGTGTCTTCCAGACTGGTGTGGGAATGTTTCGAGCAACTTTATATTCTAGCCCTGCGGAACGCAGTGAGACTGCTTTGGATTCGAGGTCACTGTGGGCTGATAGGGAACAAGAAAGCCGATAAACTAGCAAAGCGGGGCTCTAACGATCCTTTCGTTGGACCGGAACCTGCCCTAGGTTTAACCAAGAGTGCCGTCAGACACCAAGTAAACGGATGGCTTCGCGCTCAACATCAAAATTACTGGAACATGGTTCCAGGACACAGGCACAGCAGGTCGTATATAAAGGGACCTTGCAGGAAAATATGCTCAGAACTACTTTGCCTTAGTAGGATGCAAATTAGAATCGTAACAGGCTTCCTAGCGGGACACACGACCATTAAAGAACACCTGTGGAAGATTGGCAAATATTACGGAGACCTTAACTGCCGCTTGTGTAATAAGGAACGGGAGACAGCTATGCACATCTCGTGCAGATGTGAAGCTCTAGACCAAAACAGGCAGCGAATTTTCGGACGATGTCTGATGGAACCGGAAGAATGTAAACACTATATGCATTAAGTCTTTTTTTCTTGAAAATGGGCTGGAATATCAAAATGAGACAAGAATACATTTATTATTTAAAAAAGGTTAGTCTTTCAAATTTTGGAGCCGATTTGACGTTAGATGCACATGTTAAATTGTTATTGATCAATTTCACAAAACAATAGGTTATAAGTAGCGACCTCTATGGGCGACGTCAAAAATGTTATTGGAATCTTTTTTCCCGTAAGAAAAACCATAGGATTGCAAATTTTCAAGTCGACAGCTATTATTCTGAAAGCGTCAAGTTTCGTTAACTTTTGTTGTTTTTGGTGTTTTAAACCCTTGTTTTCTTTGTCCATTTGTTCCATTTTAATTGAAGTGCTTCTACGGAATCGGCGATTTTTATTGTGTTACGAATCTCTGTGTTTGATATTCACATGTTCAGTATAAAGTTAAACACTATTTCTTTGATAAACATTTATACTTTCGACCCTCCATATACACAATTTTATTTAACAGTAATCCGTACCTACATGCTCTTAGCCCCAAATTTCTAAAGAGCCAAAAGAAAAAAAATCTGTTCTTACTCACGTAGAAATTTACTGGATTTAAGCTACCTAACTATTAATTGTGTTACATTGGACAACTTTGAGTAGCCGATAGAGTACCCAATACAAATTTGTACAAAGATCAAAAGGCGGTTATAGAATTTGAGCTTGAATATTATGCGTTGTCATCACTAGTTTGAAATTTATATTTGGAAGACATGATGTATTAATATTAAGGATAGAATAATTATAGCTTCCGAAATTATTGTAATGTACAATGTAAAATGATTAATATACTCAGATTCTTGGATGATATAGTTGTTATTTATAATCTGCAATGAATTCATATGTTACTATGTTACTCGCATTCATATTCATGTTTGATTGTTTTGGTTGCCTTGACGAGAATGTGACAGAAAAAAAATATGTAAAAAATAATCGATTGTCAATAAAAATCCTCGAAAATAATCACGTTTAATACCAAAAGAAAACTCGTCGGTGTACGACTTCAATTAGAAGAAGACACTGAAAAATATACATGGTCCTTCGAGAGCCGGATATTTCGTATTTTTAAAGAAAAAACGCACGCATTATTGAGGAAATTTGTGGAAGCGTTCCAGGTCAGTTCCCTCGTCCATTTATTTCATTAGTTTTGACACAATATCCACTTGTGTAAATTGTCAAATTTATATTTTTTGCTTAGCGGTATTCTATCCACATTTCCCAATCTCGTTACTTTCTAGCACATTTTCACGTATTCTCGTTAAGTAAGATATTTTCACGTTATTAATCAAAATCGTTCACTAAAGAATGCCGTCCGACAATGTTAAAAAACTCAATACTAGACGCGGACAAATTCGCCGAGAATTAACTCGATTCGTAAAATTTGTTGATAATTTTGACATAGAACAAACCACGTTCGCACAATTACAAACGCGTTTGGAAACCATTACAAATATTTTATTTGAATTCAAAAATGTCCAATCCGAGTTGGAAGAAACTTTAATGATAGAAAACGCTCTCGACGAAGACATAGCTGAGGGTGATCGCGACGAATTCGAAAATAAATACTTCGAAGCAATTACTCGGGCAAAAGAAATTTTATTAAAAAATCAGACAACTACACAAGTGTCAAATTCTGCTACACCTTCCTCGCGCCGGTCTGTCTCGAGCTCTGACCATAGCTCCAACGCAAAGCTACCTTCTCTTCGGCTACCTGAATTTGCAGGTACCTACAGTGAGTGGCAGTGCTTTCACAATTCGTTTCAAGGTCTTGTTCACAATAACCAGTCCTTGACAAATATCGAAAAATTTTACTATTTACAAGCATCTCTAAGGGGAGATGCAGCTCACGTGATTGCCTCTCTACCCCTTTCAGATGCAAATTATGACACTGCATGGGAACTGCTGAGGGCAAGGTATGAAAATAAAAAAGCTATTATCGAAGATCACATTAAAGAAATATTCCAATTAGAAACTATCAGAAGAGGGTCCCATACATCTTTGCGACAATTTTCGGACTCATTCATGAAAAATTATCGCGCATTAAAATCACTAGGAGAAGAAATTGAGTCATGGGATACCATTTTAATTTATTTGTTAGTTTCCAAATTAGATTTTAATTCTAAACGGGAATGGGAAATTTTCAGCAATGAAATTGAGAAGCCCAAAATTAGCAATTTCACGAAATATTTGTTAGAACGTTGCAAAATGCTAGAGGCTTTGGATCGCAAATCTCATAGCGCAGACAATCACGTTAAAAAAGTTACCCAATCGAAAGCATTTCATGCGATTACAAACGGCAAAAGGCCACCCCCTGTGTGCCCATATTGTAGTGATACACATTTCATTTATTTTTGCGAGAAATTCAAGGGTTTGACAGTTCCTGCTAGACAAACTGAAATCAAACGGATGAAATTATGTTCGAACTGTTTGCGCCCTGGACATAGAATAGCAGAGTGTCGTTCCAGCGGTTGCAAAATTTGTCAAAAACGCCATAGCTCCTTTTTACATGAGAATAACCCCGAAAATTCTCAAAGCTTTAGCCAAAATATTAAACCCGCTCCTCCGTTACACATTTCAAACGATGTGTCCTCGAATATCTCTATTCCTCAGCCAAATTTTCCCCAAAATTCTGAAAATACGATACATTCCGGAACATCAAGTCAAACAAATCATAACATGTTACATTCATACTGTGTCTGGAAACCAACAGATTCGTTTGTATTGCTGTCCACGGCAGTTGTGTATGTTCACGACGCGAATAATAAACCGATCAAATGTCGCGCACTCCTGGACAGTGCCTCGCAATCAAATTTTATTTCAGAAAGTTTATTACAAAAATTAAACCTTCATGCTCAAAAGGTTGATCTCACGGTATTAGGATTGAACGAAATGAGAAATAATATCAGCAAACGCGTAGAAATTCAGATTGAGTCCACGCATAACAATTACCAAAGGAATTTGACTTTTTTCGCCATAGAAAAAATAACGAACTCGACACCCCAGCAGTTTTGTAATGTACATCACTTGTCAATACCAGAGCATATTCGACTTGCTGATCCCGAATTTTTTAAACCGTCTAGCATCGACTTATTGCTAGGCGCGGGCGTCTTTTACGATTTGTTGTGTATAGGCCAAATTAAGCTCGCTAATGGTATGGTCACGTTGCAAAAAAACGAAATTAGGTTGGATCGTAACCGGCACTATTCCCAGTTACCAAAGTCAACGCCAAGGCTTCGTCACAACTTGCTTTTTCACAGACTTAAATAAACAGTTAGAAAAATTTTGGGAATTAGAGCAGCCATCCGTAGCTGTTAAAGCGTTCTCAAATGAAGAAGCAGAGTGTGAACAACATTTCCTGCAAAATATGGTTCGAGACAACACCGGGCGATTTGTAGTAAAATTACCTGTAAAAGAAAATTTTGTTAGCCTGGGTGACTCCTTAAATATAGCCATGAGACGATTATATTCTGTTGAACGAAAAATGGCAAAAAATCATAATTTTAAACGTGACTACAAAAATTTTATGTTGGAATACGAAACACTCGGGCACATGACTCAGATTGAACCTAACCACGACGCCAATACAACAATTTACTATTTACCACATCACGCGGTAGAAAAACAAGAGAGTACGTCAACAAAACTGAGGGTAGTGTTCGATGGATCCGCGAAAACAATAACCAACATTTCTTTAAATGATGTTTTAAAGGTTGGTCCTACTATTCAAAACGATCTGTTTACAATTTTATTGCGTTTCCGAAGACATCAAGTAGTACTCGTTGGCGACATAGCTAAAATGTATCGTCAGGTTATAGTGCATCCCGGAAACAGAAATTTTCAACGTATAGTATGGCGCGACGATCCTCAAAACGAAGTCAAACATTTCTGCTTGAATACTGTTACATATGGTACAGCATCTGCAGCTTTTTTAGCAATTCGTTGCTTGAAAAAAATCGCTATTGAAAATCAGGATACTTTACCGATAGAAAGCAGTATAATTTCCAACGATTTTTACGTTGATGACCTTTTAACCGGTGCAAGTGATACGAGAACACTAAACGAAATTAAGCAAAATCTCTTAAAATTGCTTGCTAATTATGGATTTGAATTGCGAAAACTTCGGTCTAATTGTTCCGTGGTCGTAAACAAAGACACAGCCGAATCGAATTCTCGTTTTGCCATCACGGATAATGCTTGCATGAAAACATTAGGTATTTCCTGGATCTCGACATTAGATAAATTTGAGTACAAAATTAAAATTCCACAGGAAATTCACGAAAAAATAACAAAACGTAGCATCCTCTCGTTCGTAGCAAAAATCTTCGATCCATTAGGCCTATAACAATTAGGGCCAAGCTTATGATTCAAAAGCTTTGGCAGTTGCAATTAGGTTGGGATGAATCTCTGCCGTTGGAACTCCACACGCAGTGGTTAGAATTTAGGAAAGTTATTCCAAGCAGACAAAATCTTAATTCCTCGTCCAGTGTTGGTAAAAAATGTCAAAACAATCGAGCTCCACGGTTTTTGTGATGCAAGCGAAAGAGCTTATGGTTGTGCCGTATATTTGCGGTCAATTAATGACACTCACAGAATTGAGTGTCATTTACTATGCGCCAAATCACGAGTCGCCCCTCTGAAATGTATCTCTCTTCCTCGGTTAGAGTTATGTGGAGCCTTATTATTAGCTGGGCTAGTAAAAAAATGCATTGAATCATTGGAGTTATCAATAGATAAAGTTTTTCTGTGGACGGATTCGTCAGTAGTCCTACCTTGGTTAGCTAGTGAACCCAGCACTTGGAAAACCTTTATTTCGAACAGAGTATCAAATATTCAAGCAGTTACCAATATAGCTGACTGGCACTTCGTTGCGTCTTGTAATAATTCAGCAGACATCATTTCCCGAGGTGCCAGCCCAGACAAACTCGTGCATTCTGACTTATGGTGGCATGGGCCAGTGTATTTATTACAAGATTTCGAACTCTGGCCCAAGAATACAAACATTTCGAATTTTTCACGTTCTCCTGCAGAAATTCCGGAATTTAAAGCAAAAATTATGTCATTTTTTTGCACGGACAGATTTTCAATTTTTTCTCGTTACTCGTGTTACCATAAGCTTATAAGAGTTTTCGCGTATTGCTTGCGTTTCATCAATAATGCAAGGTCCGCACCGATAAATCGAACAACTGGATATCTCTTATCCTCAGAAATGGAAAAATCAGTTACAACTCTTGTAAAGCTCGTTCAGTATGAAGCATTTCTCGACGACTTTAATTCCCTAAAAAGGGCGAGTACCATAAAACCCAAAAGCAGCTTAAATTCCCTGAGTCCCTTTTTAGACGAAACTGGTTTAATCCGAGTAGGAGGCAGACTAAAACACTCTGACCTTACTTATGGATATAAACATCCCATCGTACTACCTAGTAAACACCCGTTCACTCGGTTAGTCATAAAATACGAACATGAACGTAGCCTTCACTCGGGAATGCAAACAACTCTCTCGCATGTTCGTCAAAAATTTTGGCCATTAAAGGGCAGGCAGGAGGTTAAAGCATATATTCGAAAATGCATGAAATGTTTTAAAGCTATGCCCCCAAGTCCTTCATATCAAATGGGAGAACTTCCGAAGCCTCGAGTTACGCCATCGCGACCCTTCTCATCATGTGGAGTAGATTATGCGGGGCCATTTGACATGAAGGACGGAAAAACAAGAAATCGCAAAATTATCAAGGGTTACATTTGTATTTTTATATGTTTAGCCACGAAGGCCATACATCTCGAACTGTTTGCGCCCTGGACATAGAATAGCAGAGTGTCGTTCCAGCGGTTGCAAAATTTGTCAAAAACGCCATAGCTCCTTTTTACATGAGAATAACCCCGAAAATTCTCAAAGCTTTAGCCAAAATATTAAACCCGCTCCTCCGTTACACATTTCAAACGATGTGTCCTCGAATATCTCTATTCCTCAGCCAAATTTTCCCCAAAATTCTGAAAATACGATACATTCCGGAACATCAAGTCAAACAAATCATAACATGTTACATTCATACTGTGTCTGGAAACCAACAGATTCGTTTGTATTGCTGTCCACGGCAGTTGTGTATGTTCACGACGCGAATAATAAACCGATCAAATGTCGCGCACTCCTGGACAGTGCCTCGCAATCAAATTTTATTTCAGAAAGTTTATTACAAAAATTAAACCTTCATGCTCAAAAGGTTGATCTCACGGTATTAGGATTGAACGAAATGAGAAATAATATCAGCAAACGCGTAGAAATTCAGATTGAGTCCACGCATAACAATTACCAAAGGAATTTGACTTTTTTCGCCATAGAAAAAATAACGAACTCGACACCCCAGCAGTTTTGTAATGTACATCACTTGTCAATACCAGAGCATATTCGACTTGCTGATCCCGAATTTTTTAAACCGTCTAGCATCGACTTATTGCTAGGCGCGGGCGTCTTTTACGATTTGTTGTGTATAGGCCAAATTAAGCTCGCTAATGGTATGGTCACGTTGCAAAAAAACGAAATTAGGTTGGATCGTAACCGGCACTATTCCCAGTTACCAAAGTCAACGCCAAGGCTTCGTCACAACTTGCTTTTTCACAGACTTAAATAAACAGTTAGAAAAATTTTGGGAATTAGAGCAGCCATCCGTAGCTGTTAAAGCGTTCTCAAATGAAGAAGCAGAGTGTGAACAACATTTCCTGCAAAATATGGTTCGAGACAACACCGGGCGATTTGTAGTAAAATTACCTGTAAAAGAAAATTTTGTTAGCCTGGGTGACTCCTTAAATATAGCCATGAGACGATTATATTCTGTTGAACGAAAAATGGCAAAAAATCATAATTTTAAACGTGACTACAAAAATTTTATGTTGGAATACGAAACACTCGGGCACATGACTCAGATTGAACCTAACCACGACGCCAATACAACAATTTACTATTTACCACATCACGCGGTAGAAAAACAAGAGAGTACGTCAACAAAACTGAGGGTAGTGTTCGATGGATCCGCGAAAACAATAACCAACATTTCTTTAAATGATGTTTTAAAGGTTGGTCCTACTATTCAAAACGATCTGTTTACAATTTTATTGCGTTTCCGAAGACATCAAGTAGTACTCGTTGGCGACATAGCTAAAATGTATCGTCAGGTTATAGTGCATCCCGGAAACAGAAATTTTCAACGTATAGTATGGCGCGACGATCCTCAAAACGAAGTCAAACATTTCTGCTTGAATACTGTTACATATGGTACAGCATCTGCAGCTTTTTTAGCAATTCGTTGCTTGAAAAAAATCGCTATTGAAAATCAGGATACTTTACCGATAGAAAGCAGTATAATTTCCAACGATTTTTACGTTGATGACCTTTTAACCGGTGCAAGTGATACGAGAACACTAAACGAAATTAAGCAAAATCTCTTAAAATTGCTTGCTAATTATGGATTTGAATTGCGAAAACTTCGGTCTAATTGTTCCGTGGTCGTAAACAAAGACACAGCCGAATCGAATTCTCGTTTTGCCATCACGGATAATGCTTGCATGAAAACATTAGGTATTTCCTGGATCTCGACATTAGATAAATTTGAGTACAAAATTAAAATTCCACAGGAAATTCACGAAAAAATAACAAAACGTAGCATCCTCTCGTTCGTAGCAAAAATCTTCGATCCATTAGGCCTATAACAATTAGGGCCAAGCTTATGATTCAAAAGCTTTGGCAGTTGCAATTAGGTTGGGATGAATCTCTGCCGTTGGAACTCCACACGCAGTGGTTAGAATTTAGGAAAGTTATTCCAAGCAGACAAAATCTTAATTCCTCGTCCAGTGTTGGTAAAAAATGTCAAAACAATCGAGCTCCACGGTTTTTGTGATGCAAGCGAAAGAGCTTATGGTTGTGCCGTATATTTACGGTCAATTAATGACACTCACAGAATTGAGTGTCATTTACTATGCGCCAAATCACGAGTCGCCCCTCTGAAATGTATCTCTCTTCCTCGGTTAGAGTTATGTGGAGCCTTATTATTAGCTGGGCTAGTAAAAAAATGCATTGAATCATTGGAGTTATCAATAGATAAAGTTTTTCTGTGGACGGATTCGTCAGTAGTCCTACCTTGGTTAGCTAGTGAACCCAGCACTTGGAAAACCTTTATTTCGAACAGAGTATCAAATATTCAAGCAGTTACCAATATAGCTGACTGGCACTTCGTTGCGTCTTGTAATAATTCAGCAGACATCATTTCCCGAGGTGCCAGCCCAGACAAACTCGTGCATTCTGACTTATGGTGGCATGGGCCAGTGTATTTATTACAAGATTTCGAACTCTGGCCCAAGAATACAAACATTTCGAATTTTTCACGTTCTCCTGCAGAAATTCCGGAATTTAAAGCAAAAATTATGTCATTTTTTTGCACGGACAGATTTTCAATTTTTTCTCGTTACTCGTGTTACCATAAGCTTATAAGAGTTTTCGCGTATTGCTTGCGTTTCATCAATAATGCAAGGTCCGCACCGATAAATCGAACAACTGGATATCTCTTATCCTCAGAAATGGAAAAATCAGTTACAACTCTTGTAAAGCTCGTTCAGTATGAAGCATTTCTCGACGACTTTAATTCCCTAAAAAGGGCGAGTACCATAAAACCCAAAAGCAGCTTAAATTCCCTGAGTCCCTTTTTAGACGAAACTGGTTTAATCCGAGTAGGAGGCAGACTAAAACACTCTGACCTTACTTATGGATATAAACATCCCATCGTACTACCTAGTAAACACCCGTTCACTCGGTTAGTCATAAAATACGAACATGAACGTAGCCTTCACTCGGGAATGCAAACAACTCTCTCGCATGTTCGTCAAAAATTTTGGCCATTAAAGGGCAGGCAGGAGGTTAAAGCATATATTCGAAAATGCATGAAATGTTTTAAAGCTATGCCCCCAAGTCCTTCATATCAAATGGGAGAACTTCCGAAGCCTCGAGTTACGCCATCGCGACCCTTCTCATCATGTGGAGTAGATTATGCGGGGCCATTTGACATGAAGGACGGAAAAACAAGAAATCGCAAAATTATCAAGGGTTACATTTGTATTTTTATATGTTTAGCCACGAAGGCCATACATCTCGAACTCGTTAGCGATCTCACCAGTGACGGCTTCTTAAGCGTCTTAAAACGTTTCGTATCGCGTCGTGGTGTTTGTTCAGATATCTATTCCGATAATGGCACGAATTTTATTGGAGCTAATAACGAGCTCAAGGCAATACAAAATTTAGTTGAATCATCTTCTTGTCAGAATTATTTGAATAAATGTCAAATTCAGTGGCATTTCATTCCCGCAAGATCACCTCATTTTGGTGGCCTGTGGGAAGCGGGGATAAAATCCGCTAAACAGCATCTAAAAAAGATTATCTCTAACAATTTACTGACATTTGAGGAATTTTACACCCTAATTACACAAGTGGAAGCTGTCTTAAACTCTCGACCATTAGTACCTTTATCCTCTGACCCTAATGACCTGGAAGTCCTCACTCCCGCACACTTCCTCATAGGCCAACAATTAAGCGCCATTCCTGAAAGAAATCTAATCGACACTCCTATACAATATGGTCGATATACAATATCTGCATCATTTGCAACAGCGCACAAAATGGAAATTGAAAAAGGATCCAAAGATTCAACTAGGTTCCTTGGTGCTTCTTAAAGACAACAATTTGCCTTCATTCCACTGGCCCAAGGGACGAATTGTTGAGCTGCATCCAGGATCAGACGGGATAGTGCGCGTTGTAAGTGTAAAAACTCGAAATGGTGTGATGAAAAGATCAGTACTTAAGTTATGTTTATTACCAGTTGTTTAAATTTTATTGTATTGTCTTCACCATTTAATTTTGAAAGGTCAGCCTTTCAAGGGCGGCGGTATGTTATTTATAATCTGCAATGAATTCATATGTTACTATGTTACTCGCATTCATATTCATGTTTGATTGTTTCGGTTGCCTTGACGAGAATGTGACAGAAAAAAAATACGTAAAAAAATAATCGATTGTCAATAAAAATCCTCGAAAATAATCACGTTTAATACCAAAAGAAAACTCGTCGGTGTACGACTTCAATTAGAAGAAGACACTGAAAAATATACAATAGTAGTATAAATTAGCGTCCAGAAAAGAAGAACTACAAATACCTTGAAACCAAATTAAAACAGTTTTGATAGAAAGATCCGGTATGAGAATTAAGAAAAAATAAAACCAAAATTCTGTTGTTAGGGCGCTTAAATAGGACCAAAACTAAAATATAAATAAATGAATTAAGAAATTAGAAGACTTAGAGAGAGAAGTCAAATGGCTCTGGATTGAAGGAGTGGTAAGGCCATTATATGGCTGCGAGACGTAGACTACATGGAAAGTAGAGACCAAGATTGTATTACTGTTCCCAAATATTTGACGATGTAGGATATTCTACTATCGGGGAATTGCGCAAGTTCGCTCAGGATGCAGGATGGAATTGCACTTTTTTTCTCTTTCCAAATTTGAGACTGAAAACATAACGTAATGGAAAAACATGCCCGGTGGACAGACATAGTATTGTATGTTTTTATTTGTGAAAGATGGTTTTATAAGTGATTGTGGTCAAGGTTATTACCTCATTAGCTTTTAGCATCTTTACATGATTCCTTTGTGAAATTCTGTTGACAATGTGAGGGTGATTATGACTAAGTAGAATTTAAACTTCAGCTTTAAACTTTAAGCTTTATGTGTGTCCGCGAAACATTTATATGGCAGTATTTTGTATGCTTTTATTGCTGGAGTAATGACGAAAACCCTAAGAAATTTATCAGTGACACGGCAATGATATATTATCACTTACCACGGCATATAACTATTAAAATTGATTTTTATGTACGTTATAAAGCAAGCCTTTCAATTTCCAACTACTTTTATATTGTTCTTATTCATTACAACTACACTTCGGTAAGTATTATTTATGAGGCAATTATTGTAACACAAGCGGATGTTATGCCGAATATATTTCATATTTGTAACGATACCTTAGATTTTCCACGATAAAACGTATATCATTTTTATAGGCTATTGATCGTTGAGTAATGTACTTGTAGGTTCTTGAACAGAACAAGGCTAGTATTAACAATATTTTGAATTGAAGCTTTTAGCGTAAAGCGTACCTGTTAAGCTGTGTGTATGATTTTCTTTTTGTTCTACACAGTAGAGTCTACTTACGATTTTACCATCTCCTGTTGCTTTCAACTCAACTGTACATCATTCTCTGATAGAATAATCTGACTTAGGCAAAAATACCTACCTTTGAAAAGTAGAAGCACCGTTTGAATCTCAATATTGATAGTATCAAAAATTCATTATAGAGTAGAGTGGAAGAGCAATATTACCCATATTTGTTTTTGCTTTTCTACTTGTATTTTCAATTTGTGGGTAATAAAGTCCATTTATTATTATTATTATTAAAAGTAACCCTTTTCCATTATGATTAGAATGATACAGCAGTAAAATTGAGGACTGCCAGTGTCTTACTCTCCTGTTTACTGTAACTGTCTCGGTATAAAGGCTATGAAGAATTCTTTTCCGTAAGTGATACTGAGAGATTTCGAACAAATACTCCTTGGACAAATGCCCCACCACGAGTATAGAACAAAGTCCATATTTCTTGCCCTATATCACAGTATGCTACCGAAGCTAAGCTAGCTTTGAAACGTTGAAAACTTGTTTCTGCGTAATTACTTCAACGAAAACGATTCATTCTTAGGTGTAACAAACTAGGACTTTGGGGACGAATTTTAGGGACATAAGAGTAATACATACTTTGTACACAGAGCACACTGCAGTTATACTATATCTTGAGCAGGAAAGAAGAGCAGTTGATGTTCCGTAATTAATATACAGGGCCAAGCAACTAAAACAACAGAAAATACGTGCAGACTTATCGAGTTGTGAAATTTCAAAAATTAGGAATATGAATATAAGTACAGATACAAAAAGGTTGATGTTTTAAAGGAAATTAATAGTACACCGAGCATGTCTGTTTGCATTCGATGGTAAAACCAACAGCTAGGTAGATAGGTACTCTCATCTTCCTCTTAGTTGAAGTGTCCCATGACTTTTTATTTAGAAATCACACTGTTTGTAAAGCACCCCAAAGCATATTATGGTTACTGTGCACCCCTCACACGCCTTGATGTGGCCGGTGACGGGAACAAAAACACTATATTAAAATTTATTTTGTGTTGCAGTTGCAGTTTTGTTGCAGCTTTGCCTTGAGTGCGGTGGACGGTTTTTCAGTTTTGCCTTGTTTTTAAAATAAATTCTTTTTTTTTCTCCCCTTAGTGCCTGCCTGTCCGTAGGCTCAGATGCACTGCAGCTACAAAATGGGCTTACTGTGCTCACCCTAATTCTAAGCCACACCCATTCCATGATCTTGGTGCCTTGGACCAAACGGTACAAGTCAAACATTGAATGCGTGGAAAATTCTTCCGGTTACATCAGACATCGCCCGAAAATTCGCTGCCTCTTCTGGTCTAGAGCTTCACATCTGCACAAGATGTGCATAGCTATCTCCCGTTCCTTATTACACAAACGGCAGTTAAGGTCTCCGTAATATTTGCTAATCTTCCACAGGTGTTCTTTAACGGTCGTGTGTCCCGCTAGTAAGCCTGTTACGATTCTAATTTGCATCCTACTAGCATCTTGTCCTGCAAGATCCCTTCATATACGACTTGCTGTGCCTGTGTCCTGGAATCATATTCCAATAATTGTGATGTTGAGCGAGAATCCATCCGTTTACTTGGTGTCTGACTGCACTCTTAGTTATGCCTAGGGCAGGTTCCGGTCCAACGAAAGGATCGTTGCAGCCCCGCTTTGCTAGTTTATCGGCTTCCTCGTTCCCTATCAGCCCACAGTGACCTCGAATCCAAAGCAGTCTCACTGCGTTCCGCAGGGCTAGAATATAAAGTTGCTCGAAACATTCCCACACCAGTCTGGAAGACACCTTTAGGCTCATAGGAGCCTTCAAAGCTGCCTGGCTGTCTGATAAGATAAAGATCCCCTGATTTTTGTAGCCCCTCTTAATGTTTTCCCGCGCACGTTGTAGTATCGCGTAGACCTCTGCTTGAAAGACAGGGGCATATTTGCCCAGAGAGGAATTGAGTTTCACTCTTGGTTTATCTCCAAACAGTCCTGACCCAGCACCTGTGTCGGTCTTAGAACCGTCGGTGTACCAGATTAGACTGCCGGAAGGAATGCTGTTCAGAATTTGGTTCACCATCGATTGTGACCTGAAAGAGTGGTTGTGTGGTGTTCTTGGGGACCATGTAATCCGTACTCATGTCAAGCATGGGCTCCCTTATATCCTCAATAATGCTAGTGTGCCCTGTACCCAGACGGACACGGTAAAAAGAGTTTTGCAGTCTGTATAGTGCCAGTCTCGCCTCCCCCTGTATCACGAAGTGGAGAGGGGGAAGGTCCAGAAGAGTCTCTATGGCTGTAGTTGGCGAAGTCCGCATCGCCCTTGTTATCCCTAGGCTGGCAAGCCTCTGAATTTTGCTTAGCCTTAGCCTAGTAGTTACCTGTTTGACTTTGGGCCACCATGCCAAAGCTGCATACTTTATTCCTGGCCTGACTACTCTGGTGTACAGCCAGTGCACCATTCCTGGCCTTAGACCCCATTTTTTGTTATATGTTCGCCTGACTACTGCAAGAGTAGTTTCCGACTTTCTGACTATTCTATCGATTTGTTGGTTCCAGGTAAGTGTTGAGTCCAGTATAACCCCAAGATACTTGACCTCCCTTGACAATTAGATCTTCCTACCACGGAGATATAGAGGTCCAAGAGCCTCTATGTTTCTCTTTCGCGTAAATGGAACTATTGTTGTTTTTTCTGGCCTAATGGTCAAGCTTTCCTTTTCAGTCCAAGCTGCTACAATACTCAGGGCCATTTGCATACGTTCCCTAATCGTACTGCTAAATCTTCCCTCGACTGTGATGCCTAAATCATCTGCATATCCTAGCGGAGAATATCCTTCATCGCTGAGTTTCCTAAGCAGTCCGTCCATAACTAGGTTCCACACAAGAGGAGATAGAACTCCACCCTGCGGACAACCACCTGCCGCCCTGACTGCCAAGGTCTCATCAAGCAGTGTAGTAAACACCACTCTATCCCTCAGCATGCTGTCTATACACCTGCAGCACAAAGACTCTAGTCCTATTTGGCCTACGACTTTGGAGATACTATTGATGCATTATCGGACGCTCCTTCTATGTCAAGAAAGACGACTAGGAGGATTTCTTTGTTCTCCAGCACTTTCTCCATTCTCCATGTAAGGTGGTGTAGAGCAATTTCTGTAGACATTCCTGCTCTGTATGCTAACTGGTTTTCATGTAGTGGCCTGTTTACCAATACTTCATCCCTTATATGCTTGTCGAGCAGCTTTTCCATTGTCTTAAGCAGGAATGACATAATACTAATGGGCCTGTATGATTTTGCCCGAGAGTAGTCCTTAATCAATTCTTTATTGCGTTTTTGTTGTGTTTTTGTCTCGAAAACGTGTTGCATTTTTGTCGGCTTGTAATGCCCGTATACTGCTACGTATTCTTTGTTGTTACTCGGCGATTATTGCTTAACGGAGGAACTGCACAAAAGAGAACGACAGGACGAGCATGCCACAGAGACGGGCATGGGAATGTGCTCTACATCAACTCTGTGAGCGTCCTCTTGTGGGCACGACTTTCACAAGTTTTCATGCAAATCTCACCCACAAAGCTACAGTCGCTTTCTAAAACATCTTGTGACAAAATCCATATTCTATGGTGTTGGTAGAGATCCGCGAAGGCGACGATGAATTAATTATTATAGGTTGTAAAATTGGGGGCTTAAGCACAAGAGAATGTCTCAAGATCTGTAATAAATAGAGTAGGTACTTGATTGATGACTTGCAATGTACCTAGCGCTTGAACCACACACTTGAGTCATCTGCTGTCATCAACCATGTTCAGTCACATATACGACTTGCTGTGCCTGTGTCCTGGAATCATATTCCAATAATTGTGATGTTGAGCGAGAATCCATCCGTTTACTTGGTGTCTGACTGCACTCTTAGTTATGCCTAGGGCAGGTTCCGGTCCAACGAAAGGATCGTTGCAGCCCCGCTTTGCTAGTTTATCGGCTTCCTCGTTCCCTATCAGCCCACAGTGACCTCGAATCCAAAGCAGTCTCGCTGCGTTCCGCACGGCTAGGATATTAAGTCGCTCGAAGCATTCCTACACCAGTCTGGAAGACATCTTTGGGCTCATAAGAGCCTTCAAAGCTGCCTGGCTGTCTGATAAGATAAAGATCCCCTGATTTTTGTAGCCCCTCTTAATGTTTTCCCGCGCACATTGTAGTATCGCGTAGACCTCTGCTTGAAAGACAGGGGCATATTTGCCCAGAGAGGAATTGAGTTTCACTCTTGGTTTATCTCCAAACAGTCCTGACCCAGCACCTGTGTCGGTCTTAGAACCGTCGGTGTACCAGATTAGACTGCCGGAAGAAATGCTGTTCAGAATTTGGTTCACCATCGATTGTGACCTGAAAGAGTGGTTGTGTGGTGTTCTTGGGGACCATGTAATCCGTACTCATGTCAAGCATGGGCTCCTTTATATCCTCAATAATGCTAGTGTGCCTTGTACCCAGACGGACACGGTAAAAAGAGTTTTGCAGTCTGTATAGTGCCAGTCTCGCCTCCCCCTGTATGGAGAGGGGGAAGGTCCAGAAGAGTCTCTATGGCTGTAGTTGGCGAAGTCCGCATCGCCCTTGTTATCCCTAGGCTGGCAAGCCTCTGAATTTTGCTTAGCCTTAGCCTAGTAGTTACCTGTTTGACTTTGGGCCACCATGCCAAAGCTGCATACTTTATTCCTGGCCTGACTACTCTGGTGTACAGCCAGTGCACCATTCCTGGCCTTAGACCCCATTTTTTGTTATATGTTCGCCTGACTACTGCAAGAGTAGTTTCCGACTTTCTGACTATTCTATCGATTTGTTGGTTCCAGGTAAGTGTTGAGTCCAGTATAACCCCAAGATACTTGACCTCCCTTGACAATGAGATCTTCCTACCACGGAGATATAGAGGTCCAAGAGCCTCTATGTTTCTCTTTCGCGTAAATGGAACTATTGTTGTTTTTTCTGGCCTAATGGTCAAGCTTTCCTTTTCAGTCCAAGCTGCTACAATACTCAGGGCCATTTGCATACGTTCCCTAATCGTACTGCTAAATCTTCCCTCGACTGTGATGCCTAAATTATCTGCATATCCTAGCGGAGAATATCCTTCATCGCTGAGTTTCCTAAGCAGTCCGTCCATAACTAGGTTCCACACAAGAGGAGATAGAACTCCACCCTGCGGACAACCACCTGCCGCCCTGACTGCCAAGGTCTCATCAAGCAGTGTAGTAAACACCACTCTGTCCCTCAGCATGCTGTCTATACACCTGCAGCACAAAGACTCTAGTCTTATTTGGCCTACGACTTTGGAGATACTATTGATGCATTATCGGACGCTCCTTCTATGTCAAGAAAGACGGCTAGGAGGATTTCTTTGTTCTCCAGCACTTTCTCCATTCTCCATGTAAGGTGGTGTAGAGCAATTTCTGTAGACATTCCTGCTTTGTATGCTAACTCGGGACCTAAGTGCCTCCGTCATACGTCAGATTTTCATTCCAAACAAAACAAAAGCACGTGCCATTTGACGTTTATCGATATTATTTACAACGTCTTAAACTAGTTTTTGCAATATAATTATAGACGTTTTGCAGTGAAAACAGTTTATTTTCAATTTGTGTGTTGGGCTTACGCGTAAAAACTTGAAAACAACTATATGTAATTATAATTATATTTCAGAGGTTAGGTTAAAACGTCAGAAAGCACGTGGCTTTGTTTTGTTTGGAATGAAAATCTGACGTTTGTGACGCGCCACTTATCTCCCGAACTGGTTTTGATGTAGTGGCCTGTTTACCAATACTTCATCCCTTATATGCTTGACGAGCAGCTTTTCCATTGTCTTAAGCAGGAATGACATAATACTAATGGGCCTGTATGATTTTGCCCGAGAGTAGTCCTTAATCAATTCTTTATTGCGTTTTTGTTGTGTTTTTGTCTCGAAAACGTGTTGCATTTTTGTCGGCTTGTAATGCCCGTATACTGCTACGTATTCTTTGTTGTTACTCGGCGATTATTCCTTAACGGAGGAACTGCACAAAAGAGAACGACAGGACGAGCGTGCCACAGAGACGGGCATGGGAATATGCTCTACATCAACTCTGTGAGCGTCTTCTTGTGGGCACGACTTTCACAAGTGTTCATGCAAATCTCACCCACAAAGCTACAGTCGCTTTCTAAAACATCTTGTGACAAAATCCATATTCTATGGTGTTGGTAGGGATCCGCGAAGGCGACGATGAATTAATTATTTTAGGTTGTAAAATTGGGCGCTTAAGCACAAGAGAATGTCTCAAGATCTGTAATAAATAGAGTAGGTACTTGATTGATGACTTGCAATGTACCTGGCGCTTGAACCACACACTTGAGTCATCTGCTGTCATCAACCATGTTCAGTCACACCTCGAGGCTTGGACTGATCTAAAAATTATGTAGATGTATCCTTGGAAATGCGTCAGTTATTTTAATACTGGCCATATTACAATGTCACATGGTGGTTGCTTTGCAATCTGAATTGTAATAAAAACGACCCTTAAACTCTAGTTTTAGTGCTAACAGTCTGCATATTTAACATAACGCAACTGTTTTATTGACGGCGGGGGTGTGCAGATACATATGTATTTCACGTTTACCTAAATAAAGACATAAGCCTCGTGGCAGCTAATTATGCTACACATGATAAATTTAAAAAATATGCAAATCTCAGTTTAATAAAAAGTTATCTCGCACTGTTTCAAATAGGAATTTAGGGTTACAAGCATTATGAATATGCTTATTCTGCCTTTTACGGCCGTACACGTAGCTCCCACTTATTATTCTCATAAATCGGAAAACAAATAATATCATGATGTTTAAATTTAAATCGTGTTACTTTTTCGCATGTCGCGGAAACAGACCGAAAATTGAGGACGGCAATATTCATTAGGGCGTAAAGTTAAAATTCAAATGAATTGTTATATTCCCCAAACAAAATTTCTAGCTGACATTTACTTCAGCCCGGTATATGATGCTGATGCCATTTTAATGGAAATATAAAAACTTCATTTTCAGATAATAATAGATATCTATTTATATCATGAATAATGTGAACGTTATTTACAAATATTACTCCCATATTGATAGAGGTAATAACATTGCGTACATCGGAATTGTGGAAGATTAATTGGCAAGAGGAAAAGAACAGACGTAAGGCTATGGAGATGGAGTGTTGTGAATTAATGAGACTTGTATGGAATTAGAAATGAAGAACAAACGAGGAGTGAAAATCAACAGATATGTGATCACTACAATAGGGGCAAAGGGATTAATTTTGTATGAAACCAAGAATAGCATGCCAGAAGAACGATGGCCAAAGAAAATATATCAATACTTACAGACAATGAAGACACGGAGCGGAAGGGGAGAGTCGAAAAAACATGAGGTAGTAACAATGCATGACTAAAACTACTGAGAGATCTTATAAACTTAAATTTGCTTTTATTATTTTGTTTTGCCTGGTCACAGAATAGACCGCGACGACACCTGTAATAGAAAACGAGAACATATACAGGCTGTCTGAAATTCAGTGTGCAACATGGTGATCTCTGTTATCTTAACAGCTAGACCCTAAGTTTAAATTTGGCAAAGTTGTCAAGTATTATTTCAGGTAATACAAAAAATTTAAAAACGTAAAAGAAGAAGCAATAACAGCATCAGGAACCTAGGAACACAAAAAATGAAAATGAACCAAACAAAAACAAATTCAAGGCGGGGAAAATGTAAACAAATACGACACAAATCGAAAAAACTTGCAAGCGAAAATTATTAGTTACTTGACGTTAGGTGACTTTGTTTCCATGGTAACTCACATTATTTCTGATTTTGTCTTAGATAACTGGAACGCAGAGATAAAAATCGGCAAAAATGTATAAAAACTGTGAAAATATGAAAAAAGTCAACATGAAGCACATCGTTGTAGTCAGGAAAATAACGCGGATTAGCTCACCTGCCACTCAGATATGACGCCCATAAGAAAAAATGAAGTTGGCTTTTAAAAAACAAAAATGAATCGACGTAGCATATGAGTGACAATGCTATCAAATAGAGAATAAAAAGTGCCAATGTAAAAGTTTTTACAGAATGAAGATACAAGGTGAAACAAAAAAGTTATAACCAAAAAACGAAAACGCAATTTTTCAGTTTTTTTTCAGTTTTCACGAGAACGATTAAGAACATCTCGATTTTCTTTTGAGGACATTAATCAGCATAATATTTGGCAACTTTGCCGAATTTAACCCTAGGGTCTATCTGTTAAGATAACAGAGATCCCCATGTTGCACACCGAATTTCAGACAGCCTGTATATAGAACGACGTCATGCATGTAAATAAATAGTAGCGAAAAGAAGAGGTAGCATGTTGCCGCGCGCTTCGATTTTCGAGTTGATGGAAGGTCCACGAGTGACGAACGGCTAATCCCGAAGAGTACTGGTGGAAAGACATATACAACAACACGTCGAAGCATCTCCACTAGATACGATTCGACTAACTAGACTTCCTGGATTACTGAAAATACCTCGTTGCGTAGTATGATTGACTGATGTACACCGATACCAACCTTAGACTACAAGACGTAAGTGCCGGTGGTTAATTTTTGTTGCTGTTAGGTTGAGTGACCCACCGTAATTATGTCTGTTTCGTAGACTAACGAAAATATTACTAATTTAAATTTTACACGCCCGTGTAATAGTATCTTAAGTACCTAACCCATTAATCAACGAGTCTTCGCAGCAAAGCCGTATAAATTTCATCTAAATTTGTTATACAGACATTGCGTGATTGTCAAGAGTTCTCGATTTAATAGATCCAATTTTTCTTCGATACTGAAAGCCAAGACTTTACCAGAAACGCCGCTGCACAACGAACTCTGTAACATGATTTGCGAAGAGGTGAATCTTGTTGTAACGGAGATTTCTAAATTTCAGCGCATTATGCCGAATTTTAGGAGAAGTTCACGGAAATTATATGGTTGACATCTTGAGGATGTAGCATTTACGTACTAAGAGGTTAAAAAAAAATTCGGGAAATGTGTTTTTAATGTCATTGAAAATGGATTAAAATTCCTACATTTTTGTTCCTTGAAAATGTTCAATTTTCCGCTTACCGGGCCCTTTGTTTCTTGCAGTAAACATGAAATGTCACCGTGTGTTTCTTCAAAATGCATTAAAACACACCAGCTCTGCACCGCTATCCGTTTCCACGATTTTTTTTTCTTTTTGCTGAACTTTCTGCCTTAAACTTTTCCGTTTTAAATTCTAAAAAATAGTAATAAATATTCCTGAGCTACCAAAATCTGTATTGTTATTGGTTTTCTTTAAATAGGCAGGTTCGGTAATTTTCAAATGTCATTAAAATTGATAGAGATTATTATACTGAAGGCAGTTATGTTGTTAATTTTTGTTAAAAAAAAATCCTTCGCCTGTGAAGCCGTTGCAAAGTTTTCCGTCGGTGCGAGGCTAGAAATCGTATCTTGCAGCGAGAGTAGGCCGCATGACGTCAGAACTTAGTATAACATACAAGTCCCAGCTTCAGCGCGCAGCAGTCCCATAAGTATTATGCATATGCATGTGCAGTTAAATTGTTAAATATTATTAACTGGTTCTAACTGGTGTTTTCTGTTTTGTACCCAGACTAATACGTCGTACAGCACACCAATAAAACGGAAAAAGTTGTTCGTTGGAGCCAGAAGGAAAATCGGTCAGCATTATCGATATTTTCGCGAGTTAGTTTATCATTGCAAAAGTTTATAAAATTATCGGCTGCCCCATTGCAGCCACTCAAAATAAAATCGAACATAATGTAATTTATCGACAGTTTTCTGGGACCCCTTGGTACTTGGTAACGTGTTACGGTTAGCATAATTTGAAACAGGATGCTAGGAGCATGACGGAGCCAAATACTGAATCGCCGTAGCGTTCCCTCCCCGAACTAAAAAAGGAAATTTTATTAACTATTCTACAATAATAATTAAATAGTAAGTCATCATAAAGTTCTCTTTTGAAGACTGGTAGGACGCGTACCTCCATCCTTTCCCTGAGCTAGCCTACGCATTTCCGTAAAAGTAGAACATTCTACATCCCCAACTATTTGAGAGCAGTAGTCTAATCTGCTCCAACCTCTGTATTCCTATCTCTGACTCTAGTATGTCGCGGACTATTCTTTTGCGTCTCAGAAGGTGTCCTAACATCCTACGATCCTATCCACTATTCTTTATTGTCTTCCATACTTTTCTCTTTTCCCCAACTCTTTCTAATTCCTCCTTATTGCTAACTTGTCTATCCACGGTATCTTCAACACCCGTCTGTAGCATCACATTTTAAACGCTTCTACTCCTTTTCAATCCGCTCCTCCCATTGTCTAAGTTTCGCATCCATAGGTATAATTTCGTACTCCATACATGCGTCTTTAAGACTCTCTTCCGAGTTTCTACATTAACCGTTCCAGAATATAGCAGTTGTTCCTTTTTGTTAAACAAGTACCTAGTACCTACGTAGCGTAGTTTTTTGATTCGCGTGAGTTGTATTTGTTTCCGTTTTTTTAAAAAATTTCCAAGCCGTTATAAAACTGTTAACTTGATAACTTGTCAATCACTTAGGTATACATACCTACATAAATGAGTAGGTATGTATTGTATTGTATTAGAGAATATAGGTAGGTACCTATTTTACAAACAGAAGTAAGCAGGTATCTACAATCTACATACCTACTTATACTGAATTATAAAAGGCATGTACAGTTAATAAATTGTTGACTTTGTTTTACTTATACCGGTCTGCCTTTACACTACTGTTTTGAGGTTGAATGAAATTGGGGTTAGATGCAAGAATCACACACCATTTCCATATTTACCGGCACATTTACCTACTACATAAATATGGCAAATTATGTGAGTTGGACTTTTGATACCCTTGTTGCATCATTTTATCGATTATGTTGTCTTTGTTTTATGTTTCCTTGACACCTTACTTCACTTACTTAATTCACGCTCGAAATAGTCCCAATAAGTATGGTTTGAGATAGGTACCGCTTCACGGGCACTTCAAGAGAAGTGGGAGGAGCGCCTTACGAATCTCTGACGTCAAACCAATAACAAAGCGAACTAGCATGTGGGCGTGATAAGCTAATTTCTTTCGCTTATTACGCCGCAAAAAAAATTTTTAGAACAAAAATTTCGCCGTAAATCAATTACAATAACAATTTTCTGTCATTTTCATGCCAAAAATAGATATATTATTTTTCTCCGAACCTCCAAATTGCCCCGTCTTGACATAACCTCACTTCATTCACACTCGACTAAAAATATCCAATGGAAAATTTTCGCTTTCAGAATATAGTTATGTAGCCGCAATGGTAAATTATTGGTGTATTTTCTACCATGCCATGAAACACGAAGAACAGGAGTATATGGCTATAAGAAATTTGCATTTGAGCCGCACTACAGATGGCTCTTCCAAAAATTTTGGGGTCGTCTGGCACCGGCTCTAATCTGTCTGGCAGCAATATTTTGGCTTACTTGTTATACGAAAAGTCAGTAAAAAATCTGTTTGTAGAAAATAAATGTTACGTTCTCTGGCACCCACTCGCGACTTGGCAATGCTATGAATGCATAAAGTCACAAAAATGAGAATCTGTTGGTAGAAAATGTGTCAGCAGCAACTTGTAACTTAACCGATAACTTAAAAAGAGCGCCATCTGCACTGCGACTCAGTTGCAACTTTGGTATAGCCACATTCTTGTTTCTAGTGTTTCATACATTATTAAGATTAATAATGTCCGGTGTGGCAAAAAATGCAGCAATAATTTACAATTGCGACTCTCTAACTAGAAAGAATTAAAAGCTGATTGTTCTCAATAATTTACAATAAGGTGTTTGAGCAACGCCAGATAGAGAGTTTATTTTGCAAAGCTTGCACTATACTCGGGACTAAACTGCTAAGTTATTTTGCATTTAAAAAATTCTACTTTTTGGTTTGAATCTGTTGCCTGCCGTTTAAATTTAACAAGAAATATGACATTGAACGATTGAACAGCGTTAGAGTAGTTCTGAAATAAGATAAACAAACAAAATTGCAAGCATACACTATAGTCTTACCACCCCAACAGAAGCGCAAATAGAAAATCAAATAGTTTGCTTAGGGATGTTCGGTCCACGGCGAATCTAATATTTTTTTTGCTGTCCTTTTGTTTTACCTTTCCTCATCCACGTATTTAACGAGTGCATCCTCAAATCTTACTTTCCCAGCGAATGGAAGCAGGCAAGAGTGATTCCTATACCAAAAATGTCTCACCCCACAGAATTCAGTCATCTTAGATCAGTTAGTATACTGCCGGTTCTATTGAAAATTCTTGAGAAGATTCTTGAATTACAAATACGTGCACACACTGATTCTTGTGGGATACTACCTCTGAAACAGTCCGGTTTCAGACGAGGACACAGTTGCGCCACTGCGCTTTCTGACATCACTGACGATATTTTCCATTCTTATGATTGCAATACAGTGAGTCTTTTAGTTTTGATTGATTTTTCAAAAGCGTTCGATTCAATTAACCATACCTTACTTAACTCCATTTTGCATTACATTGCCATTGGTCTTAGTCGCAGTGCGGTGGCGTTGGTGACCTCGTTCCTGAGTGACCGGAGTCAGCGTGTTGTCTATAATGGTGTAGCTTCCATATCGCGATCACTTACTCTTGGAGTGCCGCAGGGTAGTATACTCGGCCCTTTACTTTACTATCCACACTTTTTGTTTCCATTCTTCGCTGCATCATTGTAAATTTCAATTTTATGCAGATGTTACGCAGTTATACCATTCTTTCTATACCGAAGATATGTTACATGCTGGCTGCTTGATAAACAGTGATCTTTCGAATCAGTATAACATATCTCAGCAGCATTTATTAAAAATAAATCTCAGTAAGTCTTGTGCAGTTGTTTTTGGAAATCAGAATTGGAAATGAAGTCATACCATTTAACGATTGCGCTAAAAGTCTGGGCCTATTGATTGATTATCGGTTGCGTTTTACCAGTCATGTTCCAAATCTTTTGAAGAGGACTTACTATTGCTCTGAAAATGATTTACGGTCAAAGACATTTTTTGGGGGTTGGTAGGAAGAGGCTGCTCTGTGATTCACTCGTGTTGTCGCATTTCAGCTTTTGTGACAGTGTTTATGGGCCGTGTCTCCTTAGCCGTGATTCTTGTAGGATTCAAAAGGTGCAGAATTCTTGTCTTTTATTCTCATATTCGGCATCAGAGCGCATAATTTGAGGGACGCCGGATGGTTGTGTATGTATAACCGCCGACGTTTCCACATGACGTGTTTCTTCCTTAAGATCGCTAAGACCGGACTGCCGCCATACTTGTACGCCAAGCTGATATTTCGTGCTGAAGCTGACCACCATGACACCCGCCGAAAATCTATGATGTTGACGATACCGAGGCATCGGAAAGAAATCTATAAAAGGTCTTTTTCTTACAATATTGCAAGTTGTCTCAATGATTTTTGAGATTCGGCCTTTCTGATGTCTCTATAACGAACTACTTTCGCGGCAGTAGTTTTGAAGGCTGCACAAAACTAGTTTTAGTTTTCGTTAGCGTCGTTGTGGTCCCTTACTGTGCCCTTCTCCTTCTTTTTCTACTTCTTCTTATGCTTTCCCTTCTACTTTTCTTTCTTTTGGCAGTTATCTGCATCTTCCCCGGCATCTTTTCTTTACTCCTATTCGTTCCTAGTGTTCTCTTACCCCGTTGCGCTCAATTTTTCTTTTCGGGTCGGTGTGGAATATCAGGACCTTGGGGGACCTGTTTAATTTCCCTTGGAACTGAATACCGACCCATTGCCACTCATAATGAAATAGTTTTATTGGTAATTGTAATATTCGTGTCAATTTGATATGTCAATAAATTTATTATTATTATTGTTATTATTACTTATTGCAGCATGTATTCCAAGGAATAGCATTGTCTTCATTCTCCTGGAGATATTGACATTGTCAGCGAAAAACTTGCCGAGTGCGGGGTTAACCAACGCCAGTTACAAAGCAAGCCGTACTGCAACTAGCGTGTCGTCACAGTATGGGACACCCGCACAACGAAGTTATTACATTTATTGTAGTTTCTCACATAATTTAATGAGCAGGGCAAATATTCTTTCGTTTCAAATTCAAAGCAAATTTCGAACAAATACATGCTACTGTATAAAATCTGAGTATGTACACTGAAATTTAATAAATAATAATAGATTTTCTTCCGAGAAAGACCGATGTAAAACTAATTATTTTTTATTATTACTTTTCCTCACATTCTTGATTTTTAGTGATATGTTTTCGAAAGTTTAGGACACTTCTATCCGACATTCGATATGCATTTTTTGTAATGTAAGGTACACCTAAATGCAGATGCCGTCTACACTTCAAGAACGAATTTCTGCAGTTGACTAACTGAGGGTTGATTGTAATACTGTTTTATGTCCGATAAATGACTTCATTTTATCAGAGAATTGACTGTAGGAATTTTGAAAGTGGAGGATGAGCTGTGTAAAGAGAGCTTAATGTGCTTATCCGCCTTTTCCATTCTGGCACTCGCCGAAAAACTTTTTTCATATATCTTTATAAAAAGTTTTAATTTAGTTAGGTTTTACCGAAAATTGTATCTTAAGGGAAAATTAGACATTTTTACCACAAATGCTGTACAGAATTATAACTGAATTTTCTTCCTAACTTTATTTCCTTTCCTTATTCCTCCATAATCAAGAACATAAAAACCGTATTTCAAAGAAGTTCATTGCCAAGATTTTCAACGAAATAATTAAGAACAAAATAGCTACAATAATGGTAAACTAAATCCTCACTTTAAATAATATGTACATAATAATTATTATGAATTCATATAATTTCCTAATCGCATGGCTGTCCACATTAAGTCACTTCCGCTTAATTCAACTAACTCTGAAATTATCCGTGTAACCACCATCTCGATTTCTGTTACTACTTTATTTCCTTGTGGGGGAGAAAGACGGCTAGCCAAAAAGGTATCTTGTCCCCTATTAGTTATCACTGTCGTTCTTAGCAACGTGCAAACTAGCACCTATGAAAAGTACATCTACTACGATAACATGCAAAATAAAATTAAGTTAAATATTAAAAAGTGTGTACACGTGTACAGTTATACAAAAAATGGATAAGTTGAAAGAAATAGTACATTAGAGTTGAACACTGTACTTTATCTGCAAAGACTCATATATGTAGTTGAATTTTTAAGGCTATTTTTTTAAACCCCTTATTATTGATAAGTGTAATTACGTGAAATTCTGGCAGTATATAATAAACACTGTATAAAAATACTTGAAAATTGTGCACAGACAGTAGTCCTTGAACGAACGTTGCCATAGAAACGCACAATGGCCATTGCATAATGAACTTCATGAGCTAGAGAGAACGCTCATGTAATGGATGTATACCTTGACAAAAGTAGATAATAGCACGCATGACAATTGGTTGAAACCATGCATGCAGAAGAAACATTTTAAAAATTCGAGTCTTCAGTGCATGGTATGGCGTTTGTCATAATATGAAAACATCAGACGGGAAACGTAGGCCGAGACGCGAACCAAACTTGGTGCGCCAGCGAAATCAACGGGCTCTGAACATCCACATAAAGCCCGTTTTAGACCTGTAATTTTGCATTAAGTACGTGTTTTATGAGATATTCCATTTTCTTATACCCGTCTTCTTTTCAAGTATGAGGTTCCACATCTTTTGTGGTAAAGATAAGCTTCTTCTCACCATCGGTCGAGAGAATTGCAGATTGGTCTACATTAATTTGAGAAAGTTATTCATAAATCTGTTATTGTATTTTACCAAACGAAGTTAACGGCATAAACACAGTAATTTAATGGCAATAAAGGAAACTTATTGCATCAGTGTTGAGACAAAGATATTATTCCAAAGCAAGCAAGCATTACAAATTTAGTAATTAGAGAGTCAAGAACAGATTATTCCAAACACGCTCTAAATGCACATTACATCCAACTAACTATTTAAATAAAGAGGAGTACGATAATTAATTTTCTTAGGTAATTTTATAGATGCCAGAGGAATATGAAATTAATTGCAGTGTTTCAGAGTGCGCTTTCTTAAGCAAGACATTTGCATGCAAGACGGATTCGACTCGCCTGTAATTTTATTAGAGATTCGCTTTATGATCATATATAATAAAGTTTGAACTGGAATTAATTCAGATAAAGGCAGATTGTGCTTGATTCCCCAATATGCCTTTTAGAATAATATTTAAATTGAATGAAACCTCAATTTGTGTCATAACGTCGCTGGCTATTGTGTTCTTCCTGACAAGCTCGTTAAAGCGTTCTTTGAAATATTTGATCTTTTCAGCATTTTGAAGTACATTCACTATGAATGGCCAGGGCTTCGTTTCATATTAGTACTATCAGAGTTATCTCAAAATAATGCGTTTTAAGATAACTGGCACTTGAAAAGTATACCTGCCGACAATTCAATGACAATGTTGAAAACCATAACAACGCGACTGTTGGAGTCATACTTACCTACAAATATATTTTTCTACACGTATATATGAAAATAGCAATTTTTCAACTGTCTACTCTGTATGAAAGTGACATTTTTTTACTCTAGAGATGAAAATATTTTCATCTCTAGAAGTGAAAATGAGAATGTCAAATTTATAGCTTTAATAATGGATAAAAGAAACACTCATTAGTAGTCTGCGTATCTATGTTACCTAGCAACGACTAAATAAACAATTAATAATTTACATTGTGAGGGTTCGCTTATAATTTAATAGCATTTTAAATCGACTCGGAAAGTGAATTCTGTGAAACCAGCAGACTCCCAAATAATTATGTGTAGAAAAAATAGCATTTCCTACTCGAGATGAAATACGTTTTTTTCGTTCGTGAGATTGCCCCACTCGCTTCGCTCGTGGGCAAATTCTCACCTCACGAAAAAAACAGTATTTTCATCTCTTGTTGTAAAATATACTATTTTTTACTTGAAGCAATAAAAGTATTTGCCTCTTAAGTTGTGAATTCTTCACATCAATATTGCAAATAATTTTCGAATGGAAATTAAAATATCATCCTTATTTTTGTCAAATCTAAACACGCAAACAAAACATTGGCACAACAACACTAATACGCCATAAATAACTGATGTTGAAAAGCATTAGTCTAAGAGCTGGCTACGTGTTATCTCATGTGATTTTGTCAAGGACATTTTCACGCTCAGAAGAGTTTAATGGCGAAGGACGTCAAGAGAGTGAAGGTCTGGCTGCGCGCCGTGGGTGGATTCCTTTAGGTTAGAGTAGGTTAGGTTATGCGAAAACTGGAAAAATAAAGTTATTTCAACAAGGCCAATTGTTTTATATTGTCGAAAGTCTTGAAATAAAATGTAAATCTGTGAAATTGCCAGATCGCTAGGACCGGGGTGAGGTATTGCCAAACCGGTATATGTGTGTGTCAAAATGTGCGAAAATTAAGTTATATCGACAAAGCTGAAATATTTTTAATAGTGTACTGTGATATGGGAGATTCCATAATGTGTAATGCCAGACTAAAATTCTGAGACGGACGCGACACCAGACCACGAGAAAGGGCGCTCGTTGACTGAGAAACAGGAATGAGGAAGGTTTAACACTGAACAACAAATGCTTTCAGTTACAAAACAAAAATATAAATTTAATCATCTTCATTGTTGAAGTCGTTGGCTTCATTGTCCTGACGTTCGTCATTTTCTATATCACTGTCTGGAAGAGAAATGAACACTTGTGAAGTTCACATGGCAACAGGGTTAGAAACAACTAGATATTTTGTATAAATAAATAATAAATAAACTTACAAGCCTAGCAACATCAATGACCCATTCCAAAAAAAATTCAAAAGCTATGATGCTGCAAATTTGCCTCCGTGCAAGGATGAATTGTACTAGCAGTTGTTAAGGGCGCATTGCATCACCAATTTATGGAGAAACGCACACATGAAAAATCCTACTCAATTGCTGCCTCAAGAATGCGGTTGGATAGAACGTAATGGACAATACGACTATGTGTGGTTTAAAGGCGACTAATTACCGACGCTTATAAACGACATTGTCATTCAGCAAGGTAGATACGTTTATTTATTATTTATCTATACAAAATACCTTGTTGTTTCTAACCATTTTGCCATGTGAACTTCACAAGTAGTGTTCATTTCTCTTCCAGACAGTGATATAGAAAGTGGCGACAATGATGAAGGTGACGATGACTAACGTCAGGACAATGAAGCCAACGACTTCAACAATGAAGACGATTAAATTTATATTTTTGTTTTGCAACTGAAAGCATTTGTTGTTCAGTGTTATTAATTTTTAATAAACCTTCCTCATTCCTGTTTCTCAGTCAACGAGCGCCCTTTCTCGTGGTCTGGTGTCGCGTCCGTCTCAGAATTTTAGTCTGGCATTATACATTATGGAATCTCCGATATCACAGTACACTATTAAAAATATTTCAGCTTTGTTGATATAACTTAATTTTCGCACATTTTGACACACACATATACCGGTTTGGCAATAACTCACCCCCGTCCTAGCGATCTGGCAATTTCACAGATTTACATTTTTTTTATTTCAAGACTTTCGACAATATAAAACAATTGGCCTTGTTGAAATAACTTTGTTTTTCCAGTTTTCGCATAACCTAACCTACTCTAACCTAAAGGAATCCACCCACGGCGCGCAGCCAGACCTTCACTCTCTTGACGCCCTTCGCCATTAAACTCTTCTGAGCGTGAAAATGTCCTTGATGAAATCACATGAGATGACACGCACTCAGCTCTCCGTCTACATGCTTCTAGCCCACTAGAAAATATCTGCCGACATATTATATATTTGGTTTTAGCTGTGTTAGATTAGCCTTTGCAAGATTACTCATTACTCATTAGGCAATCGTGCAACCATAAAATACTGCCTACAGCTTTAAAGATAAATCACCGGCATTGTTAGAATGATCATAAAAAAGAGGAACAGAGATACTGTAACGTTGTAGGACTAAACACTTGAAATAATGAAAAATGGATTTGTATTTACTTTGGGCGTTTTGACGTCACGAAGTAAATCAGAAGATACGCTACCTGTGTAGGTAGGCACAGGTGAGAGAAGAAAGCGCCCGCCATACGAGGCGGAAGACAAGCGAGGTGGAAGAGATCGCAAATTAATGGTAGTTGCGCCAGGCATCACCCATAGGGCGTCACATATTCTGCATCCAACGCTACTCGCTCCTCTAGAAATTTCGAAATCAGCCGCCGAAGCAAGCCACTTATAAACAACTTATAAAAGAAGATGGTCCAGAGGGAGGTGATTAGTGTTTGGTCGTCCTACCATCTGTTCGAGAACCAGTACTCCAAGCATGTGAAACGACGGTGGCCGTTTATACACATACTTACTTGATTGAATGATTGATATTCACCGTGATACTATTCGTTACATGTGTCGGTGGTTAATTACTGTTATCGTACAGATATCAGTAATTATTAAGCATTACCCAACTTGGTTCGGGCTACCTGGCACATAACGAATGAAAAGCGGACTTCTAGGTGCTTTCACCTGCTGGTGGAGGTTTGACAAGAATCGCTATTATCCAGTGGGGCTTTGATCTGTAGTTAAACGTATCGGCGGTGGTAGGTCTCGATGGTCTCTGGTGGAAGATTGACTACTTATCTGCGAATCATGAGCTAATGGCGTTCCCTCGACTAGACCATATATCCAAGTATGGCCCGCATAAGTATACAGTGTGTCTCAGAATGTGTTACCGAGGGGTACAGCTGCATATTTAGGTGCCTAATCCTAAGGGTGACGTTAAGACAAGGAAACGTCGTTGTATTGCCATTGCATATCACCATGATCTATTATCTCATCTTCATTTCCGTCGATATTATTTCTTTCTGTTGAATCATCTGAAACGCTTTACTTGGTAGGATCAAATTCAGGATCATTTTTGTCTTCTGTTAATAAAGTAGAAATACTAGGGCAGATATTGCTCTCAGGAAACTTAACTGGTTCTAATTCTACAATACGAGGAGGGCTGTTTTGAGGAACTTCCTCTACAACTATTGGTTGCGGATTATATGTATTTGGAAATACAAAAAATGGATTTTCTAGGAAGTTACTTGTTTCACCGTCTGCATTAACGGGCAAAATCCAAACCTGGTCTTCCAAGTTTGACACTAGAATGAGGAATGTTGGTAATTTAAGGGCTAAACCAAAAGGTAAAATACAAAACCGAACCTGTTATTATAATGTCGTCGTTGTTGCCATTATTATTATTTAATGTAGGCTCTGCAAGACCTCCATGTGACTCGTCCATTGATACTATATCCGCGACATTTTATAGTATTACTACGTTGTCCTGCCAGACATTAAAAAAATTTTCGTAAAAAAAATCCTAGAACCCGTTTGCAGCGCCACCTACCGGGTCCAATTGTGAATGTAAACGATCCAGGGACCCACTTCAACATACACAAAAAATGTCATACATTTAAAAAAATTTCGTCAAAAACATTCCTAGAACCCGATTGGAGCGCCACCTACCGGATCCAACTGTGAATGTAAACCATCCAATGACCCACTCCAACACTCACAAAAAATTTAATCAAAATAGGTCCAGCCGTTTAGGAGTTCAGTAACACCCGATTGCAGCGCCACCTACCGGGTCCTATTGTGAATGTAAACCATCCAGGTACCCACTCCAACAAACACAAAAAATTTCATCAAAATCGGTCCAGCAGTTCAAAAAAACTCCTGGAACCCGATTGCAGCGCCACCTACCGGGTCCAATAAATTGTGAATATAAACCATCCAGGGTCCCACTCCAACACACACAAAAAATTTCATCAAAATCGGTCCAGCCGTTCAAAAAAATTTCTAGAACCCGATTGCAGAGCCACCTACCGGGCCCAATTGTGAATGTAAGCCATCCACTCCAACACACACAAAAAATTTCATCAAAATCAGTCCAGCCGGTTTTTATATATATAGATTGTTCATACAAAAATACTAAAATCGCGATTAAAAAATGGGGGGTGGGGGTAGGAGGGTGAAAAATACCTACCAAATGTACAAAAAAATCAATTATTTGGATATTGTTAATACAAAAATACTAAAATCGCGATTAAAAAATGGGGGGTGGGGGTAGGAGGGTGAAAAATACTTTACGACCTATTTTCATACCTACCAAATGTACAAAAAAAACTTGATAGAAATCGGTCAAGCCGTTTCGGAGGAGTGCTACCACAAACACCGTGACACGAGATTTTTATATATTAGAAGAAGAAGAAGAAGATTAGGTACTTCAGTTTAAAATCCAATTTGTATTTTGTTAATCCTACCTTGCAATTTATCCTCCGGCAAGTTATTTTGTTCACTACTACTCAGGAGCAAAGATTTGGAATGGTTCTGCAAGTTTATGTTATTTTCTACGTCGCCGCCAGCGTCGTCTGCATTGAAAGTAAAAATTTTCGTTACACCTAATCCAATAGGTAAACAAAGAAATTAAGTAAGAAAAACTGAAAAAGTAATGACAAATCATTCTAACCTTTAAATTGGTCTGGTCCTTGTACATTACTTGTTTTCTTTGCCTGTTGTACCATACGCATTGCTCTTGAATTAAGCATCTTGAAAGTGTTTTGAATAATCCAATATTTAAAAAACTTCGCTATAAAACTACTACACTAAAACAACATGCAGCGATAGAAACAAGACACACAATACGCAGATCATGTGGGTTACGAGGCATTGCTTACATCTTTATAAAATAAATAAGACGTGGCATACGTGATATATGTGGCATACGTGGTATTGGTTTCTCTAGAAAATAATGTTGAGATACGAGGTATTAGAAAACAGTTAATGTGGCTAAAGGCAATTTTTTGACTTACTAGGTATTTCCAGATCAACGCAGCATGGCTTACTTAGTACGGTTGCATTAAAATCTAATTTTTGCAAAATCTGAGGGTTACGAGGTATTAGGACTGCACCGACGATATGACATGTGAAAACCAGAAAACAAGTCGTTTATCAACAAAAACAACATACTAAAAAAATCTCGCTGGGACAAGTTAAGTATACTATCCTCACTATAATAATGACTTATTTACGCCCGTGAGTTAAGAACTTCTTATCCCACTCATTTTGCGTGAGTTAAGGAGTTTATTACCGCACGCGTTTTTCTCAATAAATCATGACAAATTTATTATAATTACCGTTTATTTTCACTTTTTAGGGGCGTAGATAAAAATTTGTCGATATAGTGTGATAACGCTTTATTAACGTACTTTTGCGATTGCCCAATTCGTGCTAGCACTCGTTGGGCGTATTTCGCATGCGTACGTTAATAAAGCTCATATCCCACTTATATCGTAAATAACTATTAATTGAACAGAATTAAACACGTGATCAAAAATACCGTTAAATGATTGGAAAATAGAAACTTCAAAAAATAATCCGTAAAATTTCAATTTCGTCCCCGATCGAAGCCGAACGATAATACAAGCCAGAATGTAGCGCGTGGAGCACTGCTGTGACGTCACAGCCGTGGACGTATCGCTTAGTCGGGGAGCAAGCTGCTCTAACTCGAACACGCACAAAAAAATGAAGCTGCTTCTTATGTAAAATGACCTGCGGGATTCGAATTTTGAGGTCGCGAAAATGTCGGAAATTGCGAAAATGCCGAAAAATCGAATTTTCCTAATCTTTCCTAAATCAATTTTCTACCATTTTTAACACTTTTCTTGTTGTATTTCAGCAACGAAAAGAGTAAGAGATCTTTTTTTTTCATGGAATATACATTGAAGTGTGCTGATCATCACAGTGTACTCACGTTGCCTCTAAAACTTTCCAATGTTATGAAAAAAAATGTTTTCTTGCTAGACCACAAATTTGTGTAAAGTATTTTTCACGTACTGGATAAGTAATCCTATTTTTCGGAATTAGCATAATTATGCATATGCCAGACCAAATACGAACAAAGGCTCGAACAAAGGCGGAAGAAACGAAACATTAATGTTGTTACTGAAAAAAGTTACAGCGGGTTAATAAACACATATAAATTGTGCGCGCTAGCCGCACTGAGCCGTGTAGGCGTACACGCAAATTGCATTTCCCCTCACATAACCATATAACCATTATACATTGCACATTAGATTTCATGCAATACTTTATTAAATAATTATTCATATGTTACCTACCTCCAATGAAATGTTAGTTAATGAAGCAAAAGAAAAGAAAATTAAAAAATTGCGTAGTAAGTAGTTCTCTCCCATTTATCTTCTTCCATCAGTAAACATTTTGTTAGCGGGTGTATTTTATTTTGTTAGGACTTGTTTCCGAGAATGTTTTCTACTATATTTTTTAGTTTTGTTCTTCATGCGGAATGCGGCTCATTTAATATTATTAAATACATATTGAGTTTAAGTTCTGTAGGTTTTTAATGTTAAACGTTTGTTCAAAATAGGAAAATATGGTATTATACCGTTCACGTATATTTAATTAGATATTCTCTTAATAAAAATTTCAAAAGTCCAGTTGTTGTTATTGAATATTTTGGTAAACTAACATTATTTCCACTCCACGAACACTGACCGCACGCGACCGTCCGTACCGAGTGGGCCACGATTAATACGTCACGGCCGCTACGTTCCGGCTTGATTTATCGTTCGGCTTCGCCCCGATACACTTTATCTCAATGTCAAATAAAGCAAACAAGTTAACAAGTAAGTAGTGGATATTGTAATATGGACGATATAGACTGCCATGAGCATATTATTGTCAAAAAGTGACATAATATTTTAAGTTGTATCTTTTTCTGTCCATTTCATGGAATATTACAAATTATTGGATCTGTAATTAAAATGGAACTTCTGCGTACTACAGAAGTAGAATCCGTTCTAAACCCATCGCACGTAGTAATCCTACACGACAAACTTTTGAAACGTGAGGGAGACCGATATTTGACAAATTTAGCCGGAGCTCTTGAGTTTAATGGCCACAACGTTACCATAATCACATCTGAGTTTGATAAGAGCAACTGTTTAGATGAACTAAACGTGGGTGAGTGAATATTAAATTTCCGACGGTTATAAGGAAATGTAATTTTAGTCGGATTTGGAAAAACTGAACATTATGTTCTCGGGATGGTGGCTTCCAAGAAGTTTTCTAGGACTTTTTAGAAATGTATGTACCGTGTATAGGGCGGCATGGATGGCACTTAGAATTGCACTATTTCCTCCGAACCCAAATCCAGTTATGGTAATTTTGGACGTAAATCCCATTGCTGTGTTAATTTTAGGTTTATTTACCAGATTCACAGTAGTATATGTTGAACATTTCTCAATGCTTCAGGATGTGGAAAATTACTCCAGGTACATTAAAGTAACACCTTCGCTGTTTAGTGCGTGTTTCCTTAAATACGCCAAAGAAATTATAGTACCCAGCGATTGCTTAGCGGATATTTTTAAACGCTCTTATCCGAAGGTAAGGAAGGAAGTCAACGTATTTTATCCAACTTTTGACACAATGCTTTGGTCAGAAGACACTATAGATATCAATCGAATTATACCGGATCTTCCAAAAGATTTCATTTTGTTTTCCGTTTTCGGCCAATATAAGCCAAAATCAAATTTCATATTAGCAGCAGAAGCGTTCGAGCATCTATTGGTTTCTTTAAATTCGAAAACAAAGCGGCGAGTTCATTTGGTATTTGCAGACAATACAAAAACGGTAGATGAACGTTGTTATTACAACGACCTAATCGAATATACTAAAGAGAAGGATTACGCTATTCAGATAACTTTCCTAAGGCAATTACCCGTGGTGCATAAAAAAACAATAATTACCTCTTCGATGGCGGTACTTCACACGACGAAACACGATATCTTTCCTGGACCAATAATTGCTGCAATGGGCTTGGGTTCAGTGGTTATTGCTACGAAAACGGGAACGGCACCTAAGATAATAACTCACCGTATATCCGGAATTTTAGTGGATCCGTTACCACAAAAATTTTCCGCAGCAATGCTAAAATTGATTATGAAACCGGTATTAAGGGAATTTATTAAGAACATGGCTGCAGATGTGTTCAAGAGACAGTATTCGTTTGATGGTCTTTCAAAAAAAGTTAAGCATTTGGTTGAAAAGTATGAAGTGAAATATAGGTTGATGAAACCGAGTTTAGAAAAAGTGGAGTAAATTGCTCCTTAAAACTAAAAAAAATTTACCAGTTGTTTATTTTTGGCAACTTGTAAACACAAAATTGAAACAATAAAGATTTGTGAATGTGGATTCGTGGTTTTAATGTCGGATTTAGTAGAAGGGTGTCTCGTGAACCGATGGGTTAGACCAAAAATAGTTATACAATATATATTTCCAGGAATTTGTAAAGGGCAAAGAAGCCTATACACGATCACTATTGTAATCAGTATTTCAAACCACCTAAAGAAATGATTTTCATTTTTAAGCATCAATGTTTGCAAAAATTTTGCTTTTTTGTTACCTTGCTTCGAGGAAGGCCGTCTATTAATTCTCCCCTGTGTTCAATTTAAGCAAAAATCGGCATCTTCGACTTTTTTGTAAGATGTCCAATTTCCGAGTGAAACAGCTGTTTGTATAATCGTCCCGTAAAATCGTAAAAAGTCCCGCAATTTTAGTAATTGGGAAATTCCAGATTGTCTGTATCTACTTATTCTAAACAACTAATAACTGCAATTCACATACATTGATATTGCATTTGTTTGGTATATACATTCGGGTACACCTATTTTAGTTCACTTTTGAAATCTATGAATAATTACCACACCTGTAGTGAATACGCGGATATTGCTTTCGTGTAATTGCAGTGGGCCAAGAATATAAAAGAAAATACAAAAATCGACGCCACCATAATCACGAAGTATTTATCCTTACATTTCAAAGATTACACGCAGTTGTTGGATCGAGACATCGTCAGCATCCTCAGGAGTTGAAAACTAATCTTCAACTCCTGCTATTATGATTAATAATCAAGTATAACTCGTGAAACCGAAAGAGCATATTCAACTCGTCCTTCGGACTCGTTGAATCTGCAGTTCGTTTTCAGCTCGTATATATCACATATCATCGATGATAATCATAACACTTATTATATATTATCTATAATGATTAAAAACAAAAAAGAATACACCTTATTTTGATCAGTGCAACGTAGTATTCGCAAATCCACATCCGAAATTTGAACGATGTATCTCAATATCGCATTCATTCGGTACCTAATAAAACTTCAAAGCAATTATCAGAAATTTTGACTCTAGAACAAGGAATTCATTTAGTAAAATATTGTGGTGTAGGTAAAACATCGCATCGCTTTGCAAATTGAACATTTCAGTAGAAAATATCCAGGCTTGAATCTCTAATGACAACGAATGCAAAAATATCAACTCTGAGAGATACAACGTTCAAATTTCATATCTGAACTTTCATTGACAATAGAAACATCTTCTTCCTATAGCATTTTTAATCTCCTTTCATATAACTGGTACTTTCTTCTCAGCACAGTTTCATGTTTCCTTATTATTTAACCAACCTGTACGCTATTTCGAAATTCTGACTATGCCTAAGGACTTTTCAGGACAAGTAAAACTTTTTATGAGATAGGTATCTATGACTTTTTCTCTTAAAATATGAAATAAGAAAGTTTACAAGTGTAGTTTGGTCCATCCGGGGATGTAAGTTCCCTAATAGTCGATTCTCACTAGAAGTACTTAATATCAACATCACTTGAGCAAGTTGCATTGGTAACACCACGTGAAAATACATATTATATTGTTCAATGCGGAAGGTTTTGCGGTCTTCGCTCTTTCTGGGCTATAATAACATCAGGGCGTCCATAGAATCCTGTTCCAACATGGGTAACTTTGTTATTCTTGGAGATGGAAAGTCGGTTGAATGAGCGAAATAGCACAAAATTTTACACTCATTCAGATGAGGGCGATAATAGAATTGAGTTGAAAATAATAAGAGAGATAATAAAGGAAAAGTTAAAAATTCATGTCAATTATTTTTAATAATATGGAAAAACGGCTTTGACATTATTTGGGTAACTTTTTAAGAGCTTTCCAGTGACGTAGTCGAATATTTATAAACACACCAATCACGCGAAAAAAATTAAACTTAACAAAAATCAACATGTGTTACTTTTAAAGTCTGAAAATCGGTTAAATTACAAATTTGCCATCACAGTCAGACACCCTATACTGATTTTCTCAGCGTGCCCTGGAAAAAAAGAAATGCTTAACTTTCAACAAATTAATCCCTTTCAAATAAGTAAGGCAGTTGAATTATGTCAGAGTGAATTAGTTATTGGCGTGTAGGATGACAGATTTTACAAATCAAGAAAAATATGATATTTTTTGCTGGTACATTCGATGTCACAAAAATGCGTCACTGGCACAGACGAAATGCGCTAATATTTACCTACTTACGAATAAAACATTTAAACGTTACGGAATTGGAAAATCGACGATTTCAAAACTGGAATAGAGTGCAAAAATGCCCTGTGCGGTTACTCATTCAACGTGATGGGGGGAACGCCGTCGACATGAGTACTAAGGCGTCCGAATATTAGGGGTAGTGCCTCCACTCTTGAGTAGGTCAAGGGGACTTATTGCCAGATAATGCGTTTGGCATGACCTCTTGAGATGGGGGGTTTGGTTTAGCCCCATCCCCAGCCGTTCGGCCTATCATTCCGGGGTGCGGCCCGCCCTCTGGGACAGGTCGGATGGTCCGTGCCGTCTGTGGTATCAGGGGAAATCGTTGTCATGGTACGGAGGTCCCTGAGCTCCTCTAGTCGGAAGGGTTTGATGGTCCGGACGCATGTTTGAACGAGCTTCGGCGGGACCTCAGTGTGCGTTGTAAGGAGGTCTCTCCCGGTTCGAGCCCGCACACAAGTTGATAGGGGACCTCGGACTGCATCCGGTGCCCGATGGATACATGGTGGCTGGGGGGCCCAGCGGCCCCCCAGACCCCCCCGCTAGCGGTTGTAACTAGGGCTCTCTTAAAATGAAGAAGGATTTAAATATATCCGAAAGCTTGAATAAGTGATACAGGGAGTTCCGTTTCCTCAATCCTTTGGCTGCATCAACGTGTGCTCTTGGTTATTTATCAACCAGACAGCGGTGTCCATCGTTAACTTTATTTCAAAATTTTCCGCAAGAAGTATGTTTGCCAATTTAGTTCTTTCAGCATGTTCCCTGCTAAATTTAAAACAGCGGTGGAGAGATACTTTTACTTTATAAAGTCAAATTTTAAAGTAATGTTTCAAGTACATCATTGTTTGTTGCTATTATAATATCTGAATTTTCTTTTGTGCATAGAAAGGTGACTTTACTTACTAGGTAACCAAAGCATTCAGAGATGCAAGCAGCAGTACAGTATACATTTTTAAACTACCAGTTCCCGACCACCGAAGACATAACCTTTACATCTCACCTTTACATACATTTTTTACTGTTCCTACGGGGAGACATGTTATGTATAGGTACATACACACAACACAAATTTATGGTCATCATGAATTTTTTTATGGATATTGTCTCTCACACGATATGGATGGTATGTATTTGGCAGGCAATATAAAATTTACTGTACGAATTTCTCTTCCGCGTTCATCAACCTTTGCCACTTCAATATAGATGGAAATAATTTTGCAATATAAATTGAAAGTATGAATATTACAACTACCTGAAGTGCCTGTCTCTATTCAATCATTTGATTAATAACCCGAAAATCCATTATGCAAAATCCACTTAATTGAAAATTGAATTTTTTAATAATTGTCAACTCGTTCGTGCCTCACAGAGAAATATAAATTACTCGGGGATGTGAATTATGAATATACAGGGTGATCTATAACGAGTGTAACAAACTTCGAGAGTAGATAGAATACTTAGAAATAATGCGAAAAGCCCCTTTCCTCTCTTCAAATTAGGATGTTTAATGTTCTTGCTGCTAAACCGAATTTCTCTGAAATTTCTCTTAATTATTTTATGCACTTCGTCAGTTTTTCCTACTTCGAACTTATCTTCAAATTTTTTGCATTTATTCTAAATCCGCTGTTCTTTCGCTTTCTAACATTTCCGCCTTATATCTTTGTTTCCCTCCATCATCTAGCCTATTTTTATATTTTCACCTCTCGTCTATTAGAGTAATAGCCCGCGGCGGCCTTGCGTATAGTTGCCGGCGCGCTTCTATTTGGGAACGAAAAAGACTGATACAACGCATACGCATTATTTTAAACAGACCGCTTAGCTGCCCTCTCGCACCAGACACACGCAGGCTCCGGCAACAATACACCTACAAAACTGTAGCCGGCGCCAGTTACGGAGGCACTTTCTATTTCTTAACTTCCTCCCAGTTTACTAAATTAATTTAATTCTTTTACCTCTTTTTTATTCATATTTAATTATTATTTCTTTTTGGGGTAAGTGGAAGAACAGGATGTTGAGCAGTTACTTGCTTCACGTGACTGAACTTAGCCCAGTTGTAGCTGATGTTTTTTAATACTTACTGTGTATACGTATGTTAATTTTTGTAACTTGTTACAATAAAAGTAATTTATTATTTATTTTAATCTCGGCATTGCCAATGTCTTCTTAGGCAGACGGGTGTGAACCAAGTCTGCCTAGGGATTCTATTATCTGATAAATGTTCCGGTGATGCTACATGTTTTAGGTATGACTGCTTTTTGTATATGATGATGGATAAATGTTTCTACCTGAAACTGTGTCAGATGTTGTTTGAATGTTTTGTGTTATGCCTGTTGCCGATAATATGAATCATATGTGCTTTATCTTGTTTCCATCTTATTGAAGTGAAACTTCTTTTGTCTCGGCAGAGTAAGTTCCTCTGTTGGCAAATGTGAGCGTCACGAAAAGTGAACCGAATGGAGGGGAGCAGTCTGAGAAGACAGGCAGAGGAGAAAGTGAATATCGAACGCCCCACTCTTTAGTCATGCGCTCTCTCTTATGCTTCGTGCTCTTTCTCACAGGCAAGCGTCAGTAAAGCAAGTCTACAGCGTTTCATTTCTCGTGACACCACCCCACTCTTTAGCCACGCTCTGTCTCATGCTTCGCGCTGTTTCTGTAAGAAGGCAAGCGTCAGTAAAGCGAGGACACAGCGTTTCAGTTCTTGTGACGCCACAAAGCGCTAGGTTAGAAGCATTAAAATTCGATTTATCCTTTCATTATTATTTTCATTATTATTTTTGATACGGACAATACAAATTCCTCATTCCTCTAATAACGTTGGAGTTTCACTTCTATCGCGTGTGGCGACCACGCACCCAGTTTCTTTTTACTTGTATGGCTAGTGGGGTATATTTCTCTATCTTCACTGTATATTTATTGGCTACATTTGTATCTATGGGAATCGATATGTCTATTAGGTATGTCTTCCCCGTTTATTTTGTCTTGGATTGTGGTGTCTGGTCTATTGCATGTTATGATTCTATCTGTATATATGGATATACACTGCCGGACAAAAAAACCGGACACTCTCAGAATTACTATTTTAGTGAATAAAAAACAACGGACGGTTTGAAATGATATTTAACTATATTCTTTTCATCTTAACAATAAATAAGAAACAAGAAACAAAATGATTCGTCAACAAAAACCTAAAAAAAGTACGAGTATTTTTAGAGATCAACCTGTTACTTAGGAACTTGAAAAGACAAACAAAAAAAAATATTAAAAGGAAAAGCACACTAGTAGAATAAAATTAATAATGGGTGTTACCACCACAAACTCTTATTACTTCCCTTAAACGTTGTGGCATGCCTTAAATCAATATCAATAGATTCTTGGGGTATTTGTTCATATTCTTCTTGAAGCGCCATTTAATGTTTCTGGTAGGGGTTGGCGACGTCTAATCCTTTCCCCAAGCTGATCCCACAGATGTTCAGTGGGATTCAGGTCTGGACTATTGTCTGACCATGGGAGACATCCAATACCAACCTCTTCACGGTACTCGGTAATAATTCTTGCTGTGTGTGGGTGGGCGTTGTCATCCATAAACACAAAATTGTCCGCTATAAATGGCATATATGGTGTCACATGGGGTTCCAGGCACTCAACAATGTATCGGTGTGCAGTTATTGTTCCATTCGAAATGAAAATCAATTCTGTGTGGGCCCTCAGAGATATTCCGGCCCACACCGTAATGCTACCACCATTGAAACTGACCCTGGGAGATATACAACATTGACTGTACCGCTCCCCTGGTCTTCGCCACACCTTTTCACGTCCATCTGGTGACCTGACACTAAATCTTGACTCGTCCGAGAAGAGCACGTTCCTCCATTGATGTTCGTCCCAATTTACGTATTGCCGCGCAAATGCAAGTCATGCTCTGCGATGTTCTACGGTCTACAGGGGACCCGTAGCTGGCTTTATTGAAGTCAAAACATATTCGTTTAGCCTTTTCCGAACTGTTCTGGCTGAAACCGCCACTCCTCGAACTTCGGCTAACCGTCCAGCAAGAATAGGTGATGGCAATGCTCGATCGGGCAGCGCAGCAACATAGAGAAAACGGACATCTTGATGGTTCGCAGTCCGTGGATGACCAGATCCGACCTTCTTTACAAACCCATGAGTTTCACGAAATCGCAAGAGTACATTTTGCACTGTGTTACGGGGTATATTCAGCACTTGAGCAATATACCGCACTCTTCGGCCATCGTGGCTTAAAGCAACAATTTGTGAACAAATTTCGGGGTGCATTGTATGGAAAATGTTAAAAGCCGGCATATACAAATGAAATTTCACCAAAAAACCAATAGAAAATAGAGAGCATCCCAATAAGGTAAAAGATTTTGATGTTTCAATAAACATGCATGAAGAGTCAAAATGCTGATTTGGCTGTTTAGGCTTACGAAAGGTGCAATATTCAGCTAAAACTTTCTTTTTCCTCACAAGTAGGGCAATCGTTAATTATTTGCGTAAGTTAAGTAACATAAAAATATTGTAGGGCCTCAAAATAAAAATAAAAACATGTGTCCGGTTTTTTTTGTCCAGCAGTGTAGTTAGGTCACGATACAGTTTGTAATATTTATTTTCTGAAACATTATTATTACTTTTATTGTATAAGTTTGTGGCACTTATATCGTCTTGAAATTTTACTCTTCTTTAAGAAACCGATGTCATTACCATCAGAAGCCAAGCGATGACGCAATTTCTTCATATTCCATGCCTTCTGGCGTAGAAATTATATTGGCTTTCCTCATATTAGATCGATTTGGCTTTAGACTATAAATAATATAATCGATAAATAATTAAAAATTATATATTTTTTTAAATTTCTAATGGCGGATTATTGATTTCTATATTCTTTTGGATTGTTAAACAAATCACAGTCTCTAATACTGTAAAAGCGTAGTCACCGCAATTTTGGAATTGAGTAAGTTATTCATAACGCAGCATTTTGATCGTCCACAATTCTCCTGAAATGCCCATAACTTTTTTTTTAAAACAAAAATGCCAACAAAACTTAACACCGTGCCTGCAAACGATTAAATTCCTTGATATATTTTAGTAAAAACTTTCCACAATAATTGCACATTACAACAGCAATGAGTTGCACATAAATCACAAACTCCTCGATCCATTAGAAAATTAAGTAAGACGTGAGTTTCAAACTGAACAAAATTGTAGTGCACACGTTCAACAAATAATAAAACGAACTAACTGGAGCACAGAAGCATTTTTGCATAGCACGTCTGCAGAGCGAACACCTGCCTGGTTCTTCCACTGGAATGTGCAAACTTGGTACAGAGAGTACGTGAACTGCATATGGCACACAACTCTAGGGGATCGAAACACGTTGCGATGATTGCAGTAGTAAATATATGCATGTTTTGTATAACTCGATGAAAACTGCAGATCTTGTTCGTCAAGAGAACCTCGATATTCAAAAATTTCCAATATCTTTAAATATGGATCATTTTCTTCTGGTCTAACCTAAAACGTTTATGGTTTTAACCGTCTAGCACTTTTTGTGGCAATTTAGAATTTAACTCGACTATACTCACGCCGAGGAAACTTATTATTTTATTTTACGCATCATAGCACATTTTCGTTATTTTGTGATTAATTAAAGGTTTCTGTTATATTATTGTAACTGTATTTTCGTTCACAAGCTGAAAACAAAAATAAAAATGCAAATTCCTTACCTAATGAATTTGAAATTGGCGGGGTAATATATATCTGCTAAATCTGAAAACTGATACCTGTTCCGCGAATCTGCTAACTAAAACCTGTTCCAAAATAACACTGCCAATATTTTCGTACTATTTCTATTTCAGGGTATAATATAAGTATAATAATAATTATTTGGTTTTTATAAGGCCATAGTTCATTTTAAAAATGAGTTGTACTGGATAGTTCGAACAACTGCTCCTCAGTAATATACTCCGCCAGTCACTGAATTATAGAGCTGAAACCAGGTGCCTTGTGTGTACTGCGAGAGAATATATTATACAGGTGTCTAGTAAAGAATGGACCATACTTTAAATCTAGCTTTCTTGGATCAAAAGAAACCGACCTGAGCCAGATCATCTTAGTGCAATTTTGCTTCCTTAAAAAGTTACGAATCCTCGAAGAACAACTTTTTTATTTCATGTTTTTCATATCCAAACGAAGCCGTAGGGTAACATCTAAGGATCAGAGCGGTATTTTGATAGTTTATTACAAAACTTAGAAACGTAAAACAACGTAAAAGTGCTCCATAATATAACTAACTCACTACTGCTAAAGTGAACGGAAGAAGGTCGGCAACATGGCTAACCGAACCGGAATAGCAGTAATAAGAGCGCTAAATTCAAATTTAAAAGGAACAAACCTACAGCTCGGTCAACCTGACATTAGATCGACATCGATATATAAAAACTTTAAAACATAATAAAACTATGATATTCGAGGAATACATAAAAGACATAACCGGGGACATAACCATAAATTGTTCATGAAGAAATAACATACCTAAGTATCTTAAATAGCTCATAATAACAAAAGATTCCATAAAATACTCTAGCACTTAACATAAGATTCATAATAAATTTACATAAAGCAACTAGGTTTCATTTACATCTCATAAACTAATGAATACACCGTAAGAAACTAAGAATCTTCACAAGGTCCTTTGAACCTAGGCAATAATTTCTTATTTACTCCTGGAGTAACTACGTGATTTAGTATTACTACCTCATCTCCAATTTTGTACCTATGGGGCTTTTTATGGGCTTTATCAAATTTGTTCTTTTCTCTACCCTTTCTACAGCCTTTTCCCTAATTCCCTCCAAATTTTCCCTTTCAATACTCTCCAAGGACTCTAGCATTTCTTTAGCATAATCAACGTTTGTGCATGCTTGATAGACACCAAACAGAAGTTTATTAGGTGCCTTACCTGTACTTTTAACAACTATGTTGTTGAGAGCAAATTCAACATCTACTAACACCTTATTCCAATGGTCTGGAATATTACAGAGTTTGGCTAACATAGATTGAACAGTCCTATTAAATCTTTCTATTTGGCCATTGACACGAGGTTCTCCTGTAGCAATACGAGTTAGTTTAATATTGAAGTTTTCAACAAATTCTACAAATAGTTTCGAAATAAAGTCTGTAAGTACCTCTGTCGGAAATAAGACACTTTGGTTTGCTATACACCGAAGAAATACATTTTTAAATGCTTATTAACTTCTTTTGAGTTTGTCTTTCGTAAATACATCAATAATTAAAAATATGTATTTATCACCATTTCTACATTTTTCTAGTGGTCCATAATGGTCAAAGTGACATATGTCGAAAGGAACATTCCCTTTAGGTATAATATGAAGTTAACCTTCTACTTTATCATGATTTGGCGAAAATGCAATCCATTTCAGACAATTTGATATGTAATTTTTAATAATTTCACGTAAGTTTTGGAACCAATAATTTCTTAAAATAAGTTCACAAGTTTTTTAAACTTCAATATGACCAAAGTGGTCATGACTTGCTCGAATAACATTACCTATAGGTATCATAGTGTTGGGAACATAAAACAAAAGTTATCTTTATTTTAGCTTTCCTCTAAACTAGGATGGTAGGACACCTTCTGAGGAACGAAGGCTTAGTTCACGACAAACTAGAGCCAGAGATAGGAATAAAAAGAGGTAGGGGTAGGATGTTCGACTTTCGGGGAAATGCGTAGGTTAGCTCAGGATATGAAAGGATAGAAGTACCTTATTCATCAACTATTATTTGCGTGATGCCCAACTGTATTACAATTACAGCTTTGCTTGCACTTGGCCTGACACTAGAGAAACATCAGGGAACCTTTCAGTGACCGTAATACTTGACATAACCTTAAGCAGACTTTCCAAATTATCGAACTCCTTCATTTTGACTTAAGCTTGTAGCCCCAAATCATTAAAACCTTCTATACACAGTAAAAAATATTTTGTCAAAATTTACTAACTCACTAAATGTTAATAGTTTTTTGTTATTATTAACAGGGATTCTTAGTTACTTTAACTTAATTAGATTTTACCTGAAATTGTTAAAATAAACTTTTGTCATATTTAGAATATTTTTTGTAAACTTTACCACTGTACATATCAATAAACTTCGTTGTTAATTCAACCGCCAAATAACTTATTTTAACAACATTTATTTGTATTACGTCACTAAATCTTTCTGTAAATTCAGAAAAATTAAGTATACGTAATTGTATTTTTTACTGAAATACATGGCAATATATGACATGTTAATCTATAAAATTAATTAAATTTTTGAGTAATACTAACGGCAATGAAAGCATGTATTACAATATTGTATATCAATTTGACAACTGCTTCAAAGTTAACTGAGAATCTTTGTAAGATTTACAAAAATATTCGATATAGTGGTCAATTCTCCCCCAAAGTTTTCTCTCGTTTTCATTTTATTGGGCCGTGTGCAAATCGGGAAGCCGGAAACATCTTATTCTTCGATGATCGTCGATGGCGGGTGCATAGCGGTTGTGCGAAGTTATAACGTTATAAGTTTATCAAGGAAGAAACACCACAAATGGTGAGTTTTACAGAATTTCCATATTTTTCTCTTCTTCTGTGTTGCTTCCTATACCTATATTAACACGCATTTGTTATTTAACCATCTAATGAAATCGCTTCTATTTTTTTACTAACATGCATACAAAGGAACGAAATGGGTATTAGGGATAAGAAACTATCAGTTAGTAGACCATAGGTACTTTTCTATTGCGATACATAGACATGAGCAAAGGTTGTTTTATCATTCCTATTACCCACTTCAACAATATCTACATTTAATTTAGTCCCAATCTTTATGACTGTATCAAGAAAAAAATGCGGGACAGCTGTATCAGAAACAGTGGCGTAGCGCGGCTTTTGGGGCCAGTGTTTAATTTCTCTTGTCATAATAACTGTAAAATAATAATATCAATATCATATACTTAGTTATTATTAGGCACATTTTATTTTATAGTCTGATATGTAGGGTGTCCCATGATGACCTACTCTTCACCTCCCCCTTTGGCGGAGCTGGATTTAGGCGCATATGTTTATATGAAAGACCCCTTATCTTTCAACAACGAATCATCTAAAGTTTTTCAGTTATATTTTTAACACACCCTGTTTTGTTCCATTTTCAAATTATGTGAGGATATATTTTTATGTTTCAATTAAAGTTTGAATAAAGCATTTATTACATAATTTTATTGATTTTTATTACCTCCCTGACCCTTGAAGCACCATTAGAGGTGTACTAATTGCACACTCAAGAATTTAAAATAAGAAACACAAATTTTGTGTGATTTAGTTAAGTGGCTACTACCTAACGTTATAACAAAAACGGTAAGCATACTTTAAATGGCATTAATGATATACCTAAATACATATTAACGATACTATTATTTTGGTTTGTAGGCTTCCGTGGCCGATGTCTGAAACAGACATATTATTACATGTTCCGGGCTGGCTGCCACGTCGTCTAATAGATACACTAAAAGGCATACTTGACGTTTCGACACTCATCTCGGTGTCTTCTTCAGAAGATGCTCTGAAACTGGTAATTGGTGGCCCATGTCCTCCATCAGGAGGATGTATAAATAAGGACATGGAGCTAGCTTTTACCAGTTTCAGAGCATCTTCTGAAGAAGACACCGAGATGAGTGTTGAAACGTCAAGTATGCCTTTTAGTGTATCTATTAGTCGACGTGGCAGCCAGCCCGGAACATTTAATAATATTTCTGTTTCAGTATTATTATTATTTTTTTTTATTTTTTATAAAACAAGTTGTCAAAATAACAACTGTAATAGTGACATTAACAAAAAAACCTAGTGTTAAAATGACAAAAATAAAATAGTAAAGGTAGCATTTATTTTTAGTTAAAAATGATTAAAAGCGACGTGAGAAATATATTTGGGCAAATAATAATAACAAAAATTACTGGTTAAATATACTTTATTCAAGCTTATGTTTAATAAACCAATTTTGTCAAATGTACATTCCATTATGTTAAAGTTGCACTGAACCCTAGTTAGTCTGACGCATATTTAAAGTAAAAGCTGACTACTCGCTGGACTCATTTTTACATCTAAACAACCAGTAATTTGAGTTACATTTAGTCATGTTGCGGTTGTAAAAAGTAACTCCTACAAGGTTAGTTAATGTTACTAAATTTCGTAGTGGACCTGTGGGAACTAAAATTCCTTGTTGGTTTGACTAAATATTTTTTACTGTGTAACGTGAGATATTAACTCGGAGTCATCTAAGTTTAACTTATTGCCCATAATAACTTTATCATTAAAATAGTCTGCAAAATGTTTACTTCTTTGCCATTTCAGAGCATGGAATCTTTTCTTCAAACTAACTACAACAGAACATTACTTTTAACTTACTTTTTAATTCAGCCAATTCTAAAACAACGTGATCGGGCTCGTCCTTGTAGTTTATTTATCAAAGCCAGAAGCATGAGTCATAGCATGACACACTTCCTCGATACTCTCTATTCTTCTAATCCACTCCTTTACATCTTCAACCTAACTTGCAGAAAACGTTGGGATCAAAGCTGACAGACCTCCGTGGCTCGGGCATCGTTCACAGCATTCAAAGTTGCAGATACTATTCGGGCAATGTTGCTTGCGGATTCTTCTTCACTTCGTTCTTCACTAACATTCATAATGAAAACTGAACTTAGTTCTATAGTATTATCAAAAAGTACACTTTTACCAGGATCAGAAGTTCAGAAGTATTAAATTTTTGGCGTGGCAAATAACCTTAATTTTCATAAGCGGTTAGTTTTTCTTTTCAAAAACGAAACGACCAAAAAGATATTCACCATTTGTTTGCGCGCTTAACCCCACACCTGAAATGTAAGGGGCCGAAGGTTAACATCTAAGGGTCAGAGCGATATTTTGGTAATTTATTTCAAAACTTAGTAACGTAAAACAACGTAAAAGTGCGCCATAACATAACTAACTGACTAATGCTAAAGTCAACGGAAGGAAGTCGGCAACATGGCTAACGGAACCGGAAAGCAGTAATAAGAGCGCTAAATTCAAATTTAAAAAGAGCGAACTTGCATATGAAAATGTATTGTTGACTGTTTCATGTGTCTGTATGGTTGGTGTTTACTATATTAATGCGTTTAAAGCGGAGGCCTGATTCGTGGTCATCGTCGTGATGCGTCAAAGATGAGTCCCAACATCCCAACAAATGTTAACAAACGAGTGTTATAAGAACTTGTGACTCGAAAACGGTGCGTTTCCGGATACCTTATTAACTTATTAATAATTAATATCTAGTTGGTCTATTTTGGATCAACTACATACCCTCTATGTTTATAATACGTATTTATTAACACCCTCTATATCTTGTTTAAACGTGTCCTTTATACTCAAGCATATACGTAAATATGAATAGGAGTTAGAAGCCTGCATGGTGTGAATGTGCACAGCAATCCGCAGACCGGTTTCGTCCTATTGGGACTCTTCAGTACGGCGCCGCTATGCACAAACACACCCTGCCCAACGATCTCCCTATAAATAACTGCGATAGTCATCCATAAGGGAGAGCCAAAATCACGCCATCTAGAACGTAAATTGTTGAACAGCTGCCGACTAGTACACCCGCTCAAACAACTACACCTCGAGCAAATACTCCGCCAGGCATTGAATTACAGAACGGGCCTACGTCGGCAGAATGTACATTAGGGTGCACACAAGAGGCCTACCCCAGCAAAGCTGGCCTTGAAAGCCTCCATACGTGCCCCATCGTACCACAGTGAACCAGGTTCACTATTCAAGCTAGAAGCCTGCATGGTGTGAATGTGCACAGCAATCCGCAGACCGGTTTCGTCCTATTGGGACTCTTCAGTACGGCGCCGCTATGCACAAACACACCCTGCCCAACGATCTCCCTATAAATAACTGCGATAGTCATCCATAAGGGAGAGCCAAAATCACGCCATCTAGAACGTAAATTGTTGAACAGCTGCCGACTAGTACACCCGCTCAAACAACTACACCTCGAGCAAATACTCCGCCAGGCATTGAATTACAGAACGGGCCTACGTCGGCAGAATGTACATTAGGGTGTTTGTGCATAGCGGCGCCGTACTGAAGAGTCCCAATAGGACGAAACCGGTCTGCGGATTGCTGTGCACATTCACACCATGCAGGCTTCTAGCTTGAATAGTGAACCTGGTTCACTGTGGTACGATGGGGCACGTATGGAGGCTTTCAAGGCCAGCTTTGCTGGGGTAGGCCTCTTGTGTGCACCCTAATGTACATTCTGCCGACGTAGGCCCGTTCTGTAATTCAATGCCTGGCGGAGTATTTGCTCGAGGTGTAGTTGTTTGAGCGGGTGTACTAGTCGGCAGCTGTTCATGAATAGGAGTATTAAAACCTCATTCTGGCAGACATTCTGAAGGCAATACAACGTTTTGTACTAAATAAAGTATTCTGTAGCAAAAGTGGTTACTTGGAGATGGAAAGGAAATTTGACGTGGGAAACAACTTCTTCTCAAATTTACTGATTTGAAAGTAAGTATAGCAAATGGTATTTATAAAATAAAATAATGATAGGTTGAAGGCAGAATTTATTCTCAATTATGCATAGTTTACACAGGGAAAGGCATTAGGTTCTGCCATCAATACGCACATTCTGCCAAGCTATAAATATATTATAATATGTGTTACTCTCAATAAAATATATCACAATTCATGAACAAGTTGTTTTGAAAGATTATGTCCACTTTCCATTATAAGTTCATTTTGAAAACGGGAAGGACAGAGTTCTTTGGCCTGTAAAATAAGGAAATGAAGAGAAATAAGCGTATAAATTGCTAAGGGGGCGACTCTTAAGATCCCGTCGCTTGAGAATTGTCTATATTATACACCCAATAATTCCTGTTAGAAACATCCGCAAAAAGAAACGCCTTTTACCCTACTACACAAAATGTATTTCACTGCCCTCTTTCCTTGTAATCTTCGTTTTCTTGGTTACCAAGAAGGCATTTAGGTCGATTTCATCGGTCGCTCACGTACTGGATGTCGCATTTAGGCCATCGCTTCTATCAAACGCATCAAATATAGGCGCATAGAAACATTTGCGACTAGTCACGTTTTGAGAACGACACTATTAGGTACGTCGGTTGCTTACTTGGGAATCCGGCATGTGCTTCAGAATTATATTACGTAGTATACTTCAACACTTAAAAGTTACGGTGATTTTCAGGGAGAAACGTGATCACAGAACTTTCGTTTTAAGTTATGTCTTCAAACAATTTAGATGTGTGCGATTACGAAGATGAATAGTATCGACTGAACAGCACTGGATGGAAATTTAATAATTTCCTAATATGTTCGAATAATATAAAATTCGGTAACCTAGGTTCGAGTCTTTGCGTGTTGTCGCATTATTCGTACAGCTTCTAATTAAGCACATTTATTCACAGCGAGTATGTAAACCAGAAATTGTAATATTTCATCTATCTCACTGGAAAACTGTCAGGTGTCATTGTTCGGCGGCTGGCGGCGCTTGTCCTTAAAAATTTATTCTCGATGCTGATAATAGGTGTAAACGACAACCTCCATTGCACTCCTTAAGAGTGACTCCACGGGAAAAAATTATATGCATCTCGCATATAAGAAACATACAGGCTTAAAAAGAGGCTGTGTACTAAATCCCCAATTATTCTCTTAATTCTTAATTCTTAAGATATATGTATAGATGATTCTCTAAAGAGAAGTAAAGTAGAAGATAATAAAATGAGGGTAGGAAACTGTAAAATAAGTAAAGTCAATCACATTTCAAAAATTACTGTTCGCTGATGATATGATGCTGATAGAAGACTCGAAAAAAATTACAACAAAACCCATTAATTTACCAGCCAGAACCGAGAAAAATAACACTGCAAATAAACACTGGCAAGGCAGAGATAATAGTAGTGACAACCAAAAAAAACGAAAAGCTAAATAGGAATAGAAGGAGCAGTGTTAGAACAAGCAAAAAGTTATATCTATTTAGGCACAGTTATTGAAGGCAACGGAAAAATACATAGAGAAACAACGGATGCTATCTGGATCTAGTTCTATAATTCAATGCCTTGCGGGGTACTTGCCCGAGGAGTAGTGTTCGAACGGTCCAGCACTACTCGTAGCTTCCGCATAATAGGCAGGTTCGGTAATTTTCAAATTTCATTAAAATTTATAGAGTTTATTATACTGAAGGCAGTTAGGTATGTTGTTAATTTTTGTAAAAAAAATAATTCCTTCGCCTGTGAAGCCGTTGCAAAGTTTTCCGTCGGTGCGAGGCTAGAAATCATACCTTGCAGCGAGAGTAGGCCACGTGACGTCAGAACTTAGTATAACATACAAGTCCCAGCTTCAGCGCGCAGCAGTCCCATAAGTATTATGCATATGCATGTGTAGTTAAATTGTTAAATATTATTAACTGGTTCTAACTGGTGTTTTCTGTTTTGTACCCAGACTAATACATCGTACAGCACACCGATAAAACTGAAAAAGTGGTTCGTTGGAGCCAGAACGAAAATCGGTTAGCATTATCGATATTTTCGCGAGTTAGTTTATCATTGCAAAAGTGTATAAAATTATCGGCTGCCCCATTGCAGCCACTTTAAATAAAATCGAACATAATGTAATTTATCGACAGTTTTCTGGGACCCCTTGGTACTTGGTAGCGTGTTACGGCTAGCATAATTTGAAACAGGATGCTAGGAGCATGATGGAGCCAAATACTGAATCGCCGCGCCGTAGCGTTCCCTCCCTGAACTAAAAAAGGAAATTTTATGAACTATTTTACAATAATAATTAAATAGTACGTCATCATAAAGTTCTCTTTTGAAGACTGGTAGGACGCGTACCTCCATCCTTTCCCTGAGCTTTTCCGTAAAAGTAGAACATTCTACATCCCCAACTACTTGGGAGCAGTAGTCTAATCTGCTCCAACCTATACCTCTTTATTCCTAACTCTGACTCTAGTAAGTCGCGAACTATTCCTTTGTGTCTCAGAAGGTGTCCTACCATCCTACGATATTATCCCCTATTCTTTATTGTATTCCATACTTTTCTCTCTTCCCCAACTCTTTCTAATTCCTCCTTATTGCTAACTTGTCTATCCACGGTATCTTCAACACGCGTCTCTAGCATCACATTTCAAACGCTTCTACTCTTTTTCAATCCGCTTCTCCCATTGTCCAAGTTTCGCACCCATAGGTATAATTTCGTACTCCATACATGCGTCTTTAAGAGTCGCTTCCGAGTTTCTACATTAACCGTTCCAGAATATATGTAGCAGTTGTTTCTTTTTGTTAAACAAGTACCTAGTACCTACGTAGCTTAGTTTTTTGATTCGCGTGAGTTGTATTTGTTTCCGTTTTTTTAAAAAAATTCTAATCCGTTATAAAACTGTTAACTTGATAACTTGTCAATCACTTAGGTATACATACCTACATAAATGAGTATGTATTGTATTGTATTAGAGAATATAGGTAGGTACCTATTTTACAAACAGTAGTAAGCAGGTATCTACAATCTACATAGGTACCTACTTATACTGAATTATAAAAGGCATGTACAGTTAATAAATTGTTGACTTTGTTTTACTTATACCGGTCTGCCTCTTTACACTACTGTTTTGAGGTTGAATGAAATTGGGGTTAGATGCAAGAATCACACACCATTTCCACATTTACCGGGACATTTACCTACCTACTACATAAATATGGCAAATTATGTGAATCGGACTTTTGATACCCTTGTTGCATTATTATATCGAATATCGATTATGTTGTCTTTGTTTTATGTTTCCTTGACACCTTACTTTAAAAATTCACGCTCGAAATAGTCCCAATAAGTATATTATGAGATAGGTACCGCTTCACGGGAACTTTAAGTGAAGTGGGAGGTCCGCCTTACGAATCTCTGACGTCAAACCAATAACAAAGCGAACTAGCATGTGGGCGTGATAAGCTAATTTCTTTCGCTTATTACGCGGCAAAAAATTTTGTTAGAAAAAAAATTTCGCCGTAAATCAATTACAATAACAATTTTCTGTCATTTTCATGCCAAAAATAGATATCTTATTTTTCTCCGAACCTCCCTATTCGGTATTAATTTGCAAGGAATCATCCTTTGTGATGCTCGGGAGCCAGTCATACAACGCGCTCTTGCGGTTTCGGGGTTAGAATCCTGGAACGCTCTGTATAGCTTGGCTACTCGGATAATTATCTTATTAACGATATATCGGGGTCGCATCTGGTCGGTCAGGTTTGTGGATAATACCCTTGCTGAAAAGTCGAAGAAGGGAGGGTTCGTTATTGCGATACGGTGAAATTATAAAACATAAACAAATTAAAAGGGTTTCTATTAATTTAACTATTTACATTATGTATACGGAAATTGAACGGATATTTACAATAATTTATACATGAAAATAAATGTGAAATTCTGTTGGTAAGATTCAATGCGGCTTCCTGAACGAGTAGCGCACGAGGAACGGGCTATATGCTAAGCTTGTGGACTATTCCCTCGGGATCAGCTACTACTTGAATACCAGTAGCTTTGTCGTACGATTAACTGTTTCGGGATACAGGCGTTTTCGTAGTAGCACTCGTAGTGCAACCATTCGGGGATTTCAAGCCTGGGATATACGTCAGAACACCTAGGGTGTAATCCCGTGTAAGATAGGTTTATTAACCGGCATGCAAACAGCAAACAGTTTATGGTATAACCCTCCGATGCAATTGGTACATTGCTGGTTGTATGATCCGTCGCAAATATGCAAACTATATAGGTTATACTTTCCTGCACGTGTACTGGTAAATGGACCTACGTAATTAAGTCAGCTACACCTCTGCTACACGTCGAATAACTCCGATCAGGTTAGTTTAATTATTGGTAGCCACTCGGCTTCAATAATTCAAGGGGGCTGTTGGTTAAAATTTATTGAAGAAGATGTGTTTCGCATGCTGGTGAAGAGAATTCTTCCTCGGATGCGGGTGAACAGAATAAATTATTTTCTAGGCTCTATAGACACCCGAATAGGCTCGGCCGTCGGTCTGGCATTCTAACCATCGAAACGCTTGGCTCAATGGGAATTTGCCACAACTACTCTTATGCTCATATTTATTTATGTTTGTGACATAGCTCCTTACTTTTCTCTCTTCATACGGATGTGCCACGGCTCTCTCTCTGTGACGCAGTGGGACGGAGAAAAACAATGATGAATGCCAATCCAAGTTTGTTGGATGTAACGGGCATTTTAATTATGCATTGTTACACATTATCTCTTGCTGATGTCTGACGCATGCCCGTCACCATATTATGTACGGCAAGCAATACTGCATGGTTCGAGTGTATAGGGAAAGCACCGTACTGATCAGTCCCACAAGGGTGAAACCAATGGTCTACGGTTATCCATGCACATTCAATAGATGTAGTATTGAAACTTTCAACACAGATAAAAAAATAAATGAGAGAATATGTAGGTAAGGTTGAAAGAATTTATAATTATTTACAATTCCAATACAAAATGCACACATCCGCAGTGCAGTTTTCTGTTATTCAGGGTGAGTCAGTCAAGCCGCAAAGTCAAAAATGTAAGTGAACGAACGAATAGGGATGACGCTAAGATATCTTTTAAAAATATTTTCTTTTATAGGGCGGTTCACCGGAATGTAGTATTAGTAGTAGTAGTAGTAGTAGTAGTAGATGTTCCCCAACAGTTCCATCGAAGGATTCCTTTGTAGTTGACGTGAGCAATGCAATAAGAGTAATTATTGACATTTATGTGAAAATGGAAATTTTTTTGGAACTTTGCGGTTTGACAGGCTCACCCTGTATAGTCTGAACACAATCGTCGAAGTACAATCTTCCCAGGTGAAGGTACATTTTTAATTTGACTAAACGCCACTACTAAATTTTGCGCTCTGCACATGAAATCCCTACGTTAAAACTATATGAGGTGCATATTTTGCCATTGGAATTGCAAATATCTGCATTTGGCTAACATCTGGTTTCAAAGCTGCGCGCTGGTCGTACTCAATATACATTATTCATTTATGACGTCACCGGGTGCTTTTTGCGTGAAATACGGTTGAAATTATGTATGTATACAATAAATAGCTTTCAAAATTGAAAAAAATTGGTTCGACCGCAGTGGTTTTGTTCTGATTTTGTCTTTGGATCTCTGTAACGCAGCTTAGTCCACGCGGAATAATCTTAAGTAAATGACTGAAAGAATGTGTTCGCAATACCAAATAAAACGGTGAATTGAACTTCTAAAACGCGTGTTTGTGTTCACCTGATTTTGTTATAAGTTGGGCTTGATTTGTGGCAGATGTTGAAGACAAAAACGGCTTTGGAAGTTTATCATCTCCGAAAGTTGCGCCTGTTGTGTGGTGGACGCGTCTCGCGTTGGTTGTGGATGCTGTTTCTTCGGTACGATTGTCGTTTCATGTAGCAGTCGTTGGTTGTCTATAGCGCCGGTGGTTAAGTTGACGTCGCGTCGACTTCATCATAAGCATACCCACGTCGGATATGCGATCGCCGGACGTTAGATAATAATGCGCTGTTCGTAAAAGCATTATGTCAGTTTGATGAATTTGAATATTGCTTCTATGTAGAAATGACTTCGTTGTAGAAAATTACTTAGTTGATGTACTTGCTGACAAGTGGCCTAATACATATTTCTTGTTGCAGGTAAGGCAGCTTCTGGATTAACTACAACGCATTTGTGTATTTCACCATTTGATATTGCATTTGAAATTAAGGTAAGTGAAAGAAGCGTAGTCTGAAAGCTGCCACAAACTCTCGATCATTGTTCAAGAATATTCAATATTCGCCGAATAAAATTGCAACGATGTCTACACTGTCGTGCAACGGTAGTCTTTCCTATTGCTTTCGGTACCAACTAAACCTGGATACGGTCGGTTGGACATGTAATCGTCGTCAATACCCTTAAGCTTTTTGTCGAAGAAAGGGAAGGGTTTTGTTAGAAGTTTTTCAATATTGCATGTTTCGAATGTGCATGGAAAACCGTAGACCACTGGTTTCGTCCTTTTGGGACTCATCAGTGCGGTGCTTTGCCCTACACACTCGAACTATGCAATATTGCTTGCTGTATAAATACTTACACGCTTGGTGTAAGTATTAGCAAGAGCTAATTATTTTCCGAATTATGGGGCGGTTATGAGTGGTACTGGACCGTTCGAACAACTACTCCTTGGGCAAATACCCCGGCAGGCATTGAATTATAGAACTAAATCCATATTTTATGTACTACGAGATCCATACTGAATGCTACCCCAAACATATCGTTGGGCTTGGAACATCCTTAGATCTCTACGTACTTTCCTGCTCAACTAGCAGTTAGTAAGTATGTTAGAAGTTTTTTAATATTGCATGTTTCGAATGTGCATGGAAAACCGTAGACCACTGGTTTCGTCCTTTTGGGACTCTTCAGTACGGTGCTTTGCCCTACACACTCGAACTGTGCAATATTTCTTGCTGTATATATTACACTTGGTGTAAGTATTAGCAGGAGCTAATTATTTGCCGATTTATATTATTAATTTGTACATCTCTTAATACATTAATAAATTTAAAAATATCTGGATACGCCACATAAAACCTGGAGTTAAAATTACTGTGGAATAATTCACAGGCATTTGTTGTACGTTCTTTATCACTGCTACAAGAAGCCCATATTTTTGGAGGGAAAACAAGATCATCAGATATATAATTCTCAACTAAATAATCAGCATATTCAATTATTACTTTATCATTTTGAGGAATATCTGGGTAAAGGTCTTCTACAAAACAATCCTCTACTTCGGTAGGATTTAAAAATAGTAACCCAAAAGTGTAACGCAACCACTCACCTATTGCTGAATTAGAATCCCTGTAGTCAGACACTAACCCAACATTTTGAATTTTGCGATACCAGGACTGTGCCAAATGAAACCTGCATTATATTACATTTATATCTGGCCAAATTTTCTTAACGCCATCGTATATCGCTTTTTCGAAACCACTAACAATTTCTTTGGGTTCTAAAGTTAAATTAATTCTGGTACAATAACGTTTTAATAGCTGAAATGCCTCAAAGGTATTATAATGTCCATTTTCTAGTGTATGTATAGTAAACAACTGAGTTAAGAATTTCGGACAAAAATTGAAAGTTCCGTCTACATAAATTTTTGGTCGTAAACACAAATATTGCAAATTTGTTTGACAAGAAAATATTATTATATTTAAGTTCCTGTTATTTACCAATAAAAGGTCTTCGTCCTTATTTGTTTTAATAACTGTAGATTCCAGAGCTTCGTGGACGTCTTCTAACGATCGGGGTAAAACTGGCAAAACGCTTCTTCTTGATCTATATAGGCTTTTTCTTATATTATCAAGGTCTCCTGTTGTAATATTCACTTGCACGGGAGCTTCTTTAAGTCCAGTATTGATGATCTTAGATGATCTTTGGGATATGTCTTCTACGGCCTTCACTTTGATTCCGTTTTATAATTTCTGTGAAGCCACATTAAAATTATTATTGCAATTATTAAACACTTACCCTAACGTGTAAATTTCCATCAAATGCGTGATTGTGATTGCCTTTCAGATGTTACAGCACCTCTTCTGATTTATCTACAGAAATTGAAGCTGGGTATCCTCGCTTCGTGCAGCGATATGATAGCTTCTCTGTCTTTATGAAAAGTATAATTTTCGACTATTAATAATTTTTTCCGCGCTCACTTAACATTGTCTCCATTTCGGTATATTGCACGTAAACTTCTTTAAAACAATAAAAGTGGGTAAATGAATAATTCTTTTCTGTTGAAGGTAGATTTATAGGATAAATATTGCTGGTACGGCTGTACATGATAAGACTGGGGCAGGTATACTAATATATCTTGTCCGCGCGCAATCGACCTGTCCCTTTTGCGGCTATGGCTATTTTATAATCTCTAAGGGTTAAACTGACCGCAGCGCGCTATTGACATATACCCCCGATATGGATGCATGGCTAGCGCAACCCCTCGTACCTTATACTATAGATTTCTTGTTACTTTGATTCCATGTTAATTCTTTTAAACCAGTAATTTTCCTTTGACGACAGACGCTGATTTTAATTGAAATTCTGAAATCGAAAACGTGCTTATTATTTGCTCCCCGTACAGAATTAACTAACACCGCGCAAATAAGTCCTGAGTAATTCTTTTGTTATCCGTCTCAAGAGTAATTTAATCCAGGCCAGCTTTCATAAACAACTACTAATCTGACCGGAGCTCTTCGGTAAATAAAGATTAGAAAAAGGCGTTACGGATATAAATTTTCCTTATTATTTCCTTGGGTAAATGCAGCCGCTCCTTTATGTTGAATTGCTCCAGATCTTCTTTGTTAACTGCGCTCCAGAAATTGTTAAGAGTCAAAAACACAAACAGCGAGCGCATCTCACTTTCGTTGCTTTTGTATATCTATTAAAAAACGGGATTATGTAATATTGTTCTTTACTTCTATCCGCGCGGTAACTGAATTTGTTGATAGAATCTGTATGTGTTACAAATATATCTACATTATGTAAAGTCTCACACAGCAGGGATTAATATAGCGGTTTTTTAGTTATTAATCCTACGTTTGAAGCTAATACGTATAAAAGGTAATAATACTCTGGCGCCGTGTGTTGCGGAAAGAGTGGTTAGAATTCTATCAACCTCACAGTTAGCTTCCGGCGAATCTGATGTGATTTCTGAGCGAAAATAATTAATTTGGTGGTTGTGGTGATTGGCGTCAGAATTTAATTAGTAACTTGAGGGATTTGAGAATGCAGATAGTGTCACCGACACGCCCAAGTGCCAAGTTAAAAATAGACTCTTCCTCGTGCTTAAGCCAAACGGCGTAGAGAATAACGTCGCGCCTAAAGCTCAAATCATATTATTTTCCTAAAAGCACTCATTTACTCTTGAAGTCACGTTTACAGGGGCCGTAGATTTGTTGGCTCAAATAAATATAACTGGTCTTCTACAAGGGAAGGCACTCTTGAAGTATTATTTTTGAGCTTTTGTGACGGCCTAGAAAAATATGACCCTAATCCTGTAGTGCAGTTCGTTTTATTATGTTTAATTTTGTGCTACATTGTTATAACTTATAAGATAAAAGTTGGCGATTTAAAGCAATCAAAGGGAACGTGTTGAAAAAAGCCATGGAGGCAAAAGAAGTTTTACGTTTGCCAGCAAAATCATACCTGCATAGAATAATTGCAGCTGACTTGGATAAATGCATCAGTATTGCGAAAATTAAGTGGATTAACCATTTATCAGTTTTATGCACGATCAGTATATAATTAATGGTACCTATAACGCCTTGGAAAACGGTGGTACACCGACAAAATAGCCTGCGACAAAATAGCCCCGACAACACGACCCCGAAAAAATAGCCTGCCGACAAAGCAGCCCCAGGCAAAGTAGCACCGACAAAATAACTCACCGACAAAATGGCCCATGGACAAAATGCCTCCTTTAAAATAGCCCCTACTCAAAACACCAAATAGTCCATCTGCAAATGTCTATCACATTCAGATTTGGTGTGCCAAGGACTATTTCTTGATAAACATTTTTAATCGACCAACCGAGATTCGAAGCATTACCAGTATAACTTCAACATCATTTTTAGGGAGCCTTATGAATAAAGAGGATTGTTTATTAAAAAAGAATTTTGTATACTTACACAACAAAAAGCCCTGAACAATGCAGGAGGTTCGTTTTAGGGATTCGTAAGAATAGAAAACAAGAAACTGTAAATTGGAACATGTTTAATTGTCAACTTAATAAACACCATTACAAAATAACGTCGTGGCACATGAAACACAATAAGAAAAATTATACCCGAAGAAGCGGCAGAAAAAACAAGTAATGCAATCAAATACACGAAATATCTAAAAAAAGGTATGATAATACATATATATTGCAGTATCAACCCCGGTATCAACACATACTAAACTTCTATATTATGCGCTACACTTAGCAAATAATTCAAAATTTCGTTACAATAATTATACTTTCCTACGAGCGTTTGAAGTCTTCTGTTTAATTGAGCGCACTTTCTCTTCAATGCGGACGCATTTCTAAATCTAGAGTTAAAACATGCTATATCTAATTCCACCTTATCTTATTCTTTTCGGAAGTGGTCGATGAGTTTCCAAAGTGACGGATGAACGCAATCAGCAGTTGATTGAAAAGTCCTACTTCAAACTTCAACCGAATTATTCGTGCGTGGGAGTTCTTCGACGACTCGGCTGTACAGGGTGACCCAACCCAGCCAACGCACACATACATGATATGTAACACATAAAGATCAAGAATGTTACAAGAGTTACGTAAGGAAGTTATGTATTAAAAATATAGTATATGCTTTAAAAAGTACATATCAGATACTTTCACTTTGTAATACCTATGTTATATCATCATCATCATAAGGTTCTCAGTCCGAAGACTGGTTGGACGCGTACCTCCATTCTTTTCTATCCTGAGCTAACCTACGCATTTCCCTAAAAGTAGAACATCCTACATCCCTAACTATTTGAGAGCAGTAGTCTAATCTAGGCCTACCCCTACCTCTTTTTATTCCTATCTCTGACTCTAGTATGTCACGAACTATTCCTTCGTGTCTTAGAAGGTGTCCTACCATCCTATCTCTCCTACTCTTTATTGTTTTCCATACCTTTCGCTTTTCCCCAACTCTTTCTAATACTTCCCTATTGCTAACCTTATCTATCCACGGTATCTTCATCATGCGTCTGTAGCACCACATTTCAAACGCTTCTACTCTTTTTCTATCCGCTTCTCCTATTGTCCAAGTTTCGCACCCGTATGTTATATATTGTTACGTATTTCTGATAAATCAGATACATGTAAGGTACACATTTTGTAGGGCAACATTCAAGTAACATAGACATTCATGGTACAGTCCATAAATATTGCAAAGTATGGCGATAATACAGATATTTGGAATGTAGCGGTTACAAAACATGCCATTATGACATTTACATAACACAGTTATGTGTTGAAAATATAAATTGTTATATTATTTAATATAAGTTTAGTTGGCGTCCTAAGTCCTAACCGCTCGAGTTTAAAAATCCTCTGACCAATCATATGGATCAGTATGTTTTGTTGTAATTCTTCAGTGTTGCCAAATTTAGCTTTTTATGGCGTTTCCCTGATTGACTGGTATTCTAGCATAAATAAATTATAATGTTAACGGTACGCATTTTTTAGCTATTTATAAAACACTTTTTTATAACATTTTACCTACTATCTCAACTTGCTAACACAATAATATTAGTTACCGTTTGGTCGTTATCTAATTATCAAAGAGACAGTGAATACTAATCCTTGCAAAAGTTATCTGGCAACGTTGTCCAAAACATAACCTAAAAATTCACAGATCTCGCACCTTACGCAAGCATCGTATGTATTGAAAATGCCTGACACAATTTTTACATTTAAAACACTTATGAGTTATATCTGCCACAATATAACAAATTAATTATTATTAATTTACGTTTACCGATTTTGCGGGGTCGAGATCGTAACAATAAACAGCCATACTTTGCGGTTTGTTTTAAAACAATAACTGCTTCCGCGCCGATTCGGTGTCGGCATTTCATATGTCACGCAATCCAATATTATCCGTATGCGCTGGTCGAGGTCACGCCATCCTCATTAAGTTTGCCTAAACGTGATCCCAATAGCATTTTCAATACTAAAATTAGTGGTGGTGTTGGTGTGGCGTCTGGCATGTGACTTCTGGTTTTCAGGTTCTACTGTTAATCTGCTACATAGAAATGTCAATTGCATACCGATTTTAAGTAAGTAGAATTATTGTTGAAGTTACATTCATATTTCTTATACATTTAGCACATTTATCCACGTCTTATAAGCAACACCGAGTTTTTCAGCGTACTGTCCAGTGATTGACAGAAATTCTATGTAAAGTGTTAAAGGATAAATGTTCTTTTGTGCACTGATTGTAAGTAAAAAAGTGTCCTTTTTGCAGAGGAAATAAAAGAAATTTGCTTCTCCTGAGTCGATGTTTGAGAACTGTTTTTCCTAATGAATGTGCAAATGGATGTTCATGGCTTTCGGGTGTACGATTTGAAACTAAATCAAGCACTAAAAGGTAAGCTTCTGGTGTACTTTTTAATTTACATGAAAATCAGAACTGTGTAGATTAAGGGGAACTAAAGTATTATATTTCCTGTTTTCGTCATACTTAGGGCATAGCCGCTGATTGATCTTCCGTATTCCTTGCGATTTGCCCAGTCCGCATCCACAAAGGCAGATATTACTTCATTCCTGGCTTCTTAATCTTAAATCTTTAGTGATTTGCAGATACCTGAAGATGCATTATCAACATTATCAATTATCAACTACATACTATGGTTTACTTTTGTACCTGCTTTACTAGGGAAATATATTTTCTAATGACACTATTGAAATATAATAAAAGATACATAATTGGTATGCATTTTTTATATATCCTGTTCCATAACTGAAGTATAAAAGAATGTTACATGCAAGTAAAACGGCAGGCATACAGAATATATAGCATATGTAACATATACGTTAGTATAGTAACATTATGAATATACCAGTTACATATATGTAATTTCCATTGTCCATGACATTTTGCAGTTCCTGTTTATTACCAGTACTTAACCTGCTACATAACTTTTGTAAAGGAAGGAACAGTTTTATGTAACAATTATATTCTGATGATGGATCTGTGTTAGCTGGGAATTGGGTGCAAGTATGGTGTATCTCGGTAAATATTAGTGATAGAAAAAAACTGATAGAGCACTTGCGATCTCTTTTTTTATGTTCAAGTCAATGGTGAAGAGAAACTTTTGAAATTGTTTTTCACTTCCGAGCTATGGACGAAAATTGAGTTTTTTGACATTTCGAGGAATGCTTGTATCTCGCTCGTTATAAGAGATGGTGAGATGTAATGTAGACATTCTTAATGCACTTTTTTGAGTAAAATACAGTGGCGTAGTCAGATTTTTAATGACATGAAGGGTTTATGAACTGCGTGCCAAACTTTTGTAATTTTAAACGGCGGCCATATTTGATTTTCACACAGCTGAATGGAGGATTTTTTTATGATTTCAGAAATATATAGTTTGATAAATCTAACTGCAATATTAACGGAGCTATATCGAATTTTCTGTTTCATTAGTTAATTCGGATAATAATGGTATCATTTTGTATGTCTATTTGTGATAAAAATTTGATATATAGGTATTTATTCATTCATTACATGCATAATTTAATTCGATGTTATAAATAAATATTCATGCCAATTTAAAAAGTAGTGACGATGTGGACAATAATTATTATATCTGTCGAAAACATAAGATGGCTATGACTGTGAAATAAGCCTATACTTATAGGTAATGCTTAAGACAGAAAATTCGTCATAACTCCGCAATTATTGAAGTCAGATATGTCAAATTATACATTTTTGAAAGCAGAAAAAATTCCTCTATTCAACGAAATGAAAATCAAATATGGCCGCCATTTAAAATTTCAAAGTTTGGCCTGCAGTTGCCAAACCCTTTATAATATAAAAATTTTGACTACGCCACTGTAATTTACTTAAAAAAGTGCATTAGGAATGTCTGCATTGCATCCCACCAACTCCTATAATAAGCGAGATACAAGCATTACTGGAAATGTCAAAAAACTCAATTTTCGTCCATCGCTCGAAAATAAAAAACAATTTCAAAAGTTTCTCTGCACCATTGACTTGAACGTAAGAAAAGAGCTCGCAAGTGCTTTATCAGTTTTTCTCTATCACTAATATTTACCAAGATACCCCATACTTGCACCCAATTTGGGTCACCCTGTACATATTTCAAATTTCAATAGGAAATTGTGGTTTAGCTCTTCGATTATGCCTCACTCGTCCAATATAGGTGTTCCAATCATCACTAAATAATATCATTCCCAACCTGTCAGTTTCTTTATTAATTTAAAAAAAAAACTTGTGTGTGTCAGCTCCGACGCACGACTGGAGTTTACTCCTTAAGCCGGCGTTACACATGCGGCATTTGCCGAATATCGAATGTTTGGCGCGTCACGAGCCACTTCGCCAAACACCAAACATACATCTACACATATGCGTCTATCGAGAGCGATATCGCATTTATCAAACAGTTCGGTTACTTTGATTCGTGCTGATTTACCGACAATCGGCGGGAAATGTTCAATGTTTGCCGAATAGCAAACATTTGGATATTGCCGCATGTGTAGTGCTGAGCTATTCGCCGAATTCCAAACATTTGCTATTCGGGATTCGGCAAATGCCGCATGTGTAGCGCCGGCTTTACGAACGATTATTTTAACTTCAATCACTTGATAATAGGGTACACGCGAATGTCAGTTTTGTACCCAAATGTGTATTTATCAGATGGTTTATGTTCGAAAATGTCCAATATAAATTGTTAGAAGTTTTTCAATATTGCATGTTTCGAATACTCTACTGCGAGTTGAGCAGGAATGTACGTAGAGATCCAAGGATGCTCCAAGCCCAATGATATGTTTGGGATTTACTTCTATAATTCAATGCCTGGCGGGATATTTGCCCGAGGAGTAGTTGTTCGAACGGTCCAGTATCACTCAAAATATAAATTGTTTATAAATTCAGTAATTAAGTGACAATCTGCTAAACGTCCATCCCACTGGCAATGAAAAAATTACTTTTCCTGGTGTTCGAACGAATAGACATTGATTCACATTTCGGCACTAAGCAATATTTGGAGTATTTAATATTGGGTTTTTCCATATTAAATCAAAAGATTCAACAAATTTAGGAACGAACAAGCACTGCAAATGCTGACTTTACAACGCCAACTGTCATATCTACTCCATGCCACTCTATTTTTACTATTTCCATGCTCTATGCAGTCAGACATAAACAGCCGTATCCATAGATACGTATACATAATTTCAATGTTACAGGTAACGTAACGCCTTACTTTTAATTAACGCGAAATGTAACGCTTGATTTTACTACTCATAAAATTTCCGTACCGCGGGCTATAACTGAAAATCGATTCTTAAGGAGTAAATTCTAAAAATTATATAAAATTTTCGCTCTCTTATAACGATGTCGTGAACGTTTTTTTCCCTTGAGCCATTCATTTTATTCATTCATTGTACCGAGCTATATGTCGGCTGTTTTGTTCAGGGCTATTTTGTCTGGGTTGTTTTGTCGGGGGCTATTTTGACGGATCACAGAAAGCGTCACTAGAGGATAAACGGCATAAAAATGATAAAGCAGCATTTCTTAATCAGAATATTATATTGAAGGCGGGATTGAAGGTGTTTGACATTATAAACTTCCAGAATTTCGAAAAAGGAGAGCTTCGGGGTTTACAAGTAAAGTAAGTATTTATGAAGAACTTACTAGACAAAACTCTCTGACATCATAGAAGAAAATAAGGGACTACTGTAAGTATCTACGCCACTTGGTGAATAAGGCAGTAGGTATCTAGGGGAGAAGGCATGCCTTGTTCATCGTACTGCTGTTGGTAGAAAAAAGTTCAAGAAGTTGAAGTTGATGGACAGTGAAGTTAAGACGAAAAGTTCCAGCAAGTTCTAAGGTAAGCAATCTCGGAGTTATTTTATAATGTGTTAATTCCACTTGTGGATAGCTTTCCCCCAGGAATATAGATAACCGAAGATAATATATTCATTGGACGCGAAATTCAGATCAGGGCTCGTACGTATTGCGTTCCTCGAGGTAATAACACCATTGTTGGCAACCGCTTAGTGTGATTTTTCTCCAGGCACAATATTGGTGGACCTTGGCTAATTGGTATATTGGAAAAAGCCAAGTGCTGTTACCATTCATTTGTGATTAAAAGTACAAAGCTTCGAAGTTGCTATTCACGAAAGAATATATCTTGATGCCCCTGTCTCCCTTCCATTGTTCTCTTCTTCAAGAATTGCTTCATCTTTCTAACTTTACTTTTTTGTTCTTTACTAAAATATCTTTACGATATTTTAGGGCCAACTTAGGTAGGTGAGCGCCTTAATAATTGGAAATTTACAATCAGAAAATTGGTAACCACGACATCAGTATTGAGATCGAAAATTTTAGTTATAATTACGTTATATTACTAAATCTCCCAAGTAACAATTTAAACGCCAATTGCTCCTTCCAAAGTTTTATAGAAGTTCTATTGCAACTTAAAAAATGAAATACTTAGTTTTTAAATTGTTGTCATAAATGAAAGTTGTATTTTTTAAAGTCGAAGTAAATTTATTATAGAGTTTTGTAAATTCCTTCAAGGCTAGGTTAAAAACTTTGATTTCAAGTATATTTGCCCTCAAAAATTCTTTATTATTAGTAGACACTACGACCATTATAAGGTTTATTGATCTTTAGACGGCCTTAAATGCAGTATGGTTTTTTAATTTCTAAAGGAAGTCTTAAGGGTTTTGTTATAACTTGTATGCGCAGTTCTAGAGGGTCCTTCTAGTGACCTTTATCACTATTATTTTCTCCTGGTTTTAAGAATACTCTTTGGTCTGAGGGCAGTATTTCATAAATATTTATCACACAAGGTCTTCAACTTGCTTTTAACAATACCAAAACAGGTTCCTTATAAATCAAAGTATTCTTAGAAGATCATTCATAAAACTAAATTGCTATTTGAAAACACCATTAAAACATTTTGATCATTTTGACAGAAGTGTTCTTATTTGTGTTGGCGGGGGTATACAAATTTGTGTAGATTTCCCCTTTTTCTATTGTTTGTGCAATTTTGAACGACATTATAGTCTCCTAAATTCACAAGAATACCTAGGTATTATCATAGACTGAAAGCAGAAAACAATGTACTACTTACATACACATATAAATCACACAAATAACTTTCCACTTTGACAGGCAGGAACTCCGTTTTTTGAGGTTATGTATGTATGCATAGTATGCTCATGCGCAAGATGTACCATAAAACCGATTGGTTTTATAATACGCTTATGAAAGACCAAAAGATTCTGGTAAAGTACAAAATTCATTGTATAAGGTTAAATGTTCTTAGACAATGTTAATAAATTTAAGAGGTTCTATCTTACAGCAGTAATAAATAAAATGAGTTTAAAATTTGGTAAGTTTGTGTGCACTTGAGTAACTTTGATTTTATTGTGTCACCGTTTTTGGCCTGATGGATTTATGAGAATAGTGGCCATTTTTTATATAAAAATGAAGGAGAAATGATGTCGGCCATTTTGAATAAAATTTAGATGTCAAAATATATTCGTATATTTCTATTGTATTTATGTATAAGATGAGAAAAGAAGATATTGTGGGTTACATTAATTTTTACTACTAGCTAACTGGCAATAAAAATAATTAGATAAAAAATACGCATTTTGATTCAGATAACTTTATTAATCAGTACCTGCAAGATGTCAAAAATTTGTCACATAAATAGAGAATGGCGAATATTTAATAATGTAGACGGTAAACTGTCCTAAAAACATTATACAAGGCCAGGCGTTTCATGGAATTTTATAAATTAATATTAAAACCAAGTACACAATTTTCGACCATTGTTGAAACTTTGATAAAACTGAGGTTATTTATGTATTCAAATTTAAGGGCAGTTAGTCCTACAATGATACTTTAAACTCTTATCACTGATTTATAAGAGGTTTTTATTCGGTTATATAATTGACTGGACGAGTATTTTAAGGTATTTTGTATGTCGACCAATAGGTTTTGAAACGGCTTTAAAATTTGGACTTCAGAACCTTCATAAGATTCTCCATTTTTTGCTTAAGAAGGTTTTATCCTGATATTCAGAATGTTTCGAAGAAAACATGGTTTTAAGAGAAGCTTTTAAATAGAGTTTTATAGCTACCTGGGAGACAATAAAGGAACTTAAATTGTTGCTTGGGATGCCTACATAGGGTAAACTACCCAATTATTGGCACTTTAAGGTATCACCGAGTTACAAAATGGTTTAAGAAGTCCGTTTTTGCCCATGCAGAACTGATTGAAATGAAAATATAAAGACTGAAATTCCCAGAATTCGGATTATGTACTGAAAATCGCTTGATGGCAATATTTTTTATTAAATTTTACAATAATATATTAGAAACACATTTTGCCAGTTATTGGCACCAAAATCCAATAATTGGCATACCCAGTTTTCTAATTATTGGCACCTCGACATTCACGATTATTACACTTTAAACAGTTTGGTCAGTAGATAATTAGTAAGTAATTTTATTATAAGTGAAAATTAGAAACTTTGTATTCAGTGTAGCTTTATTTTTCAAAAAATCGGAAAAAATATTAGGTCAACTTTTTTTATGCCATTTTTTAGAACATGTTTTACACTGGGAATTTTTTGCATATAAACTATAATGGTTTATTAAACACTTTTTATGATAATGTGCGAGTGCATGATTCATTTAATACCGCAGTAAGTTGGTTTTGTAAATACTTTTAATGGAATTGGTGGCCGTTCCGTACATCCCATTTCCGTACAAAGCAAAATCAGTGACAGTTCCGTACACGATGCACGTGTCGCGATACTGGGGATCATTTGTAAGAAACTGTCATTAGCAATAGTGGTAGTTGCGTTTCCCGTTTAGTGCGTCATCACAAACCTCTACTTGGTTTGAGTGCCGTTTCGTACGCTGACCTGCTGATAATGCAGTAAGCCCCTAATTCGAGTTTATCTTTCCAATACAACCCTGTTAATAACTAGACTTCAATGCGGAAGTGTATGTTGATTTTTCTTCTATTGTTTTCAAATGTTAATGTTTTTGTTTGGGTGGGGACTTAAACGCTCCGCTCGCTTCTCTCGCTCCGCTTGCCCACAGACCGGAAATAGTGGGCCGTGGAACCAATTTTTTGGCCGTATTAAGTGACGGGCAACACCACTTTTTGGCCATGTGATTCTTAGAATGCTCTCCGAGTATATGTTCACTAAGGGATTGTACCTGTATGCAACTACCTCTATTGCTAATGACAGTTTCTTACAAATGATCCCCAGTATCGCGACACGTGCATCGTGTACGGAACTGTCACTGATTTCGCCTTGTACGGAAATGGGATGTACGGAACTACGATACTCTTTCAATGCAAATAAAGCGTGCCAATAACTGGGAACAGTTATTGGAAAAGGGAAAAACTAATAATTGGCACCGAGTGCCAATCATTAAATTTTATACATTATTGGTACTAATTGTTGGCACCCCTTAAATATTGTTTCCAGCTTAAAGTTTGGAGGTTATAAGGCGATTTTATTTAAATTTAAACCATAAACTTTTACTATATCCATATAAAATATTTACATTCAGGAAAACTCTGACCCTCTAAAATATCTTACAAATGCATGACCTAGTGAAAAACTTAATAACTTACGTTTAAAGCAGCAAAGTTGCACTCCACTTTTTCAAACGCTGATTTAGACAGTTCACATGACACAGTTATGTCGGTAATACAGTTTTCATAAACACAATGTTGCCAAATATGAAAAATTTTAATAAATTTACCATAGATACTGCAGACATTAAATAAATATATAAAATATAATGGGGGCCAATAACTAGCGCAGTGCCAATAATAGGATAGTTTACCCTACATAGTAGTTTCTTTTTTGTGTATTTCACCCTGTTCGTGTATTTTGCAACAATTTATCTACATAAAATGTAAGCACGCCCTCTGGAGGCATCGTCTCGTATTTATTGTCCTGCTTCAAAGGTCAATATACTTTCAATGAGAACGAAACGGAAACCCTTTTCGCTGCAGGACCAGTCCGAAGCAGCGAAAACGAAGCAAGTGAGCGAACTGTATGTCTCTAATTCGAACTTGAAAAGCTTAATGGGACGCTCTTACTCTTTTTGCCGCGTACGTTATTGGGTAAAAGTGGTTTTCGATTGCTATTTTGTCAGCTTACTTCCGCTGTCCAAGTGGTCAGTTTGCTTTCTCTATATATCTAATGGATTTCCAGTTTTGTAAAGGACTCTCTTACTTTGTGTATTTCTACACGTGTTATAGACACGCATAAGTAGTAAATGTCACTTTGGCCTTTTGTATCATACAATCGATCATACTGTGATATTCCCAGACATATCGTTTGTTATAATTAAGGTTCGTGGAAATTCAGAGGGAAATGTAGGTTAAATAATTTTATATTTCTGTAACTGATGGTTAACACATAGAAGTACAGCTAAGTATTCTGTAATAACTTATAAATAAGGAAAGTTCATAAATAATTTTTGCCTTACAAATTGTGTTTATCAAAACAGACTGCGTTGGTGCTTCGTGCGTTCTTTTCACGGCACTGCCGCGAGCGCGTGAGGAGAATCACTGTGCTATTGGGTTATGCAAAAACATCACACAAACAGCTTCTGTTTGCGCACTAAATTGATTCACACAACTTTATATTTTTGCTTCTGTCCTATAAGTAGTGGGAAATGGACTATTTCAATGGAAGCATGTCGTGGCTAATATTTGGGTGGATTAGTCCCTGTTGTCGCATAAATGTGAGTAAAAAGTCTGGAACTAATTCGTTAAAAAATTCAGGAATAATTTCTGGAAAAAACGCTCGGACACGTCAACCTAATTTTTTTAAGTGCATTTGTTATGGTAATTGTCGTTTTTCGATAGTCTTTTGATTTCGTTCTGTGACGTCATTGTCCATTTTCTTAAATGGCTCCACATACTTTTGAAGTCGTAGTTGGATAGTAGCTGAAATTACGAATTCAATGATATGCCACAGTGTGACATTAACATTGATATTTTTCGAAATAATCAAGTTTAAAGTAAAAACAAAGACTCGCAAAGAATAAGTTAGCCATGGAATATTGACAGTTTAGCTGACTGGAAACGATGTAAATTTGATGAAATAACATTAATTAACTAAAAATAACAGTCAACTATTAATATTACAAAATAGGTAACTAACAAAATTATGAAATAACAAACGGAAACCCACAAAACAATGCTGAACTGTTAGAACTTAATTGGAAACTTAATTGTTTTCGTTTCCAGTCAGCTAAACTGTCAATATTCCATGGCTAACTAATTTTTTTGCGAGTTTTTGTTTTTACTTTAAACTTGATTATTTCGAAAAATATCAACGTCAATGTCATACTGTGGCATATCATTGAATTCGTAATTTCAACCACTATCCAACGACTTCAAAAGTATAGGGACCCATTAAAAAAATTTACGATGACGTCACAGTTCGAAATCCAGGCTATCGAAAAACGACAATTATCAAAAAAGATGCACTTTAAAAAATTAGATCGACGTGTCCGAGCGTTTTTTCCAGAAATGATTCCTGAATTGTTTATAGAATTAGTTCCAGACTTTTTACTCACACTGTATATAACTACTATAGAGTACCTAATGTATGATTTCTCAGCTTTGTGGCGCTTCACTTAGTAGTGGCACACACGAATTGTTGTGTATCGCACAATAAATACGTATTTGTGCAGATTACCTACCTGTAGATTCTTTCCCGTAATTCAGCGCAAAAAAGCGGAAATTTAATTCGTAATAGAGATCAGCATAAATACTTAGTTATATTTTTAACAAACTGCCCCACGGGAGTTGCACAAAATGATTGCAGTTTTCTGTTTTTGTTTAGTAATGTTTTTCATTTATAAAAAGTCTTACGAAACAATCTAGATCTATATACAGGGTGATTCAGAACGGGCGTGCCAAATTAAAATGGGTGCTAGAGGAACTCCAAATAAGAAGAAAAGTTTATAAGAACATATGTTCTGAAGCGACTACTAACAAAGATACAGGGTGTAAAATTTTAATATTTTTTAAATATTTTTTTATTATCTTAGTAACTAGGAAAGTTATTGAGTTGAAATTTAAGGTGTCGTTTTCATTTGCCAAGTTCTAATTTTCCAAAAAAATTTGCTCTGCTAGCTAAATCAGTAGCGTTGCTCGGGGGTAGGCCGTTTATTTATTTCCCCAATCCAATGTTACGCCACTGGCGAATGCAGCTGATATTAATGTATTTGAAATCTACGTTCAATTTGGGAAGAAATTGATATCTTCAAAATTTTTCGTAAAATGCTTAGTTTTTGAATGAAATAGTTTTATGTGAAATCGTGCACTGAAATTTTCCATAATGCAAAAATGGCTTCACCGATATGCAAAGAAAGTGAAAATGGAAAAAAATGGTTTATTAAGAATAACACTAACAAAACTAACAAGAAGAACGAGAAAACACATTAATTATTACATTACGTTATTAAAAATATATTAAAACTTTTACACCCTGTATCTTTGTTAGTAGTCACTTTAGAACATATGTTCATATAAACTTTTCGTCTTATTTGGAGTTCCTCTAGCACACATTTTAATTTGGCACGCCCGTTCTGAATCACCCTGTATATCACGCTGCGCTGCGCAAGATATTTTAGACTTACACAAGATATTTACAGGTAAACAACAGTATCGCTGGCTGTGACGTTGTACCCTGTTATAATCGCATGTTTTCTCTTAAAACTTTTTCATATCTTAACGTAATCTCGTATTTTACAATAAGCTTTAGATTATTGAAAATATATGCAATTTTTTATTGTTCGCAATGTTTATAACGATGCTCTGTCCACAAGCTAATGGAAAACCTATACATACTAACTACTATGCTGTCATAATAACATTTAGGGTCAGCATAGCCTGCCTTATTGCTATTGCAAAGCTCTTCTATTAAGTTTATAAGGGCGTCTACCGCCCACGCTCTGGCGGAACTTGAGCCCACGATCTCGTCATTGATGTCCGAAGTCGTTGACATTCCAAATTTATAATCATATAATCAAGAATGTTAAACCCGAATCTGCATGACAGAGTGTTTCGTTTTATATCGTTTTCCTCAGCATGAAAATTTATATTGATTGATTGTTCACTATGAATTCTTAATAAGTTAACCCCACACGCCAAAAGACAGTGACACAGTAATTAAACTCGACACGTGTCGAGTTTAATTATTACTGTGTCGCTGTCTTTTGGCGTGTGGGGTTAACTTATTTAGAATTCCTAGTGAATTTACGTCAAAGTTCCCGATCCAACCACTGCGTGTGATTGATTCTTAACTGCCGTTACATTGGCACTGCTCTTTTAGTAAGATCTTTGGGCAACTCATCGCAATCACTGAATTAATGCAAATTGAGAATCGCGATTTAGAGTGTGAATATAATGAAGCATGATGCGTTACTTTTGAGTCCTCGTTTGAGTATATACCTCGCATAAAAAATGACAGTAAAAGTTGCTCCTAAATTCTTATCCATTTATAAGAATTGTGTGTTCAGATCGAGGTTCAAAAAATGCTCCATTTCGTGAAATTTGTGGTAATTTTGTAATTTACGCCCATTTGATTGACTTTTGTCTTTTTGTCTATTAGAAACAACAGTGAGTAATGTGGACACTGCCCTATTATCCGTGCAACAAGTTAAGATACCCGAGAGAAACATCCAAATAATTTGTTTAGCACAGTAGTGTGCCGCGCGGGGCTTATTTTCAAATGCCACAGACAGAAGGAACCGCCCGCCGCGACTAGACTAAGCTAGAGATGAGAATATGGGCTGAAAACATCAAGTGTATAAATTTTTGTCCTGCGATCATCATCAACATCATAAAGTTTTCAGTCTGAAGACTGGATGGATCGAGGGATGGATGCCTACCTCCATACTTTCCTAACCTGAGCTAATCTACGCATTTCCCCAAAAGTCCAACATCCTACATCCTCAACTATTTGAGAGCCTACCCCTACCTCTTTTTATTCCTATCTCTAAATCTAGAATGTCGCGAGCCTCAGAAGGTGTCCTACCATCCTGTATCCCCTATTCTTTACTGTCTTCCATAAATTTCGCTTTTCTCCAGCTCTTTCTAATACCTCACTGTTGCTAACCTTATCTATCCACGGTATCTTCATCATGCGTCTCATCATCATCATAAGGTTCTCAGTCCGAAGACTGGTTGGACGCGTACCTCCATTCTTTTCTATCCTGAGCTAACCTACGCATTTCCCTAAAAGTAGAACATCCTACATCCCTAACTATTTGAGAGCAGTAGTCTAATCTAGGCCTACCCCTACCTCTTTTTATTCCTATCTCTGACTCTAGTATGTCGCGAACTATTCCTTCGTGTCTTAGAAGGTGTCCTACCATCCTATCTCTCCTACTCTTTATTGTTTTCCATACCTTTCGCTTTTCCCCAACTCTTTCTAATACTTCCCTATTGCTAACCTTATCTATCCACGGTATCTTCATCATGCGTCTGTAGCACCACATTTCAAACGCTTCTACTCTTTTTCTATCCGCTTCTCCTATTGTCCAAGTTTCGCATCCGTATAATGCCGTACTCCATACATACGACGTTAAGAGTCTCTTCCTAGTCTCTATATTAACCGTTCTCGAGCATAACAGTTGTTTCTTTTTGTTAAACGCAACTCGGCCCTGCGCCATTCTTTGTTTTATATCTTTAGTGCTCCTACTGTCTTGAGTTATTTTACTTCCTAAGTAGCAGAAATCCGCGACCTCCTCTATCTTCTCATTTCCAATTTGTATTTCCATTTTAGTTCTATTTTCACACCCCCTACATACCAAAATTTTAGTTTTCTTTTTATTGATTTTCATGCCGAAGCCCTGTGTCAAAACTGCTTCCATTTCATTCAGAGCCGCTCCTAATTCTTCTTTGCTAGATGCTAACACTGCTATATCATCCGCAAATCTGAGCATGTTAATAGTTTGGCCCTGTACATTGATCCCTGAGGCTGTTCTTTCCTTAACAATATTAATCGCATCTTCGATATATAAGTTGAAAACTAGAGGTGACAATGCACATCCCTGTCTCACTCCCTTCCGGATATCTACTTCCCTTTGTTCCTGCTCACATTCTATAACTGCCTTTTGCTCTTTGTAGAGATTATGTATTATTCTTCTGTCCCTGTATTTCATCCCTACCTTTCTCAGCACTTCGAACATCTTCCCCCATTTTACGTTGTCGAAGGCTTTTTCTAAATCTACAAATCCTATATAGACGCTCTTTCTCTTTTCTATCGTTTTTTCTATAATTACTCGTAAAGCTAGAATGGCCTCGCGCGTTCCTCTATTTCGTCTAAATCCGAACTGATCTTCTCCTAATATTTCTTCCGCCTTTTTCTCCATCCTTCTTTGCACAATTCATGCGTCTATAGCACCACATTTCAAATGCTTCTAATTTTTTTCTATCCGCTTCTCCTATCGTCCAAGTTTTGCACCTGTACAATGCCGTACTCCATACATCCGTTTTTAAGATCCTCTTCCGAGTTTCTTTTTATTAAATGCAACTCAGTCCTGCGCTATTCTTTGTTTTATATCTCTAGAGCTCCTACCATCGCGAGTTATTTGACTTCCCAAATAGCAGAAATGTGAGACTTCCTCAATCTTCTAGTTTCCAATTTGTATTTTAGTTTTAGTCCTATTTTCACGCTCCCTATACACACCAAAATTTTGGTTTTCTTTTTATTGATCCTCATACCATAGCCCTCCGTTAAAACCATTTGCATTTCGTTCAGAGCCCTTCCTAATTTTTCTTTGCTTTTTCCCAATCTACAAATCCTATATATGCGCTCTTTCCTTTTTCTATTGTTTTTATATTATTACTCGTAAAGCTAGAATGACCCCACGCGTTCTCCTATTTCTTCTAAATCCGAACTGATCTTCTCCTAATATTTCTTCCGCCCTTTACTCCATCCTTCGTTGCACAATTCTAGTTAAAATTTTTGACGTGTGGGAAGTTAAACTGATCGTTCTAAAATATTCACACCTATCCGCGCCTCTCCTTTTTGGCAAAGCTACTATGATGATCCAATTAGGTAATAAGTGAAAAACAAAAATGTTGTACTTTTACGAGTTATTGTATGTTCAATTTCTTGGCCACCTGGTTGAATTTCATCCGAAGTGCTACAAAATTTTGCAGAAATATTTTTTTTCTTCTGATTGCCGTATTTGTACTTTGGTATTCCATTCCATGAACACTGAGTTTTCTTCGTACACATCGATTGAATTGAAGGTGTTTTCTCTTGACCAGCCTTTTCGTGCCGCCATCGCCAGTGGTATAACTTAAAATGTATGCAAGTACCTACTCTTAGTAATACGAAACTTTCTCGTTTTCCGCAAGTAACTATCAGACAGTGTGATGATCGCGTGTTCACCTGCGGGCAGTCACCAGAAGTTCACTGTGACAGTTGCTCTCATAAGCATATCATAAGGCTTTGCTATGCGGTCATAAAGAAGCCGTCTGGCATTCCGGATTACCGGTCTTCCATTTGTCTTCTAATCGGAGCTGATCTAGGTAACGAGTATTTGCTTCCTTCAAACTATTTACATTGTACTTTGGTGTTTCAGTTTCTTTCAAATTGTTTCTTTCCGCTTCCTCTATTCTCTTCTTTTGTTATTTGTTATAAGCGGTAACTGCCACAACATCCAAAAATCTAATGCATCTCGGTTCATATTTCCAACTCTACCATTCATATCTCCCATCAACATCAGTTCCTTTGTTCTGCTGATTCAGTGTCTCAAAGAATTTACCTTTGTTGTCACTGCTCCAACTATAGCTAGCTCTCTCAATCTCTTATGGTTGAATTTAGTCTTATTATTTCTTCATAGATAGCCTCGAAATCCTCTAGTTTTTTCTTATATTTATTTTTTATCAGTATTGTGACACCACGCCTTGCTTGTTTATCCTTGAGAAGACCACAGTACACATGCATGTATCCTTTAAGCATGTTTTCTCTGTGCCAGTGCACATTTTCCATCGCTACGGTGTTCAACTTAGTTCTTTTATTCTCTGCACGTTGCACGTTCCCAGTTTCAGCAACCTTTTCCGTTTTCGTCTACTAATTTCCAGTCCGGCTCTATCTGCATTGGAATTAAAAGCGATTATAGTTTTTATGAGTATAGGGGAGGACACCAACCGAAACCAATATTTGTAGGGAAACAAATGTGATACTTCCTCATCTTGTACCTCCACGGTTGGAAGCCATGATTTCGATCACCTTCAAAGCTGTTGAGTTTTTCTTCTGTAACCTCAAAAAGGGACCAACAACAGCTAAACCCTTGTAAAATGTTACGTGAGTACCTATGATGATTAAGATATCCCTTTCATTTACATGATTTCTTTTCGAGGACGACCACGTTCACGTCTGTAATAAACCAATCCCTTGTAAACTAGACAATTACTAGGGCAGTGGTTACTTGACAGAAGAGTAAAAGATTTAAAGTTGATGGATTAAACCCAAGCTAACACAGTTTTAGGCAGCATTTTTAAATTCACTTTATTTATAATAATTTATCTTGCGATTTCATAGCTCGTACGTGAACTCGATCATTATCCGTTATTAAAATATGAATGTTCAGTAGCGCACACGCTATTAAACCGCATCAATTGCTTGGTAAGTTAGCTATTTGCGTAATGCAAGAGCTTAACTTAATGAATGAACTATTATGTTACCAATTTACGAAGTGCTTAGTTTGTAGAGTTTCGGTTCGGTTTACTTGGATGTAATTTCGGTCTATTGTGAGATTATTAAATATTTCATTTAGAGAACCATTCATATACAGCACTAACATTATAATTCTAGTTTAGACAGAGTTATTGAAACATCTCTAGTGGGCTAGGAAGAATAAGGTATAATTAATTTTGGGCAAACGCTGGTGGGTAGTCGAACTTTCAAGAGCTTCGTATGCTACAACACTTCAATAGGGGGATCTGTTATTCCACATTTAACTTTCTGCGACCGCAAGATACTGACAAATGTTATTGCATAGGTACATTTTAGTGGAGCACAACTGGCCAATTTCACTGTCTTATTATGTAGTTTATTTAGAATATATTATTTGAAAACTTTAAGAGCAAAAGTCTTAAGCACCCCAATAACATTTATATCTGTATCGAAGGTAAACGGTATACAATACATGCTTGCGTCTCTGATCTATATCAATACTGCCTAACTAACATTTACTCCAAAAATATTTCTTTCATGAAAATTACAGAGCAGTAAGCGGCACATCTTTCTAAGCCAGTCGCTTTGAGAAATCGTGTACAATTCCCTAGTAAAAGTGAGGTACCAGACAGCAGTAAGTGATGCATTATAATGTAAAACTGAGGTAATTGGCAGTATCTGCATTTACCAATTTAACTGCCTTTCGGCTTATTATAGAATTGGCGTATCATATTTTCCTAATTAGCTAAATAACAGTACGTGCTCACTTATTGTTTGTTTAGAGAACGAAGATATTTTGCCCTGGGTGGCAGAAGATACCATATCCGGGGCTAAAAATTTGCTTCGGCATATTAAAATACACAACGTACATTTCAGAGGGCAATAGAGCCAGTATTGCTCCTCAAAAGCCACCTTTTGTTACCCCAGGTACTCATTTCCTTAAGCTGGGTCGACCCAAAGACGGAAAGATCGTTAAATACATAGACTGCGGGCGGTAAAGATGCTGTGTTTGTAGCCTAGTGCACTACCACTAGACCACCACGCCTTAAAATATAATACATACAATTTCAATTGCTAGATTTTACGGAGCAGGTAACTTACAAGCAACTTCCTTATGTTACGCAAGGCGATATAAGTTACCAATCGGGCACACGCTTGGCAAAAGTACCAACAAAATTTCCACCTCGGATGTCGACCGCAATATTTGGTAAGGTTACTCCTTTAGACCCACGCAGTCTTTCGATTTGCAAACTTTTCCTAATGAGTGCTCGGAGAAAAAAAATACTCAGTCTTGCGATTTGCGCAATTCTTTTCAATGCTGGTGATGTTGTTTGCTCGTGTGCAAGCCGCTAAATCATGTGCTAAAGAACTCTACGCGTGATTAAACCCCAAACGCGGCAGTTAGCCGCTGGCTTCCAATTTAGGTTTATGCTAACCTGCCCGATTAGCCCTAATTAATTATTGGCCTTTACTTCACTTGTGTTCCGGGGTAATTCCAAATTAGACTAGTATAACCCCAGTTGCTACAATGACATACTAACTGCGGCATCGACTGTTAAATACCAAGAATTTATTAATTTTATCTACTCCTATTAGGAAACTTATATGCGGGACAGGAAGTGCAAGATATATTAGAAAGTGAAAGCAGTGTAGAAGGGGATAACCTAGGGAGTCCTATAATGAGAGAAGAGTTTGAGCTAGCACTAAAAAGTTTAAGGAATAATAAAGCACCAGGTATAGATGGCTTGCAGGCAGAAATCTTAAAGTGCGCAGGTCAAGAGGTAATAGATCGTTTATTTAAATTAGTTAGTCGCATATACCTGACAGGCGAGATTCCAGAGGATTACAAACTGAACATCATGGTAGCTTTGCCAAAAAGGAAAGGCGCGGATAGATGCGAAAATTTTAGAACTATCAGTTTAACTTCCCATGCGTCAAAAATTTTAACTAGAATTGTGCAAAGAAGGATGGAGAAAAAGGCGGAAGAAATATTAGGAGAAGATCAGTTCGGATTTAGACGAAATAGAGGAACGCGCGAGGCCATTCTAGCTTTACGAGTAATTATAGAAAAAACGATAGAAAAGAGAAAGAGCGTCTATATAGGATTTGTAGATTTAGAAAAAGCCTTCGACAACGTAAAATGGGGGAAGATGTTCGAAGTGCTGAGAAAGGTAGGGATGAAATACAGGGACAGAAGAATAATACATAATCTCTACAAAGAGCAAAAGGCAGTTATAGAATGTGAGCAGGAACGAAGGGAAGTAGATATCCGGAAGGGAGTGAGACAGGGATGTGCATTGTCACCTCTAGTTTTCAACTTATATATCGAAGATGCGATTAATATTGTTAAGGAAAGAACAGCCTCAGGGATCAATGTACAGGGCCAAACTATTAACATGCTCAGATTTGCGGATGATATAGCAGTGTTAGCATCTAGCAAAGAAGAATTAGGAGCGGCTTTGAATGAAATGAAAGCAGTTTTGACACAGGGCTACGGCATGAAAATCAATAAAAAGAAAACTAAAATTTTGGTATGTAGATGGAGTGAAAATAGAACTAAAATTGAAATACGAATAGGAAATGAGAAGATAGAGGAGGTCGCGGATTTCTGCTACTTAGGAAGTAAAATAACCCAAGACGGTAGGAGCACTAAAGATATAAAACAAAGAATGGCGCAGGGACGAGTTGCGTTTAACAAAAAGAAACAACTGTTATGTTCGAGAACGGTTAATATAGAGACTAGGAAGAGACTCTTAAAGTCGTATGTATGGAGTACGGCATTATACGGGTGCGAAACTTGGACAATAGGAGAAGCGGATAGAAAAAGAGTAGAAGCGTTTGAACTGTGGTGTTACAGACGCATGATGAAGATACCGTGGATAGATAAGGTTAGCAATAGGGAAGTATTAGAAAGAGTTGGGGAAAGGCGAAAGGTATGGAAAACAATAAAGAGTAGGAGAGATAGGATGGTAGGACACCTTCTAAGACACGAAGGAATAGTTCGCGACATACTAGAGTCAGAGATAGGAATAAAAAGAGGTAGGGGTAGGCCTAGATTAGACTACTGCTCTCAAATAGTTAGGGATGTAGGGTGTTCTACTTTTAGGGAAATGCGTAGGTTAGCTCAGGATAGAAAAGAATGGAGGTACGCGTCCAACCAGTCTTCGGACTGAGAACCTTATGATGATGACTCCTATTAGATTATATATTAATTAATCAACTGTTTCTGAGCAATTAATAGTATCCGTAAACAAACAGCGTGAGTTATAATAACTCACAAGTTAGTTATTACACCTTCGTTCCCGATTCGGCGAAATGAAACAGTGCATTATTGTTGAGGGGAGGCAGATGACTTGACATTTCTAAAAAAATTGACGGTTTCAAATACAGTTAAGTAATAATTGTGCTAAAAAAGATGAATTGCAATAGTGAAGATGAATTATTATGTAGGTACACCACCAGAATTAGGGCAAGTAGCTAATGATACAATAGAAAGTACTTACTAACTAGTTTGGGTACGATAGAGTATACATTTTATTCCCATTAGGTATCTGCCTTATTTTTTTTGAGAATCACTATCGTACCCCAACCAGTTAGTAGTTCTACGACATATATGCAACAAACACAAAAAGAAGCAATACAATTGCATAATTCAGTCCCACATATTCAGTTTGCTGGTTGTTCAAACTCTACAATTAATTTTATTAATAAACAAAATGAATAATTATTTAATTTCCATATCCTTGTAACTAATAAGATTTGTAAATAAATGTTTATTGTTATAGTCGTAGATAAAGTGTAGCATTCAACTCGCGGTAATGGTAATAACTCATCTGCGTGAGTTATTACCTACATTACTACTCGTTGAGTAATATATTATTGTCGGCGGTATGGCGGTCGACGTAATCCCATAAACGTGATCGTCTTCGGTGTAACCTTGTGTTAGTAATGCAATGTGTGAGCAGCGCGAGGAAGTGCTGCTAATCCGGTGCGCGCTTGTCCATTTGCCGAGAGGCTAAGTGGAGGGAGCGCGGTGGTCCGACGAAAGTAGTGGCAACTGAAATCATTTTTCTGCAGTCTTCGAAGAGTCTTGTGACATTTCCGTCTTGTGTAGAGTTTTATAAGAAAGATGTTTTTGGTTCGGGAATATAAACTATAAAGGTTGATAACGAAAACATTCCAGACATAGAAATAAACATTTTAATGTTGCAGCCTTGTGGTTATTATTATTACGTAAGTTATTGATGGTATTGAGCATTAGGAATAAGAGCCATGGATAGTAAGGGAAGAAGTTGGTACTACAGACCATAATAGAGTGAAAACCCCGATAAATCGTCTGACCCTGATGGAATTCCAACAAAACCATTTGTGAAACTCAAATAGTTGAACAAAACTTGCAAAAACGGGAAGTGGATATCTGAAATCTACATTTATACCTTTTTCACATTATAAATAAACAAATAAAAGTTTATCTATTAGGCAAGCTGGCTTTGAGGAAGGCTTTGTGAGGCCAGATATTCAACACTAATTGAGAAGGCCTTGGAATTCAATTGGTACTTCAACCAATATAATTATTATATCAACTTTGCCTGCAACAAAAGTAAAAAATGTGTGGAAAACATTCTGAGTTCCACCGCCTCCCTTCGCTGGTTTGACCACGCGGTACTGCGAAAGTCCTTATATAACATAAATTGAAAATTGGCTGTCGAACTAACAGCATAAAGGAAGGTTTTCGACCGATTAAACTTTATCTTGTTCCCGTTCCTCTTTAATAACTTAGAAAGGTAAATGACGAGAAGAATATTTCAGAACTAGCCAGTTATAATATTCATCGCTAGATTCAAAATAAATACTCTAATGTACCTACCTACCTACACTCGCAATGATACCGCCAGCAGGACTGAAGGGTTAGAGGAGCTGCTAGAGAGAAAGTCGCAGCACGAGAAGCGTGATCATAGATTTAGCGAATAATAACAGGCCGCTACCTTACGAAAATAAGGCAATATTAAGTGGTAAATCAGTTTGTACACTTAGGGACACTCATTATTAACGATGGAAGTAGTAGACCATAAATCAGAAGATGCTAAAAAAACACGAGATATTTGCAGGGATTATTTATAGACCGTGGCTGAAAGACGGAAAATGTGGTTGTGGAAGGCAAGAAGGTCACTAACGCAGGCAGCTAGAAATAGTGAATAAGGTCAAGGTCAAATTTGAATAGAGGAGTAAAGAGGACTCGTCTTGTAAGGCGACAGTAGAAGAGATGGAGAAATTATGCGCAACAAACTGAAACAACTTCAAAATTCATTCGTAAATATAATACCTAGTTATATTTTTTGGGATAATCTTGAAAGAAGTGTGTAGCGAGCCCAACTCTGATGTCAAGTGTTTACCCATCCATGAAAGAACTGAGTGGTTGATTTTAGTTTCGGTTTAGTCAGTCGTCTCCCAGCCTGCGTGCGGGTGACGAGGGTTTTGCAGTTTTGCTATTTGCCAATTTGTCTTTACATTTACGTTTAAAGTGTTTTATAACTATCTGTAATAGAGTGAATAAATGTTTAAAAAAAATACCCTGTACTGCTGTGCCTATTGAACCTGCCTGAACGCCCTGAGAAGAAAGAGTCGACCGCTACAAGTGATTAAATGGCCTTTTTCAATTTAGAAAATGCTTTATAATAATTAAAATCACGAAGTTAATCAGATACATTTTTATTGGACATATCAATTGCAGACTATTGTATGCTACAACCTGAGTTCTCGACGTTAATTCAACAGCAAACCCTTGACGCCTTACGGCTTGACTTAAAAACTTAATTGAACTGGAACTGGACGCTCTTTGTTCGAGATAGAAGTGAGTCGGTTCTGAACTAATATTTCAAAAGGAACGATTCTGTTGCAGGAATCAGTGGGATCAATTCCTTAAGGAAAAAATTTCGATTCACGATTGCAACTGCAATATTTCAAGCCTCGTTCCAATTTTGTCAAAAACGGCAGAGTTTCGTAGTATACAAGTTCGCTTATAGGCCAAGCTGGAAATGGTTTTAATCTCTTTATTTGGACCCACTTATTACTGTCCTAAGTTTTCCCCCCTCAACAGAAGTCGGTGTTGGCCCTTATGGCTCAAAGAAAGTACCGATTTTCAGTTTTTTCAAATATCTCTTAAACCATCAACTTTATCAACAAAATACTTATTATCAAAAATAATCGAGACTAAATTTCCAATAAAAAAGTCCTTTACCATTTTTTTCTAAAATTAACCGGTACGTAGCTACGGCCGTTCAAAGTGAAGTACTTTTTGGTCCTTGCCGAAAGTTAATAAAAATCACATGCAATATCACAGTTTCTGTATGTTGTAAATACTTATTATCATCCCAGGCTCACAAAATGGTTACAGTAATTATAACTGAGATACGAGATAGCCTCTAATCCAATCAGCAGCACGTGAGTACTCTTTAAGGACGTACCATCAAGTGCAAACATGGTATGGAAATGATACCAAATCCAATAGCTTGGGGTTGGAAGCATTCTCAGTTTGGTTTAGTTCCCATCACTACGACAAAGGATCCGGTGCCACAGATGCTTTTTAACACAGTATCCTGTAAATGTTCTAAAGGATGCAACGCGGTTTGTGGTTGCAGAAAATGGACCTCCGATGCTCCAGGATATGTAGCAATTGTATAGGACAAAAACTGCTGTCGATGAGAATGACATGGAAGATTATGACGAAAACATCGACGTCCATCTTGAGCGTGCTGTGCACGTGTGCACCCGATATCAGACAAATATAATATTTCAGACGATGAAAGCGATAGCGGAGAAACTGATGAAGAAGATAGGACTGCCAGCCTTCATCGTCTAAACGAATAAAAATCGGCTAACCTTTGACATTTTAATAGTGGATTTAGTCCTACTGGACACTACTTTAAAAAACGCACCAATTACTCTACCGCAAGGTGGTGTGGTAAAGATTATGATATTATGTAAATAATATTAATTGGAATTTGTCTCACCTGGCTATCTTGTATCTCAGTTATAATTATTGTAACCACTTATCATCTTGTGAGCCTGGGATGACCATAATTATTTATAACATACAGAAACTGTGATTTTTATTGACTTTCGGCAAGGATCAAAAAGGGGCTTCATTTTGAACTGCCATAGCGACCGACGTACCGGTTAATTTTAGAATAAAATGGTAAAGGACTTTTTTATTGGAAATTTAATCTGGATTATTTTTTATACTAGGTATTTTGTTGATAAAGTTGATAGTTTAAGAGATATGTGAAAAAAATGAAAATCGGTACCTTCTTTTGGCCATAAGGGCCAACGCCGACTTCTGTCGAGGGGGAAAACTTAGGACAGTAATAAGTAGGTGCAAATAAAGAGTTTAGAACCATTTCCAGCTTTCCACGAATTATTTCCTTATTGAGGCTTTTTTTCGCCCTGCCGTCTGGCCTATTAGGAACGACTCGGAAAATGTTGTTCTGTGTTGATGCAAAATGCACAAAAAGAAGACCCAATTGATTTTATTTTACGACCCATTGAAAATGACATTAACACTTTCCTAAAGTAAAACGTAGTTGCACACGAACGTAATATTTTATGATGATACATTTCGAGATTTAATATAAAATAGATTGACGTCGATGACAACCGATACAAATGGAGCTTTATATTTCGATTGATATCTCCTACTTAAAATAAATTATTGAAATATTCTGGCATTCATTTGGCATTTATGGTTGCGTGATTCGCTGTGAATCTGAAACTAATCAAAAATAACTGCGGGCAGGTTATCGTGACAGGACCCCTACCGTCTTGAACGTACCCCCTGTCTTTTTAATTTAGCATGATATGTCAGGATTTGCAACGTAACGAAAGCAGAACGGAAGTTCATTGATTTTGCATGTAACTGGAAACGGATGAATATCAGCCATAGCATGGTTAAGTGTTCCAGTAATTTCTTTGGCTCGATACAGACAAAGTTCTAAACAATAAAGCTTTACGCTCACTCCGAATCTAGTTCAATAATTGTATTTCATGTTGGTTGGTAGACGTGAAATAAAATATTACATTTCAACAGCAATTTAACTGAAGGAAAAACAGTATTAAAAATAAATGCTTAGATACAGTGCTTCAATTTCGAAATTTTGTATGCATGGTACGACCTTTCCCGTTGCGTCACCTTTTGTGACCATACAGGGTTGCTTCAGTCGGTCGGTCGGTGGACTTCTGGTCGTCTATAAATATACCCTGAACTCTAGTCAGAGGGGTTCTCTGGAACTATTGCAAAAACAAAAATAATACGATGAAACTTAACCCACTCTATTAATTTAACTATATACAGAAAATTCAAATAAAACCAGAACGAATGTTCAATAAAAAGTTATTTACAAATTTAATCAAAATAATGACAACCAGCGGTATCTGGCGGTTTGATTCTGTATCACTGTATACACGAAGCGTGCGACGGATAGATAACTTACTTCGCTCTTGGCGATGTAGGTTACCGATCGGGCACCCACATTCGGAAAATCACAAACCAAAATCAACGAAGGTATGCAAATTGTACTACCTTGGGGTTATTCACGGGGAGTAAATGTTGTTTCAGTGTGATGTAACGCATAGGGACTCTCGCAGCCTTTCGACGCAAGCTTTTCCTAATGAATGTGCGGAGAAGAGAAATATTCAGTCTTTCGATTGGAACGATTCCCTTCAGTGTAAATGATGGCTATGTTGCGTTATGTAATAGCGAGGTATATACTGTGCTAAAGAACTCTGCACTGTATTGACCCCCTAAGAGCGACTGGTATTTCACAGTTCTATGGGCGGTACTACAATAAACATTTAATCTCATAAATGTTTACGTCTTCGGAGTGTACCCTGAACAGTTTCTACTGCGTGTCAACCAGTGTCAACACTCGCAGAGAAATGCTGTCGAGGCCTCGGCGCGGTCGGACTAACTAGCATCTACAGATAGGTGTGCAACTGTGATTCCCAATACCGCGTCGACGCACGGTGGCACGGTTGCAGCTCAGAGAGAACGCAAACTCGCAAACACTAACTTGTAATTTGAAAAGCAAGCGGACCTGCGATTTGAATAGCAGTAAAGTATTTGTATAAAGGTAATGCTTGGTAAGTCCATTTAAGTCATTATTTTCATGTTAAGAGCAGGAAATTTGCGTGAAACTTTCGAAATTTAGTGGAGAATTAATAAAAAATGTGGGTAAGTAACGATGGATAGCAGTAAATGCATTATATCCACAAAAAATCATTAGTGTTGAGTAACGCAATCACCGAATCGCCGGATCTCCAAATACCCAGTGAAGTAAATGGGTCTCATTGACAGTTTGATTCCCCCACCTTAAATCTCTCAATATCCGAATAACGAAATCACCAAATCTCCCTGGCACAAAAGGCAGCTTTAGTGTTGGTGTAGGTAGATATGTGCATATCTGTGCATATCTTTATATAAATGTATTTAAATCTTCCTGAATAAATATATATATATATATATTTATTTTTATTTTATTGACCACACAATTGGTTATCATAAAAAGATAATAAGGTTCGTATTTTAATAATTCTGTTTATTGTTTGTAATATTATATAATTCTAGTTATTATCTATGTATTGCCAATTGCCCGTGTTCAAAATTGCGTGTAGAGCGGTAAAGTTCATTTCTTCGTCGTTTGGCTACTATAACTCCATTTTTGGCTTGTTTTTTTTATTTTCTTGGTTTTTTGACTTAATAATTATATCATATGAATCTCTTGAAAGTGATTCAATAAATTTCGTGCATGGGATTCATGATAGGTAATTACACAACGGGCATTTTTTGCTGCCTTGCTTAGGAGCTTCCGAAGTTATACAATTTAATTCTGAATGAGTTTTTTGTGACATCGTAAGTTTCTTAAATGACTGATTTTTTTTCACAATATTCACATTTATACTGAAATATCTTTGCTTCGCTTTGAATGGGTGCTATGCAATCCAATTTACCTTAAATACACACCATTATTATAGCAACAATATTCAAGTGGGTATGCCTAAGTACACTTATCAGGGTGTAATTTTTTTACATGTTTCCGTAAATTATACAGCTTAGAAAACTGTTTCTCACACTCTTTGCACTTTAGAATATCCATTTTAATTTTACAACCACAACTTTATATACCTATATTGAAATTAACGTAAACGACACAGACTTCTTTGAAAAGACTTGAACAGTGGAAGTGAATACAAAAATTTGTTAAAGAATGCACCCCCAATTTTAACACAAACTTTCACTTCCCGCCACAACGCGCCGACGCGGGATTGGGAATCATAGTTGCACACCTATCTGTAGATGCTAGTGTCGGACTATATCGAGAGACCAGCGGCAGGAGATTTTGGAAGGAGGTTTCGGCGCGCGGCGCGACCATATTTTTCTCAAAAGCTTGCAGCTTGCATCCTCGCTTCAAACGACCGGAGAAAATTATTATTCATTTGTTTGAATAATTGTTGCATTTTCTTTTGCATCGTTACAATGGGGAACTTGGAAACTGCAAGAGATAGAAAGTTGATCAAATAGGGACAAAGTTGCTTCTTCAAGTGCCGTGAAGAAAGGAAGTTTATATTTTCTCATAGTATTAATGTTTGCAGTTCTTTAGACTAATGTGACCTACCATGTAATTTAACAAGCTATAAGTCTAAGATTTAGTCTGTTGTACTCCAGTGTGTCGTGAGCGTTACGCGTTCATAAAAATATAAATTATTTAAAGATAGAACTTTTCTGTTTGAGGATTCTGATTTTCATGTCGCTACAGCGTTCAAATTAAGACTTGTTAAAAGATTGTAGTTATTTTTAATAAATAAAATTTTAATGAATAAAAATAAGGGCGCCAAGAATTCGAATCGTCCTTTTCAAGAAAGTTACCTGATGCGATTGAAGAACGTATATGGGAAAACTTCGCTGAGAAACTAATTACGTCAGACGTTCAACCAGTCTATTAAAATATTACGCTAAGCAAATTTTGTCATCCTGTATTTTAATTCAGTAAAACACTCCAAAACACTTAATTACGTCTTGGTTTGAAATCACGGTTCCTTAAAATTTATTCCGAAGCTCCCCTTCTCAAGAAACTGTTTGCCAAAACAAGATAACTTTTAATCAGAGTACAATGGGCCCCTTGAAAGCAGACTTTTGATTTCACGTTGTTTTGGTGAATGATTGTAGAGACGGAATATTTACAGAATTATTTTTCTTCCGTGTTATATATTGTTTTTATAATTATAATAAGTGATTTGTGCGTTTTATTGTTTGTGTACTAAATTACCTTAAGTCGTTAGAAACACATCATTACAAATACATCACCGAATTTTGTAACAATTTATTGATTAGTAGTTATTGCGGCGATATGGCCAATGGGGCTTATAAATGTGAAGTGGTATTCTGATTAATGCCCCGTAATACTGTTAGTTTATGATGTACGTGTGTTAGCCCTTTTGTTCCGAAACGGTTTACTTCTTTACCTACCTATTTACAAAAGGTATGTATTTCGCTGAATTTTTCTGGTATTCTATTCGCGTTAAGAGTGCATCCCAGATTATTAAATAAAACTTAGTAAGTTCTTATTGATCTTTATATTCGTTATGGTTTGAAACGATCGAATTTCGTGGACAGGGTTAGACCAGCGGCAATACGTTAGGGAAAATGGGGCGTTCAGAAAATGTTTTACTTTTGTTATAGTGTTTGCGAGTTCAATATGAACTATCTGGTGACTAATTCGGTATGGACGATCGATTTGAAGTGTTTCCCAGCAGAAAGATGCATATTAAACCGTTTGAAAAATTGAGTACATCAGACAACGTCTCTTTCAGATATAATATTAACGGCGACGCGAAGAAGATGCAAACCCAACGACCTTTCAGTTCAGGATAGTCCTGTTTTTATACTGAAGACTCAACAACGTGGTTTATTAACAAGAAAGACTACTTGAAAATCAAAAAATGCTACGCCTACTATTTTGAAGAAATCCGGTAGCTTATAGGTGGGGATGAAACATGTTTCCTGCGGGGTTCAAAAAAAATGGAAAATTCAGAAAATTAAATTGAAATAATTCACATTTCCATCAGCTCTACTTCTGAAAGTAGTATAAAACTGTGGTTATGTGCCACCAGAATACAATAATTAAAGGCCATGGTGACTAGTGGATGATGAAAGCAAAATGTTATTTTCCAAATAAATGTGTACGTAGGTAAAGCATTTTATTCATTTAGTGTCTCTTTAGATGAGTACAAAGTGCATTGGCTTCTTATTAATAAAGACAATAACATAACAATAATCGTGCTACCACTAAGCTTTTCTGCAAGTGTGGTTCCATGAGGAATGCGTTCCGGAATGGAGAATAAAGTTGTAGACAGCAGTGACACTTTGGTGCGATGAAAACAACACCTGGGAGCATTAAAAACGATTTATTTTGAAACAAAGTACGTCTCTTTCTGTCACGCTATAGATTTTATAATAATTGATCAATCAAATAATCGATTAATCGAATAATAGGTTAATCAAGAAAAGATTAACCGATTAATCGAATAATCAATAAATCAAATTATTGATTAATAGATTAATCGGCTGATCGATTGTTTGATTATTTGATTAATCGATTATTTGATTAATCGCGTGTTTGTTCAGTTGTTCACTCGACTAATCTATTGTTTAATTAAGTGAATAATTGAATATTTTGTTCCATCGATTAATTAAATGAGTACTTTCTTATGCTAAGCTATTCTAGAGGTATTATTTTTATTAATGAAACATCGCATATTATTATAATGCACAATATATAGTCTCTGTCTTTAATGCATTAAAGACAGACTTTATATATTGTGTATTATAATTAGTAAAAAGCGTAGTAATTGTGAAAACTCAAAACGTCCGACCGATTAGGTATTTGATTAATCGATTAACCAAATAATCGCTTAGTCGATTAATCGATTAACCAAATAATCGCTTAGTCGATTAATCGATTAATTAAACAACCAATAAGCCGATAGATCAAACAATCGATTAATTGAGAATCGATTAACTGAATATCAAATAATCGATTAATCGATCAATCAAGAAATCGATTAATCACGTAATCGATTAATAGAAATAGAACAGTTGATTAATCAAGTTATCGGATAATCAAATAATCGATTAATTAAGTAATCGATTAAACAAATAATCGAAAGATCGAGCAGCCGATTAATCTATTTATCAAATAATCGATTAATCTAATTGATCGATTACTTTACAACAATCGATAATTGATTATGAAATGTAATAATCGCACAGGTCTAGGTATTAGGTACCTATAAGATATTTCATTATTTGAAATATTATTTCAATAATGCGGAGCTCATTAATGAAATTTATTTAAAAATTTGAATTCTTAATCAATCAATATGGTCTTGAATGACGCCTCTTACACTCATGGACAAAAATATGGAATATTTTTGATTTTATTTATTTCTCAGGAAACTTTGTTACGAACAGCTGCGACAGCATTTTATATTAGATACTGCGGCATCTAGTAAGCCTGGCAATAACAAGCAAGTATCAGAAACTGTCATTGTGTTCTAAAAATCGAATTGAGTAAACTTCGTGTTCAAACCTGACTTTTCACTTTTCTAAGTAGGTAAGTTTACTCGTCAACCTAAGTGTACAAAGGTAAAATTTAACATTTGTTGATTATTCTGTAGAATTACTGTCTTCGATAACGCCAGCAGTTCGATGTTGCACTGAAGTTGAGGTAGCAAAGGTTGTAAGTTTGTCAAATGTTGGTTGGAGAGAAAGCCATATTGCAAGATTTGTTGGAATAAATCAGTCTGCGGTTTCAAAAATTTTAAACTGAAACAGACAAACTGGAAATTTCAAGAAGAGGCCTGGCCAAGGACGGAGACGGTGTACAACTCGCCGGGATGACAGATTTTCAATGTTGCAGTCACTACGAGATCGTACCTTATCCTTTCCCGGTCGGAGAACAGAAAATTGCACTAAGGCCGGTGTGGGATACAAATTAATGTATCCCCGATGAGTTTATTGTTTTTCTATTGAACGTGACATTTTATGTGGTATATAATTATTAGAATAAATAAAAAAAGTCGCTTAGCAAGCAAAAAAAAATATTTAGTATAAACTGAAAAAATTAGCGATTTCTGAACATCATGCAAAATACGTTAGGTACTTACGAGTATAAAAATATTTTAACTGTTGTGTTCTGTATCCTGACAATTGGTACAAATTATTGTTTTTGATATAACGCTATGACGGAAACAGACATATTTGGTACATTTTTGACAACTGTTTCTTGTTCTCTCGTCCTCTTTTCTTTGACAAATCATACAACGTTTAGATTTACTTATTTTTTTTTGTCACAGAAATAAATAAAAATCTAATCTACATTAGTTTGCCGATGGTAAATGACACAAGTAACGATTAAAAAAAATGATGGCAGCCAAAAAAATTTTTCGAACAAAATATAAGAAAAAGACAATGGGTGGGGTACATTTGTATCCCAGGTCGGCCGGGAAAGGTTAAGGCGGCTTGCGACCGTCTTCTCCTGTCTCGCTCGGACTCGTTGATTGTCCCTGAGAACCAGGTGTTCGTTTTTCAAAGACTCCACAGCCAACTTTCAGAGTATCTACCTGAAATTTTGCACTCTAAAGCTTTTTGTTGTGTAGAAATGCGCTATGATCTCTCTTTAAGTTTATGACTAACGTGCTGATATCGACGAATGCCAAAAATTAATTTTATACAGGAATTTTGAAGTTTTTGTAATCTGTTGCAATCAAACGCAGTTAGGCAAGAACTGTACACTGTATCACAGTAATTTACCTGAGACAGAACAAGAGATTCACAATGCATCATCTTTATCCGTCGATCAAGTACATGCCTGCTTTGATATATTAATCGCAAGTTAGCGTAGGCCTTCTGCAAACAACTCCTTAAATGAGAAGAAAATCTTAAATTATCATCTAATAAAAGACCCAGACTTTTTACTTTGCTATTGAACGGTATAACTGAATTATTGACTGCTATTTTTTCTCCATATTTGCGAAGGAAATTTAAACGTTTAGCTTTTGGACCAAAAATTATTGCAACAGATTTACTAGGATTAAGATTAAGGCAATGCTTCAACGAGAAAGAGAGCAAATTAACTAGGTCGTAATTAATGGCAGCCACTGCCTGAGAGCACTCATCCGGATCAAATGATAAATACAACTGAGTATCGTCGGCATAGAAGTGTTGATTGCAAGACATAAAAGCTGAGGGAATGTCACAAGCGTATATCGTGAACAGAATGGGGCCCAGCAGTGAGACCTGAGGGACACGGAGGAAAATGAACCTACTTTATTAGTTGATAGATTAAATGCAGACTTGGGTAACATCACGGACTGGTTGGAACAAAATAAGCTTAAATTAAATGTTAATAAAACGAAAAGCATGATAATTACAAATCGGAAAAATGTGACTAATTTTAAAAACAATAATTTTCGGTTTAAAGTTAGAGGTGTCGAATTGGAAATTCTTACAGAAGTCAAGTACTTGGGTGTCATTATTGATAACGGATTGAAATTTAAGGAACATGTCGGTTACATCTGCAAAAAAGTTGCAAAAAAGATCGGAGTTTTGAGACGAGTCAATTGGTTTCTGTCTGTAAATACTAGAAAGCTAGTTTTTAATTCTATTATATTCCCTCATTTTACTTATTGCAGCACTATATTATATATGGCTAATAAAGGTGACTTAGAAAGACTGCAAATTCTGCAAAATAGAGGTATGAAGGCTATACTCAAGTGTAACATGTATACGCCAGTTTGTGAAATGTTGAAAACTTTAAGTTGGTTAAGTGTACATAGATTTGTTTTTGTTGTATAACGTGCTTGTTCTTGTTCACAGGATCTCTACTGATTTAGTACCTAATTATTTGAGTGGTATTCTAACTAAGTTTGAGGATGTACATAAATATGAGACGAGGGGTAGGGAAAACTTTGTGGTCAAAATGGCCAGAAAATCGTCTACTCAGTCTTCCATCTTTTATAGGGGGGCAGTTGAATATAATAAGTTGAACATGGAATTAAGGAATTTAAATTTAACTTCTTTTAGAAGGCATCTCAAGTTGTTCTTGTTGAATTCTTAGGTAGGTGTGTGTTATTATGTATTATAAGTTGTGAAACTATACCTATGGTAATATTTTTTATTTTTTATTGTCTGTTTGTTGATGATTGATTCAGATTGGGTTCTTGTGTTATTTTCTATATTTGAGGAGCAAACATGCAAAAGCAGATAAATCCACTTTTTTGAGTTTTCGCTTTTATAGTCGATTATAAGTAACTTGGGCGAGCTCTATCGACTGGTAAATTCAGATTCGAGCAAATCCAGTTAAATCCATAAGAAATAATGCTTTAAAATGTCTAGTTTCAAGCAAATGTAGATAAATCCATTTTTCAAGCAAAAGAAGTTTAATCCGGAGTATCAGAGTTGGTTACTCACAGAGTCATCTATTATGAAGTAGAAATTGTGATGCAAATTTAAAACAGTTTCTGGAATAGAAGATGCAGAATGCGTGTCAAGTTAGTTAGCTTTCGTTTTCATAACTGCCTATGAAGTAGTGATGGGTACAATCACATGATTTTCATAATGGAAATATTGCTTCCCGAGTGAAATGCAACTCGAGATTTTTTCAATGATTCCAATAATCGAATAATTTTATCGATTATTTTTCTACACACTACTATTAAGCAGAGTTACTTTTCTTTTTCAATGCTGCATCTGCGTGCTGTAATCTGTGTGTTGCTGTGTTGTGTTGTGTCTGTGTGGTGTAAATTACTTAATTATGGCAGAAACTACCGACGCCGACGTGAGCGTTGGGGAAAGCAGCAGTGGAAGCCGCAAGAAACCAAAAAAGAAACAAACCCAGAGGGATGTTTTAAAAAGTAACCCAATAGTTTAATTTGCACGAGTGTGTGTGTGCGCGCGCGCGAGTTTGTGTGGGTGAGTGTGTGTGTGTGAGCATGCTCGTGCGCGTTTGCTTTTGCCTGCATGTGTGCAAGTGTTGTATGTTGAGTGCGTGGGGGTGTGTGCGCGTGTTTGCAGGTGCGGGTGTGTGTGTGTGTGTGTGGCGTGCGCTCGCGTGGATGTGTGTGTGCGCGCGTGCGTGTGTGCTTACGTGAGCGCGCTTGCGTCTGCGTACGTGCGCGTGCGTGTTTGCGTGCGTGCACGTGTGTGTTCGCTTGCGAGCGTGTTGCATGTTTGCTCATGGGTGTGTGTTTTTATTTTTTATCATCAGAATGGTTGTTTTTTGCAGAAATTAGAATTTATATATATATACATATATCAACGCTCCTGTATATATACTTATGTATATTCATATCTCAGTCGATGAAATAAATTAATATTTATGTATATATATGTATATATATGGCTGGCAGTATATTGTTTCTTAAAAATAAAGTTCTTATTTTTATAGCTGTGTATTATTAGTATGATTGTGCGTTTTTTATTCATTAATTTTCCAAGCAAAAATAGAATAATTCGGTCTGTTCATGCAAAACCAGATAAATCCAAATCAAAATGTTTAAAAAAAAAATAACGATCAATGTTAAAAAAACAAAACTTTCCGTTTAGGTTTAAATCGCTCAGAGCAAAACATATACATTTTCAGGTTAACAATTTTTTGAAGCGCAAAGAAACTACACGTTTTTCTCGATTAACTCGGAACTATGTTACTTGGATTTATCTGCTTTTGCATGTTTGCTCCTCATTTGTTTGTATAGCTATGAGCTAAATAAAATATCTATCTATCTATCTACCGGCAGTCACGGATAATTGATCGGATGACAAACCCCCATGCGTCACCAGTTGACCTCCATTATTCAGGAAATTGTTCACTAGTGCAACTGAGGAAGGACCCAAACCAATATAATGTAAAATGGAGCTCAAGAGACGGTGATTCAAAGTGTCGAAGGCCCTGGAGAAGTCCAGCAGCACCCAAACAGGATTTAAAAATATCGTCTGTAACATTTAACATCGCTGTACTACAGCTATAACCTTTTCTAAAACCGGACTGGTACTTGGGTAAAATATTGTATTTTCTTATGTGAAATTCAATTTGATTCGCCAAAACTCTCTCCAGAACCTTCGACATAGTAGGTAAAATACTAATAGGACGAAGGTGACTAAAACTGGTGGGATTTGTAATCTTAGGGATAGGAACGACTCCAGCAACCTTCCACGAGGAGGGAAATACAGAATTAATAATACAAAAATTTATTATATGAGTAATGTAAGGCAGTAAAAAGGGGAAACATAGCTTTATTGTTGCAATATTAATACCATCAAGGCCCATAGCCTTACTCTTAATATGCGATATTATATTATATCACTCACAGGAGAGAAGATTAGTTGAGAACAAACGCCATCCCTAACATGATCACTATAAAATTTCATGGTAGATTCATCTGGGGAAACACTGGGAATGGAATTGACAAAGTAATCATTAATGGCATTCACATCAGATATAGAATTTGGGAACTTGCTATTATTACTGTTACATTTACGGGACTGAAAATTGAGAGTTCTCAAAATCTGCCAAGACTCCCTCAGGATACTGCCTTTAAACTTAGTCGAATAGTAAGCTTTTTTCTCCCTTCGTAGTAGAGACGTTGCCATGTTTCTAAGGCACTTATACCCCCGCCAGTCCGAAGGATTTCTTGTGGATTTAAATTTAGTAAGCATATTATCTCTATCCCTCGTAATTGCTCGAACGGAATCCGTTCTCCATGGCGCGTACGGCGTAGTTATCTTGACAGTTCCAAGAGGTGCATTAATGTCCAGCAACGCGACTATACTACTGTTCAGAAAATCAACCTTAGCATCAACATCGTCCATGTCGAAAATGTTTCTCCATGGGACAGAACGCAGTTGTGAATCAAATTGTGAGTAATTAAAGTTTCTAAAATCTCTGTATGTTTTGAATAACGGAGTTTCTTTTACTTTTTTGACATTAATACTACAGAATATTAGTTCGTGATCACTAATCTGCGATGCTGGACAAACACCAACCTCCTTAACTCGTACACCTCGGGACGTCAAAATAACGTCAAGAAGGGTAGCCGTCGTTTCTGTCAATCTGGTGGGTTGTGTTACAATTTGTTTGAAGCCCAAACCGTCACAAATTTCCATAAAGTTGGAAGCAGCACAAGAATCACAATTCAGAAGATCAACATTGAAATCACAGCAACGTCTCCGCCTCAGGGAGAATGTATAACATTTCATCCTCCAAAACACTTAAGAAGTTCATAGAGTGAAAATTTGGAGGTCTATATGCAACACCAAATGAAATATCAACATCCCCAACCGTTACCTTTAGCCACACTTGTTCAATTTCATTACTTGTTACATAAGATGTGTAACTTAAATGTGATTTAATGTATAATAGCCACTCCTCCCCCCCTCTCCACTTGATCATTCCGCAAGAGATCATAATCCTTCTATGCCCACGCTACTATCAGGTATATCAGAACTCAGCCACGTTTCACACACCCCCACGATGTCAAAACCTCCACCACGAACGGCAGTCCTAAAATCATCAAAGTGGGCAGACAACGACCTCACATTCAACTGTGCAACCCTAAAAAAATTCATAAAATGTTTGGAACATGAAATAAGAAAGAAAGGAAGAAAAGGAAAAAGAAGAAAATGTAGAAAGGAATTAAGTGTAAGATTAGACAAATAAAAATAAACTTAACAGTAACTTAAGCAGAACAAGAGCAAGAGCAGGCCCCCGTCAGCTGAGCAACAGTACCAGACAAAAAAATGCCACAAAATTTGTAATAATAAAAACAAAACACAATAATTTCTTTTTAATTTACTCCTTTACATCATAATTTCACTTAATTCACTTCGCAGACTCCTCTTCATCGAATGAGCGATTCCCGTCTCCCTCTAGGAACTCGGACAGTTCTTCGATAGCTGCAGTAGAGATGGCTGTAGATCCTTTCTCCTTCCAAAATATTTTCCCGTCATATGACCATACGTTTCCCAAGCCAAACAGATTAGTTGCCTTTACCATTAGATTAAGGCGCACCTTGGTAAGATCCTCCTTTACCACTACACCAGATCCTTTCAGAGCTTTTTTTGTTTTAAAAACTTGCGAACGAGCCCGGTATGATACAAATTTAGCTATGATGAGTCTTGGAGTTTTACGGCGCCCTCCTGGGCTGCCGAGTCTGTGTGTTCTGTCCAAATCAGCTAGGCTTAGATCAACTTTGAGTGCTGCTGCAATTGTAAACCGGTATCTTAATGAAGTGGGAATCCAAAGTTTGGACTGGCCCCCATACAGTCCAGACTTAAACCCAATAGAGTACTTGTGGGATCAACTAAAAATTCATATTCGAGCCAGGAATCCTGTGCCAATGACGCTAAATCAATTAAGATTTGCCGCACATCAGGAGTTGAATGCAATTCCGCAAGAATGTACAAAATTTAATCTCCAGCATGGCTAGAAGAATAGAAGCCGTAGTCCGCGCTCGGGGAGGCAATACTCAATATTGAGCAGCCCATGTTTTGTAACTGGTTTCGTTCTTTTGGTGTTAATGTTAGTCAGACCGTAATTTATCCATTCTATACATACTCAACAAATTAAGTTTTTGTTAGTTGGTGTTTAATGAGGAGTTACTTAATTAACCGTTGTTATTAGATTACTCTTAAAATAGACAAAGGTAACTTGATTCTTTAGTTTTCTGTCTTCGTAATCTGTTATTATGAAAATTTAAAAATATTCCGTATTTTTGTCCATGAGTGTATAATATAAAAATGAAAGTGTGAATTTGTTGGACTATATTTTACTGAGGAGCGGGATTTTGCAAAATTTGTTAATTTTCCATGTAGGTACCAGTTCAGAAAAACCTTATGGTATAGCAATATATTTCCAAGTTAATCTTATATACTTTTGTAATGCATTTACAAGAAATTTCTAGTTATCGAAAAATTTGACAAGTGTGACATATTTGGTGTGGTCTCAAACAAAATTTAAAAGAACAAGTAAGAACAGTTGTGGCAGTTATTTTTGAATTCATCATTTGGAATTTTACATTGTATATTATTTAATATGCTCTACGTAAATAAGTAAAAAATGTTTCTCTTGAAATACCAGTAATTGGATAATAAATTACCCTAGGAATACTGAAATGCATGGTGTTTGTACTGCACGGTTTTTAAATCGATATTAAAATATAGGGAGTGACTACTGCTCCGGCCGCCGGCCCCCTGAAATTTTGTTTGAACACGGTCGGGCATGCGCATTACAGAATGTCAACACAATTTGCATTTTGGAGGCGTAAAAAAATTAAGCTGAGAGAACGCATTTTAACCAAAGCCCTTTCTTGCCCTCTCGCACCAGACACACGCATTTTTTGGAAAAAAAAGATGATGTAAAAACAAGCAAAATATATCAAACCGCTGCGGGGTCAGAACTCGTCTAGCCGTAGGAGAACAAAATGGCAGTTCTGTACGATATCCGAATACCCACCGAAACTGTTGGCGTTACTAGCCGATAACGATATTCCGTCATTTTGCTGACATTAAGTAATGCGCGCGTCCGACCTTATTGGAATAAAATTTCAGGGGGCCGGCGGCCGGAGCAGTAGTCACTCCCTAAAATAAATCCTAATCAGGTAAAATACTGAGTGAACTGACGCTGTATTTCTATTATAGCATAGGTACCTACTTGTTTGCTTCACGCAAAGTGTTGACGTGAACTGTTCGTATTCCCAGGTAGAGGTTGGTTTTCTTTCATGTTGCTTAACCCCATGTTAATTTGAAACGCCGTGTTTGCACAGCTTTGGAGCTCTCGACAGGAGTGCAGATTTCCTGCGGGGTCCCCCATGTGGTTGCTCTTGTTACATCTATTCGTTTTCGTATCAGAGCTTTCTTGCTATGCACACCCACTGAGTTATTACGATGTTTCGAGAACCACTATAACTGTCTCACACACTATGCTTCACAGAATTTATTGTAAACATCCCACTTGAAATTATTAATGAGCACTGAGTGCCGTTCAGTAAATATCGATGAATAGTATATTATTCTACGAGCGAGTTAAGGTGGCTATTATTCATGAGAACGAAGTTTAGGCGAATGCAACTACAGCTTTTCTGCAGGTCTGGCTTCATAAGAAATGCGTTCAGGAATGGAGAATAAATTTAATAATAACCAGAACTCGGGAGTAGAATACTTTACTTTATCTGCAAGAGCTCATGGATAGTTGCATTTTTGCGGCCACATTAGACCCCCTCAGGTTAAATAAATGTACAAAACAAGCAATCGTTGAAAGAACTTTGCCATAAGAACGTATAATACACACATGATTTCCGACAAATTTAAGTAATTTTCATCATCATCATCATCATAAGGTTCTCAGTCCGAAGACTGGTTGAACGCGTACCTCAACCCTTTTCTATCCTGAGCTAACCTACGCATTTCCCTAAAAGTAGAACGCCTCTTTATTTATTTCATTGAAATATTTGGTACTTCAGTACGCGCTACCAAACTTTTAGCCTAGGTTTTGAAGGCCGTTATTTACGGATTAATCATCTTGCATTACATGATAATAAAATAATTTCTTTAATTATAATTTGCGTCGCACAGCGAAGTTGAAATTTCGACGGCGTCTAATACCTTATAACTGTGCTGCTAAAGTTGGAGAACCTGTCGTAAAGTCAAGGATTTTCTTGTGCTTGACTATTTGCTGAAACTTTGTTAATTTCCAGAATTCGCCTTATTACACATAGCGTTTTAATTAACAAACTTGAATTTTAATTACTGTCTGCGTTTGATTTCGATAGGAATTTCACAGCTGCCTATGCTTGTTAATATTTAATTTTCCAGGAATGTATTACCTGAAAGTGCGGCGGGCTGTCTACAAAGCTTAATTTCCCCTTTAATGTTTTTAAAATTTCCAAAGCTTCTCAATCATCCGCGCGGGAAAATTCTGTCTCCCACGTTATGAATCATAAATAATTCATTTCTGTCTTAATATCATAAAAATGAGCCGGAGAAAATGTAAGTCCTAGAAGTGAATTATTTATAGAAATTCTTGCATCCGCTATTAAAAGTAAAATACCAGGGAAAATTGGTTAACTCAATTAAATTTTGTTTCAGAAATAGTCCGTGAATTATTTTATAATTATTAGTTTTTGTGTTTCTGGACTAAAATCATGCATTATTGACCTCATATTTTGAAATTAAAAGTTCTTGACCTGTGTAAAATTGTTCATATTGGGCTATGGCAGGTCAGATTGAGTCAAGCACCTATAAACTTACAAAAGACTAATAAATCATCTCAAAATCTAAATTTCTATGTCGCTATAGCAAGACTGCCAGTGTTGTAGGTAGGTACCGAGTTAACAAATAGGTCCACCCCTCCCTGGCTGTGTTAATGAGTGATGGACCTGTTTCTCCGAAACCCAAAATATGTATGTAATAACTCAACTTGTCTTCCATTATTTTGGATGCTGTAACGTTGCAATAGTAAACACTTAAGAATTGATCAAGAATTGATTAGTGTTTACTTTGGACGTTCTGACGTCACGCCGTGATCCAGAAGAGAAATACGTCATCTGGTGTTGTAAACACAGGTGGGAGAAGCAAGCGCGCGCCGTACAAGACAGCAGTCAAGCGGGATGGAAGGTATTGCGTATGGTAGTTTCGTCGCGTCTTTCGCATCCGGCACTACTGTTCCCTGTTAGAAATCTCGAAATCAACCGCCGCCGAAGCCACCCTCCCAGCTTATAAAAGTGGATGATCCAGAAGGAGGAAGGCAGTATCTGATCGTCCGGCCCTCAGTTGAGACCAGTACTCCCAGCATCCAAGATGATGCTGGCCGCCGCCATCCGAACTATTAGTGCCTGGTTGACCGTTCCGACTTCGTCGTGTCATCAACTAATAGTAACCATCCTGTAAATTTTGAGTAAGATATTTTGAGTAAGTGCCTGATGTTTAATTACTATTATTGCTGAATTATGATCAATTACCCAGTCACAACCTGGCTGGCCTATCTTGTTCGCAACCAATGTAATGTGTTCAAACCCGGGAATATGGAGCTGCAGCTGGTGAAGGTTAGATCGATTTGGCATTCCCGTGTGGCACTTATGTCTGGATGGGACGACCTATCGGCGAAAACCGATCGCACCTTTTGTAACCGGCGGCTTCTGGTGAAATCCCGAGAGCGAACTAATTATTTATTGGCGGCGTATAAGCTAGCGGCGTTCCCCCAAAGAGATTGCACCCAGGTGCTGCGACGAGAATCTCCCACCGAAGCCCGTCCAGGAGTCCGTGCACCTCGGTGCTCCGAGATCGGAGAAATAATTCAGTTTTGATCACACAGCGGGCTTACCGTACTATCAGGATACTACGCGAGAACCGGTTCATATTTCTGTATATTTAACTGTAAATATTTTGGAGATATATTCCGTTCTACCTTTTCAAATTTAATGTACATAGCTAAAGTAATAGAATCAATTTATATTTTGTTTATGCTTTATTATTTGATTATCGTTTAGCTATAGTTAGTGAACCCCCCTTCTGTGACTGAAAGCTTAAGGGTTATCATCGACCAGACCCCTAAATACAACGCAGGACCCGTTCATAAGCGAACGTCCAGATCCTCATAAATATACAGCGTGTCCCAATAAGTGATACCGAGGGATACAGATTGATGTATATTTAGGGGCTTGAATCCAGAACGTCAGGCTATAACTGGCGTCCGAGAAAACCCGAAGAATAACGACATTGTAATGCATTTGTGTAGCACAAACTTGCAGAAGCTCCTCTCTTGCTACATTCAAACAACTAACCTGCAAACATTCCGAATTAGTTCTTCTGTTATCTTCACATCAGTGGGTTGCTTTCTGTACAAGTTCTTTAGTCTATCTGAACTAAAGCGAAGTATGCGCTGTAGAGAATGTTGGTTGGAGGACTACATGAGACTCATCTTTTTTGAAGAGGACGAATTCCTGGCAGAAAATTACAATCTTACATGAAATGTTTGCCCGAGCTTATACTGATTCGATCAGACAACGACAGAAAACGCTTCCGCTGGTTAACGAGGTTACCGGAATAGAACTGCGCAAGGTTCGTTGGAGCGTACACTGCGTCTAGCCATAGGAGTTAGAATATCTAAATCTGCTCATGACTGAAGAAGGAGAGAAATCGTCGCATTTTTTACGCACCTGGGAGCTGTAGGAGTAGCTGTTGTTACCACAAGTGATGAATCAAATGTGGGACGCCAAGACCATAACATACAAGGCCATTGAAACCTGACAAACATGAAACTGTACCTGAACTTTGGGTCATTCGCCTACAAGAATCGAAACACGTTTTTCTCCAGGAGTAAATATCCCCCATTATGAAATGTATGAAAACTTCCAGGGTTCACATTTTGGCGTGGTGTGTCGATGGTATAATGGGAAGGAGGGCGCATGTGCAGCTCTTGCTGAGCACTTGCAGTTACATACATGGCATGAACCTGCGATGTAGACACCTATTTTTGTAACGATCTACCGTAGAATGTTACTTTAACGACTCAATTGATGGCGCACTATAAATTTTCCTAAGCGACTTCTGCAGAAATCTACCTTACTGAGATCCAACAGATGGTCTCCGCTAACCGGTTTGAAATTAACTGATTATGTTAAGGGATGGCCTTGAACGCAAGATTCAACCTCCGTAAGAGATAACATGGGAAATTAGTCGAGAAGGGTTATAGCTTATCTACTTAAGAGACGATCTGGCTGCTGACCGTATCTCGGAAAATGTGAGTGCCAACAGCCGCACCAGTTATTGTGCCGATACCAAATAATAAATAAAAGTTCGCTTCACTTCATATTTCGATATAAAAAATATTTGCTTGAAATGTTCAAAGAAAATTAAACGAGCGGGCAAAACGAACCGCATGCAGCACTTTTGCGCCAGACATTTCAAAGCAAGCAGTTTTAGGTAACTCACAGCTTACACGCTGTTCATATTTTAAGATTTTTAGAAACGTTGACATATTTGTAATTGCATTTCTTGTGTGTGAATGTTGAGAATAGAAAATTGGACGTGTCAGTGAATTATGTAGTCATAACAGTGCTTCCAATCTTCCACGGCGTTATTTATTATAAATGGGAGCAAAACTTTGAGCTGATAAATTCTGAAAACGACAGCAGAGAAACAGGTGATACAGAAATCCTACAAAACTTTATCCCTCAAAAAGAAAATCAACAGAAAACAAAGACGCTGAAAATGAGAAACTTAGGTATCCTATTTCAAAGGAGACATCCCGCACTGTTTAAAATCCTTCAAGTAGGAAATAGATCGCGATAAGGTTTTCTGAGTTACGAAAACATTTGATCTTGAAACGATTGGCATAAAAAGAAATTAGGTTGGCTTTATCTGCCGCACACCCAGGGCTTCCTATTTAATTTACCGTAAGAGCCATACGTCGGGATAAATTCAAAATAGTTTGGCAATCAGAGTTGTATGGCTCTCAGTTGTTGTGGAAAATCAGCGTGTATTTACTGTGCGCCTGCCTGCTTGTCGTTGGAAATCAAAAGTAATAAAGAAAAACAAGTAGGTATATAATATAATATCCATGCGTCAAAATATTATTAGAATAATTAGATAGATGTGCAGCTTATATGCAGAAAGTTACAAAGTACATATCTAGTTCGTAAAGCAAAACGAAATAAGAAAATAACATGCATTTTTTAAATATTTATCTGCATGTTTAATGTATCATTGGTTGTTATAAGGTTATAATAACCTTTTCCCACGACCCTCTAGGAAAGACGAAAATTCGGGCAAATACGTCACCTGGTGTTTAAACACAGGTGGGAGAAGCAAGCGCGCGCCATACAAGACAGCTGTCAAGCGGGATGGAAGGTATTGCATATGGTATTTGTGCCCGTAACCAATGTGACGTCGCGTCTTTTGCATCCGGCACTACTGTTCCCTGCTAGAAATCTCGAAATCAACCGCCGCCGAAGCCCTCCCTCCCGTCTTATAAAAGTGGATGATCCAGAAGGAGGAAGGCAGTACCTGGTCGTCCAGCCCTAAGTTGGGACCAGTACTCCCAGCATCCAAAATGATGGTGGCCGCCGCCATCCGAACTATTAGTGCCTGATTGACCGTTTCGACTTCGACGTATCATCAACTGATAGTAACCGTCCTGTAAATTTTGAGTAAGATATTTTGAGTAAGTGCCTGATGTTCAATTACTATTATTGCTAAATTATTATCAATTACCCAGTCACAACCTGGCTGGCCTATCTTGTTCTTAACCAATAAGTATTAATGTGTTCAAACCCGGGAATCGGGAGCAGCAGCTGGTGAAGGTTAGATCGATTTGGCATTCCCGTGTGTCTGGACGGGACGACCTACCGGCAAAAACCGATCGCACCTTTTGTAACCGGCGGCTTCTGGTGAAATCCCGAGAGCGAACTAATAGTTGCTGTTTTAAAATAAATTTACCTACGCGCATGCGATAAAAATTTCTTATCCCACACATTTTGCGTGAGAAGAAGTTCATTACCGCACGCGTTTTTCTCAATAAATCATGACAAATTTTCAATTATAATTATCGTTTATTTTCACTTTTTAGGGGCGTAGATAAAAATTTGTACGATATACGGGATAACGCTTTATTAACGTACTTTTGCGATTGCCCAACTCCTGCTACGCACTCGTTGGGCAAGTTTCGCATGCGTACGTTAATAAAGCTCATATCCCACTTATATCGTAAATAACTATTACCTTTCTTAAGGGGTCGTGCGAAAAATAGTGTACATAACTCGATGGAAAGTGTATTTTATAAAAACTATCGTGATTTCTGCACTGGGCTACGCCTCGTGCATAAAATTTCACGCTCGTATGAAATTTGTCACTTTCCATGCTCGTTACGTAAGTAATATTCTATTTCTGCATTTAGGTCTTTATTTAATTCAATATCTGGCGGGGTACTTGCCGCAGGAGTAATTATTGTTCGAACGGTCCAGTACCACTCGACCTTTCCAGTGTTTAAAATACTGAGTAGAAAGAAAAAGTAACGTGAATCGTTACACTTAATCGAAGCTTAAGTTTATTAGGTCATTTGTGTGTTGTTGTGTGTTGTTGTGTGTTTTGTAGAGAACTGTTCTACAACACCGGCAATTGGCTATCTATTGGCAGCATAAATTTATAAGCCAAAACTTGTGAATTTGCCATTTCATATATGCTTGGCATTGAAAATGGAATACTGAGTAATTCTCTACTGATGCTTTGGTCTACAATATGTACTTAAACATTTTAACATTGGGAATGTTAATGTTCGTATACAGGGTGGGCCAATAGTGCGTAGTCGGTCCATATCTCTGATTCTATTCAAGGTATCACCATGAAATTTTACGTGTGTGTGGAGAACCCCACGAAGCTTCTGTTAAAATAATTTTGATGTATACAGGATGTTCACGTGCTACGTACCAAACCAAAGTGATGTTTCTTTAAATGGAATGCCCCACATTTGTTTGCATATTTGGATTCCCCATAAAATTCTATGAAAGTTGATATGCTACACGGTGGGGTTTAGGGTAAGCGATGTTAAGATATGGCCATTTTAGTACCAGTGTGAACCCAAATTTGTGGTGCTATTGACGTCTGCTGGTCAAAGCTAACTATGATTTTTTTATTGGACTAGGTTCAGAGGATACTCTATTTGTAAAATCCATTAACACTTTTTTCAAATTAGTTCATATTGTACAGAGTGGCCAACGTGCGCAAAATGGAGCTTTTCTCAAAAATGTTAAATGGAACACCCCGTATATTATTTGCAGGTTTGATAGCCAGTTTATTAAGCTTTTAACTGATGCAGAAATTGGTAGGTCTGCGACTGATAATTTAGGCAGAAATAAAGATTGAACCTTAAAAATTGAAATTTTTGCAGTAATTGTGTACCATTTTTGGAGAATTTCCCCCATTTTGCCACCAAAAACTTAGAAAAATGCTTACACTTTGTTTTTACAGAAAATTTAGCGAACAGAGTTTACATCGGCACAAGAAATCTCATTGCAAGATTACTTCTTGAAAGGTCGGTTTTCTTCCATGGCACTCCTTGTTTCAATTTATACCTAGGTTTAATAAGTTACCATTTATTTAAGAATATGACTATGAAGAAGCAATCTGGCGATGAAAGTTTTTGTCTCAATGTGAAATCAACTTTCAGAAACAAAATGGAAATCATATTTTGTGTTTTAGGCGCTAAAATATGGGAGAAATGAATAAACTACCGGTCAAATTACTACATTTTAAAGTTCAATTTTCAATTCTACCGAAACCGTCAGTCGCAGACCTAACAATATCTACCTACATCAATCAAAAGCTTAGTAAACTGTCTATCAAATAATATATGGGGTGTTTCATTTGAAATTTTTAAGAAAAAATGCATATTGCGTAAGCTCTCCACCCTGTATGATATTAAGTTTTCTGACAAAAGTACTCAAGAATTTTACAAATAGAGCAGTCTGTGAACCTAGTCCAATAAAGAAATCTTAAATAGCTTCGACCAGTAGCTGTCAGCAGCTCCTCAATGTTGGATCCACACTGGCACTAAAATTGTAATATCTTAAAATCGCTCACTCTAAACCCCATCATGTGGTACAGCATCTTTCATAAAATTTTATTGGGAATTCAAATATGTAAGCAAATGTGGGGCGTTCCATTTAAAAAAACATAACTTCAGTTTGGTGCTCAGAGTGTGAACACCCTGTATATACCAAAATAATTTTATGAGATGCTCCGTGGGGTTCTCAACATACGTGTAAAGTTTTATTTTGATACCTTGAATAGAACCAGAGGTATGGGCCCCTTTATATGGGACCAGAGTTACGATTTTTGTCCAAGGCCACCGACACGAAACTGTCGAGGTCATATGACGTATACTGAGATAACGCAGCGCTCGAGTAGTGAGAGCCAGGAGCCTACTATAGTGTGAAGTGTCCACAGTAAGAGTATGCCCGGAGAACATGACGTAAAATAGTATATTCCGTAACGAGCACAGATAGTGACAAATTTCATACGAGCATGAAATTTTATGCACGAGTGCAGAAAATAAATCACACGAGTTTAAAGGAAATATACTTTCCATCGAGTTATGTACACTATTTTTCCCACGATAGAAAGTTAATTATGTTTTATGTATGGTGTTGTCATTTCCAATGTCCCGATGGTTGCAAGGATTGCGAAATCTGTGAATTTTTGTTTTATCAGGCTGCGCAGGACGAGAATGAAACTACAGATTGCCATTTGAACTTACGTAGACTTATTAAACTAATCAACAGCTCAGTACCACACGATATTCTGCAGTCATTGATATTTTAAAATGAACTTTTGGCGCGAATAAAAACTGAAAATGAACCCAAACCACCAAGAAATGTAAACGTAAACCATGTTGGCGGGAAAATAGGTATGTGTCTATGATGTGGTCCCAGTCTACTTTTTGACATTTTCAATGTTTACTTTATTACATCTTGTTGCGTCGCGGTCAATTTTTCCAACAAAATGTAATTCGTGAAAACTTCTTATTACATATAATTTTATTATTATTACTAAATAATAATATTTAACGAATTTAAATGCAACCTTCAAGTCCTAATGATAGATACGTATATCACGGCTACGGCGCGGCGTTGTGGAATTTGTCCTAGTGCGTACGTGTATCGCATCTTTCGTGTATAAGAGCATTAAATTAAGTTTAAGCTTTAAAACGCCTTGCGCAGAAGCACTAGAAAATGGACGCTGCGGCTAGTAGACCGGTAACGGCTGGCTATAATAGAGGGCCGGGAAAATGCTGATGATGTCGTGAATAAATAAAAAGAAATTACGTCATCATCAGTTATCACATCTTTGCTACAGTTGTCCCGATTATCTATTGCCAGCCGCTACCGGTCGACTAGCCACGTAGGAAATGAAACTTCAATCGAGCACGCCATTCTTATTCCACCATAACGTAAATAACATAAAAGTATTTAGCGGCCCTTTTTTCATTAAAACTTTTTGAGAGTCGCCACTGGTGGCGCTAACCGTAAACTCGCTCATAACCTATTAATGTTTTATGTTATAGTTAATGGAGGAATTTGAATATAAATAAAATATACCAACTAGATTTTTGCTTACTATTTGCATTTGCTGTACCTAGCACTATAGACCATAATTTCTCCCTTTGGCAGTGTACTGTAATTGAAAAGGAATCTTCTGTCGTGCAAAACAATGCGAAATCCTACATAAAATAACAAGGACTTAGGCGTCCACACCCCCCTGTTCACATTTAAGGTTACTTGATCCCTATTGGAAAAACAATCTTCAATTATCGAACAGTCGGCTGAGAGAATATCTCCAAGGACGAGAATATTGGAATTATTGTTTTCCGCAGACGACAATGATTTCTGATGTTCAGTAAATTAAAGGCATTCCCTTTGCTCAGACAGTTTATTTGTATTTGTCTGTCCGACGAACTGTATTTTTTGTAAATTGTCATAGAGTTCTCGTCACAAATCATTTAATAAAGAGCGCCGAGCGCGAAGGAGAGCGCAAGAAAGGCCGTAAATAAAGTTTATTGCTCCGTATAAATTATTTAAGCCTTTCAAAGTAAATTAACGGAATTGAGTACAACAATAAATTTTATTCAGGGCTGTATTAGAAAACATGACACTATACCTTATTGGCCTTTCCTTTAATGGCCTATTCTTTTACGACCGATAACAGATAACCCAACGGCAGAAAATCGTTCCCGCCTTAATAATTGGAAGTAAGTCAAGTAAATTTTAAGCAATCGATTCCGAGCACAGTTATTAGAGTATAAATTTAGCCCCTACGAGGTGAGGAATGAACGTGAAAGCCTAGCGTGACCCTGTAGACCAGCTTAGATCAGGTGTTATCGCATCTCTACTATGTCTCCATATATTACGAGGCTGTCGGGCTGCGATGTTAGGAGAGCTGCCAGCATAATTCACAACTCGCCGGATATTTCACCGTTGCAGCCAAAACTTACACCGTGCAGACTACTGAAATTGTACACGCTCGTTGGGTTTCTACCCATTTTGTTTGCACGTAATTATACACCAGAGTATTAATGAAGTCATTTAGGGAAATGGGAATATAGCTCGTCATATGTGTTAATCGTAATCGCGAACTAAGTAATGCAAGGCGTAAGTACATTCAAATTATTATGCAACGCTCTAGCTAAGTAAACTTGGATGTAAGGTTGAGCATACATGCTTATCTATTATACATGGTACATTGTTTTCGGTACCCATTGCATAAATAATGGCGTCACTTATCTACGCCAAAAGTTAGCTATCGATTTACAATTTAGTCTGAAAGTAGGTACAGTTTCTTATTTCGTACGAAAACAAACGAATTGGAGTATTAGACATTGATTTTAAACATGAAGAGCATCACAAAGTTACATAAATCATAAATCTCACCTCCAAAATCTAGCAACGGTAAATGGGTACTTTTTGGTGTTAATGATGTTTTTGTTTTATTTTATACCAGACAGAACCACTCGGCTTCCTACTGCGCACAATCCATCGTAATTACATGATGTACCCGACCAAAAGTGGTACGATGCAATGGCATGAACTACAGCTGCTGAAAGCACATTACAATCACACAACACTTGTCGTTTCCACTGCGTACACTTAAATCATGTTTAATCGGTTCCACCTCGTGACTGCACCAAACAAATATTTGCAAAGAAAGAATTCAGTCGGTCCCACTATCGGGTAGGTCAGGTTTTGGTACTTTCATATATGCTCTAACTTACAGTTAACCCATTTTTCAGAGGTCAGGAGCGTTGCTTCCAGTTGGGGGTTTGGTCAGCAATACAAAATTTTGTTCAGTACCTCTTCTTTTATTTATAGCCAGCGGTTAAGAGAGTGATGCGCAGATCTCCTCTCCGACGTCGGCGCACCGTGGCAGTTGATGCACATTTCGAGATACCGAGATCTCCATAAAAATGATTGAAATTCTCACATAACGTTCAGAGTAAAATAACCGTATTAAAATTATTTAATCTCAAATTTGTCGTACTGTTCCATACGTTCCTTTCCCTAAAGTGGAAGTGAGGGCCTCATTTTCAAGTAAGGGATTTGGAGAAACCCTAGCAGATAATTGAGAACTTGAAGAAATTTTCATTATACTGCTGCAAGCTGAAGATGTAATGCTTTCTTGTCGAGGAGATTGCAACATTTCCTTCTTGTTAGCGATGTCCAGGGTTAGCCATGTAATTTGCGTGGTGTGATTTACACGTTTTTACATCTAAAATTTTATGTATTTTACTGAACCCTTGAATATGTAAAATATGTAAAAAATGTAAAATATATGGAGATTGCAACATTTCCGTCTTGTTAGCGATGTCCAGGGTTGGCCGTGTAATTTGCGTGGTGTGATTTACACGTTTTTACGTGTAAAATTTTATGTATTTTACTGAACGCTTGAATATGTAAAATATGTAAAAAACGTAAAATATGTAAAAAACGTTGTTTATTAAGAAAAATACATGTACCCATGAAGCAGCACTCAAAAAAGACAGCCAAACCAAAGATATAACTTATAATCTATATAATACTTACTATAAAATATAATTATAAAGAAACAAAATCTGAATTCTTTTTCAACTATTTCTTTTGTTTATTTTTGATATTGTTTTATTAAAAAATGAAAACAACACAGCAACAACAACTGGACAGTCGACAGCTGATTCAAAATAATAACATAACCTCATTTTCTACAAGTTTTTACGTATTTGACATTTTTTACGTATTTCGCATTTTTTACAGGTAAACTCCATTTTTTACATATAAAATGTAAAAAACTTCGAAGACCGTGCAAAATCCCAACCCTGGCGATGTCCTGGTATAAACACCAACTAACTCGATTTCTCTTTCTCCTGACCTGCGTTCTGGAACGTGCTATAACTACCTATGGCTTAGTTAGCTTAGTAAGTGTGCCGATTTCTTTCGTTGACCGTAGATACGATAGGCAGGATGAATATGAATATTTTTTGATAATTTCTATAGCTTCAAGTTAAAGAATGGTAGGGGTTCTTGCTAAACGTTGACAAATCACAATACAGAAACATACCTATTAGATAAACTCCAATAATTTAGCTATTTACAACTCAATTTACAAGAAATTAATAGTGGGTCCAGCGGTATTCTCTATTCTTTAATGGGTCTTTATGTCTATGGTTAATCCATTGGTTACCCCGCCGGGACCAGATAATAATATGGAACGATAGAACCTCTCGATCTATTCTGGCAGCCTGATGCACCGTCTATCGTCGTCTGGCGAACGCTCTGGTATGATGTAAATGTCTTCCTTTAGGGGCTTAAGTATGGAATCTACCTAGCCGCACCAGAGTGCAATCGCTTTGGAGGAGGCCACTAGTCAGTGCGTTACGGATAAGAACCTAACATAATCAAAGGCTGCTGATTGTAATAGGATGAGAAACGTTCATCTCAGGAAGACACCAGATGGCGTATAGCCAACCAAAGCGTAACCATGTGGTTTTACCCACACCGACAGACATCTTGGATTTCATCAGGGTTATTTGTTACGAATCAATCAGCTTCAACTACTAGGTGGTTGAACAATGCTTAATTATTATTGATAGCTAGGTTATACCAATAGTCATCGGCAGTTACGTGGCACGTAAAGTCGTACGACGGAACGAAAATGGTTACTCAGGACGATTATAAAAGTTGGCCTGTAAAGTTTAGAGAAATAATAAAGGGTTTTCAAATAGGGACGGATAGATTTTGAAAGGTCATGGCTGCCTTGTTGAGGATGCACCTGTCAAATCGGTTGATTATTATTTTAGTCACTAATGACAAGTCACCATGGCAAGTTATAGCGTCGAGCAACACCTGCAAATGATAAAACTTTATTACCAAAATGGGTGTCCTCTTGTGGCAACGATGCGTGCGTTGCGTCAATTTTACGGTTTACATAGTCAAACTTCCAAGTCGACTCTTCAACTTTTGGTGGCCAAATTCGAGTCGACTGGTTCAGTGAACAATCAGCCAACACCCGTACGTCAACGAAACCCAAGATCTGCCGAAAACATCGCCGCTGTCCGTGAGAGTGTGCAGGAGAACCCGATGCAGTCAATTTCGTGCCGCGCACAAGCACTTGGCCTTTCCCAGACATCATCTTGGCGAATTCTGCGTCGGGACTTGGGCCTGCACCCGTAAAAAATCCAACTGACCCAAGAGCTTAAGGTAAACGACCATAGACAACGCCGTGAGTTTGCTCAATGGGCTCTGAAAGCGGACCCCGATTTCAGCAAAAAAATCATGTTCAGCGACAAGGCCCATTTTTGGATGAACGGATATGTCAACAAACAAAATTGCTGGATCTGGGATGATGCCAATCCACACGAGTTCCACCAAGTGGTAATGCATTCGCAGAAAGTCACTGTTTGGTGTGTATTGTGGGCCGGTGGCATCATCGCTCCGTACTTCTGCGAAAACGACGATGGCATTTCAATCACCGTCAACGGAGAGCGCTACCGATCGATGTTAACCAATTTCTTGTGGCCCAGATTGCATGACATGGATATGGACAATACGTGGTTTCAACAGGACGGCGCCACGTGCCACACAGCTCAAGCACAATGGACATTCTGCACTCAGAGACGACGTGAACTGGCTACATCGATCGTGCGATTTGACCAAAGTTATTATATAGGAAGTTGCCTAATGCCCGTAAAGCGCTGTAGCACCGAGTGAAGTACGAGTGGGGGAAGCATGTGACGTCAGCGTCGGACCTCTGTCGCGCTCCGCAAGCATACTTGTACAGACGTCTGCATGTGTTTCCTGATTCCCACGCTTTATGCATGCCTTTGATGGAATAAATTTATGTATAACCTGCGTTGTTATGAAGTTTCATCGTTCTGCAGGGTGTAAGTAAAGGTCCTAAAGGTAGGTACTTACCTACCTCAAATTCCCGCACTAAATTTCCGACACTTGTTACTTTCGTAGGTAGGTAATTGTAAAAACGGCGGATCATTTCATTGAGAAATAGTCAGGTTCAAATTGAAATTTCATTCATTCGGACTTCACGGATTCTATAGTTTCTTCTGGGCGTGGGCCTGAATATTTCTGGTATACAAGATTTATTACTGAAACTTGACTACCTATATGGATAGGTAATTTGCAAAATTTAAAGCAAAAATGATCGTATTCTAATATTTTAGAGTAATTTAGATTTTTGAATTAGCAATGTTAACCTAATAAAGTTAAATTTAGATTGAAAATAAAATCGCCCTCGGTGCCGTTCATTTTTAGCTGGAGATGATTAAAATAACAGTATACCTACCAATAATTAGTATACCTACTAAAAACTGAAATCCACATCCAGTTTTCAATTTAAGAAATAAATACATACACCCATACTCCGACTAATTCCAAACAAAGTAAAAATTTGAAAAAAGTGTGCATAACTTGAAATTAATGTAGTAGGCAGTATAGATATAGATAACATTATGTACAGTTATTTGAATAAAAATACCTACTTCTAAACGTTTTCTACTCGCCGATGTGTTTTTGAAAGTAAGACTAAGTATGTACCTACCTAATACCTACCCACCTTCATACCTGCTACTAGAATAAATACGTACCTACCTACTTGCCTAATATCATTCCCGAGACTAGTGTCTAGTGTCTATTAGGTACGTAAGTACTGAATTTTGTGCATTCATTGATTCATCACTCATCATGGCGAAGAAAGTGTACGTACCTACTGAAACAGATGTTCACCGAAATTTAGTTTTTGGGTTAATAATAAATAATTATTATTGTTGCGGATCTTCCTTTCGTTCGATTAAAGGAAAAGCAAAAGTTTTGAGGCTTATTTTATTTTAATATAATACAAAGATCGACTGCTCGCTACGCGTTCTAAAAAGCGAGTCTTCTTTCTCATCTTCGCGTAAAACAGATACATACACACAGAATTCTTATCTCTAAAATATAAACACATGGCTCGGTTCTATATACAAGAATATATACAAGGTGTTTGGAGTTTCTACAATTATTTTATACCTAACGATGATTATTTTATTCCACCGTTCTATGCGCTCCGCTTATCGGCTAATGTACGGCAGGAAATTGCGGTCCCGCGGTGACGTCAATTTCCGATCGCTGCCGACTAAGAACGAACCTCGCATTAGGCAACTTCCCATATAATAACTTTGCGATTTGACCACATTAGACTTTTTCTTGTGGGGTTTCCTTAAGTCGCAGGTCTATGCCAATAGGCCTCAAACGACCGCTGCGCTGATCTCAAAGTCAACATAACCCGTGCCATCGCTCAAATTCAGCCTGATCTATGCGCCAGAGTCATCGAAAATTGGAACTCTCGGATGCACGCCACTCATCGAAGCCGCGGCGCGGCGGCCATTTGAACGACAAAACAAAAAATACGTTGATATCTTTTAAACAACTTGTTTCATTCAAATTTAACATCTACCCGTCCCTATTGGAAGACCCTTTATTGACAAGGATATTACGGGCTTTGGTCGATCAGGTCAAGTACGTACGGCAAGCACCAGTCGAGAGTATTGATTCCAGCTGATGGCCGGACAATCAAACCCATAGATCCCTCGCTGGGTCTCTTTCTTTTGTGCAACTGGGAGAGTGTGAGGTTGATCCATTGCGTCACATGGGTACCGAGTGTATTCAGATTCCTTTTCCATCTCGCTTGTCTTCTGTTTCATATGGGGTGCGCTTACTTTTGATATTCCCAACTGCGGAAGAATGTTAGAATCGTCCTTTTTCTTATTTGCTGTCCTCTGTCAGAAACTTGTTCACAAGACTCTCAGTTGTCAAAGTCCCCAGGTATGTGCCTGTGGTTGCCTCTTCATGAGGACGAACCTGTGTGGAATCTGTTGGAAGTGTGAACTGCGGTGGCTTTCACTTGGCTCAATCAGTTAACTTCACAGTTCAACAAACAAGAAACTGCAATTCAGGAGGTCAAACTAGGAAGCTTAATGAAACTTGTAGTATCAACTCTAGTTATTAGTATAACCTATGTGTTGGCCTACTATTTCTAAAAAGTGCAAGTAACAAAATAACTTTAATAGATTATTCATGAGGGCATCAAATAATAATTAATGCTTTCTTGGCTAGTTAAATTTACCTAATTTGTATTCTTCTGGAAATGTTTGTTAACTGATGTTGAAAGTTTCTGAAAATGGAATTTACTCGTTATTTAGCAATTTGCTCATTCCGGTTTGATATAGGTATATACAATAATGATCGGTTTTCGTTGGAGTATAATGAAGTAATTTAAGTTAACTAGAGCCATGGTTCTTTCTATCCGTAAATCATAACCGTGAACTACGAAATGCGAAGTGTATCTACATCTGCATGCGAAATATAAAATAGTGTGACTAAGTAAACTAACTTGGGTGTATACAAATTACATACTTCGTAGGTATTTGGATAGCTGAACTACTCCGAAACCTACTTATTACCAACTAATATTCGTAAACTTTTCGCGATATAATACATGTTTAAACGAGAGATATGCCGATAAGTTTTCTTTTGGTTTCAAACTAGACACTTACAGGGTCCACTAAGTAAACTGCAGAATTGTTATAGAACGATGGTAATATTAAATTGGCATTAGGTATCATGAATTTTTCACATTGTAGAAAGACCTGTTACATTTTTACTCCTTTTAAGTTAATTATTTTGCATTGGCTCTATTAATTAATCCATTCAGAGATATCGAGTATAATCTATACAGTGGTGACCTCTACAGCGATAGGTGATACAAGTTCTAACCTTGAACTGAGTTAATCGAATTTCTCTGGTATTACCTACTAAAACTCAAGGATCCACTAAATGTTTACGTAGTTTAATGATCAGTGACAGATGTCCTGAACATTTACTTTCGCTTTTGAGCAAACCTCTGGGTACGTGATAAGTTTAGCCGTAGGCATATAAAATTACAATTCAACCAGTAGGGCTTGTAGAGGTGAAAAGTTGACAGGGTGAGTTAGAAATGGGTATCTTGTTATGACATGCACGTAAGCGCATATTAACCGCCTAGGAATAAACTCATTATTCATTGATGTCATAGTATATTTAGCGTGTGTTAAAATAGGCAACGGCACACAGTAAATCCTTAGATCTTTAACTATATATTATATTGTAGCTTGTAACGTTGCAAAAATAAATACTAACTTACGTTAATCCATGAAATTGATTGGTCTATACGACATGTACGACATGTACGACATGTACGACATGTACGAGTACAAAATTAAATCCCACGATATCTAGTGGCTTAATGTGGATAAGTTGTCAAACGTTTGGCCAGTCGAATTACCAGAATGCAGGCACTGGATCCGAATCTAGTTGATAGGTGTTGCTAGCGTACCACTATTTCGGTTTATATCCTGATGGAATAACAATTGCCGTGCTATGATAAGACCTGTTTGTTTGGTTTATTTTTGTAGGAAGAGGTTAACTTTGTACTTCGGTGTCCAGTCAATAGTACAGATGAACCATTAATTTTAATCGGATTTTCTTGTGGTTGGATTTATTTCGATGAATATCATTTGAGGTCTGTTTTTCTTCCTGTATGCCTAGAGAGATCTTTTATCTTCAGTGTGATAGCTTTGTTAGAAATAAACCCTTTCAGTGAAAAATTGTACAAGATTTCGTATTCAATCTGATAAAAAAGCTGGGAGTTATTTACTCCTGAAAACGCAGCAGACAATATAATTGCACGTTCCTTAGTAAATATATGGAGATTGCGAATGTCATAGATTAACAGTGATTCTTATTTGTGAAAGCGTGTAATTTACTCGAAACGAACATATGGTTTCCTTTCATGTGCGAAAGGTTAAATAGAGAACGATTGTAGTGGCGTGGGTAGGAGGGGTTGAACAATTAGCCTAGAAGCTGATTACGCACCATCTGACACTCGCGTAAACATACATAGCAAATACGGATTAATGGATTTCATCACGCAATATCATACGACGGGAAGGATATACGTTAATAAATTTGCTCCCTTTTATGTCTTTATGTAAAGACTTGGACCTAAGTGAGACATGTCAGCACATCCGCTTTCCATTTGTAGTATCCTTAACCCTATTTTGAATACATTGTACACCCATTTCTTATCTCGTTACCGAATTTAGCTTTCAACTGCATTTGACGCACATTAAAGCTACACTACATAATATTCAGGGTGTTATATGATGAAATAATTTGCCTTTGATTTCTTAAATAGCTTATACCGGATATCGATATATCGACGAAGCTGGCCGTAACTAACGGTCTCCCATAATATATGTTCATGCAAAACTTTTTCTTTACATCGATTCCTTCTATCATTTGTTATCATATTTGTCTGTGGTAGTTGTGATGTTCGCTTTACATGGCTGCCAACAGCCCAAATTCCTAGTTCCCCAGATTCAAAATTAAAGAAGATAAACATCGGTTATGATGATTCTGCTGGCCTTTCCTCCGTAGTGTACGATGGTGGAATCTGGGACACCATTCCGGATACAAAGGCTGTAAAAAAATATTTTTTAGTAATTTCCTTTGGGCTGCGATGACACACCAAGGTGTGCTCAAGAAGTTCGTCAAGAGTTTCTTACTGAGATACATCACAATCGGCACCGGTTTGAAGTTCCAAAAATTTTCTAGGATGCCTATTTGCTTAATATAATACTAGTGATGCACGAATAAAGGACAAACCATCAGAATGAAAGATGCAAGGATCTTGGTATGCGATTGGATTCGAGGTGCAGCAAAGTGACTAGCGGCACGCATACCTACAATGGTTGGCGACGAGGTTCTGTGTGCGGAACTGAATGCACCTGTCACGGTAAAAACTCGTCACCAAGCGAAAGGTGACCGAACCTGAATACGGACAAACGGGGTTGCTAGGCTCCGAATAGCTACAGTGGAGATTGGGGTGGTAAGTTAGAAAAATAATCCCGAATGAGATTAAGGGCGCCACCAATTTTTTTTGTTTTCCCAAATGACGAAACGCAACCGAAGAGGCTTTGCTGAAAATTGGAACAACAAAGAATACCGATGTCTAAAAACAGGTAAGTGCACAAAATAATACTAGCCAGAGCGCGATAAGTTCCTTTAATTTGGTTCCGATTCCAGACAAGCAAGTATGTATAGCATAAATAAGTAGTAAACAAATCTTGAATCAAAATTATAAGTTCGTACAAAAATCCAATCGATCGATACAAAAAAATATATAGGTACCTATATACCATACAACTAATCAAACATAATAGAATCATCACCTAAACATAGCGCTATGCCCCAGTGTAACATCATATATAATAACAATAGAAGAATGCAATTATTTGCAAAATGTGAGAAAGTATCAACTAAATTGGACGGTGCAATCTTAATCCCGTTTACCCTGTATTGACTTTGACATGGAATAATATTAAAATATAAATGTAGAATTCTCAAAATGAATACCTACGTAAATAAATTTAGCAAGTAAATATAGTGAACGCCAAAGTTTAAACACGATAAAAAGGAAATAAAAGACAAAAAAACATGCAGGCTTATCTGGTTTTCGTGGGTATGTACGAGGTCAATCAACTAATCTTCACCATCAGCTGGGTGAAAGGCTGCGCGGATCCTTACGTAAGTAGCTCGAACGACGAAGGCAAGCTAGGAAGGTACTATTCCAGTGAATGTCCGAATGGCTCGTACCGGACTATCGGTCGTTCTTAATTTGTTAGAGGTATGAGTACGACTAGTAATGGCTTGCGGTATCAGTATTATCCGCCTTATACGGTAGTTAGGTACGAAACCTAGACTTAGTTCCCTAATTAAAGAAAATGCAATAAGAAATAAATTACTATTAATGAGAGAAACGAAATTCCTACCTTTGCGAAGGGAAATGGCGGACGAAGGCTCGTGTATCGAGAATATTATCCCGTAAAACGGTAAAATTTTCGAATATGCAACTAAATATACTAGAACACAAACTAATATCAACAATTGGCATATGAAAATATTTACTGTGAAGTGCTATGATCCCAAATGTATGGATATAATTAAACAATTACAAAAGTAGCACCTACAGATCTCGATGTATAAATCGTACTACGTACCTGCAAGAATCTAAAAATGCCGAAATGGAATAAAACTATCCAAAAACCTTTACACACTCGAGCGCCAAGGATAGCACGGAAAATCGTGGTGTCTCACTCGGGTACATGAGCGGAGCAGTATAAGATGAAGATGAACCTAACAGAATAAATCTGAGTGGTACTGTAGGTACATGTTTTATTTAATAAAAATTTATCAAATTGAGAATTATTATTTGAAAATAAAAATTCGTGACAAGAAGTGGTTACCTTGGTCATGAACTCTCTTGGTCACCGTGCATTCGTCAAATCTAAAGCCTCCCCCTTTTTTTCTGAGCTTCAACATATCATAGAGACTTTGACCAGTAACAATTATTACAACCCTCGTGATATTAGAAGGACCATTTCCAAAAACCTAGTTCCTCCAAGGACAAAGTTCGTCAACAATACCACTCCACAGTCATCTTATATCTTACCTATATAAGTACAATGTTACTGATTGTACAGACAAATTTCTTTCTAAACATGGCATAAAGTTTGCCTTCACTCTTCATAACAGTATCTCACCAACCTTACGTAGTGTAATAATTACTTCACGCTCTTTCTTTATGCATTATACTTCCTCGTAGGCAGAAGTATATGGATCGAACTATAGTAGAACTACATTTGTTTGAGCAGTTCGCCAGTTATGTAATAAAAACCTTTGCCCGCGGCACGCCCTCGAATTACTTTTCTTGTCCGCTGTATAGGTGGAGCCGCAAGAGCAATTTACGACCTGATCGTTGCTCCGAAACTATTTAGTGAATTCATTTCATAGGCGAGGTCCCAAATTTTCAAGAATTTACCCCAAATATCCAGAATGCAGTAAACATAAAATTATAATTTATTGAAAATCCTAAAATCCTACAATGGCGACTGAAGTATTTGAAAGCCATTACAAAATACCAACAAGAAGTTCGCAGCATTGTTTATCTGGACGAAACCCGGGTGGATAACTACATGACAATAGAAAAATATTGACAGAACGAAATTAAAATTGGCGTTGTTCGCGGTATTCGTTCTAGCCGCCGATTTAAATCCCACTGAGTTGGCAGTACGTGCGGAACCACAACACAACCAGCGAATTGTCAATTACAAATCTAATGAAACTTACATCGGGGGCAATAGAAACAGTAACGGGGGCTTTCTGGAAATCATATGTGAAACACGTTCGTGGCACTGAAGACAGATATTGAAAAATCGACGAAAAATCAAAACTGAAGAAATTATAAATAAGCCATGGCTTATTTATACCTGAAGATCCTTGTTCTGTTCAATGCCAGCCCAGCGGATGTCCCTTGTGATAGTGGGCGAAGCGTCGACATACACCATACAGCCAATGTATGACGGGGTCTTCCCTCCGGAAGTCAATATAGCCATTACAATGACCGTGGAAGCTTACAGCATTGGATACACCAATGTTCGCACAAGCAGGGCAGAAGCTTCTTAGTCGAGGGTTGTGGCTGCTCGTGATAACTGGACGTTGATAGTAGGCAAGATTACCCAGTTCGATCGGGGTTTAACGTATGCTGGCTTAGAGAAATCTCAAAATATAAAGATATTGAGGAGAACACTTTCATTTTTGAATAGTGCATGCTTCATGTACTTCTGGAACTTGACATTGCCTCTTTATTAGAATGTAAATTAAAGGTAGATAGCTCACCCTAATTCATTCTCCATTTACCGACGGTTCATCACACGCACACTACCTACTACCTACACAAAAGACGTTACTGGATGTCTAGGCGCAACGCGAATATCGGTTGTTACAAAATAGCTAAAGAAATAAACAGAATTACGTTAAAGTGGATGACAAAAATGTATACAAAAAAACTATTGAAATTGAACTATATGTATACCAAAATCAAAAATGGAAATTAACCAAGCGGTATTTGACGATCATAAAAAATTAAATTAATACTACTTTAATTACTGATTGACAAAAGGTTTGATTATACTTATGCCGCCCAACAGACGGAGTGATCACCCTGCAAGAACGTGCTCTAGCGGGGCCAATATTAATTTATGACGACCGAATTGGAGTGATGCGACTTGGTTGGGTCTAAAGAAAGCACATCACTGCGGTTCTGTCGTCCTAAATTGATAGTGGTCCCGTCTAGAGCTCATGCTTGCAGGGTGATCACTCCGTCTGTTGAGCGGCCCAAGTATACACGTTAAGCCGTGGCCAGGCAGAACACTAAAATCAGCCGACAGCAGCGTTCCCAGAAGAGACGAAATTAATGTACTGAGTCAGGAACAAAAAACGTACTGATTTTGGGAAAAAAGTACTGCAGTCAATTTTTTTACGAGCCCCCGATCGCTGATTTCAAGCCTGTTTTAGTATTATACAGTATTTAGCAAGTGCATTTTGTGTATTTAAAGTAAAGTAAACTTATAACTGTCAATTGTAAATGTCAAGGAAGGGATAAAACGCCACCCATGCGGATCGATCTGCGCATGAGCTGATTCTTAACCTCAAATTTGCGTGATAGATATAATAGCGCCTAGACCCCGCCACTCTACAATTATTCCCGCTCACCACGCGAAACGTTATCATGGTCATTCGTTAGCAAAAAGTGCAACCAGCAGCGGCGGTAGGTAGGGAGGTATCGCATAGAACTGATAGTTTGGTATTCTCCGGCCGGGTGGGATCGGCTCCCGTAGAGGTTAGTTTTTCTCTGACGTTTTTACATTATCTCTTTTGCAAAAAATGCGTGTGTCTGGTGCGAGAGGGCAGCTAAGGGGTCTGTTTAAAATGCGTGTGTCAACAATAAAACCGTTTAACTTGAAAATTTTTTTTACTTATAACTATAAAATCGGGAATAATTGTAGAGTGGCGGGGAATTGACTGTATTATACCTATTTATAAGTAGTTTTTCATAATAAAACATTTCACCAAATGATTGCATATTATCCACCTTGATAAATTAGATTGTCAAAAACAAGCTTTTTACTGAAGAAGAAAAAGGCGTATCAAGAAAGAAAACTTCGTAACTCGCGCGTCTAGTGTGAACGCTTGCGCAGTATAATGCCGCATGGGTGGCGATATATCCGCTCCTCTATGGTTTGGGCAAAGCCAACTACAACGACGGTCGCGCTTCAACCTCACTTTTGCCAATATAAGAATGTACCTATAACGTTTGACAGTTTAAAGTTTACAGAAAATGACACAAAAATTAAAATGTTAAAATACCAGTAATCAGTAAAAGTAGGAAATCGCCAAAATCCTAAAACGTACTGAAATAATGAAAGTAGCACTGACGTACTGACGGCATATGAAAAGTACTGATTTCAGTACAATTGTACTGACACTGGGAACGCTGGCCGACAGAAGAAGTTCTGGTCGAACAGGCGACAAAATCATAAGATCTCTGACCTTATTAGTTAAAGTTGGTTACAAACTGCAGTTAACGGCTCCCTAACGATCCTACGCACTACGGATCTCATGCACGGCAGCTTACGTGCTTACGGCGGCGTAAAACAATCCGTCTGATGTAGATGGGGTCCAGATATTACACTCACAAAAAAGGACTAAATCCTGGGAGAAAAACCCTAAAATCGAAATATAAAAATAGCAAAGAAGTATTAAGAAAATGAACGGGAATAGTTATTTACGAAACGAGTGCGAGAAGACATTTTTCGCGCATGAGCGCAATGTTTGAAGCACGAGCGACGAAGGAGCGAGTGCTTCATTTGCGCGAATGTGCCGAAGACGTCTTCACGCATCGAGGTTCGCACAATATTTTTTGAAACGAACATTATAATTTTTTAATTATTATCTAATACGTTTCCAATTTAAAATTTCAAAAAATCAAGTGGTTACATTGACAGATTTCCATTTGACAATTGTAGAAAATGACATTTGGTTTAATTTATTGAATTGAGTTGTCAAAGTGTCAATGGAATTAATATCGATTTATCTTTATTCTTTCACTATTTTCAACATCCAAATTGGAGAAACGGCGTTTTGTTAACCAAACTTTATTACTATCAAGTCAAATTATTTCTAGAAAGCCTGAAAGGGCCAGTGCTTTTTACTAGATTTCGCGCACTAGTGCGCGAACATTATGTTTGAGTTTGTCTGTCGGGTTCGCGAAATGTCATTTTGAGAGCGGTGAGTTCAAAAATAACTATTTATTTATATAGATTTCTTCAAAATGATTACAATATGACATACGTATCTGTGGAGATGACAGATGACCATAATTTAAATATCACCAAACGACCAAACCGGACTGTCATTACCAACACAGCAACTGTAATCCACTACGAAATACCAAATATTTCGATCAGTGTGGTGAAGAACAAAATGCGCATTTCGACTCGAAATTACGTTACGTCGTTTCGATTACTTTTTGTCGAAATGAATAGGTCTCCTGATAACGTAAATTTTTTGAAATTTGTATTTAATACAATGTATTGCTTCCTCGGGCATTAATGACTGCCCAGCACCGCCTTGGCTTTCTTAAAAGCGGCCTATCGATTGCACCTTGTGGTAAAAGAGCCCACTGCACTCTCAGTGCATTTTCAAATCCAAAACGGCCTTGAATGCTTGCCATAACTGGAAGAAGTTGTCTCTGCAGCATGTCCCACACATGCTCAATGGGGTTGAGGTCGAGAGACTGAGGAGGCCATGGCAAAAGGGCAATGTTCTCTGCTTCAAACCAACTTTGTACCTGATTTGCAATGTGAAGATTAGCATTGTTCTGCATGTAAACCAAATCTGGACCATCAGCATATGAATATGGTTGCACAGCAGGTACAAGAACTTGTTCAATATAACGCCGCTGGTTCATGGCTCCATCTAGACAAACGAGGTCCGTTCTATGGTGCAAATCGATTCCAGCCCATACCATCACAGACCCGTCTCGGTAATTCTAAACTTCCTGGAAGTGCCAGATCCACCAAAAATATCAAAAATAATAATGTATTTCTTTGTAAATGGTTATGATTAAGTGAGTGATGTGTCTTCGCTTCGGTATACTAAACCGAGAAATTCTATATTAATTACTTGTTGGGTCGATGTAAATTACTCACGTTCTCCTTCGAATAAAGGCTGTTACATTTAACCCGCATTATTAGGATACGCATTCAGTGTGCAGGGTCGTGTAATAAGAATTTAGCAGAGATTTAAATTATTTGGCAATTTAGAAATGGAATACGAGTAATTTAAAATTAGAAATGTATTTCAGATTCTCGCTGCTCTTCTGATTACTACCATTAATAATCGTTTTCGGGGATGTAATTTGACTAACAGCTCGAATGCGTTATTTCACAGGGATCAACCAACAAAGCAGGGGAGTCGTTTTTTAATTATTCAATAAAACCTTTTCCGCTCCAAGTTGGAGTTGTTAAGACGTGAACAAATTATTCAATTGTTCTGCGCACGGTGTATTCCGTAGATGGCTGCTTGTAGACATTGTAAATCAGAGTTCTTCTCGAAATTCAATTTATTGACTTTCAGTGTTTGCCAGACAAGGTGTGTCGCGAAATTGAAATTAAATTGTATTTGAATTGAGGTACATTTAGTGGATAAATCGCGCCTTTTGTTCCTGTAGTGCGCGAAATTCTTCAAGGAAATTTAACCATTATAAAGTTAGAATTGGATTGGGAGACAATAAAATATATTTATTTTAAGGAGTGCCAACTTAACTCAATAGGTGCTTTGTACTTTCAGTTTTATCAACAGAGAATGAATATAATAATTGGAAACGGATAGAAAATTTTGTATTGCAACAACACTTTAAATTTTGAAATAGGTCGTCTCAAATCATAGTGTCACCATAACTTTTCATTCAATATTAACTTGTCCAACAACGCATCCAGTTTACATAAGAGTGTGTTCACGGATGGGGTTACAAAGAGAGAACAATAATAATTAGTTATATTTTCTGAAAAATCTACAGTTCAGTGCTAATACAGCACCGAATTAAATAAATTCGTTACTGTAGATAGTGTCGAGAAACTCAGAACATTCATAAAATATTTCCTCGATAAAAATGAACCTACTTTTTACGCGTATCTTACATCTAGTAAATTACATTGCCAACCCTTATTTTAACCTCGATTTAAACTAACATGTATTTTTTGTTTTATTGTGTATTAATGATTTCTTTATTTGTGCTAATTTAAAATAATGTTTGCGCGCTGTTGGAGTACCTTTGTAAGAGCTTCTCGTCACACAGAAAATTGCGGAAATTTCGATTTTTTTTAAATTACGCTATATGGGGGAGTTTTCCATTTTTGCATTCTATAAATTTGATGTCACTCGACCCTCTTAGTCCAAAAAATTAACCCTCATCATTACAAATTGAAACAAATAGTACCCTGTGTTTCATGTAACAATGCACAGACATAATGCCTAAAAGCTCTAACAAACTTAGACTAGCATTCCGTAATTGTTCTACGAGACCGCTACCGATAAATCTAAACAGAAGGAAGCCCCTCCCGTGGGCTATAAAAGAGAAGACCGCACCACTGAAGAGGATCAGAATTCTTCTGCTCTCGTCCGACCTAATAGTACCTGACCGACCGTTCCGACTTCGCCGTGTGATCGACTGATAGTAACCGTCCTGTAAATTTTGAGTAAGGAATTTTGAATAAGTGCCCGGTGTTTACTTGCGGTTATTAAGAAATATCCACAATTAAACACTAACCAGTCGCAACCTGGCTGGCCTACTTTGTTCGTAACAAATAAATAAAATATGTTCAAGCTGGGGAATTGAAAGTGTCTGTCTGTGAAGATTAGATCGATTTGGCATTCCCGTGTGGCACTGGTGTTTGTAATGGGACGATATACGGGCAGAAATCGATCGTATCTGGATAACGGGCGGCTTTTGGTGAAGTCTTAAGGAAGGATATTTACTTATTTGCGATGGATAAGCTAGTGGCGTTCCCCCAACGAGATTGTACACTGGTGCTGCGACAAGAATATCTCACCGAAACCGGAGGACGACCCGACTCGCCTATTTAGGGACCGCACCGAGAACGTCAGTCCATAATAATTGACGTCTGAATAAATCAGGAAGAGTAACGTCGTTGTATTCAATTGCTACTTTTTTAGAAGTATGCGTATGTCATAGTCAATGGGCGTAATACGTCATTCCGCGGAACGCCGTAATGCCGACGAAGACTGTAAGTCCTTTATAGGAATGAAATTTTCCATCATTGCGGAGAATGCCCTTTTAACTTCAGTCCAACAAGGTAATCAATTACTTGCTTTCATGTTATTGCGTTTTGTCTGGTCAACGTCTTGGTTAGTCGTTTGTTTAAAAAGTTTAATAATTAATTCAAGAGTCAATCAGACCCCTAACCACACAAAATTGTGTGGTTAGGGATCTGATTGATTCTTGAATTGCGATTACAGTCTTCACCGGCATTACGGCGACTGACTAGGCTTTCCGCGGAATGCGTATTACGCCCATTGCCCAAACAAACTCAATTTTCTAAAAAGCATCTCACAAAATCATAACGTACAACGCAATTTTTATAGATAAAGCACGCACGCTGTATATCTTGTGCATCCCACTGGATGCCGCCATAAGCCACCTGACCTGACCTGACCTTATAGTTATCTTATATTTTGGGAAAACCTATTTTGAGTAAAAACTCATTTATTTAACTTTGTTGGCCAAAAACTTTCAAGTGACATCAGCGTTTAAAATCTAATCATACCTTTTTGCTAGCTCTCGATCTCGTTTACACAACCAAACATACATACATCGCAATGTTTGATTATGCAATCAAATTTACACCTGTGTGAACTGTATAAACACACTGTAAAAAACGGTTTGCAAACATTTGCTTAAAATATTTAAACAAATGTCTGCGTGTTTTTTGAATCTCTTTGGGAATGGAAAATATTTGCTTTCGTACTCGCAAACAAGCAGCAAACTTCGATGCATTTTCGGGCAGGTTATAAACGTTTCAATAGGTTTTAATGTTTTAAATATTTTAAATATTTCGGAGATACAGGAAGAGTGAATTTACAAATTTTACAACTGACTATTTTCTGGAATTAATTTATTGTTTACGGAAAAGTGTTCCTAAACATTAGTGTGATCAAACGTGTGCAGGTCCGGATTAGATTTTAGAATCAGCCCGTTAACCTACGCTCGCCCTAAATACTGTGGGTCAAATAATTCACGGCGGGTAGCACGTAATCTTACCCGTGAAAAGACACTGAATGTGGAAAAATACTTAAATTATCAGTCAATTTTTCGACCAAATTTTTCACTCGATTTCTGTTATTTGTTTTATGTAGGTACAGGTTCCAAATTCCGTTTGTGGGGGTTGCGCATAGAAAAACAGTTGTATCCTGCATGTCATAACTCATAAGCCACGTTATTGTCTCAAATTTGCAGAAGTTACTTCGTAACAAATTATCAACAACGCGTCCCCAACTCCTAGCGCTACTTCAAACTCTGGGGACATTCTACTCTCACGAGCTTTCACTTTTATGAGCTCTTGTCTCTAGTGCAATCTTAATTAATTTGATTCTTGGCAGTTGGAAAAACGTGCCGAGCAGTTAAATTCTCATTCTTGGATGTGTAAGTATAAGAACGGTTTCGGCTTATTAGTTGTAAGTAAATTTGGACGTTATAAAATCCAGGTGCCTAGGTAGGAAAACATCTTCGTTAATACGCGATGTCCAGAATGTTCTATTCTACCTTAAATAATATTTCTTTAAGTTATGGCCTTTTCCCATATAATACTGCATGTGCTAATTGAATTATGTATACCCTTACCTTTGGCAGTTTGGTTTTCTTCACTCACTTCGATATTTTAATCGAGACAATAATCGGTATTGATTTTTTCTGTGGCAGTGGATATTGTTTATGGTGATACTACTAATACTCATTGTCATTTTTAAATTTAAATTCATCGTTATGACTAAAATCTTGGCGTTTTAAATCGAATCTTTTAACGTGGTGTTCAGTTTTTCGTTGTCAGTACACTTACCTGTCAGACTAATGTCGTCAGCCAATCTTCACTCGGTTCAGGTACACATCATTAACATTCGAATTCTTCTCCTTCCGAGATAATTGTCCGAAACTACTTTCCAATGCACGTGTAAATATTTTCGACAAACTTCTATTAGCTTGTTGAAAATCTTTACAGATATATGGTCATCTATTTTCATGTGGACCAATTTCTTCTAGCATCGCCCATTACTGCTCTTGAATGCTTTATAGTATTTCATACATGCCATGTGTATCGGGATAGGACACCCAGGTGTTACTTTTCTGTTAGTGTTTGCAGAACCAGATCAAATTGTTTTCGAAATTAAGCCTGTTCCAGCCATAAGCTGCTCGCCTGCTTCCTCATTCGATGTAGAGTGCCCTCTTCTTCGGTTGGCCGAAGAGCAGTCATGTTTCCCCAGTCGGGGCCGCTTCAACTGAAGGAACACAAAACAACAGGTGTCCGACAAAATAAAGTAACTGTCGATGTCATATTCAAGAACTCCGATTGGGCGAAGCTGACATTAGGGGCTTTCCTATTTACTATAAAAGCCGGACAACTTCTGTAACAAATTAGTCATTTGACTATTACGTGTCGTAAGATTGCGTTTCCGGTAGTGGCATCTGAGATACGCAAATATGCATATAGTCTCAATAAAACTTGGGTTTCTGAGAATTCAATGGTAGGTGTATTTGTTGCTTATCTATTAAGGGTGGAATTTAAAATCGGGATGTGATTACTGCTTTTATTTTTATATATTGCTATAATAACCCGGGAGTTTAAATCAAATTTATCATTCGCTGATTTCAAGAGCCTCAATTACTGATATGACCCATATAAAACGCGTACGAGGCTATACAAGACTTATCTGCACGGCCGTGTTTGTAATGACCCTGATGTTCCTTGAAGCGAGTTAAAACAGATCAATTTGATTGCCTGACATATTTTCGTGGCAATATACACGTACCATTTTATAAATTCCCGCTTTATGGATGAGTTCCGTTTTACCGTTGGCGTTTCGAGGAAGTTGTTGCCAGAGGTGCGAACCATTTTAAAGCATACTTTACGCTAACAGTCTATTAATTAAAAATTCAAAACTAGAGTGTTTGTGCTGACCGAAGTGGAGAACCTGTAGTTAGGTATTATAGCGAACTGTACAAGTTTCTTTCTTATAGATTTTAAATTCTAAATTATTATCTTTCCAAATTATGGAAACTGTGTCCTCTTTCTATTTCATGGATAAATTTGATAGAATCGAATCTACTATTTAAACCACTCAAAAAATCCACAATGTTACATTTACTAGTGTCAAATATGGCAAATGCCTATATCGTTTACTTATCTCAATCACACCATTGGAAAATATGGGAGCTCATCTCTCGGTTGGATTTTAAATTAACTCATTAAAATTTTTGTAATGAAAGAAAACAGAAAAAAATATCCATTGACTTTTAAATAATTCTTCTAAATAAATAGGTATAGATGGTTAAATTGACAGTCAAAGATATAGCGAAATGTGGCGGTTTCAATCCAGAAATTGTAAATAGATTACTTAGGAAACGAAAATTTTAAATGGTGTTGTCAAATTCCTCCACTTTAAATGCTAATAAGTAACGAAATTAATAAATTTATAAAAGTGCCATAATTCTTATGCCGCAGATGACCAGCGGTATGAATACGATTTTCGAGAAATTAGGCTTCAAAGTGGTTCTCACCTATAACAGCAATTTACAAATATATTTCGAATTGCCTAGGATGAAACAGAACCTATTCATAAAGTGGAATATTTCCAAATAGCTTGCGGAAATTGGGACAAAAATATATCAGGCAATTGAATCGATCTATTTGACTTGTTTTAAGGATCATCAGGCTCATTGCGAATACGAACGTACATACAAGTCTAGTATGGTCTCGACCCTGCGCAGGGTTTACAAGGAAGATAGAATTATTCAAGACAAGCGGTAAATACTAAGGAATTCATAGTTAAGAGACACGTTTTTCCTACAATGCTTGTGATGGGTACCTAAGCTGATATCCCGATCGTATAAACGATTCTATTACAAAATATATTTCGGAATTATAAAATATTTATTCTACAATTTGATTTTATATGTCTTCGGAAACATGTATTTTCCCTAAAGTGGTTTAAAGGGGATGTTTAATTACCTAAATTAACAACCTGATGTGCGATGACCTCCCTCTGTCATGTTTTATTGCGGCCATAAATGTTCTACTTCATTTGCAGAAATAAATGCTGCAATATTTACTACATTTCAGGAAACCGAGCACAACTGGAAGCAGCCTCTATTAATCCACAGAAATTAAGAGCAAATTGACAATACCGAGTTCAAATTAAAAATTCAAATAAGGGGATAGATCGTCGTAAAAGCAACCACCCAGGAACTTCAACTTCAACGCGTTGTAATATCAAAAGCATAAAGGCGGCGGAGAATTGGTTATTGAAAAATAGATGATTAAAACTTCCCCCTTTTCACATCCCAATATAATTAAAAATGTTTTGAATTTTTTGTCACTTTGATGAGCCACCTTTATGTTCATCTTTGAGAAGTTTTGTCGATGTAATTTAAAATTTTGATTTTGAATGACGACCGCGTAATTTTATAATTAGTCTTCCCGATAAAGAACTTGCTCGTTTAATCGGAAATTTGTCCTAGAAAGTTTGATTGCATAATCAACTTGTCTTCTCTCGAGATGTCAGCCGATTATTTTTGAACCACGTCAGGCGAAAAATTAATATGTTGTATCTCCTTAGGCACTGAAAACAATAATATTCAAGCACACCTTTCGAATCATCTCCATGTTTTTATATTTATTCAAACAAATAAATAATCATTTTTTCCGGTCTTTGAAGCGAGATGCCCGCTGCTGGATTTTGGGAAAATATGGTCGCGCCATGCGCCGAAGCCTCCTTCCAAAATCTCCTACCGCTGGCCTCTCGATATAGACCGACCGCGCCGAGGCCTCGAGACCAATTCTTTGCCAGCAGACTTGTTCAGGGTACACTCCGAAGACGTAACATTTATGAGATTAAATATTTATTGTCGTACCGCCGCTAGCACTGTTAAATACTTGAAGGTTGCTAACCGAAACCGCCGATGGTATGTCGTCGTAATACCTAGAGTTTAACAAAACCGAGTACTAAATTGAAGGTGGGCCCGAACCTGCGTGAGGGCACATTTTTACCAATAATACGTAAACGCAGGTAATCGATTAGAGCTAGTCGCAAGGCATGCCTAATTTATTACAGACCTAAGTTGCAGGCGGTGAAATATCAGCCGCTCTTGGGGTTAAAGACGGTGCAGAGTTCTTTGGCATAGTATTTGGCTTGCTATTACATAACGCAACACAGCCATCATTTACACGGAAGGGAATTGTGACAATCGAAAGATGGAATAATTCTCTTCTCCGCTCACTCATTAGGGAAAGCTTGTGTCGAAAGGCTGCGAGAGTCCCTAGCCGTTACATCACACTGAAACAATATTTATTCCCAGCGAATAACGACAAGGTAGTACGATTTACATGCCTACGTTGATTTTGGCTGGTGATTTTCCGAATGTGGGTGCCCGATCGGTAGCCTACATCGCCAAGAGCGAAATAAGTTGTCTGTCAGTCACGCGCTCCGTATATACAGCCGTACCGAATTTGACCGCCAGACACTGCTGGCTGTCACTATTTTGATTAAATTTGTATATATTTTAGTCTAATTTTCCTGTATATAATTAAGGTAATAGTTCCAGAGAACCCTATCTCTTAGTAGAGTCGACCAGAATTCCACCGACCGACCGACTGAAGCAACACCCTATATGGTCACAAAAGGTGACGTCACGGGATAGGTCGTTGTACTATAAAATACGAAAGGGGCACCACCATCACGGAAAAAAGTTTGCTGCACCAAGCATTTAAAAATCACGTGTCTGTATGTTATTGTATTTTAGTAGACAAGTACGTGTTCAAAATTTGTCGCCAACTTTGCAATCTACCGTGTTTCACAGCCATAGAATTTAAGAGTTAGCTAAGGTTAGTCTTAAGCTGCTACTTACCAATGCAATAAATAATAATAATGCGTATAACGCCATACGCCAGCGTTTGACGCCAGTGTCCAATGCATTTTTCTCAATTTATTACCGAATTAACGTTTGAGGTTTGTGGTATTTTACGTGGAATAGTCGGGGGAATAGTCACGATGGATATCAATCAAGTGTACATTTTTCTTCCCAACAATATTGCCAATCTTGTAGTGGCCCAGTTTTGGTCTTGACATTATTGACTACAATCCGAATGAAGTTTCGTGGCTTTTCTGCCGGCGCCACTCACTAAATTGTTATGTAACCTCTCATAACACTAGAAAAATTTTGCCCTAATCTGTTATGATTCAAATTCAAGGCCCCCCATTTCAGAATCTCGCTTATTTGAGAAAATATAAGTTAGGTGTTTCATATAGACTTCCAGATTCTCACTATATGAACTTCTTAAGTGTTTTGGAGGATGGAAGTCCTGAAGAAGGTTTTTGCTGGTAACATTCAAAATACTGTATCGACTGTTATAAAATTTGGACTGTAGACATAGTAAGCAAGTATATGTGATTGAGTGACATGACATCTTTCGTGTCTTGTCTAGGAATCCGGGGGTGAAACACTCCTAATGCTTTTCACACCTTCACTTTTACGTTGATATTTTTAGCGAATTTGCAATGACATTTTTAAATTCCTTAAACAATTGTCTGAAAAAAGGGACTCTTTTTGAAACCGTTAAAACGGCCCCGTTTCCGAGAAAAAAAGTGTTCAAAGACATGATTTATCATTTTTACCATACAAGCCAAGCTATGAAATATGAACTGCTTCATGAAACATGTGAGAAAATGAAAATGAAATGAAAATGTATGAACAATCGGTTTTGAAAACATAACAGCGGCTACAATAAATTTCCAAAGTGAGCACCTTGTAGACGCATACATTTTTGTGTAGTAAAAATGATAAATCATATCCTTGTAGGTAAACATTTTTTTTTCTCGGGAACGGGCCGGGCCGTTTTAACGGTTTCAAAATTTTAACGGTTTCAACAAAAGAGTACCTCTTTTGAGAAAATTGTTTGAGGAATTTAAAAATGTCATTGCAAATTCGTTACAAGCATCAACGTGAAAGTTAAGGGGTGAAAAGCATTAGGGGTGCATCTTTCGCTACTGAGTAATAAGATATGCAGTATCAATTCCAAGATCATTCGATGTAACCCAACACCGCTAAAGAGTATTTGAAAGCCAAAGAAATTATTGATTATCGATTATTGATATTGAATGTCAATATTGTTTATTGATTATCGAATTGGTCATTGACTATCGATTATTGGTTATCGATTATTTATTGATTATCGATTATCGATTATTTGTTAACGGTTATTGATTATCTTGCGCAGGCAAAAATGAAATCTCTGACATCTTCCACGATGGCCACAACCACAGACAACTTTCACGTATTGATGACATTATGTTTAAGAAAGTGCCATCGCATGGTGGGTGGCAGAATTATTATTGTGTTTCCAAATTTTCCTTGTTAGTTTTACCCAGGTATAGATGGCTTGCAGGCAGAAATCTTAAAGTGCGCAGGTCAAGAGGTAATAGATCGTTTATTTAAACTAGTTAGTCGCATATACCTGACAGGCGAGATTCCAGAAGATTACAAACGGAACATCATACTAGCTTTGCCAAAAAGAAAAGGCGCGGATAGATGCGAAAATTTTAGAACTATCAGTTTAACTTCCCATGCGTCAAAAATTTTAACTAGAATTGTGCAAAGAAGGATGGAGAAAAAGGCGGAAGAAATATTAGGAGAAGATCAGTTCGGATTTAGACGAAATAGAGGAACGCGCGAGGCCATTCTAGCTTTACGAGTAATTATAGAAAAAACGATAGAAAAGAGAAAGAGCGTCTATATAGGATTTGTAGATTTAGAAAAAGCCTTCGACAACGTAAAAAGGGGAAAATGTTCGAAGTGCTGAGAAAGGTAGGAATGAAATACAGGGACAGAAGAATAATACATAATTTCTACAAAGAGCAAAAGGCAGTTATAGAATGTGAGCAGGAACAAAGGGAAGTAGATATCCGGAAGGGAGTGAGACAGGGATGTGCATTGTCACCTCTAGTTTTCAACTTATATATCGAAGATGCGATTAATATTGTTAAGGAAAGAACAGCCTCAGGGATCAATGTACAGGGCCAAACTATTAACATGCTCAGATTTGCGGATGATATAGCAGTGTTAGCATCTAGCAAAGAAGAATTAGGAGCGGGCTTTGAATGAAATGGAAGCAGTTTTGACACAGGGCTTCGGCATGAAAATCAATAAAAAAAAAAAAAAAAAAAAAGAAAACTAAAATTTTGGTATGTAGGGGATGTGAAAATAGAACTAAAATGGAAATACAAATTGGAAATGAGAAGATAGAGGAGGTCGCGGATTTCTGCTACTTAGGAAGTAAAATAACTCAAGACGGTAGGAGCACTAAAGATATAAAACAAAGAATGGCGCAGGGCCGAGTTGCGTTTAACAAAAAGAAACAACTGTTATGCTCGAGAACGGTTAATATAGAGACTAGGAAGAGACTCTTAACGTCGTATGTTTGGAGTACGGCATTATACGGGTGCGAAACTTGGACAATAGGAGAAGCGGATAGAAAAAGAGTAGAAGCGTTTGAAATGTGGTGCTACAGACGCATGATGAAGATACCGTGGATAGATAAGGTTAGCAATAGGGAAGTATTAGAAAGAGTTGGGGAAAAGCGAAAGGTATGGAAAACAATAAAGAGTAGGAGAGATAGGATGGTAGGACACCTTCTAAGACACGAAGGAATAGTTCGTGACATACTAGAGTCAGAGATAGGAATAAAAAGAGGTAGGGGTAGGCCTAGATTAGACTAATGCTCTCAAATAGTTAGGGATGTAGGATGTTCTACTTTTAGGGAAATGCGTAGGTTAGCTCAGGATAGAAAAGAATGGAGGTACGCGTCCAACCAGTCTTCGGACTGAGAACCTTATGATGATATGATGAGTTTTACCCCTGTGATTTGGATCGATTTCCGATTAGAATCGATATTTTCCCACTCGTATCGAATCAGTTTGGATCAATATATTAAGTCGGTTGAATAAAAAAATAATAAAAACCCAGAAATCTACCTTCCATTTTCGTCAAATGTTCGCGCCACGAAGATGAGCTTGAAAAAGATTGTAATATCTACGACAATAAATTGTTAAAAAGCTATGGCTTGCGTATTTTGGGTATCTTCTAACTTCAGCATGGTCTACATCTACATCTGATTAGCACACTGCAATAAAATTACATGGTCCTTAACTAACAGTAAATTATAATGAAGCTAATCACAGATCGATTATTCCATCTTGTTTAAACTCTAAAATCCCACGGTAATATAACTATCTGGAAATTTGCCAGTCAATATGATTTCAATATAAATACATACATTCCCAACCATATTTATGAATACAAGTTCGCAAATTACCATACACCAACGTCATTTGGTTACCAGAATAGTTTACAAGATTGGTAAATTGTAAACATCGTTGTAATATATTAATGTTATATCGATTTTCTGTACGTTTGCGTGAAGGAATATTCATGGAAATTTATTTTATATTCTGTTCCAGGTATGTGGTTCCGCTGTTTGCGAGTTTCCTTGCGAGGGTAAGAGTGTTGCAATCGTGTTTTTGTATTTTATGTAGTGCTGTTATGAAAATATGGCCAGGAGAGTATCAAAGTTTTAAATCCTATGCTACATCGTTTGCTTTTTATTTATTATTAAAGACGTATGTTGATAACTGAGAATTTTGGGTTTTGGAAATCGTTAATTACAATTTGTGTTTGTTTTGTTTATTTGAATAGAAAACTTAAAGTTCCAAACTATAGGTTTCAGGAATTTTTAAATAATTTTTAAGAAGAAGGAATAAACATGTTGTAAAACTTATCGAGGCATAACGCTTCTCAGTGTAACGTATAAAGTCTTATCGTCGCTAATCCAAAAGAGGTTATAGAGATATGGAGAGCAGATTATAGAAAAATACCAGTGTGGTTCAGAAGAAGAAGATCAACCGTGGATGCAATATTTATCTTAAAACAAATTAGTCAAAAAGTACGAGAGTATCCTAATAGAAATGGCGACATGGCAGAACGTGAATATCGTATACGTTATGCAAGTCCGGGGGCATCCTAGAGCAAATTTATTAGGAAGGTTGGACGTTGGACCAACATCTTCGTGAAACTATGTCATTGGTCCCAAGGAATTTAAACGCTGGCCGACCTTCTGCATCCATATCACGTCTCCAAAGTACGGCCCCTTTATGAAAATGACATCATAGCCCGATTGAATTTCTGCAACAGTGTTTTAAATAGACTTCGTGTTTAATACACATAATATTCGCCATTGGACTGATGAAAACCCAGACAAATATCGAGAATATGGTCATAAGAGAATATTTTCCATTAATGTTTGACTAGACATAATAAACCATGGGATTGTTGAATCAATTATTTATTTACCTAACCGTCTTAATGCCGATGAATATATCAATGTTTTGGAAAAAGTAATTGACGAGATTCGATTGCATTTAAGACACGATATGTTATACATGCATGATGGAGCTCCTCCTCATTTTGCCCGTAATGCAAGGGAGTGGTTGGACGAAGTCTTGCCAAATAGATGGATGGATCCCCCGATCTCAATCCATTAGACTTTTTTGTTCGGCGTTTCATTAAAGGAAAAGTTTATGCTACGTCTCCACCAAATGCTGACGAAGTTAGGAATAGAATTGACGCTGCCGTATTAGAAATCATCCCGCAAAAACTTTGACGAGTGGTGCAAACCGTCACATAAAGGTAACTGTGTTTGGGAACAGACGGTTTTCAGCTCTAACAATTATTATAAATTAACTTTGGTCCGACATTCACGGGGTATTTAAAAAATAAATAAATAAATAAATAAACAAATTGTAGCGTATGCGAAAGACGTGATACTCACATCAAGGACAGTAATAACATTGATAGCAACGTTCAAGATGATGAGCAGAATTGGAAAGAAACGGAGGTTGCAAGTTAACAACAGTACCTACAGGGTGAGTCACTAAGGCGAAATCGGTCTATAACAAGCGTACAGTTCAAAATGGAAGAAACTTTTTCAAATAAAAGTTTTTCAAAAATACGGCGGACTTCCGGTTATACCGGAAATAGGACATCCTGTATATTATTGCATTTTTGGATTTCTCATGAAAAATAAATGTCAGTTTGTTAATCAAACATTGGGTCTCAGTGGAACCGCTCTGGAGTTTTTCATTTTTTTTTTTTTAATATTTTGACGTTTGCAGTAGTTGGCGCCATTTTGAATATCTTCGAAACGAAAACACTTGGAGGAATGCGGTTTTGACAGTTCGTTTCTGGAAGAAACTGCCTATCAGACAAAATTATAAGATGGAGTCATGGCTTTTTGATTAAATAAAATTTATCCATGCCAATATTTACTAATTCAAACAGAAATAACTCTTTTCTTTTAAATAGAATGCTACATTGGTTCTCCATCATAAGACGCAAAATTAAATTTCCTTTCTGATGATGTATGGTTGTTGGCATCTGTTATCAGCAGTTTTTAATAAATTCACGTTTTTCTGGAAATTTTGAATAATATCGTGTTATAGTTGGCGTTCGGCGATTTTGTTTTGTTTTGCCAACGAAACGTCATTTTTATTAACTAATTATTGAGCAAAACTGCAATTTAAGTTAATTAGTCAGCGTATTGATTTTAATTTTACTAAATATCATAATTAAGAACGCTGAAAATGTATACTCTTAAAGAATTAATTGCTATGTTGTATTACTTGAGTGAAGCAGAAGGAAATTCCTTACTTGCCTCAAGAATGTATACTCAACGTTTTTCAGAGCATAGACATCCAAATGTACCGGCATTCGCAAAATTAAATGAGAGGTTTGAACGAACTGGTTGTGTGAGATACGAGAAGAAAGAACGTGTAAAATCAGTGACGCATGAGGAAAACCAAGTTTTAGTAGCTACTGCTGTTGTCCGAGATTGCAGTTTTGTGAGTGGGCTTTACGCAAACGTCAGGAGCGAAATGACTTTTTCGATCATGTTCTCTTTACGGACGAAGCTTCGTTTCATAAGATCGGTTTTGTTTCAAGATACAACTGCCATTATTACAGTACTGGATAATCCCCATTGGATAAGGCCATTGAATCATCAACATAGGTGGTCTTTGAATGTATGGGGTGACATCATTGGACGACACGTAATTGGACCACATTTTTTCGATGGAAATTTGAACGTCAATAATAGCTACCTACAATTTCTACAAAACGATTTGCCAGAAATGTTAGACAATTTACCACTTGCTACAATACAACAGATGTGGTATCAACAAGATGGAGCGCCTGCGCATTACGGGAGGGATATGAGGTAGCACTTGACTGCAGCATTTCCAAACAAATAGATAGGAATAGGAGGTCCGACACCTTGGCCAGCGCGATCATCAGACCTAACAAAACTTGACTTTTTTGTGGGGCCACGTGAAGCGGTTAATTTACAGGGAACCTCCAACTACACGAGAAAATATGATGGAACGAGTTCGCCATGCATTTCAAAGTATCAATGAAGATATGCTGATAAATGTGAACAATTTTTTGTTCAAACGGTTGCGTGGTTATGTTGAGGATGGTTATGTCGAACATCTAATTATTACATTCATTTATTTTTGTTGCTGTTATTATCTAATGATATTTTAAGTTTTGAAAATAGTATAGAAGATTTGGAACGAACATTTTGTAAGACAAAACAAAACAAAATCGCCAAACGTCAACCATTGTTAATGCATAAACATGATATTATTCAAAATTTCCAGAAAAACGTGGATTTCTTAAAAACTGCTGGTAACAGATGCCAACAACCATATATCATCAGAAAGGAAATTTAATTTTGCGTCTTATGATGTGAGAACCAATGTAGCATTCCATTTAAAAGAAAAGAGTTATTCCTGTTTGAATTAGTAAATATTGGCATTGATAAATTTTATTTAATTAAAAAGCCATGATTCCATGTTATAATTGTGTCTGATAGGCCGTTTCTTCAAGAAACGATCTGTAGAAACCGCATTCCTCTAAGTGCTTTCGTTTCGAAGATATTCAAAATGGCGCCAACTACTGCAAACGTCAAAATTTCAAAAGAAATTAAAAACTCCAGAGCGGTTCGACTGAGACCCAATGTTTGATTAACATACTGACATTCATTTTTCATGAGAAATCCAAAAATGCTATAATATACAGGGTGTTCCATTTAAAATAACAAAGTTAGTGTCCATTTCCGGTATAACCGGAAGTCCGCCATATTTGAAAATATTTTTTTCTCATTAAGCACATATTTTTGAAAAACTTTTATTTGAAAAAGTTTCTTCCATTTTGAACTGTACGCTTGTTATAGACCGATTTCGCTTTAGTGACTCACCCTGTATGTATGAAAATAAGCAAGAATTTGAGACGGGGCAAATCTGAACCGAAGATAGTTGGAAAAGTATACAAAGACGTCCATACATTTAATTATCTAGGGGTCCAAATATCAAACACAAATTATTACAGAACGATAAAGACGAAATACAAAGCGTTTAGGGTGAACAGAGGGATGCTTGTGAGCAAGAATATATCAAAGAGACCTAAGCTGACAATATATAATACCCCAATAATGCCCGTTATGAGTTGTGCAGCAGAGACTGTAACCATGACGCAGCAAGATGAGGAACAGTTTAGAATATTTGAAAGGAAAATATTGAGGAAGGCATATGGACTCGCATATGGACCAATAAAAACTGAGAAACACGACTACGAGGTTAGAATGAACGGGGATCTAAACAAAGAGATAGAGGGACAGGTAATAGCCAGATATATTAAACCATAGAAACTGAGATGGGTAGAACATCTTATGGGGGCTGATGTTGGTGAAATTGCAAAGAAGGTTGTGGAATGGAAACCAGCCGTAGACCGAGGTAGAGGAAGACTAAGGAAAAAAATGAATTGATAAGGTCAAGGACATGATAAAGACGTGCGTCAGGAATGCAAGGGAGTTAGCAACAGACAGAAATGAGTATAGGCAGACAGTCAGAAGAGCAACGGATCATCCTCATTGTAGATCAAATGTTGAGGAAGACTAATCCACCTCAGAAATTAGGACTGTGGCGGCCCCAGTAACAGCAAACAATAGTCCATAAGGAATGTATCGCCACACACAGATACACTTCGCCTGAGAATATTGATATATATATTTATGTAGGTTGCAGTAGATTACTAAAAGAGGAGGGGCATGAAAAAAATCATTTGTAAAAATGGGGTGAATAAAATAAATTTGGTGCCACTGGACTAGCTAAGTCATTACTAAGGGAGGTGAGAATTGAGTTTATATACTTGAGAATTAATGTGCTAATTCCAAATTTATAGCTTTATTTCTTAAACTCGCTAGAGTAAACAGTTTGTTTGATATACTAACCTGAAGCTGTGCAAAATGTTATTGGAAGGATTTAGTATGCACACAAGACAAGCATCCCGCTCTAGGCTAGGTATGAGTCATGTCACAATATATTTTGAGCAAACAGCAAATATATCTAGTTATGTTGTGTATTACTTATGACATACTTTCTCGAGTGCAATGTCAGAGCGTCGAAATAAAGAAATCTCATATAGCTCTAATAACCCTATTTCCGTTTCATTTTCCAGCTAAAGCTTCTGCTTGTAACTCACTGTCAAGGACGTAGAGCAAAAACATATTTACTTCGGGTTAGGTATTCATTTTTTCCGAAGAAAATCTTCACAAATTTAACGACCCGTTCATTTTATTTCACGCTTAACTTCCCGATATCCGCAACAACTGGGAACCAAGAGAGTTTCATTCGAAAACTGTCACCGACTTTTTCTATACGCGTCGACCCTTGATGTATTTACTGTAGAATTTGTTTTTGTGTGGTTTCAGGAAGGTCCATCCTTTGTACTGTGTCAACCATCGTTGTTTTTATTAGCTGCTTTAATTTGAACAAAAAACACGCCAGAAGCTAGGGACTTTAATGTGACAATGAACTTAATTCGCAATAATGTTAAAATAACATGGACGGACAGCGAGTACTTTTAATCCTCCTTTTTATATTTGCTCAGCATACAAAATCTGCAGATTCCATTTGAATTCAGTGCAGTGTTGCCTCGAGTGTTGCGGCTTAGGTGGGTTTTTAGATTTTGAATAAGCTGCTATTCTAGAATAGATTTAAATGTGCAACTTGATTACTTCGTTAATATACCATTACCTTAATTGGCATATTACGTAAAAATCAGGCAGTTGAAAAAATGGTTTAGGCGCTGCAAGCTCCTAAAAAGAGATTATTTCGGCGGCCTAAAATGGTTCAGTCGCCTGAAACGCGCTTGACAATAATGGGCTGTTGGGAATAAACATCCACGAGCACTTCAGCACTTAACCTACTATGACATAGTCCACACACAGGTTGTGTATTTCGTTGAAAATATTCCTCTTTGCTGGATGCTGACAGCTATATCATCTGCGAATCTGAGTATTTTAATAGGTTGGCCACGCATATTAATCACTGAGGCTGTTCTGTCCTTAACAATTTTAATCGCATCTCGATATATAAGTTGAAAACTAGAGGTGACAATGCACATCCCAGTATCACTCCTTTCCAGTTATGTACTTCTCTTCGTTCCTGCTCAAATTCTATAACTGCTGGTTACTCTTTGTAGAAACTGTGTATTATTCTTCTGTAGCTATATTTCATCCCTACCTTTCCGAGCACTTAGAACATCTTCCCTCATTACGTTATCGAAGGCTTTTCTAAATCTAAAAAACCTTGATAGGCGCTCTTTCCTTTTCTATTTTTTCTATAATTACTTGTAAAGCTAGAATGGCCTCGCGCGTTTCTTTACTTCGCCTAAATCGAAACTGATCTTCTCCTAATTTAAAATTTTTGATGCTTGGGAAGTTAAAGCTTTTGACGCTTCGGAAGTTAAACTGATGGCAGTAAAATTTTCACACCTATCCGTGCGTTTCTTTCTTGGCAAAGCGACTATGATGTTCCGTTTGTAATCTTCTGGAATCTCACCTGTCCATGTATAACGTCTACTAACATGTTGCAATATAGTCTTCGGAACTGTTTGGGTACGTTTATCAAAAAAATCTATTATTCCAATTACTGTACCTATAATTTAAATTTTATAACGTCAATTTGCCACATCTCCTGTTTTAATGATAAAAGCTTCAGATATATTTTCGCCATGTAGACGTCTTTGATTGCCCTCCTTTAATTTATATTACTCTTCTTTTTTAATAAAAGTACATACATGATCTAGCTTCCCATATTTCACGATGAGCAGATATACATTTTGTATTTTTTTAAGTTTTGCTTTACACAAATTGTTCAGTTCGTTTCCGTACAATCCTTTGTATTTTTAAATTAGTATTCTAGGCTGTAGAATCTCATAAAACGGAGTAAGTTTTTATACGAAATGTTTCAACTGTAGAAACTTCCCTAAGCGATGGTTAATGGCCGTAGACATCAGCAAACCGTCCACTAACTTGCGGAATGCAGCAACAGCTTCTAGAACAGAACCCTTCAAATGTGGAAGGATATTTGACTAATAGTTTTATAACTGTTTCTCTCTGGAAATTCCATTCCCTTAGCTTCACGTCGTAATAAATTTGTCAAGTTAAATTACTTTAAGTTTGTTTTTAGTGTCATTGATGCTAAATGCCGTGTTGGAACGTTGGGGTGCACAGGCTTTTTTGCTGGCTTTGAAACAAGGTACTTAAATTAATGAAGAAAAAGAACACAAAAACAGTTTTTCAGTTTGTTCGGCCATGTAATCTCTGAGAATATCGGCGTAAGGTAGGGATCAAATATAGGGACAGAAGAAGAAGAAGAAGAATAATGCATAATCTCTGCATAATATTCAGAAATGGCGAGTTTGGATTGGTTTAAAAATCGATGAGTGGAATAGTCAACCTAAAATACAGAAATTTAGCAGGTTATCCATGACAACTAAATTTATTCTAATCAAAGACGTCTTTTATTCTCATGGATTTTCGAATTCGTGTGAACTGTTGACATTTTTATCAATAATTTAAAATTTGCGTTTCAAAATGAACAAAATTTTTATTCAATTGAAGAAAAGGTTTTCATAGTGAAACCCAAATTTCAAATTGTCTATAAATTAATGTTGACAGTTTAGGCGAATTAGAAAATCCATAAGAATCAAAGATGTCTTCGATTAGAATAAATTAAGTTGTCATGGATAATCTGATAAATTTCTGCGTTTTAATTTGAAAATTACTAATGTAATGTTTGCTTTTAATGCTTCAATAAATTGAAAAGTTGTAGAGTTTTTGATATTCTCATACGCAGGAAAAAATGATCTTTCGATTGCTACCTTTACTCCCATTGCAATAAATTTATAACATGGGGAACAGGAATCCCCAAAATCGTAATTACCCATGTTATTTCCACATGGAAGTTTGTCACTCGGTATAGTACAATATTAAGTCGTAGACAATACCGACTTTGGTCCGCCCCTCTGAAAATTTGAACTGGCCATCTTACTATCACTGGTAATAAGCAGCTTGAGTGAAAATTTGTGACATAATTTTTGTTGAACTTCCTAATACCGAACCTTAATAAGTCAAATTTATAAAACACATCCCTTGGGTCCCTTGAGAAACTTTACAAATATTTATTGAACTTGAACACGGAAAGAAATTTTGTACTGAAAGTTACACACGAAACAAGAAAAGTAGATACGTGTGGGGTGAGATTGACGTTAAAAGAGAACAAGGGAAGTATTGAGAAAATTGTCTTTGCTGAACTGAATCTTTTATTACATTGTTTTCAAATCAGCTAGAGGTACAAGACAAATATTTTTAGGTCTGTAAGTAAAGGAGCTCACTTTATTTTTCTTCCATAATATTTCCATTGCTCGCTCCATTGTTCGTAGACAAACACCAAATTGCCAGGGTTTGAAGGCCACAAACCATTGCGATTCATGCGATTCAAAATCTGGTTGGGTACGTTATATTACGTTACAACGTCGTTTCTTCCTTGATTTCGGACGCCAATTATACAATGGCGTTCTCGGTTCGGTCCCTAAATATACGGCATCACGTAATGGGACACACTGTATATTTATGAGGATCTGGTCGTTCGCTTATGAACGAGTCTTTCGTTGTATTTGCGTTCTGGTCGGTGGAAGATTTATTTGTTGATAATCCTTAAGCTTTCAGTCGGAGAAGGGTGGGTTCTCTTACTATTGCTAACCGTTGACTAAATAATAAGGCAAAAACAAAATATAAATGTACTCTATTAATTTAACTGTTGACAGCAAATTTATAAAGGTAAAACGGAATATATACAAGAAATTGAATACATTGAAATAAAAAGAGGTTCTCGCGGTGTATCCTGATAGTACGATAGTGGTCCGTCGTTTGATCAAGACTGAATTATTACTGATGCTTCAGAGTCTACGTGGTAGCACTGAGGTGCGCTGACTGCTAGACAGGTTTCGGTGAGAGATTCTCGTCGCAACACCAGGGTGCAATATCTTTGTGGAAACGCCGCTAGCTTATACGTCGCAAATAAGTAATCAGCTCTCCCTCGGGATTTCACCAGAGGCCGCCAGTTACCCAGGTGCGATCGATTTCCGCAGTTACAGACAATAGTCACACGGAGTTGCCAAATCGATCTAAACTTCACCAGCAGGCGCCCCTAATTCCCGAACTTGAACACATTACTACTTACTGGTTACGAACAAGATAGGCCAGCCAGGTTGTGACTGTAATGTTTAATTGTTGATATCTCAGCGATAACAATAATTAAGCACCGGGCACTTACTTAAAATTTACAGGACAGTTACTATCAGCTGATCACAAGGCGAACTCGGAACGGTCAATCAGTTACTACTAGTCGGCGGCCAGCATCATCTCTGATGCAAGGAGTACTAGTCCCAACTGAGGAACGGACGACCAGACACTGCCTTCCTCCGTTTAGAAAATCCACTTTTATAAGCTGGGAAGGGGCCTTCGGCGGCGGTTGATTTCTAGCAGGGAACGGTAGTGCCGGATGCAAAATACGTGACGTCACATTGGTATCGGGCGCAACTACCATTTGCGCTACCTTCCATCTCGCTTGACTGCTGTCTCGTATAGCGCGCGCTTGCTTCTCTCACCTGTATCTACGAACACAGATGGCGTACCTATCTTCTGATTCACGGCGTGACGTCAGAACGTCCAAAGTAAACAGTAATCAGTTCTTGGTTACTTCAAGTGCTTACTTTTGCAACGTTACAACGTTATTGTTTTCTACCTATAGAAAATCGAGTACAGATGTCTATAGAAATCTTAATTATTATCTTTAAGATAATCAAAATATGCAGGTGTGTTTCAAATTATTATTCAAATTGTGCCAGTTTTTTTTATAATTCAATAATTTTGTGAAATGCTGGAGTCTACAGTAAATAGGTATAATAAATATAAAAATTTCAATTCAACTATAAGTAAACATATATCAGAAATACAAATGATAATTCAGATTTTATTGACACCAGTGTTTTCGAACAAGAAAAAATTAAAATCTGGGCCATTTTTAGAAATGATACACATAAAAAAGACAGAAATTTTCTAAATGATAGACTGATATTCAAAATTTAAATAAAATTTACAGTAGTATAATAACATAAATCTGTTTCTGTTACTTATTTTAATTGTTATTATTATTATTATTATTATTATTATTGAAATTAAATACATATCTAAATTTATCTCTATTTTAAAATATTGACCTAGAAAATCGAGATCAAGAATAATTAGGTATGTATTGATGGTTTGATCCGGGGTTTGATCAATATAATTGATGACATCTAAGTTACTGTGACATTTTAACAATATTATTGAAGGTGAAGGATATTGACAGTGATATTGTGATATTTGACTAAGGCATTTACTTACCTTTCCGAAGATGCTAAAGGTAGATAGATAGATAATGGTTTTATTGTTTCCCATTTGGGATGCTAAAGGTAATAATTAGGTAATTAATGATGAAGAAGTGGTAAGGCAATAACTTAACTAGTCTCTCAAAGTTATTAGTTCCGCTAGACGTTGTTGGTTAGTCTTACAACTAGAGAACCGGTGCAGAACTCAATATTAAACAATATTTTTGAGTAAAAACTGATCGTTTGAATCTTGTCCATTGTTGTACAATGATATTGAGCAATATTACTGATGCACAATATAATAATTACCTAATCGTTTAAGAGAATCTTTAATGTTTAGGGGTTCCTTTAGTTCTCGAAAAACTAATGCGTGCCCCCTTTAAACTCGCTGATCAAGCAGTCTCTTTTCGTGAATGAAAGCCCAACTCTTCTTTTAAATATTTTTCTGCGGCACGAGAAGGAATTTTATATTGCACAGTTTTATTACTTCACCTATTTTCTTTTCATCTCTTTTTCCGCTGCCCATATTTTTTAATTATAAAAGTACAATGTAATCTCTTTGTACGATGTAATTTAAATCTTGTGCTTTGATACACCGACTGATTGGACTGAGAAAATAAAAGGAGGGATCCCCTAATTTCCTTTTTAGTGGTGAGGTATTACTGGTTACGTACTTACTCCCATCTTAAAGAGCGTTTACATTTTAAGCGCGCATTTAGGTTGGACGTCCATCAATTTTATGATAAATTACGTAAAATATAATTAATGATAGGTACCCCTTTTCCATTATAAAATATTGCGAGGGCCGTTGCCTGTAATCTGCGTGAAAGAGACTTAGGACACCAACAAATTTCACAATTACATTCTCTTTGCACAAAAGTTTCAAGGAAACATTAACGGGTTTTTTAAGTGGATACCAGGTGGTGATATTATCCATGTAAACGATAATGATAATTACTCCCCGTCTCTTTTGGTTACAATCCATTCTAGGGCCTTCAAACATGCGCACTGAACACAGCAGTAAACTACAAAAAGATAAATGCGCTGAGCAAGATCAATAATCGTAAATGTGCTGTACATAAAAATAAGGGAAGTGTTTTCAGAAATTTTCAACTTGGCATGGGAAGTAAGACGGGTCCCATGTGATTGGAAAGTAGAAGTCATTCTGCTGCTGCATAAAAACGGCAATACAATGTGAGGAAAGAATTTAGGAGATCAGATCAAGAAGACACGTAGAACAGCAAATCGAAGAATCAGAGTACGGATTCAGGAAGGAAAGAAGCATTCAAGATCTTATATTCGTAGCAGAACAGAATAAGGAAGCGTATTTCGTGCTATCGATTCTGAGGAGGCTTCGGCAGATTGCTTCGCTGTAAGGTGGGGGAAAATATGGAAAAGAGAAGGGCAACACTAAAGCTGGCATTAGCAATTGTGAGTCTCTACAAAAACTATAGAAATTACGTAAGAAAGAGGAATACGGAATTCAGAGAATTTACAACAAGCAGTGGTTTGAGACAAGGAATATTGTCCAACGTTGTTCTTATTAAAATGGACGACATGATGAAGGGAATAAAACCCAGACGAAATTGTGTACAATGCGTACGATTTAATGATCTCCACCAAAAAGAGAGCGAATTGCAAGAAAAATGAAATTCCTGGAGCAGAAAGGATGAGACAGACATACATGCCAGAATTGAAGTAGCTTCTAAACTATAGGTAGGTACTACGTAAGTACTGAAAGAAATTTCAGGAAAAACAAATTTAGTGATTTTGAAGGCAGTTTTTCGACCTGTATATTTGGAAATGAACATCCAACGAATGGGAATGAGATACCTACGAAAGTCAAAGGACTACCGCAATTGAGATTGTTAAAAAGGGACTGGACATGAAGTCAACAACCTCGAGAATTCAGGGCAATAATTATTGAGAAGGTTCGGACGCTTGAACCGCAATGGTTCAAACAGGGAAAGAAAGGGGAAGACTACCACAAACATGGGGACCGATGCAATCAATATTATTCGAAAAAAAGCAATATGAGAGCGAGCAAAAGAAGTAGGTAGTAACCGGCAAGAAACTGCACTACCATGAAGATTATACTCTAAACCTATGAGTAGAAGGTAATGGACGGATCCAGAAATTTGGCGGGTCCGAATATATCTAGATCTGCATAACGGATATCACGATTAGAATTTCGTATTCGCATAGGATCTGGATGCCAGCTTCTTATCCCCATATCTGAATCTTAAATTAAAGCATTATTTTCCGAAGAGTTAGAGACATGTTTTTTTCGTGGAAGTGTGCTGATCATCACAGAGTACTCCTGTTGCCTCTACAATTTTCCAATTTATTATATGAAAAAAATGTTTTCTTGCTAGACCACAAATGTGTGTAATATATTTTTCATGTACCGGGTAAGTAATCTTATTTTTCGGAATTAACATACAGTGCTTCTCGAAAGTAACGGATACATTCTATAAAATCGTTGAGAAAAATATTTCAAGCAAATGCTCGGACAAGTCGATTTTTATTTTTAAATTATCATTTACAAATGTAATTTTAAACCCCCCACTGTTCAACCCCTAATCGCTAACAACCCCAACTTTAAAAAATCAAATAACAAAGTACCCCTTCTGATACCTCATTTGTATGCTGAATACAGTAAATAAAACTTTTTCAAAATCTGTTTTGTTATTTTTTAAAAAATATTTTGGTAAATATCTCCGTTATTTATCATCCGATTTTTAAAAACTTTTATGTATTGTATTCAGCATAAAAAATGCTATTTGGATTTTTAAAGTTGGGGTTGTTAGCGATTAGGGGTTGAAGAGTGGGGGGGTTGAAAATTACATTTGTAAATGTTAATTTAAAAATAAAAATCGACGTGTCCGAGCATTTGTTTGAAATTTGTTAATATGATGGATTTTGCTTGCTGCCGAAGGTAGACATTTTAAGCATTTGCTCAAGTTTTCCATTTCTATTATTTTCTTTTTAATTTTGTTTTTATTTTGATGTATTTTCAAATTATTCGGATAATTACTTTTCCAAAAAAATATAAAATTTTTCTTCAGCACCCTGTATCTTCTTAAGGAAGCATTTTGGTGCTAAGGTATATTCGGCTAATTGGTTTGTTTTGGCCCAAAGAAACTTCAGTTAAATTTTTTACACCTATTTATCACTTTATATGGTATTATACCGTTCAGGTATATTTAATAATTAGATATTCTCTTAATAAAAATTTTAAAAGCCCACTTGTTGTTATTGAATACTTATTTTGGTAGACTAGCATTATTTTCATGCCGCGAACACCGATCGTCCATACCGAGTTGACCACGATTACTACGTCACGGCCGCTACATTCCGGCTTGATGTATCGATAGGCTTCGGTACACCATGCTTATTTTCGCATGAAAATGCTAGAGTCTATATTGTCGAAGCACGATATTTCCAGCTATAAAGAACGCCCTTCCCGAAGGCGGAAAATTCGCTCAAATACAATGGAACTTTTTGACTAGCCATGATAACGTTGGTAACGTGTTTTCGTTGATTTACCACCAGGGCATTAAACGGCAATAAAATGATGCAAGGATCTCAGATCCACATCTTGAATTTGAATATTATTTACTTAAGTCCGGATAAATTCGGATTCTGCACTCTGTACGTCATTAATAGTCGGGCTATGAATACCTATAGGTATGTATTTTTTGTAATATCTAAGCTGTATTCACAATTACATGTCTGAAAAAACTTTTGTTGTCTATATGTATATTGCATACGATGACAACTGTATAGGAAACGTCATGCCAACTATCACTAATATATGGTTTTAATTAGGTATATGATAGAATTAGAAATATAAACCATTTGCAAATAAAATTAATTACTATAAAATTAAAAATATTAACGAACTGGATGATTTGCAGCAAAATAATTGTATTTAATTAAATTATGTTTTTCCTTCCTTGGCTAAAGATTAAAAAGATTTACCGAAAGTAGGAACGTAATGAATCCCTAAAACCGTACAAAATCCTAATCTAATAATGTCTTGTATATAGTTTTTCATTCTGTATGTTTAATTCGATGAGGGAAAAGGCCGTACAAACAGGGGTTGTGTTATTAATCCGAATGAGGGTGCTTCAAGGGAACTGTTGAAAACAAAATAGGTGCAGCGCGGGTTGTTGGTCCACACTAAGGGAATGAAGGCAATAGATGATAGCTATATCTCTACGAGCAAGGCAGCTACTTAGAGATATATCCTAAGTAATTTGTTCTTTATGGCTCCGCTTAGTCTGCTCCGGTTAGTACTTGCTACCAAGCTCAAGAAATTACTGTTTCCTACTCTTCCGTTTATCTAGCCGTTTTACTCACTTTATTTCAATTTTCTGTGCATTAGAGTTAAATTGAATTATATTTACCTAACGAGATCTCTGAATTACGTAAGAATTTCCACATTTATTTTCCTGTACATTTTCTAATTAGCATGCTAGGATGTAATAATTACTTCGGTGGATGCTTGTAAAAATGTTATACTAAAGTAGGTAGTATGTTATACTAGTAAATATAAAGCAGCAAGTTTGTTGGAAAGGCATTAATTTACTTACCTAGACCTACTCTCAGGAGAGAAATATATTTTAATTTCTAAATGATATAGTGCAAATTTATTGCCGTTTATGCAGAAGTTGCCTGAAAATTTTAATTTGAGTACACAAACTACTCTGGACGTTTTAATAAAAATTAATTTTGATAGCCTATTTGAAAAATTTAAATGATCGAGATTGCAACTATCAGGGGCTGCTTCTCAGTAAAGAAATCGGTATCCAGATGACCTATTATAAGGAGGCCGTTAACCAGAGCATGCACACAAAGAGGTTCTTTGGTTAATAGACAAGTTTTTAAAAACCATTCTTTTTCAGAAACTTCACAATTCGAAGACGATTTCGCGTACTATTAATTATTAGAAGGATGCAACCATCAGAATCTAATTCGATTGAGTGGTTGGAAGATAGCACATTCAAATGATGTCGACATGCATGTCCTCTTCTGTTCATGAACTGATCATAGATACACACTTTTTCAACATTATCATTCGCTGAGGTACAAACCGACCAGATTTCAAATTATTTTCAGGTGACGATCTCCCCTATTTAAAACTCCCATAATTACTTGCGGTTTCCTCAAATAATTCTCTCTATAATAGGTCTACTGCGACGTCTGATAAGATTTTTCCCTCTTTGAAACCGCATTTCATAGTAACAGTTTGCTCTGCAAAATCCTTCGCTTTTCAACTTGCCAAAGATTGCCAAAGCACCAAACACTCGCTTAGCCCGTGGTTAAATGAATTATTTAACATGGCATGATGCCGATAGTGCCAAGCTAAAACTTATAGGATCCCTGTTACGCAGCCACACTAACGCATGCGCTCTAATTGGCGCAAAATTCCAAAGCATTTCATACTACACTGACCGGCAAAAAAAACTGGCCACCACATTATGGCTGATAAATATTGGGTTAGTGCAGTTGGCACTGTAATATACGTTCCTGAAATATAAATAATTAAAGCACTGTTTCATTTTAAGTCAGAAACCTATAACTTAGGCAACACCTATAGAAGATTTCAAATAATAAAGCCGTCATGGCGAAAATGATCTTTATTAGCATTTTAAGAAACATTAAACAATATCAAGACCAATGCTATTGCTGTCTAGTAACGCGTGTGCCGACCTCTTGCATCAAAGACAGCTTGTAGACGACGGGGCATCGAATGAATGAGGTTTATGATTGTGTCTTGAGGAATTGATGCATATTCTTCTTCTAATGCAAACCGAAGCTCTTGGAGAGTATCTGGCAAGGCGGGACGGCGTCGAACACGTACTTGCAGGTAGTCCCAAAGATGCTCGATCGGATTTAAATCCGGGCTACAAGCTGGCCAATCCAGTCGTCGAATACCAACCTCATCCAAATACTCTGTAACAATTCGCGCAACGTGGGGCCTTGCATTATCATGCATCAAAATAAAATTTTCTCCAATGAATGGTGCATACGGGATGACAGCTTCTTGAAGGATGTCTGTCACATATCGATGGGCGTTTATGGTTTCGACAAACAGAAGTTCCGCTTCTGTCGATATACCCGCCCAAACCATAAGAGAACCGCCGTGATAGGATACCCGCTCAGAAACCGTGCATTCAGCATACCTCTCATTTTGGCGTCTGTACACTCGTTCACGACCATCATGTGCCCTCAGGCAAAATCTAGACTCGTCAGTGAAGAGTACGTTTCCCCATTGCTCTGCAACGAACTTTCCCTCGTGCGTCCTGGGACACACTGTATACTAGATTATTTCGGGTCGTTCGCTTATGAACGATCAAATTGTTGCATCTCGGTCGGTCGGTTGGAAAACTTATTCGTCGAAAGATATATACCCTTCGCTTCAGTCGAAGAAGTGCTGGGTTCTCTATTGCTATACGGAGATAATAATACACACGGGAAACAAATAAATATGATTCTATTATAGTTAGCTATGTACATTAAAACGGGTCAAACGGTATTATACATATAAAATATTTACATGAAATTAAATATGATCCATACGGTAAAATCTAAACGGTAATTATATACATGAGGGAACAGCAAACGGTACTGGGTTTTGATAGCCAGGTACCGCAAGCGATTCTCTCCTGGACGGTTTTCTGGTAACTGACTGTCGTCCCGTGGGATGACTTATACTGTGTACTCGGTATCTGGTTAACGTTGCCGCACAGGTGTGCAACCAGGTGATGTGTAAATCAGGGATATACGTAACAGCCACTCTCGGCGATCCCTTAATCGGATGGCCATTAATTGTTACGTAAGCAGGTGTATAATTGGTCCGAAATTCAACCGGACGGGATGTTCAATCGCTCACTGCATCGGTCGAAGGCAGACGTGCTATTCTCACAGCATATGCTATTTACACCACACGTTTCAATCTGCTTTCGGCTTGTGCGAGTTTATGGTTTGAACATCCACGGCTCCCCGTAGAATTTAAGAACTAGCCTTCATCAGCCTATTATACCTCTACACCGGACCAACTAACGTATATTTAATTATTGACAGCCTCACAGCTTCAATAAACAAATAACGGCTTTTAATTATAGTAGCACAGCTAATCACTTCACACGACGTAAGCCAGCTAGTCAGGTACTGGAAGTTATTCGGAGAATGTCTGGTATGAGAATGCAGGATGAATGTCGGTCGGATGGATGATGAGTGAATGTCCCGTGAATGCCGGTGACATCTCGTTTTGTCAAATCTTCCACCAAACTTCTTGAACGGCCGGTCGGGGGTTTGGCGCCTCCCACTGTCAGCGCGCGATCCCAGTACCCTCTCTTTAAACTATCTTCGGTTCATTGACGTCGTGACGTCTTCTCTCATCTGTGCACTTTTTCTGGTGCGCGATGTTTCTCGAACAAAATAGATAACGCCTAATCTAAGTTTTTTAGATCTACAGGCGGTTAATTATGCTTTGTTACAGCTCTACCGTCCAATTCATATGCATTTGAGCAAAGCGAAGTCGCATTTGACGATGACGCCGCTGAAGTTGTGGCCCTGACGCCGGTCTACGTGCATGGAGCCCGACTTCTGCAAGCCTTCGTCTTACTGTTCGGTCACTTATACGGACTCCACGAACGGTCTCTAAGCGCATTTGAAGAGAAACCGCAGTAACCATTCGATTTCTTAATGTATTGAGAACGATAAAACGATCATCAACGGGCAAGGTTGACCTCCGTCTCCCCGATCCTGGGCGTCTGGTGAATTGTCCTGTCTGTAAGTATCGACTCCAAGCATCTTGAATGGTCGTTCGAGGAATTTGCAGCGTACGAGACACGTAACGTTGACTATGACCATCTTCCAACAAAGCAACAATTCGACCAACATTCACAATACTTAGCACCATGTTAACAGCTCGAAAATTGTTTTCAAACTGTCAAATAAAATTAAAACAATTTTGTGCACACTATACTCTTCAATTGTTTTTAATCCATAAACGTCTACGACTCCATAAATCATCATGCTGGAATAACGCAATTCTTTCATCAGTGGTTTTCACTTGTTCTGGTGATATCATCCGATAGATATTGCAATATTTTTTTTTTTAAAAAGTAAATTCCCGAGATCCACTACTTCTAAAAAACAATATTTCTACGACGCATAAAGTGTGAACATCAGCAGAAGGTGATAATATTAAGGTGGCCGGTTTTTTTGCCGGTCAGTGTAGATCATTAAAAATAAATTCTTCTTCGATTTGTGCCAGTTCAAAAATTTTTAGATTTTAAATTTTGTGAATTTTTTGGCATTAATTTGTTAATATGTAAATAATTGTATATTTGTATAACATTCGACGTTTCGCCCCCGTTTGGGGGCTTTATCAAGAATATTTTATTAAAATGTGTAAAGATATAAAATGAAAATATTTGGCAAAATTAATGCCAGAAAATTCACAAAATTTAAAAATTAAAAATAAAGTGTTCTTCAATAAAATTTTTGTTTGAGTGTTTGTTTGTTTTTTGTGTTTTTTTGGTTATTTGTTTGTTTGTTTGTTTGTTTGTTTGTTTGTTTGTTTGTTTGTTTGTTTGTTTGGTTATTTGTTTGTTTGTTTGTTTGTTTGTTTGTTTGTTTGTTTGTTTGTTTGTTTGCTTGTTTAGTTGGCTTGTTTGTTTTACGAATTGAGTTTGCCTGGGACATTTCTTCTCAATCACCTGTTTATTTGGAGACCCTCCATTGGAAATACCTACAGTAAAGTAAAATAAAATAAACTTGGACTAGTTATTTTGACTAGCCCTTAAACCGAGCTTCTAATAATACGGCCGTTGGTTCTTCTCTCTCAACTTTCTAGATCTGACCTCTTCTCTGCGATCCGTTTCCCTACAACTTTTATTGTTTTATTAATTTCTTGCAGTGTGGCATTTGGCGTTAAACTTAACGTGTAATTTTGTGAGGCGAGGTTAATTCAAAAATTGGTATTTTATTCAAAAGTTTCATCATTTCTCCAAATTATTGCACCACGTATAGAGTCGTTCTGGCATTTAATTTATTCATTATCCTTTCATGAAGTCGCGGACTTAAGCAGAGCCCCGTTTTTTTCCTTTAGCAGTATTTTAAATGAACTACTCCTTTAGTTTATGCTGGCAACTATGCTAAATTTACAAAAAAGTTATCGGGGAAACGCGACGTAATAATTTCGAAATAACGTACAGGATGGTTGAAATATAAGGAAACTTTAAATTATGCGGACGAAGGCAAATATATCAACTCTGAGATGCAACGTTCATATTTCATATCTGGACTTTCATTGACAATACAAACAACTTTTTCCGGTAACATTTTTAGTTTTCTCTAAAATAATTGGTACTTTGCGCTTGGCACAATTTCGCGTTTTCTTATTTCGTAACCACCCTGTGCGTCATTTCGAAATTCTGACTGCGGCTAAGGACGGAACGCTCCACATTTGTTTACATATTTGGATTCCTAATAAAATTTTATGGAAGATGATATGTTACACAATGGGGTTTACAGTGTGGGATTTTAAGATATTACCTTTCCAGTGTCAGTGTGGACCCAACTTTGAGGAGTTACTGACGTCTACGACAACTGGCCCAAGCTATTTAAGATTTCTTTATTGGACTAGGTTCACAGACTGCTCTATTAAAAAATCCATTGTAAAATCCATGTAAAATGAATAACTCAAGATCCCTTATATAAACGCAGTAGCGGTTTTTAATTTCATAGTAATTGACAAATTTCATAGATGGCGTATACGTACAAAATTATTTCCTAGCTTCAGCAGCGAGAATTTGAGAAAAAATATTTTATCTCTCCAATCGGCATGTGCCATCTGGATATATTTGCACGTTGTAGCTCAAACAGCAATCACCCAGGGTCGGCCTCAGTAAATCTGAGTATGAGAACTTGCCAGTAATTTTTGTAAACTAAGCCCAACATTTTTATTCGTTGTGGAATATAATTTATTAATCGCAAATTGAATTATCATTATGTACCGTTGAAAGCGAAACACCCACATAGGTATCTACCTTTTATTATTGAACTATGGAGTATGAGGTACAACTTTGTACTAAAGATGAAACCATAAAAGTTGTCGTACCTCAAATCATATTGCCGCCTGTAAAAGACGATTAAATAAATGAAAAAATCGTGCAGTGGTTGGAAATAGTTTAATATAAAGATAACTTGACAACTTTTATAAATAAAAAAATATCTGAAACTTGATCTTCCTCTTAAATACCTACAGTCTGTCCTTCATAAGAATTCCAACAATGATTACTTCGAAATGATTTTAATTTACGGGGGGTGCAACGGCGATGCTGCCCTCATTCAAGGAGGTGCGCGAGTTATGGAAAAACCGGTATAGTTATAATTTCGATGAAGTGCCTCACTTTATTGAGGAAGTTACACATTGATCGATGGCCATGTTGGATAAATCCGTTTACTCTGGATTCCATTTTCATATTCCAAAAATTTATTTTACCTGATTATAATGCCCATTGTATCTTTCCACGGAAAATTGTACAGTTTAAAATCCGAGTTTTCATATTTACTTTTACGGCAGTTGAAATAACTGCAAAAATTGCCAGCAGCGGACATTTTCACAACGGCAATCACAAATCAAAACTGAATGCGGCTCTGTACTTCAGATTGCTTTACATTAGCTGCATTTCTTTATTGGTGCAAATTCGTAAATCATTCAAAGCATAGGTATAAATATTGGATTTACATCATTCTTCTTATTCTAATAAATACATTAGCATACTTCTAATCGTAAGTCGCATTTTAGATGATACAATATTGCTGGTTAAAATCTGCATGTGGTTACACTTTTTTATAGATAAACACGTTTAGATTCCAGTAGCTTTATTTGGAAAATCTTCAGAAGTACCTATATTTGCCTCTAGTGACATCTCAGAAATTTGTCAAAACTAACGTTTAAAAACCCAAGCCATTGGTGGGGCATCTTTAGTTATTCAGTCTACGACCCGACCTATTAGGAAGAGCAGCAAGGTCATTTTATCATACCCGCCTTCGTTTGTGCCTCCAAGAGAACGGAAGACATTTAGGCCCGGTTTTTCAAAGAATCCAACACCGGATTAAGTCTGACACCGGCTTCGTTGCTATGCTACAACCAATCAGAAAGCCGGTATCATAGCAACGAAGCCGGTGTCAGACTTAATCCGGTGTTGGATTCTTTGAAAAACCGGGCCATTGAACATTTCTAATTTTTAATTTCTTGTTAGGTACTCAGAATCGTAAAATTAATATTCAGATAACTTATCTCTGAAAGCATCATAGAAAATTCGTCAACTGTCGGCGTGAGAAGGAGAAGCAAATTTTACTGCCTCGGCAGTAAAGTTGCATTTCAAGTTCATGTATACAGTCTCGAAATGTCATATTTTTCTGACGTTTGCAGAAAAAACTATTAGATACACGGTGTCCCAACGAAAACTTGTACCCCCGTAAAACTCTGCAAAATAAACGTTTTGTCAAAAATCCAAAAACACGTCGATTTTTATATCAAAGGGGACCAATTTTTATGCAATAATCATTCTTGCAACTCTAGCCCTGTGCGGGGGTAGCGACCCCCCCAAAATTTTAAATAGGACGGGGCGTCAAATGATCCCTACTTTGGAAGAGTTTTTCATTACTTACACAACCGTATTTGTTTTATTCAATTCGATCAATTTGTTACCGAGAAATTGCTTCTTGAAGTTTCCAAGTTAAAAAATTAATAAAGCACAAAAAGGTTTAAACTATCGAATGTATAGAATGGAAAAGTAACAAAATCAAGTAAACTAATAAGAATAAAAAGTAAGAACAAAAGAACATCAGAACAAATCTCAAAATAAACTTATTCGCCAAAGTATAAAATCGTATTTATTTACCAAATCAAAATGGTTTATTCCAAAGAAGAATGCCGGCTAATAACTCCTGAGGTAAGTAATGTAAGATCTGGATTTGAATCCAGAATGTATTATTGTATGACAATCGGTGCAGGTCATTTCGAGCAATACATTCGATAGTTTAAACCGTTTTGTGCTTTTATTAATTTTTTAACTTGGAAATTTCAAGAAGCAATTTCTCGGTAACAAATTGATCGAATTGAATCAAACAAATACGGTTGTGTAAGTAATGAAAAACCCCTCCAAAGTAGGGATCATTTGACCCCGTCCCATTTAAAATTGGGGGGGGCAGAGTTGCAAGAATTGAATCAAACAAATACGGTTGTGTAAGTAATGAAAAACCCCTCCAAAGTAGGGATCATTTGACCCCGTCCCATTTAAAATTGGGGGGGGCAGAGTTGCAAGAATGATTATTGCATAAAAATTGGTCCGCCTTGATAGAAATAAATCGACGTGTTTTTGGATTTTTGTCAAAACGTTTATTTTGTCGAGTCTTACGGGGGTACAAGTTTTCGTTGGGTCACCGTGTATATTAATTTTACAATTTTTAGTAATTTTTGACGAATATCTGTGAAACCTTTAAGAATGTCAAGATAATTGCAAATGAAAAAGCACGTTCATTTTTTAATTCTGCATCCGATGGGATAAAAATATACAGGTGTCCCATTTGAAAAAAAAATGGAGAAAAGTATAGCATTACATTTTGAACATAATGTATAAGTTATTTTTACTATATGTACAGGTGTCCCGGTGAAGGTGGGAAATCTCTCTGGTGCGTATAGATTACTTGAAAATAACACCCCAAGTTCATATAAAGTTTTCTCCTACGACCTTCTCCTGCCGAGATATTCTCCCTCAAATTGGAGATATATGTAAAAATAATCCTTTTTACATAAATTTTAATTGTATTTCGATAATTTTCTTGGTGACGTACGTAGTAATTGAATGTCGATAAAATAATGTTGCCCGTTTTTTGATAGTGCATTAGGGAAGCAAGGGGTGAACTACCCCTTACCTTCTTAACTTCATATTTTCTAAGGGGCTGGATATTTTTAATTTTTAACCGCATTTTTGTTTCAACGGACATTTTGATGATAGAAAGTTAGGTACTCCTGTTAGGTTTCGATAAAATGAAGCGTTTTCGAGAAAATAAAACTCAACGAGCAAGAGGTACAGTGTTTCTACGATTTTCGTCTTTATTTTTTCTGGCATCATATATCAAAAAATCGAATGCTCTTTCAATCAATTATTTCTTAAGAATTTTTTAAATATGATTTGACCCTACATTAGCTATTCCTTTTGAAATTCATTAAAAATTGTCCAGGTCCTTATTAAGAAAAAATAAAAATTGACAATGAAGGCAACAGACGAAACATCGTACAAAAATAACCTTAATAGTTTGCGAAAGGTAATAAAAATTTACATTAAAAAATTGCTTTCGGTTTCTCGAATGCCAGAAAAAATGAAAACGAAAATCGTAGAAACGCGGTACCTCTTGCTGGTGTAGTTTTATTTTCTCGAAAACGCTTCATTTTATCGAAACCTAACAAGAGTAACTTTTTATTAGCAAAATGTCGGTGGAAACAAAAAATGCGGTTAAAAATTAAAAATATCCAGCCCCTTAAAAATATGAAGTTAAGAAGGTAAGGAGTAGTAGTTCACCCCTTGCTCCCCTGATTCACTATCAAAAAACGAGTCGCATTATTTTATCGACATTCAATCACTATGTACGTCACCAAGAAAATTATCGAAACACAATTAAAACTAAAAATCTTATGTGCAAAAATCGATTTTTATTTCTCCATTTTAAGGGAGAAAATCTCGGTAGGGGAAGGTCGTGGGAGAAAACTTTATATGAACTTGGGGTGTTATTTTCGTGTAATCTATAAGCACCCGAGAGGTTTCCCACCTTCATCGGGACACCCCGTATATTCATAGTAGGATAAATTAGCCTTTTATTATAAGCAACCTGCTGCGTAGTTTTGGTTTCAAAATGGTTTCTTCTATGTTTTAGAAATTTCTTAAAATATGAGGAAAAAAAATTATTTTAATTTATTCCTCTGTAACTATCAAACCAAATTTGACAATATTCTAGGGGTATGTTACAGTAGCTCGAAAGGGCCTCAAAAATCAATAAAACTACAATCAATGAAATAAAACTTTGAGCACCACCAATTTTTCGGGACAACCTGTATTTTCAAAAATATTTTTAAAATGTGCTCTCTAACAAACAGTCTATTGTACCGTTTGAATCATTTAGGTCTTATAGAAGATGGGAGGTGAGATGCAGGACCCAGCGGCGGCTCCTTAATAAGTGCGCTCGTGCGCGCTCACTGCTTACAAAAATATGGTTTTAACCTTTTTTGATAAAAGGTTCAAACCTTATAATTATAAACTAATAAGTTTAAAACTTTTTGAATCTCTGCCGCAATATATATTAATTATTATGCGAGATAATAAATAGTACGCGCTCTAAGCATTCCGCGTCGTCTTTCAAAATGGCTACCACACACACATCCAGCCGTCCGAGGTGTGGTACTCTAAGGCAAATGCATATTCGATATGGGACGAGATCGTCGTATGTGCTTTTAAGAGGAAGAATTATAGCTCGTCTGGGAGCGCTGTTTGAGCACACACTTGTTGGGCGAAGCATGGGACGCGGGAGTTTGTACTTCTGCGGCAGTGTTTATTGTTTTTGTTTACCATATTTAGGTCTGAGATAGCGCGTTGCTTTGCTTATAACGTGAGTAATTAGCTGCATTATCGTGTTTACTTTTAAATATTGAAATTTCCAATACTTAGCATGGCTAAATGTAGTGGTTTGGTTAAAGTCAACACTTAAACATTGTGGAGTGAACTTTAACAAAGTGGTCGCCTGATTTTTACAATTTTCAAAATTATTATTGTGTTGTAATACTCCATTCAGTTAAAAATGAATATTTTATCTAAATATAGACTTTCGACGAAAAACTTGAAATAAAATGAAATGGACGTCCTAAGCCTGTGCGAAGTATCAAATGCTTTTCGAAAGGTCGCGGTAAAAGTTGTGTGCGAAAGTTTAACCTTTTGGATTTGGGATTTTCGTTAAATATTGTGGTGAGTGAAATTTCTTGTTTGAAAATGTTTGAAAAAGGCTTCTAAAACACTTTATTTAAAAAAACTAGGGGGGAGAAACCGCCAGACCCCCCCCCAACCCCTGAGCGGTGATTTCATTCTAGAGCACTGCCAAGTTCTAAAGTCAGGAGCCGCCACTGGCAGGACCTTGAATACGCGGATGATTATAAAAGTAGGTAGTGGAAAATATTGTTTGGAAAACAGAAGAACTGTGAAATTAAGCATTGTGTGAGCAGCATTTATAAACAACAAATGATGCAGCGCGGGGTAAATTAACCTTTTAATAATTTCTATTGCAGTGCCTACCGGAAAAGCTTTGGAGAGTCGAAGCAGCAAAACTAGCATCGAAAATCACGTAAGCAAACGGTATAAGGGCAGACGAAACGCCGTGGCAAATAAACCTCTGTGCTAACTAAATCTTTAGAAGTATTTGCGGAAGAAGTGCAATTAGAGTCGACTGAGTACGTGATAGGAATTTAGTCAGCGATTCAAACTTCAGTTTGCGTTCCAGAGGATTTTCTAAAGGTCTTAGTGGTGATAGCAAACGACCAGAACGACAAAGGCATTCGTGATTTAATGGAGCTTTTATAATCGGGTGTATTTACTTTCTCTTTGTTAGCTATGATAACTCAAATGAGCAATTTAAAGTTCAGCTACTGTGAAAGGTAAATGGCGGCGAGCGGAAAAGTATATTTGACATTTTAAGCGCCTCAAACTACGTATACCTACACTTTTGTGTCCGGAGTTAATCTGTACGCCGAGTCTTCCAATTTGTACATCAATATAGAACGATATTCGGTCTAGTGCCACTACCCTTAATATTAACCATTGATTTTTAAATAGAAATGGACAAATATTTGTTAAGGCCGTTGTATCCTACGGTACTCTGCGCCTCGGGCTTCAATCGCACCTCTGGCCTATTTACGACCTTGATGCATAAAAATTCAAAACTATTTCATATATTGTTGAATACTGGGGTAAATTCAGACGGACCTTGCGCACAATCAATTTGCTTCAAGTTTCAGCTATTTCTTATTTTTTATGCCGATGAGTGATACCTACCTATTGATGTACAAATTGCGACACTTGATCTGTAGGTTTACTCTAGACACAAAAATTGCGTATACTTAGTACCTATCACAGTAGAAATCCTCTTGAATGAACTTTTAAAACCGGAAGAAATGGTACTGAAGTTATAACTTCGATTGGTTTTTAAATCCTGGCATCGTGTAAGGCATTGTTTGCTTTTAAAATTCTCTTACACGTGTTTCCGTTTGCGTAGGCTCTATAACTTTGACACTGGAAGACGAAATATTTTAGATCAGTTTTCAATCAGGAACTGATACGCCTACTCGCAACATCTGTAAAAAGTAGGATGTTGTTCGCGGTTTATTTTATAAGCAGCAAGCAGTTTTTATTACCTTTTAATTTTTCGCAAGGCAGTGAATTGTCTGCACTCTAATTCACCAATAAATGAAAGGATGTATGCATGAGGCTTAGGTCCGGTTGTTAGAACGCGGATCAAATTGTAACGCGATACGCGATGCTACATTTAATTCGACTTTCGTTGCTATGATACAACCAATCATGAAGTCAGTACCTTAGCAACGAAACTCGAATTAAATGTAGCTTCGCGTTACATTTTGATCTACGTTCTAACAACGGGCACTTAGTAGCTCAAATATAGGGATTATTCATTTGAACTACGTTCATTAAACACAGAACAAAGAACGTGGTTATCTTAGCTTATGGGCTAAGTCTGCGATGCCGATTGGCTGGATAATGACGTTACTTGCACTATCCCAAGAGACATCTTCAGGGTCGCTAGGTTCGCACGGAACTCAGAACTAGAATCGATGGACTCTTTACTTTATACCCCGAGAATACTCAGCCAACATATAATTATTTGGATGAGAAACTGCCATGGATTGTGACGGTTTTGGGTTACAGATAATAAATTATAGGCTTCCATGTGCTTTAACAGTAGAAGCTTCAACGATCAAGCCTTACATCAAGATGATGAATCTAAGAAGGTACATTTTTCATCAACTTCACGTCCGTGGTGAAACCACTATTGGGATGATTATTATTGAAATGGTCTAGAAACTAATCTAAGTTTGCACCAGCTTGTAACCAAGTTACGAAAGCGTTACTGACGCATCAGAACAAACACTTGGCTTTAAGAGTCCGGCAAACCCCTTTAAAATGAACCTGAAAACTGACTTCGTAGTACTATGCTCGTTTCTAAACGGTGAAAATTGAAGTGTTGAATTTTGGACAGTTTATAAACGAAACTTTATTTTATGTTTCTATAGAAAGAAAAGTTAAAAATTTTATCTTGGAAAGGTCAGTTCACTCACGAAATTGACCAACTTCACGCGTGCATAGCACCAAGAGATTTACAGTTTCCGAAAAATTGTTTCAATAGAGACATAAAATATACCATATTCTACCATAATCAGGCTTTCGTGTTGCTAAATTTACTAGGATGAAGGTTTAATCGTGGTACAGCGAGTGCACTGCAAACGCAAAATATGCCTTGGTATGTGCTGCCGCGGCGTAGCGAGTGAGCGTAAACTCAGATCGGCGTTGTCACATTCACTAGGTACCGAAAGCGCGGGCTTTGAATGTGCGTTGTTCTTGTGTCCATAAATGTGTTTAGCGCGACGGTGTTGCAGCACAGCTGATAGTTTGCGCCGATTTCTAACGGATACCTCACCGACCCGATGCCCCGCAGGTGTAACTTTTGACCTGCTTTGCCGGACCCTTAAGGAAAGCCTAACGATAAATCAAGCCGGAATGTAGCGGCCGTGACGTAGTAATCGTGGCCCACTCGGTATGGACGATCGATGTTCGTGGCATGGAAATAATGCTAGTCTACCAAAATATTCAATAACAACTGGACTTTTGAATTTTTTATTAAGAGAATATCTAATTAAATATACCTGAACGGTATAATACCATATTTTCCTATTTTGAACAAACGTTTAACATTAAAAACCTACAGAACTTAAACTCAATATGTATTTAATATATTAAATGAGCCGCATTCCGCATGAAGAATATAACTAAAAAATATAGTAGAGAACATTGTCGGAAACAAGTCTTAACAAAGTAAAATACACCGGAAAACAAAATGTTTACTGATGGAAGAAGATAAATGGGAGAACTACTTACTAGGCAATTTTTAAATTTTCTTTTCTTTTGCTTCATTAACTAACATTTCATTGGAGGTAGGTAACATATGAATAATTATTTAATAAAATATTGCATGAAATCTATTGTGCAATGTATAATGGTTATATGGTTATGTGAGGGGAAATGCAATTTGTTTGTACGCATACACGGCTCAGTGCGACTAGCGCGCACAATTTATATGTGTTCATTAACCCGCTGTAACTTTTTTCAGCAACAACATTAATGTTTCGTTTCTTCACCAAAAATAATTTCTGGCCTTTGTCCGTATTTGGTCTCGCATATGTATATACGAGTATGATAATTCCGGTAGGTACATGAAAAATACATTACACAAATTTGTGGTCTAGCAAGAAAACATTTTTTTTCATAAAATTGGAAAATTGTAGTGGAAACCGGAGTACGCTGTAATGATCAGCACACTTCAGTGTATATTCCCTAAGAAGAAATTTTCGAAGAGGCTGTTGTTGGAATGTGGACACCCAATATTACTCTTACTGAGGACGCTGAAACGAATCTTATCGAGTTTGGAATTATCGAACCCCGAAGATCCCAATTTGTGGAGCAACTTATTGGAGCAAGCCTCCGACGACGATTTTGCCACGACATCCTTCCCGTGGGATCTCATCAAGACGGCGTTCAAATTGCTCTCGACATGTCTCGACAGCGATACTATGGACAACTCCTCATCATCAGCTACCACGAACTTCCAAATTGGAGCCACCTCCACATCGTACACGACTGCGGCTGGACAGCCGGGACCTGCCGATGCTCAATATTTCAAGGAGTCCACTTCCTTAGACGACACCGACGAGCTAAGTGGAGCGGAGAGCTCCGACGAGGTAAGAGAACGTCAATAATATTAGAAACATTTTTGTAATTTGTCAGTTTTCTTCGCAGATTATTTCCGACATCTCGGAATATACATGTATGTTCCTACGGCCCCGCGACTGTCTCTACTATTTCTTCGCCGGCTCCCAACGGGAAGTTCCTGGTCCAGATGAAATTGATACTGATGAAGGAGGCCAAGAAAGTGGTGAAGGAGCAATTTATTATGGATGAAGACATCGAAATCTGCGCAGTATGCATTAATCGCGATTTTCGAAAAAACGTAAATGTCGGACTACTTAACGAAGACAATATATAAAAATTACCGAGAGATTCACCTGGATTCGTAACACCTGCGGTATCTTTAGATGTAACACCCACCGCATCGGCGCTGTCGACTTCATCAGTGCCCATTGGTGCATTGCCAGTGGGTTGACTTAGTTGCGTCTGGTACCCTTCATCTTGCCCTATGTCGTGGATCTTGCATGTTGTCGATTTTTTTTCTTCTTGGAAGATTGCTGATCATCGTCATCTTGTCGAAGCGATAACTTTCGGAATCTCGCCCGTTTGCCGGACATGTCAAAAGGGTATATCACACCGACACGATTTTCGATCAAGTTCTTGAACTTCAATCCGGCGGCACCTATTAACGAATGCCAGTTACCTGTGGAACAGTAATCGGCCCAAAATTCCTCAATTGCCTGTTCGTCCGCTTTCAATACGTCTTCGGCGGAAACACTGTTCTCATACGCGACGTCGTGTCTATAAGCTATAGCATCGTCTACCGGTGATATATCATTTATGTCGTTGCCCGGACCGAGATAGACGTGACGAGGAAACAATAACGGTGGCATACTGACATACCTTTCACGGGAACTCCCTTTTATATGCCTTTCACTTATGCAAATAGAACCGAAATTTTAATTTCAGAAATTGAAGTAATTTTAAAAAAGGATGATGATTCTCAGAATATTAGAAATAAAATTCATAATTCCTTTCAGTACAAAAACTCCATCATTAATAAAATTAATAAAATCGATAAAATTACAATTAATTCTATTAAAGAAAAAATTAATAAAGATAATTTGATAGTTTCGAAAGCCGACAAATCCAATGCTATAGTAATTTTACCTAAAGATGAATATATAACAAAGATGCAAAATTTTATTGCAAATGAAAAATTAACTGAACTGAAAAAAGATCCAACAAAACATTTTCAAACAAAATTAAAAGATTGGTTAAAAAATTGCAACAGTATTTTCAATAACAATTTTGAAAAATTAAGATTAATTAATATGAATGCATGTGCCCCTAAATTATATGGACTTATCAAGAACCATAAAATTAATACACCTATAAGACCAGTAGTATCATATATTAATGCTCCCACGAGAAATTTAGCTAAAAACATTAATAATATATTCAAAAATACAACAAATTTTAAATCCAAATTTAGTTTAAAAAATTCTTTAGAATTAATTAACAATATCAAATATAAAAATATTCCAACAGGGTCCCTTTTGGTTTCTTTTGATGTTACAAATATGTTCCCTAATATTCCTCCTAATGAATGCTTAAAATCAATTGAAAATATTTTAGATAAAACTCATACTAATATTGTTATAAAAAATGATATTATTACTGCTTTCCAACTTTGTATTGAGCAAAATTATCTCCAGTTCAATAATAAATATTATACTCAAGATTTAGGTCTTGCTATGGGTTCACCAATTAGTCCTTTATTAGCAGATATTTTCATGTCAGATATTGAAGAAAAAATTATGAACTCAGAATTAGGGAAACAACATATTCTATTTTGGTATAGATATGTAGATGATATTATTGCTTGTTTTAAAGGAACAACAAGACAATTGGACAATTTTCAAAATTTCTTGAACAGTATTCATCCAAAAATTAAATTTACAAAAGAAATAGAAACTGAACACAAAATTAATTTCTTAGATTTAACTTTAATAAATGAGAACAATAAAATAAATTTCGATATTTTTAGGAAACCAACATATACAGATATTACTCTTTCAGCAAATTCATTTCATCCCTTTTGTCAAAAAATTTCTGCTTATAATTCTATGATACACAGGGCCTTTACAGTACCGCTATCTTTAGATAAATTGAATAAAGAACTAAACATAATTAGAACAATTGCAATAAATAACGGATTTAAGATTGAAATCATCAATAGAATCATTAACAATAAAAAATTTAAAATTGCTTGTAACAATATATATCCTAAATTATCTAATGATAAACTTACCAAATTTTGCAGGATTACCTATTTTGGAAATATTTCTGAAAAGATTGCCAGTATTTTAAGAAAAAACAACATACAAGTCACATTTAAACCATCAAATATATTATCACATATTTTATTTAACAGTAAAGACAGAACACATAAACTTGACCACACAGGTGTTTATCAACTAAATTGCTTAGACTGTAACAGCATATATATCGGGCAGACTGGCAGATCTATACGTATTAGGTATAACGAACATTTAAGATCATTTCGTTTGAAGAATGATCATTCAAGTTTTGCTAATCATTTCTTTAATAACAATCATCAATTCCCTCCTCCGGAGAATACTAAATTATTGTTTAATTTTGTAAAGAGTTATCAATTGGATATATTAGAGTCTATAGAAATTTATAAACATAAAAATGATAAAAATTGTAACTTACTTAATGATCAAGTCGATTTAATACAATCTAGTTTATTTAAACTTTTGTAAATTAATTCAAGAATCAATTAGTTTATTTGCCCCCCCCCCCATATAAACCATGGACTTTCGAGGTTATTTGGCAATATGGGATTTTTTCTTTTTGTGTTTTTTTTTTTTTTTTTTTTTTCCTTGCTATTATTGACTTATTTCTCTCTTTTTTAGTTTATTACAATATGTACTAGCAGTTGGCAGTTGTCAAGACAGAACACATAGACATGACCACAATTTATTACAAGATTAGCAGTTGGCAGTTGTCAAGATTCCATGGATATTTTATTTATTTAGTTTTTTCTGTTCTGATATTTCACTTGAAGGTTTTTTCAATTGAATTTATTGTTTTCTTCCTATATGGTTTTCTTTAAATTCATTGTTTTTTCCCTTCAAGCTACGAGGTATTCGATTTTCCTTTGTGTTTTTCTTATACCCCTTAGGTAAATACTGAAATTCAGTTATCTAGTTATCTTATTTCATGGATATCATTATAATTTGTCAATTTTAGTTTCCTTGTCAACTGTCATAATAATTTGTTTACAATTTTTCTTAAACATTTCTGATGATGGGATCGTTTGTAGATCTTGAAACCGGTTAAATAAAATAATTTTGTTATACTTCTTGGTAGTACGCGAACTAATTTTTTATTTAATCATGGATTTCTACCAAATAGTGAAAAGTGAAAATATTAACTATATATGCAAATGGGGTTTCAATTATCGGGACTGGCTGCTTGTCGTAAAATTTCCTTGAAATTTTATTCCAGCGACTACAACGACGACGAGTGAAGAAGTAGATATACTTCTGCCACCAGTAACAGCGGCAACGTACCACCGCGAGCGGAGTGAGCGGTGAAAAAAAAATTATATATATTTTTTAAAACCCCATATTCCCTAACCAGCAGCTACAGCAACAATTACATCAGTATGTTACATATTGGCATAACCAGCATGTAGTCGTTGTCGCTGGTTAGGGAATATCGTTGCTGAAATACAACAAAAAAAGTATTAAAAATGGTCGAAAATTGATTTAGGAAAATTTTATGAAAAATCGATTTTCCGGCGACCTCAAAATTCGAATCTAGCAGGTCATTTTACATAATAATTAGCTTCATTTTCTTGCGTGTGTTCCAGTTGTATGTCGAATTAGAGCACCTTGCTCCCCGACTATTCGTTATCAAGTAGCAGCGCTCCGTCCATGGCTGTGACGTCACAGCGGTTCTCCACGCGCTACATTCTGGCTTGTACTATCGTTCGGCTTCGCTTTAAGTCTATAAAATTCACACGCTGATTCTCCTATGGATTCCATGAGAAGTTAGCAACCACGGGGGAAGCTGGAGAGACCACGGTGAAACATGAGAGTTGGCTGCTTATAGCCTGGGCAGTGAGGTTAATCTTGGAATAAGTTTATTTTGAAACTTTAATGGAAGTGGTGATGGTTTTATAGAAAGAATTTTGAGATGGGCCGTTGCGTTGTGAGAAATCTTGAAGAAGGAAGGAAACTTTCATGTCGCATGTACCACGATCAAGAATGGCCGTAGCGGTTTTCTTATCTGCTGGAAGAATAACTGACTCGGAATTGCACTCTAGCGACATTGGATTTAGGGAAATTCGTGGAATTAAAAGTCTTGGAGACATCAGGCCGCCGAATGTCTGGGAAATGCGTCGGAAATTTGAAAATGGATAATGGATAACGTCTTTGACCACCTATATAGGCGATTGTCAAATTTTAGCCTTCAGAGAGAATAGATATTTTATTTTCGGTGAGCAGGTGCATGGAAAGGTTACCAACGTTATGAGTGAGGGTTGTGCCTTTCACTGTAGCGTCCACTTGTTGGAAGAATGTCATGGCGTGGCTTTTGATCTTATGACCTAATCTGTATGTGTGAAATAAGCTGCCCAGAGCAGTTTATTGTCAGGTTAATGCTAAGGTATTTCACTGTTTCTTTCTATGGGACAGTCGAGCCGTTAATGCTCATTTGAACTGATGGGGCTGTGTACATGATCAGATCGCTCTTGTTTTTATTGATTTTCATTTTCCAAGATGTGCACCATTCTTGCAGCTAATTGATCCACTGCCACTTGAGACTTAGAGTCAGAAAAACCATACTTCTGGATTGGGCCGCAGTAATAGAGACAGGTCCGTATTGGCGTGCGTAGGAATGTTGCAGGTGTAGCTGTACAAATTCGGCCCTGTCCAGTCATATTTTGAACGTCCTTTTTTGCAGAAATTAATTTATTAATTTCGTCAACGAAATTTTTGCAGTGAACTAATAAAAAAATTCAGAACATTCTTGAGAAGTCACTCTTGCCACCTTCACAACTTCCCGTTGGAAAACCCAAAACTGGGAAAGCATTCTCGCCACTTCCCAAGAGGCAAAATACAAGTGAGGTCTCAAATTATTTCCAATCTCTTCTAGTGGAAGAAACTGAAAATGTAGTTGGGGGGAACTCCGAAAAGTCAGATAATGAAAACCGTTCTGATATGGATGTAACTGAAGATCCTCGAACAAGTGAAAATGTGAAGTATTCAACTGAAGACTTTAAGGCCCGGTTTTCCAAAGAAACGAACACCGGATTAAGTCTGACACCGGCTTCGTTGCTATGATACAGTCAATCAGAAAACCGGTATCGTAGCAACGAAGCCGGTGTCACACTTAAGGCTGGGATTTATCAGCTGTTAGTATATAAAGTGCTGCCATCTATCACCCAAAAGTGTGATTAGGATTATGCAAAATATAGTCACAATCTATTATGATTGGTTTCTTTCACAGCTGCAAACTCTTCAGACGGAACCTCTACAGCTTGGAATTTTCAAGTTTTTTTGCTTTAGCGACAACCGAATAAATCTTAGAGGATTAGTCGGCGGTCCTATCTTTAAATTATTAGTTTCTGTTTAGAAATAAGATAATAAACTGAAGCGCCACCGATATCTACATTGCAATAGCCACAATACTACTACTACTGTCAAACGTCCAATTTACTGTGCATCTCGGCCAAATATGCACAAGATGGAGAGATTGCAATATAATTTTCATTCCAACACGCCGGTTCAACCAAGTAACGTATCAAGACGTTCTTGGTCGAAAATGAATAACGAATGATTAGCTAAGCCAACCCTACTTTCTAATTACAATAAATATGTGTACAAATAGTGAAAATGGTGTCGAGTTTATGACCGATTTATGACTGATTTTTCAATAACTTGAGGGAGATTTATTTAAGGCGAACGAAAAATAGTACTATAAAAGTAGTGCGAGTCTCTAAGTTGATCCTTTATTGATAAATCTTTTTTTAATTAACTCCCTCTCTACTTTAATTTCAGAATGGTGTTGGAATGTGTCTACATGTCCCGTTTTTAGTGCCCTTTTTTTGAACAAGCGGACCTCAGAAAAGCTGTAATCTCTGAGTTAGTAGTTGCCAAGAAGTAACTTGAAAACGAGCTTGAAAATAAAGATGAATCAAAGAAGGGACCTAGTAAAAAGGTACCACAAAACTGTGCTTCGAAACTAGAGTAAATAGAGTGAATTAGGCTTTCATTTTAATGTATCTAAAATAAATGTTACAAAAGCTGAATCATTTAACGATGGCATTCATATAAACCCTGAGATATCTGACGACTGCAGAAAAATTATCCCTTTGTTCCATGTTAGAAATATCGAATACCACGCACCTCAGCTCCCGCCTGAGAAACAACTTCAAGTAGTTAAAAGTATGTGAAGAAATCAAAAATGAGCTGGAACTGAAAGTACTCACCCCCGATGCTAGTGCCCTGAATGACAAGCTTCAAACTAAAGAAACACCCACCACTCGTCATTATTACTTTTCCAAAAGAGCAGACAGAGATCTTTCAATAATTAGTTCATCTGCTGTACGGAAAAGTCATTATGGAAGCTCAAAGCAAAAAACCTGACTGAAATGTGCTGAAATGTGCCGACAGTTGAGTTACAGCTCAGTACAAAATTACATTGGAGTAGGATAGGTGTTATAAAAGATAGACTCGTCTGATCTGACTTAGTCGGACCTGACTTCTGGCTTTAAACTGGACTGTAAAGTGTAAACCAGGTTTATGTAATATTGAATCGATTTTCGACTCGCAAAAATTTTCGATTCGAATTGATTAGTCGAAGGATATACTATAATACGAATCGAATCAATCTGTTCGAATGGAGTCAGATCGAATCGATTCGATGTGCCAATTCAATTGTCCATGCCTATGTGTAAGGTGAGTTTTACTTTTTTTAATGAAAGACCCAAAACGCTTATTTCATTTTCTCATATTATTTAGATCCTGCGTTAAATTATGCTGATTCGATTCTATAGCCTGATTCGATTCGAAGAGCCGATTAGCTTCGATTAGATAAGTCATTTAGATTCGGCTTGATATGCCGATTCGATAGCTTCATTCGATTAGATTCGATGTGCCATTTCGATTCAATGTTGCCATTCAATTTTTGTCTTGAATCGAATCGAAATATCGATTTTTTACCCAGGCCTATGTGAGTGGTGCGTTTCAAAAATTTTACTACACAGTTTTTTTAATGAAAGGCCCAAGACACTGTTTTATTTTCACATATTGTTTAGATTCTACGTTAAATTCGACATGCGGATTCAATTCTGTTCCACGTCACGATTCGATGGCTTGATTCGATTCGTTTCGATGTGCCAAAGTGCCAATTAAATTCGATATTTCGATTCAATTTTTTTCTTAAATCGATTCAAAAAAAAATCGATTCGAATCGAAATATCAATTTTTGCCAAGGCCTAGTTTGCACACTACACATTATTCAATTCTGTTTGATTAAAACTGCTGCAAAATGTAAAGACAACTTTTATAAGTCGTACTGGACTGTTCGAACAACTACTCCTCGGGCAAATACCCCGCCAGGCATTGAATTATAGAACTAAATCCAGATTTTATGTACTACGAGATTGAAAAACTTCTAACACAACTTTTATAAGATTGAGGTCCATTATGTAGGTTAGTACTAAACTTTTTATGAAAATAAACTACTGTACTGTAAAAGTATGCGTCAGAAATAATTTCAAGATCTTTGTTTTCCAATTTTCCGATTCGCAGAGGGTTATTACGCAGGTAACAAGTAAATTTCTCCAAATATCCGCCTTTCAAACAATGCAAGTCATGATTTCTTTTGCCACGAACTTCCTCGGTTTGTTCAGTAATTACTTCCGGGTAGTAAGTTTTAATAGGGCCTTTGTGAACAATAAATGACAAATCCGAGTTTTCCGCAACGAGTTCTGTTTATTTTATAAAATAGATCGAAGATATTTAATGCACGTACAGGTAAATAGAAAGAGGAGACGCAGTGTTTTAAAGTTCGGTATTGGGAGGATAATTGCTTTTGTTAGCCGGATTTTATATTTCTGTGTTCTCATTGATTTTATTCTGCGTAATAATTCCTTCATTTATCCCAGAATATTTTCCAGAAACCCTATAAATATCTCAACTGCATTCGACAATGAGCATCGCGTATACTTCACTGCGTTACGAATATGTACCTACTTACGTAGATATTTTTCTGCTTGTCAATAATTTTTTTCTTTGCGGGGTAATTGCCCGAGCAGTAGTTGCCAATAATTGTCAATTCCAAAACGTTTTTAAAAAATAAGAGAGGAAAGAATGGAAATAGAATATGTCAAACTTAATATTCCAAACGACAAGCTTAATCATTGAATGGCAAATTGGGAGCAGACCAGTGACTGAATCACGCTACGACTAACTGCTTAATTATTAATCAATAATCTGATTATCGTTAACTTTTACGAACAACTTACATTTTAAATGAGACTGGGGAAAATAAACTTTCTCTTTTAGAGGCAAATCTAAGGTTAAGTTTGTAATTTGTAATGTCTGTAGACCGTGCAATTAAAAAAAGGAAAAGAAGCGCAAACCAAAACAAATTAGATACGCATCTATTTGGAATCTAAAGGGCCATTTTCAACTTAAATTTGACTCGTCAAATGATACAGGTACAGGGTGTTTTTCACAGCATATTATGAATTCAAATAGACCATTTCCCGCTATTTGTAGGACAGAGGCAAAACTATCAAGTTGTGTGAATCAATTTAATGTAATAATGTAATGTGTTGTTTATATTTTCTTAATCGATAACCCAGCAGCAGAGCGATTCCCTCACGACGGTGCCGTGAAAAGAGTGCACCAAGCACCAACGCACCTACTCTCTCCCCGCCAAATGTCATACGCTTACTGCCTCTGTCCTTTCTCTGAGGCTCTTTTAGGTTATCTAAATATTAGAATTTTGCAGGGAATTGTTTTTGCGATAAATTTTGGTAACTATTTTGTCCCTGAGGAATGTAACCTTTTTTCTTCCAACACTTTTTTTGTAATATGCCTCTAGCATTCGGAACCGGTTGCATTTTTCAATTCCTTCGTTCCTTGACTCAAATTCAGAAGCAAGCGTCTTCTATATTAATCGTAAATCTTGTTTAAATTATGTCTAGCAAAAAACAATTAATGCAATAAACAATTATGAAACATGTTGAATAAGGTATTCAAACCAATAACAAAAACCAATAGCAAAAACCTCTATAACAATTATATTAATATGCACTTTCTTACACACAAGATTACTTGACGATTCAATCTCGGATTCAGTTTCTTAAGATTCTGATATTTGTACAGGGTGTTTCCGGTTTTACGTATAATAGTTTTATTTGGTATATATTCTTTCCGTAAACATCGAGGAAAAAGGTTCTACGAAGAACGTGATAGTTGTACTACATAATTTTTTGCAACTTAGTTTCTGAAGTGTTCTTCTCTTATGATCTTCTGATCTTCTGATCTTATGATCTTAATTTCTAGCTCGATATGTTGACTTCTGTTTGAACATCCCAGAATCTCGACTTCACAGAACTTCGGCATTCCACGGTTCAGTCACTGCTTACTTACTCCACAACTATTGCAGTCTGTAATGCAGTACGCAGCTTGAACTCGAATCCAGATTTCCCACTTTCCCATGCCCGCCCGGAAAGTAGGAAATCTGTGGTCGAGTCCAAGTTGCGTGCCACCACATTCTGACAGCAATTTGACTTTTGCCTTGAAATTACTACCAAACTATTTTTTATGCTGTGTTCATATTTTGATGCATTTCTATTATAGATACGGCTTCATGACAAATTAATGTAAAACGGATAATCAATACAATCAAAATGGGCAGGATTTGATCTAGGGAGCATCAGTGCCAGTCGTTGGTTGGCACTTTTTAAATAATGTTAGTTGGTAATATGGGCGCGTCTTGTTCTGGTGTTAAGTGTATTTAGTAAAAACTCAGTCCGGCCGCCCAAGTTGCTGGCAGGGTCTTTCTAAAGCCAAATGCGCGTAGAGATCAAAAAGATTCCTGCCGGTTGCGTGTTGCGTGTGCATTATGTTGTCCGTTCTTCTCGGTTATAAAAAGTCAAAACTAAAAATATCAGGCCTAAAATAATAAATAATTTCCCATTTTCTTTCATCATTCTTTACAATTTCGAAGACCAAGTATCCTAATGAAAGTCCGTACAGATCGTGAAATACGAGACCTTGCCGTTACATTACAATATTTTAATTCCATTTATGGACGGTTTTCCACCTGGAATATAGATAACTAATTCCGGGAAGATAATAAATTCCCGTGGCGTAATTTATTTTCTCGTTTCGGGAATAATCTTCCAGCGCGTAGCTCTCTGACTGGCGGATACAGGCGACGCGACCGAAGCCATTTCTTCCCCGATTAAGATCACGCTTCCCTCATCACTGGTTGCCCAGGCTTCCTTGCATAAAGTGTTGACGACACATTTATAGACGTTGGACGCTGCTTAAATTGGTATTGTTTGAAAATTCATTTATTGAAAAAGCAATGTCCTGCACTATTAATTTGGGATCATTTATGGAACATAGGAGGACACCTCAGCTGTACTGCTTACCGAAGATTCATAAGCCAGGAACTCCGTTGAGGCCGATAGTTAGCGCAGTAGGATCAGCTACCCATTTTTTGGCGCATCACCTAGCACGAATATTCGCTGTTGTGGGAAACACGGAACATCACATTCGGAACTCGGAACATTTCATCGAGAAGATCCAAGAACTTCAAATGCAGTCAGAGGACATCCTAGTGAGTTTCGACGTCACATCTCTATTCACCAAGGTGCCGATGGACGAACTCATCACGGAGACAAGAAAGCGCTTGATTGAGGAGAACCTCGATGGAGATTTGGCCGATTTGGCACGGTCGTGCATTCACTCTACCTTCTTCGCCTTCAGGGACGAGTTTTACGAACAAGCGGAAGGAACAACTATGGGATCACCTATATCTCCGTTACTGGCAAACATGTACAAGAAAATTTTTGAGAAAACCGCCCTGGAATCAACCGAACTGAAGACGAAGTGTTGATTTAGGTACGTGGACGACACTGTCGTTGTTTGGCCACATGAACGCAGGACTATCTTAACAGTATACATCCTAGTATACAGTTCACCATGGAGTTAGAGGAGGACGGCACACTACCATTTCTGGATGTACTGGTTCGTCGAAAGGGAGATGGAACTTTGGGACATCAATTGTACAGGAAACCTACGCACACGGATCGTTACCTAAACGCTGAATCGCACCTTAACCCAGCGCAGAAGCAAGGCAACATCGACACCTTGGTTAGACGAGCTAAGCAAATCAGCGAACCAGATCATCTGAGGGAGGAGCTGAACCATCTACGCCTGACGTTAAAGAAGAACGGCTATACTAGGACCAACACATAGAAAGCCATCAGGAGAAAGCCAGCGGTGAAGGAAACAGAGATATTTGAGGCATTTGCCTATCTTCCTTATATCAGGGGATACACGGACAAGATTGGAAGCCGTCTGAAGAAGCATGGAGTACGTACAATCTTCAACGCACCAAATAAGATAGCAGCGGGATTTCCAAAACATCGTAAAACGCACAAGAACCTAGAATTGCCTGGAGTGTACAGCATACCATGCACCTGTGAAAAGGTGTATTTTGGGCAGACAGTACGACATATCAGCACGAGGCTAAAGGAATACATCAGCCACACCAAGCACCACCACCGGGGCAAGTCGGCCGTCGTAGAACATCGAGCCGAGACGGGTCATGAGATCAATTTCGAAGATACCAGGGTTTTGAGGAAGGAGGCGCGGTTCTGGCTTAGACTACACAAGTAGGTGATAGAGAAAATAGAGATCCAGAAGGAGCCGGACAACTTCAACAGGGACTGAGGAATCGAAATACCGCAGATATGGGAACCGCTCATACGTGAAAAAGCAGCCAACCGTTCATCGCACACGACTTGCTCAGAAGGATGTACACTAATACATGGAGCCAGCATTTACCAGTTTCAGAGCACCTTCTGAAGAAGACACCGAGATGAGTGTCAAAACGTCAAGTATGCATTTTAATGTATCTATTAGACGACGAGCTCCGAACATATTTCTGTTTCAGGCATCGGCCACGGAAGCCTACAAACCAAAAAAATATGATATTCCGTTTATGCAGTCAACTATGATTTCTTGATGGGTACATTTTAAGTTTTCTGCCTGCTATCCAACTTCCTATACGCTTTATTAGTCTTATATTTTCGATGCTGCCCAAACTCTTCCCACTCACCTTCAACGCTGGTTTCCTTTTCTAATACATCTCCTACTTCTTGTCCCGCATAAGTTTTTAGACTAGTCATCCCTCCTATCTTCTTGTTGTTTTTTTGCTTTGCTGGTGGAGGACATATAACCGACAACACAGGACTTGAACCTTATAGTTAACTTCTGACGAAATCGAACATCGCAGACACATAAACCTACCGTGATAGGTAGGTATTTCAAAGAGTAAAGTTCCTGTCATTGACTGATACAGCGGAAAACAAACAGTTTTCAAACAACAGAGCAGAACACTTTTATCCCCCAATAAGTATTGTATTTCAATTTGACCTAGTTCTGCGAATGTTGCTGAAGTCGTCGCGATGCACCTTATATGCCAAGATCGACGGTACATGGTATAATCAATTTAACCGAATACGTTAAAGCGTTTTGCATGTTGCACATGCAATTACCGAGATTGTCAACTTGTCTCTCTCATTGGTCAATGGACTTCCAATTTTTTGTTCCTGAGAGTATTTTCTCGAGACAATACTCCCGAAATCATATCAAGAAAGAACCGCCAACAAAGTACAAACCAGCATTAACTTCATTTGTAATTCCCTAAGAGATAAATATACAACGTGACCGGGAATTTCCGCCGCAATCAATGCAGCTGTTGGAAACCGAAATTGGCTTATAACTCTGAAGACAAACAGAGGCCATTATTGGCGATTTCTATACCGCTCGATGTAATTTATTATAATAATGCAAATAGCGCCGATTTCATTCTGTGGATCAACCACATTAATGCAAATTAATCTCTGCAGCGGATAATTTTCCTAATTATTTTCGCTCTCGGCTGATTGTAAAGAAAAATTAAAGGGGAGAGCACCTAAAGGCTCACTTTATCCAAGAGTGTAAGTACATAATAAAAACTATTAACTGAAATTAGAAGTGAGGTTATCAAAGACTGACAGCATCCCCAGATTTTATCACCCTGATGAGCTAGGCCGGAAAAAGTTCCAGGGGTCGACGGTATTTAACGAAGATCATTTTAATTCATAATGTAGGACGGTGGAAGTTTTCAGGATAACCTACAGAAAGCATCAGTTTCCTTGTACAAATTGGTACGCGTGTTGATAAATTAAGAATGAGCGTGGGGCGTATTCGATTACAATGAATTAGTGTCTAATGTATTGGGGAACACGATTCGGTAACATTAAGCCCAAATCCTTAGTTTTGTTTCATTTACAGATTTTACTGGGTGAAGTTGAAATATTTGAAAAATTTGTTCAGCAGTGAACGCTTTCCTTCTGTCAGATTTAAAATGTTTAAAATTTTGTCGTTCGTCAAATGTTACAATATTTAGCAATGCATTTTTCCGTATTGTTTATAGACATAAATAAATTACAATATAAACATCAAATAAATATTGTAAAGGTTGGCAATATGATTTGATAGTCTATTAATTATAGGGTTGCATGTTAATCCGTAAGTATCAGTTTATGTGCTGAGCAATCAGCATTTTTCTCTGAAAAACAATTTCTTACTGTACAGGGTGTCCTATTTTCATTGTGATTTGGGGGTTTCTCATAGAAGCAGCAGAGACAGAGCCTTGGGGTTTTCGCGAACCTGAGTTACTTTTTTGAGTATAATAGAAAGCTGAAACCATAATTTGGATATCGTTTTTAGTTTTCGAGAAAAAAATAATGTTAATTTTTATCGTTTTTCGAAAACTCTCCAATTCTTTTTGTACAAAGCAGGCTAAAACTGTTACGATTGACCCATATAGAACTTTTCCAAGGAATTCAGTGGCGTACGTAGTTTTTTTTTGAGTTATAACATAAAGTTATTTTTTTTTAATGGAAATCGTAGTAGACTTTGGTCTAGTTCGAAAGGTCTTTTTTAAGCTATCAATATATATATACATCTCTCTATCATTGCCGCGTCCTTTCACTACCTCCCCAATCCCGCGTCCACATGAACTAATGGTGTATATACAATTTTAAACAAGGATAGAGAGTCACATACCACTGGAGAAAAGGAAAACCGCCAAAGATATTTCAAAATCTGTCAGATAACGGAAAGTTTACTATTCATGTAGTAAGACGTCCTTTTATGAGTAGGGTTTTAAGGCGTCCTCCGTATATTCCAGTTCACCGTCCACCTCTTTGAGCGTCCGATTGTATATTCAGTTTTACTTAATGGCGCAGCTGAACTCCGCGACGTTGCCATTTAAATATTCACCAGTTATTAAAACTTAAGCTCATCGATTGGGTTAAGTAAAGTGAAAGGTTGAATCTTCAGCGCTTTCGTACGGATGATCGCTGGAGAAGCAAGAGAAAGATATGTAGGGATATGAATAATTGTTGTGGAAGCCGTCGAAGATTCTAATCCAGAATGCCAACACTGGTAAGTATAAGTAACTTTTTTGTCTACTCTGCGAAGTGGTGCCAATCATAGGACAATTTATTGGAACTCGCAAAAGTAAGTAAAACAAGACTTCTTCTACTTTGGATAAAAACGAAAAATGTATTTTTTTAAATGCTTCTTGCCACGCATTTTCTATTTCAGGTTTCTTAAATTTTTCCCGTAGGGTAAACCCAGTGCGTAATTTATTTAATGTGACTAATAATATGCAGGAGAAGATAAGAGTGTTAAAATAAATAAGAGGCGGGGAAGAGGTGGTGAAGAACATATTAATAGGAGGCCATTTCAATACAAGAACAGGTGAAAGAGGAGGAATGATGGCAACAGTTGACGAAGAGGAAGAAACAGCAAGGAAATCCAAGAAAAACATAAACAAAGACGAAAAGTTAGTGCTGGAATTAGTGGAAGAGGAAGGTTGGGGAATAATGAATGGAATGAACAGAGGAGATATGGAGGGAAAATTTATTATGTGGAAGGAAGAGGAACCTCTGTAACTGATTATGTCATTGGAAATATGGAAGCTTGGTAAAGATAGAGTCTGAAGGTGGGAGACAGCGTGGACTCGGACCACTGTCCGACAATTGCAGAATTAAAAGAAGAATGCAACATGACGAAAAGAAAAAAATGAGATCAAGAGGAAAAAGCAGTGATAGGTTGGTCGGAGGAAGGATTAGAGGAGTACAAGAAGAACATCAGAGGAAAAGAAGTCAGAGAAGAAAATACAGATGAGATGGTGGAGGAGATAGAACAGATAATAAGGGGAGCACCAAGATGGAAAACTATCCAAAAGGATGTAAGGGGGGAGGAAGGATAAATAAGTGGAGGGACAGGGAGTGGGGAGATATAGAGAAGTAAGGAAAGCAATGAGATGTCGAAGAGGAGATGAGCCTGGAAGAGTAGGTATAGGTAGGTCAGAAAAAAATGCCTACAAGAACTTATGCCGAAAGAAAAGGAAGGGGCAAGTATCAAGCTATTGCAAAAAATAGGAAAAGTGAAGTCAGAAAAAGAAGTATGGAATATAATAAGTAGAGAGAGGAAACGAGGAAGAGAGATAGATGAAAGAATTACAATGGCTGATTGGAAGAGGCACTTTATAAAAGTACTGGGGGGCGGGAATCCATCATCATAAGGTTCTCAGTCCGAAGACTGGTTGGACGCGTACCTCCATTCTTTTCTATCCTGAGCTAACCTACGCATTTCCCTAAAAGTAGAACATCCTACATCCCTAACTATTTGAGAGCAGTAGTCTAATCTAGGCCTACCCCTACCTCTTTTTATTCCTATCTCTGACTCTAGTATGTCGCGAACTATTCCTTCGTGTCTTAGAAGGTGTCCTACCATCCTATCTCTCCTACTCTTTATTGTTTTCCATACCTTTCGCCTTTCCCCAACTCTTTCTAATACTTCCCTATTGCTAACCTTATCTATCCACGGTATCTTCATCATGCGTCTGTAACACCACAGTTCAAACGCTTCTACTCTTTTTCTATCCGCTTCTCCTATTGTCCAAGTTTCGCACCCGTATAATGCCGTACTCCATACATACGACTTTAAGAGTCTCTTCCTAGTCTCCATATTAACCGTTCTCGAACATAACAGTTGTTTCTTTTTGTTAAACGCAACTCGTCCCTGCGCCATTCTTTGTTTTATATCTTTAGTGCTCCTACCGTCTTGGGTTATTTTACTTCCTAAGTAGCAGAAATCCGCGACCTCCTCTATCTTCTCATTTCCTATTTGTATTTCAATTTTAGTTCTATTTTCACTCCATCTACATACCAAAATTTTAGTTTTCTTTTTATTGATTTTCATGCCGTAGCCCTGTGTCAAAACTGCTTCCATTTCATTCAAAGCCGCTCCTAATTCTTCTTTGCTAGATGCTAACACTGCTATATCATCCGCAAATCTGAGCATGTTAATAGTTTGGCCCTGCACATTGATCCCTGAGGCTGTTCTTTCCTTAACAATATTAATCGCATCTTCGATATATAAGTTGAAAACTAGAGGTGACAATGCACATCCCTGTCTCACTCCCTTCCGGATATCTACTTCCCTTCGTTCCTGCTCACATTCTATAACTGCCTTTTGCTCTTTGTAGAGATTATGTATTATTCTTCTGTCCCTGTATTTCATCCCTACCTTTCTCAGCACTTCGAACATCTTCCCCCATTTTACGTTGTCGAAGGCTTTTTCTAAATCTTCAAATCCTATATATACGCTCTTTCTCTTTTCTATCGTTTTTTCTATAATTACTCGTAAAGCTAGAATGGCCTCGCGCGTTCCTCTATTTCGTCTAAATCCGAACTGATCTTCTCCTAATATTTCTTCCGCCTTTTTCTCCATCCTTCTTTGCACAATTCTAGTTAAAATTTTTGACGCATGGGAAGTTAAACTGATAGTTCTAAAATTTTCGCATCTATCCGCGCCTTTCCTTTTTGGCAAAGCTACCATGATGTTCAGTTTGTAATCCTCTGGAATCTCGCCTGTCAGGTATATGCGACTAACTAATTTAAATAAACGATCTATTACCTCTTGACCTGCGCACTTTAAGATTTCTGCCTGCAAGCCATCTATACCTGGTGCTTTATTATTCCTTAAACTTTTTAGTGCTAGCTCAAACTCTTCTCTCATTATAGGACTCCCTAGGTTATCCCCTTCTACACTGCTTTCACTTTCTAATATATCTTGCACTTCCTGTCCCGCATATAAGTTTCCTAAATATTCTTTCCACCTATCTGCCTTCTCCCCGCTTTCGATTAGGATATCTCCTGCCTCATTCCTAATGCTTTTGGTACTAGATCCAATTTCTCTAAAATTTCTCCTAATTATTTTATATGCTTCATCAGTCTTTCCTATTTCGAACTTATTTTCCACTTCTTTGCACTTATCATCGATCCATTGCTCTTTCGCTTTCCTACATTTCCGAATAATTTCCCACTTGATCGCCTTATATCTTTGTTTCCCTATTTCATCTAACCTATTTTTATATTTGCGCCTTTCCTCTATTAGACTCACAATATGTTTTGTTATCCAGGGTTTCCTACTTTCATTCTGTTTATGACCCAAAATATCCCTAGCTGAGGAAACTAAACTATTTTTAATGCAATTCCATTCTTCCTCTATGTCCCTAGCAATATTTTCGCCCGCGCCCTTTAGTACTTCGTTTGTCTTTTTCTCGAACTTATCGCGCGTATCATCATCTTTTAGTTTCTCTGGGTCAAGATACCTTCTTCCGCTTCGTTTTTTCAAAATCTTAAATTTAGGATTGGCCTTCATAACGACTATATTGTGATCACTATCTATATCTGCTCCTGGATAACTTCTACAATCCCTAACTTGCTTTCTAAATCTTTGCCTAACAAGAATGTAATCTATTTGATATCTCCCTAGGTCTCCTGGCATCTTCCACGTGTAGCGTCTCCTAACATGATGGTGAAATAGAGTGTTCGCGACCGTTAAGTTATGTTTATCGCAGAACTCTATCAGTCTCACTCCCCTATCGTTCCTATTGCCTAATCCAAAGGGACCAACTATTCCGCCCTCTCGCCCTGTGCCTACGACTGCATTGAAATCTCCTATAATTATTAAATTTTCGTGTCCTCTCACAAAATCTAGCACATGTTCAATATCACTATAAACTGCCTCTACAACCTCATCACTGTAGTTAGAAGTGGGCATATATACCTGTATTATTACTGTTTTTACAGGTTTCGAATCTAACCTAACCATAACTACCCTGTCACTTTGCTGTAAGAAATTTTCTACACTCTGCCCTACTTTTTTCCGCATAACAATTCCTACTCCCGAATTTCCTCCTACAGATCCTGTGTGTATTACTCTAAAATCTCCGCTCCAGAAGTCTCCGGCTTCTGGCCATCGCACTTCACTAATACCTACTACGTCTAATGCTAACCTATCCATCTCAATTTTCAAATTCTCTAACTTTCCTACTTGTTTCATGCTTCTAACATTCCACGCTCCGACTCGTGAGATGTTACACTTATCATTTCTGATGACTCCCCCCGAAGCAGTCCCCGCCCGGAGATCCGAATGTGGGACTATTTTACCTCCGGAATATTTTACTCCAGAAAGTGCCATCATCATAAATTCGAAGTACGCTGTACCAGGGATAGAATAATGTGGTGGTTTCCCGTTGCCTTCCACATCGCAGTAGTGTGTATCACAGTGCCATACCGACCCTCACGATCTCTGCCACTATGATTACTGAAAGAGCTGCTGCCCCCTTTCAGGGACTTGATTTAGTCTGGCTTCTCAAATAAAAACCCCTCCAATATGGTTAAACCTATGGTTCGGCTCTTTAGATCATTGAAGCGCGCAAGCCATCCCACCCGTCCCAGTATTACTAGAACTGCGTCAAGGTACAAGTCCTTTGGGTAGGCGGGAATCCAAGAAAAACATAAACAAAGACGGAAAGTTAGTGCTGGAATTAGTGGAAGAGGAAGGTTGGGGAATAATGAATGGAATGAACAGAGGAGGTATGGAGGGAAAACTTATTATGTGGGAGGAAGAGGAACCTCTGTAACTGATTATGTCATTAGAAATATGGAAGCTTGGTAAAGATAGTCTGAAGGTGGGAGACAGCGTGGACTCGGACCACTGTCCGACAATTGCAGAACTAAAAGAAGAATGCAACATGGCGAAAATAAAAAAAATGAGATCAAGAGGAAAAAGCAGTGATAGGTTGGTCGGAGGAAGGATTAGAGGAGTACAAGAAGAACATCAGAGGAAAAGAAGTCAGAGAAGAAAATACAGATGAGATGGTGAAGGAGATAGAACAGATAATAAGGGGAGCACCAAGATGGAAAACTATCCAAAAGGATGTAAGGGGGGAGGAAGGACAAATAATTGGAGGGACAGGGAGTGGGGAGATATAGAGAAGTAAGGAAAGCAATGAGATGTCGAAGAGGAGATGAGCCTGGAAGAGTATAGGTAGGTCAGAAAACTAGTTGTCAACGCATTGACAGAACAGCTTCCTAGCCACAGCCACAACTGAACTGGAAGGCGCGTTTGGCGCGCGCGCGCGCGCGCCGTTTCGTAATTTTTTTCTCAATTTTTTCCTTATACAACCTATTACGATTTTCGCATATCGTGTAGAGAAAAATACCCTCTAGCCGATGCAATACAAAAATATATACGGTCTCATTGAAAAAAATGTTCTATGACGTCATATCTCGGCTCAAAAGTGTTTAAAAAAACCCGCCCCGCCAGTTTCCTATGAACCATCTCTGATATATGTATGCAAAAATTCAGCAAAATCTGTGGAGCCGTTTTCCCGTAAAAGTGCCAACAGACATACACACATACATACGGACGGAAATGTGCCACCTTGCCAAAAAGTCTTAGAATGACCTGAAACGTCCACATTTGATGAAAAAACACCATGGTCAAAAAACGACTATCACAATAGCTACCTAGCTTAGACTAGGAAGCTAAAAATGCCTACAAGAACTTATGCCGAAAGAAAAGGAAGGGGCAAGTATCAAGCTATTGCAAAAAATAGGAAAAGTGAAGTCAGAAAAAGAAGTATGGAATATAATAAGTAGAGAGAGGAAACGAGGAAGAGAGATAGATTAAAGAATTACAATGGGTGATTGGAAGAGGCACTTTATAAAAGTACTGGGGGGGGGCGGAGGGGGAGAGAGAAAGTTATGAGAATGACATGAACGAAGAAACAAGTAAAGAGGTACAAGTAGAGACAATAAACTGGAGGAAGTCGGAGACGTGGTAAACAGATTGAAAGAGCACAGAGTGGTTGAATCGAGAACTTTGACGTAAATTCACTATAAATTCTTAATAAGTTAACCTCACACGCCAAAATACAGTGACACAGTAATGAAACCCGACACGTGTTTCGCTCACAACGTCAGCATCCTTAGGAGTTGAAGATTAATCCTTACTGTCTTTTAGCGCAATGGAGCAACGGATCGATAATAAATGCAAAGAAGTGGAAGATAAATTCGAAGTAGGAAAGACTGATGAAGCATATAAAATAATTAGGAGAAATTTTAGAGAAATTGGATCTAGTACCAAAAACATTAGAAATGAGGCAGGAGATATCCTAATCGGAAGCGGGGAGAAGGCAGATAGGTGGAAAGAATATTTAGGAAACTTATATGCGGGACAGGAAGTGCAAGATATATTAGAAAGCGAAAGCAGTGTAGAGGGGGATAACCTAGGGAGTCCTATAATGAGAGAAGAGTTTGAGATAGCACTAAAAAGTTTAAGGAATAATAAAGCACCAGGTATAGATGGCTTGCAGGCAGAAATCTTAAAGTGCGCAGGTCAAGAGGTAATAGATCGTTTATTTAAACTAGTTAGTCGCATATACCTGACAGGCGAGATTCCAGAAGATTACAAACGGAACATCATAGTAGCTTTGCCAAAAAGAAAAGGCGCGGATAGATGCGAAAATTTTAGAACTATCAGTTTAACTTCCCATGCGTCAAAAATTTTAACTAGAATTGTGCAAAGAAGGATGGAGAAAAAGGCGGAAGAAATATTAGGAGAAGATCAGTTCGGATTTAGACGAAATAGAGGAACGCGGGAGGCCATTCTAGCTTTACGAGTAATTATAGAAAAAACGATAGAAAAGAGGAAGAGCGTCTATATAGGATTTGTAGATTTAGAAAAAGCCTTCGACAACGTAAAATGGGGGAAGATGTTCGAAGTGCTGAGAAAGGTAGGGATGAAATACAGGGACAGAAGAATAATACATAATCTCTACAAAGAGCAAAAGGCAGTTATAGAATGTGAGCAGGAACAAAGGGAAGTAGATATCCGGAAGGGAGTGAGACAGGGATGTGCATTGTCACCTCTAGTTTTCAACTTATATATCGAAGATGCGATTAATATTGTTAAGGAAAGAACAGCCTCAGGGATCAATGTACAGGGCCAAACTATTAACATGCTCAGATTTGCGGATGATATAGCAGTGTTAGCATCTAGCAAAGAAGAATTAGGAGCGGCTTTGAATGAAATGGAAGCAGTTTTGACACAGGGATTCGGCATGAAAATCAATAAAAAGAAAACTAAAACTTTGGTATGTAGGGGATGTGAAAATAGAACTAAAATGGAAATACAAATTGGAAATGAGAAGATAGAGGAGGTCGCGGATTTCTGCTACTTAGGAAGTAAAATAACTCAAGACGGTAGGAGCACTAAAGATATAAAACAAAGAATGGCGCAGGGCCGAGTTGCGTTTAACAAAAAGAAACAACTGTTATGCTCGAGAACGGTTAATATGGAGACTAGGAAGAGACTCTTAAAGTCGTATGTATGGAGTACGGCATTATACGGGTGCGAAACTTGGACAATAGGAGAAGCGGATAGAAAAAGAGTAGAAGCGTTTGAAATGTGGTGCTACAGACGCATGATGAAGATACCGTGGATAGATAAGGTTAGCAATAGGGAAGTATTAGAAAGAGTTGGGGAAAAGCGAAAGGTATGGAAAACAATAAAGAGTAGGAGAGATAGGATGGTAGGACACCTTCTAAGACACGAAGGAATAGTTCGTGACATACTAGAGTCAGAGATAGGAATAAAAAGAGGTAGGGGTAGGCCTAGATTAGACTACTGCTCTCAAATAGTTAGGGATGTAGGATGTTCTACTTTTAGGGAAATGCGTAGGTTAGCTCAGGATAGAAAAGAATGGAGGTACGCGTCCAACCAGTCTTCGGACTGAGAACCTTATGATGATGATGATGATGTCTTTTAGCGTGTGGGGTTAACTTATTAAGAATTCATAAATTGAAATTAGGAAAAGCTGCAGGAGTGGACGAACTACAAAATGAAGTAAAGACACATGAAGTTGAGGAAACACTGGAGATGATAAGGAAGATATGCAGTGGAATATGGGAATGTGAAGGGAGGGACTGATACTGCCAATAAGAAAGAAAGGAGATGGGAGGGAAACGGCAGATTACGGAGGAGTGAGACTGACGCAAACATATACAAAAAATATGCACCAGTACTGGCAAATATACTGGAAGAAAAGTTAGAGGAGAAGAAGGGCAATCAGGATTCAGGAAAGGGAGAGGGAGGTACGATTGAAAATATTTACGCACTGAATCATGTAATAGGGATAGAAACGAAAAGGAAGGGAGGGAAAATAATGACATACTTAGTGGATCTGACGGTAGCATTTGCCAAAATTAACAGGAAAAAAATTGTTGGAGAGAAAGAAAGTAATTAAGAGGGAATACAGGGCAAGAAACATATAGAGCAAGAAACATAGTAAGGGTGGGAGGACGGCTAAGTGAAGTATTTTGGACGGGTAGATAGAGAAGTCATATTTAGAAGAGGTAATGAGGGGCAGGCGGGAGGAGTGATGATAGGGAAAAAGGAATATTAGGCACCAGCATATGCGGATGATATAGTCCTCTTGGCAAAGGAAGAGAAAGAACGCAATTAGATGCTGATAAGAATGGAATGTTTGGAGAGGAAAGAACTAGCATTGAACACGGAGAAGACTAAATTATGAGATTCAGGAAGAAGTCGCATAGAGAATTGGAAGTGGGAAGAGTTGGAAGAAATGAGAGTTTAAATACCTTGGATTCACCTTACAAAGTGGGCGACAAAAGAAGCATGTAAGAGATGTAGCAAGACAACAATAGCGATGAAACAGGTAGGTATGGGGATTGGGAAAGAGGAATGTTTGAGGGACTGGAAGAGAATAGTAAAGTGGATGGACGCATTAGTGAGGAGCGTAGGAATGTATGGAGCGGAAATTTGGGGGTGAGGAGAGAGAGAGAGAGAGAGAGAGAAAATAGAGTGGCTCCATGAGAAGTACATAAAGATCGACACTGGATTTAAATTGGATAACGACAGGGTACATGATAAGAGAGGAGACAAACAGAGATAAATTGAGAATCAGGGCAGGAACGAGAACAATGAAATACGAAGAAAAGTTAAGGTGGGTGCTGTAACGAGTTAGCCAGGCAGTGTTAGGAAGAGGTACGGAAGAGAGGAAATGAGAGATCGAAATGGGAAGAGAAGCAAGAATATTTTTACCAGGAGCGAGGGTAGACATCAGCAGAAGTGGGGAACTTTAGAACATCAGGATGGAACATAGTGAGAGAGGTAGAGGAGAGAGACAGGCAAATACAAGAACAGGATAAAGAAGAGAAGACGATCAAGATACAACAATAAATACAATGAGATAAGAGCAGAGGGACTGCCAGGATATTTACAAAGAAGCGGAAGGGAGGAGAGGATAATAAGGGTGGCGAGGTTTAAGCTGGGAAATGAGATGAGAACAAAGGAAGAATAGAAACTGTTTGGTTTGTTTGCATACAGCAACCGCATATCATGATTTCACTCTTATTAGAGCTCATCAGTATGGAGCAGTTATGTACAAACAAACCAAACCAGCATCTATTCTTAAAGTCGAAGAGCAAAAATATAAAAATTCTACCCGGATTTGCTCCAACAACTATTTCCCGGGCAAATACCTCTACATGCATTGAATTTGCTCTGTAATTCAATGCCTGTCGGGGCACTTGCCCGGGAAATAATTGTTGGAGCAAATCCGGGTCGAATATCTATATAATGAGATGAGAGATGGAAGGTATTTGAAAAGCGAAGACAGAAGAATGTGTAGGGTATACGAGGCGGAGGAGACATGAGAACATGTGTTAGAGAGGTGCTGGTGGAGAGAGAACTCCGAAGAAGTGAGAGTGGAGATGATACTGGAGGAAAGCGGAGGGGAGAAGTGGATGGAATTGATACAGAGGGGAAGAAAGGAGATGGAGGGTGAATTACACATGAATGGGAGTTGAGATATGCTGAAATGAATTGTGAGAATAATTTTATTTTACTTTTATTTGTTCCATTTGTTTCTTTATTTTAAATTGTAATCCCAAATGGGAAGCAATAAATTCATTATTCAATATTAGATTTACATATTTCTGAAATTTAGTTGCGCGCGGCTGAGGCAAGATTATTAAAAGACTTTTTCCACCAGCTCCTAATAGACAGATGATAAAGAATAAAAACCCTGTTGCCACTCTCTTCGGTAGCAGTAACCACCACATCGTGAAAGTAAGTATATCGATCGGACGCAGAATACGCGGAAGCATAAATTATGTATATACGGAATCGTGTATATAGAAAAATTCCGCAGCGCCTCGCAGCGGAAATTTTGTGAACTTCATTATACTGATCAATTTTATTATACCGACAATTTGACGTCCATCTGATTTTGTTTCTGCAGGCTGCTACCCCTCCCCGCCAACGTTTACTATGGGCAGGCAATCCTGCGTCCGTATATGGACGCAGAATTACGGTGGACGCAGGATTGCATGTAATTGCACAATATAGGGACGCACGATTGTAGGGAGAACAAATATATATATATATATATATATATTGAAATTGTAGTCTTGACCAGAAATTTAGAATTAATCAAAGGTGTTTCTTGGGTTATTGGTCAGGTGGCAAGAAAGTAAAACTCTTTATTGTATTTCTCAAGCTTTCGGAACCATTCGTTCCTTCTTCAGGAGACTATAATTATTGTAAAATTAGGTACAGAACATCTCAAAAACACACAACTTACACAAAGCGAGTAAACAAGCTGTACACTCCAAAACGAAAAACAGCTGTTCCGAGTGCATAATTTCTATCGGATCATCTATCTCACGTCAATTCTGGAGTAACCGGAGAAATACAAACATGTAAATAACACCAAAACACAGAGCAAATCACTATGCTTACATCAATCAGCCTAACCACACTACTAGCAAATAACGCTAAAACATCCATAATAAAAGTTATAAACAGGCGAGGTTACCAATGCGCCATGCCACCCTCTCTGTCCACACGAAAAACTGCACTAGGAGCATGCGTGGGAAATTCCCAACATAAAGTGAATAAAATTACGTCCAATTAACTAAATAAATGATCAGCAGACAAAGAGAAAAGCACAACACACCCGAGAACAGGCCCCTACCATGAATAAAATATTAAAAATTGAGACTGAGGAGATAGGAGAAAATGGCATTAAGGCCCTGGGTGTCGGTCTTTCTATTCATAACTGAGGGCTGCTTATCAATGTGGATCATCTCGAGAAAAAGTCTTTTTTTATAATTTGTCTCCTCAACCAGCACCTCCACATCACCAAGATTGGGGACGTGACTATTCCCATTGCAATGGGCAACCAACGCACACCTATCAACACCTCTCTTGACATCACTACGATGGGAAATCAGACGACCACTCAGTGACCTGGACGTCTGGCCCACGTAAACCATCCCACAATCATTACAGGGAATCTTATATACCACATTGGACCTCTGACCTATGTCCGTCCTGTCCTTAAGTCTAGCGAAAAGTCTATTGGCGGTCAGTAAAGGCTTGCTGGCCAGAACAATGTTCCACTTCCTGAGTAAACTGCTAATCTTGGGGGTAAGGTTCTGAAGGTATGGAAAACTGCAAAAGACTGGGGCCCGCGTGGCTAGGTCAGCGGAAGAATCCCGAACTCTCACAACAGGGGAGCGAGTGCTAAACAACAACTTATTAATAAGAGCTGAAGGATAGGAATTATCAAGGAGAATGCGACGAAGAATATTCAGATTTTTAAGCCTATACGTGGGATGACATATTCCTTCTATCCTAGACTTGAGTCCCAAGACCAGCCCAATCTTCATGGCTGGGGGATGATAAGAATTGAAATTCAAATATCTTCTAGAGTTGGTGGATTTAATAAACCAATCTAGGTGTAACACATTATGGACATCTCTGACAAGTAAGGTGTCCAAGAATGGAAGTGTATTGTTTGTCTCCAACTCTAAGGTGAATTTTATATGTTGGTTATAGCTATTAAAAACATTTAAAATGTCTTCTGATTTATTTAACGGAATGGCACAAACAATGTCATCAGCATACTTCTTAATGAAAGGAACTTGAAAGTTTAATTTGGGAATACACGTATCCAAAAGTTCATCCATGACAAGTTGAGCCAGGATAGGGGACAAGGTAGCTCCCATAGGCGTACCTAGCACCTGTTTGTAGATTTGACCCCTGTACGAAAAGTGGGTGTTATTGAAAATGAACTCAACCAAGAAAATCAGTCTAGTCTTAGAAATCAAATGCTCCTTGTATATATATATTTTGATACCTGAAAAAAGACCTTTCGAACTAGACTAAAGCCTACTATGATTTCCATTAAAAAAATTTAACTTTATGTCCTAACTCAAAAAATACGCTCCCTAGAAAAAATTACGTACGCCACTGAATTCCTTGGAAAAAGTTCTATATGAGTCAATCGTAACAGTTTTAGTCTACTTAGTACAAAAAGAATCGGAGAGAGTTTTCGAAAAACGATAAAAATCAATATAATTTTTTTTCTCTCAAACTAAGAACGATATCCAAATTATGGTTTCAGCTTTCTATTATACTCAAAAAAGTAGCTCAGGTTCAAGAAAACCCCGAGGCTCTATCTCTGCTGCTTCTATGAGAAACCCCCAAATCACAACGAAAATAGGATGGTCTGTACAGTCCAATACTGCCTGATCCAATCTGTTCCAGATTTAGGTGTTGATATATTGACTGATAGGGGTGAATTTCGTCACAAAATCTGCGGATAAATTATTCCTTGCCAATCAATCCGTTCTCAAATTGTTCCAAACCCTGGACCAACGCTGTAACAGTTGCTGACATGCGGGCCAAATTAGACATAATATTCGTCAGCTTTAGTATTGTATCTGCCCTGCTTTGAACGTCTGCTTAGCTTTTTTCTGAACAGACTTCAAGGCAGACATGTTTCCTGCATCCGTTGTTCTCAGCAACCCTTACTGCGTTTAAATCATAAATACTTTTTGTATAAATTTCATAAAAATGTCGAAGCTATAATTCGTCCAAACATGGAAATTACTCTCCTGGTATAATAACAGTGAAGTAATAATTAACAACTGCGTTTATTGCTCTTCTAAAATTATGCCAAAGAGAGTTTACAGTAGTTACATAGCTAGTAGTCTGTAAATTTCAAAGTTTGTTTGGCACATGGAGTAATGTAAGTACAATGTTAGTTTAGTGTCCAGTTTATGCAGAATCAAAACACAGTCTTTCAGCAAACCCATTACCATATTCAGAATTAATTTCCAAAATACACTTGCAGTGATGTTCATTTCGTTATATACAAATGATGACTGACGTGGAATGTAATTAAAAATCAAATGAACAAAATGGACCTATTTAAAAACTCTGGAATGGTTACCTTAAGTTTGAGATGAAGTCAGCGTCGTTGATTAGCTGGACACCAACGTTTCTTTCACTCTATCCACAGCGAACGTATTCAGGACTGTTGAGCTGGCCACGGAATTTGGATAGATTTTTCAAGAGCATTATTATTTTAAGATTATTGCAGGTTGAATTTAACCGAGCACCAAAGTAATGTTGATTTGATCTCGAAGTACTACTTTTTTGCCACTAAAAATTATATTCGAGCAATAAAATATGAGCACTAAATTATTCATATTTGATCTCAAAAATGTGAAGTTTTAGAGCCTGTTCATCATTTTCAGAACGAAAATTTTATTTTTGGCACCAAAAATCTTACTTGAGCACCCAAGATTTGAGTGCTAAAATGTACGATGTACGATCTATAATAATAACAATAATAATAATAAGTTTATTTTTGCATTAATATACGTATAAAAATATAAAAGATACACATGAATATAAAGTAATATTATAATGCAAAAAAAAGGAGCTGAAAACAATTAGAATTGATCTAGTTCAGCCCCTGATCTACTACTAATCTACTACATCTTAAGTATAAGAACAAGAGGAAAAAAAACAACAATCGCCAACAAACAATCTCAACAAAACACCAACTTAAATCATGCACAAATCAGACTCTGCATCACCTCTCTGTGGAGACACACACGAAGAGACAGCTAGTTAATAATTACATCAACTCTACGGAACACACGATGCAGACGACAGTAAAACTGGTTCACAAACTCAACAATAATTTCTTTATATTTGTCTTAAATTTGGAAGGACTCAGACACTTCAATGAGGGGGATATACCATTGTACAGAATATAAATATTATAAGTAAAACACCTCTGAAAGAGAGCAGTTCTATGAGGTGGCGGTGATATGAGTCCTTTGAATCGAAGATTCAAAGTATGAACATCTGTCCTATATTTTATTTTGTTAGTCAGATACTGCGGGCGATCACCAATTATTATATTATGGAAAAGTACCAGCGAATGAAACTTACGCCTGTCACGCATGTTTAACTAGCCTGCATCCTTCAACCGATAACTGACTGGATCAAACTTTCGGACACCAAATGCAAACCTTAGGCAAGACTTCTGAACCTTTTCTATCCTCCTCGCATCTGTCTCATCAAGACATGGTCCATACAATGTGTCACCGTAATTAAAATGACTCAAAACCAAAGCCTCGGACAGCATCAACTTCTGCGATTGTGAAAGTAAATGTCTTTGTGGATACAGCAGTTTGAGGGACGCGTATGCTCTCTGGAGGCAGCTACCAATGTGATGTCTGAACCTCAGGTCCGTATCAATCCACAGCCCCAAGTTCTTAGATTTTGTTACTGGGACTAGACAAATGTCGTCGATTTTAGTATTCCAATTATCTTTTACATATTCTCTTCCCCTACCGAAAATCATAACTGACGACTTCGCTGGATTAACTTGAATGCTGTCAAATAAAATGAAATTTGGTGGTATATATGTTAACAGCCGATCCCATTTTGACTGTGATAAAACCTATCCCATGAGAAACCATTAAAAAATTCAAATTAATATAGAAAGTGAAAGTGAAGCCGAAGAAGTAGAAGGAAGTTCTGATTGAGAATTCAGGGAAAATATGTAAACTTACAAAAATTATTATTATTATTTCAAAAAGAAGTCTCCTTCAATAAGAAATAAAAAAATGTCATTACTATATCATTTGATATACATTGTGTCCCCGAATGGGCCTATCTATATTTGTAAACTTTCTTATTTCACATTTTAACAGAAAACTTAATGCTTCATAAAAAGTTTTGCTTATTCTGAATAGTTCTTAATCTTAGTTCGAAATAACATACAGGGTTGTTAAGAGGAGATTAAAAATGTTGCAGGAAAAATATGTTTCTGATGTCAATGAAAGTTCAAATACGAAATTATAATAATATCGCCTTCATTCGGTGCTTGATTAACAATATGTACTTCAAAGTAATTATCAGAAATTTTGACTTTAAAGCTACTAATTCATCTAGTAAAATGTGGTGGTGTAGGTGAAACATCGTATCGTTTTTCGAATTAACTTTTTAGTAGACTAGTACTATAATAACAGAAATTACGTCAGAACTAAAAATATGCAGTCAGAAAAATTCACCACCAAAGACAGAGTAAGACAGGGAGGCGTACTAAGTCCACTACTCTTCAATCTTCATCATATTTATGGATGACAAATAATGTAGGCCAAAACTGAAAACGCTCCACATAGGATATAAAAACCTGAAACGTATAACAGTTTCAGAATGCGCATTCGAGGATGATGTAATATTCGCACCAATCGAAAAGGGCTTAAAGAAAAACCTCGAGACTTGGAAAGTAACACTAGAGAAATATACCTAATATGAAAATAAATTTGGCAAAAACGAAAGTGATGGTAACGTCTAAGAACAACGTTAATGTGAATATCCAAATAGACATGGAGAAATTAGAGCAGGTTGAAGAATTTAAATACTTGGGAGTTATCATTGATAGGAGAGGACACGAATTAGAAATAAATCGAAGAGGATAGAACACAGCAATGCTCTACCACTTGGTATACACTAAATTTATTAACAAAAGGGAAATGTCAACAAAAATGAAGATTACTGTCTACAAGACGATCTACCAACCAACTCTAACATTTGGAAGTGAGTCATGGGTGCTGTCAAGAAAACTGAAAAGTCAAATACAAGCCATCGAAATGAAGTACTTTAGGGGAGTGAAGGGAGTTACTAGGAGAGATAGGATAAGAAATGATGAAATAAGGCAAGAACTGGGAGTGAAAGCAGTAGCAGAGAATTTAGAACAGAAACAACTACAGTGGCTAGGTCATCTATTAAGAATGAACAATGATAGACAAGTGAAAGAAATATGGGAGGCAAAAACTGGACCGAGAAGAACAAGAGGAAGGCCACGTGAAACTTGGATTATATACAGGATGTATCACGACGTTTTCCCGTGGGAAATTTTAGATTTTTTTTTAAATTTTACACTCCATTTAATTTGACAAACATTTACAATTGCAATTACCTTATTAAACACAATTTACACTACATTTAATTTTAAAAACAATAACAAACTTGAAACCCAAAAATAGGCACCATATCGAAGTACCCCTCCGTGGTAAATGCAAAAGGCATTACAGAAAACGCAAGCAAGGCACTTTATCCCACACACAAACAGACTTAAGCAGCCGTTTGAACGCTGCTACCATTATCAAAGATAGCCGTGCGCCTTGTGAAAGTACAAAAATCTAAAGTTTCCCATAACTCGCTTATTTTTGAGAATCGGACCCGTGTTCATACGAACTTTTTTGCTTAAAATGACCCCTAAAATGCACTCCTTAAGTGGCTGGAAAACGTTGTGGTACACATATACAGGGTGCTTCAGGAGGAATGGTACAGTATGTTGTAGTACCGTTCATTTTGAACAAAAAATTTCATATGAGCAGGTGTCCAATTCCCAATGGTTACCGAGATACAGTAATTTTACTGTGGAGCGCATTACAGAGCAATTGAGGACCTTGCTGTAAGAAGGGGGCGGGCAGCTCCATTTTTGGTCGATTTTGACATTATAATGTACAGCATGTAAAAAAAATCGCTGAATCGATTGGTGCAAGAATGAGGCAGATCCTACCATAAATGAGCAAATTATAACAGGTTTTGGATCTGCCTCCTTATTGCACCAATCAATCGGGCTGTTTCGGCTACAGCCGGTATTGCCCGAAAACTTTGCGTCAGCTCATGTTAAGTAGGTATGTCGTGTGCTTGCAGGTTTGCTTTTGTGCTGGAGTAATACTGTAACTGCGAACGTGTACTTTATAGTTTGTTTACGTGTTGTCACGTGTTAATTTTCAAAATGAGTGACACAGAATCTGATCGCAGTAGTTTCGAACCGTTTGGCAGTGGATCACCAGATCTGTATAATCCATCTGGCTCGGAATCTAGCTCTGATCCAGATGTAGCGGGTCCGTCAGTGGGAAGAAGGCGTACAAAGAAGAATGAATGAATTGAATAATTCATCAACTCCATCAGCGGTAACCTCCATGGTGAAACAAGTATCAGAGTTATGATTATCTAGATGGTCTTGGAATTGAACTAAAGTGGTACGATCATGGAGTAAAATTACGAAAGTGTCTCAGTTTTCAAGTAGTGCTTAAGGTCTGTAAATGAATGAATATTATTATCGCGAAAACGAAATAAGGACGTTATGAACGAAGATTCATTTGCCATTTTTGCGCTGGACTTTCTATCCTACACTTCACGTAAATTCCGTGGTCATTGTCGTATTGGTTGCTTTCTGACTTCTCGACGGCAAACGCGTCGATGATTCAGGGGTATTGGGCTACCACTGAACTAGTGGTAATTGCAACAAATAGGTAATAAACGAAACGTCAGCGTGTAGTCAGTCACGGTCGTTAAATGATGGTAGCCAACTGACACTGTATACATGCGGAATGGTATTTCCCAACTATTATTCATTCTGTCTACTTTTTAGTTAAAACGAGGTTGATGGTTTTGAAAGAAAATACTGATCTACTTACTAGTTTTGAGTCTACAAATTTTATTCTCAGTTTCTGCCAATAGAAAGGTCGGCAAGGTAAAGTTTTAAGCAGAGAAGTTTTATCTAATACTGTTTATTTGTTTCAAAGGCACGAAGTGCTAAAGTGGGGGAATTAACGTGGAAGTTCGTTAATCCTTTAAAAGAAGGAGCGCATTTAAAAAGTTTTCAATGCGCCTTAGCTTGAAAAACTCATACGAACTATCTGGGAGCAGTAAAAGATTTTAGTTTGTCGGTATTCATTTTAAATTGGCAGTGTATAGTCTAATTTTCTCTAAGGCGCGATGCCCAAACGGTGGTGTAGGTAATCATTTAACTGCAGGCGTTTTAGTCAAGCTTTTCATTTAAGAAATACGGGAGATTAATAAATAAACTTTGAGGAACTAACAAACAATAAAGCCGATTGCTAGAGCCGTAAAGTAAATACAGAAACAGTCACCGCCTAGTTTATTCTTGCAACCGCGTCCGTAAGTCCCGTTAAAGTAAATTGGTAGCATTAATTTAAGTATTGCCGATAGTTCAGCTCAGCAGTCATAAACAAGAACAACTTAAGTGGCTCAAGTTAGAAGCCTGAGTGTCTTAATTGAACGCTTGTTTTATCCTCAAGCTTCACTGCCTAATAATATTGAATTAGTTCGGCATCTCGACAGCTTGCTCAAATGTGTTCAAGTTGCTAATTGTTTTTCCCCTTGGCGTTTAATAAAATAGGAAGGCTGTCAGAATACCAACAGGAAAGATCATAAATGTCTACGTCTTTTTAATTAGCGTGCGCGTCGACTTAAAATACCTATAAGGTATTACGTGAAATAAAGTAACACGTATAGACCTCTTCCACTGTGTTACCTAATGGTTCAGTTTGAAATTTACTTTTTCTTTCAACATTTTGCTTTCACTATTGATTAATATAGCGCTTGAAAATATAAGGAAAACAAACAACTCTGAGACTAAAATATATGACTATTGTAATACCGTAACTTTCGAAATTATTTATTTTCCTTAAACAATATTTACTTACTATAAGAAAGTAGGACTTATTACAAGAACGTAAGCCCTATTACATGGAATAAATAAGAGGGATCTACTAACATTTTCCGGTATTGAACAGTTTATTCCGAAATTATTTAGGGAGTGCCTCCGTAGCCGGCGCCGGCCTTGCGTATAGTTGCCGGCGCGCTTCTATTTGGGAACGAAAAAGACTGATACAACGCATACGCATTTTAAACAGACCCCTTAGCTGCCCTCTCGCACCAGACACACGCTCCGGCAACAATACACCTATAAAACTGTAGCCGGCGCCGGTTACGGAGGCACTTTCAATTATTTATTGCCCAAAAATAAATATATTTTGCAGAAGTAAATCGAAACAGACAAGCAAATTATTTAGTTGTAATGATTACATTAGTAGTTCCCGGAATTCAAGAGAAAGAACATCTGGCTGCAGCGAAAAAATTTAGTTCTGGGTGGAAGACAGTTTGTTTTTGTAAGAATTAACTCTTTGAATCTAAGGAATTGCTTTCGGATATTTCTGCAAATAGATGCCTTGTTGTCTGGAACTGTACGTGAGTACCGTCAAGTAATAGTATTTATTTCTGATAAGAATAAATTTAGTTGGTGTATTTTCGTTTAGCACCAGCAGCTGAGGTCAGACGTGTCTGAACTGGCAAACTTATTGTAAATTGTGGATAGCCTTGCATTTGCATTAAAAAGTTCGTATTAAGTGCTGCGTCTTGTGTAGCACAGTGAAACAATTGTTTGAAAATAGTATCATTCCAAATGTTATCAGTTCTCAACAAAATTGAAGAGGCATGGATGGCTAATAAAAAAAATTTCTTAAAAGAGTCAATTTTAGAAGAATTCATTGGGGGTATTCAGAGGTTAGTATGTATAAGGAAAAATTCATTGTATACTCAAAGGCTTACATTATAGGTATCCTTTACCTATAGATAACCTAAATCGGTCGTCAGGTCATAAGTTCTGTCCCAAGATTAAATCGCTACAAAATAAAACAATTAGAACTAAGAAACGAAAATTATATTAAAAAATTAACAGTATAAAATGGTGAACACGTTTATATACATACAGGTTGTCATACGTTAGCGTATTTCCTCCATAACTCCACTACCGTTAGAAATACGAAAAAACTGGCACGTACAAAAGTTTGTAAGTAATTTGATAGTGCATATTTAAAAAAAATTCTAAGATATCGGACTTCCGGTTATAGCTGAAATAGATACTAACTTCTTTATTTTAAATAGAACTACCTGTAGATTATTACATTTTTTCATTTCTTATTCTTATTTATGGTCATCATCATAAGGTTCTCAGTCCGAAGACTGGTTGGACGCGTACCTCCATTCTTTTCTATCCTGAGCTAACCTACGCATTTCCCTAAAAGTAGAACATCCTACATCCCTAACTATTTGAGAGCAGTAGTCTAATCTAGGCCTACCCCTACCTCTTTTCATTCATATCTCTGACTCTAGTATGTCGCGAACTATTCCTTCGTGTCTCAGAAGGTGTCCTACCATCCTATCTCTCCTACTCTTTATTGTCTTCCATACCTTTCGCTTCTCCCCAACTCTTTCTAATACTTCCCTATTGCTAACCTTATCTATCCATGGTATCTTCATCATGCGCCTGTAGCACCACATTTCTACGCTTCTACTCTTTTTCGATCCGCTTCCCCTATTGTCCAAGTTTCGCACCCATATAATGCCGTACTCCATACGTACGACTTTAAGAGTCTCTTCCTAGTCTCTATATTAACCGTTCTCGAGCATAATAGTTGTTTCTTTTTGTTAAACGCAACTCGGCCCTGCGCCATTCTTTGTTTTATATCTTTAGTGCTCCTACCGTCTTGAGTTATTTTACTTCCTAAGTAGCAGAAATCCGCGACCTCCTCTATCTTCTCATTTCCTATTTGTATTTCCATTTTAGTTCTATTTTCACACCCCCTACATACCAAAATTTTAGTTTTCTTTTTATTGATTTTCATGCCGTAGCCCTGTGCCAAAACTGCTTCCATTTCATTCAAAGCCGCTCCTAATTCTTCTTTGCTAGATGCTAACACTGCTATATCATCCGCAAATCTGAGCATGTTAATAGTTTGGCCCTGTACATTGATCCCTGCGGCTGTTCTTTCCTTAACAATATTAATCGCATCTTCGATATATAAGTTGAAAACTAGAGGTGACAATGCACATCCCTGTCTCACTCCCTTCCGGATATCTACTTCCCTTCGTTCCTGCTCACATTCTATAACTGCCTTTTGCTCTTTGTAGAGATTATGTATTATTCTTCTGTCCCTGTATTTCATCCCTACCTTTCTCAGCACTTCGAACATCTTCCCCCATTTTACGTTGTCGAAGGCTTTTTCTAAATCTACAAATCCTATATAGACGCTCTTTCTCTTTTCTATGGTTTTTTCTATAATTACTCGTAAAGCTAGAATGGCCTCGCGCGTTCCTCTATTTCGTCTAAATCCGAACTGATCTTCTCCTAATATTTCTTCCGCCTTTTTCTCCATCCTTCTTTGCACAATTCTAGTTAAAATTTTTGACGCATGGGAAGTTAAACTGATAGTTCTAAAATTTTCGCATATATCCGCGCCTTTCCTTTTTGGCAAGGCTACTATGATGTTCCGTTTGTAATCTTCTGGAATCTCGCCTGTCAGGTATATGCGACTAACTAATTTAAATAAACGATCTATTACCTCTTGACCTGCGCACTTTAAGATTTCTGTTAAAAACCATTTGGATCTAGGATGTACCGTTTGGTCGTAATTTGCCATTTTTCGAGAAATTTGACGTTTGCAGTTCTTTAAGGCTGGGATATTCGAATACCCGAGAAGCATTCTCCTCGCTTCTGAGACGGTGTTAATACAGACAGTCCAGCTCAAAAACTGTATTACTTATAGACATGAATTATGGTTTAAAAGAAATATGAGGTTTGGTAGAATATGCTTATAACTATTTTATTTGCCACATTTACACATTTTTTTAATTGGAACGGTGTATTAATTTTTTTCTACGACCCCCTAGGAAAGCGGCACGTTGCATACACTTGACAATTGCGTTACCCGTTCGTTAAACTCAAAACTGTGATGTAATTTTTGAAAATCGCACAGTTCATTCATATTTTGTAGTCAGCTTTGAGACTTTGACGTTTACTGAATAAATATCCTGTCGCGTCTCTTTTTAAATCTAGTAATTTTTTATCAGAAAAATCTCTTGAACATTTTAATGGCTACTCCGTAGAAGATCTAAATAGGTATTTTATATAGGTACGAACTGGTCATATTATGAATTGGCGGACAAGAGAACAAATCAACGTGTCATTCATGAGCTGGTCGGAATTATTGTAATATTATGCTCATAGTAAGTTCGTAGGCTACTTGGAAATTTTGACATCGGTTAACATAAACTAGACACTATATAGACGTTTAACGTAAATGCAATGACGTTTAAAGGAAAAGTAATTCAACTTACGAACTAGAGATGCCAGTGTATACTCTTTGCATTTAATCGAGTCGCCGCTGGGTGACACATAAAACACAAAAATGTCAAATCATTGTCAAATTGTCCACTATAGTTCTTTTCAGATATCTTGGCGTGTGTGTGCAATAATCTGCGCATTACGTTCATATGTCTTTCTCCCTTTTGTAAAATGGATTTGTTGAATTTTAATTGCTGCCGTAAGATGACTTGAGAATATTCTCACGTTTCCGTATTTGATCTCACTCTTTCTTACTATGGTAGTGTGAAACAAAACTGTTTCAGTACTAATATGCTTATTTTGCAATATCCAGTGGTCACCAAGCAATTTATTAAAAATTATTGCCTTTCAAGTATAACTGTCAGTTTGTTTGTCAGGTGTAAAGATGCCGAAATGTTTTTACCAAACAGTGTCGAGAAGTTTTACGAAATATTTTTGAATGCTTTAGTTGAGAGAAGGAAAATAATGGTCCCTTATTGCCTTTAACTTGTGACCACAGGAGCGATTGGCCGATGCATCAAAAGTAAGTCTACGCAGCGTGTCGCGCATAGTTGGAGAGGAAAAACGAGGTTTGCCTGCTGCAACGCCCGGAAAAAGGCACAGCAAATCAAAATTAAAAAGTGAAGATGTAACTGACAGCATTAAAACCGAAGTAAGGAATGCTATTTATTCCATGAAAGAAAAGAAATAACACATTATTAAAAATTTTAAATAACAAATTAAAAACAAAACAAATAGTGGATATTTCTGACACAAGTTTGTGGCGTTTATAACCAATAGCAGATTTAAGTACAAACTAGAAAATAACCGGTGTCTTTTGTGTGAAAGGGCTAATGTTGTGGTTAAAAGAATACATTTCTTGAGGGAAAACGTCAAAATGCTCATTGTCGTGCGCCGTGTCAACAGTCGCAGCGCATACGCTTGTCGCGGTTCCTAGCAACAGCAAAATTTTGGAAACTACTGAACTGCTGGCGGTTGCTTGGATAATCGGATATGGCGGCGCAAACGCCAACAAATCTGAAAAATACTATAGCTGCTCACTCGATCTGAAAATTGAACACACTGTTCTAAAATAAAAAAGCATGCGGGGTATGTATTTGTGCCGTAGCATGGCAACATAACAAACACAAAATTTAATGTCAAACTTCTTTGAATTTAAATAATTGTAGTTTGATCAGGCGTTATTTTCTTACATTCTTCTTGGACAAGTTGTTTAACATGGGCATAGCAGATAAGGTGACAGATTTGGATACTATCCTTTGCGTTTTGTGTATGTTCCATAAAATTATCTTGGGACTTATTTTTAACATTCATTGTGCTCTGGATTCTTCACAGTGGCGAATTAATTTATCAAGGAAGGGTCTTTGAATTTGTTAGTAAGGGTATTGTGGATAGTAAATACTACTCTATTTTACCAATATTATGTGAGTAATTTTTTATTTAATAATATAATGATATAAGTTTTAAAATTCTTGTATATCCATTATTGATGTATCTGATTCTGTTTAAACATCGCCTCCTTCACACAATAAAATATGTCACATATCATTTGTTACATTTTTTAAAACGATTTTAAACGTCAAAAGTAAGTAAACTTCAAAAGAGAAATATTCAAAATTCCCGCTTTCCGCCCCTAATTCTACTTCCAAACATCAGAGGCGCTGTTAGAAGTTCTAAAATAATATATGTGTGCGTTATCTATCTGTACTGTTTAATTTGTGTCGGTTAATATCGACAACAAATCCTTAAATAAAGTTACTGTTTTATGAATAAATTTGTCTTCTTAAGGGGTCGTAGGAAAAATAGTGTACATAACTCGATGGAAAGTGAATTTCCTATAAACTCGCGTGAATTTCTGCACTGGGCTACGCCTCGTGCATAAAATTTCACGCTCGTATGAAATTTGTCACTTTCCATGCTCGTTGCGTAAACTACTATTACACCACCAGACGCAGATTTTTAATTTCTTTCAGTTTTATTTAAACTATTTTGGTCTGTCTCTGCTAGTTTTTAGTATATCTCAGATTTTCAGATTTTTTGCATGCGTTTTCACATTTTCTTTCTAACAACTTTCGAAATGTGTGATTTTATGAATCTCGTTTATTCGGAAAACTTTCCGTACGCCAGAGAGCAACAAAAAATATAAAATGATTTTAGCGTTCCATTGCATTATAAATTTGGTAGTTTGTGTGATGACAAATAGGAAAATCAACCTTCGCCTACCCAGCGTCGGACATTTTATTATTGACGGGTCGTCAAAAACGTAATAAAAAATATTTATACTAAATCGTTTTAGCGCCTCTGTCTTATGATTAAATTTAATAATTTCAAGAAAATACTTGCCAATGGAAATAAAAAAAAGTAATACGGTGCTGCCTGATTAGTCTATATACTATGTATACGAATAATGACTTGGATATGGTACTTGGACAACTTATATTGTTTAAATGTCTTTGTTTAACCATATTATTTTTAAGAATCCACACTGATTTATTTATTTATTTATATTGTATTCATGTCGTCCTGGTTTTTCCGCATAATATTGGTTGCAAGGAGTAAGAATTAAAGTAATAACTATAGAAATATTAGCGGACTTATTTACTACCTATTTAAAAATAAATTTTGTTGGAAAGAGTCATGACAACTGTAGGTATGTCTGTTTTTATCGTCCAAAAGCCAGCAACGCTTTCGTTGCGTTATTTTTAATCAGAATAGAATTTCAACGACGAATCCCTTGCAACGTAGTAACAAAAGGGAATCAGAAGTCTGGCAGCCGTCCGAGCGTGGCTTTCGCGCCTCTAGCATTTTTAAGGGCGAGAAAAAAAATTACACTATTATAATCATTATGGCACTTCGCAATATTAAAGTTAATACTATTTTAAATCAATAAAAAATGCCAGACGAGTGGGTGGGTGGAAAGTGGATGCCAGAGGGGGATCAAAGTGAGAGGTTCTATGCAAGAGCCCAGCGTACGGAATCTATACGTGGGCCGCCGAACATACGGAGTGATCACCCTGCAAGCATGAGCTCTAGGCGGGACCACTATCAATTTAGGACGATCGAACCGCAGTGATGCGCTTTCTTTAGATCCAACGAAGTCGCATCACTCCAATTCGGTCGTCATAAATTAATATTGGCTCCGCTAGAGCTCGTTCTTGGAGGGTGATCACTCCGTCTGTTCGGCGGCCCAAGTATAGTCGACCACATTATCACTCCCTGGTCATGGGTCACCATGGAAACGTTATACCATGTGATGACAGTTTGTTTGCGATTTGGGAGATGCACAGTTATGTTTGAGTGCAATTTGATTCGCCCCTTTAACCCCCTTTGGCCCGCACTTTCCACCCACCCACTCGTCTGGCATTTTTTTATTGATTTAAAATAGTATTAACTTTAATATTGCGAAGTGCCATTATGATTATAATAGTATAATTTTATTTTTTTCTCACCCTTAACAATGCTAGAGGCGCGAAAGCCACCCTCGGACGGTTGCCAGACTTCTGATTCTCTTGTTACTACGTTGCAAGGGACTCGTAGTTGAAGCTCTAGCCGTATTCTCTATGGTGTAACGAAATCCGTTGCTAGCTCTTGGACTATCAGTAAAATAAATATCTTTTTCTTCAAACGTCAGAAAAACATGACATTTCGCGACTGCATACATGAACTTAAAGTTAAACTTTACTTTAAGGCAGTAAAAGTTACTTTTACTGCTGCCCGTAAGAGCCGATTATAGTAGCGACGCGACGCCGACAATTGAAGAATTTTCTATGATGTTTTCAGAGATAACTGGATATTTTACGGTTTATTTTGAGCTCGAATTTGAGTAACAAAATAGTGATTAGAAAATCGTACTTGCCGTGAGCGACAATCGAACCCAGCATTCACCGATTCAAAGCTCAGCGCACTACCGACTGCGCTATCTAACAGCGTTGCTTTGTAATTTGTAATGATAAAATGTAGTACTTAAGTAAAAATTTGTTTCCCATTAACATGCTTTATTTCCAACCACCGACTAAATGATTTTGTTTCCTGTACTAAAACTTAAATTTACCATATCTAAATAAATAATTACAAATATTTTGTAAGAGTTAATAAATAATGGTAAAATGCAGTAGGTAAGTAAAAATTTGTTTCCCATAAACAAACTGTATTTCCAACAACTAACTAAATGATTTTGTTTCGTGTATTAAAATTTTAATTAAGTACATAAATATTAATTTTATTAGTATAACGTGAAATTTAATATCAGCAATCAAAGTCTTTTCTTATTGAATAAGGGAACCGATAGATATAGGGAAATGTAAATACTTGCTTATGCTGATGACCTAGCACTGGGTGTATCAAGGATTATGATGAATATTAAAAACAATACTAGGATCTAAGGAGACTATAATGCCGAAGAAAATTAACTATAAGCCACTTTTGGAACTTTTGGAAACAAAGAAAAGATAACGTAAAAGTAATAAAACCCCAAAAAATCAAATTTTTCGGACATGAAAGAAAATCGAATGATTAGCCATTGATTGAAGTCTTAGTTTTCCATGGTATATTGCACGGAAGAACTTCAAAATCCTCGAATTGCTCATTTACCGCTACCGACTTTGTCTCCCAATCTCATTCTCATTGAACAAAATTGGGATAATTTATAAAGTGGTCTAAACAATACAAACCAGTTCCGTGGATTCTTACCACTATAATACGCTTCTCAAGAAAAAACCTCAGTAGCAACTCACAGCAGTCCAGCTCGTTGTCAAGATGTTCGTATAGCAAGAGGATACTGCATACTGCATTCGCTACTAAAAACTTTTTTTATTTATGGCTATTATAATGATTTCATTTTCTCGAAAGTTATAACAATTCAAATGGTGCACAAGTCCATGGACGATTCGTAAGTGTATGTTGGTTTACGTTCTGTAGTAAACTGCAGCTGCTATTAGCCCCTGTAACTGGCTTTAAAAAGCTGTTGGGGAGATGTTACAATCGTAAAATATAAACCATGTATACAATTTCAAATATTATCATTTTATGTTCTTGCTAAAAATATTTAAAACTTTATTCCAAGAACCCTTTTGTTTCTCAAGTAAAATCGATATTGACTACTTAATGTTTCCGTCGTTTATTCATTACCACAGATAAAAGGGTTAACAATTCATATGATTAATTTATAGAGTAAATTCCGAAAGGGTGTTGTTTCACTTGACCTACCAACTCTTTAAGGGCAAATAAATTATTAAACAAATTATTAATTTACTGACTTTGCTACACTAAGATCAGCATTTAATTCACTGACGTAACATGAAATTCAATTAACTTTTGTTATAATTTATATTCCCACCAAGAGAGCTAAAGGAAAACTAATAACGTAGGTAACAATGTATTCAGCTGCATCTGCCTTTTTATTCCACGACGATTACGCTACAGGCATTTCTGTTAACATTTCCGTGTTCTGCTTATCCTGGTATTTCCTTATTTGTTCCCGGCCTGACTTCCTTATTACCTTCGCTTGAATATTATCTATATTTGTTCTCTAATGAGCTCAAATACTTCAAGTCTGATTTCAAATTGAAAATTTCCATCTAGTCCATCGATGCTGCAATCTTCTTACTGTCTGCATGATCTGCATTTCAATCAAATGCAACGGCTTCCTTTAATTTCATAAATCTTGAACAATTGAGATGTTGCTGCTCCCGGAGTAATTCGAATTACTTCACTCCAGGCATTTGGTATTAAATTCTAGAGAACATAAGCATTTGTGCGAATTTTTACCTGGTAAAGTAAATGAATGGAAACGCTTAAATACAACTTAAATTACTACAATGAATGACGGTGTATGAACTGTTGGAATGCGCTAACCCGGCGTAACGAATGATAAGTAATGAATTTAATTCCTGTTTATAGATAGCGGTCTGGAAAGCGTACATATCTACCTGAACGCATGACATTGGCCTTGGCTGACGTGGGTACTAACTCGCTGATTTAATAAGTAAACTGGTTACAGATGGTTAACTGAAATTGCTACGTCTCGTCCACGGATGCGGATATTGTAAGTTTTATTTCCACAGTAGTGTATTAATGGATACTGACCTCCTCCCTACACCTGCTGGAGGGGCGTTCTGACGGCGCCGTGACGAACTAAAACATGGTCAGATGTAGCTAGGTTTCTGAAACTGAAAGTTTTTTTATTATTTCCATGGCGGTTCCCCTCGGTCGGGCGTAGGTCGTTGAAGTGCTCTCTGAGTTCTTTTTATGAATTGCGCTGGATCGCTTGACTGTGGGAAATTTTTCGGTGAGATGAATTCGCATGGTAGGTAATCGTAGAGGTTGTCTGTATAACATTTCGGTTGCGGATGATTTTAGATCTTCTTTCTATGTGGAACGTAGGTATTCCCATTAGTACAGTCGGTAGGACCTGAGTTCCAGTTCATATAGTAGTCTCGTGACATTTTATAGCTACTTTTAATTGGCGGTGGAAACGCTCTATCATACCCTTTGCTTGCCGGTGGTAGGCTGTGGTTCTGAGACGTGCCATCTCTGTTAAGCAACTGAGATGCTTGAAAAAGGCTTATTCGAATTGTGGGCCTTGGTCTGTGGTGATTCGGAGAGGTGTAGTTACCAAATCTTGTTACGCAACCTTCGTAAAACTTTTTAGCAATTGCTCCAGCTTCTATAGTTTCTGTTGTGAAGGTTTCTAGCCTTCTCGAAAATCGGTTAGCGCAGTCACATAGTATCGCGCGACATTCGGAGATGGGTTAGGGTACGATGTGGACATATTCGAATCTCGCAGATGTTAGGCAAATATTTGCGAATGAGGTAGATGTGTGGCTGTGAATTTTGGATTTTTAGCTTTGGATTCAGATTTGTGCCCATTTTCTACAATCAGCGGTTTATCGTTGAGTTACGTAAATTGTGAATGAAAGTTTTTGTGACAAAAGGACGAATGCTAGATGTTTATGTGTCACAATAGACAGGAATGTTGGATTCAGGCAGGAATACTTGTCTGAGTTGCTGGGCCGAATCTTTGCGTACAAAACTCTTGAATTCGTCATCATTAGTTTGAGATTCGGCTAGTATTGTCTCGGAAAACATTTCTCTCGTCTCTGTCGTAAAGCGAATGTAATTGGCTTGTGATTAGCGAAAATTATGAAGTTGTGATTCTCGATCATGTGTCGGAAATGTTTCACTGCTTGATAAATTGCTAATAATTCTCTATCGCATTTCTTTTCGGCGGGCGTGAGCTTCTTGGAAAAGAAATTTCCATTCATTTGTTGCTAAATGGCGGCGCCTATGGATGTGTCTGAGGCGTCGCTGATGATGACTAGCACTGAGCTCGGCTCTGGATGAGAGTAGTGTTGCTCTAGCCACGCTTTCTTTGCAATTCTATGAAAGGTGTCTCGGTTTCAGCGTTCCAGTTGAGGGTGGTTTTCCTTTTCGTTTTCCAATGAAGGAGATCGCTGAATGGAGCTTGGAGTTGCGCAGCATTGGAGATAAAGTGACGGTAGAAGTTTACCATCCCCAAAGATTGCCTGAGTTGCTTACTTGTAGGGAGTCCCTTTGGTCTTGTTATTTCTGGAAAATGCTCAAGGATTTGATGTTGAGGAGTGGACCCAAAATCTGTTCGGATACAAGTTCCATTGGCAGTGCATTTTTGTACACGGACGGAGATTTGGATGAGGCTTTCTATATAGGAAGCGTCGATTGCGAATGTCCACTAGAGGTTGTAATAAGAAAATCTACGCCGATGATAAAGTTTTTGAAAAATAAAGTTCTTTCAGTTTATTACAACTCCCAAGTAAGTTCTTGTTGGGTGAAAGACAGTGTGATCGTTCCAAGTGATTTTTCTTTACTATGAAGACGGGTAGGTATGGTTTTATCAGTTTTCCCAAAGGCAGTTTTCTTTGTAGTGAAATGGCCCAGTTGTATAAGATAAATAGAATCGATCAGGTCTTCTTAGTTGTGCGGTAAAAACGTCAACGTGATATTACGTCGAATACGCGACTGCATGGCAAACAAGAGAGATGAAGTGTGCAATTGCAATATCCAGCTTTTGGTGAAGCCAACGTTTGGTTATTATCCTCTACCGAAAAGGGAATCAATGTAATGGCGGAATGCTAGAGAAGTACTCCCAAGAGAAAGAAACATACCGATATTCTCATAAACAAAATCATGGCCTATTATTAATTATGAATAATGTAAATCTATTTGAAGGAAACCGAAGCAAACACAATTTCTTTATTCCGTAATATGAATATGATATAGGGTAAACGAAGGGAGGAAACCGCGATGGAGTAAATGTCTCGTAGTTGATTAAAGTACCTCCCAATTAATAGATGTCAGTAAAAGTGATACAGTGGTAACCACATTTCACATGGTTGGTCCGCCGCAAATTGAAAGGCATTCCTGCTTAATATGAATCCTCGCTCGTCTGACTTACCCGCTCCAGCCCGATTGATCCAGCTCCAGTTTTAGAAATATTCAACTACCTACCTAGGAAAAAGAAAAATACCTATGAGAAGCGAATTTAGAACTTCGGCATTTTATTCGAAATCTTTTTCATATCGCATACATACGTGAATCAGTATATTGAATAAAAGGCACAATTTTATTTTAGTTTAAAACAATCTACATCTACACTAACTTTAATATGAACCTGCATTTTGTATAAATTTTATTAAACTGTCTGTTTTTGAAACCTACCTTCACATATCCACATACTTTTGAAGTCCCGGTAAAATGAACAATATTCATTAATGTTATTATCTGTGGTAATACAATAAGTGGTCTGGAATTGTCGGAAATTTTACGAACGCTGTTGCTTTGCTTGGTAACCACGAGTGTAAATTTGACAGTTAAAAGATCACGAGCCCCCGGTTGCCAGATATTTCCCTTGCAGAAAAGAATCTTTAATAATCTTAGATGTTAGTTGTTAGATGTCGCCCAAAACCAAGTTGTACCTACTACAGACTCACTAGATTTTCACATTAGTTGTACTTATAACTATCATTAATACTCCACAGAACATGTTCTGTGAATAACTCGCACTCGATCACCGACAAAATATTAATATTAACCAAACCATACACTTCGCGACTGGGCCCTTGGCATCTCTTCGATAATGTGAAGTGTCCTTATCTCTTTAGTTTTTCTTTGTCGTGTAATTACAATTTTCCAAACAACAATTCTGAAAAGACGTGTGGCGTAGCCCACGTGTTCCACTTGTATATTATAAATGCACCTACAAATTCGCAACTATGGCAACTTATCAACAAGCAAAATTATCGAAAAAATTACCGTACGTAATATCACAAGAGAGTGAGAATAACTTGAAAATAATTCGACAGCCACTCGAGCCCCACGGGCTCTCGTGTCTATTGCCTGGCGACAAGTTTGAGTAAAATGTGGAGAATTATTTTCCAAGTTATTCTTACTGTCGTGTGGTATTCGAAAGCTTATTTTTTGCCGTTCAAATGTGAAACAACTCTTCAATATTATTCTTTCAGTGTCACAATTTACGATTAAAACATATAACATATGTCAAAACCAGAAAACAAGTCGTTTTATCAACAAAAACAAAATACTAAAAAAATTCCCGCTGGGACAAGTTAGGTAAAAAATTCTCACTATAATAATGATTTAATTGGTCCAGAATTAAACGCGTGATCAAAAATACTGTTCGTTTATTGGAAAATAGAAACGTCACAAAATAACCGAAATAATACACGCTTCTAGACCCAAATGAAATGTTCCTATTGGTCAATTTGACGATGAAAAAAATAATCAACAGTAATTTGACGAGTACTTTTTATTTTGCCGGATAAATTTCGTTCAAAACAGAAACAATTTATTATAGTATTGGCCGGTTTCAAGATGATGATGAGATTTTTTAAATCCTCAAACCGGTCAATACTATAATAAATTGTTACATTGGTAGTACGCAGAGTATTTCATTGATTCAACATGAACTTCTACCAAAAAGTGAACCAAGAAAATATTAAATACAAAATTTTCAAATGTATGGCAACTCTCCTACATTTACCTTCGAAAAAACTTGAGATAATTATTCAGAATTTATTAAATATTATTCGATATTCTGTCCTCGCCAAATATTAATGAGAATCAATTCCAAATTAGTTTACAGGTGCGGTAGGGAATTGTGTTAGTTGTGTAATAGGTGCTGACTCCTATAAACTTCAGCAGATTATTACAGGTGGCAGGGTATCACTAGGTATGTAAAGCTCCCGGATTTGATGAGATTCAATCTCTGGAACATATGCAGATCAGGTCAGAGTTACGAAACATGTAGTTCCAGATGAGCTTCGGTGCCACTGTTTACCTTATCAGATTTGAAGTATTCCCTCACAATTGACAGAACGTGTAGGTATCTGTCACGCATCTGAACCGAAATAATCCTCCAACTTACCATATTTCCCAAATACGTTGGCGTGAAATAGTCTTCGTAAAATGGTGCGCCGCTTTGAATATCATCGTAACAGGTGTTCGCTTTGTTGCTATACCTATTATTAGAAAATCAAACACAAACTTCACTCAGTGAACGGTTTAGTTAATTTGGATTCACTGAATTATTTATCAATTATTAATGTTATGTTTATATTTACTTTCATTTAAAAAATTGCAACTGAAGTTAAATTAGAATCGAAAGTATCCTTGGGTATTATTAAGTATTCTTAATTAAAGATGTATTTACGTGTTTTCATTAACTGTCTCTAAGTGTACCCTGTATCCTCTTCAAACTCAAAAAATAGGGTTCTTGCAATTTTTTTTGTATACTTTCAATCGGTTCTCGGGGTGTCCTTTAGTCACAATTGTTTTTGTTGAAATACCATTCACGCTGTAATCAAAAAATATTAATTAATTAAATTTGAGATTCTCAATTCTCGGCGAAATATCCCGAGAAAACCCGAGAGTAGCATATAACACCTGTGACGTCATCCGTCTGTAAACGGGAAGCCAACGTGGATTATCCAAGATTTAATTTGTGGTATGACCAGTGAAATATTAATAATGAGTATTTTTATTATTGGTGTTTCGTGCCTATGTGTAAAAATACCAGCATTAAGACACCAGAAAAACTTTTTTTCGGGGATCCTACTGACGAAAAAGTAGGAAACGTTGGGTCGATGCTGCAAGACGTGACTACAAATCCGTTTCTAAAAACAGTATTGTTTATGCTTGTGAAAATCATTTTAATGTAAGTACCCAAACATTTTTAAACTTTAATGGAAACAATGAACTTAAACTAGTTAAAATTTTTAAAATGCAAAAATACGATCTTACTTAAAGTCCATTATTTTGCAATAGAGTACCTAGTGCCAAAGGCTGTCGAGCTGTCCCGCACGATGTTCAACAGTTCAACTTGTTAGAAATTGTGTAGTTGTCCGCAAAATGTCATCACATAATATAAAAAAATTGAGTAAAAGTTGTTGGTCCGAATGTCAGTCTGAATGTATTTAATAGTTTATAAAAAAATTCACAGACCTCGCATCTTACGCAAGTATCATACGCGTATTGAAAATACCGACACAACTGCTCGGTTTCTAAGATGTCCAACAAAAGTGATCTGTGCCGTTTCAATTTGGTATATTATTGATACAATAGAATACAAGAAATGATTTGTGACACGCACAAGGCACATAGTCAAACTGACGCAATACGTAACCAAATATTAAAGCATCCGTTTTGTACTGTTTGGACTTTTATGGCAACGCGATATCCCTCTTAAACGGTACTCGCGCTTGCCGTACTTTAGTGTACATCTGGCTAGCGCTCTCCATCCAATATATTATTATTAGCTGCCTCGACTGCGCGCGCCGCCGACAAAAATCTGTCGCGTGTCGATACATTTTTCGTAAGATGAGTCCCATATACACGCGCCCAGAAGTATTTTCAATACTAAAATAAGATGTTGATAATTCAACAGTACACAGTCGATCGACAAACAGATTGCAGCGCAGTGTTCTGTAACGTTCCTCCTTTTTTGTGTGTTTGTGTCCACCGTCTCAACATAATTTTTGATGTATAATCTTCTCTCAGGGGAGGCATTTTCTTGACAATTTTAATTTGACCAAATGCCACTGCCACATTTTGTGCGGTATACCTACTACCTACTCTAAATTGAAATATGTTTTGGTCGCTAGTTTGATATTTACAATGTATGATTTTTATGTGTTAGTATATTAAGTGATTTACGTTTATTTTTTGCTTTCGTTGTTTGAGGTTGCTCCGCAATGAAAGAAACTTGTGCAGAAAAAGTTGGGGAAAACGGCGGAGGAAGTATTAGAGGAACACCAGTAAGTTAAAGTTTAGACGAAAGAGGGAAACGCGTAACTTTACGGGTACAGTAGAGTAAACAATAAGGAAAGGGAAAGCCACGTATATAACATTGATGATTTAGAGAAAGCCTTCGAAATGCTCAAAAATGTGGAATGGCTGAGTATAACATAATTCATGTAAAGAGTAAAAGGCTTCTACAGGGTGGTTACTTTTACAATGTATACCATTGGAATCTTCTAAACCAGAAAACGTGCACATTTCCATGCTCTTTAAGGGTCTGAAAGGAAATTCTGGATAGCTCTCGTTGTTCCTGAAATACCCTGAAAGAATTGAAAAATTGTATTTTTTTATTTCTTCCATATATTATTATTTATTACTTAAGCAAATGTAATGACCTTTGACAGGTTTACATAAGTACGTATGGGCTCTCCACTGGATGTTTCAAAATTTTTCTAAGCCTACTACATCTTCAAGTTTTCATAGTCAACTTTTGAATTTCTTATGGACGCCATATTGGATTTTCATAAAGTCGGGTAGAGAGAAAAATACGATGTAAACGATGTAGCACACTTGGGTCATCTAACTTTCTTAACCGCCTTGGAACACTAATCTAACTATTTATCTACAAAATCTAGTTGCCATGAAAAAAACCTGAGTGCGTGGTCGCCACACAATTGAAACTGCATAAATTGTTCAATACAGAGTAATGTTCCGCGATCCGTGTTTGTTACTGCATTTCGAATGTTTGCCGGTGTAACGGACTGGAGCACTTCTGTAATTTTTGCTTGAAAGTGTTCCGCATTTGGATTGGTTTATCATAAACTCTGTTTTTCCCGAAACCCCATAAGAAATAATCGAGGGGATTCAAACATTGGGGACCGGGGTGGCCAGAGAATGGCACCATTAGTTCCTATCCAAGAATATATAAACCGCTCGTTCAAATATTGTCTAACAATTCCGGCATTATGAGGACCTGCTCCATCTTGCTGGAACCATCTCAAATTTCTTAACGTTACGAGAGGTAAATAATTATCTGCCATTGCTTCAAAGTCATTTTGAGGAAAATTTACATAATATTGACCAGTTATATGGCCTGGAATAAAGTAAGGACCTAGTAGCTGATCGTCCAAAAGGCCACACCAAACATTGAAGGAAAAACGAATTTGCGGCCTTACTTCTTGTATTACATGAGGATTTTCAACAACATAAAAATGTCTCTATTACCATTCCGCTGCTCGTAAATAAATTTTCGTCTGCCATAGTATTTTAGTAGGAAAGTCGGGATCTTCCTCCAGTTGATCACGAAACCAATGGCAAAATCCCAGTCTTCTTTGCTCGTCTCTTGGATGAAATTTATGTCCAGGTTTAAACTTGAAATCGTGATAATTGTATTTTTTCTGATCTTCTGAATGCTAGATGTTGATACGTTACATTCCATAGCAATTTTACTTTGCAATATTTCTGGGTTTATGTAAATTTGTGCTAACACATTAATTTCATTTGTGGGTTCATCATCATCTTCCATTTTGTAACGTACCAAACTCATTTAAATGATGTGCGCTACATCGTTGAAATCGTATTTTTTTTCTCTCCCCGATCTTATAAAAATTCAATATGGCGTCCATAAGAATTTCAAAAGTTTACTATGACAACTTGAAGATGTATAGTAAGTAGCCTTACATAGCAGAAATACAATGGTATGCTACGTAGGAATCTGAAATCGGTCCGGACGGCGCAGGGTACGTCACGCACGGAGCACGGCAGCCATCTTGTTTGTTTATTGCATTTGCTTATACCAGTGGAAGTGTTGTTTTTGAACTGTGTATTGTTTATAAATATAATATTTGATTGTGATTGGACTACTACAAACGAAAGATGCCGGGCTGTTCTGTTGCAAAATGTGCTAATTACACCCGCAAAACGAAAGGCACGGAAATTAAATACTTTAAGTTTCCGACAGATAATGATCTTTGCAAGCAGTGGATAGTAGCATGCAGGCGCGAAGATAAAATAAACTTGAAGCATGGTACAGTATTTTCATCTCGTAACTGACAAACAAGGTCATTTTTGAGAAATATACTATAGGAATAATCTTTATTATTTCAGCATGCATATGTTCCATTCATTTCGAAGCTACCTGTTTTGAGGTACCATTACGTCAGCAAATGTTGAATTATACACCACGTAGCAGTCGTAATTTGAGGCGTGATGCTATTCCCACTTTACACCTTCCGAAACGAACTCACTCCGATGAAAAAAGATCTCAACGATTAAATAAAAGAAGACAAAAGCGCGAAGTCAATGAACTCTTAGAAAGTTCATCTCAAGCTACTTCCGTTGTACCATCTACTTCTACAGCTAGTGAAAATGAAGAAATTTTCAACGTAATGGAAGTTGATGAGCCTATCGGGGAGCCTATTTCCTGTACTGCGAACAGTAGCCAGGCCAAAATTAAAAGGTAACGATACAAAGTAAAAATATTCCATAATTTATATATTCTTTCATTTTTAGTAACACAGATACTGAACTGCAACTACTAAGGTACCAAGTAGATGCACTGGAAAAAGAGAATGCCAAGCTTAAAGAGCAGATGCTGCAAATCAAGCAAACAACGACACAAAAATATGAAGAAGCTTTAGCAAAAGTCTTTACACCAGGACAGATAAAGAAATTATTTCTCTCCGAGGGAAAAAATATTCACTGGTCCCCAACTGACATTGCGGCAGCTATTTCGTTACGAAGCGTAAGCCCCAAAGCCTACAGGTATTTACGAAGTAACAATTACCCATTACCTGCATTATCGACATTGACGAAGTGGGTTTCTAATTTTGAAGTTGATCAGGGCATCATTTACAATGTACTCAAATTAATGAAGCAAAAGTCTACAGAACTCAGCGAATTTGATCGCTTATGTGTTATAGCGTTTGACGAGGTTTATCTCTCAAATAAAATCGAAATTGATAAGAAAAATGAACAGGTGATAGGACCTCACAAATGCTGCCAAACTGCTATAGTCAGGGGATTGATTTCCAATTGGAAACAACCAATTTTTTATGAGTTTGATCAAGCCATGACTAAGGACATTCTCGAGAAAATTATTCAAGAACTCCATTCAGCAGGATACATCGTTACCAGTATTGTTTGTGATATGGGATCGGGAAATTTGAAACTGTGGTCAGATTTAAATATTGGACACGACAAAAATTCTTGGTTTGTGCATCCTGCTAATGACCAATTGAAGATTTTCGTTTTTGCCGATGCACCGCATTTAATCAAGCTTGCTCGGAATCACTTTATTGATAGTGGATTTGTGATTAATAACCATGTTATTAATAAAGACTATCTAGAATGTTTACTGAACATTTCTACTAGTGAATTAACATTAGCCCACAAGTTAACCCCACAACATTTGGACCTAAAAGGATCGCAGAGGCAACGGGTTAAACCTGCGGTTCAGGTTTTTTCAAATTCTGTCGCAAAAGCAATTGCATATTGCGGAGAGAGAGGACTTATGCCTAAGGGTAGCGAGTGGAAAGAAGCCTCTGAAATATTTCAAACTATAAATGACTGGTTTGATTTACTAAATTCCAGACAGAAATTTACTAGCTCACGGCAGAATGCATTTGCAACGGATTTGAAAAGCCAGATGAATTTACTCAACAAAATGTCGCAACTAGTTTCTGATATAAGAATAGGGTCACATAAAGGTTTAATCCCATTTCAAAAAGGCATATTGATTTCGAACAAACCTTTAGCTGAATTATTCGCCTACGTGCAGGAAAAATACAACGTCGGATATATCCTTACCAGTCGGTTAAATCAAGATGTAGTAGAAAATTTTTTTGCATACATGAGGGGAATGGGAGGGAGCAATGACCATCCTTCTGCTCTTGATTTTAAACATCGATTAAGATGGTTTATTCTCGGCAGGCACTCTGCAGCAATTTTTGTGGAAAATAAAAATACTACAGAAGGCTACGAAACCAGTCTAATTAATGTACTGGAAGAGACTTGCTCAAATCGAGATCCTGATGAAGCAACTATCGAAACATGCCTAATTGAACCAATGTTACGAAATTTGTCCACTGATACCGAATATTCAAGCCCAACAGTAGAGGAAGAACAACTTGCTTCGAACACATCGTTTGTACCAGCCGAATACTTGGAAGAAGAAATGGATTCTGAAATTATGGATCTTGTATCAAACTTTGAAGTCAAGGAGAAAGTGAACGAAGAAGCTATTAAATATGTTGCTGGATACGTTGCTTACAAATATAGAAATAAATATACCCTAGGTATTCCAACAAGCAAGCTAAATACTACAAAAGCACCAGAATGGCTGACTGTTGTATCTCAGGGTTCATTGTTATATCCAAATGATGATCTATTTCAAACTGCATTGGTGCTCGAGAATGAATTTTTTGCAATGCATGGTTCATCAGTCATCACTGTCAAAAGAAACAAGAATATTTCACAAACTTGCGGATCAAACAGTAGCCAAATTACAAATTTCAACTCTAATCCCTTATGAAGTCGTTCTATGCCTCAGTAGAACGCGAAGTTACATAAGATTGCGAGATCTGAACCGTAAAATAAGTTTTGCTAATTGTCAAAAGAAAGTAGGTAAAAAATTGTGTAAATTTACTAATGTTAAAAAGTAAAATTTACCACTTAACTTTAAAACTTTATTATGTATTTTATTAAACTTGTTACAAAGTAAATTATTTTTGTAAAATTAACTAAGACCTACTTATTAACTTTTACTTAATAATTATTTTTTTTATTCGAATTAGAATTTACTAATGTTAAAAAGTAAAATTTACCACTTAACTTTAAAACTTTATTATGTATTTTATTAAACTTGTTACAAAGTAAATTATTTTTGTAAAATTAACTAAGACCTACTTATTAACTTTTACTTAATAATTATTTTTTTTATTCGAATTAGAATTTACTAATGTTAAAAAGTAAAATTTACCACTTAACTTTAAAACTTTATTATGTATTTTATTAAACTTGTTACAAAGTAAATTATTTTTGTAAAATTAACTAAGACCTACTTATTAACTTTTACTTAATAATTTTTTTATTCGAATTAGAATCTTTTGTGCCATTGGTAAAAGTATGTACCTACGTTTGTGTTTATTTTTCGATTTAATAAAGACACTCAGTTTTGTTGATGTTATTTATTTCACTACCTGTTACTAATAATAATTATAACCATATAATTATAGGTAATAATATAATTATTCTTTTCCTTGTACAATTATCATTTATCATGAGGGAAGTACTTATCACGAAAATAATTTCATTCACAAAATATAAGTACCTACAGAAAAAATTCTTACCAAGATGATCTTAATAACTTCCTATCTGAGGTGTCTCTAATTTTCAGAAAACTGAAGAAAACAAATAAAGCGACTCCAAAAGTATTGATAGTTTATCTTCCTTGTTAAGAAACGGAGATGTGCGTCTGTTCGTCCTTGCATTTTTCCGTACATTGGGAGTATTCAGTTTGCTCGAAATCGTGCTCCGCGCGTGACGTCACGCGTGGGTCACATTCTAAGAGTAGAATGCGCCGTAGCATACCATTGTATTTCTGCTATAGTAGCCTTAGACAAATTTTGAAACATTCAGTGGATAGCCCATACCTACTTATGTAAACCTGCCAAAGGTCATTACATTTGCTTAAGTAATAAATAATATATGGAAGAAATAAGAAAATGCACCGCTTCAATTTTTTTCAGGATATTTCAGGAACTACGAGAGCTATCCAAAATTTCTTTTCAGATCCTTAAAGAGCGTGGAAATGTGCACATTTTCTGTAATTTGACCAACTCTGAATCTCTTCGGGTTTAGAAGATTCCAATGGTGTATATTGTAAAAGTGGCCACCCAAAAACTTGGTACGTAGAGGGCGAGAAAATAAAATAATAATAAATAAATAAATAAAAGAAAAGTTAGAAATTAGAAGACATAGGTACCTAGTAGAATTTAAATAATTTAGATGATTGGATCGGTAGGAACATATAACAATGAACAGTGCAGGGTCGAGCGGAGTTTAACAAAAAGAAACTGCTGTTAGCTCGGGGACAGCAAATTTTGGCAGTCGAAAGAAATTCTTAAAAACGCGAGAATAGAACAGGATATTGCGGGATTACGAAACATGAACCATAAGGGAAGCTTGAAGAAAAAAACGTTTGGGTTGATGAGGATAACTACTTGGGTACTTAGGTTTGGATTGCATCTATTCCACAACAGTCTACGAAAGTATGTTTTCATCCTTTTGGAGACATGCGTATAATTTAACTCAGGATCCAACCAGTTCTCGGGCTGAATACCTTATTCTGACGAAGTTTTAAAAAAGGTAAATTAGCTGATTCTTCTTTTGTAACTATCTGGAAGTTACCAGAAGCGATCATTACTAATGTTTTGTGTTTAGCCAAAGACTCTTAAGTTTCGAACATTCTAATTGTTGTTTTTCTTTGCAGGTAATTGCTCAACCATGATTTCCAACTTGATGTATTTCCACCGTATATAGGTAAGATTGTTGCAATAAATTTCTTTTTACAAACTGTAAATTCGAGAATCTCCATCAATTATTTGTCCATGCTAATGGACAGTCGCAACTAATCGGATAGCATAAGCACATTCGCGTTTCCAGAAAATTGCATTTATCAATATTTAATCTGACAAAATCCAAGCTTCCATAGTGCAGGAAACAATAAATATGATAAGGGGATTTTACAAAACTGTTGATTGAACATGTTTATTATTCATCATACGTTAACTGATTTACTGAATAATGAGATTGCGTTCAGGTGCCTTCAGAGGATTCAATTTTTCTTAAAAAATGTTTGTGATGCGACATGAAAATTTTACATTGTCGTGTGTAAAAATAAGTAAAATTCATTATGATGTAAAGAATTCGGGTTGGCAGCAATACTATTACATAAAATTTTAAAGTCACCAAAATATTTTCACTGTGATTTATCGAAAATCAATGTCCACTGCAGAGTTTATGTTCATTTTACAAAACCGTCCCCATAGGAAAGCCAAATTATTTGCATAATAAATAGAATTACTCCTAGTAATGATCTTCGATTCAAAGCACAATTTTGGGAAGTGGCCGTCGAAATCTCCCTCCTAATACCCCGACTAACCACCTTCCCTTTGCATTTATTATGACGGAGGGGTGAAAAACAAATGAATACAATGTGAGGCAGAAGCCTTCTTTTATTGCTACAATTAAGATAATTTTATAACCTCTTGAATAAGTCACAAAACCAAGAAGCCCTATCTCTTAATCCCGGAAACTGTTTCCCCTCTATCCCAGGCGATTAAGCTTACTTCTCTGTGACAGATTAAGCTGCATACCCCGAAGAAAGCAGTATACTCGTGGCTTTGATTACTTTCTTGAATAAAATTAAATATAAATTGCTAGTCAAGGGTAGTTTATAAATATAAATTAAATAAATACGTCCAGGTATAGGATGACAGAAATCATTATTTCTCTGTGGTAGATGAAAGTAAAGTAACAACCTAATTAGTGGAAATCGTATACTAAAAGTGTTATCAGAACAGCATAGCAAAACTTGGAAAAATTTACAAAAGAAACGCATTCATCTAAAAATATAACGTCATATCCTTTTCTAATAGTTGTCGTCAATGCTCCCAATAATTGATACCTAATAAATAATTGATGTAAAATGTCCATGAAAAATTACATTATTATTGGGTGGACATGCTACTGATTTCTGTTGGTTTGAAACAACTCTTGTTTTCTTACTTCCTTTTTACCAGATCTTGTATTTATTCCGCTAGTAGATTAGCTCCAAATTCTGAGGATATAGCTATTGTTTTCGTTTCTTTTGTGAACTAAAGACGTAAAAAGACACTAAAGTAATGATCTAACTCGAACAAGAAGTTTATGTCGGGTCCATTTTCTAATGAGCTTCTGTATCAGAAAATACAGTACTTACAAGTCGAGGTACAAGCACACTAATGGAAAATTTTATGTGTATAATAACGGAAAATGAGTTTCTCAATAATTGCGCTTAAAATTGTTCCACAAAATTGTTGTTGTCATACAACCAACACTTCGGGTACGAACTGAATAGGCGACAGTATCTCCTCTAATTTAGTTTCATATTTGAAGGGTGCGGAATTTGAGCACTAAAAACGGGACATGTAGACCCATTTTTATTCCAAAACCATTCTGAAATTAAAGTAGACAGGGCGTTAAATAAAAAAAAAAATTATCAATACAGGATCAACTTAGAGACCCGCACTACTTTTATAGTCATATTTTTCGTTCGCCTTAAATAAATCTCCCTCAAATTATAGAAAAATCCGTCATAAACTCCACGCTTTTTTTACTATTTGTACACATATTTATCGTAATATAGAAAGTAGGGTTGACTAAGTTAATTATTTTTTATTCATTTTCGACCAAGAACATCTTGATACATTATTTGGTTGAACGGCCGTGTTGGAATGAAAATTATATTGCAATCTCTCCATCTTGTGCATATTTGGGCGAGATGCACGGTAAACTGGACATTTAACAGTAGTAGTGTGTAGCCATTGCAATGCAGATGGCGGTGGCGCTTCTATTTATTCTCTTATTTCTAAATAGAAAATAATAATTTAAAGATAGGATCGCCGACTAATCCTCCCAGATTTATTCCGTTGCCGCTAAAGCAATAAACCTTGAAAATTTCAAGCTGTAGAGGTTCCGTCTGAGGACTTTGCAGCTGTGATAGAAACCAATCATAATAGATTGTGACTATATTTTGCATAATCCTAATCACACTTTTCGGCGATAGATGGCAGCACTTCATACACTAACAGCTGATAAATCCCATCCTTAATAGCGAACTCACAGAAGAGAGAAACTACAGTTGGGACAGGTGACTGCATTTGGCTGAGAAAACTCTGTGCATGATGCACAGCTACCATGGCGCAAATACACATGGTGAGTGCATAGGCAGATGCTATTTGGTTGGGAGCGACCATGAAGTTGAGTTGCTTGGAAGACCCAAACCCTCGGGTACAGCAAAGCGTATCTACACTTTTATCGTTTATATTAGAATGATTCTGTAAACGTATCGAGAAAAAGTGAAACACGTATTTGTTACAATAATTAATGTATTAAATAACACAAAATTAGTTAAAAAAAACAAACGAAAAAGTCAAATACGTGCTATTGTTTGTTGTTGTATATTTGTCACATTGCTTTCTTAATAATTTCTTCTCTTGGTCATGTCTTTTTTTTCGGATTAGTCTCTTTTCCTAGTCTTCTTCTTTTCCTTTTGTATTATGACATTGTGCATTGCCCACATTAATGTAAGATCCCTTATGGCCTCATTTCATCGTCTTGCTGATCATGTCAGCCAAAATGACTATGATGTGTTATGTTTGAGTGAGACCTGGTTGCATGATGGTATTGGCGATGCTGCTGTGTCACTTGATGGTTATGTGTTGATTAGATCTGATCGTGCTGGTAGAGGCGGGGGCGTTGCCATGTATATTAGAAATATCTTGCAATTTAAAGTTATTTCAAGAATTTTTAATGTTAACTTTAAATATTTAGTTGTGGCTGTGACATCTGGTGGAGGTGACCACGCGATTGGCGTTGTGTACAGACCTCCTAGCGGTGAGTACAATGAATTTCTGAACTGTTTTGAAGACTTGCTTGTTACTGTGGCTTCCAAGTTTAGCAGCGTTCTCTTTGTGGGTGATTTTAATGTTAATTTGTTACATTTCACTAGCATGTCCGATAATTTGTTGACTTTGGCCGAAACTTTTAATTTAGCTCAGATTATCGACCAGCCCACTCGAGTCACCGACTCTTCCGTTTCGTTAATTGATTTAATTTTTGCAGCCGAGTCTGAGGTGTGCAGTGCCTCGGTGATTGATGCTCAGATTTCGGATCATTTTCTTATCTACTGTAAAATTAATTGTGTCTCTGTACCCTGTGAAATCGCTAGTTTTGTGTATCGCTCACTTAGTGATATAGATACTATTCGCTTCAGTTCTGATCTGGCTTCGTTGCCGTGGTGCTCCATACTTCGGACGGATAGCATCGATGGTAAGATTGATATCTTAAATTCTTTTATTCTCTATCTGTCTAATCTTCATGCCCCCCTACGCGTGTTTAAAAAACGTAAGACGAACTGCTATACGCCCTGGATAACAGATAACATCAAGTTTATGATGAAATTGCGAGACAATGCGCCGAAAAAATTCAAGAGGACTGGGCTCCCTGTCCATTGGTCTTATTATAAGCTACTGAGAAATACCACGACCTCTGCTTTGCGCTCGGAGAAGAAGGCATATCTGAATTTTAAATTCCAGAACTGCTCTGTTAAGGAAAAGTGGGCGGAGCTTAGTAAGCTAAATATTCTGAAACGTAAGTCACATGATCTGCCTCTAAACTTGAGCAACATCGATAATCTTAACAAGCACTTCGTTGAATCATGTAAAACTGCCACTGTGCCTTCTCCAGATTTGCTCTCCTTCTATGCCTCTTCTATAATGCCCGGCGTTTCAGAGTCTCTGTCCTTCCAACTTGTCGATGAAAAGTGTGTCAGCGACCTTGTCCTGTCAGTCAAGTCCAGGGCGTATGGCAGTGACGATCTCAGTATTTCGCTCATTCTTCTGTGTTGTCCGTTTATTATTCCTTTCCTTACTCATATTTTCAATGAATGCATACGCAGCTCATATTTTCCGAGAGTCTGGAAGTGTGCACATGTAATTCCTCTCCCTAAGGTTACCCCTCCTGTGGAGTTTAGTGATCTCCGTTCAATAAGTATTCTTCCAGTCCTTTCTAAAGTTTTTGAAAAGATTCTTGAGCTACAGCTGCGTGTGCATTTAAACGCTTTTAATGTGCTGCCTCTGAGGCAGTCGGGTTTTCGTCAGGGTCATGGTTGCGCTTCGGCTTTGTCGGAGGTTACGGATGATATCTTTGGTGCTCTCGACCAGAACAAACTTACTGTTCTGGTCCTAATTGACTTTTCCAAGGCCTTCGACATGCTGAACCACGAGATTATGATCTCCATTTTGCATCATATCGGTCTGGCCCCTGACTCCGTAAAGCTTATTGCTTCATTCTTATCCGATAGAAGTCAGTGTGTCGCTTACAACAACCGTCTATCATTGCCGTACAGTCTCACATCCGGCGTGCCTCAGGGTAGTATTCTTGGCCCCATCTTGTATACTATTTATACGTCTTCTTTCCATAAATCTTTTCGTCACTGTAACTGTCACTTTTATGCAGATGATACTCAGCTTTACTATTCTTTCGAAGCTGCAGATGTTCGCAATGCATGTTCCTTCATAAATAGTGATCTTGAAAAGCTATCAACCATTTCCGAACAACACCTTTTAAAAATTAATTCAAAAAAATCTTGTGCTATTTTGTTTGGCGATGAAGGGTTCAGAAATACCTCAGCAAATAACATTGTTTTGAAAATAAATGACGCCGTGGTACCTTTTACAAAATGTGTTATGAATTTGGGATTGCACATCGATTCTAATTTACGATTTACGCAACATGTCAACTCTATGTTGCAGAAGGCTTACCTTGCGCTGAAACTTGTATACGGACAGAGGCATTATCTTAATCTGAATACCAAGACGGCGCTGTGTGACTCGCTTGTTCTTTCCCATTTCAATTTCTGTGACACTGTCTATGGCCCTTGTCTCTCATTTCGGGATAAATTTCGTGTTCAGAAAGTTCAAAATTCGTGTCTTCGTTTGATGTTTGGAATTAGAGCACGTTCGCGTATCTCTCATAAGCTGAAGGATGCGAACTGGTTGAATATGTTCAACAGACGTCGCCTTCACATGGTCTGCTTCTTTCTCAAGATTGTCCAGTTCCGTGTACCTCTCTATTTGTATAATAAACTTGTTTTTCGTGCTGATGTACATGGCGTTGCCACCCGTCGAAAGTCCCTAATGCTCACGATTCCGCGGCATCGCAAGGAAATATTTAAGAGATCTTTCTCGTACAACGTCGTGTCCTGTTTAAATCAGTTTCACTCGTTTCGGACTCTCCCTTGTGGTGCCGTGAAGCGTGAGTTATTCAAAATTCTCTTTGACCAGCAGTAGCTAGTTCCTTTTGTCTACTTAGCATTACGTGGGCTGCACATGACTGTGTTCTTCTTCTACATCTTCATAATCTTTCTTCTTTTTTTCTCTATCCTTCCTTTCCTCTTCTTTTCTTCTTCGTCCCCCGTTTTATCGTTCTCGATTCATGTAGTTAATTTTTTTTCCATCATTTTTAGTTTATGGGAATAGGAATAGTGAATAGGCCCGCATGGAAGATCAGGCTCTGAGAATACTGCGTTATTCTCAGATGCCTGAATGCTGGCCTTTTGGCACCAGTGGTTATTTTCATTTTGTTGATTGTGCGCTTATGTACCTTGTACCTAATGGGTGTTAATAAATTTATTATTATTATTATTATTATTATAAATGATGAATTGGAAGACTTACGGTTCGTGTAATATTTTGCCACGTCTTTAATTATTCAAAGTGTAGCACAACTTTGATTTTCGAGTAACCAAGCACTTAAATTTTTATTTATTAATCACAAAAGAAATTCGTTAATAATGTCAGAAGACTATCTCACTATATTCCAGGAATATTATCCAAACTTGAGAACAAAATTAACGCGAGGGGTGTTTTCTAAAAGCAACATTAATTTCGTTACATGCTTCATATGACAATTCACGTGATAACTGTTTAATTTAATCGGTGAATTATTTGACAAAAATTTTAGCGAGGGACAAGGCACTGCATTTTCCAGAAGTCAAATTTTTCAGTGGAATTTCATACCAAAATTTAAATTGTAGTACTTACATACACCACATTTAGGCATAATAATAATAATAATAATAATTATTATTATTATTGTTTCGCTTTTATACCGTCTGGCGTCAGTGTACGAGTAAGCACGTAAGGTAAGGTGCTTAATTTGGCGCCGACATATTGAAGTACACTTACGTACATTTCAGAAGGTAGTGAAGCAAGCACTACACCTCAAGTCGCTTATTATTACCGCAGGCTTTATCCTAGGTACTCATTTCCTACCATCGAGTGTTCTTTCGTAAAACGGTACAGAGCGTCGATTCTTTCAGTGCTAGTGGCTGATTCGACCCGGAGGCCAAAAAACGAACAGATGTAGTGACTGCGCACGCTGGGGATTGAACCCGCGTCCGCGGTATTTGTGGTTTAATGCTCTAACTAGTAGACTATCGCATTAGAAATTTGGCAAAAGGTCCGGTATATTAAAGACTTCATACGATAGCATCGCTGCCATAAAGATAAATACACGGCTCCCAGGTTTTCGTCCCCATTGACCTAACACGCTCCCCAATTACGTGCGCACTACGATTCTGTCGGCACGGCCTGACAGCTACGTTCTCTTCATGTCATAGGCGTGCGGTATATCTGCTTATCTGCTGTACCTAAAATAGAAAACGTTTCCATTAAACATAAATAAAATGGGATTCATTATAATAATTTTAGTTTTTTAAATTCATCATCATAAGGTTCTCAGTCCGAAGACTGATTGGACGCGTACCTCCATCATTTCCTATCATGAGCTAACCTACGCATTTCCCTAAAAGTAGAACATCCTATCCCCCTAACTATTTGAGAACAGTAGTCTAATCTGGGCCTATCCCTACCTCTTTTTGTTATTATCTCTGACTCTAGTATGTCGCGAACTATTCCTTCATGTCTTAGAAGGTGTCGTACCGTCTCTCTCCTATTCTTTTTTGTCTTCCACACCTTTCGCTTTTCCCCAACTCTTTCTAACACCTCCCTGCTCCCTATTACTAACCTTATTTATCCACGGTATCTTCATTATGCGTCTGTAGCACCACATTTCAAATGCTTCTACTCTTTTTCGATCCTCTCTGTTATTGTCCATGTTTCGCATCCGTATAATGCCGTACTCCATACATACGTTTTTAAATTATTACTAGATGAACCCGTGGGCTACGCTCCACGACTTACGTAGTGGTGAATCGGTGTAGTAATTATGCTTAAAACGTAGGTGCATTCCAGGTGCACCACAGGTTATTCCTATAGAATATGCTTAAATAATTAATTGCGTTTAATTTAATACGACAAAAAACCATTCTACCTACGGGTGCGCCGTTAAACTACGACTGCGAACAGCGCTAAGCAGATCCAAGCGTCCATCGAAAAGATGCCGATACAATTTTCTTATTTGCGTTAAAGAAACACCTGATCGAGTGCACGACCTCACCCATACGATCTCCGCCAGTTGAAAAGAGACCGAGCGACCGATATCCCCACCCGCATTTCAAGTGTTGTGCCAGTTCGCTTTTAATATGACGATTTAAGAAGTGTGATTTGGTCGGTATAATTTTTTTGCGGATTTTTCATTTGATTTAATAAAAACCTAGTACCATCGAATATTTTTCACGGTTCTTGCATTGAATAGATTAAATAAATTACTGGAGACAATTTTCCGCTGTATCTGAATTTTTTATAAATGCAGTCTTTGTGCTTTAGAAATAATACTTCTCTGCATATTTAACCGAATTTTCTTGACTTCTGTACAGAAACACTATTGGTCTGGCAAGTTACTGAACGCACATGATTCCCGGATTATTCTGGTGTCAGTATAAACGTAAAGTTCAGCATATCTGTATTGCCTTTTGAATCTGAACCATAATATGACAACTTTTAGACGTTTTTCCCACATCCAAACTATTATTGTATGCAAATGTTTCGCAAGAAATCACTTGTATTTGTTCTGCTTTACTTATATCCGTTTCCAAAAAGCAGGGAATAATTTTCATGTCCTCGTTTTATACTATCTCTTCACAAAACAAAATTCGCTATAATAGCAACCCTACCGAAGACATTATATGTCAGAAACATACCCTCTTCAGGCTTTCCCTAATATAATATGTTTAGATCTATCTGTTATTCGTTGAAAATTAAATTTCCTTGGATATATCTTGCCGAATAACTCAGAGCCGTATAAAAATTTTCTTCCCATCATCCTGTAATATTTTTAGCAATATTTAGACATGTTACTATTCACTTAAAACATTGTTATGTACCAACAATAGAACCAGATCGGTGAATGAACTGTACAAAACTGACAATTTATTATCCTACTTTTCATTCAGCTACATCCACAACACAATTGTGGAAGAGATACAGTGCTGTGTTCAGCGAGTTTCTGTTACACTTTTAGTAGATTGCCACAACAAAGGAAAATAAATGAAATCATTTTTTATTTGGATGTTAGTAATGAGAAAAAAATTATGAACGCGTCCGCTTTGTTTTTCCACAATGGTTTAAAAACAGTGGACAAAGCATAAACTTGCAATTTTGACATCAATGGACGCTTGAACAAGTTTTTAACGACGACTTTATTAATTTTAAGCTTTAACAAGGAAAATTTCAGCCATTCGAAAACTGTTTCATGTGTACTGAAAACACAACCAATGCCTATTAAATTGCAGAACTGTACTTCGATAAATTCTTGAAATGTCAAACTGTACATTAAACTGTACATTAAACAATAAACTACGTTTTATACATAGAAAAGACAGTCACCAAACTTAGTACACTCAAGTTTCGCATTTCCTAATCTCTGGATTGGTCGTAGCGGCATCATGATCTGGCCCGTCAAATCTCCTGATTTAGCACCCTGCTGTTGCTTTTTGTGGAGTCACCTTAAATCGAAAATTTATCAAACCCTCCTCCCAAATATTAATTCTTTGAGAGATGCTATGTTTAGATAATGTAGAATTGGCAGCTTGCAAATGTTAGAAATTATTTTTATTACAGATTGGGGTGTTGCTTAGTGTAGAATGGGGGTTTATTTGAGAATTTAGTATGAATTCTTTGTTTGTGCACCTTTAGTATTGTTAAATTCTAAGAAAATAAGTTTCCTACACGCTGTAAACTTAAATCTCCACAAATAATTTTTTCAGTAAAAAAGTTCTTAATAAATGAAGAAAAAAACTTGTGTGTGTCAGCTCCGATGCACGACTGGAGTTTACTCCTTACGAACGATTATTTTAACTTCAATCACTTGATAATAGGGTACACGCGAATGTCAGTTTTATACCCAAATGTGTATTTATCAGATGGTTTATGTTCGAAAATGTCCAACTACATCAAAATATAAATTGTTTATAAATTCAGTAATTAAGTGACAATTTGCTAAACGTCGATCCCACTGGCAATGAAATAAATACTTTTCCTGGTGTTCGAATAGGCGTTGATTCACATCAATATTTGGAGTATTTAATATTAAGTTTTTCCATATTAAATCAAAAGATTCAACAAATTTAGGAACGAACAAACACTGCAAATGCTGACTTTATAACGCCAACTGTCATATCTACTCTATACCACTCTATTTTCACTATTTCCATGATCTATGCAGTCAGACATAAACAGCTGTATCCATAGATAAGTAAATAATTTCAATGTTACAGGTAACGTAACGCCTTACTTTTAGTTACCGCGAAATGTAACGCTTAATTTTACTACTCATAAAATTTCTGTACCGTGGGCTATAACTGAAAATCGATTCTTAAGGAGTAAACTCCAATAATTACTGAATGATATATGCATGATTGCCATGTCTGGACAGAATTAAAATTATTTAATTGTCAGTCATGGCACTCGCTATTTTTTCGGATAATGATGTTGGATAAGTACTTTATTAAAAATTAATATTTAAAATGTAACAAAATTGTACATTTTTCAGTACCATATCACGCAGATGTTGCCTTAAAATAGGGAGTAGGAATTGCAATAAAACAGAATTCGAATGCTAAATCACTATGTTTGGACTTGAGCTGTCTCACACGGTATATATCACTTATCAAAAGTATCTGACAAACCGATTGCACCGATTACTCCTGGTTGTTCGCGTTCACGGCGCAGTGGGCCTTCTTCAAGTAAGGACGAACGAGAGCACGAGAGGGATATACGATAAATTGGAGATGGAATTCGGATACATAAACTCTTCGGAACATGTAGGATGGTATACCTACCTGATAGGGTCAAGACCCCAGTTTTGGCCACCTTAAGACATTTAATAGGTTTAAGCATGTATAATAAATATCAGCTTTAATTTAACTTTACGCCTATACGGTTGTCTCTCTTCCTTGAAGTATCTATTTTCATGTAACATGAGTAAAAGAAGGATGGAATAACCGATATTTTGTACAAAATTTGTGATGTAATTTCATTGCGATTTCGCCGGTTTTGGTCACCCTAGCGTTAGTAGTCGCCTCCAGTTGATTTAGTTTTGGCCCCAAAATCAAATTTGTGGACCTTCTCAGTGTTTTAGTAGTGGCCATTGGATTTTTGTGGTCAAAACTGGTAAACTAGGTAGATACCTACAAGGTACCTATGTATACAACAGCTTTTTATATTTATCTTCTGATGGCAATGATAATATACTTTTTGTCATAACAAAAAAGCAATTTTAGTATAAATGTCACTTTATTCTTATCCGTAATATTCCATAAACTAAAAACATATACATTGAACTCGACAACCAATAAAAATAAACATTTAAACTCTGGAAACTAGTTTAGTACCTACACACATTTTTGGCAATGATTCTGATCGTTCCAGAACGATCCTAGAACTAATAGTACTTTTATATTTCTGGAATCACATAGCCACCGTGGCTGTTTTTGAGGACTGGTTCTTGAATAGTTTCTTGTACACCCCTGTAGTCATACAAAAGTTTGTCCTTATGTTCGGGCCATTTCCAGTTGGAATGAATCCATGCCATAGCCGAAACCGTGCAACCCTCGGGCGTTACTTCAGTAACCTTACCCGGAAAAAAGTTACCCTGGTACTTGACAATGACGAAAGTACCTAGATTTACTTCAAGTTGTTCGTTTTCCATGTTTCTAACAGATGTTTTCCCCATTCTGCCACTTTTCGACAGCTTTAACTTCTTTAATTGACTTTTACATTTGCTATTATCGGCCTCATTTTCCTTCGCAGAAACTTTCTTAGTGTTTGTTGCTTTGATGTTCCTAGCTTCCTCTCTCTTCTTTTTGCGCTCTTCCTTTTTTGCAAGTGCTTGTGCTTGTACTTTCTCGTTTTCTTCCGCTAAACGCAACCAATCATGTTAATACATTTGGCATTAGTTTTTTTGGTTTCTTATTCACATCGTTTTTGCTCTCAGCCAACGGATAAATTAATATGTATATTTGATAAAATTCTAATGTTTTTATTGGTAGCACTGCTTGTCGCATGGACTCCGTAGACGGGTTTATCGCAAATCGTTGTGATTTGGTTAGTTGCATTTTTCACCAGATTTTGTTCTGAATCTGTATTTAATACTTTAATGACTTCTAAGTTCTTCTCGGAATCCTCCCTCAAATCCATATTTCTATCTTGAATTTCTGATTGAATTTCAGGTTCCACAGCTTCTGCCATCTCTGTAACTTCTGTATTATTATCTTCAGTCTTTTCGAACACATCATTTACCCCTGTATCTTCGCCTTCTGTTTCCACCGGTAACTCTGCACCTGTATCTTCAGTTCCTTGATTTGCTGAAATTACTGTCCGTTCGTACGTGATTGGTAAAAAAACGCAAAACCGAAAAATCGCAGATCATAAACGCAGGATGTACCTAGGTAGGTTATCTACCTATTTTATTAGATTTCAGCACTCAAGGGACGAAGTGGCCAAAAGTAAAACCTCTCTCCCTTTGGTAGACCCATGTTTTGGTCAGACTGGCCAAAACGCAATTCTATGTAACTAGTTTTGGACACTGCAGTGGCTAAATCTAAAGAAAAGTTCACTTCTGGGATCTACTTTTGGTCACCTTTGAATTTGCTTTTATTCTTTCTCCGCAGTAACATCCACAACGTAAATAACTCACAGACCATGCTTTTCCTTGTATTATTATTAGCTATCTGCATTTGTACTTACCCTTACACCTTAACGTTTCTGTTAGCTAATTACACACAACTGACTACGTGAAACTTTGACGCCACCATTTTTATTGCAGTAGTGCCAACCTTTACGCGTTTAAACTACTATATTCACGATAATTGGATCTACATGTAGAATATAATTACAGATCAGTATTTTGCATTGCCAACTTAATATTTGTGAAAAATTGGACTGACTGGCCAAAAGGGGGCTAATGGCCATAACTAGTGCTCTGACCCTACTACCTTAAAGTATTGACTGTTCTTCGTCAAGAACAATTAAGAAAATAAAAGTGTTTGGGGAGCGCCCTTCTTAGTCAACCTTAGATAGGAAATTTTAGTTACCTTTGTACCATTTCACTTTTCGCTTCAACTTGTTCCTCACGTTATGAATCATAGAATCATGTATACTGCAGCAAGTTCAGAATTTGGACAGAGCGCCACTTAACTCATTAACTGTCTTGAAACCTGCTTGTCCTAAAATGATAACCGGTTCAGAAGCATCCCTTTCTATAAGTTGTATAAACAGCACAGTATGGAACTGGGGCGGAAGTTGTTTGAGTCGCCAAGAGTTTTGCAGAACTTTAGGGTGGTCATGATTTTACCGAGGATTTTATCCTTTCTGATAATGCATTTGGGTTAGTTGCCGATATCAAAACCGTGCGCCTCATTGTGGTATTGCGAATGCCGCGATCAGTTGAACATTGAACTCTCAACATTTTAAGGTTTATAAACACTCCTATTGAGGGAGGCCGAACATCTAGAATCTAGATGCAGATAAGTGAGGACTGATTAAAAGACTATCCTAACCTTGAGCGATGGACGCTTTTCCAGGTTATGATTTTTTAAATATGTTACACGGTGCTGAAATTCTTAAGCAGTTTTTTGGTTGGTTTTATGTAAATGCGAAAATTCCTAGGGTATTAAAATATTAAGCTAAATTGAAATTGCAGTACACTTCTGCTCTTTATATCTGCTCATGAAAGGCGCATAAATTACATTAGGTACCAATTAAGAGAAAGTTTGCTAGACCGAAGATTTTTCTGAATGTAATTATAAAACCCTACTTTCTAGGTGGCAGGAACACCACCAAGGACATTATTTAAGAAGAACCCTTAAGTTGGGATATTATTTAATTTAATATATTGGGAATTGCGAACGTAAGCACAAAATGTAGAGTATGTATAGTCTTTAAAAATCCTCACCGGTAGTAGATTTGGCAGATGTTTTCCACCACAAACAAATATATAGCAGACATACACAAGGTGCAATGTAGGCAGTCAGTCATTTTTATTCATGAAAAGTTGTAAATTATCTCATTATTTCTTGAAAATCTGTAGAAATGCAACAATGGGAGGTTTGTCATCGAATCCGGCTGGAATTAAACAACACTTTTAATTAAAGTTTTGATTCTTTAACTTACTATTTTTGTTAGCAACTGCACAGGAGAAAAATTCGCATTGACGTTAAGGTAAGTTGCAAATAATATTTATTCATATTGCAGAAAATTTTTATTCAAAAGTAAGCTTTTGGATTCGTAGTTCAAAATAAGATGTATACTAGGTACTTCTTCTACTTCTGGAATCCTTACCCATAGGGTGTCGGATTATTGTACATTAACCCAATTTCTTCATCCCTTACGGTTCATCGCCAATAGTTTCATCTCCTCCTTCGTCTTCCATCTTTGTCTGCCCAATTTCTCTATTCTTTGTAACCAGCATCACATCGTCATTTTTCTCAACCTCTTGCACAATGCTACGCAACATGGCTGTTCGTTCTTCGGAACGTTTATTCAGTGCATCAACAATATATTTGAACTGTCAACTTGAGTTTGCGAGACCCATTTCCGTTTCTTTTCTGCGTTGATTTATTGTTTGTAGGAGCACTGGAAATGACATCCAAAACGAGAACGTTTCAACTTATCCACCCCCAAGGATGCAGTTGCTAGTGTTATGAGTCTCTATCTTCAACGTCAGAAACATGTATTTCAGTTTCAGGAGAAAGGTTATTGTGAGACCTGAAAAAGTTGTATGAGAAATATAATAATAATACTTCAACTCAATTATTTAATCAGTACATTCGTTCGTATTTCATAGTTTCCAAAAAAATGTAATGCTTGAAATAGTGACCAGTTTACGGGATTACTATCTTGAGAAGAGCAGGTTCTCAGTTTTGGCTTTTCTTAGTTTTGAAATAGTGATCCCGCATACATTTACAAAGCTTTTTGCAACCATCAACTTCAATTCATTAAATAATATATTAGGATTTTTTTTTCAGATTTATAGCTATTTTTATGATCCATGCGATTTCGCATTTCGCATTTCGCATATCGCATAATTATATAAGTATTAAAATCAAAGAGACTTTAGCAGTGAAGCGCGAAAAACTCGTGCAAGTAGTTTTTCCCTCCCCAAGTCAAAATTGTTGTAAACAAAGTGCTGAAGATGGGAAGCACGTCAGAATTAGATGTTCCGATAACAGTTGGTCATTGTTTTTCAATTACAAGGATTATAATATTTCCCTGGTTTTACTTGAAATGATTACACATTCATTGCGGTAGACGTTGGATCTTATCGCAGAGAAGGCGATAGCGTAATTTTTGAAAAATCACTTCTGGAAAAGATAGTACTCAGGAAGCCTTTTGTCAGCAGATGAATCCTGGTTTTGGTAAAAAAGTGCCCTACGTTGTAGTTGGTGATGATTGATGAGGCATTCCGTTTGCATTCATATTTATTAAAGCCATACTAAACCAGCGGAAACAAGAGACAATCGGAAAGCAATATTTAATTACAGAAGATTATATCGTGCTCGACGAATCTCTGAAAATTCATTTGGCCTACTATGCAAAGTGTCTAACGAATCATCCCTTGTGATGCTCGGGAGCCAGTTATACAACGCGCTTTTACGGTTTCGGGGTTAGTATCCTGGGACGCTCTGTATAGCTAGGCTACTCGGACCGTTTTCTTATTAACGATATTTCGGCGTTGCATCTGGTCGGTCGGATTTGTCGATAATACTTTTGCTCAAAAGTCGAAGAAGGGGGGGTTCGTTATTGCTAAACGGTGAAATTATAAAACATAATAGTTATTCAGGAAATGGGATATGAGCGTTATTAACGTACGCATGCGAAATTTGCCCAAAGGGTGTATAGCACGAGTTGGGCAATCGCAAAAGTACGTTAATAAAGCGTTATCACACGTATATCGTACAAATTTTTATCTACGCCCCTAAAAAGTAAAAATAAACGGTACCTAATTATAATTTGACATTTGTCATGACTTACCTATAGAGAAAATCAGAACATTGAAACTACGCGGCGACACATCGAGATGGCGGTTGTAAAAATTGACATATTGGTATATTTAATGCTACTGTCATTAACTTAATTTTATTGGTTGGAAAGCAGTGCGATATGAAAAACGAGTGCAGTAGTAAACTCCTTAACGCACCAAAAATTAGTGCGTTAAGAAGTTTGAATACTGACGGGCGTAGATAAACAAATTAAAAGGGTTTCTATTAATTTAGCAATTTAAATTATACACGGAAATTGAACGGATATTTACAAGAATATACACTTACATGAAAATAAATGTAAAATTCTGGTGGTAAAATTCAGTGCGGTACTTTAACCGGCCTCCTGAGCGAGTAGCGCATGAGAACCGGGCTATATGCCGAGCTCGTGGACTATTCCCTCGGGATCAGCTACTACTTGAATGCCAGTAGCTTCGTCGTACGAGTAACTGTTTCGGGATACTGGCGGTGTCGTAGTAGCACTCGTAGTGCAACCAGTCGGGGGTTTCAAGTCTGGGATGTACGTCGGAACACCTAGGGTGTAATCCCGTGTAAGACAGATTTATTAAACGGCATGCAAACAGCTGGATAACTAACGGATCCACGCCAGGATATATGCGGATTGTAGTATAACCCTCCACTGCAATTGGTACATTGCTGGCTGTATGATCCGCCGCAAATATGCAAACTATATAGGTTATACTTTCCTGCACCTGTACAGGTAAATGGACACACATCTGCTACACGTCGACTAACTCCGGTCAAGTTAGTTTAATTATTGACTTCAATAATTAAATACCAGCGATGTAAACTCTTGAATTTTTATTCTCGTTAGAATAAAACGGTTGCGGGAGATGAAAAGTAAATCACACGCAGTGAACTAAACTTATTCAAGCGGGCATTGGGTTAATATTTATAGGATGCAGGAAGACGTATTTTCGAAGCGGATGAAGAGAATTCTTCCTCGGATCTTGTGCGTGCTGGCTTTTATAGGCACCCCAATAGGGTCTGCGGTCGATGGTCGTTCTCGTATTCCTACCATCGAAAGATCGGCGCAGTGGCAATTTGCTTCTACTGCTCTTCTTATGCTCTTGTTTATTTATGTTTGTGCCGTAGCTCCTTACTTTTCTCTCTTCATACGGATCGGACGCGATGGAACGGAGAAAACTATGATGAATGCCAATCCAAGTTTGTTGGATGTAACAGGCATTTTAATTATTCATTGTTGCAAGTGTTTAGGATCTTTTATGTACCAATAGCGTTTAAACCAAATACTTGCGATGATTTGGTATTAGTAGCATATTGCTTCGTATCTTTTTAAGAAGCCCGTACTTGGAGAGGACTGGAAAACCGTTTTATGAATATGACCCCAATAGGGAACCTTCAACGGCCATAGTACCTTTAACAGGAGCTAGTTGATTTGCTTATTATGACGACGGCTTTCCAGTTAGAGAAAATTTTAACGAAATTGGTACTGTAGAATGGCAAAACCCTCACATAGCAACAATTAATTCATAGATCTAATTCTAATATACCCACATCTTTATTGCAGTTGCATTTCTGAACAAAAATAAAAAAAATTAAAACCAGTTGTTTACTTACCACTTTTTCCGGTAGTTATCGCTACTTATTCCTAATTATTTTCTCTAATTTGGTAATTTTTGCAATCGGAATTTTCTAAATCAAAAATAGGTCTGCAAGCCTCGATTTCAATAGTCAACCTGTCATCTTCTTGAGCTGATAATCTGGGAGCCATAATTTGATGCATGCGTCAAACTTTAAGCACAGCAACGACTGCCGGCGCGGCGCGTCTTGACTGGTCTATCAAGCAGTCAGTAAAAACTGCGGGCAGACATATACGCCGCGGACGACAGTGAGGCGCTTCAAGCAAACCGGTTTTATTCACAAATTAAGAGCGGCAAGCAGTTGTATGCGACCGACGCGACGTAGGCGGCCGATATAGGTTCCAACGAAAACGTACCTTTCTTGGCCGCAGCTGTTTCAAGCATTCTTGAAATGGCGCATTAGATTTTTCAAAGGAAAAACTGGCTTTTCCGAAAATTACACTACGTTTAAGCCTTAAAATTTTACAATAGTTTATAAACAATTTGAGTGGCTCTATATTACAACTATTCTCCTGCGTTAATTTTCCACGTGTCGCTGACGTTGAAATGTAAATACTAGCAAAGATGCTAAACAATAGTAACGCAAACCCCTGCAGAATTCTTCACAAATGAGAATGAGCATTTATATTAGTCAGTTTGCCCGTTCTGTTATATAAGGAGTTTATTTATTTCTATTTCTTGCTAGGTTTTGAGAGTTCAGCAAAATCAAAAGTTTGCTGAAAGCAATGCTATGAAACGTATCTTGAAACCCATGGAACACACCAAACTAATTTGCATTTTGTGTATAACCATTATTTAACTTACTCAATATTTACTTACTTCATGCAGTTGCAGTTAATTACGAATTCAGGTTTCGGTACGAAACTGCTAAGTTGCTAACGCGAAGCACAATAATTATGTTCCCAGAGATACTTATAAAACTTCTTGATTTCGAATTGAAACCATACCTACTCTGTGAAGTAAGGAAAGAATTTAGAAAAATGTCTGGTGTGATACAGTGTGAATATCAGCACGAAGTGTCAAAATGCAAGGGCTATTCTGAAACTTCTGTAAAATTTTGTTGGTAAAACAAAATAATACAAGGCATAGTTTTCCGCAGTATACAGGGTGTAAAAAATTGGTGGGCTGGCTATGCATAGGGGGTTTCTACTACTAAAAATAAGAAAAAAAGTTTATATAAACTTATGCCCTAAAATTATTCGGCTATTCAGGATGCGGTATATAGAATAGTGCATCTCCTTATCTTACATAAAGGATCACAGATGGGATTCTATAACTGGCCGGGAGAACCATGTTATTGTAACGAGAAATCAAAGAAATCTTGCAAAAAAGATTGTTCTAAAAATTGTCTTTCAAATTCTTCCAGTTTGACTAGTAGGACTATTCTGTTCATATAAAAGAATTTTAAATATTATAGTATTGACAAACTTATGTGCTTTGATACCAATAAATAGATAGATTCTGCTTACATAACTAAATGTATTAAGGAAGCAAATAGGTACCAAACAGGCCGTATATTTTGCTAGGTGTAATTTCTTCGTCGTGATGAGAGGAAGTCCAATATTTTTTGTACTTTCAATTTTTCGATACAATAATACCCAACATTTTATGTCAAACTAATTTACTCTTCTTTTGTTTGGTTTAGTTTTATGACATGACCCACTACCAGACTCACACCAGACAGAAATAACAAGTAGTTGATGATTGAGGCAGATTATATAAAAAAAATTTCCCAACACTGGATCAGAGCAAAAGCGCAGGAAGCGGGGTACCATCCAGTTATCAGACAGCTCGCTTTAGCCATGCACGGCCATGAAGACTGCTGGAAATGTTTTGGAACAACGGCAAAAATAAGGATTGACCTATCATAACATTATTCGGCTAGTCTCTAACCGTGACAAGCGAGCCAATGACAATAAATTAACTCTCACCATACAAAGAATGCCGCAAAGAGTTGACCGACTGGTGGTCGATAAGCTGTAGTGCTATAATAGGCACCCCACCAAATTTGTTAAAAAACTGTGTAATTACTCTACAACGGTTGTTTTAGTGCCGTGTAAAATGTCAGCATTTAAAATTATGTGTACAATTCCCCGGCAGTAAAATTCTTAATTTCCTTTTTTAAATCTTCTCCAAAGTTTTAGTATTCAAATTGCTGAAATCGTTATAATCGGTGTTATTAAGTACGTGACAGGTGCTTCATTTTATCATAGTTGTGGCGCAGCACGCAAAAGTTATAAAAGTAATTTACTTTTAAAGTTTGAAGTTGAAGATCGAACTGAGAAAACGAAAGCGGCGCAGGCCTTCTGATTTGGCCATCAATTAGCTCGGATACGCCAAATCAAGTTACTCCTTGTTTAATTCCCTCTAGACTGATTTACACCACTGGCTTTTGAAATTAAGAGCAGACCGAGGTTTGAATCTTAAACATTTACGGCTCTAGCAAAATGCGTTGCGTTAGTTCTGTTATTACTCCGTTACAACTAAATCGCATTATTTTCTAATGGGGAAGTCATGTAAGGGGTTTGAAAAATTTATAGCGTTACGTATGCGATTCCATATTATTTATTGTGGTGCAATGACTAATTAATATTATATTTCAGGTTAAAAATTCATTTTTTTTGTAAATTAAACCAGGTAAACGAGACGTACATGGAGACAAATTAGGATTGTTCCAAAAAGCCACCTTAGGTGGGGTAGCAGTCTGAAACGTCTAGTAGTACAAAAAATCTGGATTTAGTTCTATAATTCAATGCCTGGCGGGGTATTTGCCCGAGGAGTAGTTGTTCGAACAGTCCAGTACCACTAATTGATACCAGATAATTACTCAAAGTAGTTGTCACTTGCTGATATCTGTGCAGAGCGCGGCAATGTATATAGCAAGATTAAATTGCATGGTTTGAGTGTTTAGGGGAAAGCACCGTACTGATGTGTTGGTCTGCGGTTTTCCATACACATTCAAAACATGCAATATTTCAACAAATTGTTCAGGTGTAATGGGTGGTACTGGATCGTTCGAATAACTACTCTAGCAAATACATATATTGCCAGGTATTGAATTATAGAACAATATCTCTTGGTGCGAAAAATCTGAATTTGTTCTGTAAAGTTTGGGTACGTTTTTAGAAAATTTTAAGCGTTCATTGGTGTTTTATTTCATCACTATTTGTGAAATCAATATTTGATTTGGGGGTAGTTAAAAATAGGATGAACCAGCGCACAACGTAGGGGTTGGTTTTTGTTGTCTGTGATGCACAGCGGCAATATTAAAGGGGTGTAAGTACGTTTTCATCAAATTTTAAGGATTCAGTGCTGTTACATCGCTTAACTTCCAAATTTGATTTTGGGCTAGTTGAAAAAAGAATGAACCAACGCACTAACAGAGACACAAATATGTCAAGCTTAATAAAAGCTTGTAGACAGTGAATAATATTTGGTGGGATGGGAATAAGGTAATCGGCGCGCGACATTTGTTGGCAGACGGCCATTGGCGACGTGCACTCAGTCACGTTTCACGAAGTCTTCGCTGTCTCTTGTAGTATGCGGAAGTCTGTCATTGTTTCGAATTCGTGAAAATTTATACTGATTATGCTAGAAACTTCTTTTAATGCCATTGCAATTTTTGTAAATTTTTGTTTAGAATTTTAAATATTACATGTGAAAACTGTGATTCACCTAATAGGAAAATCTAAGGATCCTCGAAAACTACTTTGTTGAACTAGAGCTCCTCATGTATGTGTAAATTGATATTTAAAGTTTTTTCGGCTGCTTCACCAACGAAAAATTAAAATTTTAGAACTTTCTCACAGTCCTTTAGAACTTGAAAATCGACGTTTCCTGGTGTTCGGGTCGTTTTAGGAAGAATTTTTTCAGGTCATTTCAGCTTTAGACATTAGCAGCACTCACCTAAAGTTGAAATTTGAAATATTATTTTGTTAAATGTTTGGATAGGTGCAATATTTAGCCCATCATGTGTTTGAAATATATTTTGACAGTATCACAATGGGGTACCGTTGAACTAGAGCAAAAATTGAAAACAATAATGATAAATTATGTACATCAAAAGCAGAAAATAGAAGGTACTACAGTATTCTATGTCAAAAGTACAAACAGCAATCGTCAGACGTGATGGCGAGCAACAGAGATGCGCAGTTGAGTAATCCCTACTATTCATCCACTACGATCTCGACCGGGATTGGTTTTCGGTGGACGCACGCAACTGTTAGTGGTGCACGATTAACTTCATAATAAATTCATCTATAGTCCAGGGAACCTCGCGCCACTGCCTGAAACTAGGGCGTGGCCTTGCCTGCGCTTGCTTTCGCCATCACGTTTGACGATTGCTGTACCTGGTTTTCACTGTCACATTTCACAATAAATATAAATTAAATATAATATTATAAATATAATATAATTATTTAAGTATACGGAAGAGAGTCATTCTCGAAGCAGGAAAATCCTAATCACCGTAAAATCCTAATCACCCTTTTCGTTAAAATTCTTTCTGCAGCTTCTCAGCTCCATCGTTACAAGGGGAGCTTAAATAGTTTACTAAACCATCCTTTCGATAGCGCGGTTAGATAACCAGACATACACAGTATAGGTACCCTATCAGGACTCGCTTCATCACAATTTATAAACAGGACAAATTAGAAAATGGTGAACTCAAATATTCCAAAGTTCAAAAATCCGACCGTTTCCATATTTGCCTGAAACTCAGTAACGCACCTAGGTATAGGTACATCTGTTTTGTTCTTGCCGAGACATTCGGTAAACACATACGAGGAGGTTAGCAGTTTCGTTTCTTCATAGGAATTGGTGTTAAAGCTGCATGTTACAAATACGAACAGCCAAATACGTGTGGCAATTTACAAATAGTTCCGTTTACGACATGCAAGTCATACCAGGTACACACTGGTTATGAATGTAGATAAAACTTAATAACATAGCTGTTGCTAAGCCCCCAGGTCAGTACATCTGCCGATAGAAATTTCAATCCAGATAAAGCTGAATCTATTCTGTCTAATAAATGCTTCCTGGCTGGCAGACCAATTGCGTCTGTTCTTGTAAAGCGTAAAGAGAAATCAAATTCCGCACCCACCAATTAACTTTCCGATGCGCCTATCCTCCAAACGCCATAATATTATATTTCCGTGAAATCAATGGTCTGCAGGATTAGTCCGACGTGGCGTCTTAGATGAGCTCAATGGAGCAATTACGAGGGCGATTACAGCGCAACTACTGGTAGCTCTGTCGAGCAAATTACTTGATACAACTGTCCCAAGAGTTCCTCGTTAAGATGGCATTGTTTCTGTGATGACGGTGAACTTGTGGTCTGTTATATCGGTATTAACGTCACCGCTAAACGCTAAGCAATCGCTTTGGAAGCCATTTTCCATCTTAATATTGATTTATGCATACGGTTCCCTGTAAATCAGTCTCAGCAGGATAGGTCAAATTATATTTAATTAACCGAACGTAAGGGCTAAATAAACGTTGACGATGATATTGCAAGGCCGCGGTCTACACGTTGGTAACTAACAATAAATTTAGTGTTGCGTTACATGACCATAAATAGCAGTTACGATACAGATTACAGTCTACGAAGAGATACAAAGCCATACAGTTTATGTTTGCTAATCGGCTTGAATATTGTGTCTATTGTAAACGTTTTTTCTGTGATAAGCGACATACTGATACAACCCCCTTTCCAGACCTCCATAAAGCTTGCTTTCTGCGTAAAAAACGAAAATTTTTCTCACTATAATTATACAAGTGGAGAGAAAATTGAATTAATAAAATACTTCCTGTACTACCAATGGAATAACTCAAGAAAATATAAATTACATGGAGAGAAAATATTTCAAGAATCGGATGACACGAAGAGTAGACAGCATTCTGTGAAGCCAATGGATGCCACAAATTTGATTGCGAATCCGGAAGTAGTTCAGTTTTGTATTCAGAAAAAACGAACATGCCACATGCTTTGACATCTGTCAATGTCGGAAGCAAAACATCTTAAAGCTTCATTTACATTGAATTCCACATCGGCTTAAATTTGTGAAGGAAGTGAAGAAGCATTTACATTGTCAGTTTGTTATGTCAAATTTGTAGGTTATGTTCGTATTTTTTACAAGATGATGTTCTATGGAAGATAATAATTCGTAATAACAAATATAATTGAAATATATTGAAAGGAAACTTAAATGCACTCAAGTCTTGCATCAACTACCAAGAATTCAAGAAAATTTTGAAACCCGTTTTTTTGGATTGTGCGCATTGCGTGAAATTAGAATTAATTATTTTGTACGCACATAGGTAAAATTGATTGAAACCAATCACATTTAACCAAAAAATGTTGCAGAATCTTCACAACAAATTATTGCATCTTCAGCAGTTGTAGGTACAGAACTAACACCATTTATACAAGAATACTTCCCCGCGAAACACTTCATATCTCTTATCTAAGTCACGGCCTTTACATATTAATCAGTGGCAACATTATACTAACGAAGGAAACGACGAATAATTATTTCATCACTTCCTTCGATTTCAATATGTTTCAATGCCATGAACTGTCACTTTGCTGTCGATTAGCTGTTCTCAATAAGTTTATCCACATGCGCAGAAGGCGACGAAAATCGGTTTTCGGAGTGGCGAATCATAAGCTATACTAAACCAAGCGCCTATGGTAAGCACGCTTGTTTGTTTGGAATTAAAATCTGACCTGCCGCAACTTTGCGTTACTACTTTTCCGGTGGATTTGGAACATGCGAGAGCTGAGGATAAGAATAAAAAGAATATGAACGCTAATGGTGGATGCGCCGGAAAAGGATGAAAAACAAGAATCATCAATTTTTAATTTTAATTGACAAATATTTTGTAAGGATCAACCATCCGGTTCTCTGTTTGTCCCTGAAGAGGCACTGGACTAAGGAAGGCAAGTACGTAGGGCAGTTAATATCTGCATGTCTCAAGATTATATAGATAAATCGAGCGAAAATTTGCGGAGATATATACAGGGTATTATAAAAAAGTAGGTCAAGCCGTTAACCACAGATTATCTGGCCGAAAATAATTGTACTTTCCTTATAACATTTTTCATTTAGGCTTCTTTCTTTCAAGATATAAAGTTAAAGTTAAATTTAAAAAAAAAACTATTTTTATTAATAACTTCTTTGTTTTTTCTGATATTCCGTTGAAATTTTATACAACATTTTTTCAATTTTGATAAAAAAAAATCGATGCTCGAACTGGGGAAAGGGAGGTTGTAATACCCACTGACCCCCCAATTTTTCCTGGCGCACGTCTATGGTTCAAAGGTATTGTTTTTTATACCAAGCGTTCATTTCTTTTATTTTTTCCACTCGTGTAAAATTGTGATTTAGGACTTAATTTACGAGGTTTTGCAACTCATTTGACTATGTGTTGTTGATTCACTCGCTGTTTAAATCTCCTATTTTTTCTTAGGCGACGAACTAAGCTCGAAAAAAATGTCCTTGGATGGATATGTTCCTGCATAACGTTTAAGCTTCATGAAAATGCCCTTGGATGGTGCCGATTCGGACATGTTCCTGCATAACGTCTTACAGCCAAATTAGCATTGGAAAGAAAGACAGGTAGGCGTCAAGTTGTCAAAATAATTATTAATTAGAAAGGTACCATCAAGGACATTTTTCTGAAGCTTGGACGTTATGCAGGAACATATCCATCCAAGGCCATTTTTCTCGAGCTTAGGTCGTCTCATAAAACTTGGAGATTTAAACAGCGAGTTTAAATGAAAATTTTACAAGAGAGAAAAAAAATAAAAGAAATGAACGCTTGGTATAAAAAACAATACCTTTGAACCATAGACGTGCTAAGGGAAAAGTTGGGGGGCAATGGGTATTACAACCCCCCTTTCCTCCGTTCGCGCACCGATTTTTTTTGATCAAAATTACACAAACATTGTGTTGGTATATTGAAAAATGTTGTACAAAATTTCAACTGAATATCGTAAAAAACAAAGGAATTAGTAATAAAAATAGTTTTTTTAATTTTAACTTTAACACCCTGTATCTCGAAAGAAAGAAGCCTAAATGAAAAATTTTCGACCAGATAATCTGTGGTTAACGGCTTGACCTACTTTCTTGTAACATCCTGTATACACATACAAAGCAGAAATTTTAAACATTTTTGCTATATTTTTGCGTATGGGACTGAAACAAGTACCTTATCTAAGTTTGTGCTGGTTCAGATGCACTGTGACCTCAAATGAACTAATGCTGTGACGCGGGAGAGAATTTTATTATTATTAATATATACGGGGTTAATTTAAGGTTACCCTGTGCTTTACCCGTCCTTAATTTCTTGCAATTATTTACTTCCCCAACTTTTAGTTTCCTAAAAACAAGAAATTATTTTTTCCAAAATCCTGCATCGTCCATCGATTTGTCATTTGTTGAGTACAGCAGCCACCCTTGTCTGCGCAAAGAAACAGATGCTTGAAGAAGGGTCAAAGCTCTGACCATAAGAATAACGCCTTCTTTTGCGTTTAGACTAATTAGGGTTTTCAAATTTCTCCTGATACTGCTAAACAGCTGACAGAGGGCAGCAAGGTCTTATCTACCCTTGAAATTTCGCTCTTAGACACAGTCTTCTACTACAAAGTTCTAAGCTTCAACTGTACAAAAATTATTTATGGTAACCCTTAAGGTGCCGTAAGAGGTTTTTTTTAATTTGAAAATCGCCTGCTCGAAGATACTGCTGAGTATAATGGCAAACGCAATTAGTTCTGAATGTACTGTAGCAGCATTGACATTGACATCACATTTTTTTCGACAACGGCCACCTTCGCGTACCTAGTGTTACACCTATTCATTCGCATCCGCCATAGAGCTCGTTCAGATCCCATCAAGTACCATCGGCGCGATGGTAATCTCCGTCATTTGATAGCGACCGAAAAACCGTTTAGAAATCACCTTGACTTCGAAGTATGGAGAGCTTCATAGAAGTCATCAAGCAGATTTCGAAACTCTTTCTGTCCCACCCGCATGAACCTTTTCTAGCACACGTAGAAGACACATCATCCAGCAACCTGCATCATCCACGGGATCGATAATCAAAACCAAAACCAACTAAGCTTTATCCGTCGCAACACCCCACTAGTCCTCTAGCAGCTGTAGATGATCTATCCCAGATGAACTCGCATCGCTCTTCCCTCATCGTGATTCAATGTCTGGCCGTATCGCCGCAGACCGGCTCTATGATAGGAGCGTAAAAGGTATATGCGTATATGAACCCCTTTTTAGAAATTGTTATTAAAACTCATTTCTTTATTGCAATATTGACACACACACCTCTATAGAATCAAGTTTTTGGTGACTTATAAGCAAACAAAATTTACGTCAGCTCTTAACCATGTATAGTTTGCGATCTTTTCGTATCTTTTTTACTCGTCTTTCACCATGTCTTGTGATTTTATAGTAAACCCCAGGAGATGCAGCATATTCTCGGATACGTCCACATTTAAAATGCTTCAGTTCTACGTATAATTCCAATAAATTTTAAAATTCCTTGTGTTAAAAAATCAGTCATGTGAGCTTTTTTGCTTGGCCACTCAGTTTAAATGCACAAGAATGTAAGGAACGGTGAACGTACCGAGTTTCTACAAAAATCCTCTCCAGGCGACAAACTATTTTTACACAGCCAGGCGCTGAACGAAATGAAAAATCTGACTGCTGAAAGCATTGGCATTACATTAAACATGGCGGAAGCGTTCAGATGAGAGCGTCATCAGCAGAATAGGAAATCTGCTTACGGATAAACCTTTGCATGTGCTATCAAAGTACGCGTTATGCTTTTACTTTACTACCCCTTTCGGAGACCCATCCCGGACCTTGTCACTTACATACATTAAATTGTGCAACAGATCCACCGCAGACAAATTACCAGGGGCTAAATGTAAACTATAAATTATAGTATATGACGCGGATTAAATGCGATCGTACATTGTATGCGACAGGGTAATAATAGGTTTTGTTTACTAGAAAAAACTTAGCGGTTTGCATGAAATTTATTAGTTGTGCGACAAGAAAAATGTTTTATGTTTTACTGCCTCCTGTGGGCAAACTTTTGAATAAACTTGATGCTTGTAATGAATTCGCTTATTGTCTATAAAATAATAGGATTAAGTGAACGAAATGAGGGAAGAGCTTGAGCTAGCTTGAACGAATAAGAAACAGGTATAGACGGCCGGGTGGCAAAAATGTGCGAAACATGGGGTAATAGAGGTAATACATCGTTTAATTACTTAACTGCATATACCAGACAGGCGATATTTATTAACAGAACATCATAGTAGCTTTACGAGTAATAATATATTAGAATGAGGAAAAGGCGAACATATAGGATATCTACATCTATCAGAGCAAATAAGGAAAGTCGATATTGCCAAGGTCACGGTCCAATAATATTTTTGTCCAGTGGTCTCATTGTCGCTCTTCTGTAGTATCTCTTTTACTAAAAAGAAGTCCTGATGTGGTGAAAATGTATACGATAGGTACGTACTTAAGTTCCTGAAGTTGTTATTCGAAGAAAATAAATGTGATTTAGTTTTGGGCCGCTTTTCACTTGGACTTTAACTTACTGTGTTTCCTGTTCTCAATTTTTGAACAAATTTATATTGTTTCACGTGACTCACATCCTGGTTTTGTTGGTTAAGTGTTTCCGCCCTTCTCTTTTGTATGTACGAAAACAATTTATTTTTGTACGCACCGGGATTGTATTATTTGGTTAAAATGTGATATTTCGTAACCATTCTACAAATATTTTCCTCGGTTTTGCTATTGATTGTGTACGTATGTTATGTACGTATGTCGATTATGTATGTTTACCACTACCTATGATTTCATAATAGTATATAGAAAAGATTTTTAATTTTCTATTACAAAAAAAAGAGAAAAGAAACCTTTCTTTGGAAAGACAAGTTTTTTTTGAATACTGTATTTGCTTTCAAAATTCTAATAAAAAAAGACACTTTCATTTTTGAAAGTAATTTTATTTATAAATTTGTAGAGTGCGCTCCTGCCTACAATCCTGCATTCTGACCAGGGACCTGAACCATAACCGTATCGTAACCACATGTTTGTCTTGCACCGAAACCTAACTGTAAACTGTAAATAAAGACTGACACTTGAACCAAAACCGAACCGAAAACCGAAATTCCGATCGGGGCTCGAACCAGAACCGAACCAAAAACCAAAATTCCGGTAGGAGCTCGAATCAAAACCGTACCGAAACCAAAATTAATAATTAAAAAATACCGGAGTCGTTTTATAATAATAAATATAATATCAATTTGATTAGCAAAAAGTAAGAAATTGTTTAATGTAATTGCGCGAAGTTCTTTGTTTGACGCTGGATCATCGTCAACGTTAAACGTCAATCATCGATTCTTGTTGTGGTGTAGACTGCTGCATGTAGTTGCTTGTTGTAATCTTCTAAATTTTAAGGTCTTCCGTTGTACACGCACTGTTTTTTAAATAAGAGCATATTAAAAAATTATAAGAAAAATTAGATGCTAAGAAACGTCAAATTGCGTCGGCTTCCCAACTATTTCTGAATGAAACATGCAGAGGAAAGTTGACAGGTTTTCGATATTAGTTTGTTTTTGATCTCGCTGTGTGAATGAATATGAGTATTAAGAAAATTACTTTTAATTTTAAAACATTGCCTTAAAGGCATATTTTTGTGAAAATGTTTTTTCAGTAAGCGCTTGTCTATATTTTTCGCGGAAGGGGCTTCCTCTAGTTGCTTACATTTGACATGCTCTCTGTTACCTACACACCGTAAAAGTGGGTAAAAGGGTAGAAAGCTGAAATCTACTTTTTGTACCGAAATCGAACCCAAATTTTAAACCGAAACCGGACCTGAAAACAGAGTTATCCTTTGAACCGAAACCGAACTGAAAACCGATATTAAAATTGACACTTGAACCCACACCAAACTGAAAACCGAAACTCAAATTATTACTTGTACCCGAACCAAACCGGAAACCGAAATTCCGATTAACACTTGAACCAAAACCGAAACGAAATAGGTATTCCTTTCAGTTCAGGTCCCTGATTCTGACATCCGTTCACTTTTTCCAGTTCATCTCCTAAATGAAAATATTTTAGTGTGTAAAACAAAATGTCAATAATGTTTAATAAACAATAGATTATTTTAGAAAGAAATATGAATAAGGTACTTGAGTGAATTAGTGTATACGTAAGCATTGTATTCTTCCACATAGCTCCCATACAAAATCATAATCATCCCTTTTTCACCTTTCTACTTCTATTTACACAATCTTTGTTGGATGCTATGTCAATGTTATTGTCAATATCGTCTAATATTAACCTGCAGTTCAAGCCTACCTTTTGTCGATAACACAACAGATACTAGGTATACTGCCTACAATGTCCCCTAAGACGGGTTGTATGTAAAACTTGTAAATGTTTCAGAATGTTTGCTTCGTTTATGCGTCGGTTTGGATATAGATAGGTACCTACGTCCTATTTTTCTTGTGACCGGAGGTACTGGCCTACGTGTAACGGAAAAGTACGCTATACAGGGTGTCCCAACGAAAACTTGTACCCCCGTAAAACTCGGCAAAATAAACGTTTTGACAAAAATCCAAAAACACGCCCATTTTTATATAAAAGGGGACCAATTTTTATGCAATAATCATTCCTGTAACTCTAGCCCTGTGCGGGGGGGGGGGTAGCGACCCCCCCAATTTTAAATGGGACGGGAGGTCAAATGATGCCTACTTTGGAATGGTATTTCATTACTTACACAACCGTACTTGTTTTATTCAATTCGATCAATTTGTTACCGAGAAATTGCTTCTTGAAGTTGTAAAGTTAAGAAATTAATAAAGCAGAAAAAGGTTTAAACTATCGAATGTATTAGAATGGAAAAGTAACAAAATCAAGAAAACTAATCAAAATAAAAAGTAAAAACAAAACAACATCAGAACAAATGTCAGAATAAACTTATTCGCCACAGTATAAAATCGTGTTTATTTACTAAATCAAAATGGTTTATTCCAAAGAAGAATGCCGGTTAATAACTCCTGAGGTCTTGAGAAATGTAAGATCTGGATTTGAATCCAGAATGTATTATTGTATGACAATAATTGGTGGAGGTCATTTCGAGCAATACATTCGATAGTTTAAACCTTTTTGTGCTTTTATTCATTTTTTAACTTGGAAACTTCAAGAAGCAATAATCTCGGTAACAAATTGATCGAATTGAATAAAACAAATACGGCTGTGTAAGTAATGAAAAACCCTTCCAAAGTAGGGATCATTTGACTCCCCGTCCTATTTAAAAATTTTAGGGGGTCGCTACCCCCCGCACAGGGCTAGAGTTGCGAGAATGATTATTGCATTATTATTTGTTATAAAAATCGACATGTTTTTGGATTTTTCTCAAAACGTTTATTTTGCCGAGTTTTACGGGGGTACAAGTTTTCGTTGGGACACCTTGTATAAAATATTTGTAGCGGATTCACGCACAGTCCCTAGTGCTCTCAACAAAATACTCTAAATTTAAATTTTATTTCCTGAATGGTAAATTTTTTGCATCTGCCAAAGTCGACAAACATTGCAGTGCAGGTCTGTTTCTAATCTCCTGATTTGTGTCGGCCATCTGAACCCAATCTTTTTCTCCCAAGTGACAGCACATTGTGCGCTATACTTTAAATCCCTCTTGTATTAGAAAGAGATTAATTAAAAGGGTCAGGGCAACAAGGTACATAAGCCCCATTTTTTTCAATAATCAAGTTTGTGACATAAGCGTGCTTTACAATAAGGTCCTAAGCTACAAAAAATATTTTTTTGCTATTAAACTATAGATGGCGACAAAATCGTAGATCCCTTATTGACTAACCGTATCTTTTCTATGAATCTTAAAGCAAGAAAGTCATAAGCCACATAAAAATCAAGATGGCATCTAAGTCAACCATGTGCACGAAGAGAACGTTGTTTGATTGTAATCATAAGAAGAGTGACAGTAAATGATCCTGATTATGACGCAAGTAGCAGATCATCTGAAAATATTTCCGAGGAGGAGGAATCAGTAAGCATTTATTTTTGTGGCTTATGACCTTTATGACATTATTACAATGATCGCTATAGATTTCAAAAATTATGTTTTAACGCTTCGTTCAAAAAGGGCATATGCAACATTTTTTAAATAAAATGAAATATTTTTGAAAATGTCAGTTTTGTAGAACTATGTGTTTTATTACTGTATTTGTGTGCATCAGTAACAACTAGTAACCATATTTAAACCATCAAAATAAATTAATAAACGCGAATAAGTTTGATGATATTTATTTTAACCCACAACCAACGTAAATAATCCCATGCGAAAAATAACTCTAAACTATTTGCGGTACCATTAGCATATTTCTTGCAGCTAATGCAACCTTAAGATTGGAAGTAATTATTTAAAAGCTGTCTTGCTTCCATCCAAAGTGAATTAAATTGAATGAAACTCATATAAAATTCAAAAACAGTTTGTTCCTAATATAACGCAAACTACTGCTGAAATCTAGATAGTGGCAGCAGATCTCATCAGTGCTGCTTGAATGTTTTATGATGAGCGTGGTTCGTGCCTTGTAAATGTATATTACCTCTTGATTATGTTTAGATTACGAAAGTCAAGAGCTGGCAGTGAAAGAAGGGTCCGTGGAGAACATTCAACGCATAGATCCGAGATTAAATATGCATAGAATCCATTGCGTGTGTTTAAGAGTCACATTGAACGGACATGTTCATTTAGATTCTGCCTTAGTCTGCACAAGCTCTCCTTTGTTGTTGAGAGATGCGAGATAAAGTAATGAAAAAGCAAGTGAATTGCCTGGATTGATCTTTGCCAATCCATTCATTCCATGCCGGGTACCCGTGTACCTACAGTTTTATGATCCAGGTAGTAAAAACTGGTCCAGGATACAAAAATTGGACAAATGCATAATAATTAGAACCAATACATTTTGATTGTGGAAACGAGTTGCCGCGCAGCATATTTTTAAAGAATATCTCGGCAGCATTTATTTGAAATTTACAGTGCGTTTTTGCATGATTCAGATTTGTTTTCCATTGCATGATTGAACTGGATTCTGAAAATTGAATAATTATTAAACTAGATGACCTACGCCAAACAATTTGCCATTGTTTATGTGAAATGTATAGGAATATAAATTTATTAGTTTTATTAGTAATAACTAAATTTTCTGAAATTGCCACTATCGCGGAAGATTAATATGCCGTCAAATTTCTTCAAGATCTTGTGACGTCACCGATGACATAAAGTCACAAAAGAGGATCTCTGCGGCGACTAAACCCTAGCCGAAGATGGGGTTGGGCCAAAACAAGAAAAACGGGCGCCAAGGAGTTGATAAGGCTGATCCTCAAAATATATCTAACACACAGTGACCACAACTCCTAAAGGTCACTGAGAACAATGGTGGGGGAACACAAAAAACGCGTAATCACACTGTAACTATATTATATATTAATGGTAAATTATGTTACTTAAATTTATTGACAAAAATCAGATAATGATTATTATATGAAAGGGAATACAAAAAAGCAACCGCCAAATATAGCAGCCCGGTATCAACGTTCCACCAAAGAAGAAAAATCAGATATGCGCGGACGACGCGCGGAAATCGCTACAGGACCTTGAAGCTTCAAGCGCGCAGGCGCACCGACGGCGACGCGACGGTTCATCACACGCACACTACCTAAACAAAAGACGTTACTGGATGTCTAGGCGCAACGCGAATATCGGTTGTTACAAAATATCTAAAGAAATAAACAGAATTACGTTAAAAGTGAATGACAAAGATGTATACAAAAAAACCTATTAATTGAAATTGAACAATTTACTAATGGAAAAAAATTAACTAAGCGGTATGTGATGATCAAAAGAATTAAACTACTACCTACTTTAATTACTGACAGACAAGTTTTGATTAGGTACATTAAAGTGGCCACGATAAGCCGTGGCCAGGCAGAACACTAAAACCAGTCTACAAAAGAAGTTCTGGTCGAACAGGCGACAAATAATAAGATCTCTGACCTTAGAAATCTGTCAAAGTTGGTTACAAACTGCAGTTGACGGCTCCCTAACGATCCTACGGCAGCTTACGTGCTTACACCCCAAAAATAGGACTAAATCCTAGGAGAAAAACCCTCTAGAAGGCTTCTCCAAGCGCCCAAAGTGGCCTCAAGTACGAAAAAAATCCCACCAATGTGGTAACGACGAAGGTTCCCAAAAATTCCAACAAATTCCAATAAATGAACCTGCTCGTACGTAAATAGTGATCCAAGAATTCCAGAACCCAACACGTGTAGCACAACTCAAAGTTGAAAAAAAACGAAACTTGAAACACATTCGTAGGTACCGAGTCGCGGCCACCAAGAGAAGAAGGAAAAATTTCCAGAAAGCCAAGCGATCAGAAATTTCGAAAAAGAGGCGCGGGAAACATGCCCACGTCGACGCAGTAAAAGTCCTCTAAAACTCAACAGAAAGACAATGGCGTCACCGGGGTCCGCTTGAAAGAAAACGACAAAGATCACAAGTGGAAGGCCAAGAAGGTGCCTAAGAAGACATACTCAGATACTCACCTTACAATACCTTAAGACTTAAGGCAACCACTCAAGCCGTCAAACATGCAGAAAACAGTATCTACAATAACGGAAAGAATTGAGAAATGAAAAAATTACGCGAACGCAATTGTAGAAAATGAATCGGCAAGTGGACAATGATCTGAAATTAGCTACATAACCTAAAAATTCTGACAGCTAGCTAATAAGTGCAAATAGAAAATTAAACAGAACTAAAAGTGAAATCTATCGAAGTTTAGGAAGCAACCGAAAAAATTAAAAAAACATAACAAACTGCAAAATGGTAGAGGGAAACGTGACAATCGATTGGAGACATCCTATGTCTGAAAGAAAGGTCAGAAAATAGAAAAATAGCACAACAAATATCCAAATGGTAAGTTCGATAGAACTAGCAAAGCGGCACATTACCTATCTAAAGTCCAAACACTCACTTCAGTTCCAGAACAAAAGACATATCAAGAGGTCACTGAACCAAAGCTGAACCAAGAAATTCAAAACGATCACAGAAATGCAACAGATAACAGGCAACCAAAATCATACAAACGTGAAGGAATGGAAATTATTATACAGGGAGTTTGCTAGGTCTAAGTACATTGTGCGAAAAAAGACTGTAAGTTAATATTTATTAATAAATGTAGGTAAATAATTGCCCGAGTTTTCATAACGTAACATCCTTGTATCTGTTTTACTACATTTCGATTTGAAAATGTTAAATTATGGAAAGAACTAAAGTAACAAATACGAGTTATACTAGTTAGATTTGGAATAGAAATTGAGAAACTGAAAATTTTTGGCCTGGTTTTACAAATTGGAAATTGAACGTAAAGAAATTTGACCGTGGGGACCTATTACGGCATTATGTAAAAATTGTATTTCTAGCTTATGAAAAGATCTTTTAATTCACTTGTTTTATTTCGATGTAGGTACAATTTATAGGAAACACGAAATAAATACTATCAAATTGGAAAGTGCTTTTTAACTTGGAAGTGCCTCCGTAACCGGCGCCGGCTACAGTTTTATAGGTATATTGTTGCCGGAGCCGGTTTCCATAACGAATTAATAATAGGGCAGTTTAAGTACCTTGTTAGTTGTAACGCATCCAGCAGCGACGGTAGGTAGGGGGTATCGCATAGAACTGGGTAATTTGGTATGGTTAGCCCGGGTAGGATCGGCTCCCGTAGATGTTAGTTTTTTGAGTTTTTTGAGGGCAGCTAAGGGGTCTGTTTAAAATACGTATGCGTTGTATCAGTCTTTTTCGTTCCCAAATAGAAGCGCGCCGGCAACTATACGCAAGGCCGGCACCGGCTACGGAGGCACTCCCTTTTAACTTTGTTGAAATCGGTAAGTCGATCACCTAAATCCTAGTTGGACAAGTAGGTAATGAAATATAAAAGTAATTATTTTATTCTTACATAGAATTGATTGAAACCAATTGCATTTGATCGAGAAATGGCAGAATTTTCACAAAAATAATTACTATACCTTCAGTAGTAGATACAGAACTCAAACAATTTATATAGGTATCCTTCTTCGCGAAACACTTCACATCGCTTGTCTAAGTCAAGGCCTTTACATATTAATCAGAGGCAAGGTTATATAAAGCAATAAAACGACGAAGTATTATTTTGTCATTTCCTTCTGTTTCAATTAGCTAATGCCATGAACTGTCACTTTTGCTGTCGATGTCGACCAGAGGATCTCAACAATTTTGTCCTCTCGAGCAGAGGGCGGCAAAAATCGGTTCCGGAATGACTAACCATCTCTATACTAAACCAAGGAACATACTGCCATACTGGTGATAAAGTTCATCATCCATTTATTGTTCCACTGTTTGCGACAATAAATGAGTACCTATGTATAATACCTAGTGTGGCGCAAATTCAACATCATCTAACCTGCAATACAACAGAACGAGCATGCTATTGTTACGTCTGTGTCTGGACTGGATGCTGCACCATAAATGATTCTTTTCTGGGTGATTATAAAGTGTCGGTTCATCTTCTCCAAATACCAACAAGAATAGACCACAGCAAATTCCTTTGCTTACAAGGACAACCAGAGTTGAGTATAAGGGAGATCCAAACACTAGCGTCATCTGTTAACACCAAATAGTACTTAGGGTAAATCCAAGGGAAAATGCACCAACCATTGACAGGTCACCAGATGATGGTCTACAATCGCATTCCATGTTAACAATAATGATCCCGGAGGCATATAAACATAACTTACAGACCTACGGCGCCGGCCGTATTATCAAGAAAGCGACCTTCGTCGCTCAGTTGCCGATGCGTGTCACTCAATGAGTGTTCAAGTCTAGGCATTCGCATCTCGCCGCGTTCAAATTTTTTGTTATCGCGATTTAAGTTTTTTCTTATGAACAAAAAATCGGTCAGGTTAAGGTCAGATAGGAGATCGCCATCGCGCTGGGGAGAGTTCCCGACTTATTGTTGATTTATAGATTTTCATAGTTCACAAGTCCTTCGCCATAGGTCTATAATAAGATTTGTGTTTATATGCATCCTGGAGATAATTAACTAACCGGTGGTGACGTTATCTTTAATTATTATCAAATTTGAATATAGCGTAAGTTACTGCAATATTTTTTCCTTTTTTACGAACAATTTGGGATGCCCAAAAATGTTCCGAAAGGTATAATAGTTTTCTGCGACATTTTCTTGCCATATTCTTACAGGAACGTTCCATGCTTGTATACAATATGGACGTCCTTGGATTATTCTATGTTGGGTGACTCCACCTGTGACTTCTTCAAAATATTCTCTTCTTAATGGGAGGTAAAACTCATAGATCACCAACATGCGACTTCCGTCTCATGTACTGAGTTGGGTGGGAAGGGATCTCATGTGATCTTAAACAATATGGACGTCATTGGAATATTCTGGGGCTCTGTTTAGAGTATTTCAGTTTGAATGGTTCCACATGAGAAGTCTATGTTCTTCTTTGGAAGGGACGGAGTGTTTTTTATGAAGTTATGCCCATGAATAAAGTACATAGACCGTAGCGTATAAAACTTTTTACATCGAATTGATGAATTGTCTATCTTAGGTTGGATCTCGATAAAAATAGTTACAAAGCAGGTTTATATGCCCACATCTACCTAGAGTAACGAGGTTGTGGAAGCGGTTTATAGTAATATAGAATATGTGATGGGTTTTGTGAAGGGAAACGAGAATTTAATTCTGATTCAGTTGGGGTTACTGGCATAAAAGGCGTAATAATTATTAATCTCTTTGGTTTAGGTAATAGGAACGACAGAGAAATAAGGCGTTAGGACTTGAAGATACCAGAAAGCATAGGGAGAAATGAAACCATCTCCCATTGTATCTGATGTTGATTAATGTTCTTGATTATTCTGACCACGGGAACTTTTTATAAAAGGAAGGTCAAGTACCACCTTCTTGCATCACTTAATGAAGCAAACTAACGTGATTGAGACACCATACCAGTTGGTTAATGTTGTAACAATGCACAGAAGTAATGCCTAAAAACTATAACAAACTTAAAGTGGCATTCCGTAATAATTGTTCGCCGAAACCGCAACCTGCAAATCAACGGAGAAGGAAATACTAAATAAGTCCTTCCATCTACGCATGCACCGATGAACGATATGCGACAGACGACACGCGAGATAATGGGAATTCCCGAATTAATCTCTGCACACGACACTAAGCTGACGTAGGAAAATTTGCCGTCACACCGCCTATAAAAGAGAGAATCGCACCGCTGAAGAGGATCAGAATTCTTCTGCCCCCATCCGAACTATTAGTACCTGATGAACCGTTCCGACTTCGCCGTGTGGTCACCGCCCTGTAAATATTGAGTAAGAAAGTTTGAATAAATGCCCCGTGTTTACTTGCGGTTATTGTGAAATATTCACAATAATTGTGTTAGTCACAACCTGGCTGGCCTACCTTGTTCGTAACCAAAAAATAGTGACGTGTTCTAATCCGGGAATCGGGGGCGCTTGCTGGTGAAAGTTAGATCGATTTGGCAATCTCGTGTGGTACTTGCACTTGAACTGGCCATCCCTGGTGATATCCCGAGGGAGAACTAATTATTTATTTGCGACGGATTAGCTAGCGACGTTCCCCCAACGAGATTGCATCCCGTGCTGCGACGAGAATCTCGCATCGAAACCAGTCTAGGAGTCCACGCACCTAGGTGCTGCTACATAGATTCCGAAACACCGTAAAAGTTCAGTCTTGATTACACGACGAGCCTACCGCACTAGCAGAATACTCCGCGAGAACCGCCTTTTTTCAATGTAAATATTTTGTATATATCTTCCATTTTTGCCGTTTTAAATCACCTGAACATATCTAAAGTAATAGAATTTATTTATATTTTGTTTATGCCGTATTATTTGATCAATTTGATCAACGTTTAGCAGTAGTAAATGAACCCACCCTTCTGTGACTGAAAGCTTAAGGGTTATCAACGAATAAATCTTCCACCGACCAGACCGTAAATGCAACGCAGAACACGTTCATATCCGAACGTCCAGAACCTCCTAAATATACAGTGTGTTCCAATAAGTGAGACCGAAGGATACACCTAGTATATTTAGAGGCCGATTCCAGAACGTCAGGGTATAGCTGGAGTCCGAGAAACCAGGAAGAGAAACGTCGTTGTAATGTATAACCAATACATTGATTTTTATTGGTCCATAATCTTGATTAAAAGAATACTTTACAAAAGTGCATTTAGTTTTCTAAATTCTAACCTAATTTACTTAAAAGTTAATCGGTATCTTTCAATTTTTTGTCTCGTATTTATCTACCATTTTATTCTGTTTCCTCCGGTATTGACTAGAATCTTCAGCTCATCTTAATGTTTGGCCTTTTGTTTTTCCTACCCATTTTTAGTTTAAAAACTGCATCCGGACAATTTAATGTGTTTTTCCAAATTTGTAAAACTAATACTATTCCTGCCAGCGTTCCGTATGATTAAGAAATTATAACTCAGTTTTACTTTGCTGAAGTTGAAATGCTCCTTCTAATTCCTCCATATAAATAATGCAGAGAATAATTTATAAAAAGTAATATTGCGAAATGATGACAGATATGTTTTAACATGTGGAAGTTAACCTACTTTACGGATCCCTCGAATATATTTTAAAAACCGTTTAGCTGTCGTTGGAAAAGCATTCCCATCTCTAACAGGAGCAATATCCTGCTCGGTTTAAGCTCTTAAATGTATTCCGCGGCTTCCTTCGATCTCCCTCTCGGAACTGAGATTAAGATTACTTTATGAATGTATTTGATCACTAATATTACTTATGTAACTACCGAAATTAATTAAATCCACTTTATATAACTTTACCTTTGCAGCAATTATTCAGATTAAACAAACTTAGAGTTTCCTTAATCCACTACCATAATTCAAAACTAATATTTATCTTAGAAATATTACAGTCTTAACAAGGTGATGTTCATTCGCTGATTTATCTGGGTGGATTTTGCAAAGTCGTCTACATAAATCAAGGGCCGGGTGTCAGCAAAACGAAATATTACAAAAATTTTAGAATGGTAGATGATAAAATAATTTTAGTAGGCTCTTGTCCTCTTATAGCTTCTCTCATCGCTGACTAATTTACCTAATTAAAAATGTACCTAAAAACCTACTAAAATGGACACTTGATCGTCTTTTTTATCCACGGCAGCCCAAAGGGACGATTTACCGAGGGAACATCAAATGACGCACTAAATAAGTTATAATCAACTTATTTATCAAAAATTACAAGCAAAATGTTTAATTAATTTATTTACTGTCAATATATAAGTAATATAAATTTCTATGACATTCTTTTGTATGTCCTAATGACATACTTTAGCGCCCTTATGCGTTAAAGAATGCCAAATTGACATTCTTTAGCCCACGCATTTTGTGAAGTTAATTGTGCGGCAAACTAATACTAAAATCAAATCAAATGACACTTATTGTAAATATGAATTACAAAATTTGCACAATTTTGTATATTAACTCAACACCGGGAGATGTTGAAGGAAGACAACTCACAACCACATTACTGCTATCTCAGAGGAAAAACTTCTCATTCGCAGGTAAGTATATCAAAAGAGTGCTGACGGAAGTCAAAATATATACATACGCACCAGCCTGCTGTTTTTTGTGCATAATTATTATTTTTCGTTTACTAATTTATTTATTAAGCAAATATGATAGTCGTGGTCTCGCTGATAGTAGACAAAACGTTGTAAGATACTCTTATGGTAAGTTCATATTATGATACACGATGGGTTATCCCTTATTGTATCATAATATAAACTGTTTCGATCTAGATAGTCTAAATAAATTGATCCTGACTGGGAGAATTTCTTATTTTTTCCGTTTTAACAGATTTTCGTATTTTAAGTCTGAGAAAATCTAATTTTCCCTGAAATTTTTTGAAATTCGCTCTTTTGCCATTTTTTTCGAAAGAACCCTTTAATTCTTCACTCCTTAAAGGGTAAGAATGTGCCACTTCGTAATTTTTCTTAGTTGGAGGTGCGGTACAAAAGTTCACCTCGTTTGTTTTCCTGGAGTATTATATTAACTTTCCAAGAAGAGGTTGTGAAAATTTGCAACTTTCAATTTTTCTCAGTTAGAGATTGTCGTACTTCAATTGGCGGGAAAATGTCAGCCCTATCTTACGAAACTATGACCGCCCCGAGGTTCTTCCCCTGACGGAGACCAGGTCAAGAATTTCAACGTAAAAATTTGTACCATATTTAGCAACGAAATCGTTGAAGCCAGCTCCCTCGGTTATCAGGGCCCACCTCTCTGCCTCACGAACATGATTCATCGGCTGAAGTAAGAAAGGGAGGAAACCAGGCTGGGAAAACGTTCGAGGAGGCGAACCCAGTCCAATTCGGTAGACGAAAGGGATGGTATATACAATGCGGACCTCTCGTCAAATGGTTGGGGGACCGAAACTGAGATCGTCATTTGGACAGACCCCATCCGCGTCTTTCACCTTCTCCACCTACCGAAAAGAAGATTATGAAAAAACGTAAAACTCCGTGGGGGCATGCTATTCACCTCCTCCAGCGTTTTCCCCTGGGGTCTGCCTTCTTCCCTGTCCTGCCGGGGGAGGGAGGCGTAACTTGGAGACGTGGGGATAAGAGCCGAACCAACACATATTGAGGGGTATTTATGGTTTGTAAAGGAAGCGTGTACGCGGATACATCCATTATACCCAACACCCCGCCAACTTTTCGTGAAGGGAAGGAAGAATTTGGTTGTAAAAGCCTTACTGTCTTTCGCACATGGAATCGGAAGAGAGGAAAAGGCGCCGCCATGTTTCCTCTCCCCTATGTTTCAGCCCAAGTGCTTCAAAGAGAAATTGTTTGAAGGCAGGGAGGAGGAGAAAACGACCCCAATACGCTATCCACTTCTAACTTAGGGGATGTTGGAAAGAGGATGTATATCCTGCGGAAGAGGGACATAATCCTGAAGCCCACACTGCCCACCATTCGTGATTCGCCCACCAACTGATCCGTGATTTCAGGAACCCCTGCTTGTTCTGTCTCTATGTATACTTTCGCGACGCAGACGTTGATCTTAAGGAAGATTCAAACTTGCGGAGAGCCAAAGAATTGAGGTGGGGGTGTCGTTTCCGTTCCTCTGGATTCTGAACAAACGTAACGACGTATTCGAGAGCTTCAGCCTTCGTCTTCAAAGAACGTAAAGCTCTCGGGGTGAGCCTGGTTGGCGCGGCCCCTACCGCCTCGAAAATTTTAGAACGACAGCACAAAAAGGGCTCTGTTTCGATAACCTCTTGTTCTGTCCGCCTCAAACCCAGTGCGGACGAAAGAAAAGGAAGTAGTAACACCTGTGGCGCATTTGCAGCCCCTTTCGGCGTTTGTCAGCAACAGATTAGGGGACGACGATAGGAAAGGAATAGCCCTCCCCCGGTGTTTCTGCTCGCAACTAATCGGTCGCACCTAACTACCCCCGCCCACGGAGAGAAAACCTGTTCTTCTCGCGGAGCGGGAACTGGTACTCCTGCAATGTCCCCCATGTTTAGGCAAATCGGAAAAGAAGCAACCCGTGTTCCCCCTGATATGGAAAGTGTATTCTCCATCGATCCGGCGCACCTGGGGATATCTAATACCTGCCCAAGGTCATCTTGGGATGTACACCTTCCGCCGGTTTTATTTTTTCTGACGGGGTGCCCCATCGGCGGTGACCTTGCTGTTTTCCCATTCTTCGGTAATCGTTCCAAAAATTTTTGCAAGGACACGTCAAGGAAGGACGGAATCGGATCTCCACTTTTCTCTTTCTAGTCCTCTCCACAGACGAAAAGAGAAAGAGCGCACAACGAGACTTAAACCCCGTTCAAGAGGTAAACAATCTTTTTTTCTGTGTTTCTGGAGGATTGAGGGGCACGGTCTTATCTTTGAGGGGAAAGCGGAACGATGGAGAAAAGTTCAGAAGAAACAGGGGAAAGGACCCTAGAGGCAGTCTTTCACGACTTCTTCTTCGTGTTTTTTTTTCTTGGTCACCTCATCTGCCATCGAGGGAAAGAAAGTGACATCGCGAAGCAAATAGTGACGAGGAAAGACGATCTGGGTAGAAAGAGAACCACTGGGCCCAACAGGAGCCGAAGAGAATTTCATCTGGGCGGTGCCACAGGAATCTCCCTCCCCAACCGAAGATACCACACTTTCGTCTCTGGTGGCAAGAGGCCCTTAAGTCCAGACCCTCGCCTTGATCCTCCGGCCCCCCTTCGATTTCCAAGGAAGAGAGAACATTAAAATTTCGGGACGTGGGTCTTCGACTTTGGGCACGATTTTTTTGAATAGACATCGAGAACGTATTTCTCCTCTTCGTACCGAGAAGTACCTAATATCCACGGGGCGAATACATCGTGGATCCTCGCCACTTGGAGGATTGGGGGTTCTGATCTGGCACGTTTGCCTTCTTTACGAATCACTCTTCACAAGGTCTCATACCCCGTTTCGGATCTCCATTATGTTAAAACATAGGGAAGGGCTCCCGTAAGAAAGAGAAAGTAGCTTTCCGACCGGTAATGAACGACGAGAAAAGGAAGCGTGGTCTCGGAGGCTAAACCTATCGCCCTTGAAGGAGGATGGACAAAACTTTATTTCTTTCTGTGCCGGACGATTTTCTCAAACGTGACGCTACCCGGGGGCGCGAGGCCGTTTGTACTGGTGACTCTAAGAAGGGGGTGGGTCTTCCCCGTCGCCGCTCTTTTTCTTCCTCCCGCGAGAACCTTTCTTTTTCTTTTGGGGGCCTCTCTCGTCTCGTAACGCCTTGTATGTCAGGGACAATAATATTTGAATTTCCCACGTATATTACGAGTATATTTTAATAACTTTCCATTGCTTGTTATTGTTGGTTGCTGTCGCCAGTGGTTTTTCACACTATAGCTTTCGAGATATTTTTTTCCTATAGAGCTCACTCCTGCGGCTAGAGTTTAGTCGCGTCTCTTATGAAGTGCAACGGTTTGTTACGTCAAGATTAAGAATCATTGGGATTGTAACAGGAACACACTTATTGTAGAAGTGACCTTCATATTGCTCACTTGCTAGCATTGGATAAGCCCATTAAGATTAAGGGACACTGAGATTTTGAACCTTAGCGGACGAAATTGTCGGATCAACAATACGAGGTTCAGAATGAAATGATGCGTTTAAGATATATGGAAAGGGAACAGTCCCAAAACATTTTCTGCGAAGATCTGAAAAGATATTTTCATTTGTTTCATTTGGCTTTTTATAAATCTTTAGAATTCGTAAGGATAAGACTTACACGAAAGTGGTTTTGTAGGTACTTTTCAGTGCATTACCGTATGAGGTTGAAATCTTCACAGTTCTATAAGAATTAGGTGTTGAATTTGATATACCACTATAATTCTTACTATTTAGGTACGTAGCGTCAGCACTTTCTAAGCCATTACTCTTTACCTGAACTCTTTACATTGAACTTTCAGCTCAATTTACTTTGAGATATAGTTTTATATTACTCAACCGCAATATCAGAGACCCACTGATCCCTCTGTTTCCTGAATAATGTATTAATTATCAAATCCAACTACCTCGTAGAGCAATTAACGTTAAACGGAAAGCCATACATAACAAATCTTGCGCACAATTTCGTATGAAACGTTATCCATGTTGTGTTTGACAAGCATTAAATTTCCCCGCTAATCCATGGTTACGTATTTATTAATCACAGTTATCTGATCCGGGAAGTCTGCCTCGCGTCTTTCCTCGACAGCTTTTTCCTTTTCCAAGGAGAATTCTATACCCTGAGAATTGTCTGATCGTAGATAACACCGGAACTTGCTAAATGTTCCGTTCCTTTGCTGAAATTATACGGCTAGATGCATGTAGCTGTAATTTTTTATTCCTGGAAAGACGGAGATAAGCAAACTACCAACGAACATTTCCAAATGTGTATGGATAACGTATTTCTAATTTGACGCATGAATTTCGGTTTTCTGTATAATTGAATATTGCTCAAAACGATGCTGTGAACTTCGTATTTTAATAGTCACCTTGACTTGCGCACTAAGACAGTTTTAAGGTTCTGCTGGATTGAGACTGAATTGGTATTTGTGTCCTGAGATCAATTAGTGATAATCGGTGGTTACTGTAGAGTGTAGTGGTTCCATGTGTTTTAAAGTCGTTATCGCGATTATCGTCGATTCCATAAGCTTGGAAATCGAAAGTGCATTTACTCAGATGTCATGAAGACGAGGTTTAAGTATTAGATCTCGAATTAATAGAACCAGCTAACTTTTGCAAACTGTTGGTCGTTGTATTCTTGTATTGTTATTATCTTTATGTGCGGCTTGAACGTAGTGATTCGATCTAAAGTTACACCCACAGATTTGGGATGTTCATTACGGCCACCATGAAAGCCTCCGCTATCGAAATTCCTTGTTACTCAAATGAAATGCACATAGGTACATCCACCTACCTTGGGTTCCTTCTGTCACTGTCCACAAAAATAATACACTGCCTAAAATTCTCATTGTATGATTTTTATCCTGCAAGTCAAAGTGAGTAGGTTACAGTATTTATTTGATTAGCTTGTCTAATACAAAATTGACTAAAAATTAACTTGTCGTGTTTTGCTTTATTTGTTTAATAATGACAATAAACATTTAATAGGAAAACAGTACATTATGTAAAATAAAAGTGTATTTCTGATAACGTTAATTTTTTGAAATTTGCACTTAATACGATGTATTGCCTCCTCGGGCATTAATGACAGCCTAGGCATATCGACTGCATCTTGTAGCCCAGCCAAATGGTGGTTTTCCCGTAACAAAATTGGGGAAGTTTCTTTCTCAGCGGTTCTGTATGTTTTTTTTGGGTGCTGAATCTGAATTTCAAGTTTGCTGCCACGTAGGAGGTCGGCTTCACAACGAAAACCTCGAAATTAAATTTTCGCACTTTTTTCAGTTTCTCGCTTATATCTCGAAGACTATGCATTTTTCGAAGATGATACCACTCTACAAAATAGAAGTAGACAAAATTCCCTACAAAATGCACTGGTCAACTTAGAGTTTCTGACGAGAGGTATCGGCGCTAGAGCGCGCTGAAGAACAGCGATTTTTTGGCCCTTCTGCGAAAACGTCAAAAACGCCCCTCCCACCCCCTACAACTTGAAAAATATACATGTTTTCAACAAAAACCCTTATACTACGTGAAAGTACATTAAATTTCTTACTAGAGACGTCTCTAACATTCAATTTTCTCATAAGGTGGGAGGGAGCAAAGCGAAAATTACAAAAAAATGCCTTATGCGCTCTATAGTCAAAATGGTCCCTCCCACCTGTCTATCTCTCATCGGCGCTATACTTTCGATGTATTACGCTTAAAAGAGGTTGTTTTGAATGAATTGATGGCAAAGCATGTTTGATGAAAATATTAACAAATAATATTTATAACGTAGGTATTAGGTACACAACACTGAATAGCGAATATAAATCTGAATATGAAGTCTATGTATTAATGTACATGAGTCATGAAATGAGGGAAAGTCGAACCCAGGATTGGGTCATCACTTCTAGTAGGTTCTCCATCTGGAAAAGAAAGAAGGCATTTAGTGTTGGAACATTGTTACAAGAACTGTCGATGTATGAAGAAATACCTGATGTCATTTGCGCAGTTATTTTAGTCGTCCCCGTTGTTGATGTCCCAGGGAATGTCTTTTGGGCACCAGAAGGTCCAGGTGAAAGGACTTGGGCAATGAAAGGTCCAGGCAAAGGGTCAGGTTCTGTAGAAGGTCCAGGCTGAACAGTGAGTTGTTGCTGTTCTTCACCTGAAAAAAATTGTAATTGAATGATTAATGATATTATAGAGAAAAATTGATTAATAAAGATGCATAATGCTGCAAAATATTACATGAATTCATACCTTCTGTCGCCTCAGCTGCTTCAGACAGTGGTACTGCAAGGGGGTCGTCCAAGTCGTCTCCCTCTTCTGAATTTTGCAGCATTATGCATCTTTACTAATCATTTTTTTTATTTCATCGCTAGACTTGAATTATTACAATAATATCATTTATTATTAAATTGAAAATAATTGTGTTCAATACAAATTTAAAACGCAGTTTCTAATTTATTCATTTTTAATCGCAATATTTATGAGATTTCTCTAAAATATCTGGTAACAATTTTAAGCATTCTTTGGTCGTACAATAGAACACATCTCGGTACACATATTTTTTGTTGCATCAAAAGAAACTAAAAATTAACCTATTGGTACAGTTTCATCTTTTATTTTATATTATAAGATATAATGAATTTTTGAAATCGAATGTGGGAATAAAATTTGTAATATTTTTGAATATACTGTTAATATTTTTATCTAAATGCCTAGTAGGGGCATTAATTTTAATATATGACACTACGGGTCTTAGAGGGACCTTTAATTTATGATTTCTGATTCGACCATATAATTTTGGTGCGCAAGCATTAATTTTAATTACCTTGGATTTATGATTATTACTTTCAAAAATACTGTTACAAACTTTTAACCAATCTTTTAATTTTAATTGAAACTGTTTTGTTGGATCTTTACGAAGTCATATTAATTTTTCATTACTGGTGAAATTTTCCATTTTCGTTAAATAATTCTTTTAGGTAGAATTGCGCCAGTATTGGATTTGCTTGCTTTAGAAGTAACTAGATTATCTTTAATAACCTTTCCTTCTACGGAATTTAGTGTAAATTTAGCTATATTATTCAAATTATGAGTTACCTCTCCTTTGCATACCAAAATTTTGTTAATTTTGTTTCTAATGCGTTCATGGTCTATCTCGCTTTTTAAAGTAAGAAAAAGGATGTTCTCCGTATAAAACAAGGGCCTATTCAAAAATATAATCATTTTCTACCAGCGAGTTATAGTGGCTATTATTAACGAGGATGAATGTTTGACCGAAGACGGGTAGATTAATTCATCCGATGAACTGTACACTTATTTTGCTATTAGCATTAGGAGCAGCCGAGAAATGGCACTATTGCTGAGAAACGGGAAATTCCTAATATTAGACAGTTACTTTTGTCCGCTTTGCCACCATCTCAGTTTTTATTTACAAATTCTATTGAAGAATTACTTGCTACTTCAAAATTCAACTATAAGCATAATATCGAATACTACGCTTAAATTAAACACTTATATGTTATCTTTAATTGTGAGCCCGTCATTTTTCATTCGGTGGAGCACTCGTGGTATAAAAACTGATGTGAATAACATCCGTCGAATACGTGATAATGCTACTTTAATTTTCCCATTTTTTATTCAGAGGACATAAAGTAACATTTTTATATGGAAGTCAAGTCATAAAGGGAAAGTAGTGCCTTTTATAATGGCTGAATGGATGTATATGGGAAGCAGTAGGTAGATTTGTGTAATAGTACCCTTGTGTACAATATTGCATTTTTCTTCCGAACTGGATTTTTATATTGCAAAACGCATATATACGCTCCACTGAATTTCATATAGAAAAATGACTCCGAGATAATCTGCATGAATATGGAATTCGCATAGTAAAGTTGTTGTACTCTCAATTTAAATCCTCTAGAGTACGCGCTATTTGCTGGTTACAAAATTTTATACATTTTATACATTTGTATTGTGTATCCAAATGTGATGAAGCATTTCGTTTTAAAATGTGATACACTTAACCCTTCTCATTGTTATACCATATTCGATAATAAGAGAAGGGCTATGATAAAATATCCCAAAGAGAATCGAAATTTACCTACTACATGTACGTTTGATTGCATAACCAAACTTTAGGGACGCATTATAAGTCGCCTATAATTTAGAAAATGCGCAGAAGCGGTTTAATTCTTACACACCCACTTGAAGGTTTTCCCAAACAAAGTTAAACGGATTTTTACTCACAAGAGATTTTCCGAAAATATAAGATAACCGTTGAAATATGACTTGTCGCTTTCGACAATTGGGAACTTATTTCAGGATCTGCTCCAAGGGACAAAAATTGAAGCCTCTTATACAGACGGTTCTAGGACGGCTACAGTTGCGAGTCCTTCGGGTCAATGGGGTTCCGTCTGCCCTTTCCAACCTTTGTGTATACAGGTGAATTGTTTGTCCTTTTTTTAAATTGCAATCTATGCTGTAACCACGGAAGGAACCTCCTCGTTAAACCTAAATAATAAGTAACTCTGACCTCTCTAAGGTCTATAGAAGGAACAGTAACCCTTAATAATTGTCAGCAGCAGTGGACTACGAACGGATCCTCTAATAAATTTACAGAGAAGAGAAAGGACAAAGAGAGTAACTCGTGAGGACACCATAAGATAGCATTCAGATTTCAAAATAAATAAACTCAGCCGATGGTACTTTAATTATAGATAAACGATATTGCTTCAAAACGTACATCAAGTAGGGACGGCTACTCTCAGTTGTGCCTTAGTTTGCCTTAGCATGTTTCCTACCTTCATATTAGCTCCCATTGAAATAGCCAATTTCCCACTACTTACTTTTAAGACAGAGGCAAAGTTGTATCCCACAATATACCGAGAGAGACTGTTTAGCTTTTATTTTCAACTCTGGATTGCCGTCTGCGTTGCGTTTTACGTCGTTCCATAGGTAAATAAAGTAGAGGTTAAGTTTTGTTTCATCCGTGTGTCAGTGGCTTACAGCATCGTGAAACTATGGAAAATTATAACAATTTACGTCAATAAATTTAAAAGATAGCCCATTACATTGGGGTGCAGCAGTGGTACCGCACGCGCGCACGACAATGCCATGAAAAGAACACACGAACGAAGCTCTGTGTATCAAGCACAGAGTTATTTTGCATACAATATATACAAAATGATTTAATTAAAAATAAAATAAAGATATTAATTTATGACATCACAATCCTAAAATTATTTATTCAAATACTAAAATATTAAGGATGTGATATGTCGAAAAATAAAGTTTGTAGCACAGATTTCACTCAGTTGATGTTTATTCAAGATTTCCGAGTTGTTAAAATGGTCGCCCGGGGTTATAATGTGTATAAAAGTTCTGTGAAGTGTGCGAGAGAAAAGCAACAAATATCAAGCATGTCAAATTCAGAGTGATCGGTGGCATTTTATGCGAGGTGTTTCGCAACCAGCTATGCAAGGAATTCTACGGAGCAAAACATAAAAATTTTGTGTCTTTATAACATATTTTTCATCCGGTACCTACGTTATTGATCTTTTCAGATACCCTCTGCATAGTCATACTCTTAAAACTTCCTAGCAAATAAGTTCATTCACAATCGGTTAGTAATAAGTCAATTGCCACTTTTAAAAAGTTTGCAAGTAGGTTATTCCTAACTTCTACTTCCACCGGGTTAGAAAATTTGCCACCCGTGTGGAAAATTCAGTGCCTATTTGATTTTATACTTAAGTATGTATTAAGTAATAAACTTGGTATAAAATTTCCTACCGTTTTTCTGCGGTCTCGGAGAGTTCTGCTTGAGTGTACTGTGTACTCCAACTGACTGCCAGACATATTTTACCACCAGAAATACTCTTTCATATTTAGTTTTTTTTTTTTAGAGTCAAAAAAAGATGCTTGTCAGTTTAATAATTAATAAAAATATAAATTCCAATTTCACAGCCTACCAAGAATTATCTAAAATGCAGTAATTGAAAAATAAAATGAATTATTTATTCCTTTGTTGTTCATTAAAACTAAAGATTGTGAATAAAATAGTATACTTACCTCTCTGGAAAATTTCATTACAGCCTCGCGCTATACCTAATTGACCGCGGCGCTTCGCTTCTATCTAGCCCTCGGCTGTAATGAAACATTTTCCGCCTCGGTGCGTAATATACTATTATCTACGGCCGTGAGAACTTATTACCGCACCCGTTTTTCTCAATAAATCATGACAAATGTCAAATTATAATTATCGTTTATTTTCACTTTTTAAGGGCGTAACTAAAAATTTGTACGATATACGTGTGATAACGCTTTATTAACGTACTTTTTCGATTGCCTAACTCGTGCTACGCACTCAAAGGACAAATTTCGCATGCGTACGTTAATAAAGCACTTATCCCACTATCGTAAATAACTATTATCATCTACCTACACAAATTGTGTACTGCGTGAACAGTTCATGCATAACCTAATAAATAACACAAAATGACAGTCGCGTCTCAGGTTAGTGTTTACTTGGCAATTATTGTTTTTACGATTTGAACATCGCATAAAAATTTTATTATTAAAACAACTGATTTTCTTGTTTTGCTTTGGCAGCGTTCGTCATTTATAACAATATATAAGCGCATCTACTGAAATCGATTTTTACAAATTTGGTAGGTACTAATGTTAGACGCCGCAGAACTTGCCTCCGCCGACCGGGAGTCGAACCCGGATCCCCGCGCTCCGAAGCCCTCGTGCTCCCCGACTGAATTATCGGTGACCTACACGCCCTCCTTTCTGCTCGTCCATATATACTTATGGTTGTAACACTAAGAATTATATTTAAAAATGCCTGTAATAGACCTACTTGAGTCGGAAAATTTGATATGGTGTGCTTCCCAATGGAGGGCTGGCGTCACGCTAAAGGTGAATAGAATAGTATTAAGTACACTGACAATAAAGTTGTTGACCTATACCATAAGAGAGATCTTAAAAAATTATTGTTGCCTATATATTATTGTATAATTTTATGTGTTGTAAGAAACAGATTAGTACACTAGAAGATTAGATTAGGAGAAGATCAGTTCGATTTAGACGAAGTAGAGGAACCCGCGAGGCCTATATAGGATATGTAGATTTAGAAACGCCTTCGACAACGTAAAATGGGGGAATATGTCCGAAGTGCTTAGAAATGTAGGGTTGAAATATAGGGGCAGAAGAATAATACGTAATCTCTACAAAGAGCAAACGGCAATTATAGACTTTGAGCAGGAACGAAGAGAAGTAGATGTCCGGAAGGGATTGCGACAGGGATTTGCGTTGTCACCTCTGGTTTTCAACTTATATCGAAGATGGGATTAATATTGTTAAGGACAGAACAGCCTCAGTGATTAATAGAGTCCGGATTCTAGGCCAAATGCCTTCTTGTCAATTTTTCAGGCTAAACTCTTAAACCAAGTTATAAATGTAACTCACGAAAAACCGAGTAGAATGAGACCTATTTGTTCCGTTCTCGTCTTAAGCTAGGGACACATTTCTCTGACGTGTTGTGTTGTGTTGTGACGCAACGTTGTATGGATCATACAGCATAAATCGCATGTAATTAAACGGGGCGCGTGCACATTACTCTGACGCTACGCGCTGTGTTGTGTTGTGTTGTGTTGTGACGCGACGCGATCCCTTCTTTCCAGATTTTCGTTGCATCGCGACACAACACATCAGAGCGTCAGAGAAGTGTGCACGGGTCATTTCGCTTAAAAATATGGATGAAGCTGTCTTAATTGAAAAAGTTACAAATTACGAATGTTTATTCAACGTGAATTCGAAGAATTACCGCAATGAGTGTATGCGGCAAGAGACGTGGGAGGAGATAGGCAGGGAAATGAATTCTACAGGTAAAACAACAGAATTTTTACTTCACTTGTACTTACATACAGTGTGGAAAAAAGTATAGAAACAGTTCTATAAAAAGTTCCCGGTTAATCGGGGACGAAAACGCTCGGTGTGTACATACTGGAGCTTTTGAGAAATGGGGTAGCACCAGTTTATCAAACGTTGCGTCACAACACGACAGAAACATGTGCACACGGCGAGTCACAACACAACACAACACGACACGACACAACACAACACATCAGAGAAATGTGTTCCCATCTTTACTCTTGAGCATTTAGAGCAACTGATGGTGTGTAGCGCAATAATGCTCCATACTTCTAGTTCTAACAGTACTGATGCTAATTTACTGTGTTGTTTCGTTTTTTTGAGCGCTTTTTTAGACTTTTATCTTTGTTAATTTGTGGTTTTTTAGAATTTCATAATTGTTTTTTTTTCAGAATTCCATCGTTCTGTTGCTTTTATTTATATCCCAACTAGGTTTTGCCAATGCACAGTTTTGGCGTGCTATTATTCCTTTGTTTTCATTAGTAATCGCGGATTTTCTTTAAATAAATACTTTTCGTGACGGGCCACCAGACAGAACACATGGAATCCAAAATTCTGTAAATTACAATAAGCCTTAGAAGAAAAAGGTAAAAGGATCCGCTTGGACTCGAACCAAAAATACCAAAAATACCCGAGCCTGTTGCTTGCAGGAAATAAAGTTTAACAGTCTATTAGAGCACGTGATAGTGGAAATGGCCTACTTGGCAAAACCTAGTTGGGTTATAAATAAACGCCGTTCTGTTGTGTTTTTGAATTTTGAAAGCCGAATAAAGGTTTTTGCCTAAACTGTATATGTTACCTTTTTTACGGCCTAAATTGACCTTTTGTATTGCCTAAATTTAGCTCCCAGTTTCATATTTTTTAGGGCCTAAAATCCGGACTCTAGTAATTAACATACAGTGCCAAACTATTAACATGCTTAGATTCGTGAATGATATAGGTATAGTAGTGTTACCATGCAACGAAGAAGAATTAGGAATGGCTCTGAAAGAAATGGTATGGTACGTAGGGGGCGCGAAAACAGGAATAAAAATAAAATACAAATAGGAAATGAGAAGATAGAGGAAGTCTATTTAGGAAGTCAAACAGACAGGAACACTAGAGATATAAAACAAAGAATAGCGCAGGGTCAAATTGCGTCTAACAAAAACACACAACTGTTGTGCTCAGGAACTGTTAATGTAGAAACTCGGAAGAGACTCTTAAAGACGTATGCACGGAATAGGGCATTGTACGGGTACGAAACCTAGACAATAGGAGAAGCGGATCGAAAAAGAATAGGAACGTTTGAAATCCGGTGCTGCAGACGCATAATGAAGATACCTTGGATAGATAAGGTTAGTAATAGGGAGGTATTAGAAAGAATTGGGAAAAAGCGAATGTTGTGGATGACAATAAAAAAACTAGTTGTCAATGCATTGACAGAACAGCTTTCTAGCCACAGCCACAACTGAACTGGACGGCGCGTTTGGCGCGAATCTTCTTTTCGTAATTTTTTTCTCAATTTTTTCCTTATACATTATACAACCTATTACGATTTTCGCATATCGTGTAGAGAAAAATACCCTCTATCCGATGCAATACAAAAATATATACGGTCTCATTGAAAAAAATGTTCGATGACGCCATATCTCGGCTCAAAAGTGCTTTAAAAAAAACCGCCCCGTCAGTTTCCTATGGACCATCTCTGATATACGTATGCAAAATTTCAGCAAAATCTGTCGAGCCGTTTTCCCGCAAAAGTGCCAACAGACATACACACACATACGGACGGAAATGTGCCACCTTGCCAAAAAGTCTTAGAATGACCTGAAACGTCCACATTTGAATAAAAAGCACCATGGTCAAAAAACGACTATCACAATAGCTACCTAGCTCGGCTAGGAAGCTAATAAGAGAGTTAGGCACCTTGTGAGACACGAAGGATTAGAGTCGGAGGTATGAATAAAAAGAGGTAGGAGTAGACCCAGATTAGACTGCTACTCTCAAATAGTTGAGGATGTTCTAGTTTTAGGGAAATGCGTAGGTTAAGAAAGGATGGAGGTACGCGTCCAATCAGTCTTCGGATTGAGAACTTTATGATGATGTAAGAAACAGTGAATCAGAATCACAAACTCATTTCTATGTACTAAGATTGTGTTCGACTTAAAATATATCCTCTTAGATTTCGCCGCCCTTTGCGAGAAATCCCCCTTCGTCTTCGGTTATACGGCTGTAGCATTAAGCTCACATATTTTGCACCTATACCTCCTTTACTTTCAGTGAGGAAAGAAACATAGGAAAGAGTGTCGTATATTACGTGTCAGGATTCGATAACACGTATCCGGGCACACACAGCATGCAGAAGTCTCAGTTAACTCCAGCTTTTGAATTCCCCGAGGACCCTGAGGCAGGGATCGAGCCGACTGAGTAATTACTCTTTGCTTATTATTCTCCCTCGAAAAATCCATTACTTCCCTTTAACCCTTGCGATAGCATTTATTTTCACCGAAATGACAGGGATTATTCTGCAATATTTTTCAGGCGAGGTCAGATTTGTATTAACGTTTACTTGAATTTAATGGCCCGTAGATGTCTATTAATCTGCTTGAAATAAGAAATTTTGGCTCTAATACAATCTCTTTATAAGGGACAGATTCAAATGCTGTAGTATTTGGGAAGGATTTTTCTCCTCCATTATTTTTGTCGATACTTTTGTAGATTGTTGTTTGCAAGATTTATTTTGATAAATATTACAGCAACATTAAGAAGTGAATGTGAGTAAACATGACATTTTGCTGCTGACACGGCAGTCCGCCATCTGGTCCACAATCTGGTCTGTAGTATTATTCCTCAATGTATTGCAATCAAATTTTATTTGTTTATCGATCAAAAATCAGAAAGTGAATCCGCAATTTGTAACACATGTCAAATATAAAATCTGACGTTCCGGCACAATTCAAATTTGGCGCCTGTTATTGTGAGTAAACATGGCGGAGATTGCGGTACTCTCTCAATACAGGGACCCTACTACTATACATCAAAATCTGCCCCCTTGCGTCATAAATTACGTGTGTCGACGTTTTTTCATAATTCCATTCGTTCCTTGGATATTTGAGGTGGCTCATTTTTAAATGATCATGCACACTGTATAATAATTAGCAAGGTCATTAACAGACCCGGCTGGGTTGGTACGCTCTCGAGTAACGGTGATTTGCCTTTGCTGTGCTGAAATCTGAAAGTTACTAATCGTTTTCGAGTTATTTTGAAAAAATCGAAAATCCCAAAATTTGTTTTTGGCGTTTAAAACTGTTATTTAATATCAGATGAAAAACTAAAGGCATATTATAAGAGTGCCTTTTTATGTTCTTCAAGTTGGTGTTGTCAAGCTTTGGATAAAACGTTTCGCTCCGAAAATATCATCTTCAGGTTAAATTCTTCTCGGTGTGTACATTAACATAGTCAAATTGGTACTAAGCTCTCAAAAGAGCTCTTTTTATTCCTATCTCTGACTCTAGTATGTCGCAAACTATTCCTTCGTGTCTTAGAAGGTGTCCTACCATCCTATCTCTCCTACTCTTTATTGTCTTCCATACCTTTCGCTTTTCCCCAACTCTTTCTAATACATCCCTATTGCTAACCTTATCTATCCACGGTATCTTCATCATGCGCCTGTAGCACCACATTTCAAACGCTTCTACTCTTTTTCGATCCGCTTCCCCTATTGTCCAAGTTTCGCACACGTATAATGCCGTACTCCGTACAAACGTCTTTAAGAGTCTCTTCCGAGTTTCCACATTAACCATTCCCGAGCATAACAGTTATGTTTCTTTTTGTTAAACGCAACTCGACTCTGCGCTATTCTTTGTTTTATGTCTAGTGCTCCTACCATCTCGAGTTATTTTACTAATTAACAAACAGAAAAAATATATTGTTGCAACAATAATATAGACATAAAATAAATATTCTTTGGCACAAATAGGAATATAGGAAACATTATTTTAATTTTAATTTAATTTCTTCAGTAATAACGTACCTACCTAATTTTTGGAACACTAATAGGTATACTACATATTACGAGTATAAATACTACATAGATTTTAATATTACACATTAGCCTATGCAAAAACTTTTTAAAAATATATAGGAATACAATGCTGGAATTTTAAATGCATTGTTATGTCATTCAAAAACCACTCATCATATATTGTATAATAATGCCTGCGGAAAGTGAGCACTGTGGTAGCCGTAGATAAAATAATAGAAATTCATTTTATATGCGTTCAAATTCATTTTTAAACAGTACCGGTTTAAAATGAACCTCTTTCGTATATACAAGTTAGTGATTAAAAAATAATATAGTGCCTGGAATTTATTAGCAGACGAGAGAAAAGGCGTGGATAGGTGTGAAAATTTTAGAAGACCAGTTTAACTTCCCACGGGTCAAAAATTTTAACTAGAATTGTGCAAAGAAGGATGGAGAAAAGGGGAAAGAAATATTAGGACAAGATCAATTCGGATTTAGAAGAAATAGGGGAACGCGTGAGGCCATTCTAGCTTTACGACTAGTACTTACTTAATAGAAAAAACAATAGGAAAGGGGAAGAGCGCCGATTATATAGGATTTGTAGATTTGGAAAAACCTTCGCCAATGTAAAATGGAAGAAGATGTTCGAAGTACTCAAAAATGTAGGGACAAGTATAGGTATAGAATAATAATTCATTCATTCATTCAAAGAGCAAACGGCAGTTATAGAATTTGAGCAGGAACATAGAGGAGTAGATATCCGAACGGGAATGAGGCAGGGATGTGCGTTATCGTCTCTAGTTTTCAATTTATACAGGGTGAGTCATTAAGGCGAAATCGGCCGATAACAAGAGTACAGTTCAAAATGGAAGAAACTTTTTCAAATAAAAGTTTTTCAAAAATAAGTGCTTAATGAGATAAAAATATTTTCAAATATGGCGGACTTCCGGTTATACCGGAAATGGACACTAACTATGTTATTTTAAACGGAACACCCTGTATTCGTTTGCATTTTTGGATTTCGCATGAAAAATAAATGTCAGTTTGTTAATCAAACATTGGGTCTAAGTCGAACCGCTATGGAGTTTTTTAATTTTTTTTGAAAATTTTGACGTTTGCAGTAGTTGGCGCCATTTTGAATATCTTCGAAACGAAAGCACTTAGAGGAATGCGGTTTCGACAGTTCGTCTCTGGAAGTAACAGCCTATTAGACACAAGTATAACATGGAATCATAACTTTTTAATTAAATGAAATTTATCCATGCCAATATTTACTAATTCAAACAGGAATAACTCTTTTTTTTTAAATGGAATGCTACATTGGTTCTCACCTCATAAGACGCAACATTAAATTTCCTTTCTGACGATGTATGGTTATTGGCATCTGTCACCAGCAGTTTTTAAAAAATTTGCGTTTTTCTGGAAAGTTTAAATAATATCGTGTTATTGCGTTAACAATAGTTGGCGTTCAGCGATTTTGTTTTGTTTTGCCAACGAAATGTCATTTCTATTAAATTATTGTTAAGTATGAGTGCAATTTGAGTTCAATTAGTGAGAGTATTGATTTCAATTTTAATAAATATCACAATTAAGAAAACTGAAAATGTACACTCAAGAAGAATTAATTGCTATGGTGTATTCCTTGGGTGAAGCAGAAGGGAATTCGTTACTTGCCTCAAGAATGTATGCGCAACGTTTTCCCGAGCATAGACATCCAAATGTAACGGCATTCGCAAAATTAAAAGAGAGGTTTGAACGAACTGGTTGTGTGGGATACGAGAAGAAAGAACGTGTAAAATCAGTGACACATGAGGAAAATCAAGTTTTAGTAGCTGCTACTGTTGTCCGAGATCCTCATTTAAGTACCAGAGAAATTAGTCGCGAGTTAGAAATAAGCCAAACTTCTGTATCTCGAATACTGCGCAAAAATAAATTTCACCCGTACCACGTTCAGTTGGTTCAGGAACTAGATCAAAATGACTTCAACAATTGGTTGCAGTTTTGTGAGTGGGCTTTACGTAAACTTCAGGAGTGAAATGACTTTTTTGATCATGTTCTCTTTACGGACGAAGCTTCGTTTCATAAGAACGGTTTTGTTTCAAGATACAACTGCCATTATTACAGTACTGACAATCCCCATTGGATAAGGCCATTGGATCATCAACATTGGTGGTCCTTGAATGTATGGGGTGGCATAATTGGACGACACGTAATTGGACCACATTTTTTCGATGGAAATTTGAACGGTAATAGCTACCTACAATTTTTACAAAACGATTTGCCAGAAATGTTAGACAATTTACCACTTGCTGCAATACAACAGATGTGGTATCAACAAGATGGAGCGCCTGCACATTACGGGATTACGGGAGGGATGTAAGGGAGCACTTGACTGCAGCATTTCCAAACACATGGATAGGAAGAGGAGGTCCGACACCTTGGCCAGCGCGATCTCCAGACCTAACAAAACTTGACTTTTTCTTGTGGGGGTACGTAAAGCAGTTAGTTTACAGGGAACCTCCAACTACTCGAGAAAATATGATGGAACGAGTTCGCGATGCATTTCAAAGTATCAATGAAGATATGTTGATAAATGTGAACAATTCTTTGTTGAAACGATTGCGTGTTTGTTGTCGTGAGGATGGCGGTTATGTCGAACATTTAATCTAATTACATTAATTTATTTTTGTTGCTGTTATTATCTAATGATCTTTGAAGTTTTGGAAATAGTATAGAAGATTTGGAACGAACATTTTGTACGACAAAACAAAACAATATCGCCAAACGTCAACCATTGTTAATGCATAAACATGATATTATTCAAAATTTCCAGAGAAACGCAAATTTCTTAAAAACTGCTGGTGACAGATGCCAACAACCATACATCATCAGAAAGGAAATTTAATTTTGCGTCTTATGAGGTGAGAATGAATGTAGCATTCCATTTAAAAAAAAAGAGTTATTCCTGTTTGAATTAGTAAATATTGGCATGGATAAATTTCATTTGATTAAAAAGTTATGATTCCATGTTATACTTGTGTGTGATAGGCCGTTACTTCCAGAGACGAACTGTCGAAACCGCATTCCTCTAAGTGCTTTCGTTTCGAAGATATTCAAAATGGCGCCAACTACTGCAAACGTCAAAATTTAAAAAAAAAAATAAAAAACTCCATAGCGGTTCGACTGAGACCCAATGTTTGATTAACAAACTGACATTTATTTTTCATGAGAAATCCAAAAATGCAAACGAATACAGGGTGTTCCATTTAAAATAACACAGTTAGTGTCAATTTCCGGTATAACCGGAAGTCCGCCATATTTGAAAATATTTTTATCTCATTAAGCACTTATTTTTCAAAAACTTTTATTTGAAAAAGTTTCTGCCATTTTGAACTGTACTCTTGTTATAGGCCGATTTCGCCTTAGTGACTCACCCTGTATATCGAAGATGCGATTAATATTGTTAAAGACATAATTGCTGCTGGAAGTAATATACAGGGCCAAACTATTAATATGCTCAGATTCGCGGATGGTATAGCAGTATTAGCATTCAGCAAAGAATTAGGAAGAGCTCTGAACGAAGTGGAAGCAGTTTTGACTAAGCGTTGTAGTATGAAGATCAATAAAAATAAAACCAAAATTTTGGTGTGTAGGGGCCTTGAAAATACAAATTGGAAACGAGAAGATAGAGGAAGTCTCAGATTTCTGCTATTTAGGAAGTCAAATAACTCGCGATGGTAGAAGCTCTAGAGACACAAAACAAAGAATAGCGCAGGGCCGAATTGCATTTAATAAAAAGAAACAACTATTATGCTCGGGAATGATAAATGTAGAAACTCGGAAGACGCTCTTAAAAACGGATGTATGGAGTACGGCATTGTACTGGTGCGAAACTTGGACGATAGGAGAAGCGGATAGGAAAAAATTAGAAGCATTTGAAATGTGGTGCATGATAAAGATACCGTGGATAGATCAGGTTAGCAACAGAGAGGTATTAGAAAAAGTTGTAGAAAAGTGAAATTTATGGAAGACAGTGAGGAATAATAATAATAATAATAACATTAATAACATTAATAATAATAATAATAATAATATTCTTTATTGACGTTACGTAAATATACAAAAATTATGCCAAACAAAAAAAATATATATGTAACACCAAACGGCGAAGTTCATCTCGTGCAAAAAGAGAATTGCACAGATGCTCTTCCACTTAACCGAGCATCGGAAGAATGAAAAAGAAATGCAAAATTAACAATAACAAGTACACATATTATAACTAAATGAACTCATGAAACAATAATAATAATAATGATGAAAATCATGAATAAAACGTGAATAGAAATAAAAGGGTTGCGAAAATCTATTGCCGTTGTAGGAGTTGGGCGAACATCTTTGATTTAAATTGATTAATATTCAATACCTTGAGCTGAGACAGGATGGTAGGACACCTTCTGAGGTACGAAGACTTAGTTCGCGACATACTAGAGTCAGAGATAGGAAGAAAAAGAGGTATGGGTAGGCTCAGATTAGGCTGCTGCTCTCAAATAGTTAGGGATGTATGATGTTCAACTTTTAGTAAAATGTGTAGATTGGCTTAAGATGAAGGTACGCGTCCAACCAGTCTTCGGGCCGAAAACTTTATGATTATGAGAGAAAATTTGAAAAATATTTTGTACAATTAGAGAGACTTTTGTGGAACTTCTATTTTACAGCGTTCCTCAATACAACTAATTTCTTTAGTGATTTTAAATCCGTAAATAAAGTATCGCCACGTTGGATTTTCTAGGCTAGAAATATTAGTGTCCCACAAGTTTCTAAAAGAGATAACATCAAAAGGGAAAATGACGCAAAGCTACTAAAAAATGATGCCAACAAACTTGTTTGGAAATTAACAAGCTTTGTTGAATATCGAAGTAGTTTCTGCATGTAAGCTTCTCTATGAAAACTCCTTCAAATGGAATAGGAACATAGAACATGCACAACAAAAATTAGGCACATATGTTATAATTTGATGTGGCTTTGGTCAGTCTGCAACTGAATCGGCAAACGTGGTTACACTATCTACTACTATTGTTATACAGTTGCTGAGATGTAATTCTGATTTAACTAACTTTACTGAAGTATTTCTGGGTACAAAGCACGAATATATTGCTTCCATTTAATAGTTCTGATGCGTATTGTTGAACAGTTGGAGTGGCTTCTCGTCTTGGAGTATCTATAAATAGAATAGTTACAACACCAAAACCTCAATACTTAAAAGAAATACTGCTTGTGTATACGTCCTTCCATTAAAGAGGCAACAATGGCCAATGGCCACTCCTTACATTTAGAATTTCCAACGATGGCCCTTAAATAATTAACCAATAATCATATTTCTTGAAACATTATATAATATTGATTTAATTGAACTGAAACATAATTCAACTACGTATTGCAACTGGTTTGAAAGGTGTCAGAAACGGAATTGATGGCTCAAGTTTAGCCATCAGCAACACTACTTCACTTTTGCAAAGAGCGGTGTAAAGCAGACCCACTTTTATGGAGCTGTCTTTCCTGGCGCAATCTGCTTGGCAACCGCATTCAATACTACGTTGACTGCTCGTGAGGGAATCACGAATTCTCTTTCTACATCAAAAAAGTAAGATTGCGGCCGATGGAATTTGTAGCACATCACTATCCTCGGAATATGTTGTGAGTTTCGCGAAGTACCTACCTAATATAAAAACAGGTGCTGCCGCTTCGTCGACAATATTACTTTTGATGAAGCTTATGATGTTCATTTCTGTATCATTTCCCCACAACTCTGTTCCTTCCTGTAGAGATTCAGAAGACTGTCACGATGGTACTTTAGAAAGTTTTCCCAAAACTCTTCCATGCAACGAATTATTATCTAAATAATGCAAACTGTAGGTTTAATCAATCCTAACGTGCAAACCACAAGAGCGGTGATACCTACTCTTCCAATGCAAAACCACGCATATTTTGACGCATCTTGTTTTGTTGGACATTATTACTGCTCCCCATGAGTTTGTTGGGAATGTCGCTTCGGAGCCCTACTCAGCTCAGTTTTGTTGAATTTCAAGTTATAAATATTTTAAAACGTCGTGTAAGCTTTAGATTAATGTTTCCACCAAATCTCACGAAGACTGACGAAGACTGGGCTACGAACCAAGGTCCTTAGTAATCCAGGCGACTGCTCTAACCAACCGAGCTATCAGCGTCAGGGAATATCCCTCCCGAGAAAAAGAGAGATGGAAATCACAGTTAATTGCATTTTGGAAGTACAGATTATCGTCAATGGGATCTTCGTAAAATGTTTAAATGGGAATGTAATTTTCAAAATAAACTTTGAATGATTTGCTAAAAATTGTGAAGCCAGTATATTTTGCTTCCACGTAGCGTATTTATCAGACTGCAAATTTAAATACCTTTAGAGACTCCATTCCAGAAATACCTGCTTTGATATTTCATAAGGTTGATGTCAAACGTGAGGTTGTCACGATTGCAACACAGAATAATGTACGAAATCGGAGAAAAATCTCCGGAGAATAGCATAAATCTGGATTTACATATTATACAATTGTAGAATAGATTCACGTCTACTACTTTTCTTATTGCATTCCTCTAAATGTGTACGTAAAGTAGATCGATACTCCAGGGAGACAGAAATGCCGAGAGTTACGTAAAAGATCAACCCCCACCAGAAACGCAGACAATACCAGAAAGATTATGTTGTAAAATGCATTTCAATAACTCCCTGAATTTTAGAAGTAAGTTCCCCGGATGCGAGAGCTTTTATTGCGCTACACTTGTCAGTTACAAATAGCGTCAGAAAAATCACTGGGGTGTGAAAACTGCATTTGAACCGCTTGTCAATACGAAAGTGGCGTCTTCGTTCTCGACGTCATTTCTAATTATGGATCGCATTTTCAACTGAACACAGAAAATGCCAATATTGAACATTATCAACAATAACATCTAAAAGTAGTAGACAGAGGCGCCTAAGGGTTTGAATTGGGATGCAAAGTTGACACACTTCTGCAACGTCTATAATTAATTTGTTCAATTATTTATTGATGATTTTTTTCACAGAAGTGCAGATTATGAAGGTTTCACAAAAAGGTGTTTCACTCAAGAACTAAGCAGTTTTCTCCTTCTGGACCCCATGAAATTGCCGTATACTGTTGTCGAAATAGTAGCATCAACTCTCTTTGTATAAGGAAATCATTCCATTCCTTGTGAATCTAAACAGATAGCAGATAACACAGTATATAATATATGGATCGTTGTAGTGAAAAAGATGTAACGTCATGATGGTGATAATAATATTGAATCGACAAAGAAAATTGTTTAGGCGAAGGGCTTCCATACGAATGGAAAATAAATTATATTTTTTGTCCAAAATAGGCTCTTTCATATGAAATATTTTTTCTTTCAAAAGCTGAAAGGTTTTTCAATGATTATGCAACAGAAACCAAACCATAAGTATTTCTCATCTGATTCTGCAATATAAGGAATTTCCACTCACAAGGATATAAATTACAATATGCTCCACTGAAACTAATTCGTTTCAAGTTCTGTATTGATAATTCCCGAACCGTACGTATGTGCATGTGCAGCTTTCGATGCTTGTTGCAAAGCCATACGTTCTGTACGGAACTGAAAACCGCATTCTCGATGAACAGCACAAGACAGCTGACATGTGCAATTGTAAAGACGTCTCTATGCAAAAAGCATTCAACTAGACGAAATGTTTAAGAAGAATTTCCTCATTGCCATTACGTAGAATAAGCTTCTTTGTGGTACGCTCAGATTAATATATTTCACAGAGATCTATGTAGAGCCACATCTGAGCAAAATATTGAAACAATTCACGAAATGATTATGAGTGAAAGTTGGATCAAAGCTTCTGCTTTAGCTGACGCTATGGTTGGGTTGACTGCACGGGTACTTAACAATCACTTGGACATGAAGAAGCTTTGTTCTAGAATTATTGGTACCGCGCGTACGTTTACGTTTGCTAACAGCACGGCTAATGCTGCAACGCATGAACATTCCGGATGCAATCCGATGGCCTTTGTGAAAGAATTTTTGACTATCCACGAAACGCGGATTCATCACTACACACCGGAGAACAAGGGGGGGACAAAGTGAGGCGAACCACGCCCGTAGAATACCAAAGTGAATGCATCGGCCGGTGAGATCACGACCAGCATTTTTGGGATGCACGCGGAATTATTTACATAGATTTTCTTGAAAATGAAAACTATAAATTAATCATGAATACTACTTTAACTATTTGAAGTTGTTCTGTACGGAATTACAAAAGAAACGGCGGTGCCTAACTTCTGCCTTCACTGCATCATCATTCTCAGAAGTGAATATCCTGTGCACTGTTACGGGAACGAGCAATGTTACATCAAAAGTTTCCTTATGTTTGGACGAATTCTTTTGATCCGCTTCTTCAACACTTTCTCGATTTCTCAATAGCAAGTTGAATTGTTTGTGGTGACCTTGCAAGGTCTACATTCTATCTAGAACACAGCGAGCATTACCTACTTTTTGATTTCTTATTTCTTTCACTTTCTTTAATGTAATTGAAAGTCTGAGTATCCTCAGGGTCTTTATCTAACACCCCATCTTCAGACCGACCAAGAGCTACACAAAACATGATAGAAATATTAATTATTCATATTCTAAGACTATACTTACAGTGATAAAATGAACCAAATAAGGAGAGGCCACATGAGCTTCTCAACAAAGAGCGAAATGAAACACTGTAGATATAAGGGCTTATGCGAAGTCACTAAACAAAATAGTGGATAAGAAACTGAGGTCCTCTGAAGGAGTTTCCACAGCAACTTGAACACTCCTGAAGGAAGCGGGAAAAATACATTACACTTTATAAATGGGGCTTCAATCGCAGAGTTCACAATCGAAATTGTTTAAAAATTCCCTAAAAAAATACATAACAGGTACTAAATTTTGAAACTTACAGTAATAACTATACACTTTTTTCTCCCCTTAGTGCCTGCCTGCCCGTAGGCTCAGATGCACTGCAGCCACAAAATGGGCTTATTGTGCTCACCCTAAATTCTAAGTCACACCTATTCCATGATCTTGGTGCCTTGGATCAAACGGTACAAGTCAAACATTGAATGCGTGGAAAATTCTTCCGGTTCCATCAGACATCACCCGAAAATTCGCTGCCTCTTCTGGTCTAGAGCTTCACATCTGCACAAGATGTGCATAGCTGTCTCCCGTTCCTTATTACACAAGCGGCAGTTAAGGTCTCCGTAATATTCCACAGGTGTTCTATAACGGTCGTGTGTCCCGTTAGGAAGCCTGTTACGATTCTAATTTGCATCCTACTATAAGGCAAAGTAGTTCTGAGCATCTCTTCCTGCAAGGTCCCTTTATATACGACTTGCTGTGCCTGTGTCCTGGAATCACGTTCCAGTAATTGTGATGTTGAGCGCGAATCCATCCGTTTACTTGGTGTCTGACAGCACTCTTAGTTATGCCTAGGACAGGTTCCGGTCCAACGAAAGGATCGTTGGAGCCCCGCGTTGCTAGTTTATCGGCTTCCTCGTTTCCTATCAGCCCACAGTGACTTCGAATCCAAAGCAGTCTTACTGCGTTCCGCATGGCTAGGATATTAAGTTGCTCGAAGCATTCCCACACCAGTCTGGAAGACATCTTTGGGCTCATAAGAGCCTTCAAAGCTGCCTCGCTGTCTAATAATATAAAGATCCGCTGATTTTTGTAGCCTCTCTTAATGTTTTCCCGCGCACATTGTAGTATCGCGTAGACTTCTGCTTGAAAGACAGAGGCATATTTGCCCAGAGAGGAGCTGAGTTTCACTCTTGGTTTATCTCCAAACAGTCCTGACCCAGCACCTGTGTCGGTCTTAGAACCGTCGGTGTACCAGATTAGACTGCCGGAAGGTATGCTGTTCAGAATTTGGTTCTCCACTCTAGGGTCATCGATTGTGACCTGAAAGAGTGGTTGTGCGGTGTTCTTGGGGACCATGTAATCCGTCCTCATGTCAAGCATGGGATCCTTTATGTCCTCAATAATGCTAGTGTGCTCTGTACCCAGACAGAGACGGAAAAAACAGTTTTGCAGTCTGTATAGTGCCAGTCTCGCCTCCTCCTATATCACGAAGTGGAGAGGGGGAAGGTCCAGAAGAGTCTCTATGGCTGCAGTTGGCGAAATCCGCATCGCCCCTGTTATCCCTAGGCAGGCAAGCCTCTGAATTTTGCTTAGCATTAGCCTAGTAGTTACCTGTTTGACTTTGGGCAGCATGCCAAAGCTGCGTACTATACGCTTACTGGCTCTGTGTCAAATTTGCAGTCCTTGGCACGTAATATTTTATTCCAAAATTTGAGAGTTATTACATTTTTGAAGTATAGGTATTACTTTTCAACACACTCGCATATTTATATTGATTTAGTGTTTGTATTTATTCGAATTGCTTTGCCCAAAAACAAGAAAGTTTATAACTTTCGCCGCAGATTTAAGAACACTTGAATAAATATTGTGGAAATTTAGGAAAATTTTAACACATTTAGGGATCGCTCTGAAGTTTTGTTAACTTCCAAGAGAATCAAACATAAACATTGGAGAGAAGCCGTTGAGTAAATATTATACTAATTAGGCAGACCCAACCAATAATCTTCATAATGTTCTAATTAATTTCGATATGCCGGATTATACTATTGATTGGAAGTACCACATACTTTATACCTCATTCGGTGAATTGCTCAATATACGCGTGTTCTACATCAATAACTTAATTATTCTGTTATAATTCACTTAGGTGGGATTAAGTAATGCTTATTAGGAAGCTGGAGATTTATAGATGATGACGGGCTGTCATCTAGTTGGTAAAATTTGCATAACACGAGAACTACAGCGTTCTTGCACGGTCGCGTGTGTTAAGAATTTTGAAATAAATTACCAAAAATTTGTGACGTTTCAAGAGTTTGATCTTGATTAGCAAATATCCCTTTTACCACAACTCAAGAGACAAGTTCCCTGTACAGTGTACACCAACCCAACTGCAGTTTTTATTGAATGGCCAATGAATATCAAAACTATTTCACTAACGGTGATAAAAAATAATTTCCAACTCTTTTCCGCTATCTGATCTAGTATTTGCATTTTTAATACTTAGTAAACCAAATAGGTTTTCATTATTTAACTTAAAAATGTAAATTTATATGATTAATGGTATTTATTATCATTTCTAAATTTAGGTTTCGCCGGAACGTTTTGTAGTTAAAACTTGTATCTTTTGGAATCGATTCGTCTTAACTTGTTTCGCTCCGCTGTCAAGTCACAAATACAGATTGATGTATTTCCCATGCCCCTTTTATAGGTATTTTAAGTCATTTATTTCCATTCAGAATGTTATTCAAAGTAGCAGTCGCTACTCATTTAAAAAAGTGACGAAAGTTTATTCTTACTATAATGATCGTTTGGTGCTTTTATTCTTGGGGACAATAAATTTTCCTTGATTATAAGGGAATGCAGGAAAATTCTCAAAGGTTCTGCTCAAATCTATTTCGTTATCGTATAACGAGTTTTAAGCATAATGTACAAAAAATAAAAGTTGACGGCAGCAGACTTCTTAGGGCTCCAAATATTAATAATAATAATAATGGACTTTATTCTTCCCCATACTACACATTATATACAAGAAAAAAACTTGTGTGTGTCAGCTCCGACACACGACTGGAGTTTACTTCTTACGAATGTCAGTTTCATACCCAAATGTGTATTTATCAGATGGTTTATGTTCGAAAATGTCCAGCTACATCAAAATATAAATTGTTTATAAATTCAGTAATTATGTGACAATCTGCTAAACGTCGATCCCACTAGCAAGGAAATAAATACTTTTTCTGGTGTTCGAATAGGCGTTGATTCACATTTCGGCACTAAGCAATATTTGGAGCATTTAATATTAGGTTTTTCCATATTAAATTAAAGATTCAACAAATTTAGGAACGAACAAGCACTGCAGATACCTACTGACTTTAAAACGCCAACTGTCATATCTACTCTATGCCACTCTATTTTCGCTATTTCCATGCTCTATGCAGTCAGGCAAAAACAGCCGTATCCATAGATATGTATGCATGTATAACTCTTTCTCCTTCTCCCAACGTTATATCTTTCGACTCTCTCGTGTAACGAAATGCTCCAAAACGTGGCGCGACCTTGAAATTTTACTCTCAATTCTCGGGCAATTTTCGAGGTGCCGCTAAAGAAGTTTCACTTCAAAAACAAAAAAAGCAAAATTTCAAAGCAAGACTAGATTATCAAAATGTTCACTGCTGATCAAAAATACTTGCTCAATTTTTAGCTTAAACTTCCCAACTATTAAACTTCTTGTCTTGATGGATAAAGAATTGTACAAGGACACGATATTGTAAGTAAAAGATCGTCTAAACAGGGCGGTCGAGTGTGTCGGCATCGTCAATTTTTTTAGAATAGGATAGAAACATTTTATGTGCAAAGGGTAGCAAATGAGAAATTCTACGATCAGTCATATTCAACCAAGAGAACTCCTTAATCCTAATAGTGGCATGGTCAAATTTCCGTAAGCCAAAAACAAATCTACAACAAAAGTTTTGAACTTTCTGAATTCGGTTAGAATATGAGAATAGACGGTGAATCTAGTTGACACACTTCTATTTGAATGGGAACACTCTCCAGGGCAGAATAAAGAAGACTCTTTATCGGCACTCTAGCTTTCGCAAAACTTTATTGTTCATCAGAAGACAAAAGACAATGGAGCAGCTACCAAAATACAAAACAGAAAGTGAAAATCCATACTGATCCTGCTTGGTTCAGGAATGTTGAAACCTTCTTGTCTCTTGGTCCCAGGTTTGCCATCAGTCCTCTGTCTGAGGACTTCAATCCATACAAATTTGTCACAGACGTAGGTTCGTTAGTCACCTCTTCCACGAAGGGCGATAAAATTACATATAGAGCTCAAGTTACGAACACCTTGACGAATTGGTTTGACAATCCTAGGGACTCTAGCCCTCACTTACGTTTCCTTTCCAGGACTACTTCCGCTTTCCTGAAAACCATCGTGATGAGATCTACATTACTAGACCCGATAAGGATAATGTCACTGTAGCTCTGGATCAAACCAGTTACTCTAACCTCTCTAGGCGCCTCCTCCGCGGGGAGTTCCACTATTCTGTCTTTCCTAGCGACCCCACTAGATCTATTCAGAACAAATGCAATGCACACGTTAATGAACTTTTTAGGCGTGATAGAATTGATGAGGAAACCTCTGGTCGCCTTAAGGTTCATAATGGGGTTACCCCGAGATATTAGGGCTTGCCAAAAATTCATAAACCTGAGCTAGCACTCAGGTCGATTATATCATGTGTGGGTTCCCCCGCTTCAAGCCTCCAATCGTTTTTTACTAACCTGCTTACTGTCAGTTACAATAAACACAATCCTTACTTTGTGCGGGACTCTTTCTCTTTCGCTGCCCTCTTGAATGATTTTGTCGTTTCCGATGGTTGTGTTGTCGCTAGTTTCGATGTCGCGTCAATGTGTAGGAACATTCTAGTTGACCTTACTATTGACTATATCTATAATAGGCGTTGGACCTCCATAATTAGCCATACCGCCTTATCATTAGATGACCTGGTGCATGGTGTGACGATGATGTTTGAGAATACGTACTTCTCCTCCGATGGTGCTTTCCACAAGCAAACTCTTCGTTCCCCTATGGGGACTAAGATCTCCCCCATCATCGCTCAGTTTTGTTATGGATGACATCTTGGACAAGGCTCTCTCCCTGATCGCTTACGATATCCCTCTTGTTAAGAAATACGTGGATGACATTTTTATAATTCCCCCTGAGAATCATGTGGATTATATCCTTAACGTGTTTAACTCACAACATAAAAAGATTCAATTTACAATCGAAAAGGAACACGACCGTTTTGTTCCCTTCCTTGATACCTTAGTCACCCGTAATAATAACAATCTACTTTACACTCAATGGTATTGTAAGTCTTCTAGTTCCAGACGTTTCCTTCACTTCCTATCTGAACACCAGGACATAATAAAAATGAATTTGGTGTTAGGTATGTGACATAGAGCTACCAAACTCTCCCATCCTCTGAAACGGAAATTAGCGTTACATAATATTTTAGCACAGTAAAAACTTAACCACGGCAGGTACAAAACAAAATATTCAAAGCAAATTCAAATATGCATCTTCCATAATAAAATTCGATTTATATGAATCCAATCTCAATCAATTTTTCATATACATGGAAAATCCGGACATGCCCCCACCGTAGTTATAAAATAAAATGAAAATTTATTATTTAATTTATTAATGAAAAATCTGAACGTAACAAACTTTTCTATAATTTTCTCCTTTTCCTCTTCCGTTAGAGATTACAGACAGATTGAGGTTTTCACCCTCTCCCTCTCCCTCACCCTCACCCCTTCAACTTTCTTGCCTTATTTTTCAAGTTTCCTTTTGAGCCGTGTTGTATTTTGTTTACTTTTGCCATAGGCACATCGCTCCATTGTCTTTTGTCTTTGTAGACTCCTGATGAAGCAATAAAGTTTTGCGAAAGCTAGAGTACCGATAAAAGAGTCTTCTTTATTCCGCCCTGGCGAGTGTTTCTTTTAGAATGCGCAGAGCCAAGGCAGAATATCAAGGCAAAATAATATTTAAGGTAATCTTAGAGGACAAACAGAAAACAAAAAGAAATTCATAAAAGTATCACTAAACAATGAAAACCGACAATGCTTATTTTTCAAAAAACTTTTTATTCAGAATAAATATTTTTAGGTGTTTAAACATCATATGTTTTTAGAAGGAAAAGTAAAATCAGGAATCTTAAAAGATAAAGAATTTAATCTGTATCCTGCTTCTCATCTAAAATTCATCCTAACCAGTATTTAAAATGATACGGCTAAGCAGATGAATAAAATTAATCAACTCTCATATTCTCAATGGCGTGAGGTGATATTCTAGAAAGGATCTGCAATATTCAAAAAGTGGCTTTTTGTTCACAACGAACTTTCCAGAAACATTGAGACTTTTCATGGCTAAAATGGATTTTTTAAATTTATCAGTATTAGAGGTTAGCTAGTCATGGTAACATGGCACGTGATAATATTAAACATTTTACTTATACTTGGGCCGCCCAACAGACGGAGCGATCACCCTGCAAGCATGAGCTCTAGACGGGACCACTATCAATTTAGAACTACAGAACCCCAGTGATGCGCTTTCTTTAGACCCAACGAAGTCGCATCACTCCAATTCGGTCGTCATAAATTAATATTAGCCCCGCTAGAGCACGTTCTTGCAGGGTGATCACTCCGTCTGTTGGGCGGCCCAAGTATAGGAAATTTCACACTTACATTTATCAGCCAATCAGAAGCTTTGTATTTGTTAGGTTATCATAGCAACAGAGACGATTTCCGAAAATTATCTCTTTTCCTTCAGGCAGGAGGAAGTGATTACAGCGGAAAATTTTCTGTCAAATAATGACGCGGGATTTAAAAACTGAAGTTTCATTTTTGGCCTTCTCAAACCGACGCGGAACAGCGCTACTGGTGCGAGACGCGGGAAATTAACAAGTATTTATACCAGAACGAAACATTCCGCCATTTTAGACGTGCTTTTATTACCTACCACCGGTTTATGTAACCTAATTTTTGACAAAAAAAGTATGTTCTCTTCAGATGATGAGGAAGAAGCTCTTCTGGCAGTAGCAGACGACCAAAGCAAGTTTTGTTTTAGTGTCAAACCAATTTCGTCCCTTACTTATTTTGCTATTTTTTCGTATACATATTTTTATATTGGGTATTAGATAAATCGTACAAACTCGGATCATTCTTGACAGTTTCTATTAATTTTTCTGTCTCCATGATAGTTAGCACGTGTATACTAGAAGCGGGAACTGCGCGGTGGCATATAAAAATGCTGCAAGCAGCGAACTCTAAACAAGACGCTGCAGTCCCGCGCGGGCTTTAGCGGGAAGTTGCTTCGGTGTGCATGGTACAATATCCCGCCATATGTTTCTATCCCGCGACGCTCCCGCTGCCGCTCCCGTTCCCGCTGTCCCGCGTCGGTTTGAGAAGGCCTTAATTTTGAACTTCTTCTTAGATACTTTCTTGATTATCTTTTCCAAACTGAGACATGGTAAAAACCACAAACTAACTCCTAAATTATTTAGGGTATTCTTTACTGCTAAAAACGCTCTATTGTACGTCAACTGACAGCACTTTTCATTGACATACGCAGGCTTCTTTACAATTTTAGATCTATATTGTGTTTTCGGTGACAAAAATGTCAGACTAATGCCATTCGTTTTTAATTTTATTTAGGTGTGAAATTTCGGTAATAATTACTTGTTTAAAGATAGACATTTTGGAAAGAATTAAAAGAATCTGAAAATCATAAAGCATATTATTTTTTAAGAATCCGGTTAATTTTGATAAATATCGCAACACTATAGATATTTTCCCATATTTTCTTCGGGACATTTTTCTTCACTTTGCTACTTCCTGCTTTATTTATATTTCGTATTGATGCTTCGGTTGTCCCAAATGAAATACTGGGAGTAGTTTTGGGCTTGTGCGATTCACCGCGGGAACGAGAATTTTGTTTCTTTATCCAGTGAATCTTTTTCGCACAAGCGCAAAGCTACTCCCAGTACTTCATCTGGGACAACCGAACCATCAATACGAAATGGAAATAATAAAGCAGGAAGTAGCAAAGTGAAGAAAAATGTCCCGAAGAAAATATGGGAAAATATGTCAAAATTAACCGGATTCCTAACTCCTTCACGCACTTCTAGTGTGACTACAAACGCCAGTTCTTCCCGTCCATATTATTCTTTAAATAAAATTCATTTGTTTTCGTTAATAAAAGGTTTAACGGATTACTTCAAAAATTGTATATCTGTTCTTGTAACAACTTCTAGGTCCCGCTTTCGGTTTAATTATAGTTCTTGAATCACAGATGCCAGAGTAAAACGTGTCATAAAAACTTGAAAAGTGTCGTTGCTATTGAAATTTTCATGCAGTGCACACCTTGCACACCTTCACTGCACGGCACTGTATACTCTTCCTCAAAACTGAGAAGTCCCATTCACTTGGTCAGCCAGGGTAGAAAGCTGCTTGGTGTAAATGCAAACAAACAGCAGATCACTTTCGTTCTATTGGAACTTATTTAGTAGGTACAGCGCACTATGCACAAATATACCATCCCAAACTGTCCACTAATAAATGACTTACTGGGTCAAATAATGTAAGGGAGGACCAAACTCGCGCCACTTATACGCGATTGCATTCTGGTACTGCTACGCAAATCCTATACCAAAAACCTGACGAATGGACTCTATGGAGCTGCAGCTTATCCTCCAGAGCCAGATATAATAGTTTTTTTTTGATTTTTTATGACGGATCACTAAGGTGCTCTCAGGGCACCACCACCGTGGGTGTGGTTCTCTTGCCCTATATTATCGTTTAGTATTTGCTTATTAATATCTCTTTTTGTTGAATTAGTAAAATACTTTACATACTACTAATGGAAAAGGTTTATTATAATCTTGAAAGCGGTCAATATTATACTAAACCTTTTCCATTGGTAGTACGCAAAGTATTTTACTAATTCAACATTGTAACAGAAGATAACATAAACTACATATTAATATCTAGGTGGTCTAGATACAAAGATGGGGTTACTAAGAGAAAAAAAAATAATTTCTCAGAAAAAAATCACTTTTCATAAAAAACCCTGCTTGTTCTTAAAGTCCCGTTGTGCATTTTATTTTTTATCTAACTTGCAGGAAATATTTTATGATTTTTTGTGTTTTTCGCTTAGAAAATTTTCATTAATATTGACACTACAGTAAAAATCTACTTAATTCAGTACCGTATGGTACTGGTGACGAATGCTGCCATCCAGTAATTGCAAAGTAAATTGGATAAAAAATAATTATATGTGCTATGGAAGTTTGGGAACAAACAGGGTTTTTTATAGAGTAATTTTTTGAGAAGAAAAAAATTTTTCTTCTTTGTTTTCTTTGTAACCCAATCCACGAACTTCAATAGATTCGACTCTTCGCATCAACGGAAAAAAAATCGAGAAGCTTTTAAGTCCTGTATCTGGAAAACGAAGCATATTAAGACACAAGTTTATTCTGAGACGCGGAACACGCCCTATCGTTTATGACATTTATGGTGGTGTGACACCCTGTATATTATTGTATATATGCGTAAGTAAAATAATAAAGTTTATTTAATTTGTTTCTGCTGTATTATGTTTCTTCGTTTAGTAATAAAGAACTTGCCCTTCTTCGACTGAAAGCTAAAGGTCTGCTCTGACTAAACCTACAATCTGCCCACGGATTGATTTCGGAAGAGGAAAAAACTTGTCTGTATCAGCTCCGACGCACGACTGGAGTTTACTCCTTACGAACGATTATTTTAACTTCAATCACTTGATAATAGGGTACACGCGAATGTCAGTTTTATATCCAAATGTGTGTTTATCAGATGGTGTATGTTCGAAAATGTCCAATTATATCAAAATATAAATTGTTTATAAATTCAGCAATTAAATGACAATCTGCTAAACGTCGATCCCACTGGCAATGAAATAAATACTTTTCCTGGTGTTCGAATAGACGTTGATTCAAATTTCGGCACTAAGCAATATTTGGAGTACCTATTTAATATTAGGTTTTTACATATTAAATCAAAAGATTCAACAAATTTAGGAACGAACAAACACTGCAAATGCTGACTATACAACGTCAACTGTCATATCTACTCTATACCACTCTATTTTCACTATTTCCATGCCCTATGCAGTCAGACATAAACAGCCGTATCCATAGATACGTATACATAATTTCAATGTTACAGGTAACGTAACACCTTACTTTTAGTTAACGCGAAATGTAACGCTTGATTTTACTACTCATAAAATTTCCGCTCCGCGGGCTATAACTAAAATCGATTCTTAAGGAGTAAACTCCAAAAGCTTGTATTTGGCATTTTACGGAAAAATTGCATACTTCTGCAGGGTGGACAATAATTCACAAAATGTGTAAAAATTACCAAGTATGAAATATCGTTGCAATCAAAAAGTCGTAAAGGAAAAAGTTGTTTAGAAGGATCTTAAATTAAATCAAGTAGGCTTATGTGATGTCGCAGTAAACTTAATATTGACAAAATAAAAAATCAATGAAATACTGACAATAATAGGAACGATTAACTTTATTTAAGAAGAGGTATAACAATAGAAAAATAAATTAAAAATATTTTATTCGAGTGTAGTACAACCAAGGTCCGCACAAATTTCAACTCTGGACTTAAAATTTTTATAGGCATTTTGTGTTTGCTGAAGAGGTATACTATTAACTTCTCTAATTTTTGCTTTTAAGTTATTTATATAGTTGTTTAATGGTTGAGCATACACTTTTTGTTTGAAGTCTCCCCATAAATGAAAATCCATTATAGTAAGATCTGGACTTCTTGGAGGCCACGGATTCGGCCCGTATCTTCCAAACCATTGACCGCGAAATTGATTGTTCAGCGATTCTCGAATAACTGCAGTGGAATGAACTGGACCATCTTGCTGAAAGTAAACCTTTCTTCTATTAACTAATGCCATATTATCTAAATAATTCTGAAAGAAGGTACTTAGCATCTCTTAGGTAACTGTCTTGATTTAAATTTCTTTCGAAGAAGTAAGGTCCAATGATGCCATTATAGTACGATACCGCACACCAAACATGAACTTTTTTAGAACATTGCCTTCTGCTATCTACTATTCTGTGAACTGACAGACCAGTTCGTTGTAAAAGTAGCTTCATATGAGAAAATTATGTCGCGGGCAAAATTTCTAAAATCTTCTCACCAATTATTAATAAACATAAATCTAAACGCTTCCCTCCATCGCCTTCTTCCAAAGTATGGATGAATCTTGGTTTGAATGGACGAACATTGTTGCACTTGCAAATTTTTTGCAATAGTGATCTACTAATATTACCAATTTGGGAAGACCTTTTTCTTAAAGACATTGTAGGAAATTCCCTTACTGAATCCATAGTTAATGCAGTTGCTGCATCGTCAATCGCATTGTAAGATTTCCTTTCCCTTTTTGTTCTCAAAACACTCCCCGTTCTCACAAATTTACGGGTAATATTTTTAACCGTATTATCAGAGAGTGAAACTCCTGGACATTTCTGTCCAAATAGTCTAACAATAGCAGCGTACTTCGCCCAAACCATAACTTTGAACAATGAAAACTTTTTGCTCTAACGTTGACATTTTCTCATAAAACTGGAATCCCTAGTTACTGAGTTTGATAAAAGAAATCACCAGATATTTGACATAAGCCTACTTGACCAGAAATTAAAGATTCAATTTAAAAACAGGAAAAATTCTCCAAATCGTTCAAAATATGAATCTCAAACTTCATATTTGAATTCACCCTGTCATTGTAAACAACTTCTTTCTTTACGACTTTTCGATTGGAATGAGTACCTACTTCATACTTGGTAATTTCTGGATTGTTGTCTACCTTGTAGAAGAAAATCGGAAAATCATGCCATATTTCGATGTTTCAGAACAAGCAGGAATTTTTATAAAAAATAACATTTTTTCGCAAAGTGAGAAATAAATTTTTTTCCCTCTTCCGAAGTCAATCCGTGGACACATTGTAGATGCGACTTAAATCGTTAGTAACGAAATGATCTGACAAAAACACGCAACAACAGGTAATAAAGAGTAGGCTGGTTCCAGGTTGTGGTGCCCAAGCAGGCGGATATCGCTACTAAAGGGGAACCGTCGTTGCACAGTATATTAATGACACAGATAATTTATTTAGAATGTGTTACAAGTCAATAACTTTTCCCATTTCCATTTCCCATTAGGTTTTTTAGTTACTTACTTACTTACTTACGAGCTATGAGTATGAGCGGACCCTCTAATTTTCCCTGTTCGTGATTCCCAAATGGTCTCTTAGACTGCATTATGGTTGGTAATTTTTCTTGTGTAATATTATTGTAAAATTTGCCATATTTCAAACTTCTGCTTTATGCCAACTAGCAGTAATCTAAACCTGCGACGCGTGAAACCAACCGCAGATAAAGCAAAGTCGAAAAATATAATTTAACCTAAAAACAAAATTTCTGCAGATTTCCACTTTTTCATTACATTTTAATTTTCGGGCAAGACTTGCAAAAAATTAAATATATAAGAACGTCAGTATTACAGACCTTCAGTACTTCTCTGCAAATGACACGAGCACCGTTTAAAATAAACTCCGAACGCTGGAAAAAGTGCCAGATGTATTAAAGGAACGCTGTAATTCGGTAAAGGAGAGATTTACATCAGCTTAAAACCTGACGCAAAGAAATTTAAAATCTCATCAAAATTCGTGGCAGAGAAAAGCGCAAAGGGAACTATTGCTGACGGGTGTATATGACAGCAGCCCAAAATACAACAGGTCATTTTCATATGTCATTCCTGTAGAAAGGGAGAAAGCCATTCATCATGCCGGTTAATCCGTATTCCCGTGGTTTGTGCGTCTTGCAGTGAACTTTAAATCACATCACGAGCACATTATCATCCAGCAGCTGGCAGTTCTTGCAGTCTCTAAAGTGCATTCAAATATTCAAATACAAGTTTCTTGCATCCGGGGGAAACTCTGAATTATTAGAATTGGTTAATACAAAAACTCATAAAGCCTAAGACCTGAACATGAAAAGTTTACGAGAGAAGCCCTGACATGCAAGTCGGAGATGTAGGTAGACAATAACGGAACATAAATAAGTCAACTTGCGCTTGTAGCGATCTACTCGTGTCTATCGATCCTCCCATTGTTATTCCCATGCGAAGACCTTTTCAGATATCTTCTACAATTCTTAGAATTATTGTAACTTGATTCGTACTTCAAAAAAGACAACATTCTAACTTAATGTTTTATAAAAGTTTACAAGGGTTAAAAGATCGGGATATACCTACTTGTTTCCTTTCATGTGTGTAGTCTGCTATACATGCTTTTAAAGAGGCTTCAGTGCCACAGGCCACAATAGTGTAGGAGAATGTTCCCTTTAGAAGGGTGCACTTAGTTGGTAGGAGTCCTGTGTATCACAGTGCTCTGAACTCGAAAACGCAAAAGTTTTATAGATCTAGGCAAATATCCAAATAAATTTAATCTCTTAATTTCGGCGAATTGTAAGACCAGAATAATTTGAGGTATACATGGAAACGCATCAAGTTTGACATTACAACGATTACTTTGTCTCCTCTTTTCGGACGTCACTTATACAACGACGTTCTCGGTTCGGGCCCCTAAATATACACCTGTATCCCTCAGTCTCACTTTTGGGACACATTGTATATCTAGGAGGATCTGCACGTTCGCTTATGAATGGGTTCGTCGTTGTAGTTATGGTCTGGTCGGTGGAAGACTTATTCGTTGTTCACCCTTAATCTCTTAGTCGCAGAAGGGTGGGTCCTATTACATACTATTGTTAAACGTTGACCAAATTCTTGCTATCTCAGAAAGTGGGCGTCAGATCTTCTACGTCAGGTTAGAACCGTATACAAAGATCAACTCCGGAGTTCCTGTCATCTCGTGTGACGTCTGTGGTATATGGGACTTGCTCATCTCGGACATCGGTGCATGCGTATTCGGACGAATTAGTTCAGTATTTCTTTCGTATTTGATTTGCAGGTAATGGTCTCGCCGAACAATTACGGAATGCCACTCTAAGTTTGTTAGATTTGAAGCATTCCCTCTGTGCATTGTTACAACATAGTCATAGGTATTACTAAAAATTACGCAACGGCTTATTGGTGCTTAAATTATTAACGATACAAGGTTGTTCCCTTTTGTTACGGATGCCTCAGCTTCGACATCAACTAACCCGCTTTCTCCTTCTCCTGCCTACGTACTGGGACACTCTACATAACTGCACCTATCGGATTATTAGCTTACTAACTACCAATATTTCCCTTGCTGGATATAGATCCGGTCGGTATGACATTATATATTCTAAGTCGAAGAAGGTTAGGGTTCTCTATTGCGTCGGGCGTCAATCAGTCTAGTTTTCTGGAAGTGACGTAGTGGCTTCAAAATACCCCTCTGTCGGGGATAAGGTATGGGATATACGTAGCCACACCAAAGTGCGTCACAGGTATGTATTTGGCATACACCAGCGACCTCGATTCTTCTGGTGATAAGCAGTCGCCACAGGAAGATACAAATGACGCATAACCAGCGGTGCAAACGTTATTATATATATGTAACCTTATCCTCATCAGCGGTCTCCGATTGCACCAGGCTTATCTGTTACGAATCAGTCGGCTCCAACCATCAGGTTTAATTATTGATAGCTGGGTTATAACAATAAATAAGCATCAACATTTACGTGAAAACGGAAGCGCTGGATATATCAGAAAATCGCATCGCGGAACGAAAACGTCTACTCGGGGCGGTGATAAAAGTCAGCTTATCCAGTTTACAGTTATATACATATATATTTACAACGGTAGGTCAGATGCGGACAGCCAGCTTCATCTAAGACGCTGGGAGCACTGGTTGCTGCTGATGACCGGACGAACAAATACTGAGGATCCCTTGTTGGATATCCTTTTATAAGCTGAGCGGGGGCTGTTTCTGCCTTCTGAGGTCCTCTTCGGGATTGTGCAACGAGGGAAGTAGAGCCGGTTGCATCACACGTGACGTTGGCCCATCGCGCCATGTGGGTACCGTGTGGAAATACCCATCAGAATCGCTTCCACCTCACGTGTCTTCTGTTTCACATTGCATCATGCGCCTCCTTTTCCCACGTGACATCAAAACGTCAAAAGTAATCACAAAAATTTCTACAGGAAAATGGCATAAATATATTTTTATCAATACATTTTTATCGGTATGATATTCACAGCGCACAGCCCTAATCGATTATTCAACCAGCAGATCAACGCAGTCCTAGCGTTCGAATGAGTGGAGCCGCGGGCTAACTGGCGCGTCTGGAGTACATAATGGAAGGCCGGTGCGATCAACTCACCGACTGGTTCGCAGGAAGAGTTAACAGTCCTATACCTATATAGTAAATCCTCAGCCCTGCCGTACCATTTCGTTCGATGTGTCATTGTCGTTCTATAACGTACCATTAGAGCGACGCTGTCTCCGCCTGAAGTATATTGAAATTGGCAGTATAGGCGAAGTACAATGTAGGAGAAGAAATGCATGTTATTAAGTGATGACCCGCAGCAACTATGCTAGCGAGATGAATCGAGTATCGGCTTAGTGATTCAGTAGGCTCGGGTGCATATTTGTATCTCATGTATCGTATCGCAAAGAAGTGAATAACACACACTGTCCCAATTTCTAGAATCAAACAGATGCTCCCTAAGGTAATTATCGAAAAAATGTTTTTTTTCTGTACACAAAATAGATACTGTGATAAGTAAGCAAAAATTTCAGGAAGTGAAAACAAGTTATATCGCGTAAAGTGCGCTGTGCACAATTTTCCAACTCTGAAATTAGCTAGGCTACACACAGCACGCTTCTGGGAAACGAAAACTTCACCCGTATTGTACCAGTCCAAAAATGTTTTCATAAACACCCCCCCCCCCCCCCCCCCACTAAACACCAACTAATCCGTAGCAGGTTGTCCTCCATTACGTTATCTTGAAATATACCGTCTGATTGGCTAGCGCCGCGCCGTAGAGAAGAGGTTTGTTTGCAATGGAAATTGATAGTTGTGACGTGCCACCTTTGTGGTGAACTGCCCGTAATAAGCGGTAAGCAGATTACTGAAATCAACAACTCCTTTACTTTTAGATATTAATTTACGATTGTTGTTGTTTTATCTGAAATAAAAATAGAAGTTTAAGCTTTAGATGTTGTTTAGGTTTCATGTCAAAACCTTCCCTTTTTAACAAGTCACAAGTCGCCACTGATTGATTATCCAAGATAATTACTTTTGCAACCTTATAAGATATGAGGTATTGTACCTGATCAAATCGGTAGGAGTCTTGTCTATCGTCATATCCTGAGCTCTTTGTACAGGGAAGGATTATTCTCCCCTCTATTGCAACACAAACTAAAATAATGATACTTGTTCAAGTTAATGAAATCCAAGCAATTTAACCACATACTAAAAATGGATAGGGAAATAACGTATGCAATGAATATTTACAATAATTGGATAATTTGTGCTATTTGTGTTATCGAAGCGTCTAACCAACCAAGCTACTAGAGTGGATACATCGGATCTCTATGTAGTCGAGATAACTTTTTATTAAATATGTGGTTCCTGTTTGACCTCTTTGTTGAATGTAATTCAACAATGGGTCTCTGCCCGTTTTTTGGCTTTCATGCATTAAGAAATTCTAGACCACTTTGGCTCACCCCAATTAAATCTTCATTAATAATTTCAATTGAGTCTGCCTAAAAAACATGTAAATGGTCCCTCTTTGGAAGCGGGGTTGGTCTTTTAGAAACCGGTGAGACTCACCCCAATCCAATCTCCAATTATCGAATGCTAATGACATATTTCGTCTCGCGAATATTTTGAGAGTCACAAGTTTGCTGTCTTCCCTTATTCACCAGTCTTTAGGTAATGAAATGTGTATTAATTAATTGTATTTTGTTGCCTTGTACTTGCACAATAATTGTGCTACATACTACAAAGTTTCTGAACTCAAGTCCCAACAAAAGCTGTATTATTAGGAAAATTTCAATTTTCCGAAAGTTGGGCTACATTCTAATGTATAATGTTTTACTTCCATTACGGAAATTGCGTAATGCAGGTTGGATAATATCTTCCCCTGCGCGGACAAATTATTTAGGATAGATAATAATATTTCCTCCACCAGACGGATTACCTCATCGTCTATGAATTTGCGTACCACGAGAGCTAGAAGCAGCTCTCTGATTGGTGGAAAGAGATCACCCGATACGATAACCACCCTGGTAAGTCAGATCGACTCGCGAAAACTTCAGTAGTAACCCATTTCTTCGTTCGTATACGACGAGTTCTGAAAGGTTTAGTTCGCATTGTAGGCGTCCATTTAAGTGGGATTTTTCCTTCAGACACCCTGTTGGACATTGCTTAATTGGTATTGATTGTGAATTGATAGTGGAAAAAGCAAAGTTCCATACCATTAATTTGGGATTATTCGTACGGACGTTGGAGTTACTATTCGCAGGCAAATATTCTAACCAGGTAGGAAGTCCTTTTAATTCTCATCTTTTCTTTGCCCGTGCAGGCATGTGTTTCGTGGAATTCTTTTGATTTCTCTTTCCGTATTCTTTGCTGAGATATCTGTACGATATTTCAGGGTCTTTCGTTACCCCGTTTGTATTGGGTAAACAACATAGAAGCTAGAACTCTGTGCATGAAGTGTTCGAGTAATCCACATCTGTAGGTACCGGGACGAAATATTGGAAACACAAGTACGATACGAGGGCTGCCCGTTATGCTATTGGCCCATGTGCTGAAGAAATTAATAATTAATAATTAATTTAAGAAGCAATTTGGGAACAAACCAGAAAAGCAAAGACGACATCTATTGAGGTCAGAAATTTTATACTTTGTTATCGCGACCCGCCATCTTTGACCGCGAGTTAAGCTATTTAGTAGTGATCCTTTGGTTTCATATTGCATCGTTTGTGATATTCAGCATGTCAGTAGTAGTATCGCGTTGTTTGTAAAGATCAGAGATAGTAGTCAAAAGATTTTTAGTAGTTGTGTAATCGTGGTTCAAGACCACGGGGTTAAGTTATTGTGTAACAAGTTTATTGGTAATTTTTAACATTGTAGAATCATTGTAATCAGTGATTCGGATATTTTGCGCATTTCTTTAGTCGCCATCTTTACGGTACGCGCAGGCGTGAACGAAGCTTCCTTCCGTGCGGCATATTACCGGTTTGTTTATAACTCATAGTTTATCTGAAGCGTATTCCGAGTTACAGAGCTTATAGCTCGACCATTTCAGCTTGGTCGATTGTGTATTTTGCACTTACATGTTTTGAAATTGGATATTTAAGACTAAATTTAATCTTTAGCGCAAGTAACCTTTATTTACATTTCAACCATTATTTTATGAAAGAGTTTATTTCATTTATAATACATTTATTAAATATTTGTGTGTCTTTTGGTTACTCTTTCCCCCTTCTTGTGTACTTAGCGGTTTTTAGGAGCTGTGACCGTTGGATGTTGCTGTCATCGGAGGATCATCGACAACTCCTTGACGCCCTTGGTAAAAATACTATTGTTTTAGCCCACCCCCAACTCCGGCTTGATCTAGTCGCGGTGTATCCTCCTGTATTTTGCGGCGTTAGGCATTTTGGCCCGTGGCAAATGATAAGAATACCTGCTTCTTAATGCTTAAATTCAAGTCAGATTATGGTTGTTTGTGAGTTTGGGAACAGCCCCAAACTTACAAACAAGCATAGGTATACAAAATTATGAATGAGCAAAGGAAACAACAAAAAGGCACTGCACAAATTTATAAATGCTATACATACATATTACAAATTATAAATTAAGTATAACAAATTAACATTTAACAAGTCATCATGAGCTATAAATGTCACTTCACACAATAAAAAAAACATATAACAAATTACATATTTTGCAATTAATAAAGGAGAAAGCTACCTACCATGTATGTTATTTAATTCGAAAACTCTGAGCATGTAGGTATCTTGTAAACTTATACAGCTACTGTATTCCTAATATTTCATACTTTCAGTTTCAGGTAAGAAAATGCGAAATTTTACGGCACCTCTTCAACCCGACTAGGAGATTTTCACACCCCGAATTGTGTCAGAGTAAAAACAGAGGGTGAGTGTTGTGTTTTACGGTAAATGCCGGGCCCTCTCGTTGCCCGTTCTTCGTTGTTAGTGTAGATCTCGCTAGAAACACCGTTTTATTTAAAGTGTCAAAAACTGAGGGAACAACTCTTACAAGTAAACGGAGAGCTCTCCGCGGTAAATTTAGATTTATTTATCAAAATTTCGCCGCACTCAAGACAAGCCATTTTTATGTGAAATATTATGCTGGGATTGGGGTGTACTTTTCGTGGTAATAAAACTTGAAAGAAAGAAATAATTTACATTTTAAAAAGCCTGATGCTCTTGCAATTGATGGAATAATATTGCCAATGCAGACGGCAATTATCAGCATAGGTAACTGGGAGTTTAAAGGTCATTTTGCAAACTATCGTTATGAGAGAGAACCTCATAATTTATTGCATATCCAAAAATGATTGAGTAAAGCGTAATTCTATAGGCAACTATGACATCTTCACGTGCGCCCATGTAGCATGTGGCAAAAAGCAGACGGAGAGTAAATATATTTTGAAATATAATAATAATAATAACCTACTAGGTGTTCGCTCCTCATAGATACACATTCAGTTTTCGTCATTCAGAAATGTGTTATTATCTCCGTTTATCAGTATACAACGTGTCCAAGATAAGAAGGGCCAGTACGGGGATATTGGAAATGACAAGAGAGACGGATTTGGTTAAATGGGAAAGTTGCGTAATTAAAGGATCAATAAAATGGCGCCTAGAAATCCTTGATATAATTTTCCGTTTTTGAGTTATTTTGAAAAAACTGAATTTATGGATTTTTAACTATATTTTTTTCTGACTTTAATATTAAAATTAGAGCGAAACTAACAAAACTTCTTCGTAGCAACTTTTGATGAAATTAAAGATTTCATTGCCAATTTTTTTTATTCTACGTTTCGTCTTCGAGCAACCATTTAAATACGGTCCTAATTTTCTGATGTCAAATTTTATGAGCACTTCTTATTCTGAATTCAACAATGTACCACATATCATGGTTTAATTACGTTTCTACCCGTTTTTGACCATCATCAAGAAATTTTTAGGATACGGACCTGCATTTCTCTTAATTTTCTAAAAATTATGAGAAATACAGTTAATTGGGCTTTCTTCTGATATCAGAAACGAACAAGATTTTCCAAAACTGCAAGATGCGCTATGCTTAGAGTAGGGTAGGTGCTTATCGCTAATATCATCTAACAGATTCGTAAAACTCTTGTGGTGCACTTAAAAATTGCCCAACTTATACTGTATGTACATATTTTTTACAAAACTGTGAGACATACAGGTCCGTATCTTAAAAATTCTTTGATGATTGCCAAAAAAGGGTCGAAACGTAATTAAACCATAATGTGTTGTACATTGTTGAATTCAGAATAAAAAGGGCTCATAAAATTTGACATCAGAAAATCAAGACCTTATTTAGAAAAATGAAGTTGATGATGGTTGCTCGAAGACGAAACGTAGAATAAAAAAAATGGCAGTGAAATCTTTAATTTCATCAAAAGTTGCCACGAAGAAGTTTTGTTAGTTTCGCTCTAATTTTAATATTAAAGTCAGAAAAAAATATAGTTAAAAATCCATAAATTCAGTTTTTTCAAAATAACTCAAAAACGGAAAATTATATCAAGTGATTTCTAGGCGCCATTTTATTGATTCTTTAATTACGCAACTTTTTCCCATTTAACCAAATCCGTATCTCTTGTCATTTCCAATATCCCCATACTGGCCCTCCTTATCTTGGACACGTTGTATACTTTCAGGAAATAGGAAAAAATATCGAAAAGATACTTTTTTCTAAAATTTAGAAAGCAGTTCATAGCGCATTTCTACGAACATCTAGTTCCCAGGAACACTCAAGGTGCGCGAGCGAGATAGTTTAAATCGTAAAGCCCCCTTAAGGATTTAAAGTTGATGTCAGATTGGTCAAGTTTAGTCACAGAACAGTTTTCCACAAAATAAATAGAAGTTCATTCAGATAAATTCACTAACAAGAATTATATCCATTTAAGATAAATGGTGAAACAAGCAAATCAAAATATGGAAGATAAATACTGGTAAACACAAAAAAAAAACTTGTGTGTGTCAGCTCCGACGCACGACTGGAGTTTTCTCCTTACGAACGATTATTTTAACTTCACTCACTTGGTAATAGGGTACACGCGAATGTCAGTTTTATAGCCAAATGTGTATTTATCATATGGTTTATGTTGGAAAATGTCCAAGTACATCAAGATATAAATTGTTTATAAATTCAGTAATTAAGTGACAATCTGCTAAATGTCGATCCCACTGGCAATGAAATTAACACTTCCTGGTGTTCGAATAGGCGTTGATTCACATTTCGGCACTAAGCAATATTTGGAGTATTTAATATTAGGTTTTTCCATATTAAATCAAAAGTTTCAACAAATCTAGGAACGAACAAACACTGCAAATGCTGACTTTACAACGCCAACTGTCATATCTACTCTATGCCACTCTATTTTCACTATTTCCATGCTCTATGCAGTCAGACATAAACAGCCGTATCCATAGATACGTACATAATTTCAGTGTGAAAGGTAACGTAACGTAACGCCTCACTTTTAGTTAACGCTTGATTTTACTCCTAATAAAATTTTCATACCGCGGGCTATAACTTAAAATCGATTCTTAAGGAGTAAACTCCAATAAATCCATAATTTTAATGCTTCTAACTAAGCGCTTTGTAGAGTCACGAGAACTGAAACGTTCTGTCCTCGCTTTACTGACGCTTGCCTGAGAGAAACAGCGTGAAGCATGAGACAAAGCGTGGCTAAAGAGTAGATCGTTCGATATTCCCTTTCTTCTCTGCAAATCTTCTCAGACTGCTCCCCTCCATTCGTTTCACTTTTCGTTAACACTTGCATTTGCCAATACAATAACTTACTCTACCGTGACAAAAAAAGTTTCACTTCAAAAATGTGACAATTTTTACTTTCCATTTATTAAATTTATTATTACATTAATTTTATTAAATTTATAAATTTATAGAAAAAATTGGCACGAATAATTATACAAAATTTATTTATAAAACAGTATAAAAATATAAAATATGTGACATACCTAATTTTTTTTCTGATAAAATTTGAAATATTAAAATTTGTTATGAAATAATGAATTACTTTGCTCACAACCAATCTAACACTTTATTATAGTATTTTAACCGGTTAAACAATCTCATCATCAGATTGTTTAATATCTTGAAACCGGTTAAAATACTATAATAAAGTGTTATATTGGTAGTGAGCAAAGTAATTCATTATTTCATCATGAACTTCTACCTAAAAGTTAAAGAAAATAATAAAGTATGCTATATTTTCTCAATCAGAAAGAGCTCATCTACAAGATTCTACAGGAAAATATATCGTTGCCCTATAAAAAAAATTATTGATGACGCCATATCCGAAATTTGAATAAGTTGTTAAACAAAACAGCGCAAGAAAAAATTTTGAATTTATTCCGAACTCTTGTTTATCTTCTTAGCACTGATTCTATTTTTAACCGACTTCAAAAAAGGAGGAGGTGGTTCTCAATTCAAGTGTATTTTTATGTGTGTTACCTCAGAACTTTATTCTAGGTGAACCGATTTTGATGATTCTTTTTTTATTTGAAAGCTGGTGCTTCTCGTGTGGTCCCATATAAATTTGATCAAGATCTGACCAGTAGTTTTTGAGTTATCCTTAATATTCGAAGAGCTGCCGCTGCGAGTAGTCGTGTTTGCATGCGTCGCGCTGTTTTCTGAAATATTTTATGTATTGTTATTTTGTTTACTGTTGAATTGGAAGTGCATTATTGTGATGGCTGGCGACAAGTTTTTACGATCAACTACGAGGAACCAGGACGACGATGAATCACTTATATTGAGAGTCGTGGAAAAAATCCTTACATCAGAAGTGCTCCTCTCAAAAGTGGTCGACATCATAAGGGATGTCAGGTGACTAAGTCATTTGAGGAAAAGACAAAGATCTTGGAGGAAAAAATATCCGCCCTGGAAAGTAGTTTGGCCGATAGGACCGATGAATTGGAGCAATACTCACGTTCTAATAATCTGAGGTTTTACGGTGTGCCTGAGTTGAAGGGTGAAGTGGTTGGGGAAGTTATTGCTGACTTATGTGAGGGTAAGTTGGGTATCCCTGTCACACATATGGACATAGATGTTTGCCACAGACTCCCTAATAGGGCAGGCAATCGGGGCGAATCTAGGCCAATAATTATTGTAAGGTTTTGTCAGCGCAGCCTGAAGCAGAAGTTATATAACAATAAGTCTAAACTGAAGGGATCTAAGATTGTTATGCGTGAAGACCTGACATCAAGACGAGTGACCCTTCTGAAGAGTGCTGTGGGGGAGCTGGGAGCTGGTAAAGTGTGGTCAAGTGGAGGTAAAATTTTATGTTTGATTAATGATAAGTTGTTTAAAATTAAAACTCTGGACGACGTTCGGGGTATTAAAGATAGAATGTAGAGTAGAACTGCTGTACCATTAACAGTGGCGTGTTTTTCTGGATTTGTTTGTTTTGTTTTTTTTTCTTTTTTCTGAGATTTATTTGAATGTTTTTTATTGTGCTGTACGGCACCGCTTGTTTTACGCCAGGTCATATTGAATAGTTATGAATTTATCTATGTACATACTACATTCCTATCAATTTATTGAATAGCGTAATTATTTTCTTCTTTAGTTACTAATTTATTTTCCGGTTTTCAATTACAGGCGTAATTATCATTATTAATTTTTGTTTTAGTTGCTAGCAATTGTCTTTTTATGTTGTTTTTCATGTTTATATTTACATTATTTAGACATTTTCTTTTCAATTTATACCCTAGATTTTTTTTTTTTTTTGTACGAGGTACATGTTTACGTAGTGCACTTCCAGATATCGGTAATTTCTGAGGCGCGGCTTGTGCGTTTGTATTGATCATTGCGTTTGTGTTGATCTTTGCGTTTACTTTTCTCTTGAATAGATTAGTTTTTTTTAATTAGATTATTGCTGCAGTTTGTTTCTCTCTTTTTTTTTTCTCAGGGAGACATCTCTCTTTTACATCTACCATTCTCCTTATCTTACTTCTTGTTCACTCCAACTGCTGTTTTTTTATACTTTGAATTCTATTCTTTGAATTCTATTCTTTGAATTTTGCTTTCTCATTTCACCATTTATATTGTACTGCGTGTTATTTTCAATATATTTTCTCCTTTTCTTCTTATTTACCATGACTCTGTGTATTGCCACATTAATGTAAGGTCACTTTTGGGTTCATTTCATCGTGTTGCTGATCATGCCAGTCAAAATGATTATGATCTGTTGTGTGTAAGCGAGTCGTGGCTGCATGATGGTATTGGCGATGCTGCTGTGTCGCTTGATGGTTACATATTTGTCAGATCTGACCGTGTTGGCAGAGGTGGGGGTGTTGCCGTGTATATCAAAAATACCCTGCAATTCAAAGTTGTATCAAAAATTTGCCCGGCTTATGTGGAATGTTTGGCTGTAACTGTAACTTTTGGAGGAATAAATCATGCTATTGCCGTTGTGTACAGACCTCCCAGCGGTCAGTATAATGAATTTCTGAACTTTTTTGGAGATTTGCTTGTAACTATCACTTCCGAGTTTAACAGCGTCCTCTTTGTAGGCGATTTTAATGTCAATTTGCTACAAATAACTAATATGTCTGATAGCTTGTTGAGTCTTGCTGAAACTTTCAATTTAGCTCAAGTTATTGATCAGCCAGAGTAACTGATTCATCTTCTTCGTTAATTGATTTAATTTTTGCAAACAAATTTGATGTGCGTGATGCTGCGGTGGTTGATGCGCAGATTTCAGATCATTTTCTTATATACTGTAATATTAATTGTGTCCCTATGCCATGTGAAATCCCAAGTTTTATTTACCCGTCGCTTAGTGACATAGATGATCTCGCTTCGCTGCCGTGGTACTCCATACTTCAGACTGATGATCTTGATGGTAAAGTTCATATTTTAAATTCTTTCATTCTCTATCTTGCGAATCTTCATGCCCCACTTCGTATTTCTAAAAAACGCAAAGTAAACTCCTATACGCCCTGGATAACAGACAACATCAGGTTTATGATGAGACTTCGAGACAACGCACTGAATAAATTCAGAAAGACTAGGCTCCCTTCCCTTTGGTCATACTATAAGCAATTGAGAAATATTACGACTGCTGCCTTGCGCTCGGAGAAGAAGGCATATTTGAATTTTAAATTTCAGAACTGTGCTGTTAAGGAGAAGTGGGTGGAGCTAGGTAAACTTAATGTTCTGAAACGTAAGTCACATAATCTACCTTTAAGATTGAGTAACGTCGATAACATTAATAAACACTTTGTTGAATCATGTAAAACTGATGCTGTACCTACTCCAGATTTGCTCTCCTTTTATTCTTCTTCCTTGATGCCCGGTATTTCGGATACCCTGTCTTTCCAACTAGTCGATGAAAAGTGTGTCAGCGATCTCCTCCTGTCGATCAAGTCCAGGGCGTATGGTAGTGAGGATCTCAATATTTCGCTTATTCTTCTGTGTTGTCCGTTTATTGTTCCTTTTCTCACTCATATTTTCAACGAATGCATACGTGGCTCATATTTTCCAAGACCTTGGAAACGTGCACATGTAATTCCTTTCCTTAAAGTTGCAGCACCTACCGAGTTTAGTGATCTTCGTTCTATAAGCATTCTTCCTGTTCTATCCAAAGTTTTTGAAAAGATTATTGAATTGCAGCTGTGTGTGCATTTAAACACTTTTAATGTACTACCCTTGAGGCAGTCTGGTTTTCGGCAGGGTCATGGTTGTGCTTCGGCTTTGTCGGAGGTTACGGACGATATATTTCGTGCTCTTGACCTCAACAAACTTACTCTTTTGGCCCTAACCGATTTTTCCAAAGCCTTCGACACTCTGAATCACGATATTATGATCTCTTATGCATTATGTCGGTCTTGCCCCTGAAGCTGTGGGGCTGATTGCATCATTCATGTCGGAGAGAAGTCAATGTGTTTCCTATAATAATTGTTTATCTTCGCCGAGCAGTCTTACATCCGGCGTGCCTCAGGGTAGTATTCTAGGCCCTATCTTGTACACTATTTATACTTCTATGTTTCACAAATCGTTTCTTCACTGTAACTATCACTTTTATGCTGACGATACTCAACTTTACCATTCTTTTGAAGCTGCAGATGCTTGTCATGCTTTTTCGCTTATAAATAAAGATCTCGATATGTTACTTACTATATCCAAACAACACTTACTGAAGATAAACACCAAGAAGTCTTGTGCGATTGTGTTTGGTGATGAAGCATCCAGGAATGCCATAACAAACAATTTAGTTTTGAAAATAGAAGATACGGTCGTACCGTTTACGAGTTGTGTCAGGAATTTGGGAGTGATGATAGATTCGAACTTGTGCTTCACGCAACATATCAACACCCTGCTGCAGAGGGCGTATCTCGCACTGAAACTCGTGTATGGACAAAGGCATTATCTCAATTTGAATACTAAGAGGACATTGTGTGACTCACTCGTTCTTTCTCATTTCAACTTCTGTGACACTGTCTATGCTCCTTGTCTCTCCTATCGTGATAAATGTCGTATTCAGAAAGTGCAGAATTCATGTCTTAGTTTAATGTCTGGAATTAGAGCGCGTTCGCGAGTGTTTCATAAACTGAAAGACGCGAAATGGTTGAACATGTTTAACAGACGTCGCCTCCACATGGTTTGTTTCTTTCTGAAGATTGTTCAGATGCGTATACCTTTATATTTGTACAATAAACTTGTTTTTCGCGCTGATGTACATGGCATCGCCACTCGCCGTAAACGTCTAATGCTCACGATTCCTCGGCATCGCAAGGAAATATTCAAAAGATCGTTCTCTTATAATGTTGTGTCTTTACTAAATCAATTTCACTCGTTCGTGGATGTTCCTTGCGCTGCCGTGAGGCATGAGCTTTTCAAAATTTTCATTGACCAGCAGTAGCCGTTTATGAAGATCCATTTTGCCCATTTTTGGCTTGCATTGTGTGGGTTTTGCGTGGTTGTGTTCTTCTTCTTCCTTCTCTTCTTCTTGCTTCTCTGTCTTTCCCTACTGACTATTCTTCTCTTACTTGCTTCCTTGAATTCTGTTTCGCAGCTTATTTATTTAGGTACTATTTAGTTAAGTTCTAGAATTATTATTTTCTTATGTTGTTTCTAGTTTAAGTTTAATTGGCAAGCATGGAAGATCAGGCTTTGCAGATTTGATATTTGGAAATGCCTGAATGCTTGCCATTTGACACCATTGTAAATTTTGTGTTTATTTTTGCTTTTTGTACAGTAATATTGGTGTCAATAAATGTATTATTATTATTATTATTATTATTATTATTAATGCGTATTTAATTGACTTCGACTACATTGATGATGCATTGTACATATATTGAAGTCGGTTTTCTATTTTGTAGGACAAAAATATTATACTCATACTGTTTCATTCTGCACTAATCCCATGAGCATAATATGCTACTGAAAGGATAAAAGGCCGGCAAATCTTAAGTTGCGCCTTTTATTTAGGTACAATTTTATATTCTCTATTCTGTTCAGAAGACTGTCAGGTCATGGAGAGTAAAGTAACGACAATCGGATGATGAACTTAGAACCCGTAGCTGGTAGATCTCCGCTAAAGTCTCTAAACCCTGTCTCCAAATAAGTTTTTAATTGCTTGGCCCTTAATCAATTCTGACTGACTCTACATTTCACATCCAAGCTTATTCGATAACGAATTTACAAACATGAACTCCCTGCACATTCACAACCGTTAAAATAAACAGGCGAATCTCCCATGATGAATTTTAATTACAAATTTAGCGTAGCCATTCCGTTTGCAGAAATTTCTCTGCAATTCATTTGTGACTGCAACAGGAAATATTTGTTGAAATTCAAGTTTCAGAATTCGACCTCAAGTTCATCTGCCTGGGGCGTACAGGCTATTTAAAGTGTGTCCCATTCAGGCAATACTGTTGTTGACGTCTCTGTTCCTTTAATATCGATTGACCATATCTCGTTGGTAAAACGTGTAACTTGTTTGCAGACATAATTCGTAAGTGTGAATGCAAACATGTTTGCGTCTGGTCTGATAATGCAAGTCCACTGCATTTTACAGGTCTTGTTTTACTGCAATAATATTGAATTGCATTGAACATTTATATGTAACTGAATTATTCATGATTTGTTTTCACACACATGCTGTTTGCAGTGGCCACCTCATTTAGGTTGGATTGACTACATTGGGCTTTGGAAAATACAGATATTCATCGAATATAATGAGGTAGCAATTGTGCCATTAAGAACAGGTAAATGGTCAGAAATAGTAAAACGTAAAATATGTACTTACAAGTTCTTGTCTAGGGAGTAAGATGCAAATTTACGAAGGCGTACTGGGGCCACGGTAATTATTTTTTTCATTTATGTCAACCGTTGAGTAATTAATTCAATGGTCGACTTATTATCTCAACGGTAGACTTAATATCTCAACGGCCGACTTACTAACACGACGGTAGACTTAATAACTCAACGGTCAACTTATTATCTCAACGGTAGACTTATTATCTCAACGGTCGACTTGATATCTCAACGGTCGACTTAATATCTCGACGGTCGACTTATTAACACGACGGTAGACTTAATAACTCAACGGTCTACTTAATATCTCAACGGTCGACTTAATATCTCGACGGTCGACTTAATATCTCGACGGTCGAATGTACAACGCGTTTTTCCAGTGAGCTAGGTTCACAGCCTGAGCTAGGTTTAAACTCCAAATGTACAATTGGCCCTTAGACATTTTGAAACAGACGACGCGGAATGCTTAGAGCGCTTACTATTTATTATCTCGCATAATAATTAATATAATATTGCGGCAGCTAAATACTGGAGATTCAAAAAGTTTTAAACTTATTAGTTTATAATTATTATAAGGTTATAAAAAAAGGTTAAAAACATATTTTTGTAGGCAGTGCGCGGGCACGAGCGCACTTATTGAGGAGCCGCCGCTGTAATAAAAATACATTTTTGACAGATGTGTTGCTTTTTTATTATTAAAAATTTTCTAAGTAATTATTATAAGTTTTTTATTTCACATTTTTGAAATTTTCGCAACATTTATTGTTAAAGTTCTTCAACAGTTTTAAACGAAGTATTTTTGAATACCCCAACGTCTTCTAATTTGCAGCGTGTGAAGCTGGCTTTTGCGCAAAAGTCACTCCCACAAATGTCATTTACTGCACCTGTTGAATAAACAGCGTATAGGTCCTTTAGTGCTATACTGTCTGCGACGTAATCTTTTCCTTCTTCTGACAGATACACCATCTGGATCGAATCTGGATCTAGTAAATTTAAAATTTAAATTTGCTGAACTACAAAACCATTCTGTATGCACTTTAAATGTATCCATCTGTATCCACACAACTGTCCAGAATATTGAATCTGTTTAGTATTGAAAATACTTCTGGGCGCGTGTGTATATGGGACTCATCTTACGAAAAATGTATTGACACGTGACAGATTCTGTCGGCGACGCGCGCAGTCGAGGCCGCTAATAATAATAATATCAGAGCGCTAGCCAGATGTAAACTAGGGTACGACGAGCGCGAGCGGGATATCGCGTTGGAATAAAAGTCCAAACGGTACAAAACGGATGCGTTAATATTTTGTTACGTATTGCGTCAGTTTGACTATGTGCCTTGTGCTTGTCACAAATCATTTCTTTTATTTTGTTGTATCAATAATATACCAACTTGAAACGGCATAGATCGCTTTTGTTGGACATCAGAAAACGAGCAGTTGTGTCGGTATTTTCAATACGCCTATGATACTTGCGTAAGATGCGAGGTCTGTGAATTTTTCTATAAATCGGGATACTTCACAGACAGGAGAAAAATACTTCTTTCTGTGTAGGCTCTAGGCTGTGCCTCTTTAAAATCTTTTTTAAGGTGCGTAAGCTTATTACGATATTATGAGAACCTAAAAAGGCTAGAATTTCAGCTTGCTGGAATCTCATTTGGTGATAGTAAGTCACTAATGGATCAATATCGTGCATTATTGATCTAAAACGCTGCAAAATTCAAAATACCAATATTCTTTACGTTAAACTGTAATACCTAAGTAGGTACCGATAATTTACCTACCTGCCAATGAATATGAAAACAAATTAATATGTTAATTGCGTTAATAAAATACTATAACTATCCAATTACTTAACCGAAGTCGTTTTAATAAGTCGACGGCCGAGATAGTAACTCGACCGTTGAAATATTAAGTCGACCGTTGTATTAATAAGTCGACCGTTGAGATATTAAGTCGACCGTTGAGATAATAAGTCGACCGTCGAGATATTAAGTCGACCGTTGTTGAGATATTAAGTCGACCGTTGAGATAATAAGTCGACCGTCGAGATATTAAGTCGACCGTTGAGATATTAAGTCTACCGTTGAATTAATTACTCAACGGTTGACTTAAATGAAAAAAAATAATTACCATGGCCCCAGTACGCCTTCGTACAAATCAACGCAACACCTGCGGATACTCTGAATACATATTTGGCTGGGGTGCACGTTTAGGTGCCTAACCAAACCGTTTCTCAGAAAACTATCATGCTTATAGAAACACTTAATGTTACCCTTTTTGTAAAGAATTTAATAATCCGTCATTATCATAAACACAATTTTTTAATAAAGTCAGTATTTTACGTGATGACGACGATACTTCCACCTTCGATAATTTATTGTTCAGGTAGTACAGGAAATTTTATTTATTAATTAGTAAATTTAGTTGAACATCAACTTTCAATATTATCATATATTTTTCTTGTTTTTCCTTCTGTGACTGGCCAGATTTTTTATGTTCGATTAACTTTTAGAACAGCAACTCATACTGATCAGATTAATTTATAATAATAGTAATAAATAGTCTTTATTCAAAATAATGGCTACAAAAGGAAACTTAAGGAAAATTTGGATGTGTAGATTATAAAAAGTAAAGCGCCTAACACGGAACCCTGGGGCACCCCTCTTATAATATTCTAATAATCTGAAAACACACCACCTACTTCAATAGTTGTTTTTCCATCACAAAGAAATTAAAACAAAAATGCAACAGAGGAATTAGAGAAACTATAGTATTCAAGTTTTGAACACAGCAGTGTGTGGTTAGTCGTATCAAATGCCCTCGAAAAATCCAGCAAGACCAACACGCTCATCTGACGCTGGTCACAAGCATTGATAGTGTCATCAGTAAAATGTGCCAAAACCGAAGATGTACTGCTGTACCTACAAAATCCATATTGAAAACTTGGCAGCAAAGAGTTTGTTCTCATTAACGTATTGATGCATTTGATCAAACATAACATACTCTAAAACTTTTGATAAGAACGACAAAATTTTGATAATTCCCAAATCTGAAAGACTGAAGATTAGCCACTTTGGGAATAGGAATACCGATAGCGACTTTCCATAAGTCTGGAAAGTAAGTTTGCTCAATTGCATAGTTAACCAAATGGGTCACGTATGGGTCAATGATGGGAATGCAGTGTTTAAGCATAACGGCAGAGATTTCATCTACACCTCACGCGTCAGATCTGTCCACGGCATCTTCGTCATGCTTGTGTAGTACCATATTCTAACCTGTATAATGGCATACTCCATACGTACGTTTTTAAGGGTATCATTTGAGTTTCTGGATTTGCAGTTCTCAAGCTCAATTAATACTACTCCCACCGTCGTAAGTTATCTGATTTCTTAAATAGCAGAAATCTGCAACATCCTCTAATTTGCAGTTTCCTATTTTTGTAGTTTCAGACCTATTTTGATCCCACTATATACCAAAATTTTGGTTCTACTTTTATTAATGTTTATCGGCAAATCTGAACATATTAATAGTTTGGCCTCTTCCGCATACAAATTGAAAACCAGAATCGACAACTTGCATTCCTATTCTGTAACAGAAACGTACAGAACGTAAAATAAATATTACAAAATGCAAAACCCGAAAGTAAAATTTTTGATCAAGATTAATCTTCAACTCCTGAGGGTGCTGACGTTGTCAGCGAAACACGTGTCGATTTTAATTACTGTGTCACTGTCTTTTGGCGTGTGGGTTTAACTGATTAAGAATTCATGCAGTTTATAAATGTTGTTACGTGAATTTTACCATTTTTTGGATTAATTCTGTGAAATAGTGAGTGAGCTGCCGAATCTAGATCATTAGGTTCTTTTAATTTCATGTTCAGTTTGTTTTTTCTCCATATAGCGACGAAAAGTATTCCAACTTGTCTTTTTAGAGGTAACTGTGGGATTTGTAGGTTTCCTAATTATGTTCATACTTAAAGTTGCTCTAACAGGAGTGTGATCTGATGATAAATTCAGACTGGACTCGACACTGGCATAGTTTGCTGTTATACGATGCAGTATGAAGAAGTCAATTAAATTAGGTATTTTATTATTGTACTTATTAATAAATGAATTGAATATAAAGGAAGTAGGCGATCATAGGGAAAATTGTTTAAATAGTTTGCTTGTTATTTAATCAGGTCGGAGAACCCGCGAGGCACAGGTAGAATAGGGTTAAGCTTTGATTTATTCAAAAAGTTTTAAACTTATTAGTTTATAATTATTATAAGGTTATAAAAAAAGGTTAAAAACATATTTTTGTAGGCAGTGCGCGCGCACGAGCGCACTTATTGAGGAGCCGCCGCTGTAATAAAAATACATTTTTGACAGATGTGTTGCTTTTTTATTATTAAAAATTTTCTAAGTAATTATTATAAGTTTTTTATTTCACATTTTTGAAATTTTCGCAACATTTATTGTTAAAGTTCTTCAACAGTTTTAAACGAAGTATTTTTGAATACCCCAACGTCTTCTAATTTGCAGCGTGTGAAGCTGGCTTTTGCGCAAAAGTCACTCCCACAAATGTCATTTACTGCACCTGTTGAATAAACAGCGTATAGGTCCTTTAGTGCTATACTGTCTGCGACGTAATCTTTTCCTTCTTCTGACAGATACACCATCTGGATCGAATCTGGATCTAGTAAATTTAAAATTTAAATTTGCTGAACTACAAAACCATTCTGTATGCACTTTAAATGTATCCATCTGTATCCACACAACTGTCCAGAATATTGAATCTGTTTAGTATTGAAAATACTTCTGGGCGCGTGTGTATATGGGACTCATCTTACGAAAAATGTATTGACACGCGACAGATTCTGTCGGCGACGCGCGCAGTCGAGGCCGCTAATAATAATAATATCAGAGCGCTAGCCAGATGTAAACTAGGGTACGACGAGCGCGAGCGGGATATCGCGTTGGAATAAAAGTCCAAACGGTACAAAACGGATGCGTTAATATTTTGTTACGTATTGCGTCAGTTTGACTATGTGCCTTGTGCTTGTCACAAATCATTTCTTTTATTTTGTTGTATCAATAATATACCAACTTGAAACGGCATAGATCGCTTTTGTTGGACATCAGAAACCGAGCAGTTGTGTCGGTATTTTCAATACGCCTATGATACTTGCGTAAGATGCGAGGTCTGTGAATTTTTCTATAAATCGGGATACTTCACAGACAGGAGAAAAATACTTCTTTCTGTGTAGGCTCTAGGCTGTGCCTCTTTAAAATCTTTTTTAAGGTGCGTAAGCTTATTACGATATTATGAGAACTTAAAAAGGCTAGAATTTCAGCTTGCTGGAATCTCATTTGGTGATAGTAAGTCACTAATGGATCAATATCGTGCATTATTGATCTAAAACGCTGCAAAATTCAAAATACCAATATTCTTTACGTTAAATTGTATAATTATTTGTGCCATTTTTTTTAATAATTTTAGTAATATTTGTGAAATTTATGGCAAATGAAACACTATGTAAAAATATTATCGACGTTTCGCCTCTGGTTAGAGGCTTTATCAAGATTATATATTTTTAAAAGTTTACAAATTGTGACAAAATTTTTTCTTAATAAAAATGTAAATAACAGTAACTAAGAACTTATATTGCCGCATGTATGTAAGCTCATCACTTGAGAACGGCTCGACCGATTTGGCTGATTTCTTTTTTGTTGTGTTCGTAATTTTCAGGACAAGGTTTGTATGAAAGAAAATTTTGGAAAATCCACCGGGAAAAAAGAAAATTTGGAAGGTAAAAGTTTGTATGAAAATCTGTTGACAAACAAAAATGTGACGTTCAGTTTGACAGTTCTAAAAATTGAATTGTCAGTGTGTTATCGGTGGTGATCATGTATTTGGTGGTTCTTTGGAAAAAATGCCACCAGTGAGGCGTCGAAATATCGGTACGCGTACGCGAAGAGCGTAGACAGCGTTTGGAGCCAAGTCGAATAAGAATTTCTCAAGCCTCAAGCGCGATCCATTATAACTCTGGAACAACGGATACAATCGAGTTCGACGCGCTCAGTTGGAGCTTACGCACAAAATAATTTGGAACGTCCACAAAACAAAGGCCGAACGTGGCATTAGGGAACGAGAAATTGGAAAAGTTGCCCGGAAAGTTAGAAAATTCGGAAAAAACTGAAAGTGCTTTTTTTTACTGGATTTTTGTATGATATGGATAGGCGTAAGTCGGGAAATTCAGACAAACTGTCAAAATCACAATTTTTTGTATGCACTCGCGATCATAACTGACGATAGGAACGACATATTTGGTTGAACATAAACGTAATCAGAAAAATGTTTCACATTGAATAAACGATTTGGGTAATGAACCAAAAGTTCAATACGAAAAGTAATTTTAGGGCCCGCTAGTTAACTAATAATAAATAGTTAAGTTAAACGTAACAAAACTATGACAAGGTATTTGTTTTTATTTTCCATGGATTGCTTGTTGTTTGTAATATTTCTTATAATTCTGTCTGATGTGAGATACAAGAACGCCCCAATATTCTTTGAAAAATTTTATTTTCCTAAAATTATCCTCGTGCAATGAGATATGATTAAACAGTATTTTTGAATACTTCATTTGAAAAAGGTAGGAATTTGTGGCATAATATTCTTCATGCTATGTGAAATTACAGCATGTTATGAAAATGTACCATTCCATTCAAAATGTTTTTGATTAAACCATATTCTTGATGATAACTTCAGTTTGAAAAAAGATAACAACTTCCAGTTTGCGGCATTTAGTTCTTAATTACTAAAATTAAAAAAAATCTTTACGTTAAACTGTAATACCTAAGTAGGTACCGATAATTTACCTACCTGCCAATGAATATGAAAACAAATTAATATGTTAATTGCGTTAATAAAATACTATAACTATCCAATTACTTAACCGAAGTCGTTTTAATAAGTCGACGGCCGAGATAGTAACTCGACCGTTGAAATATTAAGTCGACCGTTGTATTAATAAGTCGACCGTTGAGATATTAAGTCGACCGTTGAGATAATAAGTCGACCGTCGAGATATTAAGTCGACCGTTGTTGAGATATTAAGTCGACCGTTGAGATAATAAGTCGACCGTCGAGATATTAAGTCGACCGTTGAGATATTAAGTCTACCGTTGAATTAATTACTCAACGGTTGACTTAAATGAAAAAAAATAATTACCATGGCCCCAGTACGCCTTCGTACAAATCAACGCAACACCTGCGGATACTCTGAATACATATTTGGCTGGGGTGCACGTTTAGGTGCCTAACCAAACCGTTTCTCAGAAAACTATCATGCTTATAGAAACACTTAATGTTACCCTTTTTGTAAAGAATTTAATAATCCGTCATTATCATAAACACAATTTTTTAATAAAGTCAGTATTTTACGTGATGACGACGATACTTCCACCGTCGATAATTTATTGTTCAGGTAGTAGAGGAAATTTTATTTATTAATTAGTAAATTTAGTTGAACATCAACTTTCAATACTATCATATATTTTTCTTGTTTTTCCTTCTGTGACTGGCCAGATTTTTTATGTTCGATTAACTTTTAGAACAGCAACTCATACTGATCAGATTAATTTATAATAATAGTAATAAATAGTCTTTATTCAAAATAATGGCTACAAAAGGAAACTTAAGGAAAATTTGGATGTGTAGATTATAAAAAGTAAAGCGCCTAACACAGAACCCTGGGGCACCCCTCTTATAATATTCTAATAATCTGAAAACACACCACCTACTTCAATAGTTGTTTTTCCATCACAAAGAAATTAAAACAAAAATGCAACAGAGGAATTAGAGAAACTATAGTATTTAAGTTTTGAACACAGCAGTGTGTGGTTAGTCGTATCAAATGCCCTCGAAAAATCCAGCAAGTCCAACACGCTCATCTGACGCTGGTCACAAGCATTGATAGTGTCATCAGTAAAATGTGCCAAAACCGAAGATGTACTGCTGTACCTACAAAATCCATATTGAAAACTTGGCAGCAAAGAGTTTGTTCTCATTAACGTATTGATGCATTTGATCAAACATAACATACTCTAAAACTTTTGATAAGAACGACAAAATTTTGATAATTCCCAAATCTGAAAGACTGAAGATTAGCCACTTTGGGAATAGGAATTACCGATAGCGACTTTCCATAAGTCTGGAAAGTAAGTTTGCTCAATTGTATAGTTAACCAAATGGGTCACGTATGGGTCAATGATGGGAATGCAGTGTTTAAGCATAACGGCAGAGATTTCATCTACACCTCACGCGTCAGATCTGTCCACGGCATCTTCGTCATGCTTGTGTAGTACCATATTCTAACCCGTATAATGGCATACTCCATACGTACGTTTTTAAGGGTATCATTTGAGTTTCTAGATTTGCAGTTCTCGAGCTCAATTAATACTACTCCCACCGTCGTAAGTTATCTGATTTCTTAAATAGCAGAAATCTGCAACATCCTCTAATTTGCAGTTTCCTATTTTTGTAGTTTCAGACCTATTTTGATCCCACTATATACCAAAATTTTGGTTCTACTTTTATTAATGTTTATCGGCAAATCTGAACATATTAATAGTTTGGCCTCTTCCGTATACAAATTGAAAACCAGAATCGACAACTTGCATTCCTATTCTGTAACAGAAACGTACAGAACGTAAAATAAATATTACAAAATGCAAAACCCGAAAGTAAAATTTTTGATCAAGATTAATCTTCAACTCCTGAGGGTGCTGACGTTGTCAGCGAAACACGTGTCGATTTTAATTACTGTGTCACTGTCTTTTGGCGTGTGGGTTTAACTGATTAAGAATTCATGCAGTTTATGAATGTTGTTACGTGAATTTTACCATTTTTTGGATTAATTCTGTGAAATAGTGAGTGAGCTGCCGAATCTAGATCATTAGGTTCTTTTAATTTCATGTTCAGTTTGTTTTTTCTCCATATAGCGACGAAAAGTATTCCAACTTGTCTTTTTAGAGGTAACTGTGGGATTTGTAGGTTTCCTAATTATGTTCATACTTAAAGTTGCTCTAACAGGAGTGTGATCTGATGATAAATTCAGACTGGACTCGACACTGGCATAGTTTGCTGTTATACGATGCAGTATGAAGAAGTCAATTAAATTAGGTATTTTATTATTGTACTTATTAATAAATGAATTGAATATAAAGGAAGTAGGCGATCATATGGAAAATTGTTTAAATAGTTTGCTTGTTATTTAATCAGGTCGGAGAACCCGCGAGGCACAGGTAGAATAGGGTTAAGCTTTGATTTATTCAAAAAGTTTTAAACTTATTAGTTTATAATTATTATAAGGTTATAAAAAAAGGTTAAAAACATATTTTTGTAGGCAGTGCGCGCGCACGAGCGCACTTATTGAGGAGCCGCCGCTGTAATAAAAATACATTTTTGACAGATGTGTTGTTTTTTTATTATTAAAAATTTTCTAAGTAATTATTATAAGTTTTTTATTTCACATTTTTGAAATTTTCGCAACATTTATTGTTAAAGTTCTTCAACAGTTTTAAACGAAGTATTTTTGAATACCCCAACGTCTTCTAATTTGCAGCGTGTGAAGCTGGCTTTTGCGCAAAAGTCACTCCCACAAATGTCATTTACTGCACCTGTTGAATAAACAGCGTATAGGTCCTTTAGTGCTATACTGTCTGCGACGTAATCTTTTCCTTCTTCTGACAGATACACCATCTGGATCGAATCTGGATCTAGTAAATTTAAAATTTAAATTTGCTGAACTACAAAACCATTCTGTATGCACTTTAAATGTATCCATCTGTATCCACACAACTGTCCAGAATATTGAATCTGTTTAGTATTGAAAATACTTCTGGGCGCGTGTGTATGTGGGACTCATCTTACGAAAAATGTATTGACACGCGACAGATTCTGTCGGCGACGCGCGCAGTCGAGGCCGTTAATAATAATAATATCAGAGCGCTAGCCAGATGTAAACTAGGGTACGACGAGCGCGAGCGGGATATCGCGTTGGAATAAAAGTCCAAACGGTACAAAACGGATGCGTTAATATTTTGTTACGTATTGCGTCAGTTTGACTATGTGCCTTGTGCTTGTCACAAATCATTTCTTTTATTTTGTTGTATCAATAATATACCAACTTAAAACGGCATAGATCGCTTTTGTTGGACATCAGAAACCGAGCAGTTGTGTCGGTATTTTCAATACGCCTATGATACTTGCGTAAGATGCGAGGTCTGTGAATTTTTCTATAAATCGGGATACTTCACAGACAGGAGAAAAATACTTCTTTCTGTGTAGGCTCTAGGCTGTGCCTCTTTAAAATCTTTTTTAAGGTGCGTAAGCTTATTACGATATTATGAGAACTTAAAAAGGCTAGAATTTCAGCTTGCTGGAATCTCATTTGGTGATAGTAAGTCACTAATGGATCAATATCGTGCATTATTGATCTAAAACGCTGCAAAATTCAAAATACCAATATTCTTTACGTTAAATTGTATAATTATTTGTGCCATTTTTTTTAATAATTTTAGTAATATTTGTGAAATTTATGGCAAATGAAACACTATGTAAAAATATTATCGACGTTTCGCCTCTGGTTAGAGGCTTTATCAAGATTATATATTTTTAAAAGTTTACAAATTGTGACAAAATTTTTTCTTAATAAAAATGTAAATAACAGTAACTAAGAACTTATATTGCCGCATGTATGTAAGCTCATCACTTGAGAACGGCTCGACCGATTTGGCTGATTTCTTTTTTGTTGTGTTCGTAATTTTCAGGACAAGGTTTGTATGAAAGAAAATTTTGGAAAATCCACCGGGAAAAAAGAAAATTTGGAAGGTAAAAGTTTGTATGAAAATCTGTTGACAAACAAAAATGTGACGTTCAGTTTGACAGTTCTAAAAATTGAATTGTCAGTGTGTTATCGGTGGTGATCATGTATTTGGTGGTTCTTTGGAAAAAATGCCACCAGTGAGGCGTCGAAATATCGGTACGCGTACGCGAAGAGCGTAGACAGCGTTTGGAGCCAAGTCGAATAAGAATTTCTCAAGCCTCAAGCGCGATCCATTATAACTCTGGAACAACGGATACAATCGAGTTCGACGCGCTCAGTTGGAGCTTACGCACAAAATAATTTGGAACGTCCACAAAACAAAGGCCGAACGTGGCATTAGGGAACGAGAAATTGGAAAAGTTGCCCGGAAAGTTAGAAAATTCGGAAAAAACTGAAAGTGCTTTTTTTTTACTGGATTTTTGTATGATATGGATAGGCGTAAGTCGGGAAATTCAGACAAACTGTCAAAATCACAATTTTTTGTATGCACTCGCGATCATAACTGACGATAGGAACGACATATTTGGTTGAACATAAACGTAATCAGAAAAATGTTTCACATTGAATAAACGATTTGGGTAATGAACCAAAAGTTCAATACGAAAAGTAATTTTAGGGCCCGCTAGTTAACTAATAATAAATAGTTAAGTTAAACGTAACAAAACTATGACAAGGTATTTGTTTTTATTTTCCATGGATTGCTTGTTGTTTGTAATATTTCTTATAATTCTGTCTGATGTGAGATACAAGAACGCCCCAATATTCTTTGAAAAATTTTATTTTCCTAAAATTATCCTCGTGCAATGAGATATGATTAAACAGTATTTTTGAATACTTCATTTGAAAAAGGTAGGAATTTGTGGCATAATATTCTTCATGCTATGTGAAATTACAGCATGTTATGAAAATGTACCATTCCATTCAAAATGTTTTTGATTAAACCATATTCTTGATGATAACTTCAGTTTGAAAAAAGATAACAACTTCCAGTTTGCGGCATTTAGTTCTTAATTACTAAAATAAAAAAAAATCTTTACGTTAAACTGTAATACCTAAGTAGGTACCGATAATTTACCTACCTGCCAATGAATATGAAAACAAATTAATATGTTAATTGCGTTAATAAAATACTATAACTATCCAATTACTTAACCGAAGTCGTTTTAATAAGTCGACGGCCGAGATAGTAACTCGACCGTTGAAATATTAAGTCGACCGTTGTATTAATAAGTCGACCGTTGAGATATTAAGTCGACCGTTGAGATAATAAGTCGACCGTCGAGATATTAAGTCGACCGTTGTTGAGATATTAAGTCGACCGTTGAGATAATAAGTCGACCGTCGAGATATTAAGTCGACCGTTGAGATATTAAGTCTACCGTTGAATTAATTACTCAACGGTTGACTTAAATGAAAAAAAATAATTACCATGGCCCCAGTACGCCTTCGTACAAATCAACGCAACACCTGCGGATACTCTGAATACATATTTGGCTGGGGTGCACGTTTAGGTGCCTAACCAAACCGTTTCTCAGAAAACTATCATGCTTATAGAAACACTTAATGTTACCCTTTTTGTAAAGAATTTAATAATCCGTCATTATCATAAACACAATTTTTTAATAAAGTCAGTATTTTACGTGATGACGACGATACTTCCACCGTCGATAATTTATTGTTCAGGTAGTAGAGGAAATTTTATTTATTAATTAGTAAATTTAGTTGAACATCAACTTTCAATACTATCATATATTTTTCTTGTTTTTCCTTCTGTGACTGGCCAGATTTTTTATGTTCGATTAACTTTTAGAACAGCAACTCATACTGATCAGATTAATTTATAATAATAGTAATAAATAGTCTTTATTCAAAATAATGGCTACAAAAGGAAACTTAAGGAAAATTTGGATGTGTAGATTATAAAAAGTAAAGCGCCTAACACAGAACCCTGGGGCACCCCTCTTATAATATTCTAATAATCTGAAAACACACCACCTACTTCAATAGTTGTTTTTCCATCACAAAGAAATTAAAACAAAAATGCAACAGAGGAATTAGAGAAACTATAGTATTTAAGTTTTGAACACAGCAGTGTGTGGTTAGTCGTATCAAATGCCCTCTAAAAATCCAGCAAGTCCAACACGCTCATCTGACGCTGGTCACAAGCATTGATAGTGTCATCAGTAAAATGTGCCAAAACCGAAGATGTACTGCTGTACCTACAAAATCCATATTGAAAACTTGGCAGCAAAGAGTTTGTTCTCATTAACGTATTGATGCATTTGATCAAACATAACATACTCTAAAACTTTTGATAAGAACGACAAAATTTTGATAATTCCCAAATCTGAAAGACTGAAGATTAGCCACTTTGGGAATAGGAATTACCGATAGCGACTTTCCATAAGTCTGGAAAGTAAGTTTGCTCAATTGTATAGTTAACCAAATGGGTCACGTATGGGTCAATGATGGGAATGCAGTGTTTAAGCATAACGGCAGAGATTTCATCTACACCTCACGCGTCAGATCTGTCCACGGCATCTTCGTCATGCTTGTGTAGTACCATATTCTAACCCGTATAATGGCATACTCCATACGTACGTTTTTAAGGGTATCATTTGAGTTTCTAGATTTGCAGTTCTCGAGCTCAATTAATACTACTCCCACCGTCGTAAGTTATCTGATTTCTTAAATAGCAGAAATCTGCAACATCCTCTAATTTGCAGTTTCCTATTTTTGTAGTTTCAGACCTATTTTGATCCCACTATATACCAAAATTTTGGTTCTACTTTTATTAATGTTTATCGGCAAATCTGAACATATTAATAGTTTGGCCTCTTCCGTATACAAATTGAAAACCAGAATCGACAACTTGCATTCCTATTCTGTAACAGAAACGTACAGAACGTAAAATAAATATTACAAAATGCAAAACCCGAAAGTAAAATTTTTGATCAAGATTAATCTTCAACTCCTGAGGGTGCTGACGTTGTCAGCGAAACACGTGTCGATTTTAATTACTGTGTCACTGTCTTTTGGCGTGTGGGTTTAACTGATTAAGAATTCATGCAGTTTATAAATGTTGTTACGTGAATTTTACCATTTTTTGGATTAATTCTGTGAAATAGTGAGTGAGCTGCCGAATCTAGATCATTAGGTTCTTTTAATTTCATGCTCAGTTTGTTTTTTCTCCATATAGCGACGAAAAGTATTCCAACTTGTCTTTTTAGAGGTAACTGTGGGATTTGTAGGTTTCCTAATTATGTTCATACTTAAAGTTGCTCTAACAGGAGTGTGATCTGATGATAAATTCAGACTGGACTCGACACTGGCATAGTTTGCTGTTATACGATGCAGTATGAAGAAGTCAATTAAATTAGGTATTTTATTATTGTACTTATTAATAAATGAATTGAATATAAAGGAAGTAGGCGATCATATGGAAAATTGTTTAAATAGTTTGCTTGTTATTTAATCAGGTCGGAGAACCCGCGAGGCACAGGTAGAATAGGGTTAAGCTTTGATTTATTTGTTGTATTCAATCGATGTTTGAATTTTCTTAAAGTACAGTATGCTTTTATAGAGCCATTAGTAAGAATTTTTAAAATATTCTTGTAAGTTCTGTCGATAATTAGCTTGCGAAAATTTTCAATGCTCATGCTCACCGTACGTAACTGGATTTTTCTCATTTCCACTTACAATGACACTGCGCTAAGTTTATGTTTTTTATACCATTATATACATAGAATATTGACAGTGCAAAGTGTAATAAAACTTTTTCCTTGCCACAAATCATTTTTCATGCTGTCACGGTGGCTATGAGATCCAGAAAGACGATAGCCACTCCAATCTACTTTATATGACTTTACAGAAAATGAGAATTCTGTTTACTATGAATCGGAAATAACACTTTATCAGTAGGTTGTTCTAAGTTCACAAAAATTGTATTTATAAACCTTGACCTTGCGTAATGAAAAACCAGTTTGCGTCGGGTATCTTGAAGATGTAATTTCCATAATTTGATGTACAATACGTCCGTTGAATAGGAATTGTGTGCATTGCATTCACCCAGTGTATATTTACGCAAACGGGATGAATCATTGCGGCCTGGGGAAATTTTTGATATCGTAAATCAATTACATATGTTTCTAATTATTGTTTATTGAACTGAGAATATTGATATACTTTATGATTATACAGAGGCCGGCAACAGGATTTAACGGTTTTTGATGCTTGCTGTGGAAAAGTTATTAATGTGACGTCTGTATTTGCACGTCGATACTGGGGGTTTCATATAGGTACCAAAGCTAAGTGGCAAGGCAATCATCAAGTCTTCACAGTAAGTTTCCTCCTAAGCTGTTGTAAATACATTGTATGACTGGCAAGGTCCCTTGATTTAACGGCTCCCCGTTTTTCTTTGAGGATGCTTAAAGTCAAGAGTTTACAAGACATAGGTATCTTCGAACATTCCAGAACTGAATAACATGTTTTCTGAAGAATATTGTATCAATGTTGAAAATATAATGGCGGGGATTTTACGGATGTCCTATTTACATTCTAACAATATAAAAAATTTCAAAAAAATTTTTAGTTTTAGTGGAAATTGATTAAAATACATTATTCGTTTCTTTGCAAGAAGCTATCGAAAACCATTCAGTCCTGCTGGGACCCTGTACTTTATTTATAACTCTCTGCGCATCACAGGTTAGCAATAATAATATCTCTGAAGGAATGAAATATAGTTTATGAACATATTTGAGAAAAGTTGACAAGTCATAAAATAAGCAAAACAAAGAACTTGCTATAGCTCCGAGTCATAACGATATCAACTGAATTAAGCGGCTTTACTTAAATGGCTTTACTTGGTAATCTGCGGACAGAATTTGTCAATTTGGTTTGACGTATCATCCACAGAGCTGCTATACTGAGTACAGGAAGGTATTGCAAGTCCAGTACTCAGTAAATACGATACTTACAGTACATTACTTCAAGTACTTTCAAAAATTATTACTTGTACTGGGTACTTGCAATACTTTGATGCTGAGGTACTTGTATTTGGTACTGGATTGAAACATTTAAGTAAAAGTAATTTACTTGAAGTTTTTTTTGGTATCGTAAGTACTTTTTGTACTTGCAGTAAAAAAAGTACTCCAAGTGCCTGCATTTTGCGTTTTAAGTGTTTATACAAGTATTAACGGGTTCAAACTGGAAACTTCAAATTTTAATGTCTCTTCCATCGGTGTATAGGGAAACGGTATAAGGGTTAGTTTTTCTCAGTCAGTGCAAGTGCATTGCCGAATCAGTTTGAGTTGGAATTTTTAAAATATTTGAATGACAGAAGAAGCAATATTTGTATGCTAGATGATTATCATCATATTAAGCGTCTTTTCATAAAATACAATACCATTTTGCCATCTTCTGCTTCTGTAGAACGTTTGTTTTCATTCGCCAAATAATTAATAATCCACGAAGACACGCCTTAACAGACGGAAATTTCGAAAAGTTAGTGTTGTTAAAGGCCAACAAAAATTACTGACAACTAATGAACTAGTGTCAATTGAACTTTATTTTTTTATGCAATTAAAAATGTTGTTTAGTTTATATTTCTTATTTCAATAACAAGTATCTTTATGCAATTTGCAGTTTTTTTAAGAAGTACCCAATATAAATGCTCTACAGATAAGTGCATATAGTACCACAAGACAGTAAACCTTACAATTATTTACTTAATCCTTATAGCTCTTTTTCCTTGTCATCTATTTGTATAGTAATGTCTTATACTGGAAGTAACTAGTCCTTGGTACTTGAAATTCTTTCATGTACTTCAAGTTTTTTATTTAATTCAAGTACTGATAATACTGCAAGTAGTCTGTACTGGATACTAGGTACTGCATTTTAAAACTTTCAAGTAAAATACTTATTACTTGCAATACTTCTCTAAAAGTAGATTACTCGGTACTGGATACTTGCAGTACTTTCAGTGTTTACTGGATACTGGTACTGGAAGTACTTTATACTAGTACTTGAAGCAGCTCTGATCATCCACATAAAATAAAAAGACTTCCTAATCTGACAAATTAATAGTTTACTTTATTATATAAAATCTAACCAGGGAATTCGCCTCCAAACCGCATTTGTTGTCTGTCCACTCTTTCGGTACCTGTCTGTCTACATAATGAGTTTGGAAGAAAGTGTTGTGTGCATAGTGTTTCGGTATCGGTTTACTTCTTTGCTAGTAAGCTACCCACAAAAGCATTTTGAAGTAAAATGCTCTCTGCCTAGCTACTGCCCACTTTTAATCTTAACCACTTAATATGAGTTTCCGACATAAATGGTATGCCACTGATGCTGCAGTTGATGCGTTACATCTTTACTTCTGCACAATTTTGATGACGAAGTTTTCTATTCTCTGGTGAAACGATTTTTACGTTGCAAGCTGAATAAATTCAATTTGCGACAACAATAATTGTTGTGTAATGTTTTAGTTTAGGTATGGCAATATCATAAAAATAATATGTATAACCTAATGCATGTAAGAAACACGACTTAGCGAAGTTTGGAGCATAGTTCACAATTCAAATTAGAAAATGTACATACCTGCTTCCTAATTTCGTTAGATGGGGAAACACTAAAGACCAATAATTTTTGTTTCACAAAAAATCGAACTGGAATCAAGATATTTCCCAGGTAATAGATGATCTAATAGACGAGGTAACTCTAAAATTGGTATTACGTAATAAGCAAAATTAGCCTTTCTTCCGATGTTACAATGTTACTATTAGTACGTGCCTTTACTAATATTCACAAATTTTCCTTACTTATGTGTTATCAAGGATTAAGATGTAAGAGACTGTGGTTAAATAATCAATTCAAGAATCAATTGTACTCCTAACCACATAAATTTTGAAATACTATATACGCATTTCGGCAGCTAAGCTGCCATCTTCAGTAGCAGGGAAAAACCTATAGTAATAAAAATAGCAATAACATTAATGCAAAAAAAAAACAATTATATATATGACAATAATAATAGCAACAATAATGATGATGTGAAACAATGATAGTGACAATAACAATAATATAGGTCAGGTATTTTCTGCTCACCACTCCGAAAGAATCGAAGTGCACTCGATCAGCTCTCAAGCTAGAATGAACTCCGCACGGAGACAATCCCCAATATATACTTAAAGTGACGTAGCACTGACGTTAAAACGTTTAGTATTTTTATTTGCAATAGAATACCTAATGTATTTCCCATTTCATCCGTAATAAAAAATGCAAAACTAACCAGACATTGACACATTTTCCTCCATTTAAACATTTCGTCATCTTTTATGATAACTATGGTCGCAGTGGTCGGTCAACAAAATTTTACAGCCCGTATGTATACTACTTCTTAATCCAAACGGAATATCTTATTGCATTGCGTTGTGACATTGTAGAAACAAGGAAACTTATAGTTAAGATACCAACTGCGCCAAGGTGCAAGTTATTTTGAAGCAAATTAGCACAAATTGCAACCGTAAAGGAATTTTGAAGTAACGTTTCATCGGAAGACTAAAGCGGCCCACACACTATGCAACTTGTTGTACGACAAGTACTACAACCCAAGTAGATTCGACCGTAGAAACGATAATTGCATAGTCTGTGGCGTTGCCGTTCAACAAGTTGTATGACACGGTTGGATCGTATGGAAGTTTGGTCAGTGAAAAATTTGTTGTACAACCGCACTTGGTACACGACAGATTGCATAGTGTGTGTGCGCGTCGTGTGTGTTTGAAACGATTTCAAATTCAAACCGTCGATCCAATATCATCCAATAAAGCAATCACTAATGACGTAATATTTTTCTTCGAGATGGTCTGTGCCATAACACAAAAACTGTATCTATTCAAACGGAATATTATTTCCCCAACTGACAACCGAAACGTCTACTACAAATCTTCACGACAGATTGATGTTCATATCGGTTGAATATGTGGGCAAAATACAAAGCAACTTGTTGCACCGATTGTCCGTCCAATCTGTAGTACAACTTGTCGTACAACAAATTGCATAGTGTGTGGGCCACTTAAAACGGCCCACACGTTCAACAAGTTGTACGACACGGTTGGACCGTATGGAAGTTTGGTCAGTGAAAAATTTGTTGTACAACCGCACTTGGTACACGACAGATTGCATAGTGTGTGTGCGCGTCGTGTGTGTTTGAAACGATTTCAAATTCAAAACGTCGATCGGTGACATGTTGCTGTGCAGTAATATTACTAAAAATATAATAAGGATAATGATAATAAATTTTGGGCTGACTATTGAAATTAATCGCATACAGGCATGTTTGTTTCCAAAACCCAAACTGTACTAAATCGCACACCGCAAACTGGTATCACGAGAGAAAATCCTCAGTTAAGAGAGCCGAACACAAAGGCTAATAATTTCTACTCGAAAAACCGCTTGATCTGTACGGAAGTCACCAAGAGAACTCCAAAAAAGAAAAAGGTCGAATGCAGGCGGTAAATTCAAAATCCGCCAGAATCGCGGTCACACCAGACTGGAAAAGTCATACAGAAAGAGAGCGAATTGCAAAAAGAGACAGCCAGGGTAGTAAGAAGAGACGAGGAATAGCAGAATATACAAGAATAGAGCCATAAAACGGGAAAACTAAATAACGAGCCACTATTCAGAACCAAGACGAGCGCAAAGTCAATGACAAGACCGCTGTCAATCGAGGGAAAACTCGCAAAAGTATGAAAGCTTGACAACACATGTAAACAAATGGAAAACGAGCACTAATTAATATAATAAAAGGTGAAACGATTAAGAACGAGTACAGAAGAGGGTAGAAAAATACGTAAGCTCAAACATACCTAAATACAGTGTTTCAAAAGGTTAGAGAGGTGCTAATGCTGAACCCAACCAGAAGTTAGGTTAAGACACAATCAAAATTTAGAAGAGACGAAAGGTAAGTACCTACTTGTTAACGAGACTCGAGTATATGAAAATGCTCCACAAATGCTTCCAGATCACAACTAAAACCTATCATACTAAAATTCAAGAAGAACAAATATTAAACGTCATAGAGAACGAGCTGGCTACGGGGGGTTCACCTACCATGGTCATAAGGGCGATAACCAACAAAATGATGAAGCATATAAGAATGTAAATGTGAATGTTTTATTTATTTACTTCATTGTTAATTTATAATGCAACAAAACATGCATTAGTTCTCTTGAAGCATAAGCTGCAAACTATTTTATTCCGCGCACAATTAAACAACCTTGGAAAATGCGATAATAACTGATATAACTGCTGATGCTTTTCTTCTTTTTCCAGTTTCTCTCACACTTTGTGTCATGTGATATTGCTTTCGACGATCGTTCTGTAAATTGTATAATAATTAGCTACAGATTTTGAAAATTTTACCACCAAAATATCGCATACTGAAGTCGGCTAATGAATCCAATAATGAAAGATAAACATACTGTCCAATTTAAAAATCAAAAGTAACATGCCGCCGTGAAAACGATTAAAAGTGACGAGTTTCGACCTACAACAAAGCTCAGTTTACCTTGCCTCATACAGGGTAGTCCAGCTTTTAATCGGCAAACTTTAGAAATAGATAGAATTCGTCAAAATAATAGGGGTTTGTCATCATATAAACTATTATTCGAGTTAAATCACACCAAAATCCGAATATTTTAAAGATTTTCGCAGACTTGGTGACAATGCTCAAAGTACGTTGCTTTTATTTAATAATGATGTGTAAAGGATAGTCGCAGCTATGTCTCGTATCGCGGTTCTCGTTTATAATCTTTGGCATCCTCTACGCTCTACTGGCCTTATTTTGAAATACCTACTTTAAATAAATTTAATTACAAAATTTATATAAAAATTAAGTTTGCAGACTGACAGTAAGCGAATTTTGAATTTCTCAGTTTCAATTTTCACAATTTTTTATTGCCAAAAATCTAAAACAAAAATCTGCCAGCGTCAATCTATTTGTATAATATAATCTGAAAATTTCAAATTCGTTGGATTAGCAATAGATTCCGTCTCAGGTTTTCAAGTTTCAATACATGGCAAATATCCCCTTAATAAGGTTCTTTCGTAATAATCTGCTAAAGGGAAAAGGGGGGTTTTTCAAATTTGACACGAGTACTTTGTAGTTCACACCTTTTCAAACACAGAAAAATATTGACATCTTTACTATTTATTGTAAGTATTTGAATCGTGAAAAATATAAGCAGACAAAGAGTTTGAACATTATTAAATATCCCGAAAATACCTGGACACTTAAAGAGACAAGAAACTTTGAAAAAGGATCGACGATTTCAAATTTGACATTAAAATTGACCAGTGGCGTAGACGTTTATTTATATCGCAATTAGGTTTTGCCAATGCAACGTTTTAGCGTGCTATTATTCCCTTGTTTTCATTAGTAATCGCGGACTTTCTTTGAAAAAATACCTTTCGTGATGGGCCACCGGACACAACACATGGAATGCAAAATTCTGTCAATTACAACATATTTTAGAAGTAAAAAGAACAAGAATCCGCTTGATGGATTCGAGCAAAAACTCCCCACGCGATTTGGTACTGAGCCAAGCTTATTGCTTGCTTAGCTGTAGTTTAACAGTCTATTAAAGCACGTGAAAGTGGAAGTGTCTTACTTGGCAAAACCTGGTAGGGATATAAACAAAGTGTAGGACAGAAAAGGTGGAGTACGTTTTGTAGTATCCAACCCCTCCAAAAATATCCAGTGTTTGGAATGAAGTTGTTGCAAATAAATGGTTATAACCTACAAAGTATGACTGTCATTATTTGAAAATCACTCATTTCCTGTTTATAAGACTACTAGCTGGTACCCGGCGCGTTGCTGCTTCAGAAGAAATAATTGTGGTAAAATCCTTTGAAATTTGATAAACTGCGAATGACATATGCCGTTTGACGTTTGCTGTCAATTGTCACTTTATAAATTATAGCGACCCGCCCCAGCTTCACATAAATGTATAAAAAAATTCTGTTGATCCGATCGCTACCAAACTTCACAGGAACACCCGCTGGGCTAAACTGAAAATTTCATCAACATCGGTCCAGCCGTTTCGGAGTCTATAACGGACATAGGTAGGTAGGTAGGTAGGTAGGTAGAAACATTTTTTGTGTTTTATAGATATAGATTAAGATTACGGAAAAATCTGAAAGAATGAAATTTCCGGGCCGTTTAGTGTAATAGTATATATGATAAACCCCCATTATTTTAATGCGTTTTATCAACTTACGAAGTTTATCCATTAAAAACTGAACCACCTTGTATAAACGATATATTTAGTGTCATTATTAATTTATGTAGGTAAATTATTGCCCCCAGAAAAATGTGTATTCAATAACTAATCATTATTAACTGGGTAGCATATCTCATTTTCATTTGTCACAAATAAAAATATAGATTCCGAGAAAAACCAGGATCTAAACTATGTTTAATGCAATTCCATTCTGCCTCTATGTCCCTAACCGTATATTTTCACTTATCTAGGTCAAGATACCTTCTTCCGCTTCGTTTTTTCAAACTCTTAAATTTAAGATTAGTCTTCATAATCATCACTATGTTGTGTTCACTATCTATTCTATATCTGCTCTTGGATAACTTCTACAGTCCCTAACTTGATTTCTTAAGCTTTGCCTAACGAAAATGTAGCCTATTTGATATCTCCCTAAGGTTCCCTTACCGCAAATGTTTAATTTTAATTTATGCATGCCCATTAATTTTTCAGTGTGGTTGTCGTCACTGGAATTATTTCGTAAGAGATGCGTGATGTTTATTTTGAAAAAGTGTGCAACTCACTATACAAATAGCATGTATAATCGGAATATGAATATGAATCTGGAGCCCACTTCAGCTTAAACTGAGAACATATTCTTAATTTTATGATTCTCATGCTTCTTAAAAATTTGATTGGGTTAAATCAAATAGCAAATAATATTGGGGTTTTCCAGAATCGCGAATCCTATAATAACTGAAAGGAATTCGTAAAGTACATCCGAGAAATATTTTGGAAAACTTAAAAATTCCGTCGTCGTTTCCAGAAATTTTCATCCTCGTTACCGGATTTTATAATAATCGTCATTTTACAACTCATTTATCAGTACTTATGGGTGGCATGTAAACTGATAAATAATATATTCTTTTATTTTTAGGCACATACTATATGCAACTTAAACTATCAATTTATTAACTTCAAGCATTTTGAGCAGTCGCAATAAATTTTAATATTATCACTTTTAAATGGGCAAAACTCCGCATGTCCAGTATGAAACCGCAGAATCACTAATTAAATCTGGAACGTGCACATTCATATATTCACAAACCCATATGCCATATACCAAGAAGACGGGTCACCCGCAACAGCTTTACGGTTCATAAAAATCGTGCAGCACCTGAGGCCGCATTTTATGTGAATATTCACAACGATGATAACACACGCGTCGGGTTATCCCAGTGCATGACGTCACCTGTCCGCCACTTTGATAAAGGAATCCTCGCAAGGCGCTCCTTTCAGTTTATATAAATTATTATTACAATTCCGTACAACACACAAACCAGTTCCTTGACACTGTTATAGTCCCGGGTTTTGGTCATTCGTAATTTGAGAATGGACTGTGGCTGTGCTGCTCCGTACATTGGCCCGTCTCTCGACCAAACATGTGGCGGAGGGGCCTTCGTCCTCTTCATGAGTTTATTGGACACTTTTATCAGAAATAAGTGCGATTTATCTGAAATATGCCAACGTGTTCAACCGAAACAACGACCAGACCCGGAATACGATTTCGTCGTTATCGGAGGCGGAAGTGGAGGAGCTGCTATCACCGGAAGACTTTCGGAAGTACCAAACTGGAAAGTGCTACTCATAGAAGCTGGTGGTGATGAACCACCGGGAGCTGCAGTCCCATCAATGGTAATAAGCTTACATGGAAATCCACACGTGGATTGGAACTACAAAACAGAACCAGAAGCTAAAGCTTGCTTAGGATTTTCTGAGAGACGTTGCAAGTGGCCACGAGGAAAAGTTTTAGGAGGCTGTAGTGTCATTAATGGAATGATGTACATGAGAGGACAGCCTAAAGACTACGATAACTGGGCTGCCGCTGGAAATACTGGTTGGAGTTACAACGACGTGTTCCCGTATTTCATCAAGTCTGAAAATAATTTGGAAGTCGGAACTTTAGTTGACGGAAGGTATCACGGAACTGGGGGGCCATTGACCACTAGTCGATTCAACCATCAACCTGAGTTGGCCGAGGATGTTTTGCAAGCTGCGAGAGAACTGGGGTATCCCGTGGTAAACGACCTAAACGGGGCAGACTATACAGGATTTACCATAGCTCAAGCAACTGTTCGGTAAGTGTATATTTTTTTCATTTTCTCATATTCATCTCTTTAAATCAGAAATTATTTAAACACCCGTTGGTATTGCGACAAATTATTTTCTGTTTGAAGGTAGAATCTAAGTAGCGAATGTAACACATAAGAATTTTATAATTGCCCTCTTTTTTAAAAGCACCCAAGTGCAACAGTCATATACTTATATTGTTCTTTGTAAATACTATACAGCTTTATAACATACGGGAAATGTAGGTATAATTAGTGCCTCTTGCCAAAAATATTTAAGTTGGTTATCAGGGGGAGTTTATTGTGCAGGATTCTTCGATGTCTGCTGTACTATTATAATACATACATACTATACAAATCAATACGGATCGGATAAATTATTTTCAGTTACAATAACATGTATAGTATGTCCCAAATCCGACTGTGACTTTTCGACTGCAGTCGAGGCATATAACCATTCCGTTAAGGATCCGTTTCTTCTTCATTACTTAGTGGTTATTTGTAATCTTGTAGGCTCGAGTTGCCAGCGCTACAGAAAACATAAGAAAAAAACTAAATTCCCTAGTACCTATTTAATATGCCACTGAATAAACACCACTTCTTAAGTCTAGGCATAAATTTTTGTATTCTTCGTTGGTTACTTGGTCACTTGAAAGACGATTTTCTGTAGAAGGGTCAGGGGTTTAAAAATTTATTTGGATACATTTGTATCTTACCTTTTAAATTTCCAAATTCGCTGAAATTCTGAAAAATATTTCCAATTTTTATTATGAAAAATTTTATCGTTAGATGTTTCTTCCGGTAAAAAAATCACTGCAACAGCTAAATTCATTTCTAAGATTATTAATTGTCAAAATTCATCTGGATCTGCCAAAATTTGCGGCCCATATATCTGGTTCTATTCAAAGTATCAAAATGAAACTTTACACGTATGTGGAGAACCCCATGAAGCATCTGATCAAATTACTTTGGTGTATACAGGTTGTTCACACTTTAAGCCCCAAAGACGGTGTACTACACGATGGGGTTTAGAGTGAGCGAATTTAAGTTATTACCAATTTAGTGCCAGTGGGATCCCAACTTTAAAGAGCTGCTGACGTCTACTGGTCGAAGCTATTTAAGATTTCTTTATTGGACTAAGTTCACAGACTGCTCTATTTGTAAAATTCTTGAGTACTTTTGTCACAAAACTTAATATCATACAGAATGGGCAGCTTATGCAATAAGCATTTTTTTTTAAATTTCAAATGGAACACCCCATATAGTATTTCCATATTTGATAGTCAGTTTACTAAGCTTTTGATTGATCCAGATAATTGTTAGGTCTGCGACTGACGGTTTCGGTAAAATTGAAAATTGAAATTTAAAATGTAGTAATTTTAGTGCCCAAAACATAAAATATGATTTCCATTTTGTTTCTGGAAATTGATTTCACGTTGAGACAAAAAATTTCATCGCCAGATTGCTTCTTCATGGTAGTATTCTTAAATGGTAACTTATTAAACCTAGGTATAAATTGAAACAAGAAGTGCCATGGAAGAAAACCGTTCTTTCAAGAAGTAATCTTGCAATGAGATTTCTTGTGCCTGTGTAAACTCTGTTCGCTAAATTTGTGTAAACACAAAGTGTAAGCATTTTTCTGAGTTTTGGGTGGCAAAATGGGGGAAATTTCCAAAAAATGCTACAAAATTACGGTAAAAATCTCAATTCTTAAACTGGCTATCAAATCTGCAAATAGTATACAGGTTGTTCCATTTAGCATTTTTGAGAAAAGCTCCATTTAGTCCAAGTTGGCCACTGTACCGGATGGCCAGATAAGAATGCAAAGTGGTGTATCTCGGAAGTTATTCATCATAGTCTTGCGGTAAAAACATTTATTACTAAAGTGGCCAAGAGAAAATATTTTCAGATTTCCAAGATGGTCGCCAGGGGGCGTAACCGCAATCTTAAACTTTTAAAGTGATTTTTCACTGAAATCCTCCTAGTAAATGTACCAAAAAATATGTGTTTTTTAAAGATAAGCTTTATTCGAGTAATTTTTGTTTATCAATTTTTGACGTACCTATCTATTAAATTTTCATAATTATTTGTGCCATTTTTTATGATATTTCAATATACAAAATTAATTGTAATAACTGTAATAAAACATACATTGGGCAAACCAAGAACCATCTTGAAACTAGATTAAAACAACATACATACCAAACTAGTAATTCAGCTATCAGCAAGCACATAAAAAACACCAAACATGATATCGACTTTAACAACACTACTATTCTGGAGCAGGAGAAAAATTTAAAAGCTAGACTGGTTTTAGAGATGATACACATCCAAAAAGATAAAAACTCTTTGAACGACAGATTTGACATTCAAAATTTAAGTCAAATTTACAGTAATCTGTTCTCTACCACTTGATTCTAAATCATAAACTAGTGTTTAATTTGTGTTCTAAATTATGTACTGCAATTTCGTTTTTTACCAAATCGAGTATGGCAAGTAAAATTTATATTTTTAATTATTATAAGCCCGTAGTTCAAGGTTTCTATCAAGAAACCTTGCCCATAGTTACTGTTATTTACAATTTTTATTAAGAAAATTTGTCACATTTTTATACGTTATACAAATCTTTTCAATAAACTCTTGATAAAGCTCCCAATCGGGAGCGAAACGTCGAGATACTCTCTACGAAGTGTTTACCTGCCATTAAATTCACAAAAATTATTGAAACTATCTATTAAAATGAAGTGGTGGGGGGCGGTTCAGTGTTTTTTTTTACATGAACAGCTCTAACTCCCAAACGACTGAACGGATTTTAACAAACTTGGTCTCGTTGGAAAAAGCATTTATTGCTTCATCAAACCCATCTTACCTGTGATATGTCTAATTCTTAGTGATGCCGCTAGAGCGCGTTTTTTGATATAATAACAGAAAATTGCAAAATTCTCTAAAAAATTAAATGCAATAATATGACTTTTCATAAAAATGTAGTGAAATGCTACCTAAATAGGCTAGTGAAGACCACATCTCGATATCTTATTCCTAACCAAAAATATCGAAGAAAGAAAATTTAGTTATCATAAAATTTTAGAGACACGCTATTACACCGGTATTTATTCTTATTTATTTGTCTTTTTTCAAGATTCAGTGATAAAATTTCATAATTTTTAAATAATAAAAGTATTTAGATCCAAGATATCACCAGAGGTGGATTGGACGAGGAAGTCTATTTTCTTGGCCACCCCGATCCCCAGACCTCACCTGTTTGGACTTCTATCTATGGGGTCGGTTAAAACATATTGTTTACCAAATTCCACCAACAACGAGAGACGACATGAACATACGAATACAAGAGGCCATTCGTAGCCTGCCAAGAGCAGAAATTGAAGCTTCTGTAATGTCTACGCATGAGCGGCTCCAACAATGCATTGAGTCTGATGGAAGACAGTTCGAGCATTTAAGGAGGCATTAGTTTTATTTCAAAATCGGTCCTTTTTTCTTCTTATGCCCCTACACGTTTTTTTTAATTGTTTGAAGTAATAATACTTTTATTATTTAAAAATTATAAAATTATGAAATTTTATCACTGAATCTTGAAAAAAGACAAATAAATAAGAATAAATACCGGTATAATAGCGTCTCTCTAAAATTTTATGATAGATAACTAAATTTTCTTTCTTCGATATTTTTGGCTATGGAATAAGATATCGAGATGTGGTCTTCACTAGCCTATTTAGGTATCATTTCACTACATTTTTATGAAAAAAGTCGTATTATTGCATTTAATTTTTAAGAGAATTTTGCAATTTTTTGTTATTGTATAAAAAAACGCGCTCTAGCGGCATCACTAAGAATTAAACATATCACAGGTAAGATGGGTTTGATGGAGCAATAAATGCTTTTCCAACGAGACCAAGTTTGTTAAAATCCGTTCAGTCGTTTAGGAGTTACAGCTGTTTATGTAAAAAAACATTCAATCACCCCCCCACTACTTCATTTTAATAGATACGTCAAAAAGTGTTGCACAAAAATTACTCGAATAAAGATTATCTTTAAAAAACACATATTTTTTGGTGCATTTACTAGGTGGATTTCAGTGAAAAATCACTTTAAAAGTTTAAGATGGCGGTTACGCACCCTGGCGACCAACTTGGAAATCTGAAAATATTTTCCACGGTCTTCTCTTGGCCACTTTAGTAATAAATTTTTTTACCGCAAGACTCTATGATGAATAGCTTCCGAGATACAGCACTTTGCATTCTTATCTGGCCACCCGGTACAATATGAACTATTTTGAAAAAAGTGTTAATGGATTTTACAAATAGCGTTTTCTCTGAACCTAGTCCAATAAGAAAATAATAGTTAGCTTTGACCAGCAGACCACAAATTTGGGTTCAAACTGGCACAAAGATGCCCATATCTTAACATCTCATACCCTAAACCCCACCGTGTAGCATATCAACTTTCATGAAATTTTTTGGGGAATCCAAATATGTAAACAAATATGGGGCATTCCATTTAAAAAAAACATAACTTTGGTTTGGTACGGAGTACGTGAACATATCCTGTATACATCAAAATAATTTTAACAGAAGCTTCGTGGGGTTCTCCACACACGTAAAATTTCATGTTGATATCTTGAATAGAATCGGAGATATGGACCGACTACGCACTATTGGCCTACCCTGTATACTGTATATTTAGCTTTGAGTCTTGAGTGACATCACTAACTTTTATATTTGGGTACCTATAGGCGGATTTTCCAAAACTTTTTTAGATAATGGAGAATGAAAAACTCGATGTAAGAGATTCAACCAAAGTATCCTAAATTCAAAACCTAGTTTACTACGTTAAAAGTTTTTCAATATTGCATGTTTCGAATGTGCATGGAAAACCGTAGACCACTGGTTTCGTCCTTTTGGGACTCATCAGTACGGTGCTTTGCCCTACACACTCGAACAATGCAATATTGCTTGCTTTATACCGGGTGTCAACGAGAGCATGTAACATCCCGCCATTTGTTTACTTTTTGAAATATGTTTTGGCAATCCGCTGTAAGTATTATACTACTAAATCCCCATATTTTTATCATATTTGACATATCTAATTACTTCCGGTTAAACCGGAAGTGACATCAACTTTATTATGTTAAATAGCAATATATCATTTTTTTAAGATAGTTCGATAGGGCTTTTCATTCTCTTGACAACCATGTATCATACATACCCAAAAACTTTATATTTTTGACGTCAGAGGGCGTTAAATGAAAAAGTCACGTTGGCTGTGAATTTGGCGTTATGAGAATAATTTTAAACGTTTTAATGAATTAAACTATTAATTCTAACAGACTGTTTTAATGTCCATGGAAAAATTTACGAATTTGAAGCAGTACATCCTTTATTTTTTTAAAAATAAGGTTAACATAGTCGTTTTAAGTGTTTTGAAAAATAGAATTTAAATTAGTAATTGATCATTGAATTGCACTTTTTATGCACAAATTGTGAGGACAATAAACTGAAGTGCGAAAAACAAGAAAAATGTTAGCACCTTGCTATTTAGAATTTCAGGAAAAACTCGGTTTTAAAAACGAATATTTAAAATTTAAAAATTTCAAATAGTTTTTGAAACCGAGTTTTTCCTGAAATTCTAAATAGCAAGGTGTTAATATTTTTCTTATTTTTCGAACTTCAGTTTATTGTCCTCACAATTAGTGCATAAAAAGTGCAATTCAATGATCAATTACTAACTTAAATTACATTTTTCAAAACCCTTGAAACGACTATGTTAAACTTATTTTAAAAAAATAACGGATGTACTGCTTCAAATTCGAAAAATTTTCCCTGGACATTAAAACAGTCTGTTAGAATTAATAGTTTAATTCATTAAAACTTTTAAAATCAGACACATATCTTTAAATTCACAGCCAACGTGACTTTTTCATTTAACGCCCTCTGACGTCAAAAATATAAAGTTCTTGGGTATGTATGATAGATGGTTGTGAAGAGAATAAAAAGGCCTATCGAACTATCTAATAAAAATGATATATTGCTATTTAACATAATAAAGTTGATGTCACTTCCGGTTTAACCGGAAGTAATTAGATATGTCAAATATGATAAAATTATGAGGTTTTAGGAGTATAATACTTACAGCGGATTGCCAGAGTGTACTTCAAAAAGTAAACAAATGGCGGGATGTTACATGCTCTCGTTGACACCCGGTATATACTTACACGCTTGGTGTAAGTATTAGCAAGAGCTAATTATTTTCCGAATTATGGGGCGGTTATGAGTGGTACTGGACCGTTCGAACAACTACTCCTCGGGCAAATACCCCACCAGGCATTGAATTATAGAACTAAATCTAGTTTACTACAGTAAGAAATGTATGCCAGAATTTGCGAAAATGGGTTAGGTACTTTTTTATCATTATGTGACATCATAAGAGTTTACATTTTGCCGGCAAAATTTTTCGATATTTAGATGTTGATTTCTTTTATATTACAAGAATTAAGTTAAGTTAAGCCGGGTAACCCAAGGAACTTAACATTTTTTTTGCTAAATCCTAACAGCCCATTGCCTTAGTACCCCCGGTTGAATTTTTAGCATGTAAGTAATTTTTCCACTGGAATACACCAGTATATTCAGAAATGACCAGATTTGATTGTTTTAAAATTCGATGAGTGGAACAGTCAAATATAATTAATACGCCATCATATTCAAGGATATCACAAATATCTATTCAAAATTTTGCACAAATCATGAACTAGGGAGACTGCCAATACTTAAAAATTCATCCGGGTGTTTTATGTACCTATAGTACCTGCCAAACAATAATTGTGAAGATATCAGTTAAATTCAAAGTGTATATTTTCAATAATTTAACATTTGCTCTCTTGACAATTATTCTAACTGACACCTCTGTGCATTGCCTTGCGACTAACAGAAGCAAATCATAATATTCCCCACTTAACACCTTTTAATCACTTTATTGTAATGTGTTTCCTAACATTTGCAACATTTGCTGTCAATGAGCCTCTTTAGCAGTGTAAATAGCAAGTGACAGATTTTTTTAACTTTTATATCTAACGTGGTTCGCACCTTCTCTTCTGTAAAATATCGAACCAACTTTATCTTTTTTAATTTAGCAACCTGAACCTGAAAAATTAGAGCTTGTAAATAAATGCTTGATTATCTTCTTCTGGAAGTAATTCTCATTCTCACGGAACCATCTCTTTAATCCTAGTCATAAACTAACTTCGATGCTTCCGTGACCATTCAGAGACAAAGCCCCGTTGCCTAGAAATGAAATGTGGTGGAAGTTCTAAATTGTTCTATTTAGGCCATTCTCTTGTCGGAATTTATCATTCGTAATATCAGGGGTATGCCATCTTAAATTAGTTGCTTTAAGTATATTTTACTTTTATTTTTGATATACCAGCTTATTTGTTATTTTATATTATGTTTTGAGTAATTTGAGAAGAAACGAAACATTTTCAGTTACAATTTTATTTCATTTTTCATTTGATCTGAATTTTCTTCCATCCCTTATTTTCTGTTTACCTTTGTTTTGCGATCCAAATGGCTAAAATTGTATAAGACAATAAATTTGCATAACTTTTCTGGTTAGATACGCACCTATTCTACAACATAGTCTTAGAAGTACCCATTACACATGCTATAAAATTCATTGACAACGTTAAATATGCAAAAGGACTTGCCACCCTCCGGTAATAAAAAATATTTTATTTTTTAAACCCTTACGATTTGTGCTTAAGGTGTCTTAAAAATGCACGTGTATATAAGACATGTCGGCGACGTTATGGAACACATACATAATAAAACTGGAGGTGACTATCATACCAAAAAATCCAATTTTCACCCCAAGAAGCTCGTCAAACGGCAGTAATTCTTGAAGCAGCAAATGTCAATGAATAACTGATAAGATTATGCCTTCCCTTAAGAATTATTTAAGACGTCGCGTCGTAGAGGGTAGATTAAGGGAAATTTCTGTGACAAGATAAATTAGCCAAAAATTAAATATATTGTTGATATTTGCCAATCTTCGTCGGTGTTTCACATTATTTTAAAATATTTTCCATTTCAGTAATAAGTAAATGCTTATTTTTGTTAAAATATTCAGAACTGAGGGATAGTGAACCAAGGGAATGTGCATTAAAATTATTGTAATTGTAATTTTATGTAAGAGCACAGTTTTCCATTTCAATAGACCTTCTTTAGTCTTTCAAATTTTTGTGTAAACTGCAAAAACCATTTGTTGTTATATTAATTATTTGTTCCATTGTTTGATTATATTTTTGAGCTGCATTGATTCTTTTTATAAATTCCAGTGTTATATTGCAACTATACTTCGTCGACTAATATTCGATTTACAGTTTGTTAGAATAATTCTTTTTAAACTTTTATTTCTTCTTTCTTGCTTGCCAAACAGCTCGATTGAGGGGTCAGTCACCAACATAAACAGTGTACACCGTTAAGGCGGATAAAGTTGGACCAAGTTGGATTAAGACAAACTAATTCCGACTAAGAATGACTAAAATCGGATTAAATGGGATTAAGAAGGATTTAATCGGGCTAGAACAGACTAAATCAGATTAAGGCTAATTAAGGTGAACTAAATTGGATTAAGACGGACTAATTTGAACTAAGATCGGAATAGGGTCGCATTAAATGAGGTTAAGAAGAAATGATATCGGATTGCGTTGGCTTAACATAGACTAACATACATAGACTAACATAGATTAACATAGACTAAGGTGGCTTTGAAGCAATCATAATGTGTCTCCATGTACGTACGTGCTTTGAGCAGGTCTTTGTTTAAATATTGCGTGTTTTAAATGTGTATGGAAAACCGCAGACCAACTGGTTTCGTCCTTCTGGGACTCATCAGTACGGTGCTTTCCCCTACACACTCAAACCATGCAATTTAACTTGCTATATATGCTATATATGCTCTGGACAGATATCAGAAAGTGACAGTTACTTTGAGTACCCCGCCAGACATTGAATTATAGAACTAAATCCAGATTTTTTTGTACTACGAGACGTCACAGAATGCTACCCCACCTAAGGTGGCTTTGAAGCAATCATAATGTGTCTCCATGTACGTACGTGCTTTTAAACAGGTTTTTTTAAATATTGCATGTTTTTCATACACATTCAAAACATACGTTATTTAAATAATAATTACTTTTCAGGCTCTATCAGCATATAGTCATGAATTTACAGAAATGCCATCATTAATTTTATTTTTCTTTTGAACATCACCACTGCTCTTTTAACGCTTTGTTGAGTAGATTATATTTTTCTGCTGTCGTTGATATAATATTTGTTCACATTATGTCGAATATTTCAGTTAAAAACGAAAAATGTTAGCAAAAGTATGTCAGCCTTGCAAGGGAACAAAACGGAGAACCAATCAACAATTTGTTATAATCAAACAGATATGCTCAGGTGCATTTTTTCGAAAAATAATAATTAGTTTCTGAAGTTCTCCAAATGAAAACGTAATTTTGCATTCGGCAATTACTTTATTGATTTTAATTCATATGATTTCCATGGCAAGCATGGCTAACCGATGTTTACAGATTGTTTTAGTTTTTCTTAGTCTAGCTTCAGTAATGTTCGAAATAATTTTTTTGAACTCACCGCTCTCAAAATGACATTTCGCGAACCCGACAGACAAACTCAAACATAGTGTTCGCGCACTAGTGCGCGAACACTATGTTCGCTCCTTCGTCGCTCGTGCTTCAAACATTGCGCTCATGCGCGAAAAATGTTTTCTCGCACTCGTTTCGTAAATAACTAAATACAACTTGTAGGGTAAACAATTTAAAATAGTAGTTAATATTATCTTCAATTACTTTTTGGTAGAAGTTCATGATGAAACAAATAATATTACTTTGCGAACTACTAATAATAACGATTTTATTTGAATAAAAACGTTATTATTGGTATTTCGCAAAGTAATATTATTTGTTTCATAATTTAAAATAGATTTCAATGGCATACTACTGCCCATCAAATTCTGAAAACTGCTCTTTATGAAGAGTGAAAAATAAAGTAAGTCTCTTTTACAACTTATTTCTCCAAAATTTTCAATAGAGTTGTAAAAGTCCACCACCACATTATTGGGACAGTTTAATATTTGAGTACCACCAAAAAGGTGATAAGCTATTATGAAATAATATCGATAACACGGTGAAAATGCCTATCGTCGACAGAATATTTAACAGTGCTAAAATTAATAAAACTTGAATTAGTCGTGGCAACGAAATCTCCGTGGTCGTCTATAGGTCCTTGCTGGGAAACGAAATTATGCAACAAACATTTAATCTTTGCCGAAAATTCGGTATGTAATAATAATAATAATAATAACACCAGAATAAGTCTGACACCGGCTTCGTTGCTATGATACCGGCTTTCTGATTGGTTGTATCATAGCAACGAAGCCGGTGTCAGACTTAATCCGGTGTTGGTTTCTTTGAACAAACGGGCCTTAAAGTCATGTGTGTGGAGTACGGCATTGTACGGGTGCGAAACTTGGACAATAGGGGAAACAAATCGGAAAAATAATAGAAGCGTTTGAAATGTGGTGCTACAGACGCATGATGAAGATTACTTGGATAGATAAGTTTAGCAATAGGGAGAAAGAGTTTAGGAAAAGCGAAAGGTATGGAAGATAAGAAAGAATAGGAGAGGTAGGATGATAAAATGGTAGGATGGTAGGACGGTAGTATGGTAGGACATCTTCCGAGACACGAAGGAATAGTTCGCGACATTCTAGAGTCGGAGATGGGAATAAAAAGAGGTAGGGGTAGACGTAGGTCAGCTCAGGATTGGAAAGGATGGAGGTGCGCGTCCAACCAGTTTTCGGACTGACAACTTTATGGTGGACCTGCAAAATCGTCATTGTCATGGTCATTGTCTACAAATTTCCGATCTCTAAAGTCTTTTTTTCAATTTCTACATGAATATACGTTTATGTTGGAAAATATCAAATCTGGACTATACGGTGGACGGTTTAGCTCTGAAAACTTACACTCTCAGGGAAGAGCGGGATAGAATGTGGCTGTTTTATAAAGATAGAACATATGATTCTCACGACGCAGCCAGTCACTATTAAAGAGAAGCACAAGATGTCAAATGTTTCTGAGAAGTCTTCTCTGCACCGTTTTTGGTAGGGATTAGCAATCTTGCCGTCATATTCATGTTTTATTTCCTTATTTATTGTGTAGGGGGATTAAAGGCCAACATATTTGCCTCGAATGTATTCAGTGTAATGCAATAGTAGACACTTTCAGCAGTAGATCATCTTCTGTGGATTCCTGACCACAGAAAGACAATCTAGACAGGTGTTTTACTTTAAAATATGATGGTGCTTCATCTCCATAAACAACAAACATTATTTCAGTGATTTATTTTGGGCTATCAACTGTCAACTGTTTCCGTCATGGCTACATAGATAATTTTTGGAGTGTTACTTCTACTGGTTTAAATTTGTTTGAATAGCAAGAATTTCTATAATCACATCATGTCATTCTCATCAATCATAGATTAATTTTGTTGTCATTTATTGACCAAATTGTTTTAGAAATGGCTCCCGTCTAAGCAGTGCCAGAGCTTATTTGAGAGACGAACATGTCCGTAGAAGACCCAACTTGCACATCATGTTAAATTCCACAGCAACGAGAATCATTTTTACCAACGTGAACGGGCAAAAAGTTGCAACTGGCGTTGAGTTCATCTATAAGAACACCCTCCACAGAGTGAATGTTCGGAAAGAAGTGATACTAGCAGCTGGAGCTATAAATACCCCACAACTTCTTCTGTTATCAGGAGTTGGTCCAAAATCAGAGTTAGATCGCGTTGGGATTAGACAAGTACATGAACTACCAGGAGTTGGAAAGAACTTGCATAACCACGTTACTTTCTACATGGGTTTTGCTATGCGCAAAAGAAAAGATGTTAACGACCTTGATTGGTCAAAAGCATTAGACTACATACTGTATCGTCAGGGGCCTATGTCTTCTACTGGCATGTCTCAAGTGACGGCTAGAATTAACTCTAGATATGCTGACCCGAGTGGAAACTTCCCAGACATGCAAATCTTCTTCGGGGGCTATTTAGCAAATTGTGCTAAATCTGGTGAAGTTGGTACATTAAAGGATCCAGACAATCCTGATGCTCCAAGACACTTAACTATGTCCCCTGTAGTTCTTCATCCAAGAAGCAGAGGTTACGTTACCTTAAAATCTAGCAATCCCTTGGATCCACCCCTGATGTACGCTAATTATTTAACAGAAAATGAAGATGTCTTCACTTTAATAGAAGGGGTGAGGATAACCCAAAGACTAGCAAACACATCAGTATTAAGAGGGAAGTATGGAGTAGAATTAATCAAGGAAGACTACGGTAATTGCATTAAGAAGCACCAATACGACACCGACGAATTCTGGGAATGTGCAGTTAGACATGAAACCGGTCCAGAAAACCACCAAGCAGGATCATGTAAAATGGGCCCATCTTCAGATCGCTTGGCTGTTGTTGATCAAACCCTCCAAGTATATGGGGTACAAGGCGTGCGAATCACCGATGCTTCAGTAATGCCAAGTTTAGTATCAGGAAACACTCATGTTACCATTGTGATGATTGCTGAGAGGGCAGCTGATTTCATCAAGCAAAAATGGCTGGTAGGGGGATTTCAGGATAGGGCTGGATTTGCTTCTGAAACTACAACTCAGAAAGTTCATAGTAGATATTGTAGTCATAGTGGACACTTCCATCATTCCCCGGAATTTCATCAAAGACATCCAAATATACATAATCCATTTAATGATGGACATTCAGGAAGGGAAAGTGTTAAAACTGAATAAAATATGTTATTTTACAGACAGATTACAGAATTATATCCCATAGATATTGATAGTGGGGTTAAATAATTATGTATTACATTTCAGTATAAAACTTCTTGTAGAAGTAAATAAGAACTGTTTCTCAAGTTTCATTGTATACAAATGTATCATTTCGATTATAAAATTTTGTTTACGTAAATAAATGAATGAATTTTAAAGATAAAATGTGTCTATTTTAGTTTCTAGCATATTTGTTAAAGAATTGAAGTATTTGAACATGACCTTCACCTTGACGTAATCGGGCGCGAACTTTTCATGAGATTGTCACAAACCAGTCTTTTAGAAAAATAAAATTGACAACAGCACGTGTACTCATTAAATAAGTTATACTTTCAAGATATAATGGGCACTTCGTTTCTTTTGCCTTTGAAGGTGTAACTCTGTAATAAAAAAAATTTATATGAATGACTTTGTACTGTAAAAATTCGACGTTACTTTTAATGCAACGATGAAAAAATACGTACTATTTAGATAGATCTAAATCTCATACAAAAATTTACTTAAGGTAGTTTTCTGATAAATACTTGTGAGAAATTCTTCTAATTAGTAACGTTTATACTGCGAAGATAGAATCTTTCTTTTTTTCTGATCTAAACGTGTCGGTTCAAGGTAATTTACAAGGAATTTTCAATTACTTTATTTATTGTTAAGGTACGTACAAACTTGCACACGAACGCCGCCGCGAACCTCGTCCCGTAACAAACAGCAGCGCGTTTAGGCATTACCACCTAATGGTAATAAGTAGTTCACAAACAAATTCGCGTAAGTTGTCCCGTTCCGCTATTTCAATCTAGTCCCATTTGAGATGTTTTAGTACATGTATTGGGAAGTGGAGCAAAGCAGATAAGGTTTGAATACAGGGTGAGTCAGTCAACCCGCAAAGTTCATTTACTAATTAAAAGTTCGTGAGATTAAAAAACGAATGAATGGGGTAATAGGGATAACATTTTAAAAATATTTTCTTTTATGTAGGGGGGCAACCGAAATGTAGCAAGATAAGGTTACAACGACCTTTCCCGTTGCGTCACCTTTCGTGACCATACAGGGTGTTGCTTCAGTCGGTCGGACGGTGGACTTCTGGTCGTCGATAAATATACCCTGAACTCTAGTCTCTGGAACTATTGCAAAAACAAAAATAATACTCACGATGAAACTTAAACACACTCTATTAATTTAACTATATACTGAAAATTCAAATAAAACCAGAACGAATGTACAATAAAAAGTTATTTACAAATTTAATCAAAATAATGACAAACAGCGGTATCTGGCGGTCAAAGTTGGTATCACTGTACACACGAAGCGTGCGACGGATAGATAACTACTTGTTTCGCTCTTGGCGATGTACGTTACCGATCGGGCACCCACATTCGGAAAATCACAAACCAAAATCAACGAAGGTATGTAAATCGTACTACCTTGGGGTTATCCACGGGGAGTAAATGTTGTTTCAGTGTGATGTAACGGACAGGGACTCTCGCAGCCTTTCGACGCAAGCTTTCCCTAATGAATGTGTGGAGAAGAGAATTATTCCGTCTTTCGATTGGAACGATTCCCTTCAGTGTAAATGATGGCTGTGTTGCGTTATGTAATAGCAAGGTATATACTGTGCTAAAGAACTCTGCACTGTATTTACCCCCTAAGAGCGGCTGGTATTTCACCGCTTGCAACTTAGGTCTGTAATAAATCAGGCAAGCCTCTCGACTAGCTCTAATCGATTACCTGCGTTTACGGATTATTGGAAAATGTGCCTTCACGTATGTTCGGGCCCACCTCCAAATTAGTAATCGGGTTTGTAAGACTCTAGGTATTACGACGACACACTATCGACGGTTTCGGTTAGCAACTATCAAGTATTTAACAGTTCTATCGGCGTACGACAGTAAACATTTAATCTCGTAAATGTTTACGTCTTCGGAGTGTACCTTGAACAATTTCTACTACGTGCTAACACTCGCAGACAAGTGTTGTCCAGGTCCCGGCCCGGCGCGTTCGGTCTATATCGAGGCCAGCGGTATTCGACTTTTGGAAGGAGAATAATTGCTGCGTGCGACGCGAACAGATTTCCCCCATCTTGATGCGGCATCTCGCTTTGAACGACCGGAGAAAATGATTATTCATTTGTTTGAATAATTGTTGCATTTTCTTTTGCATCGTTACAAGGTTAGATTTTTTTAATTGGAACACTACCCATTTGATCGCCTTTTTGAATTCATGAAAAAATTTATTATAAATATATTTCATAATGGTATGTTAATATATAAATTAAGAATAATTTCCCAGATATTTGCGAGTTTTTAAAAATTTCCATTTTCACACATACGGGTATGTCAATAATAATTACTCTTGTTGCATTGCTCACTTCAACACTAGAGAGGAATATCCTTAGGAGGAATGGCTGGGGAACATCTGCTTTAAAGACTTGGCAAGAGAAAACTTTTGTTTCTTGTACAGGATAGAGCATGAAACAAGTAGGAAAGTTAGAAAATTTGAAAATGGAGATGGATAGGTTAGCTTTAGACATAGTAGGTATCAGTGAGATGCGATGGCCAGAAGCTGGAGACTTTTGGAATAGAGATTTTAAAGTCATACACACAGGATCGATAGGTGGAAATTCGGGAGTAGGAATTGCTATGAAGAAGAAAATAGAGCACAGCGTAGAAAATTTCTTACAGAAAAGTGACAGGGTAGTTATGGTTAGGTTAAATTCCAATCCTGTAAAGACAGTACTAATACAGGTATATTTATGCCCACATCTAATTATAGTGATGAGGCTGTAGAGGCAGTTTATAGCGATATCGAATATGTGGAGGAGACGTTAATGCAGTTGTAGGTACGGGCAGAGAAGATATAATAATCGATCCCTTTGGATTAAGTAATAAGAACGACAGGGGAGTTAGATTGATAGATTTTTTGCGATAAGCATAACCTAACCGTCGCGTACACTATATTTCAACATCACATTAAGAGGCGCTATGCATGAAAAATGCCAGGGGGCCTAGAGAGATATCAAATAGATTACATTCTTGTATGGCCAAAATTTAGAAATAAAGTTAGGGACTGCAGAAGCTATCCAGGAGCAGATATGGATAGTGATCACAACATATAGTGGTTATGAAGGCTAATCTTAAATTTAAGATTTTGAAAAAAAGAGATGGTAGGAGACACTAAGAGACTGTGATTCGAGCAATGAGTTCAAGAAAAGAACGAATGAAGTACTAAAGGGTGCGTGTGAAAATACTGTTAGGGACGTAGAAAGAGGCAGAATGGAATTTCATTATTACATTATTTCTGAAGCTAGAGATATATTGGGCCACAAACAGAGTGAAAGTAGAAAACCCTGGATAACAAGGGATATTGTGACTCTAAGCTGAGTTAGCCGTATACTCGAGACATGTGAGATTCCAGAAGATTACAAGAGGAACATCATAGTCGCTCTGCCAAAACGGAAAGGCGGGGCTAAGTGCGAAAATTTTAGAACTACCGTAAAATGGGGTTACTTTGCACGTTACGGGGATACTTTGCACCAAAAAGTAATAATGATTCGGTGACATCTATTGCCGAACGGTAGTAGCTAACACAGATTGCAACATACGCGCCGTTACAAATATCTTTACGGGAGTATCATGTGATAATTTTATTAGTATGGCGCTATAATTTGAACTTCCAACTTGACTTGACTAGCCAGCAGGTAATTATGTTTGGACTGGTTTAAGATGTCTTTTGGTAACTTATAACCGTGTTGCGTTTTGCCATAAGATAAAACGTGCGTGTTCGACAATTTTTTTTCCAAGTTATTGTAACTTTGCACCGACGCAGATGAAGTGGATCTCGATAATCAGTTCGACAGAAACACACAAGCAGTTACCCATGGTAAAAAGAAAGTTTTACAAAACTTTCGAGAAGTTTCCCGCAAAGTTGGCGAGTTCGTTATAGTCATATATGAAGAAGAGATATTTCCAGGCAAAATTTCTGCTATAACTGCACTGGGAGCCACAGTAAGTGCAATCGCTGAAATCTTGGAAGTGGCCCACTAAAAAAGACGAAATTTTCTACATGTGGGACGAAATTTTAGGCAGCATAAATCACACAAAACAAGTTTCCAAGAGAGGTTTTTATCACATTCCCGAGCTTGCTGAGTAGTGGGGTTAAAGAAAATGTTCCTCAATAACGTTTTTTTTTTTTAGTTTCATAAAAGATTAGATACTGTTAAAACGGAATGTTGTTTATTTTTATCGTTTTTAATAAAATAATTTACCATTTTCACTAGAAAACATCGTTTTAGGTATTGCGTTTTCCCAGCTTTTTCAAAAGTCGCCTTGCTAATTCGGACTCTACTCAGCTTACCTACGAGGTTACTTTACGCCACCATTAAAATTGCAGCTGTGAGCGTGGATTTTATGCAGCGGAGCAAAGTAACACCTCCCATTGGGAAACTTTACACCAATATTTGACAAAAAAACAAAGTTAGGATAAATCACAGAGAGATATAATTAGGGGTGTGGATCCATTGGCTACACGTGTGATTTTTTTCAGATGGAAGTTTAACTTGAGTTTTAGAAGATTCTGTGAAAATACAGAAACACGTGGAGCAAAGTAACCTAATTTTATGGTATCAGTTTAACTTCGCACGCGTCAAAAATTTTAACTAGAATTGTGCAAAGAAGGATGGAGAAAAGGGCGGGAGAAATATTAGGAGAAGATCAGTTCGGATTTAGACGAATTAGAGGTATGCGCGAGGTCATTCTAGCTTTACGAGTAATTATAGAAAAAACAATAGAAAAGGGAAAGAGCATCTATACAGGATTTGTAGATGTAGAAAAAGCCTTCGACAACGTAGTGCTCAGAAAGGTAGGGATGAAACATAGGGACAGAATAATAATACATAATCTCTACATAGAGCAAAAGGCAGTTATAGAATTCGAGCAGGAACGAAGAGAAATAGATATCCGGAAGGGAGTGAGATAGGGATGTGCATTGTCACCTCTAGTTTTCAACTTGTATGTCGAAGATGCGATTAATATCGTTAAGGACAGAACAACCTCAGGGATTAATGTACAGGGTCAAACTATTAACATGCTCAGATTTGCGGATGATATAGCAGTGTTAGCATGAAATGGAAGCAGTTTTGACAAAGTGCTACGGCATGAAAATCAATAAAAAAGTGAAACTCGTTGTCAGACAATGGTCACGACATCGACAGCGCGAAAGGCTGGAGGGGGTATTGCGGAATGTCAACGAGATTGAGAAGCAAAACTGGGGAATTATTTTCTTTATCGATCTCTTAGGTGACATTTTTGTGGGAATGGTTTTTTGGCCCAAACTTTTCATGGAACCACAAAAACTGCATTTCTGAGAGGTAAATATTTGATTTTCACACATTTTATCAGTTTACGATCTGCTATATTTGACACAATATTTAATTGGAATTTTCCAAACAAGAAAAGAAACTGCAGACATTAAATCGGGAATAATCGTGAGACCCTATTCTTTCTGTAATAAAGACGTGATTGGCCGAAACGAAAAATGGTAAAAACATTTTATTTGTAGAAAACGGCAAAAAATAATCACCGTAACACCTTGCTATGGTCCAATTACCTGCAAACTGTCTTGTTCTATGAAGTTTCATTTTTCCTATTTCTCCATTTCTACTGCCAGTAAAGACTTGCGTGATATATTAACACTTGCACAAAGAAAATCGAGAAATTATTTCGTCGATGGGTACAACCTTCTCTTTTTGGTAGGGCCTACCATCAGCATGGAAACTACAGTACTACTGAAGTACTCAAGAAAGTATAATCCATCCTACCAATAGGCTCTCTGTACATTGTAAATCACTGAGAAAATCATTTGTGGTGGCCAGTATAACTTATTTATTATCAGATTTCAAAGCAGGCCAAAGATTCCAGGTATATAAATTTTCCAATAAGCAATATAAATTCATGAAATTTAAAGTTTAAACGTAACTCCAAGCTTGTGTTTATAGCGTCCGCCTCGGTTTTATTTCCGGATTATACCTTTTCGTTTTATGTGGAACATGCGGATCAGTGTTAGGTCACTTGATCGCTTGTGACAGAACCCCAAATCTACACCCTAGGTTTCCACATTGTAACCCTCTTTTACTTCGGTTTTGACACTCTGAACAAGATAATTGCGCACAACGGACGTAACGGAAATTTCGTTTTATGGGGGCGCTCGTTTTATTTTGCTCGAATTCACTTAAGACAGACCGATCCTGACAACAAATAATGCAGCAATACAACCCTTCTAAACTATAACATGTAGTCAATTTATCTCAGAATTGTAATATTTCGAAAAGTTACTGACATATTGACCGTATAAAAATATCAACAAAATGGAGCGAATCGAAATTAAGTGTACCGGCGCATGTTTGGTTGCATAACCGAACTTTGTTAATGTATTCTATATAGGTTGTCTAATAATTGGTTTCATTAAGTAGGTGCTTAGGTAATGCAATGCAAGTTAAATGGGTTAAATATGTTTTGACTCCCAACAGGCTTCACAAAATATAAGACAATCAAAAGAAAATTATACTTTAGATTACGAGATCTCCAAAATTACATAATATTCAAGGTACTCATTTTATAATGCAGAAAGCATACGAGTATTACTTTCTTTATATCTCGGAGGCGAATGCTGAACATCAGTTTTAAGTTGACTGCTTTTAGTCTATAGAAAGCCATACTTACAACAATGTTTATGAAGCATCATAAACATAATATGAAGAGCCCAGCGCGAGTCGAGTGTCCAACGGTACCAATTTTTGTTTTTTATGCCTCATTGAGCGGTTCACAAGCGGCTTGCCATAAGGGGCGTATACATATTATGTATACGCGCCCTTAGACACCAAAGTATGAAGACAAATACCAACAACGATACAGTAGGTAAGTGCGAGAGATTGCGGACGAAGAAAACTTAATTTGGACCTCTAGAAGTAGAAGGTTACAGAGCTGTATGTGACTTCTGGCTTGCAGTCTAAATTTGTAAGTGTTGATCATTAAATACAAAATTATGCCTCATTATGTTATTTGAACGTAACCTCGCATCTTATTTATTTTATTTGAAATTTGGCAGGAACCCAAGTATAATAATATATAAGGTGTCCCAGAATTGAATCCCGGAATTTCAAGAGCAGATTCCCGGATTGGAGAAATGAAGAAGAGTTCAATCCCTAGATATGGCTGTTAATAATGTATATGATGGTTTTTGTGCCTCTAGCTCAACTCACGACCAGGAAATTTAGTAATACCTAGGGTAATAAAAGGCGACTTTAGTCGTGTATTGCGTGCCACATTGCACTGCGAAATTCCCAATGTGTATTTCTTTATGCTGAGACTAACTTAATAAACTATATCTACATAAATCGTGATTTATAAAATTCATCATCATAAACTTTTCAGTCAGAAGACAGGTTCGACGCGTACCTCCGTTCTTTCCTATCCTGAGTTAATCTACGCATTTCCCCAAAAGTTGAACATCCTACGTCCCTAACTATTTGAGAGCAGTAGTAAGTCTAATCTGGGTCTACCCCTACCTTTCTTTATTCCTATCTCTGACTCCAGTATGTCGCGAACTAAGCATTCGTGCCTCAGAAGGTGTCCTACCATCCTATATTATCTTCTATTCCTTACTGTCTTCCACACATTTCGCTTTTCTCCAACTCTTTCTAATATCTCCCTGTTGCTAACCTTATCTATCCACGGTATCTGCGTCTATAGCACCACATTTTAAATACTTCTAATTTTTTCTTATCCGCTTCTCCTATCGTCCAAATTTCGCACCCGCACATACGTTTTTAAGAGCCTCTTCCGAGTTTCTACATTTATCATTCCCGAGCATAACAAATGTTTCTTTTTATTAAATGCAATTCGGCCCTGCGCTATTCTTTGTTTATATCTCTAGCGCTCCTACCATCGCGAGTTATTTGACTTCCTAAATAGCAGAAATCTGAGACTTCCTCTATCATCTCGTTTTCAATTTGTGTTTTCATTTTAGTCCTATTTTCACGCCCCCTACACACCAAAATTTTGGTTTTATTTTTATTAATTTTCATACCATAGCCCTCCATCAAAACCGCTTCCATCTCGTTCAGAGCCCTTCCTAATTCTTCTTTGCTGGATGCTAATACTGCTATATACGTATCATCCGCGAATCTGAGCATATTAATAGTTTTGCCCTGTATATTAATTCCAGCAGCTATTATTTGTTTAACAATATTAATCGTCTCTTCGATATATAAATTGAAAACTAGAGGCGATAACGCACATCCCTGCTTCACTCCCTGTTGAAATTTGAAAAAGTCAACTCTGCCTACATTCAAGTTACAAAGTATGATTTTAGCCAATCCGCCTTATTTAAAGTAACGATAATTAGAATTTCTTGAAATCCAATATAAATCCTCTGCGAAAGTTAAAGCTTAATTATAATCCGAACTCTGGAACCGCAATAGCAAAATTTGTCAATTTCTCTTAATCGGATAGCAATCTAATGTGACCAGCAATGAATAGGCATAAGTTTGGAGTAAGTAAATAATTATTATGCCAAATATTATACTACCCCACTTGAGTCACAATTACTGGAAAAAATCCTTAAAGGATTCCTAATATTGAGTTATATAAACATTTAAAAATATTTTGGTTATTCAGAGGACCACAGAGAAATGGATTACTTTTTGATTTAAGAGCTTCAAACAATTCATTAACATTTCCCAATAATTACACAATGAAGTGTTACTCATCATCATCATCATAAAGTCATCAGCCCCAAATCCAGTTGGACACGTACCTCCATCCTTTCCTATTCTGAGCTAACCTACGCATTTCCCTAAAAGTAGAACATCCTACATTCCCAACTATTTGACACAAGCGGTCTAATCTTGGCCTGCCATTAGCTCTTCTTATTCCCATCCCGACTCTGGTATGTCTCGAACTTAAACGTATCTATCCACGTTATTTTCATCATGCGTCTGTAGCATCAAAAGTGAGACACACCACTTTATAATAACGAAGATTGCAGTCGGCTAAATTATTTCATTTCTTCTACCATTCCTTTTAAAAGGGAAAAGTAAAAGTAACAGTTTGATTTGCAGTTTCGTTTTGCAATACGTCAAAATATTTGTCAGAGTTTATAGTTCTTCCAATAAATTGACGAACTTGTAAGTAATAGTCGATATTATCTGAGCCCAAAGCCCAAGCAGTCATCTCGTGGGGTAAACGACGACGGAGTGTGTCCTCTAAGCTGGACCCTCCGTGGGCCTTGGATTGCTCGCCCGGGCCAAGAGGAGACAACGTCAGTAAAAAAACTACCTAGTTCCTGATGTGAAGAGGTCCAGGCTGAAAGAATTCATGGCTAGGTAGAAGATCAGTCAATACTGAACCCGACTTCGGGGCACCAGGCGCATTCCGTTGTATGTAGCCTAAAACTTCATGCTTAGCAAGCAGTCGGATAGAACCGATCCGATCCCAAACTTTCACAAACCTCGAGTATCCATACTGACAGAGGCAATGTCGTACAATGTCCAGAAGTCGAGAGAACAGCATAAAACCATTTATTATACAGATGGGTCCAATACTGCACAGGGAATGAAATTAGTGTAAACCTGAGAAGCCTTAAGACCTTATTCCTGTCAGAAATTACCGCAGTATGTGCCCCGGAGGATCAGGAGGTCCTTTTAGAATATGAGGTTCTGGGAGCTTGGGAGCTCTGGTAACTGTAGGGATAAAATTCAGAACGGTTAAAGACTGTGTGGACTCAGTTTAGCAGTACATAACAGGGTTATTCTACGATGGGTGAAAGGTCATCAAGGAAATGAAGGGATCGAGAAAGCGAACCTTTTATCGAAGACGGAAGCTATAGGCAGCCAAAGGGGTAATAAAGAATCTAGTAGGAGAAAAATATACCTCTTACTGGATGGGAACTCCTGGACTGAGGCAATCGCGGATGTTCATTAGCGGACCATCCAGCCAGAGAGCTGGAAAATTATTACGATTAGGTAAAAAGGTAAAAACCAGCTGAGATGGACAGTAGACCTATTTACGGGACACTGCTCATTCATGGGAAACATCACCACTGTTGGAGTGAAGGACAATCATGATTGCAGGATGTGTCGAGAAGAGGAGAAAACCCCCCCTCAGTCACATAGGTACCGTGCGAATGTCCGGCTCTTGTAGTAGCTAGACGTACAAGATTTGGAACTATGTATATAGAACCACAAGTAATAATAGCAAGGGCTCCAGTAAGTCTTCTTCTCAAATTTTTTGAATTGACGGAACTTTTGAGATAAACACGTATGGGAGCACAATTAGTTTGAACTTCAGAGCTAGGGGCCAGAAACCTACCGCGTAACAAATAAAAAAGTGTCGAAATTGAGAAGTTCTTACATGTAGGTAAATGTTACGTTCTGAAATCGGACACACGTTAGAATATGTTTAAGAGTAATAGTCGCATCTACATCGTTAGCATAAAACAAATTTAATTAGTCTAATTATATACGTATACATAATAGGGAAAAATAAATATTGGACACTAGCATATGCAGATGATGTAGTCCTCTTGGCAAAGGAAGAGAAAGAACTAAAGGAGATGCTTAGAAGAATGGAAAGATATTTGGAGAGGAAAGAGTTAGTAGTGAACACAGAGAAGACCAAAATTATGAGATTCAGGAAAGGAGGGGGGAGGAGTCGCATAGAGAAGTGGGAGTGGAAGGGGGAAGAATTGGAGGAGGTGGGGGAGTTTAAATATCTAGGATTCATCTTACAAAAGAATGGGGGTCAAGAGAAGCACGTGAGAGAGAGAGAGACAGAAAGGCAACAATAGCGATGAAGCAGGTATGGGGAATAGGGAAGAGAAATTTTGGGGGCGACTGGAAAAGAAGAGTAAAGTTGTTTGACGCTTTAGTGAGCAGCGTAGCCATGTATGGAGCGGAAATTTGGGGGTGGGAAGAGAGAGAGAAGATAGAGAGGATCCAGGAAAAATACATAAGGTGGACACTGGGCTTAGACTGGGTAACGCCAGGGTACATGGTAAGAGACGAAACAAATAGAGAAAAACTAAGAACTAGGGCAGGAAAGAGAGCCATGAAATATGAGGAAAAGTTAAGAGGTGGGGGCGGCAATGAGTTAGCCAGGCAGTGTTGGGAAGAGGTACGGAAGGGAGGAAGAGAAAAATCGAAATGGGAGGAGAGACGAGAGAAATTTTATCAGGAGCGAGGATATGCAGCAGAAGAAGTGGAGAACTTGAGAACAGCAGGGTGGAACATGGTGAGGGAGATAGAGGAGAGAGACAGACAAATACAAGTGCAGGATAAAGAAGAGAAGATAAGAGAGTCAAGATACAACAGCAAATATAAAGAAATAAGGGCAGCGGGACTACCGAGATATCTACGAAGTAGGGGAAGGGAGGAGAAGATAATAAGGGTGGCAAGGTTTAGAATGGGAAATGAGATGAGAGGGGGGAGGTATTGGGAAAGTGAAGACAGAAGAATGTGTAGGGTGTGCGGGGCGGAGGAGGAGACATGGGAACATGTGTTAGAGAGGTGCTGGTGGAGAGAGAACACGGAACATGTCGGGGTGGGGATGATACTGGAAGAAAGCGGAAGGGGGGAGAAGTGGATGGAAGTGATTCAGAGGGGAAGAAAGGAGAGGGAGGTTTAATTATACTTAAATGGGAATTAGATAGGTGGAAGTTAATTGTGAAAAGGAGTTTATTTATTTATTTATTATTTTGTTTGTTCCATTCATTTATTCGTTTATTTATTGAGTTGTAATCCCAAATGGGAAACAATAAAACCATTATCTATCTATATACGTATACATATTTTATGAATTGTATTTAAAAAGAAACGTCCAGAACATAATTATTCATAAATAATATCAATATACACATAAAATGGAACAATAAAAGGCTGATATTTACGATTGCAATTAGTATATATGTACATAATTTGTTAAAAGCTCACTTTACATATGTAAATGTTATCACAGAACATGCCCATCAACAGTTTTATATTTGCCACCCACGCAGCATAAAATATAATATCAACATCATCAAAAGCACAAAGACATCGATTTCTGCCATTTTGTCACAATAGTATGTGTAAACTAGATCTCTTAAAACCTGCCGTCATTAATATATGTATAAAAATAAGTATGAATTTACAGGGTGTTCGCGCAAAACGCGTAGGCAAGTTTATATCGGAAATGGGGAGGTTTACGAAAAATTGTTTCTGCTAAAAGTTGTTAGGTTGTGTCTACTTTATTATAGGAAAATATTTTTACTTATACAGCTTGTCCCATTTAAGGGTGGCGGACCAAAGATTTAGTTTTTTTTAAATGGAACACCCTAGTTATTAGTTGCTTTTCGAAGCCCGCACTTAATTTTAAATACAAATTTTAAGGGAAGCCATGCTCGAAAATGGTGAAGTTTTAGTTATTCGAAATTTTCGTAATTTTTAATGTTTGCAAAGCCAAAACAGAAACATGTATCGAGCAGTTTTTTGGGAACCTCTAGATAATAGACCAAGTGAATCAGAGCTTGTACTAAAAAACTTAATGTACTATACAGGGTGTTCAAAATAGTCAGCTTATTTTAATTTAAATTAAGCATAACTTACCATTTTTAAATGGAATTATATTCTTTAGGATATTTACTAACACTTTTCTAAAGGATTTCCTAAACCTAAGGCTGAAATTTTCTTATTTATTACAACTTGATGGTAATATTGCGTAATGTTACCGTTCAAAGAAAATGTCGCAGTGTGCTATGAAATATTTTTGAGAAGAAAATCGGAAAATTTTTATATTAAAACCCATTTCAACTAAGCAACTATGTATTTTATAAAATATCAGCTTTAGGTATAGGAAAACCTCTAGAAAAGTGTTGGTAAATTAATATCATAAAGAATACAATAAATTCCAGCAGACAACAAGTAAAGTTTCATTTAAGTCATGCTTAATTGAAGTCAGATAAAAGAAGCCGATTATTTTGAACGCCCTGTATATTAAACTAAGTTTTCTAGTACAAGCACTGATTCACTGGTCTATTATCTAGAGATTCAAAAAAAAATCAGTTCAATACATGTTTCTGTATATTGGCTATGCTTTTAATTCTAACTAACGGTCTGAAAACTTCATAAATTTCGAAAAAACTGGAATAACTCGAAAACTTCAACATTTTCGAGTTTGATCTTCATTAAAATTAAAATTTATAATGAAGTGCAGAATTACCAAGACCATAATAACCATGACGTTCCATTTACTAAATCTTTGGTCCGCCACCATTAAACGTGACAAGCTGTATAAGCGAAAATATTTTCCTATTATAGAGTAGATACAATCTAATAACTTTTGTCTGAAACTTTTTTCGTAAACCTTCCCATTTCCGACATAAACTTGCCTATAAGCTTCTGGTGCGAACGCCCTGTATAGGTGCATTATAAAATACAGTGTGATTCTGAAATAAATGCTAAAATGCTGTGACGCTACAAGAAATATCTCCAAGAGCATCAAGTCAGTAAGTTCTAGCCAGTCAAATTTTGCCATGTTCAACGTTTACAACTTCTTGTTTACGATGTGTACCTCTTATTTTGGCATTTGCAACAAAAACTTCAAACAGTAACTATCCATTTATACGTCATCATCATAAGGTTCTCAGTCCGAAGACTGGTTGGACGCGTACCTCCATTCTTTTCTATCCTGAGCTAACCTACGCATTTCCCTAAAAGTAGAACATCCTACATCCCTAACTATTTGAGAGCAGTAGTCTAATCTAGGCCTACCCCTACCTCTTTTTATTCCTATCTCTGACTCTAGTATGTCACGAACTATTCCTTCGTGTCTTAGAAGGTGTCCCACCATCCTATCTCTCCTACTCTTTATTGTTTTCCATACCTTTCGCTTTTCCCCAACTCTTTCTAATACTTCTCTATTGCTAACCTTATCTATCCACGGTATCTTCATCATGCGTCTGTAGCACCACATTTCAAACGCTTCTACTCTTTTTCTATCCGCTTCTCCTATTGTCCAAGTTTCGCACCCGTATAATGCCGTACTCCATACATACGACGTTAAGAGTCTCTTCCTAGTCTCTATATTAACCGTTCTCGAGCATAACAGTTGTTTCTTTTTGTTAAACGCAACTCGGCCCTGCGCCATTCTTTGTTTTATATCTTTAGTGCTCCTACCGTCTTGAGTTATTTTACTTCCTAAGTAGCAGAAATCCGCGACCTCCTCTATCTTCTCATTTCCAATTTGTATTTCCATTTTAGTTCTATTTTCACATCCCCTACATACCAAAATTTTAGTTGATTTTCATGCCGAAGCCCTGTGTCAAAACTGCTTCCATTTCATTCAAAGCCGCTCCTAATTCTTCTTTGCTAGATGCTAACACTGCTATATCATCCGCAAATCTGAGCATGTTAATAGTTTGGCCCTGTACATTGATCCCTGAGGCTGTTCTTTCCTTAACAATATTAATCGCATCTTCGATATATAAGTTGAAAACTAGAGGTGACAATGCACATCCCTGTCTCACTCCCTTCCGGATATCTACTTCCCTTTGTTCCTGCTCACATTCTATAACTGCCTTTTGCTCTTTGTAGAGATTATGTATTATTCTTCTGTCCCTGTATTTCATCCCTACCTTTCTCAGCACTTCGAACATCTTCCCCCATTTTACGTTGTCGAAGGCTTTTTCTAAATCTACAAATCCTATATAGACGCTCTTTCTCTTTTCTATCGTTTTTTCTATAATTACTCGTAAAGCTAGAATGGCCTCGCGCGTTCCTCTATTTCGTCTAAATCCAAACTGATCTTCTCCTAATATTTCTTCCGCCTTTTTCTCCATCCTTCTTTGCACAATTCTAGTTAAAATTTTTGACGCATGGGAAGTTAAACTGATAGTTCTAAAATTTTCGCATCTATCCGCGCCTTTTCTCTTTGGCAAAGCTACTATGATGTTCCGTTTGTAATCTTCTGGAATCTCGCCTGTCAGGTATATGCGACTAACTAGTTTAAATAAACGATCTATTACCTCTTGACCTGCGCACTTTAAGATTTCTGCCTGCAAGCCATCTATACCTGGTGCTTTATTATTCCTTAAACTTTTTAGTGCTATCTCAAACTCTTCTCTCATTATAGGACTCCCTAGGTTATCCCCCTCTACACTGCTTTCGCTTTCTAATATATCTTGCACTTCCTGTCCCGCATATAAGTTTCCTAAATATTCTTTCCACCTATCTGCCTTCTCCCCACTTCCGATTAGGATATCTCCTGCCTCATTTCTAATGTTTTTGGTACTAGATCCAATTTCTCTAAAATTTCTCCTAATTATTTTATATGCTTCATCAGTCTTTCCTACTTCGAATTTATCTTCCACTTCTTTGCATTTATTATCGATCCATTGCTCTTTCGCTTTCCTACATTCCCGAATAATTTCCCACTTGATCGCCTTATATCTTTGTTTCCCTGTTTCATCTAACCTATTTTTATATTTTCGCCTTTCCTCTATTAGACTCACAATATGTTTTGTTATCGTACGTACCTAAAATTAATAGGTTTCAAAATATTTACATTCTTTTAAGAACTACGTCAAATCGAACAGATAAATATGTAAAAAATTAGAGTTCTAAATAGACTGTAGGCAACAATAACATGAAAACAAAATAAACACATAAGAATCTAGAGTTTGAGGGTACCTCGCGGATTCAGTTGCCAATGATGACTGGGTGTTTCATCCGTTGGTGGTAATTGTAGATATTTTGTCTTCTTGGCAATGATTATATTGCTAAGTGCCGGCCTAAATTCTCTACTGAAAAGGTTTTCAACTTTTCTTTATTATTGTTTAACCCGATAATTTTGCTTGTGATCGTTTCGTGAATTTGTGAAAAGCTATTGGAAATGTGTAAACAAAGTAAAAATGAGAAAGAAACTTATTTCTGAGTGATCACTGTATCTATTAACGATTGTGGCCATGGATATTGTCCAAGTTTCGCACCCGTATAATGCCGTACTCCATACATACGTCTTTAAGAGTCCCTTCCGAGTTTCTGCGTTAACCTTTTCCGAGCATAACAGTTGTTCCTTTTTGTTAAACGCAACTCGACCCTACGCTACTCTTTGTTTTATATCTTTAGTGCTCGTACCATCTAGAGTTCTTTTATTTCCTAAATAGCAGAAATCCGCGACTTCCTCTATCTTCTCATTTCCTATTTGTATTTCAGTTTTAGATCTATTTTCACACCCTCTACATACCAAAATTTTGGTTTTCTTTTTATTGATTTTCATGCCGTAGCCCTCTGCCTAAACTGCTTCCATTTCATTCAAAGCCATTCCTAATTATTCTTCTTTGCTAGATGCTAACACTGCTATATCATCCGCAAATCTAAGCATGTTAATAGTTTGACCCTGTACATCCCTGGGGCTGTTCTTTCCTTAATAATGTTAATCGCTTCTTCGATATATAAGTTGAAGACTAGAGGTGACAATGCACACCCCTGCCTCACTCCCTTCCGGATATCTAATTCTCTTCGTTCCTGCTCAAATTTCATAGCAGCCTCTTGCTCTTTGTAGGGATTATGTTTGTGTTATTCTTCTGTTCCTATATTTCGTCTCTACCTTTCTTGGCACTTCGAACATCTTCCCCCATTTTACGTTGTCGAAGGTTTTTCTAAATCTACCAATCCTATATAGACGCTCTTTCCCTTTTCTATTGGTTTTTCTATAATTACTCGTAAATCTAGAATGGCCTCGCGCGTATCTCTATTTCGTCTAAATCCGAATTGATCTTCTCCTAATAGTTCTTGCGCTCTTTTCTCCATCCTTCTTTGCACAATTCTAGTTAAAATTTTTGACGCGTGGGAAGCTAAACTGATAGTTCTAAAGTTTTCTCACTTATCCGCCCCTTTCCGTGTTGGCGGAGCTACTATGATGTTCCTTTTGTAATATTCTAGTTTAAATAGACGCTCTTTTACCTCTTGACCTGCACACTTTAACATTTCTGCCTGCAATCCGTCAACACCTGGTGCTTTATTGTTTTTAAACTTTCTAATGCTAGCTCAACCTCTTCCCTTATTATGGGACTGCCTAGGTTATCTCTTTCTACACTGATTTCCTTTTCTAATATATCACCTAGTTCTTGTCCTGGATATGAGATTGCCAAATATTCTTTCCACCTATCTGCCTTTTCCTCTCTTCCGATTAGGATGTCACCTGCCTCGTTTCTAATGTTCTTGCTGCTAGATTAAATTTCTCCTAATTATTTTATACGCTTCCTCAGTTTTTCCTATTTCAGTAAATCAATTTCTATCCGCTGTATCTCAATAAATATCAATTTCTCCGTATTACTTCTTTCGCAATATTTGCATTAAGATATTTTAGTGTTTCATTCACTCAACTAACAAGTTTCCTAGAATAAAATTGAGACACCATGCACAAGATCGTACAGGTATATACGTATGTATTGACTTTTCACTAAGCGGCAAACGATTATCGTCAGGATGCTAGTCTATGTATGAACTAGATTGTAAGCGCAAAGTACGCAATAATTCATTTGAAGAGCAGTATTAATTCCGCCAAACCATAAACTTATACCGATCGTCAATTGCATGTGAACTAGCAATAATAATAATACATGAAGTAGTTCGAGGAATTCAAAACAACAAATTGCTCGTACAATCAATTTTACTGCCACTTTTATTGCTGGAACACAGGTATACAATTTACATCTTTATTTTGACTGATGTTAATTCATTACTTTGTCATACAGTACAACTGCTTCAAGGAACTTGATCAATAGTCATTTCGGATTATCAGCGAACAATTTTTTACTCCTCTCGTCAAATCAGATGTTTACAAATTGAAACAAATTATTGTAGATTTCACGATTTCGCCCTGATACATAATGTTTTGCTCCTCGTTGATAGTTCATTGACAAAGCGTTCCAAAGCGTACAGAAATTAATTCTGAAAAAGCTGCCTGTGCCAACTACCTAGTTATACTTATGCAAAACTTGAAAGCTTTCCTGTTTAAAATTTATTTCATAATCGGTGTCTGGACAAGACAAATACACAAACGCAACATGTACAATTAAGAATAAACAAAATAAATAACGCGAAAGTTGGAAATATCAAGTTGCTGAAAGTTTTCAAACTTGTTTCAGAAAGTTAGGTAAACTTACACTGAGTGAGGCACGAACGTAATTTTATGACGAAAGTTTCGGGAATGTTTTAATGTGGACAGTATATAATGGGATTTTCAGCACTTATCGCGGCGTGATGGCAAACGGTTAAATTATTTTTTGACTATGCTTACAGCTCTAGCAAATAGATTTATAGCATGGATGTAAACAATTGTTTCAATCGGAATTTTTAGTTTAAACGCCATTCATTGGATTATGGATATTTAAACAGAAATCGATATTAATTTCTGTCGGCTTTTTAAACAAATTTGTATATTTTATTGGGGATGAAGGTTCTGCGAAGTGGTAATTTCATTACTATGTCATAATTTAATTATCTATTTATACCATTTATATACTTTCAAAATTAAATTATGACTTGCACGTCATTTAATCGAGGTTAACTCAATCATGAAAACATAAATTCAATGCAACCATACATTTATTTCAAACAAAAACTATGTTTAATTCCATACCTCTGATCAAGGAATTGCCATTGATACACCTCTAGTGGTTTAGTTTGGCTTTTCACAAATGCTTCGGCTATTTTTAAGCCAACAGATTTCCCAAACGCTGCACTGCGAAGTGATAGTATTAATTTGGTAATTTGTTAATTTGTAGCTCAAAAAATTTATTCAAATGTTGACATTTGATGTGCAACTAAAACGTCTCTGCGTGAACTATAGGGTTCGAATCGTCTACAATAGTAGCATCAATAACAATCAGGCTTAACCATCCACTCCTGAATAGTCGGCTTGTCTCTACGTTAGAATGGACTCATATCCAAACGCAAACCGCAAACGAAAGACTGTCAATTTTTCAGTGCAGCTATACCTACATACCTATACCTATGCATTTATAAGTTTCAAATATATCTTTATTATTTAACAAATAAATACTTCGCGAACTACCAATATATAACGTTTTATTTAAATATTTTACCGGTTTCAGGATTCACAAAAGATCCCATCATCAGAAATGTACGAAAAATTTCTGATGATGGGATCTTTTGTGAATCCTGAAACCGGTAAAATATTTAAATAAAACGTTATATATTGGTAGTTCGCGAAGTATTTATTTGTTAAATCATGAACTTCTACCAAAAAGTAAAACAAGAAGATATTAACTACATATATCTTTATTACTTTATTCATCAACTTCCATTATCCTAACTGACAAAGTTTGGAAGGTCACATATTTTCAATCCTTAAAAATAAAGTTACTGTTTTATGAATAAATTTGTCTTCTTAAGGGGTCGTGGAAAAAATAGTGTACATAACGTGATGGAAAGTTTATTTCCTATAAACTCGCTTGATTTCTGCACTCGGCTACGCCTCGTGCATAAAATTTCACGCTCGTATGAAATTTGTCGCTTTCCATGCTCGTTACGTAATATACTATTCCACGATTGCAACAAAATGAACTACTTCAGTTATAAATAGCATACCGGGTGCCTACTAAATCGTTGTGCAGTCCGCCTTGCACGTGGAGGCTTTAAATTTTGACTAGGCACGCAACTTTTGAATAAGAAAACGCGTAATTTTGGCGCCGTATTTACTCAAACATTGCCTTATGATATATCTCTAGATATACCGGAACTGAATTTGGGGTGCTCTTTTATGCCAATAGTAGTGTATTTACCAACCATGCACCTTGTCCAAGTTTCAAGTTTCTACGTCGGACTGCAGAACAATTTCGTTGGCATCCGTTATATTGGTGGAGGTGCCGGGCGCAATAACCTACATAAGTTATAAATTATCAAATTTATAAAAACGGAAACGCAGTAACTTCCAATGTTTCTAAATGGCTTGATTATAAAGTAATAAAAATCACTGTAATTTTGATTATGTGTTACGTTTTAATTTGGAATTAAAACAACAATTTTATTTTTCAACATTTTATTATAGACTTGTACTTACATCGTGCTCTGTATAACAGACTTGTACTCCTATTTTAGACCTCTCACTTAAATTTAGTCTATTATTGCTTTAAATGCCCCTGTTCTCGGTTCTTGCATCTGTTCTCCGATGATGCCTCCGTTCATTATCTGGTTGATGGTTGTGTTTCTATCAATTTGATTGTGGGTAATTCTGTCTGGAAATTGTTATTTCTTGTTAGGTTCGCTAGTCTTATGGACTTACCTGCTATTTTGAATCTCCTTATTGCCTCTGTACTTTGTAGCTTTCTGTTCATGTTTCTGATCTTTTCAGCCTTGCAATTGGTTATCTTTCGTATTTATCATTTGCTGAGCCTACCTTAGGGAAGATTCTCGTTTTATTTTCACGATTTTGTGGTATAGTTATTTAGTTAATCGCATTCAATTTGTTGTTCTTCTGTTGTCAAATATTTGGGGTTAATTTCGACTAGATAGTTACTTTCGTTTCTGCCAACTTGTTTAGGACATTTTCCCATTTAGCTGCTCAGTGGCGCGCCTTCTCATTTTCATTTTATCTGTCTCATCTTTTGGTTCTTTATTCATTGTCTTATCTATTCTTCTGTCTCTTTAGGCCTCTTTATGACTTTTTTATCGCTATATTCTTTTCCTTTGGGTTTGCAAGTCCTTTTAAGCTTTCTTTTCTTCAGTTACCTTCTCCATTACCGGTGACGCCTCTGTAAGATTTGGAAATCTAGGGTACTTCTGGGTACATTTGTAGTTTCGGATGGGGCCACCTTGTATTATAGTCGGCGGTTTTTTTGGAAATTCCGATTTGCTTTCGGAAACGGTACTTTTCCTGCTGTACTTTTTGTGAGTGGTCGGTGACGCCAAGTTTCGTGAAATAGATTTTCTTGCCAGTTTCTGGGAATTTCTTGGGTTCCGACCGTTTGAAGACGTCGATTTGGTTGCATTGTGCAAGTTTGGGGATCGTCGTCTAAGCCTTTTGGGATTTTGACTCGCATTTGGAGTCCAGTTGGTTTTGTTGGAAAAAAAACCCACGTGGTGAGTGTCTTATTTTTCATCTTTTATTTAAATCTTCAGTCATCGGTGTTGTTTCCTTTCCTTTTTCTTATTTTCTCTTCTAATTTATCTTTTCGACATTTTAGGGTTTTTTTTTGGGGGGAGCGATTTTTTTTTGGGTGCAAATTTCTATTTTGATGCACTTTCCCCAAGTTGCAAGAAGCGCTGATCACCTGGTGCTGAGCTACAAGAGAGTGAATTGCTGTAGCAGCTGACCTGCATATCTCCTGGAAGATCAGATATCAATTTTGATTATTTCACCGCCTGTCCGTCTGGAACATCGCGTCCAACGGCTGGTTTTTGTGTAGCGCCCGGCACAGCTTTTTGTACTTGTATTTTTCGTGTTTGCGCGTCGCTAGTCCGTTCGAGAATCGTCCCGTTCCGCTAGTTTTAATGTAGATGCCTGGCCACGGCTCGTTGTGGTCAACAGTTTGTTTATTTTGGACATAATTTGTCACATGTATTATTAAATGTAATTTGTCATTTTGTCCTATAATTCAGGTAGTTTTGTTTAAAATTTTCATTTATGTTTCGATCATTTTGCCAGTACCTAATAGTTTTGCTAATTTTTTTATCAATTAGTTTGATGTTATATAGATAGTTTAACAGTTGTTTGATTACAGAAAATTTATAAATTTTGCTTAGTTTTGCTCTAACGGGATTTAGCAACGGTGGATACTGCCGTTTACGTCTATTTGCGTTTGAGTAGAGTGCGTGCGATTGACTCGTCGGTGCGCTGCGCGTGCGGAGCTCCAACCTTGTAGGGTATTTACCGTGTCATCGGCACCTATTTTGGTTTTTCTTTTTTGGCTCAACGTTAGTACCGGGCGTCTAAATTTCCCGCAGTTTTGTTGTCTTACATTATTTTTTTCATATTAATAGCATTTCTGATGATGGGATCGTTGTGAATCCTGAAACCGGTCAAATATTTAAATAAAACGTTATATATTGGTAGTTCGCAGAGTAATTATTTGTTTCATCATATATTTTACTTTAAAGCGAATTTTTTGAAGAGGAAAATGTAAGACATGTAAATGCATTGTTATGAAAGACGCATTTTAATGACGTACTTAGAATGACAATTCAAAAATTAATTGCTGCTTCAAGCGTTTTAACTGGAGGGTTCCGAATTAACTATTGTGTCATTTCGAAATTTATGGCTGACTTCCTAATTTATTAAAGACTTACCTATCTAATAGTAAATAACAGCTCTCAAAGAAGAAGCCACTAATTCACTGTGATAATTTACACGAAAGACCAAAACGTAATAAGAGTAACAGTCTGCACATTTTCCATTACTTCTACCAGCCATGAAGAGTGAAGTTTACGATCTACATTTTAATGCTGCTAATCCAACTTTTTCTTTATTTCAAACATAGTGCTAGAACGTGCCAAGTTTTATGTCAGTGCCTCTGTGCGGTTGTAATTTAATCCTTTGGAGAATTTTGCGCGTAGCGTGTACGTAGTTATTTACAGTGCTGCGCTTTTTAACGCCATCTCATTATAAAGTTAATTTATAATCCACCAATACTGCATTATAGGTGCTGCAGGTACGTGTATCTCAATCAGGGGAATACAAGCTACGTTATGATTATTACACACTTATTTACATTTACATAAAATTTATGTGGACGTTCCCATTATTATTTATTGGCCAAATTTCGGAGATAAAACTCCCGGCATTGTTAACTAAATATATGTACAAGATAATTACCAAAGGGCTTGCAAATTTGCTGCAATTTGCATGTTTAATGATTTATGTCCAATTATAAATTCAAAATAGAAATTTTGCAACAATTTGACTTCTGGGTGCAAATTTGACGATATAATCATTGAAGAATGCACTGTAAAGTTTTATGTTAATTTTATGCATTTTGTGAAATTTTCTCTTTATTATCTTGCGATGGAATTTCTGCATTATTTGGTGAGCTGGAAGGACTTTGGAAGTTAATATGAACATGCCCTACCTGAGTATATGGGCACCTTAAGGTAAATTATGCGGAAAAGATCAAATCTCCTGCAAAGGAGAATAAGGTGTCCAAATAAATGATGAGCTTTTCTTGAAAGTGCAACATTAAAACGGTCTATTGATATGTAGCACTTACATGGAAGGATTAGTTGGTATACGTATACAGGGTTTCCCACGACGACCTTTCACGATCTGTATATAGAAAAGTATATATAGTAGAATTACTCAAATTTGCACAAATACGTAATCGAGGATGCTCAATTCGACTAAAAATTTTTTGACTTTCTGTGACTTCCGGTTATACCGGAAATAGACACCAACTTCCTTATTTTAAATGGAATGCCCACATTTTTATTACAGATTTACATTTTTGGCCGAATTTTAAGGTCACCTTATGCAAAACATCATATGTGTAAAGTGTACCCTCTTCAAGATATTAGACTTTAAAAATCGTCATTTTTGAAATTTTATCATTTATAGCTTGGAAACGGTACGAGATAAAGAAAAATGACTTACATGTCCCTATTCCAGTTTTTAATTCTCTATCTAAAGGGTCTGGAAAATACTGCGTCCTGATTGGTCAAAAAATGACAAAAAGTTGCCAATCAGGAAGCAGTATTTTCCAGACTTATTAGATAGAGAATTAAAAACTAGGATAGGGACATGTAAATCATTTTTCTTTATCTCTTACCGTTTCCAAGTTATAATTGATGAAATTTGGAAAATGACGATTTTTAACGTCTAATATCTTGAAGAGGGTGCACTTTACACATATGATGTTTTGCATAAGGTGACCTTAAAATTCGGCCAAAAATTTAAATCTGTAATAAAAATGTGGCATTCCATTTAAAATAAGGAAGTTGGTGTCTATTTCCGGTATAACCGGAAGTCGCAGAAAGTCAAAAATATTTTAGTCGAATTGAGCATCCTCGATTACCTAGTTGTGCAAATTTGTGTAATAATTCTACTATATATGCTTTTCTATATACAGATCGTGTAAAGTCGTCGTGGGAAACCCTGTAAAGGCCTTCTGATTAATGTATTGTATAATAGCCACCAATTCATGATTAATCTAGTCAATAATATTATAATGTTTCTGCAACAGCTTTATAAAACCTATTTTAATAAACGAAACCCTAAACTGTTGAAGTTTTCAATAAAAGTATTAATTGTCGAATAAACCCCTCACGATAGACCGCAATAATTTAGGTTTAAGCAGCAGACCCTACAATAAAATGACTTGAAATCACCTGTAGAATCACCTAGGTTAAGTCAGTTCAAGAAACGTGAAAGAAGTCCATCGAGATCATCTTGTCATCATCGGATTATAAAAAGGTTTGTAAGGAGGTGAAGTTGTCTAATAAAAAATATATGTTCGCCTAGAAGTTATAATTTCATTGGTCAGTTATGTACATGTTAGAATATTTTACATTGCCTCGCTTACATTTAGCTCAACACTTTTTCCACTACAAATTTCCAGCAAATAATCATATTTCATCCACCCATTCCCATATTTTTTACCTTCCTCTACTTCTTCGTCCATCCAATGGAATTCAGTTTGTCATTCATTTTAAAGAACCAAAGACCCTGCTGTAGTCCACGGAGCACATAGTCATAATACATTGGGTTATAATGTATAATACTCCGTCGTTTTTTCCATTAATTATATTAATAATATTACATATTAAGTAATATACAAATTGTCTATGTTGACCTACTTTTACTAAAGCCCGCTTGATCCTTACTTTACTTAAGAGCCCGACACACCAATTCATTAAGGATCGGGTGTTCAGGGGTTCGGACCTAGAGCGGACGGCAAAAACTATCTGAATAAGCAGCGAACTAGTTGGCCAAACTAACACTGAGAGTGAACTTGTTGCGCGCACTCCCTATTTCGGGATCGAGTGACAGCTGAGCAACTTTGATAAGTAGCCGAACGATAGGCGAGAGAGCACGAGCTACAACGAAAAATTTCGAATGCAAGGGTACCGCTGTTTACTAATAACTTTTTTGTTTTTCGGCCGAAATTGAATATTTTATGTGTTCTTACAAGCCAGAGGTTCAGTCTACTATTGCTATTAACCAGATTCTGAGATTTTCTTTCCAGGAAAGTTTTATTAGGTTCTATAAAAAGCAGTTTTTCGCCCACATATAACATGCGACTTCGTTTATTGTTTTCATATTTTTTAACAAACTTCAAAATAGTAATAGTAGATTTGGAATTTAAGAACTGTTTGCAAACAAAAACAACTTAATATCATTTATACATTTTGAAATATTTACAAATAAGGGAACGTCTACCGTGTTCCCAAAATTCCTGTGTGTGTCGGGCTCTTAACATTCCTTTAATTTAGTTTTCGTACGCTGCTGTAAGAGTTTTGGAAATATTTTAGAGATACCAAGGATCAGACTAGCCGATCGATAGTTCTTGATATTTGATCGCTCTCCTTTTTCGAACGTGGGAATGATTTGTGATTTTTTCCATTGAGGTGGCATCTCTCCAGTTGGAAGTGATATATTACACTTGTCTGTGTTGGTTTGAACATTATCTCGGTTTCCACTGCTGTTCTGAGAAATATGAGGTACCTAGCTGTGTTTCCTTGCGACAGTTTTTTTGTAGATGTTCCCATAACTGGTAGTGTTATTCTTTATTGGTGCTCTTTCTTGCCTTTTCGTGTGATTTTTTCCAACTAATTTTCTTATCTGTTATAACGAGTTATTTTACTTTTAAGTGTATTAATTAAATTATGTTTCAATACGCCCATGTAAATAAGAGTCTCTCTCTCTCTCTCTCTCTCTCTCTCTCTCTCTCTATTGTTTTTTCTTTTTGCTACTATAATTCCAATTATCTGTGGTAACTTATGAAATTAAAATTATTCGTTACTTCCATATTGGAGATGATTACTCTTGAACACCCTGTATAATTGGTAACGAGCATAGTAGTGCTAGAACTCAGTTATGTTGATAGATTTATATTTATTCTCGGCTGAATAATCGAAATTTTACAACATTATATTCTGGTATCTGTCCACTATACGATATTATTTATTATAAGGCACTAAGTTCTACGCTAATGAGTTGCTTGACCATTGTAGAATGTGTATTATCGGCGAACAACTACATTTTCATAAAAAAACTGGTTAGAGCCTTGCACAAACTGATAGCATCATAAAATTTGCATTAACGGAGTGGAATTACGTATCTACACCTACACACAGGATATTATATTCAATTTTACCTACTTATTAGGTATAGAATTTGTTATTGCCTTTGTAAAATTGATCAAAAGAATCGATAAATGACTTCATTTCAGAGATACAATACTATCCATCTTCATTAACATAATGCAGACACGAATCACGGTGTCTTATTATCGCATAGGTATGTAAATAAAAGATTAAGCACAAGCAGGCTTATAAATCAGAAAATAAAGAAATAAGAGGAACGTTTTCGTATCCGAGTCACAAAACATCAAACGCTGATGCTGAGCAAATTTCGTCCTTATGCCAAAACATATTTATAGCAGATATTTAAAATGCTATCTACGTGCGAATACAAAAGATACGGTAGGGTTTCATATTGCGTGTATTATGTGCCACAAATGGAGATATTATATAGAGTCGGAATGATTTCTGACTTATATTAGCCGGGGTTTATACAATAAAATCATTTGGCTCTCTGAATCACGAAGACCTGTAAGTCACTGCAACATTGTTTTGTACAGTCACTACTGCATCTGTCATGTTTACAATTTAATTTCGGCCGCGATGGAGAAAAAATGTATGATGTGATCTATTGAGATTTCATTTTCGTTTACTTTACTGCTCATGGCATCATGTGACATCAATGTCAAAATAATGTGGCATTATTATTATTATCAGCGAAATATTTTACTCTAAATGACTTTATGCCGAATGCAAAACTTACTCAATTCGAGAATATAATGCGTCTATTACCTGTACGAAAATGTCATTCGCGCGTAGAGTAGGCTTCGTCGTTCAGTCTTGTTCATAATACGAGTATATCGTTTTATAAGAAGGAATGTTACAATCATAAGTATTATGGACGAGTAGAAAGAGGGCGTGTAGGTGGCCGATAGCTCAGTCGGGGAGCACGAGGGCTTCGGAGCGTGGGGACCCGGGCTCGACTCCCGGTCGGCGGCGGCAAGTTTTGCGGCGTCAAACATTTCAGAAGTGGGATAGGCAACCCCCGTGCTAGAGGAGAGCACGGCGGGTGGAGTGCACAAGAGGTGCGTTGTGTGTAGCAGGTTCGCGTAGCGGGCGCTGAAAGTAACCAGTGGCTGTGGTAGCCGATGAGGGCTAGCTTGTCAGGACGGGCCGAACTGTTACAATCATAAGTATATATGGACGAGTAGAAAGAGGGCGTGTAGCTCGCCGATAGCTCAGTCGGGGAGCGGGAGGGCTTCGGAGCGCGGGAACCCGGGTTCGACTCCCGGTCGGCGGCGGCAAGTTTTGCGGCGTCTAACAGGAAAAGTATCATTTTTAACCCCCGACGCAAAAAGAGGAGTGTTATAAGTTTGACGTGTCTGTCTGTGATCTGTGTGTTTGTGTGTCTGTGTGTCTGTCTCTGGCATCGTAGCTCCTAAACGAATGGACCGATTTTGATGCGGTTTTTTTTTTGTTTGAAAGCTGACGTGATCGAGATGGTTCTTACCTATAATTTATGAAGATCTGTTATGGCGTTGTGTCGGGGGTTACCTACTTAAAATTTTGAACTTTGTTACTTGTTAATGATAAGTCTGTAGGCTTGGCGACCAGCTTGCGAGGCCCACAACACAGACGAACCACAAAAATCACTTTTCCTCCCAATAAAACATGCTATTTTTTCTTCAAACGTTGAAAATAGGGTAAGAAATCAAAATAATTCCCTATTTCTGTTTTAATGGTAATATCCAGATATCTCTGAAAACATCATAGAAAATTCGTCAACTGTCGGCGTCGTTACTATAATCGGCGCTTACGGGTGGCAGTAAAAGTAGCTTTTACTGCCTTGGCAGCAAAGTTGAACTTTAGGTTCATGTACTATACAGCCGCGAAATGTCATGTTTTTCTGACTGTTTTCAGTTTGATGTGAGTTGTAGGTACATTCTGTTTTCCGTAATCTGTCAGACGCCACGTGTCTGCGTTAGTAATATTGTATATGAAATTGAGGAACGTATAAATACACTACTGAGAAATGACTCTTATAGATTTGGGCGCGACGGCGCGAGAATGCGTCATTGCACTCAAGGCAGGGCTTTCCCATTATTCACTTTGATAGTATACTCAAATGAAGAATCTTCCGAATCAATATTATTTTTTACACAATCTTAAGTATTGCTATTGATGACTGGTGCTCATTCAGATGTTCTGTGAGCAGCGATGTACCACAGGGTTCAGTTTTGAAGCCGCTTTTGTTTTACGTGTCCGCAACTGATTGTGTACACTATACTGACGATACAAAACTGTAAGTGCACAATCCCGGTGGATACTTAAATTACCCCACTTTTACTTTCGGCGGGATACTATTTACTTCTGTTATGTTACACAAGTATTACATTCACCGGAGGGTATTTTATAATCAAAGGATTTCGGGTCTGTTTGGTTTGGACACTTCCACATTGTAAACTATTTGTACGTACCTTCTGCTCTAATATTCCATGTGAGTTTAGTTAATACTGACTTATCGTGAAACAATACATTACTTCAACAAAACTTTTAGTTAATTTTGTGTATATTCAGACCTTTCCGTATAAATCCCCTACCCCACACCCTCCAAGCCGTTAATTAGTATGAAAATATGTATCCGTGAAACTGCAACAAAAGTACAAAAACTGTTAATTAAAAATAATAATTTACCCTGTAAAGCATTATTTCTATTTTAAGTACTATTTATTGCGATGCATGTATCCGGCGAAGTTTGAAATGTATGAGGGTCCTCAGGTAGCAACTCATATCCAAACATTGTATTACCTACCTATTTATTAGTTAATAAAAACTTCAATACGTGTGCGAGTGTACGCTCAACTTTCATCATATTTCATCAGATTCGTTCATTTCGCATGGGAATTTTGCGTTGCTTAACGGCAACGTAATCATGAGGGTTTGAAATTAGATTTTTCAATCCATATTTCATGCGTGATTGCTTTTTGTGGCATATGCGTGTATTAAAAGGCCCAATTTTAATTGGACAACAAGAAGTTTCTACCTACATTTCACTTCAAAAATTTGGATTCATAAATACAAAAAAAAATTACAAAAAACACATTTTTTATGAATTTCTAGCCGTTATAATATTCAAAAATTTAGTCGAAAACGCAGGATTCACGCAATTAACGGTTTGCAAGAATACGTTGCGGGGGGATATCCAGAACTATTCATTTCCCCCTACTAATATTAACTGAAGTTTCCTATGTTTGTATTATGTCTTGTTAAACATAGCCCAATAGATCTTGAATCGTGTAGGTACTTTAATATTACTAGAATTTATAAATACGGTATTCATAAGAAAAAATAAATTCAAGTATAGTTTGGAATTTTCTCGTGGGCATTTCTGTATATACAGGGTGAAGAGGAAACTGATACAGAATTATAAAACCGAAAATATTATACTGGGAATTAGCCATTACATGGTAAAGTTAGAAAATTTCAAAACGCCAAAACTTTATTTTTTGAAATGGAATCATATAATTTTTATGCCATAGTTTTTTTCCTTGTCGAACGTTCATTATGTATAAACTTCTCCGCCTCTAAAATGAATACTTCTTGAGATGTTCACCTTCAAATATTTAAAATCTTCCCTATAATCTGCAAAGAGAAAAATTTATATTTTCACATTGTGTCTGCGCACTTCTTTCAAAATAGAACACGATTACTTACGTAGATACAATTTAAAGTTGAAATGGCGTCTTTCAAATAATACCACCTTTACATAAATATCTTACCATTTCTAATTTATAAGGGAAACCCGTGAAGTTGACATAATGCATGAGCATTTATGTGGAAACGAAATTGAAATGACTATTCTTAGTTTAAAAATGTATTATTTTCGTCCTTAAATAATTATTATTACGTATCAATTTTGATGCTACTTTGAAAATTTGAATCCACATTGTGAACATATTTTTTGGGGGAATTAGGGTTGATAGTTATTTGAGGTTGATTATCTCAAAAATTATTTTAGGCAAAAATATCTTACACAATCTCACACTATAATCAGTAAAATAATCCAAATGTGCAATCAAATACAGGGTGTCCCATTTAGAAAAGTGGTGTACCGGAGAAATTAAACAACCTGTATAAATGGAAGTTATTTTGAAGTATGAAGAACTAAAAATAAGGACAAATAACTACGTAGTTTCTCTAAAATGAAAATTAAGGCCCGATAGGTACTCCGTCGCGGTACTATAGGGACAACCTGGATATATTTCTTCGGAATATTTCAGCTTTTTATTTGTTTTTAATATGGCCAAGTAACTCAGTAACATAACTCACAGGCAATAATATATATATCAAAAAAAAATATATACCCATATACCATATAGGTGTCGGGTTTAAGCTACATCTTAACCATGCACAAATTTACACCATAGTCTTTTATTATTCGCCAATGCCCTTGCTTCATTCCACGTTTTTCCCCTTTCTCTGAGAATGTTTATTATTTCTCCGTCCCAAGTCTGTCTCGGTCTTCCTCGTTTCTTCCGTTTCTGTACTCTTGCTTCCCACACTTGCTTAACCTGTCTAGTATCATCCATCCTTTGCAAATGACCCCACCAGCTCAGTTGTCTTTCTTCAATAAATTCAAGTAAGGAATGCACTTCCAATTCTTCTCTTATTTGAGTATTTCTTATTTTGTCTCTTCTTGTAACTCCCACAATACTTCGAAGATACTTCATTTCCACAGATTGTAGCTTGCTCTTCTGGCTTCTCGACAGCACCCAAGATTCACAACCGTATGTCAAAATCGGCCTGTAAATTGTCTTAAATATTTTAACTTTCGTGTAGCTCGATATTTCTTTCTTCTTTATAAAACTTTTATACATTGCATAATACACCTTTACCGCATTTTCTATCCTCCTATTAACCTCTATCTCTTGATTCCCAGACTCTTCTATTTCTACACCTAGATATTGGAAATGTGTAACCTGCTCTATTTCTACACCATCCAGTTGAATACTTAACTTTTCTTGATCATTCCCAATTATCATAACCTTCGTCTTGTCCTTATTTATTTTCATACCACTTTCTTCTAGCGTCAAACTCCAAATCTCCAAGTTTCTTTGCAAGTTCTGTTCACTACTTGCCATTATTACTACGTCATCGGCAAATGCACCCTCGGATACGTCAACTCTCTGCATTTTTCTATGCCCTACGTTAAATTTCTTGGCCTTTTCTGAACATTTTACAATTATGTCATCCATGAATATAGTGAACAGAACTGGGCTTAATGCCCCTCCCTGTCTAAGTCCCTCGTTCGTCTTAAATTCCTCTGATCTCATGTTCTTATTAATGACATAACTGGTATTATCTCTGTACACGCTTTGAATAACTCTCACTAGTTTTCGGTTAATACCTCTACTCTGCAAACTTTCCCATACTTTTGTTCTCGGAACCTTATCGAACGCCTTTTCCAAATCAATAAATGCCAAAAACGCGTTTTTACACTGTTGAATTGATTTATCAGCAACTTGCTTCAATGTGAATATATGGTCTTGTATACTCCGGCCTTTTCTAAACCCACTTTGTGATTCTGCTAATGTGCTTTCTGTCATCGACTTTAACCTAGTGTTTATAACTTGCTCATACAATTTCACCACCGTACTCAGTAGTGATATACCTCTATAGTTACTACAATCCTTACTGTCACCTTTTTTATACCCAGGCAATATCTTCGCAATTTCCCAATCTCTTGGTATTTTCTCTTCTCTCCAAGCTCTATTATATATTTCTAGTAAAACTTGTGTTGCCCTCAAACCCATGTTCTTTAACATCTCGGTGGTAATTCTATCATGTCCAGGTGCTTTTCCGTTCTTTAAGCCCCTAATTGCATCTTGTAGTTCTTCCATTGTTACTGTTTGTTCTTCGTCTTCCACTAGTGCATCTTCCGACTCTGATTCGTCATTTATATCTTCTGTTGTACATAATAAATTCTCAAAGTGCTCTTTCCATCTATTCATTATCTCTTGTTCTCCGGTTAATACGTCTCCCTGTAAGCTTTTAATGCAGAATATCTCTTTTCTACGTCCCCTCCTACACGACTTTAGAACTTTGTAAAATAATTTGATATTTCCTTTACTGTCTTTCTCTAGTTTTTCTCCGAATTCACTCCACGAGTTCCTCTTCGCTTCCATCACCATACTTTCCACTTTTATTCCCTGCTGTTTATAGGTATCATATCTTTGTATATTTCTATTAGTCAGGTAATCTTTCCATTTCCGTTTCTTAATTCTCACTTCTTCTTTAATTTCTTTGGTCCACCAAGCGGTCTGTCTTCCAGTATTGCTTGCTCTGTATGTTCCGCATACCTGTCTTGCAGTTTCGATAACAGTGGTCTTGAAAAAACTCCACTGAAGCTCTAAGTTATTATTTTTTGTTACACTTTTCCCTGTATTGTTAAATTTCTGATTTAATTCCTTTTCAAATTTTTCTGCTACTTCTTTTTGCTTTAGTCTATATTGTTTTATGGACTCAAATTCTATTTTTCTGCTGTTCTGCTCTCCTTCGTCTTTTTCTGTTTTCAATTCTTCTTTGATTTTTGCCATCAGTAAGTAATGGTCACTGCCAATTTCGGACCCCCTCTTCACTTTCACATCAATTATACTTTTTTTGCTTTCTCTTTGAATTAAAATGTAATCTATTATTGATTTTTCTTTCCTACTTGGTTCTTCCCTTGTGTATTTGTGGATGTCTTTATGTTTATAAAAAGTATTGGTCACTATCAAATCATGTAGTCGACAAAAGTCTATCATTCGTTTTCCGTTATTATTTCTACTTATTTCGCCGTATGCTCCTATTACCGTGTTATATAAATCGTCTTTCCTCCCCACTCTGCTATTAAAATCTCCTGCTATATATATTTCTCCCACTGCCTCGTTTGTGGCCAAAGTCAAGTCTTCCCAGAATCGATCTTTATTTTCTGCTTTGTCATCTTCATTTGGACCATAAACTGTGATTATCGTTTTCTTTCTTCCGGTTTTGTCTCTCAACCTAACTGAAAGTATTCTCTCTGATTGTGCTTCCCAACCAAGTAACTGATTCACCAATCTTTTCTGTATTAAACACCCTACGCCTGCTGCAGCTCGTCTACTCTCTTCGACTCCACTGTAAATAAAAATATTGCCTTCTTCCAATGTCATATTTCCTTGACCCTTCTTTTTCGTTTCTGTTACTGCTAGTATATCCAGTCCCGCCTTTACGAACTCCTCTTCTAGCTCTTTTTCCTTACCACCCACGCTTCTAACATTCCACGTTCCTATTTTCCATATGTTTCTTTCAATCTTTTCATTTTTCTCATCTGTGTGTTCTCCATTTCTCAGCCGTGTCATTTCCTTCACTTCAACCTCATTTCTTTTAGTGTTTATCTTGTAATTTTCCATACTATTTCCGTATTCATTTCCTTTATCCATGCCGTGTCTGCGCCGCTCATCCTCTCTATTGCTAGCTATTGTCAGTTTTTTGGAACTATTCGAGTGCTTCCATGGAGCCGATCGTTCATCTCCTCCAAATCTTGTGTGCGATTGTTCCAGACCCACACTCTTCCTTCTAGGATTAGTTTCTGGTAAGCTACCTTTACTGTCTTCCCCAGTCTCCGTTCTTCTTTTGCTATGTCCCTTAGTTTTTTTTGTATGCCTCTTTCCATAACTGTTAGGTCATCATCAATGTAGATATTTTGATTCTTTATTTTCTTTTTATTCTTCATGACCTTAATTTTGTCCTCCATACTGTTTAGTTTGACAATTATCATACGTCCTGCACTCTTTGTATTCACTTCACTTACTGCTTCCACCTTTGTGTTCACTTCTAAGGTTTCCTTCAAGAATTGTTGCACTCCTTCGATCTTATTGTCAACAGGTTCTACTCCTTTAATAATTATATTTACTCTCCTTTCTCTTCTTTCCTTTTCTTCCAATTTCTGCTCCAGGTTATGCATCCTATCTTTCAATAGGTTATTCTCATTGATTTAAGTGCTTCTATTTCTTTCTTATAAGTTTGTTGTTCATCTTTTATGTCTCTTAATTCTCTTTTTATTACATCATTGTCTGCTAGCAGTTGCTTCATCATGTTCTTAATTTCTTCCATATCTTCTGGGGTTTGTTCTACTTCAGCTATAACTCTTGGAGGTGTTCGTATCGTCCTTTTGCTTCTCTGGGCAAATTCGGGCGGACTAACTGTTTTTCTTTTCTTATCGTCTTCAGTATTTATGTTCATCTGTTTCAACCTGTTTTCCGTGTCTACGCCTTGTTATCTCGGAACCAACCTTGACTATGTGTGTACGTTGGGTTGCCTATCCTATGAACCGAAAACGCACTCTGGAATTCTAGTCGACCTATCGGAAATTCCTAGTACGTACCGCAACTAAGCACTCTGTTGGTACCTCTGTTATGATTATGCTATGCGACTTTCACCCGTATTGTCAGGGCTACTTAACCTACACCCAACGTTCTTATTGTAACAATTCACAGCGTTCACAATCTGCTTCGCCGATCACTATTTATCACCAAAACCAGAACTTCTTGCTCGACCGTCTCACCTCACAATTATTACCCTTCACTTGCAAAATTCACCGAAATTCGTGTTATGAACGGAGCCGCAATTGACGGTACTCTCGTTGCAAAATCCATGCGATAATAAAAAAATATATAATTTGAATATTATCAAGGTCATTCAAAATATCAATGTCTTCCAAAGAAATCCAAACTTCGTGTTTGAATTCTCCTTGTCATTCTAAACAACTATTCTCTTTACGACTGATTTGAACGAGTATAACGATATTAAATTGATTCTTGGTAATTTTAATTTTTTTTTAATTAAAGCCCACCTTGCAGAAGAAAATTAAAAAAACGTGCAATATTTCAATGCTTCAGAAGAAGCAAGAAATTTTATGAAGAATTAACATTTTTCGTGGAAAGAAAGATAAGAATGTTTTGCTCTCCCGAAGACAGTTCGTAGACAGCACCTTATACTACTTACCTATATAAAAGATGGGAGCAAATTCCTATGGGAACTTTTGCAGCAGTAACTACTTACTTTGAAATGTCGCTTCAAAATATCGACAATAGGCAGGTTCCGTAATTTTCAAATTTTGTTAAAATTGATAGAGATTGTTATACTGAAAGCAGTTATGTTGTTAATTTTTGTTTAAAAAAAATCCTTCGCGTGTGAGGCCGTTGCAAAGTTTTCCGTCGGTGCGAGACCAGAAATCGTACCTTGCAGCGAGAGTGGGCCGCGTGACGTCGGTGGTTAGTACGAGTCCCAGATTCAGCGCGCAGAGTCCCATATTATGCATATGTGTTGTTAAATATTATTAACTGCGTATAAGAAAAATGCCGGGTTTTAACTGGTGTTGTCTGTTTTGTACCCAGATATACAACTAGTACAGTACACCAATAAAATGGAAAAAGTGGTTCGTTGCAGTCAGAAGGAAAATCGCCCTGCATTATCGATATTTTCGCGAGTTAGTTTATCATTGCAAAAATTTATAAAATTATCGACTGTCATTGCAGCCACTCTGAATAAAATCGACCATAATGTAAGGTACCGGTAGTTTTCTGAGACCACTTGGTAACGTGTTACGGTTAGCATAATTTGAAACACAGGATGCTAGGAGCATGATGGAGCCAAATACTGAATCGCCGTAGCGTTCTCTCTCTGAACAAAAAAAGGAAATTTTATTAATTATTGAATTTTACAATAATTAAATCTCGAATGAAATAGTAGGTCATCCATCTTCATAAAGTTCTCAGTCCGAAGACTGATTGGGCGCGTACCTCCATCCTTTCCTATCCTGAGCTAGCGTACCCATTTCCCTAAAAGTAGAATATCCTATATCCCCAACTATTTGAGAGCAGTAGTCTAACCTGCTCCTACCTCTTTATTCCTATTTCTGACTCCAATATGTTGCGAACTTCGTGTCTCAGAAGGTGTCCTACCATCCTAAAGGATATCTCTCCTATTCTTTGTTGTCTTCGATGCCTTTCTCTTTTCTCCAACTCTTTCTAATTCCTCCCTATTGCTAACCTTATCTATCCATGGTATCTTCATCACCTGTCTGTAGAGCCACATTTCAAACGCTTCTACTTACTCTTTTTCGATCCGCTTCTCCTATTGTCCAAGTTTCGCTCTCGTATAATGCCGTCCTCCATGCATGCGTCTTTAAGAGGCTCTTCCGAGGTTCTACATCAACCGTTCCCGAGTATACCAGTTATTTCTTTTTGTTAAATAAATAGTAGGTAGTTTTTTGATTCGCGTGATTTGTATTTGCTTCCGTTTGAAAATTTGCAATCCATTATAAGATTATTAACTTGATAACTTGTCATTTACTTAGGTATACCTACATAAATGAGTAGGTATAGGTATTCGGTATGTCGTATGTATTGTATTGTATTGTATTATAGAAAGTACCTATAGGTTATACGTATGGCCGTGGATAGTAGTCCGCAAGTTACGGATCACTATCATTTGTCATTACGGTTCCGCAAGTTCTGCGCATGCGATCAGATGTTAAATAGTCTGTATCAACGCATTTTAGACATACCCTTTGCTTGTCCTCGCACCAGACACACGCATTTTTCGCGAAAAAGATAATGTGGAACCGTGAGAAAAAGAACTAACCTTTACGGGAGCCGATCCTACCCGGCCCGAGAGTAACAAACCACCAGCTCTCTACGATACCTACCTACCCACAAACGCTGCTGGGTGGGATTAAACTAACGAAGTACTTATACGCATAACTTGCGGAACTGTAGTACACTTGATAGGATTCCGCAACTTGCGGACTACTATCCACTGCCTATACGTATTTTACAAACAGAAGTAGCAGGTAAAGGGTATCTACATACCTGCCTATACTGAATTATACAAGGCATATGTACTTACAATAGTTAATAAATTGTTCATTTTGTTTTGCTCATGCCGGTCTGCCTTTACATCACCGTTTTGTGAAATCGAAGGTTTGAAATTTGAAAGGGGTATATTCGAGAGATTACCAATATAAAGAAAATATGGCTATGCACTGAATCGATTCGCATCGATATCCATCAATTCGATCTGAATCGATTCAATGCACATCGATTCAGTGCATAGTGATTCCAATCCACTAAATTCATATTGATTCGAATAGAGAACCGAGTTAGCGCTAGAGGTTGATCAAACCTCTGACATATCATAAAGTTTGAGGGCAATTTTTTGAGTAAACTGTGCGTATTAGGTTGATCACCTATGTTTAGTAAATTGAATGTGTAATATTTTTTTATTAATCTCTCGAATATCCTGCTTCAAATTATCGATGAATCAATTTGAATGGGAAAATATCGATTCGAATCTAAAATCGATTCGAATGGTTATTGATTCGTATCGACTAGAATCTGGAATCAATTCGAATCGAATTGGAAAAATCGATTTATCTATGCGATTTTTAAACGAGTCGATTAATCGACTTTTAGGCGCAAGTCTAATCTGCATTACACGCATTATTAAGGTTTGTTTTGATAGGTCACTTTATATAATTCAGTCGCACAATCCATTGATTTATCATCTGAAATTATGTTTTGCTTTACAAATTTAAAGGAAATGCGGCCGGATATCTAATTAATCTTATTTTTCTAAACGTCACAAATTAATCTCGAGGCGTTTTCGCTAAATAAAGAAAATTAAAATCGGGAATATTAAAAAATAGGGGTCGTATTGTTCGCCACTGATTGTACGCTACTTCTATAGCAAAATGGTGAACAGCATAATACTCGGGAAGTCTGTGATGAAACTCGCCAGAAAGGCATGGCCGTATTAGGGGAGAAATTGATGAAAAGGAACAAATAATAGGTCTGAACTCCTGAACTTGTGCAATAAAAGGGTCGTGCACAAAACATCTTCTCAGTGACTTGCATCTTACAAGCGGAACTTTCAGGTGCGCTCATGTTTTTCAGGCAGGCTCACGCACTCGAGGTTAGTTTGTGCTTTTCAGATTCTCGTTTTCAAAGTTACCCCGCGCTTTTTATTGTGTAATAGTTTATGAAGATTTTATTAACAAGAAATTGCTGCAATTCACGAGTTCAGTTTTGCGGTATTACAAAGCGTTCTTCATTGTGTGAAACAAATTTGGCCTCTTGCATATTACATTATACATTATACAAGGAAAAATATTTAATACGTAACCTTATCTTACTTAACTCATTTGATAATTTTGGAAGTATCTAACAATAGTTTTAAAACTTTTACGTGAAAATTTGCTTCAGGTACCTATTTGTGTTTGATACTCGTATGTGGACATTGTTTGTGTTAAACCAAGTTGCCAAAGAGAGGAAATATCAGCAACAGTTGACAGTTTCAGCAATGGATCTTTAGTCGATAAATGAAAAATTTCGATTGTTGTTTTATGTTTCGTTCAATTTTTTTCTCATACATCGCACACCACTGCAACTACTTGGCAACAAATGCAGCATTAATTTGATTCATACCGATCTGCTTTTGTTGCCTCGATCAAAGAGCCGAGCCGTTGCTCAAACTGTATGCACGATCGAGTGCACCATTTCCAACAGGAAATATATTTTTAGTAATGCACCTCTTTTGTACGTTTCTGTTCTACAGGATCGTGATGAAAAAGACATAAACAGATGCCGGAATACACCTACACAATTGCCAATTGAAAAAACTGGCTTGACAGCTGTCACTTCGGGCTACGTGTATCATGGCTTCTGTTGCCTCAATCATATAGGTAGTTTTATTTTTAAATCTCGGGAAACGTTGCTACTGTATTACTGCAATATCGGAAATGTCTATGAGAGAATCATGGAATCGTCCGTTATAAAGGGTAAATAGGATAAAGTGTAGAATGTTAATATACGGGGTCCACAAGTACAACTTTACATTTCTTCCTAAGTATAGTTTCTCACGTGAATTATAAACTTGCATACAGGGTGTTTAAGACCAGTCGTGCACTATATTTTACGGGAAAACCGCTTGAACTACGACCGCGAGAAAAATCTTAATGGAAAAATCGTATTTGGAGAATCGCAAGGAAATATAATTGATTTTTTCAGAATCATGGAACGAGAAGGAACTTTCGTCTGATTTTTTTTTCAGTGCCCCAACTGTTTCAAAGTTTTAATCAATAAAGGAAAAAACTTGGAGTTGACGTTAAAACTTTTAATTCACTTAAGCAACGTTGGGAAAGAATATGTAGAATATGAGTTGTAAATGAAAAACTCCTTAAAATTATGTGCCAGAAACCGACCATTTTTGATTAATAAGTAATTCCTACCACCCTTAAGTTTGGGAATGTTCAAAAGGATTTTTCTTCAAAAACTCAAATAACAGGCGGATTTGAGTTACACTTCACGGTTACATTACCTATAAATTTGGTTCGGGAAACTTTTTAATGAAATTATTCAATAAGAAGTCATGGAAAATATTGGATGAAATTATGAATTTATAGGTTTTTTTGGCTGTGGGTATTACTTCCGTTTGTGTTTTTCGATTTGTTTTCTACAATAAGTGCAATAAATCGCGTGTGAGTAAATAGCAGCATGCTATCGTAATTTGTCAACAAATAAAAATGAAAAAGTATAGGTAAAGTCACAGTTTGCCTCGTATCCACTAATCCACTTTTAATTAAGGATACCCGGAGAAAGTATTTAACCGAATATCGGATGACAGTAACCGGGTACCCGAAAACAGGGTATCTGAAAATCGGATATCCGCGGCTACCGAATATTGGATAATGGGCCCGAGCACACCCGAACGTTGCATACAGCGTAGTAGGCCGGAAACTGGACAATTGCGTTGCCCGTGCGCTAAACTCGCAACTGTGCTGCAATATTTGGAAATCGCACAGGTTCAAATTTTGTAGGCAGCTTTGAGATTTTACCGTTTACTGAATAAATATCCCACCGCGTCTCTTTTTAAATCTAGTAATTTCTTATCCCGAAAATTTCTTAAAAGGTACGACAGTTGAACATTTTAATGACTACTCGGTTGAAGACCTATATATTTTAGGTACGAACTGGTCATTTATGAATTGGCGAACAAGAGAACAAATCAACGTATCATTCATGAGCCGGTCGGAATTATTGGAATATTATACTCATAGGCCCGGTTTTTCAAAGAACCCAACACCGCGTTAAGTCTGACACCGGCTTTGTTGCTATGATACCGGCTTTCTGATTGGTTGTATCATAGCAACGAAGCCGGTGTCAGACTTAACGCGGTGTTGGATTCTTTGAAAAACCGGGCCTTAGTAAGTTAGTAGGCTACTTGGAAATTTTTACACTGTTAACATAGACAACCAATCCTTAAAAATTAAGTTTCTGTTTCATGAATAAATTTGTCTTCTTAAGGAGTCGCGGGATAAATAGTGTACATTACAACGACGTTCTGGATTCGAGCCCCTAAATATACAAATTATCACTTATTGGGACACGCTGTATATTTATGAGGATCTGGACGTTCGCTTTTGAACGATTTCTACATTGTATTTACGGTCTGGTTGGTGGAAGATTTATTCGTTGATAACCCTTAAGCTTTCAGTCGCAGAAGGGTGGGTTCACTTACTATTGCTTAACGATGATCAAATAATAAGGCATAAACAAAATATAAATGGATTCTATTACTTTAGCTATGTACATTAAATTTAAAAAGGTAAAACGGAATATATCTACAAAATATTTACAGTGAAATAAAAACCGGTTCTCGCGGTGTATCCTGATATTACGGTAGGCCCGTCGTGTGATCACAACTGAACTTTTACTGGTGTTTCGGAGTCAACGTGGTAGAACCGAGGTGCGCTGACTCCTAGACGGGCTTCGGCGAGAGATTCTCGTCGAAGCACCTTGGTGCAATCTCTTTGGGGGGACGCTTCTAGCTTATGCGTCGCAAGTAAATAATTAGTTCGCCCTCGGGATTTCAACAGGAGCCGTTAAAAACTTCCCGTTCCAGACAAACCTCAAACGGGAATGCCAAATCAATCTAACCTTCAGGCGCCCCCGATTCTCGGGTTCGAACGCATTACTATTTATTGGTTACGAGCAAGATAGGCCAGTCAGGTTGTGACTGGGTAATGTTTAATTGATGATATTTCAACAATAACAGTAATTAAACATCAGGTACTTACTCAAAATTTACAGGACGGTTACTATCACTTGATCACACGGCGAAATCGGAAAAGTCCATCAGGTACTAATAGTTCGGACGCGAACAGAAGAATTCTGATCCTCTTCAGCGGTGTGGTCTTCTCTTTCATAGCCCAGGGAGGGGCTATTGGTGATGGTGTGACGTCGAATTTTCCTACGTCAGCTTGGTGTCGGGTGCAGAGATTCATCACGAGTTCTTGCTATCTCGTGAAAGTGGGGCGTCAAGATCTTCTACGTCATCTTGGTGCCGTGTGCAGAGATTAATTCGGGAATTCCTATTCTCTCGCGTGACGTCCGTTGCATCTGGGGCTTGCTCATCTCTCGGTGCATGCGTATTTGAAAGTAGTGAAAGTAGCCTAATAATTAGAATGGCGTTGAATAATTGCACCAATAATTTTGTAATAAATTTTCCAAGATATACTGTTAGTTTCGATGTAAATTCGGTCAAATATATTGTTTATTTTTTGCTGATTCGCAGCTAAATATCAACAATAATTCGATCATTTTGCCGGACCTGTAAACTAAATTGAAAAAAAGTGAAGAGTTTAGGCATATAAATGAAGTAAAGTCGAATGAAAATTTGAAAGCTAAATCATGGAGGCTCAATAGCAAAACCTTTTAGAAAGTTTCACAACAGACCTGCATGGAGGGACGGATGTGACTAGGATGACGCGAGAACATATAGAATGCCTCGTAGAATGCGTTGCCTCTAATCTCGTCGGTAATGTTGTAAAAATATGTTCTCTCGGACGTGGAAAAAATAAGCATTATAACAAGTGGCATCGGTTGCTTTAGGAAATATGAATAACAATAAACTGGCAATTTTACCTTCCGTAAAAAGCTGGACATGAAGATTTGTAGATACAGACAGTTACAAAAGTAATGTAAGGGATTATCTGTACATTTTATTTCGAGACGATTATTTACTTGATACTTCTCAAAAGCTTCTCCAATTCCCCAGTCTACTTTCCCCTGCTCTTATCTGTCATAAATCACCTAACTCTTGTCAGTTGTGAGCGCCCGACAAATCTAAGGGGCCTCCGGAAATACCACTACACTTATGTCCATTGTCCAATCCCTAATGATACAAGGGACTAAATCCTTTCGCTGAGTTCCCCACTGATGAATAAGCACGTTACAGTCTCTCTCTATCCGCATTCTTACTTTGACATGTGTAAAAAATTGCACAACATAAAAGTGGCTCAGTTTCACTAGAAATTGCAACAAAGAAATATATCTTATATACTAAAGTTTTTAAAATAAAAATTATCGTTCAAATACTCAGAACGACCCCCTATTTATTTTAAAGCCAATAATTTTAGGATCTACTTATTAAGAAGGCATCTAAACGAGTTAAAGCCGCATTAAAAGCTATCCCAGGAAAGAATCAACTTTATAATTTCTAAAAAGTTCTATACTCATCTTCATAACAGAGAACTTCATAGCTTATTTTAGGCACAAGGAGTAATTTGCCATAATTTATAACAGCGGAGTTTCAGATAAGCGTTGAAGATATTATGACGATAAAGTTTAATATCAGTCCACAGAGGCGATGCTCTCGGCATAATTTTTATATAAAATATTAAATTAAAAACCTGAATCCTTTGTAGGTATATGTTTCATTTACTTTGTATTACCTACTCCTGCAACTTGACTTACAATTAGTTTTGTCTTAGCAAACCATACAATTCACTCTTTTTTTGAGTCATGAAATATGGTTTATATGGTTTATTCAGAGCAGACTGATGAAAACTGGTTACATACCAGCTTTTATGGAGGCCCAACTTTTGCCATGTCCATCTTTAGGACCAAAACAGTAACAATTGAATTGAGATATTTATATATTGTTAGTTTTCTTGATAACAAAGAGTGAACTGAATGAATATCTGCACTTATAGGTTATAGTCCGCTCTTAAAAGTCATATTTCGGGTCACACTGCGGTTCACCATCTGCAAAATATTTAAACGGTTTTATAACTTTGTAAATCATAATTTAGAATCGCATACACAAGGGCAAAGTAATACAATTTTGCACCAGATACGGATCGGTACTAACTAGGAAGAACCATTCTTGGGTTGTTCCGCGTAATCCCGACGTTGGCCAACTATTATGAATTTCAGGTTTTAAGTGACTTACGATCCAGAAAACATTATCCATTGTCTTGATTACTGCACCATCAATTAGAAATACCCAACACTAGCATGTTAAAACATGTATGGAAATTGAAGCTAGCAAATTGGGAGATATTTGAAGGCCCAGTTTCCAGAAAAAATCCATAAAATAACGCCACAACATACAATAAATTGGTGATCATAACAAATGAGGCAACCACCCTAGCAACACCAAGAAAATCCATAGGAGCACCACAAAAAAGAAAAAGAATGACTGCCATGAAACCACGAACACTAGAAAAGCACCAAAGATAAGTTACATACACTTAAACAAACCATTCGCAAAGACAAGGCGACTGCTAAGGCAGAAGAAAACGGACAATTTCAAAGAATTTTTCAAGAATATAGATAGCAATACTCCATTGAAAAAAGTTTGGCACATGGAATATTATACAAAGAGAAGAGCCCTGGTTAAGTCGTGGAAACAAAAACTGCTGGACCTACTTCATATCTACTACAAATATCTATACACACATCTTCCCAATAACTTTTTTCCCCCTTTAGGGCCCGCCTCGCCTGCCCGTAGGCTCAGATGCACTGCAGCCACAAAATGGGCTTATTGTGCTCACCCTAATTCTAAGTCACACCCATTCCATGATCTTGGTGCCTTGGATCAAACGGAACAAGTCAAACATTGAATGCGTGGAAAATTCTTCCGGTTCCATCAGACATTGCCCGAAAATTCGCTGCCTCTTTTAGTCTAGAGCTTCACATCTGCACAAGATGTGCATAGCTGTCTCCCGTTCCTTATTACACAAGCGGCAGTTAAGAGTAATTCTGAGCATCTTTTCCTGCAAGGTCCCTTTATATACGACTTGCTGTGCCTGTGTCCTGAAATCATGTTCCAGTAATATTGTAATGTTTAGCGCGACTCCTTCCGTTCACTTGGTGTCTGACGGCACTCTTAGTTATGCCTAGGGCAGGTTCCGGCCCAACGAAAGGATCGTTGGAGGCCCGCTTTGCTTATCGGCTTTCTCGTTCCCTATCAGCCCACAGTGACCTCGAATCCAAAGCAGTCTCACTGCGTTCCGCATGGCTAGGATATTAAGTTGCTCGAAGCATTCCCACACTAGTCCGGAAGACATCTTTGGGCTCATAAGAGCCTTCAAAGCTGCCTGGCTGTCTGATAATATAAAGATCCGCTGATTTTTGTAGCCTCTCTTAATGTTTTCCCGTGCACATTGTAGTATCGCGTAGACCTCTGCTTGAAAGGCAGAGGCATATTTGCCCAGAGAGGAGCTGAGTTTCACTCTTGGTTTATCTCCAGACAGTCCTGACCCAGCACCTGTGTCGGTCTTAGAACCCTCGGTGTACCAGGTTAGACTGCCGGAAGATATGCTGTTCAGTATTTGGTTCTCCATTCTAGGGTCACCGATTGTGACTTGAAAGAGTGGTTGTGTGGTGTTCTTGGGGACCATGTAATCCGTCCTCATGTCGAGCATGGGATCCTCAATAATGCTCAATAATGCTAGTGTGCTCTGTACCCAGACGGACACGGTAAAAAGAACTTTGCAGTCTGTTTAGTGCCAGTCTCGCCTCCCCCTGTATCACGAAGTGGAGAGGGGGAAGGTCCAGAAGAGTCTCTATGGCTGCAGTTGGCCTATTCGTTACCTGCTTGACTTTGGGCCACCATGCCAAAGCTGCATACATTATTCCTGGTCTGACCACTCTGGTGTACGGCCAGTGCACCATTCCTGGCCTTAGACCCCATTTTTGTTTTATGTTCGCTTAACTACTGCAAGAGTAGTTTCCGACTTTCTGCTATTCTATCGATTTGTTGGTTCCAGGTAAGTGTTGAGTCCAGTATAACCCCAAGGTACTTGACCTCCCTTGACAATGGGATCTTCCTACCACGGAAATATAGAGGTCCAAGAGCCTCTATATTTCTCTTTCGCGTAAATGGAACTATTGTTGTTTTTTTGGACTAATGGTCAAGCTTTCCTTTTCAGTCCAAGCTGCTACAATACTCAGTGCCATTTGCATACGTTCCCTAATCGTACTACTAAATCTTCCCTCGACTGTGATGACTAAATCATCTGCATATCCTATGGGAGAATATCCTTCGTCGCTGAGTTTCCTAAGCAGTCCGTCCATAACTAGGTTCCGCACAAGAGGAGATAGAACTCCACCCTGCTGACAACCACCTGCCATCCTGACTGCCAAGGTCTCATCAAGTAGTGTAATAAACACCACTTTATCCCTCAGCACTTTCTTCACTCTCCATGTAAGGTGGTGTAGAGCAGTTTCTGTAGACATTCCTGCTCTGTATGCTAACTGCGTTTGATGTAGTGGCCTTTTTACCAATACGTCATCCCTTATATGCTTGTCGAGCAGCTTTTCCATTGTCTTAAGCAGGAATGACATAAGACTAATGGGCCTGTATGATTTTGCCCGAGAGTAGTCCGCCCCAATAACTTACTCAGGATTGAAAAAAGGAAAAAGCAATAACCCGGCAGAATTCCATTATGACATATATATATTACAGCCGCTTCCTATTATCCGGAAACACAACGAGTACGAGGAATTTTCTCAAGGCTCCACTTACAATATGTGGAAGGACTACCAAACTGTATTACCGTATTATGCACAGCTGAAGTTGCAGCTATAAATATACCTATCAAAAGCTATTGAAGAGCAAAATAATCTCATTGATAGTGATAAGTGACTGAAAAAGTGCTTTTCATGAAATAGGACGAATAGGATAGAAGGACCTAATCTTAAACTGGGCAATATTGAATACATGGCAACATTCTGTAGATCGAAATCGGAACATACCACAACGCCTGAAGGCTTGAACAGAATAAAAGTCCAAGAAACCAATACATGCGCATGCGGAGAAGTGTGAGACTTAGGTCATGTACTATTAATTTGACGGCAGTCTGAATGAACGTCAAACCTCCAATTTGTATAACAACGGGACTTTTGTACGATATCTGCAGAAGTCGATTCTGAGGCAATAGAAGCTCTAGTGGGGTATCTGGAAAGTGCTAAAAGCAATACCTTACCAACTAATTTTTCTACTCCTTCAAAACCCCAAATATTCCTATTTGACGTATCACCCACTCGCAAGTGTCTTAATGCTTCGTAGTACCCCGGAGTGAGAAGCGTTAAGAACCTCTGTTATAACCTATATTATTACTCGATAGATACAAATAACAAAATAGTCACGCTCGGGGAAATAAACAAACACGTTAAAACGTTATAACACATCAACAGAACATTCAAATTAAAAAACAGAAGAAGGGATAGCATGGAAAAGTTTATGATGCCTCCTTGAGACCCTTTCCAGCAAACTATCAAAAGACAGATGGAGCTGGCTGCATGTTAAGGACAAGAGGCCATAACAGTGAAAAAGACGAATAAACCATTTTTGTAAGTTATTATTTACTTATAACTAATGTCTAAGTCCGATTGCTGATGAACTTGCAGTTTGTATTGAAAATGATAATCACAGTAAGTAATCCCAGTAGACAATGTTGACCACATGGACTCCTATGGGAGTTGGACTTCCCTATGTATAGTGAAGAGGGAGTTCCGTAACGCCTCATACGACTCGCCTCTACACAGCTGCGGTGAGGACATACGCGGTGAGGAGTCAATCTGGGCAAAGGCATATGACCAGGGTTGCGTGTTGGCTGTTGGCTCCTGATCTTTTCAACATTTGTGAAGAAAATATAGGATGCGCAAAACTTTACAAGAATGAACCTATGAAATATCTGTGGGAGAGTAAGACGATACCTATAATCTTAGACTCGCAAGAGGTACTGTAAATACTCTAGAAATGGTACAAGAATTCGTTGATTTTTTTCTCGCAAATAAGCAATATAGGAGAGCGTGGATCAGAAATCTGAAGACCATATGAAAATATCCTGCAGGATAGGTGATTATAAAAACTGCAAATTATTTTTGTAAAATGATTGATCTATTCTGTGTGTATTCCTATGGAAATATTACCGAGACATGGAACTTAGGGTTAAAGGCAGAAGGAACCTTCAAGATGTAGTGTTACAGGCAAAAGTACATAATTCCATTGACAGCACTTAGAACAAAATAGGAGTTGCTGAGGGTGAATGGACAGAATTAATTTTAAAATGGTATTGAAATTCTTCTTAACTGAATTAAGAAAGAGTGTTTCCTTATTCGATATCTGAATTTGGCAATTAATGTATTCCAGCATTTTATTGCGAATAGTTCACTTCAAGATAAATATCATAAAAAATTTCTTACAGTTTTGTGGAAACGAAAGTCTGGATCAATTCAAAGGCGAATATAGAATACCTATACTTCCAAATAAATTAGGATCGAACCTCTACAGACGGATTCGTTCCAAACAGGTAATTTCTCTAAAACGCGTTTTTAGCATTACAAACAGTATGAGTATTTTTTAATATCTACATACATTAGAAGAGAATCATCCATCTGTTCAGCCGCGTTGGAAAACCCTGCAATTTTTTATCTTTTCTTCAAATATAAGACAAATATCGTGCGTGTAGAAAGCTCTACCAAATAATGATTTAATATTTACTGAATGCGTTAAGAATTGATACAAGACGAAAATGTAACTTAGAGGTGGAAATATTCTGATAACAGGGGGGAGGGGGCAGGAAATAAAGGAAACGAATGACGTTTTCGATTGAGAAGGACTTCACACGAGAGAGATATTTCATGAGATATGTTATCCAACTCATTTGGAAGGAAAGTTTGGAGTAGTAACTCTGTTGCGTCAATATCGAACCATTTCAATTGTTATGGAAACAAGAAGCCATGTAGATTTAATTGATTTCATTTTTTGAGCACAAAACAACGTTATCCGAACCATGCCTTGCTCCGCTTCGATAATTTTTATGTTGACAATTTAATACTATAATGATTTTGTTGCGCGGTTGAAACTAGTACACTTATTAGCAGATATATATTTTGTAAACGTTGTCTACGTAATGTTGCGTCACAGTCTAATAGCTTCACATTCAACTCTATTTCACGTAATGTGTAATGTGTAAAAATGTCTAAAATTGATTTTCGAATAATAATTCGTCCTTTATCCCACCTGCTGTTGTGATGATGTAGGCAAGAGTTTATTTTCAAATTCAAATAATTGGTAATTTAGCTATCATACAAACATACAATAGGTACTGTGATCTCAGCCTAATGGATTTATTAAATTCTTAAATAAACTGAACGAGGCAGTTTCTAAATAATTTCTCAAATTCTAAAATTATGTAGAATACTACGACAAAATTGTCTTAGTAAGTTAAAAATTCCAGGGATGCCAGTACAATTTTAATTTGTTGCTAAAATCAACAAAACGCAATAAAAAGACTGCAATTGTGAACAATGAAATTTAAGGGTGCGGAATTTGAGCACTAAGAACGGGACATGTAGACACATTTTTATTCCAACACCATTCTGAAATTAAAGTAGATAGGACGTTAAATAAAAATAAGATTTATCAATAAAGGATCAACTTGGAGACTCCCACTACTTTTATAGTAATATTTTTCGTTCGCCTTAAATAAATCTCCCTCAAATTATTGAAAAATCCGTCATAAAACCGCCAAAACTCGATACCTTTTTTACTATTTGTACACATATTTATCGCAATTAGAAAGAAGGGTTGTCTAAGTTAATTATTCCTTATTCACTTTCCGCCAAGAACGTCTTGATACGTTGCTTCGTTCAGCCAGCCTGTTGGAATAAAATTTTTATTACATTCTCTAGATCTTGTGCATATTTGGCCAAAATGCACAGCAAACTGCACGTTTGACAGTAGTAGTAGTGTGGCCACGGCAATGTAGATGGCGGTAGCGCTTCAGTTGGTTCTCATATTTCTAAATAGAAAATAATAATTTAAAGATAGGACCACCGACTAATCCTCCTAGATTTATTCGGTTGCCGCTAAAGCAAAAAACCTTGAAAATTCCAAGAGTTTGCAGCTGTGACGCAAACCAATCATATTGTATTTTACATCATACTAATCACACTTTTGGGCGATAGGTGGCAGCACTTTATAGACTAACGGCTGATAAATCCCAGCCTTAATACAAAAATATAGAACACAATACACCTTCTCTTGTAAAATGACAACAAATGGTATTCGTTAGATTAGTAGTAGCTGTCAAAACAAAGAACAGCTAATTTGTAATAAAAAAGTAATGAACACTTATACTTGGGCCGCCGAACAGACGGAGTGATCACCCTGAAAGAACGTGCTCTAGGCGGGACCACTATCAATTTAGGACAACCGAACCGCAGTGATGCGCTTTCTTTAGACCCAACGAAGTCGCATCACTCCAGTTCGGTCGTCATAAATTACTATTGGCCCCGCTAGAGCACGTTCTTGCAGGGTGATCACTCCGTCTGTTCGGCGGCCCAAGTATAGTGTTCTCGTAAGCAAAATTGAAAACTGCAAGCATAAGAATCTTAAACAGATAGCATATTACCTACTCCTAACTGACCAGTAATACAAATAAACTGCAAAGTAATAAGATAATTACACGAATCCCGGTAACCGATTGACATAACAAAAATGTCAGATAAGTCCATACACGTACCGCGTACAAATGAGTTCAAATTGAGCGCGCTAGATGGGTTAGTTCGAATTATGATGCACGAGCTGTGATCGCGAAGTAATGGCTGATCGGTAGCAAAATGCGAAGGAATTCATCTTCCACACGAAAGGAAATCCGCCATCTTGACTATTTATTACTTACTTTAGAAAAGATACGGAAATCACTTTGCCGCGCAACAACAGCAAATCAACAGTAAATGTCAACAAATGAGTGGATGTCTGTCTTGCGTGATGGCGATGCCCTAGCAGTCCTTTTAGAGCTGATCGATTTTGTGTTCAAAAGAAAAAAGAGAAATCATCATAAAAAAAAGACCTACTGCGAGGTGTGAACCCTCAACGTTGCGACTTGGGAGAATGACGAAGGTGTGCTGCCAAGAACGGTTACGAAAATAGTTTAAGTAGAAAATACGCCCGTTGCTATGTTATACCGCGTAGGATCGGCATAAATGCCTTAAGACCCGGTAGCTAGCGCTCTCAGTGACAAAAACTTAACTCAACGACAATATTCGCAATTCCCAAGCGGTAAAGACAACAGAAAGCAGGTCAAGCGGCAAATTTAAATGAGATACAGAGACACTGAAGTGAAACGCAAATGTACCAAAGTAATTACTGCTGATAAAGATATGTATAAAACATTTATAAAGGGAAGGTATGGACAATTTAATATTTGACAAAAACGACCGTAGAAATTCATATCTATTAGGATAGCAAGAACAATTTAAATTGATTCCTTCAAAAGAAAATAGCTTACTTATATATTTCCTTGCACAAAGTCAGGGTTACTATACAAATTACGGCCTAGAGAGAATTCGACAGGGGATAAATAGGACGAACCAATCTCTTATATGGAGCGAAAAAACCATCGCTTTCAAGAAGATGAATGGTAAATTAGTGTTTCAAAGTTTCAAGCAACTTTTCATACTTCCCGTTAAAACTGTTCTCCCCTCACTATTCCACCTGCAGGCAGAATCTCGAATACATTACGCTATAGAGGTTCCCTAACGTAATATGAAGTAATTGCTTGGAACTCGTACCAAAAACTGTTTAGTCTATATGCAGCGCAGAAACAGGATAATTCAGATGAAAATTGATTATATGATATCAATTTTCATAAATAATTTGATTGCACATCGGGTACCTAGTTGTCTTAATTGCTCTACATTTTATCTTCCAAATTCGTCCGATCAACATTTTCATAATAAAGTTATTGCATATTTTAAATTGTAACGTTTATTAAAACTCAAACTTTGTTCTTATAAATTTAGACTTAATACTGAAACTTTTTAATTAAAAACACTACAGAATAAATTAATTCCAAGTAATAAATAAATCCTGCTGCACGAATTTTAAATTTTCCTTGAGCATATGAAAATAATTGGCGACATTCTATGTGTATTGCGTAAAGAAAATTATTAGCTTCATAATAATAATTTTTTTTCACTACTAGCCTTAAAACATATCATTAGTGACCGATATCCACGTGTCCTCAAAATAATCATTTATGGGTTGCACAAAACTAAACAAAATATTGAATTACATGTTCTTCAGGTACAAAAGCTAACGCAGGGAGCATTTTCATTTTTAGTGCGAATTCGGCATCTAATTCATAACTGTTTTTCGTACCACTCGATTGAATATGTCGAAAAATTGCTTGGCATAAATGGACAAAACATCCTCTGTGTCTGGTTTCGGGATATAGGTACCTACATCATGCACTACATTAATTACGGCACTTTCGGACATTGACATTATTGTTTGTGGATTTGTATCAGGTATAAATTCTTTAATTTTCCGAAAAAGTTCAGAATAGGTGTCCTCGGTTTTATTTGGCAGAAGCGCGTAAATAAGTGGCACAGCATTATATTGCCTTGTAGACAATGTACGGTATACAACTGTCCAAAAAGAAGTGGAGTAGTTTTGAAGGTTCCATCAACATACCAATGTGCGGATGATTCCAACAAACGTATATTCCTTCTAGTCGAAAAAATTATGAGCCGATCTTCCACTTGCCATTTATCATATAATAAGAAATCTTCTCCATTTGCAGTGACCGTAAATTCCGACGGAAATCGAATGTCTTGCCTATGCATTGAAACATCAGCGGGACCCAAATTTTCACTTGTGCGAATTTTCTTATGGTTCTTTTGAGTTTTGATGGAACTTACTGCAGGCAGTCTTGCTGCTACTGCCCGACAAACATTTTCTAATGCAGTAGATATGAGAAAGTATGGCGCATCTCTAGTTGATTTTGCATTCTTTTAATGGTATTATATGTACACTCTTGCAGCGCCTACACTTGCGGCGTCAGCTATGTGATTGTGCGAGCGGAACAATTTCATTTTTTTAGAAACTTCACCCTGCCAATACGTTTTATTATCAATAGTTTTGTCTCTAATAAACAAATAATAATAAATAATAATAACACCGATATTAAAAAACAAAAAGAAAATATAAATTTCATTTCAGTATCTTTGACACCGGTAATTTCTGCACAAACTGGTTTTATTCAAGAAAATTCTACACTGTTTTGTCCCAAAAATTCCTTATATATGAACAACCTAGTCAGTTTCGTTTACAAAAGTTCCATAATATTCAATCCATAACGTTCTGTCATATATATAATACATTCTGCAAGAGCAATATACTCGTACAAGAAAATATAAATCAAAAATGAAAAAAAAATGAAATATGATTAAGAGAAGACCTCATATACCTATAACCATTTTGCATCTTTACTTACTTAATTACTCCTTATCCATTTCTACCTGGATTCTACCAATTTGAGTGTGGGGCGGTTTGATTTTCTTCTTCCTACGTCTTTTTCCACATACCTGTACATTTCTTCCTATCTTTTGCCATTTTACTCACTTCTTGCTTTATTTATACCACCTTTGCACTTCTGATGCCTATGTTTTTCTTGATTTTTTTTGAGTGTCCTTTGTATTCAGGATATTCTATTACGTGCCATTTTTATTTTTGTCCTTTATTTTCTCTATTTCCCTTAAAAATTTCATTTCATTGCCGGTCTTTCGTCGTGGTTGCCATGATCCTAACTTTCCAATTTTTCCAAAACTTGATCTTTTGTTCCCTTGAGCATTTCCTTTTTGGACAGGAACTTTTTTAATAGTAATAAAAATGTTCGCTACGCCTATTTTTTTCTGATTTCCTCGCTTTTCATTTATCTAGTGATACCAGTTTTTCTCAACCTAATACTGCTCCTGATATGCCCTTTCTACTGATAACCCATAGTCTTCATTTTCTTATTCATACTTATTTTCTTATTGACTCTCTAGCTCCCTTCTGCATATCTATATTTTCATTGAATGCTCTCATCACCATATCGCATGCAATGTACTTTTTCCGGTATTCCAACATAAACTAAAGACTTGTCTTGTTTCTAAACCTTTTTTACTTTGGTAGTGGGTAGTTTGAGATTCTTACTCATTAAAAAACCCCTCCTCGTTCAGCATCTAGTACCGGAAACCGCTTTCACATTATTTCAGTACCAGCGCTGTCGTTCTTCCTGTATTATTACATCTTCAATCACCACCAAAGTAATACTTAGCTCCCCTCTCTTTGTTCTCTATTATAAAGCTTATAACTGAATAAGCTTTTCTCCTTGATTCCTCCGAGGATACCAAACACATCATCATGTTCCCAGAAGCGAAGGGTATCGTCGCCTTCCTCGAGAACTCCTCCCTTATTTCCTCCTATCTTGGGCAAGAAAACAGTGTGTGATGTGCGTCGTCAATTTGTCCGCAGTAGGTACACCTGTCGGTTTCTGCTCTTTGCCGTTCAAATAGATACTTTCTGAAGCACCCGTGGCCTGACAATGCTTGACACAGAAAGTAGTCCACCTCTCTGTAAGGTCTTTCCAACCAAGTCTGAATATTTGGGATACGTCTTCATGTCCAGCGTTCATGAGCGTCCTACTCGTCTTGCCAACTTTTGAGAAGGCCATACGGGAGCTGCGATAGGATCGCACTCGCCAACATCTTACGCTTGAACGCCCTAGGTCCTCCGATATTTGGCATTAGCCTCATGAGAGCTGTCAAGGTCCTTTCAGCTTTTTGGACCGTCTGAGTAACGTGCTCTGCGAACATGAATTTAGTATCGAGCCAAGCGCCAAGATACTTTATGGCTTTGCTCAGTTCGACCACTGCTCCCTGAACAGCAAATCTAATTGGTGTCACTTTTCTTTTTGTAGTCAGGAGTACTGCTTCCGTTTTATTTGGAGCCAGCTGCAGATGTTTGATACCCAACCAGTCGGCACCTCTTATCAGTGCCTTGTTCATTACATCATCCTCCGTTATCGCCACCACCACCATTGCCAGGTTGTCTGTGAATTTTATCAGTTTCACTCCCATTGGTTGTCGCATCTCCAGAACTCGTCATACATCACGTTACACAGGGTTGTCCCCAGCACTGGGCCTTGGGGAACGCCGCTGCTCACGCTGATCGACTTCGCCCTTCCTTCAGCATCTAGTATTATCTCCCTGTCGGATAGGTACGATCTAATTATGTTAATTATGTCTATGCCTCTATTTCTTACGTTATCTAAGATTATTTGCCATGAAGCACTGTTAAAGGTATTTTTTACGTCCAACGTGATAACCACACGCAGGCGCCTATGTGCAGGGGTATATGCTGCTTTCTCTGCGGCTGCTCTAGTAACTTCCATAAGTGCGTCCACTGTTTATCGTTCTTTCCTAAAACCAAAATGCTTCTGAGATAACCCTCCCTCTAGTTCCAATTCATGGTTTAATCTTGCTAGAATTAGATGTTCATAGAGTTTTCCTTCTATGTCCAAAAGACAGATCGATCTATAGGAGTTTGGACTATCAAGTGGTTTGTCTCACTTTCTCAATAACAGTAAAGTTGCTCTCTTCCATTCTTAGGGAAGCCATTCTCTGCAAACTCATTACTCATTATAGGTGTTAAGTACATACTCCGGTATGCTCTGAGCTACTTCTTTCTTTTATCTCTAGAGGTACTTCTCCGCGTCCAGGTGCCTTTTTATTTTCACAGTCAAATATCACGGGTTGATGTACGGGAAAGAGGTGCGTTACGACTTTCGGCGGGAACCCCAGCAGACCCTTCATTATAATTTTATAACCATCCCCCCATACATCACAGTCTACTTTATCACATATTGCTTTCCAACACGATTTCTTTGCCTGCTTTATTTTGTCACGCAATAATTTCTTAGCTTCCTTGAGCGATTCCCACAGTTGTTGATTTTGTCGGTCTTGCGTTCTCTTTACTTCTCTCGTATATTGCCTTCGCCTTCTGATACAATCTCTTCGAAGATCAGCTATGTCATCGCCCCATCAATATACTGGTAGGCCCCTTCTGGCGGTTTTCTTTTTGGACATGTTCTTGTTACATATCTCCCTCAGTTTATTTGATAATTCTTTGTGCGATCCTGCATAACAATCCTTACGGATATCATTATTTATCGTCGCGTCCAGCTTATGCTTGTCTAGTTTCCTCACGTTCCATCCCTTTATTATGTTGGTACTTGTTGCTCCTTGTGTTGTTCCAGCAATGTTGAAGGTTATGTAGCTATAGTCGCTCAGGGATTCCTTGTCACTTTTTTTTCTCCCCTTAGGGCCTGCCTGCCCGAAGGCTCAGATGCACTGCAGCCACAAAATGGGCTTATTGTGCTCACCCTAAATTCTAAGTCACACCCATTCCATGATCTTGGTGCCTTGGACCAAACGGTACAAGTCAAACATTGAATGCGTGGAAAATTCTTCCGGTTCCATCAGACATCGCCCGAAAATTCGCTGCCTCTTCTGGTCTAGAGCTTCACATCTGCACAGGATGTGCATAGCTGTCTCCCGTTCCTTATTACACAAGCGGCAGTTAAGGTCTCCGTAATATTTGCCAATCTTCCACAGGTGTTCTTTAACGGTCGTGTGTCCCGTTAGGAGGCCTGTTACGATTCTAATTTGCATCCTACTAAGGCAAAGTAGTTCTGAGCATCTTTTCCTGCAAGGTCCCTTTATATAAGACTTGCTGTGCCTGTGTCCTGGAATCACGTTCCAGTAATTGTGATGTTGAGGGCGAATCCATCCGTTTACTTGGTGTCTGACTGCACTCTTAGTTATGCCTAGGGCAGGTTCCGGTCCAACGAAAGGATCGTTGGAGCCCCGCTTTGCTAGTTTATCGGCTTCCTCGTTCCCTATCAGCCCACGGTGACCTCGAATCCAAAGCAGTCTCACTGCGTTTATTGTCACTTACTCGTACTTCCCAGTCCGTTACGAATTGTTTAATGTTTGCAGTAGCTAAGGTCAGATCCAAGATAAACCCATAATCCTGTCTATGGAAGGTTGTTTCTATACCTATCTCTCCATCCATCCATCCATTTATCCATCCATCCATCTATCTGTAAGTCTTCCAGTCTTTTTTCATTTTCATCGCTTAATTTATTAGTCGCTGTCTTTATCATCCCTATTATTATATACTTGATCCTGTCCAGAAACTTCTCCCATTTTTGCCTGCTTTAGTATGATATACTTCTTTTATCTTCAGTTGTTATGCATTCCTGATCATTAGTTTGTTCCTCTATTATTTAATTTTCCTCTTTTCTCCTTTACCTTCGTTCTTTTCTTTACCTTCAAGCAGTCTCTTAAAATATTGTACCTAATTTTGTAATTCGAAGAATAGCTTTTGGTTTTTCCTAAAGAACTGCATTACTAGGAGTAAATGCGTCTAAATAATAATATATTCATTACATATTGCATATTCTACATAACTTGAATCCATATTAATTTGTGGTTCACTCATGCTCGAGCTCATGCTTCAATTCTTCCTAATAACAATAACATTATTATGTCTTACTTACTGACAGCCATTAGCTAATGTTTCGGTATCATTCATAAAATATACATACGAATAATATGAAATTGCATTTTCATCATTATTAGTATCCTATTGTAAGTTTTTCCGTCGGGGGCGGATATAAAATCGAGTTGATTGACTGTGACCGCTGCCGTTAAAAACCGCCGCAATGAAATTCTAGAGCAGACTGATAACCCCTTCGCCAAATAAATAATTGCGATCCAATAATTTTCCCGGAACGTTTCCCTAAAACAAACGGCCGACAAAGTTGGAAAAAGGGAACAGTGGGTAAAACAACAAAAGTTGGAGGAAAAAAGTTCCGCAGTCGTATAATATCCAATAATCGATCCTCAATTAGCATTCGGTGGGAGCGCGTTGACAATGAGCCCCTCTGGAGTACTAATAATGTTATCACTGGCGTTGAGAGTGGTAACGAGGCAAATAACTGCATGTTATGCACGGAGTGTATTTCCACACTGCTCTACTTTTGACTTTTCCATGAATATAAATGCAGACAAAATAGTTTTTGTTCATTTCGTGCGTAATACAATCGTGTATTTGCACCATGTGCACAATATACATTTTATAATTTTCCAGACTGAAAAGAGTTCAGAGATTTTTGGAGCGCATGCCGTTCTCCATCAATACTTTATTATTTTCGAAGTTACAGCTGTTTTATGAATGCAGATTTACTGTTTATTGTTGAACATTCCGCACGATAATTGAGAAACTAAAATATTAAAACTCGAAATACGTATTTTGCAGTTGTATTTTATGGAATCGTACAATGCAAATAATCCAAAAGTACTTGCAGTTGTTGAAATAAAAAGAATCGCAAAAGAAGACGTCGCTGAATTATTTCACTGTAAAATATTTGCTTAGCAACAAAAACGAGTAGAATTGGTACAAGAATTTGCATAATATCGCCCGACGCATCATGAGTTGGTATTCTTCTAGATGAAAACGGTTACTTCACAAGCTGAAAAGGAATAGTTAATATTATTTCCAGGGCTAATTCGAGGTGATGTTTGCACATTCATGCATCCATTACACTGGAGGTACTTTTAACAAACCTTGAAAACTTGTCAACATTCAATTATTCTTAATCTCCATCTACCGACGACGTTCGAAACCTCTATTGAAAAGTTTACAGTGTTCTTTACGAATATCCCATTCAAGGAATGTCCCATTCTTAGTGAATCTCCCCTACTGGTTGATTTGTTGGTCAGCATTCCTGGTACTAGCCGTCCATTTGCCCGACTTACAATTTTCTCTTATTGCTTATATCTACAGCTTAGAGGTAGCCAGGGGCGGGAGGGGAAGATTTTACCGGCCCGGGAAACCATTGGCATCGACCGGCCCAATTTTTTTGAGAAACAGAAAATACCCATTTTTTATACTTTGTACATGTAATTTTTGGAGTTTACTCCTTAAAAATCGATTTTCAGTTATAGCCCGCGGTACGGAAATTTTATGAGTAGTAAAATTAAGCGTTACGTTTCGCATTAACTAAAAGTAACGCGTTACGTACATTGAAATTATGTATGTATCTATGGATACGGCCGTTTATGTCTGACTGCATAGAGCATGGAATTAGTGAAAATAGAGTGGCATAAAGTAGATATTATAGTTGGCGTAGTAAAGTCAGCGTTTGCAGTATTTGTTCGTTCCTAAATTTGTTGAATCTTTAGATTTAATATGGAAAAACCTAATATTAAATAGTCCAAATATTGCTTAGTGCCGAAATGTGAATCAACGCCTATTCGAACACCAGGAAAACTATTTATTTCATTGCCACTGGGATCGACGTTTATCAGATTGTCACTTAATTCCTGAATTTATAAACAATTTATATATTGATGTAGTTGGACATTTTCGAACATAAACCATCTGACAAATGCGCATTTGGGTATAAAACTGACATTCGCGTGTGCCCTATTATCAAGTGATTGAAGTTAAAATAATCGTTCGTGCGTCGGAGCTGACACACAGAAGTTTTTTTTTATTTATTTTTTAATAAAATATAAATCGGATTTTTAAGGTTTTTAATACAAAACATTTCAAAAAAGTACAACTAAACTTAAAATCTCGAGAATTTAACGACGAACAACCGGGTGAGACTCGAGATAGGGCGACGAAAGCCGAAAAAACAATAAGCACGCACGCCGTGCGGTCCGGGCGATTACCGATTAGACCGGCCGCTTTCAAGTTCCAAAATAATCGTATTTTTGGCTGCCCGCTTTGCACTGGCCGCCAATTTTTTTATAATATAATGTTTTTTCACATCAGTCGGCCCAGACCGGCCCCGAAACAACCGGCCCTTCGGGAAATCTCCCGAAATCCCCGTTGGCCCACCCGCCCCTGGAGGTAGCTCGATTTGGATGAATTTTGTTAATGAATGAGAAATATAATAATTTGTCATTTGCATATGCGTTGGAAAACTTGGCGTCTTTTAATGGTAAATAGGAGTAAAGACAACGTAGTTCGACTGTCACATGACCAAGTATTCTAGACAGTTTATTTATTGGGCAATTAATACAGACAGGTAACTCCCTCTCTCTGTACCGTGATGGCGATCATCTGTCTGACCATAACCTGTCCGATTTTTTGTTCATAAGAAAAAAAAATCTAAGTCACCATAACAAGAAAAATTGACTGCGGCGAGACACGAACCCCTAGACTTGCACATTCATCGAGTGACGTTTCGACATAGGCGTTCTATTTCGATAGATACCAAGATACACTTTAATGTCACTGAAAACATGTATGCGACATGGAAATATTTTCCGTCTTTGTTTGGAGTACGTAAAAATGGATTTTAAGACAAAAAGTCGAATCTGACATTAACTGGGTAACCTTGATTTCACAAGTTTCCGAGTTGTCAGAGTTAGTTGACAAATTAGATAGGAAAAATAAATTACATCTTTTACAGGAGTATGAGTTTCGTCCAGTATAGGCAAGTGAAAATAATGTTAAGAATATTTTAATATATGTACATGAAGTTTCTTTATAGTCCAGTCAATCGATGTTCAAAACTGCCGTTTTGGTAACAAAATTGGGGAAGTTTTTTTCTCAACGGTTCTATATGTTTTTTGGGGTGCTGAATCTGAATTTCAAGTTTGCTGCCATGTAGGAGGTCGGCTTCACAACGAAAAACCTAAAAAAACCTCAAGATTTTCGCACTTTTACAGTTTTACGCTTATATCTCGAACACTATGCATTTTTCGAAGATGACCATTCTATATCAAATTAAAGTAGACAGAATTTCCTACAAAATGCACTGGTCAACTTTGATTTTCTGACGAGATGTATCGCCGCTAGAGCGCGGTTAAAAACAGCGATTTTTTGCCCTTCTGCGAAAACGGCAAAAGCTCCCACTCCCACCCCCTACAAGTCGAAAAATATACAAGCTATCAACAAAAATCCTTATACCACGTGAAAGTACATTAAATTTCCTATAAGAGGCGTCTCTAAGATTCAGTTTTCTCATAAGGTGGGAGAGAGCAAAGCGAAAATTACGAAAAATGCCTTCTGTGCTTTGCAGCCAAAACGGTCCCTCCCACCTGTCTATCTCTCATCGGCGTATTTCGATGTATTCGATGTATTTTACGTTTAAAAGAGGTTGTTTTGAATGAATTGATGGCAAAGCATGTTTAATGAAAACATTAACAAATTATATTTACAACATATTAGGTACACGACACTGAAGTGTCATGAAATGACGGAAAGTCGAACCCAGGATTGGGTTATCACTTCGAGTAGGTTCTCCATTTGGAAAAGAAAGAAGGCATTTAGTGTTAGAACATGGTTACAAGAACAAATAAGTTGTATAGTGAACTGTCGATGTATGTATGAAGAAATGCTTGATGTCATGTGCGCAGTTATTTTAGTCGTCCCCGTTTGGTTGTTGGTGGCCCAGGCAATGTCTTTTGGGCACTAGAAGGTCCAGGTAAAGGGTCTTAGGCAATGGAAGGTCCAGGCAAAGGGTCAGGGGCTGCAGAAAGTTCAGGCTGAACAGTGAGCTGTTGCTGTTTTTCAACTGAAAAAATTGTAATTGAATGATTAATGATATTATAGAGAAAAATTGATTAGTAAAGATTCATAATGCTGCAAAATATTACATTACAACTCAACTGTTCAGCCTGGACCTTCCACAGCCCCTGACCCTTTGCCTGGACCTTCCATTGCCCAAGACCCTTCGCCTGGACCTTCTAGTGCCCAAAAGACATTGCCTGGGCCACAAACAATCAAACGGGGACGACTAAAATAACTGCGCACATGACATCAGGTATTTCTTCGTACATCGACAGTTCACTATAGAACTTATCTGTTCTTGTCACCATGTTCTAACACTAAATGCCTTCTTTCTTTTCCTGGTGGAGAACCTACTCGAAGTGATGACCCAATCCTGGGTTCGACTTTTCTTCAATTCATGACACATGTACATTAATACATACAGATTTCATATTCAGCTTTATATTCAGTGTCGTGCACCTAATATGTTGGAAATATATTTTGTTAATGTTTTCATCAAACATGCTTTGCCATCAATTCACTCAAAACAACCTCTATTAAGCGTAATACATCGAAAGTATAGCGCCGATGAGAGATAGACAGGTGGGAGGGACCGTTTTGGTTGTAGAGCGCAGAAGGCATTTTTCGTAATTTTCGCTTTGCTGCTTCCCACTGTATGAGAAAACTGAATGTTAGAGACGTCTCTTGTAGGAAATTTAATGTACTTTCACGTGGTATAAGGGTTTTTGTTGATATTTTTCGAGTTGTAGTGGGTGGGAGTGGGCGTTTTTAACGTTTTCGCAGAAGGGCCAAAAAATTGCTGTTTTTCAGCGCGCTCTAGCGCCGATACGTCTTATCAGAAAATCAAAGTTGACCAGTGCGTTTTGTAGGAAATTTTGTCTACTTTAAGTTTGTATAGAATGCTCATCTTCGAAAAATGCATAGTCTTCGAGATATAAGCGAAAAACTGAAAAAGTCCGAAAATTTTGAGGTTTCTTGCGTTTCTCGTTTTGAAGCCGACCTCCTACATGGCAGCAAACTTGAAATTCCGATTCAGCACCCCAAAAAACATATAGAACTGCTGAGAAAAGAACTTCCCCAATTTTGTTACGAGAAAACCACCATTTCACTGGGCTATTTGTCGAGCAGCTGTTAAAGTAAATTCTTACAACAGGAATTCCTAGGCAAAACTCGAGTAGCGATAATTGATAAGTTTACATAAAATACAAATTCAGTTGACAAGTTGACTTGACGTTTAAATTTCATGCAATTTAATTAGCGCGCTGCGCCAAAAAAATCATTTTGAGTTTTTGTCTATTAGTATAGAATGTCTTTCGACCACTGAGCCACGAAGGTGTTGACGTCCACGTCTAAGGAAACAGTATTTAAGGACTCGCTTTCTTGATAATACGCTCGATGCCATAGGTATGTTTATGTGCCGACGGGTATAGCATGAAACACCCTTATTAACTGCAGTCGCGCTGATTGCATTTATTTTCCACACGTGATGCTGTTTCGAACTTATAAATACGCTCCTCTAATTTTGTGCTTGATTGCCACAGTACAATAATTATTATTGGTACACTCGTTATATTTACATTTACACAAATACTTAGCTTCTGTAATGTTCACGTAGCGCATCAAGTTATTTTTTACATGTTTTCCTAATTCTCGTCCTGTTACTGGAAGCCGTGGTCGCCTGAACGATGTTATTTAATATTTGCGTCGCATAGCACCCATAAAAATTAACATGAAGCAACAATTCGCTGCGACCCCAGATAACCCCGGTGGCAATAAAATTAAGCCAATCCCAAGAGCTTAATAATTTTCAAACGTAAACAAAATCTTCACAGGCAATCAGGAAATCTGCTTCTGCATAATCTAGAGCAGTGCGACATTAGGAATTATGAGTGAAGTTTGTAATATATTGGCACCACGTTGCTGGTGTTGCAGTAAAACTAATGCAGAGTTACTGCTTTCAGGATCTGTTGTTAGTTCATTGAAGATGTGCACGTCGCTGTTTTACTCAACCCTCTTAGTTTAATTTGTCAAATGGGCGATAAAAACAAGGAAGGAGTCGGCGCACCAGCAGAATGCCATCTAGCATAAAACCATTTTCAGTATTTAAGAGCATTAGCGCAGCGAAGATTATGCACATTGCAGTATTCTACGACTGCAGTTTAATTTTAATTAACATTAGTAATTAAAATAGCTATCAACCAGCGAGCTTTGGAGGTATCATATTTTTTAAGGAATTAAAATTATTATGGTGTAGCAAATAGACTTTTCGGGACGTTGAAGTAATATACACAGAGAGATATTGAAGAAACACAAAGTTTTTAGGTACATTAAATATTTTACCTATATTATATTACATAGATTTAATAACAAACAACTAAGTTCGAGTAATTTATAACAAAATTCTGTTCTCTTTATGCGTCCTACTGTCGAGTCATGCGCGATGAATAGTTCATTGCTTTTTCATGCAAGAGCGGTTTCCATATCTGGGGTATTTCGATTTTCCTCGCTCTCTCTTGAAGTGTCCCGGTTCCTTCTGGATGTATACCGCCCTATGCAGTCTAGGCTAGAACCTCGCCTCCTTTCTCAAAGTCTTGGTATTCTCAAACATGAGATCAAGTTCAAGGCTCAATGTTCTGCGGCGGTCGACTTGTTCCAATGGTGATGCTTGGTATGACTGATATTATGTTCCTCTAGCCTCTCTATATTTCTTCAGAAGGTGCCCAATCTCCTCCGTGCGTCCTCTACATAAGATAGATGCAGATGTAAAGGCAGATGCTTGGTATATCTGTGGATCTCTGGCTTTCTCCTACACCTGTATCCCTCCGCCTCACTTATTGAGACACGCTGTATATTTAGGAGGTTCTGGACATTCGCTTATGAATGTGTGCTGCGTTGTATTTACGGTCTGGTCCGTGCAAGATTTATTCGTTGGTAACCCTTAAGCTTTCAGTTGCAGAAGTTTGGGTTCCCTTACTATTGCTAAATGTTGACCACATTGAACAAATAATACGGCATAAACAAAATATAAATATATTCTATTACTTTACGTTGGTCCTAGCATAGTCAGTCTTCCTTAAAGTTAGGGATAGATGGATCAACCCTTCTTTCGGATGCTCTGGTTTGCTGAACTGCTTAGTTTGCCTAACCAGGGTGATGATGATACCCTACTTTTGTGCCGGGTGATTGTGCGTTTCCGCGTGTAGGTAACGATTCCTGTATACTTGATTTCAACTAATACATTCAGAAATGGTAATGTGCTCCATGGTGAACTGTATACTAGGACGCATCCTGTTAAGGTGGTCCTTAAATCCTTCAATAGTGCTGTGTCCATGTTCGTAAACAAACATTTCAATTTCAGTTTGGCTGATTCCAGAGAGGTCTTCTCGACAATTTCCTTGTACATGTTTGCCAGTAGTTGAGATATAGGGGATTACCTAGCTGTTCCTTCCGTTTGATCGTAAAACACGTCCCCGAAGGCGAAAAAGGTCGAATTAATTGACAACCGTGCTAGGTTTCCATCAATATCCTCCTCTTGCAAACGTTTTCTTGTTTCCGTTATTTCTTCCTCCATCGGTGCCTCGATGAATAGGGATGTGACGCCGAAACTCACTAGGACTGACTGCAAGTGAAGTTTGTACCTTCTCAATGAAATATTCCAAGTTCCAAATGTGGTGTTCCGTGTCTCTGACAAGTCCGAGATCGTGTTAGGTGATGTGCCAAAGGGCGGGTGATTGATCATGCTGCCTTAACTATCGGACTCAATGGTGTCTATAGGTTATGAGTCTCTCTTTGGTAAATGGTAGATGCTCGAATAACTGCAGCGATTGTCCTCTCCACTTTCTTCGCTGAGTTGTTATGATCTTCCTGCAGGCTGGATCCTCTAGAGTCTAGAAGGATTACCACTGTGGATGCGTAGTTTATCATGTCAATTGCCTACTTTGTACCCGACCGTCTAAATAGACCCAAACTGCCTAAGCAGTATGCGATCTGACCTTTTTATAAAGCCCAGAATGCGGAATATTAGACTGTGCTAATTTGAAAGCAACCAGACTTTTCCATTGAAATGAGCGACTGTAGTATAAATTCATGGGTTTAGTTAAATTTTCCGTTTTTGCCTTTGCTGGATCAAATGAAAATGATAGTTGCGACTTTTCCATGTCATAAACTACGCATGCTTTAAGGGTTCCTTCCTAATTATTGGAGCGTCACTTCTGACCAATCGTTTTCTTTTCCCGATAATCTATATACGGGGTGTTTCAGGAGGAATGGTACATACTTTAATCTATATAAATAAAAATCAATTGCCACATGCATGTAAGATCATCACTTGAGAACTGCTCGACCGATTTAGCTGATTTGTTTTTTGTTGTGTTCGTAATTGTCAGGACAAGGTTTGTATGAAAGACAATTTTGGAAAATCCACCGGGAAAGTCGAAAATTTCGATGGAATGTTTATATGAAAATCTGTTTGACAAAGAAAAATGTGATGTTCAGTTTGACCGTTCTAAAAATTGAATTGTCAGTGTGTTAGGTGGTGATCATGTATTTGGCGTTTCTTTGGAAAAAATGCCACCAGTGAGGCGTCAAAATATCGGTCGGCTTACGCGCAATGCAAGCCAACTACATGATCGTCGAGTCAATGAGACTGACGATGAGCGTAGACAGCGTTTGGAGCCAAGTCGAATAAGAATTTCTCAAGCCTCAAGGGCGATCCATTATGACTCCGGAACAACGGATACAGTCGAGTTCGACGCGCTCAGTTGGAGCTTACGCACAAAATAATTTGGAACGTCCACAAAACAGAGGCAGAACGTGGCGTTAGGGAACGAGAAATTGGAAAAGTTGCCCGGAAAATTGGAAAATTCGGGAAAAACTGAAAGTGCTTTTTTCTATGGGCGTAAATCGGGAAATTCGGACAAACTGTAAAAATCATAATTTTGGAAAATCCAACGGAAAATTTGAAAATTCGGGAAAAACTAAAAGTGCTTAACGGCTGGACCGATTTGGCTGATTTTTTTTTGTTGTGATCGTAATTGTCAGGACAAGGTTTGCATGAAAGAAAATTTTTGGAGAATCAACCGGAAAATGTGAAAATTTGGAAGAAACTGAAAGTGCTTAAAGGTTGGACCGATTTGGCTAATTTTTTTCAAAAATAGGGTTTTTAGGGAACGGGAAATTGGAAAAGTTGCCCGGAAAATTGGAAAATTCGGAAAAAACTGAAAGTGCTTTTTTCTATTGGATTTTTGTATGACATGGATAGGCGTTAGTCGGGAAATTCGGCCAAACTGTCAAAATCATAATTTTTTGTATGCACTCGCGATCATAACTGACGATAGGAACGACATATTTGGTTGAACATAAACGTAATCAGAAAAATGTTTCACATTGAATAAATGATTTGGTTAATGAATCAAAAGTTCAATACGAAAAGTAATTTTAGGCAGGACAACGTCTGCCGGGCCCGCTAGTATGTTATAATATTGTTCATTTCGAACAAAAAAGTTCATATGAACATGTGTCCTATTCTCAATGGTAACTGAGATACAGCGATTTTAATGTGGAGCACTACAAGAATAAAGGAGCGCCAAGAAGTACTGCAAAGTACAATACGCAACATTTTCACTAGAACAGCGAAGTGTACTGAATTTGGCGGTGGGATTTTTGAACCATTTCTGTAAAATCGATACTTTACTTTGTATAATAAATTAATGATAGTTGCCAGAATTAATAAAGTATTAAATTTGTTTATGCAGAAATTCAGCTAGCTGTAACTCAATAATTATTGAGAATTGGACACATGTTCATAAGAACTTTTTTGTTCAAAATGAATGATACTATAACATACTAAAGTATGTACCATTCCTCCTGAAACACCCTGTATATAAAAGTCGATGTGTATGTGGGTATGTATGTATGTTCCCTATGGACTCCAAAACGGCTGGACCGATGGTGATGAAATTTTCAGGCAATCCTCAGATTAGCCCAGCGGGTGATCCTGTGAAGTTTAATAGCGATCGGATCAACAGAATTTTTTTATTGTTTTTGTCCCGGGGCGGGTCGCTATCTAATATATGCCCAGCCATACCGTTCATCCCATTGCGATAAAACTTTGTCAACTTATGGCTCGCACTTACACAATTAACTTACAGTAGGTGGCGCGCGTGTCGTACCGGGAAATGTATTTGAAAGACCATGTCTGCAATTCGACAAGGCAGCAACTTGAAGAACGACTGGTACAGCAAAGCCATTGTCCGAAGCGAACGGTGCTTGGAGCGTGAAAATTTTTATCGCAAAACGAATACTTTTGCTGCACCTGTGAAAGCACGAACCACCAAGTGTTCATAAATTTCTGAGTGTTCCTGCAGTCGTCTATTCTCGAAAACGTCAGCTGATCAGAAAATCGGCCAAGAAATCGGAAAAAATTACAATTCGCCTTGACTGGTTCACTTACAATTCAAAATTATTCTTGTAACTTGAGTGACTTGAGTGACCACAACGCTTATTATCATTTTCTTTATAGCAGAGTGTTGAATTTGATGGTTTCCGTAAAAAAGCGTAGATGTTTTGCCGTGCTGATTACATTTTAGTTGATGACACAAAAAAAAGGACAAAGGTGTTAGACCTGGTAACCTAGTTGGCCAACCAACGATGGATCCGTATACGAAAACGAAAATTAGGATTTGTCATTACGTTACTTTGCTTTCACGGTTCCTAATTGCTTATGCACCTTCCTACTATTTTTGAAAAAGTAAAAGTTCTCAAATTTTCCAACAACTATAGTAAAGTAAATGTATGCAAAAAGTATAGAGTACTGGTCACATTGTTAGGTGTCTCCTCATATTTCTGGACTGTAGAGACACGTTATGAATGTTCTAATGTCAACTTAGATGAGGTAGCATTCAGTGACGTCTGTTAGATCCAGTTCTATGTATAGTTCAATGCATAGAGGGGTACCTACCTACTTGTCCAAGAAAAAATTTTTGGAACTATTCACTATCCTTAATTAACTGTAGTATAAAACAATTAGTTGAAAGGGCAAAGTAGGATTGAACGACTGCATTCAGGGTGAAAAATGATTAAGTTCGAAAGTTAATCAAATATAAATATCAAAAGAAAAAGTGAAACCAACTTTAAATGAAAAAAAAATAATTAAGCATAGCAAAATGCTGACAACATTATAACCTATGGAATAAAAAGTGATTCTTTTAAAAATTATTATAGGTACATATTTAATTAATAATTAACATTCAAATGGTGGTAAGGCAGATAGATAAGTAACACTCGATATTGTCACGCGAATGAAGGTAATCGAGTGCTACATTCAGAAATCCGATCGAGCGGCCGAATGTCGATACTGGATGTTACTTACCTATATATGCGACCCGGGAGGGGGGTGGTTCTTCGAATTTTGTGCTCCATCATCAACACAACAAAGTGGTTTTTGTTACAGTTCGTTATAATTTATAGTTTTGGTGCTACAACGTGTGTAAAACGTTCTGGGATACCCGGTATAATAAATTGCATAATGTCATGTGCGAACAAGTATTAAGTTGACCTGTCAGATCTCAAAATGATTGGGTGTGATGGCACTAATATTATAAAAGAAGTGCAATCATCTTCAGGAGATGGGAAGTAATTCCCGAAAATGAATTTAAAACTTTATGTTATATTGTAATTTGTAGAAAGCATAGTAGGCACTAATAAACTCAATTATGTATATGGGCTACCAAAGAGTAAAAAGTGATCATATTAACAACTTAATAAAAAATCAGTTTTCTTTCCTACAACTCCTTTCTCTAAAATGCATATTCCAGCCCTATAGTCTAGCTCTCGCATAACTGGGTCAGTTTGTATTTCTTTAATAACACCGAGGTATGCACAAACTGCAATTTATTTATGGTTATTTTGATATTCCTCATTACAGCATGTTTCTGTGGCATATCCCAGAGATTTGAACTGAAAATTTGTTTTTACAAGCTCTCTCTAAGCCACTATTGATCAAACCAACATATTTTCCCTCGCTGTCTACATTTCCAGTTCCCAAAACTTCACTCAGAATACTTTGTTTACCTGCCTACCTAAAATTCCTGTCGCTGTCCTCCTGCACACACATATTCGGTTTGATTTATGTTGATGGATAAACCTCTCTCTCGTGATACTCTGTTATATTTCTATTTCAAAACGTAAAACCAAATATTTGCAACATTTCTTTAGCGTCAGCCATAACCCTTTCTTTCTTAATAAAGATGATCGTTGCGATACGGAACAGGAAAGAAAATAAACTTGTTTTAGTGACGCAGCTTTAAACCGACGAGATCTAGCACTCGGAGCACCAACGGTGTCAAATGTTGCGCCAAAAATATACTCGAATGAAATAGCAAAAGTGTAAACCTGCTTTCGTAATGCCCCATAAACCAAGATGAAGGCGGCCACTGTACGGCAGTCATAAAATGATCCCAGTAGCCCGTATAGTTCTTCGTATTTTACTACGCCCTAAGCCGCAGGGATATTTGTGCCTATCTTTCCTATTTCCAATTCCACAATCCACATTGAAAATCGAGTTTCGCCTACGGATACACCTAAATTATTGTCGTCGCTGGCCTCAGTCTATGTTGTTCCTAAGAAAAATAGAAGTATCCTGGTAATTTATGGCTGAAAATTGTCTGCGGTAATTCTGCAGCGGAATTGTTGTGTTCTGAAATCTGAAACTTGGTGTATCAATTTTATCAACATTTTTTATTTAAAGCCACGGGAAAAATGTTCGTCTTTTATATTAGTTACATTTTGATTATTTTATCATACGAAATGTTCCTTGCGGAACTAGTCAGTGCGATGTTCTCTGTACACATAACTCACATATACAAGGAGTCCCATTTAATTAGACTCACCATGGGAATCGTAGAAGCCGTTTGTTCACGTGACTTGAAATTTGAAGTATTTGCATAAACGAAGGTTCCGCATGGATTTTAAGACATTGCCAATGAAATAAATGTTTACACGGCTAGGTATACTTTGATTAGACGTGCTGAATATATATTTTTATCCTTTATTTGTCTGAGTGCAGTACTCACAGAGATAAGGAAACCTTTGTCTTCAAATATTAAAAGGAACTAAATATTTTAATATCTGCCAAAAATGTAGTTTCATTAAAATTTTATGAGACTTAATCACCGGGTTGACGTCTGTTGTATCCACGTTCGCGCTAACAGAGCACTCACGGAAGCGTGGATAATATATTAGGATATAAGGTCTGCAGCTGTATGCAAGTACAAAAGGTTAGCGAAAGCACCGCGACGTTTGAAGCTCCCTTAGAAGTTATGGATTTTCATTTCCCTGATTCGGCTTTTTACGTTCATAATTTTCTCGTGGGAAATTAACGGAATGTTAAGTCTGCCAGGGCGAACTTGACTTTTATTAATGTCGGAATTCTGCATTGTTATTTCTGCTGTAGTGATGCAGATGTAACGACAAGTCATATAAAGTTATTCCTAGAGACAAACATTTACAAGGAATAATTAGTTCATCGGATTATTTTTTCCTATCCACTGTTATAAAGGTGAGTGAAATGGAAGTGAATTTCTCTATACGGTTCTTGTATGTATAGCGCCTTTAATTGGTTAACGACTTAACTACAAAGTTGGGAACTAATCGAAAGAAGTAAATAATGAGATGGCGCAGAGGTATCCAAGTAGGACATGAGTAAACTTGAGTAACCATAGTTACTTGTTTGAAAAGCTAGTTTTGTCAACTTCCAGCTAGTAGTTAGGATATGAGAGTTCTAGTACACTTCCAAGATGACCTCAGTAAATTAACAATTTCGTCATTGAGCACTATGAGGCCTTGCGCAACTGAGTACGCTGGTCTTCATTCTCGTCGACCAATTAGAGTACCTGCACTTCGCCGCGGCAATCGCGAAGCTCGTCTTGAATGGGCCGAAGAGCATTCTCAATGGGGTGAAGCAGAATGGTCCAATGTTCTGTTTACCGGCGAATCTCGGTTCGGATTTCAACCTGATAGCAGAAGAACGAGAGTGTGGTGAAGAAGCGGAGCCTTGGAGATCTTCCAGGAAGTTCACAATTACCGAGGAGGGTCTGTGATGGTATGGGTTGGAATCTATTTGCACCATAGAACGGACCTCGTTTGTCTGGATGGAGCCATGAACCAGCGACGTTGTATCGAACAAGTTCTTGTACCTGTTGTGCAACCATATTCATTTACTGCTGGTCCAAATTCGGTTTATATGCAGGACAATACTCACATTGCACATCAGGTACAAAATTGCCTTGAAGAAGAGAACATTGCCCTTTTGCTATGGCAAACTCAGTCTCCCGACCTCAACCCCATTGAGCATGTGTGGGACATGCTACCTTCAGTGACAACTTCTTCCAGTTATGGCAAGCATTCAAGGTCGTTTTGTATTTGAAAATGCATGAGAGAGCAGTGAGCCCTTTTACAACAAGATGCAATCGATAGGCTGATTTTAAGTATGTCTAGGTGGTGCAGGGCAGTCATTAATGCCCTAGGAGGTAATACATCGAATTAAGTACAAATTTCAACGAATTAACGTTATCAGAAATACACTTTTATTTTAATACACAATGTATTGTTTTCCAATTAAATGTTTATTTTCATTATTATATAAATAATTCAAAACATTACAAGTTCCCACATAACACAACCGGGATATGGGACATCCACATAACCTCTCTGGACATCCCGGATGTCCATACGACTGCCTATTTATGTCCTCAAAATGTACACACTAAAAAGGATATCCATAGAATTGCCCACTTAATAGAACTGGGATTTGATATATTCATATAACGTCCCGGGACATCCGGGATGTCCATATAACGTCCTGTCGACGTCCGTAAAATGTATGTACAAAAAAGGACATCCATACAATGTCCGTTCTAGTACGTCCCAATGTATTAAAAAAGGATGGCATATGGACATCCATGGGACATTGGGGTGCAGAATTCAGGCGTGAAACGTAATGTGCGATCTGCGAAAAGGGACTCTTCGGGACATTATTCGGTAATTGACTAGCATTTGTTTCATTTGTAGGGTTGGATATGCATCGTGTGATCGTGTGTTATGTTGTGTTGGTTTACTCGTGTTTTCAAGAGTGGTGTAGTTAATTAAACGCTTGGTAAAAATATCTAAATGCTAGCTGAAAAGAATTAATGGTTGGGTAAATTCAGCTTAGTAGGTACCTATAACTTTGGTAGGGCAAGTCACGAACAGTTTAATCAGCATAGCAAAAATTTACAGATAAACTGATGAACTGAATTAACTAAGTATATGTATAGATTTAATTGTTTATTATTTTGCACATCAGTTTAAATATAGGTTTAGGTTAGATAGTAATTGCAAGTTGTTTAAATGCAATTAATTTTTATTTATTGCTACGCATGTACGCATAGTTAATGTAGTTTTGTGTAAATTTGAATTCGTATATTTTTTGTTTAGGGAATACTATTATGCCCTGGAAATTTTGGTTTTCCTATTTACTTTTTTTGTGGACTAGAATTCATTATTTTTTGATATATAAAATTGTATTATCATAATATTAAAAGCGATCTGGCACAACACTTGACGGGTGGGGATGGATATCGGTCGCTCGGTCTCTTTTCAACTGGCGGAGATCGTATGGGTGAGGTCGTGACTCGATCAGGTGTTTCTTTAACGCAAATAAGAAAATTGTATCGGCTGTTCGCAGAATGGTCTTTTGCCTTATTATAAATTAAACGCAATTAATTATTTAAGAATATTCTATGGGAATGTTTTGTGGTGCACCTGGGATGCACCTTCGTTTTAAGTATAATTACTACACCGATTCACCACTACGTAAAAGTCGTGGCGTGTAGCCCACCGGTCATCTAGTAGCACTTAAATAGCCAATGCGACTAAATACATTTATTTTTATTATTATTGCTGTTGTTATTATTGCTGGTTGTTATTTTATTGTGATTATTGCTTAATACATAATGAATATTAAATAATCTCTATGTTTTTATTAAATGCTTACCTACTCTTAAAGTCTTAAACTGTGAAACATTTCTGGAGAATGTCATTAAGACCATTTTCCAGATATTCTTCAGATTTCACTGGAGGTGAATAATAGAAAATTAATGTTCATCCGATTTAACAATTTAGGGATATCCCTGTGAAGTCCCATTCATGTCCATCCTCGGATGTCCATTTTACATCCTAGTATGTCCTAGGATATCCTGGGATGTCCATATGGGGTACAGTGGACATGTGCAGCGCACGTCCATTGGCTCAATTATTACCATTCCAAAGTGTGACACTGGGATGTCCTTATGACAGCCAATTTACTATAATGATGGGATATTGGTACATCCTAGGGACGTCCCAAGTCCTAAAATGGATGTACAGTGGATATCCTTAGGATGGCCTTGTGTTATGTGGGTTTATCTTTAGCCAATTTTGTACTAGACTAGCTAATCAAATAAATAGTATAACCTACTCACTTTGACTTGTAAGATAAAAGTCATACAATCACAATTGTTTCTGTTCTGTAGACAATTTTGAGCAGTGTATATGCCTAAGAATAGGTGCATGAAAATTACAGAAGGGCGAGTCCAACACGTCTGTAGCATTCGAATATGCGCCCCGGTCTCCAGCCGGTTAATAAGTATTATTCACAGTCGAGTGAGAATGGTAGTATAAGCCAAGTACAATAAACGAGAAGAAATAGGTTTTAAGCAAGAATCCGCAGTAACCTGCATGACGAGATGGCTAGTGCATCGACCTAGTAATTCGCTTACCCCTGTTTCTATATTTTGATGTGTTGACAAGTTATTTCGGCCTATAATGATTATAGACTTTAATTTTAAACATTAATTTTTTTGGTCCTTATTTTGTTTTCTGTGAATTATATAAGTGAAAGAAAACCGATGAGAAATCATTTTCTCAGACTTTATAAACCGGGATGAGAACTGAATTATAATTTTACATATACGAGTACGTTGTTCATGTTTTTTGCACAGCCTTTCGTCCTGAACAAATCGCGGGGCGCCGCTGGTTATAACCAATTTCTTACATTACAAGTCCATGTACTCAAACTTGATTTAAGTTTCGCGTTTTCCGGTATTCTGCTTCGTTACATTTCAAATAGTCAAGCAGCAAGATCCTTCGAGTTTTAACTGGCATTTTGCTCGCCGAACACAGTACTTCTGTAAGTAATTGGATACTGAAAGTGGCCCTCTCAAGGAACGATACAGGATATTTGCTGGGCTAATATTTACTATCTATTTCTCGAGAATCGCTTTATTGAAAATCTTGAATTGAATTTATGTGCTCGAAGCAATCATTACATTTTTGGAAATGTTTTCTTGTGGACTTCGGTTTATACTCAAGTAGGAAGTAATTCGTACGTGTCACATGTTGTGTTGGAAAAATTTAAAATTTTCTGGCTGTAAAGCCCTTTGCCTGATTACCCCCGATATAATTTTTGCAGGTAGTTTTTCCGCTGGAATATACAAATGTATTAAAAAATGGAGAACTTTGATTGGCTTAAAATTCGAAGAGTGGGGTAGGCCCTATTAAATTATTTCTACAAAAATCGAAAATATCAATTCTTGTTCAGTGTCGGTTACAGCTTTGCTCCATTCGATTTTTTTTTTAATTTCGAAATTCCTCCACATCTGTCAAAATCTTCAAAAATGTTTGTAGGACCAAAGACATTAATTTTTGACAAATAAGATCTTTTTAAGAATCTCACGGTAAAGTCAATAATTGGGGAATCCCAAGAATATGATGATACATTTATAAAAATAATGTCAGGGATGGGCTCTATAAATTCTGCTCAATAAATTCCGATACCAAAAATAATTACAACTTTTTCTAACGAAATGCTTTGTTCCAGCAGTGGCGGCCGTACATATTCAAGCAGTCGAGGGTAAAAGTGTAAGTCTTCCATGTGACATGGAAACTGACGGCAAAGACAAAGTGTACATGTTGTTCTGGTTTCACCATGGTTCAGGATTTCCTATCTACAGGTAAGTTGCTTTTTTTGGGAATTAATTCGGTTTCGTATTTATCAATGTATTTTCTTCTGCTCTGCATAATATGGCCTTGAAACGGTTTTTGAATAAAACTTGAAATGTAGGTACATATATTGATGAAATTATGTGTATCTTTTATCTTTCCTTCCGAGCCGCAGGTACCAGGTAAGTCGGTGGAACGTGAAAATTTAATAATCGCGGCACGTTATTTTTCTGGTCCGCCATATCCAAACTTTTTAAGAATCGTTTCTTATAATAATTACACCTTTACATTACATCAAAAGGCAGGCAAATGTAAAACATCCGATAACACTCTTCGTTTTGTAAAAATAGGAAATAAAAATCGAAAGATAGCTTTATGGTTGGAAAATGTGAACAAATGATAGTAAATGCATTTCCTAAATGCATGAAACATATATTGTTTTGTCAGTACACTACTTCCATCAAAAATAAATGGATTTCAAAGTCACTCAGTTATCTCTAAATTCAGATAATATGTTGCTGTCTTTTCTTATATAACTTAACAAAGAATACGGTTACTGTTATTGAAATCGAAGCCATATATATTGCGTTTATCGGGAATTGCGTCGCCGCCAGTAACTTCTAGACAAAACCGATTTGTCTAGTTTTCCATAAGATTTACGTCGTACACTTTTTGAAGTAACAAATGCAAAATAGTTATTGCAATCAATCGTTCAGTATTATAATAACCGTTGCAATATCACATATTATTATTTACAAAACTTATGAATGAAACTGATTCATCTATAGACATTACATTAGACCCTCACAATCTCTTCTTTTTCAAGTGCAGGATGTGGGCTGTTACCCTAGTTATTCCTACTCTACTAACCGTTGCTTTTAAGAGCTGTTAAGGTGTGACGTCACCAAATGACAACGTCACAATAAGGGAGGATCCGGCCCCAACTATGCTCAAGCCGAAGACGGGAGTGGGCAAAAAAACTGTAAAAGGGCGCCAAGGAGTTGTAGGCTGATCCTCCAAGGTAAACGCAAACATAGCGGCCACAGTTCCTAAAAACCGCTGGTACACAACAGGGTAAACACAAAAAAAAAGAAAACAAATAGTCAAATAGTAATGCCAGCATATAATATTGAAAAAAATATGAATGTAACCCCAGAATGAAAATAATTACAATATAAAAAAACAGTGGTAAATCTAATCAAATAATGAAAAATAATGTAGAACAAAACTGCTGGAAATTTAGGCATTCGGTACTAGCCTTGCGCCCAAAACCAAAATAGGCGCAGATGACGCGGTAAATACACTACAGGTTTGGAGCTCCGTACGCGCAGCGCACCGACGGGTCAATCGTACGCACTCTACACAAACGCAAGTAGACGCAAACGGCAGTATCGACTGTTGCTAAATCCCGTTACAAAATATGAATATACTATGAGTCAAAGTTGAATATATAGCAAAAAAACTAAGCAAAATTTATCAAGTTTCTCTAATCGAACAACTATTATATCTGAATAACATGAAACTAATTGATAAAAAAACAAAACTATTAGGTACTGGCAAAACGATTTAACAATAAATGAAAATTTTAAACAAAACTACCTGAATTATATGACAAACTAAATCCGAACAGAAATTCGACATGTTAGTGGACAGAAAATGCGCACGCATGCCTCTCCTTCTCCTGGGTTTCGATCTTTCGATCGATCAGCTGTCGTTGAAAGCTCCGTCTATTATTGTTTATACGGCGTATTTCGTAATTTTTGTGCTATTTAGGATTTATTTGAACAGATAACATATTACATTGAACAGGTAAGGAAATGTCCATGTAAGTACGTTACATTAAAACATTTTCATCGCAGTAGTGATTAGTGTGTGCTTCTGGAATGTTGAATGTTTGTTTTTGTCTCTCAGTTGTACCGAAATCGTTGCTTTCTTTTAATAATACCTAATAATAATTCCACAGTACATTGTGCAATCTGTTTCATCGTTGCTTTCTTTTAATAATACCTAATAATAGTTCCACAGTACATTGTGCAATCTGTTTCAGAATAATAGCACTTTTGAGGTTAAATACCAAAATACCATACGGAAATACCTGGAGGCGACCGAGGCAAGTGGAATGTAGAATCTGGAATATTTAACAAGAATACGATGCATAATCAGACTCGATATCCTTCACGTACATGTGCAATACTCCCCCCTTTCTCATTATTATGGCGCTGCTTGAAAGGTTAGTTTAGTTAGATTTTTACGGTAATTGTCATAAACTTATAAATTTTGTTTTCGTGGCATTTCTGTGACAATTAAAACACAGGATCACAGATGCATAACAGCTTTTGAATGAAAACGAAGCTCGATCAGATGTTTTGTGTGAAAAAAAGTCTTAATAAAAGCGAGGAAGAGTATATGACACTTCGGAAGGAAAAGATTTTTAAGGGAAGGCGCTCCATGGACAAACAAACTCGATATCTAAATATATAAATATAGATTTATACCATACTTTAAGGTTCTTTATGCTCGAAAGATTAGTTTTCTTCTTTTTTATAGGTAAACGCGAAATTAAATGTAAATTCAATAAAAGTTCGAGCAGGTAAGAGTTGTTTTTTTCCCATAAATAATGCACTTTGGCTCTTGCACAATTTATTCAAAGTGGATTTGTAAATAATTTGACTGGTTTTGTGGCGCTCGCGGCTTGGTCCCTACCAGTCACTTTTTTGCATTGATTGTAAAAATGTATGGTCATGTCACTAAAGCCGGCTCCAAACGATGTGGTCACTCGACAGATATTCGCCATGTGTAAGCAAATGCAGTAGGTATCGTGTGGACGATACGACGTATGCCAATGTGGTCATGTGCGTAGATTTGTCCAAACGCCAAATGTTTGACAAGCGCAAACAAATGCCGCATCGTGTGGATGATGCATGCATGAGCATTCGAGAGGATGTGTGCACTCGTCAAATATTCGCCAAAGCAATACACATGACACATCGTTTGGACCATGGACGAATGTACTTTACTTGATGTGCTAAAGGTTCGCTCCGAGGGCGGTAAATAAGCACACATCAAAGCAGACGAATCTCCACGCATCGAACCCGAGCACGTGCATGCATTCACTTTTTTTACATTTTACCAGATTGATGACCTGATGAAATTGATTATCTTGTCATATTCGCTGCAAATTTAGCGAACTTAATCAAGCGGGTAGACAAGCCAAAAATTGCCAAGTGAGCATATAGTGTGGTTAACGTAACGAATACTTCGAGGCATATTTGTCATGTGTTCACATTGCCACGTTAACACATCGTGTGTATGAATGACTTGGTGCTATAAATTTTCGGCAAACAGTCTACAAATATTTGACGCATTTTTACTTGACTAACATTTGACGAATGACCATATCGTTTGGAGCCGGCTTTATACTAATTTCCAATTTGTTGGGTTCGGGTCAAATAGAAGGGCAGTGTCACTATTTAATAACTCTGTCCAAAAAGGGAGTTACTTTGATGACAGTCGTGGTCACTGTTTAATAGCGATTTGTTTGGTTTAGGTCAAAAAAGGTGTTTCTTATAACAATCATGCCCAAGGAAACACCACATTATGCCAAAATCTATTGTTTGGTTTAGGTCAAAAAAGGTGTTTCTTATAATAATCATGCCCAAGGAAACACTACATTATGCCAAAATGCTGTGTGCTGTCGTTCAGGGACATTTCAATTCACTGCAGAAAAATCATCATAGTGTTGGGCAATACTCTGAAAAGTATCGATACCGCGTATCGATCCGTATTGGTTTGAAGGGGATCGATACGTGTATCGTAGTCGAAAGTATCGATACTCGAAATATCGATAGTATCGAATCGGATTTTTCAATTGTTACTAATAACAGGAAAATTATTAAAGCAATGTAGATTTTTTGTTTAATATAGGTATACAGCTTAAGGCTTACAATAGAAAACGATGCTAGGCATGCAGCATAGGTAAGGAAAGTATGCAATTTTTATTTTCAAGTTTGATTTTTTTAAGGATTATTTATGCGATACGCGATTTTTGATACCTGGTTTATTATATGGAAAATATTGGCAGGACAAGAAGTATCGTTACAAAATATCGGGTATCGGGAAGTAAAATATCGATACCTGAAAATGTCTATACGTATCGCCCACCACTGTCGATGTCGGCATCACTGAGACGAGGAGCTATCAGCCTTATGCTGTATCACTTACGTTAAATATAACGTACTGTTATCTTCGCTGTTATGTTATTTTCTCAAAACCGGTATGCTGTATCACAGTTAACGTTACTGCTCGTAACGTGTGACGTCACTACCTTACGTTATTTGTCAACTTAACGTACCAGATTTAACTTCCAGACTTAACAAGCAGTTATGAGATAACCTATGCGATTTCGGTTGTTAGGTGCTAATAAAATTTGTTCCTTACGTTCGGAACCATTGAATTCTAGAATATTTTGAGTCTTGTTGTTGTTGGAGCAACTGGGAAACGTAAACAAAAGATTATTTTTCGCTGATGTGTGATGTGAAAAAATGAGGTTAGGTATGAAACGTTTTATAGAAACCAGGAAAAGAATATTTGATGACGGGGACGGCTACAGCAATCTTTTCCAGAAGAATTTTTCTGTCCCTTTTTATATTTACTTTCTATTTCATTAGAAATCTAAAAAACTGATTGGAAAAATGGGAAGAAAAATTACATATTTGCCTTCAGCCTCTGTAAGAACTGTTATTTACAATTTTGATTTGGAAGAATTCTTATCATGAATGATTTTATTAAAGTCCTGGGATTTTATTTTCTCCTTAATGGAAACATATGGCTTTATTTTAAAAAATTAATAAAGTCCTCGTATTGTTTCACCGCTTAGTTTTCTTTGTGTTGAACCATTTTGAGCCGACACGAACTATGTACGTACCTACGTCAAACTACCAAACAAAAAAATATCGTTTTCATTGCAACTAAAATTTGCCTAATGCTAATACGGGGTTTTACAAATAATAATAATAATAATAATAATAATAAATTTATTGACACCAAAACAAAAACAAAAATAATCACAACAATTGCACTGGTGTCAAATGACAAAGTCTATCAGCTGTTTTAAAGTGGGCGCACGCGGGAGCTTCCTTCGGTTCATTTCTCTCTGACTCATACTAATTTCGTATAGCTTTGTCTCCCTTCACAGAAACTAAACTTCTTTCCCTTTTAACACCTCGGGCATAACGTACTCTGTAACGTATACGTTAAAAGACCGATACAGCATACCGGGTTTTAGACGTTACGTTATCTGTTATGTTATTTCCATACGTTAAATTTAGATAACGTACAAGTGTTAAATATAACGTATGTGATACAGCATAGGGCTGAATAGGTTTGTTCGTGAAGCGAATCCGGGGCCAGTTCTTTACAAATACCAAATTACTTGTACACGACACTGCGCGCGTGCGCGATTTCTAACTGATTCGAAATTTACAAACCTCCGCGAACGAAATATAGCTCGACTTTGGACTGTCTTGTCTAATTGACAACGTATCGTTCAAAAATTGATCTTCTGACTCGGTGAAATTAACATTGTACGATTATCCGCATTTGTCCAAGAGGTTCTACGAACGCTGGATTTTTGATAAGAATGTAGCATTGTTCGTACCACGAACACTTCAAATCGCAATGCGCACGCGCATTTGTAAGGAATTGGTTACGGACCGTCTCCGCGAATAAACCTAATAAGAGCAATTTGTGCCAAACTTGCGCATTTGGCGTTATGTGCTAAGGACGGTTTTTTTGTCCGTACACACGTAGGTTCAAATGATCCAGCCACGCTTAATTGACGGTAACCTGACAAATATTAAAAAAATAAAGTGGAACAAACAAAAAAAACGACCAGCGCTGGTATCGAAAATACAACTACGGTGCATGGTCATCTGATACGCTACCGACACGACACAATTGATTCAACTCACAGCAGTTATATAACCTTACGGGCGTTTATAGTACTACTGTAGTGCACGACTGCATGCGAAATTGACAGGGGCACGGGTGCCACTTGGGCACAGATTGCTCTTATTAGCTCCTAATATCACCGAGCACTAGCGATGGGCGCTATCGAATGAATTTTGCTATCGAATGAGTAGTTTCCACTATCGAATGAATCATTCATTTGCTTATAGACGGCTGCTGGGGTAAAGGGCACGTGTTTCATATCTGCACATGCATTTTATTATTTTTAACGATAACTATTCCTTCGATAATTCCAGTGTTCGTTCGTCGTTCCCTTGGTTCACTGAAGAGGGCTACTAAATAATTCAGTCAGTACGTACATTTTATTCCATTGCTAAAAGATTCAGTTGTCAAAACGAATGAAACGTAATGAAATGAATGAATGGTTTTAGTACTATCGAATTAAGTATTCGAATGGTTGTGTACTATCGAAAAATTCATTCGATGCGCCCAACACACAACACTACTGAGCTAATCAACAAGCAACATTTCCATTTTGTCAAAGCTGTGACTTGGATTTTTCATTTTCATAAGTTTTATTCTGCTACGATTTGTATGTGTGCTGTAATTCGATATAGGATATACGTTTGTACATATTATTATTAATGCAGTGTTTTGGTAAGAGGTTTAAAGGTGAGTTAGAGTAGGAATTTTACAATAGACTGTTTTAGAATGGCCTGATTTTGACAGGCCGCCATTTTCTGTTGGAGGGCTGAGCATGGATAAACAACATTACACACGTGAGTGTTACCAAAATTTGAACAGATTTGGTGCCAAACAAAGTGGTGATGTTTAGAGTTCATGTAATTTAACTCAAAATAACGAAACAACGTTTGCAATAGTGCAACCAGTCATATCATTTTAAGAATTTTCATTCAATTCTCGGCGTAAAGCGACTAAGTTTAAGTTACGCCCCTTTTTTGGTGCCAAATGGTAACACAAACATCTGCTTTGTTATTCATCCTCTTCTTCCCTCCAATAAGCTTCAAAACAAACAAATGTGTGCCCTCCAGCTGTCAATTGTGTGACGTCATTCTAAAATTAGCAATTACTTTGCAGTTATAGGTTACGTTTTCTGAACCCTTGAAAATATAAATATAAATATAAATTTTCATTTTAGGTGTGCGTATGCATGGTGATGCTTTAGTAAATATACATATATTGAAAAGGTGAGTAGCAACTGGACCGTTTTAACAGGTACGTTACAAACTTTGATATTGATCAACAATAATCAGAGGACAAATAAAAAACTAGACCAGAAAGAGATTTAAAGAAAGACGTTCAAACAGAGACAAGAAAGGCAAAAACAAAGACCCAGATTTTAGACCAGAGAAAAATTTAAGTATACATTTTAGACTAGAGTAAAGAAAGCTACAGGTAGTTTGAGAATTACCTAAAGACGATCAAAGGCGAAAAACAAGGAGACAAGAAACGCAAAGAAGAGAAAGATTTAAGTAGGTATATATTGTAGAGCAAAAAAGTAACACAGAATTATATATCCTTGTTATAGTGCAACGAGTACAGATTCATAGCACAATAGTAGGGTTAGGTATTGTCACGAAGTATGCCTCGTAGAAAACTCCATCGAGGTCCTGAAGAACAAGAAGAATATATGAAGCGTAGACGACAACAGAAAGCTGAATATGAACGTCGTCGTCGAGAAGCTGAACGAAATACTGCAAGAATTCCACAAATACAGCATCAACGAAATTATCGCTCGAGGAAAAACAATTATATTGATCTCACTTTGCTTGGGTTTGATGATAGTGTTAGTGAACATTATATTGGTGCCATGAGTGTTGATTGCATACATTGTAGTGCGAAACATTTTGTTTCTGAAAGAGTGTCAAATAAAGGCAATTCTTTTAATGATTGTTGTAATCATGGTGAAGTACGTTTACAACCTTTACCTGCTTTTCCTGCTTTTCTGGAGTCCTTGTTCAACGGTTCTCATCCAAAATCTAACACATTTTTTGAACACATCCGAAGTTATAATAGCTCATTTTCATTTGCATCATTTAACGCTAATCTGGTAAATTTTAATTCTGCACGTAGAGTTCCATTTTGTTTTAAAATTCAGGGGCAAATATATTATCAAATTAATACAGCACTTTATCCATCCTCTAATGAGACCCCAAGTTACGGTCAGCTGTTTATTGTTGATCCCCATGAAGCAGTAGAATTTCGTTTAAGTCAGAATTCGGAATGTGATTTAGAAATTATAAAACTAATTGAGAATTTGATGCGTGAAAATAATGTATTTGCTCAGTCTTATCAAATGATGGGGGAAGAATTGGAACACCAACGATGTATCAGTTTGAATGAAGAACCTGAACTGCACTTGTTGTTGTGAAACCTGTTATGGATCGGAATCGTTATAAATTCCAAAGGGTAAATGAAGTTGCTGCAGTGTTTTTTGAAAAATTATTTTGGATTGTGTCGGTTTTCTGTAACTATTGTTTTTGTCTTTGATGTCAAAACACAAAATATGTCACTTTCGTTTTAAATTTTCAGCATAATATACAGTAGGTCACATTTGAAGATATGTCGTTTTTCTAGAAAAAAAGCGCGACTTACTCCAATGAATGACAGTCCACTACTAAATATGATATTCTTCCAAAGTAGAGCGTGTCAATGTTAGAGTACCTGTAAACTGACACTTGCCCCATCTATCGATTATTTCAGTAAATATACTTGTCGCTTTTCCATTTAAAACTTTAATTATTTTCTCATTGTTTTATTGGGAAATCTACAATTTGTTGGTTTTTGAGATGTGTCACTTTTCTTTCGGATGAGCGATATGTTTGTATAAACTTTTCATCTTAAAATATCGAGTTCTGTCACATATTTAAGTTTGTCTGTTTAAAAACGGGACACCCTGTATATTTTCAGAAAACGTTAATGTGTTTGCCTTATTGAAAATGAATGTTATTTTTTAAGTTTTACAAAAACGTTGGGGCAGGTATGATTTATTACTTAATACTAAAATGTTTTGAGATTATATATTAAGCATGTATTTTCAGGAAAAATCAACACGCACTTTTCGAAAAATCAATTTGATTTAGTATTTTCAGAAAAAGTTAATTTCATTGTTTTATTGAAAATATAGGCTATTTTTTACACTAAAATGTTTTACAGGTTATTTATTACCTAACACTGAAATGTTCTTGACATACATATAAAGATGTTTTATGGCAACTTATGATTCATTCTTTTCAGCATTAATTTATTTAATAATCTGCATTCACACAAATTGTACATTTCAATTAAAAAATTCCCTATGATTACTACTAGGGCAGTAAAGACGCGCGCAGCGCGTCTTGCTGACCTAGTTTAATAATAATCGGGACAAAATCATGTCAAAAAAACCAAACAGGTGACCACTACAAGCCGTGGCCAGGCATCTGCATTAAAAATAGCCGAACAGAGGCGATTCTCGAACGGACTAGCGACGAGAAACACGAAAAATACAAATACAAAATGGTGACAGAAAGCTGTGCCAGGCGCTACACAAAAACCAGCCGTTGGACGCGATGTTCCAGACAGACAGGCGACGCAATAATCAAAATGATATTTCTGACCTTACAGACGAATAAGATTCAGGTCAGCTACTAACAAAATCTCTCGGTTCCTGCAGCTCAGCACCAGGTGGTTGGCGCTCTTATAACTCGAGGGGGACGTGCACCAAAAGCCCAAATTTCTACCCCAAAAACCCACGTTTGATGGGTTTTCCAACTATCCAACTGTCCACGCGTGAATTAAATCCCAAAAGGAAAAGGCGACGATTTCTAATTCAACCAAACCGCATCAATTAAATCAGCGCTAAAAGGAGGTGATTCGAGAAAATCCCAAAATTTTCGCCAGCAAAATTATCCAATTTTACACAAAACTCTCGAAATCACAACCGCTCACGTTCAGAACAGCATGAAAAGTGAAAAGTGCCGAAGCTAATGGGAATTTTGAAAAATAAACACTAGAAGTAGACCCATCGAATAAATTTTCAAAAGTGTCAGAGGCGTCACCGAGAATGGAGGAGTAAACTAAAGAAAAGAAGACTTAAAAAGACGTAAAAAGACTTTCCAAGGCAAAAGAAAGGAAGCTAAAGATAAGGAGAGACCTCAGCAGAGTTTACGAGAAGGAAGAACAGAGAATAGAAGAGATAAAGAGTAAAAAGGTGTGACATGGAGGGAAAAATCAGATAGCACGCCACTGAAACGCGAACTAATGCGAGAGACTGAGCTAAAAGCATTCAGAGATGACATTACAGAACGTACATAACCTTCCAACCGCACTGTCATACAGATCCTCTTAATTACTTTTTAACTGAATAAACATAGGATAAAATCTGAAAAATCAGGCAATAATTTACAAAAGATTCGCTTAGAAGATGGTGACTATCAGTGAGAAATAACTCCAAGACCAACTAACGTGCTAATTCTGCAGGTAAATCTAGGATCAAGGTGGGTGATAGAAATGAAACGAGGAAGCATAGAAATTGTAGGGGCACACAAGACGACAGGGTGAATAAAGTCTAAAGAAAATATAGCCGATAGTAAACTACAACTTGGACTAGTTACTATAAATATTAATAAGCTGCAAGACACGACAAGCTATATCTACGATGAAAAGGGGAAACAGCTGAAACGAGGAATAAACAAACCAAGGTAAGTGAAGAAAACCTATATGAGATACTAACTAACAATAGGGAATAATTCTAGGCAGAATAGTAATTTAAATGAATGAAAGGCAAATGGAGAAAACAATGTACTGGCACATGAACGAAGAAAGATCAGAAAACGAGGCCAAAAATGTCTAAAGGGAGAAACAAATACTTGCGAGATAACAAATAAATCTAAAGCAGTGTCAGAACTAATACGGTTTGAGCGAAATAATGCACAAAATGTATAATATTTTAAATAAAACACTTGCTGAAAACCAAAACCGTAACAAAGGACTTATTTAATTATGCTAACCTGCTCAGTCAGCTCTAATAATTAACTACCGGCTTTTACGTATTATCAGAATGTCGCTTCACTGTAAGCTCCGGGCCAATTCCAATTCAGTACTGGGGATGCATAACCCCAGGTTTTACGATGACACTACCAGCGATTTAGTTGGTAAATAACTAGTATTTACTAATAATTATATCCCGTTACTATTTCCTGCGTTAAATGTAGAACGACCGCCCTTAAAACCCCGTGTCAAATGTGGAATGTTTAGCCAGCATGATTTATTTAATAAAAAAGCTGGAGAGCAATTTCTTTAATGTGTGTAACGACCTTTAACAAAGGGTGAATCTGTGTTTATCGTAAACTTTAATATTTTACGAGCCTGCATGTGCCATATATACTATATAATATTATCGGCAAACAAATTTACCTTGCGCCTTGCGCTAGTTACGTTAGAATTTTAATTCCTTCGCAAAGGAAAGTAACGATTTTGTAACAAGTCATTAATTATTATGTACATGCTACGGTGAACTTTAATTTAAACTCAGAAATATTCTATTCGTTGCATGTTGTGCATAATAATTAATAACATTACTACGATGGAGTAGAACGTAAGGTCTTTGATGATGGGATCCATTTGTAAGGAGTGAAAACTTTATCAAGGAAAATTTAATAATAATGTGCAGTATTCAACATTATTAAACGTGTACAGACATCACTAATTTCATCCTTGAAATATTAGTTGCAATCTGCTATTGATTTTACAACTATATAAATTATTGCTATTTACCCGGTATTTTTATACATATACCGACAACTTAACACGAGCATGAGAGGTAAGAAATTATAACAAGGTGATCTATAACAAGTGTAACAGATTTCGAGAGTAGATGGAATGTGACGGCTCGAAGGCCGAACTCACTCCCGCGACGCCGTCTTGCGTTCGGCTCGCAGCCGATAGGTGTGCGTAATTGCGGCCCGTGCTCGGGGCATCGTCACCTTTTTTACGTTAATGATCCTTCCGCAGGTTCACCTACGGAAACCTTGTTACGACTTTTACTTCCTCTAAGTGATCAAGTTTGGTCATCTTCCCGGTGACATCGGAGACGTCGGAACGCCCCCGCGTACCGGTCCGAAGAACTCATTAAATCATTCAATCGGTAGTAGCGACGGGCGGTGTGTACAAAGGGCAGGGACGTAATCAAGCGAGCTTATGACTCGCGCTTTCTGGGAATTCCTCGTTCATGGGGATTGCAAGCCCCAATCCCTAGCACGAAGGAGGTTCAGCGGGTTACCCGGGCCTCTCGGCCAGGGAGAACACGCTGGTTCCTTCAGTGTAGCGCGCGTGCGGCCCAGAACATCTAAGGGCATCACAGACCTGTTATTGCTCAATCTCGTGCGGCTAGAAGCCGCCTGTCCCTCTAAGAAGAAATCATTGTACGCCGACAGTAAAAACATCGCGCGGCCGGGCGGCGCGGACGCCCCGCCGGCCGGCGCGCCTTCGGGATGTCGAAAATACGCCTAGTTAGCAGGCTAGACTCTCGTTCGTTATCGGAATTAACCAGACAAATCGTTCCACCAACTAAGAACGGCCATGCACCACCACCCACCGAATCAAGAAAGAGCTATCAATCTGTCAATCCTTCCGGTGACCGGGTCTGGTGAGGTTTCCCGTGTTGAGTCAAATTAAGCTTTGGTTTCCCGGAAGCTGCCCGCCGAGTCATCGGAGGAACGTCGGCGAATCGCTAGCTGGCATCGTATGGTTGGACTAGGGCGTTACCAGAAGAGAGGCGCGCTTCGCCTGACCTGACCCGACCTGTATATATAAGACTAATAAACATATACTGGGAAGATTGTTACACCATACAAATTTACACTACAGCGATGATTGGTAAAAATTAGACAAATAATTTTCGTGTTGCAAATAATCATTTGAAAAAATTAATACAGATCAAAGGAACTTAAACCATGGTCTTAAATGGAGTACTTGTCGAATAGGTTCTTCAAGATTGTGCTGCAGCTAATTTTAGTCCACGAATCTTAGATCTTAGATAATCTTGGGAAAATTTTATGTAGGTAGTTAAAAATTGGTGCGCGTAACTATTTATGTTAAGTCCCCTAACTTCCCATGTCGGCTTCCTGAGAATTCCAGGCACTAAGCTCCAGGAACCTTTTTCCAATGCGTACAATAATTTAGTTTCTTCAAAATTTGAATCGTTATTCCTCAACCGAAATGACCTTAAATGTTCATATTAATAGGTCTACCAGTTTGACCAATATAAATACCTTTACAATCGGAGCACTTTAGTTGTTATACCTGTTCTACATAATTTATTAGTTTTATCTTTTGCATGAAGCAAAATATGAGATAAAATATTGGAAGGTTTAAATGCTACATAGAAGTACGTAAATATGTACCTACTGTTTTTTGATAAAATACTGTCAATTCTTTCAGAAACATTTCGTACTAAGTTATACGACAAAATTTAATAACTTTTTTATATGATAATTTTGAGTTTATACTGACTGTAATTTTTAATTTTCTATTGTTAATTATTCTATCAATTATTTCTGTTTTAAATCCATTATTGTATTTAATTCTTTTTCTAAGTTAGCTTTAGATAAAGGAACATAAAAGCTTAATGGATCACTGAGTTGCAACTTGCAAGCAAACATTTTCTGAGAATAAGTGTGAAATGAATTTGACGAAAGTGTGATGTCTATGTACGTAGGTTTCTTAAAATATCGAAATGAATTTTTTATTATTGTTTATTAAAGTTGAATTTAAGAAATTTATTTTATGATCGTTTTCAACTTCTGTGTTATGTACATCAAAAGAAACAAAAATGAACCTATTGGCATAGTTTTATCTTTCATTTTATCTATAAGATCTAATGATTTTTTTCAATTTTTTTAAAACCAAATTTGGGAGTAAAATCTGTAATATTTTAAAATTTACTCCTGGACAAAATTAACGCATCAGCAAAACTTTTCATATTACTTGTAATTTTTCAAAGTTTTAAATCATAGTACCTATACGTGATATTATAATTAAATAATTTCAACTAACGCTTGACAAATTGGAATGATTTTATTGGAAAAAAACTTGAGTAAGTGACAGAAAGAAACAATAATGTCAAATGCAATGAAAACGGCGTCAGTGAAAAGCTAAACAAAAATGAAGGTGAAATTAAATCGTAAGAATTTTGTAGCGTGTAGATCCTCCCCTAGCTCTTACCACTGCTTCCATTCGTCTGGGCATGCCATTGATCAAGTTGTGAATGGTTTCCTGGGGAATATTCTCCAATTCGATAAGAACGACTTGTTGGAGTTCCCTAAGATTCATAGGAGCAGGTATGTGGCGCCTAACTGATCGTTTCGTGCATCTCATAGATGCTCTATGGGGTACATATCTGGGCTTCTTGGTGACCAGTCCATAGTTGGAATATTCACGAATTGAAGGTAGTCCAGTACCTCTCTAGCAACGTGGGGCCGAGCGTTATCCTGCATAAAAATGAAATTGTCCCCGACAATTGGGACAAATGGCATCACATGTTCCTCTACGATGTTTTCTACGTAGAAATGTGCATTCATGGATCTCCCCCGTATAGGAACCAAATCCGTGCGACCATCACAACAAATTCCTTCCCAGAACATTATTGATCAACCAAAGAATGGGATCCTCGGAGATATTGCAGGCAGCAAACCTCTCTCCTGACCTGCGCCAAACTCGTTCACGTCCATCTGGTGAATTAAGACATACTCTTGTTTCGTCTGAAAACAGAACTCGCTTCCAGTCATCAATGGTCCAATTCACATGTTCCCTTGCAAAACGCAGTCTAGTAACTCTATGTTCCCTGGTGAGCAGTGGTGCAACAGCTGATCTTCTACTGTCCAATCGTCCCTCATGAAGCCTTCTCCTGATCGTTCGTCCAGAAATTGCTACATTTCGAGCTGCTGCAAGGGCTCTGCTTAGCTCTAAACTTGTAAATCGCCTATTTCTTAAGGCGACTTGCATAAGATATCGCTCATCACTTGCATCTGTAGACTTCTTACGACCTTGTCCTGGGGTTCTGTAGTAACTTCCAAGTTCGTTGAAACGTCTAACTGTTCGACTAATTGTTGATTTTCTAACTCCTAACAAATCGGCCACGTATCGCTGGCTAAGTCCCTCGTTAACTAGAGTTACCGTTTTCACTGCTTCATCTTCCGTTAGGTTGCGTGGACGATTCATTTCTTTTACTCTAAGTGCACTGAACAAAGTATTTCATTCACTTAATGACATTCAATTTTAAAAATCATTAGCAAAACTGAATTTATTGCCTTTTACAAAATCACTTTAAACAGCCTTAAATAATGTCTTACTAGCAATCAATTGCAAAATGTTACTTTACAACTGCCAGACAATTACAATATTGATTATCAGTAGTGACAGAGGATATCCTACGCCACCTACTTAAAATGTTTAATGATTTAAAACCTCTGATTATTACAAGTAATAATGAGAAGTTTTGCTGATGCGTTAATTTTGACCAGGAGTTCTAGTAGAAGTGCATTCAAATCTTACATTAGTATCTACCCACAGGTTGTTCCCTCATCAAAAACTTGCACGATTTCTATTTCGTCGTTGTGTACGAAGGTGCCAAAAGGCGCTTCCTTGGATTAAATTGTAAAGCGATATAAAGGCTGTACAGAGTACAATTAAAAGTTAAATGGAAAAGATAAATGGGTATGCAAACTTTCCGTGATGTTTAAGTAGCATCAACGCATGTTTACCATAATTCCAGGCAAAACTTTGTATTTCCTCGGATAATCTTTAAAGTTTCTTATTGCTTGATCAGTTCCTTCAAACTTTCTATAATTGATTAAGTTTTTATGATAATGTATCTATGAGAACAGAAAAGTGTGTTTATCTGCCGTGATGCGCGTTGTTTGATTATTATTTCAACTTTATATCGCGGAAATTTATTGTTCGAAAACAACATACGAGGGGGTATTAAAACCTAGTTAGTATAGGTAGTTTTCCATGAACAGAAAGAGTTCTGCTGGTATAGCAATCAACATATTTGATAATGACGAAGAATGATTTTGAAAACTGTTTTATTTTTCAGCGTGTGATTTTCTTTTATATAATTGCAGCCACAAGTAACAATCCGTTATTTCCTTGAAAACAGCCTCTAGTAACCAAGCGTTTTCTGCATTGCTGAATTTTCGCGCTATAAATGTTTCTTTTCGACCACTAGAGCTACAATAATCGATGTATTCTGTTTGCAAATTGTACTACTAAGCGAGTCAACGTGTCAGTTGGGACAGTACTCGTTAGATGCAACACCATTTGTGTTACTTCCAGGGGAAATCGTTTCTCTAAACTTCCTATTTGCTTCGAAATTGCAACATTACCTTGAGGGGCAATAAATTTAAAATAAACGACAATAATTAAGGGCGTTTTTCTATATAAATCACAATATCTACCCCACTAAGTACAAAATTTATAGTAGTTGTTATGCATCGACGATCACAGAATTTTCTTAATAAAGCAAACACGCAAGCTATTCACAAAACACACATAAATTTTATTACTATAGGCAGTATGATATTATGCAAATATCGCTCAAGCTTAAAACACGAGTAAAAATAAAAGAGAAGTTCAAGATATGTATCAACAATTAAATATCTGACATTTTATTACACCTGCAAGGCGTTCTGTTATTAATTTTTACAATCTTTTTTTGTTTTAATCTGTAACGCTTAGTTCTATTAATCAGACAAATCACTCACACTAACCAGCGTCAATATTGCAATACCAATAGATTGTGCAGTACCTATTTCGAATTCCACCCTTGTAAATTATGGTAAATCCAACTTTAGATGAAGACATCTCGACAATGACTTTAGACTTAATTTTTAATAGTATATTATTATATGAGCGATTATGACAGCCATTATTCACGAAGATGATGTTTGAGCCCACGAGCTATGAACTACTTACTAGGAATATATATTGAAATTTGTGCAGTTAGTTATATATAAATTTGGAGTTGTCCCTTCCATTGTTAAATTCTGGCAGTTTTAGTGGTTGAATTGTTAGTTTGCGCGGATTAATCGGTACCTACGCGAACGAAATGCATACGTTGGAAAACGTAAACAGTAATATGGCGATTAGAGATGTGAAACTATCAAGTATTCGTTACAAAGTATTCGTTACTCCGGTAGTAGCGAAAGTAACGAATACTGATTTCGACAAGTATTCGTTCTTGGAGTACTTACTTTAATTGCGCAGGTGCGGAACAACACACGTCTACTTTCCTATTCCATTTGCTATATTAATTGTTTCATTTCGTGATTTCGTTACTTACTGGAGAGCCTCGCTAGTTCGCTACTTGTTGAAGTCTTGCGTCTCGGGTCTCGTCATTTTTTCACTTGATGGATTCCCGTGCATACATGCGGCGCGTGCTTTGTCGGCTAATTATACAAAATATAAACTAATATAAAGCGGTCGGCATTGGTTTGAATTTTTTTATATTGTGGGTATTTTTCATTTGATATTCTCTCTTATTTTGACCTGTTCTTCTAGATCAACTTAAACATTTTACACAATACAGATCAGTACATCAGTAGCTAGCTTTCTGTTTTAGCAGTAAAATATAATGATATTTATTTTATTTCGACTATAAGTATTTATTATTTATTATTTAAATTTATATTTTCATCCGGGATGCAGTCTTTAGATAAATACAAAGAGTTTTATTTACCTAAAGATTGCATCCCCGATGAAAATATAAATTCAAATTATAAAATGTATTCACAAGTGTCCCAAAAAGTACGTAACAGCCAAAAATATCATCTCTTTTATTGGGTACTTATCGCATAAAATTTTCGTTCAGACGAAAAAAATTCTTGTAAAAAGCTCTCCTTGAAAACTTGGTCTAATACATTCTATCTCATACGAGAAGTGTTCAAGACGAAAAAAACTATTTCGGTAAAATGGAAAATGTCCTATTCTACGTCGGACTAATTAATTAAGGAATTAATTAAGAAAGTTTGCTCAGAATCGCAAAATATACGGCCCAAGCAAAAATTTTCCACGATATTCAACTTTTTCACTTCGCCTCGTACACTGCATAATATGCATACACGCTTACAACGATTTCTTTCTCCTGATTTCGGACGTCACTTATACAACTTTCGTCTGGGATTATTTCGTACGCCAATTCTGGACGTTCTAGGTGCGTTCCCTAAATATGCAGCGGTACCCCTCGGTATCACTTATTGGGATACGCTGTATATTTAGGCTGGTATCGTTCTCTTATGAACGATTTCTGGAGTTGTATTTACGGTCAGGTCGGTAAGACTTAGTCGTTGATCACCCTCAGTCGCAGACGGGTTGGGTTCTAATACTATTGCTAAACGTCGAATAACAAAACAGAAACAAAATGAAACGGTCCTCTATTAATTTGACTATGTACATTTGAAAGAATTGAATAAACAGAATTGAACGGATAAAAACAGGATTTATATACAAAAATACGAGATATTATTTGCCTTGAAATAAAATGTGGTTCTCACGGAGTATTCTTAAAAGAATTGAGTTCATAAATCGGAATATATACAAAAATACGAGATATTTACTTGGAAATAAAACGCGGAGTATCCTGATGGTGCGCTACGGCCTGTCGTGTAATCAAAACTGAATATTTACGGTGACTCGGAGTTCTCGTGGGAGTACCGAACGGTGCCGACTCCGAGCCGGGTTTCTGTTGGCAATTCTCGTCGCAGCACGCGAGTGCAATCACCTGGGGGGAACGCCGCTAGCTGGTCCGTTGCAAATAAGTATACGTCCTGCATTAAGATTTTACCAAAAGCCGCCCATTACAAAGATGCGATCGAATTCCGCCGGTATCTCGTCTCATTACAGACACAAGTGTCACACAGGATTGCCAAAACGATCTAATCTTCACAGACAGCACTTTCAATTCCCCAGTATGAAAGTATAAACTTATTTGTTACCAACAAGCTAGGGTACTTACTCAAATATTTACGGGTCGGTTACTTTCAGTCGATCACACGGCAAAGTCGGAACGATCGATCAGGTACTACTAGGTCGGATGTCAGCGGCCAGCATCATCCCGGATGCTGGGAGTATTTGTTCCAGCTGAGGGCCGGACGGCCAAATACTAAATTCTCTTCGGCGGAGCACCCACTTTTATAAGCGAGGAGCGGGAGGTCTTCGGCGGCGGGTCACTTCGAGTTTCTAGGGGGAAGAGTATTGCCGGGTGCAAGATGCAGGACGTCAGATTAGTAACGGCCACAACTACCATCGATCTCGCTTGACGGTCGTCTCAACTGGCGCGCGCTTGCGTCTCCCACCTGTGTCTACGAACACAGGTGACGTGCATCTCTTTGGGATCAGGGCGTGACGTCAGAACGTTAAAAGTAAACACAATCAATTTTTGATTACCTAATGTGTTTCTTTTTGCAACGTTACACGCTACACGCATAATGACCACAATCCACAGCGCAGCGTTGCGAAATGTAATGAGTAACGAATAACGAATACTCAGTAACGAATACAAATAGCGAGAGGAGCGACTTGTATCGAATACAAAAAAGTAACGAAATTTCACATCTCTAATAGCGATACACTTCGCTGTCACTCGATTCGATTGTCAGCTGCAGCAAGAGTTGATCGCGGTCGATATAAAATATCATTGGATCAACGAAACAGTGATTATTGAATCTATATTTATGATTGGCCGAATACCGTGAATTATGAATCCATAATTCACTGCAGTGAATTATAGGTACGATATTTCACAAAGAAAATGCTAATAATTGTCATATAATTAAATACGTGTAGAAAAACGGTTTTATTCAGCTTGCTTTGTTCGTTTGTGTGTGCTAAATCTAGTAATTGAAATTATACCCCCTTCTTGTTGACCGATTAATCTGAAATTTGGTACACACCTTTAGTTGTGATGACAATACAATCATGTATATTCAGTATCATTGTAAATACAAGATGGCCGCCGCCACAAAATGGCCGATTAGATAGTTTTTCAACCCCCTCAATATGGGTATCAAATGAAAGGGCTTAACTACTACAATACAGTACACCATGAAAAATGCAAAATCCAAGTTGGCCGCCACCACAAAATGGCAGATTACTTTTTTTCAGTCCCCTCAATATGTGTATCAAATGAAAGGGCTTGACAAGTAGGACACAGTACACTTTAGAAAAACAATAACAAAACAAACACAAACAACAAAAAACAAAAAACTAAAAACTTGAAAATAAAATAAGTAAAAAAACATTTTTAAGTTAAACGTTTTTATTGTAAAGAAACAATAATAATGCAGATAATGTACTAAAATCTAAAAAATAATTAGGTAGGTACCAGGTAGTCATCACACCACTCTCCTCATCAATCTAGAGCATTGATCAGACTAAAATAAAATGGTGGGGCGAGTCGAATTTCTATTACCTACAGTCAACCGCTCATATCATTATAGGTATGCTTTGGATGCATATTCTCAATAGACAAGATCGCAGAACGATCATTTACATATTTACTCATGTTACGCTACGCCCCACGATTTTATTTTAGTCTGATCAATGCTCTAGATTGATGAGGAGAGTAGTGTGATGACTGGTACCTGGTACCTAGCTAATTATTTTTTAGCTTTTAGTATCTACATTATCTGCATCATTATTACGTTGTTTCTTTATAATAAAACCGTTTAACTTAAAAAAATTGTTACTTATTTTATTTATCAGCTATACTCCCCCAAGCATAAATTTATTGCATTTGCAAATTTTGATTTATTTATCGGGAATTATAAATGTAGAAACTCGGAAGAACCTTTTAAAAACGTATGTGTGGAGTACGGCTTTGTACGGGTGGGAAACTTGGACGATAGAAGAAGCGGATAGGAAAAAATTAGAAGCATTTGAAATGTAATGCTATAGACGCATGATGAAGATACCGTTGATAGATATGGCTAGCAACAGAGAGGTATTAGAAAGATTTGGAGAAAAGCGAAATTTATGGAAGACAGTAAGGAATAGGAGAGATAGGATGGTAGGACACCCTCTGAGGCATGAAGGCTTAGTTCGCGACATACTAGAGTCAGAGATAGGAATAAAAAGAGGTATGTAGGGATAGCCGGTTGTGTATGTTTTTCTGTCCTAGCTGATGGTAGACCGCACTGTCACAGATAGAGAATTAAGACTAGCCATAAATTAAACCCTCCAATTCTAAGAAACCAATTTTATTATAAAAATACGTATGAACCGGTGGTTTCTCTTCCTGCAATCATCGATTCAATGTCAAATGGCACGCGTTGCGTATGAAATACACTTGAAACGGAAAATGTGTTTCAATTCCTAGTGAGTGGTAAATCATAAATATTTTATTTAAGTGAAAGCTCGAACGGCCGTAAGGAGGAAAATTCATAGCAATTTAAGAAATGATATATACTCGAGACTCTTAGAGTTATTTTCGAAAAATGTGGCAACATAATAATATAAAGGAAAGTTGGAGCCGAATGGATATATTTTCAATTGAATATAGAATATACGCACCCTAATAGAATACAAATATAGCGAGTTTAATAAAAATGAGAGTGGGCAAAATTTTATTTATAGACCGCCCATTCTGTCGTCCTAGCGTAAAATTGAATAATCAATACCTAATCCTAAATTGCAATAAGAATACAGAAGTGTGATCCCGTAATAGTTTAATCCTGCTATTCAGGCAAGTAAGCATGAACTGACATTTTCCACTTCTTTCCATATTAGGTACCTACAGACTTCAGGCTACAGTGTTGGTCACGTAAATCTAGCGTTTTATTTGTTTCTCTGATGATTTTTAGAAAACGATTCAAATTCATGAACTTTTCGAATAAAATGCGCTAATTGGAGGAGGTAGGTAATGCAACTATTTTAACATCAGGGGTGGAATAAAGCGTTTTAATTTACTAGGTGAGTAAAGATGCAGGTGTGCGGTCGGACATAGATGCCACGATCCTTAGTCCATAGGGTGGAGCGTTCAACACTTGACACCGGAAGATTTTTCCTTCCTTATACACGCGTAAAGCAAGCATTACGTAGCCAGATAAACAAGTAAAAACTCCCCCAAAAATATGAAAATGCTTTTTAAAGTAATGGGTGCTAGGTGGTTAACCTAGAAATTAGATTATTTCGGCTATACCGGGTGTCCGGTTAAGGTTGGCCACCGGCTATATCTTGGGAACTACCTATTCGTCCTACAGCTTTCTGGAAAAATCTTCTTATAAAAGTGGCCATGAAAAATCCACCAAAAATATTTATAGCTTTCAATTTTACCCGCTAGGGGGCACAATTTTAAAAGAAAAGCGTAGTAGAAATCGGCGTTTACACTTGAATTTCATTTTACGAGGGAGCCACCAGTTGGCGTTGTTTCGAAACTTTTCTCAAAAATTTTAAATGGAACGGTATATTTTTTATAACACGGTGTCATTACACACAGAATAAAGAACAAAATGCCGCAAACCGGAAGTTGCTCTCTTTTTTCAAACTGAAGTTATCTTCAATAAAAAAATTTTGAATGGAATGGTACATTTTCATAACATGCTGTAATTTCACATAGCATGAAGAATATTATGCCACAAATTCCTACCTTTTACAAATGAAAGTTATAAGTATTCAGAAATGATGTTTAGTCATATCTCATTGCATGGGTAATTTTAGGAAAATAAGATTTTTCAAAGAATATTGGGGCGTTCTTGTATCTCTCATCACACAGAATTATAAGAAATATTACAAACAACAAGCAATCCATGGAAAATAAAAACAAATACCTTGTCATAGCTTTGTTACGTTTAACATCAATTATTGTTAGTAGTTAATTAAAAAAAATTCGATAGAATTTATTATAACTTTTTAAGTAATGTCTTACTCTGTTGCTGAAGCATATGTCATGCTCGCGGTGAAGAAAATGCCGTTATTGCCTCGCGAGCATACGCTGTAAGGTATCCGGAAAGAAGGTATTTTCCCCGAAAAGTTTTCGCTCGTCTGGCAAGGCGTTTGAGGGAAACTGGGCAAGTTAAACCATTACAAGCTAACAACCGACATAGAGGAACTCGTAATGAGGAAAATGTAATAAATGTTCTTGCTTACGTTGAAACTAATCCCCGTTTAAGCATAAGGAAAAATACAAGAGATTTGGGAATATCTCTGTCTGTTGTGCAAGAGATTTTAAGAGATCAAAGACTGCATGCATACCATGTATAACTGCAACAAGCCCTTACGCAATTAGATTTTGATCGAAGGTTGGAATACTGTCACCGGATGCTCAACAAGATACAAGAATGCCCCAATATTCTTTCAAAAATTTTATTCACGGATAAAGCTACGTTTACTAGTGCAGGTGAGGTAAATCTTCATAACATGTATTATTGGGCAGCAAACAATCCGCACTGGAAGATTGAAATTGTTAATCAGAACAAGTTTAGTGTGAATTCACCATACATTGTTGATGGGAAGATAATTGGTCCTTTCATATTTGATCAAAATTTAAATGGTGATAGATATTTAGACTTTTTAAGAAACCACTTGCTGATACTTCTGAAAGATGTGTCATTAGAAACCCGTTTAGGCATGTGGTTTCAGCACGATGGCTGCCCTGCTCACTTCGCTCGTAATGTTAGAGAATATTTAGATACTCAGTTTCCCAACAAGTGGATAGGACGAAGTAGTCAATTTCCATGGGCTCCCAGATTTCCAGATCTGACTGTATTGGACTTTTATTGATGAGGAAGAGTAAAAGACCTTGTTTACCAAATTCGACTAACAACCCAGGAAGACATATGATTCTTCGAATAAGAAATGCGGTACAATCTATTTCAGCGGCAGAAGTCAAAGGTACTATATCTTCTACACGTCTGAGAATCATTAGATGTCAAGAAAATAATGGCGGTCACTTTGAACATTTACTAAATTAGATTAATATTCATTTCATTCATTTACGTATTTTATTTTTCTCAAATTTACCCATGCAATGAGATATGATTAAAGAGTATTTTTGATCACAACTTGAAAAAGATTTGAAAAAGATATGAACTTTCGATTTGCAGCATTCTGTTCTTCATGCTATGTGTAATAACAGCATGTTATGAAAATGTACCTTTCCATTCGAACTTTTTTCAGAAAATTTGGTAACTGTGCAGTGCGATTTAATTAAACCATATTCTTGTTAATAACTTCAGTTTGAAAAAAGATACCTTCCGGTTTGCGGCATTTTGTTCTTAATTCTGTGTGTAATGACACCGTGTTATAAAAAATATACCACTCCATTTAATATTTTTGAGAAAATTTGGCAATTAAGGCAAGTTTCGAAATAACGCCATCTGGTGGCTCCCTCGTAAAATGAAATTCAAGAGTAAACTTCTATTACGCTATAAATTCCCTTTCCAACGAGACCAAGTTCATTAAAATTGCTTCAAGCAATCCGGAGATATGGCATTTTTGGTGTAAGGGAATTCTTTCCTCCCCCAGCCCTTATTTCGTAAGTTAGATCATAAAGTTATTAAGCTAATTTACAGGGTATTACGAGGACATTTTGAGAAAGCTAAAGGATACCCACATTTCCATTTGAATTTTTGAAGAAAATGCGGATTGCCCAATTTCTTTTAAAATTGTGCCCCCTAGCGGGTAAAATTGAAAGCTATAAGTATTTTTGGTGGATTTTTCATGGCCACTTTTAGAAGAAGACTTTTTTCCCGAAAGCTGTAGGATGAATAGTTCCGGTCGCCAACCTTAACCGGACACCCGGTATATTATTATTTCCTTCAGTATCTGGGAAATCAGGACGCAACATACAAAAAATATTATCACTCCTTCGTTCAGTTTCCCCTTTGTCGTGCGATTTTCTGTATACTCGTGTCGAACGATACGCCATTACAACAATCTGATACATTCCGTGAATAACTACAGTTAAATTCGGCACTTCCCTGAACATTATACGACCGAGGTAGAGCCCGAACGTGGTCACGACCAGCTTATTACTTAGTTTTATGAATAATTTATAGATCGGCAGTTATTACAGCTTCTGCTACACTGAGGGTTATAATTCCAAAAGCGGCGAAGCCGACGGTATTAACCGGCACGTACATACATAAGGTAACACTGGTGTTGTTCTTATAATGGACGGCGTCTGATGGGAATGGCGTGGTGGTCGTACGATTTGTGTTAAACACACGAGATATGATTTACTGCCGGACTGAGGAAGCAGGACACGAACGTTAAATGAGCACTCCGCAGTCCGTACAGCTCATTACTTCATTGGTTTACCTTTTAGTTTACACGCCTGTTCTTGCATGCCGCCCTAGTGTGTTAATAGTATGCAAATCTCAAACTAATAATTACTCTTCGTCATCTCCAACAGATGATTTTGGTCCGCAAGTTTTCAGCTGGTTTGTGAATTTTAAAAGTGACACTCTCACATTAGGAAAATAGAGGAAGTAATCTATTGCTGCATATATTCCTGATATCAGACAGTCGCGTATTTCAGAAATTTTATTTTGCCATCTATCGGTTTGTATGGTGGTCAATAGGTCTCTGTGTTGCAGTCAGATGCACACTCGACACGGCAATACATTTTTATGTCAGATTATTTTAGAATTACTCGCAGGAACAGACTTCCATAAACCTTAGTAGCACAATGTACAATGTGTATTTTTCTGTTAAGTACATACAGTAGTTTTTATGGAACTTTGGCGTATATTCACTATGAAAACAGTTACACAGTAATTAACCTCGACACGTGTTTCGCCGACAACTTCAGCTACCTCAGGAATATGAAAATTACTAAATCTGAAACTTAGACTCTAAGTGGGTCTGAATAATTGTACGTAAACAATTTTTCAGAAATATGATTTTATGTTCCGGTCTAACCGCCACGTCGTCTAATAGATGCGCCCGGTTGTGCTCGGTTCCAGTTCTTTTTATACATCCTGCTCAATCATGCGCGATAAACCGTTGACTGTTTTTTTTCACGTATGGGCCGTTTCCATACCTGCGGTATTTCGAAGTCTCGACCCATATTGATGTTCTTCGGCTCCTTCTGGACCTCTATCACTTCCTTGTACAGTCTTTTTCAAAATGTTGGTACCTACCTTCGAACTTATAGTACTATGTAAGTTCCATCTCCCATTCGACGAATCGGTATATCCAGAAATGTTAGTGTGCGGTAGTCCCCTAGCTTCATGGTGAACTAGGTTGTACGCTGTCAAAGTGGTTCTTAAATCCTTCAATGGTACTGCATCCATGTGGCTAAATAACAAAAGTATCATCCACCTAAACCAGCTCTTTGACTTCAATTTAGTTGGTTCCAGGCCAATCACGGAGGTGTTGATTGTGGTGAAGAATAGCAACTTTTAGCGTCAACTAAAACTTTAGTCTAAACTGAACGTACGTACATTTTTTATATCTAACTAAATAACGGACACTACCGTATTCTGAATAAGAGACTTGGATATAGTGAGCAAATTCAGACTGAGATACCACTACCGATCACGTAGTCTCTGACGAAAGTCAAGTGGCAGAATTGTTAGGCAAGCTCTCTGGCTTTTAAAGTAAACAGAGAAGTCCCTGAAGTCAGCATCGCCCAATCGGATTTCTTGAATGTGACGTCCGGAGCTATGTTTGTTGGTCACCTGTGTTTTGCACTCCTTCAGTTGAAACGTCTCCGTCTGGGGGAATATGACTGCTGCCCATCCAATCGAGGACGACGACACCTCCCAACGAGTGGAGAAGCAGGAGCGCGACTCAAAACGGGACAGCCCACTCGCGATCCACTTATAGACAAAGAAATTGTTCTGCACTTGTCACAAGGAATCAACGCAAGCCACTCATCACCTTGTTCACAACAGGGGGTATAGACGATTCCATAGCTGTTCGTTCCGTTTGTTCGTAAAACTACTCTTCTCTGAAGGCGAAGAAGTGGAATTAATGCCCAACCTTGCCAAATTCGCTAGCTCTCCATTGAGGTTCTCCTAATCTCTGTTATGGCTTCCTTCGTCGGTACTTTGGTGAATATGGACGTGACGTCGAAACTCTCTAGGATGTCCTCTGGTTGCAAGTGCATTCTTTGAATTTTCTCACTGAAATGTGCCATATTTCCCACAAGTACTATGTAGGATCGTAGTAAATGATGAGTTAAAGAATGGGTTACTGACCTGGTGCGTGAACTATCGGTCTCAATGGCGTTCCTGCCTTATAGATCTTATAGATCTTGGAATGACTGCGGATTAATTGACGATGAAGTTCCTTTGGTATGGTAGATGCTCGGATAACTGTAGCGACTGCTCTCTCTACTTTCTTGTCCGGGATGGTATTGATCTGTCCATTTAGTATTCGTAGTTTATCGTGTCCATAATGATGGTCGCATTTTCCTTGTCCGTTGGTAATACCGTGAAGTCCTTGTTGTTCCAAAGTTCTCTAATGGCTCGCCGTTCCTTCCAACTAGCATTTGATTTAGGTGCTTTCGTCTTTCATAGGATCTCCGATATTTCCGCTGTTCTGATAATCTCGTTTTTAACGTGGTTTTTGTATACATATAGTATAGTACTTAGTATAGTCTATACCAACAATGGAGAACAAGGGGTGCTTTTTTAATTTTTTAAATTTGTAATTATGCACTGTCCAAAATGACTTTTCTGCATTATAATAATTAGAAGAGAAAACGTAAACAGAACATGTCAAAAGGGGGCGTAAGCGTAGTCAATAAATAAAATTAGGTACTAAAGCAACGCTTAATTTTCAGGATTGCACCACCTCAGTAATTTAGCAGATGCATTTCATGTCTCGTTGTTCGGTATTATTTGTTTATTTCAAACTAAAAGTAATGTTAAATCTTAGAGCGGCTCCTGGTTCTTGGCATTTCGGCATTCCCCTCATCATTTACCATTACGTCGACAAATACTCCGCGTTTCTCTAAATCTGCAGCAAACCACGCTATATATTCGTTAAGCCGACAGGAATACTGCTGCAGCAAAGCCAATTCTCCGGTTCTGCTGAAGCTCATGCCAGTGTAAAGCAATGCAGATGTTAACTAAACACTTGAAATTTATCAAGTGGAGCTTAAAATATTCAGCCTTTTTAAGAAGTCGAAAAACGCTTAAGAGTTCTGTGTGAAAGAACATCTGAACCAACGTTTGTCTCTACTTTACGAGACGGTCAGTCTTTAATGTTTGAATTAAAACAAAATAGAGTAGTACGATCTATTTTGCCCGGCATGGAAACTAGCTAGGTTTATAGAAAAGCACTCAGTAAATTAAAAGTAAAGAAACTGGGTGAATTGTATATTCCGCTTGCTTCCTCTGTTAAGATACAGCTGCTTTAAATCCCATCCCGAAATGAATAATGACTACGATTTAATTAAAATATTAAAGAGTCAGGGCAAAATGAAGCACACATTTTTCATGGAAATTATTGTTTTTATTTATGTCTGTCCCTGGGAATAGATGGTGTAGTATATTTCTTTTTATCTGTCGCATTCTCCGCGCTAAAAATGTATACATTTGCATCTTCATTTTAGGAAATTAAGTCTCCTGAGAAAGCATGCCTAGGTAAACACATCTTTTTTAAGTTGAACTCTTGATACGATGGTTATGTTGAAATACCTAACTCTTCCCTTACACTGAAAATTCATTAACGAAAGATAACTATTCTTGTCACATGTATTGTATTGTATATACATAGAAGAGAGATGGCACATCTATGTATTGTCATGTGCAGCTTCTTAAGAATATGTTGAACCGACAAAAAATGAAACGCGAGCGGCATATTTTTTCTTGCAGGAACCTCCAACTCAATGAAGCACTAGATGAATACGTAACTGCCTTAAGAGAATTAAGCTCTACTTGTGACTATGGACCATTCAAATACTTTAATAAAATATAGATTAGTAGGCACGTACAATTAAAGCCAAAGCTGTAAAAGACAGGCTGCTTAGAACAAAATAGAACTACAAAAAGCAATAGATATCTGCAAGTCGGCAGAAATAACAAAAACATAATTGGAAAATATTTGTGAAGGAACACCTAAACTAGATATAAAGAAATACTAAGAGTAAATAAAAAGGAACAGAAACAAAAAATTTAGTTAATATTTTCACTTTTCACTATTTGGTAGAAATCCATGATTAAATTAGAAACAAAAAAGTGGTACGGCAAGGCAGAATAAAAATACACAGAAATCAAAAATTATCCGGCAAAATAAAAAGTACTTGTCAAATTACTGTTGAATATTAATAACAAAAACATTTCATTTAAAGTTGATAGCGGTGCCCAAGTAAATTTCATAAATTTTAAAATTTACAATCAGGTTAGTGTCATGCCATATGCGACTATCCACATTCAGGTGACAAATTAGATACCTACGTTAAGGTTAATGAAAGTCAAATGTTACTATAAAAATGAGACTTACGATTTAAATTACATACTACGTTGTTAAAAATAATGGCCCTTGTACATTAGGTTCGCATGCAATCCGTGTAGCAAAAATGATCTGCAACGTTCAGTTAGATATTTTAAGCGAGTTTAAAGATCTTTTTAAAGGAATACGATTGTATACCGGGGAAATATAAAATAAAAGTAGATCCTTGAACAACTCCAGTTGTTCACGGCGCAAGAAATATTCCCGAAGGAATATTGGATTCCTTAAGATGCAATATTTCACCGGAATTACGAACAACAAACAGCTTTTGACGAATTGAAAGTTTGACAAATGCTCCAGTATTCCAACACTTTGATTCACGAAAACCTAACATTGACAGTTCACAAAATGGTTTAGGTGGAGCATTGTTGCAAAATTCATGTCTGGTGGTTTATGCGTTTAAATCATTAAGTAATGTAGAAAAATGTTACGCTCAAATCGAAAGAGAGCTTCTAGCTATAGTTTACGGGCGCAAAAAATTTCATCAGTACATATTTCCAAAAGACATACTGTAGGGACGGATCACAAGCCTTTAATACATTTTTTAAAATCACTAATAAAATGTCTAGTGAGTTTTATTTATACCCCAGGAAAGCAAATGTATATAGCCGATGCACTGTCTAAAATTAATAAAATTGAAGAAGAAACAGATGTATTTTTCACTTTTCAGATCAGTAGGAGTTCCAAATGAATTTATTTACAGAAAATTATCCAATTAGTTCGAAAAACCTAAAAACTGGGTACGTGGTCGCCACACGCGGTAGAAGTGAAACTTCAACGTTATTGGAGGAATGAACTGACGCTTGCCTGAGAGAAAGAGCGCGATGCATGAGACAGAGCGTGGCTAAAGAGTGGGGCGGCGTCACAAGAAATGAAACGCCGTGGTCTCGCTTCACTGACGCTTGCCTGAGAGAAAGAGCACGAAGCATGAGAGAGAGAGCGCGGCTAAAGAGTGGGGCGTTCGATATTCCCTTTCTCCTCTGCCAGTCTTCTCAGGTTCTCAGACCGCTCCCCTCCATTCGTTTCACTTTTCGTAACGCTCGCATTTACCAACACAGGAATTTACTCTACAGAGACAAAAGAAGTTTCACTTCAAAAATATTTCAAAATGAGGTTGAAGAGGACAAATAAATGCAGGAAATAATGAATTATGTAAAAATGGTCTACGATTTTCCATGCGCATTCGAAACATGCAATATTGAAAAACTTCTAACAATACTTACCTGACTAACAGACTAACAGACTAGGTACTTTTCAAAATACGCAGAAGTTGGAAAAATTACTAGTTCTTCGTCTTTAACTGTAATTAAACATTTACAGAGTATTTTTGCTGTACATGGTATACCTTTTTCGTTATATTCAGATAACGGGCCACGATTTGACAGCAGAGAATTTGCAAATTCCAGTATAGTTTGGTATTTTAAACATGACTCTTCTAGTCCAATTAATATACAGTCTAATGAAATGGTGGAAAAATATGTTGGCACTGTCAAAATTTTATAAAAAAACATGTAATCATGATAAAAATGACATAAATAATATGGCTTTATTAGAATATAGAAACACTCCTATAACCAATGAAATTCCATCACCACGTTCATTGTTATTTGGTATAAAAATGAGGGGATTTATCCCTGCATAATGTAATTTATTCAAACCAAGATCAAAGAACTACAAAAACAACTTTTGCAAAATAGGCAAACAAAACAAAAATATTATTACGGTAAAAGAACTAAAACAAAAAAAAACATTTAATCCTAATGATAAAATCCAGGATAAAATCTATGTTAAAAATGGAAATATTGGAAAAAATTAAATCAAGATTCTTACATTGTTAAAGAAAATGGCTCCACAACAACAAAAACGAGAAATAGATGATTTCTGAAACCGAATATTGAAACTTGTTTTTCAATTTGTGCCAGTTTTTTTATATAAATTAACAATTTTGTGAATTACTGTCAATAAATAGCATAGCATAGCATAGCATAGCATAGCATAGCATAGCATAGCATAGCATAGCATAGCATAGCATAGCATAGCATAGCATAGCATAGCATAGCAGTATTATGAACTCAATAAGAACATAAACTGCCAAAGAGTAATCAGTGATTATGTTAAGAGCCAAGTATCCGATCGCCAACATCAAGATTTTTTAGGGACGTAAGACGAGGTATGCTCCGAAGGCGGAGCTACGCGGGGCTCGGAAGCTCTTCCAGGGTCGCACTCTGGCTTCGCTTGTTCGCTTAGCAAAGCTTTAATTTCAATTTGTATTGCAGCTTGTATAGGTCTGAATCTAGTTCGGTTTGACGTTTGAAGGGACTATGCAATTGGATTTTTGTCTGTACAGGGTGTCTTATTTTCGTTGCGATTTGGGGGTTTCTCATAGAAGCAGCAGAGATAGAGCCTTGGGATTTTCGCAAACATGAGCTATTTTCTTGAGTATAATATAATGCCGAAACCAGAATTTGGATATCGTTTTTAGTTTTCGAGAAAAAAAATAATATTGACTTTTATCGATTTTCAAAAATTCTCTCCAATTCTTTTTGTGCTAAGCAGACTAAAACTGTTAAGATTGATTCCTATAGAACTTTTTCCAAGGAATTCAGTGGCGTACGTAGTTTTTTCTAGGGAGCGTATTTTTTGAATTATGACATAAAGTTCAATTTTTTAAATGGAAATCACAGCATTCTTTGGTCAAGTTCAAAAGGTCTTTTTTTAAGCTATCAAAATGTACCTACCTATCTTATATTTTCTAAAGTTACAACTTAAAAAGTACCAAAATCCTTGCCGTTTTTTGAAATAACAATATAAAAGTATAATATATATTTTGATAGCTTAAAAAAAGACCTTTCGAACTAGACCAAAGCGTACCTACTATGATTTCCATTTTAAAAATTCAACTTTATGTCATAACTCAAAAAATAAGCTCCCTAGAAAACAACTACGTACGCTACTGAATTGCTTGGAGAAAGTTCTATAGTAGTCTGCTTAGTACAAAAAGAATTGGAGAGATAAAAATCAACATTATTTTCGAGAAAAACGGTATCCAAATTCTGGTTTCAGCTTTGTGTTTGTGTAATTTTGATTAAAAAATTGATGCGCGGAACGTAGGAAAGGGGGGGTTGTAATACCCACTGACCCCCCAACTTTTCTCTGCGCACGTGTATGGTTCAAAGGTATTGATTTGATACCAAGCGTTCATTTCTTTTATTTTTTCCCTCTTGTAAAATTTTGATTTAGGGCTTCGTTTACGAGATGTTGCAACTCATTTGACTATGTGTTGTTAATCCACTCGCTGTTTAAATCTCCCAATTTTTCTAAGGTGACGAACTAAGCTCGAGAAAAATGTCCGTGGATGCATAATGTTCCTGCATAACGTCTAAGCGTCAGAAAAATGCCCTTGGATGGTACCGATTCGGTCATATTCCTGCATAACGTCTAACAGCCAAATTAGCATTGGAAAGAAAGACGGGTAGGTGTTAAGTTGCCAAAATAATTATTAATAAAAGAGGTACCATCCAAGGGCATTTTTTGAAGCTTAGATGTTATGCAGGAACCATAGACGTGCGCAGGGAAAAGTTTGGGGGTCAATGGGTATTACAACCCCCCCTTTCCTCCGTTCGCGCAACAATTTTTTTGATCAAAGTTACACAAACATTTTATCGGTATATGAGAAAATGTTGTACAAAATTTCAACGGAATATCTTAAAAAGCAAAGGAGTTATTCATAAAAATAGTTTTTTAAATTTTAACTTTAACACCCTGTATCTTGAAAGAAAGAAACCTAAATGAAAAATGACATAAGGAAAGTCCCATTATTTTCGGTCAGATAACCTGTGGTTAACGGCTTGACCTACTTTTTTGTAACACCCTGTATATGCTACGGGCATAGTGGGAAAGTAGGGCAATGCTGACGGTGCCCGGGCAATGCAAACAATGACCGTTCATGCTGTCCGGTCAGGTCTTGTAAGGTTGCCCAGGCATTGCTAACATCGCCCGATTCGTCACTAGGCCCGTAACATATACAGGGTGATTTATACCAGGGGGCGAAAAATTAAAATTAGGGTTCAGAGCCACAAATTAAGTAAAAAATGTCATATGAAGGTGTGTCCGGAAATGATTCGTTTAAAATTTATGCTCGTCCAAACATGATAGACTCCATGTTTGGACGAGCATAAATTAGGTTGAAACGATAAGGGATGATAACAAAATATCTCTTCGAAGCTTCCCTATTAGTATAATAGGCGTACCAAAATTCATTTTTATGTCTTTCTAAAAAGTTGGGAAAAAATTAGAAACCTAATTTAATAGCCTCCATCTTTGGACGAGCATAACTTTTATACGAAGTATTTCCGGACATACCTTCATATGACATGTTTTTACTTCATTTGTGGCTCTGAACCATAATTTTAATTTTTCGCCCCCCCCGGTATAAATCACCCTGTATATGTATAATAAAGCGAAAGAATATTTCAAGAACTGAGCATTCCGTATTTGTCAGAAACTCCGGACCGTCTTATAAGAGATCAAGGTGTTGTTGAAATTTATGCCCAAAGTTCTTGTAATCTAACCCCGGAAGAAGGTATCGAGAAAAGGAAAATCATATTTTGGAATCGAAACGGGAAGATAAATAAGAATCACAATTACTTTTACCAAATTCAGGGACAAATGCAAATTACAAAAAGAGGGTATTGTATCTTTACAGTCTGGACACCCAAAGGCATATGCCTCTACGATGAATGTTGAAAGCCACGCTATTAGAACTCTGGGCGAAATTAGCATTTTTAGTTCGTTCAGAGTTACATTACCTAAATACTTGTTATTTATGAGGATCATTCCATTATAACCCGGCATTACTATATTGCAGATAAATTACTTGCAATCTTGAAAATATTTGCTCAGGTCTACTTTTGGATCAATTTACAAATAAATTATAATAAAATCCCCGCTCATGTCAGAACAACCCTCGTATCGTCGTATCGGAAAAAATTTACCGGGTTTTCATTCAGAGATTTTAAGTTGTTGTTATTTGGTTATAAAGAGAACATTATTTAAGGTGAAATTTGAATTATTTTATATCTTGCTATATGTTCATTACTTTCAATAACAAACGTGTTCAAATTGTGTAAATTTACTTTCAGATAAAATCGACTCCAAATTGAACAAAATTATAATAAAAATGTGGGATATGGCAGAGCGCTGCAATTAAGCACAAATACATTAATTCGCAAGACCAAAATTCTATGTTCGCGTATATACGATTAAAATATGTAATGTATGGCGATACAATTATTGAAGTGGGCCCCATACAAAAATCACTGAGTTCGTACTAGCAGTTTACCAAGTGTTGGCGATGAACGAGGGCGTTACAACGCAGGGCATTAAATCGCGTTTGCAAGGGCAGCTCTCTTTACAAATTACTTCCTTATTTATGAACCGATTTTGAAATTGTTTGTTTTATTTGAAAGAAGAAACTTTTGGAAATCGGCCTCTCATCTGGGATTTTTAAAAGAGTAATTTATTAGTAAGTTATAAGTACGCAAAATTAGGGTATATTTGGAGCCGAAAAAGACAAACTTCTATTATTTTTTTTAGAAATCGCCGATGAGACGACTCTTAAGAAATGTTTTCTGTATATGCTTGCAAAATTAGAAAGCAAAATATTAATAAATAACCGTACAGTTTGTAAAGGCGGGAACGTCTGAATCGCTCAAAAATGCAGCAGGGAGACTTGGCATTATATCAGTATTATTGATGCCGCGTTGAGAAAGTCCATGAATAGCATCGAAAATTTGCCTTCTGAAGAGTTTCGTCACAAACGGGCGGATTCTGGACGCAGTAAATGGGAGTGTCAGATGCAGGTGGTGTACTTTTTTGATGTTGCAATACCAGAATCGAAGAAATTTCTGGAGTTCTGAGTTATTAACCTGTGAATCGGCTAATTTTTGAAAATCGATAGGTGCAGTTCTTCTGTGCGAGGGAAATTATATTTCAAACGTGTTTCTTAACATTCATTTTTCTATTCCATTAAAATTTCTGCGACTTTCGTTATATTTTATATTCCACTATTCAATGCGAGATTCAATGGTGTCCTGGCAGCAGGTATAAGTTTATAATTTCCGTATGCCATCGTTTTTATAGCGGAAAGAAATTTTCCTCTGCATATTTTGCATCCTCCTAAAAAGGGCATAAATTTAAAATTTTACTGCCGAATTATGAGTTGCTACCCACTCCAAGCCACATTCTCTTTCTTATTACAAGATAATACGATCTCTCACCTACTGTAACCATAATATTCATGCATATTTGCTTTTTACGGAGTTTTAAATTTATGTGGCAATGCTCTTCAAGATCCATGCATAGCGGAGTAGGTAGGTTTCTTCTCAATTTGCACCAAGTTTTATGTAAGGTGCGAATTCAAAGGAATATAAATTCCGAGAAACAGCCCCCTCTTGACAAATATTTTCTCGAAGTAACAGACACCCCAGTAGTACGAAATTATTGCGAAAAATATCACAAAATAGCGTCACGTTCATGTCAGTTCATCAACAATTCGTAGATGGATTAAAGGGCATTTCCAACAGCAGTGCAGCAGTTTCGTTTTTACTCATAGAATTTTATGTCATTTGTACCTATATCTTGTGTTTACTTGGGTTCCTTCTCCACAAAGTGCATTCCAGAAGGCAATGTGGCCAGCACAAAGCCTGAAACCGCCTATTATTACTTCAAGTTTTACCAAAAGAACTAATTCTCTTGGACTGAGTAGAGCTAGGGGTGGAAAATTTTTGGTTAGTCACCAAATAACAAAAATGTGAGTAGTTAGAAAATGAGAATACTGGGCCAGGCCATCGAGTTCTCCAGGTGCCATCCACTTCTTCGGCAGTGACCTTGAAAGAGACCAGAGGCTGCTGAAGGAGTCCTTGAAGAAGAAGTGGAAGTCATGTCTTCAGCAACGACATCTTCAGCAGCCTCTGGTGTCTTTCAAGGTCATTGCCGAAGAAGTGGGCATGTCTTCAGCAGCGTCTGGTGTCTTTCAAGGTCATTGCCGAAGAAGTTGTCTTCAGCAGCAGCAGCAGCAGCAGCAGCCTCTGGTGTCTCTCAGAAGAAGAGCCTCTGGTGTCTTGCCATTGCGCACCCAAGCCGCCATTTTGTGGTCTTTGGCTGTGGGTCAGGCGCCTGCGCCGGGGCTGTCGTGTACAAAGCACGTGTTGCTCATTGTTCAGGCCAGTCCATCCAGGTGCCATTCACTTCTTCGGCAATGACCAGAGGCTGCTGAAGGAGTCATGTCTTCTGCCTCTGGTGTCTTTGGGGCTCTTGGTTGTGGCTCAGACGCCTGCGCCGGGGCTCTGAAAGTACACGTGTTGCTCATTGTTCAGGCCAGTCCATCCAGGTGCCATCAATGACCAGAGGCTGCTGAAGGAGTCCTCGAGTAATGTCTTCAGCAACGACTTCTGCCTCTGGTGTCTTTGGGGTCTTTGGTTGTGGCTCAGGCGCCTGCGCCGGGGCTTAAAAAGTGCGCGTGTTGCTCATTGTTGCGCAATGGAAGAATGTTCTGGAAATGCTGATGCAATAGTACGCAGATGTTGCAGAATTAATGTTTTTTCTTCTTCTACGTGTTTACCAGAATACGTTCTAAGTTTTGAAGGAAAATAAAAAACTGTTGAATTTATATTTTTACGCCAATATAATTAAAACAATAACTACAATTTGTATAAATAGTAAGCATGCATTTACTATAACGCTAAACATATTTAACCTATAAACAAATAATGAGAATATATTAAAAGGTTTAATCTTTTCCTGTTTTACAAAACTGGCAGTCTTTCTGTAGTGGTGGAGGACCATCAATAGTGTCGCAATCATATGTTGTTGACTCGAATCCCCAGTGATGGTAGCAATAAGTGTATGCATGAGAACTTATATTTTTCTTCTGCTCTTCGGTTAACATACCCAGTTCGACACATCTGCGTAAGTCTGACGGATGTACGTAATATTCTAGGAATTCCTTGGGCAGTTCGGCTATGTGTGTGGGATCCATTAGCAGTAAATGCTCACCATTGTTAAAGAACTTGCCAATGGCTTTCCCCACACGTTTTCGCAGAGTTAAAGTTTGCTCTTCTGGTTGATGTTCTTGCAATTCTGGCGGTTCCAGGTATTTCAGGATCCAGTTCCGCAGCAGTTGAGCGTTAACTTCGGAACAGATGGCGCTGCTGTTTGCGTAATGCTGAATGCAAGGTTCGATAACACGGGAATTTTCTTCTCGAAGTTTCTTTAGCGAGGGGCAGCAGTTGAGCGAATCCAAGTCGAAACACTCGACGTTGTCGGGAAGCACGTTTTTCAACCAAGACACTTTATCTTTACCCTTCACGTAGATCCTATCACAATCGGCCACCGATGACTTTAACTTCGATCGGATGTCGTCGTAGTTCTCCGTGCCACAATTCCAGCTCAAGCCGTGGTAGAAACGTGTCAACCAATGAGCTTGACGTCTGTCACACTCCCTCAACTGGTTCAGGTCGAATGGTGGCTTGAATACCCAGTGGTAGTTGCTGCCGCCGCCGCCGCCTCGATGATTCAACGCAATGAGTGAAACTTCTTTGAATATGAATTCACCGACTGCAGTCATGAAACCCTGAACGTCCGCGACGTACTCCATGGTTGACATGCGAACAAACCCAACGCGAGACTGGAGAGCTCGGTGTGCTTGTGCGACTTTTATACCAGGCGTTTGACAGAGCCGGTGGAGGGGGTATACTCGACGATGCGGTCATGCAGGATGAGACAGTAGGCGGTTGTGTTGGCGGGGAAATTTTCGCTCGACTCAAATTCCAGACGAATGTCCACAGGACCGGACTTGATGCTTTCCGACTGCTTTGATGCGTCAATGACTGCGAGTGGGGCGCGATTCTTGAACTGCTCCCTGCCGTATAGCGGCTCGCCAACTTTTCCATAGTACGAGCACTGAAAGTTCTCGTACATCTCATACAGTAAGGCGTATTTCCCGGTGGCGAAATCCAAATTGAGATTCTCGTAGGGGAACGACTCAGAGTTCAGATGTAGTTTGATGTTTGTCAGATTGCAGTGGTCAAACTGGCTCGAGTCCGTGATCGCATTGCCCTTGCGATTCGTCTGGAAGGCCACAATGACGTAGCGCGGTTTCTCCAAGTGCGTTGCGGTCTTGATTGCCCACGTCTGTTTCGTCGCTTGCGGCAACAGCGGATACTCGTAAAGTTCCCAGCTGCGAAAGCACAGTTGAAGCGTTCTCTCCTCTTCGACGATCTTGAGGAGATTTAGACGTTCCAGATCGGAGGGGTAGACATACGGTACCCTCCAATGCACCTTGCTCAACTCGATCCTGGTGTTTGCTGCGTTACCCACGAAGGCGTTCCTATCGCTCTTCGAGCGATTCAGAATGAGCTCGTGACGCACATTCAACAGCACCTTGTGGTAGTCTTCTAGGAATCCGAGTAGGATTCTTCCCGGGATGCACACGTTAAAGTTCCCGTTCGCGTCAAGCACATGGGTCGGCGCATCACCGGTCGTCGTCCAGCCGGCATTCTCCAGCGCACGCGCCTCACCCTCATTCAGAGAAGCTATACCCTTTAATGTGCTCGTGATGCCCACGTTCTTCGTTCGATCCACCTCCACTCCGTTGATTTCGTAGCGGACGTCGTCCAGCAGGAAAGTGAAAGCGTTGTTTGTGAGAGCGGCAGCGGCCCCCTCACCCTCACCCGTCACGAATCTACCTTCCATGTAGATGCAACTGAGGTGCGGCAGTATGTATGCGTCCTGTTGCTGCACTGGTATGCGTATTTCATCGTTGGCGTTGAATGTCGTCGACACGTACGGTTGATGCACGTGCACCTCTACGCGCCGTGCGGACTCGTCCAAAACAGCACCGTCCAGAACACGAAAAGTATCCACGTTTATGTTTGTCATCTTCAATAAAGTTCACGTGACAGACCGATGACGTAAGACAGTGAGAAGTAAATATACCCCTCAACCAAGCCCACAATAAACTCTTCTTGGTACTCAAGTCCTCTTCCTCCTTTGTTTCAGTCGATATCCCAGGGACGTCAATATTGCTTTGCTATCAGTGCTAAGCTGGCGGATTTGTCGATGAGCTTTGTTCGCGTGGTGTACAGCTGGACTGTTGCTTGTCTGCTGTTGCTGCTGCTGCTCTGAATCACAAGTGATGCCCGTTCCAACAACGTACCCGCTTATATACCTGTTTCGAAAGGCTATGCCCATAATGCTCGCTATAATGCGTCCAAGCGAGTGTCCTCCCTCGCTATTTATAGTCTCTTTATGTGCAACCGGACAATTATCTCTTCACCGCGAAAATTCACCAGTGTGCCGTTTTGATCGACAATGCGCACCGTCACGTTGTCTATACTGTTGAGAGTGATGGGCAGGTATATTACGTTGCTGGGCACCTCAACAATCTTGTAACCGGGCGGCACGAGGGGGAAAAATTCGTGTACGGTGTGGACTAAGTTACCATTTACGTACGATCCGGTGGTGATGTTGCACTCTACGCGTATCACGTCCACTTTCAGTATGCTGACGGGCAAGTCCGACTCGTGCCATCTATTCGGTGAAAGTATGCGTCTATTGAATCCAAGCAGAGAAGCCAAACAGTTGTCTCTGTCAAAGTTTATCTGTTTCCCGAATTTAATTTCGCACTTCAGGGTGCTGTTGTTGGCGCGCAGAATAAAGCTGGTATCACCCGAGGGTAAATTGTTGCGCAGGTACTCGTTCAGGTCTTCGATCTCATATGAACCAGTGGGTATGGCGAGTTCCGCGTCACCGCTACCATAATAGAACTTATTGTTTGATTCGTCCACGTTCGGCACCGAGTTGAAGGTTTGGAACAGTACAAGCCCCAGCACGTAGTTGCCGTCCTCCAATTCGATAGGTGGGAAAAAATTGCTGCTCAAGACCGAACTGTTTCCCGTCAACGACACCGTCAGAGACTTGGTGGTGGTCATGATCCGCCGTTGTTGTACAAAAACTTTAAGCACAGGTGTCCACAGATGGGTGAGTTGAAGCTCTGCTCCCAGTCGTGATTGTACTGTATGGTGGTGGTGCGGCTACCGAGGTATTTAACGAGTTCTGCGGGCGGTCGCAGGTTGCCAAAACTGTCAAAGTAGAGGACGCGCGACCCTCGCTTTATGTACGCTACCCAGTGGGTGCCAGGACCGCTTGCGTCATCCAAATTGACGATAGCTGACTCGTTGCGTTTGGGTTTCCCCGCGGGCAAGCCGTTGCGCATGAACACTCCCCGGAAGTGGGGAATTTTCAGATCGATTGAAGCGTACTTGTTTAGATCGATGTCGGTGAGTGGTCTTCTCGGTAGCCTCAGTAGCGGTTTTTTGCCGGCGCCAAGTACAGACCCAAGCCTTTGCGGTATGGTTTCAGGTAGAGTCCGCTTCCCGGTTTACCCATAGCAATGGCCTCCATGGTCTGATTGTGGCGTTGATGTTCGCCTAGCTCTTTTCGGGCCTGTGAAGCATCGTTCACTGCCTTAGCTACACCTGCCGCCCCTCCAGCTAGCGCACCGAGAGCCGATAGACCCGCAAAAATTGGTATCAGGGGTAATATTCCACCAGTCTTCGGCACCGGGATGACGCGCGGCAACGGCTTCCTCTCTTTGCGTCGAATTACTTGCTTAGCCGCTGCCAGGGCTCTGTTCACCGCCATAACCGTATCCTTGGTGTTCTTCACTGCAGCTCGCGCCTCTCTCGTCACTCTGCCGAGCGAAATACGATCTTTGACCGTCTTCTTCTTCTTGGTGCCGACACCCATACCCAACTTGACTTTAGCTTTCATTGCGTTAGTTATGGCCCAAGCGGCTGCACGTTCACCCAGAGATGCGTCCTTTGCCAAAACCCTGTGCCACGCACTGTCCGCCAGTCTTCGGTCAGCTTCGTGTCGTTTCGCGAGCTCCTTCGATTGCGAGTAGGCAATGTCGTGGGATCTGCACGCTTCGTCCGTGGGATTTATGCCCCGATCACCTCTTGCCAATCGCTCCTTAAGTTTTGTACCTGGACCACAGAAGTTGTAACCGGGCAGGTGCAATTCCACCGGCAGTTTTCCAATCAAATCGTTTAAGAGTCCTTTCCCCTTGCGTGGTTGTCGTCGTCGTCGAAGTGGTTTGACTGTTGGAGACATACTGACTGGAGTATAAAAGGTTTCGACGCGTCTATATATACTAGTTCGACGACGATGAAGTTCGTGAAACAATCGGAGAGTTTACCGGTCATGAATGTATGCGGCGCAGGCTTCGAGCCACCCGCCAACAAGAGACTCAAACACGGACTCCTCTTCCCCGACACCGTGAGATCCATCATCTGCGGTCCCTCGAACTGTGGCAAAACGAATTTGATTTTGTCGCTGCTGTGCGCACCGAACGGGTTGCGTTTCGAGAACGTCTACGTCTACTCCAAGTCCCTGTACCAACCAAAGTACCAACTGCTGGGGGAGATACTGCGGGCGGTGCCGGGTGTCGGCTACTTTGCCTACGGAGATTGCGCGGACATCGTGCCACCCGAGAACGCCCTGCCCAATTCCGTGTTCATCTTTGACGACGTGGCATGCGACAAGCAGAACGTTATGCGCGACTATTTCGCCATGGGGAGACACAAGTCCACAGACTGCTTCTACCTCTGTCAGACGTACACGCACATCCCCAAACACCTGATACGCGACAACGTCAACTTTCTGATCCTCTTCAAGCAGGACGACTTGAACCTACGTCACGTGTACAACGATCACGTGAACACCGACATGGACTGGTCGGTGTTTCGTTCAGCGTGCGCCGCATGCTGGACATCCAAGTACGGATTCCTGGCGATAGACAAGGACAGCGATATGAATCAAGGGCGGTACAGGAGGGGCTTCGATCAGTACCTAATCATATAAAAGGGAAGCTGTTGACACAGACAGCTGTATTCGCTAACATCATGGCTGCTGACACAAACAAGAATAGGAAGAGAAAAAAGGATCGGATGCTTAGCAAAGAGATTATCAAATCAGCTGACGCCATTCGACGCAAGTACCACTCGCTCAAGTCGATCCAAACGAGTGCCGAGGAGCGCCTGAGACGACGCTTCCAACCGCTCACCGAACCGCTGCAAGAAATGACCCGCAAACTGGACTCTCTCAAGGAACCCTCAACGCTAACGCCCGCGCTGACGCAGCCCCCTAGTTTCGCCAACGACCTCATCGATCTGGACGGTGAAGCGGCAGCAGCGCCCTCTTTCGATGACAAAACTCCGCCGCCTACACCTACGATGCCCGGTCCCAAGGTCAGCCCGCACATTGAGAGACTGCTGCGCAATGAAAATCGCAGAGATTTGGACACCGTGTACGGAGTCAGAAGACAAGCCGGCGATGACTACGACTCGTTCATGATTGGAAACTCGGCCATTCAGTTTGTCGACGACGATGTCTACGTGCAGGACAAACGGTATCCGGGCACCAGCGGTCTCTACGAGCTGCTCTTCTACAAAGACCCGCACAATTACACCAAGCGTGATTTGAACGTGTACAAGAACATAATACTGGCCACGAATGCTCACAAGGTGGGCTATAGGGATGAAGCTCGTACTCGGGGCACCAACAGCACCAAGTACAAGAGCATCATCAAACGGTTTACAAAGGAGGTGGTGGTGGTGGTGGTGGACTGTTGATGCGCGTCACAGATAAAAACAGCGAGTACGTGTATTGGAATGACATAAATGAACTGGTTCAACGTTTGTACTTGCTGCATGCCTCCAGAGCGGCCGGCAACACCTCACACGGCAACGAGATTGCGTCTATTGTGGAAGAGCTTATGGAGGAGGGGGTTATAGTATAAGAAGGGGAGCAGCAGCAGCAGCGCGAGCCTCAATCATGTCCGTGGACAAGTTCGGACGACAGCTGGTTGGACGATCCAAGAAAGCATCTTCGCAGGCGTTTGTTCTGCGCGGACCGCCTGGAGTTGGTTTCCTGCTGACCCAGTCCGGGGACTATAACATAGACAACAAGCGTCTGACCAATGTTGCTAACGCAATCGAAGACCCCGACGCTACCAATAAAGCTTACGTGGACAGTTTATTTGCAGCACTGGGACTGTCAATTGATCACGCGGTGCGTACAGGAGCGGTGGCCCCTCTCGGCCGGAAACTAGAAATAGTCGAGCAAGACCTGGAAAAGGTCAGAGATAGTGTAGCGTTGCTGTTTCGCGAACACAGTGATAGACTGCACGCGCTAGAATTAGGCTTGGCGCAATTGCAAAACGACAAATATTTGGTGGGGGAATGAATGAGAAGAAGGGGCTGATTGACGAGTTACACAAACCCGCACGACGAAACTTCCCGAGGCGCAAGGTGATAATCCGCGGTTTCGACGACCTCTGGCAAGCGGATCTGGTGGAGATGATCCCGTACGCGAAGGTGAATCGCAACTACAAGTACATTCTCATGGTGTTGGACACGTACTCCAAGTACGGGTGGGCGGTGCCACTAAAGACGAAGACGGCATCGGATGTGGTGCAAGCGTTCGCCCCTCTGCTGCAACGACAACGATCACCGAAGAATTTGCAGACCGACGACGGCAAGGAGTTCTTTAACGCACGCTTCAAGGCTCTGATGACTGAGCACGGCATCAATCATTACTCCACGTTCACGGAGAAGAAGGCGAGTTGCGTGGAACGCTGGAACAGAACCATCAAGGAGAAGATGTGGAGACTGTTCAGTTTACAGGGCAACCACAGATGGCTCCACATTCTGCCTCAACTGGTCGGCGAGTACAACAAAACAGTGCATTCTGTGACGGGAATGCGCCCCGCTGATGTCACAAAGGATACGAAACTCAATTTTGGAGCGGCGGCAGCGGTCAGGGTGCAGACAAAGTTTAAGCTGTGGGACAAGGTGCGCATTTCAAAGTATAAGCACGTCTTCAGCAAGGGATACACTCCAAACTACACCACCGAGGTGTTCACCATCGTCAAGGTGAAGCATACGAACCCAACCACGTACCATCTTGAAGATTACCAAGGGCAACCGATTCGGGGATGTTTCTACGAACAAGAGCTGCTGAAGACCAATTACCCCAACACATACCTGGTGGAGAAGGTATTGCGAAGGAGGGGCGATCGCATGTTTGTGAAGTGGCTCGGATTTGATGACTCACACAATTCGTGGATAGATAAGGGTGACTTGTAATAAATAAAACAGGAGTTGTTTACATAGAACATTTTTATTGAAAATATAGATAATTTATCAAATACATGCGTTTATTTACAAACTATTCTGGTCCATAATACTATAGTGCCCGAGAGGTAGTGTGTTTACACCATCATCGAGCGTGTGGCGTTTGTCATCTTCGGCACACAAACTTTTCTTGCTAATCTCGTACGAATAGAGCTCGTGATTTTTCGATCGAATCGAATTAAAGGTGGCCTGAAGTTTCAAATTGCCAAATAATACTCGTTTATAGTCGTTATGCGTCAACTCCTTGACTGCTGAACGGCCGATTCCCTTGGATTTTTTAATTTCAATAGCGTCGTCCTCGCACAGAATAGAGTACATTTTCGGTTTTAGTGCTACCAACTCTGTAATAATTTTACCATCCAATTCATGCTTGAACTTGCCAATGACTTTTTTGTTTACCGGCGGAATATTGTAGGGATTCCCTGGGGGATAGCCGGAAGTGTCAAAATGATCCTTCGCATCGGCTCTAATTATTTCATATAAATCGTCAGTGCAGCACTCGTAAATAAAACTGTCCGTATCCGTGTAACAAAGCGAGGCATTTAAATTTTTGTGTTCTTTTACATAGTCGTAGTGAAATTTGTACATCAGTTCTTTTGCCAACTCCAACACGCAAAATCCCACATAGATTGGCTTATTGAAGACTATTTCTGTCTTTTGTAATTCAATGGCCACCAAGTTCTCCGAAAATATCACGCAGTTCTTAAAATTGGGTTTTGCTATCAGAGACGACGCGCCACATTTACCATCCCAACGCGTCACCAATTTGATGTCGCGCCGTTTCCTAATATTTTCAATTGTTTTCCCATACACTGCATTATTCATGAATTTGTACTGATCCTTTTCAAATTCATCCTTGGACTCTGTTCGTAATTTCGTGTTCAGATCTATGTACGGTTTGAGCCATTCAGACTGCTTAAATCGCAAAACTCTGTGGACCTTTTTTAACAGTAAACCGTGATTTAAACATTGCTGTAGATTTCTATAATGGATAACGTATCGAGATTTATCGTGAAGGGTTAGCATCAGTTTCGATTGGTTGGATAGGTCTGATGTGCGATGTTCTGAGCAGAAGGGGAAGTCCGCGTGATGGTCATGTATTGTTTCCGGATACTCCAGATCCACCTCTAGCGCATACCCATACTCTTGATCCCCTTCGAATAAGGTGTATTTTTTCTCCAATAGCTGTTGCTCGATCACGGCAATCTCACTGTCCTCCAACCACGCAAACCCTCCGTACGGCAGCGGTTGTGACAAACTGTGTCCGTACAGATTGTTTGCATCTATGTAGAAGAGAAATTTAGACGGTTTCGACGGATCAAAATTTTTCATATATTTGTTATTCGCTCTAGAAAATTTATTGTTTGCCACAACCACTCCTCCTCTCAGTGAACGTTCGAAAAAATTTATCATTTCCACGTCTGTCAGCAGTTCGAGTTTGACCTTTGTCATCTTGAGCATTGCTTGAAACGTGTATCCCGCTAAAGTGAAACAGTGAAATGGATCCAACGAATACGTTTCCAAACACACGGAACGAAATTTATTCACTACATCTGTCAGAATTAATGTGTCCAGTTTGAGGTAGATGTCGGAGTAGTCTGCTAGAGTCTGACAACCAAATGTCCGCCAAACCTTCTGCGCATGTGCATAGTCCTCTTCCGTAATGTCACTGTCGTTGAGTTTACTGTAAAAAGCATTCTTCGGTGGAAGTTCGGTTTCTTCCAGACGTTCCCACGAGTTCACGTAATCATATGGGAACACCCCCTTCCTACAAATCAACTGTAAATTTTCCGGATTGGAAAAGTATCTTCTGGTTACGTTGTACTCGTTTGGATTCAAATTCTGCGCCAATTTCTCTAAGGACGATGGTATGAAACGATACGAGTCTAAAAAGCGCATTTTAACCCCACCCATCTTTTTCGAAAACGAAATGTAATTTTCCATCGTTATGGGCAGTAGATCAATTGGTTCCGTGTCGTAGGCCAACTCCTTTATGATTAAATGTCCGTCGTAACCGCTCAAATTGTGAAATAATACGGGTACGAATCTGCAAGTTCGATATAGCAAATTGCATTGCGCATGCGCAGGTCCCCGGTACTTCCCCGTTATGTGATCGTGATCTTTCACTCGCTCTTCCAGTAAACCAAAAGGTTTCTCGCACATGTGGCAAATGTTACACGTTTGAAATTCACGCAGCTGGATGTCATTCAATGGTTCCATACCCACGTCTCCGGTCACTATTGGCTCTATAACCGCAGCTATTTCTCGAAGTTTCGAAACAAACCAGCTGACGCAATCTTTTCCGCGATAAATCTCAAACCTTGACAGGCTATCGTCATAGTTACAAATCAGGTAAAAGGCAACGCTATACGGCTCGTGTTTCTGATATGTAAGCGTACTCGAAATGTCGGGATCATTTTTACATGCGGAAATTGGGCGGGTGAATGCTTCAAAATCACCGACGATGAGGAAGGGCACCGGCTCTTTAAACCAATAATTTTGAAATTGCAAAATGTCATTATTCCCCTCCGTTGGTAGCGTAATTTTGACGTGAGATTTTTTTGCTGAGCAATCTGGCATATGTCTATCGTACTTTTCTAAGGAATAAAAGGTGACTAAACACCGATCGCAAACGTGAATCTGACCGTGGTGCAGTGAAAACTGAGGTGAGCATAGACGCGACATATTTTTAATCCATGCGTAATGCCCTATGCTATTATTCTCATTCGTAATGTATAATAAATTCACATGCCTTTCCCGTTTCTCCTCGGTATAATACAAAGGACCAATTACGTTACACTTATTGTCTAATCCAAACACATTAATAGATATGTTATTCAGTCTTTCAAACTTGGAAATGTCTGTCAATTTCACCGGAATGGAAATACCTGTGGTGTCCAAAACATTCGTATACTTTGGATAACTTGACACTCGATAACTATGTTCCTTTGCGGGATAGATCGCACAAACTACAGCGTGGAAGAAACAAGCCATATCTGTATTACGTACATTGATGACAGCCTTCCGTACAGCTATTACTTCTGGCAGTGGTAAATAGCTGGACGTTCCACCACGCAGTGGATTGTATTTATTAATATTTACGGCCAACGAAATGACTTGGGTGAAGGACCAGCCACTGTTTTTCGCAGAAAATTCCACTAGCTGCAATAGTATGAACAACAAATGTTAGTGACACGGCACACACAAGAATTGATTTGTAAACAAGTGAGCTCGCATCGTTTTGAATTGTGAAGATGAGGTCGCGCATTGGTTTCATGAAAATGTACGCTTATAATGAAACAATAAGACACATTTTATATAGTAGTCAAGCCTTTAAAGCAAACCACCCCCATATTCCGATCCCCCTCGTCGAGTCCTTTAATTTGATACCCCACATCACATAGTTTTCCGTAGTTGAAGGCCTAGATTAGACTACTGTTTTCAAATAATTAGCGATGTAGGATGTTCTACTACCGAGAACTAAGATGTTTACACATCAATAACTATATGGTCTCTTAAGATTATAAGTTGATTACGTACCTTGGTTTTAAGTTTATCCGTTACTTCCTTGTACCAATTTGCCATCTCGGACGAATCAGAGAAAGACGAAGCGGTAACTATTGTATTGCTGGAATTAAAATATTTGCACTCTTCAGCCGCAGTCTCTCCTTGTCCACATAGTTTAAATGTGCAACAAAGGCTAAAGTTGACCTTTGCTGCAGCCTCTCTCTTTAATATATTCTTTAGTCGCGTCTTAATGAGATGGTAACAATCTTCAATGAACGCATCTGGATCAGTATGACGCTTATTGATTATTAAACCGGTCCTTATTCTACTGGTAAAAGCCGAAGCGATGTCTCTCCAAATAATTCGACCAGAACGCTTCTTATTTGAATTTGATGCAATTCCAGAACCCAAGTGCCTCTGGTTTTGTATTATATTTAAACACACTTTAATATTTGATATGTTGCACTCTACATGTCTGCGCTGACCGAGAGTAAGTTTATCACCAGTTTTCAAATATTTATAGTGGGTCCTGAGCATGCGCTTACATATCTTCGAAAAAGAATGAATTTGTTCCACAGACAAACTCCTTTTATTAGCACATACCTGTCAATTATTATTCGAATTAGCGCATGCAAAAATATGTGGAAACAAAGAAAACAAACTTACTTCAAATAATTTTTTCACCATATCTGATGAAAGTGTCTGTATTTCAGATTGCGATTCCATCGTCAATACTGCCTAATCACTCGCACCACAAAATATTATGTCCTTTGTTGAAACTCAAAACGTAATGTCAACACTGCTTTATTACTATAGAACGGTCATAAAACAACTGGCTGATGCCACCCAATCTCGCTCTATTTATACAGATTCTTATCTTCGCAGAACATTCCAGAAGAATCCTTGAGTGTTATCAATTCTAAGAATTACTTTAGTGCCGCGTGCAAATAATTTATGTATGTGTCACGTCTTATCTCCTTGTTCCAGAAGAAACCTTGAATTTTATCGCTTCTAAGAATTAATTGAGTGCCGTGTGCAAATAATTTATGTGCGTGTCACGCCTTATCTCCTTGTTAATCGAAAGTTCCAGAAGAAACCTTGAATTTTATCGCTTCTAAGAATTAATTGAGTGCCGTGTGCAAATAATTTATGTAAGTGTCACGTCTTATCTCCTTGTTAATCGAAAGTTCCAGAAGAAACCTTGAATTTTATGGCTTCTACGAATTAATTTAGTGCCAAAGCGGTGAGGAAGTCTTTGATCTTTATCAACAAATAACATAAATTTTTCGAATTGATAATCATGTTTATTTTGACAGGGTCTTTAAACACTCATGAGTTTATTTTTATAACGCTGTTTAATAGAATGTTCCAGAACAAATCGGTGAGAAAGTCTTTGATCTTGCTCGATAATCATTAATTATTCGAACTGATAACATTATGCTTAATTCGGCAGAACTTAAGTAAACATGACTTCCCAGAATTTTGTTTTTATGTCATGGAGGGGAGGTGTCCATCGTACTAATTGTTAATGTCAAAAAATCACGCTTCTAGCATACATTTATTGAAAAAAGCACACAACAAATTAATATTCTAACATAATGGTGAGTATTATTCAGTAATCAATTCATTAGTTCAGTTGATTTCCACGGAATACGGTAAATTATATAATATAATTTATTATATTAAAATACATTTTGTCAATTAAAATAATATAATAGTGTTCATAATATGATCTATTAAAATACATTTTATTCATTAAAATAATATAACAGTGTAATCAAGCTCGTGACGCTGCTTATACATCGTTGGCTGCAACAAGAGAAAAATATCATAGTTAAAAATTATACTAGTAAACAAACAAACAAACAAACAAACAAACACACAAAAACAAACAAACAAACGAACAAACAAACAAAGATGAGAAATTATACTAGTAAACAAACAAACAAACAAACAAACAAACGGGCGGACAAACAAAGAAATGCATTCATTCATTATAAAAACAATTAATTTTCCACCACTAGAATAATTGTGAATCAGAAATCCCAATTTTCCACTACTAAAATTGCGAATCAAAAATCCCCAATTTCACACTACTATCACTGAATATTAAAAAATCTAAATGCTTTACTTACGATCTACAATATTGACCCAAATGACCACAAGTTCACTGCACGATTCCAACAAAATTATCGTTGTTTCTTTCTCCATGAATAGGCCCGAAAATAACACATTTTCTGTTGTTGTTGACGCCATGTGTGGCACATTTCCACAAATTATCATTTTGGGTCTGTTCTAAATATAGAAAATAGTTTACAATTAGATAATATGTATGCTTTTAATTACTTATAATGAAATTATTATGAATGACTTCTATTATGAGATTTATTAACATACTGCTTGGACAATAAAAGAAATGATTACTGCAAATGGACTTACTTTTATATTTTCCGGCAAGTTTTGCAGGATAAAATGGTACAATAAAATATCCCCAACATCGTCTTGGCTAATTACCGCATCCATATTGGGAAACTAACTTTTACCGCACCTATTCCGTGGAAATCAACTGAACAATTGAACTAACTACTGAATAAAATGCTCGCGATTAGATTCGTTCTATTTATTTCGCAGCTTTTGCCGAGTTTGCTAAATTTTGATAACATGTAGAAGTTATCAGAAAAAACAATCAATTGAGCATTGTTTATTTATCTGGCGGTAAGCTTCGAAAATGTTCTTATTTTATTGTAATAATACAAACAACAGGGTATAACATAATCTCGGTCATCTTGTAGAGTTTGAACATATTAAGTGCACATGCACTTATTGGCATGCAGACCGTGGGAGTCAAACCAAACAAATATACATATCCTATCGGCAAAGTTGAAAGGTTTTTCTAGAACGTTCTTAGCTATTAATATTTAATCATAATAAAAACAATTATTACATCTCTTCGGACATGTTTCTTTCTCAAACTTTGATAACAATATTTATTTAGTATAAACAATTGCAAACGTTCGAATTTCCGAGAAAAAACATTAATTCTGCAACATCTGCGTACTATTGCATCAGCATTTCCAGAACATTCTTCCATTGCGCAACAATGAGCAACACGCGCACTTTTTAAGCCCCGGCGCAGGCGCCTGAGCCACAACCAAAGACCCCAAAGACACCAGAGGCAGAAGTCGTTGCTGAAGACATTACTCGAGGACTCCTTCAGCAGCCTCTGGTCATTGATGGCACCTGGATGGACTGGCCTGAACAATGAGCAACACGTGTACTTTCAGAGCCCCGGCGCAGGCGTCTGAGCCACAACCAAGAGCCCCAAAGACACCAGAGGCAGAAGACATGACTCCTTCAGCAGCCTCTGGTCATTGCCGAAGAAGTGAATGGCACCTGGATGGACTGGCCTGAACAATGAGCAACACGTGCTTTGTACACGACAGCCCCGGCGCAGGCGCCTGACCCACAGCCAAAGACCACAAAATGGCGGCTTGGGTGCGCAATGGCAAGACACCAGAGGCTCTTCTTCTGAGAGACACCAGAGGCTGCTGCTGCTGCTGCTGCTGCTGAAGACAACTTCTTCGGCAATGACCTTGAAAGACACCAGACGCTGCTGAAGACATGCCCACTTCTTCGGCAATGACCTTGAAAGACACCAGAGGCTGCTGAAGATGTCGTTGCTGAAGACATGACTTCCACTTCTTCTTCAAGGACTCCTTCAGCAGCCTCTGGTCTCTTTCAAGGTCACTGCCGAAGAAGTGGATGGCACCTGGAGAACTCGATGGCCTGGCCCAGTATTCTCATTTTCTAACTACTAATGTGCTATGATGTTTAGAATAAAATAAGAATAAGTACACTGGACGCGGGTAGTTTGGTTGGGGTTTGGCTACCTAATTTTCGATTGTTTTGAACTGAAGAACAAAAATACATTTACAGTATAATAAAAGAGCATTACTGCCGCATAATTCGGCTAATAATTAGCGCTTGCTAATACTTGCACCAAGCGTGTAAGTATAGAGGGTCCTGCATCTCACCTCCCGTCTTCTACTACACCTAAACGATTTATTTTAGAATAATGATTGAAACGGGACATTAGACTGTTTGTTAGAGAGCACATTTTAAAAATATTTTTGAATATACAGGGTGTCCAGAAAATTGGTGGTGCATCAAAGTTGTATTTTTTTAAATGGAATGCCTTGAAGTCTTATTGATTTTTGAGACTCTTTCGAGCTACTGTACATATCCCTAGAATATGATTAAATTTGATTTGATTATCCAGAGGAATAAATTAAAATCGAGAAAGAAAATTTTTTTCGTCATGTTTTAAAAAAATTATAAAAAATAGAAGAAACATCTTCAAACCAAAACTAAGCAGCAGGTTGCTTATAAGAAAAGATCAGTTTATCCTACTATGAATGTCGTAAAAATAACTTATACAGGATGTTCAAAATTCAATGCCAAACTTTTCAAAATGTAATGCTTTTTTTCTCCATTTTTTAAAACGGGACACCCTGTATATTTTTATCCCGTTGGATGCAGAATTAAGAAATGAACATGTTTTTTAATTACAATTATTTCGACATTCTCAAAGGTTTCACAGATATTCGTAAAATCTTAAAATTATTATCTAATAAATAATAATTTTACTTGTCAGTTTTTAAATCAACGACTAGAATATTATGTTCATTACTATTCTGACCACAATAAAGGTTTTTAGGCAGGGGGGGGGGGATTATTGGTGAACATATTATTGGTCCTCACTTTTCTAACGGACATTTGAACGGTGCTATGTATTTTGATTTTTTATAAAATCAATTGCCAAATTTATGCCAAAATTTACCAATAGCTTTGAGTGGTGCAATGTGGCTGTAGCACAACGGAGCCCCAGTACATTATTAATTACGAGTCAGGGACAATCTCAATACAACCTTTTCAAACCGGTGGATTGGAAGAGGAGGGCCATGTAATTGGCCGCCCCGATCACCCGACTTAACTAAATTAGATTTCTTTTTGTGGGGCTACGTTAAGGAAATCGTTTATCAGGAATCTCCAACCACACCAGAAAAAATGCAGCAAAGAATCAGAAATGCATTTCAAAACATTGCACCCGAGCTATTAGGAAGAGTAGCAAGGTCATTTCGTACCCGCCTCCGTTTATACCTCCAAGAGAACAGAAGACATATTGAACATAATGTTCTAGTCATTGATTTGAAAACTGCCAAGTCAAATTATTATTTATTAGATATTAATTTTACGATTTTACGAATATCTGTGAAACCTTTAAGAATGTCTAAATAATTGTAATTAGAAAACATGTTCATTTTTTAATTCTGCATCCGACGGGATAAAAATATACAGGGTGTCCCATTTGAAAAAATGGGGAAAAATAGCATTACGTTTTGAAAAGTTTGGCATTGGATTTTGAGCATCATGTATAAGTTATTTTTACGATATTCATAGTAGGATAAACTGACCTGTTCTTATAAGCAACCTGCTGCTTAGTTTTGGTTTGAAGATGTTTCTTCTATTTTTTATAATTTTTTTAAAACATGACGATTTTTTTTTTCTCGATTTTAATTTATTCCTCTGGAACTATCAAATCAAATTTGATAATATTCTATGGATATGTACAGTAGCTCGAAAGGGTCTCAAAAATCAATAAGACTACAGGGCATTCCATTTAAAAAATACAACTTTGATGCACCACCAATTTTCGGAACACCCTGTATATTCAAATATATTTTTAAAATGTGCTCTCTAACAAACAGTCTAATGTCTCGTTTCAATCATTTTTCTCAAATAAATCGTTTAGGTGTAGTAGAAGACGGGAGGTGAGATGCAGGACCCTGTATATACAGCAAGCAATATTGCATGGTTCGAGTGTGTAGGGCAAAGCACCGTACTGATGAGTCCCAAAAGGACGAAACCACTGGTCTACGGTTTTCCATGCACGTTCGAAACATGCAATATTGAAAAACTTCTAACATAGCATTATTTAAACTTTAATTTGCCACAAAATATCCAAAAAGTACTGTCTTTATTAAAATACCTATGTAGGAATTGAAATTGTTTAATAGAAAATTCTTTATAAACTTTTGGATACTCGAAGTACGATTTAATGTTTTAGAAATTGGGAAATTTAGTTTTTCTTTTGAGAAGTTTAGCTTAATATTTAAGAGACACATTATTTAGAAGCTAGGTACCTACTTCTAAAATGATTTCAGCAGCGCACTAGACTTAAATGAGAACAAGGGCATTGAGTACAACCAGGCTGCTCAGGATCAAATCCGACGGTTGCAATTTTTAACGTTTTTGGTTACGCTATCAAATTCTTAATTATTTTCTTCTCGCTTCTTATTAATAATGCTTTTAAATTATCTATAACAAAAACGTTAATTTCAAAACGTCAAATTTTGGAAGAAGAAAAATTGGAAATACCTAGGTACTGACTGTTGGATTTCATCCTGCGTGACTGTGAAACCTTGTTAGACGCTGACAAACTTTTTCAGGCTTAATCCCAGGTCGCTACCGAACTCGTCCCATAAACGCAAGCCCAATTTTCCAAAAGAGAAACTAGATTTTCCATAAAAGTTTCGGCTTTACCACTTTAGGTTTTGCAGATATGTAAATTGCTACATACTACTAGAAAGCAAATATTTTACTATTTCCAATTTTCCATGTTAATTTGTCATCTATCGGATCCGATGTAAAAATGCCAAATTTTGGAATTATTACACTGAACATTATTACAGCTGAAATTAATTTAATTTAATTTTTAGGCAAATGCACTTCCCATTTAAATTGAACTGTAAAAAGAGACACAAAAGTAGATAATGGATCCATATTTAATCATAAATTCAAGGTGGCGACCGTGCTCAAAGAATTTTGGTTTTGCGGCTAAAAATGCAAACCCTAAAATTCCAAGACATTTAGAGAGAGACGACTTGATTCGTTCCTTAACAGCGACACTGAATATACTGCAAGTTATATTACTTAGTTCGTGTGTACGAAGAATCGTACTGATGACTCCCACCAGGATGAAACCAGTGGTCTATGGCCTTTCATATACACACTCGAAATATTTATGAAATATTCAAACATCTAAAGCAAAAATCTCTGTTTGAAATTGTATTCCGTGTTCATTTGGTAATGATAACAATCTCATCTCGTCTATTTAGTTTCAGATTTATATTATTGCGGATCCGGTAAAACTTCGCCGTCTTTTTGTGCTCATTTAAATCTGTAACTCTCAAATAAAACTGGAAAACGATTCGCTTTGTGCATTGATTGTGTTTCTTTCTTCTCACAGTTCGTGCAAATTATCAAAGGCTCAAATATTTTGAGCATATTTTACTAACGAATTCCTGCCCTTACAAATTCCCAATTTCTCTAATTAAGCGTGGGAGGTAAAATCGGGATAAAGTATAAATCGGAGGAACCCTTTCCAACCCAGAGATATGCATAAAGGGTAGAGGGCGGCCTTTTTAGGGTAATCGTTCTTGAAAGCTCCAAATGTTTTTTCCCTGGTGTAATTGACTTACCGTGTTCCGCCTGCATAATAAACATGTACTTTAAATGCGAGTTATAATTCTGCACAGCCGTTTTTACAAGTGCGGATTTACATTCATCACGACGTTAATGAGGGTGGCTGGGGAAGTTACATTTATTGCAGTCGCGCACAACCTAAATAGGTATTGCACCGGGATTTATTAAAATTTAAGTGGTTTCGTTGATTTACATACCTTCCAGGTTCACATCGATTTAGAAGCTATTTCTGCCTCGCTTGCTACTTTTTCTTTTTGATACAGGAATGAAATATTTACGTCATGCATTAGCAGTTTTCTAGTATACCGAAATTATTCACTTCATTGAATTCTGTTCTCGTTTTTTTTGTCTTTCATTTTGTAAAGAGGGCTGGACGAATTTGAGGTTCAAGCGTCATTATTCAAAACTATTATATAATACTAGCGGGCCCGACAGACGTTGTCCTGCCCGACATTAAAAAAAATTTCGTAAAAAAATCCTAGAACCCGATTGCAGCGCCACCTACCGGGTCCAATTGTGAATGTGAAACATCCACGGACCCACTCCAACATACACAAAAAATGTCATACATTAAAAAAATTTTCGTCAAAAAATTTCCTAGAATCCGATTGCAGCGCCACCTACCGGACCCAACTGTGAATGTAAACCATCCAGGGACCCACTCCAACATACAGAAAAAATTTAATCAAAATCGGTCCAGCCGTTCAAAAAAACTCCTGGAACCCGATTGCAGCGCCACCTACCGGGTCCAATTGTGAATGTGAAACATCCAGGGACCCACTCCAACACACGCAAAAAATTTCATCAAAATCGGTGCAGCCGGTTTTTATATATATAGATTGTTCATACAAACATACTAAAATCGCGATTAAAAAATGGGGGGTTGGGGGTAGGAGGATGAAAAAACTTTACGACCTATTCTCATACCTACCAAATGTACAAAAAAAATTCAATTTGGATACTGTTCATTCAAAAATACTAAAATCGTAAATAAAAACTGGGGGGTGGGGGTAGGAGGGTGAAAAATACTTATTTGGATATTGTTCATGCAAAAATACTAAAATCGCGATTAAAAAATGGGGGGTGGGGGTAGGAGGGTGAAAAATACTTTACGACCTATTTTCATACCTACCAAATGTACAAAAAAAATTTAATAAAAATCGGTGCAGCCGTTTCGGAGGAGTGCGCCCACAAACACCGTGACACGAGATTTTTATATATTAGATGTGAGAAGTTGTCTCGAAGGCTACACTGGCGTGTTACCAATATTGGGCTAAGCTAATGATGTACCGGGTGTCCAAATAAGAAAGGATGCCGGCTATATCTAAGGAACCGTTCATGGTACAGCTATGGTAAAGAAAAAATAATAACAAAAGTGGCCAAGAGAAATCGCTGGAAATTATTTTCAAGTTTCTAAGTCTGCTGCTAGAGGGCGTAATAGTCATAGTCGACCAAAAACATGGTCTTCTCTAAAATATACCCAGATAAAGTAGATTAAAAATACGAATATTGCAATCTTGAATATATTTTGTATATTTGGTTTACCACTTCTTGCTCTAACCCATCAAATAGCAGCGGGGGGGGGGGGGGAGGGGAGCATCTGGTTGTGGAGATGCTTAACTTCGGTTTGATTTATCCGAATTTAGCAAACTTAGTCTCGTTGAAAAGAGCTATCTTCCTTTAATCAGATACTTTTATAATATAAGTCATTTTTGTTCTGTAGTGATCGCTGGAGGGAGTTGTTTGAAAGATCAGCAAACTTTTCAGATTTTCTTGAAAATTTTAAATGGAACGGTATAATAATTATAAATTAATTAAAAACAGGACAAAATAACGAGAGAAACCGTGAAAACCGCACATTGATATCTTTCTTCTAACCGGAGATATGGACAAAGGAGTTTTAGGGGCGGGAGTACGGGTTAATTACTAACCTTTATACGTGCCACCGAATATAAAATACATTTTGAAAATATCATAATCATTAAAATTATATGTTGCTTCTTCGTGGCCGTTTTAAATGTGGAAATGGCCAATTTTTAAAGCAAAAACCTAAAATACCTACGTCTTAGGTATTAAAATAAGCTCTTGTAAATTGCAATATTTATTATGAATTCTTAAGGAGTTAACCCCACACGCCAAAAGACAGTGACACAGTCATTAAACTCGACACAAATTTCGCTGACAAAGTCAGCGTCCTCAGGGGTGTGCTGTGTAACTGTCTTTTGGCGTGTGAGGTTAACTTATTAAGAAGTCAGTAAATTTACGCCAACCACTGTGTGCCCAGTATATTTATAAAACAAGTTGGCGTTGAAACAGAAAAATTCAGCACAATATCAAGTGTTTGATATCTTCTGCAAATGCCTTAAATTTTCTGAAGATGGGAGACTTTCTCCAAACTAAAGTAAAAGCTATTTTATCATATTTGTATAATTTTTATATTGGCATCAAAGCATAGGTACACAAGTTTGTCACTACTACATAATAATTGCAAATGTTGTACCGGGTGTTACTAACAATTTTTGCCCCCATTCTCCCAATTCTAACACTAATTTGTTTATATCTCCGGTTAGAAAAAAGATAAAATGCGCGGTTTTCACTATTCCTTTCATCATTCTATCCTATTTTTAACTAGGTTATAATTATTATATCATTCCATTTAAAATTTTCAAGAAAATTTGAAAAGTTTGCTGGCCTTTCAAACAGCGCCCCCTAGCGATCACTATAGAACTAAAAGAACCTATCTCAAAAAATCATATAATTGATCGAAGAGAGCTATTTTCAAAGAGACCAAGTTTGCCAAATTATGTTGAACCAAACCGAAGTTACAAGCATCTTCACAATCAAGAGTCCCCCTTCCCCCTACGCTGCTATTTGATGAGCTAGAGCAAGAAGTGGTAAACCAAAATTATACAAAATATACTCAAGATTGCAATATTCGTATTTTTGATCTATTTTACCTGGGGATGTTTTAGAGAAAATCATGTTTTTTGGTCGACTATGACTATTACGCCCTCTAGCAGCAAACTTAGGAACTTGAAAATAATTTCCAGCGATTTCTCTTGGCCACTTTTATTATAATTTTTTCTTTCCCATAACTGTACCATGAACGGTTCCTTAGATATGGCCGGCATCCTTTCTTATTTGGACACCCGGTACAGTGCATGCCCGCTTAAAACTGTGAACATTGCCTTAAATTTAATTGCTAAGGGAACAAATATAATCTGGTGGTAAAAATTATATAAATATACATATATTATGTAAATATAATCAACCCTGAATTTAAGGGATAAAAGAAAAGGGGTTGGAATTAGCCAATACTATTAAATTAACTATAATCGGATATAAGGAGGTCAACGATCTCGACAGAGAAAAGGCGAAAAAAGGGAGAAGCGATCAGAGAACGAAGAAAAGAAAAGCATTGACTAAGGAGAGTGACCTAAAACAGATAGGTGCCTAGGAAATGGGCTTTTGTGGCTTACAGAGAGTCAGCTAGAGATGGAGAGGTCCACCCGTGTGGCACAATTGCCTAGAGATCTCTTAACGCCACTAAGCGTTAACTTAAATATTGGCAAGTTTGACCAACATAAACCTTAGGGCAGTCCAAACTCTGGACTTTGCATACAATGTTGGACTTTCGTAACAGACTGACTGGTATTACTAAAGAGGTAGGAAATCTTCAAATTGTAAGAATAAGTATACAATGTTAAGGTGAGTTTCGTTTTTTAAAACCGAAGCAATGCGATAAGATATTTCTTCCATGTAAGATACATTGACAAAGCAATCTCCCGAAGGACGATGTCGGGGTTCTCGACCTGGAAGGGCAGTGCCAGAAAGAAGAACATTAAGGAAGTTTCTAGGGTATGAGTTCGTAAGCAGAAAGTCATTACTACAGACTGTGAACAAAGATAACTTGAAAACACTCGTTAAAAAATTCTTTAAATTTATACGCATATATGATATAAAGTTGCTTATTGAAGAAGTGCCAATCTTGGGTTTGCTATGACGACATGTTCAACTGCCCACTAGCCACGATGTAACGATGAAAATGAAAATGCACTAATTAATCCAATTAATTGGCATTTTGCTCATTCGTTTTATCCAGATGCCAGCAGCAAATTTCTGCGAACATCGGTTGACTTAACATCCATCATTTTTCTTCTCCAATCTCTTCAAGCTGGGTTTCCGCTAAGAAATTAGTAGAATCATTGAAAATGTTTTTGCTTGGACTTTGACTTTATTTAAGAGAATTTTGAAAAGTTGCAATAACATTCGATCGTCGTTGGCTTTTGCGTATTGATTTTTCAAATTAATTTAATTAATTTTAACAAAATCAATCGCAACAAATAAGTGCTCTACTTATATGAGCATAATATGTAAAATAATTAGAAAGCAGGTGAGGTATCAGATTTCAGAATCGATGTGGGCACAACACAAATATAATTATTATAAAGCTCAAACTACACACTACACAAAGCCAGCCTCGCCTTTGTTTACTAACTTATAAGTACCCAAGTTAACACACCAGATTGAGTTCGGAAATTCAATTGACCAATTAGTTTGCTTTTGGAGCTAATTCGGGGTTTGTTGGGAATTACCAAATCTAAAGAATCCTTGCCAAAAAATAGCAAGATACAAAACATACTAAAGGAAGGGTATTTGATATTTTATAATTTATTATTTTAACTGTATTTTTAGGAAGTGTCTTTCATCATGCATTGTTATTGTAATGGAAGGTGCCTTAAAAACATCTTAACTTAGAGGATGATTTAAAATAACTAAACTTGTGTTAAATATTGTGACATCCTAATATACGTCTAACCATAAGTAATACCTATAAGGATTCCAACATATAACATTCTAGAAATTTATGGATTTTGCACGTAACCATAAAGTATTGTATACTGTGACGTTAGCCAAGCAACTTAGGCAAACTGGGAGTACCGAGCAAGATCGATCACCATATTGGTTCCAACTTTGTGAGAATTTGCAGCATGCGTGTCAAAGCTAAAGTTCGTTATTTTTCCAAATTGAATTATTAAAATAAGTATGACACCTAATAGAACAATACAGTACAATACAGCTTAGTAAATCATTATAACTCTACGAAAATTGCTTACAAGGTAAATAAACGAAAATTTATTTGGATCTGATATGCTCCTGACCACCCAGTTTACAAGCAACGATGACGTCAGAGGAGGAACTTCCCGCAACTAATATACAGAAATAGACGTGGTGGATCAAAACAAGATAAAATAATGGCACCAGGAAGTTGAAGCACTCGAACCTCTGAAAAATAAATTTCTGCGAAGAATTGTTCACGGCGCATGCCGCACTCCCACCTCTAAGCCGATATCCCTACAAAAGAAGAGCGCACGAAGAGAAAGAGAGCTTAGCATTGCTGTACGCTGTACTTGGCTTCACCCGCGATACTTCGCTCCAGGTGAAGTATGAAATTAGTGCAAGTGACCGACCGTCTGAACTGGAGAACATCCAGCGTACCGTTCTTTCTAGACCATTGTCTCTTGGGGCGACACCGAATACGATCACAGTTTATGGGATTAAATTCTGACCGCCGTACCGTCGATATAAGTAGTAAATATGCGATATTTACCAGCTAAGCCAATACTGAATTGGAATTGGCCTGGAACTCACAGAGAAGGTACATGCCGGTAAATAGATAGGTACAACTGTTAATATAATTAAGTACTACATGCGTCGACGGCAGCGATTACCTGTCCTTTTAGGATGCAGAGGTTTTTCGCGTATATTCACGAACCAACAACTTTCTCCGAAGTCTCATCAGAGAATGTTCCCAAATCGAAAGGCTTAACACACACCGAATAAATAATTTATTTCCGACAAATAACCATACTTACCTTTTAGTCAAGATTTTGTTGATTCACTGACGAAGCGTGTAACTTGGATCGCTCAGTGCGACATAAGTTATCTGTAATTCACTGACTTCGTATAAATTGAGCGATACTGAATTTAATCGTCAGGTATGTACTGCTGACAGTAGGTAGAGGAGGTGGTGCAAATGTGGAAACCCAGTTTGTTTTTAATTTGTAAAAAATCAGTGAATCGTTATTTTAACCTGGAAATTTGCCTTACAATGCCTTATAATGTTAGAAATAGGAGACCATAAGTCACAAGTGCAAAAACCATGTACTTAAAAAATAAAAAAATATTTGGCTAACTTACTATACATTTTCGATTTTTGAAAAAAAGTGCTGGTAATGTGGAAACAACCTAAAATTACAGTAAATCAATGTGTAAACACATAAAGATGTTGGAATATTGAACTTTAAGCATTATACTCTTTTTATAATATGGTTTTATTCATAGAAAACATTATTCGTTGATTAAAAAAAAATACAAAATTCACATGTTTCCAAGTTACCCGCACTTTAGGCAAACTGGATTTTACGAGTTACGTCAAGAAAACGTTACCTTATGATTCATTGAATTCCAACAATACCTTCCCTATATCTCCCTTTCCCAATACTCTGATACGCTTTACGCTACCTCTATGATAAGTTAGACTACCAAAAACTTCACGAAAATTACGAAACAGAAATCGACGCACCACCATTAACTACAATGCCCGACTAATTCCTAGCGCTGCTCCGTGACGAATAGGAACGAGAGTGACTGTTTACAGCAATCGCCGCTAGATTGAAGCTCTCTGCAGTCGAAATACTTGCCGTTTCCACATTACCCTCATGTTTCCACATTTGCACCCCCTCATCTACTCATTTTGATTCGAAATTGTAAATATAATTAATTTTATATTAAACGTTTTCTTGGATAGTGCTTTTATGCATATATGTAGTTAAAGTAATTGAGTTTTTTTATTTTGCTTTTGAGTAGGTACCTATTATTTTTGTTTGCTTTGCGATAGTTTCAGAGGACCATTTTTCCAACTTGAGCTTTATGGAATTATTGACGATGAGAGATCTCATCGGCCAGACCGACCGAAAACAACATCTTATATAGTTACTTTAAAGCTGACATAACAGGATCGTGCCATTGTAGAATTAATAATAAAAAATCTAATTACCAAACAAACAAATCGTATACGAAATACGAAAGCAAGGAGCAAATTTGGCAACTTGATGTTTACGTTATCAGGGCGAAAGAAATCATAAGTTAGGCTAGTATGACTTCCGGAGGCGGCAATACCGCCGAAGTTCCGTTCCCAAAGACACACCTACGGAACGATCACACAACTACGTGAAAAAAAAACAATACGCTACGCAGTTTACTGTCAAAATTACTAAAAAATAGTAAATTAGTATCACAAAAGAGCAAACTGACTGATTACGAAAGTAGTGTTGCATTCGAGCAACAATAAAAATGAACCGACTAACTAGAACTAACAAGGAAGTTACTAAATTAAATCTAATAGCAACAAATCACCATGAAGCAACAATCAACCGAAACGGTTAACAAAAAGGTTATTTGGCAGTGATATTATGCCGAACTGTAGGTATATATCCACTCCAGCTGACGAACGAATTGAAATTTCGTCCGGTTTTTTCCTCGGTTTTTTCCTTTCCACCATCAGGTGGTTTTTTGGATAAACAATGTTTGAAAAAAATGGAAGAGCGAACTTGACAGTCACTAGTGAAATTCCGTTCGGAAAATGTCACAGCGTTGTCGAGGACTACCAACAATAGAGGGAAGCAAATAGCAGGGCTAGATTTTTTAATTTGCAGAACGCCTCAATTTGGCCCGTAACAATACGTAAGTAAAAATTCAACAACATGCATGTTAAATAAACACCACAAAAAATATAAGGCTACAAGCACAAAGGCCGGCAACCAGCAAGCAGGTAACAGGCATTCTTTGTGCACCTAAGTATAAAATATCAGTCCCAATTATAAAATTAGTGATATTGTTTAGCTGAACACAAAGGAACATAAAGGCTTTCAGTCTTGAAAACGTCTCAACTTAAAATCATGATGAAAAGATGTTGGCGAAAAAAGTTTTCGAGTTCTAGCCAGTGCCTGCTGACTTTATTGGTTTTACAGCAGCATAGACTTTAATATAAAAGAGGAAAATGCTTTGGTGGAATAAGAGAATGGACGAAGTTCAGAACTAGTTGAATGCGACTGGAAAACACGTGGATGCAGAAGATTGTTTCAATAAATGAACTCTGCGAGGAGTTTCAGGAAGTAGATATTAAGCTTGAACTTCAGGAGCAGACATGATAAACAAAAAGCACATAACCTCATAATGCAAAAGTTTTGGCGCTATTTCTGAGAGTGCCAAGTAACCGGGAGGATCGCATTCACCTTTTTGTTTGATTTATATTTATTTTTGTCTTAATGGTCCTAGTTTTAGGCTGAGTTTCCCCGGAAACTTGGCGAAAACAGAAATGAAGTGATTTTCCCTGAAAGCTTATTCGGTACGGAATTTGCTTTCAAATGCTTTCCACTCTGTTTACGGTATGAAGCTTGCAGAAATTCATTTAGAACAAGGGATTTCAAACTTTGAAGTAAATTGTTTTTCACTGAAACTGATGAAAGAGTAGGTGCTGTGTGATTTGCTTTATCTTAACGCGGCGATGATGAAAATCTATTTTATTCGGTCTCTGGAGAATTCACATTTATTTCGTTTTCAAATTGCATCCTCAAAATGCTTGTCCGGCGTTTTCTTCAGTGCTCCGCAAAGGAAAACTTTATTCACTAACCGGAGATTACATTTGAACCTAGAACGTTTCATTTTACGATCCGGAATATTACATTAGGAACATCTACTTACGTCTATATTGAGTGAATTCGTGGAATTTGAATGCAAATCTATTATGCAAGGAACATTCAGATACATTAAACGTTCTAACTTGGAAATTAAACACGACAGATATGTTGAAAATTTCTATAATTTCTAATGTTATTTTGTAAATTATTCTATAGTATATTTATGATTTTCGGCTATTTAAATGGAGGGGGAACAAATGATAATGTTTGTGGCACAAAGCGGAACAAACGAATTCGACTCTATTTGGCTAGGTGTAGATTTCAGATTTATAAATATTGCGATTTTGTAATATTCTCAACCCCCTCATAACTTTCTTGCAATATGGAACAAACGAACATTCTTGAGGCACAATCGTTTTTGAGGCAAGCACTACACGATATGATAGAAATTTTGGTGGTTCCCAAAATTGGGAGCCAGTATTCATTCATCCCCTACCCTTAATATTTAGAAAGGGGAGTGGATCAAACGAAAATGTTTATGGCACAAAGGGGAACAAATAAATATGAGTCGATTCCGCTAGTTGCCGGTTTCTGATTTTCATATGCTGATTTTACAATACTTTCAACCCCCAAAACTTGTTTTGCAATGATTAACAAACGAAAATTTTTGTGGCACAAATGTTTTTGGGGTAAGTACTACGCGACACGTTCAAAAATTTTACCGTCGTTCCCATAATTGGGCGCCAGTTGTCACTCCTACACTTAATTTGGAAAGGAGTGGGGAACAAACGAAAATGTTTGTGGCACAAACGGGAACAAACAAATACGAATCGATTCCGCTAGGTGCAGATTTTAAATTTTTATATTACGGTTTTGCAATACTTTCAACCCCCATAACTTTTTTGCAATAAGGCACAGAAGAAAATTTTCTTGGCACAAACGTTTCTGGGACAAGTGCTACACGATTACGATTGGAATCTTCGTTGTTCCCAAAATTGGGAGCCAGTTTTCACCCCCTACCCTTAATTTTGAACGGGGAGGGAAAACAAACAAAAATTTTTGTGGCACAAAGGGGAACAAACGAATACGAGTCAATTCCGCTAAGTGCACATTTCATATCTTTATATCGCGATTTTTCCTTATTTCCAAGCCCCCCATAACTTTTTTGGCAATAAAGAACAAGCGAAAATTTTTGTGGCACAAACGTTACGGGTCAAGTACAACGCGATATGATCGAAATTTTCGTCGTTCCCAAAATTGGGCACCAGGTATCACCCGCTACCCTTAATTTGGAAAGGGAAGAGGGAAACAAACAAAAATTTTTTGGCACAAACGGGAACGAACGGATACGAGTTGGTTCCTCTAGGTACAGATTTGAGATTTTTATTTCGCGATTTTGCAATATTTCCAACCCCCATAATTTTTTTTGCAATAGGGAACAAACGAAAATTTTTGTGGCACAATCGTTTTTGGGGCAAGTACTATGCGACATGATGAACATTTTTGTTTGTTCCCGAATTCTGGCGCCAACTTCACATAGCTATGATTTTCATTTTCCAAAGGACATTGTTTTGTATGTTTCTTTTGTAAATACTATGCAAGCTAATATATCTACACTCCATTCCATCCCAATCTAATAACGTGGCAAATTAACTTAGTAAATTGAAAATAGTTGAATATTTGCTTTCCAGTAGTGCATAGTATTATAGCAATCTGAATTATTTTGCAACAAAATCTTTATAAACTTGAGCAATTTCAAATTTTGAAATTTTTCGGGAAATACGCCGAGAAGATTTCAACCAAAATTCAGCATCATGAAAGCCTACAGCTCATTATTACATGCTGTCTGCTCCTTTAAAAACAACATTGTGCTACGAATTGTGCTATTAGTCGGTTGGTCACCAATTTACGTCAAGGTTACGTGGCGTACGTTTGACTCTCGCTTGTGCTTAACTATACTTGGGCCGCCGAACAGACGGAGTGATCACCCTGCGACAACGTGCTCTAGCGGGGCCAATATTAATTTATGACGACCGAATTGGAGTGATGCGACTTCGTTGGGTCTAAAAAATGCGCATCACTGCGGTTAGGTCGTCCTAAATTGATAGTGGTCCCACCTAGAGCTCATGCTTGCAGGGTGATCACTCCGTCTGTTCGGCGGCCCAAGTATAGCAGTCATTTATAAATAGTTTTCAAGTATTAAACATTTGATTTTTGGTGTGTAGTACTCAGTACTGATTGGAGTCCCCATGGAACGAAACCAATGGTCCATGGTTGTTATATACATTTGGAACATAGCACAAGGAAAACAAGATACGGTACAAGTATGGTGATATGAAATTACTATACGAATATCCTACAACATTTTATCTGATATCAAGGAGATCCCAATTATCATTATAATCTTCTAAAATAAGTAGAGAACGAGAAACAAAAAAAGTAGTAGACGCGACAAAATTTTTGCTTCTCTCATACACTGTCATCACCGAGATAATGCGCGTCACACAGGAAGAACGTTCGTCTCGATCGTCGAGATAACAACAATGTGACCATTACATGAGTATTGCTTCTACATCTTCCGGGATTAATCAAATCATCATTCTCAAAATGTTTGTTACCCAAATGTTTATAGCTTTACCAACATGTGGAAGTATTCAGTAGGAGTAAAATCTGAACTGTAGTGATGATGTGAAATAACGCTAAAGTGAAGAGTGTGTGTTGTTATATATTGCAACGAAAACTGTATTCCGTCTGTTCCGGAGAAATTTTTTTGATGCGCTTCTAAGTAACTTCGATACCCTTAAACATAAATTCAATATTGACTGCGCCACTGGTAAGGCATTGATACATGCAACAGTTTTTATATCATGACATAACAAGAGAAAATAATTTTGGAACTTAACATACTGTAGCTAAGTCTTTAGCAGGCAACTCTAGGCTAAAGTATACAGGGTATCCACGGATGGACATAACTATACTTGTAAACATTCTTATTTTCAGTTTATTGAAAAAATGTAATTCTTCATGATTTCTTTTGCTTGTTATATAAATACGATTCACGTTGAGAAACTTTGATTTTGTTGTACAGGGTGCGCAAAGAATACAAAAATATAGATTTAGAAAATTAAAAATTTTTTGAATCAAACTTTTTTGAAGCATCAAAATGAAAGCGCTTAGAAGTAGAAATCGAAAAGCTAAAAATCAATATTTACTTAACTCAATACATTGAGGTACCTAAATGACAAACAGTAAAGTTTTATTCAACCTGAGACCCTCCAACGTCTACTTTGAAACACCCTTTATTACCTAAACTTGCTAATAATAGTTGCATATTATAACGTTCCATCCAGTAGGTAGTAATCTTAAAAAAATCGATACTGAGATATGGAAAAACAAAAAAACATCAATTTTATTTTTAATATCAAATTTTAGTAACCATAACTTCTATGAAAAAACTTTATTTGACTTTTTGATTTTTTCTTCTAAGCTCTTTCATTTTGATGCTTCTAAAAAATTTGATTCAAAAATCTACATTTTTATATTCCTTGCGCACTCTGTACAACAAAATCAAAGTTTCTCGACGTGAATCTTAATAATATAACAAGCAAAAGAAATTATACACACAGCAGTTGGATCAAGAACTTTGACGTAAATTCACTATGAATTTTTAGGAATTCTTATGAATTACGAAGAATGACTTTTTTTCGAAGAAGTGAAAATAAAAGTTTTTACAAGTGTAGATAGTTAAGTCCATCCGTGGACAGACTGTATATTTAGCACAGTTGACCTAATTTGGCCTTAACAACCTACTGCTTCCCTGTTCTTCACTCATGATACGTCCTGTGTACTAGGATAAAATATGGAATTAATTATTCCACATTTACATAAACATATAATGTGGATAGCGGTAATCCAAAAGGAACCAAGCGCCTTAGGTTAATAAAAAATGAGGAATAACCTCATAAAGTTGAACTAGAATTAAAATTCACTGTGAATTAAGAAAACAATGCTGCAAATGTTATAGAAAGCATCGTATGATTATGTCGCATATGTAATAATTAAACATTTTTTAAAGGAATTTTGTCAATTTATGCCGCTTGGTTGGATTCTTTTTGAACAAAGGGAATAGATACATGAAAAAAAATATTCATACAGAACAAGTATTTAAAGTACTAACATATACCTAAAAAACTTATTTATTTAATATTAATTTTCCCTAATTGTGCCATCAAGTTCAAAATCAATATCACTCGCACATCCTTTTAATCTTCCTAAAAATTCCCCCCTCTGAGATTTTTACAAAAATCTTTTGCTATAGCCATTTGAACTTTTTAGAGTAGGTAGCTAAAGTACATTTAAGACTCATTTGTTTCTCTTTTTTCAAGATCACTAATGTGGCGATTTGGTCCTTTTTGGTTACGGCTATCCGTGTGATAATAAACGCTTAATATTTTAAATATGAATTTCAAATGCGAGAAATTGCTTTACAGAAGAAACAAATGCCTACCTACCCCGATAATTTTTACTTCCAATTTGTCAGGCCATATTAATCAGATTTATTATTCAGGAAAACTCGAGGTACTAAACTTCCAGTAAATTGCTTTGTCCTAAAATATACCTTTACTTGAAAGTAATATATTTGAGTCCTTTATTATTAGGCCTCCGAGCTGGCGACACACTATTAGGAATTCCTGGCATTCGATTTTCGGTTTCAGGAAGAATCTCTAATGTACGCGTCGGAATTTACAGTTTATCTTTGATTGTGTAGCAAAATTGTTTTCGCTTTTTTTCCTTTGCGGAACGAAGGTATGCAGAAAAATAAACAACTCCCGGCTCTGGATAAAATACACACTTATTTGAAATTTCAAATTAGGAAGAAAATTAATTATCCGATGGAACGAGAAGAATAAAATTGTCTTAAATTATTCATGATTTGATGTCAATTTTTGCAATCCGTCAAGATCCTGTAGATGCAAGTTTGTATTGTTATACTCTCTGCCTAATACAATATTATAAACCGCAATCTGAAAGTGAAAATATTGTAATGCATTTCAATTTAACAATGTCATTAGCAAGTGACTATTTACAAATATTTACAAGTAATTTGAATGCATACATACAATGTACAGGGTGTCCTATTTTCCTTGTGATTTGGGGGTTTCTCATAGAAGCAGCAGAGATAGAGCCTCGGGGTTTTGCGAACCTGAGCTACTTTTTTGAGTATAATAGAAAGCTGAAACCATAATTTGGATCAAAGTTATTATATGGGAAGTTGCCTAATGCCCGTAAAGCGCTGTAGCACCGCGTGAAGTACGAGTGGGGGAAGCAAGTGACGTCAGCGATGGACCTCAGCCGCGCTCCGCATACATACATGTAGAGACGTCTGCATGTGTTTCCCGATAACCGCGCTTTATGCATGCCTTTGATAGCATAAATTTGTGTATAACCTGTATTGTTATGAAGTTTGATCGTTCTGCAGTTAATTAAAAAGTCAAGGTAGATTTCTTTTGTTCCTATATTTAAAGCAAAAAGGTGTAAGTAAAGGTCCTAAAGATAGGCACTTACCTACCTCAAATTCCTGCACTAAATTTCCCACACGTATCACTTACGTAGGTAGGTAATTGTAAAAACGGCGGATCATTTCATCGAGATATCCTCAGGTTCAAATTGGAATTTCAGTCTACAGATTCTATAGTTTCTTTTGGGCGTGGGCCTGACTATTTCTGGTATACCTAAGTATACTGAAAATGAACTACCTATATGGATACCTAGGTAGGTAATTTGTAAAATTTAAAGCAAAAATGATCATATTCTAATATTGGTGAGTAATTTAGATTTTTGAATTAGCTAATGAAGTTAAACCTAGATTGAAAACGAAATTGCCCTCGATCTCGTTCATTTTTAACAGTACCTATACTGAAAACTAAAACCCACATCCAGTATTTTATTTTCAGAAATAAATGCATACACCCATACTCCGACTAATTCCAAACAAAGTAAAAAGTTGAAAAATTATGCACATAAGTAGGCAGTATAGATATAGATAACATTATGTAGTTATTTGAATAAAAAAATACCTACTTATAAACATTTTCTACTCGCCGATTCGTTTTTGGATGCAAAACGTAAGTATACCTAATACCTACCTACTACGTACTCCAATAAATACGTACCTACTTGCCTAATATCATTCCCGAAACTAATCTGGAAGTGTCTATAATAATATGGTAGGTACGTAAGTACTGATTTTTGTGCATTTATTGATTCATCGCTCATCATGGCGAAGAAAGTGTACATACCTACAGAAACAGATGTTCACAGAAATTTAGTTTTAATTATTTTAATTATTATTTTATACCTAACGATGATTATTTTATTCCCCCGTTCTATGCGCTCCGCTTATCCGCTAATGTATGTAAGGAAATTTCGGTCTGTCGGTGACGTCAATTTCCGATTGCAGCCGACTAAGAACGAACCTCGCATTAGGCAACTTCCCATATAATAACTTTGAATTTGGATATCGTTTTTAGTTTTCGAGAAAAAAAATAATGTTGATTTTTATCGTTTTTCGAAAACTCTCCAATTCTTTTTGTACTAAGCAGACTAAAACTGTTACGGTTGACTCATTTAGAACTTTTTCCAAGGAATTCAGTGGCGTACGTAGTTTTTTCTAGGGAGCGTATTTTTTGAGTTATGACATAAAGTTAATTTTTTTTTAAATGGAAGTCATAGTAGGCTTTAGTCTAGTTCGAAAGGTCTTTTTTTAAGCTATATAAATATATATATACTTTTACTTTGTTATTTCAAAAAACGGCAACGGTTTTGGTACTTTTTACCTTTAGAAAATATAAGATAGGTACATGATACATCCAAGATACCTGTGATTTTATGTTAGCAACTTTTAATAACAACTTAAATAAAAGTAACAAAAACAGAAAAACAGCAAAACAGCAAAACAAACAAAAACAAGAAAAACATCAAACAAAAAAATTATAGGAACTGCTCAAATTGATTGCCATGTTTTTCAACACATAATGGCATTAATTAAAAAAATAGGATGGGCTTGCAAGTATCGGAAAGCTGCATGTGTTGCCTCTGCTAGCTCGGCTTGATTGTTGTATCTTCGTATGTATATTTTTTCTTTTAAAAATGCCCAAACAAAAAAGTTTAATATACTCAGATCCGTTGATCGTGCAGGCCACAATATAGGTCCATTTGTACCCAACCATATACCCGAAAAATGATTTTCTAAATAATTTCTAACTATTGCAGAATTGTGTGCAGGGGCACCATCTTGTTGGAAATATACCCTGTTTATGTTTATTAACGGAACATTTTCCATTATCGCCTCTGCGTTAATATTCAATAAATTAATGTATCTCAATCATGTTAAGTTTCTATCAAAAATTTGGTATGCTAGGTAGTTGACTACCCAAAATAAAACACGAAACGTTAAATCCAAAACGCCCTTGCCTCTGACGTTCAAAAGTTTGGTGCTGATTTGTATCAGACCAGTGACACACATTATGCCTGTTAAATAATCCTACGCTGCTTATGTGAGTTTCATCTGTCCAAATGGCAGACCGCCAAAATTCTGGATTTTCTTGAATTTTATTTAAGTACCACCTATAAAAATTAAGCCTTCTTTCTTGATCTCCCGGGAAGAGATAATAATTTGAATTTTATATGGCCTATATTTGCCTTTTTTAATATTTTTTGAACTTTTGATTTGAAAACACCAACTTATGATTCGATTTCGCGACAAGACGTTTTTGGTGTCGCCTCAACCAACGATAAAACATTTATTTCTTCCTCTTCTCTATTTTCGTTATTATAAATTTTGTTTCTTGGTTTATTGAATGACCCATAGTGAATTAAATTTAATTTTAATCTGGAAAACATCATTTTTCTTGGTTGTCTTCTTTCTGGGTATCTAAATTTAATAAATCGATGGATAGGTATTATACTGGAAATGGGTAACTAGGAATTTTTTGTGTACCTGTTGAGATATAGATCCAGTGATTCATTTACATTCTCACGACATTCATTGAAAACAGCAATTATGTCGTATTTTTCGAAATTTTGATAGTTTTGAAGTGCCATTATGTATATAATATTAATAAAACTAGCTGCATGCAACTTTTGCTAATTTATGTCAACAGATAATTATTCAATTGTTAACATAAAATCACAGGTATCTTGGATCTTATATTTTCTAAAGTTAAAACTTAAAAAGTACCAAATTCGTCGCCGTTTTTTGAAATAACAATATAAAAGTATGTATATATATTTTGATAGCTTAAAAAAATACCTTTCGAACTAGACCAAAGCCTACTATGATTTCTATTAAAAAAATTTAACTTTATGTCATAACTCAAAAAATACGCTCCCTAGAAAAAACTGCGTACGCCACTGAATTACTTGGAAAAAGTTATATATGAGTCAATCGTAACAGTTTTAGTCTGCTTAGTACAAAAAAATTGGAGAGAGTTTTCGAAAAACGATAAAAATCAACATAATTTTTTTTCTCGAAAACTAAAAACGATATCCAAATTCTGGTTTCGGCATTCTATTATACTCAAGAAAGCAGCTAAGGTTCGCGAAAACCCCGAGGCTCTATCTCTGCTGCTTCTATGAGAAACCCCCAAATCACAACGAAAATAGGACAGTCTGTGCAGTGAAAAATTAAGCAGTAAAACAACAAACACCAAACACTTAAACAACAAGCAATAAACAATTAAAAATAAAAAAATGATTAACTAACACTAAACAATCCAACAATACACAAATTACAATAGTCCTACAGTGCGAGATCTGGAAAGAACGATCAAATTCGCAATTTGTTGTTCCACGGATAAGTTTAATAAATAGAGGTTAAGTTTTGTTTTATACGTGTGTCAATAGCGAACGATGTCGTTGTGGAAAATTATTTATGCCAATAAATTATAAAATAATAATTATTATAACGAGTCGCATTTTATTTTTTGTAATTTATGTGTAATGCAAACGCTATCTATATATTGTGGTACAGCAGCGATATCGCACTCGCGCACGCCAATGCCAAGAAGAAAACGTACGAATGCAGTGGTGTTGATCAAACATAGAATTTATTGTTGTTTCCATTTATCCCCTCTCTTCACTGCCAAATCTTATGATGCAGTCTTCCCTCTTGGCCTATTGCCATACGCTTATTATCTCTGTTGTTACAATGCTTTGTGGTTACTGCGATCCTGCAACGCCTGCAACACTTAGAAAGATGCTTCTTTCTGTTTTCAGAGAAAGCTTCCCAAAGCTTTTGTTCCTTTTGCATTAACAGAATATTTACCATCTTTCGAAGAATTTTTCGTTAGATAGCCCGAATGATTCAGGTCGGGCGAATAAAAAGAATGTTGTAGTAATTTGCACCCTACATCAAGAATTGTGTTCGCTGCAATTTTTACTATCAGAATTGTTAATAATTTGGAACCATATTGTCCAGTTTCTGCTGACTTCATTATTCCACGCCTATCCCAATAAAAAAACTCCTTAAACCTGGGAAAACCAGAGCGTTTCCATTCCCCCTATTCATGTTCCGTTTCAAAATGTAATCGAAATATATCCAAGTTATCCGTGTTAACAACTCGGTTTAATAATAATAATAATAATAATATCGTCTTTATTGTGGGCATAATAAAAAAATACAAACAAAAATAAGAACAACGAGAAGTATATACAATGTTGCCATCCCCACAAGGGCGAAGTTCATCTTGGCTGTTCTTACACTTAACCCACAGCGGGCATAGATGGAACTAGGTGTTATACAAATTTTGGCATTTTGGAATCCATTTTGTAAATTTCTTTCAAATTAAAGTAAACTATATGATGAACACGTTCATGTGAAGAATCTAATATTTCAGATATTCGATTTGGCTCAATTCGACTGTCTAATAATATCATCAGGTGAACGACATCGATTTTTCGGGGTTGGTCTGTCTGGATTTTTTTACTTTATCAACGGAAAACTTGCTTTTCTTGAGACATACAACCCATTTTTTTACTGTCGCATTTGAAAGACATTGGTTACAAAGTCTATCATTAAACACTTGGTCAGTTCTAATTCATCATCATCATAGCCCGAGTTCATTATGTACGTCTCCTAACGTCTCTTCCAGAGCTCTCAACTGGCGGTCATCCTCATACCTTCACTTTCCTTATTTTGAATGCAGTTCTTTCTTTTAGTTCTCGGCTACCACGTATTTTACCCAGTCTGGCCTCCATTCCGTGGTTCTTCTACTCCACCTTTCATCTGTTATTCGCGCCAGCTGACCTGTCTATTGCTACTTCAGTCTCGCTGCACGTTCCACCGCATCCATAACCCTAGTTCAATTTATAATCCATTCAAGCGTTCTCCTGCCTTGTGGTCCTATACCCAACACCAGTTCCTCCATCTTCCTTTGCGCTATCTGGAGTTTCCTGACCAATATTCTAGTAAGGCCCAAGTTTCCGTCTAATACGTCATTACAGGTAGGACGCATTGATTGTATACTCTGTTTTTCAGGTATTGAGGGAAGCTGGAGCGATGAACGGATTTAAGCTTTCTAAAAGCCGCTCTCTTAAATTCTTCAGTATGTGCTTCTCTGCTGTTTGAGATCTTTTGACCGAGGTAGATGTACTCTACCATAACAATGATGATGTCCTTCCCCTCATCAACTGCTATTGGCACAGTGTCTTGCATGTTGGGCATTATTTTGGCTTTTGAAATAGTAATTTTTAGTTCAATTGATTCAGGTGCTTCTCTAAAATCCTTTACCATTCTTTTAAGTTGTTCCATGTCATCTGCAATTATAGTTATATCATCGGCAAATCGCAGGACTAATTACATGCCACTTAAACGCAAACCAGTGTACTTTTCAGTTTAAAACACCTAAACTTTTCCGCGTGATAAAAAAAATATGATCTGTATCCACTGATACATCGACCTGCATTTACCCGTTTAATCATGTACCTTATCATTGCTTTTAACGATTTACTACTTACGGTAGGAATGGGAAAAGGGTGATAAAATATAAAACTCACAGTTGCCAGTAAGGAAAGAAAGGAACAATTTATTTGAAGTACTTGCAAAATAAAAGAATCAAAACGGGACTACCTAACACATAATTTAAGTCGACAACTGGCAGTATACTTCAAAAGATTAGTAAACTCACTGAACTATCTTGAACAATAAGGGCGCTTAATTTCTTGAAGATTTTGTCTTACGGAGGATGAAATAAAATAACAAGTGTAATTTATAATACTAGACCTCTTTTGCCTTCCTTCGGGTTGGGTGGTTTCCGTAGATTATCTGTGGCTGAGAAAAGAGATGCCCCAAACAAATTCAATCCGTATCAAAGCAAGCAACTGAAACTGGTGATACAACTGCTTTCGCATTTTCTGGAAGTAGGTAGTTCGTGTTTCAATGTCCACTGTTTTGACTGTTTTTCCGTTTTGGGTGTGTAATAATAAATCCAAGCCTCTTGGGCTAGAAAGGGATAAGCCATATTCTAACAGCCTAACGATAAAATTGGGCTTCATACACTTTACACAATTATAGGTCATAAAAAAGTTTAGTCATTCGCAAATGGATGGTGCCACTAGAACCTACTCCCATTTTTGAACCGGCAAGTTTTTTTTTGTATGAAAAGAGGGTAAGCTACCAACAATTTCAAGATGGCGACCAAACAACAACGTGCACGTAAGAGTACATTTGATTTTTCCGAGTGTTGTGAGGATGAAAGTGATGTTAATCATCTTGCAAATGATAGTGAAGATGACGAGGATTATATATAGATAATGAAAGTGAGGGCCAATCTGAAGAAATAGATTCCGAAGAGGTTAATATATAAAATATGTGGCTTGGCCCGAACTGCAATATATCACAGTGGCTTATTTTCTTAAATTTGTTTTGTTCGTGCATGCTCCTATGTAATTGTAGTAGCATGCAGTACTTCATAGTTTTTATTAAAAAAATATCTAAATATATATTATTATTACCTATCAAGGTTGCTCTAAATGGGTATTTTAACATATTATTATTTGTGGCATATTGTTCTAAAATTTATTAGAAATTTTTATCCTAGGAATAAAATGTTCCTGACAGCCCTGAGATACCAAAACTCTCTTGAGGTGTTCTACCAAACCCTTAAAAGAAGGGACCTTCAAGGTGGAGGGTAAAAAGTACTCCAAGGCACAGAAAAATAAACGAAATTTAGGACACGGCTATGTAAGCACAAAGGGAAGTATCGTCAACGGAAATTGGGTTACAATGTGGATGTCAAAAACAATATACCTAGAGAACTGTTAGCTGGCACAGAAAATAAAATATTTACATCTTTTTGGAACTTGGGAGATTACGCCAAACAAATAAATATCGGTTTATTTTCAAATATAAAAGTAATTCCAAAAAACGGCATTATCCAAAGAAGACCAAAAGGCAGCAATCTTCTCGCAACATTATAGTTCAATATAGAGTTAAAGTAAATGGAAACGATATCGAGATTTACAGAAAAGAATTTCTTGCGATACATGGCTTACAAAAATCGAAAAGAAGAGTTGATCGTGTAGTGGAGCAAGCTAAAGAGGGCGCTACTACTCCAAAGTCAGACAAAAGATGAAAACATGGAAACACCAAGAATAAAATTTCTGAAGATCGTGAAAATGTCAGAAGGCATATTCCGCAAATACGAGTCACTATAGCAGAGAAAAAAATCCAAGAAAAATCCATCTTGATCACGATCTCTCTATTTCTGGCCTGTATAATGATTATCTTGAATGGTGCCAAGAAAGGGAAATCAATCCAGTAAATGAAAACAAATACAGGCGAATATTCTGCTCAGAATACAATATAGGGTTTAAATTCCCCAAGAGTGACACCCGCAAAGTCTGTGATTCCATGAATTTCAAAATACAAAATCAAGATGATTAAGAACGTGCAAACAAGCTAAAAATTGAATTAGAATTATTACACCAGAGGCATTCAAAAGCTATGAAGACTAAAAATGGATGAGGATTCTGAAGAGGCAAAGGCTACAGGAAACTCTATGGTGATCAGCTTTGATCCACAACAAGGTATTCCTGTGCCAAATTTAACAGTAAGTGCGCCATTCTATTTGAGAAAGCCAGGCGTATACAACTTATCAATACATGACTGTGTTACTGGTCAAGGTTTTATGTACATGTGGCCAGAAAATATCGCCAAGCGTGGTAGCGATGAAATAGCCAGCATTGTTTACGAGCATTTCAAAAATAATAAACCTAGGGCTGACAAATTTGTCGTATATACTGATAATGCAGTGGCCAAAACAAAAATTGGTCCTTAGTTTGTTTATGGCAGCAGCTTGTAAGGGAAGGTGTTTTTACCTGTATTGAACATAAGTTCTTGGTAGTAGGTCACACACGATTACCATGTGATCGTGACTTCGCTATGATAAAAAAATATAAACGAGATCGAATGAAACAAGTTTACACGCCAGAAGACTGGTATCAAGCAGTGAAAAAATGCAAAAGGAAAAATCCATTTGGAGTTATTCTGCTGAGGCAACTAGACGTATTTCCATTTAAAGATTTACAGAGTGATATAACTAAAAAAGCATTCACAGACGCCAAAGAAAAAGTGAATTTCTCAAGGATCAATAGTTTCAAATTTTCATCTGAACATCCGAATATTATGTTTATTAAACATCTTCTCAGCGAAGACTATAAAGCAGTCAATATTGGGAAGAACGGTGTCAGAAAATCGGTTCTTCTTTCTAGAGATTTAAAACCCAAATATAATCGCCCTATTCTGCTAAACAAGAAAGAAAGTGAATCTTTCCCAGCTTATTCAATATATTCCACCAACATTTCTAAATTTTTTTGAGGAAATAGGTGCATGTGAACAAATACAGTCTCCAGAAGATAATGAAGCAATGGATAACACAGAACATCTAGACGAGTTCTCAGATATTGAAGATGGTGGTAATGTAGTTAATTAGTTCACCATTCTGTTCACGTTAATTTTGAATAATGTTTTGGTTATAAAGAAGGATAAGCCACATTTTTAAAACATTTAATATTACAAGTCTGCAAACCCGTTCTGACATTGGCTGTGATATACTCGACAAGATGTAATTTCAGAATTTGAATTTAAATGAAAAATGCAGTTTGCTCAAATCTGTGCATATGTGGCATGTCCCGTTCTGGCCCCAACGTCTCCGATTGTGAGTCGGCGAAAACAATCTCTTGAATTGTACTTGGATAACATTAATACTGCTTAGAAATGGCTATACGATGGAAGCAATCTCGGCACCCATCTCACCAATAAAACTGAATGCCGAACCGTTAAAGAATGACACTGGAAGAAGCCATACACTATTAATAATATATCTGCTTACTTCTACTACTTAATGATCTGCACCTAGGTACTACTTTATCTTAGAGCTGTACTTTAACTTTTTAAGTTGATATTTCAATAGAGCGACTACGGGACTACGCACCATGTCGTGAATATAATAAACTGATTCCATGTGAAGCGTGATGTAAGCCAGTAATATCACCGCGACGAGTGTTGAGGGTGTATTTTCGAAATTCCCAAGTAACCCACAGGCTGCAAGCATATTTCATTAAGTTTGCGGCATGTGAGCGATTGAAGTGTGTATCGAACATGTGCCCTCGTAAAGCAGTTTACAACAGAGAAACGATTGAACTTACTTAATGATGGTACAAAGGAAACATGTACTTGGTGCTCGTGCATCACAGTCTCTAATTACAAATGGATACATGCATAGCTGACCTCCGAATTGGTGCTAATTAGATTGGGCGTGTGTCCCCAAATTAAACAGGGCATTTAACTATAATTAATTATAAGCTGCGCCGCCCTGACCTCATCAATATTCTTATTGATCCTTTCGGCTTTGTTTGTTATAGGTGTAGTCCCACATATATTCCCGAAAACTAATAATGTCCTAAACATGTAATAGGCCTATAAATATCCTACTGGGATGGCCGACTGTGATGATGCTAACATCAATGGCGGGCTTTAAAAGCTCTATTCAGACCTTCGCTTTTATTAGCAATATAACGTGATATAATTTTTAATCCTGTTTTTATTGTATGATAAAATAAAAGTAACGTCATCTAAACCTCACAAAACTTGTATACATGGTGTTGAATTTTATAAACTTGTGATTACTTTTACTACTTGAACGACTTGCATTATCTTGGAAGGAGAGTGAGAATATTGTTGCGAAAGTTAACATCAAAAGAAGTAGTAGGAAAACAAGTGTTGCGTACATAAGTAACGAAAAAAGAGAAGTGCTATAAAACGGAATCTTCTTCTACTCAAAATCTCCAGTACATACACAGGGTGCGCCACCTAAACGTATTTCTTCTGTTGCACCTTTATTATACATTTTAGAGAAAATTGTCATTTGAGAGACCCACCTTGATTTTTTATTCTTTGATATATAAAATTGTTTTCACTTATACAGGCCCCATATCTCCTGCACGGTACCCAATTCTGTTTCTTTAAATGAAACCCTGTATTTGATAAATTTTTTTTATTAGTCAAAGGATTTTACTATTAGGTTGTACAAGAAATGTTTTTGCCTAAAATCCATATTTCTAGTGTTAACAGGATTTTGTTAAAGATTTTGATAGATTTAGAGGAATTTTGAAAATTAAATATGTTCGGATTGAAGAAATTTGCAGTAGTAAGATTTTGGTGAGAAGAAAAGAATATCTAGGAGAAACTGCTGCTGCATAAAAAAAACGAAAACCAATTTAAATATAGAGTATCGAGAATCATAGGACCTTCAATTACACCCTTATTTAGAAAAAATTATACAGGGAATTAGCAATTGAGTGGTTAACTCGGAAAATTTTCAAACGCCATAACTTTTCAAATAGCACCATATAATTCTTTTTTCATATTTGTTTTTGTTCTCGCGGTGTATCCTGAAGGTACATTAGTGGCCCGTCGGGTGATCAAAATCGAATTATCACTTTTTTCTCGGAGAATACGTGGTAGCACCAAGGTGCACTCCTGGAAGGGGGGTTTGGTCGGTGATTTTCGTAGCAGCACTAGTGTCATTCGTCGCGAATAAGTAATTGTCCTTCCTTAAGATTTCACCAAAAGCCGCCGGTTACCCAGGTGCGATCGATTTCTGCAGTGAGACGTCCAATTACAGACCTGAGCCACACTGGAATACCAAATCGATCTAACCTTCACCGACAGACTCTTTCAATTCCCCATCTTGAACTTATTTATTACAAATTCGGTACGCAACTTGTGGCCTGGTAGTGTTTAATTGTTAACATTTCAGCAATAATAGGAATTAAACACCGATGAACTTACATGAGTGTGAATATTTGTCGACCACACGGCGAAATCTGGAGCGTTTATGGTACGTCGGATGGTTACCATATAATATCGTGTTCATCTGGCAGGAGAAACGAAGAAGAATACGTAGAATACGTAGAATACGTTACATTAATTGTGTTGATGAATGAATATATATTTACAGTGCATGTTCTAGTTATAATACAATAGTGCAAGGCAAGCGTTCTACTTATCATTACGTTACACACGAAAACTATGTGCAGGCTTGCGTTATTACTTGAGACGTAAGTAGGTTAAATGTTTTTCCAGTGGCGTAGCGTAGGTACGGAGGCCACACGTTCGAGCAGGTACTTCTTGTTCGGATGTGAGCGGCCAGCACCATCTGCGATGCTGGAAGTACTGGTTCCAGCTGATGGCCGGTCGACCAAATGCTGAATTTCTCCCTCTGGATCACCCACTTTTATAAGATGTGAGTGGGGGCTAGCCTCGTCGGTTGATTTCGAGATTTCTAGCGGAAGGGGTAGTGTCAGATGCAAAATACGTGACGTCACATGGGTACCGGTACCATTTGCGATACCTTCCATCTCGCTTGTCTGCCGTCTTGTACAGCTTGCGCTTGCTTCTCCCACCAGTGTTGACGAGCACAGATGATGTACATATCTTCTGGATCGCGACGTGACGTTAAAACGTCCAAAGTAGCACTAATCAATTCTTGATTACTTCACGTGTTTACTTTTGCAACGTTACAAGCCCATACAAATGGAAATAATTTTGTGTAATATAGCGTCAAAATTCAGTGGGGTTCTCTCATCTAACATTTTTCTCTAAAATACGCTTAGATGGCGTACCTGTATATTTTGACGAAAGAGTGCATTTCGACCCACTTTGACCCGCTGTCTAGCTAAAAAGTTGCATACGTGTTATTATTTAAATGAAATTTTAATTTATGCGCATGAAAGTTACAGACGGCCGAGCCTAATTCGTCTGCAACTTTTCAGGATGTATAAGGGACAATAGACAAATAAGGGCTAGACACGTACGCATTCTGAACTTAAAGATACAATCGTTGTCAAACGTACACTACACTGCAGTGCCGAGTCTCTTGATTTTATAGGTAAAATGAGGGAACATTGTTTTTCTCCAGCGGTTATAGCTCCTAGCCTAAAATGTTTCTGGCTACTTCTTTACGATTCTTCACATCCGCCCTATCGTTGTTCAAAAACAAACGAATTGAAATATAACTAACTTTTGCATCATATTTAGAGTCCTGAAGAATGAGGGGCATATCAAAAATCAAAATTACTTATAAGCAAACCTTCATTAGATCAAAATTAAATATAGGTTATGAAATAAATACAGCCAACAAAGTAGAAAGAACTAAGTGTTATCAGTTAAAGAAAAGTGTGCGAGGGTTGAGCCTGCAGTCTGAAATATCACCGAGAGGATCGTTTAGTATTTCACAAAAATATGTACTATAAACTCCAAAAGTGGTGTTCCAGTTTGCGACGCGAATCGTTTACTCTGGACATTGCTATGTTTTCGTCAGAAAATTAGATGGCTTAATTAATTTCGAACCTCACTGCTTAAAAAGTAACTTATTTTTGTGCTTGCGGAAACCGTAGAAATAAATTAACTAAGAATTGGCAAAGATAGATTACTCCTGCTCGGTTTGCTCGTTCCATACTGAATGTAGCTCTTTGTTTTGTTGCCCATTATGTAAACAATTTATAATATTATATCTAAATTCGTTTTTCTTATCTTTGCTCCTCTATGCATAAATTGATTACTTTAGCAAGAAATGCATTTTCCTTGTCCATTTTAGTTGCACCAAGTAATGAAATTTAAAACTCCGCTAGTGCTGGAGAATTTACGATATAGTAATTACATTAGAATGTTACCTGTACCCTTTAGGGCTTAACCTTTCGCTTATGTGATAAGTTTTCCGGTTTCTGCCGGCTAATTAAAGACTCTCCTTTAACAGAGTAAAAGCACTAAAGCGATTCGTTAAAATTTTAACAAAATAATTAAGATTATTAAATGAGATGGCATGCTAAATTACCCTCTTACGCCTGAGAGATCATTTGTAGTTTTTAATGCAGTATAATTGAATTTATTCTTTGTAAGATGAGACATAATAAATTGTGTGTAATTTACCATCCAATTGTTCTTCACCGAAAAATTGTAATTGTCGGAGCTGAATGTCAGTATACCATGTCCCGAACTTACAGAATTACGAGCTGCCCTTATAGTATCTTAAGTAAAATGAGATTGCACCTGCAATATAGCACTATTTTTCTTGTCCTTGTTTATAGCATCAGCCTTCACAAATAAAGAAATGCGGTTCATCACATCTTTCTTGCAGCTTCTCATTTTTGTGAGAAAATAATATTAGCCACTTTCAAATTTTAATTAGTCGCCCAAGAAGCACATGATCGTTTTGTACGTATCTTAAGAACATTTATAAAATATTTTTACAAAAGCCTTAGCTGCAGAAATTTACTTTAAAAACGTTCTCTAGATACCTATATAGCACTTATAGAACTGAAATAGGCGCAGGTTTATAAAACAATTCTATTGCCTAAACATTGTATTACTATTCTCAGAAGCACCTATAAAACAAATACGGAATGCCTCAGAAATGTTCTTACAACTGTTATGTAACTACTTATAGGTGACTTATAAAACTGATACATAGGACTTACCGTACGATTATAGTTTTTATTAAAGCCTTAGAGTGAGTTTTTAAAACTGATTTGTTACTGTTACTTAAAGATCACATACAAGCTGCCTGTATTCCCTATAAAATCATTTGCGCACTTTTTACATGTAAAACTGCTTTGTTAGTAGCATTAGTAATTGTAAGTGTCTGAAAAGATTTACAAAGTCGCCATAAAATTAAAATGCTTCTGGGTATATATAATGTAGCACTGAAGCCTGAAGCTGAGGAAGGCAATTCGTCATGTCGGAATAACCCATCAACAAAATAGATCAATTATGAACACAGTGTTATTTTCCCCCTGAAGTCAAATTTTGTTGCGTCGAAAATTTTACTGTTAATGTTCACGTAGATAGGTTGAAAAAAACAATACGCCGCAAGAATAACACAGATCTTTGGAAATTGATCGAAATATATATTATAATATTTTTGCGTGATTCACTTGTCGTACTGTGAAGTAATTTATATCAGTGATATTTTCTAACAAATGTGGAAACTAGCGACTTCTAATATTGGTAATTAGCTTGAGTTTCAAAAAATTATCAATTTTCGATTTACGAAGAATTATATTTTGTTCAAGATGGCCGTCGAAAACTGCATCAATATTTCTGTTAAAATATGGCCGCTTTGCTAAAAAGCATTAATAGCAATAATTATAAAATCGCATTGGAACATTTTTGCCTTGCAAATGAAACGCATAGCATTCAATAGAACTAGACGTCCGCAGTAACTGACATGAGGAACATTAATATAACTATATGCTATGTAAGAATTATAAAATCACTCTTATAAAACTGTTATTGAGCAGATTTGCTGTCAGAATCATCATTAAAGCAACTGAAGAACAAAAACGCTTTATAAAAGCTTCGCCGAGCAGTTATAAAGTAGTCCCCACCTAAGCCAATCTCCCCCGCAGACCGCGCGATTGTTTCCAATAAGCAGAGTTCTCTTATAAATTTAAATTAAATAATTAAACGTTCATATAGAAGATGATTTGTAGTAGCTTTTCAAATTGCAGATTTGTTTTTTTTCACTTTTATGAAGACCATAATATAATGTCTACAGCATATGTGTTGCAATTTGTAGCTGTAAGAACGTTCCGTGCACAAAATATAAAACAGTTTCATTGTTATTCCAAACTTTAGTTGCAAGAACGCTTTAACAGCTTTACTAAGAAAATATTGTTGTTGCAAAGCATTATTTGCCCTATAAGTAATTTATAACAGCCGTGACTTTTATAATACTAAGGATGCATGGTTTGTAGCTATCGTATTATTATTCTATTAATTGTCTATATGGCAAAATTATAGTGCAACTTTATCCTTGGTGCCAGATTTGTATTACTAAAAGCTTTAAAGACAATGTTTTATTGGCGCTGAATGGAGTAAGTTGTGCATAATATAATAGGTAATTGCTGTCAAATGGCATAAGCTGCATAGCCCTTATGAAGCAAAACGTTTTTTAATTATTATTGCGGTTCTTTGAACTGTGTTTTACTTCTAACGGACAGCTTTATAACTGTTTACAAAGCATAATTATAAAACAGCAAATGGTTTCTTTGTAGCAGGATTCGACAGCATATATCGTTATAAAACAATATGCTTTGTAGCATAGGCTCAAAGAACATTCTTGGAACTTGATATAAATCACTAATACAGCAGTTTTATTGAAAGTTTTGTAGCAGCATTCGACAGCAAATATAACACCGTTATAAAACAATATTGCACACGAAATCAATTATGTTTTGTAGAATGGGCCCAAAGAACATTCTTAGGACTTGATGTAAGTCACTAATACAGCAGCTTTATTGAACGTTTTGTAAATGTTCTTAAAATGAAGCATGTGCAACTATTAGCATCTCACAACTAAATAGTGGAAATGAAAGCTTTCATACGAGATATAGTTAAGGTTGCAACCTTTATAAATCAATAACAAAACATCTCTGTTTTTTGAATTTCAATTATACAGCAAATTTATTGTGAATTTGCGGCGAAAATTGCCGCTCCGTTTAATTTTTCTCCAAAACTTCTCCATTAACCCGCCACCATGTATGCACCGCACAAATGGAGTAAATTGTGCAAGAATTTGCTGTCAAATGACATAAGCTTTAAAAAGGTTTCTTTATAGTCACAATTTGTTTTATAAATGTTTACTCGACTTAGTCAAATACCATTTTTGTGATTTGTTTCTGCAATATGGATACTGCATAGCCTTTATGAAGCAAAAAGTTTTTTAATTGTTATATTATGGTTTTTTCATATAACATTCATAAAGCAGTTTTATAATGTGTGTATTGCGGTTTTTTGAACTGTATTTTACTTCTAACGGACAGCTTTATAACTGTTTACAAAACATAATTATAAAACAGCAAATGGTTTCTTTGTAGCAGCATTTGACAGCAAATATATCATCGTTATAAAGCAGCATTCTTGCAACTTGATATAAATCACTAATACAACAGTTTTATTGAAATTTTTGTAGCAGCATTCGACGGCAAATATAACACCGTTATAAAACAATATTGCACAGGAAATCAATTATGTTATGTAACATAGGCTGAAAGAACATTCTTGGGACTTGATATAAATCACTTATACAGCAGTTTTATTGTTGAAAGTTTTGTAAATGTTCTTAAAACGAAAAATGTGCAACTATTAGCATCTCACAACTAAATAGTGGAAATTAAAGCTTTTATACGAGACATAGTTAAGGTTGCAATCTTTATAAATCAATAAAAAACATCTCTGTTTTTTAAATTTTAATTATACAGCAAGTGTGCTACTTGGGCGACAACCAAGTCGTCGCACTGGATACGCATGGTCCAGCCAACTTACCTTGTTTAGAGCGGCAGGGGAGAGGAAATCAACTAAATGCTATCAAAACAGGAGGGCTATATCGAACCATTCAATAATTGCAAATTAAATCAGTGACACACGTTCACACTTCGTAATGGTCAAGCGCAGAATCGAACAGAACATAATGAACTCCACGCAGCGAGAGATGAAACTATTCTTTTAACTTGTGCCGCCTTTTTAAGATGGTGTTAGTTGTTACATTCTTTTGGCTCGCCAAGATAACCTGGTCACACTATACATGCTGTGGTTACTGTGTGTTACCTGTAAAAATTTTGTAATTGGTAATTACGAGGCATTCTTTTTGAATTTTTCCTTCACCAGTTAGTATCTTTGACGCTTGTGCTGCCTTGTTGGAACAATATAGTTAAAATTAGATTTTGTGTTATTATTGCGTTCCAGCTTATTATTTTACACTAAAAATTAATTAATTAATTAAACTGAAGATTTTTTTAGGTTCCTATAGTATAATTGTTTCCTCCTTCCCGCCTAACAAAGTCTGCTCCTTCACTTGTTATAGCAAATAACACCTTCTCTACATCACCAGGAAGAAGAGTATTATGGTGCATTTTTGTTGTATCCGCATGAAGTCTAGCGCATTTTCATACTTTTCTCGATATTCGTGATGGACCCAGGTTAAACGAGGTTTGCGCCGGGAGAGCGAACAGGAATGAATTCTTGTACGAATTATTGCCTTCTCTGTCGGCTTTCTCATATTGTGGTTAGGGGACGGTCTACGTTCCTTTCTCTTCATCGATGTGTTGCAATCGCCTGGTATATTCTCACAGGCCAAACTGCAATTCGTGAATGCAACATAGCGATGAAGAGGAAAAGATATCGACCGTCTTCGTGCCATTCCATGTAGAAGTTGAAGAAGAATATAATTTTGCAGAAGAATTAATTCCTGTTTGTGAGGTTTAGCTATATTCTCTCAGCGAGAATCTTGCCGAACCTGGTCAAGAACAGCGAAGTCTTTCTAGATTAGGCATACTTGGGACCCCACAAAGAAACAGCATCATATGCTCTCCCTCCTGATAGCGTGGAAACAAATATATTTTGCCGTGATAGAGCAGACTTGTAGGGAGGATTCTGCCAAAAAACCCGTACAACGTTTATGTAAAATTTTAACTCAGAACCCAACCCGCTTTATAAACTCTTAAACAACATTTTCTCCTCGGTTTTCTTCCACTTGCTCTTTACAAAATACAAGATAAGAACCGAGAAACTAATGTTTAAAAGTTCAAATTTAGATGAGAGCAAGCCTACTGCGATTGCTTTTCTGGACCTGGCAAAGGCCTTTGACAATGTAGATCATGGTGAGTTGCTTGAAAAACTTGATTCTGTTGGTGTTCGTGGTTTAGCCCTCGATCTTATTGGGGATTATCTTAACAATAGGTTGCAGTGCGTGAAAATAAATCGGACTAGAAGTAGTTTTAGTTGTGTCGACGTAGGTATTCCACAAGGAACTGTATTAGGCCCCTTGCTCTTTATAATATATATGAATGGTCTTCTCAGCATTTTACCTAAAATAATTTCTTATGCCGATGATACTGCTGTTCTGTGCCGTGCTGATACTTGGCCGGAACTGCGGAATCATTTATCCGAATGTTTGGGGATAGTTAATTTCTGGCTTTTTGAAAATAAGCTTACTCTGAATACCCTAAAAACGATTTTTATTACTTTTGGAAATTATCGGGACTCTGTTCCTGCCGATTTTTCTATCCAGATGGATGGTGTTCATATTAAGAGAGACACATGTACTAAGTATCTTGGTGTTTACATTGATTGCAACCTTAGATGGGAGGAACATGTTCAATACGTTGTTAAAAAAACTAGATATTTGCTGTATATTTTTTCCAAATTGAAAACCATGATGAGTGTTGATAATTTATTGACAATTTATTATGCTCTGTTTAATAGCGTTGCAACATACGGCATTGTTGCATGGGGTAGTGCATATAGTGGTGTTCTGGTGCATTTGAGCAACCTCCAGAGAAGAATTTTGAAAATAATCTTACCTAATATTCAGAGTAAAATTGTTTTATCTGTTGAGCAGTGTTATTTCCTTGAGGCAGTTATGCACGATTATAATGATTTGAGAAGCAGATATCAAGCCTGCACAAATGTAACTAGGAACAAAAATTTACAACTTCCTTTATGTAAACTTGAAGTTGGTAAAAAGAGTTATCATTACACGGCAATCAGGGTATTTAATAAGTTACCAAATAATCTTAAAAATATGAATGCTGGAAAGAGGACTGTAAGAGATGCGATTAAGAAATGGGTCGCTGTTAACATGTAGTTTGGTTATTGTTTTGGACGATTATTGTTTTTATTTTTTATTTTTTTTTTGTTATATTCAGTGTTTTTTGTTTTTGTTTGTTTTTTTTTCAGTACCTATCTTTGTTGCAGCCTGAGATGCGTTAGGGATTTATTTTCTTTGTTATTATTATTTAGTTTTATATTAAGTTAATTTTGTTGTAGGGCCACACTAACATACGGGTGCGTTGTAGCTCCTGTTAGTTTTTACTACTCTGTAAATGTGGTGAATAAATAAAATAAAAAAGTATAAACTTCTATTTTTACTTTAGATAAATCAACGCAAAGATCAAAAATTATTGTCCAAAAATAAAATCTAATCTTCTACAGTTCAAAATATTCCAAAATTTCATTTAAAAGCATCTCATTGGTACCAAAATAAACTAAACAATACGATGAAAAGCGGAAACCAACCACTCCAAACATAGAACCCCGGCCGATTTATTCACTAAGCCGACACTCCGTCCATCTCGCCAAGGGAGGTGCTGCTGATGGTTATGTTTTAATAACACATATTTCTTCTCCTTTGCTGTACTTCGCTTATACTACCATTATCAAGATATTTGTGACGGAGGTGGGGTCGCCCTAATAATATGTTATAGAACGACAATGGAACTTGGAATGAAGTAGGTGCGGCAGAGAAAGATTTAGTACTGGTTATCTTTTACAGTCGAAATGGGCTCTTCTTTTCTATAATATACCTAATTGTTGGAGCACTTGATCTGCCGGCTGAATATTCGACTAGCGCTTACGCGTGAGAGATCGTAGGCGTAAGATAAATAAAAATAACCGCAAATATTATATTCTGTTATACTCAATTAGAAATTTTTGGGAGGGCTGGCCCACAGAGCCCTAAGTATATGTAAATTTGTTTATAAAATCTGGGGAAGACAGTTACATGTTTTAGGTTTTAGGGCGTTTTTCTGAAATTCATCGCAAAAACGCGGTACCACAATGTTCGAAAGAGGAAATGATCAGAAAAGCGAAATGTGAACTTTATTAATTGGGAAAGGTGCAATATTCTACTGAATATTGTGAACGGTGCCAAAAACGCTGCCAGAGATTGTAAGTACACATATTATATTGAGTTGCTAAGCAACATACTGATATGACCCATGATATTCTTGAATAAATTTTATCGGTGTAGTATGAGGTATGTTGCTAAATATGTATATAAACACGAAATTTTTTGGTATTAAAGTCGGAAAAAGAAATTTATTTGAAAATGTGTTAATTTTGAAGCCCAGTGCATTCATTTCAGTTTATCTTCTGCAGTGGCAGAAATTGAATTAGCTGAAGCCCATTGATATTCATAAAGTTAAGTCGGTGGAGGTATGGACAATATTGATTTCTTCGTCTCAGCATGCCATTACAACAAGGATAATACCAAGCGGAATTTATCTCATCAATGCGAGGACGCAAACTGCAATTTACATTGCTTAGGGCGATTACTGCAAACTCAGGTACGTTCCGGACGTCTTTAGAAAATCCTCCTTATATTAAATTAATTAAGCGCTGAAGTTAAAATTTAATGACTAAAATTTAATGACATTCCAAGAACTATCACGAATTATAGTTTATTTATATCCGTGCAGATATTAAAGTTTATGCGGTGTTAATAGTTAGAGATGAATTAATACGTAGGTTTTGGCATTGCAGCAGGTGTGATTTATAGCTGATGATTTCTATACTTATTTATCCACGGCATCTTCATCATGCGTCTATAACATCACACTTCAAACGCTTCTAATCTTTTTCGATCCGCTTCTCCTATCGTCCAACAGTTGTCTATTTTTGTTAAACGCAACTCGACCCTGTCATTATACGTTGTAGACGTATTTCTGGAACACCTTGTATATGAAAATCAAGGCATCCTAAATGAGATGACATATTGCCAACTTTTACAATCACAATAAAAAATACTGATCGTGTCTGGGTAACTTAAAAACTGGGATGAAATGCGAATTGTTCAGTACTTGATAATAAATACTTACCACTGGTCGTCTCTCCATGCCGGACTAACACACGGGGTTCAACTATTGAACAGAAATCCTTTTCACCAAATCCGCTGTAGAATATAGATGCTACCAGGGTCTGCTTTACAAGATATATCTTAATATGAAGTAGTTATTTACTGAACTAAATTTTAATTGCATTGCATGTTGCATTATTTTCATTAATATTTGTGTGTAGCATAACCATTAACCACCCCTCCTCCAAAGCGCCTTGTACGGCCAGAAGAAATTGGGCCGCGAGCGAACAGTTATAAACCATCCCAACCAGTCCTACAAGCGTTCTGGGTGCTCTTTTCGGGGAATAAATGTCCAATGAAGTCTTCCGTAATGAGTTTTACGTACACAGGTGTTTGCGTGCTCCCATATTTTACTTTTACACAAACATTAAATGGACTACCTTAATTAATTATGTTATGTTATGTGCCCGATTTGTTTTTATCTGAACATATGTTTTACCGCTCTAGATCCTTATCTTTTCGGAAGGGTGCTATTGTGGGTTTATATTTACATTTGTTTTCACGGCATTACCCACAGGCCCTTATGTAGGATATAATTAATTCGTTGGCTTGAAGTAGCGAAGAAAAGCGCTCTCAACACTCAACAGTTACAAGTACCTACATACTTTAATTCTGGTGTTACATTACATGTTTGAATACCTCTAATGGCGTTGCATGTCAAGGTGGAATCATTAATTTTGTTTTAATTTACGTAGAATATACTTTACTTAGCTTGCATTTAATGGGGACATTTTTATTATATCAAATTTTTAAGGTACACTTAACTTCTGTAAGTTACTAGTAACACGTGTGCAAAATTTTAGGATTGTTGGAGTTTACTCCTTAAGAATCGATTTTCAGTTATAGCCTCCGGTACGGAAATTTTATGAGGAGTAAAAAAAACTTGTGTGTCAGCTCTGACGCACGACTGGAGTTTACTCCTTAGGAACGATTATTTCAACTTCAATCGCTTGATAATAGGGTACACGCGAATATCAGTTTTATACCCAAATGCCTTTAATAATAAGTTCATTTTCAGTTTAACTAAAAATTATAAAACGTTTAATTATGCATTTTTACTGATGGAAGCCAATCTCCGTTCATTCAAAATAACAATACAAATAAAAAGAAAAATGACCGCCGTTGGATTTGAACTTCTGTGGCCTTTGGGCAAATTTCGGCGGTCATGCGACTACACTCACTAACCCATTTGGACATGGCTGTTCTGCTTTTTACACTTGTATTTAAAGTTAGTTAATTCCTAGGCGATATTTATTTTTGGAAATATTTCTTACATTTTTTGTTAAAGTTTGAAAATTATTGCACACAAACGTTCTCTGGTGCACATTGTATGTGTCCTGATACTCGGAATATCCTTAAAACACTCTGGGGACATAGAAATCGCAATTTACAAATTTCCGGTGTTAAACAGGATGCTTCAGAATTCCCGGGACATACAATTAATCAAACATACATACCTACACTAAATAAAAGACATAGCTGTTCGTATGTACAATTTATATAATTCATTAACATGAATTATACGTTTACCAATAGGTTTTTTCCATATCTGCCAGTATTTTTTTAACTTCAATCACTTGATAATTTTGTTTATTGTACATAAATATGCGTAACCATAGATACATACATAATTTCAATGTGAAAGATAAGCAGCAAACTACAGTACTAAAAAAATTAAAGAATGTGGAAAAATCGTTTAATTAGGCTTGCTTGTAAAGGATTTGAACTAAATATAAAGAACTAATTGTCATAACCTAATTTACTTCATGCAAAGTTTTCTTTTGAAAAATTATTCTTCAAAAAAAATGCTTCTCACCAATTATAGCACCAAGTATATTTACAGGGGCGTTCCTAGCCCTCTGGCCGCCTGTGTGAACATTTAAGAAATCCGCCCCTAAACGAAAATTTAAAAAAAATGAGTTTCTACATGATTCATTGTTTCTGTTTTTCTGTCGGTCATCTCCAGTTATCAGAGAATACAGTGCACAAGTAACTCCGTCATACGTCAAATTTTCATTCTAAACAAAAGCACGTATCATTTGACGTTTAGTCGTTTATTAGTTTTAATTACAACGTCTTGGGCTAATTTTTGCATTATAATTATAGAAGTTTTGCAGTGAAAACAACTTATTTTCAATTTGTGTGTTGGACTTGAAAAGTACTATAATTTTATTGCACAGGTTAGATTAAAACGTCAGGTAGCACATGGCTTTGTTTTGTTTGGAATGAAAATCTGGCTTTTGTGACGCGCTACTTTATTGGTGTATTGCCCCGTACAAAAAACAGGGTGCGTGGTCCGCCACACGCGATAGAAGTGAAACTTCAACGTTATTATAGAGGAATGAAAAATTTGTAGGGTAAACAGATGACTGGAGTGTATGCATTTATGAGTTCCAAATATATTTTTATTCATCAACTTCCATGTCTTCACTCAAATTTAAAACTGAAATGATAGGTCTATGATAGCCAAAATAGGATACAAAAGTTCGAGATTGAAGTCTATCTAAATATCTACAAAATACTGCGTCAATCGTTGTTCCAGATCTTGTCGAAAGAGCACGAAGCATGAGAGAAAGCGTGGCTAAAGAGTGGGGCGTTCGATATTCCCTTTCACCTCTGCCCGTTTTCTCAGACTGCTCCCCTCCATTCGTTTCACTTTTCGTGACGCTCGCATTTGCCAACACAGGAACTTACTCTACCGAGACAAAAGAAGTTTCACTTCAAAAAATGTTACGATGCACACAAACAGAAACATACCTTTTACAAACTACAAAATGCGAAGCTGAACGGCTGAGCCTGAATTCACGAACTGTCTCTTGGAAGTGTATAAACTAAACTGACTTAAATTTTATTTTACTCTGGTTTGGGGTAGTTCGCCTCGCGGCGCATCTTTGAAACCGGCGGCGGTGCGCCTGATAAAGCCATTGCCGCAATCCGCAAAGGTGCCGTCAAATCGCGGCGCACGGTGGCTTTGTTTTGTTGTGCAAAGCAATACCATTATATTGTATATGGCAAAACTATTGACGGCGTTAGTTCCTGTTATTATTTCTGTTTCTTTATTAATTTTAATTTTGGTTGGCTACCGGCCCGGCCGCCCCCAAATTCGGCCGCCTGCGTGTTTTGCACGCAATGTCCTTATGGTAGGAACGCCTCTGTATATTTAACGTATTTGCCTAAATTACAACAAGCTGTTTTCTTTTTGTTTCTTATTTTCTTTTGACTTTTGCTAAAATTTCCTGCGACTACAATGGCCACAATTATATTGGATATAATATGGACAAGTTGTATATCAATGAACTTCCAAAGAAGTGCAAGACAAAAATGGCGCCCTTAAGAAAAAATGAACTTGATGACTGCCTAGCCATGAGAATGTGCTGATAGCACAAGAAAAACTGCTCTAATAATATGCATCCACATCTTTCCGATAAGAGATTAAATGGTTGAGCTACACGGCAAAAACGAAAAGAGCATTTTTTTTTTGTTTTTTGGCCATAATTCGTACACCGTTTGACGTAGATCAGATTTCTCAACGGCATATTAATGAACACCAAATTCTGCAAAGTACCGAAACTTTAACTCTTCATTTGACTAGAGAAATAAAATACGAAAAATTCCCAATAAAGCAAAAATCCAGACAAAAAAGTTCCGCAGAGCAGAAATTCTATTTCCCGTCTGCGAATTTTATATGTAACATATAAGGGTTCCCTACCCTACAGTTAACTATCGGAATACTAAAAAGGTAACGAAGTTGTTCAAAACTTTAACCTAACGTAAAAGAGATTGAAAAAGGTGCAGTAATTACTTTTAAAGGCAATGTCTCTTTTATATTCAGACTGCACAGCTTGGACAACATTTCTATATTTATTTTATTAAACAGTTCTATAAGAGAGGGTGCACGTGCTTCTACGCGCACAATATGCAATGTGCAACGGAAATGCTTGGTTTAGTTAATACAGCAGTGATATTAGTGCCGATACTATTAGAAAGTGGCAGACACTATTGAAATGTTGAAGGCACTGCCATTTTTATTTGTTTTAATTTAATATTACAAAACTTAGTAGGCGTGCTCAGAATGGAGAGTGCTTTCGAAAGAGCCCGTACTCAACCCCAAACCCACACTTAGTTTTTTATATCAAAATGACGGGGGTTATCTTAGTTACCAAGAAGGTTCCCAGAATTTGGTTGCCAATATAAAAACGGGGGTTGGGTTGCATTTTATAATAACCCAGGCCATAGCGCTATTGGTTTATTAAAAAGTTATTGTGTAATGTAAAACCAATAAGTTCTTGTATGCAGAGATCACAATTAAAAATTATATAAAAGTGAAACTCGGAAGTGGTATTTATTTTCCCACTTCAAAACATAACAGGGAATACAAACAGTTTCATTTGTATGGAACTGAGTGAAATGAACAATCGGAAAAATATCAAATGTAGGGGTAAATCTCCCGAATTAATCCTTAATTTTTTCACTTTTTCCGAGCGTTCATATTTTAACAAACGCCCCTTTAGCTTGAAATAACTGGTCTGGTGCAAATATCCCTAAATTTATTCTGGATTGCTCGTCCATGTGTGTGTACAGGATGAATAGGGGTTTGGCATGTTTATTTGCTTTTGTTTAGTTATGAATAATTCCACTAATTTTCCATGGTAAATTCATTGCAATCATTGATTTTTCAGGGGATGTTATGACACTGAAGGATGAATAATCGAAGCTTTGCACCCCTGTAATTAGTTTAATCAGACACAGTCGGTCTAAAAATAAATTTGTATTGAGGTGAACTTATACTATGGTATTCGTATTATTAAGAGCATCAAGTACGTATGGTGTTTTCTTGCAAACATTGGCAATTTCGACAATTTCGAAACTGATCGAGAGCGACTGCTAGAATTATTGGACGAAATCTATACAGAAACAGAAGTATATGATGTGCCTAAAAAGGGGAAAATGGAATCCTTGCTTCAAGCATGCACAATGATGATGCCATTGATGAAACTACTGGTGATGCAAATAAACCGGAAATAATTACTTTTTACAACTCGACAAAAGGTGTTGTTGACACCGTTGATCAATGTTGTACATCCTACAATGTCGCACGAAATACACGCAGGTGGTCAATGGTACTTCTACGTATATATTCGCTAGATACAATGTCGTTCTACCAATTTTCTTAACATTTATCAGACCATTTAAAAGTTACCTAAGTTTCTCGGTTTCTGTTCTAGAGGATCAAAGACTATAACGCGTTGGTGCCATTTTAAAAGCGTTTAGTTTCACCTACTTCATCCACATCTGCCTTTGGTCGCTGTAGATTCCCCTAAGTCTCTGTAGAGGGCACTAGCTCGTTGATGACGGCATTGAGCGTTTTATCACATTGCAGAATGGAGAAAGCAGTGCTTTAGGGAGGCCATAAAACTTAAATTCCCCGCTGCACTCCACGATTTTTTTCCAAAAATGGCACATTATTATTTATAAAAACCAAACTTCACCAACCCTTTGGATAGTGACTTATAAGAACTTTCTTACACATAAAAATGGAAGAAAACTTTATAGTGCAGCAGAAGCTTTTCTACAGAGTTATAAGAGACATGAAGAAGCATATTAACAACGAAATTAATTCTGTTAAAGATTAAAATAGACAATTATTATCTAACAAATGGAGGGGATATCGTGGAAATGTGAGGAGAATAATTTAACCCTTAAATGCCCAAGCGGGGTCCTTTAGGTACCCCAGTCATACACTTACTCTTTTAACTTTGTTACTTGCGCATGTTGGCAATATTGCGTCTAGCTATGTGTCAGTTGATGTTTAAGGTTATGTTACGTAGTGTAAAATAACGGTCGGTTGTTTTAATTTTTAACTTCTTACATAATTAGGTAAGTGGGGTTCTCTAAGTGCCCCGATTGGGTGTTTACGTATCTAACTTTTCTCTTGTCATTAGATAAAACTTTTCTTTTAGCTTACGCAAACAATGAGTAGGCGAAACAAGAATCGACCTCTAACTGAAAAGGAACTTGCTGATATTGCGGCAACATTTGGGGAATTCACTGATTCCGAGGCAGAATACGATAATGATACATTTGACGGTGACGCGGACTACCTGGAAGAAACAATTTCCGAGTCGGAACGTAGAAATACAATCTGAAGAAGATCCAGAAGAACCACCTGGAGGTTCTGAGCTTTGTGACGAAGCACCTTCAGGTAATCAATACATTGCAAAATCTGGCTTGGAGTGGTATAGTCAACCGTACTCTTCAACTAAGCGGCTGCATAGGAATATCGTAGTTGCGCGACCTGGTGTCACAGCTTATAGCAAGAAGCCGATACATTTGTACAAATATTTAATTTGTTCATAACTGAAGAAATGAAAGATATTGTGTTTGTACACTAACCAAGAAGCCACTAAGTATTTTGATGCATGAAATGAAAAACATCCCAATTTTCAAAAACAGTGGAAGATATTGGAGCTAGTCGAGTTCGACTGTTTTTTAAGGGTTCTGATAAAAGCAAGAGCACTGCGATGCCGAAAAGAATCTACTCGGGAAATGTGGACTACTGATGCCGCTATACGACGTTCGTTCTTTACGGCTGCCTTATCCAAGAACAGGTTTGAGGAAATCTCCATATTTTTGCGGTTCGACGATAAAACCACCAGGGCAGAAAGAAAAGAACAAGACAAACTAGCAGCAGTGAGATAAATTTGGGAAATTTTCGTCAACAATTGCGGAAAGCCTTTCGAGCCGTATGAACATCTAACAGTCGATGAGCAACTAGTTTCCTTTAGGGGAAAGTGCCCATTTAGGCAGCACATAAAGTCAAAGCCTGGTCGCTACGGCATTAAAATTTGGGCAGCTGCTGACACCAAAACAACATACCTGTGTAATTTACAAGTTTATACCGGAAAGCTTCCTGGCGGTGTAACGGAAAAAAATCAAGGTTTTCGTGTCGTTAAAGATTTGGTGGGACCATATCATCGCAGCGGACGTGGAATTACGACCGACAACTTTTTTACCAGTGTGGAGTTGGCTAATTACTTACTGTCCAAGAAACTTACTTTACTTGGAACAGTTCGCAAAAATAAACTGGACACTCCTAGAGAGATAAATTACGCTGCCAGGCCTGTGCATTCTTAAATGTTTGCATTCACCAAAGATTTAACAATGGTATCATATATTCCGCAGAAAAATAGAATGGTACACATGTTGTCTTCCCAACACCACGATGAAAGTGTTTCTACATGCGAAGAAAACAAACCTTTGCTTATCCTTGACTATAATAAGACCAAAGGTGGGGTAGATGATGCAGAAAAACTCATAAGAGAGTACACATGTGCCAGACGAACTACTCGATGGCCTTACAGGGTGTTCATGAATATAGTAGACATATGTGCCATGAATTCTTTTGTGTTGTGTATAGAAAACAACCCAGACTAGAAAAAGCAAAGTCCCAGTCGAAGGCGAATGTTTCTCTTACAAATTGCGGACGATCTTGCTCTCAGCAACATGAAGGTCCGTTCTATGTACAAAGAACATCATTCTTATGTGAAGGCTGCTCTAAGGGACTGTGGAATAGAGCCACCCTGTTCTTCAGAAGATACGGACAAGCCAGCGACCGCAACGAGAAAACGGGGCAGGTGCCACAAGTGCCCAAGAAAAGATGACAAAAAGTGAACATATCCTGTTGTCAGTGCAAGAAGTTTGTGTGTGAAAAACATAGAAGAAAGCTGATATCCGTGGTTTGCATCGAATGCGCTTCAATAGAATAAAAAAAGCATTATTTAGTTTTCGAATTAATTAAGTTTTTTTGAATCTACTTTTCTCCCATGTCATGACTTTTTCAACAAAAATAAAAATTTCGAATTCTGAAAGCTACTTTTATTAATTATTATCGTATAACTCATGTTCTAGAACCTACAGCAATCTGAAACTTGCAATAAATGAAGGGGTCCTTGGGACTTACGTCGATTTTAATCACTTGGGCGTTCTAGGATTTAAGAATTAATTAATACCTACAGAGAGGGTGAAGAGACGGCCCAGATGAAAATAATAACCACAGAGAAACTAGTCCTACAACTTCTTCGACATGGCTCACTTGTCAGGGTGCAATGGCTTCATCATCTCACGGAACCACTTACATTTGGATCATCCCCTTCATACATCTCTACAAGTGTATTTCGTGTTACTCGAGAACTGTTTCCAGAAAAATCTATTTGAATTACTTAAACAACTTGGTTTCGACATATGAGTAAATTTCCAACTGCTAAACTGGTGAAAGTGTATTGAAAATGCGAAGTCCGAGAAGGTATGCAAAAGACCGAGATGTTAGTAGACGACGAAATATTTCTACAATATAAGCAGATGGGACTTGACTAAAATAGAGCAGGAGCGATTGCAAGAGGCAGGAAAACGTATAAAAATAAATTGATGAAGACAGAAAAAACAACTTCGACGTTGATATTAAGTAGCTAGAAGAATACTCGCTTATGTATGCTGTGATTTTCATATACAGCAGCTAACATCACTTAAAAACCGATGGAGTAAATAATACAAAAGACCAGAAATGACGTACTTGTAGGGTTGCATGTATTTCGTGGAGTTTTCAAAACTGATCAGAGCAACTTATTCTTTGTCACAACAGGAAATGCGGGTAATTGTTTGCCGCAACAATGGAAATGCCATTAAGTGAAGTGAAATTGTTGTTTCCCACAATTCCAACTGCAGGCGACCTAAATGCTATTTACGTATTGATCAGCGAGTTCCGTATGATGAAATGGCGTCTTTGAAAGCAACGTGTGTATTCAGATATGTACGAGAGTCATTTTAGGTTATGCAATTTACTAGACTGGATGCCGAAGGGAAAATAAAACCAAGGCTATAAAAGAACCTCGTTTACTACATGTTTATTTGCACTTTCCGCCACTGAATCAGATTAGAATATGCAGCATATTCCGAGGAAACATTCCATCATAAAATTTTGGCCGTATCAGCGTTAAAGAGGAAACACCTACTACGTATCTGTAAATATTTACATTATAATAAAATTAATATTCCTGGAAATAATTTGTATGTTATAAACGAGCAGATTGGTCGGCTGGATACATAAATGGTTTGGGGCAAATAAGGGTGCTTGTTATCATTAGTAATATCAATAACCTTCCAAGTTTCCGAAACTTAAAAGTTCGGTTTACTTTTGAAGGAAAAGGGAACAAAACCATGAGCTTAAACCGTAAACAAATCGACTGTTTAATTTAAGTTTAATACGTGATTACAAAGTAGATAAGCAAAGATACGTAAACGTTTGGTGAAGATCCAGGGCTCTAACCAATGTGGGACCAGGGGAGGCGTAGCACATCTGCTGCATTACTGAGCTGAAGAACTTCATGTACAATTTTTATGTGAAAAAAACTTCTTCGTAGATATTCCTAATGATGATTAAATCGATTGTAGCATCGTCCACCAAATATACTGGAAATGCCTAAGTTTCGCTGCTGTCAAAGTATTTATGGTAACCTTAAAAGGACGGATGTTTTTTGGGTAAGTGCATTTGAATTCAACTAAACTTGTTCATACGAAGGCAGATTAAAATGAAATCTACTTAACTAGGAAAGAAAAGAGCTAGACAAGAAATAAAATTTAATTTTTCGACATATGAACCTTTAACACTTACACACTTCGTCCAACGCTTCTCCAATAACGCGATACCCTCCAAAAAGAATTCTTTTGGTAACTCCTCAAAGAAGTCGGAAACTGCCTCTTTGAGTTCTTCATCTGAAGAAAATCGACATCCTCGCAAGTGTTTCTTCAGCTTAGGAAAAAGGTAATAGTCCGACGGAGCTAAGTCAGGGCTGTAAGGGGGGTGTCGTAACTCAACAAAACCGGAGTTGTTGATTTCTTTCCGAACTTTGTGAGCCTTATACACTCGGCAATTGTCGTGCAGCAATAAAGTTTTTTGAGCAAAATTACAGGGCCTCTTATGGCGTATCGCAACTTTTAAATTTTCAATTGTTTCTTTGTAGACATCTGCGTTAATTGTAGACCCCTTCTGCATATATTCAATCCACAGAATGCCCTCATTATCCCAAAAAATTGTCGCCATCAGCTTCCCTGCAGATGCTTGCGTCTTTGCCTTTTTGGGTGGTGGAGATCCTTTGTGCAACCATTGCATTGACCCTTCTTTTGTTGGGGGATCTTCGTCGATCCTGTAGCACCATTTCTTCCACTTTCTTGATGTTGTCTTCGCTCCTTGGCTCCACAGGTCGTCCACCTTTAGGGTCATCTCGAATGGATTCTCTGCCCCATTTGAACTGCTTCGACCAGAATTTTATTTGAAAATACGATGGACAATTTTCACCATATAGGTACAGCAGTCATACGTTCGTGTATGATTTTTAGCGGATTGTCTTTTGCCAAAAACTTTATCAAGTTTTGATGCTCTAGTTTTAAATCGATCATTTCCCCGGGTTTACTGCTTCACACACACACCACAAAATGAATTGATGTATATGTTATTCGCAATCACCGAATTCGGGCAATGCCCGAAATATTTATGCATTCCGCGTAGCAGGTACTCCATATTGGCCACTTCGCGAGCAGCGCATTTCATTTCGGACAATGTCAGCGGAGCGGGCATTTCCATGTGCTCAGTCGCCGAGTGTAGCTTCTTCGGGTAGTGTGCATTCCATTTTGCACACTTCGCGAAGGGGGCAAATAACTTTCCTCGCTAGCGGAGTGGCTGAAATCGTCAGTTGATAGGTAACAAATGGGCACTGCTCGAACTCTTGTTTGAACTTGTTTATGAGGTTTCCGTTGCGAACAAATGTTGTGGAACTCTCAAAAGAAGCTTTCTCCCGCCGATATTTTGAAAAATGTTTTAGTCAACACATCTGACGTTGACCGGAGGCGACTTTCACCACGTAATGTGCTAGCAATCGTACTGGAAAGAACTGATTCTGATTCTGATTGGGAACAAAATGTGGGAAACTGAAGAGATTGTTCTCCAGAAATGAGTTTCAGATTGCACCGACCAGATTTATCTTGAAAGATCAGGTTCCTGACAGAATAATTGATTTGCGCGAAGCTGCAATGCTCTCTAGCAGATCCAAGCAAGGATTTCTAAAGTGTGACTGCTGCAAAGGCTGCCGAAATAAAGCTTGCTCTTGCATGAGAAAGGGTGTCAAGTGTAACTCAATATCATAAGAGCATTTTTTGCAAAAAAAAGATAGGTAATTTGTTTAATACTGTTTTACGTTAAACTAAAAATATGTACCTGAGAGCAATTTGCTGAAAACGAATTGTTTTTTATGTTAATTTATATGAGTACCTAAAACAATATAGCTAGTGTTTGTATAAGAATGTTTTTTTTTGTTTTACAATAAAACTTGTTTTCTTTCCGCGATTGAGCATTTTATTACCTCTGTTCCTTTTCCCAGTCCGCGGAGCGAGTAAAGTTATTTGCCCCCTTCGCGAAATGTGCAAAATGGAATGCACACTACCCGAAGAAGCTACACTCGGAAGCTTGAGTTCGGCTACTGAGCACATCGAAATGCCCGCTCTACTGAATGCATAAGTTGATTTGGACATTGTCCGAAATGAAATGCGCTGCTCGCGGAGTGGCCAGTATGGAGTACCCGCTACGCGGAATGCCCAAATATTTCGGGCATTACCCGAATTCGATAATTGCGAATAACATATACACAACTTGACGGATACTCGTTAAACAGCTACAGCAACTTGACAGTAAGCACTTGTCATGATTGCGCGTTTGTTTCATGACTAGGTATACTTCATTTTAATGTTCCCTCGTATAATAATACAGGGCGTCCCAGAACAACGGGGCAATATTTCTGGAGCATATAGTTTGGGTCAAAATAACACTTAAAGTATGTAGAATTTTTTTTCTAGGGCACAACCCTTCGAAGCTATTCGCCCTTAAAGGTCAAGTCCTGAAGAAGGTTTCTTGCTGGTAACTTTCAAACTACTGTATCGAATGTTATAAAATTTGGACTGTAGACATAGTAAAAAAGTATCTGTGATCAAGTGACATGATATCTTCCGTATCTTGTTTAGGAAGCCGAGGGTGGAACACCCCTAATGCTTTTCACCCCTTAACTTTTACGTTGATGCTTTTAGCGAATTTGCAATGCCATTTTTAAATTCCTTAAACAATTGTCTCAAAAAAGGTACTCTTTTTTGAAACCGTTAAAATGGCCCGTTTCCGAGATAAAAAAATATGCAAAGACATATAGAATTTAAGGGAAAGCATTAAGGGAAAGCAAATAAAATTGAAATTAGAAAATTAAGCTATTAAAATGAAAATCGCGAAATAATGCAAATACCTATATTATTTATTATTTTTCAAGAACAGAAATAATGTACTTCTGAAGATGGAAAACAATTTAACGAAAATGCTTGCTATGATCCTATTAGTGAAAAGCATAGCATTATATAAATAAAGATTAATTTTTGAATCAGCATCGACCGAGGCATCGACCGAGGCATCGACAGATGAAAGGGTTCTAGTGAAATTTATAAAATACCTATATATTCCTTTTATTAATATTTGATATAGACGAAGTAGATATAATATAAATTTCTCTAAAAATAGAGGAAATTTGCTAAATTATTTCACTTCACATGACCCAGCCAACAGTGAGAATAATAGTTTTACCTCAAGTTGAGGTGAGGAACCTTAACAGTGGCTCTTTAATTAAAAATAGAACTGTGCATTCCCTACTAGGAAATACAAATAGATACTGTTTAACAACTGTAACGTCTTCAGAATTAATTCGAAACAGATGCGTTCGAAGCATCGATCAATTACAGCATCGTTCCCCTCAACGATCAAAGCAAGTACAGTCTCTCAACTACAGCTATTCGAACAACGGCAGACAATAGTGCATTTGAGGTAAAGTTTGAGGTAGATGTACGAGTAATTCTGGACACATAAGTTTCTGGGAAACCGAATGTTATGCAGAAAATACAATGAGCGATGGAATTCCCAAAGATACAAAGCTACATCGAGCACCGATGTGCAGCGAGTGTTATATTGTAGATTTGTGGTTAGGAAGCAGTGAATTGGCACATTGAATATATCGTTTAATTAAAAACTGTACGAAAAATGTGACGGCTCGCAACTGGGATTAGAACCCAGGTTTCCCACTTTCCGGGTAGGCGTTCTCACCACTAAACTGCCGCGAAGTCCCATATCATCTCTCGGTTCGGCAATGGAAAATCGATAAATGAAAAATGACGTATAAAGAACAGTAAAACAGTTAGGTAAGATAAGTCAGTCCACCTATTTCGACCTCTGGCATAAAAAATTAAATTTGGTTTATTCCGGAATCAATTCTTTCTGGAAATACGCAAGAAAGTCACCAAATATTCTGTGCCTTGAGCCGAATTTGTTGCTTTCTTTCTTCCTTTCTTTCCCCGTTTCGTTCTTCCTTTCTTCCTTCCTTTCTTCATTTCTTCCTTCCTTCCTTCGTTTTTTCATTTCTTTCTTCTTTCCGTTATTTCTTCCTTTCTTCCTTCCTTCCTCTCTTCCTTCCCCTCTTTCTTCATTTCCTTCATCCTCTTTTTCATCCTTCCTTCGTTCCTTCTGTCTTTCTTTCTTTCTTTCTATCTTTCTTTCTTTCTTTCTTTCTTTCCTCAAGATGAAAAAGATTAAAAATGTTTTGCCAAGTCGAGTGTTTGTATGCCGACAACATATCGAGCTAAATTATTAATACAGGGTGTTTCATTATAAACCATATCTTTCATTCTAGACCACATCGAAAAATCCAGAGGATTTAAGTCGGGGCTTCTAGGGAACCAATCAAATTCACTTCCACGGCCAATCCACCGATGTGGAAAGACGTTGTCTAAGTACTACTGCACCGGCCGGAAAAAATGTGAAGAGGATTTTGCTCAAAAAATTAGGATCCGCGCCTTGCTGTTCTTGTAAGAAATTAGCGAAACGTAGACGAGCAGGAGGATCTTCCAGTAACAAATTTTGTACTGGAGTAATGTGGTATGGGTGAAACTTCTCTTTGTGCAGAATTCTCCAAATCTAAGAGCTACTTACGCCTGTTGCCGCATTTAAACGACGGGTACTTACATACGCCTGGATTTTCGTGCAATCTAACCAAAACCTCATCTTCCTCTCAGCCGTAATAATCTTCCTAGCGCTATTTTCACCTTTTGGACGGAAGGTCCTCTTTCGCCTAAACGATTGTACAGATTTCTAAATAATTTATGATTTGGTTGCCTTCGGTGGGGGGTATAACACTGAATACCTTCGGGCTGCAGCGAGCCCATTAAAATTAGTTTGAGCAAAAACACAAATCATATCTCTCATATCACTATTCGAAAAGTCATTATGACGCGGAATTTTTTAATACTTTTGATAAATTTATGGAGAAAGTTAATGAAAAAGCTATTGGGTTAACACTGAACACTTTAAAACTAATGTCATATTACTATCGACTTTCTGTTTGTAAAACGTAGCTATCTAGATAATATTTTGTTTAATGCGGAACGGCCTATTAGAACAAGTTTGGAGTTTAAACACCATCTGCATTAAGTCGCTTTTTCTTGAAAATGGGCTAGAATATCAAAATGAGACAAGAATACATTTTTGTTATTTAAAAAAGGTTGGTCTTTCAGATTTTGGGGGCCGATTTGACGTTAGATGTACATGGTAAAAAGTTATGGGTCAATTTATCAAAACAATAGGTTATAAGTAGCGCCCTCTATAGGCAACGTCAAAAATGTTATTCGGATAAGGCATGTTCGGGTCAATGGTTATTATTTGACATGTAGAATCTCCAGTTAACGGATTTCCCATTGTTAATGAAACACTTTGTATATGCGAGTTCAAAACCAAGGTTCTAATAGCACCATCTGGTACCAAAAAGTTACTTGACGTACTGCTACGCCATTTCTCGGCGCTGTGAATCATTGATTGGCAGTTTTCTAGGTAGTATATAGTTTTTGATCATGTTCTATATGTATATTAAACTAAGGGCTTGATTTATAAAATGGTATTGGATAGTGTGCATCTATCTCGTTTGCACCGGGTGTATAGCTCTCAAACACGTTGCGTTTCGACGTTCGCCATTATTTTGATCCGCACGTTATAAGTGGATCATTGCACTGCATTTAAGCAAATTTGACGGCTTGTGGTAGGTACATGAGGCTTAAAGTCTATAGAATGAAGAAAATCATGTTGGGAACTGCCTGAAGGGGAAAGATGGTTCCAGAAACACAAGAAAGAATTATATGCCGTATTTCTGAAAACTACTAGCAGCTCTGTAGATAACTCATTAATAAGCAACCTGAATCTTTACCTATTATGTTATTCCCATTTTACGTATAAAGTTAAGAACGATTTGTAATGCTGTCGGATAAAGAACTTTCTATCGTTCGAGAAAACAGCTTGCAACTTATAAATATTCACATGAAAACGAGGACAACGTCGAGGAAGTTTGTGATGCATGTAAGCAATACAAAATCAGAGTAGGTAGAGATTTACAATGGCACTTTCAGCTACTCAACTTAAATATGCATAGTTGTTCGGATTTGTGTGGGTGGACTGCAAGTTGAGTTTCTTCCGTTGTGTTGAATCTTAGAGTTATTTCAGAATAAATGACTACATTCTATGTCTGACTCGTCGAAAGCTCACGCCCTCATGATCATATTTACAAAATGGAAATGTCAAGATGTGCAAGGGAAGTAGGTACTTAGATATTTCAAGTAAATAAATGTAGGAAACGAAGACTGCTTTCTGAAATATTACTGAGATGAAGCAATTTTCCTAAGTTACCAAACAAAAGCAACTATTATTAAAGTTCAGGCACTTGAGATAACTACTGAATATTAATGGATAACGGATATTATGCTAATGAATAGCATAGTTCCATTTTAGTATTATTCTTGAAATAAATTAGTAATACATATATTTATAACAATATTATGTTTTAGTAATTTCCTTCATCTTATTATAATAATCAATCGCTTGTTTGTTTCAGGTAAGAACCAGTATCAGTTAACTGCAATAATAGAGATGGTAAGAATTAAAATTTATCCTGCGAATCCTAAATGTATGTAATTAAAAGTTTGTTAGATTTCAATATACCCAATTATATTTAAAATTACCTACCTCTTCTTATTTCTCTCCCCTCTGCCTCTCTTATGACTTCGAATCGATGCTTAGAAAGAACTTACCAATCAACGGCATGATCCAGTACACTGACACACAGGGGATCGAGGACTTCGAGGTAGAACAAAAGTTTTTAAGAAACAGATAAAGAAAATTCGTATGAGTTTGGAACACACTGTATAAAAGGGTTACTCATAAAAAACACAATAATTAAAAGCGCATTTGGGACCACAAAGACATTTTTGTTACAAATAAAAATAACATTAGTACCTACCCAATGTTTTTTCTCAATTGAGATGAAAACTAACACTTCTGTCATAGGTTAAAAAGTATTACCACTTCATCAATTTGGGATGAAAACTAATAAACTGTCACAAATATTACTGCAAAAGTTAATGAGAATTACAAAATGTATTGCATTAAATAAGTACTCCCTGTTGTTACCAATGAATTCAAATTATAACGGTTATATAGATAACACTTATCAATTTGTCCCTTATTTAAATACAATAATTTTTATTTGCTGCATAATATTATGTGCGTGTATATTTCTTATTTATGTAAAATAACCTTTTTTTCTCAGCGTTTCTGTAGAAATCAGAAAAAGTTACTTAACTACAATATGGGATGGGTTTATTAGTTTATATAAAAATATCGGTTCTGTCACAAAACTTACCCCGAATAAGTTATGAACCTAAAGGCTGTAAAAGATCAGTAGGTAGGTACCAAAATGTACCAAATGCGTGCACTGACGAATCCCAGGGGGAAAAAATCAGTCAGTAATAATTATTCAAAAACTACTGAATCATACCCGCAGATACTATTATTGTTTTTATGGTAGGGAATATTAAAATACCTTTAATTCACATATTCTTTTACTCGTTGCAGTTTATTCGTAAATTAGGGCACTATCCGTGATAATCGCATTAGCGAATAGCTAGTACAGTGACCTCAAATATAAAGCAAAAGCCTATCAATATCTCTCCATGTACTGCAGAGAAGAAGCACGCAAACTAATTAATAAAGTCTGAAAAATGGAAGGAACTCGCAGTAATAATTATTGATTCTAAGGAATTAAGATTTTATTTTGGTATGCCATATTATAATGGCAGTTATCTGATTCATGTTGCATGCTACCATAGTCTTGCGAAAGTTTTAATACAGATTCTGCTTTATTAGACGTTGTTCAAATACTATTAGAAAAAATTGCAGTAACGTCAGTCCCCATATATTATTAGAATACATCAAAATTATAGCTGCAACCGTCAAATTAATAATTATGTTCACGTCTAGTGCGTTTCCAAATGCATAATAATGTTCATTATTCAACGTGATGTATTAGCCAATCGAGGTTGCTATGACGCGGAAAACGTCAAATATATTCGGTGTCCCAACGAAAACTTGTACCCCCGTAAAACTCGACAAAATAAACGTTTTGACCAAAATCCAAAAACACGTCGATTTTTATATCAAAGGGAACGAATTTTTATGCAATAATCGTTCTTGTAACTCTAGCCCTGTGCGGGGGGTAGCGACCCCCCAAAATGTTTAAATAAGACGGGGGGTCAAATGGTCCCAACTTTTGAAGGGTTTTTCATTACTTACACAACCGTATTTGTTTTATTCAATTCGATCAATTTGTTACTGAGAAATTGCTTCATAAATTTTCCAAGTTAAAAAATTAATAAAAGCACAAAAAGTTTGAACTATCGAATGTATTGCTCGAAATGACCTCCACCAATTATCATAATAATAATAATAATGTTTATTCTTTAAATTGAGTACAAAGTACATAGAATACGTCAATACTAATCAACAAACTCTCTTAGATCATAATGGTTTCTTACGAGAAGAAGTTTCTTTAAGTCTTTCTTAAAAGCATATAAATTTTGATTTTTTATTTCTTTCGGTATTTTATTGTATATGCGAATGCTAGTATTCAAAACACCATTATCTATATAGGCTTTAGTAGTTTGCATGACAATCATATTTTCTTTGTTTCTTATGCTGTATGTATGTTCAAGCTGCTGATTTTCAAATAAATCCATGTTATTTTTAACAAAGAGCGCACTTTCAAGAATAAATGTGTCAGTCACTGTCAAAATTCCTAATTTTTTAAATATCGGCTTAGCATGCTCATCCGGTCTATTGTTTGTCATTATTCTTACACATCTTTTTTGTGCCTTTAATATTCTGTCAACATTAGTGGAGTTTCCCCAAAACAATATTCCATATCTAATGTTTGAGTGAATATAAGCATAATAAACTTGTAGCATAATGTCTAGAGATACCGTATCTCGCAGTTTATAAAACATATAGCCAGTTTAGATAGTTTTCTTGCGAGATATTCTATATGGGCCTTGTTGTTTAACTTATTGTCTAAGTATAGTCCTAGAAACTTTACATAATCTGTTGCTTCGACTGTGTTTGGCGTATCTCCTATTTCTATCTGCTTGAGGTTATTTCTGATGCATAACAAATTAGTTTTCTCTATATTCAACCTTAATGTATTATCTTCGAACCACCTATTTAAAAGAACGAAAGTTTCCTTAATATTTAATTTAAGAAGTTCTTCATTTTTTTCATGAAAAAGTACAGTAGTGTCATCTGCAAATAGGATCATCTTATTGTTAATGTGTTGAGGAAGCTCATTGATGTATAGTATAAAAAGTAACGGGCCAAGAACTGACCCTTGGGGTACTCCTCTTATTGTTGGTGCATATTCTGAAAAGGTTTATATTTTCCGATCATTTTCAATGTATCTGAGTTTTACACACTGCTGTCTGCCTGTTAAGTATGATTTAGCCATGCCATGCCTCTCATTCCATAAAAAGTAAGCTTATGCAATAACAAGTCGATATCTAATGAGTCGAAAGCTTTACTTAGGTCTAAAAAGGAAACTGCTGTTATCTCTTTATTGTTTAGTGCCTGGAATATTTCTATGCACGCTTTGAAGATCGCTTGGTCAATTGACTTTTTTCTAACAAATCCATGTTGCTCTTTAAAAATTATATTATACTTTTCAATAAATGTAATTAGCCTATTATACAAAACTTTTTCAAATATTTTCGAAAAAACCGGCAGCAGTGAAACTGGTCGGTAATTACTCAGATTCAACGGATCATTTTTTTAAAGATAGGAACAACAACAGCTTTCTTTAGCGCATCCGGGAAAATGCCACTTTGCAACATCTTATTTGCAATGTACACCAGTGGTTTTGTAAGCCAAGCAACACTCTGTTTTATTACTGTAGTTGAAATTTCATCCCATCCACAAGTTTTCGTATTTTTTATTTGCATGAATATAGTACGCATTTCCATTTCATCACAAGGATAAAGGAATATTGTATTGTTCACTTTATTTATTTTTACATCAAAATTTGGTTCTTTTAACTCCAATTTTTTAGCAACATTCACAAAAAAATCATTAAAAATATTTGCAATTTCCTTTTTGTCAATAACTGTATCACCTGTGTCATTACAAATTGCCGTAATTTCATGTTTATTGTTTTTATTTGAGTTCGGTTGCGTGAGACTATTTATTAATTCCCAGCTAGCTTTTATTTTGTTTTCAGAATATTCTATTTTGCTACTAAAGTATGTTCTTTTAGTGTCCTTGACTAATGTTTTCCATTTATTTATCTTATAATAATCTTTTAATTTTGCGCTTGCAGGAGTATGCGTACTCTGAAGTCTAATTTCATTCCAAATTCTATTTTTTTCTTTGGATAATTCCCTGACTTCAGGCGTAATCCATTTATTAGGTACACTTTTTGTAGCTAAACAGAACATTCCTTATAGGGAAATCTATATCAAAATAATATTTAAAAATTCTATAAAACGCGTCTAAGGAGCTATTTGGGTCTTCTAACAATTCTATTTCTTCCCATGTTTCTGTTTCTAATAAAGACATAAAATATTGTACGTTTTCCCGGGAAAAATCTCTACTCCGACAGTAATATTTATTGTTGGGCAAGTGTTTAGAACTATTTATTGTAAGTATTTGGTAAGTGTGGTCTGACAGCGGGCTATGAAATACTTTTGCTTTGCGGTATTCAAAATTTGTGAAAAAATTATCTATGCAAGTTGCTGTATTGTTTGTAATATGTTAAGAGAATCTTTTGAATAGTACTTACAGTGGTGTTTGCTTGTACCATATCTATATTAAAGTCGCCACATATAATGACATTACTATAACGTTTTTTATTTGAAACACAATTTAAACACTTTTGAAATTGTGCAAAAAATATTTCGATATTACTTGCTGGCGTTCTATATATGCACACAAGAACAGTATTTAGGTCTTCTATTTTGACTGCGCTGCATTCGAAGTCCGTTTAAACTGCCAGTTCTTCTAGTTCTTTATAATTTTCAACTGTATATGTTTGATTTGTTAAGATGCAACAACCACCTCTCTTCTTTGTATTTCTCGTATAGTGTGATCGAAGTTTCAGATTGCTAATTGATAACGTTTCTATTTCCATTCGTGTTAACCAATGTTCAGTAATACACATTACATCGATTGGTAAATTTATTTCGGCAAGTAATATCTCCAAGAGTGGCACTTTATCAGTCACACCTTGTATATTGAAATGCATTATATTTATTTCACTGTCTAATGCGTAGTTCAGGGTTTGTGGCTGGGGCCCATTGTTGATTGCTGGTTTGTTTGTTTCGAAATAAGTTCAGATTGAACCTTCTGATGACTGTTCCAGTTGGCCAGAGGTTCGGGTCGTACATTTGATCTTTGAATTTGCTATTTATACCCACTTTGAAAGCCTTATTGGTACCCAACGTATTAAGTTCATCACAGACAATATTTTCCGCATTAGTTTTATTTTTTATGTAACTAACCACTTTTTCTTTGGTGACATTTGAGTTAACTCGTCCGACATAAATCCATATATTTGTCTCTGCTGCTTGAAAGTCTGTATTTGCGTCTAGTGTCCCAGTGCCAATAATTGTCTCCCTCCTTTTTTTTTCGGTGGGTGACAGTTTTGAATTCTTCTGACGTTTTTATCCTAGCTGAATCAACAACTCGATTTTCATTTTCAAGTTGTTCAGTATAGGCATCCGTCAATACTTGTTTGTAACTTGCGGTGCTCCCATTTCCAAAATTACTTCCACTTGGTATTTCAACTGATTTTTGTTGTTGTTGTTGTTGTTGTTGTACGTTTTTACTCTCAGTTTTTTGGACGTTTGAATTACTGTTATTATTGGTATTTTTGTGCTTTTCCTTTTTTTGATCATTTTGCATTTTCCTTGACAGTTCCTCTTTATCTTTCAGTTTTTCTTCTAATAATTTATTTTTATCACATACAATAATACATTCTGGATTCAAATCCAGATCTTACATTTCTCAAGACCTCAGGAGTTAATAGCCGGCATTCTTCTTTGGAATTAACCATTTTGATTTAGTAAATAAACACGATGTTATACTGTGGCGAATAAGTTTATTTTGACATTTTTGTTCTGATGTTCTTTTGTTCTTTTGTTCTTACTTTTTATTCTTATTAGTTTACTTGATTTTGTTACTTTTCCATTCTAATACATTCGATAGTTTAAACCTTTTTGTGCTTTATTAATTTTTTAACTTGGAAAGTTCAAGAAGCAATTTCTCGGTAACAAATTGATCGAATTGAATAAAACAAATACGGTTGTGTAAGTAATGAAAAACACTTCCAAAGTAGGGATCATTTGACCCCCCGTCCCATTTAAAATTTTGGGGGGTCGCTACCCCCCGCACAGGGCTAGAGTTGCAAGAATGATTATTGCATAAAAATTGTTCCCCTTTGATATAAAAGTCGACGCGTTTTTGGATTTTTGTCAAAACGTTTATTTTGCCGAGTTTTGCGGGGGTACAAGTTTTCGTTGGGACACCGTGTATATTTACTTGTCAAGAAATCGTGCGTCATTTTTAGGAAAAGGACGATTTCAGAAAGTTCGTTCATTCTTATTATAAGTACAAGTTCTCCCAGCGGAACGTCTACCTACGTTAAATGTACAGACTGCTGGATATTTCGAAATAAGTAGGAAGAATTTTTTGCTTTCCGTCCAAGACTCGTATTATACCGTTTGTGACAAATCAGGTTTCAAAATTACCCTAGGTTGAGCGTTTTTGTTTTGATAATTTTTAAAGTTAAATTAGTGACAAGGAAGAACTGATCCAGTTGCAATAAGAATCTCGAGTAATTCGGCAAGATAACCTAATGAATTAAATAATACGGATATCGGGGACTTGGTTTTTAAATATTTTACCAGCAGAATTACGAAATTTGCATCGTTGTGATGGTAGCTAAAGGCAAATAACATTATTAGCGCTGTAAAAGTTTGAACTAACTTTTTCCGCTGCATACTGATATAAACAACATGGCTTAGGAGATTTTATACATATGAATTTAATTTATACAGTAAAAAATAAAATAAAATAAAATCTTGGTCTAGTTTTATTTTCACGCCTGGCGGGGTACCTGCTCTAGGAGTAGTACCACTCAAGTGACAATTCCTGAAATTCATACCTAACTCCTATAAGGATTCCAAGTAACAAAAATACTACGGCAGAATTTATGAATTAATACTCCAGCAAAACCTGAATAAACAAGTTTTGAGAATGGCACACCCTTTTTAAAATTTCATAAAGCGTTTCTGAGCTCTACATCACCTTGGCATACAACATGCAAGTTGTCTAGAGAACTTTTACCAACAGAAGAGGTAGTAACTCCCGCACCGTCTCGAGCATTGGTTATCCTGGCTTCGTTGTGACATATTATATCCCATGATTTTCTAACTGGAAATTCCAGTATTTTGTAACTTAAAATTTCGTGCGTGCTCTTTTCATAACTTGGCCTTAATCGAGTTTTGTGAAATGTGCAGGGCTTATTTATATTGGGCAACTATGCAAGTTTAGCGGTTCTCGATAATTTTTGTAAGGGATATTGATCCTCTGAAAGGATGAATTTGCTCCCATTCTCTCATTATTGCTCCCAGTTTCCAATTTGTATTGTTTTGGTTAACGGCGCCCTTCTTAGAGGCGCTTAGATCCCAAATTGCTCACGAGCAAGGGTTTACTGATAATTGCAATGGGAACACTAACCACTGTGGGCAGTTTCAGTGGCCAAAAATTGTTAGATAATGGTTTTGTCACTGTGTTGTTTCTCTTTACCAATTCTTGGTCTTTCTCCTCTGAGGATCCGGTTTCTATGATCTTAGAATGGAGCCGGAAAATTAGACATACACGTTTCTTACGTAAGCTGCCTGCACGACACCATCCTGTATAGTACTGATAGACTAGAAAGCCAAAAAGTAGTTAGATTGGTTCCTATCTGCTATCTTGAAGAACAATCGTTCTTGCAAAACCTACTTTGCTGACCTGTATTCAGTATTTCCTTATTAAATCTTTAATTATTGTGTTGAATGATCGGCATCAGTTTCGGTAAATCATTATTTTATACATATTTATAAGGGTAGGTTGGAATCTATCACAGCAAACTATATCGGGCCCTAGAGGTCATCAAGGTTGCCCACCGATATAACAGTGTCATCCGTGAAACGTAGATCATTTTCTCAATTTCCGCTGATAATTAAACCCTGGTCCTCGGGGAGATTTGCGCTAAATATAGCCTTCGAATACACGAAGAAAAGAATAGGCGACAAAGCTGGATTTTTTTAGTTCCTCTAATAATTAATTTTATGAGGCAGTGTTTTAATATTTTCGTAATTTCCACTTTGTATTTTGACCTTTGTTCTACGCTACATAGTTAACTTGATCATAGTTAGTACTTGCATAACAGTTTCCCCAAAACACGCCTTTCCTGCGAAGACTCGTTGACTAACAAACAAATCAGTTAGCCATGGTACATAAAACGTTCAATAAAGGCGTGCAAGTAAATACCTACATCACTTTTAGGATACTATTGCGTACCGTTTTTAAAGTTAGGTTAGGTATGACATCACTTGGTGTGCATACTAGAAAAACCCGAAAACTAATCATCGCACACAGAAGAAGCGGCAGCTGTACGACAAACCGGGCACCCTTAAATTAGGGAAGTCTTTATAGAGTCGAAACGAGAGTGAGTGTATGGCAATTCAAATATAGAATTCCGTTACCTCCGATCTTCTTGCCGAAAATAGTAAAAAATCGCCCCCTCGGACCAAAGTTTTAGAGCAAAATAATTTTTCTCCCCAAACACTGCACAAAATGTGAACTGCAAACATGAAAATCTGGGTTAATATGATCTCATTCTTTGGAGGACCATCACGGGCGGTCGCATTAAGTTAGCGTTTAAGGTTATACCCTCAAATACGAATATAAATTTCTATAAAAAATTCTATAGAAATTTACATTTGAAAATTGGTAGCATAATGACTGCTTCAATACCAACTTGCTGGAGTAGTATTCTGTGATATCTCGCAGTACAAAATATCTGGATTTGTTCTGTAATTCAATACCTGACGGGGTATGCTCAAGGATTAGTTGTTGTTCGAATGGTCTAGTACCTACCAATTCTGTTTAAATATAGTTTTGGGGCTTAAGGTATTAGTGCATGTCGGAAATTTCTGAACCGGTAGATTGCCCTTACACCAACTTGATAAATATTGTACATTTGCATTTGTCATAAAATGTTTCACAAGCGCTTAAATTATGACTGGCCACGCCCCCATTCTCGATATGCTGTCTGTGTGTGATCGTTATTTTTGTCATTTTCGCATGTATTTTGCCCGAGTGAACTTCGTCCTTTGTTCTACGCTGTTAACTTGGTAATACACAAAATCCGCGTGCAATTAGAATTTACATAACAGCCCCCCCCCCCCAACGCCCTACTTATCCAAATGCTAGTTTCTATTCCTCTCGTGTTCGTAGGTGTGTAATATTTAATTTTACGATCATCTTCCTTCCCTAGTAAATGAATGTACTCGTCGGTTTTATAAGTGTAACGTTTCAGGTTGTTATAAGAGCAACCATATAGGTAGCAAGTGGTTAGAATTCAAGAGCATCTTATTTGTATGTAAATCCTCGCAACCCCGTAGTTGCGATTCGCGCAGGAAGCTTATTACGAATTCATGGACGACGCTCTTGCTGACAAAGGTTAGGTCCTACGGCAGAATTCGTCATTCCAATTAATGTTTCACTTGTGGACCCGCACAATTATTACGTTCTCATTTTCGTGGTGGTTACTCGCATTATCTGAATAAAGTATTTTATGGGTAGGTCCGGCATAGACTTCGATGATGAATGCAAACTGCGGTAATTCATGTGGCGAGGGTAGAATATAAAGTTATGACTTTGTAATTTTATAATAAAGGTCAAAGGGGATAGGGAGTACGAGCTTCGATGTGTCGCCAAACTATGGACCCTACATTATTGTAACAAATCGTATTATTACAGAGTGGAAGAACGGCCAAGTACAGCTTTACAGCATTACTCGGACAAGTAGTGTCCCGAATTCTATAATTAAACAGTCTTCTTCGTTTCATCTATTCTTTGAATCTGTTCTGTTCTTCTTAGTTTTCATGTTGCAACCTGTTTTCATAACTAGGTATATGGGTTGCACGTACAACGCCTTTTTGTCTAGTAAATGTAAGATATTAAACAGTTCCAATACCGCAGTAAAATGCGTTTGGTAGGGGAATCGTTGTTGCAACCTGCAACTTGTTGCAATCTGAAGTTCATGTATTGACTGTAATATATCCAAAACCTGTCAAAAATCGTAATGTGCAAAAGGGCATTATATCCAAAAACTGAGTTATACACACTGGCGTAAAGAGCGTAAAAATTGCTATCGTTTGGCACCAAGATCATTAAATTATTTGTGGCGCTTCTATCTCTAAAAAACTGCTAAAGAAACAATTTAGTACAGGCCCTTACGGGAGAAAATTTTTTGAAAGCTGAATCTCTCCGTTCGAAGGCCGGGAAAATTTGCAAGATTTCGACAATTTTTACATTTACATCGCGATAACTTTTAAGTTAACGCCTAAATCGAAAAATTTTGTTCTTTAAAAAATCTTGTACGCTTTTTTCGAAGTCTGATGGTTCGACATGCAGATTTTTATCTTCTACGTATATTGAGTTGTGTAATTAAATATCAGAAGATGTAAGAAGCGCAACCGGTTAGCTCCCGATATCAGTACGCGTCCCCGCCTCGCTGCGCTGGTTCGCATCTCACTTTTCGCCGTAGCTCCGTCTCCGTCTTGATAAAAGACATGAAAATAAAGTTACTTACAATAAATTTACAAACTAATTTTCTTCCGAAGTATCGGACTGGCTTTCGTCCTTCGGCGGCAAAACTGACACTTTTGTGGTATATGTATTCTCGCACAATTTTTGTGCCATACACTAGTAGAGAGTGGGGCGGTTGGGGCAGACAGACACGGGTCATTTCCCCATATACGCAATGCATTTCGGTAGCGCTTCAGCGGTGGAGGATATGGAGGATGTGGAGGACCTCCGCATTTAATTCCAGTTTTACTATACTTATTAACTTGCAATATTCATCCACGGTTATAATTAGCAGAAATTGGTTTATACGTGTAATCACCTAATTGTTATTTATAATAAATCAGTTGCATAAATAATTTGAAATGAATAAAATCGTCATTAAAGTGAATGCGAAGGAAGTGGCGGAGTTTACAAAAAGTATTGATAGGTGATTGGTTATATGGGATGAGCTAATTATTGTATTGAAGTCCCTTCGTTTACAAGCCTACACGTCTGGCAGCGTTCCTTTTCTTTTGTTTTTGAATATTCAAATGTCCTCACAATAATAAAAATTTACATAATAATATAATGACATGTCAATAAGCAGCCGTCCGTGTCCCTTTAGTGCATAAAAAATGCCAGATATATTCACAATGTTTACCACCAAAAGCACTGCACGTCGTAATAAACTTATAAATTAATTATTATTCTTTTAAAGTCATTGTGCTGTAAAATTATTAATCATGTTTTCGATATGAATCACAGTTTTATTCTTAACCTAGCATTACAATCAATAAAATAGTGAATAGATTTAATACCATATTGCCCTTTCAGCTTCCGGCTTTAAGCAGCATTTCAATAGGCCTAAACAACCCCATATGATATTTTTAACAATATACATTCTTAAACGTACGGTTGGGCACTTTTACCCAGTAACACCTGAAAATACTATTCATATTCTGACAATTTCTCTACCTGGTTTACACAAACAAAAGTTACGGGGATCATAATATTATTCATGAATTATTAAGATCACCTCTTAGAAAATAGACGGCTACCTGTTTAAGGGTGTGTTTTTTATATTTCAGACATTTAACCTGCCATAAAGATGGAATTATACGTGTATAACGTTCTAGAAATACCATGTACATACTTTTACATAAAATGATTTTACTCATTATTTGTCTGGATAAACAATAAATTATCCATATTTCCCCTTTTCTCCCGATTTCTTGTTCCTCTTGTTACTGTTATGACAATATTATTTACAGTTTTTAAATTATATTAGTAGTTTAGATTTACTCCCCCAACTGGTTTCTACATATATCGCAGGGGACAATGAAAAGGTAGAGGTAAAAAACTGAACAATGGGGGTGCACCTGCATCTATACAATAACAAAATCAGAGAGATACAATACCAATGTGACGTGTCTATGAAAGTAGACAAAGACAAGTCTCGACTTGTTCAAAACTAAAATCAAAAGGCACTTGTGGGGATTAAATAAGAGAGACAGTTTTCCGTCCCTAGGAAGCGGGCATGGATAAAAGATGTAAATATTATACGTATCGGCCACGGTTATATCTGAATATGCCGCCCTGTTTCGTCAGTGGGCCGCGCTCTTCGACTATATCTCTAATTGGGTTATGATTTCTGTAACCGAATTGCATTATGGGAAACATTTGTCTATAAAAGAGCAGCAATTAAGACGACGTCTCAGTTCTGTGAACTACGGCTACAAGAAGACATCGAGAATGAATAATTATCAGTGCAATTCTTGTAATAAGTTCTTTTCAAGACTAGATAATTTAAAACGACATAAATTACGGTGCACTAGTAGTAAAAATAATGACAATACTTCTAATTTCTGGTGCCCTCATTGTAATAAAATGTTTTCGAGATCAGATTCCCTATTTCGACACATTAAATCAGTGCATAAAGATAAGGAAACCTCGACGTTAACAGTAGACCCAATACCCGAAAGTGACGTAGATTCAACTGAAGAGGCGGCCTTTACCATCATCGAGGAATACGAAACTAACAACAAAAAGTATAAGCTCTCTCGAAAAAATTTTGTATTTAAAATTAATGAGCCCCGCCGAAACCAGGACCAATTGATGTGCATAAAACACGGCGTCGAAGGTATCGTTAGGAGAGTTGTGGAAAACGTACAACCAGACGACAGAGTGGGATTTGGGTTCACGACGAATGATCATGAAAAAGAAAGTCACCTACCATTTAGAAAAGCTTCAAACGTATCCTTCAATCAAGTCTGGAGTAAGATATCACAAATCTATCAAAGCAACTCCGAGGGATTGAAAACAAGCAGGTTCCGAATAACCATGACACAGATCAGATCACCCAGGGGCCGAGGGCACAATTGCAGATTGAATTACTACAATAACTTTGAAGAAGAGTGTAACAAAAGGCGCGGAATTATTGTGGTAAGCATACTTTTCTGGTATTATTCATTCATCATATTTGTCGTTTAGCGAATACAATTAATATCCTTTTCATCTGTTTCAGGTCAAAAACGTCGATCACTTGTGTCTTCCAAGATCTATAGTCCTAGCTTTGGCACGATTAGAAAAAGACCCGAATTACAAGAACATCCGCAAGGACATCCGGAGCGCACAACTAATAAAGGCAAAAGAATTAATGAATGCTGCAGGAGTTGAGATTCCAGAGGAGGGAGATGCTGGTGTTGAAGAAATTCGCTTATTTCAAGAATTCTTAATCGACTACAAAATCACCGTTTACGAATATAGTACTCGCGAGAAAATATTTGAAGGCCCCGATGCAAGAAAAAGAATAGATCTGCTACACAAACAAAATCACTTTAATGTAATTTCATCTTTAACAGCGGCATTTGGTTCGAGTTACTTCTGTCAAGATTGCAACGTTACCTTCAACGTGAAAGACAGACATCGATGTACAAATAGTTGCCCTTGCTGTCGGTACAAACCAGTGTGCACCAAAGAACCAGAAGAGATTCCGTGTCCTGAGTGCAACAGAAGTTTTAGAAATACGATAACCATCTGAAAAGTAAATTATGCGATAAAATACGTAAATGCTCCAAATGTTTTAAATCAATCGCAAAGAATCGTCAACACCAGTGCGGTGAAATATTCTGCAAAATATGCAAATCATTCCAACAAGAAAACCATCTTTGTTATATTCAGCCTGATAACCGTAGAGCACCCGCAGATGACAAAACACTATTTATTTTCTATGACCTCGAAACGCGGCAAGAATCCCAGTTCAATGAAAAATCTACTGTTCATGTACCAAACCTTTGTGTATTCCAGCAACGGTGTATTCGCTGCCTATCTTTAGATGATAGCCAACTTTCTTGTATCAAATGCGGCGTTAGAAGGCATATACTTAAAACTAGCCCCGTTGAATATTTTGTTCAGTTCATTCTCAATCAGAAGAAGATTTTCAAGAAAATTATAGTCATTGCGCATAATGGCCAGGGATTCGATCACCAATTCATCTTAAAATACATCCTAGAAAATACCAAGTATATTCCAACACTGATCATGCGAGGTACAAAATTAATTTTAATGGAGGTAAATAATATAAAGTTTATCGATTCTCTCAATTATTTTCCCATGGCTCTCTCAGAATTACCCAAGGCATTCGACTTACCCCCTACCTTCAAAAAGGGGTACTTTCCACACCTTTTCAATACGCTGAAAAATGAGAATTACACGGGGTTTCTGCCTGGTATAAATTATTACGATCCTGACGCTTTAAAGCCACAAGCCAGAGAACAGTTTTTTGGATGGTACGAGGAACACAAGAATAATGAATTTAATATGCAACGAGAATTGATCGACTATTGTATTAGTGACGTCCAAATTTTAACTGAGGCGTGTCTGAAATTTCGCAAAATTATGTTGGAAGAATGTGGTATTTGTCCATTCACAGAAGCGTGCACAATTGCATCGGCGTGCAATTTGATATTCAGAAGAAATTTCTCGCAACCCAATACTATTAGTATTATACCACGCAACGGTTATCGAGGCACCGACCAACAGTCAGAAATTGCCCTTAAATGGTTACTATGGGAGTCGCATCAGAGAGGAATAAGCATCAAACATGCAGCGAACAGTAAAGAGACTGTACTTAATGGGACAAGAGTTGATGGATATTCTGAAGAAACAGGTCAGGTTTTCGAGTTTCATGGGTGCTATTATCATGGCCACGATATCTGTCAAACATCGTTACGTGATCAGCCTCTGCATAACGACTCCAAAGATACCTTAAATGCCCGATTGGAAAGAACGCAGAAGAAAACCCAAATGCTGCGTAAGGCCGGCTATCAGGTTTTAGAAATGTGGGAATGTCAGTTTCGCAGAGAAATGAGAAAAAACGCCGAAATTGAAGAATACACTTCAGCTCACCCCTTAATGAACCTCGTTCCTCTTAATCCACGAGATAGCTTCTACGGCGGAAGAACAGGAAATACTGTATTAAAGTACGAGGTAAAGCCAGGAGAACGGATTAAATACCTGGATGTATGTTCTCTCTACCCTTGGGTATGCAAATATGGTAAATACCCGGTTAAACATCCTCAGATTCACGTGGGGCACGAGGACTGTTCAAAATTGAACCTAACCGCAACAAATATAAATGGTCTTATAAAATGTAAAATATTACCGCCGAATGACTTATACCATCCGGTTCTGCCCACAAAAGTAAACAACAAGTTAATATTCACTCTCTGTAGAACATGCAGCGAACAACTGCATCAAGGTGAGTGTATGCACAACGAAGAGAAAAGGTGTTTAATTGGGACATGGGTCTTGGACGAGGTATTAAAAGCCACCGAGGTAGGATACAAAATTCAAGAGATTTACGAAATTTGGAACTACGAAGTTGAACAATACAGTAAATCCAATAAAATCGGTGGGTTATTTACCAAATTTATTAATAAATTCTTGAAAAGCAAACAACAGGCATCAGGATGGCCGGCTAGCTGTCTCAGTAAGGAGCAACGTGAAAAGTACATACAAGACTACTTGAACCAGGAAGGCATACAATTAGAATATGGTGAAATTGCTAAAAATGCTGGTCTACGATCTTTAGCTAAATTAATACTTAACAGCTTCTGGGGTAAATTTGGCCAGAGAGAAAACCAGAGCAAGACATCTGTTATAAGATCACCAGTACAGTTTTACGACTTGCTAGCCAATCCGACAATTGAAGTTGGCAATGTTTTAGAAATAAACGAGGACACCTTAATTGTGAACTGGTCACATATAATGGAAGCCGCGGGTATGCTATCAACGGTTAACGTTTGCACTGCTGCCTACACCACAGCACAAGCCAGATTGAAACTCTATAGCTATTTAGAAAAACTGGCGGACAGAGTTCTATATTATGATACGGACAGTGTGATCTACGTTGCTTCAGAAGGGAAATATGAACCGCCAACGGGGAACTTTCTGGGTGATATGACTAACGAACTGGAGAGCTATGGCCCAGGGGCTTACATTTCGGCTTTTGTCTCTTCGGGGCCTAAGAGCTACGCTTACAGCGTACTTACAAGTAAGAATGAATACGTCCACGTTTGTAAAGTCAAAGGAATCACGTTATCTTATCGAAACAGTGAGAAAATTAATTTTGATGCAATGGTACACATGATTGAAACACATGAACCAATCCTTGTGTCTCAACAAAATATAAGAAGAACCAAGGAGCATGACGTATTGACCACAAAAGAAACTAAAATCTTCAGGATAACGTCCGAGAAGAGAAAGTTTTGCGAATATTTTACGTCAGTCCCCTACGGATACATCAAAAAACAAAAAACTTGAATGCTCACTCCACAAATCATTCCTTCACCACTACTGTCCAGTTACACACATTCCAGTTTTGTACAAGATCGTTCTTCGCGCAGTGTGTGACATTATAATCTCTTCGGGTTTAAAAGTTCTGTCATATACCTGTCGTGTAGTAGCCTTAATATTCTAGGAACGAATGAAGAAATTTAACATATCCACCATGCAAACATATATGGTGTCCTTTTATTCGTGTCGGTTCATCTTTTGGATTCAAAAATACTAACACGCACCAAGTATATGTATACGACCCTAATATTAATATTATGCAATTTTATCTCGAATACTTTATTATAATTATAATGATAAATTTTAGTTTTCATAATGATAATCTGAGGAAACGAATAAAAAATGTAATCATTTATGAAAAGATGTAGAACAAAAGGGGATGTAATGGTTAGAAAATTTACTAATAAACATGTAAATATTTTCAATAAAATGTATTAGCAATAGTTGAGCGTTTTGTTTATTATTCCATAAGCAAGTAACCTTTTTTGCCAATTAAACGTGACCTTTGTAAATTTGATATGTATATTTTACCTCTATCGCGACGATGAGGATAATGCTATCGCACGAGGCAGGTATAATTAAAAGAAAACTGTCAACTCTCCAGGAAATAACATCACGGTGGCACAAGCTGCGTGTCTGGAATGCCCCAAATTGCAGCAGTTTAACAGATAATTATATGTAATATTATAGGGGGCAATCAGGGCTTTTTGTGCATAATAATAACAAAATTTCAAGAAAAACAAAAAAAAAAAAAAAAGTCTAAAATGGTGGTACCATATTCAAAATAAAAGGAAAAAAAGGAAGAAAAAGAACCGCAAGTGGGAGGGTCACTACTGGAGCAGAACTAGGGGTTGACCCATTATGAGAATAAATAAGTACGTAGTGAATCATTGGGGGGAGCTACGAATCAATGTGGTTTTTAAATATCATCTGAAAGGAAATTTTCGAATTTTACGCGAAACTCGGAGACTTTGAAAAACATGTAAATGCACGTACCAGGCACCCCCACAGCAGAGTGGCCAATGGCAGACCCTATTTAATTGAAATGCCACCCGGCGCCGGGGATCTTTTGAAAAATCGGCAATCGACGATCATCGATTCATAGTTTAAATAGGCCCGTTTCAAATATAGGCTTCTATAAAAATAATGTGTAATAGAGTAAGATTGGTGTTGAGATTAACAGAATATTTTCCTAAAGCCTCTCACTCTCACCGAAGCATCTGCAGAGTAAGGAAGGCGTCGAATTCAATATGTAATTAACCTATCAAAATCTTTATACGATTGTAGGTGCATACACACACATATATATGAGAAGCTTTTACCGTGGCATAATTATTTAGAAGACGCACGATAGATACTTATCCGAAATAAATTGATTAAAATGAAGGCATCTGCGTCATAAAAGACTTGAAGTACATTATCCAGCGACCATCTACAAGTACATTAGAAGAAACTTCATGTACAGCCTCAAATGTATCAGAAAATTCGGTGTTAGAGCAGGCCTTCGCTGCCATTAATAGTTTTTAACGCCTGCACAACAGTCAGGGCGCGTATGTATTATGTAAAGTATTTATTTTCTTTAAAAGCTACTTAATTACGTCCCGCATGACATATTATGCTAGGGTGATTTTAATGTACCCCTGGCGGGGCTGGCCAAAGTCGTTAATTGAAAGTTTTGGTGAAATTATCAACCATCTAATAATTAATTCTAAGAATCAAATTCCGTCATTACTGAATGCAAATAAATTATAACTCGAAAAAAAGCTGCGAGGACGGAGCGTGCTATTAAAACGTTAAAGAACTCAATATGTATAGGTAGAATTTCCAGTAAGTGAGGCGCATAAATTGAGGCAGGTACCTGTACGTTCTAGTCTTCTAGCAGACATAATAAATAACACAAAGAGCTAAGCTTCAATTGAAAACCTACAATAAAATCAAAATCCCCACCCTATGAAGTATCTAAATACGTTTTTTGACATGGTGTGAGTAAATAAGCATAAAAGTGTCCCTTGAGAGGCACGTGCCGCTAAATGGACGACTGAATAGTTGTCGATTAGAGTAGTTAAGTTAATATTAGAGGTGTTTTTCATAAAGGAATTATGACTCAGACATTTTTCCATACAATACTGGCTGATTTTTTCATCCTGTCTATAATAATAAATATCCGGCATATATTAATACCTCATCTCTTCGCCTAATAAAGCTTTTACAGATTTAATTCGTTTTTAGTTTCTTCCTCTTCTCCCTCTCTTTTTCCATCAACATCAATGTGAATTTTTAGTATTTTCTGCAATTATTGTTAAAGGGGATGATAAAATTGCATTTACTCACTTCACCGCAGGATTTTCGCAATACATGAATAAGAAAAAAGTAATGCATGTTTTTCACAATGTCATTATGTATTTATTTCTGTGGTACCTATGTATGTGTATATTGAATCTATTTTAGATGTGAACAGTGCAAATTTTTTCCTTTTTTAGAGAGAAAAAATTAGGCATTCTAATGCTTTAAGTAGTGTTTCAACCCTTTTTACCCTTGATTGGATCAGAATTAACCATAATATAATAAGAAGCCATCGTATACGTAGCTTCGTGAATCTAAAATTATTATATGTATTTTAAATTTGGTAAAATTCTAGCATTAATAAAACCACTAAGCATATAAAACAATCGACGTTTCGGCCCCGTTAAGCCCCTACGGTAAAGATTTATGTCAACTTTATACTTTATACTTTACATATAAATCTTGACAAAGGCCCCAAACGCGGCCTAAACGTCGATTGTTCTATATAGTGGTTTTATTAATACCTGAATTTCACTAAAATTTAAAATATTACAAATTATACTGGCACAAATTGAACAACTATTCTAAAATTATTTTCACCTATCGTCTTTTTGCTGAACCACTGGAAAAGTTTTACTTGTTAGTGAAATTCCGTGAAGATTGTCTGGGGTGCAATTGCTTGCATTGCATTTATGAGCGAATTATTTCATTTTCTCGAGGGGTGCACCTAATATGAGATTGTCCTTGTGTGGGAGAACCTTCCAGATCGTCTTAGGAGCGACATTGATACATTAAAATATCAATATTGTTATGAACACCATGGCTTGGAGGGTATAAGTTATAACGAGAATGATGAAGATGGTAGCGGCTTAGATGTAAACGATAATGGCCCCGCCACCCAGAAAGAAACGAGTATGACAGTGGTTCGTCTAGGACAACTTGTCGTAGAATTCACTTTCGCCCCTGAAAATGCCACAAAGTCCAATTAGGTGCTCTATATTAATGAAAATGAAATAATTCGCTCATAAATGCAATGCAAGCAATTGCACCCCAGACAATCTTCACGGAATTTCACTAACAAGTAAAACTTTTCCAGTGGTTCAGCAAAAAGACGATAGGTGAAAATAATTTTAGAATAGTTGTTCAATTTGTGCCAGTATAATTTGTAATATTTTAAATTTTAGTGAAATTCAGGTATTAATAAAACCACTATATAGAACAATCGACGTTTAGGCCGCGTTTGGGGCCTTTGTCAAGATTTATATGTAAAGTATAAAGTATAAAGTTGACATAAATCTTTACCGTAGGGGCTTAACGGGGCCGAAACGTCGATTGTTTTATATGCTTAGTGGTTTTATTAATGCTAGAATTTTACCAAATTTAAAATACATATAATAATTTTAGATTCACGAAGCTACGTATACGATGGCTTCTTATTATATTATGGTTAATTCTGATCCAATCAAGGGTAAAAAGGGTTGAAACACTACTTAAAGCATTAGAATGCCTAATTTTTTCTCTCTAAAAAAGGAAAAAATTTGCACTGTTCACATCTAAAATAGATTCAATATACACATACATAGGTACCACAGAAATAAATACATAATGACATTGTGAAAAACATGCATTACTTTTTTCTTATTCATGTATTGCGAAAATCCTGCGGTGAAGTGAGTAAATGCAATTTTATCATCCCCTTTAACAATAATTGCAGAAAATACTAAAAATTCACATTGATGTTGATGGAAAAAGAGAGGGAGAAGAGGAAGAAACTAAAAACGAATTAAATCTGTAAAAGCTTTATTAGGCGAAGAGATGAGGTATTAATATATGCCGGATATTTATTATTATAGACAGGATGAAAAAATCAGCCAGTATTGTATGGAAAAATGTCTGAGTCATAATTCCTTTATGAAAAACACCTCTAATATTAACTTAACTACTCTAATCGACAACTATTCAGTCGTCCATTTAGCGGCACGTGCCTCTCAAGGGACACTTTTATGCTTATTTACTCACACCATGTCAAAAAACGTATTTAGATACTTCATAGGGTGGGGATTTTGATTTTATTGTAGGTTTTCAATTGAAGCTTAGCTCTTTGTGTTATTTATTATGTCTGCTAGAAGACTAGAACGTACAGGTACCTGCCTCAATTTATGCGCCTCACTTACTGGAAATTCTACCTATACATATTGAGTTCTTTAACGTTTTAATAGCACGCTCCGTCCTCGCAGCTTTTTTTCGAGTTATAATTTATTTGCATTCAGTAATGACGGAATTTGATTCTTAGAATTAATTATTAGATGGTTGATAATTTCACCAAAACTTTCAATTAACGACTTTGGCCAGCCCCGCCAGGGGTACATTAAAATCACCCTAGCATAATATGTCATGCGGGACGTAATTAAGTAGCTTTTAAAGAAAATAAATACTTTACATAATACATACGCGCCCTGACTGTTGTGCAGGCGTTAAAAACTATTAATGGCAGCGAAGGCCTGCTCTAACACCGAATTTTCTGATACATTTGAGGCTGTACATGAAGTTTCTTCTAATGTACTTGTAGATGGTCGCTGGATAATGTACTTCAAGTCTTTTATGACGCAGATGCCTTCATTTTAATCAATTTATTTCGGATAAGTATCTATCGTGCGTCTTCTAAATAATTATGCCACGGTAAAAGCTTCTCATATATATGTGTGTGTATGCACCTACAATCGTATAAAGATTTTGATAGGTTAATTACATATTGAATTCGACGCCTTCCTTACTCTGCAGATGCTTCGGTGAGAGTGAGAGGCTTTAGGAAAATATTCTGTTAATCTCAACACCAATCTTACTCTATTACACATTATTTTTATAGAAGCCTATATTTGAAACGGGCCTATTTAAACTATGAATCGATGATCGTCGATTGCCGATTTTTCAAAAGATCCCCGGCGCCGGGTGGCATTTCAATTAAATAGGGTCTGCCATTGGCAACTCTGCTGTGGGGGTGCCTGGTACGTGCATTTACATGTTTTTCAAAGTCTCCGAGTTTCGCGTAAAATTCGAAAATTTCCTTTCAGATGATATTTAAAAACCACATTGATTCGTAGCTCCCCCCAATGATTCACTACGTACTTATTTATTCTCATAATGGGTCAACCCCTAGTTCTGCTCCAGTAGTGACCCTCCCACTTGCGGTTCTTTTTCTTCCTTTTTTCCTTTTATTTTGAATATGGTACCACCATTTTAGACTTTTTTTTTTGTTTTTCTTGAAATTTTGTTATTATTATGCACAAAAAGCCCTGATTGCCCCCTATAATATTACATATAATTATCTGTTAAACTGCTGCAATTTGGGGCATTCCAGACACGCAGCTTGTGCCACCGTGATGTTATTTCCTGGAGAGTTGACAGTTTTCTTTTAATTATACCTGCCTCGTGCGATAGCATTATCCTCATCGTCGCGATAGAGGTAAAATATACATATCAAATTTACAAAGGTCACGTTTAATTGGCAAAAAAGGTTACTTGCTTATGGAATAATAAACAAAACGCTCAACTATTGCTAATACATTTTATTGAAAATATTTACATGTTTATTAGTAAATTTTCTAACCATTACATCCCCTTTTGTTCTACATCTTTTCATAAATGATTACATTTTTTATTCGTTTCCTCAGATTATCATTATGAAAACTAAAATTTATCATTATAATTATAATAAAGTATTCGAGATAAAATTGCATAATATTAATATTAGGGTCGTATACATATACTTGGTGCGTGTTAGTATTTTTGAATCCAAAAGATGAACCGACACGAATAAAAGGACACCATATATGTTTGCATTGTGGATATGTTAAATTTCTTCATTCGTTCGTAGAATATTAAGGCTACTACACGACAGGTATATGACAGAACTTTTAAACCCGAAGAGATTATAATGTCACACACTGCGCGAAGAACGATCTTGTACAAAACTGGAATGTGTGTAACTGGACAGTAGTGGTGAAGGAATGATTTGTGGAGTGAGCATTCAAGTTTTTTGTTTTTTGATGTATCCGTAGGGGACTGACGTAAAATATTCGCAAAACTTTCTCTTCTCGGACGTTATCCTGAAGATTTTAGTTTCTTTTGTGGTCAATACGTCATGCTCCTTGGTTCTTCTTATATTTTGTTGAGACACAAGGATTGGATCATGTGTTTCAATCATGTGTACCATTGCATCAAAATTAATTTTCTCACTGTTTCGATAAGATAACGTGATTCCTTTGACTTTACAAACGTGGACGTATTCATTCTTACTTGTAAGTACGCTGTAAGCGTAGCTCTTAGGCCCCGAAGAGACAAAAGCCGAAATGTAAGCCCCTGGGCCATAGCTCTCCAGTTCGTTAGTCATATCACCCAGAAAGTTCCCCGTTGGCGGTTCATATTTCCCTTCTGAAGCAACGTAGATCACACTGTCCGTATCATAATATAGAACTCTGTCCGCCAGTTTTTCTAAATAGCTATAGAGTTTCAATCTGGCTTGTGCTGTGGTGTAGGCAGCAGTGCAAACGTTAACCGTTGATAGCATACCCGCGGCTTCCATTATATGTGACCAGTTCACAATTAAGGTGTCCTCGTTTATTTCTAAAACATTGCCAACTTCAATTGTCGGATTGGCTAGCAAGTCGTAAAACTGTACTGGTGATCTTATAACAGATGTCTTGCTCTGGTTTTCTCTCTGGCCAAATTTACCCCAGAAGCTGTTAAGTATTAATTTAGCTAAAGATCGTAGACCAGCATTTTTAGCAATTTCACCATATTCTAATTGTATGCCTTCCTGGTTCAAGTAGTCTTGTATGTACTTTTCACGTTGCTCCTTACTGAGACAGCTAGCCGGCCATCCTGATGCCTGTTGTTTGCTTTTCAAGAATTTATTAATAAATTTGGTAAATAACCCACCGATTTTATTGGATTTACTGTATTGTTCAACTTCGTAGTTCCAAATTTCGTAAATCTCTTGAATTTTGTATCCTACCTCGGTGGCTTTTAATACCTCGTCCAAGACCCATGTCCCAATTAAACACCTTTTCTCTTCGTTGTGCATACACTCACCTTGATGCAGTTGTTCGCTGCATGTTCTACAGAGAGTGAATATTAACTTGTTGTTTACTTTTGTGGGCAGAACCGGATGGTATAAGTCATTCGGCGGTAATATTTTACATTTTATAAGACCATTTATATTTGTTGCGGTTAGGTTCAATTTTGAACAGTCCTCGTGCCCCACGTGAATCTGAGGATGTTTAACCGGGTATTTACCATATTTGCATACCCAAGGGTAGAGAGAACATACATCCAGGTATTTAATCCGTTCTCCTGGCTTTACCTCGTACTTTAATACAGTATTTCCTGTTCTTCCGTCGTAGAAGCTATCTCGTGGATTAAGAGGAACGAGGTTCGTTAAGGGGTGAGCTGAAGTGTATTCTTCAATTTCGGCGTTTTTTCTCATTTCTCTGCGAAACTGACATTCCCACATTTCTAAAACCTGATAGCCGGCCTTAGTAGATAAGCTATGAGAGAACGGGCTCACAATTAACATTGAAAGTCCCATAAGAGCTGAAAAACTGCTTTTACTTCCGGTCCGGGACAAGAACCTAGAATTAGTCTGGACAACAACCTAAAATATTCAGGAAACGGTAATGGTGGAGGTGACGTTCAACTATTCTCCGTCAGATGGCGTTGTCGTCAAATAAAAATTAAACTATTCTCCGTCAGATGGCGTTGTAATCAAAATAAAATTTAAAAATGGCGGCGGCGCGGCGACGCATTCACAATTTGCAGGTAAAAATTTGCAAATTGAAAAATTGACAGATGGCGTTGTTATCAAAATAAAGAAGAATATGTAAAATAGATGGCAGTACTGCAACAGAGTGGGAGAGGTAATTGAGTAATTACACGTATGTCAAAACAATAAACAGTTTTATTTGTAAACAGAAAAAGTAAAACAAAATAAAATAAATTAAGTAGAACATCCTACATTCCCAACTATTTGTAAACAGAACAAAAGTAAAATCTATTAAGTAGAACATCCTAAACTATTTGAAAACAGAAAATACTTTATATTATACATTAAAACCCTAAGACTACAACTAAAACTACTATCTATTGCTCTAAAATAGAATAATGCCCCCACGGTAGCGTATTAAAATCGCCTTTATGTAGATAACGTTTGTCGTCGTGAGGACTCAATCCAATTTTCGTCTGGGCGATGGAACTGACGGCGTGTTTCTCCGACTTTATTAAATTTTGAGTGATATATTTTTCGCGAAAAGAATTTAAACATTCTAAATAGTCGTCAAAGGTTATTTGATTCTTAATAATGCACCGCTTTACGCCCTTGGATTTTTTAACTGCATCTTTACCCTCCACTCTAAGAGCGTACATTTTCGACCTCAAACCAACAAATTCAGTCATTATTTTACCGTTATTCTCATCTTTCATGAGACCCAACACCTTTTTATTTACCAGCGGAATTTGATAAATATTATCCGCAGGGTAGTCGCTGGTATCAAAAAATTCGTGACAATCCTCCCTAATAGCTGCATATAAATCATCGGTTGCGATTTCATAAATAAGGGAGTCGGTATCGGTGTAAAGAACTTTGCAGGCATTATTAAATTTTCGTTTCATATATTCGTAATGAAATTCATAAATTTTTGTTTTACTGATGTCGAGTATGCACATACCCACGTATATCGGTTTGTTAAAGTAAATTTCAGATTTATTTAACTCGATCGCGGCCAAATTTTCCGAGAAAATCGTTGACGCCTTAAATGTAGGCTTTGAGATTAAAGCTTCAGCGCCGTATCGCCCCTCCCACTTGGAAATTAATTTTACTATAGAATGTTTACGAATATTTTCCATAGTCTTGCCAAAAACCGCGTTGTTCATTAATTTGAACAAATTCTTTTCGAAATCATTTTTAGCATTTGTTCTAAGCTGCGTGTTCAAGTCAATGTAGGATTTCAGCCAAGCTGATTGGTTGAATTTAAGAATACGGTGAACTTTTGTTACTCTTAGCCCATGTTTCAAAGCCTGTTTTAAATTTCGATAATGAATGACGTAACGCTCTTTGTTATGCAGGGTGGCCAAAAGTTTTCGCTGTTTAGAATTCGGCGGATTAAGATGTTCAGGGCAGAATGGGAGGTCCGAATGAGAGTCGTGCAAATTTTGGGGGTATTCCAAATCGACCTCGAAAATGTAGCCCACATCAGAATTATCAGCTACATCATTTACATTTAAACTGCCGAAATCATCTTCACCCACCCACTCAAAACCCCCGTACGGGAGATACATGGACATAGCCCAACCATATTGATTATTTATGTCGTTATACATTAAAAATTTTGATGGTTCTGCGGGATTAAAATTGGGCATGTGGCGATTATTCGATTTACTATACCTCTTGGAACACTGACTAAGACCCCCCCTTATCCCCCGTTCGAAAAACATTATCTGATCAATATCTACCAATAATTCTAAAGTAATGTTGGTGTGTTTAAGCATGCAGTCCCACGTATAGCCGGGGAGTGTATAATAGTGAGCGGGATCTAATCCATAAGTTTCTAGACAACTAATTCTGAATTCTTCGAAAACGTCGGCCAAGAGTAACACGTCCGTTTTTAAATAAAGGTCCGAATATTCCCCCAAATTTTGAATTCCAAAGTCACGCCAAACCCGTTGCGCATGCTCATAGGCGACATCAGTAATATCGGAATCATTTAATTTATTATAAAATTTTGATTTAGGAGGTAGGGAAGTTTCGGTAAATTTTGAAAAGTCGTCGAAATAGTCGTAGGGGTAAATACCCTTTCTCTGCAGCAAACGAAGCTGCTCCTCGTTTAAATTGGGAAATTCTGAGTTTAGTGTCGGATACTTGATTAAATATGACGCGAGCTGATCTAAACCGGAAGCCAAAAATCTAAGTGAATCTATGAAACGAAATTTAATAAGATTTTCATCTAGATGTTTGGTAAAGGAAATGTACCTTTCTTTATTTATAGGTAACAAATCAACGCGGCCTTTCAAATCCGTAGCCAAATTTTGTATGATGAAATGAGAATCGTAACCGGATAAATTGTGAAAAACCACCGGAACCACGTGACTATCCTGGAAGTTTAGGTTGCAATTTTCATGAGCGGGGCCTCTGTATGTACCACTCAAGTGACAATGGTCTCGAAATTTTTTCTGTTCTTGTGTAAAAGGTTGCTCACAAATGTGGCAAACTGAGGTGTTGGCGAACTGAATTTGTTGGTTTAAGGTCAGCGGGTCCATAGGTAAAGGACAAAGAAATACGGTCTCTAAATCCTCAGCAAAAGTTTCCAGTTCTCGGACAAACCATTGGATTGAGTCCTCACCACGGTAAAATCTGAAGAAAGATAGTGAATCATCATATGAACATTTAACATAATAAGCGATACTGCAGGGCACATGTTTTTGAAATTCATTTTTCTTACTACTCGGCTCTAAAATGCACTCCAAGTCCGCATAAATAATGAACGGCGCCTTTATTTTATTAGCCCAATTTTTAAATGAAAAATATTTCTGTTCAGCAGTTGGTAAACGAATTTTACACTCGTTCATATTTATGCAGTCCTCGTAGTGCTTATTTAATTTCGTTTCAGAATAAAAATAATGAAGACAGCGGTCACAAAAATATTTTTTACCGTTATGTTTGCTTAACTGTGTGGAAACTAAGCGTGACAGATTTTTTATCCAGACAAAATGATATTTTATATCTACATCATTGGGGCCATTATCATCATCATTAAAGTACTTATCTTGAATCATCAACAGATTAACATGTCTGTCCTGTTTCTCCTTGGTTAAATAGACGGGGAGGGTTTCATAATTTTTCTTCTTCTTTTCCAAAATATAGACGTTAATTGAAATTTCATTTTGTGCTTCCAAACGTGGTACTTGCTTAATCGTCATGGGGAATTGAATTCCAGTTAAATTTAAAACGGCTGAGGGGTGAGGGTATGAAGAAGTTCTATCGCTATTAGTATTACTTGGATACAGACAGGACAAAATGCTCCAGGCTACACAAAGGTCATCGGTCATGTTCTTAACATTCACGCAGGCCTCCTTCCTTTTGATTTGAGGTGGCAATTCAATATATGACGAACCAACTTGCGGGGTGAACTTATTAATATTAACCTGAAGGTTCACAATCGCCGACAACGCCCAACCTAAAACAATGAAAATATATAAATAAAACTCTAATATTCTTTATCATTCTGTTAACTGCGCATGATCTACTATTATAAGGAAAGAACTTACCTGAATCTCTTTCCTGAAATTCTTCCAGCTCCTGCAGAATAGGCTGTTCGACGTTCTCGGAGAACCATGACGTTAAATCGGTGTCATTATAAATTGCTACATTTTTAGTACGTATATATTTAAATTCTAAAGTTTCTTGTTCAGCTGCAACTACTTTAAATTCCCCGCAAAAGACCGTATTTACTTTAAGATGGTTATGTTGTTGGAGTATCTGGGCGACTTTTTTCTTGAACACGTTTTCGCAATCCAATAAAAATTGAGCGGGGTCTTTATGAACTAGATTAATGATAACACCGGTTCTCATGCGGCTTTTAAACGCCGATTCAACATCTTCCCATTTGACTCTCCTGGATAGATACTTAGTAGCTGACGATGTATACGATCCCCCAATAACTTCTAATCCTTTAAGGAGCTGCCGAAATCCCATTATTTGGCCGATTGATGTGGTAAGATGTTGTTTCTCGCCGATGTTGGTGGATTTTTTCAACAGCCCATTTAATATCACAATATCTCGACCGCAACTTTGTATACTCTCGCGAATATTACCGGGGTTATCATTAGCATTTAGCAGAGCCGCTTTATGTTTGTTGACTAATGATGTGGCGTAAGACATTTTGAATATATGTAATAGCAAAGAAGTATTAAGACGGTAGTTTACTGGTCACGCACAGTTAACAGAATGAGCTAGAATTTATGGAGTTCTATTTATATATAGATATATAATAGAGAGGGAGGGCAACGACAAGAATTGATGCGTCACGGTCTTATCAGCATCAAACAGCTTAGCCGGAAATAAGCATCCGGTACTTGGAGATTAAAATATCAGATAAGACATAATAAGTATTATTCAAGGTCAAATTGGTACATTATCATTATTAACAGTATTTGTTCTTATAAACTTGTACGTTTTATAAAGAGAATAAATAAATGCCGTGAAACAGGTGATAAATATGAAAATATAGTAGATAAGTAAACTGTGTATTGATGAACCATCATCTTCGATATCATATCCGGATATGAGAATTCTTTTCCAATCAGGAGCATCTCCATAGGTTCTATCAAAAAAGACAAGTCTTAACTTGTAGACCAGCAGTGGCGGTTTATTCTGTTGTTCTTTGATGACGTCAGAGATATTCCGAGAAAAAACGGAAATTCCATATACATTGTGTTGTTCCAATCGGTACCATGAATCAGGCCAACTGTCATTTTTGGCATCGAAGCAAGCAAATATTTCCGTTACACCGGGTGCTTGATTAACGTAAAATATCTGGTTTACCAAAGCTGTCAGAATGACAAATGAACTTGTTAAAATTGGCATCTTCTTCTTACGTATTACGTGCAGACTTTAGACAGAAATAACACTGGGATTTAGGCCCAGGAGGCCCGTCTATATGATCGCTATCGCCAGGCCTGTTATAATGAGCGAAGCAGGGGCGTTTTAATTGCAAATCGATGTCGTTTTGTAAAGTAGCGGGCAACAGAGTCCAAATCTTTTCCAACTGCGTAGAGGTTAAATATTTCTCGATAAATTCTTTCGTTAAATTTTCAGGCGAGAGGCAGAGGTCTGCATTAAAAGACATTTGGGTTGAAAGTGATTAGATTTATTTAGTTTTCTACATAAATAGGTACTACTACTACGCCTAAATCATAATATAATTTGTCCATACAATATACCAAACATTCTTTTAAACAGTACCGCACATCTTCATAACGCACGCCGGCGTGGGTTATGAAACGACGATTTAAAATTATATTTTTAACACATTCTTTTTCATCACTGGGGCGGGTTATGAAATGATGATTTAAAAATATATCATGAGCACATTCTTTTTTATATTTTTTAAGTTCCTCGGACACTGTGGGTAAGAGCACATCATTGTAAAATTCGGGAAAATATAAGGAATACAAGAGATCTAACCGACCATCTATTACTGTTTCCAACTCGACAATTTGACGAACGGTATCTTCGCCCAGATACAGCACAGAATTGAGATTGGTGTTTTTTTCTTGAATTCTAAGCAGTCTGCACCCGAAAAGCGAGTCTCCGTCAACGGAACACGAACCACTTTCCCTGCGGTACTTGGCGTCGTCTTCTTTAGGCTTCAAAAAGTACTGTTCCAACGATTCCCGTATAAATTTAGCTACTTCATACCAATCGTCAGCTAAGAAGGAGACACTATGTACACCACTCACGGTGAATTTATTGAAAATTTTCACCGCGGGTTCGAAATTTCTCGCGTGACTAAGTCCACAGGTTAAAGAAAAGTCATTCGCGCACTTGTAACGAGTCTCGTAGATGAAGCGAATTTCATTCTTAATTGCTTCCTCGTATTTCGACAAATGGTTTTCCATAAAACTCCACGGGCTGGCGAGGAAGCTATCGGTACTACTGATTTCGGAGGACATCTTTACACGGTAATTGTTTCACCTCGACTAAACTACGTCTGAAGATTTCACCCACGAGTTGTGACTTGCCGGGAAACCAAGCCAGGAAACGTACAAATCCCCCCTCTTGTTTTTGCGCAGAACCTTTTCCACCAAGTAAACATCTGGTTGCGTAGTTTTCTGTAATTCTTCAGAGTAAAATCCCCCGCTGATTGGTTGCCCCTCCATATCTTCCAACAGATACGTACACGGATTGGTAATTTGTATTTTCGCTATTTTAAATAATTCCGTTGACCAGTTGGGTGTATAGCCTTTTTCAAATTGAAATTTTGTCTTACTTATTCGCACGATGTCCCCCTTTTTAAATTTCGGCCTTCCCGCGATTTTTGTGTGGTTAAACGAGGAATTCAACACCGCATTTTCCATATTTTTCGTTATATCTGTAGGTTTCCTGTTTGTGGTTCTGTGCACCGTATTATTGTACTGTAGTATTACATCATCAATTAGATCTATCCATTTATATGTCCCGTTTAAACTGAACAATTTATAAAGTTTCTCTTTTAGGGTTCTAATAACCCGTTCAACGATCGCCGCTTTCTTAACGCTGTACGTGTTGTAGTGATTGATTTTGTACTTATCAGTCAACTTCTTAAAATGCACATTGAAAAACTCTGTACCCCGATCTGTTTGCAGATTTTTAGGTTTACGTCGTCCTTGTTTCAAAATTGCCGCCAAAGCGTTCGTAACCTCTTGAGCGGTCTTTGATTTTAGAGGTTTTCCCCACACGTATTTTGAAAAACAATCAATTACCACTAAAAGATATTTATGTCCTCGATTTGTTGTTGAATATTGACCGAATTCCGCCAGATCCGCCTGCCACAAATCGTCGTAGCCCTTTATAATTGTACGCCTACGCGAAAAATTCCTTCTAGCGGGCTTATGCAATTCTCGAACAACTTGCAATTTTCCCGTTGAAGGTTTAATTTTCGGCGGCATATCTTAGATTGTCGTTGTGGGCGTGGGCTTTACACGTTTCGGCGAAGAGCTTTTAATATTCTGTTCCAATTTATTAATTCTATCGGTTAATATACGATTGTTATCTTGGAATAATTTCTCCCATTTAGTGAGATCTTGCTGGCGCTCCTTAGTAAAGAACGCCTGTAAATTAGTTGTTATAAACTGCTCCATTTTATTCACATCAGCACCAATTTCTTCTTCTATCTTATCGTCCACGTATTGTTTATCTGCTTTGTTCTCTTGCATCGATTGAATTTCTTTTGCCTTAACCTCTTGCCACTTTCCCATTCCTTTAATAACACCATTCGCAGATTGAATGTTTTGATTTGCTGCAGTTATGTGGTTTTTCAACATCAGATCAACAGTATCGATCTTTGTCTCCAGAATATTTTTGATTGAATCGATATAGATCTTTGTCGCACCATCATTTTCACCGGTAGGTAATTTAACGTTGCACAATTTACGATTTTGAATGTTAAAGTCACCTTCTGGGGTCAGATGGAAACCGATGCCTCGAGGCCCTCGAACCGCTGATGCGTTATGTTGGGCGCTTCTCCCGAACTTGTTGATACTCATGCTATCACGCCGGCTTCCCTCAGTTCTTCTTCGATCGACAAAATTTCGTTTTGATGATTGGTATGACCCGACAGTTGCGAAGCAATTAATAACTTTAAGCGATCTACAAGCTCGTTGACATCGTCCCAATAAATATAATCAACTGGTTTGTCTGTACAGATTTTTTGATTATATAATAAACCCTCCCCTCCATAAGACTTTGACCGTTGCTTGGGGAACAGCTGTTTCACTATTTTCGTGTACTTTAGAGACTTGGTGCCCTGGAGTTGATCCAGCGGATTGAAATTCCGTTTGTGTGCGCTAGTCAATTCTAGCATCTCTTTATACTTCCGCTGATCCTCTTTGCTGTAAAGAGTCTCCTTAGGGTCACGTTTGAAAAGTAATTCGTACAACCCACGGGTCGCATTAAATTTGTTTCCTTCAATTATAAAATTGCCAATATCGTCTATTTCGACTATCTTGTTCCCCAATTTGCACTTATTCCCATCGAAATAAATGCCGTAAGCCGAATCATATTCGCGGGTTTTGTCCAATATGTAACCTTCTATGTAATTTCTCGCTATCGGCGGATATTGTTCGAGAAACTCTTGTTGAATTTGTTCCGGCGTCCTTTCGTATTCAGTTCGCATACTTTCAAACACATCATCTTCGGCGTCTTTTGAGGGCCCCTCTGCTGCGTCTTCTTCTTCGGGGTCTGAACTTTCAGCAATCTTCTCTAACGGTACAAAGGATAATTTTCGCCGCTTTAATTTTGAAGGGGGGCTGTCGAATTGATGATGGTGATGGTGGTGATGTTCCTGGTGCGGCGGTTCCGCTTTAACTTTACGTTCCTCTTTTATTTGAATTACGTCCTGGGCGATTGCTTTAGCGGTTTCACTTATGTGACTCAAAGGTTTTGATACGGATTTCATAAGTCTACCGATTGATTCATCCTCTTCGGCTCTTCCCAACCTTAAAGCCATATATTTTTTTCGTATGTTATCGGCGGCTTTAATAAGTTCCTCTGTAATTTGAGTAGACTTGGGCGGTTTGATGTTACGTCGAGGGCCGCGGTTAACTTTATTATGTCTTCCCGTCATTTTGAACTGGTTTTGATCAGGTGTTGAACAGGTTTTGAACCGGTTAACCGACCGGTTAACCGACCGGTCAACCGGTTTTTGAATGGGTCCAAGCGATCGCTTAAAGGGATCGCTTGAAAAACGCATGAGCGGTCTCTTTGAGCCCTTCGAATGGAAGCGACCGCTTGATGCGATCCCTTCGATCGGTCTCTTTGACCCCATCGATCGGCCTCTTTGGTCTCTTGAGCGGTCACTTCTAATGAACTGATCAGATCCGATTCACCAGTTGATATGAACCGATAATCAATGGACCGCTTGTATTTATATTACAATGTACCCATCGAACCCTTTTCTGTATCTTCCCTCGTTAATCGCATTATCTTTTACTATCACTAACATGCCGTACTTATCATTCCAGCATTCGGAACAAATATTTTTGAACCGGTCGAATGGCATGTCTGTCGTCACATGTTCATCGTAGGCGTGTCTCAAGTTCAAAGCGTCTTGTTTAAACAACACTATACAGTTCGCATTATCTCGTATGAGATGCTTCGGGATCTTAGTGTAGGTTTGAGATAAATAGAAAGAATCAATTTCCCAATGTCTCCCAGTCGTAAAATATGGATAAACCTTGGCTTGGTTAACAAACGCGATGTCATCAAATATCATCAGAGAATATGGTTTCGCTTCCGATGGATCTAATACTTTATCATTATCCTCGTAGGGGTAATAGTTCACTTCGTCAACACGTGACATAACTTTCTGCAAAATTTCATACTTCCATTGCTTCAATGATTTCGAGTACACGTAAACATTCTCAAAACGCAGTCCATTAGGATCGAAAATGAGGCTTATGAGGACGTTCGTTTTTCCGCATCCACTGGGGCCGCAAATTAGAGCACGTATGCTGTTTGGTAGCAGACACCCGTGCTTTGATAGTTTCGGTTTAACAGATCCGGCAACATCATCGAGATTTCTTATTGGCAGCGAGGCGGTTTGCTTAATTATACGCATTTCTATTAACTGATCGAACATTACACGTACGCGCCTATTTATAGAGCATATCTCTTCGTGGCCGGTTCAGTATCTATGTTAACCTATCAAGGTGAGGGTGTTTTAAACGCTCTTATAAATAAGCTCCCGTTTGAACTTCACGTGCCCGGTTATCAGTATTGTGGCCCTGGTACTAAATTGAGAAAAAGACTTCAACGCGGGGATACCGGTATTAATCCCTTAGACGCAGCGTGTAAAGACCACGACGTAGCTTATTCCAAAAGTGAGAATCTTGAGGAACGACACAAAGCCGACAAAATTCTCGAGTATAAGGCGTGGGACCGCGTGAAGGCAAAAGATTCAAAATTCGGTGAAAAGGCTGCAGCTTGGGCGGTCACGAACGCGATGAAAGTTAAACGTAAACTAGGAATGGGCTTGAAGCGGCGAAGACAACAACAACGATTAAAGGCCAAGAAAAAGAAAGTCGCTTTAAGACGAATCATAGAAGCATCTAAGCAAGCGATAAAAGATGCTAGAGCACCAAATGTTAACGATGCCGTTAAATTAGCTTTAGAAGCGGCGCGGAACGCAGTACGTAAAGCTGGAGGTAAGAAGAAAGTTCGAACACCTCGAGTTATACCTATTCCGAAATCTGGGGGCTTTTTACCTCTCTTGCCGGCCATCTTCGCGGGACTTTCAGCATTGGGAGCTCTATCTGGGGGCGCCGCAGGCATTGCGAAGGTTGTTAACGACTCGAAACAAGCAACCAAGAAATTCGACGAATTATCTCGGCACAACAAAACTATGGAAGCAATTGCGTTGGGTAAAAAGGGAAGCGGTCTATACTTAAAACCGTACCGAAGAGGCATGGGTCTCTTTCTCAAGAGCGAAAAAAACTGAACAAAATGCCGGTAGGAATCAATAATCGTCGACGACCTCTGACGGACTCAGATATCGTAAAGTACGCAAAACAAATGAAAATTCCCCATTTCAGAGGTGTGTTTATGCGTGACGGTATGCCGGCTACCTTCAAACGCAACGAGTCTGCAGTAGTTAATTTGGACAGCGAATCTGGACGGGGGACACACTGGGTGGCTTACAAGAAGCGGGACGGGGTTGTGCAGTACTTTGACAGTTTTGGAGATCTCAAACCCCCTCTCGAATTACTTAATTATTTTCGCGGATGTAAAATATTATACAATTACAACAGATATCAAAACTACGGAAGCGTTAACTGCGGTCATTTGTGCTTAGAATTTTTGACAAATAAATAAAATTGTGTACCAAAGAGTTTTTCTATCAGTCATGTCTCAGACGTTCACCCTCAAGGGACTAAGCAATCAGTTGTCTGCGAATTTCTATCCCCCGATTGAACTTATCCCCAGATTTGAATATTCGTTGGCTCTTATAGGATTTCATACCTACAACTCTATACCTAACATTGATGTGGGGTGTAATAAATTCTATTACACAATTAAAAACGTGAAAACCAATAAGAACACGGAAGTGTCTGTTAAAATTCCGACGGGGTCCTATGAAATAATCGACATCGAGAAATATTTGCATTCAGTCATTCTCGCCGACGAACACGCCACATACGAGGAAAATCAGAAAATTCTGTCTCTGACCGCGAACAACAATACGTTGCAGTGTCAGCTGAAAAGCGCTTTTCCCGTTAATTTCGACCGTGAAGATAGCATCGGCCCCATATTGGGATTCTCCAGACGAAAACTAAAGCCCGATATTCTGCACGAATCCGACTTGCCCGTGAACATAATCAAGGTTGTAACCATCAGAGTGGAGTGCAATATTACTAGTGGCGCCTACTACGGCGGCACCCAGGCTCACACCATATACGAATTCAGCCCGTCAGTCCCTCCAGGATATAGTATAAATATTGAGCCGACCAATCACATTTATTTACCGCTCGTGAACAAAACCAGCATAGACAATATTACGCTTACACTGCTCGATCAGGACAATCAACCGATAAATTTTCGGGAAGAAGAAGTCGTAATCAGATTGGAACTGAAGAGGCAGCCATCATGGGCCTAACTTTCGCAGAGTATATTAAAGCAGGACAGTTTCGGAAAGATTCAGTCTTAGCAGACACAGTTCAAGAACAACAACAACAACGACGCAACAGAGCGGCTCTAACTTTAGAAAACATCAGGTTTCTTCGGTCTCTGGGGCACCATGTCAAGCAAACTAGAAATATTCGGCGACCCAAATTTTGATGACTCTATCGTCCGGGAAGAAATACATACGTATCACCCCCAGACCAAATCTTTCGGTAATTCGGATGAAATTATAATATCAATCAATCAAGAGGATGTGTTGGTGTCATTGAATGAGGCCGTTTTACATATAGAAGCAAAATTAAAAATTGGCGGGGAAGGTGTGGGTGAAGTGAAGCTTTCAAATAATTCGGGGGCTTATCTATTTGAATCTATAACTTACGAATTAAATGGAAAAGAAGTGGATAAAATTAGAGACCCCGGAACAACTAGCTCTCTACGCACCTACATATCCCTCAGTCCCAGCGAATGCGTCCCCTACGACGTATTAGGGTGGAACTACCCTCGAGACGACACCCCTATTCCAACCCTCCATACTGATAAGACCTATACAGTTGGAATGCCCTTGGATTATTTGTTGGGGGTCTTCCAAGATTACAGGCGGGTCATTAGCGGAAAGCATACACTGCGCTTGATAAGAGCACGAACCGATGATAATTGTTTTCAAATTCCTCCCGCCAGCACTAAGACGGCATCGATTGAAATTACTAACATCGAATTACGTGTGAAGCACGTATATCCAAATGACGCGGTGAAATTGAGGCTTTTGAACGAAATATCGAAAGATTCACCTATACTGATTCCGTTCAGGCGATGGGAGTTTCACGAGTTACCTGCACTGAGAGAGACAAATCGGGATGTGTGGGCTGTTAAAACTACAACAAACGTTGAACGGCCCAGATATGTCATTGTGGCATTTCAAACAGGGAGAAAAGATAATCCGACAGGAGATATTGATTACTTTGACAACGTAAATTTAACTGACGTGAGACTTTATTTAAACTCACAGTGTTATCCGTATGAATCTCTGCGAATGGATTTCAGGAAAAAACGGTACATGGACGCATACCTAATGTACGTGGACTTTCAAAAAAGTTTCCGCGGAAAATTACGCCCTGAACCTTTACTCTCATATTACGAGTTCCACAAGAAAGCAATATTTGTTATTGACTGTTCCAAGCAAAACGAAGCTCTAAAGTCGTCGACCGTAGATGTCAAACTGGAATTCGAAAGTTCGAATAATTTTCCCGAAAATACCCGAGCCTACTGCATAATTATTCACGACTGCGTAGTAGAGTATAAACCTCTGTCTGGCGCCGTTAGAAATATAATGTAATTTTAACCCTCAGTATTGAGCAGATTGTCCGGAAGGAAGGAAGGACGGAGAGAGTTAAAGATGAAGTTTCTAGTTGTAGACATACAAGGGTTTCGTATTCCCGAATTTGTGGCGAAAGAAGTTGCCATAAACGATGGTATGAGAACGCAACATTTCGTATTTAAATCGCCGAAAAATTATTCGTCTTTATCTGTGGAACAAGCACGACAAGTCAGGTATTTAGAATCTGGCCACCATTGTATCAGGTACAGCAGTGGTCACATTAAATACGAACATGTGGGCGATGTTTTGGGAGAATTTTTGTGCTCTGCCGATGTACAAAGGTGTACGTAAAAGGACGCGAAAAGAAGGAATTCTTGGAGAGTGTGGTTATGCGTGAAAGAAGCTCTCCAGCATCGACTACTACTACTACTTCGATCCCTCTCGTAATCAACCTTGAAGAAACCGAAGATTGTGAATCTGTTCCAAATTTTGAGAAAAATATCCCATATTGTTTAAGTCATCTTAATAACACCTATTGTGTTTGTGCAATAAGAAATTGCTTCACTTTATATACTTATGTAAGTCAATTATTACCATAATGTAAGATTAAATAAATTCGACGATTAAGTACAATGATTTTTATTGTATAAATTAGAATAAGAGCATCACCAGGTAGCATAAAATACTTGCAAGAGTCGCGTCATTTGAAGCTGACTTGAAGATTGATGACGTCACCATCGTTCCAGATTCGAAATGTCCAACAGCCCAATTTCCTCTCTCTTGCTGAAAATCATACGGGGTGTCCTAATCATCTCTTTCTCCATTTAGTCATAAGATGTTCCAGCAATACCAATTCTCACCGTTTCTGTGGAAAACAAACAAATAAATATTAGTTATAGTAAATAGAAATATAAATCCTGAAATGGAAAACACTAAAAATACATCATACATGGCCGTAAAATACTTACAACCTTCCGACCGCACCCTGTATTTCAGAAATCCAGAGCACTAAAAATAATAATTGAAATTTGCCACCTAAATACCTTGTATATCTAATTCAAAGCAACACGTACACCCTGTATAGCACGTTTAGAGCAGCAAAAATAATGTGTAATTGAAATTTACTAAGTCTAAGGAATGTACTCACATTTTTTCAGCTTGTTCCCTGATGTTTAATGCCGTCTTAAAATCTGAAATGTCCAACAGCCCATTTTCCTCTCTCTCGCTGAAGATCCTACGGGGTGCCCTAATCGCCTCTTTCTCCATTTAGTCATAAGATGTTCCAGGAATACCAATTCTCACCGTTTCTGAGGAAAACACAAAAATAGCTGTTAGTTATAGTAAATAGAAATAAAAGTCCTGAAATGGAAAATTTTATGCTGTAAGAAAAACACTAAAAATATGCCGCACATGTCCGTAAAATACTTACAACCTTCCGACCACACCCTGTATGTTTCCAAACTCAAAGTACTAAAAATAATAATTGCAATTTGTCACCTAAATGCTCTCAAAGCAACACATACGCCCACCCTGTATAGCAAGTTTGGAGTAGCAAAACTAATGTGTACTTGAGATTTACTAAGTCTAAGGAATGTACTCACATTTTTTTTTCAGGTTGTTCTCTGATGTTTAATACCGTCTTAAAATCCAAAATGTCCAACACCGCATTTTCCTCTTTCGTAGAAGATCATACAGAGTGTCCTAATCGCCTCTATCTCCATCTCTCTCCCCCATTTAGCCATAAGATGTTCCAGAAATACCAATTCACCGTTTCTGAGGAAAACAAACAATAAATATTAGTTATAGCAAGTAGAAATACTATGCAAATGAAAATAATGTTATAAATTATCATAAAAGTATAAACACATACCCATAAGCTCCTGGCTGCCCCCTGTATATAACGAATTCAAAATGTTAAAAATAATAATTGAAATTTACTATACCTAAAGACTCCTTATATCAAATTCAAAGCATTAACACATATTTAAAATTTTCCGACCACGCCCTGTATGTTTCCAAACTCAAAGTACCAAAAATAATAATTGCAATTTGTCACCTAAATGCCCAGTACTACCGCCTCGTTTGAGCTCATTTATGTAAGGAAAAATAAACAATTACAACACTCACCTTATTTATCTTTTATTTCCCTCCATTTCCTTCTATTTTCTTATAGGAAAACTGCCACGCCTAAAAACACGAACACAATACATTCACTCAAAGACTTGGTTAAAATCGAATAATATGGGTTGCCCGTGATAACACTTCCTGTTATGTTGTTATCATCATATATCCGGCGAGCGGCCCTGGAAACTGGGCTAAAGGCGCGTTCACACTGTACCACCATCTAACGGGCATTTTTAATTTTTAGGTATTCTTCATTGTTTTGACGACAACGCCATCTGTCAATTTTTCAATTTGCAAATTTTTACCTGCAAATTGTGAATGCGTCGCCGCGCCGCCGCCATTTTTAAATTTTATTTTGATTACAACGCCATCTGACGGAGAATAGTTTAATTTTTATTTGACGACAACGCCATCTGACGGAGAATAGTTGAACGTCACCTCCACCATTACCGTTTCCTGAATATTTTAGGTTGTTCTCCAGACTAATTCTAGGTTCTTGTCCCGGACCGGAAGTAAAAGCAGTTTTTCAGCTCTTATGGGACTTTCAATGTTAATTGTGAGCCCGTTCTCTCATAGCTTATCTACTCAGCATTTGGGTTTTCTTCTGCGTTCTTTCCAATCGGGCATTTAAGGTATCTTTGGAGTCGTTATGCAGAGGCTGATCACGTAACGATGTTTGACAGATATCGTGGCCATGATAATAGCACCCATGAAACTCGAAAACCTGACCTGTTTCTTCAGAATATCCATCAACTCTTGTCCCATTAAGTACAGTCTCTTTACTGTTCGCTGCATGTTTGATGCTTATTCCTCTCTGATGCGACTCCCATAGTAACCATTTAAGGGCAATTTCTGACTGTTGGTCGGTGCCTCGATAACCGTTGCGTGGTATAATACTAATAGTATTGGGTTGCAAGAAATTTCTTCTGAATATCAAATTGCACGCCGATGCAATTGTGCACGCTTCTGTGAATGGACAAATACCACATTCTTCCAACATAATTTTGCGAAATTTCAGACACGCCTCAGTTAAAATTTGGACGTCACTAATACAATAGTCGATCAATTCTCGTTGCATATTAAATTCATTATTCTTGTGTTCCTCGTACCATCCAAAAAACTGTTCTCTGGCTTGTGGCTTTAAAGCGTCAGGATCGTAATAATTTATACCAGGCAGAAACCCCGTGTAATTCTCATTTTTCAGCGTATTGAAAAGGTGTGGAAAGTACCCCTTTTTGAAGGTAGGGGGTAAGTCGAATGCCTTGGGTAATTCTGAGAGAGCCATGGGAAAATAATTGAGAGAATCGATAAACTTTATATTATTTACCTCCATTAAAATTAATTTTGTACCTCGCATGATCAGTGTTGGAATATACTTGGTATTTTCTAGGATGTATTTTAAGATGAATTGGTGATCGAATCCCTGGCCATTATGCGCAATGACTATAATTTTCTTGAAAATCTTCTTCTGATTGAGAATGAACTGAACAAAATATTCAACGGGGCTAGTTTTAAGTATATGCCTTCTAACGCCGCATTTGATACAAGAAAGTTGGCTATCATCTAAAGATAGGCAGCGAATACACCGTTGCTGGAATACACAAAGGTTTGGTACATGAACAGTAGATTTTTCATTGAACTGGGATTCTTGCCGCGTTTCGAGGTCATAGAAAATAAATAGTGTTTTGTCATCTGCGGGTGCTCTACGGTTATCAGGCTGAATATAACAAAGATGGTTTTCTTGTTGGAATGATTTGCAAATTTTGCAGAATATTTCACCGCACTGGTGTTGACGATTCTTTGCGATTGATTTAAAACATTTGGAGCATTTACGTATTTTATCGCATAATTTACTTTTCAGATGGTTATCGTAACAGCCGCTATTTCTAAAACTTCTGTTGCACTCAGGACACGGAATCTCTTCTGGTTCTTTGGTGCACACTGGTTTGTACCGACAGCAAGGGCAACTATTTGTACATCGATGTCTGTCTTTCACGTTGAAGGTAACGTTGCAATCTTGACAGAAGTAACTCGAACCAAATGCCGCTGTTAAAGATGAAATTACATTAAAGTGATTTTGTTTGTGTAGCAGATCTATTCTTTTTCTTGCATCGGGGCCTTCAAATATTTTCTCGCGAGTACTATATTCGTAAACGGTGATTTTGTAGTCGATTAAGAATTCTTGAAATAAGCGAATTTCTTCAACACCAGCATCTCCCTCCTCTGGAATCTCAACTCCTGCAGCATTCATTAATTCTTTTGCCTTTATTAGTTGTGCGCTCCGGATGTCCTTGCGGATGTTCTTGTAATTCGGGTCTTTTTCTAATCGTGCCAAAGCTAGGACTATAGATCTTGGAAGACACAAGTGATCGACGTTTTTGACCTGAAACAGATGAAAAGGATATTAATTGTATTCGCTAAACGACAAATATGATGAATGAATAATACCAGAAAAGTATGCTTACCACAATAATTCCGCGCCTTTTGTTACACTCTTCTTCAAAGTTATTGTAGTAATTCAATCTGCAATTGTGCCCTCGGCCCCTGGGTGATCTGATCTGTGTCATGGTTATTCGGAACCTGCTTGTTTTCAATCCCTCGGAGTTGCTTTGATAGATTTGTGATATCTTACTCCAGACTTGATTGAAGGATACGTTTGAAGCTTTTCTAAATGGTAGGTGACTTTCTTTTTCATGATCATTCGTCGTGAACCCAAATCCCACTCTGTCGTCTGGTTGTACGTTTTCCACAACTCTCCTAACGATACCTTCGACGCCGTGTTTTATGCACATCAATTGGTCCTGGTTTCGGCGGGGCTCATTAATTTTAAATACAACATTTTTTCGAGAGAGCTTATACTTTTTGTTGTTAGTTTCGTATTCCTCGATGATGGTAAAGGCCGCCTCTTCAGTTGAATCTACGTCACTTTCGGGTATTGGGTCTACTGTTAGCGTCGAGGTTTCCTTATCTTTATGCACTGATTTAATGTGTCGAAATAGGGAATCTGATCTCGAAAACATTTTATTACAATGAGGGCACCAGAAATTAGAAGTATTGTCATTATTTTTACTACTAGTGCACCGTAATTTATGTCGTTTTAAATTATCTAGTCTTGAAAAGAACTTATTACAAGAATTGCACTGATAATTATTCATTCTCGATGTCTTCTTGTAGCCGTAGTTCACAGAACTGAGACGTCGTCTTAATTGCTGCTCTTTTATAGACAAATGTTTCCCATAATGCAATTCGGTTACAGAAATCATAACCCAATTAGAGATATAGTCGAAGAGCGCGGCCCACTGACGAAACAGGGCGGCATATTCAGATATAACCGTGGCCGATACGTATAATATATACATCTTTTATCCATGCCCGCTTCCTAGGGACGGAAAACTGTCTCTCTTATTTAATCCCCACAAGTGCCTTTTGATTTTAGTTTTGAACAAGTCGAGACTTGTCTTTGTCTACTTTCATAGACACGTCACATTGGTATTGTATCTCTCTGATTTTGTTATTGTATAGATGCAGGTGCACCCCCATTGTTCAGTTTTTTACCTCTACCTTTTCATTGTCCCCTGCGATATATGTAGAAACCAGTTGGGGGAGTAAATCTAAACTACTAATATAATTTAAAAATTGTAAATAATATTGTCATAACAGTAACAAGAGGAACAAGAAATCGGGAGAAAAGGGGAAATATGGATAATTTATTGTTTATCCAGACAAATAATGAGTAAAATCATTTTATGTAAAAGTATGTACATGGTATTTCTAGAACGTTATACACGTATAATTCCATCTTTATGGCAGGTTAAATGTCTGAAATATAAAAAACACACCCTTGAACAGGTAGCCGTCTATTTTCTAAGAGGTGATCTTAATAATTCATGAATAATATTATGATCCCCGTAACTTTTGTTTGTGTAAACCAGGTAGAGAAATTGTCAGAATATTAATAGTATTTTCAGGTGTTACTGGGTAAAAGTGCCCAACCGTACGTTTAAGAATGTATATTGTTAAAAATATCATATGGGGTTGTTTAGGCCTATTGAAATGCTGCTTAAAGCCGGAAGCTGAAAGGGCAATATGGTATTAAATCTATTCACTATTTTATTGATTGTAATGCTAGGTTAAGAATAAAACTGTGATTCATATCGAAAACATGATTAATAATTTTACAGCACAATGACTTTAAAAGAATAATAATTAATTTATAAGTTTATTACGACGTGCAGTGCTTTTGGTGGTAAACATTGTGAATATATCTGGCATTTTTTATGCACTAAAGGGACACGGACGGCTGCTTATTGACATGTCATTATATTATTATGTAAATTTTTATTATTGTGAGGACATTTGAATATTCAAAAACAAAAGAAAAGGAACGCTGCCAGACGTGTAGGCTTGTAAACGAAGGGACTTCAATACAATAATTAGCTCATCCCATATAACCAATCACCTATCAATACTTTTTGTAAACTCCGCCACTTCCTTCGCATTCACTTTAATGACGATTTTATTCATTTCAAATTATTTATGCAACTGATTTATTATAAATAACAATTAGGTGATTACACGTATAAACCAATTTCTGCTAATTATAACCGTGGATGAATATTGCAAGTTAATAAGTATAGTAAAACTGGAATTAAATGCGGAGGTCCTCCACATCCTCCATATCCTCCACCGCTGAAGCGCTACCGAAATGCATTGCGTATATGGGGAAATGACCCGTGTCTGTCTGCCCCAACCGCCCCACTCTCTACTTACACTTGCAAGCTGTTATGCAGGTTTGTTTATTTTTCCTGCAAGAACACGCTTTGCTTCCACAGTCTGCCATAAATTACGAGATTTACGATTAGGAAGTCAAACAACTTTAATCACTCATACCTTTCTTACATCCACATTTATTTAAAATAATAGAATCGGTCGGGAAAGGGGGAAGTGTCATTAAAATTGGTTGGATACTGCCGTCATCTTCTAATTTCCATCCGAACTCTTCCAAACTTGGTAGTTCTGAATTGGTTTCAGGGCATTTGTCAAACAGTGTTGTTTAAGAGCATCTTCGGTCGGTGGGAATTTAGAAACGGGAATAAATGCAGCCATTATTCCTCTCAACGTATTTATTGATATACTATCTATGTTCCTTGAACATAATTTATTTTAAATAAATGTGGATGTAAGAAAGGTATGAGTGATCAAAGTAATCTGACTTCCTAACCGTAAATCTCGTAATTTATTGCAGACTGTGGAAGCAAAGTGTGTTCTTGCAGGAAAAAGAAATAAACCTGCATAACTGCTTGCAACTGTATGGCACAAAAATTGTGCAAGAATACATATACCACAAAACTGTCAGTTTTGTCGCCGAAGGACGAAAGTCAGTCCGATACTTCGAAAAAAAATTAGTTAGTAAATTTATTGTAAGCAACTTTATGTTCATGTCTTTTAGCAAGACGGAGACGGAGCTACGGCGAAAAGTGAGATGCAAACCAGCGCAGCGAGGTGGGGACGCGTGCTGGTATCGGGAGCCGGCCGGTCGCGCTTCTTACATCTTCTTATATTTAATTTCACAACTCAATATACGTAGAAGATAAAAATCTGCATGTCGAACCATCAGACTCCGGAAGAAGCGTACAAGATTTTGTAAAGAACAACATTTTTCTATTTAGGCGTTAACTTAAAAGTTATCGCGATGTAAATGTAAAAATTGTCGAAATCTTCCTAATTTTCTCGGCATTCGAACTGAGATATTCAGCTTTCAAAAAAAAATAGTCCCGTAAGGGCCTGTACTGAATTGTTTCTTCAGCAGTTTTTTAGAGAGGTAGAAGCGCCACAAATAATTTAATTATCTTGGTGCCAAACGGTAGCAACTTTTATGCTCTTTACGCCAATGTAAATAACTCAGTTTTTGGATATAATGCCCTTTTGCACATTACGATTTTAGTCAAGACATGAACTTCAGATTGTAGCAAGTTGCAGGTTGTAACAACGTTCCCCCTACCAAGGAGAAAATTTGTACCCTTGAGCTCTGTACTATGACATGAGTTTTTTTATTACATTTTAATGTGTGTTCATCTGAATGCCCAAGTATTAAATTATTGTCAATCCTCAGATGAGGTAAGTTCGGTAATTCTGTGAATGACCAGCCCGCAACAACCACGGCGTCTGCTTCTACCACGCCCATTTTTAATTTTGCCCTGGTTATCCGGTTACATGTACTGCACTCATTTTCCACAACCATCTGGGCCGAAGACTACAATATTTCAATTCGTGTCCATATTTTTTTCAAATAGAACACAGTGGTCGGGAAATCATTCCCTTCCTTAAATACATCCTCAGAAATATTTCAATCTTGTTTTTTATCAGCTGATCGTTCCATTCCTATTTTTAGCAGAGGCTCCTTACCCAATTTTACAAACTTGTCATCAGTTTTCTCAACTTCCAACACTTTCATATTCATGAAATGATTAACATGATTAACATGTTTATTGAAAGTTCTCTGCGGTGCGCTTCCACTGGATCGTCTTCGGCACAAAATAATTTCCCAAAAAATACTTCATACTGCGAGGAATTAAATACAAGTTTCAAATTTATCATTGACTAACTTTAGAAATTTCGAATTAGTGACATGAAATTTAAGCGCGTGAACCCATACTTCATGCTCCCATATTATTTGTAATTAGTGCTGTACGTCAGATCCGGATCGTTTTCAAATCCGGATTAGATCCGGATCTGATCCGGATTTATCAGACAGCGAAATCCGTATCCGGATCGATCCGGATTTGGGTAAGTGATATCCGGATCTCGGATCCGGATCTTTGAGCCGGATCTCGGATTTGGAATCCTTTTCGCTGGGCTGGTGCTGTTATTTCCTTATTTGAGTTTCAGTGGGTAGCGTCGGCATTAGAAGCTGCATCAAAGAACAAAGGAAAGCCGACTTTTTGGTCGGTGGCTGTATCAGCTTTGTGGCGGCTTTTTCTATCTATCACATACTTGTAAATGATAGCGGTGAAATTTTGTGTGCGTTTTTTATTGTTGTTTGGCAAATGTTTTGGGAGTTATTTTTTATGAAATAATAACATTGCGTTTTGTATCAAAATGTAAAAAAATGCTTTATTGCAATATGTACTAGGTACCGTGAGACACCCTGGTTCCATTTAAAAATTCTTATTCCCAAACTTTCGAAATTTTAAATTTAGTTGATGATTTGAATCCCAAACTGACGTTTTTTGTTCAATCATTGTTATCTAGATACAAAATCCAATTTTCAGTTAAAAATTATTTAAGTTAAATTTTTTGTCTAAAGCACACCAAATTTCAAATTAATAGGTACCTTAAGGAACAAAAATTATATAGGGAAGAGCCTGATTTCTTGGTCACCCGGCATATTGATCGTGTGTAGGCCCCTTTAATATATTTAAGGTACATATATTTTTAAGACAATATTAGGATATAAGGGCATATTTGTTTTTAGAATGAAATTAATTTTTTGTTGCAAATTTTATCTCTATTACACCTATTTCCAAATGCACTTTCTATTTTCTTCATTTTTATTAAGTAATAACTATACTGTCTTCAGAAAACAACAATTTTCAGAACCAGATAGCGAGATCCGGATCTGACACCAGGATCCGAATCCAAGATCCGGATTCAAGATCCGGATCCAAGATCCTAATCCCGAGATCCGAGATCCGATATCCGGATCTTATAATAAAATCCGGATCCGGATATATCCGGATCCGGGTTTTTTCTAAACGGATCCGGATCCGTCAAAATTTATGGATCCGTACAGCACTATTTGTAATAAACCGTACACTTCTTAAAAGGAAACGAAATAATTCGATCCGATTGCCCGATACATTTTTTGTAACAATTTCCTCATGCTATTTCTTAAATTCCCACACTTTATGAATAGTTTAAGTTTTATCCTTGGTATTCCCAAGAAGATTCTGTAGTGTTGTTAAAGGTAGGAACAACTTTTTTACAAATTTAGTCATTCCCATTTAAAGAAGTGGAATTTCGTAATAGAATTTTAAATTTCCGCTTCCTCATTCTGGATGAAAACCGTTACATTTCGCTATGTATGTAATTGTGTTTACTTTACGGTATTTTTCAGCAGATGATGGCAAGCACAACTACAGCCTATTATTGAAAATACAAAATTAACCCCTTTGTGCCTACCAAAGTTGCGAAAATCTGCTATAATATTTACCTAAAGCGAGCTGCGCAGGTTTTTAACTTGCTCTCTGTCTTAATATGTAAATTACAAGAACGAACTTCTCGTTCTATTTTTGAAACAATCTGGGATGCTACCTTTACGGTAATCTGGGGGGCAAACCATAAATCCTCAATCTTTCCTGTAATTCCTATATGGATTATATTTTGAGATTTTTACATACCACATGTCTTTCTTGATATATTTGAAGTATTTGTATCGAAAGATAATGAACAGAAATAATGAAATTAGAAACTTAAAAGCCCATACTATAGAAATTTACAAAACTGTTCAACATGACCACCATTATTTTCTACACATACATTTTATCTTCTATGTAAAGCGAAAAAAAACAATGCGGATTGATAATTAATGCAAAGAAGTGGAACATACGTTCGAAGTAGGAAAATCTGACGTAGCGTATAAAATAATTAGGGGAAATTTCAGAGAAATTGAAATTAGCAGTAAGAATATTACAAGCGAGGCAGAAAGGAAAAGGCAAGGTGGATGGAATATTTGGGAATCTTATTATGCGGGACAAGAACTAGGAGATATATTAGAAAAGGATATCAGTGTGGAGGGGGATAACTGAGGGGATAACCTAGGCTGTCCTATAATGAGGGAAGAGTTTGAACTAGCATTAGAAAATTTAAAAAACAATAAAGGCACCAGTAGTAGGCGGATTGCAGGCAGAAATTTTAAAGTCTGCCGGTCAAGAGGTAAGAGAGAGTCTATTTCGAGGTCTATTTAAACTAGTTACCCGTATACGAAACAGGTGACATTCGAGAGATTACAAAAGGAAAAACATATTCGCTTTGCCAAAAAGGAAAGGCACGGATAAGTGTGAAGATTTTAGATCAGTTTAGCTTCCCAAGCGTCAAAAATCCTGACTAGAATTTTGCAAGGAAGGTTGGAGGAAACGGCGAAAGAAATATTAGGAGAAGATCAGTTCGGATTTAGACGAAGTAGAGGAACGCACGAGGCTATTCTAGCTTTACTAGCAATTATAGAAAAAACAATAGAAAAAGCCTTCGGCAACGTAAGATGGGAGAAAATGTTCGAAGTGCTCAGAAAGGCTGAGATGAAATATAGGAACAGAAGAATAATAAATAATCTCTACAAAGAGCAAACGGCAGTTATAGAATTTGAGTAGGAACGGAGAGAAGTAGATATCTGAAAGGGAGTGAGACAGGGATGTGCGTTGGCTCATCTAGTTTTCAACTTATATATCGAAGATGCGATTAATACTGTAAAGAACAGAACAGCTTCAAGGATTAATGAACAGGGCCAAACTATTAGTTTACTCAGATTCGCGGATGATATAGCAGTGTTAGCATACAGGAAAGACGAATTAGAAATAGCTCTGAACGAAATGGAAGCAGTTTTGATACACGGATACGGCATGAAGAGGGCGTGAAAATAGAACTAAAACTAAAATACCAATAATAGGAATTGAGAAGATAGAGGTGGTCGCGGATTTCTACTATTTAGGAAGTCAAATAACTGGCGATAGTAGGAGCACTTAGAAATATAAAAAAAGAATATCGCAGGGCCGAGTTGCGTTTAACAAAAAGAAACAACTTATGCTCAGGAACGGTTAATGTAGAAACTTGTAAGAGACTCGTAAAGACGTATATATTGAGTAAGCTACTACGGGTGCGAAACTTGAACGACATGAGAAGCGGATCGAAAAAGAATAGAAGCATTTGAAATGTGGTGCTACAGGCGCATGATGAAACACGAAGGAATAGTTCGCGACAGACTAGAGTCGGAGATAGGAATAAAAAGAGGCAGGGGTAGTCCCACATTAGACTACTGCTCTCAAATAGTTGGGGATGTAGGATGTTATACTTTTAGGGAAATACGTAGGTTAGCTCAGGATATGAAAGGATGGAGGTACGCGTCCAACCAGTTTTCGGACTGAAAAATTTATGGTAATGTAAATTTGGGGTAGAATCCGACATGAAGTGAAAAGTATGGGCATATTTAGATTAATAACTTCTACAATTTGTCGTCGAATATCATCTAAGGTATTAATTTCTCGCAGATTAATTTCTGTTTCTTAGGAGCCCTTCTGAGAGCGCGAACTAACTTGTCTGGCAACTTACTGCGCATGTGCATAAATTGCTGGCAACGGTTATTTCTCTTGTAATTCCCAATAAATCCCCTATAATTCCTAACAAATCTCTTGTAATTCACGATAATACCAATAATTCTCCATAATTCCTTAAAAATTCCCATAATTCCTTATAAATCCCCATAATTAATTTTAAGTCATGTAATTCCTACATAGTGTACACCATAAATCCCCAGTGGTTTACCCTCCGCGGTAATCAGATTCCGAAAACATATCAACTACATTTTAATATCTCAACCAAACCTTTGGAAAATAGGATATCTCATGTCTCGTGCAGCTGAATTTGAAATCCACTCAATTTCCCATAACTGCTGTACCTTCACCTTGTTGATAAAATAATCCATTGGTATTGAAATAATTTTTTGCATACATAGATTCGTTAAATTACTGACGTGTTTTGGACAGCTTGTTCTTTAAAGAGAAAGAGAAAGAGTAATTCGAGGAGTAATTAATCTCTTCCTTATAACGAAAGAGTATTCGCAAGTTTTCAGGATAACTGCAATAAGTGTGTTCTATTAAGAGGAGATTATGCTGAGTAACAAAGTCATTTCATCTTGTACCTAATTGTTTTGTTTCTGTAGTAGAGGCTACCCTCGTAATTCCTTGAAGAATATTAATATAAGGATATTTAAAATATGAGTTATTCCATGTAATGTTTGTTTTCCTTTTCTCTCTTGTCTCTTGTTGTGTATTTGTGTAATACAGCTGACTTTATAATTATTAATTTCCACCAGGACGTGATGTTGAGTTTGTTCAGGTAAAGTGGATTAACTAACCTAACTACAATATCAGCTAGATGCAGCACGGCAATGCATTACTTACTGCTGATCTTGCATTCCATTACGTAAGATCTTTCATCTGCGGGTCTTGGGAACTTTCTCAAATAATATAAATGGATATGCAGCAGCTGTTCATTTCCATTTGATATTATTTAATAAATAATGAAGTAAATGCAAGCTGCTTATACGAATGCGCCATTAATTCTGAAATAGGTTCAGCGTATAAGTAATACCAGTCTTCAGGATACAAACATACAAATATCTAAAATGTGGGGAAAGCTGCAGTACTTATGGTGGATAAAAGATTAATGCGAGGACAACGAATTTTAGCAACCGAAAAACATAGGGTACTTGTGTACCTGAACAACGATACAATAATCCATACACAAAATATAAATGTTTGTGTTTATGGTGAGTATGGTGGGTTGGTGGTAAACTCAACTCTTATGAAAGAAAAATTATAACACAGAATGCCACAGGTCGATTATAAAATTTTGCAAAGATTGTCTACTGACCAGACCATCTTGCATTCGCACGGCATTTGAAGGAGACGCATGACGCTTACCATAAGTAGAAAAAAAGTAGTTCTTCATGTGCCACTGGCACAGATAACATAATTAATCCACCTATGTACTTATTGTCTGCCATGTAGCTGTTTGATAAGGTTTTCTAAAAATAGTGAAAACTTTACGTGTTAATATTACCCAGAAGGATTTTTGTTTCAATCAAGTAAGTTTGTAATCCTGTAACAGCGCAAACTTCTGGGTTTTCAGTAAAAAGTGACAAAAAATAATGGTTGAAAATTATTTCTGCCGGAAGTTTTAATTTTTGTCTGGGATTTCGATCTGTATTCCATCTTCTCAGAATTCCATATTATCAATTTGAACAAATGAAAAAAATTCGAACTCTTTGAGCTGTGACCAATGCTTAGGGGCATGCCAGCTTTAATGTGAGAGTGCTAAGAAAAATGTTATTATTATTGGAACGCGCTCTTCATAAATAAATTAGACGATAATCGGGTCCAAGATTTATATTTAGGTTTATTTGGTCGAAAAAACTGAATATCTTAACAACCTCCTTAATCTGTAGTCTCCGCTAACATCTGATCGAAGGCAATGAAGCGCGAAAATTATTCAAAGTTCCATATGAAACGCTCTTCTTACATTCAGATGTAAAAAAATAATAAAATAGTTCCCGCTCTCAATGTAATAGTTATTTTTGCGTAAATCTATTAATTACTGTCAATAGCAATTAATAGATTACTAATCGTAAAATTAGTGGTGACAATGTTAATAGCGACTGAAATATTGGGAACCATATGGATGAGAAGCCGAAGAAGATTCCAGCAAAATCCCTTCAATGTGATCAATTAGGAATTTTTTGAAAAACACGTGAACTAACACGAATGGGGAAAGCATAGAAATTAGACGCTTTCCAAGAAACTGTAAACTCGTCGACAAGCACTGCTTCATGGTAAGCAAACCATGGAATCTAGTGTTCACATTTTTATCCAACTTTCTGGAAAATAAATAGTTTACTAATTGCCTCAACAATTGCAAAGAAGAAGGAGTCAGACAAGTGTCATGCTGTATCTGGCAGTACCCGTCTGGACTATATATCGTCTCGAATATTAGGTAATATAAATAAAAAAAGATGAGAAAGTTCACATTTTCCTTCATTCCCATAATCTCCAAATTCTTACTTCGGGCTATCTCGTTAAGTGATTGGTATTGGTTCCTCCAATGAAATCAAATCCAACTGCCCGTAATTCTAAGTGGTTTATATACAAATAACTAGTTTTCACTTTCAGCCCAAAATTGATGTTCCTTCCTGTCTCCACAAATAGGCCCCCCAGAGCCCGCGGAAAGCAACCGAAAAAATATTAGTTAAAAAAGATTTTAATGGAACTTTTTGTGTCTGCCATAGCCGTTTTCCATAAGCGAAAATATTTAAAAGCATTAAAATTTTGTATCGATGCCCCAAAAATGTTCTCCATATTCAAGAGAAGGGCATACAGACACTAGTCTACCCAGTACTCTAATGAAATGTATAATTTTGTAATAATTACGGCCTTGAAATTTGAATATCAAATATCCAATTCGTCATTATTTTTCCGGGTATTTCTAATGCCATTGTTATTGAATTGAAATTATTCCTAGAAATTTGCTCGCTCTGCCTATTGGGAATTAATTTGTTTTTCTTATAGTCTACAAGAAAACCAATAGCTGAAAATGCGGATACCTATGCTTTTATATTTTGCAAGCAACCTCATATGAGTCGCCAATTAACAGGAGATCGTCTAAATCTCTAAATAGACGACAGAACCATTCATTGCCCCTGTAAATAAGAAAATGTCAGGTTTTAACAATTTTGTTATAAGGCAAGTTGTCGTCCAAATGGTACACCTGAAAATTAATTCTGTTAGAAATTTTACAAACCACAACTGCTGGTAAAGTAAGAAAGTTCGTAGAGATCTAAGGATGTTCCAAGCCCAACGATATGTTTGGGATAGCAGTCCGTATGAGATCTCGTAGTACACAAAATCTGGATTTAGTCAATGCCTGGTGGGGTATTTGCCCAAGGAGTAGTTGCTCGAACGGTCCAGTACCACTGATATAATTCTCCTTGAAATAAAAATCGCAAATATTTTCTGTGCACCCTCTTTCGAAGGATAGAAGAAAATGCGCATATTGTGGGGCCAGAAAACATACAGGAATTATTAGATTCAGAACTGTGTCTTTCTGTAGAACGTAAAATGTTTCGTAATCAAAAAGGTATTGAACTTTTAAGACTTAATATGAATCTATCCGAGATATCCGGTTTGTTAACAAACAATATTTTTGAGAAAACTAAATTGATCTCTACAAGGTAAGCATTGAGCAACACCTACAATTTTCATTAGTTTGTTAATGGATATTAAAATTCGCTTCTCCTCAGATTTGGACCATATGATCCATCTGTCTGAAATTGTAGAAGTTACAAGCGAAAGATAGAGAATAAATTATTGAGAATAACCTGCTATCCAAGATAAGATAGTGTTATAATCTGTAATTTTTCGCCCTACATCAGAAAGGAATCTAAATCAGCTGTACTTACATCACTTAGCGGCGTCTCTGTTGTGTCAATTATACTGTTGTTGTACTGTTATTTCCGATGAAATTTGTACCTGGAAGTCGGATACTCTCTTGGATAGATTTTCTGTCCGCCCCCTCGATGAATTCGGTTGCTCTTGAAGTTTCCCGTCTTCTCCTTTAACTCCAATCCTCTTCTTTCCAAAGACTTGTCCTTTTTGAGTTTCACCAAAATTTAGCCCAAAGAAAAAACTGTCTCTTGGAGAGTTGGGTTGATTGTTGTGGACATCAGCTAGCGATTGTCCTACGTCCGATGACCACTAAATTATCTGCAATTCTGCCCCCCCCCCCCTTTTTGTTGGAAGCAAGACTACGATTGAGCTCTGCATCGAGTGTTGACAAACTTGTTCCAACTCGATTTTGTAGGGCAACGAAGAATAGATTCCGTGACAAATGCCACCAACTCTTGATGCAACCATGAGTGGACTGGACAAGTTCCACTGGGAGGATATTGCATTAGCAATTAATTATGCCCTGGGTTCATCAAGTTTAGGAGAGGCGAAAGGTCAGCGGGCATACTGTTACCTGTAAAGGTGAAAATTTTTTGATACTTATATTACTCTCAATCGCGCTCATTGACGTCTTCATATCCAAAATATTTATGCTAATAATAAGAATAACAAATAATAATAATAATATGAAGAAATTAGCGGTACTCACAGTTATTGAGTGCTTTCGCTTCTACTATTTCCGGCTCCGCAAAAGGGGAATCGGTATAATTATCAGACTCCTCATCTGCAAATTTCTGCTCTTTTCAGTTCCTTCTTCATCGAGCAGATCTGTAGTTCCCGGGATTTTTCGTCCTCGGAACTAGAAGGCGATGGCCCTCTTCACTTCTTATGTTTCACTCTTAAAAACACTGACACTTCTTGTGAATTTAAAAATAACACCGGCGTCACTGGCACAATAAAAAAGAATGACGAACCAACACATAGCGGACGGTAAAGTAGATCAAGAAGTTTTCTACTTTAAACACTGTGCGTCACCGGTAGAGTAAGAAAGTACTACATATATTATGATGTAGAGTGTAAGATGCGTTGCATAATAACACATTCGCCACTGTTATACATATAAATTAAGGCCTGATAGTTTATGTGCAGATGATGGAGATGCTATGGTGTTCCTTGCCTATGATTTACATAGTGAATTACCCAGATACCCTTCGACAACGGTGGTTGATTTCCAACCTCCATGTTTTTCACTGTTAAAATAGCAACACATGTGTTTACAAGAAGTAATAAGGCTGAAGGCTTGCGGAAGCAGTATCCAAGGATTTGCTGTTGGAAATTTCCATTTAAAATAAGCCAACAGTACTTTTTAATGCTCTCCACTTTCTTCCCTTTACGAGTTCCTTGGTCGCCCTCGTTTTCTTCTTCCCGCTGGATTCCGCTTGAAAACTGCCATAGGCCAGTGATCTTCTTGTAGTCTCATGAGATATTCAAAACAAAGTAGGTAAGCCGGTTCTTTCGATTTTGTCCACTGCGCAGCTTTTACCCGGCTTCTTACGTCTACATTGGTCATTTTTTGAAGTTGAGAAACACTACATCACAAGTAATCCGCCTCAATTGCCAGCAGCCTCCGCCTCATCTCAGCGTTCAAGATCCAAAAATGTCACAGTCGTAACACAGAGCTGATTCGACCATGGCCCTTCCTATAAGCATCTTATTATTTGTATAGTCTTTTTTTTAAATATCATTTAGCCGCATTAACCACTTGGGGTTATGAGCGACATGTAAGTAGTGAATATTTATTTATACCCGTCATGCTTAGATATAACATGACTAGTATAAACAAATATAAATATAACGATTTTAACGATTATAACTAAATTTTGTGCAACACATCAGAGTCCTTTACAAATTTGAACAAGACGTCCAAGTGAGAGATATCTCCGAGCAATTCGTTCAGAGACTGTGGAAGACTACGTTTCCTTACGGTATCCTGACCTGAGCATTCGATGAGTAAATGCTTCACTGTTAAAACACACGCACTTGAGCACTTTACACAACGTGGATGATCTTCTTTAGAGGTGATGTGACCATGGATCAGAGCAGTGTGGCCGGTCCTAAGTCGGGTAAGGATCACCTGAAGACGTCGCTGATGGGGCAACGGTAGGGTGTTCATAACGGACATTTTTATTTCTTGTAATTTTGTAGGCATCTGGTCCCAAAGAGTCTGCCACTTGCTGTTGACAGTTAGCCTGATAAGGGTTTTAGTGTCACTTTGACAGACAAGATGAAATTTTGTAGAGTGTGGACAAGATATTGCGTCTCGGGCAGTCTTATCTACTACTATTGTCAGAAATGCCTATATGAGATGGGATCCATATGGCTTGGATGTTGTTCCCATTCAAATCGAGGGTCATAAGTTGTTTTATTTTTAATGCGAAAACGTCCTTTGGATACATGGGCTTCAGAGACTGGACGGCGCCGGCGGAAAGTGAATCAGAGCAAATTCGTATATGAGTGTCTTTTATTTCCTGATGTACACAGTGTTCCAGTGATTTGTAAATTGCAAAGACTTCAGCCGAAGCGATCGACCAGGTAGGAGACAGTTGGGAGCGCAGGCAAGAAGTCGGAGTTAATACTGCAGCCCCAACTCCGTCGTGATCCTTAGAGGCGTCAGTGTAGAGGTAGAATGCAGTAGAATGCCTTGATCGAATTCTAGAAAATTCTTGGAGTATTACAGTTGGGGGTAGTTCGTGTTTAGATAAAGAGGACAGTGAGGTGTTGATTTTAATAGGAGGTATAACCGAAGGATAACTGGAGAGCGGAATAGAATGCCGAAGTTGAGATGGAAAAGTAAAAACAAGGTCTTCTAACATTCGATTTAGTCGTTGGTATAGTGGGCAGTGACAGTTCTTCTTATTTTCCAGGACTTTTTTAAATCTCTTGGAAAACGTAACATCTTTTACATGATTATTTTTAAATTTAATCCATATGCCAGGGAGAGTTGACGATAAGTTGTACGATAAGCTCCTGTGCAAACTCGCAATGCCGTAGTTTGAATAGTGTCTATTTTCTTTAGAGAAGTTTGTGATGCAGTTACATACGCTATCGAAGCATAGTCAATCTTAGATCTAATGAGTGCTATGTAGATTTTAAGAAGAGCGGTTGCATCAGCTCCCCATTTGTGATGTGAGAGAGTTTTTAACAAATTCAGGCTGTGGTAGCATGTTCTTTTAGGATTATTTATATGATTTTTCCAGGTTAATTTCTTGTCGAAAACTGCTCCCAAGAACTTAATGTGGTCCGTGTTCTGAATAATGCAGTTCCCTATCTTGATTTCTGGGATGGAGGATTTTCTATGTCTGGTAAAAAGGATGCACTTTGTTTTACCAGTGGAAAACTGAAATCCTGATGTATTAGACCAGCACACAATATTGTTTATTTCATCTTGTATTTGTTGTCGCATGGATTCGATGTTTTTCCCTTTTATATATTATATAACAAGGTCATCTGCGTATAACAGACTCTTAATGGGGAAAACTATGCTTGATACGATATCATTCACTGCGACTAGAAACAGTGTTGTACTGAACACGGAGCCTTGAGGGGTTCCATTTTGTAGATCTTTTGGGGTAGACAAGAGACCGTTCAGTCGAACTTGGAAAGATCTGTGTCGGAGGAAGTTTTGTACAAAAGATAGCAAGTTTCCTCCCAGTTCCCAAGAATGAAGTTTAAGGATAATCAGATGTCGCTAGGTCGTATCGAAGGCTTTCTTGATATCAAAAAATACAGCTAGCAATTCTTCTTGGTTTGCAAATGATTCTAAGCATGAATTCCAGGTCAAATGCATTTTGTTCTAATATTGCCCAGTCATCGGCAAAATTTAAATTAAACAAGTACCGTTCTATCACGGGCATTGCCTATATCCATCACAACTCCTTTTTCAGTTTTCTAAGATCATTTCCGGGTAAGCATTGATTCGGCATTGATTATTACAGATGCCCAATAACACCCTAGTCGTAAACCCTTAGATGTGCTGATAGGTTCTGATAAGTTTCTCCCAATTTGCCAGAAAATTTATTATTTTTATATAATTTATATATGATTGATAGCAAATAACTAACCATATCCATTTTAAGGACCTATAATAGACTTCTTGGTTCTTAGTCGTAGACGTTCTCTAGGTCAATAAATGCCAGATGCACTTCATCGCTGTTTGCTATTTTCTTTTCCAAAAGACTTATAAGACAAAAATGTTATCCACACACCGGCCTTACTTTTTTTAAGAGTATTTTTCCAAAAGACCGGCTGACCGGTCGCACTCAGTTCTATATAGCTGTTTAACGACAAGAAGTAGATCAAAATAGAAAAATGAAATTACTTGAACTTTTTCTCTATTTATGTTTTTCTTTACATCTGTCATTAATTAATAATAATTTTTATAAACAGCAACGGTTACTATGATAACTTTCCTAACGACGTTTGACAACCAAACATTCCGCCCACCTTGAAAGATGGCAGCTTTCAACAAATTATAATTCAGTAAAAGTCTTTAAACAACGAAAAACACCAACCAACATTTGAACTTGAAAGTTATGGTTCCCCAGGAAGTACACAAATTTTGTGAATACTTCTTTTAATGTTGCCGTTGGCAGTTTTGATCGTCACCACTCTCACAATTCCGTCTTCACCTGGATGGAGAGCGATAATCCGTCCCAGTCGCCATCGCTGAGGTGGCTGGTTATCTTCATGTATCAGTACCATAGCATTAGGAATACATAATTGCTTTGCATTTACTCGCCATTTGACTCGTTGTTGCAACGTAGGTAAATACTCCTTCCCCCACCTTCTCCAGAAGTGTTGCGAAAGTTGATCGATCCTTTGCCATCTAGATAGACAATTTGACTTTGCCTTGATGTAATCAGGTTCGTCGATTGACGTTATCGGAGCCCCAATTAAAAAATGACCGGGCGTAAGTGCAGAAAGATCATTTGGGTCTTCGGATAAAGGAACAAGGGGTCGTGAATTTAAACAACCTTCAATCCTCACTAGGAGAGTATACATCTCCTCATATGTAACGGCTGCATTTCCTAATACCTTTTTTTATGTGTGATTTTGCTGATTTTATACCTGCCTCCCACAAACCCCCAAAGTGAGGAGATCTAGAAGGAATGAAATGCCATTTTATTTGGTCATTCATAAGAGATTCTGTTACTTTTGATTGAAAAGTTTTTGATTTCATTAACTGACGCAATTCATTGTGGGCACCAACGAAATTTGTACCATTATCAGAATACAAATTTTTCACGTGTCCCCGACGCGAAGTGAATCGCTTTAGAGCACTTAAAAAACTTTCAGTTGTTAGGTCGCCGACTAATTCAATATGTATTGCCTTTGTCGCAAAGCAAATAAATAAAGCAACATAAGCCTTGACCATACGTTTGTTTCTAGTACGTGACTCTTTAATCATTATTGGACCTGCATAGTCTACGCCGCTATTTTGAAATGGCCTTGAAATTGTTACCCTATCAGATGGCAAATTTCCCATGATCTCTTGCATAAGCTTAGGTTTATATTTGAAGCAATTCAAACACTTATGAAGAATTTTTCGAACTTGAGTTCGTCCGGAAATTGGCCAATAATTTTCCCTAACTGCCGCTAAAGTAGCTTGATTACCTGCATGTAAGTGTCTTTCGGGTTCATGTAATATTATGATTCGTGTAACGTGATTATTATTAGGGAGAAGTATCGGGTGTTTTCTGTCAATTGAAATGTCTGCATTAGAAAGTCGACCGCCCACCCTGAGTATTCCAGCGGTGTCTAAGAACGGAGTTAACGAAATTAAACGATTTGATTTGTCAATTTTGTTTCGGGTTTTCAGCTGCTTGATTTCATTGAAAAATTCATTTTGTTGAGCGATTTTTATTATTGTCATTGCGCCTTTTCTAATTTCGGAACATAACAAGCTTTGTTTTGACCGTTCAGATTTGGGTATTCTAAAATTGCTGATGAAACGCAAGACATAACCGAACACTCTTCGCAATTTATTCCAAGTCGAAATGTTAACAAATGAATGTGCCAATGGATTGGGATCAAAAGAAATCGTTGTGAGTGTTATGTTTCCTCTTTGTTCAATATTTGTTTCCTTTAAGGATGGTTGTGGAGGCCAATCAATTTGTCTTTGTTTTAAGAAAAAAGGACCTTGCCACCAAATTGTTAAATTTGCTAAATTTGTTGGGTTTGTACCGCGTGAAATAATATCTGCAGGATTATTTTCTGAAGATACATGAGCCCAAAATTCAAAAGTTGTAAGTTTCAAAATATCTCAGCTACTCTGTGGGCAATGAAAGTTTTCCACGTATTTGGAAGCGATGATAGCCACGCTAATACTATTGTGGAGTCTGTCCAAAGGAAAACATGCTTGATCAAGCCCTTTAGAATTTCTGATATTTTATGATAAAGTTTCGACAACAGTAATGCGCCGCAGAGCTCCAACCTAGGAATTGATAACGTTTTTAAAGGTGCAATTTTTGATTTGGCGCATAGCAGGTGAACCTGAGAATTACCGTCGTCGTCGATAGTACGTACATACAAGCACGCACCGTACGCTATTTCGGATGCGTCGCAAAAACCATGGAGCTCGATTGAACTGCTAATTGTCCCGGAAGTGACGTTTCTTGGAATCTTTAATAAACAAAGATTGGATAACTCTGTTATGAAGTTGTTCCATGAAATTTGTATTTGAAGTGGCAATGTATCATCCCATTCGATTTTTAAAGACCATAACTGCTGCATTATTTGTTTGGCAGTTGTTAGTATTGGCCCGACTAAACCTAGTGGATCGAACAGTTTGGATATTGTAGAAAGAACGTTTCGTTTTGTAAATTTGACTGATTTATCGATTGGAATTACTTCGTAGGTTCCTGAAAATTCCAAGATAAACCTAAAGTTTTGATTTTTCCTTGTTTATCAAGATTTATGATTGAGTCTCCAGATGAACCGCTATTATCTGGAAGTGCTTCAACTACGTTAGAAGTCCACTTGCGCAATTCAAACCCTGCTTGTAAAAGACAACAACTTACTTGATCTCGAATTTTAACAAGCTCTCTGACCGAATTTGAACCGAGGAGACAATCGTCTACGTAAAAGCTGTTTTCGATTGCAGAACGTGCGAGAGGAAATTTTGACTCTTCGTCTATGGCTACTTGATTAATACATCTGATTGCTAGGTAAGGAGCGCAAGCAGTTCCGTACGTTACAGTAGATAAACGAAAAGTTTGCAATGGTAAATTTGGATCAGCACGCCAAAGAATTTTTTGAAATTCTCGATCTTCTTCGGCTACTAAGATCTGCCTGTACATTTTAGCTATGTCCCCAGTCAACACAAACCGATGCATACGAAACCGAGTTATTATTGAAAATAAATCAGGTTGAGCGGTTGGCCCTACCATTAAGTTTTCGTTCAAACTTATACCTGTGGTGCTTTTGGCTGATGCGTCAAAAACAACTCGAACTTTGGTAGTCGTTGAATCTCGAAACACGGCATGGTGAGGCATGTAAAATTCTTTGTTTGATTCTGGTGCAGACAAAATTTGTGGAGCAAGTTCCATGTGATTCAAATCTGCGTATTCGTTCATGAAAGTGCTATAATCCTTTTTCAATTCGCTATTTCTATTTAATTTGCGTTCAAGCAAATGAAAACGTTTCTCTGCAATTGATTTTGAATCACCGAGAGGCTTCGCAGTTTCTTTGAATGGTAATTTTACTACGAACCGACCTTCAGAGTTTCTTTTATGAATATCCAAAAAATGTTGTTCGCATGCGCGCTCTTCTTCAGACCGAATGTCGCAATTTCGAATTTCCTCGACCTCCCAGAATTTCTGCATTTGCCGTTCAATCGTGGTTAAAAGGCAATTTTGACTCTTAGAATGATTTGATATTGAAGTAGATATGGGGCCGCCTATTATCCATCCCAATTCTGTACTCTGAATAATTGGTTGATCGCGGCCTAAACGTATCTGCGGTTCTTCCCTCAAAAGATCCCAAAAGATTCCTGCTCCGATCAACATGTCTATTGATTTGGATTTGTTAAAGTCAGGATCCGCTAACTTTATTGAACTAGAAATTCGCAATTGTGACACTGAAATGTATTCAGACGGAAGACTCTCAGTTAATTTCTGAAGTACTAAACACGAGATTTCCTTAGAAAATTGCTTTACCCTTGAATGGATTGTTACATTCGTTCTTTCGTTTACATTTATTGAACTTTGGTGAATGCCAGAAATTGATTGAGTTATGGCATGAGTGTGAATTTTCAAACGTTTGCAAACGTTTGTTGTTATGAAGTTACTTTGGCTACTTGAGTCTAATAATGCCCGCAATTCATGAATGCCACCTTCTGCGTCATATACGTTTACTAGTACTGTTGACAACAAAATTTGTGATGAATTAATCTGAGCTGTCAATGTTGATGAAGTTTGAATATTTGACGAAAGTGTTTGTGATTGAATTGACGTGGATGAATCAGTGTGCAATAAAGTATTATGTTTTTTATTGCAGACTCGGCAATTGGAGGATTTGCATTCGTTGACACCATGACCAGAACGAAAACAATTTGTACACAAGTTGTGTTTGCTAATTTCTGCCGTTCTTGTAACGATTGGAAGTTTTCGAAAGGAATCGCATTTAAATATGATGTGTGAACCTTTACAGAAAATGCATGTCTTCCAGTTCGAGTGTGTAGTTGCTACATTGCATTGCGTATGCTTACCTGGTTGCCTTTTGGTTATGTTAATTGATTTTGATTCGAATTTTGTCTGTAATTCGAATTTTGACTGTGATTTTCCTGCGTACAATGTTTCTAAATAATTGCAACGATTATTTAGAAACTGTATGAGTTCTGTGAAGGTGGATGGTTCATCAGATGTATTTGACATTTCCCACTCCCTCTTTGTTTGATTGTCCAGTCTGGATGTGACTATGTTGACAAGAATAGCATCCCACTGATCAACTGGAAGATTGAGAGTCTTTAGTGCCCTTAGATGTTTGTTTACCGTGTCAATCAATTCTCTAAGCGCAGTATAGCTCTCACGAGTTAAATTTGGAAGTTCGAGAATAGCATTTACGTGATTACGAATTAAAATGCGTTTGTTTTCGAATCGTTCCTGTACTAATTTCCATGCTATTTCGTAATTGTCTTCAGTTACCTCCAACGAATCTATTACATTTGCGGCATCCTTGATTAGTGACGTTTTGAGGTAATGAAACTTTTGAGTTTTGCTATTGACGTTAAGTGTATCATTGAATTAAACAAATCTCTGAATTTTAACCAATCTACGTAATTGCCATTGAACTGTGGAAGATTTATTATCGGTAATTTGATGTTTTGAGGTATAACTAGAGAATCATGATTTACAGGATTTGTATGTATTGGTGTATTTTTCTCAATTAAAAACTTTTTAATTGTACCACAAATATAGAAATAATTATCCTCTATGTCTGCTATACTTCCGTTTGACGCGATTTCAAATCGATTCCACGATTCTGTTAACTGATTTAATCTATATTCGAGTTCGACAAGATTACTGTTGTATCCGCTCTCAAAAAATTGTTTAATTCGTGCAATTTGATCATTCATGCGATCTCCCGAGGAGGTATTAACAACATGATAGTTTAATTGTGATTGTTTACTCGCTTGTGAATGATTCTCTAAAATTAATGAAATGTTTGCTGAAAGATCGAAGAATTTTCGCTCAAATTCGTCGAATTCTTGATCAGAGATCTCCTCACTTATGTCTGGTTCTAAAATGCTTATTATTTGTGATTGCAAATTTTCGAAATGTTCATAAAAATGGTCAAATTTTTGAAACCTGCTTTTTAAGTCTGCAACTGTTTTATCTGTCCATTGTGTTGTGGTTGTGATGAAAGTATTTGTGCGTGTAAAAAACTCTTAATGTTTTTACGATTTCTTTTAAGATTTTCTAGCGACATTTTTATTGTGTTATGTGCTGAACAAATAAAATGCAGCCGCTACATACACTGACATGCAACACCCCCAATGAAACCACAAGGATATTCAAATGGATTTTCGTTTGAATTTTGAATAACGGAAATGATCAGTATGCACCACTTACCCCGGTCCGGGCGTTTATAATGGGTACCAGTTTGTTCGTTGTAGTGGATTACGACTACCTTCCGTTGCTTTTGTTGATATTATTGCAAATATCGCTTCTGTGGCTATGTGATGTGGCTGCGAAGGACCATGTTTAACGACAAGAAGTAGATCAAAATAGAAAAATGAAATTACTTGAACTTTTTCTCTATTTATGTTTTTCTTTACATCTGTCATTAATTAATAATAATTTTTATAAACAGCAACGGTTACTATGATAACTTTCCTAACGACGTTTGACAACCAAACAATAGCAGTTTGTGTCCCTTCGATTTCGATTGGACATATTTATATTGCTTCAAATAATACCAGGTATGATGTCATGAAGATTGTAGTGCTTACCCCACCTTGAGACAATAATATATGTAGTTTATTTTTTCTATAAATTGAAATATTTGTTAAATACAGAGGTATGTTAAATGTATTCATAAGAAATTTTTCAAGCAGTCAAATACAATTTTGGATTTTAAACATTTAGTTTGTTCTTACCCTCGCCATCTTATCCCAACCTCCCCTACAGTATTCCAACCTGAGAAATGTGGGTCTCATAGTCTGCAGTTGCACAAAAGCCACCGTGATAACTCAATTATATTAGGTCGTAAAGTATCATATGGCAAGAAGTCTATAGATAGCGTTGATTGTAGCAGTTGCGATCTTGATAATCACTTGGCTTAATTAATATGTATAACGGCACGCAGTTATATGGTTAAGCTTTGTAGTAATAGGTGAGATTGTTAAGCTCTGCGTGTTCTTAGGTCTAAATTCAAACTGGAGGGTGTTGCTTGAGTAAATACTGGGTTATTAGCTTTGACTTCTACGCGTATGTACTCTGTTTCAATTGTGTTGCAACGGAATGAAATATTTACATTTCCGTACTATATTTTAAATAACATGTGAATAATGTAATTTACACTGAAATTTCGAGATGAAAGTGTATGAAGTCCAAGAAGGAAAACTTATACAAGAAATGGTATAACCAAATAATGCAAGAACGGGATATAAAACGATGAATGCACCACTTCCTATTGGGGAGTTGTGAATGTAAATACAAAATATAGATATTTTTATTTATTGCGCTTCTTCCCATTTTGTTTTGTGTTTTTGCCGAGTTTATGCTTAGTTGTCGAGACGTCTTAGTGGCGTCTTGTCTTTGTGCTATAAACATAAAAAAGTCAAAATCGCCCCAATTACAATTGTTTTCTTGCACGGCTCTTGGATTACCCCATAATTTTCACAAATTTTTCCAATGTTATGTAGGTATCAAATCAGTATTTTTTTCTCGAGATAAAGCTATTTATATTTGTGATATAAATTTAGCTATTCGATTAAATGAACAGGAAAAAGAATAATAATGCACCATGTTATCAACCGGATTAAGAGTGGAATTTAAATTATAGCGCACAAAATGTAGCAGTGGCATCCAATCGAAGAGACGAAGATTGTACTTCGACAATATTGTGTTCAGACGAGTGTCCCAACTTAAGCTTACGTTAAACATATCATAGGTCCAAGTGAGCACATTATTTTGAAAATTTGTACACGTACATTATTAGAGATGACTGATTTTAAGAAAATATTTTCCGGAACTTTGTTTTCCAAACCAAACCCGCACCCTTTATTGCGAATTTCAATTCTACATGCAATTTTAGATGACCCTTGATAAAAAATTTTTTCGTAAATGGCACCTCTTCTCAGATATCTTGGATTTTAAGAGAAATGTGACACTCGCGCAGCTTTAGTCGAGTTTTAATTGCTTTCATCATCATGAAGTCCTCAGTCCAAAGACTGGTTGGATGCGTACCTCCATCCTTTCCTCTCTTGAGCTAACCTACGCATTTCCCTTCCCTAAAAGTAGAACATCCTACATCCCCAACTATCTGAGAGCAGTAGTCTAATCTGGGTCTACCCCTTCCTCTTTTTATCCCTATCTCTAGTATGTCGTGAATGATTCCTTCGCGTCGCAGAAATTGTCCTACCATCCTATTCCTCCTATTTTTTATTGTCTTTCATACTTTTCGCTTTTCTCCAACTCTTTCTAATACCCCCTATTGCTAACCTTATCTATCCACGGTATCTTCATCATGCGTCTGTAGCACCACATTTCAAACGCTTCTATTCTTTTTTGATCCGCTTCTCCTATTGTTAAAATTTCGCACCCGTACAGTGCCGTACTCCATATATACTTCTTTAAGAGTCTCTCCCGAGTTTCTACATTAACCGTTCCCGAGCGTAACAGTAGTTGTTTCTTTTTGTTAATGGCCCTGTGCCATTCTTTGTTTTTTGTCTACCGTGCTCCTACCATCGCGATTTCTTCCTAACTAACAAAAATCCGCTACTTCCTCTATATTTCAAACTAATATTAATTATGCGGCGATATTGGTACACTAAAAAATATTAATCATAACAGTGCTTTGTAAGTAAGTAATAATTCTAAGGCTCATCAAAATGTTTAAAGACAGTTTACAAATTGTTGTCAGTTTTACAGTTTTGCAAACAATGAATCCGTGATATAATTTCTTGTAGAACAATACATAGTTTTTTCCATTTTCTAATTTTACATTAAGTTTTAAATATATCTTGCATAACACGTTTTTCTCAAGTAATAAAGTTTTAGAGAATCTCAAGTTTTATGGGACATGTGGATGTTTTATACAAAATATGTTTAAAATTTATCGTACATTTCAAAAATGGAAGAAAATATGTGTTCTATGAGGAATTAGAAAGTTATCACAACATATTCGTAGAAATTTTAGAATAATTTATTATTTGCTACATTTTTATGCCTTACTTGTGTGATAGCACCACTGCTTAATTATTTATAATCTGAATATCCTGTACGTGTCACGTTCTGCTGAAAAATCAAGATATTTATCTGAGATTGTAACGTGAAATTTTCTCAATTAAAACATTCTCTTTAGTTTCAACGTTTTATTATAGAATTGTACTTACATCGTGCTCTGAATAACATACTTGTATTCCTATTTTAGACCTATCGCTTAAATTTAGTCTATTATTGCTTTGATTGCCCCTGTTCTCGGTTCTTGCACCTGTTCTCCGATCATGCCTCCGTTCATTGTCTTGTTGAGTTTCTATCGATTTGTTTGCAGGTAATCTGTCTGAAAATTGTTAATTCTTTTTAGGTTGGCTAGTCTTATCAAGTTTGTCTCACTTACCTGCTATTTTTGAGCCCCTTTATTGCCTCTGTACCTGGTAGTTTGTTAGTTGTTGTTGCTGCACATTTTCAGTCTTAGAATAATTGTTCATCTTTCGTATTTACCATTTGCTGAGCCTACCTTAGCAAGATTGTCGTTCGATTTCCACGACTTTTTCGTATAGTTATTCATTTAATCGCATCCAATCTGTTGTTCTTTTATAGTCAATTTTTGAGGTTATGTCGACTGGGTACTTTCGTTTCTGAGATCTCTGAAGGACATTATCCCATTTAACTGTACAGTTCGCTGGTTCAGTGGCGCGCCTGTATAATTTCATTTGTCATGTCTAATCTGTCGTATCTGTTGTTCTATCTCTTGAGGTATCGTTATGATTTTTCTTATTGCTATCTTCTTTTCTTTTGTGTTGGCAAGCCCTTTTAAGCTTTCTTTTCTTCGGATAACTTCTCCGTTACTGGTAAAGCCTCTGGAAGATTTGGAAATCTAGAATACTTCTGGGTACATTTGTAGTTTCGGATGGAGCCACCCTGTATTACACCTAGTCGCGGTTTTTTTGGAAATTCCGATGGAAACGGCACTCTTCCTGCTGTTTTTCACGTGAGTAGTGGTGTTTCCAAGTTTCGTGAAATTAAGTTTTCTAGCCAGTTATAGAACTTCTTGGTACACCTCTTGAAAATGTCGGTTTATTGTGAATTTAGAATTCGTCGTCTGCTCCATTTTTGTGACTCAGATTCACGTTTGAAGTTCAGTAAGATTTGTCAAGGAAAAACCCCGCTTGGTGAGTGTCTTACTTTTTTCATCCTTTATTTAAATCTTCAGTCATCATTGTTGTGCCCTTTCCTTTTTCTTATTTTCTCTTCTAATTTGACCTCTCGGTATTTTAGGGTTTTTTGGGGGCGCAAATTTCGACTTTGTTGCACTTTCCCCAAGTTATAAGAAGTGCCGATCACGTGGTGCTGAGCTACAAAAGACTAGTGATTTGCTGTAGCAGCTGACCTGCATATCTCCTGGAAGGTCAGATATAAATTTTAATTATTGCGTCGCCTGTCCGTCTGGAACATCGCGTCCAACGACTGGTTTTTATGTAGTGCCTGGCACAGCTTTTTGTGACCATTTTGTATTTGTATTTTTGGTGTTTGTACGCTGCTAGTTCGTTCGAGAATCGTCTCCGTTCGGCTAGTTTTAATGTAGGTAGTTGCCTGGCCACGGCTTGTCGTGGTCATCTGTTTGTTTATTTTGGACATAATTTGTCACGTACTTTGTTAAATTTAATTTGTTGCTTTGCCATAATATATTCCGGTAGTTTTTTATTTTCTTTCATAGTTTAGTCATTTTGCCAGTGTAATAGTTTGCCAAATTTTCTTATCATTTAGTTTCAAATTATTTAGATAAGAGTTGTTTGGTTAGAGAAATTTGATAAATTTTGCTGAGTTTTTGTTCTCGTATATTCAACTTTGACTTATGGTACCTATAATTTTTTTTGTAATTGGATTTTGCAACAATCAACACTTCCGGTTGCGTCTACTTGCGTTTGTGAATAGTGTGCGTGCGATTGACCCGTCGCCCCGTCGGTGCTCTGCGCGTGCGGAGCTCCAACCAGGTAGTGTATTTACCGTGTCATCTGCGCCTATTTTGATTTTCCTTTTTTGCGCAACGCTAGTACCGGGCGTCTAAATTTCTCGCAGTTTTGTTGTTATACCTACATTATTTTTCATATTCTTGAATAGATATTTTGATTTTGTATCTCATTGTATATTCATTCTGGGCTGATGCAGTATATACTTTTTCTACACATACATATGAAAATAGTAATTTTTCAACTGTCTGCTCTGTATGAAAGTTAATTTTTTTTACTCTAGAGATGAAAATATCTATTTTGATCTCTAGAAGTGAAAATGAAAATGTCAAATTTATAGTTTTAATATAATGGATAAAAGAAACACTTTCATTTAGTAGCCTGCGTATCTATGTTACCTAGCAACGACTAAATAAACAATTATTAATAATTTACATTGTGAGCAGGGGGGTTTCACTGTTATGCATGACCTTGAACTATGTTAGATTTAGTTTCTGTAAACCGCTTTAGATGGCACTACGACTCTGACATTGGCCGTTGAAACTCTGTATTACCGATTTCGTGAAATTTTAATCCGAGGCATGCTTTGTTGTTATTTCTGTCGCAACCGGCATCGTGAGATTAAATGGAAAATTTAAAAATTGTGAGTTATATTAGATATTCCCTGGTTACGTTCACAGAACATCTAAATATGGTTACGTTTTCGCGATACGCAATAATATTGAATCAGAAAAGGTGGATAACAAAGAAATAAGAATTATGCACAAAAAGCAGCAGGCCACGTTTATATTTCGACTTCCGTCAGTAGGTGCTTCTTTGACATCTCTGCGAATGCGGAGTTTTTCCTCGCACATCGAAATAGCAGCAATGCGGCTGTGAAATGTCTTCCTTGAATGTCTCCCGGTGTGGAATAAATATACTAAATTGTGCAAATTTTGTAATTAACGTTTACAAGTAAGCTTCATTTGATTTTAGTGTTAGTTTGCGTACGCTAAAGAATGCCTATTTGACGTTCTTTAGCGTTATTTATGTTTCTACTTACAATGTAAAACGCGGATTAAATAAAATTGATGCCTACATATAAGCATGCATAGTCTTTGTTTTCTTTAATTTAGTTGTATTTTTAATATTAATACAAATAAAGTTTAAATTCCAATTCTATCTACGCGCGCTTGTGCACAATTGGTTCTTGTAAACAGCTAGAGATGGCGCTAAACGCGGTTCCTACTTTTAACATTAAGCTGCGCGTTCTTATTTGGGTGTTCTGTGATTGTGAGGGTTCGCTTATAATTTAATAGCATTTTAAATGGACCACAGAACACCTAAATGAAATGGACTCAGAAAGTGAATACTGTGAGTCATGCAGACCCCTAAATATATATGTGTAGAAAAAATAGCATCTCTTGTTGTAAAATATACTATTTTCAATATATTATATGCTGGCATTACTATTTGACAATTTATTTTATTTTTTGTGTTTGCCCTGTTGTTATCAAAGCCATCTAAAATTACATCTAGAATTGAAATCTACAATAAAACGTAAGTATAGTAGGAGAGCCCGCTGCAAAATTATGCACCCATCTGTTAACGAAATGGAATGTGCGGCAAAGGCATGTAAAAACATCGTACTCAACGGAACGGCATCCGTGCCGGTCACCATTTGGTGCAAAAAGGTAAAAATAATGGCACTTCCGGTACGGAAATTTGCGGAAAATTGCGCGATTTGTTAACGAGATGAAAGTTATGCCATCTTGTAGCCTGCGATTGATTAAATTGAAATCGGTACCCGTGCCATCTTTTACCCTAGGGCAAATCCCCGGCACGGCGACATTTTTGCAGCCCGTAACTCTGACAAATTCCCGTCATGTGTTAACGACTTGAAATAAAGTTCAATATAGAAAGGACATTATGTCCCTTTTACGAATATCCAAGCGTGCCGCGATTCAAAGCAGTCTAAGTAGGTGGCACGGCCCGATTTATAACGCGCTACGCGGCGTCATTTTCAGGGAATTCGGCAGCTGGCGGCGGAGCGCATGAGTTTTTAACATTGGAAATGTTTTTATTTTCGTAGTATAGGCCCGAAATTCAGCAACAGTGTCACGCGTTGCATTTGCAGCATGATTTAATAGCGAAAGTTTACTGAAAAGAACGTAAGCCGGAATGTAATTCAGCCGGTGCTTTTATTTACCGTCCTTTTTTGCACAATGCAGATCGCCATACCGGCTTTCCAGACATTCTTTTCGAAAGTGTCTCTTTTCAACATGCACTATAACAGCTGCCCGTGCGGAGTAACTTACACATTACGTTGATGACGTAAGGATCAAGGTAAAAAGAAGAACTGTAGTTGTTACTTAGTTGCCATTAACAGGTGTCACAGTGACAGATGTCAATTTATGCACCACACAAAAAACATTTAATAATCGACGACATGTTGCGCGACCATTGAAATTGATTCAAAAGTGACATTTCGACGCCGCATAACGCGTTATAAATCGGGCCGTGCCAACTACTTTGACTGTTTTGAATCGCGACACGTTTGGATATTCGTAAAGGGGACATAATGCCCTTTCCATTGAACTTTACTTCAAGTCGTTAACACATGGCGGGAGTTTGTCCGAGTTACGGGCTGTAAAAATGGTGCGGTGCCGGGGATTTGCACTAGGGTAATAGATGGCACGGGTACCGATTTCAATTCAATTAATCGCAGGCTACAAGATGGCACAACTTTCATCTAGTTAACAAATCGCGCAATTTTCCGCAAATTTCCGTACCGGAAGTGCCATTGTTTTTACCTTTTTGCATCAAATGGTGACCGGCACGGGTGCCGTTCCGTTGAGTACGATGTTTTTACATGCCTTTGCTGCACATTCCATTTCGTTAACAGATGGGTGCATAATTTTGCAGCGGGCTCTCGGACTAGTAGGGGTTCCATTCAAAAAAATAGTTCTGATCAACTTCCTGTGCGACTGGAAGTGCTGGAAGAACCATTCGTAGGTACGTAAGATATGCCTGTATAATAAAGCACTGCAATACAATTTGTCGATTTTGACAGATGTCAAGATATGTACCAATTAGAAAATAAAATTTTAATTCAGTGTATTTTGTTGAAAGCGTTAGTAATTGTGCGTGAATCCGGTACGGATATAAACGGTATCTACTTTTGCGTTACCTACCTGTATAAAAACTTTCGTTTCTCCGGTTACAAGAAAAATAGGGCGTATATCAGGGGGGTTTCACTGTTATGCACGACCTTGAACCATGTTAGCTTCAGTTTCTGTAAACCGCTTTAGATGGCACTACGACTCTGACATTTGCCGTCGAAACTCTGTATTACCGATTTCTTGTAATTTTAATCGTGAAACAAAATGGAAAATTTAAAAATTTGTGGGTTAGTTTAGATATTCCGTGGTTACGTTCACAGAACATCTAAATATGGTTCTGTTTTCTCGATACGTAAAAATATTGAATCAGAAATAGGTACATAACAAAGAAATAATAATTATGCACAAAAAGCAGCAGGCCGGTCCGTATTTTGACTTCCGTCAGTAGGTACTTCTTTGACATCTCTGCAAATGACGAGATTTTCCTCGGACATCGAAATAGCAGAAATGCGGCTGTGAAATGTCTTCCTGTCTCCCGGTGTTGAGTTAATATACTAAATTGAGCAAATTTCGTAATTAACGTTTACAAGTAAGTTTCATTTGATTTTGGTATTGATTTGCGTGCGCTAAAGAATGCCTATTTGGCGTTATTTGGGGTTATTTATGTTTCTACTTACAATGCAAAATGTTGATTAAATAAAATTGATGCCTACATATAAGCATGCATAGTCTTTGTTTTCTTTAATTTAGCTGGATTTTTAATATTAATAAAAATAAAGTTTAAATTTAAATTCTATCTACGCGCGCTTGTACGCAATTAGTTCTTGTAAACAGCTAGAGATGGCGCTAAACGCAGTTCCAACTTTTAACATTAAGCTGCGCGTTCTTATTTGGGTGTTCTGTGGCGTATATCCAAACCCACTCGTAAACGAAGCGAACATTCTAAAACATTACGGACCAATAATTTATTATTATAGATTATTTCTTTCATCGTCAAATTGACCAATAGGAACATTGCATTTGGGTCTAGAAGCGTGTATTATTTCAGTAATTTTTTTCGATAATTTTGCTCCTTGATAAGTTTCGAATTTGTAGGTGCATTTATAATGTATAATCTAGATACTTTAGTACCTGACAAACGTCAAATATTCCCAACACATTTCTTTGTATGTGAATTAATTGAAATAAAATTTGGTTTTGAACTACCTTGCTTCGATTCAAAAGATATTCTTGTCAAATACAATTCGTGGTCTGGAATTTTTAGGTAATTTTACTCAAGCTGTTGCTTTTACTAGCCACTCGTGTAAATTTGACAGAAGACCACTCGCGCAAGCGCTCGTGGTCTTTTAACTGTCAAATTTACACTCGTGACTACCAAGCAACGCAACAGCTTTCGTAAAATTTCCGACAATTCCAGACCACTTATTGTATTACTGCAGATAATATTCTATCTGGTCTGTTGTGTACAGCTGAATTACCGGCAAAAGGTAATCTTGAGTTGCACGTCAATTTTAAACGATAATGACAATAAAATTGACATGGCATCTTACAAAGGGTATGTAAATAGAAGGTGAACGAGATTATGATTTTGTAGAGTGGCCCTACAGTTAAACACTATGCTTACGTACGCACCAATTAACTATATACCTTCAAATTATTTCTTTCTACAATAATCTATTGTTTCTTACACATTATTGACATTTTATTTGGTAGAGTAAAAGACTTCCCTCTGGAAGTCCAAATGGAAAAATAAAGAAATGGCAGAAAGCAGAATTGTATAGATAAAAATGCACATTTTAATTTTATAAATCAAATTACTTTCAAATAACTGTCTATTTTTTATTGCAATTTTAGAAGCAAATAAAGTGTTCAAATTAAAAATTAACGTCTCAAAGTTTTCCTTTATTTTTTAGTAATACAAAATTAAAAGTCCTGTTTTTCTAAAAAAATTTTAGGTGGGTAAATAATAACAGACGCATCGTAAATCCCATTCTTGCGGCCTTTCCGAAATTGCTGCTAAAAATATATTTTGGGAAGTTTACCTATTATGAAACTTAATCTGTTAATAAAATATTCTTAAAATGTCCACCAATTGTAAATCGCTGCTAAATTCTTCTTAAATTCCGGATAATGAGTTGAATCAAAAATGTTCATTTCAGCAAGGTTTAACTTTTCGCGAATCATGCTATTGAGTTCTGGAGATCGCGTCTGCTAAGCCCTCGCCCTTGACTTCAAAAAATCCCGACGAAAAAGACAGTAGCTGTTAAATAGAGTGATCTAACCAGCCATGCAGCCATGCAGATTTGAATGACATAATACGACGTTACTGCGAAGACTAATTGAAAGGCCATTTGGCCATCGTATATGAAACCTTTATCAGTGTGCAAATACATACATCATTCATTTTCAACCTAGCGTTTATGAAAAAATTGTACTTTCCTCACAAGTTTTCTTTCGTCACTGACGAAAATGTAATTTTGACATGTACGTTGGAAAAACAATGTTTATGGGCTTTAATTGCTTCCATATGATCCGCTCTCCTTCTTTTTCAATAGACCTTTTCTCGTAACAGACTTTCCGTAGGTGCGAAGGCGATGCCTATAATGAATTCACCCTTTGAATTATAACTAAAATGTCGACGCCACCTAAGGTATTATTATTTAATTCATAACTGCCAAAAACGTTGTAGGACATTACGAAATCAAATTTGTAAATCTCAGTGCCTCTGTATTTACATGAACACAACCGATAAACCTAGTGCGTAGAACCTTAGGAAGGACTTCGTGACTAGGAACAATTTCCCAGGACTAACATTTTTTTATGTGCTCGCTCAAACGTTAAATTTCTGATAATCGAAATTAACTGTAGTTATGAAACAGGTCAACCATAATTTGTTTCAATTTTCTGAATTTCCCGCACCTGATACTGTTATTTCATAATAACGAACATTTCCTGTTCCAACTGTGCGATGGAAAATAAAAATGAGGTCCTTTGATGTTGATATATGCGCGTATTTTATTTATGGTAAAATCGGACGTAAAACGATATTTCGAGCGATATTTTTAGCAGCGCACGTTACCGTTCACTACTGCATATTATGATCAAACGCACATTAATATTGTCTAGAAATGATACACGTATTTGTGTATTGTTTGTTAAATCTATTCAATGTAAAAAGTGATTTTGTTGAAGAATTTGTTCGGGGCGCCTATCTACAATCTCTTTCGATTTTTTCCCTTACTCTTTCAAAACAATGTTTGCATCGAAATGTACCGATATAGCTTAAGAAATCACTTGGTATCATCGCTTTGTACAAATTAAGCGAAAATAAGCTTCACATCATTTGTATAATGATTCATTAAGGAAACTGTCTGGATTGCCCGTAGGCCTGGTATATTTACAAAAATTGTTGAGTCACAAAATGCGACAAAAATTAAATTGCTTTGCCTACGAATAATTTCAAAAGCGGTTTCTGTTCGTTGTCTAAGTCCTTCCACCTTACCCACTTCTTCATTGACCCAAAGAGCGAAAGCGTAATGATTTAGGTCCAAAGAGCGTGCTGACCAAGAAACTGGTCCACTGAGCTCTATCCACCTATTTGGAAACGCATAACTTACTTGTTGCCGAGCTTCTGTTCTAAATTGCGGCGGTGCTGTATCATGTAGAAACAGCATTGTCTGTCTCGTATTTAATGAACGTCTTCAAGTAATTCTGGCAAATTGTGTTGTAAAAATTGTAACTGGTTTCCTTCTGCCATTGGAGGTGAAAGAAATAATGGCCCAATAAGCATGCAATTTACAAGTTCACCCCAAATATTTAACGAAAATCTTTTCTGAAACTGTGTTCTTCGTACAGAGCGAGAATTTTCTAGTGCCCAAATATGAGGGTAATAGTGTTCACTCCGTTTCGTGTAAATATGGTATCGTCTGTAGCCAAAATAAATTACGTGAACTAGATGTTATCATGTAAACGTAGAAGCTACTGACAGAATACAACTCTTGCTGGATGATTTCCAGGTTGTAACGCATGTACCGTTTGATAATGGTATGGATAAAATTTATTGCTCCTGTCGGATAGTCTTCCTTATTTTACTGTTGACCAATCCAACTTCATTTACTATTTATCTAGTTTTTGGATGCTTTTCGACAGTTTCTAACATTTGTTCCACAATTTGCACTATTTGAAACGGTACCTATAGCCACTCCCGCAGGGCCTTCTCGTTTACTCTTTAAACACCCCGTATCGCGAACCCTTTGAACTAAATTAACAAACATTCATGAAGGAAAATTTAGTTCAAAAATTTCCTCTCATAAGAAATAATGAAGCTACTTTATTTCGGCACTCCCCGTAACTTAAAATCATGTCTACCAGTTTATTCGTGTACCATTTCTTAAACAACTCACGAAAGCAAAAACTGTTTAAAACACTAACTCGATCGCAGGAACTACTCAAGTTGCTTATTTTTAATAGTTCTACATTCCCTTAAATGCCTCAAATTTGAGAACACACTGTATAATATCAAAAGCCAATGTGGAAGAAAACACCAGTGTTTTTTATATTAACTGCAGATACAGTGAAAATGACACTAAAATTTGTTGTGCGTCCTTAAAGTCAGTAATTAATGCTGAAGGCAAAGCCTGCGTGACTCTAGAGTCGGTAAGGATATCGGTAAGGGTGCGGAATTCGAGCTATAAAAACGGGGCATGTAGACACATTTTTATTCCAACACCATTCTGAAATTAAAGTAGATAGGGCGTTAAATAAAAAAAGATTTATCACTAAAGGATCAACTTTTATAGTAATATTTTTCGTTCGCCTTAAATAAATCTCTCTCAAATTATTGAAAAATCCGTCATAAATTCGTTATAAACTCGACGCCTTTTTTACTATTGGTACACATATTTACCATAATTAGAAAGTAGGGTTGTCTAAGTTAATTATTCCTTATTCATTTTCGACCAAGAACGTCTTGATCCGTTACTTCGATAAACCGGCGTGTTGGAATGAAAATTATATTGCAATCTCTCCATTTTGTACATATTTGGTCGATATGCATAGTAAACTGGACGTTTGACAGTAGTAGTAATGTGGCCACTGCAATGCAGATGGCGGTGGCGCTTCAGTTTATTCTCATATTTCTAAACAGAAAATAATAATTTAAACACAGGATCGCCGACTAATCCTTCCAGATTTATTCGGTTGGCCCTAAAGCAAAAAACCATGAAAATTCCAAGCTGCAGAGGTTCCTCCTGAAGAGTTTGTAGCTGTGGTAGAAACCAATCATAATAGATTGTGACTGTATTTTGCATAATCCTAATCACACTTTTGGGCGATAGGTAGCAGCACTTTATAGACTAACAGCTGATATATCCCAGCCTTAAGTGACTGGGTATTACGACAGAGGAACGCTAATTTTGCTATAATTAATAAGTCAAGAGAAAAGGTACTGATATTGTGGGAAGACGGACATCATCATCCAAGCAGCAGATATGATCTCGCTGTCCGTATTGTGAACAATGTAATACCGACTTTGGATTTTATGAAGAAGTGATAATTTGGCCATTGATGAAGATCGATCGAACGTGCAGTTGTTGTTGCCGCTGAAATCAGTGGACGTAGGTGACGAAATAGAGGGAAGCAGACATTAAAAGAGTGAAGAGAATGGGGAGGCAACACATAATTCATCCCAGCGTACTGCGATGAAGCAATATCCACTTTGGAATCCATGATGAGTTGCTAGTCACCTAAAGAGATTCTGGAACTGCGTTCAGATTTTCGTTCAGCACGCAATTAAAATTTTACCCTGACCCGTTGTCCTTTTCTTCTCCCGAACTTCTCCTGCATATGCTCAAAGAGATTAATATCATGACTCATGAATATGTGCTGGCTACTTCTCCCCGTAGTCGACAATACAGGCAAGAGCTTGCCAGTGTAAACCATTACGGAACCACCACCGAAGCTCACCCTTTGTCTAGAGTTACGTTGTGAGTATCATATCTCTTAGCTTCCTCTATACACTCCTTCTCGTTCATCTGGAGACCTCTTATCGAGATTCATCCGAGAAGAGAACCATGTTCCATAACCCGACATTATAGTTTCTAGTTCAGCTGTTTAGAATCATCAGATTCTCAGTAAGTAAATTACGAACTAAATTCATTTAAAATTGAAAATAAGATTAATCGCTATAGAAACTTGAATGTCCATTTACAATAATTGTTTTTGTAGCAACTGCATGAGGATCCCGTTTCGTGGAATTCCTTAAACACACTTCCAGAAATTTAACAGTACTTAGTCGTATGATCTGTCCAGCCATGATCACCACCTACCTTCTTCACTGCCCACGATTGTACAAATATTTGTTCCTGCTGGCTCGCGAAAGAAAATTCATTGTTCATATTCCACGCATTAGTAGTTTATACGGGTCGTGGTTCACGGAAGCACGGAAAAATGTATTCTAAAGATCACTGTTTTTTTTATATTGATAAGTCATTTTTTTACTGAAATGACGCACATCCTCCTGTTGGGAGCACAGCAGATTTAAAAAGGGGTATTAAAAACCCGAACGCAAAGAAATTTAAAAAGGACACTGTGTTCTGCAATTGGGTGTTTGTAAATCCAATACGTTCGTTACAGGGGAGGTTGGGGGTAGTATTGTTTGTTATTGTTCTCCTCCAATATCCGTCGGGAATCATGGAAATATGAAAATAAGGGTGCATATTGCATCGAGGACACAAAGATGCGTTTATGGCCGCCAGTAAAATTAGTGCACGAGACGTAGTCGAAGGCCATAAACGCTAGATGTGCCCAAGGTGCATACAAAATTCTATGCACAACCGGTCAATCTTACTTGCAAATACCACAAAAAAATATGGTTTTGATAAATTTTTGGGCTGTAGAAAAATAAAATAGGGCATTTCGTTATAAAAAAAAATGCTGAGGCGCATGCGCGATAGCGCCATGACAATTTCGGACAGATGTCAAAGTCTTGTAAAATTTTAGTGCAAACGTGCACAAATAAAACAATATGGAGCATCCAAACATTGTGCTTTTGGTGACTGCAACGGTGATAGCAGAGTTAGGTAGGCCAAGTTATCGCTTGGGATTACGATTTTATCCATTTCCCAAACCCTGCCTAACAATGGAGAAAATCGAAGTTAATAACTGAGTCGGTAACCATGCAGGACTTGTTCCACCTTTATAAATAGTGTCGCGTGGATGAAAATGTGTTAAAAATGGAAACGTGTATTGAACGTTTCCAGGTTCTGCGTCATTATTTGAGAGAAGCGAAATAAAAGTCAAATATTTAACGGGTCACGACCCTACCGAGAATTGATCTTATTCTTGAAGTGCCGCGTCAAACTTAACTTTTGAAATGTACCTAAACCACTTAGTCGAGTTTAAGTCAATGCACTGTTCAAGACGGATTTCAGGAACTTTAGTTTTGTGTCAGAGCCTTCTCTTAGAACACCCTGAAATAATGTTTCAATTAAAAATCTTGCCAGAAAGTTCTTTATTATTTTTAGTTTTATTCAGAACTTAGAAATACGATGGGGCATTGAATTGATATCTAATTGGGCAAGGCAACTGATTAACTGATTGCTGTGTCGAATATTAATCTTACTGATGTTATAATTTCATTCCTAATTTGTATTATTACGATAATATTATTTAAATAAAAATTTTGCTTCCGGTGTTGACTGTACGAGGCAACGAATTACCGCGACTGTAGGGACGATATCCCATAAATGTAAGTTAACAAATGATGCTGAATGCGTGGGTTCGTCTCACAGCTAGGGGAAAGAGGCATATGCATGGTGGAACGCAATAGTGAAGAGGTGGGGACGAAATACTAAAGGCGAATGTAGGAATAATAATTAGCTCACGACACGAAAGGATGGAGGTACACCTTTAACAACTTTTAGGACAGAAAGCGTTCGCATTTTTCTTCACCAGCCCTTTTGTGTCCACTCCTGGACGTAGACCTCTCTTATTTTCTATTTCTTTCGGTCTTGGATTAGTTGGTTCCTGAGTCTGCTTGCCTTACGGTAGATATCGTTCACCTTTACTATGGACTTTCTACATCTCACATAATATCATAATATATGTTCGTGGCCTCCAGTTCATCACCATTTTGACCGTTGTGGTACTCTGCTGCCACGCCTCTTGCCCCGTCCACTTACAGTTCGCTGATGCGGCTGTATTCTGGTTCTCGTCGTGCATTTTTGGTTTCCGCCTTATTTCATCGTATAAATTTGGTCTCAGTTTGTTTGGGCTTTGAATGGTCAGCGTCATAGTCTCTAAAGGATTTCCGAGTTTTTAAGGATTAAGGACAGTTTTCTAAATGTCACCCTGAACATTCTAATTCCTTTGGTCATTTCGGTAGTTTTATTTTCTTTAGCAAGTTTGATTGAATGGTCTAAGTAAACATACCTGTCCACTTTCTGTATGATTTGACCCCTCAACATAAAGTTAGTTTATCCCATCTGGGCTCATAAACTTGGTTTTCCCCGTGTTTAGTCAACTAGCCAATGGAACGGCACGTCCGTCTGAATTTCGCTCGCTTTGCCGCCTGACTACAGCTAGCAATGCAGAGAAGTGGTTTATTTGGAATGGGAAGTGACACTTGTGAAGAGTGACTTCTGGAGTGCATCGGAAACAAGAACTGTCTAGGTGAAGGAAAAGTTAAACTTCGGATGCAAGAAAGTGCAAACATATTTGGATGAGTGTATAGTATTCGTTGGACAAACAAAAACAACAATCGTAGGTACCTAAGCGCTTGTGGAGTCAGTTCTTTATTCATTGTTATGGTTAGGAGATTACAGACCCAGTGCTGATGAAATGGATTATCCGTGATGTAGTGCAAGAACTATCGTCTAAAAATAATAACTAATGGCGAAATCACAATTCGGATGGAAGCGACGGTTACGGTAGCAGACAGAATAGAAGGGATGACTTTTCGATGGTTTGAACACAAAGTATGATAGGAAATTATGGTTTACGAGTGTTTTCAATTGAGCTCAAGCCGGAAGAATAAATCCTGGTAGACCAAGGAGATCGTGAAATGAACTAATAAGAAGGGTTATGGACAATAGACAGAAACTAAAGAAATGGCGAAAAATAGACTTTGAGAAGGCAGTATTTAGGTGAAGATTAATATGTTGCTTGTATTTTTATTTGTAAACATGCAATTACTATAAGGGTTCAATAAGTCCAAAAGCAAACATCGATAAATTGTAGTAATGAGTAAGCATCTACTTTCAAAGTGATTAAGAGCCAAACAGAATTACCATGGTAAATTAATGCGGTTTATATTCGAACATAAAGATTCGATTGCATATTTCAAGACCTGAAAGATTTTAAGTTTTATAGGGAAAATTATCAATGCAATTCACGAAATGCTATCAGACCATCGAGTTTGGCTGAAACGAATATCTAGTACATCCAAGAATTCATATGAAACATTCAAACTTAAATTTAGTTACCAAAAAACCATTTACAACCGCATGGGAAAGGAAGCACTCTGGACATCAGCGGCCGAGAAGGTTTCGGATTCAAAAATCTAGTGCAAATTTTCCCGTCTGTTCTTTGGATGGTCATGGAGTACTCATTACTGATCAAGATTAGGTTACACTACTTACAAATTATCAACAACTCTCTAAGAAGGAACTGTGGAAAGAATACCCTAAAAATCAGCCGGTGGGGTCTGCACACTAATATAATGAATATGTACAAGTTCTGAAGTATGTATGGTGTCACAAAAGTTTTGAGACAGATACCAAACACCAAACCCATGTATAATTTATTTTGTAATCAATACAAAACCTCTGTGATTAGTAAGAATGCAAAAGTAAATTGCAACTTGGGGTCCATTATCTTCAATTCCATGTAATTTTTTCAGAAGTGATTGTATTGTCCCAAAACATGACATACGTTACTTGAATTAGGATTTTAATGGTATTATGGTGAATAAAAAATATCCTGATCTGCAAATTGATAATGTTTTTATAGTAGACTAAAAGAATAAGTATATCAATGAACCATGGTAAAGTAGCTCAGAAAATAAATTCCACTGTAGTTATCAAAATATTGAAGCTAAATTTATTATATCTACCCTAGCTTGCCTGTCGGCGCAGCCTGAAGGAAACGTTTTGATATTTCAGATGTTTTATTGCTTTCTGTTCTGACATCGGTATAAGCCAGAAAATTACAAGGATGAGATTTTTCGTACGTAAGCCTGAAAAACAATTTTCTGCTTTATAATCCATACCTATGAATATATGTTTTTAGCAACCCTTGGGGCTGTGTTTCCTTCCATGAAATTCTTTGACCTTCGACTTAGTGAAACCGAACACATTCTTATTGACAAAGTTAAGCTGACGTATCCGAATCGTTTTGTGAAAGACCGTAGAAAGTAACTGCTGCAATAAAGGTTTTCTTTTATTCTGAAAAAACGTCATGTTTTTTTTTCAGAGGAACAAAAACCCAATAGAAATATTAAATTAAAATTATCCACCGCAAGAGAGTCATCACCTAACTTGATGTTGAAGTATACTTACTTATTAAGTAGTCCGTGGGGTTCATTACTTGTATTCAGTAATTCAGTTGGACCGGTGCCGGTGCCGGTTGTGTATTACTCCTGTATTCGCTATTATTCACACGTCTTCAGTGACGAACGTTTGGGCACGGTCAGCTCGACACGGGAGTACCAACTTTAGTACGTTTTCACACTAAAAGACGTAGTGAAAATATTTAACGCTGATGAACTCTAAAGACATTATATATGCGACCACTTGTTTAGAATGAAATAAACTGTAAACTGTAATGATTTCGATTTTCAGATAAAACTTTTATTCGGTACCTACTTGGTGTTGGGTTTAATAAACCAATGCAAAAATAGCATTGTATAGTGTTACATGAACTCTATAAAAAAGTAGTTTTAGTTTCCCTAAAGTAGATAAACTATGAGAGAACGGACTCACGATTATCGATGGTTGTGCCATAAGAGCCGTAATCACTGCTTTTTTGAGCTCTTATAGTACAACTGTACAACCAATGTTAATCGTGAGTCAGTATCCCGAATGTCTACAATTGGCGCGGCACGCGGCTAGCAAGTAGCGTGGTACATGAGCCCTTATGCCCGCAATTAGTATTGGTTGTGCCATAAGAGCTGTAATAACCCTTTTTCCGGGTCGATCCGTTCTGAAAATGCAGATCTCTGAGCGTCACATGTCAGAGGCACGTTAGACGCCGTTATGACGTCCTGCGCAGCTGAGTACGCATGCGCGGCTGCCCTCGCTCAGCCAATGGGGGTCGAGGGTTATGGCATAGGACCAATCAGCGCCGTAACACTCAAATTAACTTGGCAAAAGAAAGAAAACACTTGTTTATTTTTCAATGGAATATAATTAAAACTATAATCTATATACAGAGTAGGCATGTGTTTACAATAACATGTATGACTTTGAACATGACAATATTGTACAGGCAATGGTTGAGTAAATACTTCTCACATCACTCTCCTGACTTAATTATTTGAGGGGGTATACTCGATGATGTGATAATGAAGCATGAGATATACTTGGGCTGCCGAACAGACGGAGTGATCACCCTGCAAGAACGTGCTCTAGCGGAGCCAATATTAATTTATGACGATCGAATTGGAGTGATGCGACTTCGTTGGGTCTAATCACAACGACGGGAGCTTGATTATTAAACCGCTCTTTCCGTAGTATGAACTCTGGAAGTTCTCGTACATGTTGAGATTCTCGCAGAGGTAGCACTCAGAGTTCAGGTACGGTTTAATGTTTGTCAGATTGCAGTGGCCAAACTTGTTGGAGTCGGTGGTGAAATTCCCCTTACGATTCGCCTGGAAGGCCACAATCACGAAGCGTGGTTTCTCCAACTGTGTTGCAGTCTTGACGGCCCAGGTAGATGTGCTTGAACGTTTGCGGCAACACCGGGTACTCGTACAATTCCCAGCTGCGAAAGCACATTCGAGGTGTCCTATCTTTCTAGACAACTTGGAGGAGAAACAGGTATCGGGCTTCTGATGGATAGAGGTACGGCACCCTCCAATGAATCTTGCTCAGCTCAATTCTGTTGTCCTCGTTGCCCACGAAAGCGTTACTATCGTTCTTCGATCAAATCAGGATGAACTCGTGGCAACAGGATGCTACCCGATATGCATACGATAAAGTTGCCGTTTGCGTCAAATAGGCACCTGGGTCGGCGCGTTACCTGTTGTCGTCCAGACGGCATTCTCCATTGCGCGAATCTCACTCTCCTTCAGATAATTTACTTCCTTAAGAGTGCCCACGGTCTTTGTTCAATCCACCTCCACGCCGGCGCCGCTGGTTTTGTAGCCGTAGCGGATGTCGTCAAAGGGGAAACTGAGGGCGTTATTTGTTCAGTAATCAGTAGCACACCCGATGAATCTGCCCTTGATGTAGAGATAACTGGGATATGGCAGTATGTAAACGCCTTGCTGGTAAATTCGTATGCGAATTTCGTCATTGGCGTTGATTGTTGTTGACATGGTCCAGAACACGAAACGTGTCTGCGTTTAATTGTCATTATTATTCAACTACTAGCCTTCTCTTGTTGAAGCACAAGTACAGATAGCCAGACAGAGAGCCAAACGATAGACAATAATTATTGTTCTTCAATTTCTACATGATACATGATTCGATGAATGATCCCCAAAACCACCCTCAAAACCACTCCCACAACCACCAAAGGAAACCACCCCCAAAAGCCACCCCTAAAACCACACCTAAAAACCACCCCTAGAACCACCCCAAACCTAAAAATCACCCACTCCTAAAAATCACTTCCAGAACCACCCTCAAAACTGCGCCCCGCAGCTCCTACCGATAGTTAAGATTCAACAGATTCACGGCGCAAGTTGGCCCTGGAGGATGTACCTACTAATTTAAAGAACGTTTCTTTTTCTTCACCTATAAGTTTATACCGATTTGTGGGTAAATGAAATGAATTCAAACGTCAAAAAACCGCCTCCCAATCCACTTGTTACGCAGGTCAACGTCCGCAGGGAAACCGGACTTCTCGGTGATAACGCATCCTCACACCTTCCACGTTCACCTCACTAAAGTAGACACAATATTATATCTAATAGGTATTTCAGATACAAGTATAGTAACAGTTCACATTATGATACACCATGGGTTATCAAACTCGACCTGAGTATCTTGCAACAATTTATCTACTTGCTTAAGAAATAATTATTAGTAAGGTCGGGTCTACTTCCATGCTAACGTGAACGCAATTTAATATTTTGCCTTCCACGTGAATGCGAAACAGACCACTTTGCTAGCGGAAACTTTTTAAAACAGACCTCAGAGTTGACACATGCATTTTAAACAGACCCCTTAGCTGTCCTCCCATAAAACACACGCATTTTTTGTAAAGAAGATAATGTAAAAACGCAAGAAAAAGCTAACCTCTATGGGAGCCGATCCCACCCTGCCGGAGAATACCAAACTACCAGTTCTATGCGATACCTACCTACATAGCAATTTGGCATTCTTTAGCCCATAAGGGCGCTAAAGTATGTCATTAGAACATTCAAGTGAATGTCATAAAAATTTATATTATATACCTATTAATAGTAGATAAATAAAGTTTATTTTTTACCCAATCTTTAACAAACTTTAAGTTCACAATCACTCTGCATTTCTAATGTAAGCTTAAATTAGCAGTTCTTGTGTCCTGTATCGCTTACTGTTATTGCCTTTGGAATTGATAAAATGTTGTTAAGAGGGATACGTACGTTGAAAACAGCGCCGATATCAAGCTCTAAGTTACGAAACGTAGAGCTCTTATTAATAAATATTTTGCAGAAATTTCTTCTTTGTCAGAAAGAAGAAGATTTGTTCTACAATTCTGTCAAACCAAATTAAGAACAAATATGTAAATAATCACAGAAACGAGACGTGAAATTTGCGTTTTGGTGTATTTTCAGCGGCTAGAAACTTGGTTCAAAAAGCAAATACTGGAAAACTAATTAGAGCACATTATAATATGAACATTAAATTGCTTGCCTTTCAAATTTCAATGCATTTAAACTGAAAATAAATAAGCTACATTAAATTTACTTCGACAATAAACCTATTTCTAAAAACGGGAGCGCCTCCTTCCACTAGCAGATTCTAACCGCCCGCGCCCCTCAGTAGTCGGCGACAGCCGAGTACGTTCGGGCCGTATCTGGTTGGCAAATCTGTTTCTCTTCGTGTTTCTCCTACGCTGGCTGGTGGAGTGGGGGAGACCGAGTGTTTATTTTTCTTGAGCAACGTACGTATCCCTCTTAATACCAGATTCTTAATTCTATTCTTTTCCCAATGGAATGGTAGTACGTAAGTACTAAATGTCATAATAGTAAATGAAACTATCATTTCTAAAGTGAAGTAACAATGAGAAATGTAAATTTGAGCAAGTGGGCCTCCGTAGTACACTTTGATATTAATAAAAGCTAAATTCCCGCTAAGATAAACTCTGGCTAAGACTGCTTCTACCCTACCATGTATCCATGTACCCTACTGACTGCTGCATGTTAGCCAATTCCAGCATAAATGTATATGATTTGTTTGGGTGTGCATTGTTCAGTGATTTATACGCTGTAGGAAAGACAGATAAGGTTTACACATTCTAACGAGTGTTTGTACGATGCTAACATTAAGTAACTACAAATGTGTACCCAGCATCTACATTCTAATTGATCGTCACGCTTCAACCCTCTCCTTGTACACCTACGCAAAGTTTCTTCTTTGATTTAAACACCCTTGGCGGTTTTCTTGTTATGCTTTATTATGCTCTGTAAAACTTTTATTCTTGACTGGGGTTTCTTTTATTCCATTTTGATATTGTGAGTTTAGAGGATGAGTGCGTTCATTAAAAGATAAGGCAGATAGATTAAGAGTCGAGTGTAGCTGGTTGTTCAAGAACGGCCAGCTCCAAAGACTTTTTGCCAATTATTTTTAATTGTAAGGTTCTTGTCAGGATTGCTTTTCCATTATTTTAATAAGCGGAGGTTAAATTAAGTCCACTGCCAGTGATTACTTTGTTATTACTGGAGGACGGTCGTTATTTTTTAACAGTTTGAGTTGCCACATAATTTATATGTACATATAATTAGCAAGTACGAATTTATTGTTTGTTCATTTCGATTGACTTACGAATGATTTATTAGGAGAATTAAGGTACTATAAAAGTAAAATATTTCAGGCAGCCGGGTGTCGGAATTACTAAAAAAATAGGTAAGTACATAAAGAATTGTCGACAAATCAACTATTTTTACCAGCCATCAGAATATCCAATTGAGCGAATGACTTATTGACTAAACAGCTGATATTGGCTCTTTAATAAAGACATGATCATTGATCAGGCCTCATCCAATCTTTAGTCTTCTCTCAAGTCTCTGACCAATAGTGTATAAAAAGGAATAACAGGGATTCAGGACAAATAAAGTGTAACGTTGCAAAAGTAAACACACTGAGTAATCAAAAATTGATTAGTGTTTACTTTGGACGTTCTGACGTCACGCCGCGATCTGTGTTCGTCGACCCAGGTGGGAGAAGCAAGCGCGCGCCATGCATGGCGGCAGACAAGCAAGTTGCGCCCGTCACCAATGTGACTTCATATATTTTCACCCGGCAGTACTCCTCCCGCTAGAAATCTCGAAGTGAACCGCCGAAGGAAGCCCCCACTCACAGCTTATAAAAGTGGATGATCCGAAGAAGAAAGGCAGTATCTGGTCGTCCGGCCATCAATTGGGACCAGTACTCCCAGCATCCGAGATGATGCTGGCCGCCGACGCGACATCTGAACTAGTAGTACCTAGTTGACCGGTCCGACTTCGCCGTGTGATCAACTGATTGTAACCGTCGTGTATATTTTGAGCAAGTGCCCGGTGCTTAATTGCTATTATCGATGAGATATCAACAATTAAACATTACCCAGTCACAACCGGCTGACCTATCTTGTTCGTAACAAATAAGTAGTAAATATGTTCAAGCTGAGGAATTGAAAGTGTCTGTCAGTGAAGATTAGATCGATTTGGCATTCCCGTGTGACTTTGTCTGTAACGGGACGATATATCGGCAGAAATCGATCGAATCTGGGTAACTGTCGGCTTTTGGTGAAATCTATTTAATCTATTTAATCTCTATTTAATTGTAAATTTTGAGTAAGTGCCCGGTGCTTAATTGCTATTATCGCTGAGACATCAACAATTAAACATTACCCAGTCACAACTGGCTGGCCTTTCTTGTTCGTAACAAATAAGTAGTAAATATGTTCAAGCTGGGAAATTGAAAGTGTATGTCAATGAAGATTAGATCGATTTGGCATTCCCGTGTGACTTTGTCTGTAACGGGACAATATACCGGCAGAAATCGATCGAATCTGGGTAACTGGCGGCTTTTGGAGAAATCTTAAGGAAGGACAATTATTTATTACTTGTTTGTGACGGATAAGCTGGTGGCGTTCCCCAATCAGATTGTACCCTGTTGCTGCGACGAGAATCTCACCGAAACCCGGCTAGGAGCCAGCGCACCTAGGTGCTGCCACGTAGACTCCGAAACCCCGGTAATAATTCAGTTTTGATCACACGACTGGCTATTAGCGTACTATCAGGATACTTCACGAGAACCGCTTTTTATTATATAGTTCTAAAGTATTTATTTATTTACTACATGCCAGAAATTCAACAAAATTAAAAAGATATTTTCAATGTAAATATATATGTGTATATATTCCGTTTTATCATTTCGAATTCACTGTAAATAGTTAAATTAATAGAGTACATTTATATATTGTTTATGCCTTATTATTCAACGTTTAGCAATAGTAAGAGAACCCACCCTTCTGCGACTGAAAGTTTAAGGGTTCTCAATGAATAAATCTTCCACTGACCAGACCGTAAATACAACGTAAGAAGTCGTTCATAAGAGAACGACCCGATCCGCCTAAATATACAGCGTGTCCCAATACGTGATACCGAGGGATACAGCTGCATATTTATTGACCGCACCGAGAACGTCAGTCCATAATTGGCGTCCGAATAAATTAGGTAGAGTAACGTCGTTGTAAAATCAACGACAGATGCAATAGTTAAGTTTACCAATTAAGTGAGAAGTCTGTTGAGTTTAACAACCCAACAATTCAAAACAATTTCGAAACGAAACAGCAGCAATAACAAAATAAAAATGAATAAAAGCCAGTTTATGAATCATAGCCATTCTACCAGTAGATGTAGGGTGAAATCTTCATAGTTTCGCTCCTATACCAAATTCCACCATTGTTCCTTGTAGGTGCTATTTTTCCTATGCTCTTTCCTATGTTACATTACCATCTACTAATATTTTGCTAATTGTATCGTCCCATGTTTGTGCTGGCCTGCTGTCATCCATGCGGATTAGGTCTTCAAACCATCTTCACTGTTGTTCCCCTATTGTCAACATTGTTGACTGTATCTAGCTTTTCTCTAACAATGTCACTTCTACCTTTATCATCTCTTGTTATTTCCTCGACTTTTTTCCATTGCTTAGATTTCCTATTTCTTTGTCAGATAAATGAAGTTTCTTTAGTTATTTGGATTATATTTCCTTCATGATTGTCCATGATTACAACTCGTAAAAAAATAACTTTGAACTCAGTACTCTTCGTCTCAAGTCATTACTTGTTGGAAATTCCTCAGATTTCATAGTGTTCGTTCTTACATAATTCTTGCAGCTTTTTTACAGGCTCATAATGTTCATTCTCAAGTTTAGTGCTACCCGTCAGTTTCCCAGAACTTATAGCGCTGTACTCCGTCGAAACCCTTGTTTTAGCAGGAACTTGAGGTCTTATGCTTTTTCCCTTTTTGAAGCAACACTGCGACTCTTCAAATTGGTGTTCTATGAGTTGTCCAAGATGTATTCATACATTTTGGATATGGCATTCAATAAAGCAGCCTATCGATAATTTCTGCACACTGCATTGTCACCTTTTTTTATGCAGTGGCAGAAGGACTAGTAATTCCCAGTCCCGTGAGACACTTCCTACTTGCCATGCATGCTTCACAATCGTGGTTTGTCTCGGATGCAGGTATTTTCGCCATTTTGTTTCTTTTCTTTGTGCGTTTTTATTAATTTCTTCACTTCACCATGGTGTTTTTATCTTACTTTAACTAATTCGTATAATTCCGCAGGTTTCTTTTGCTGCCTCGAGTATGGTATTGTTAAAAGTTGTTTATCGTCGCTTCTGTATATTTCTTCTATTTGCTTTCCAATAGTTTATGTAAAGTCTTCGATTATAATGGGAATTTTGTAAGAACGTGTAACTTCTTTGTATATCGTGTTAATGTTAATTTCCTCTGTTGTTGCTTTCTGCTACTTTTCTTGTTTTTCTATTCGTGTTGTGAATTTTCCTAACACTAGATGATGTATCACCTGTAAGATTCGGAAGCCATTGAACCTGTAAACATGAAATGAAACAGGGGAAACAGCTATCTCGTTTTTAACCAAAATATAAATTCGTGAAAGCCCTTTGCAACATTTTTATATCAAACAGATACCAAAGAAGTGTAATAAATAGAGAGACGTATAAAAATAAAAAATGTCAAAAACGTAAAAGAGACCAAAAGTGATCAAACGCTGCCTGGAAACCACATCACAAGAATAATTAGTAAAAACCGCCAATACTCGTTCGTGCTGTCACCTGCAAAAGCGAGAATTTCACGAACATTAATTATTAATTTTACATCTCCTCAGTGTTAATACACATCAGCACCATCGTTTCGGTTACCCCATAAAACCAACTCGATACCGCATAATTAATCCCGAGTATTTAAACAATATTATATTAAATGAGAAAAGAGGGATGGGGGGATTATAAAGTTGGTTAATAGGTATCTCTTCCTAATCAGAGAGTAGATAGTGCGAGATCTGGTCATTAAACACGAGGGGCATTGAACTGGTCCAGAGCTGGCATACAATTAAAAAACCTCCGGCTTCAGATTGTACAGAAGTTATTCGATTTATTCAGAACTTGCACAATATACCTAGTTTTACAAGAGGTTATTGAACTAGTCTGGAATCGACTGTATAGTTTTAAGCATCCGGAGTCCTGAATGATCCAGAATCGGCTGTATGGTTTTGTGGTGCCATATTACATGAATGAATTCAAATTTTGCATGCACGGTTTAATTTAACATTACATTACTCTTGAAATTAAAATACTCTACTTGGATAGGTGCTGTCAAATTTTATCAGCGGTTTCAGATTATGAATACGTCGATGTATTCATAGGCGGTGTAATAAGATATGTCGCATCATATTAAAAGTTATTCGACTTAGGGTTTCAAATTACATTTGTAGGCTATCAAATTACATCAAATGGTAATATGATACTTGAGATGTAACTTGTAATCATAGGCGGTGTGATAAGATATGTCGCATCATATTAAAAGTTATTCGACTTACGGTTTCAAATTACATTTGCAGGCGATCAAATTACATAAAATGGTAATATGATACTTAAGATGTAACTTTTATGCGGTCAAAATCCGCACTAGTTTTTAGATGAGATCATTTAAATTGAGGTCATTTAACTAGTCCAGAACTTGTGAATAGTTTCATGAGAGCTTATTGAACTGGTAAGGAGTCGGCATATAGGTAGCTCTATGAGAAGTTATTCCAAGATTCATGCGATTTCCGGCATCAAATTACGTGCGAGTATCAAATTAAATTAAATGGCAATCTGATCCTCGAGATGCAATTTGACATCTTCAAGGTAATTTGTTACAGAGGTGTCAAATTGCATCCGAGGTTTCAAATTACAAAAGATCACTCAATTTGGAGCCATATACCGCATAAGTGCAGCTTCCGTAATACGTCAGATTTTCATTCTAAATAAAACAAATGCACGTGCCATTTGTCGTTTATCAGTATTATTTACAACGTCTTAAGTTAATTTTTGCAATATAATTCTAGAAGTTTTGGAGTGAAAACAATTTATTTTCAATTTGTGTGTTACACGCTTACGTGTAAAATTTTGAAAACGACTATAATTATATTGCATAGGTTAGGTTAAAACGTCATACAGCACGTGGCTTTGTTTTGTTTGGAATGAAAATCTGACGTTTGTGCGCACCACTTATGTGGTGTATTGACTTGGAAGCAAACTATAACCAGAATACTATCTCTTTGTCGCCAGCAATAATCTTTTTTCTAGATACCATATTTTAAAAGAAATATAACATAATATAAACCAACTGTAATATAAAAATTATATGATTCCATTTTAAAAGAAAGGAGTTGTGTGGTTTTGAAATTTTCTAATGCTCATTAATAATATGTAATATTTTAAATGTCCTAGCACTTATTCCTAGATGATGCATTAATCCTACCAAATTATCATCTTTATTATCATGTTTGTTTCGAAGATACATACTGAATTTTCGAAATTTCTCACGTCTGTCAAAATCTTCAAAAAAAAATCGGCAACACAAAAAATGCACATTTTAGACAAAAAACACCCTGTACAATCTCACAGTAAAATAAAATAAAAATTCAAAAATACGGTCAAATTATCTTCATCCTGTGCATAATTTTTGATGTGCTGGGGTAATTTTTGCTTCAATTAGTACGTTTCCTTTTTGGTAAAGCTACTATAATGTTCCTTTTGTAATTTTCTGATATTTCTGCTGTCTGCTATGCACACTCATCCAACTAACTTATATTTATACAAACGGTCTATTACGTCTAGACTCCAACATTAAAAAATGTCTCTACAATCATTATATATTTGCTTACGCTTAAGTACTTAATTTCTCTTCTCAGCATTTATTATGAAATGAAATTTCGTCTGACAAAGCAACTTATTTCATATTCATTTTATACTCTTTGAGGAAGGAAAATTCGCATAGCATGTTGTACTCATCACACTATGCATGGTGAAGAAGATAATGATTACTAGAATTATTCAGAAGACCGGACGTAACTGAAATAAAAAATAAAAAATGTAAGTCGTTTGTGTTTGTGGATAGAAAGCACAGCGCAACAAAATGCTGAAAGAAAAACTATGCAGACAATCCCGGTGCGGACACGTCAGCAATGATCATTAAAATTGTCTTTGTTTCACAAAAGCAGCTGGTAACAAAAATCTATTTCAAACTCCGAATTAAAACTCAAACAGAGTGGAGCCATTCTCTTTGATCTGTTCAATGACATTTCTAATTCAGGGCGCGTCTCGCAAACGTAATTGGCAGCCTTTTCTTCAATTTGGCTTCTGAAACGATATTAGAACGGATGGCATTTTATTTGTTTAAAGAATTTCGTTTTGTGTCTTTATTTTCTTTCTTGTTCCCCTAACAGTTCCACGTAGGAATGTAATATATCATTGTTAGACCTATGAACAAATTTAAAGGAATCCAGTTTCCTTTAAAAAATTTTAGTTAATTACAAACTATGACATAATAAAAAAAAATTGCAGAAGTTGCAAATTAGCAACCTTCGTTAAGGCGTTGAGTCGTTGAAAATGAACTTCGCTAAGTATCAAGTACACTCAGTATAAGTCAAGGTAACAGTTTGTAAAACATGAGAATGATAAGATTTTCCCGAAATCTAAACAATGACGGACGTTCGCACACTGAAACAAACAAAACAGTGGGGACTGTTTTAAATTTTTGGAGTTTACTCCTTAAGAATCGATTTTCAGTTATAGCCCGCGGTACGGAAATTTTATGAGTTGTAAAATCAAGTGTTAACAGCGTTAACTAAAAGTGAGGCGTTACGTTCCTCTGCGCAACGCACCTTTCATATTGAAATTATGTGTGTATCTATGGATACATATATTTCTGTACAATAAACAAAATTATCAAGCGACTGAAGTTAAAAAATACTGACAGAATATGGAAAAAACCTATTCCAGTGATAATGAAGAAGAATCCGAAAAACACATGGATGCGGTTAATTGGTAAGCGTATAATTCATGTTAACGAATATTCATTTTTAACTGAATGGAGTATTACAACCCAATAATAATTTAGTGAAAAGCAAAAATCAGGCGACCACTTTGTTAAAGTTCGCTCCACAATGTTTAAGTGTTCACTTGAACCAAACCACTATCACTAGCCATGCTATTGGAAATTCCAAAATTTAAAAATAATAAATACGATAATACAGCTAATTACTCACGTTATAAGCAAAGGAACAAGCCAATCTCAGACCTAACCTAAATATGGTAAACAAAAACAATAAACAACGCCGCAGAAGTACCAACTCCTGTGTATTATGCTTCGCCCAACTGTAAGTTTTAAATTTTAAGTTACCAAGTGTGTACTCAAACAGCGCTCCAAGTCCACCTAAAAGCACATACGATAGAAGATAGAATAGAAGAAGTGGCGGATTTCTGCTATTTAGGAAGTCAGGTCGAAAAAGAATAGAAGCGTTTGAAATGTGGTGCTACAAACGCATGATGAAGATACCTTGGATAGATAAGGTTAGCAATATGGAGGTATTAGAAGGAGTTGGGCAAAAGCAAAAGGTATGGAAGACAATAAAAAATAGGAGAGATGTGAAGGAATGGTAGGACACCTTCTGAGACACGAAGGAATAGTTCGCGACATACTAGAGACCGGCGAGATAGGAATAAAGAGAGACAAGGAAGATTAGACTATTGCTCTCAAATAGTTGGAAATATGGAAATGTAGGATGTTTTAGGTACTTTTAGGGAAATGTGTAGGTTAGCTCAGGATATTAAATGATGGAGGTACGCGTCAAACCAGTCTTCGGACTAAGGACTTTATGATGATGATGAGCTTTTAGGTGTAGGTATAATAACTTTGCAACAATAATTTAGTTTCTCAAGTACAAAAGTGGTTAGTTGGTCAATATTCTTCCAGTAGTGGTGGAACAAACGTTCTGCTCATGGAAAAAATACGCTTTAAAACAATACTTGTGTGCTTTTTGTTTGTTTTTGTTTTTATTAGTGTTCATGTTTATGTATGGCATAACTCATAAGTAAAAACATGACGTAAACTCGTCAGCTTTCATATGAAAATGTCTGTCTTCAGCAAGATAACAAGAAGTTACATATTGAGATGAAATGATTATCGATGAGGCTTGGTGATTAAGTTTCTTGCTTGGACCATAACCATCATGTGTAATAAATTACTCCACGGGTGTTTGGAACATTTTGTATCTAGATCATTTTCTACAGATAGGGAAGAAGTTATTAAAATAATTTTAATTAAGTAAGAAACTTGATCACAATTTTTGGAGGTACGGATTTCTGCTCTTGAGTGTAGGTAGTAAAAATTATAGTTACGGTTAAGAAAGTTTTGAAATTCTAATATTTCGTTTTTAAGGCAGGAAAGGTTAAAGTTCCGCTTTCAAACTGATATTCTCTAATTAGCAGTAAGGGAATTATTAGGAACGATTTATCTTGGTGCGAAACATATAAAGCTTGTTATCTTCTGCTTTTGCCAATTAAAAAGAAAACATGTTTGCTTCTGCATTAATTCTGTTACAAATAAAGACTTGTAAGACGGCTGTTTGTGAGTCAAAGATTCTTTCGCATAAAGCCCATCTCAATCCAAAAGGGATAGTAACTTTGAAGTTAAGCTTTTGGATATTGTTTTTGTTAATGCAATTGACAAATTAGAGACGCGAATTTAAGGTACAATGCCTTTGCTTTTGATACTACCTAACTTTGTTAAGAACGTACAGCGATTCTTCTCGAAACAATACATTTTAACAGGCTACGTCAGTATCTACGGCTGTTACTTTAATTGGCTTAGGTATACTTCAAATATACGTCAGAAAATTTACGAAACAGCGCTTAAAGTACATCAAAATGAAAGGATGAGATGTGTTTCTGGGGATGAATAATGGATTTGGGATTCCAATTACTTCCGTAGCCGATTGCTGTTTCTTACAGCTTAGATATAATTATATCATTGAGCCTTTATAAAGCAAGAATTTATTTTATATTTTCTGATAGGAGCAGTAGATACCTACCTATATTGAATGAGCATGGATCGATAGAGATTTTCTAACGCGTATGTTAAATTGTGATACGAGTTTAATATATAGGTAACCATTCCGTGCAAGTTGTACACTATACTATTTCTACAGATATTTTAGTTTTTTAAAGCAAATCAGTTTTTTCGTGTTAATTTTATTTGTCAAAAAATGTAGTTTCAAATAATGCCTATTTTCTTGGAGGATGTTACCCTAGCAATGGACAAGTAAGACGCAGGAGTAAGCTTTAGGAAACTAAGAAGTTTCAAGAATGGTAGATTTATCGAAACCCGTGTAATAACCAAATGTCTTCTGTATTATATGTACCTAGTCGTAGAAAACAGTTTTACAGTTTTCTCCCCAAGCAACAATTTAAGCGCCAATTGCTCATTCCAAAGTTTTACGGGAGTTTTATTGCAACTTAAACATTTGAAACAGTTTTAAAATTGTTTTCACAAATGAAAGTTTTACTTGAAGTCAAAATACTTTTATAAAATAAAAATACGAATTCTTTCAAGACTATAATTTAAAAAAACATCTGCTTTCGAGCACAATTTGCTCTTAATAATTCTTTATTATTATAAGGCTAATTGACCTGAAAACTGGCTCATAATGCAATCTTATTTTCTTTATTATTGATTAATAAATGAAGTCGTAAGTATTTTGTTCGAACTTTTATGCGTCCACGTTTATCAACAACTATTTTCTCCTGCCTTTGAATGCTACTCTTTAGTATGGTGGTAGTATTTCCTGAAACTTTATTACACTCGGTCTTCATATTGCTTTAAAAATACTAAATCTGATGCCTTATAAATCATCATCATCATAAGGTTCTCAGTCCGAAGACTGGTTGAACGAGTACCTCCATCCTTTTCTATCCTGAGCAAACCTACGCATTTCCTTAAAAATAGAACATCCAACATCCCTAACTATTTGAGATCAGTAGTCTAATCTAGGCCTGTCCCTACCTCTTTACCTATGACTATAGTATGTCGCGAAATATTACTTCGTGTCTTAGAAGGTGTCCTACCATCTTACCAACCTATCTAGCCTATTCTTTATTGTCTTCCATACCTTTCGCTTTTCCCCAACTTTTTCCAATACCTGCCTATTGCTAACTTTAATCTATCCACGACATCTTCATCATGCGTCTGTAACACCGCATTTCAAACGCTTCTACTCTTTTTCGATCCGCTTCTCCTATTGTCCAAGTTTCGCACCCGTAATATGCCGTACCCCATACATTCGTCTTTACGAGTCTCTTCCGAGTTTCTACGTTAACCGTTCCCGAGCATAACATTTGTTTCTTTTTGTTAAACGCAACTCGACTCTGCGCTATTCTTTGTTTTATATCTTTAGTGCTCCTACCATCTCGAGTTATTTTACCTCCTAAATAGCAGAAATCCGCGAAATTCCTCTATCTTCTCATTTCCTATTTGTATTTCAGTTTAAGTTATATTTTTACACCCTCTACATACCAAAATTTTGGTTTTCTTTTTATTGATTTTCATGCCGTAGCCCTCTGTCAAAACTGCTTCCATTTCATTCAAAACCATTATTAATTCTTCTTTGCTAGATGCTAACACTACGCATATCTGAACATGTTAGGGATGAGTAATCCATATTTTTTCTTGGATCAGTTCCGAACTGTTCCAGTTCCACTCTCGTACCTGTTCCACGGATCAGTTCCGATTCCGAGTACATATAAAGTCTAGATATAAAAGATGTATGTCTCTGATTTGTGATTTCGTTACCTATCTAATGGGAATCGGAACCACGGAAGCCCAGTATTTTTTTTCTTACACGTTAAAGTTACACGACAGAGTACATAACACGTAACAGTAACAGAATAGACTAGATACAATGATACAGTTGCAGTTAGCGATGGGCAGAATCGAATACTTTAATGAATCGAGAACTCCGTATCCGAGAACTTTTGAGAATCGAGAACTTTCCCGAGACCCGAGTACAACACAAGAATATTGTACCTCATACGGGAGCTGCGAGACTCGGAATCTGATACTCTCTCGGTCTCGGTACTGCAGCATTGGACCACGTTCAAAGGGTAGCAGCGGCGAGCAGCATTCACCTAATTCAATCGGCATGCGTCGGCATCTTTTTCATTTTTTATAGCCTGCATCTGTTAGTTTTATGGCGGTAACGTCTCTGAATGCATTTCTCAGTAGATTCGTTGAATGAACAATTATTCATTCGATGGTGCCAATGTAAAATTTATTATTGGAAACTTCTAAAAAGACTTACAAGTTACATAACTCTTCTCATTAAAGTAATATTAGTGTCTTGCTCGTAGTACTAGCAGAAATAAAATTAAAATCAAAAAATTATGTACATTTCTAATTAAAATAAAAATTGAAATGGGTTTGCGTTTTTTCTGGATTAGGTATCGGTTATCACATTAGAAATGAAACGATAGTGTGGAATTTCTTCGTAAAAAGGGTACTAGCAAAAGCGCACATTGTTCGTTTTTCTCTTAGAACTTATCTAGTTCTTTGTTTATACTTTAAATTTTAGAAATTTATGTTAGTTACATATTGTGTATTAATACTTATTTCGTTTCTTTTTTAACCAGTAGTAGCACTCATAGGTATTAACTGTAATTCGCAATTCCAAAATGATCTTAAAGTTTCTACTTGTTTGGGTTTCCAGAAATTCAAACTATACCATCGGAAATAACAATTAACCTAACTGAGAACTACAACTGTCTATTTGGTTCTAGTTGATACTTGATATTATTGATACCGCTGCCGATCTCGCGCCGTATTTTCGATTCCATTTCAGTTCTCGTGTTCTCAATAAATTTGTTTATCTCGTCTCTTCTCACTGAGCGAGAACTCGTGCATTCGAGACCAATAACTAAAACAGTTCTCGAGAACACCGAGAACTTTTGAGAATCGAGAACTTTTCGATTCTTGCACTCGAGTCCGCCCATCACTAGCTTGCAGTTGCCAACGAATATAGTTGCAGCTGAGAATGAGTCACAAAAACATAAATGCTGTTGAGCGTCGCGCCCTTCGCTCGGCGGTTTTTTGTCGGCGTCCGTTCAAGTCAAGCAAAAAACAATCTATTTTATTTACGGTCTTCGAAAAGGGAGATAAAAATTAAATTTAAGCGGCATTTGTGACCCAATCCTTTTAAATGTACCGCTACTTTTGTTTGGTTTCTGGAACTTCTATTTGTTTAATCAGTAGAGGCATTGGAATTTGGAAATTTCCCGAATCAAAATTATATGTATTATATACAGGTTGTTTCAAAACAATATACAGATTTTTTTAGAAACGATCGGGTAGGCAAAAACGAACAATTTTTGTCAATAAACTCATGTCCTCCTGAGTTTCGTTGAGATTTTCCAGGAGACTAGGACTAGAAACACTTTTCACTCGCAGCTCGCGATTTCCTAGACGTAATGTATTCAGGGCGTTGGATTGGTCGGGGTAGGCCTGTGGGCTGGCCTCCACGCTCTCCGGATCTCAATCTCATAGATTTTTTTTTCTGTGGGGGCATTTGAAAACATTGGTCCACGAGACACCCGTAGAAATGGTTAAAGACCTTACAGCAAGAATAGCAGTCTGGGCTGGAATAGTACGAGAGAACCCAAACATTATTTGTTGGTGTTCACGAATCGCTATCGAGACACCTCGTTAAACTGGTTGACAATTATGAACATTATTTCTAATTTTTTCTTAATTATTATTAATTATTATTATTCTTTGATTTGGGGTTCACCTCATAGGCAAAATATAGATTATTATTATAAAATGGCAGGAAAACAATTTGTCTGAACATGAACCTCTTGATTAGTTGAATGCAATTTGGGACAATGTTTATTATTTATTTGTGAATTCGTCTGGCTGCCTAAATTGGGAATGTTTCTTGCCTCCTGGAACCCAGGCGGATATGAGTTATTGACAAAAAATGTTCGCTTTTGCCTACTCTATTGTCTCTAAAAAAATCTGTATGTTGTTTAGAAATATCCTGTATATACAGGGTGGTCCAGTTTATATCATCAGGATTTCACCAGCTGAAAGTTTATCAAAAAATAAAGGTAGTTTGTCTAATAAAACACCATTGCATTTTACTTCCATTTTGATGCACAGGGCGTTAAAGAAAATAATTTTTTGGTAATAATCTGCTATAAATCCATAATAAAAAAGGCTGGCCTTCTGAAATTTTTCATAGATCATTTCTTTTGTATTCTCTATTAAATAGTGGTTATAATTATTTTATTTAAAACACAGAGGCGTGCGTACGGGTTTCCTCAAAAATACTTTATTTAATAAACCGTACGCCACTGTTTTTTTAGAACACCAAATAAAGGGACGATTTCCCATCCAATTTAGAAACTTTTTTGTATCTTACAATTTTTTGATAACTCAACTCAAAACAAAAAAAAATATTAAAAAGCATCATGTGATCAATTACTGAATTTATTTACTTAAAGGAAAAACAACATTAAGCTTAGCTGAAATATCAACTAAGCAAGAATCGCAATTGAATTAATGCAAAATTTCAGAAGGTTACCCTTTTTTATTATTGATTTATAGCAAATTATATAAAATAAATTATTTTCTTTAACACCCTGTACATCAAAAAGGAAGCAAAATTGGACCATATCTTATTAGACAAACCACCTTTATTTTTTGATAAACTTTCGTGTGGTGAAATCCTGATGATATAAACTGGACCACCCTGTATAATTTATGTCATAATGTCATATGTCTTCATGTCTAGTCCATTATCTCTATTTCAGCTTTGCGTCAGGTACATAATGGTTTCTAATACCGGCCGTACGTTCCGGTTCCGATATTTGTTTCAGTTCCAGGAGTTCAAGCTTAGTCAATATTCTAGTCCGCGTCCACGAGTCCGCGCTTCGAACCTGCTTGCATAGGTACTTCTAGACTGCAGACCAGTACTCGTACTAGGCAGGCTGCGGGTGGCAAAGGGAACTGTTCAACAGTTTAGTGCGCGCGAGAGACCGGCTGGCATGGCATGCGGGTCGCGGACTCGTACTCGTAACAGTTTCCATTTTTGACATGTATCAGTTCCACTGATCCTAACCTTCATACCTGTTCCAACGAATCGATTCCAGTTCCAGCTTCCCATCTCTAGAACATGTTAATAGTTTGACCCTGTACATTAATCCTTGACGCTGTTCTGTCCTTAACAATATTAATCGCATCTTCGATAAATTAGTTAAAAACTATGTAGAGGTGATAATGCACATCCCTTTCTCACTCTCTTCCGGATATCTACTTCTCTTCGTTCCTGCTCAAATTCTGTAACTGCCTTTTGCTCTTTGTAGAGTTTATGTATTATTCTTCTCTCCCTATATTTCATCTCTACCTTTCTGAGCACCGAACATCTTCTCCCATTTTACGTTGTCGAAGGCTTTTTCTAAATCTATAAATCCTATAAAGACGCTCTCTCCCTTTTCTATGGATAAATCGAAGCAATCTTAATAAAAGACCATTTATTAAACTAAATTGCCGCTTGAAATCTTATTAAAACAGTTTGACAATTACCTAATGAAACATTCCTGGAACAGTTTGTAACGTTAATTTTCGCCATTAGAACATTCTCTCTATTTTTAACGTTTTATTATAGACTAGTACTTACATCATGCTCATATTAACATACTTGTATTCCTATTTTAGGTCTTTCACTTATATTTAGTTTCTTATTTGCTTTAGTTGTCACTGTTCCTATTTCTTGCCTCGCTCTCCGATTATGCCTCCGTCCATAGTCTGTTTGAGTTTCTATCGATTTGTTTGAGGGTAGACTGTCTTAAAATTATTAATTCTAGTTAGCTTTTCTATTCTAATAGGGTTTGTCTCACTTGCCTGCTATCGTTGGCCTCTTATTGTCTCTGTATTTGGTAGTTTAGTTTGCTGGATGTCGCTGCATACGTTGAGTTTTGAAATTGTTCATCTTTCATATTTATCATTTGCTGAGTCTACCTTGGGAGGTTTGTCGTTCACTTTTCAAGATTTCGTTATGTAGTTGTTCATTTAATAGCATCCAATTTTGTTCTTCTTTTGTTGACAGATTTTTGAGGTTATGTTTCCGTTCTGTCATCTGTGCAGGACATTGACCCACTTTGCTGCTTGTTCAGTGGCGTGCCTTCTAGTTTCATTTTCCCTGTCTCATATTTCAGTTATTTATGCATTATGTTATCTATTCCTTTGTCCCTTGAGACCTTTTTATGACTTTTCTTATTGCCATCTTCCTTTATTTTGGGTTTGCAAGTCGTTTTAAGCTTTCTTTCTTCTGTTAACTTCTCCGTTGCTGGTGACGCCTCTGGAAGATTTGGTGATCTAGGGTATTTCTGGTTACTGGTGTAGTTTTAAATGTGGCTACCTTGTATTTTATTAGTCGGCAGTTTTTTTGGAATTTCCGTTTCCCGATTTGCTTCGGCATTTTTCACTCTTCCTGTTGATCTTCTCGTGAGTGGGCGGTGTTTCCAAGTTTTGTGGAATTAAGTTTTCTAGCCAGTTATGGGATTTTATTGGTACACCTCTTGAAGATGTCGGTTTATTGTAGTGTTAGAAATCGTCATCTGCTCCATTTTTTGGGATTTAGATTCACGTTTGAGGTTCAGCAGGATTTGTCAAGGAAAAACCCCACGTGGTGAGTGTCTTATTTTTCATCTTTTATTTAAATCTTCAGTCATCAGTGTTGTTTCCTTTCCTTTTTCTTATTTTCTCTTCTAATTTGTCTTTTCGGCATTTTAGGATTTTTCCAGGGGAACGATTTTTTTTTCGAGGGAGCAAACTTTGGTCCTGTTGCACTCTCCGACTCCCCCCATGTTTCAAGCGCCGATCACCTGGTGCTGAGCTGCAAGTCTGATTTGTTGTAGCAGCTGACCTGCTTACCATCTGGAAAGTCAGATATAAAGTTTGATTATTACGTCGCCTGTCCGTCTGGAACATCGCGTCCAACGGCTGGTTTTTTATGTAGCGCCCGTCACAGCTTTTTGTGTCAATTTTGTGTTCGTTTTTTGTGACTTCGCGTCGCCCGTCCGTTCGAACTTTCCCCTCGTTCGGCTATCATGGTTAATGTAGTTGCCTGGCCACGGCGTGTTGTGGTCATCTGTTTGTTTATTTTTGAACAAAATCTGTTAAGTACTTTTTAAAAAATTTAATTTGTTTGCCATAGTATAATTTCCGTAGTTAAGTAGTTTATCTTGTTTAAAATTCAATTTAGTCAATTTAGTCACTATTGCGATTTTGGTTCATTTTGTTTATAGTCACTTCAATAATTTTGCTGTTTGTAAATTCCATTTTGACTTTATAGTAATATCTATTTTTTGTGTCGAGATTTAGCAACAGTCGATACTCCCGTTTGCGTCTATTTACATTGTAGTAGTTAGCGTGCGTGCGATTGACCCGTCGGTGCGCTGCGCGTGCGGAGCTCCATTCGTGTAGTGTATTTACCGCATCATCTGCGCCTATTTTTGATTTTCCCTTTTTTAGCGCAACGTTAGTACCGGGTGTCTAAATTTCACCCAGGTTTATGTTCATTGTTTTTTTTTATATTTATATATACATTTATTCATTGATAATTAATTTGTTGATATACATTTGTTTTTTGGATATTTGGGTATTATATGTATATGATATACTATTTGACTACGCTTTTTTCTCTTGTGTTATTTTATTGTGCCCTATTGTGTACCAGCGGCTTTTAGGAGTTGTAGTCGTTGTGTGTTGGCTACAGAGGATCAGCCAACAACTCCTTGGCGCCCTTTTCCTGTTTTTAGCCCACCCCATCTTCGGCTTCGAGCATAGCTGCAACAGGATCCTCCATTGTGGCGTTAGTCTTTTAGGTTACGTCACAAGTTGGATAAAAAATACTAGTGTAATGGGAGTTTAAGAACAAGCAGGGTTTTTAATGAAGTGATATTTTTGACAATATTTAGAAATAATTATTTTTTTCCTCTTTGTAACCCCATCCGACGTGGACATATTGTATGTATACGCCATCCTGATAGATGTTAGCATCAGCAATTCTGCTGTTGTTGTGTATTATCAAAAGTGGACGATACCACCTTTTATGGACAGATGGTTAAGCATTACAAAAAGCGGATCTGTCATAAAATTTGATATTTGAAGCGCATTTCGCATAACGTTAATTTGAACTATACTTGGGCCGCCCAACAGACGGAGTGATCACCCTGCAAGCATGTGCTCTAGACGGGACCACAGTAGTTAAGGGGACACTAGTGGCAGACAGTTCTAGGGACTTTCAAGTGACAGGTAGAAGCGCTCAAATGACAGGCCGCTTGAACAGGTCGGTTCCCTTTGAACAGGTATTGAACAGGTTTTGAACAGGTCAACAGGTATTGAACTGGTTTTGAACAGGGCGCTTCCTTTTGAACAGGTCAACAGGTTTTGAACAGGCCCCTTCAAGCGACCTGTAACTTGAGCGCTTCTACCTGTCACTTGAGCGCTTCTACCTGTCACTTGAGCGTTTCTACCTGTCACTTGAAAGACCCTAGAACTGTCTGGCACTAGTGTCCCCTTAACTACTGACCACCATCAATTTAGGACGACAAAACTGCAGTGAAGCGCTTTCTTTAGACCCAACGAAGTCGCATCACTCCAATTCGGTCGTCATAAATTAATATTGGCCCCGCTAGAGCACTTTCTTGCAGGGTGATCACTCCGTCTGTTGGGCGGCCCAGGTATAAATCCAGTTATTTTCTTGTATCACAGGCGAACCAAACTGTAATTTTACAGATCGACTGTCTTGACTGTGCTTTAAAGCTGAACTTTTTGATATGTCTGTACTTCCAAACAAATAAATGTGGGCAGTGGTCAGAACAGTTTACTGTGTTATATAGTTTTGTTTGCTTCGGGCAATTATTTTCATTAAACCAGCTGTAGGATTTGAAGAACTAATTGCTTGAAATTATACAAACTGTTTGCAAATACACACGCAAACTTCCCGAAATCGAAAATGTGCTTTATACACATAGTTTTCAAGTAATAACTAGGTTTACGACATTCGATTGCTCGTTCTCTGCGGGTCCTTCGTTAGAATGCGGTTATTCTATGTAACTTTAGGACCAACCAGCAGTAATTATAATTACTAGCATAACTTTAGTCGTCCCCCTTTCGCAATTGCGACTGTTCTTTAACAGTTTAATTTAAATAATCCTCTTTGCTGCTTTCCGCCCTTAAATACTGTACAACTTTGGAACTGTATTCAGAAACTCATCTATTTCACCAAGTCAAGAACCATACGAATAACATTTCACGTTATTTAGAGACGAACCGTGATTTCGAAAGTCACACCGAAGCAAATAACTTATTAGTTCAGTAACTAATGCGATTCCTTCAACTGGCGAAAAAATTCATGTCGTTGCAAGGTAATATGAAAAAGATAAAACGGAACACATTCGAAATAGCATGCGGAAATTGCGACAAAAATATGTCGGGCAGCAACTCGGTCTATTTGAACTCGTTTCATGGAGCATCACTATCCCGACGGACTTGTACCTTGACGCAGTTCTAGTAATATTGGAATGGGGGATGGCTTGCGTGCTTCAATGATCTAAAAAGCCGAACCATAGGTTTAACCATATTGGAGGGTTTTTTATTTGAGAAGACAGACTAAATCAAGTCCCTAAAAGGAGGCAGCAGCCCTTTCAGTAATCAGAGTGGCAGAGATTGTGAAGGTCGGTATGGCACTGTGATACACACTACTGCGACGTGGAAGGCAACGGGAAACACCACATTTTATCCCTAGCACAGCGCACCTTAATTTATGACGATGGCACCTTCTGGAGTAAAATATTCCGGAGGTAAAATAGTCCCACATTCGGATCTCCTTGCGGGGACTGGTTCGGGGGAGTCATCAGCAATGATAAGTGTAACATTTCACGGGTCGGAGCGTGGAATGTTAGAAGCATGAAACAAGTAGGAAAGTTAGAAAATTTGAAAATTGAGGTGGATAGGTTAGCATTAGACGTGGTTGGTAGTTCGCGACATACTAGAGCTAGAGATAGGAAGAAGGAGGGGTAGGGGCAGGCTCAGATTAGACTACTGCTCTCAGATAGGTAGGGATGTAAGATGTTCAACTTTTGGGGAAATGCGTAGGTTAGCTCAGGATAGAAAAGGATGGAGGTACGAGTCCAACCAGCATGGAGTCGCACGCGTTGGAAACGGGCCATAAATTCAATATCAATAATCTCAAACTCTTAAAAACAGGAAATAATAAATTTTATTTAAACGCCTTGGAAAATATAGCGATATATAAAAATAAAAGTAGTTGTCTTAACAGTAATTATGGACCGATTCCAAACTCAACCCTCTATAAATTTATCAGATAGATGGAATTAAGACTAGCTATAACTTTAGTTCTAAGAAACCAATTTTATTGCTCTTATGTTCCAAAGTTCTAAGAAACCCTATAGGTTTATCGATCCATTTTATTTCAGTAGTGGGGGTATGTACTCGTATTTATAGCATGTAGTGTAAATTTAGATTTAGATTAATCTTCAACTCCTGAGGATGCTGACGTCGTCAGCGAAACACGTGTCGAGTTTAATTAGGTACTATGTCACGGGCTATGTCACTGTATTTTGGCGTGTAGGTTTAACTTATTATTCATAGTGAATTTACGTCAAAGTTAACATTTTCGGGCCAAAAAAGATGTAGTTTCTTCCTCTTTCGAAAGATATGCAGTTTCCCATGCCTAAAATTAAGAGGTTTTGATTATTTGGGGTTTTTAGAAAAGACCGGCCAAAGTAAGAACTATTTTACAACTCTAAACTCTCGATAGTTATAAAACAGTAAATAAATCAAATTTTAGTCTGACATCTATTTTCTTAGAAGAACACTATTTTATTTGAATATTACCGTGCTGTTCCCGTTGGCATAAAAACATACCATACAAACCTACGGCACCGGGCCAGGGACTTGTGACCAATGGAGATTTAAAAATCAACAAGAAAATTCGCATCACTGAAACTCTCTTTGGCGTGATGGCGATACCCTTTCTGACGATAACCTGATCGATTTCTTGTTGTTGTTTAGTTCGTATTTTTGGTGTGTTCCCAAAATGAGGGGTTTTACTGTTGACGAAAGAAATGTCATGTTGTTGCTGATAGGAGAGTGTGTAGGAAACTGTCTATTAGCTTCAAGAGTCTACGCACAGAGCTATTCAGAATGAAGGCACTCGAAAAATCTTTTGAAGAAGGGATTCAAACATTTATGAATACGCATATGAGAAACCGAATTTCAAGTTCTTGCATCTGCTGTTGAAGATCCCAGCCGAAGTACCAGGAAGATAAGTAGGATTACTGGGATTAGTAAGACTTAGTTGTCAACGGACTGCTAATAAGGAACAAGTTCCTTCCGCGCCACGTAATGCATGAATTTTCGGACAGAGGATGTTTACTGACGAATCTACATTCCACAGCAAAGGTTTAATAAATAGATACAACTTTCATTACTATGATGCTGAAAATCCCCATTTAATAAGAATTATTTATCGTCAGAATAGGTGGTCATTGAATGTCTTTGGAGGTATCGTTCAAAACAGGGTAATGGGTCCACATTTCTTTGAAGGGCACCTAAATGATACCTAGGATGGCCAGAAAATTTTTACAAGAACAGTTCATACAGTTCTTAGATGAGCTTCCTCTCAGACTTTGAGAAGAATTTGGCTTCAGCTAGGTACTAGTCCGGAGAGTATGCATTTCCTGAGATGCTAGGAAATATTAGGCGGTCTTTCCAGACGCGCTTGCATACATGCCTCGAGCGAGGAGGAAGAAACATGGAACATTTATTATAAACTTAATAATTTAAATAAATTTTCTTTTAAAACTGTTTAAAATTGTTTTTAAAGTTAAAACTTTCAAATATAGAATATTAATGTAAAATCTAAATTAGCTGCAGATAATTTTTTTAACAAAGGTGCAGCAAACGAAAAAACATCAAACGGAAACAGCACGATAATATTGAAATAGAAAAGTGTTACTCTACGAAAATAGATTCCAGGCTAAAATTTGACTTGGATATTTACTGTTTTGTGACTATGGCAACAAGTTCAGCGTTGTGAACTTTTTTCGGTATTTTTAAAACATCCAAAGTAATTTTAGGCACGGGGCAACAGTTTTTCTTGTAGGCTCATTTTACTACTGACATTCGAAGACACATTATTAATTATGACTTACTTATCTGTATTATCCCTTTCTGGATTTAGCTTACAAGAACTTACAAACTTTTTTATTTTTGATTTCTCGAAAAAAGTAATAAGTAATATTTGCAAAAAAATATTGCTTGCTCTTAAAAACCCCTAAAACACAACACTTTTTTTCTGTAAATATTTTTTTAGTATGCCAATTTAACTGGAAAACCAAAATAATAATAAAGGAATAAAAATTTTGCTTGTAAAAAGTGAATAAATTTTATTTTATTTGTTTCTTTAAACCGTAACAAATTAGTATTAAACAAATAACAATTTAAAAATACATAACAAAAAAGTATTTTGTCCACGACTATCTTATAATATACTCTTTATACTTGTGTTTCTTCAATCATAATTAAATACATTAATCACTGCAGTGATTAATGAATATTATTCACTACACCAATAGGAACATCGCTTTGACCCTTTTTTACATTTATTTAGTAGGCCGCGATCGCGATGTGTCAGTTCAAATTGAAACGTCAAATCAGCATGGTTTGCTTTTAATTTGAAATGCATATTCTAAATAAGAAGATATAGTGAGTAGTGAGAGTGAAAACGAGGTTTCTTTATCAGCACCAGCAATAAAAGAAGCTGCAGAACTTGCCTCATTAGATTCATTGCCCACAAAACCAAGAAAATTATACCTGAGAGCGTATGTATGAATCTTTCTTACACTGGAGAAGGGAAATGAAGGTAAATTCTTTCTGGGAATCTGTTTTGATAGTCATGGACAAAATATAGTATACAACTCGTTATAATGATGCTATTATTACCTCGGGTGATTACAAAACTCGCTCGTTTCACTCGCTCGTGTTGTAAACTTCATCCTCGGTGAATTTAAATTATAAACTCGTGTATAATATACTATTATTCAATTAACTCCCCACCATTTTCTACGCATACCTCTAGCCTTTGTCGCAATTCATTGAAACTATTTCTAAATTCTTGAATCTTGAATGATCTCACAGCTTCCCTTATTCGAATTTTTAATTCTTCGGCATTGTTAGGAAGATCTTGGCTGTAAATAATTTGTTTCAAACGCCCCCATCAATAGAAATAGGAAACTGTTAAATCAGAGCTCCTTGGAGGCCATAAAATTGGGACCATTTCTGCCGATCCAATTATTTCCAAATTGTTGGTTAAACCTATTCACAACAATATATTATGAATAATGGGCAGGACATCCATCTTGCTGAAAATACATGAAACGTAGATAATTGATAGGTAAATTGTCTAATTCCTCATCGAGAAAATTTTGTAACATGTCTAAATATGTGTGCTGATTAACGTTGTTCTCAAAGAAATATGGGCCAATTATATCATGATAAGACACAGCGCACCAAACATTGACTGATTGCCCCAATATCTGATATTTTGGGATGACACAGTTCCTTTAGTTGTAAATGTAGCTTCGTCAGAGTACATAATAGTTTTATGGAACGATCTGTTTTCCATAATTTCATTGCCCATCCACAACCAAAAATCCAGACGTTTAGCACCATCTCCTGGCTCTAAGGTTTGATTAAAAATGGGTTTGTAGGGGCCAATTTTTTGTTCTTTCAAAATCCTTTGAATATGAGATTTACTTATGTCTAACTGGACACTGGAGTGATCGTCTCCGTATAGAAAGTTTTGGATCATTCCGAACTGATTCAACAACTAACACAGTGGCAGCATCATCTTCATCTTGTAAAACTTTTTTTCTTCAAATTTGAGACCTAGCCACTTCTTAAAAATTTTTGCACAACTTTCTGTGCACCAGTACGAGACAGATTAACATAAGGAAATTTACCATGAAATCGTTCAATAACATTACGATAACTTCTATCTCCCAAACCATAGCAATGAATTAAGTATATTTTTTGATCTATTGTTAACATTTTTCACTTTAATAATAGGTAATGTGTCAGAATAGGGCTTTTCATTATAAAAGAATGCTGAGGCGCATGCGCGATCTCGCCATGACATTTTTCGGACAGATTCTAATTTTTCCCATACCTACTGAAACGCTGTACGGCCGATTCTCACGCGACACCAAGCTACGCAACGCGACGCGACGCGATACGACAAATTGTAGTTAATAATGTTTTACATGTATTTAAACGAAAGCATTCCCATTTGAGCTTTACTACGCGACGCGGCAACGCGCGACGGCGCGCGACGGATTTTCAATTCTCAGCGAGCGATTAAATTCATGTCGCGTCGCGTAGCGCCGCTTGCTGTCGCGGGAGTGGGGATCACTGCGCGCCAACAACCAGCTACTTGCGCCTGCGAAATGCTATTCCGCAACTTTGTATTTTGTTTGGTCAGTGGTATACCTAAGATTTCAATCAATTGGTTAAATTTTTCCGGTGTCATCCTAAAATATTTATAAAATTTCCTATCGTACTCTTGTAATCTTCTAAAGAGGGTGTGAAATTCTCCTTCTTGAAGCCGTGCTCTAAATATGTCGTGGACACAGTATTTTCTTTTCTCCCTTTTTCTTTTTACTTGATTGTATCCATGACATATTAAAGCTAACGCCAGCACATCGTCACTACTTGATGTAGAACTCTCCATATCGAAACACAATACTGAACTGAATGCACCAATTTAAATTGTCTGCATCGCGTCGCTCGTTGTCGCGCAAGTGAGAATACTTACCATGCTCGCGACAGATTGCATCGCGATGTCGCGTCGCGTCGCCAAGCTCAGTGTCGCGTAAAGGTCGATTTCCACATAGCGACACGGCGCAACGCGACGCGACACTACAAAATTCGCTTTCCATATATTTAAACGTGACAATACACACATAGCGACGCGTTGCGACAATGTCGCCTGCGGTCGCCCGCGACAAAAATTTATTGCTCGGAGAAGCGACGAAACTGGTGCGGCGCTACGCGACGCGCCAAAATGTCGCCATGTGTGAATTAGTAGAGACAGGTTGCGACAAGTCGCACATTGATCTCTCTCGGCAGTCTGAGATTTGCAGTGGTTGTGACAAAAATGGATGACAAAATAGAACAACTGATATTTGTCGTACAAGACTACTCCGAAATTTACGATCAGTTTATATTATATTATAATATTATTCCAATACAACTAGAAAGGAGAAGGCGTGGAGGAAAATCGGGAAGAAAATAGAAGAAGAATGTAAGTACCTGCACAAAAGGTTTAATATATCGCAATGGTTACAAAAACAAAATGCAACATATACAAATACGAATACCTAATGTAATCGTCTTGCCAGTCAAGAGCTCCTTGTTCAGAACAGAAGTATTGTTGAAGACGACGAACTCATGATGGCGAAAAGTAAACTAAATTAAATTCTGTTGTCGCGCCGGCTTGGGAAAGCGCTGCGTCGCGTTGCGTCACGTCGCTATGTGGAAATCGGCAAGCGATTTTGAAGCGCTGCGTCGCGTCGCGCCGTGTAGCTATGTGGAAATCGACCTTAAATGAGAATCGACCTGTACTGCTTGTACGGTTTTCTCTAACTCACAAACGAGGGCCCCCAGATACTTTTGAATCTCGCCTCGTATCTTCTTTGAAATTACTTCTAAGTGGTTTCCTCTATGTTCTTTGGATTCATAAGGCTTACTAATTTTTAACGCCTTACGTTTATTCAATAGGTATTTTTGGTTTCTCACCGTCTGTAATTACAATATAAATTTTACTTTATTATTTCATGTTCGTTGTAATATTAATTTGGTTCACCAATAAATTATTCAGATAATTAACGAAGTAAAATCTGAAAACAACCTTGAACGTAGTCCCGTAGTTTATTTCAACCCTTATCATGTGTCATAAGCAATATACATGGGAATCTCCTCCGACTGCGTCATTTCACTATCTCACTATCACGTTAGGTTAGACAGTCGCGCAGGTGATTAACGATATTCCTAATTCCGCAAATAGGAAAATATACGAATTATCATTAAAAGGCACAGCATTAACTACAAAATGAAATATAAGTAGTATACCCACTTACTCTCTCACATATTCGAAAACGAGAATGAAAATCTGAAAAATCGTTAGCAGACACCTTATAACTCAACGAAGCAAGAGAAATAAATGATGCGATCTACAATCTACGGAATATAAATGTGAGTTGTCGACGAAGCGACGCTATCAGATGTTCATTTGTTCTGTTACATGAAATTACCGTAGAAGAAGAAATAATAAATAAGTTTGTATACCACAGCTAAGACTTGCTGCGTAAAATACTCTCATACAATTTACCGTAAAATGGAAGGAAATAATTTATATTAAGTACAACCCAGTTTATTCTCTCTAAAACACTTTTCCGTCTGTTCTTAAAGGTGCAGTACACAGTTATTAAAATAAATTTCAATTTAACGGGCACTTTTTCTCCGAGATCGTTGTTCACAATGTGGCAGTTAAGATAAAGGAAATAAAACTGCAATGTGCACTATAAAATATTCAGTTATTAATTTAGCGAATGGATAGCGCAAATGCACAATTTCTGTGAGCTTACGAGAAAAACCCTGTGCCGCATAAAATTCGTATTGTAAACGTTGTACAAGCCAGGTTTAATTACATACTCCTTCACCTTAAATTTATACGACAGATTTTTTCAATTCCAGGTTGACCTTTAGACATGAAAAAAGCTATATACTTTCCCATTTAACAGGGAGTTTAATATACAAGGGGGTTCTCACCTGTAACTCTCAAGTTTGATCTACATTCACAAATATATTGAACAAGACTTACCTTACCCCTGCCAAGTATTTTTTGCATACAATTTGATGACGAAATCCTACATTTCTTCCTTGAAATCATGAGTATCAATACCGTCTAAGTCTGTGTGGTAACCTGAACGATTTTCAATATAGTAAGCAACACAGTTATTGCTCACTCGAGATATTTTTCGCTTTCTTTTATGTATTATATAAAATCTAAGAAGTGAAAATTAAAATGGCTCCATTATCATGGTCGAATACGTGTTCAGTTTTGATTATGAAAGTCACAGGCTCCATAATATTATCGAATTTATACTTTTTGGTTAACGAATTAGCAAAATCCACAGTAATTGGCCTTTAGAGATAGTAATTGGCCACTTTACTTACAGTTATTGGCCCCAAATAGAGAAAGACAAATATTATACATGTTTCCCGTGTTAAACAGAAATAACTATACAGGTGTGTAATGTACCTACTTATTTTTGGTTATTCATAACTTTTGAAATTTTCAGAATTTCCGAATTTTTTGTAAAAGGTACATAAAATACCTACTTAATTAAGTTGCTAACACATTCATAATTTACTTCACGGTAGTGTACGAACATTGTAATTCTTACACTCTTCTAAATTCTTCAGTACTAATTGCAATACTTTTACTGTAGTTTCAGAATATCATATCCTATCTTTGGAAGAATTATAAAGAACTGAAAATCCTGTTCCCTTGGATTAAGTAATGATTATTTTTGTTTATAATTTTCAAGTGAAGTGAAACTTCTTTAGCGGCACCTCGAAAATTGCCCGAGAATTGAGAGTAAAATTTCAAGGTCGCGTCACGTTTTCGAGCATTTCGTTACACGAAAGAGACAAAAGATATAACGTTGACAGAAGGAGAAAGAGAGTCATACATGCATGAGTAGCTGAGAGAGTACTCGTTGTATAATTAATACTTACCATCGTGTTTTGTGATTATTTACGTTTTTTACGTTTGTGTCCTGTGAATATTCGATTATATCCGTATAGTATTAAACAGTTATTATGAAAGTATATTTAAAATATTAAAATTTTAATGATAATGACGTTTGTATGCTTATATTGCGTCAAAAAAACGATTGAACGTTCCCGTGAAATGCTCTCTCTATCTATCTCTCTCTCTATCTCTCACCGTAAATCTCTCTTAGAAGTTTCACTTCTATCACGTATACGGTGCTATACGCGCATTTTGTTGAATATGTATATTTTTATCTGAATTTATTTAAACCTTAAACTTGGTTAAAAATATTTCTGCACACCTTTTGTCCAAGAATCTCATAATCTGGAAATTTCTAAAGCCTAGAATGTAAAAGGCCAATTACTGCAAAATTGACAAAAACATGTGAATGACAATTAATGGCTGGGGGCCAATAACTATAATTTATGAAATTTCACATCGCAGTAGTTGACCGCCCTATAAATTTATTAATTTTGGAAATTTTGAAATCTTGAACTGTAATTTGTCATTAACAAGCCTTACGGTAATAAGCTAAGCATTAAGAACATTTCTAAAACGACTATAGGAGATTAAGATCAGGACTTTTAGAACAACGCTATTTTCTACCAACAAAGTAAAATGTCGTCAAGCCAACATATAAGAGAAACTACCCAGATTGCATTACCGCATTTTAAAGTTATATGTCAATTGTCAAGTAACTTTGATTCCTTAGTTACAATCCGTTTTATAGTGAAGTGCCAATTATACTGTCTGAGGACCAACTACTGTATGTACAGTTTACCTTATATCTTTTTACAGAAACCCCCTGGAACTGGCTATCACAAGTAGCACTTAAATAGGAAGCCTATACAATACCGAAGAACTATTGTTATATAAAAAAATATCAATAATAATAAAATACGTAGGTGTCCAAATACATCAGTTTCACACAGAATAAAACCAGTCTGTATTTATATATAATGTTAATGGGGGGGATTTAGATTAATCTTCTACTCCTGAAGATGCTGACGTTGTCAGCGAAACACGTGTCTAGTTTAATTACTGTGACACTGTCTTTTGGCGTGTGGGGTTATTAAGAATTCATAGAGATTGGTGAGTATTGCGTGTTACTTCTTAAAGGGGCTCCCCCAGACACTTGTTAATTATGTTTTGAACTCAACCATCTCTGCCAAGCCTAGCCGTAGTTTTACACCTCTTATTACTTCCTGTTGTGGAAGCTTTTGTGTGACAGCTTCAGAGTTGCCAACTAAACGGAAGCTTCTAAAGTAGCTTGGTGAATTATCGAAAATCATGTAGCAGCCTTTGGTAACGGTTACTCAATGACTAAAAGTTTCCCTTTCATTGCCACACTCCCATGTTGGGTTGTGTTGCTCGTTCCTTATTCAGCATAATATAATATAAAGCTCATGTCCGGTTCGTAGACGATTTGAACTACACCAAATTTCTCCTTGTAAGTTAAACACTGGCACTGCGTTCCCCAAGATGTCGTTCAAAGATTTTCTATGGGCATCGTTTTCTTTAAAAAATGTCTATTCTTCCTTCCAAATAGAGAATAATTAGAAACTAGTCTTTTGCAACTGGTAGCTGTCCCATTCCGCTCAAGAGCATGCTTGCGTTTCGTATTTGCAAACAGTAGACTTTGAGAGTCTCAATCGTAATTCACATAGTACCTAGTGTTTAATTAGAAATCTACTTTAAGTGTAAGCATGTTGCATACTGTTTGTGTGTATCCACACGGGGTAGCAGTATTCTGCAAAAAATAAGCGAAAGTCTTTGTTGTAAATAAGTCTTACCAGGATCTTATAAAAAAAACTCAGCGAAGAAATGGTCGGGTAACTCGATACTTCGTTCACAGACTTTCCGAGTTTCTAAATGGTGATAATCTTGGCTTTCTTTGGGCGGCATGTTAACTGAAATCAGTATTTGAATAAAAAGAAATAATAACAAAATCGATAAGAAATTCGTTATATTTTCCATTGAACTTTCTTTCGAGAAAAACCCGTTTGCGACAGCAGAAAACTAATAAATATGGCGGACATATGCACTGAAAAATGTTGCAGTGGGCACTGATTAAATTTGAAGAATTTTTTCTCGTAGTAAATTTCACCTTAACATATTGTGTTAACGCTTCCAGACATCAGCTTTTTCCAACATATTTTTCCTTAATAACGTAAAATAAGCTAAAGCCAATTAAAACACTAGTCATTTGATTGATTCAGTTGTGAAAACAGCAAGAAAGTAATAAACAAGGTTATGCAAAAGTCATAAGTGACATCAGGACAGCTGATGTATTTAGAATACTAATCAAATGTGAATTACCTTATTCTAGCCAAACCGCTTATAAGTTTTTCTAGAACTTTAGATATAAAAATTCTCAAAATATTTTAAATTTGATTGAGGCTCTCATTGGGCAAAATTGGAATTACACCTCTGTCGACGTTAACATTATATATTCTGACTTTATACGTAGTGTACAGGAAACGATTGATAGGATAGCTCCACTGAAAGAAAAGCGCTTGGGTCAAAAATATCCCTGGGTAACACAGGAGGTACGACGAACACAGCATGATCGGGACATTGCATACAGAAGGTTTAGTTTTACAAGAAACGAAAGTGACTAGAATGATTATAGGATCAAAAGAAATGTCGCCGTTTCAACAATGAGAAGCGAAAAGAAGATGTATTTCAACAGAAATATCGATAAATGCAAAGGAAATGGGAGAAAAATGTGGAAAACATTGAAGGAACTTGTTGGCAACAAAAAAGAAAATGCTGATTTTACAAAAATTGACTTTGGGCACTACAGTGAAGGTGTAGAAGAGAATATGAATAATTTTTATGCGGATAGCTTAAATGAAATAACAGAAAGTATAGAAAGAAAACAATGGAATTCGATAAGAAATTCGTTATATTTTCCATTGAACTTTCTTTCGAGAAAAACCCGTTTGCGACAGCAGAAAACTAATAAATATGGCGGACATATGCACTGAAAAATGTTGCAGTGGGCACTGATTAAATTTGAAGAATTTTTTCTCGTAGTAAATTTCACCTTAACATATTGTGTTAACGCTTCCAGACATCAGCTTTTTCCAACATATTTTTCCTTAATAACGTAAAATAAGCTAAAGCCAATTAAAACACTAGTCATTTGATTGATTCAGTTGTGAAAACAGCAAGAAAGTAATAAACAAGGTTATGCAAAAGTCATAAGTGACATCAGGACAGCTGATGTATTTAGAATACTAATCAAATGTGAATTACCTTATTCTAGCCAAACCGCTTATAAGTTTTTCTAGAACTTTAGATATAAAAATTCTCAAAATATTTTAAATTTGATTGAGGCTCTCATTGGGCAAAATTGGAATTACACCTCTGTCGACGTTAACATTATATATTCTGACTTTATACGTAGTGTACAGGAAACGATTGATAGGATAGCTCCACTGAAAGAAAAGCGCTTGGGTCAAAAATATCCCTGGGTAACACAGGAGGTACGACGAACACAGCATGATCGGGACATTGCATACAGAAGGTTTAGTTTTACAAGAAACGAAAGTGACTAGAATGATTATAGGATCAAAAGAAATGTCGCCGTTTCAACAATGAGAAGCGAAAAGAAGATGTATTTCAATAGAAATATCGATAAATGCAAAGGAAATGGGAGAAAAATGTGGAAAACATTGAAGGAACTTGTTGGCAACAAAAAAGAAAATGCTGATTTTACAAAAATTGACTTTGGGCACTACAGTGAAGGTGTAGAAGAGAATATGAATAATTTTTATGCGGATAGCTTAAATGAAATAACAGAAAGTATAGAAAGAAAACAATGGAATTCGATTTTTGAGGTCGCTCGTTGCAGTTTGTCTTGTTTCAGGCCAATAACTTAAGAAAACTGTGTTTAGTTTAAAAAATAGAAGTACTAGTGATAACGCTTTGAATATTAAACTTGTGAAGGATCTGTTTTGTGTTGTAGGATATCCTCTGTTATACTTGGTTAATACGTCCATAAGTTCTGGAAGAATGCCAAGTGAGTTAAAGACTAGTGTCATAGTTCCTATACCAAAGGTGTCTACATCAGGTACTCCGGGCGATTTTCGCCCAATAAACTTATTACCAGTTGTTGACAAGATCCTCGAGAGTCGAGACTATAGTGTGTGGACAGCTGCGAGAATATTTTGAAAGTAATGGATTGTTGTGTTGCGGACAATCTGGTTTTAAGAGCAGGTACTCGTGCGAGTCTGCGCTGCAGTATGTGTGTGCCGTATGGAGAAAAGAGATAAGTGACTCAAATCTTACCTTAAGTACTTTTGTTGATCTAAAGCGTGCATTTGGAACGATTGACAGGGATATTCTTATTGAAAAATTAGTTTTGTATGGGTTGAAAGAATCCGCAATTGAGTGGATTAAGGATTTTTTGAGAGATAGGTTTCATAGCACTAAGGTGGATGATAAGGTTTCTGGAAGGAGATATAGTAGATGGGGTATACCGCAGGAAAGTGTATTGGGACCTCTCTTATTTATTGTTTATGTAAATGATATACACAGCAGTCTGAAAAATTCATTTGTTAGCTTGTTCGCTGATGACACCTTAATCTCTGTTTCTGGTAGTGACTTTTGTCAATTAACTGTGTTGTTGAATCATGAACTAAGAATCCTGCACGAGTGGCTTTGTCAGAATAAGTTAAAGTTGAATAGCTCTAAAACGAAATGCATGGTAATTGGTTCTAGAGTAAATTGCCAAAAATTTAATAATTCGGGGTTCTTTCTTCATATAAATGGCGATGCCATTGATTTTGTTTCGGAGATGAGTATTTGGGAGTGATCTTAGACCCACAGTTAAATTTTAATAATCATATTGATTACATGTGTAAGGAGATTGGTAAAAAGGTTGGGTTTTTTAAATGTATATCTAAGTGTATGTCTCAGTGGATAATACTGTGATTTTTCCTCATTTTTTATATGCTTGTTCGTTGTTAATTTCTTGTACCAAAATATATGTGCAGAGACTTCAATTGCAACAGAAGAAAGTTATGCGAGTCCTGTTGAACTGTAATAAGTATACTCCGATTAATGATATGCTGCAGTCGTTAAATTGGATGAGAGTTGAGCAGTGCATTGAGAGAGCGAATCTTATTTTGATATATAAGATCGAACACGGTTTGCAACCGAGTTATTTGAAGTTCTATCTAGAAAAACGATCAAACTTTCATGGATATAATGTCAGGTCTAATGATCACTATAATATTCCAATGGTAAAAACAACTTCTTTGCAGAAAACTTTGTTTTATGATGGGGTGCGCTCTTTCAATGAACTGCCAGATGGTGTTAAAAACGCACCTAGTTTATGTATTTTTAACAGAAAACTTTTGGAATATTTACGGAATTGATTTTTTTTTCTTTTTTTATATAATTCTATTTGTAAAATTCTAGCCAAGTGCTACAAATAAAGTATATTATTATTATTATTAGATCCGTTTTCTCCTAGTACTTAATACCTTAATAGTAATTTCTGGTTTACACTCATTGGCCCGGTTTTTCAAAGAATCCAACACCGGATTAAGTCTGACACCGCCCTCGTTGCTATGAAGCCAGCCAATCAGAAAGCCGGTATCATAGCAACGAAGCGAGTGTCAGACTTAATCCGGTGTTGGATTCTTTGAAAAACCGGGCCTAGTGTTTTGCAAATGTTTCATTTTCATAATTATATACAATTATTGGAAAAGTAGACATAATTAATTAAATTTACATAAACCAGGTTAAATTCTAATTTTTTTCTGCCGTAAAGTGAAGCACAGAGAAAACGCAAATACATATTTCTATCCAAATGTTCAATATTTGAAAAAAATCGTTTAGTTGCCCATTTGCCAAATACCTACGACCAGGTTTATCGGCTTCTCACAAATGAACTTTTTCTTCCAAAATAACGCCAACCGACCGCGACGCCAACCGTTATTTCTCATCATATCTAATAAAACGCTTTGGGCTACATTCTAAAAAATTGTGTAGTTAAATATGTTAATTTTTTTTTATTTTGAAAAACGGTTTGAAATGCGAACTTTGGGTGTTAGAATATAAAATAGCATCCCTGTAAAACTACTCGTTTTTCAAAAGGCCATTCATTTAATTTAATTGACATATTAATATGCAGCGTCTATGTGCCCTATTATGGAACAACCTGCATCTCTAAACTTCTAAACATACTCCAAAAGAAACGTTTCTATGGTGCTTAACATAAAGACACTTTAAAAATGTCTTTTCCCACAATTACAGTATTTAAGCTCACAAAGCAAATTGCTACAATATAGCTGTCGTAGACCTTCACCGCATTAATTTCTTTATTCCTGTAAAAGGCAATTCGATGAAATAAAAAGGTATCGGGAGGAAACTCACAAAAACGTACAAACAAGCGAAGGAAAAGGGCCAAATTAATTGTTTGCTGACGCCAACGAAAGCCAAAAGCCCAAAATAAGAAAAAAACAAGTAATGGCAGCCAGCAATAAAAATGACATCGTGGTAGAGCATTGACGAATTCTAGACAAATGGTGGAGTTTTCAGGAAAGCGGGCTTGGAACACTTATAAAAACCAAGATAAAAACCGAAGGAAACTAACGGACGGCATTAGGACTGATATATCGCAGTGCGCATCGGGAAAACCGCTCGTTTCCTGAAAATTTTATGCGCAATTTCGTAGAAACTAGAGGTGCACCTTGGTTCCTCCGGATCGCTTCATAGGCTTTGCTAACGAATGTTCTGGTGCAGCGGTGGCTATTTATTACGTCTATTTCTCTATTTACGTAATTACTTCGTCGGTATCGGTGCTCATTTTTCCAGTTACGGAGCACTTTGTGCGGTCAGATCGGGGTCTGAACGCGCTCCTGCCTGGAGATGAAAGACGAAATTTGATTTTGTAGTGAGTAGGTAAATTTCAATTCCCCCGAGTAAAGTTTATCCGGTTTACATAAATTTAAGGATTTATGCTTTTGGTGCGCGTTTATTAAGAAGGAATTTATTTATGCTGTATGCAGTTTCAATAATTCATAAACAAAATACATTAATCAACGATTTTGTACTTTCTTGTTTCAGTGAAATATTAATACCGTGAATAAATCAGATGCGCTCGTTTATTCCTGGGATCGATAATGGCGCAATTTATTACAACTCTTAAGACTTATTTGCATTTTTGATAAGTGCATCTTTTATCATCCTTAAGATAAACCTTCGGACTAATGAAAATATCGCGGCCCCTTCACCGATGACGGTTTCTTCAAAGTAAAGGAAATTTGCTTGTTTTAAATTAAACATTTCTAACGGGTGCAAAACATGAAACTCGTCTGATTAAGTATGATCTAGGTACGTTGAGTTCCAGAATTAAAATTTCAGTTTCAGTCTTGGTAGGTTAATAATAATAGTTCCACTTTTATAGTCTATTTATAGTCTTTTATAGTGTATTTCAGGAGGTAGTGTGGCAAGCAATACGCCTCAAGCCATCTATTATTACCCCACGATTTATGCTGCGCACTCATGTCATTTTGCTGAGTCGACCCGAAACCGAAAAGCAGTCAGATACGGTGACTGCGGATGCTGGGGATTGAACCCGCACTAGCTGTATTTGTAGACTAATGCTCTGCGATTACACTACCACACCTCTCTTAATAAGTTTTGCTTTCCATAATATTGAGCTAAAGACGGTTTAGATAAAAATGGAAGTAAATAAATTTGATTATCAAAAACAACCTTACTAAGTTGCAAAATACGATGGTTGTAAGAGTTTGTCACCGACTCGTTCACGACCCTGTTCCGTCTTCTCTGTGTTTTTACCGGTTTTCAATTCATAGCTCTGAAATTCATCTATTGGTTAACTTGGAACCGTTTTGCGCGCTACGAACTTAGTTTGGATGTAAAGCCCTGGTTTTTAAGAACTTTCCGCCGCCGCAATTGCGCTGACGGACTCCGTCGACGCACTGCGCTCGGGGACTTTGCTGAAATTAAACCTGCATAATTTGGTTACACCAATAAAAAGCTGAAAATTTTCTGGCATTCAAACAGCGACAGACTTAAAATACAGCAAACGGAATTCCGTCGACGCAATTCCGTCGACGAAAATTTGTTAAAAACCAAGGCTTAACTGTCTTCATGAAGAAAAATCGTTGCCACAAATTCTATTTCACATATATAAATTTTGAGTCCATCGCTGCTGATGGTTTATTCTCCAGGAATAATAATTGCGAATATTCTAACAATAGAAGAATGTCCGAAAGCGGCACACAAATTGCGCTGAAAGAAAGCAGAGACATTACCCTTTAACATGTTTCATTTTTCCAAAGAAAAACAATGTGCTTTTTGAATTTACACATGTAAACGGCAATGAAAAAATGCTTTTGGTAACTTATATTTAGAATTTTTAATCATGGTCAATCAATCAATCAAAATCAATCAATCAAAATACTCTTTATTGAATCTAATTCATTATATACACTATGAGAAATTACTGTACCATTGTAACAATTTTGCTGTTAGCTGTCTATTATCATAAGTATGAGTTACGTGAGACATTAGGCACGAACTATGAATTCTTAATAAGTTAACCCCACACGCCAAAAGACAGTGACACAGTAATTAAACTCGATACGTGTTTCGATGACAACGTGTGGAGCTAACACATTGGCAGTTCATAGTGAATTTACGTCGATCCAACCACTGTGTGTATTAGTTACGAAGAAAATATGAGTGCAAAAACCCTTGACCAATTAGAAAGTAAGTATTTTAGTATGTTAATTTTAAAGCAACAGCTGGTGCAACAGCTTGTATTTTATTCTGAAGGGTGTGTTTTGTGCATGAGAGGTGTTGTGTTGTTGTGTTGTTTTTTGCTGTGCCAGTGTAGAATTTGGTGACATTCTCTTTTAGCGCATCTACGATCCACGGCATATTCGCCTCATGGTGTAGCTGGACTCTTCTAGTCCGTCTACATTTTTTAAGGTTGCAACGAACTTTCCCTCGAGCGTCCTGGGACACACTGTATACCTATTTAATTCGGGTCGTTAGCTTATTAACGATTGAATTGTTGCATCTAGGTCGGCTGGATGGGGAACTTATTTGTGGATATATGCCCTTCGCGTCAAGGCTATTGCTATACGAAGAAAGTTATAAGACGGAAACAAATAAATATGGTTCTTTTAATTTAACCATGTACATTTGACGGGTAAAACGGTATTATACAAAATATGTACAGGAAATTAAAATTGAGATTCTTGCGGTAAAATATAGTTGGTAATTATTTACTTGGGCGAATAGCCAATGAGTACAACTGGGTCTTGAACCCGGTTTCCCAGTGACGGTACCCTCGCACCCGCCGGTAGTCCCGCAGTATGACTTAAACTGTGTACTCGGTGTCTGAATTTGTCGTCGCCGCACGGATGTGCAATCCAGACGGGATACAGATCTGGGATGTACGTTTCAGCCACTAGCGACAATTCCTTAATAGGATGGCCTTTAATTAGCAGTTGTATAACCTCTCTTCAACTAAATACATTCAGCAATTAGAATTATTGGATTGAGCACCTACTGCACCCATTCGGTTTCAGAGCATGCCTCAATTAGCATGTTACACCTCTACAACGGATCAGTTAACGTTTTATTATTGGTATGTAGCCTCACAGCAACAATAATTAAACACCGGCACTTGCTTCTGTTAATCTATCGGATATTTGTGCAGCATTAAATCGCACACGCAACGAAGCCCATGAACTCAGGTACTTTCAATAGTTCAAAAAGTTATTCCCATCGTGTCTGGTAGAGAAGCTCTCAGTAATCCGGCCGACAAGGGGTTTTATTACTTTTCCCGTCAGACTTCGGGAACAGCCGTTCGCAGGGGGAACTCACTAAAAAAATTTGTACACTGAAATTCCCCTTTCAAGAAGAATTCCCCGAAATACCCCGACATTCGAAATACCCCGAAATTCCCCTGAAATTCCTTGTACACTGAAATACCCCAGTGATTTCCCCCAGGGGGGAACTCACTGAAAAAAATTGTACACTGAAATTCCCTTTCAAGAAAAATTCCCCGAAATACCTCGAAATTCCCCAAAATACCCTGACATTCAAAATACCCGGAAATTCCCCTGAAATTCTTTGCCTTGTACACTAAAATACCCCAGTGATTTCCCCTCGGCCGTTCGTATACCTACTCGGCTCCTCCCATCAATCGACTAGGACGATGCATGGCGCATCATTGTGCCCTCTTTCAGTTTTCTTCAGTTCACTGACGCGCATGACGTTGTTCCATACGTTTCGCTTTTTCAGGTGGCGCGATCTGTTATTTCACGCAACAGAACCAAATAATTTACGCCATTCTAAGTTTGTTAGATCTTTAGGACTTTCTAACTGTGCTTTGTTACAAGGTGACTCGTAGAACTTTATTTTGGAAAATTTACAACGTATTTAGGTTGCAACGGGCAACAACGGACCAGACTATGTTAGTGTACAGAAGGATGGGGCGAAAATATAGCTTGTATACTTGTATTTTGATTGCAGTAGGGATAGGCCTACTGGGCATGAGAAGTGGGTATAGAACATTGAAGGTTCGGTTTGCTTTCTGCAGTGCTGTTTCTATGTACGCTGATGTGAAAGTCAATTTCCTACCAAGAATTACTTCCAGGTACCGAACTTGGGGTGTTTAAGTTATGATGTTATTTCCAAAAGTCCGCGAAATTTCTGTGCGTGCATTCTTTTTCTGCCGAAGTTGTGCCAGTGTTGTCTTATCCTCAGTCACCTTTATCTTCCATTTTTGATAGTACTGCCTCGAGTCTTCCACGTGATCCTGAATGTTTTGGTTTAGAATCCAAGATATTGATAGAAAAGCTGTGTCGTTGGCGAAAACTGCTAGGGTAGTATTTCGCATTTTGGGCAGGTAATTAATTAAAAGGTTATGCAGGTCTCGCGAGAGTCGAAATGGCTGCTTTTCGTGAAAGAGATTTCCCTAGTTTGACTTGGAAAGTTCTGTGTTGCACTTAGGACTGGATTGTTTTTGATTCGGGAATTCCTTGCCGCAGTAATCTATAGATGAGTGCATCATACCATACACAGTCATATGCAGGGTGAGTAGGGGCGACGATCTGTTACAGTTAACGGTTAACTGGTCTATCAGCCTTGCGAGCTGCATAGCCGTGCTGTGATTGCTTTTAAAGCCGAATTGTTCCTTCATTATTACGTTGAATTCTTCTAGGTGGTCCTTTAGCTACTCAAGGATTTTTCCCATTGTGGGAAGCAAACTTATTGGTCTGTAGCTGGCCGGTTACTTAGGCGGGTTTGCCTGGCAGTATTTTCATCTCTTGATTTTCCCTCGTTTTCGTGGGAGGTTTTCGATCACTAGATTGTCCTCTCCTGGTGCTTTTTGTTGCGTAATTTTTTAATGATCTTGTACATGACGATTAGCGTTTATTTTAAAGATCACGCACGGACCGAAAACAGAGCAACATCGTCGTGTTACCGAGCCACAGCAAGAGGCTCCACCAATGGCAGCTCGCCATGATGTCAGAAAATCGCATAAAAGCCTGGGCATTTTGAGCCACCAGCCACCGCGCTAGCAAGAAGACCAACTCCAAAGCTAATCCAGAGCCAATCAACAGCCTTCTTACCACGGAGGTGGTAAGAGCAACAAGGCTAACTCCGAAGCCAGTCAACTGCCAAGCCAATTCAAACCAAACCAACTCCACATCCTTCAGCTCACTCGGCTGACAAGGTGTTCTCAACGCCGGCTCTTCTTGGAGCCCGAAGAAGACGAGAAGTTCTATGTCTCCGTCTCCAGGTCCAGCACACTAACCCAAACACCCGCTTCGTGGCTTCGGCGAGTTATTGGAATTTTTCTCAATAAATTCAAGTGTTTCCTTTTCGACGTCAACTCCACCACCCCTGAGATCTTGTCACAGCGGCGCACCGGCCATTTTCACGGCCTCCTAAACCGCTCCTTGTAACAGTCGTGTTACCGTGCCACAAGCAAGTCTCCACTAGTGGCAGCTGGCCATTTCGACCTCAGAAAACACATAAAGCGAGCTTCCTTTGATAATTTTCCCATATTGTATCATAATATGAACTGTTACGATACTTGTATCTTAATACGAGTGCGAGAAGACATTTTTCTCATATGAGCGCAATGTTTGAAGCACGAGCGACGAAGGAGCGAGTGCTTCATTTGCGCGAATGCGCCGAAGACGTCTTCGCGTATCGAGGTTCGTACAATATTTTTTGAAACGAACATTATAATTTTTTAATTATTATCTAATACGTTTCCAATTTAAAATTTCAAAAAATCAAGTGGTTACATTGACAGATTCCCATTTGACAATAGTAGAAAATGACATTTGGTTTAATTTATTGAATGGAGTTGTCAAAGTGTCAATCGAATTAATAGCGATTTATCTTTATTCTTTCACTATTCTCAACATCCAAATTGGAGAAATGGCGTTTTGTTAACCAAACTTTATTACTATCAAGTCAAATTATTTCTAGAAAGTCTGAAAGGGCCAGTGCTTTTTGCTAGATTTCGCGCACTAGTGCGCGAACACTATGTTTGAGTTTGTCTGTCCGGTTCGCGAAATGTCATTTTGAGAGCGGTGAGTTCAAATATAACTATTACTGCTTTACTTATAGATAAGGATTATCATTCTTTGGAAAAAGCAACTCGGTTGTTAAGAAGAAGTTGCAACGCGGTGACATTGCTAGAGAAAACTGGTGCAATATACCTACTTGGTATTCTGGAGTGTTACTTTACTATGCTCATGGCAGGAATTTCTCGTTATACTCCTGCTTACTGCTTGCATTCGACTAGGGCCGCAATAAAAGTACAACCTTGCAACAAACAGAAGATGTAGGGAAACAACCGCGAGGTTCGAAACGTTTTTCGGAAGGTCACTCTTCCAAAGAAGATCTATGAGTTATGAAAATTGTGCCAGGCACAACAGGATATGAGTTACTAGCTTACTGTTCTACCTCTAATTTATAAATTTGTTGAAAGTTTGTGTTAACCTTAAGTTATTTTTAAGGCGTTGCTGAATTCGTGTACTACCTAAGGTAATAAATATGAATATGTGTTTGGAATGGTTTTGAATAGGTTTTGAAATGCGCGGCGAGTGAGGTACTGTTGAAGTGTGGCTCCCGGTTTTCCCGATTTTCGGGTGGTTTTGTGCGGAGTACAAATAAAACAGTTGATACATTTGATATAACATATCAGTATTTATATTGTGTTAAATTTTTATTTCTATAAGTGGCGTGGTTGGCGAAATTTTCGATATGGTGGCTTTTACACGGCAACAGATTCTTGACATTGAGAGTGTTATTGCTGCGGCCTTCTCCAAGGACGAGGTTTTGGAAAAATTAAAAAACACTATTACTGCATGTGTGACTGATGCTGTGAGAACAGTGGTCACCGAACTTAATGTTAAAGTAAGCCGGCGAAATAGAAGACCTTAAAGAGGACAATATAAATCTTGAGAAGATACTACTTGCTAAGAATGACCAGTTAGAACAGTACACTAGGAGGAATAATTTGAGATTTGTTGGCATTAATGAGTCTGAGAGAGAGAGATCTGTGAAGAGGAGATTTTGCAAATAGTTTCTAAATGTTTAAAATTAGATTTGCCAGCGAATGCGATAGAAAGGTGTCATAGAATTGGAAAAAGGGTCAAAATAAACCAAGGGCCATAATTGTGAAATTTAATAGCTATAAATATAGAGACACTGTTTTCCGCAATAAGAAAATGCTTAAAAGGAATAAAATAGCGATAAATTAAGATCTCACTGCCGTTAGATATGATAATCTCTGCCAGGCCTCCAGAAGGTTTGGCCATAAAAACGTGTGGTCATCTGATGGCGTTGTCAACATTAAGAATGAGAGAGGAATTCAAAGAATTATTTCGATGAATGAACTACTGGATCTGCAACCTAATATTTAGTGACGGAGAGTTGTTTATTATCCTTTTTTCAATTATTTTTTTTCCATTTGTGTTTTTTGTTTGTTTTTCTGGGTTTATCGCGGAGTTGCGCGCTTTTTGTGGTTTGCTTGCCCGTGTATTATATTTGTCACTGTTTTGTTTGTAAGGTGAAATTTGAGCAGCTGTACTTTGTTATTACTCTTAGTTATAGAAATATAATAATTATTCTTAAATGAAATTGGCACACTTAAATAGTAGGTCTTTGTTAAGTACGTTTGATCTATTTAAGGATTACTTTCAGAATGTAAAATGCGATGTGATTGCTATTAGCGAAACAAGGCTTGGTGCTGATACGGACAATATATTGGTGAATATGCCTGGAAAAGAAATTTTGCGTAGTGATAGGGATGGCAGAGGCGGCGGCGTGGGGTTCTTTGTTGGGAAGAACTTGAAATTAAAAAAAATTAATTTGGGATTTAACTTCACTTCTTTCGAATATTTGATAATTTCTCTGCAATTTAATAACAGAGTATTTATAGTTACTGTTTTATACAGGCCACCCTATTTGAGGAACCATGCAATTTTTTATCAAGAGTTTGAGACTTTTCATTCTGAACTTATAACTATGGGTGATGTTTTCTTATGTATGGGGGATATTAACATTGATATTTTGGATAACTCACTTCATGCTAGGCAATATTTGAATCTTCTTGAATCTTTAAATTTTACTCAAATTACTACAGAACCAACCAGAATTTCACCCACGGCCTGTACCCTTCTGGACCATATCATCATATCTGATCCTGATATTATTAGTGGCTTTTCTGTTGACCCTAATCATGCTATTTCTCATCATGCTCTTATTTATTGCGATATGGCAACTACTGAAGAGCTGTCAGCTAGTTTAAAATATGTTAAGGCCCGGTTTTTCAAAGAATCCAACACCGCGTTAAGTCTGACACCGGCTTTGTTGCTATGATACCGGCTTTCTGATTGGTTGTATCATAGCAACGAAGCCGGTGTCAGACTTAACCCGGTGTTGGATTCTTTGAAAAACCGGGCCTAAGTATCGTACATTTTCTAATTTTCATTACGACAGATTTCTAAATGTTTTAAATAGCTTGCCATGGAGTGAAATATATGACATGAACGACATAAATGATAAGGTGGCATTTCTTCATCGGAATATTGTGTTGATGTTTGACATTCATGCGCCCACTATAACTTCCCGAATTTCAAAAAAGAGGGCTCCTTGGTTAACAAGTAATTTATTGTTTATGATGAACTTGCGATACAAAGCTTTCGTGGAGGATATAGCTGTGAAACTGCGTTGATGCATGTCATTGATGATGTAATAAGTGCTTTGGATAATGGTCAGTTTTGTTTGCTTATACTATTAGATTTTTCAAAAGCATTTGATACTATGGATCATGATATGTTAGTCGCTATTTTGCATCATATTGGCTTGAGTGGGGGTGCGTTGAATTTATTATCCAGTTATTTTAGGAACAGGTATCAAATGGTGAAACTTAATGACCAGCTATCCCAATCGAAAAAGTGTATCTCGAGGAGTGCCTCAAGGATCTGTCTTGGGCCCTGTTCTGTTGATGATATATACATCTGTCATTGTAAAATGTATTAAATATTGTTCCTACCATCTCTATGCGGATGACACGCAGTTGTATTATCAGTTTCGTGAAAATTACTTGGAGGTGGCTCGAGCTAATATAAATACCTATCTAAATAAATTCATACATCTAGCAGAGCGACATTAATGCAGATAAGTCAAAGCTAATTTTATTTGGGAAACCTTTCAACGCATCCCTTCGGCGTCAAATAATGCGGAAGTTGTTGGTGACAATTAAAAATCAGCCGTTGGAGTATACAGACTGTGCACGTAGTCTGGGGGTATGGTTTGAGTTTAAACTTAGGTTTGAGAAACACATTACTTGTTTGGTGCGCAATGCTTACATGAACCTGAGATGTATTTATGGCATTCGAAGTTTTGTTGATTTCCGAACTAAGATACTACTTTGTGATCTTATGGTTCTTTCAATTTTCAACTATGCCAATGGAGTGTATGAGCCTTGCTTGGACACGGTTCAGACCAGAAGGATACAGGTTGTACAAAACTCGTGTTTACGTTTAATCTATGGAATTCGCAGGGGTTATCATATTTCTCAAAAGCTTGCAGAGATTTCCTGGTTGAATATGAGTTCTCGAAGATTTCATCATGCTGCTTGCTTATTTCATAAGATTATATTGAACAAATCGCCCCCATACTTATATAACAAAATAAGGTTCAGAACTGATGTGCACAGTGTGAATATTAGGAGGAAGGATATGCTCACAATTCCTAAACACAAGTTATTTTTATTTAATCGCTACTTTTCTTACTATGTTTGTACTGTGTACAATGCTGTTCCTCTGGAATACAAGTTTAGGTCTCTGTTTGCATTTAAGAATTCGTTACGCCGTCACCTTCTGCAGTCTGCCACTATAAATAATTAATTTCATGTGAACCTATCTTATTGTTTGGATGTCTAGCCTTCTTCTTTTTTTTTCTTATTTTTGTGTTTTATGTACATATTTATTATACTACTACTTATATTGTTTTCTTTATGTCTATTTTCCTTTTGTCTGTAGAAAATAAGTACCTAGTTATTATTCCTTTGGCTGCTCAAACAAACAAACAAACAAATATGTATCTTTTTTTTCGATCGGTTAAGTGGAAGAACAGTTATTGTCTTCCGCAAGGATAGCCAATAACTGAACTTCGCCATTTGTCTGCTATGTGTACTCTTCATTTTTTGATGTTATCTATGTTGTATGCTATAGCAGATAATAAAGTCTTTTAATTTTATTGTTATTATTATTATTATTTGAAGTCTTGTATAAATTTCTACAGATAATATTTGCAATTTTAACAAATCTGATCTCTGGCAACTAATTTATTCATCACTCGTAAAGTAAGATACTTAATAATATTCAATTTATTCGGTCTGGCCTCGGCACAGAAAGCCTCGTTTGACTTATGCTGCACAGATAACTTATAGAAATAAACCCCATACTGTAATCCTATGTACCTACCATTTTTAAATTGCAATACGTGCACATGTATGGATTTGTAAAGCTAGATTTTAAATTTATACTTCTCAGTTTCCGATATCGAATATTCTCCTACCCTCTTTAAGTTTGTCTAAGTGGTAACATTAATTTGTTGATATCGTCTGAAAAATTTTAATTTTTGTATGTTTTCAGATTTATTTTGTAACTCCTATTTTAGGTATCTGAACATGTATAAACATGTATAATTATGTTATTTACCTTTTGCTGCCATGACGACGTTGCAAATTTCGTTATTTGATCGTAAAATGTTTAAAAATCGAGTCTCCCCTATACGTATTGTCATTAAATTATCTACCCGAATTAGACTGGAAATTTTTATTTTGTCTGGATAAATTCCTGTTTTGCAAACTCAATCTTGTTGCCTGATTTCGTCTAAAACAGAAATTTATCCGGCAAAATAAAAAGTACTCGTCAAATTACGTATGATAATTTCAAACAAAATCAGCCACAGTGTCATGCAAATCGTACGTCGCTAAACGAATTTTTCAGATTATTGTTACACCGATGAACAGTTTGACGTCCTTTGCCTCCAATAAACTGCGTCCAATCTAGACTAAACCGCAGCAACGCGATAACACGTGAATAGCAAATCACATCACGTGTGGGATGGTGTTCAGTTATGTTTGACAGTGTTCGTGCCAAATCACCATAAATGTATGATTTTATTACTGAAAACCGAACCCGAAACATCGAAGCTATCACGTTTCTCTGGTGGACACCTATTATTCTGCATCAGAGTATTGATTGCGGGGTATTCCGGCAAAGATACTGCCCGCCATTATAGCTGATTTTCTGGATTTTATGTTTAACAGACACATAGAGATTACACTCTGAAATCCGAATTGAATAAAACCGTGCATTCATGATACAAATTAATTCCCAACATGCTGACAACAAAAAATGTAGTACGCAATACGAATTTTTGCTCTTAGACAAAAAAATCAAAAAGCCTGCAGTTCGTGTAACATTTTCCAAGATAACTGTTATATTTGCAGAGTTTTCTGGAGATATTTTCGTTGAATGAGAAATCTGAGCTGGAAACGCCGATCAATTTTCAACATATTTTCAATTCATATAACAACATTTATTGTATTCCTGGATAAGATGGAGTTATAAAAGCAACACGCTTTCATGTTCGCCAGCTGATTGTCAAATGCTGACCGTCTATTGACTCCCCGCATATTAGCTGGGAAATGACAAATTTCCCACCTTCCCATATCGAAAGTCTCAGTTATAATAATAGTTGTGACAAGTTAAGAACAGTGTGTTCTTCTGATTAGTGATAATCAACCTCAGTATATTAATTACTCTTCTTTGTAAATCTAGCTTTTCCGCAGCGTCGGATGCCAAGCGGTAAGAAATTCATGTTTACGTGATTATGTTTATAACCGAGTGTCCTACAGCATGGAAAAAATTTCTGAGTGTTGCATTTGTTTTTAAGAGAAAATATTTCCACTTGAAGCAAGGGTTGAAAGCGTGCGACAAATTTTCAATTATTACCATGTTATGTCGCGATACGGTGCGACAACCAAGCAGTTTCTTACATCAGGGAAATAATACGTAAATGCCTGTTACAAACGTCGGGTAGTTCCAAAATTATGAAATTTATTTCCTGCTCCTTTACTCGCATGTTAAGCATTTTATATGCCATAACCAGTTTTGAGGCTTTTTCCAATCCTAACCTATTCCTTAGTTCGCTTTGGATGTAACTAAAGTTAGAGAATATCCTCTCAATACTCGCAGATGAAGCTAAGCATCTAAACAAAATGTAGAGCAAATTGGCTGAACTTTTTATTAGGAACACTTTTAGAAACTGCCATCCACCATTCAATGGGTGTAAGGCAGCGCTTCTCAGCGTTTTAGTATTTGGGACCCACTTTTCTGAATTAATTTTAACCGCGCCCCACTTCCAACCGTTCTATTGGACATTTTGTTTTGTATTTTGTAACGTATTTTATGCTGCTTTCGAATTGTATTTCATTTAAATAAAAAGTTTTTTTATGAATTTTGCTTCATTCTTCTCACGTCTTCGCCCCCCCCCCCCTTCCGTTATGTCGTGCCTCCCCAAGGGGGCGCGCCCCGCAGGTTGAGAACAGCTAGTGTAAGGGTCTCTATTACACTTGTACCAAAAAACTTATCGGGAAGGGGCTGAGATGAAATTGTAGTATCAAAGGTAAAAAATTGTCATCTACAACTTCAAGTATCCACTTCCTTCCAGTTTCTTGCAAATCGCGATACAAATGATCTAACTCGTCTATTATTATCTATTAAGCATAAAGGCAATGATTTGTGAAGGAATGATGCAATCGTTGAACCTTTTATTTATAAGAGTTTCATATTCATTCAACATTTCATTTTCAAAAGACAGCTTTTTTAAAGACAAAAAATCAAATAATGCATCAGATATATTAGCAGTTTCTGATTGTGCCCTGTCCAAAGCCCAACTGATAGACTTTAATTGTTTGAATAAATGTGTAGCTTCTCTCATTAACCCGACATTTTCATGGTTTTCTGCAGTTTTCAAATAAAATCCTGGGATTCATAAAAAATTTTCCGACGTATTTCTCCAGGAAGTTGTGGAATTCTCGAACCTTCTAGTTTTGCTAGATGACATTTAGCAACATGGTGATTACGAAAGAATTTACTAACCTCTGTAATTAGTTCCAAAATGGTGTTAATACTCTTAGTTTTGCAGAGATGTCTTGGCCAAGCGAATTTAAATAATGAGCTGCACAACCATACGCTATAAGTGATTGTCTTTACTATCATTTGCATTGATTCCTTGCTGTAACGGATCCCTCATTTTTTTCATTTTCGCTTCATTACTGCTAACGAAACTTCTTACTTTGCATCCAAACTTCTGTTGAGCTTCTTCAATAGCATCAATTGCTAATTCTAGGCAACACTCGCTAGTTTTATGATTTGTTTCTGTCTCAAAGGATGATAAAAAGTACGATTTTTCGCCATCTGAAACGCATGATGCTATAACAGGACCATTGTGAATTGCAGACCATCCATCTTGAATTAATGTTACACTTTTGCCGTTTAATCGTTTTCTTGCTTCTTCATGCATGGACATTGGAACTTTATTCAATAATTCACCACCCAATTTTTGCCTGTTTGGAGGTGTACATCCTGGTCTTATTATGGATATAATTTTTTAAAATAGAATCTTTCTGAATGGGTGAACGGTACATTACAGGAATAAAAGTATTCTGAAATGACATTATCAATTTCTTCACCGAGTACCCACTAGCTCTCTCAACTACACTACCACTGTAGAATCTTTGAGAGAAAATGGTTTTAATTCGTCGAATATGGAACTTAAATTTTTACTTTCATTTTCATTATTAATCCCGATGAGAAAAATATTCCCAATAATATTTTTAAATTATTAATTATTATATTGTATATTTTCGTTTCAGGTACGTGTTGTTCAACCAGTCTAGGCGGAGCAAGCGGTAAGAAAGTAATAACTTTTAAACTAGTAACAGATCCTCTTAGATGTACATAAATACCAAACGCGAATTAATTCGACAATATAATATTATATTTTTATAATGTTGATCAAATAAAATACTCTTATATTCCATGATTTTTCCTTAGTATTCCAGTTGGTTATAAAAATGAATGCAGATGTTAAGCTCATTAAACGTTATAGGTGCTTATTTAAAAATTTATTCCACGGAGCTGGTTTTCGCTACAAAAATATGCTTTAACAGTATATAAGTAATTAATAAGACTGCAGTTGCATATTTGGCAGCAGTCCAAATAGCGCTTCGGAACAGTGCGCCAAATGCTGGTTATTTCCTCTACAATTAAATCTGACAAATTTTATATTTTCAGCCAATAGCAAGCTGTTTTTTCAATTCATGTGGTAGAATTGGAGTATTAAGAGAATTTGCTGTTTATCTTACAAAAGTTTTTCATTTCTGTTGTCCACTTAAACATTTTGTTTAAAATTTTTAGCCTAATTTTATAACGAAAGTTTTATAGGAACGAAAAAAGTAAATTGCTTTATAGCCGATAAATGAACTTCTAAGCAGTGAAACACTCAATTACTAAAAAATTCTACCTTAGAAGGGAATTACATCTTATATACAAGTGCGAGCGAGATCCAGCTGGAAATCCATCTCACTTTTAAGCTTCTGGGAATTCTGAAGTCTACCTAGTTCGCAACTGGACGAAACATTTTCTCAGTACATTCCCCACTGACAAACAGGTCTGTGTTTGGTCTCTAAAAAAGCTATTGTATTTTCACATTAATGAACTCCAGAACAACTGAAACTCTCTTGTAACTGCATTCTAAGAAGCATAGTAGTAAGCCTTATATTTAAGAACTTAACATAAATTTTATAATTTGTTTCAGTTTATTCTGTATTTGTTTATTCGGTTTTATAAAGCAAAACAGTTACGTGTATTTCAAAATAATTCGTTCATGTAAATTAAGCAGTAGTAATTACAACAGTAATATTTATTTAGAACTCTGTACAAGAATTCTTGTAATCTTAAAATGAATTTCTAAATAAACTTGTGAGACAAAAACTGAAAATCCGTTGTCAAAATTGAGTTTTGCATCTTTCTTCCAAAATTAATATATCAGCCTGTAGTACACCTTATTAGGAATGCCTCTGCATTATTATTTAATTTAAAATTCAATAAATTCGAAAAATACGATTTTTTCTTAAATTTAGATTTTGTCTCTTTGTGGTCCAGTCCATGGGGTACAGTGAGACAGACAATAAATTTTGGAAACTGGAGATTTCTTAATACCCGTTTAACATAAAACAAAATACATAAAGCATTTATAGAACAAGTTTACAACTTAGGCATAAAACTATAAAAATAAAATATATTTTAACGAATATTGAGAAAGTTAATTTGAAATTTCATAATGGAATGCTGCCTCTTAGTTGTGCCGACGGGCACGTCAGGAGGCAAAATTATTTTGATATCCTCTAAGGCAACAGTGGCTTCCTCAGGAATGCAAGAAAACACGAAGAAATTTGGAAACTTTTGACTTCTCCTTAAATAACTGACCTGAAACAAGTCATCACCATCATAAAGTTTTCAGTCCGAAGGCTGGTTGGACGCGTACCTCCATCCTTTCCTATCCTGAGCTAACCTATGCATTTCCCTAAAATTAGAGCATCCTACATCCCTAACTATTTGAGAGCAGTAGTCTAATCTGGGCCTATACCCCTACCTCTTTTTATTCCTGTCTCTGATGACTCCAGTATGTCGCGAACAAAGCCTTCGTGCCTCAGAAGGTGTCCTACTATCCTATTTCTCCTATTCTTTACTGTCTTCCACACATTTCGCTTTTCTCCAACTCTTTCTAATACCTCTATGTTGCTAACCTTATTTATCCACGATATCTTCATCATGCGTCTATAGCACCACATTTCAAATGCTTCTAATTTTTCCTATCCGCTTCTTCTATCGTCCAAGTTTCGCACCTGTACAATGCCATTTGCTCTTTGTATACTTCATCCCTATACTTTTGAGCAATTCGAACATCTTCCATTTTACATTGTCGAAGGCTATTTCCAAATCTACAAATCCTATACAACGTGTCCAAGATAAGGAGGGCCAGTATGGGGATATTGGAAATGACAAGAGATGCGGATTTGGTTAAATGGGAAAAAAGTTGTGTAATTAAAGGACCAACAAAATGGCGCCTAGAAATCCTTGATAAGATTTTCTGTTTGTGAGTTATTTTGAAAAAACTGAATTTATGGATTTTTAACTATATTTTTTTCAGGCTTTAATATTAAAGTTAGAGCGAAACTGACGGAACTTCTTCGTAGCAACTTTTGATGAAATTAAAGATTTCATTGCCATTTTTTTATTCTACTTTTCGTCTTCGAGCAACCATCATCAACTTCATTTTTTTAAATACGGTCCTAATTTTTTGATGTCAAATTTTATGAGACCTTTTTATTCTGAATTCAATAATATACCACACATTACGTTTCGACCCTTTTTTGGCCATCATAAAAGAATTTTTAAGATACGGACCTGTATGTCTCATAGTTTTGTAAAAAATATGTATGTACATACAGTATAAGTTGGGCAATTTTTAAGTGCACCACAAGAGTTTTACGAATCTGCTAGATGATACTAGCGATAAGCACCTACCCTACTCTAAGCATAGCGCATCTTGCAGTTTTGGAAAATCTTGTTCGTTTCTGATATCAGAAGAAAGCCCAACTAACTGTATTTCTCATAATTTTTAGAAAATTAAGAGAAATGCAGGTCCGCATCCTAAAAATTTCTTGATGATGGTCAAAAACGGGTCGAAACGTAATTAAACCATAATGTGTGGTACATTGTTGAATTCCGAATAAGAAGGGCTCATAAAATTTGACATCAGAAAATCAGGATCGTATTTAAAAAAATGAAGTTGATGATGGTTGCCTGAAGATGAAACGTAGAATAAAAAAATTGGCAATGAAATCTTTAATTTCATCAAAAGTTGCTACGAAGAAGTTTTGTCAGTTTCGCTCTAATTTTAATATTAGTCATAAAAAAATATAGTTAAAAATCCATAAATTCAGTTTTTTCAAAATAAGTCAAAAACGGAAAATTATATCAAGGATTTCTAGGCGCCATTTTATTGATCCTTCAGTTGCGCAACTTTTTTCCCATTTAACCAAATCCGTATCTCTTGTCATTTCCAATATCCCCATACTGGCCCTCCTTATCTTGGACACGTTGTATAGGCGCTTTTTCCCTTTTCTATTGTTTTTTCTAGTATTACTCGCTTTCCTTCATTTCCGAATAATTTCCCACTTGATCGGCTTATATCTTTGTTTCCCCCTTTCATCTAACCTATTTTTATATTTTCGCCTTTCCTCTATTAGACTCACAAATTAATTTTTTTTAATTGCAAAACAACTAGCTAACGAGAACTTCATCTGCTTGGTTGTCGATGACTTTAGAATAGACTTTCTTATTAGTAGAGAACTCCACTAGAACAAATCCATCAACCTCTGCTTTCCTTTGGACTGGCTCGAAACTGAATTACTGCTTCTCTTCAAGGTCCATTTCCGACTCTCGGGTTCTTTTCCTAGAAATTCCCCGTCATCGCTGGACTCTGAAGAACTTAAGAGATCATTCACTTTTTCTTTTCGATTTTTGTACCGATTTTTTCCAATTTTTCTCCAGCCCTTTTACTTCAGTAGCTGAGTTATCAGGAGAATTGGTGAGAATTGCAATTCTTTTTTGTCAGTTTTCCAGTCAGTTGTCCAGTTTTGAATGCTTTTGCACGGGGAAATCTCATTACTGCTTCTGAAGAAATGAAACTATTTCTGGATCCAGTTGGTCTCTTGGTGTTGTTTCCTCTATATTGGGCACAGTTTGCATAATTCGGCTTCCTTCGAAACCACCGGAATTTTCCCCATTCGACTCAATCTTAATTATTGAAGAATCCAAAGGAGATCTATCTGTTACTTTACTTGTAAGAAAATTTGCCTCTGCAAAAATGTTTTTGTCAAAAGGAAAAAATCCAGTTTTCCTAAATCATGGAGTCACAGATATTTGAAAAGCTTAGTCTGCACATCCTGCTCTACCTTAGATATTCAAAAAATAGTAAATTGGATTCAAATTTCAAAACATTTTGCTAAAAATGTAGCTGAATTAGGTTTGCCGAAGTAAACGCAACTCTTAAATAGATTTTAACTCGACACACCGGAGTAATAACTTGTTTATTACGGAAATCAATGTTCACTGACGTCATTGAGACAAATTTTTGCTTTCCGAGTTTGCTCGAATGAGTCTAGATCTGATTATTAAAAATGTGAACATAGCAAGCCGCATTGTTGTTGGTAGTTCTGTTCAACTTTATCCAAGCTGAAATTGTTAGGGAACAAGGTAGAAAATTCTCTTTGTCGTAGTTACAGCTACTCGAGTCAAGCGTACTTGATATTATAATTTGTACTTTAATTGAATTTTAATGGAAATTGTCGTGTGATCAAAGCTAGTCGCTGACAAGTGCACATATAAATTAAATCTTCGTGCTAATGGATATGAAGGAAGTTCACGGGCGCATGTCAAACACTAGTGCTTACTACCTCTAAAATTATACATGATGTTTCATAACGTGCATTTCTTACACATTTTATCGAACAAAGCAATTCCCTTAATTTTCGATTCTCTATTGCATGAAATAATTTTTACTTATACCTTTTCTCTTGCCCAGTAAATAACATATAAATGGAATCTTATGCCTAATTTTATCTAGGTAACAAGGGTTTTATGTTAAATTTCTTTCCTTTGGGAAATCATCGTTGATATTTTCTTTCCTTTTATTCTTCTTCCTTGGTGCTCTTCCAACTTGGATGAGCGACCTTCTCCGGTCGGTCAAGTCCAAGGTATAAGGCAGTGACAATCTCAACATTCTGATTAATCTTCTTTGTTGTCCGTTTATTGTTCCTTAACTCACTCATATTATATTTAATGGATGCATACGCAGCGTGCACATGTAATTCCTCTTTCTAAGGCTACCATACCTACCCACCTTTTAGAGTACAGTGATTTACGATATAGGTATGGGTTTTCTTCCGGGTTTTCAAAAGGTTTCTAAAAGATTCTTGAACTTCAGTTGCGTGTGCATTGAAACTCATGGTTGTCCTTCGACTTTGTCGGAGTTTGCGGATATCTTTTGTGTTATTGACCAAAAACAAACTTACTCTTTTGGTCCTAATTGGCTTTTCCGAGGCCTTCAACATACTGAACCATGACATTAAGCTCCCCATTTTGCGTCATATCAGCCTTAGGTATCTCTGATACTGCAAACCTTATTGCTTCATTATTGTCCTATACAAAAACTGTTTATCAATATTTACCGCGTAGCCTTGCATCCGGCGTGCCTCAGGAAAGTGTTATAGACCCTATCTTCTTTATCCTGTTTATACGTCTTCTTTTTGTGTTCAGAAAGTTCAGAATTCGTGACTCCGTTTAGTATTTGGAATAAGAACGCATTCACACGTGTCTCCCATAAATTGAAAGACGCAAAACGGCTGAACATGTATAACAGACGTCGCCTTCACATGGTCTGCTTCATTCACAAAATTATTCAGTTCCGATTGCCTCTGAATTTGTACAGCAAACTTGTTTTTCGTGCTGATGGATCTTCAAAGTTAAGCCTGCACTATATCTAACTTAGTTATTATTGGAGCTACGACCATTTTTGAAATATTTTTGAAGCAGCAGCAATGTGCCGTTTTAAGTGCCCCTCTGTATGAAGAAAAATGTGGGTTTCAATTTTCCGAAAACTATTCGATTTTCGATTTTCTTAGAAAATGGTGCAGTAGAGATCACAGGAACTCTTTATATTATGTAGTCTAAAATATATTTTTTTTATGTAATTGAAGATTGCACGTAAATTACAAACAAAGATCTACTATTAGATTTTTCGCTGTAACATCACACATATATTGTTTGTTATTACTTATTAATTACAATTAATTAATCCGCATATTCAGAGATATCACGAAAGTGCGTTCAAAAAAATAATGTAAAAACTGATCTATTTTATATTAAATATTTTACGTTCAAAAATATTACAGAAAACTGCAAACCACTGGTTTCGTCCTTGTTCGTTGAAGTAATGTACGTAGAGATAAGTTATGAATGTTTCAATACCAGCTAGCTGGAGCGACATTCTGTGATATCTCGTAGTACAAAAGAATCTGGATTCGCTCTATAATTCAATACCTGGCGGGGTATTTTCTCAAGGAGTAGTTGTTCGAACGATCCAGTACCACCCATTGGTCTCAAGGATTAAGATGTTAGAGACTGTGGTTAAATAATTAATTCAAGAATCAATCAGACCCCTAACCATACAAAATTTGTGTGGTTATAGGTCTGATTGATTCTTGAATTACCCATTGATCTATTTTAGTTATACAGTGTTTTTGTATGTCATAGCTAAAATGTATAATTCAGTTATTCCATGAATTAACTAGTTATTTCATAAATTACCGGGAGTCATCCGTTAAAGTAATACTTTAACTAAAGTTAACTTTAACTAAAGTTATTTTATGAAATAACTAGTTAAAAGTAAAAGAGAGATTATAAAAGCTTTTCTTTGTTTCTCAATGGTAAGGTCAAGTCAGAGTTAGGACGAGGCGAAGCCAGGTAAGGTCAGGACAACGTTTACACAACCGTTATTTTATACAATAACCACCAAAAGTATTAAATCCACCTTTATTCCACACTCTAATGGATCGTCTTAGTTGTTTCATAGAATAACAACTAGTTATTACGCAGAATAACGGATTGCATCCTTTAACTGTAACAGCTAATATTCCTTCAGGGGAATATTATTTTGCGCAATATTTTCTATTGCCTAACCTGAAACAAAAGTTGGTTTTATGAGGATTGGTGAAATGATAGGAATGATCCCGTAAGAATACGCTTGACTGAGCAGTTCAGTTTATATTTGTCCTGTTTGTTCATCGACTCCCTAAGGGTTGAAATCGAAGACAGTAAATCTTTTTCAATAAAGAAAGAAATAAGCTCCCTGTTGAATATACACACATTTCTCCAACTCTACAGGAGCGTATTTTTGTTTGTGGAAACACTCGGAAATATATGAACTTATACAGATATGACAATGAAATATTCCGTTTTCTTCATTATGGCTTCATATTTATAATAACATTTCTGCAGATTATTTACGCTTCAATTTCATTCCGTCTTGACAACTCGATATAGAGTAATATACCTATAGAAAAAAGTTAAAATAGTGACTGAAAATTAAAAGCTATTATCTATGTAGGTATTATCTATTCCGAAAAAACGAGGGTATACAATATTCATTAATTATAGAGTAGAGCACAAAACATTATTCTTCAACATGATCCCCTTCCACGTATGTTCAAGCATAACAACACTATCCCTGGAAGCTCTGAATTTTGATCACTGGAGAATTCCTGCACTGTTCCCCATATGATATGATGTGATATTTATTCGGTATCACCAGTGGTGTTTACAAAGGTCAAATAAAGAAGTAAAAATATGAACATTAATCAAAAAGAGGAGTACATATACCTACACTAATTTATCACAATAAAAAATCAAAAATTCAACAAATATTAAAAATATTAAATACATTACATACAAAATATCATAAACTTAAAAACACCATCAAGAATCCAAGAACTCTCCGATACTATAGAATGCTCCATCCAGCAAAAATTTCTTAACAGTATTTTTAAAAGCTTTTTCTGTCAACTGCTTCCATTCCGTACCTAGACTATTGTAGAATCTTATCGAACAATTAATGAAGGAGTTGTAAACTATTCCCCGGTTACATTTATTCGTTCTTATAAATGTATCACACGTACCCGTTGAATACTTATGGACCTCAATACCACGTACAAACTTGGATTTATTTGAATGAATGTACAGGAGACAATTATATATATACAAACAAGGGATTGCCATTATTCGAAACTCGCGAAAATATGGCCTGCATGACTGTCGGGGACATAAATGAAACATCGCCCTCAGAGCTCTCTCCTGCAATACTAGAACTCTGGATGCCGCAACAGAATTTCCCCAAAAAATAATTCCATAACCAGCGATGGAGCCAAAATACGCAAAATAAACAGTCCTAAGAACAGTAACATCACTGAAAGGTCTGATTCTCCTCAAAGCAAAAATAGCAGAATTCCATTTAGGAATTATATAATCAATATGATCCTTCCAGGTCATCCTGTCGTCCATGACAATACCCAACATTTTAGAAGAAGTACTTATGCGCAGATCCCGAGTTATTGAGTCAAGTGGACTTTTTTTATAATTAAAAATCAGAATATTAGTTTTTTCAACATTTACAATCAACTTATTCTCCGCGAACCAACCCGTCACTCTCTCCGTCCCAATAATTATATTACGATGCAACTCAGGATAAGTTGATCCAGTCACACAGAGACTAGTATCGTCGGCGTACATGATAATGGGAAAACCAACACTAGAAGGCAAATCATTAATATAAATAATAAAGAGCAGGGGTCCCAGAATTGAGCCCTGTGGTACGCCTTTTTTAGAAATTCTCACATCTGAAACCACTTTATTCAACAGACCTCCAGTATTGCAAGATAGCTCAACGACCTGTTGCCTATCACCCAAATAGGATTGTATTAATTTAAACGCCAATCCCCGAACACCATACCTCTCCAGCTTATCCAATAAAATTTGATGATCAACGAGATCAAAAGCCTTTGACAAGTCATAATTCAGACAGGCCACCAGAAGATCACCATTCAGTCCATCTAATATATTTTCCATTAAAAACTGCAAAGCCGTGGTGGTAGACCTACCAGCGAAGAAACCATGTTGTTGTGAGCATAAAATACTGTTATTAATAAAAAACTCATTTAGCCTAGTTTTCAGGTAATATTCAAATATCTTTGCCAAGGAATTCAATATAGAAATAGGTCTGTAATTATTGATCTCACTCTTGCTTTTTCCTTTGTGGATTGGGGTAATTTTAGCTGTTTTCAGAACATTGGGAAAACAACCAATAGAAAAATAATAATTCACCAAGTAAGCGATCTGTTCCTGCAGGATATCAGAACCAAATTTATAAATTTTCACTGGAATGTCATCGGTACCAACAGATGGAGTATTATTCAAACAACTCACTATACTACGAATTTCTAAGGGTAATACGGGACTTACAAACATAGACTTATCACAGAAACAATTATTGTACATTTGACTAGAATTATATTTTTTTGACTAGTATTTAGAGACGCATCAAACCTTGCTGAAAGATGACTAGGAGTATCACAGAAAAACTTGCTAAATGCATCGGCCACGCTCTTAGGATCCGTCAGCGAACCAGTAGCAGTCCGCAGGACAATATTTTCAGATCTATTAGGAACCATGTTACACTCGTTCTTGACTATCGACCAAACAGTCTTAATTTTATTCTTTGAATTAATAATTCTCTCCCCGATATATTTCTTTTTGGCGAATTTAATAACCTTATTTAATATCAAACAATACCTCTTATAATACGCAATCAATTTAACATCTCTAAATAATTTCGTAAGTAAAAACAGTTCACTTTTAGTTTTGCATGAGATTTTTATCCCCAGTGTAATCCAAGATTTAGGTTTAGTTTTTAGTGTAACAGTTCTCAAGGGAAATGCCAAATTAATAGAATTATTCAAAATTTCGAGAAAAATATCAACTTTGTCCTGACCAATATACAAAGGGGACCAATCAACATGCGCCAATATATTCTTAAACTTCTCTATGTTTGTTTCCGTATACATAGGAACAGTTTTGTAAATTTGTGGATCCCGGAGGCACTTTAACATATCCAAAAATAAAATGTTATGATCTGTAAAATCCACTTCCATAGAATGTGACACAGTATCATAAGATGATAATCGTGTAACGATATTATCAATACAAGTTGCCGACGTTAATGTCACTCTAGTCGGCGATTGTACCTCAATTTTCATTTTAAAGCTTTCAAAAATGTTTACCACTTTCCGAGAATTCCTTGACTCTGATAAAATATCAACATTAAAATCAGCACAAATCACAATATTCCTACTTTCACAAAAACTAACCAAGAAGTCACTTAAATACTCATAAAATACACTGAAATTAGAAGTCGGCGATCTATACAAAGAAAAAACAACAATATTGGAACTTAACAATCTTACCGCACACAATTCAAAATTAATCTCATCAGCATTAACACGTATCTGTTCATATTTCAAGTTCTCCCTAACCAGTATCATAGAGCCGCCGTGCTTTTTATCCTTCCTAGCATAAAAATCAGCTGCAACAAAGTCACCAATGCGAACCAGCGGACACTGGTCTTCTGTGAGCCAATGCTCATTAATGCAAATGATTCCCAAATTCGGAAAATAATCTATTAAAACTTCCAGATACAAAAACTTGGATGACAAACTGCGAACATTTACATGCATAATGCCTAAACCTAAGAGTGTAAAAGAGGGAATGTATCTGCTGTTGAAGTCATTGGTACTAGTTCCGCATTCACTAAAAAATGATCACAAACGTTTCCTGAAAGCTGTCTTCCTCGTTTAACACTATCATTATCACTCACCTCATTGAAGTGATTAGTAGAGTCCACACTAGAAGTAGTAGTCACCAATTTTATCTCGAGCAAGTTTCTATAATTTATGTTTTTATTCGGGAAAATGATGCTATATGCAGCGGCCAGGAGAGTTTTCTTTTTAAAATACGTCAGATGAACATCACAACGTGAAGAATTTAACACACTGTTTTGAATTAAGAAATTTAACATGTTCATATCTTGCAGATATGTCCCTCAACCCACTGTTAAAATTGTATATATTCGTATCATAAAATTTATTTGTGAGGTATGGCAATCCCATCAATATAATATTAGTATTCTTCATAGCATTCAAAGAATTACTCAATAATTCTACATCCATATTAGTCCCACGCAACACATTTATAATTCCACCACAAATAACAACATAATCCAGCTTGTCGTAGTCCACAAATATGCTACTTTCATTTCCCATCTCCTGTTCCAAAAGAGCATTTGGTTTCAGAAAGGCGCTCACCGACACAGAGCATTCATTCGAAACACACTTCTTAAAAATATCAACAAAATCTCTTCCATTGCTATCAGTCACAAACGTAATTTTATGGGTTTTAACATTCTCCTCAATTTTATGAACAATTTTATCCTTTATTGTATGTTTCTCTATATTGCCAATTCTACCTTTCAAATTGTCCTTACTTTTGACCTCCTCCATTCTATTACCTGCAGATCCCTCTCTTCCTACGCATTTACCACTGCCCTTGCTATTAGCATTGCTTTCAATATACCCCACCTCATTATTTTTAATCTTCCCTACCTCAGAAGACCTCAACTTTGCATTCCCACCATTTCTGTACTGTTTTGATAATTTAGTCATTGTCACTTCCAAAAATCTCAGTCTTTTTTCCAGCACTGATATTCTGTTTATCAAACGAAAAACACTTCCCTTCCTAATAACTTGATTGGGCTTAGCATAACTACTATCAATTAAAACAGAACTGTCCAAAGTCTCATCACTATCACTGTATATTTGTGTCCTTGCCAATAATAATCTTTTTATCAATTCTTCTTTTTTACCTCTCACAGGTAAACCATGTTTTTGTAGTAACTCTCGCAGCTGCGTTGCTTTCATTCCATTCAGTTCTGAATCACTCATATCTGCCGCTCTATTAAACAGCCAACCTATAGTCAGCACTAAAAAAATTATAACACCACTGGATAGATAACACACTAAATATTTACTATACTATTTTTCAAAAATTAAAAACTACAATTCGAGCAAATATCAACAAATCTCAGGAGCACACCAACCACATCGACATACGCCGTGCGCTCCTGCACCGTTGCCCTAAAATTTTATTTCCCCCAGACTCCTCTGGAACTCGGTGCTTGGAAAATGACCGCAAATCGCTAGGAAGTTTATCAGGGTATTTGGGGGCATGCTCCACAGCTTCAATCTACCGCCAAGAATTGCATCCACAGAAATGAACCTGAAGAAAGAGAAGTCCGTGCGACAATTTTCCTCTCTCGCATTTCCTTAATTTAATCACCAAGTCTTGTACTAGTGTTGCATAATATTGAAGGGTAACTATAACGTTCCTGATAATTGCAGCCATTATATCATTTGCTGCCCTCTTTACCGTTAATCAACCCATCAACCGTAAGATAGTGATGAAGAAAGTGTTTTGGATTACGATTCAACTATTGAAGGTGTGACTTTCACAAGCTTTTGTTCGGTGTGACCATTCTCCTTATCAAGTTAGTCGGGGAGCAGACCGCCTGAAGATGCGTTAAAACACCCTCTATACGTCTATACAACTCGAACACACACAAAAAAATGAAGCTGATTCTTATGTAAAATGACCTACCGGATTCGAATTTTGAGGTCGCGAAAAGATCGGGAATTGGGAAAATTCCGGAAAATCGATTTTTCATAAAATTTTCCTTAATCGATGTTCGGCCATTTTTAATAATGCAATTTGTGTGAATAAAAATACAAATGTTCTCGATATTAATGCAGCGTTTGTACGCCTACACCTAAACCACTCCTACACGACTCCGCGCAGCTAGCGCGCACAAATTATTTATGTTTAACTCGCTGTAACTTTTTTCAGCAACAATATGAATGTTTCTTTTCTTCACCAAAAATAATTTCGAGCCTTTGTTCGTATTTGGTCTCGCATATGTATGTGTTATCCGGTACATGAAAAACATATTGCACAAATTTGTGGTCCAGCAAGAAAAGACTATTTTTCCTAAAATTGGAAAATTGTGGAGGCGACCTAAGTACATTGTGATTATCAGCACACTTTAGTGTATACTCCACGAAAAAAACAGGTCTCTAAAGGCCGATTCTCACTTACGCGACACCAAGCTACGCGACGCGACGCGACGCGATACGACAAATTGTAGTTAATAATGTTTTACATGTATTTAAACGAAAGCATTCCCATTTGAGCTTTACTACGCGACGCGGCAACGCGTGACTTCGCGCGACGGATTTTCAATTCTCAGCGAGCGATTAAATTCATGTCGCGTCGCGTAGCGCCGCTTGCTGTCGCGGGAGTGGGGATCACTGCGCGCCAACAACCAGCTACTTGCGCCTGCGAAATAATATTCAAATGCCTATTCAGAACTAGGGTAGTTGGTATTATTACGTACCTATATGTATATGTAATTTAAAATTAAAATGGACTGCGAGAAAACAGACAGACTGATAATTCTAGTGGCTTGAAGCCGTGCTCGAAATATGTCGTGGACCCAGTATTTTCTTTTCTCCCTTTCTCTTTTTACTTGATTGTATCCATGACATATTAAAGCTAACGCCAGCACATCGTCACTACTTGATGTAGAATTCTCCATATCGAAACACAATACTGAACTGAATGCACCAATTTAAATTGTCTGCGTCGCGTCGCTCGTTGTCGCGCAAGTGAGAATACTTACCATGCTCGCGACAGATTGCATCGCGATGTCGCGTCGCGTCGCCAAGCTCAGTGTCGCGTAAATGAGAATCGACCTTAACTCTTTTCGTTGCTGAAATTCAACAAGAAAAGTATTAAATATGGTCTAAAATTGATTTTGGGAAATTTTACGCAAAATAGATTTTCCGGCATTTTCGCAATTCCAGATCTTTCCGCGACCTCAAATTTCGAATCTAGAAGGTCATTTTACAACCATTAGAATCAGCTTCATTTTCTTGTGTGTGTTCGAGTTGTATAAAGGTTGTCGAATTAGAGCACCTTGCTCCCCGACTAAGTCCTGAATAGTAATTTGTTCTGGTTCCAATTGTACCATTTGGCAAGCCTGGTACCTCCGTTATACATATTATGTCTTGTCGCCACCCGACCATATTCTGTAAATAAATCATTTTTATGACTAATATTTTTTAGATTCATCCGGAATCCTCTTGCATGTTCGCAGTTTGTCCCGACCAAGTTTGAACAATCCAAATTTGTTATCATCCATCTAGTCACCCATCTGCCCCCACCTTGTCGTCTGCAGTCCAAAAATAATTCTTGTTAAGAAGTGTTTCTTATACCTTCAACTTGATTGAAGTAGTATCAGCATACAGCTATGTTACCATTTTTATCGAATGTAATTCTCCAAATTCACCGTAGTTTTCTAAATTACAAATCATTCTCCTATAAAGAATGCCTTTATGTACTGACTAAAGGGAATGTGTTGGCAATACATATATCCTTTTAGTAGGTAGGTTTACGAATATTTGTACTATTAACTCACTTTTGAAAACCCTACAGCAACTTATCTTGTTTACAAGATAATAACATGGAATTAAGTAAAAAGACTTACGTGACAGATAGAGAACACAATGTAGATGAGCATTTGCATAAGGCTTCAGTTCCTCGGCGTAGGGTAAGCGATTGTTGCGAAATAGAAAATTAAATTCGTGCTGCAGACGAAGAAAAAGAATTTTGTAGAATGTCGGAATGTCTCAATGTCACATACGTTATGACATGAGAGACAAGGGCAGATATCGCAGCTGAACGTTTTGAAAACTCCAAATAACCCTAATAATATGAATAAAGTTGAAGGTAATATGATTTTTTTATCACAGTTACGTTACTTGTAGTTTTGATAAATTTGCAAATTCGCAACCACGCATCAAATTAGAACAGTGTACGTCCTCTGTTAGTCGCAATTTATACAACAGTGCAACTACGGGCGCCACTTATTGAGACCCCCCTCCAAATTAACCATGGTAAGAATCACAATCAATCACAACGTTGGAAAATCGATATTTGTGGCTCATTAGCCTTTCCGAATCATGAACTCTGGAAGTTCTTTTACATTTTGTATAGCAGGGTGCACGTACCACTTAGAGTTCTGACACAGTTTTATGTTTGTCTGGACGGCCCATGTTTGCATAGAATTTTTCTGCAACAACGCAGTTTCCAGCTGCGAAAGAACAGTTGAACCGTCCTCTCTTCCTTGGTGCTTGCATATGAGGCGCCGTTTGTGCCATAAGTATTTGTAGTAAAATACCTAAAAGGACGACAAAGAAAAAATAAAAATGTACATGAAAAAAAGAAAATGTGTATTAAGGAAATATTTTTCAGGAATAAAAAAAAAATTGCGCGGAAATATTTTTTTCACCCTCTGACAAAAAAAAAGATTTCGCGGAAATTAATTTTTTTCTGTGGGAAAATTTTTGTCGCTGGAAATATTTTTCTTAACGAAATATTCTTGGGCGCAAGAAAAAAATATTTCCTTGGCTGTGTAGATTTCATGGGCTGGTGAAATATTTTTTCAGCTTTCGTTTACCTACGTATGATGGCGCTAACGTGACTCAGGGATCGCCATCCAGCAATGTTGCCATTATTTTCTGATGGGTGGGACTGTAACCTGTAAAATTCAAAATTTTTACTGTGTTGTAAATAATCTAGGTGGTACTAGATAATTCACGTACATCGCATTAACTAGGTATGACAGAAATACCAACGTCTACGTTTGATTTGTTTAGTAGTTATAGTGTATTCAGTTTAGTTCATAAGCGCAGTTGCGCAGTGCTCTGTTTTGTAGGTTTAATGCACCAGCACTAGGGAACACAAAATATAAGCAATGAAGCAATCAAGATCAAGGCATGGAATGGAGCACCGAACACGTTCGATTGCCGATAGGTACGCGTTTATTTGCATCTCAACTAAGTTTCGCCAATGCACAAATATAAAGCGGTCTGATTGGTCAGGTGCATCTGCATACGTAGCGGCGTGGCGCCAGAACTGAAATACAATGCAAAAAAAACTCTTACTCCCTAATCTAGGAACACATGCAAGGATTATGGCATTTTGTTTTTAGAAATTTAGTTTCATTATTGTATGTTTTCTCATATGTGTTTTCTTATGAGCGATTTTCCAGTCAGCATTTGGCAACTCAAATAGAATGATTTTTCGCAAGAGATTATTCATAAGTAAAAACATAGTAAAAAGAACATTTGGAAATAGTCGTTTTTTTCGGAAAAGGACTGTCAGTAACTGACTCGAAAATCACTCATATGAGAAAACATAATAATGTAAATTTATAGTAACAGTTCACACCACGTGGGAATATATTTTTGTTCTTTAATTTAAAAATTTATTTTATTGTAAAAATGTCCTTCATTCAAAATATCATATTACGCACGAAGAAGGATAAAGTGCGGTGGAAGAAAATGTCTGCAGAGTGGTCGACCTCTCAAGAAATCCTATGATCATTCATATTTTAAGAAGAAAGGATAGACAAAGAGAAAACGTCCCCATTTACTTCAAACTTATATTGACAACAACTATAATTCAAATAAAAAGTATTGTAAGTAATTAATTCTATTCATTTTGTTCATTTTAAAATATCTGCTTAATTGACACCTCCACAATTTTAATATTTTGTATTTGCTTAATGAGAAAATAATACAATTACTTATTTTGTGTTTTTTAGATTGTGCTTTTCATTAAAATTTTAGCATAACTCTTAATTAGGAACAAATTTTCTGTATATTTTTTTCTGAAATGAGATAAAGGACGGTAGGTTTTTGCCAGTCTCTGGAATATTGCAATAATTTTACCAAATTACCTACCATATTTTGATATTTTGATTGAAGGACATTTTCACAATAAAATAAATTTTTAAATTAAAGAACAAAAATATATTCCCACATAGTAGGTCGTTCCTGTGACGCACCTGCGGCCAATAGTAATATGCCGTCTCCTCCGTCCCGCACAAGCTAGCACTAGCTTCTGGGGCTAACCTTAGGGTTAGTTTGGAGTTTGGAGAGATGTTATTATTATTATTATTATTATAGTGCGAACTTTCAATACTGTTACTATAAATTTCCCATTTTTAACATGCTAAAATAAATTAATAATACCTACCTACTTAAGTAGTTAAGAGGATTTACATTGGGCACTAAGAACTAAGTGCCAATTTTACCACTACAGTTTGTTGTAATGAATTTGGACAAAGTAAAGTAAAGTAGAATGATGATTCATCATCATCATAAGGTTCTCAGTCCGAAGACTGGTTGGACGCGTACCTCCATTCTTTTCTATCCTGAGCTAACCTACGCATTTCCCTAAAAGTAGAACATCCTACATCCCTAACTATTTGAGAGCAGTAGTCTAATCTAGGCCTACCCCTACCTCTTTTTATTCCTATCTCTGACTCTAGTATGTCGCGAACTATTCCTTCGTGTCTTAGAAGGTGTCCTACCATCCTATCTCTCCTACTCTTTATTGTTTTCCATACCTTTCGCCTTTCCCCAACTCTTTCTAATACTTCCCTATTGCTAACCTTATCTATCCACGGTATCTTCATCATGCGTCTGTAACACCACAGTTCAAACGCTTCTACTCTTTTTCTATCCGCTTCTCCTATTGTCCAAGTTTCGCACCCGTATAATGCCGTACTCCATACATACGACTTTAAGAGTCTCTTCCTAGTCTCTATATTAACCGTTCTCGAACATAACAGTTGTTTCTTTTTGTTAAACGCAACTCGGCCCTGCGCCATTCTTTGTTTTATATCTTTAGTGCTCCTACCGTCTTGGGTTATTTTACTTCCTAAGTAAGAATGATGATTAAAAATAGTATTTTAAACGGTTTGTATAGTTTCTCATTAACATTTTTAGAAACCTTTAAACGCAGCTCAATTACATTTTTTTAATCATTGTACGTATGCAGCTGACCAATCAGAACGCTTTAAATTTGCGCATTGGCAAAACCTAGTTGGGATATAAACACAATAGGTGCATTATTAGTAGAGCAACTTACTAGTTGCCTTAGTAGCTAAGTTGCACATGTACTTACGAACTAACCTGAATAGGGGACATAAGTGCCTCCGTCATACGTCAGATTTTCATTCCAAACAAAACATAAGCACGTGCCATTTGACGTTTATCAATATTATTTACAACGTCTTAAACTAGTTTTTGCAATATAATTATAGACGTGTTGCAGTGAAAACAGTTCATTTTCAATTTGTGTGTTGGGCTTACGTGTAAAAACTTGAAAACAACTATAATTATATTGAGGTTAGGTTAAAACGTCAGAAAGCCAGTAGCTTTGTTTTGTTTGGAATGAAAATCTGACGTTTGTGACGCGCCACTTATGTGGTCCATACACCGTAACTGAAAAAAATCAACACAGACTTTGATAGGTATGTTTGTCTTACATAGTACGTGAATCATCTGAATCACTTGAACTATTTACAACACAGAACATTTAAATTTTATAACAGTAGATCGCATTGTAAGTACCAGCAAATGTGGCAACATTAGCGCCATCATGCGTGAGTAAACGAAAGCTGAAAAAAATATTTTTTACCAGCCCATGAAATCTACACAGCCAAGGAAATATTTTTTTCTTGCGCGCAAGAATATTTCTTTAAGAAAAATATTTCCAGCGACAAAAATTTTCCCAGAGAAAAAAATTAATTTCCGCGAAATCTTTTTTTGTCAGATGGTGAAAAAAATATTTCCGCGCGATTTTTTTTTATTCCTGAAATATATTTCCTCAATACACATTTTATTTTTTTTCGTGTACATTTTTCTTCTCTCTTTGCCATCTTTTTAATTATTTTACTACAAATACTTATGGCACAAACGGCGCCTCATACTTGCAGCTGTACAAAAGAAGTGCGTTGCATTTACTGAATTTAGATTATTAGCTAGAAACATATTTTCGTTTTACTAGGTCCTTCAATATCGGTTTAGCTGTCTGATTTGTGCCAAAACGTAAGACGGTCGGAGAGCCTTAAACTCCCTTGTTTGTTAACAAGACCGCTTTCTCGTTCACTTCAATTTTCCGATGGCCGTTCGCCTATCCTAGAATGTGATATTTTACTGACCGAATCATTTAATCGTTGCTCAGTAAACATGCTCGGTTCACTTAAGAGGAGGTTATACCGTTCGGTTTTAGGCGAAAAACAGCCTTTCTAATCTAAAAGATTACTACGCCATTCTTGAGGTTAAAAATGTGAAAATTTTCTAGTGCATATTTAAAAGGTTGGAATTGAATCCTACATGCGACTTTTTTCAATTTTCTCACTGTGGAATCAAGAAAAAAATATTTAAAATGCACAAAATTAACGCAATTTCAGTCATATTTACGTTCCACTGCATGTTACTGCTGCAAATTTATGAGAAAAAATTCGATGTAGTGAACATGCTCGAAGTTTTGCGATGCCAGCAAGCTTTTTAAAATTAAAAGGCAGTGGATAGTGGTTCGCAAGTTGCGGAATCCTATCAAGTGTACTACAGTTCCGCAAGTTATGCGTTATGCTTTCGTATAAGTACTTCGTTAGTTCAATCCCACCCAGCAGCGTTTGTGGGTAGGTAGGTATCGTAGAGAGCTGGTGGTTTGTTACTCTCGGATCGGGTAGGATCGGCTCCCGTAAAGGTTTGTTTTTTTTTCTCACGGTTCCACATTTACTTTTTCGCATAAAATGCGTGTGTCTGGTGCGAGGACAAGTAAAGGGTCTGTCTAAAATGCGTTGATACACAATATACGCAATATTTAACACCTGATCGCACGCGCAGAACTTGCGGAACCGTAATGACAAATGATAATGATCCGTAACTTGCGGACTACTATCCACGGCCAAATTAAAATCGGTTAAGAATTGGTAACACAAAATTGTATTTTGTAAACCCTTGCAAAGAGCCAGCAACGCAAGAAATACATGGACCTCTTACGGACAAACTCGACAAATCGCTCGCGGTATAACTACCTCTTAAGTTATATAAAGTAAGGATTGGTTATCTTATGTAAAAGGTTTTTAACAGTATCTAGAGTTACCTAAAGTGTTTGTGTTTTTATAACTATTGCATTGATCACTGCTTACCCGTAGTTTTATAAAATAGTCACGGAATATTGTTCATCACCACGTTTATAAATCCTAGTTCTCGATACCTGAAGATGTCAAAATGGGCTAAACTAAAAAATTCCGCCATTCTTAATTTAGTCCGAGAGCCCGCTGCAAAATTATGCACCCATCTGTTAACGAAATGGAATGTGCGGCAAAGGCATGTAAAAACATCGTACTCAACGGATCGGCACCCGTGCCGGTCACCATTTGGTGCAAAAAGATAAAAACAATGGCACTTCTGGTACGGAAATTTGCTGAAAATTGCGCGATTTGTTAACGAGATAAAAGTTGTGCCATCTTGTAGCCTGCGATTAATTTAATTGAAATCGGTACCCGTGCCATCTTTTACCCTAGTACAAATCCTCGGCACGGCGACATTTTTGCAGCCCGTAACTCGGACAAATTCCCGTCATGTGTTAACGAGTTGAAATAAAGTTCAATGGAAAGGGCATTATGTCCCTTTTACGAATATCCAAGCGTGCCGCAATTCAAAGCAGTCTAAGTAGGTGGCACGGCCCGATTTATAACGCGCTACGCGGCGCCATTTTCAGGGAAATCGGCATTCGGCGCGCGCGAGTTTTTAACATTGGAATATTGGAAATGTTTTTATGTTCGTAAATTCAGCAACAGTGTCACGCGTTGCATTTGCAGCATGATTTAATAGCGAAAGTTTACCTAGTTACTTGCTCCCTATACAGTCCTTTTTTTAACTTGATCCTAATGTCACTCAGTCCAGCAGTCCGAACGCTGAAAAGAACGTAAGCCGGCATGCAATTCAGCGGCTACTTTTATGTACCGTCCTTTTTTGCACAATGCAAATCGCCATACCGGCATTCCAGACATTCTTTTCGAAAGTGTCTCTTTTTAACATGCACTATTACAACTGCCCGTGCGGAGTAACTTACACATTACGTTGATGACCTAAGGATCAAGTTAAAAAGAAGGACTGTAGTTACTTAGTTAGTTAGTTCTTTGTATCATGTCTTAGTTACCATTACCATTAACCGGTGTCACAGTGACAGATGTCAATTGTGCACCACACAAAAAACATTTAATATTCGACATGTTGCGCGACCATTGGAATTGATTAACAAGTGACATTTTGACGCCGCGTAGCGCGTTATAAATCGGGCCGTGCCACCTTCTTAGACTGCTTTGAATCGCGGCACGTTTGGATATTCGTAAAGGGGACATAATGCCCTTTCCATTGAACTTTATTTCAAGTCATTAACACATGACGGGAATTTGTCCGAGTTACGGGCTGCAAGAATTTCGCCGTGCCGGGCACTTGTACTAGGGTAAAAGATGGCACGGGTACCCATTTCAATTCAATTAATCGCAGGCTACAAGATGGCACAACTTTCATCTCGTTAACAAATCGCGCAATTTTCCGAAAATTTCCGTACCGGAAGTGCCATTGTTTTTACCTTTTTGCACCAAATGGTGACCGGCACGGGTGCCGTTCCGTTGAGTATGGTGTTTTTACATGCCTTTGCCGCACATTTCATTTCGTTAACAGATGGGTGCATAATTTTGCAGCGGGCTCTCCTACTAATTGGGAAATGTATTTCTTTAAATTTTTGGCAAAAGTAAGTTGCTATTTTGTTCCTGGTTCCTGGGTTTGCTCTATTTTAAAGGACATTTTTCGTTCAGTACAATGATGTTTTCAAACCCCCTATACAATTGAGGTTAGTTACTAAGTCGCACATACGCATGCGCCATCACTTCTGGTTGTGTAACGGTAAAAATCTGTATCACCAATAGTTACCGTGGTTATTTGTAAGTTTATAAAACTAGCGTACGACGCCGTAAGTTCCCAAATGGAATTAGAAGTGTTGATTAGAATCACCGAAAGGCTCGCTAAAAACCTGACGTTAACTTGTTGATATAACAATTGTAAAATAAGTTAAATGACCTGTGGTGATCAGTATTACTATAAGACAGCAAGGGGCCAAATTTGTAGGTTGACTAGGTTAGTACTGAAAAATATATTTGATAAAAATAACCAAACACAGCCAATAATTTGCACATTCTTTTGTTATTTTAGTAAGATCGAATCATAGGTTCAATTAATTATATATATTTTTGTGCCCGTTCTAAAATAAAATATGCGTAAAACTACGCCTGGTAGAAGTGAAACTTTTGAATCCCATCTGAGGCAATAATGAGGGTAAGAATTCGACAATAATTAGAGCTCCAACTCATCCTGTACTCGTTTTCGTTAGAATCGTGCCCCACCACCTACTCACTCCCCACGCTTTTGGTGTTGTATTTTCGTTTCATTGTTGAACGATTTTACACCTACCGCGCGATACGAAGTTTCGCTTCAAAAAGAGTACAAATCCCAAATAATAATTAATTTATTAATTTCGCTTACCTACTTGGCCCGTGTATTTTGTGAGAACATAATCTAATTTTAGACAGTGTAGAAAAAGTTATATGATAATTCATACTTACCTGAGACGTCTTGGTGCGATTACCTAATCATCATTCAATACCTATATTTTATTTACGTATTATGTATATGTTGTATATGTAAGACTCAGATACCGAATTCGCTCAGTTGCAGAAGTAATTGTACGATTGGCAGATTGAACATTCAAAATTTCATCAGTCACCGAAATAACTTCTTACTTCGGCAGTCAAGAACTAAATTTTACTGTTGATGTTTGATCTGACTAACCTGACGAAAACCTGACAGAATCTTCTTCATGTTATGTCTTTGAAATAGTAAGATCGAATGTTGTTCTATACAGTACTTAATATTTAAAAAAATCGGCAGTTGCGTATTTTCAAATTTCGACAATTGAGCGAATTAGTAATTTAGTAATTTTTTGTATGCTGATGTAATGATCGGAAATTAGTTTTAGAAGATTTAGAAACCACTGTTATTCCTAAATTATCATTTAATCTACCTTTTTTTGTACGTTATGTAGATGATTGTCTTACTGATATTCCTCCCGACAAAGAAAATGAAATTCTTCATCAATTCAATAATTATCATCCCAAATTACAATTTACTATAGAAATTTCAAAAAATAACCAAATTAACTTCTTAGACTTAACACTATACAAAATTAATAATTCAATAGAAACAGAATGGTACACAAAACCCACTTGGTCTGGCCGTTATATTCATTTTAATTCCAAACAACCCACTTGTCACAAAAAAAGTATCGTTCAAAGACATTCTATACTAATAGACACCAAGATCCCATGTATTCGGCATACGTACCTTATTTCCAACATAAAAGACGTGCCTTTTTCTCTCCCACTTTTTCTACCTAATTTTGCCGTGTTAACGTCATCTCTCTTTGGGCAAAAAGTCAAAATTATTTTTTTGGCGTAGCGCGCTAATTAAATTGCATGACATTTAAACGTCAAATCGCCTTGTCATTTGAATTTTTATTTTTCGTACGGGAGAAGAAATTTTTATTACTGTCTACTGTTTATTGTTCTGTTTGTTGTTAAGTGTTTCTATTTTGTGTTTTTCTGAACTGGTACCTAGTTTAAGAAATGGTTTCATATTGTTGTGTTTGTGGAGCCAACTCGAAAGATGGTACCCTCTCATTTCACAAGTAAGTTTCTTCAACACATACCAAAATGTACTAAAATACGGCGATTGTCACATATAAGTAACATCGATTCTGACAAGAAGCACCCAAAATACATTTCATTTTAGACTTACTTACTTACTTACTCGCTTAATAATTTACTTCAGCAGCTTCCTACTTATTTTAAAATACCTACGCTACATATTAATTTCTAAGACCATTTTCAACATGCCTACAACTCGATGCTTACTCTCCTAAGGGCCGGTTGTTAGAACGCAGATCAAAATGTAGCGCGAGGCTAGAATTTTTGATCTCGGTTTAAATCAAGATTGCGTTGTTAGTACGCTCGAATTGATTTTAATTCTGATCCCGGTGCTAACCTCGGTTCAAACCCGGTTCAAACTGTAAAATGGGTTGTTAGAACGCGAATCAGTGAGTAACGCGCGATTAACCTTGGTTCAGAATAATTCGTCGTCCCGCACGGATTAGCTTTTGACAGTTGCAAATTTTCTGTGTTCTTTTTGAAGTTAATACGTATATCTACTTTATTTCTAAGGTAAGTAAATAATTTTCATTATAGAATAATATAAATAAATGTATTATTAGGTGGTGTACCCATATAAAAAGAGAATTAGACGTCAAAAATATTTAAAAGAGAACATAACCACATTTTTATTCAATGGAATTTGTATTTGTTATTACTTATTATGCTTATTTTCCGATGGTCCACATATTCTTACGTTAGAGAAATTAGGTAGGTATTTTGCATTCTTTCACAGGTATCCACAATAAATTAATGATAATGTCGCATTCAAAATTCTTGATGAATTTGTAAACGAGCACATACCTAAGTAAAAAGAAAATGTTGTGCATTTATTGAGAATATGCATGTGATCGAATACATATAGTAGCTTATTCTGTATGCAATGTAAATATAAAGTGGCTTAACTTATTTGTGCATGATGCACAAAATTAGGTATTTTCAAATAAATTGTAGTTTTATCGCTCTTACCATAAAAAGACAAACAACTTCTTGAAGAGATTATACTTTCAGGAAAGGATTTCCTTGTTCATCAAAAATTATTAACAGTTTTTAACACAGACATAAGGGGGGTGACATCGTTCCTACACGCTGCAGCATAATGTATAGTCCGTTATAAGAAAGATAATAATATAACCTTTATTTAGCAATTTGTACCTACCTACGTTATGACATTACATTAAAAGTACAATCTATAATAAAAACAGCCAGCTACTAGAGCCACGGTGGCGGCATCGTTAATACATTGGTGTAGTAATCCGTTGGGTTCCGGATCCTTCACTCACTCCAGTTGTATCATTGATATAACATTGCGAGGTATAATGGCATGTATCGATACTCTTCATGTACTCTGGCATGTACGGAGTTATATGGGCTGAGTGAAATGAAAATGAAATTGAATACGATTAAAATATTTTCATCTCCAATCCATCATTACAATATTCCAGATGTCTGACTTACCTTCTGTATCAAACCTCTCTGATCCTGGTGAGATATCGGCTGTCAAAAGAAAGTGTCGTAGAAAAACCTTTGCACCAGTTTGGAGATTAGCTCGAACCAAATCTATCAGTGCTCGGTACCTATACTTAAAGACGTATGTATGGAGTCCGACAACAAGAGAAGCGGGTTGAAAAAGAATAGAATGCGTTTGAAATGTAGTGCTTCAGATGCATGATGAAGATAACGTGGATAGATAAGGTTAGCAATAGGGAGGTATTAGAAAAAGTTAGGGAAGACAATAGATTGGTAGGGCACCTTCTAAGACACGAAGGAATAGTTCGCGACATACTAGTCGGAGATAGGAATTAAAAGAAGTAGGGGCAGGCCCGGATCAGATTATTGCTCTCAATTAGTTGGGGATGTATGATGTTCTGCTTTTAGACAAATGCGTAGGTTAGCTCAGGATAGAAGAGGATGGAGGTGCGCGTCCAACCAGTCTTCGGACTGAGGACTTTATGATTAATATATTTTACTTTCGAAGTGCTGTACACCCTAAACTAATTTTGAAGTTTATAATTATTACTAAATTATTATTCTCCCTAAAGTTCTTTTAATGGCCGAAATTGTCCTTTTTTATTTTCATATTCATGAAGTGCTGTTGCTTCATATAGACTTCTGTTGAAAAGCAGCACACTCAACTTATTTTTAAATTACTTAATTTTGAAAGCTGTACTGGAAAATCCTTTTCTTTTAGGTGAAGCTGCTTCAGTCTTCTAAGACGGGATTAGATGGAAGTTGGTTGGGCAACACTAACGGGACCGACAGCTGTAGTGAAAAATATGTGGGAGGATGTACTGGATACACCCTCCACTATAACAGGTGTTGTTTCAATAGCGACATCTCCTAAAATAGTTTTGAAGAATGGTTTTGATCGTATGATCGAAACAAAATACTACTCGTAGCTTCAAAATATTTTTGGAAGAAAATTGCTCCATATGGATTTGGAAGTGGATCAATTTCCTTATCCATCAGGGCCAGCCTCGGGGCCAGCACTCTAGCTTCTGTCTCACTGAGTTGAACAGAATAAGGATGACCACCAGTGCCTTTAACTTCTTTCTAATAATTAAAATATTTTTGGATATATTGCATAGTTATTTGTGGGTCAAATGAATTTATTATATTATTGTTATTATTATAATAATTTCTTCAATTTCTGTTCATTTTTAGTTTCAATTTAGTCAGAAGCTATCCATTTCATAAAGAAACATTTACAAAATCTTGTTACTTGTATTTTTATGGTCTTTAATAAATTTCCTCATGTCAATAATATTAATTTCAAATATTTTTTTATTTTGCCATAGGACATTTTTATTTTTTTTGTGCATCACACCTGAAATTTGGCATGGTCACAAGGAAGTTTTTCACTCACCAATGTTATCAAGAAGATTTTTTTTAAATATATGATAACCCAATCCAGTAAATTCTAATTTGACTGCTGTACGAGTTGGTAATTCGCATACGATTTCATCTGTGTTGTGCACAAAATTATTGCAATAATATGCCGAAAAACTTGTCTCGTATGTCGAGCCGGCTTCTCTCTCCATTAATATGAGACAAGTATGAAGGACTCGCTAATAAAAGAGATAAATAATCTACAACTTGACTGAGCTCAGGGATTCTCAAACAGCTTTTATCAATGATCTGAAAATCCTTCTTCTTGTATTGAAAAAAACAAGAAATAAATACCTTATCGGTTGTGTCCCCGCTTGTATGATAAACTCGTTCAAATATCTTCTACATAGTAAAATATTTTGATTTTTAAGTTTGTAAATAAAGAACTTTATGATTTGTACGAGAGCGAGTATGAGAGTCGCTGCCATTTCCAACGCAGTAACTTTCATCTTAATTCATATAGGGAAGCAACTTTTGGCCGGAAAAATTAGATTTTACTGGAGTATAAGAAAGTTTCCCATAATGTTGCACACTTTTTATCAGTCGCACTGTATTAACCTTATGAATTTTCTTTTTTACCCTTCTCCCAAATCCACCTCTTCATTTTCCTCCACGGCTTCACTATACTTTCTTTTCTAAAATGAATTCATAAATTGCACAGTTCGCTCATCGGGAATTTTACAAAGGATAGAGGAGAAAGGAACAGCGGCAAGAAAGGAACCAATTAAGTAGGTACCTACCTAAATGTAGTGATCATAAATGAAAACATTGCTTTAAAGAATAAAAAATATATCGATATTGTAGAAAATACTTTGCATACTATCACACAAATTATATTAACAATATACATTACAATTTTGAAGCTTCAATCTAGATTTATGCAAAGAAAAATGCTCATGTTTACAAAAGAAGCCAGAACTGAAGTCTTATGCTGGTGAGAAACTTATTCAATGATTTGAAACAAAACTATTGTAAATAAAATTATAAAATGCCACACTGGCCCTGCTACAAACCATATTATACAAATTTAGCATAATTCTCCCCTTACACTACAGACTATACACCATAAAAATATGGAAACTTCATTGTTACTGTTCCACCAGACTCGGCAAAAGTGCCTTTTCAGAACTATTAAAATTTCTCAATTGTTTTATCATTCATTATGCCGAAATGGAGCACCTAATGCACAAAACACTGAATTGGGGTTATGTACATACGTTAGAAACTTCAAAAATTACCGTGCGCTTGACCTATTTCGGAACACTTGATCTAAAACTGACGTACAGGAGTTGATCCGAGTGCTAGCACTCGTGTCAGCTAATCGCGCGTTACAATTCGTTCTAACAACCCGATCAAAATGTAGCACCGCGTTGGCTTTAATCCGAGATTACGTGATCTGGATCAAATCAAAGTTTCTAACAACCGGCCCTTAAAGATTTAATTTTCTCGTATCTAATTTGACAACTAGCACTGACAACTCGGAAACTTGTGAAATGAAGGTTACCCAGTGAATGTCATATTTGACTTTTTGCCTTAAGAAAGATGCAAAATCAATTTTTGCGTGCTCCAAACGAAAACAGAGAATATTTTCTTGTCGCACGCATGTTTTCAGCTATATTAAATTGCATCTTGGTATCTATAGAAATAGAATATCTTTGGTATCGTTATTTGCTTGACTGACAGAGCAATCAAACTCTCCAGTCCACAATTCAGACAATATGCATTAAACAAAACCATAAATTGTTTAATAAAAAATAACTACCCAAGAAATTTTATTGACAAAATTATAAAAAATAGACTACATCATTATTATAATAACAATAACGACAATCAAAACCAAAAAGAACCTAAAAATTACATTTCTTTACCATATATAAAACACATATCACATAACATCAATAAATTATTATTAAAACATAATTTTGTAATTGCTCATAAAAAGCATAACAAATTACAATTTTTATATTCTCGTTTAAAAACTCCAATTCCAAAATTAATGAAAACTCATATTGTATACAAAATTAATTGTAATAACTGTAATAAAACATACATTGGGCAAACCAAAAATCACCTTGAAACTAGGTTAAAACAACATACTTACCAAAATAGTAATTCAGCTATCAGTAAACACATAAAAGATACTAAACACAATTTCGATTTTCACAATACTACTATTTTAGAACAAGAAAAAAACTTAAAAGCTAGACTGGTTTTAGAAATGATACACATCCAAAAAGATAAAAATTCCTTGAATGACAGATCTGACATTCAAAATTTAAGTCAAATTTACAGTGACATAATAACGTAAATCTGTTCTCTACCACTTGATTCTAATTTATGTACTTTTCTTTCCTCCTTCATATTTTTTACAAAATCATGTGTGCTACGTATAATTTCTATTTTTAATATAAGTTCTTAGTTACTGTTATTTACATTTTTATTAAGAAAAAATTTTGTCACTTTTATACATTTTGTAAACTTTTAAATATATAATCTTGATAAAGCCTCCAACCAGAGGCGAAACGTCGATAATATTTTTTACATAGTGTTTCATTTGCCATAAATTCACAAATATTACTAAAATTATTAAAAAAATGGCACAAATAATTATACAATTTCTAAATATTATGTGTTAAGTAAGGAAGAACCAACAAAGGCATAGTGATACGAAAGAGATAAATATGACGCAAAAGAGAACCCGCGACATTTATCGCAACCAATATAATATACGAGTATACTAACTTATAACCTGAAACTGAAACTCTTAATTATAAAACAAGCAAAGTTTGTTGGGTGTTTATTGTATCTCTACAGCTTTCATTGCTGCTCGACTGTCAGTGATGTTTATTATGTTTTGAAAGGACACTTCTGCAGTAGTTTGTTCCTGGAACAACCCTGGACTGCTCAGGTTTATGGCAACTTAATTTCAAGCACCTCAGTGCTTTGCAAATGGTTCTTTCTGTTCTCTCCACTTTGTGGGTATGGTTACTCGCAAAGGCTTCTGGAAGTTAAGGTTTAAGCCTATTTTATCCCCGTTTTCACAGCTCCTCTGATTCTTAGGCATATAAGTTTATTAATAAATGATTCCCTTTTTGACTTTGTGTCATATTGTAAGAGCAAAATTAATTATTAGTATTTGATACTAAAAATATATACTTAAAGTATGTAAAATTCTGGAGCTCTTGTGATAGACCGCTTTGTTTTGGCTTTAATAGCGAAATATTGAACGCTCGGTTGTTAGGAAATGATTTATCCTGTTTTCTTATTTGATATCGTGTATAGTATTTTTCAGATTTGTTGGCGTTTGCGCTGCCATATCCGATTATCCAAGCAACCGCCAGCAGTTCAGTAGTTTCCAAAATTTTGCTGTTGCTAGGAACCGTGACAAGCGTGTGCGCCGAGACTCTGGACACGGCACACGGCAATGAGCATTTTGACGTTTTCCCTCAAGAAATGTATTCTTTTACCCACAACATTAGCCCGTTCACACAAAAGACACCAGTTATTTTCTAGTTTGTAGTTAAATCTGCTATTGGTTATAAATGCCACAAACCTGTGTCAGAAATATCCACTATTTATTTTGTTTCTAATTTGTTATTTAAAATTTTTTCATGGAATAAATAGCATTCCTTACTTCGGTTTTAATGCTGTCAGTTACATCTTCACTTTTTCCTTTTGATTTGCTGTGCCTTTTTCCGGGCGTTGTAGCAGACAAACCTCATTGTTCCTCTCCAACTATGCGCGACACGCTGCGTAGACTTACTTTTGATGCATCGGCCAATCGCTCCTGGTCACAAGTTAAAGGCAATAGGGGACCATTATTTTCCTTCTTTCGAGTAAAGTATTCAAAAATATTTCGTAAAACTTCTCGACGCTGTTTGGTAAAAACATTTCCAGGCATCTTTACACCTGACAATCAAACTGACAGTTATACTTGAAAGGCAATAATTTTTGATAAATTGCTTGGTGACCACTGGATATTGCAAAATAAGCATATTAATACTGAAACCATTTTGTTTCACACTACCATAGTAAGAAAGAGTGAGATCAAATACGGAAACGTGAGAATATTCTCAAGTCATCTTACGGCAGCAATTAAAATTCAACAAATCCATTTTACAAAAGGGAGAAAGACATATGAACGTAATGCTCAGATTACTGCACACACACGCCAAGATATCTGAAACTATATTCAGTGATAGTCCAAGAGCTACGGTGAAAAATACCACGCGAAAAGTATACAAAGAATGAATATGTTCATGTAATTGCCGTAGGCATTGGTAACACAAAACCGAGCGTCTGCCGTTTAATAGCGGCAGCTTTTAAGCGGGGACGGCGCTGAATCATGTGAATTTTGGAAAAAAATTGCGTGATTTTATACAACATGAAATATATTCGATCCGATAGACAAATTAATGTGGAATACAATTGCCATTGGCAGACGTCACCAATCGACAGCTTTCTACGCGGCAGACGCAGCGCAATGCGACAAAATTAATACAAAAACACGGGAATTTTATACCCACGACTAATACATAATATAAGTATTATATCTGTAATTTTTGTAATATAATGCCCTATGTTATTCACTTAGGGAATAATGGTGAGGGAATAATAAACTATTATTCCCTCTCGTAAACCAATTAGAAAATAGTACTTGAATCATGGTTTCTGTGAAATTTAAGACGACCACCGTAACGGTGATAAATAAAATGACTGTTTAAACAAATAATTGTGAAAAGTTAGTTGTGTGCGTTTTTTGTTGCGACTTTGTGATGAAAAGTGAAGAAGGTGAATTTTCCTGTACACCACCAGATATTCTTCAATGTGGTCATTCTGCTCCATGTTGAGAATTGTTTTTGGTAATTAATCACGACGTGCACATTGAAAAATATGGTAAACTTCGTTCTTTTTTGAAAAGAAAATTGTGTTACAGATTAATTGTGGATAAAGTATAGTATACAACTCGCTATAATGAGTGCTACTATTCCCTCGGATAATTACACCCCTCGCTCGCTTCGGTCGCTCGTGTTGTAATAATTGTAACTCTCATCCTAGGGAATAATAGCACTCATTATAACGTCGTTGTATAAATGTATTATTATGTATTATGAAAGTGTACTTAAGTCATAATATTATTATTACTCGTCTTCATCACTGGAATCACAGTATAAATTTTCGTCATTGTCTTCATCACTGCCGTAGTTGGCATTTTCACTACTAATGATTATATCATTTAAACTTTCTGGATGTTGCGGCCCAGAAAACCAGTTAGTTACATATTTATTGTTCAGTAATGACCAACCATTATTAACAGACTGTAAAATTTTGGTGTTTCTTCAGTAGATTAAGTACCTCCATATGGCACAAATTTGATTTGATCGTTTCGTTTTTCCTAATAAAATACTGGCACAAGGTGGCAAGGAGCTGCCGTCAAATTTCTTTAGATTACGAAATTGGTCTTTGTCTTTCTTTGGCTTGTAGGCTTCTAAGAAAATTTCGTACCTAAAAGTATTTGCTCGTAAGTAAGGAAATATACAATGCAATACTCGCGTAAATGCATTTACTGATAAAATAGGTAATTAAAAATTTAGGGAAATCGTAAAACTTAGACAGAAGATAAGAAGATACATAATACTGCCTTTGCACTACTATGACATACCCACCTCAATAGGAAATGGTATTTTAACTATCAGAAAATCAGAATATTGCCTTTATGCCTGCCTTGTTTTATTTACTTGAATGTGTTTTCGTTTTCCGTAAATCATTAAAGTAAATTCTTCCACGACTGATACTTGCTCCTCAGATATATTTTCTGAATCTCCAAATGTTGCGAACACACTCTGCGAGTTTTTATTCTGTTCTAGAATTTTAAAAGGAGCGACTTTTCCTTTCTTGAAAAATGCTGCTGTGTAATCACAGCCTGTGATAGCGTGAAACGCCGGAAAGGATTTACTTAATTCTGAACCCAAAGAAGCAATAATTGAGTTAATAAACCTCAAAGCATTATTTGTACTTTGTAAACCTATAAAGCAAAATTATTCATATAAATATGTTCGTGAATAAAATTTATAGGAAATTACCTGTCTCAATCCAAACTGCAATATTGTTTGGAAGCAGATGAAAGTTTCCGATTGTAATGACAAGGATGTCTGTATCAGATGCTTTGATTATCGCATTTGATTTTTCAGGCAATTTTGATAAACAATGTTATACTATTTTGCTATCTGCTTCTTCGTGTAAGCAAGAAAGTTGTTCAGCATTTTAAGTCGTCTCTTGTTGCGTTCCTCCTAAATGAGTGGCGTAACCAAGAATATTCCATTATATTGAAAGAAAAATTTATACATGTAACTTGTGGCAATAGTTGCTACAAATATTATAATAAAAACGGATGCATTATAAGGGAAAATGCTGAACAACTTTCTTGCTTACACGAAGAAGCAGATAGTAAAATAGTAGGTATATCATTTATCAAAAAATTGCCTGAAAAATCTAATGTGATAATCAAAGCATCTGATTTTGACATCCTTGTCATTACAATCGGCAACTTTCATCTGCTTCCAAACAGTATTGCAGTTTGGATTAAGACAGGTAATTTCCTATAAAGTTTATTCACGAACATATTTATATGAAAAATTTTGCTTTATAGGTTTACAAAGTACAAATAATACTTTGAGGTTTATTAACTCAATTATTGCTTCTTTGGGTTCAGAATTAAGTAAATCCTTTCCGGCGTTTCACGCTATCACAGGCTGTGATTACACAACAGCATTTTTTAAGAAAGGATAAGTCGCTCCTTTTAAAATTCTAGAACAGAATAAAAACTCGCAGAGTGTGTTCGCAACATTTGGAGATTCAGAAAATATATCTGAGGAGCAAGTATCAGTCGTGGAAGAATTTACTTGCATGATTTACGGAAAACGAAAACACATTCAAGTAAATAAAGCAGGGCAGGCACAAAGGCAATATTCCAATTTTCTGATAGTTAAAATACCATTTCCTATTGAGGTGGGTATGTCATAGTAGCACAAAGGCAGTATTACCTTCTTATCTTCTGTCTAAGTTTTACGATTTCCCTAAATTTTTAATTACCTATTTATCAGTAAATGCATATACGCGAGTATTGCATTGTATATTTCCTTACTTACGAGCAAATACTTTTAGATACGGAATTTTCTTAGAAGCCTACAAGCCAAAGAGAGACAAAGACCCATTTCGTAATCTAAAGAAATTTGACGGCAGCTCCTTGCCACCTTGTGCCAGTATTTTATTAGAAAAAACGAAACGATCAAATCAAATTTGTGCCATATGGAGGTACTTAATCTACTGAAAAAACACCAAAATTTTACAGTCCGTTAATAACGGTTGATCATTACTGAACAATAAATATGTAATTAACTGGTTTTCTGGGCCGCAACATCCAGAAAGTTTAAATGATATAATCATTAGTAGTGAAAATGCCAACTACGGCAGTGATGAAGACGAGTAATAATAATATTATGACTTAAGTACACTTTCATAATACATAATAGTTTATTATTCCCTCACCATTATTCCCTAACTGAATAACATAGGATATTATATTACAAAAATTACAGATATAATACTTATATTATGTATTAGTCGTGGGAATTATGTTATTCAACTCCCGAAAATCGTTTTTAAAAACATTTAATTTTATTCCAAAATTATACAATGTTTAATTTCGATTTATACAGTACAAAAGCAAGCAACAGAATGAATTTAATAGCGTCTTCTTGGTTCTAAGTTTAGAACTGCGATAAGCTTTCCTAGATATTAAAGCCTAGCATCAGCAACATTGCGTCTTCGTAACTCTTCCCTCCTTAAGATGAAAAAATAACGGATTTATTTTTTCGGGAATTGTCCATTTCAATTTCCACGGATTCCATTTCCAACTTCTTGTCTTGATTATGGTTTATTCTGTAATATTTTTTCTTCAGTTTGAACACGAATAACACAATAATGGCACTAATAGTTATTGCAAATAATACGATGAAAATGTAGGTAGTTTCCGTTTCTTGATTTTCTTGAAGGTGTATTGGCGATAACTGCTTCGCGATTTCGTTTATTTGGTGTAGGTCTTCCAGATTTAATTTTGTTAAATTTGTTGTCTTGAACGATTTTAAAACTTTGAAGTTTCCAATTTCCAATTTTGGTAAGATAAGCGGTTTCCCTTGATGCACTTCAGTATTACTTCTAAATGTCTTGTTCATGATTTGAATTTCACATTTTTCTGGTATTTTCACTAACGTTGGTTTTGAAATTTGTAAGTGTTGATCAGTTTTGCATTTGGAGAAAAGTTTAATTGTCTCGACGGGAATAACTAGTAGAATTTCTTGAGTAATTTGTTCGATGATTGGTTCTTCTACGAATAGTTGTAATGTTTGACAATTTTCGGAAAATTTTCCATCAATAAGTTGACGGGTGCAGGCGTCCTCGTTTACGAAATTTTCTTTACAATAGTACGTTTCTTCTAGTGAAGGACATACGTCCTTTTCGAACTGAGTTTTGGAATTTCCTCGTGCCACATAAAGGTATTTTGGAACGAATATTTGGTGATTTTGGATTATAGGGTGTAGGTGGAAAAATTTAAGAACTTCTTTTGTCAATAGAGGAATATGAATCGCAAAAATTAATTTTGAACCTGATATTGTTACTTGGGTTCCCAAGAACTGATAATAAGTCAATATGTTTTTAAATTTAGGAACTTCATCTTCATCATAAATTTTACTTAAATGTTTTATTGATTCTTCTAGTTCCAAGCTAGATATTATTGAATTGTGAACTGTGTTAAGTTTGGAAAAGACAATGGCATTTTCTATATTATCTATGAATGTTATTAAATTCTGACAGTCTAAAATTATTTGTGAAATTGTGCCTTGAAAAGTTATATAGGTACCCCAGCTAGTAACTGTATTTTTAACATAATTTTGAACCATTTTTAAATCCTGTTCTAATTTTTGTTGGTTATTACTTAATAATTCAATGGTTTTATTGTAATTACTAATTAGCCTTTTCGAAAGAGAAATTTGCAAATTCATTTCGTGTGCTATAATTTTCTCATTTTGTGTTAATATATTAATAGCCTGGTCATAGTGTTGTCCATCTTCTGAGTCTAGGTTGCCGAAAAGCCATTTATTAATTTTGCCAATTACATTAACTAGTCCTCTTTTATTGCGAATATGAGGGCCTAAGTTCTCAAGTTTAAGTTGTGTCGTTTGAAGTAAATATTCTGTACGAAGGAGCATGTTTTCGGCTAAACCGTGATAGGATGTAGGATCTGACGTATTTATTTTGTGGATGCCATCTCTAATAGAATTGAAATTCTGCTTTAAAGCTGCTAATTGTTTAATAACTATATCTAAATCTAAATAATGCAAAAAAGTATGTTTGCTATAAATTATTCTGCTATTCCCTAATCGTATAGGAAGAATAGGATTGTCCAGTGTCGTCAGTTCAACGTCATCGGTACTAACGGCGTGTAATACCTGAAGGACCAGGAATAGGATCAATGGACCCATTTTTGTTGGATTCGGATTCCTGTAACAATGATTTTGATTTAACTCTAGGTTTTCTAACTATATTTTTATGATACGTTCCTTTATCTGTTTTTAGTTTGATATTACTTTCGTCAGTAATTTTGGTCTTTTTGAATTTTGGCAATTTCTTGTCTCTAAACTTTGTTCTAATGTAAGCTACTTTTTCACCAGCAAAATTTGGTGGTTCATTTCTCTTTTCATTAATTTTGTCAATAACTACCTCTTTTGTTAGTTGATTTGTTTCCTTAACTTTATCATAGAGCCTTTTAGTTGTTTCTTTATGATTTTGAACTTAGTCAGAAATAATGATATGGTCGTTTAGGTCGAAAGGGTTTGAAGTATTTATATGACCTTTTATGATTTCAAAGGGGGTAAATTTTGTAACACTATGAATGGAATTATTATAGCCTAATACTGCTCGTTTCATTAAAGATTCGGATGAAAGATTTTTATTTTCTTCCCTTAAACATCTGAAATGTTCTATTATTGTAGAATGGAATCGTTCTACTGGCGAATTTGAGTTACTATTTTTTGAAGTAGTGTAGTGCAGATCTATACGGTGTAATTTACAAAAGTTTTCGAGATCTTGATTTTTAAATTCTGTACCACGGTCTGTTGATATTTTTTGAGGCAATCCATGGTGACAAATGAAATTTAACAAGTTTTCAACTATTGATATGCCTATGACGGCATTTAGGGGGTATGCTTGACCATAACGAGAGAAAGTATCAATAATTGTCAAAAAGTCCTGGTTATTTATAGTAAAAGTGTCAATGTGGACATGATCAAAAGGTTTGGAAGTTGTTGGGGTAAGATTGAATTTGATCACTGGGGGATTTCGGTCGTATTTATTCTTCGGACAAGTTTCACAATTATTGACATAATTTTCAATATCTGATGCCATTTTCGGCCAATAGTATCTAGAGGGTAATGACATTTTCATTTCGTTTATACCCCTATGACATGTTTTACCAATATGATAATATTCTAATTTTTCATTTTGCTCGTCTTTTGTTTCTACGTCTGATAAAAATGTTGTGCAATGCAGAAATTTGAATGAAGAATTTTTGAAAGTATCTTGGATGGTTCTTATAAAATTTTCTAATATGGAGGAATTTCTAAAGAAAATGGCATAGGTTTGTTTTGGATCTATGTATTCTTTCAGGAATTTTACAATATGATATTTTAAATCAAATTTTGGCAATGTTACATAGTATCGGAAATTTTCGAAAATTTTATTTGTTTTAAAGTGTATGGTATTAGTTTCTCCGAGAGTAACAACTATTTGATTTTTATAAGTATTTACCGGTCGTTCTGATATTGGTATTGTGAAAATTGGATTCTCAATTGATGTATGAACGGTTTTATCATCGGTCTCTTCTGTTTGAATTACTAAATCAGGGGGTTTTATTTGGATATCGGAAATTATATTTATTTTAGGTTTTGTATAATTTGGATCTAGGATTTCAGAATCTGTGATGTCTTTTAATTCTGGAAGTGGTTCGAGTTCTTCTAATGCTTTTTGGATTATTTCGTCTATGTCTCCTAAATTATTGCAAAGAGAAAGGGTTTCCAAAGGATTCAAGTCAAAGTCAGGTGGGTTCCTGGAAAGATAATCAGCTGCTTGATTACTAGTTCCTTTTTTATATTCAACTGTGTAGTCGAACTCTTCTAATCGCAATCGCCATCTAATCAGGCGTGAGTTTGGTTCCTTAAGGGATACTAACCACTGCAAAGGCTTGTGATCCGTGTATATTTTAAATTTACGGCCAAACAAATAAGGACGGAAATATTTACAACTCCAAACTATGGCAAGGAGCTCTTTTTCAATGGTTGAATAATTGATCTCTGCTGGACAAAGTGTTCTGGATGCATAACATATTGGATGATTGTTTTGAGATAAAATAGCACCTAATGCATATTTAGATGCGTCTGTGGTTAATTCAAAAGTTTTTTCAAAATCGGGATATGCCAAAATTGGTTCTGAAATCAATAAATTTTTACAGGTGTTGAAGCATTCTATAAATTCTTTTGTGTGTTCTACCTTTTGACCCTTTTTAACACGTTAATCGCCAAGTCGGTCCCTGGGGACCGCTCAAAATATATTGCCCCAGGCCATGGCGGTCAAATGGACCGCTGCGCACTGCATTTACTAAAACATTTCTCTACGCCAATAGACCGCTATTTCATTGAGTTTTACGGGCGGAGCGGACCGCTGTGGCCCGTACAAAATGTTTGCATAGCAGAGTGCAGGAAATTAATTTTTAATAAGTGGCATATAGGAAATATTTTTTAGTTGTATGTAATGAACAAACCATGTATAAAGAGAACAAAATAAACCTTTATTATTTATTTAAAAACGAAAATATTCATTTGGAACAATAAAGCAACTCATTACAATACTAAAATTAAAAATTTTTTTTGGCTAAATTTAAAATATTTCTTGCTCTGCTACTAATTAGGATGCGCACCTCACAGTTTTTGTAACAACTTATCAAGTATATTAGAATAACTGAGTGGGGCAAGCAACAAACAGACAAGAACAGACTCGCAAAATTGGACCGCCATGTGGACCGCTTGGCCTGATGAAACAAGATTGTCCAACAGCGCCACGGTGGTCCCTAAGGACCGCTAATTTTTTTTCAAAATTAGGGACTTTTGTAGCCTTATAGCTCGCGTTATATAGGTAAAATCTCTTAAAATAGGACAAACTCTATTAGAAAAGTTAAAAAAGTTACTATGGCCCCATGACTTTTTTTCTCTTATACATGTTGGCGATTAACGTGTTAAGACATTTTGTCATAGGTTTTGTAATTTTTGCCAGATTGTCAATAAACTTGCGGTAATATCCAAGTAAACCTAAGAAAGATTTAATTTCTCTTTGAGTGCGTGGTATCCGAAAATTCTTTATTATTTCAATTTTTTTAGGATTGGGCCGTATACCGTCGGGAGTTACGATATGCCCGAGAAATTCCACTTCTCTTTGTAAAAACTCACACTTGTCTAATTGAATTTTTAACCGTGCTTCGCGTAATTTAGAAAAAACTAATTTTAAATTTTGGATGTGTTCTTGTAAGCTGGTGCTGAAAACAATTATGTCGTCCATATAAACCATACAAATTTTATTTTGAAGTTCTTTTAAAATTTCGTCCATAGCTCTTTGAAAAGTGAGTGGTGAATTTCGAAGACCAAAGGGCATTCTCAAAAATTCGTAGTGTCCGTTATCGACACTAAACGCGGTTTTTTCAACGGAACATTTGCTCATTTCGATTTGGTGAAATCCGCTCGCCAAATCTAGTGTGCTAAAATATTGGGCTCTACCTAATTTGTCTAGAATATCGTTTATATTTGGAATAGGGTAGCGGTCCTCGATAGTTTTCTCATTAATTTTTCTATAATCTACCACTACTCGCCACTTTTGTTTCCCCGATGCATCTGATTTCTTGGGTACCACCCAAATAGGTGATGACCAAGGACTATATGAGGGCCTAATTATGCCTTCGTCTAACATGTTCTTTACCTGTCTTTGAACTTCTTCGCGATGAACATAAGGGTATCTATACGATTTTCCATGAACCGGTATTTCATCTGTCGTTTTAATTGTGTGCTTAATTTTCGAGGTGAAACTTAACTTGTCTCCTGGTTTAAAGAAAATGTCAGAAAATTTTCTGCAGACATCGGTTATAGCAGATCTTTCTTCAGAATTCATATGATTGGTCCGAATAAGGTTTTTAATGTCTGGTCGAGTGTCTAATTTTGGAAAGTCTAATTGTTCTGATGAGTTAGTAAAGCTCTCGAATTTGTACATTTCGTACTGTTCAGATTGAAATTTGTGAGCATGAATAGGTTCCGATAAAGTTACTGAAATTGTTTCATCTGTAGAGTTTTGAATTTCGATAGGTGCATAACCATTTTTTGCAGTTGTCAAAATTTTAGGGATGTAAAGTTCTCCTAAATTTGTTTCGTTGACTAAAATATCTCCTTCGTATATACTAACTGGGAGATTTTTTATTATTCTTTCATCTGGATTTACTGAAAAATTAAATTCAGTATCCTCAGGTTTTCTAAATTTAAATGGAATTTCAACGCTATCAGAAACTAATTTCCTGTTTATTAAATCTATGTTAAAATTCATGCTAATTAAATCCTCTAATCCAATGACTCCATCGAAATAATCGTGGAAATCAAACAATAGAAAATCAATTTGATGAACGCTATGAAATTCAGGAAAAGCAGGTACTTGTGCCTGATACATGATATTTTTACTACCAATGGCTGTTTTAATTGTGGCGTTAGAATGATATATAGTGTGAGGATAAAATTTTTCTATTATAGAAGGTTTAATTATTGATTTGGAACTTCCAGTGTCAATTAGGAGTTTTAGTTTGGGTTGACAAATTTCGACATAAGGTAGTGCATTGCTAGAAGAAATATTTATTTCTGTCAAGGTAATTTGTCTGTCTGGTGGTCGATCTGAAAATTTGAGTCATTTTTTTGTTCGGGACTGTCTTGGAAATATTGTTCGTCGGGTTGATACTCTTCGTATATTTCAGAAGAGCTTGCTGGTTGATACAGCATATTTTCAGGATCATTTAAATTTAAGGATGGATCTATTTCTTCCTGTTCGTTGGAATATAATTCTTCAAATGTATAATTTGGTCTTTGTTGTTGGTAATTTCCAAAATTATTATTGAATTGAGGTCTCTGATTGAAATTATTGAAAGGTTGTCTTGTTATTGGTGTAGGGTTTTTTAGTGTCATTGACATGGGTTCTGGTTTGGGAAACTGATTTCCTGGCGTAGAGAATCTAGATGTCGTTGACATGGGTTCTGGCTTGGGAAGCTGATTGATCGGTATCGGTCTTGGTTTGAATACATTTATTGGTGGTCCGAATACTTCTCGGTTAGTTGGAAATCTTCTAGGAGCTTGTGGTATTGGTTTAATATTTATGGGTTGATTGGACCAAATTGGTTTTTGCTGAAAGTTTGGATTGAAAGTGTTTGTGTTTGATCTCTGAAAGTAATTTGCGTTTGTGTTGAAGTTAGGTATAAATCTATTTTGTTGAGCGTGATTAGGAAGTACAAAGTTTTGGAAATTGTTTGGTTTATTGACCTTAGGAGTGAATTTATTATGTTCGTTTAAACTACCATACAATCTTTCAAAATTTTCAAACTCGTTAACGTATGCCATAGCATCCTCTAAAGATGCTGGTCTTTTTAGATGCAAATTATTTTTTAAGATACCTGTACAACCTGCAATAAAAGTATCTAAAGCAGTTTTATCATAATGTGCGATTTGGCAAAGTTTTGCTTCTTGCGACAATGTTAAATCGTTACTTATTCTTTGAACTACATTGCTTCTAATCAATTGAAGTCTACCACCAAAATTTAATAAGTGTTCATTATTATACGGTCTTGTCCTTGTTAATTCTTGCACAAGGCAATCTAAATCGCGTCTGTCTGAGAAACATTGTTTCAGAGCATTTTTTAAACTTTCCCAATTGTTTAGTTCAACTCTGTTACCTACCATAGCCTCAGCTTTTCCTACTAATTTACCCTGTATACACTCTAAAATGTGAGAATTTAATTCAGGATCGTTGAAAACGCTATAACTGGCTATAATACCATCACAACGAGAAATAAATTTATTTAAGGTGTTACTATCACCATCAAACGGTCTTAAATTTTCCATTCTGGATTTAAAAAGGCTCCAGTTAACTTGCACTTGTGGGTTATCCATTTCTGCAATTGTCTCTAAATCTGGTTCTGATGAATTTGAACTAGGAATTTCAGGAATGTCTCTTAAATTTACTAAATTATGAAAATTATTTGCTAAATCTTCAATTAAGCTCATCAAGCTTAGTATACTTATTTAAAATCTATTTTATATTTTATTGGCAATGAAATAAAATAACAATGATTAAAAAATTCAGTTTATCTTTCAGTTTGAGTTTTCTTAAACTAATTGCGAAACTTATTTTCTCTATCTTTCGGAAGTCCTTAAACAGAGGGTTCCGGAAAGGCAAAAAGAAATGGCACTTACAGCTTTGAAGTCTGAGTTTCTGCCTGTTCCTTTTCCGATTCTTCGTTGCTCGAACTGTTGGGAGTTGCTGTCGTCTGTAGTAGACTGGAGGTTCGTTCTTCACGTTTTCGGATGAAAAATCCAACCGCAAAAACTAAACTATTTTTCCGACACGCTGCGAAAGTCTATTTTCCGCGGTCACGTGAATCCGTTACGACTGCGCCAATTATGTTATTCAACTCCCGAAAATCGTTTTTAAAAACATTTAATTTTATTCCAAAATTATACAATGTTTAATTTCGATTTATACAGTACAAAAGCAAGCAACAGAATGAATTTAATAGCGTCTTCTTGGTTCTAAGTTTAGAACTGCGATAAGCTTTCCTAGATATTAAAGCCTAGCATCAGCAACATTGCGTCTTCGTAACTTGGGTAAACATTTTTTGTTTATACAAAGCAATATTTTATTTTTGTTATTGCATAGTTCAAATACATTATAAATTGATAAAAAGTTGCTATGTATATTTGCAGTTTTTCCATCTTTATCTAACGCGCTGACTGTAACGGTCTGAACAAAGATGTAATGCGGTTAATTATGGGCGTCTGTTTACGAAACGCTGCCGTCTGCCGGGAATTTCTTTGACTCATGATGTTCAATGAATTTTTCTCTATTTTTTGGTGATAGTTTCAAGTTGTATAAAATTCCCGTGTTTTTGTATTAATTTTGTCGCATTGCGCTGCGTCTGCCGCGTAGAAAGCTGTCGATTGGTGACGTCCGCCAATGGCAATTGTATTCCACATTAATTTGTCTATCGGATCGTATATATTTCATGTTGTATAAAATCACGCAATTTTTTTCCAAAATTCACATGATTCAGCGCCGCCCCCGCTTAAAAGCTGCCGCTATTAAACGGCAGACGCTCAGTTTTGTGTTACCAATGCCTAGGGCAATTACATGAACATATTCATTCTTTGTATACTTTTCGCGTGGTATTTTTCACCGTGGCTCTTGGACTATGAGCTGGGGTCTGCTGGGTCGAATTGTTTGAATATTCCGACAGTTCTCTAAATATTTTTATTGTTTGACTAATTTGTGCCTTTGCATTAATTTGCAAGAAAACTAAGTGAGTTTATTCACTAAGCGTCTTAACTCTATTGTAGTATTCTTGCATGTTTTATGCGATTTATATAAATTAAATTCCGATTAGTGACCGTTGATTAATTCATCTAAAATAGATATTCGTATGGGTGTGGTTTATTTTGTAAACGGTATTTAACGGAGAGAATGCATCGCGGATTTAGCCCTTTGTGACTATTGCATTATTCGTAAGTACCAGTAGTCATACGAATGTCCAAACTCTAGTAGCTGAAGAGACCTCAATGCGTGTTCAGCCCTTTGAGCTCATTGCACACCTTAGTACTAGCTGTTGAGTGAAGTAAAGCATTGCGTGTTCAGCCCTTTGCGTAGAAGGTTGGTTCTGGAGAGGGCAGAATGCGTGTCTATCCCTTACTGCCCATTGCACCCCTCAGTACCATCGCTTGATAACCATAACCTTTGAGCTCATTGTACACCTTAGTGCTAGCTGTTGAGAGAAGCTAAGCAGAGATTGCGCATTGCGTGTTCAGCCCTTTGCGTAGAAGGTTGGTTCTGGAGAGGGCAGAATGCGTGTCTAGCCCTTACTGCCCATTGCACCCCTCAGTACCATCGCTTGTTAATCATAAAAGACGATCTACTTAAATTACTAGCTGTAGAGAGAAGCTAAGCCGAGATAGCGCAATGCGTGTTCAGTCCTTTGCGTAGAAGGTTGGTTCTGGAGAGGGCAGAATGCGTGTCTAGCCCTTACTGCCCATTGCACCCCTCAGTACCATCGCTTGTCAACTATAAAAGATGATCTACCTAAACGTTGCGAGTTCTACCCTTCGTTTCCAAATTCGACCATGAATATTATATAATCATACGAATATATTATATCACTCTCTGACAAATATTAAGTGGAATGATAAATAAGAATTTATAATGGGGCACGGACGCTTACTGCGGTTTTCTTTATTTTTAGAACGGATCCAGTTATGCTGACGAGCACCCCTGTATTTTGTTAAAGTTTATAAATTTAGTTTTGAAGTATTGTTTATATTAGTTTTGTATTTAATATTTTGTTTACTTTGGTTCGTTAATTAAATTTATCTCATTACTTTGATTTTATTTTATTACCCTCTCACAATATTGATAATCCATATGCCTTCTGTGGGGATTATTACCACGGAACATTCAGAAGATCATTATTTAGTCCCCAGATTTATCTAGCTTATTCCTTCTATATGACTCGGATAAAGTAACTAGTTGTGCTTTAGTTTGTGCCTGAGGTTAGTCCCAGCTCACTAAAATTTTTTGAATATTCTGTACCCGCAACCGAAGTTACACAGTTTGGTTGCCATTTTCATTTTTATTACTAATTATTCTGATGCGGCCCCTTTTCCATTGAATCTGCCCTATAATTTTTTCACCCATTCTCTTATTTATCCTTACATGCAATACCTAAATCAATTAATATTGTTTCCACTTTCTCTAGATTTTTCTGCTACCGCAATTTGCTGCATTGAATTCTGGTTTATAGCTTCCGTGAAAAATATCTGAAACAGCAGTATTATTATATGTTCCGGACTGGCTGCCACGTCGTCTAATAGAAGCACTAACGTTTCGGCACTCATCTGGGTGTCTTCTTCAGTTCGTCAGTTTCGGAGAAGCTTCTGAAGGAGACACCAAGACGAGTATCGAAACGTTAAGTATGCATTATAAGTATGTTTCGCATTGCATTCTAACGGTATGTAGACAGCCGAGAAGGAATGTTTAGTAATTTCATTTTGCAAGAAAACTGAAGAAATCTAAAAATAAAACTTCTCAAATATTTTTATTTATTAACACTTAAAAGTTTGGGTAAATTATATTTTAACGAAACTTTAACAGACTAAATAACGTAGGATGAAAATAATATCTTCCCAACTTAAAATGATATCTAATTTTATAGCCGCCTTCGCTGGCGTCGGCTGTTTATATACCACAAGAACTAATCAAAGACTAAATGTTCTTATACAGCCCCTTAAAAATGAAGTCAAGTTTTCAGATAAGCCTGTCATTAGAACCGGTAACCATCATTAAAAAGTCCGCCGTAAAGTTCAGCTCAAGCAGGTCTCGTTTTTCCCTCCAAATTAAATTTTCAATATCGAAGTTTGAATAGCGTTTATTATAAAATCAACAAAGCAGACGTATATGCCTCCCGCAAAATGACTACGACCTAAACTAAATTGCGCCAGGCGTTTCCTTTCTCTCCCTAATCTGAACATGATGTTGGCAAGTGGAACGAAGGATGTTGATCGTGATGTAATTTCCAATAAACTTTCTGCTCTGTAAGCCAACAGATGCATTATTGAAAACATATTTTGTCGTGTTTTCGCGTAGAGGTTCAATCTTAGAGCAATCTGTCGTTGATTGCAATCTCTTTTCCTTGCTCCTTCATTTCAATCTGAGAATCTGCGGTACATAATCCTCAAACGCGAGCTATTAAGGCTGTGTACACTAGCATCGATTGGATAACGAAAATTTATAAACAATTTCCGGCTTACGTGAAATATTACCATAAGACACTTCACGTTGTGTTACTTTCAACGCGGATTTTAATGCTTCCGTTTTACAGTGGGTAGAACAAATAACTTTAATTTTCTCCTTCTGGAACATCATTTAAATTTAATAATTTCAGCAGAAGAAACGCGATCGATAGAATAAAATCGTTAGTCTTGAGAATTGTGCAAGCTGGAAAAATATATTTTAGTTTCAAGGAAATAAGCTGCACAAGTCGGTGTAGTATTTAATCATTTTGAAATAAGTTAAAATGTAAACTAAAATACAGGGTGCTGCAGGAGGGATGATACATACTTCAGTATGTTATAGTATCGCTCATTTTGAACAAAAAAGTTAATATGAACGCGTGTCCAATTCTCAGTGGTTACTGAGTTACAGCCAGCTAAATTACTGCATAAACGAATTTTTCTACACCTATTTAATTGTATGACAATTATTCGGATTTTCTTCGTGAAATATCGTACCCATAATTCACTCAGTTGACAACTGTCATAATAATTTGTTTACAATTTTTCGTACATTTCTGATGATGGGATCTTTGTGAATTCTGAAACCGGTAAAATATTTAAATAAAACGTTATGTATTGGTAGTTCGCGGAGTAATTATTTGTTTCATCATGAACTTCTACCAAAAAGTAAAACAAGAAAATATTAACTACATACCTACCATCAGACTGCAACCCCGAAAAAATATAAATACACATAATAGAAACAGTCGAAGAAAAAAATAAATCTCTTTAAAATAAATTGTCACTCGGGAATTATTTGAAATTGAAGTAGATACCTACATGAAAATATTTTCTAATGGACTATTTTAAAAGACTGCCTGTAACAACTAAAGGCATCTTTAGATTTTATTTTGCCAGAGCAACATGGAAATGGACAGGTCTGGTCAGGACATGTTAGGTCACTAAGAAATTTCGTAATTTTAGATCAGTTAGTATTCTGCCGCCTCTATCAAAGATTCTGGTGAAAAATTCTTCTATTGCAAATATATTACAATTGTTAAAGGTTTTTTTACATTACAAGTATTATTACATTGGTCTTGTTTTCGAATCAGTTTGTTGTCCATAATGATGTAGCGTACCGCATTCAGTTGCTCTCGGTGTGTGCTTGCTGTATACTGTTTACACTCTTTCTGTCCATTCTGTATGGTTTCATTGTTAAATTCAGGCAGTACCTATACCATTTCCTTTCGATGATTTGGATATGGTACATGGCGAGGTACATGGTGAGTACTTTATGAACAGTTATCGTTTATAGACTCCGTATAATAGATCTGAAGACCATCTATTAAAGGTCAATCTCGGCAAGTCTTGTGCAATCGTTTTTGAACTAGTTAGTGCTTAGAACTGTGGAAATACTCTAGACATCTTGGTTGATTACCAGTTGCATTTTACCATTCATATTACATAATGAATGAATCAGATCTTTTTCTAAAAAGCACAGTATTTGATTTCGATATGGCATCGAGTAGCAAGTTAATGATCGTAAGATCGAGTGATCCATACTTCGATCAAACATTACTGCAGTTCGCTGCAGAGTCAGATTGAGAAGTTCCTAGCTCTGCTTGTGATTGAGAAGATGATGCTGATTTTGTTCCGCAGGAATCTAATGTGGAAGGCACAGTTTTAGAACAGGGTGGGCAAGAAACATCTGAAACCGAAAATGAGATAGAAGAATCCGATGATGAGCTGCTCAAGAAAATCTAAATCCGAACTCTGCCGGCTGGGCTGAATGGATACTAATGGCAGCTTATCGCTCCAAATAAGACAAAAGCTTTATGCCATAATGTAATTCAGTTCACTCCAGATCCAAAACGAATCAAATTTTATCTGTTGTTGATTCTTGGAATGCATTTATGACAAGAGAAATTGTCGAAGAAGTTGTCATTTGCACTAATAAAGAAGCAGCAGAACTTCAAGGCGCCGAAAAACATGAGACCTGGAAACATGTATACGTAGAAAAAATGAACGCATTCTTTGGATTATTGTTATTAGCAGGGGTTGAAGAGCAGTGGGACACTCCTATAAGAGAATTATTCTTGGACAAATGTTTGAATCATTTAAGTATGATGGTGACGATAAAAGAACACGAGCAGCTCGCCTGGAGACTGACAAGTTCGCTGCAATTCGGCACATTTGGAAAACGTTTCTCAAGAAATGTAGAACTACAATGATACCTAACGTGAATGTGACCATACATGAACAGCTACTAGGAATTCGGGGCAGTGTGGATTCATTCAATATATGCCTGACAAGCCGACCAGGTATGGCATAAAATTCTTCTGAATGTGCGAAAGCGAAACTGGCTATGCTATCGATGGCATCATATACGTTGGAAAACAACGTGAAGAGGGAATTAGGGAAAACGGTAGTAATAAGACTTATCAACACCATCAAAAACACCTCTCGAAATGTGACTTGAGGTAATTTCTTCAGCAGTATAGTTTATTATTTGAAGATTTACTAAAAGTGGGTATTACTGCCGTAAGCATAATTCGCCAAAATAAGAGAGAAATTCCTTCTAGCTTCAAAACTTCCCCAGAACGTCAATTGCATTCTTCTTGGTATGGGTTTAACACTAATAATTTAACTCTTCTTAGTTACGTACGTAAGAAAAATGAGGCAGTTTTACTGGTAAGTACGATGCACCATGACAAGGCAGTGAATGACTTTAGTATTAAGAAAAAACCTGAGTTAATACATAGAATTCTACAATAAGACCATGGGAGGTGTGAGTAGTTAGAAAATGACAGCCTCAGGCCAGGCCATCGAGCTCTCCAGGTGCCATCGACTTCTTCGGCAGTGACCTTGAAAGAGACCAGAGGCTGCTGAAGGAGTCGTTGAGGCATCCGAAGAAGTGTCTTCAGCAGCGGCATCTGCAGCAGCCTCTGGTGTCTTTGAAGGTCATTGCCGAAGAAGTGGGCATGTCTTCAGCAGCGTCTGGTGTCTTTCAAGGTCATTGCCGAAGAAGTGGTCTTCAGCAGCGGCCAGGCGCATGCGCCGGGGCTATTCCTCAGATCAGTCCATCGAGTTCTCCATCCACTTCAAGTGGGCGTGTCTGCAGCAGCCTCTGGTCATTGCTGAAGAAGGGCCTCTGGTGTCTTGCCATTGCGCACCCAAGCCGCCATTTTGGGGCCTTTGGTTGTGGCTCAGGCGCCTGCGCCAGGGCTCCGCCTTCAGCAGCTTCTGGTCATTGCTGAAGAAGTGGTCTTCAGCGGCCCCCCCTGGTGTCTCTCATTCTGTTGGGCCTTTGAATGTGGCTCAGGCGCCTGCGCCGGGGCTGTCGCGTACAAAGCACGTGTTGCTCACTGTTCAGGCCAGTCCATCCTGGCCCCATCCACTTCTTCGGCAATGACCAGAGGCTGCTGAAGGAGTCATGTCTTCAACAACGGTGTCTTTGGGGCCTTTGGCCGTGGCTCAGGCGCATGCGCCGGGCTCTGGCTATGAGAGTGGCCGGGGCAACAGCCAATGAGAGTGGTTGTGGGCAGCATCCAATCAGAATTGTTGTTAGGTGCTGTTGGGCCTTTGGATGTGGCCCAGGCGCCTGCGCCGGGGTTTTCGCAAAAATAAAAACGTTGAATATATTTTTACATCAATATAATTAAAACTATAATCTGTATACAGAGTAGGCATGCGTGTATTTTCTGGGCAAATCGAAGCCCTGCAGCTTCTCATACCACTCTTCTGACCGATTCATTACCCGGTGTATACTCAACGATGCGGTCATGCAGGATGAGACAGTGTGCGGTTGTGTTGGGCGGAAAATTCTCGCTCGACTCAAATTCTAGACGCATATCTATGGGTCCAGACTTGATGCTTTCCGACTGCTTTGATGCGTCAATCACCACGATGGGCGCTAGATCCTTGAACTGTTCCTTGCCGTATAACGGCTCGCCAACTTTTCCATAGTATGAACTCTGGAAGTTCTGGTACATTTCGTATAGCAGGGCGTATTTCCCCGTGGAGAAATCCAAGTTTAAATTCTCGTAGGGGAAGCACTCAGAATTCAGGTACAGTTTGACGTTTGTCAGATTGCAGTGGTCAAATTTGCTTGAATCCGTGTCCAAATTCGCTTTGCGATTCGTCTGGAAGGCGACAATAACGTAGCGGGGTTTCTCCAACCGTGTTGCAGTCTTGACGGCCCACGTTTGTTTCGTAGCTTGCGGCAACACCGGATACTCGTACAGCTCCCAGCTGCGAAAACATATCTGCAACGTTCTCTCTTCCTCGACAAAATTGAGAAGTTTTAGGTATTCAGCATCCGATGGATAGACGTACGGCACCCTCCAATGAACCTTGCTCAACTCAATTCTGGTGTCCTCGTTACCCACGAAAGCGTTCCTATCGTTTTTCGATCGAGTCAAAATGAGCTCGTGACACACATTTAACAGAATTTTGGGGTAATCTTCCAAGAATCCCAGCAGGATTCTTCCCGGGATGCACACGTTAAAGTTCCCGTTCGCGTCGATAAGGTGGCTCGGCGAGTCTCCCGTATTCGTCCAGCCGGCATTCTCCAGCGCACCTACCTCACCCTCATTCAGAGAAACTACACCCTTTAGTGTGCTCGTGATGCCCACGTTTTTTGTTCGATCCACCTCCACCCCGTTTATTTCATAGCGGACGTCGTCAAAGAGGAAACTGAGGGCGTTATTTGTTAAAGCCGCATTTCCGCCTCCTGCACCCTTGATGAACCTGCCCTCTATGTAGATGCTGCTTAGATGCGGCAGTACGTAAACGTCTTGTTGGTGGATTGGTATGCGAATTTCGTCATTGGCGTTGAATGTTGTTGTTGTCACGAACGGCTGATGTACGTGCACCTCGACACGGCGTGCTGACTCATCCAAAACAGCACCGTCCAGAACACGAAACGTGTTTACGTTTGTGTGTGTCATTATTCAAATGCGGTTCCCTTGTTGAAGCACAAGTACTAACTGACAGCACCGTTAATTTTCCTGCTTAAATACTCTCCATACAACCGTGCGCATGCGCAGTCTTATTCTTGCTCGTGTCATCAGCCATGGTGTTTGCGAATACAGCTGTCTGTGTCAACAGACAGCTGTATTCGCAAACAGACAGACAGACAGACAGACAGACAGAGAGACAGACAGACAGACAGACAGACAGACAGACAGACAGACAGACAGACAGACGGACCGACAGACGGACCGACAGACATACAGACAGACAACTACTGATAAGAATTCGGAAGTAGGAGAATAACTATAGATTCCTTTTTGTCTCATCGAGCTGATTAATTTGATACCCTACATGATCTAGGTGGGCGGGGCAAGGAGCGTGGCCGGGGGCGCGGTCAGTGAGTGGCCACCTCTAAAAACCACCCCAAAAACCACCCCCAAAAATCACCCTCCAAAGCCACCCCAAGAACCGCCCCTAAAAACCACCCCTAAAAGCTACCCCTAAAACCACCCCTAAAACCACCCCCTAAAAACCACCCCTAAAAACACCCCCCAAAACCACCCCCAAAAACCACCCCCAAAAACCACCCCTAAAATCCACCCCAATATTCCGATACCTCTAGTCGAGTCCTTTAATTTACACCCCACATGACATAGTTTTTACGTAGGGGTTAGCCTAAATTTAGACTACTGTTCTCAAATAATTAGCGATGTAGAATGTTCTACTACCGAGAACTAAGATGTTTGCATATATCAATCAGATGGTTCCCACACGTGTCCGAAACGCATTAAGATAACAAGTAATTTCAAATAAACAAACTGGAGAATGTTCTAGAATGTTTTTTTCCCACACGTGTCCGAAACGCATTAAGATAACAAGTAATTTCAAATAAACAATCGGAAGAATATTCTAGAATGTTATTTTATTGTAATAATACAAACAAACAAACGGGTCACCTTGTAGTGTCTACAACGTATTAAATGCACATGCAGAGCGTGGGATCAAACCTAAACAAACATATCCTATCGGCAAGATGAAAGGTTATTTCCCATAATAAAAACAATTATAACATCTCTTATCGGCGGCGAACGTGCTTTTTTCTTAAACTTTAATATCAATATTTATTTAGTATAAACAATTGTAAATTTCCGAGAAAATAAATATTAATTCTGTAACTTCTGTTTACAATCATAAGTATATACGGATGATTTGAAAGACGGGCTTGTGGGCCGCCGATTAGCTCAGTTGGTTGGAGCGAGGGCTCCGGCGCGGGGGGACCCGAGTTCGAATCCCGGTCGGCGTCATTTCCAGAACGTTTGCGAAAACCCCGGCGCATGCGCCTGAGCCACGGCCAAAGGCCCCAAAGACACCGTTGCTGAAGACATGACTCCGTCAGCAGCCTCTGGTCATTGCCGAAGAAGTGGATGGGGCCAGGATGGACTGGCCTGAACAGTGAGCAACACGTGCTTTGTACGCGACAGCCCCGGCGCAGGCGCCTGAGCCACATCCAAAGGCCCAACAGAATGAGAGACACCAGGGGGGGCCGCTGAAGACCACTTCTTCAGCAATGACCAGAAGCTGCTGAAGGCGGAGCCCCGGCGCAGGCGCCTGAGCCACAACCAAAGGCCCCAAAATGGCGGCTTGGGTGCGCAATGGCAAGACACCAGAGGCCCTTCTTCAGCAATGACCAGAGGCTGCTGCAGACACGCCCACTTGAAGTGGATGGAGAACTCGATGGACTGATCTGAGGAATAGCCCCGGCGCATGCGCCTGGCCGCTGCTGAAGACCACTTCTTCGGATGCCTCAACGACTCCTTCAGCAGCCTCTGGTCTCTCTCAAGGTCACTGCCGAAGAAGTCGATGGCACCTGGAGAACTCGATGGCCTGGTCTGAGGCTGTCATTTTCTAACTACTGGTGTGGACCATGGTTGGTAATTGTACTTGCTAGGGACAGACAAGACGGTGGCCATTTGCAGTGTTTTCGAACATAGGTTCTATATATTGCTGTAATAAATGCTTTTAGGTTACACATATTCACGAAAATCCAAATTTTGAAGCCGGGAAAAAACATCGTCGGCGATTATTTCTGAAAGAGCTTTGTGAAGCTTTGGTTATTCCCCATATGACAAGAAGGTCGCAGAACCTATTCCTTCACAAACCGACAGTGGAAGCTATGAAAATATATCAAAATTGCCGAAAATGTAGAAGCTGATCGAGAAGAACCGCCGAGAAAGAAACGACGCGACGTGTCAATCGAAGCTGGGAAGAATGAGTGAGCTAATTTGCAATAATTGTAAGACAAATATACGTAAAGAACACAGCGTTATGATATGTAATAACTGCCAGTAAATAAAAATAAAATGTTAACGTGTTTTACTAGCGGAGATTGACTTTATGTAATAGTGCAAGAAATATAGTACATGCATTCTAGGGTTAATATAATGGTGGCATAGCAACATTCTGGACACTCCTTAGATAACATACTTCAAGAAAGTGGCACTTTCGTTATCAATGTTATTGTAAATATATTTCTATATATGATCCAGCACACAAATATTATTATCTCTTCAACTTTTCTGCTACCACTCATTATATAAGCACAATAATAGTAACCTACATATCATGTATTATTTTCAACGGTTATGTTTGCTTAATAAAGTCTAATTCTACATCAAAACTTCATGGGGTGTTGTTATCCGTTCATTTCGCATAGCGGCGAACCCCTACCAGTGACAGTAGTGACCCCGAGGGGTGGCCTTGCATCACTTTGAACACAACTACTGGTAAATATGCAATATTAAGTTGGTGAAAAACGCAGCATTTTCTGACGTCCAGCGCGACGTTAGCATAACATATTATGTTTACCACGAAGTCGACGTTCACCGAATCACCCACGCTACAAATCGACGCCCGCGTGAAGCAACGAAACTGACGAAACATCATGCAGGAAAAGCAAAACGAATCCAGGAAGCAAGTCAGGCAACTTTTGGGGATACTAAACTGCCGCCGTCGTCTTATCTCCAACCCCTGCAACAGATCACTTCTTTCAACGGACCGTAAATTCATGTAAGCAAAAATCCTTCATTCTAAAGTCCAATCCAAGCATCAACTGTAAACATTTACCGTTCCATATGTCATCATTGCCACATTTTTATCAACAATAACGATTACCTACGTGTATTATCGAAAATGGGATTGTTAATTACAGTTAAGGCATTGTACTGGTGCGAACTTGGACAACAGGAGAAGCGGATCGAAAAAGAATAGAAGCGTTTGATATGTTGTGCTACAGACGCATAATGAAGTTACCGTGGATAGATAAGGTTAGCAATAGGGAGGTATTAGAGAGAGTTGGGGAAAGTGAAAAGTATGAAGGTAATAAGGACTAGGAGAGATAGGATGGTAGGACACCTTCTGATACACGAGGGAATAGGCAGTTCGCGACTTACTAGAGTCAGAGAGTCAGAGATAGGAATAAAAGAGGTAGGGGTCCAGATCGGGTCACTGCTCTCGAATAGTTAGGGATATTTTACTTTTAGGGACGTAATAGGTCATCTCAGGATAGGAAGGGATGGAGGTACGCCTCCAACTAGTCTTCGGACTGAGAACTTTATGATAATGATATTCTCACTTTGCCATAAATGGACAAAAATCGTTTGAAGGAACCAACATAGAGTCTACATCAAACTGATTTCTTAAGTAGTGTTGTAACTAACAAAAGTTTTTAATGTAAGTAATACCACAGATGTTTCGTCACAATTAAAAGCAATCTGCAGGAAAATTAGGTACCTATAGAAATTACTCTTCTAGCGGTTAAAATCACCGCAGAAATACGTAATAAATTGATGTAGGTCCCTTATTTCATACCGTTAAGTTGAGTTGTTAGCTACTGAATATCCATAGCTTCTCCCTGTCCGCATGCCGTTGTTTTGTCATCTTTCTCAAAACACGACAGATGCTACGCATATTTTATCAAGCTGTAACTTGCGACGATAATTATAAAATTTAGTGAGCAGTGGGCGTTGACGGAGTTCTGAAACTGAAGGAATATTTAATGCCTAGTTCAGCTTTAAAATTTATCTTAATCTAAATTTTATTAAATAAATGGTGACTTGTAACTTGAAACGGCATGATAAATTCAAAACTCATGTTCACCATTGAATTTGTTTGGAAAAATGGCACGGAACTGCGTGTACGGTTTTTACGTATGCTCCTTCATACACATACCTATGATTTTTCTCCTAATTGCGCCAACCTGTATAGTTTACCTTCAAGAAATTTTCGCCACCGTGCATCACCAAAAAAGATCAACAAAAGTTGCAAATAAGGGAGTGAAATAAGTAACTTTGTAACAGCATCGATTTAATGTATTGCTTAGAATTTTAGAGAGATTATTTAGCTGCACTTCTACCTAGCGATGGGCAGAATCGAATACTTTACTGAATCGAGAACTCCGTATCCGAGAACTTTTGAGAATCGAGAACTTTCCCGAGACCCGAGTACAACACAAAAATATTGTACCTCATACGGGAGCTGCGAGACTCGGAATCTGATACTCTCTCGGTCTCGGTACTGCAGCATTGGACCACGTTCAAAGGGTAGCAGCGGCGAGCAGCGTTCGCCTAATACCTAATTCAATCGGCATGCGTAGGCATCTTTTTTCATTTTTTATAGCCTGCATCTGTTAGTTTTATGGCGGTAACGTCTCTGAATGCATTTCTCAGTAGATTCGTTGAATGAACAATTATTCATTCGATGGTGCCAATGTAAAATTTATTATTGGAAACTTCTAAAAAGACTTACAAGTTACATAACTCTTCTCATTAAAGTAATATTAGTGTCGTGCTCGTAGTACTAGCAGAAATAAAATTAAAATCAAAAAATTATGTACATTTCTAATTAAAATAAAAATGAAATGGGTTTGCGATTTTTCTGGATTAGGTATCGGTTATCACATTAAAAATGAAACGATAGTGTGGAATTTTTTCGTAAAAAGGGTACTAGCAAAAGCGCACATTGTTCGTTTTTCTCTTAGAACTTATCTAGTTCTTTGTTTATACTTTAAATTTTAGAAATTTATTTTAGTTACATATTATTGTGTATTAATACTTATTTCGTTTCTTTTTTAACCAGTAGTAGCACTCATAGGTATTAACCGTAATTCGCAATTCCAAAATGATCTTAAAGTTTCTACTTGTTTGGGTTTCCAGAAATTCAAACTATACCATCGGAAATAACAATTAACCTAACTGAGAACTACAACTGTCTATTTGGTTCTAGTTGATACTTGATATTATTGATACCGCTGCCAATCTCGCGCCGTATTTTCGATTCCATTTCAGTTCTCGTGTTCTCAATAAATTTGTTTATCTCGTCTCTTCTCACTGAGCGAGAACTCGTGCATTCGAGACCAATAACTAAAACAGTTCTCGAGAACACCGAGAACTTTTGAGAATCGAGAACTTTTCGATTCTTGCACTCGAGTTCGCCCATCACTACTTCTACCATTTTAAAGAAAAAAGTGGAGACTTTGACTGCATTACTTTCGACGGTGTACTTCAGTTAATTGATTGACGTGAATATATGTGACAACTCTTTTCACATTTGCGCGATTAATTAAGGGAGTAAAAGGGGAAATAGCTTTTACGCTTCACACACGCTTTCAGTTCTTTAGCCCTGCCTCTAACTAAAGCCGTAATCGAGACTGTAATGTACTTAATACACATTACGGTGCAATAATGCTGAAAAGCAGAGTTGCATTTTTATCTCTCCCCATATCTCTGGCGTCGTAAAGAACTTGCCGAGCGCGCACAACGGTTTATTTTACGGGTATTTCTGAAGAATGCAGTTTGTGGGGCGAGTTCGTTTTGCAGTATAGAGAACACAATTACTGCAGGCGCAGTCACCGTTTCAATTAAGGCTGCGATATATTGCAGCATTACTGTCTTCTATACTCTAGAAGGGCATTAGTTGGGGAAGTAGTCTCGTATGTTGTGAGCTCACGCATGATTCTCAACGTAAATAAAGCACCGTTATAATCCTGTACATTGTGCGATCTTTTGTTTCCGTAAAAAATCCCCGCCTACTTCTTAGTACACTGAAAAACCTATAGAATAATAATTAAGAGTTTCAAAAGAAGTGATGGAGAACTAAAGAAGAATAATAAAATAATAAGCGAACTGTCTAAACTATTTGGCAGTGTGGTGGTCTACCTACCCTGTGTTTAAGAGTAATTGCACAACAGTACGGACTGCAGTAAAATAAGAGAACAATATTGAATTAATTTGTTAGCACAACGTAACTCATTTTTAATCATTAGTTAACAGAACAGATATATTATTTAAAGTATTGTTTAACAAAAGGCTCTATGCTCAAGATTCATCGTTGTTAGTAATCGTTGGGCTTCTTGATAAGTAATATTTATTTGGACACTAGCTGACCCGATAGACGTTGTCCTGTCCAAATTCCAACAAATTTGTTTGTAATCGTTTTGTGAATTTATGAAAAGCTATTGTAAATGTGTAAACAAAGTGAAAATGAGAAAAAAAAACGAATTCCCGAGTGAACATTGAATCTATTAACGATTGTGGCCATGGATATTCAATTTGAGGAGGAGTACGCCAATGGGAAATTTTACATGCGAGATGAATTCTATCGGCAGTACACTGCTGAAATGCTGGAAATGTGTGATGTGCCTGGAATGTGATCGACTTGAAACCACGCGGTTTTGTTCCAAAATTTAAGTCATTCACTTTGTTGTTACTGCATAACCGTTTGTCACTTCAAAACTCACCGTATAGGCCAGGCAAAATAGGACAAAAACAGTTCGAAATCGGAACTAATTAACCTAAAGCTGATTTTTTGGGGAAATGATGTTTGGTATATGTAAAACGTTTTGTAAAAAATCCCCACAAATCCGAGTGTCGGAAGACCTTGAAAATCGGCCGGCAATCTGGGCTCTGAATGTCGGAATGTCTCTGTGGTTTCTCAATTCGCTCAGTGTTATCGACAATTTTGTATGATAATAGCGCGCCTTTGAAAAGGAGTTAAAATAATGTTTCCAATTTGAGATGTCAACTTTCCCAAAAGCACTGTTTCAGGGCGAATAATTAAGAAAACTTGATAAATTCTATAGCGTTTAAAAGTTTTCGACAAAATTATAATTCCAATACCTGATATTATTGGCAAAATTAATTTAAAATATGTGAGTGATGGAGGACATCTGCTGCATATAGTTGTATGGTAAAATCCTGCCAGTTTTCTGAAATTTGCTCTCAGTACGAACCGCATGTAAAATTTCATTACTGACAAAATGTTCTTGTCGTGTTCGATAACTATCAACAAAAAACTACAAAGTAGTATGAAAGAATACGACGAGGTTTTGGTAGAGCAGTTGTTGTTGCTCTATTGACTATGACTACTGCAACTATCCATAGCAATCTGAATTTTTCTTGAATACAACAATACAATTATTTATTGTTGTGGTAAGCGATGGCATCACTGATGTATTTATCCTTCTTCATCATGTATCTTCAAATTTGGATGTTAGATTCCTTCGTAAACGAAAAAAGGGAAATGATCATCGATTCACCGAAATTGTGAAACTGCAACTTTGTATTGGAAATTTCAAGGAATCAGTACTTGCATTATATGCTCCATCTGGATGCGATACCACGTCCGACTTTAACAAGAAGGGAAAATTTGTTTGTTATGCAACCTTCAAAAGAAACAATTGCTTGTTGAAGAAGCAAGTATATTCTATAAACAGAGTGTGTAAATAACTGATCTCTGCAGTCGACAAGAAATTGAAACAAAGGATATGGTGGAATTTCAAAAAATTTAACGATATGAGGTACCTAAGTGTTTGTGCTGGATAGTAAAGCTATAAAGTTGATGTGCCGAAATTTGCGGGTACGAGCTATATAAGAAAAAAGTTGCACGATTATCTCTTGCATTGCATTTCTTCTAAACATTTTTTCTCCTACGGCAGGCGTTGTAAAGCAACATGTATTGCGTGTATTTCACCAGAGGTACAACAATGATATGGATCAATAATGATCTATGTCCAACAGAATCAGGATGATATTTTATGCGTGATGAACTTAGACACTGCTCTGGCATACAGAATAAGGCACCCTATTTCTATTTGTCCATAATGTCACTCTTTTACAACTGCAAGGAAGGCTGTGGAAGCATGTGTTCCTGCCAGAGGTCGTAATACTGCTCATTCCAATGTGGTCAGTGCAATGGGGTGTCTTGCACAAATAAGAATACTGATCGCATTTGGGAAGATGAAGATTTATTATAATATTGTCACCATACAGTGTCATCGAAATTTAATGAACAAGGCTTTGGGATCGACAGAACTCGCAAAAATAATGGGGGCTTTCTTGATACATTTTTTCAATTTAAATTAACTAAGATATCATTTTAATATTTGGTGCACATGATTTTATCGACAATAAGCAGGATTCTATAGCAATTTGATTGAGTCAAATAATTATTGGGAGGTATTTTTAAAGTCCGCCCATACCTACCATTTACCCCACCTGCACTTTTTCATACCACGCCATTGGCTATGGATTATAACATTTTATTCCTTACTCAACTTTTATAACTTTTGTCAATTTTTGATATTTTGCTTTATTGAATAGGTATTGGCCAGAATTCATTTTCATGACATCCTCTAATTATTTAAATAATTACATTTCCGTATTATTTAACAAAATTATAAATCACAAAAACTTGCTGGTGCGAATTGTGGTGTAACAATGTTACAAAAACTGCTGTTTTGGAGATAACGAAAATAAACTTTTGTAGAATAATAATAATTATTAGATAAATTCCCTGTATCCTAGAAATTGTGCATTTTTCAAAATATGTTTATTAAGAATATTCCTACTATTTTCTTGAGTTTTATCTATTTCTGAGGTCTCACTCTTTAAAATTTTGCCACTCTGCATTCTAAAATAAACAAAGCGTGTACCAAATAAAGTTATGAAAATGAAACGTAAAACTTCCTTAATGATAATAATTTTAAGCAATTTTCAGGGTCTTCCGACACTCGGATTTTTGGGGATTTTTGACAGAAGAGATTACATACCACTAACTATATTTCCTGAGAAAATTAGCTTTAGGTTAATTAGTTCCGATTGAACCCCTAATTTGCCTGGCCTAGTATTTCATAGGTAAATCTGTAAATTTGTTTGATATAAAACGACGAAACTTACTTCATTTCATGAAACGATTGCGATGAACATCACAATTCAACTGAAATAGAGTATTACGTAACGAGCATGGAAAGTGACAAATTTCGTACGAACATGAAATTTTATGCACGTGAGTTTATAGGAAATACACTTTCCAGCGAGTTATGTACACTATTTTTCCCACGACCCCGTAAGACAAATTTATTCATCAAACAGTAACTATTTTTAAGGATTTGTAGTCTATGTTAATAGATGTCAAAATTTCAAAGTAGCCTACTAACTTACCATGAGCATAATATTCTAATAATTCCTACCGGCTCATGACACGTTGATTTGTTCTCTTGCCGGCCAATTCATAAATGATTAGTATACTTGGGCCGCCGAACAGACGGAGTGATCACCCTGCAAGAACGTGCTCTAGGCGGGACCACTATTAATTTAGGACAACCGAACCGCAGTGATGCGGTTCCTTTAGAGCCAACGAAGTCGCATCACTCCAATTCGGTCGTCATAAATTACTATTGGCCCCGCTATAGCACGTTCTTGCAGGGTGATCACTCCGACTGTTGGGCGGCCTAAGTATAGTTCGTACCTTAAATATTTAGGTCTTCCACGGAGTAGCCATTAAAATGTTCAACTGCCGTACCTTTTAAGAGATTTTTCTGATAAAAAATTATTAGATTTAAAAGAGACGTGACAGAATATTTATTCAGTAAACGTCAAAATCTCAAAGCTGACTAAAAAATGTGAATGAACTGTGCGATTTTCAAAAATTACAACACAGTTTTGAGTTTAGCGCACGGGCAATGCAATTGTCAAGTTTCCGCTTTCCTAGGGGGTCGTGGGAAAATAAATAAACAAACAATTTTTCGTCAGTAAGTAATAACCGATTAGCTTGATTCACAATTTGACAATCAGCTGTCAAACGACATTTGCGCATCTGCCATCTGCAAAAAAGTCCTATATTTGGGAGTTTTGAATTAAGAACAGGAGTACACATTGGACAATGTTTTGTTCGAATCGTGAGGTATGGTTTTCAGTTTTTCCGAATTTCCCAATTTTTATTTCCCTAAAAACTTTACTTGAACTATTAGGAATTTCCAGGCGTCACAGATAGCTACTGGCACTTCCGAATACTGCCACACTTCCAAACAAAAGTATGCGATGTAACAGCACCAAACGCTTAAAATTTGCTGAAAACCTAACTCAAGTTTACACCCCTAAATATCGCTCCCATGAATCATGGACAGCAAAACCCAACCTATACGATGTGCTCTGGTTCGTCCTCCTTCCAACCAGCCCAAAATTAAATTTGGATGTTTCAGAAATATGCGATATAACAATGTTGAACGTTTAAAGTTTGCTAAAGACGTACCTCAAACTTACACCCCTATAATCTCGCCCACGTGCATCACAAATCCCGGAATCCAACCTATACGCTATACCCTCTTTCCAATTAGCCCAAAATATTCCATATTTCATAAAGTATGCGATGTAACAGCACCGAACGCTTCCGTGTCCAAAAAATCGTTTTAACCCCCGTATTTTCGCCCCTTTGGTTCTTCCATTTTCTATACCTCCTCGCAAAGTTCGCATTTGACGAGATCTTCAAAATGATACCAAAAACATTAACCTGGCATACGTAGAACTTGCAAGAATTCGCAAAAACTGCGAAATTTTGAGGCGTCACAGAAATCGCTACTGGAACCCCAGTATACCGTCACACTTTCAATTCTTTAAACATTTTCAATGTTAAAACTTTATTTTCTAATTGTTATACGTATATTAAATCAAGATTTAAACAAAACATTCGGAAGCACTCGTCTTGTCCAGATTTAATTACTGTGATTTTGCTTATGGCTCTTGTCTCGACACTGCGTGTTCTACCCGAATTCAGAAAGTACAAAATGGCTGTTGCAGATTTGTTTTTGTTTTGCGGAAATTTGACCCTGTCTGCTAGGATTAAGGAGCTCTCTTAGCTACTATGGCTAATCGCAGAATTTCTCATTTGCTTATCTTTGCACATAAAATGTTTCTACCTGCAAATTCTTATCCAATTCTAAATAAATTTATTAAGCGATCTCAAATTCACAGTGCCAATATTAGGTTTGCGGATGAATTGACAATGCCGCCGCACTCGACCGCTCTGTGTAGGCATCCCTTTACTACAATGTCGTGTCCTTGTGCAATTCATTTTCCATCAGCACAAGAGGTTTAACAGTTGCGTCGTTTAAGCTAAGAATTGAGCAACTACCTATGTATTGTTTGATCAGCAGTGAACATTTTGATCTTTAGTTTCGTCTTGCTTTGGAATTTTGCTTTCTTATTCTTTTCTCTTTCTCTTTTGGTATAAGTACGTTATTTTTTACCTTTTATTCATGATTGCAGAAAAATATCTTAATTTTTCGCATCCGAATCTATGATACAATATTTTTTTTTATATCTCATTTAATTTAACGATTAGAACGGCGGTATTATTAACTACGTGTTCTCGTTGTTTCTCAACATTCCAACACTGTCTTTTATCTCCAAGTACTCACTCCATGTTTTTAATTTCACGGCCTATAAATTGTCAATCCTTGCCTCGCCTCGACAAATACTCCTTACTTCTTTAATTTTAAAATTTTGCTAATTTTTTTTAAATTTCTCGTTCATCCTTTGTAGTTTCTTTCATCTACATATTATCGATTTGGTTGTTTTTCGCATAGGTACTTTTACTTTTTATTTGATCCTATTTTAGTACTTTTTGCCGAAATTTTATTTTAACTGTTATGTGATTAGAGTCTACGTTTGCACATCTTGCAAACTTCTTACAGGTTTATTTTCTACCAATCAGTGGTCAATTTTATTGACAGCATTACCATACGGATGCACCCATGTACCTCTCTGGATTGTTTTATGTTCAAAGAAAGTACTTATAATCTTCATATACCATTTCTCTATGCAAAGAGGATACATTTTCTTCCATTTTCGTTAATAATCTCCATGCTTAGTGTTTCCGTCCATATGCATTTATGTAGATCCCCACGATCCACTTTTGCATTAAAATCTGCTAGTATAATTTTCACGTGCTCACCAACATAGAAAATATCAACTCTGACAGTTCAACAAATTATTAATAATTACAGTAACACAAGTCAAGTCAATAGCAAGTCTCTTGCTATTTTGGGTAGACGAGTGGAGAATATATGTCCGTCTATTAGGACGTGCAATTTAAATTTCTTTGCGTACCTAAGCTATTGTTGGATTTGGTAACGTAAATAATAAAATACTTTCTGAATAGGTAGAAATAAAAACACAAAACGTGTAATTGTTATGCTATGTACAAAATATATATTCTATAATAAACATTCATTGTGTTTAGGTAATAGAAGCCGTTTTCCGATATAGCAAATGACAGACATACACAATTACCTTTTGTTGTCACATAAAACTAAGCCAAACGTGGAAAATGAAAAATATGAACTCTGTATAAATACCTCGATAAATACCCTATGTGAACAAACGGAATCATAAATGTAAGCACTCACATTTGAGCTTCCTAGTGGTACCTGTTACCTTTTCAACTTCTGCAAATTTTCGAAGCAGATATGAATTCTTAATCCAAATTTCGTAAAACCCCATGACGATTTTTAAAAAAAAGTTTTTGTTGATCTATAACTGACATAATTATTATGTCTGAGTTTTGCGTTTTGCGGTAATAATCCGATAAATCATTCAACCAATCAATGCATTTTGCTGACATACCATATTCAGTATTTCTAATGTTCATCAACAAATTGTGATTTTGTGCTTGTAAACTGGTTTCCATTGTTTAACAGCCCCCGGGCCTCGAATGCGGTAATTCTAAAATTATGGAAACGTTGGTGAAACTATAGAGGGTACACGTTTGTGTTAACAATCAACCACCCAGCAAGTGAGTGCATATTTAATATCGCCTCCAGTGTTGCTCCATTAAAAGCTAGGTGCTTCAATGATAATTATTCAATTGCCTCAGATCTGTATGTCAGTATTCTTGTAACTCTCTGAATGAAAGCTGGTAGTCCTTAAACCTGTACGTTTGCCGAGTGCCCTCATGCCCACATAAATATGCACAGACCTGATCCGTTGTAGAATCTCAACCTTCACGTACTCACTCTTGCCAGTAAAATATAAACCTTCATTGTGAATAATTTACGAAAAAGGTAAGAAATCCAAAAGGTGAACTTCGTAAATTGAGGAAAATGCAATTTGATCTGACTACATATTATTTGTAATTTTTCTCAGGACTCCTGGTTTTAATCTTTTAATCTTTCTAGACGAAAATCTTCCAGATCTAGAATGATGTTTTACTCTATGTCAAGGAACGATCTTACTATATTGTATGTTTTAAGGATTGCAACTTTTTGTAAAGAATGAATGAGGTTTTCTGGGAGGTTAAATCGACTAAGTTGGCCGAAGAGGCTATTGGGGCTGATACCAGTTGTGGAGAGAATAATCGGGTGGATAGAGATTGTGGTCTGGTTCCATAGACATTTTATATCGATAGATAGTGATGTGTACTTTTCAATCTTCTCCTGGTGGTTTTGCTGAAGAATATCAGAGTTGGGTATGGCTATATCTAAGTGGTATGTAGTTTGTCACACAATATTATTTTAACTAATCCACAAGGGATACCAAAAGGGTGCCTAACCACGACTAGACCCAGTGAGAGGGGTTGGGTCACAATGAGTTGGAGAATAAGGGCGCCAAGAGATTGTTACATCTCTTCAGGGAATGAATAGGGGTACTCTTCAATTTCTAACAAAGTACCGACTGACTAATTAAGTCGCATAAATTTAGTCAGTCGGATTTTCTTCAATAAACAAGAGTACACTCACGGAGTAGGGATACAACACAGATAATAAGCGCATGCAATAGGCCGGGTGGGGTCTGCATCATAACATGTGAGCGGGAGAAGGAATATATATGTTACTGTAAAAGCTCGAAAATTGGTTAATCCCAGGATTGACGCGTTAAACCTAGGATTTACCATTTAGATGTGGTAAAAGTACGAAAAAATATATCATCCGTATAATTTTGGACTTCTACCACGTCATAGCGGTCAATCTTAGGATTTTCCAGTTCATATTGGTAAAAACAAGTTTATGTTTGTAAAACAGTTCTAGTTGACGCGTTGACGGCAATAGTGCTGAAAAATAAGAAAGCAAAAAACTCCAAAAAGAAGTAGATTTATTTATTTTACACGCTACTATATTCTACATATTCTATGTAGGTAAGTAAAGTTATTAAGCCTTCAGTATACTAATATCCTTTATGTTTATTGCAAATTTATAAAAGCTTACTTGTTAGTACAAGATAAACTTCCGTGACATTTTGAATTGCATAGTTTGCCGGATGATCTACATAAACATCTCTTGGTGGAACATTTTCGAGTTCAGTTACATCTTTGGAAACCTTGTCCGCCAGATAGAGACATTTTTCGCACTGCTCCTCTTACACTTATTTCATTGGTAGGAACATCCGAGGAAGTGATAAAATTTTCCTTGCGAATCGTAAATTGATTCCTACTAAATAACTGTGCAAGAATTCCTGCTTTTGTTCCAAGACGATAAAATTCTTCATCTTGAATGTCCATTATAACAGCCAATAGAGTTCTCGGGTCTGTTTTAGATCGATCTGCTTCAGGGATTTTGACCGCAACTGTTTGCCCGGGTGTTGCAAGGGGAAATTTCTTGTTCGATGCAATTTTCATTTTCTTTGCCTGCTCCTCCAATGCCTGGTGAGCTTTCTGCCTGTGTCGCTTAATATTTAATGCATTGAAATCGTTTAATTCAATTTCATCATTGATGTTTCCATGGGAAGTAGCTATTGAATCAATATCTAAGCGGCTAGGTGTAATATCGTTGTTTTCGTTAGAGTTTAAAGCGTCGTTGTCCATATCGACGAAATTTGAAGTTGTGTCATTATTATTATCCTGAAGATCGTCATCATGATAAAGAGCTTTTTCAAGATCTTCCTCGCTTTTTAAGTTTGGCAATACCTCAGAAGGAATGTTGGCGTTGGAGAGACCCATCCTCATTGGACAACCGAACATGGCCTCATAGGGAGATCGTTTAATGCCTTCATGATAAGCGTTGTTTTTCATAGAGCTTGGACAAATCTAAATGAATCAGACCATTTTTTACTAACATTCGTTTCCATCCCTGTTGCAATCATATTTTCGATGTCTTGGTTAGCACGTTCCACTGATCCTTGCGACTGGCTATGGCGCGGTTTCCCATGCACAATTTTCACACCATTCCACATTTGACAAAGTTCAGTTATTATTGCATTTGAAAATTCCCTACCATTATCGGAATGCAATATGTTAGGAGCCCCAAAAAGTGTAAAAATGTCTAGAAGATTGTAGGCAATTTCTTCGGCGCGTTTGCTACGAAGAGGGCGAATAACAACAAATTTGGAAAGGTGATCCTGGTAAACCACAATAAATTTATAATCATTATCAGGGTTTGATTGCATGTCGATGAGATCAACTTGGCATCTTGAATTCATTTCTGTGTGTAGTATGGGTTTAACCACTAAACCTTTTTTTGGCATGCTAGATTTTTTCGGACACGGCTCACATAACTGCAGATATTGCACTATCGACTCAACAGTAACATTTTTATATTTACGATTAGCTTCCTTCATCGTTCTTGTTCTTCCCACATGGCCCGTAGCCAGATGTGCTTCATGTATGGCCGTAAATAGGTCTTCATAGGTTACAAAATAGCGTATATCTTCACATCCTGGCAAAAGCGGTGCGATAAGCTTTTCCTCACCACCAATACTCAAAATATCAAATCGTTTTAGTCTTCTGTAATGAACCGCTTTTTTACACTTAACAGTTTTAGCCTCTTTCACTTCGCGAATATAATTACTATATTTATCACGAGTAATATAAAAATTGTTGTCGGCATTTTTGTCAGCGACAATACAATTCATTTTATCATAAAAACGCTTTGCATCAGTCATTATACCGTTCAATTGTACTGAAATGCACCACTCACCAGGAAAACACGTGTTTACTAATGAATCAGCTGGTATTAATGCTGTCCAGCACATGCGCAAATATGTAAATCTGAGATTTACCAGCACAAATGGAAAATCCCAAGATTGACCATTATGACGTGGTAGAAGTTCGAAATTATACGGATGATATATTTTTCGTACTTTTACCACATCTAAATGGTAAATCCTAGGTTTAACGCGTCAATCCTGGGATTAACCAATTTTCGAGCTTTTACAGTAACATATACAATAAATAACTTAATGCATGATAAATACAGCTGCATTCTTTTCATGGCATCACTGAGAAAAATGCGTTGTTACATATACAAGAAAAACACTTTCTTTTACTACTCGTAGCTGTTAAATAGGCGCCAAAAACAACACATAATATCAAATACAACTACAAATTAATATACTCGTTGTTGTATATTACACTCTAAATAATTATTAATATTACACTTACCAGTTGTACACTACAACTACAATATAGTATACCCACTGGGTACTTATTTTTTAATTTTACAACTACTTGTTTGTATTGAATAGTTCATAATACATTTTATGTAGCGCCTATTATGATATAAAACATAACATTTCTTCTTGTATAAAGTTACAATAATCTTTATTATAAAATATTCTCAATTGTTCGTATTATAATACTGTGTGTACTATGAATTCTTAATAAGTTAATCCCACACGCCAAAAGACAGTGACACAGTAATTAAACTCGACACGTGTTTCGCTGACTACGTCAGCATCCTCAGGAGTTGTCAGCGAAACACGTGTCGACTTTAATTACTGTGTCACTGTCTTTTAGCGTGGGGTTAATTTATTAAGAATTTATAGTGAATTTACGTCAAAGTTCTCAATCCATCCGCTGTGTGGAATGCTGGGAGTGCGTACCGCACTGGCACGTACGTATGCACGCATGGGTGCAAACAAACCCACGTTGCTGCATGCAGGGTGGAAAAGTATAACATATTTAAAAAAAATAAATATTTATTTCACTGAAATAAACAAATAAAATATGTCTATTTAATATAAATAATAATGCAGTTTTCCAACGCAGAAGCACCCCTCGATGACCCTTACAAGCAATCCATTTTGGGGAATCATTCTTTTTCCAATAGAAGTTTAAATGTTTCTTCGTCAATTTATAATTATCTAAATAAGAACAAAGAAATTAGAAATATCCGTTACAATCTTTGCTGCTACAATAATTTTCTGTTGTTGGCAATCATAGGAAAACAATGCCAACTCTATTTACTTCACATCAAATTAATTTAAATCAAAAATGTATTCCATCAACGCACCCACACACAACCCACAGAGTAATTCAAAAAGCAAAAATGGTGTGGAGAGTACTTTTAGTTTAATACAGATAAATTTGATCCATCTGTGGTTTTAGATTTGAAATATTTGAGGTTATGTACAAAATACACGTGGGTCTCTTGTGCTTTTTGAATTATGATTTCAGAATCAGAACGCCACACGACAAATACATGCTTTTAATAATTTAATGAATTCCCTGCACCACACTAGCAACTAGCACCTTACCTTTAAAAACCGGAATTAGTTCAGTCAGATTCCAATTTTCTAAATGTTTCTTCATGATGAAGGGCACCGACCGTAATAAAACACCCTGACGAGACCACTTCACATCACGTATCACAAATAAATTGTAAATCACGGTACACGTAAATGTAAATTGGAAGCAAAAAAATGCTGCTCTACAACGGTTATTGGCGATTGGGCTGAACGCGAAGGAGATTGTAGACGGGAGACGGTTGAGGATTACGATTGTAGAGTTGAAACTTGAAGAACTCGGTCTGCTCGGCGCATGTGCACTTTTTAAAACTGGTCATTTAAGTCAACCAATCGTATTGCAAACTGCTCCCGTAGTTGTATGATGAACAATGTTAACGTTGTTTTATTACAATATTAACTTATACAACTACGACATAGTATTACATACAAACGCAGTTGTATTTGTTACTAATACAGTTTACTAATTTGTGCTTGTATGACTTAGAAGGTGTAGTTGGGACAGTTGCGTCTACTAGATACAACCATTACTATTTGTTATAGTTTTCAGAGAAAGAAAAACAATACTAGATTGGTAGCTTTAAATACCATAAGTACATTTTTCTCAGTGTGGCGTGCGCATGTGCGGTATCGCTGCTGCACCACAATGTATTGAGCTATCGTTTAAATTTTACGTAAAATATGAACCGTTTCTATTATACATAAATTAACAAATAAAATTCAAACTTAACCTCAATTTAACTCACCTGTTGAACGACAAATTCTGGAATTGATAGTTCAGTTGTTTGCATACATCGCATTGTTGACCTATCATAAGGGTGATTGTGTTATTGCTTCTTTTTCAATTAACTGTAATTACGTAAAATACGACACACACGGCAATCCAGGGTTGAATAGAAAACTTAAACAAAGAGCCTCTGCCGGTATACAGTACGACACAACTTCGTATTTCTACCGTGTTACAAGTAGTGGGAAATGGACTATTTCAATGGGAACATGTCGTTTATCTATTATGGAACCATCGAATGGGTTTGTTTATTTTTAATTATAAATGCTACCTTATGGTGCCTTCACTTACTATCTTTGCACATTCATTTCTCTGCGAGTTCACTATACTATTATCACCGCACGGATATCATCCCACATGTTGATTCTTTGGGGAAACTACTGGGATTGATTCTCCGGGAAATCGTGTGGATTTCCATTCCCGCAATATAAAAAATTGTGTTTGTTAACAATCCCTTCAAGAAAAAAATTGCTTTGTCGCTGAACCAAATAGTCTTTGTTAAATTTGGTCCATTCTCAATTCTCTGAAACGTTTGCTAAATTGAGTCCTGTCGTAATCGTCGTTTTGGAGTTGTTGGAAAATTCGATCACGATTCCAGTTACCATTCGATACCAAACAACCCTTTATTGCAATACAGAGAAATACAGTGGCCTCTACTTCAGTTCAATAACTGAACCGACACAAGACCTTATACCGGACCCGAAAGTAACCTCCCTTGCTCTACTCGACATGTTTCGCGCTTTCTTCTACCGCCTGCCCTAGTTGCGAGATGAAGAAAGTGCATCTTCTTGGTTTCCTTCCACAATAACCCATCCAAATTACTGAAGATGCACAAAGAGCATGCCCCTTGAAAAATGTAACGGATGCATCTCCATGATTCAAGATCATCAATATTGCAAAGTGCCGAAAGGCTTAAAAATTAAATTGTTGTTATGAATGTGAAAACAAGAAAGGAATTATGTAGTTAATATTTTCTGATTTTACTATTTGGTATAAATTCATGATGAATTGAAAAATTACTACGCGTACTACCAATATAACGATTTATTATTATAACTTGACCGGTTTCAGAATTCACAATGATTCCATCATCAGAAATGTATAAATAAAATTATTGTAAACAAATTATTATGACAGTTGATAAGGAAACTAAAATTGACAGAACAATACAAATAATAATGATATCCATGAAATAAGACAACTAGATAACTGAATTTCAGTATTTACCTACGGGGTATAAGAAAAACACAAAGGAAAATCGAATACCTCGTAGCTTGAAGGGAAAAAACATTGAATTTAAAGAAAACCATAATAGGAAAAAAACAATAAATTCAATTGAAAATACCTTCAAGTGAAATATCAGAACTAAATAAACAAAATATCCATGGAATCTTGACAACTGCCAACTGCTAATCTTGTAATGAACTGTGTGGTCAAGTCTATGTGTTCTGTCTTGACAACTACCAACTGCTATTATTAATTGTAATAAACTAAAAAAGAGAAATAAGTCAATAAATGTCATAATGGCAAAAAGGAAATAAGTCAAGGATTAAGATGTTAGAGACTATGGCTGAATAATTAATTCAAGAATCAATCATAATAATAACAATGATAATAGTTATATTGATGATGATGATGAAAACGATGATAATGTCAAAATTAAAAATAAAACAAAAAGGAAGAAAGTAAATCCCATATTGCCAAATTATTACAATTAATAATAGCAGTTGGCAGTTGTCAAGACAGAACACATAGACTTGACCACACAGTTCATTACAAGATTAGCAGTCGGCAGTGTTGTCAAGATTCCATGGATATTTTGTTTATTTAGTTCTGATATTTCACTTGAAGGTTTTTTCAATTGAACTTATTGTTTTTTTCCTATTATGGTTTTCTTTAAATTCAATGTTTTTTCCCTTCAAGCTACGAGGTATTCGATTTTCCTTTGTGTTTTTCTTATACCCCGTAGGTAAATACTGAAATTCAGTTATCTAGTTGTCTTATTTCATGGATATCATTATTATTTGTATTGTTTTGTCAATTTTAGTTTCCTTATCAACTGTCATAATAATTTGTTTACAATAATTTTATTTATACATTTCTGATGATGGAATCATTGTGAATTCTGAAACCGGTCAAGTTATAATAATAAATCGTTATATTGGTAGTACGCGTAGTAATTTTTCAATTCATTACGAAAGGCATTGCGACATATAAATTAATAGATTACTCCAAAGATTGATTCGTTAAAAAATCGTATGATGGATATGGATAAATACGGATAAATATACATATGTTCTTCGGATTTCAGATATTTTTGATCCGAACCATATTTGTTTCTCGATTCGAATCGTTTCATCGATGAATCAATTTAGCTCAACGAATCAAATCAGATAAGTAAATAATGTAAAATGCAGAAATTAACAGCTTCTTCTTTAATCGGAAAAAATCGGTTCCAAAAAGAAAATCACAGTTCTATATGGGATACGACGCCCTACCCGCATCTATGTACCTAGGATATAATTCCCAAAATTAAGTTCCTATCTATGTTTTGAAGCATAAAAATAATCAAACAGTTTTGTTATAAAATGACAATATTTTATTTACCCGTCACTGCTTTTAATTCTGAATTTTACTTGTCCCTAAGCAAATAAAACCAAATCTATACTGCATTATAAGTCTCCAACCTCGTAGAGTTGAAAATGACACTCGAAGTGAAAAGGCAGAAACGGTGGAAGAAAAACAATAATAAAGTTAGAGAAACTTTTCATGAAGTTGGCAATACGGGACTCGTTCCGCAATTGATTCCGGCTTGTTGACACTGCTCAATGGACTGATAATGCATTAACGTTATGGGGAAAAGCGATTTTAGCTGCAGACAGGTATTGTTAGTATTTATGACTGGTTTCAATATTACATTCGTTGAACTACCAAATGTGATTTATATAATTTTCCAATTAGCCTATCGCTGACTGCTCACTAAAGTTACAACACATTAACCGAATAAATAATACGTTGTATCTGAGCAGTTATTACAATAGAGGTATTATGAATTGGAATAATAACCGCACATAGCTGGTGATAAATATGTGAATCACTCGTACGTGCTTTATGGTGAATTATTGTTAAACACAACGGTAGTACAGAAGATAATGATGAGCACCCCAAAGTACAAGGTTAAAGGCAACCATTTTAAGTGTGTTGCATTTTCTTCCTAAGAGTGACGTTTACTTCGATCATCTGTCGCTGCTAAACACACTCTCACCCCGACAAAACATCTTTTCAGGTTTTTCATAATGCAGGCGATTTTTTGTCAGAATGTTCTGAAATTTGTATGAAACTTACATAACCTTAATAGCCCAATATCTTTGTGTTTATCAGTGTCCAAAAATTCAAAGCAAGCAGCTTGCTTTGAATTGAGCAAAAGGGTAGAGGTAAATATTCCGAGGAGAGGGAAATAGGAACGCGGCTTGTCTCTGCTAGTTTTCAATTTATCAATTGAGGAGGCGATAATATTATCTAATAGCCTTCGGAATTAATTTGGCTATAGTTGAAAAGTTGGCTATAGTATGAAAATAAAGAAATAAATGGCCAAATTGGTCTTTTGTTCGCAAATGTTTGGGAATTTAGAGTATTCTCCTTTTGGAGAAGTATGAAGGGCAGGCTAGGATGGAAGTATATGTCAATTAGTCGCTGGGCTGAAAATTTTATGATGATCTACTCGATAACAGTTTATCTTGGCGCTAAATCTAAAGTTGGTGTTTCCAGAAAAGAATATGCTATTTATTTCAATATACCTATAACGTCATAATGTTATGCCAAATGTGTCGCGTTCAAAATTATCACAGAAAGCTGCAGATTACTGGTTTCGTCCTTGTGGGACTCATCAGAGCAGTGCGTCCGCGTTCTTTTTATAAGCAACTAACTTACTTGTACCTGCTCACGGCGAACTCTATTTACCAGGCGAGAATGCAACCCCCACTTCACACGTTCCGTGTGACGACAGCCGTCCGAGTTTCTTACGGAGCCTTATGGAAATAACGCACGTGTTACCAATTATTTCAAATTTTGAGATATTTAAAACATTTATGCGATACACCAAGCACGATAATAATTGAAGAAATTATTATTTTCGTCTTTCTTTAAAAGAACGCTGTTATAATGAAACCATGTTTTATTCTAATATCAGAAATATGGAAATATTTATCTATAATCATAACATAAAATGAAATAAGACATACCAACAGAATAAAATATAGCTACAAACAAAGCGATATATAACATTTATTAAAGTTATTTGTAATTTTGACGTAAATATTAGGTATGTTGTTATTAACATGGTTATTAACAAAGAAATACGTATAGGTGTAGTGGGAGAAAATCCTACTATACATTATAGGCTATAGGTAAATATAACAGATCTAATTTAAAGTTTGTATCTTTCTTTTGCGGTTATCAGAATTCATTATCTGCACTGACAATAAATTGATCGTTCCTAATTTTTTTATAATTGGGCAAAAAGATATTGCACATTATGTTTATAACTTGTTGCACAATATTAAATGAGTGGAAATATTTTACCAGCAATAATTTGAATTTCTTAATGTCCAAAACTGTATCGCCAACATAAATTTTCGGTACGAGATTTTTAAATAGCTCTTGGTAAATAACAGTTGCATTGTTTGCTTTTACCTTAGATTCTAATTGTAAGTCATTTTCTGTATTATATTTTTTGTTTAATTTTGATGGTAGATCCCCTGTGAAGCAATCAAAGTTTAAAATAATATTTTCGGTGTTTTAGATTCTTCCAATTGCTTTTTAATACTATTAATCTCGCGCTCCTTCATTTTTCTGTACTTCGGTAAAAATAATTTCCAGGTTCTTCGAAAAAACAAATCGCACGAAAATATGCGACACCAAGTTGGACACCCCACGGAAAATTTATTTATCAAAATAGGCACTTTAAAACAATTTATTGCGAAAATTCTACTCGAATACACGTGCAAATCGTATCAATACCAGAGACGGCTGCGGACGGCTGACGTCACGTCTCCCACTACCACACTCTCGCCTGGTAAATAGAGTTCGCCGTGACCTGCTCAAATTATTATAGTCTACTAGCGGGCCCGGCAGACGTTGTCCTGCCCGACATTAAAAGAATTTCCGAAAACAAAATCCTAAAACCCGATTGCAGCGCCACATACCGGGTCTAATTGTGAATGTAAACCATCGAGGGACCCACTCAAACACACACAAAAAATTTCATCAAAATCGGTCCAGCCGTTTTTAAAAAAAATCCTAGAACCCGATTGCAGCGCCACCTACCGGGTCCAACTGTGAATGTAACCCACTCCAACACACACAAAAAATTTAATCAAAATCGGTTCAGCCGTTTAGCAGGAGTTCAGTAACACCCGATTGCAGCGCCACGTACCGGATCCAATTGTGAATGTAAACCATCCAGGTACCCACTCCAACAAACACAAAAAAAATCATCAAAATCGGTCCAGCCGTTCAAAAAACTCCTGAAACCCGATTGCAGCGCCATCTACCGGGTCCAATTGGGAATGTAAACCATTCAGGGACCCACTCCAACACACACAAAAAATTTTATCAAAATCGGTCCAGCCCTTCAAAAAAATTCCTAGAACCCGATTGCAGAGCCACCTACCGGGTCCAATTGTGAATGTAAACCATCCAGGGACCCACTCCAACACACACAAAAAATTTCATCAAAATCGGTCTAGCCCTTTAGGAGGAATTCGGTGACATACACACGTACAGACTGTCAAACGCGCGAAGTTAAAATAGTCGTTACGTTTTCTCAAATTTTCCAATTTTCTGTGCAATTTTCTTAATTTTCCGTTCCGTAAGAACCTTCTACACAGTATTAGAAACCACAAAAAAAAAATATTAATGAAATCGGTTAAGTAGTTCTCAAGTTATGGCGTGACCAAGGGAAATAGGGATTCATTAATATACAGGGTGATTTTTTTTGACCGTCTATTAGAAGTATCTGGAGAACTAAAAGAGATATTGATTTGAAATTTTGGCTGTGGCCTAAACCGGGTCGGATCTATTTAATGAAAATATTTTCAAAATGGTGGCATTTCCGGGAATACCGGAAGTTGACACCAACTTTGTTATCTTAAATGGAATGCTACCATTTTCTTTTTTTTTTAGATTCCACGGAAAATTTTAATGACAATTCAATAATGGTTCGCTATGTCTAAAATTAATATTTTCGGAGATATAAATTTTTTTCTCAATATTTTGACAGTTGTGGTAGATTATGTAAAAATTAATATCTCGATAACGTTTAGCAGTAAGATGTTCGATTTTTTATGGTGGCAAGACGAGGTGTTGGAGTTACAAATCAGGCAAACAAATTTTCAAAATCTATTACATAAAATTTTCTAATCAACGACATATGTTGATCTCACAAAAGTAACAAAAAGTCATTTTTCTTAAATAGAATGATACCATTTTCAATTGTTTTTTAGATTCCACGGAAAATTTTAATGTTAATTCAGTAAAGGTTCGCTATGTCTAAAATTAATATTTTCGGAGATATGAATTTTTTTCCAATACCTATTTTGACAGTTGTGGTAGATTATGTAAAAATTAATATCTCGATAACGTCTAGTAGTAAGATGTTCGATTTCCTATGGTGGCAAGACGAGGTGTTGGAATTACTAATCAGGCAAACAAATTTTCAAAATCTATTACATAAAATTTTCTAATCAACGACATATGTTGATCACACAAGTAGCAAAGAGTCATTTTTCTTACATTGAATGATACCTATTTAAAGAAACCAATTAAAAAACGTGAAAAAATGCGCGTTTAACAATGTATGATGTTTCTCTACCCAAAATGAATAGTATTTTAGATACCTACTAGATGGGGCGCCAGGTCATTGTTCTGCAGCAGTTACTAACAAATTGCACCAGATGTTTGAAGATAGATGGATACGACGTTTGGGTCCATGGAGTTGGCCTGCCAGGTCTCCAGACATTACACCGTTGGATTTTTATGTTTAGGGCCGTATAAAGGATAAAGTGTATCAATATCCACTCAACAACAGGAATGAATTGGTGGAAAGAATTGCTACAGCATTTGCAGGCTTAGATCCACATGAAATTCGTAGCGCTACTACACACGCCGTAAATAAGCGAATTATTAAATGTGTAGAATTATTAATGATTAAATAAAAAATTACTTCGCGTACTACCAATAAGTATAACAAAATTATTTTATTTAACCGGTTTCAAGATCTACAAACGATCCCATCATCAGAAATGTTTAAGAAAAATTGTAAACAAATTATTATGACAGTTGACAAGGAAACTAAAATTGACAAATTATAATGATATCCATGAAATAAGATAACTAAATAACTGAATTTCAGTATTTACCTACGGGGTATAAGAAAAACACAAAGGAAAATCGAATACCTCGTAGCTTGAAGGGAAAAAACAATGAATTTAAAGAAAACCATATAGGAAGAAAACAATAAATTCAATTGAAAAAACCTTCAAGTGAAATATCAGAACAGAAAAAACTAAATAAATAAAATATCCATGGAATCTTGACAACTGCCAACTGCTAATCTTGTAATAAATTGTGGTCAAGTCTATGTGTTCTGTCTTGACAACTGCCAACTGCTAGTACATATTGTAATAAACTAAAAAAGAGAGAACTAAGTCAATAATAGCAAGAAAAAAAAAAAAAAAAAAAAAGACTCAAGGATTAAGATGTAGAGACTGTGGTTAAATAATTAATTCAAGAATCAATCATAATAACAATAATATTGATGATGATAATATCAATAACAAAACAAAAAGAAAAAATGAAAAGAAAAAATCCCATATTGCCAAATAACCTCGAAAGTCCATGGTTTATATGGGGGGGGGGGGGGGCAAATAAACTAATTGATTCTTGAATTAATTTACAAAAGTTTAAATAAACTAGATTGTATTAAATCGACTTGATCATTAAGTAAGTTACAATTTTTATCATTTTTATGTTTATAAATTTCTATAGACTCTAATATATCCAATTGATAACTCTTTACAAACCATCATAAGGTTCTCAGTCCGAAGACTGGTTGGACGCGTACCTCCATTCTTTTCTATCCCGAGCTAACCTACGCATTTCCCTAAAAGTAGAACATCCTACATCCCTAACTATTTGAGAGCAGTAGTCTAATCTAGGCCTACCCCTACCTCTTTTTATTCCTATCTCTGACTCTAGTATGTCACGAACTATTCCTTCGTGTCTTAGAAGGTGTCCTACCATCCTATCTCTCCTACTCTTTATTGTTTTCCATACCTTTCGCTTTTCCCCAACTCTTTCTAATACTTCCCTATTGCTAACCTTATCTATCCACGGTATCTTCATCATGCGTCTGTAGCACCACATTTCAAACGCTTCTACTCTTTTTCTATCCGCTTCTCCTATTGTCCAAGTTTCGCACCCGTATAATGCCGTACTCCATACATACGACGTTAAGAGTCTCTTCCTAGTCTCTATATTAACCGTTCTCGAGCATAACAGTTGTTTCTTTTTGTTAAACGCAACTCGGCCCTGCGCCATTCTTTGTTTTATATCTTTAGTGCTCCTACCGTCTTGAGTTATTTTACTTCCTAAGTAGCAGAAATCCGCGACCTCCTCTATCTTCTCATTTCCAATTTGTATTTCCATTTTAGTTCTATTTTCACATCCCCTACATACCAAAATTTTAGTTTTCTTTTTATTGATTTTCATGCCGAAGCCCTGTGTCAAAACTGCTTCCATTTCATTCAAAGCCGCTCCTAATTCTTCTTTGCTAGATGCTAACACTGCTATATCATCCGCAAATCTGAGCATGTTAATAGTTTGGCCCTGTACATTGATCCCTGAGGCTGTTCTTTCCTTAACAATATTAATCGCATCTTCGATATATAAGTTGAAAACTAGAGGTGACAATGCACATCCCTGTCTCACTCCCTTCCGGATATCTACTTCCCTTTGTTCCTGCTCACATTCTATAACTGCCTTTTGCTCTTTATAGAGATTATGTATTATTCTTCTGTCCCTGTATTTCATCCCTACCTTTCTCAGCACTTCGAACATCTTCCCCCATTTTACGTTGTCGAAGGCTTTTTCTAAATCTACAAATCCTATATAGACGCTCTTTCTCTTTTCTATCGTTTTTTCTATAATTACTCGTAAAGCTAGAATGGCCTCGCGCGTTCCTCTATTTCGTCTAAATCCGAACTGATCTTCTCCTAATATTTCTTCCGCCTTTTTCTCCATCCTTCTTTGCACAATTCTAGTTAAAATTTTTGACGCATGGGAAGTTAAACTGATAGTTCTAAAATTTTCGCATCTATCCGCGCCTTTTCTTTTTGGCAAAGCTACTATGATGTTCCGTTTGTAATCTTCTGGAATCTCGCCTGTCAGGTATAAGCGACTAACTAGTTTAAATAAACGATCTATTACCTCTTGACCTGCGCACTTTAAGATTTCTGCCTGCAAGCCATCTATACCTGGTGCTTTATTATTCCTTAAACTTTTTAGTGATATCTCAAACTCTTCTCTCATTATAGGACTCCCTAGGTTATCCCCCTCTACACTGCTTTCGCTTTCTAATATATCTTGCACTTCCTGTCCCGCATATAAGTTTCCTAAATATTCTTTCCACCTATCTGCCTTCTCCCCACTTCCGATTAGGATATCTCCTGCCTCATTTCTAATGTTTTTACAAAATTAAACAATAATTTAGTATTCTCCGGAGGAGGGAATTGATGATTGTTATCAAAGAAATGATTAGCAAAACTTGAATGATCATTCTTCAAACGAAATGATCTTAAATGTTCGTTATACCTAATACGTATAGATCTGCCAGTCTGTCCGATATATATGCTGTTACAGTCTAAGCAATTTAGTTGATAAACACCTGTGTGGTCAAGTTTATGTGTTCTGTCTTTACTGTTAAATAAAATATGTGATAATATATTTGATGGTTTAAATGTGACTTGTATGTTGTTTTTTCTTAAAATACTGGCAATCTTTTCAGAAATATTTCCAAAATAGGTAATCCTGCAAAATTTGGTAAATTTATCATTAGATAATTTAGGATATATATTGTTACAAGCAATTTTAAATTTTTTATTGTTAATGATTCTATTGATGATTTCAATCTTAAATCCGTTATTTATTGCAATTGTTCTAATTATGTTTAGTTCTTTATTCAATTTATTTATCTAAAGATAGCGGTACTGTAAAGGCCCTGTGTATCATAGAATTATAAGCAGAAATTTTTTGACAAAAGGGATGAAATGAATTTGCTGAAAGAGTAATATCTGTATATGTTGGTTTCCTAAAAATATCGAAATTTATTTTATTGTTCTCATTTATTAAAGTTAAATCTAAGAAATTAATTTTGTGTTCAGTTTCTATTTCTTTCGTAAATTTAATTTTTGGATGAATACTGTTCAAGAACTAAACATAATTAGAACAATTGCAATAAATAACGGATTTAAGATTGAAATCATCAATAGAATCATTAACAATAAAAAATTTAAAATTGCTTGTAACAATATATATCCTAAATTATCTAATGATAAATTTACCAAATTTTGCAGGATTACCTATTTTGGAAATATTTCTGAAAAGATTGCCAGTATTTTAAGAAAAAACAACATACAAGTCACATTTAAACCATCAAATATATTATCACATATTTTATTTAACAGTAAAGACAGAACACATAAACTTGACCACACAGGTGTTTATCAACTAAATTGCTTAGACTGTAACAGCATATATATCGGACAGACTGGCAGATCTATACGTATTAGGTATAACGAACATTTAAGATCATTTCGTTTGAAGAATGATCATTCAAGTTTTGCTAATCATTTCTTTGATAACAATCATCAATTCCCTCCTCCGGAGAATACTAAATTATTGTTTAATTTTGTAAAGAGTTATCAATTGGATATATTAGAGTCTATAGAAATTTATAAACATAAAAATGATAAAAATTGTAACTTACTTAATGATCAAGTCGATTTAATACAATCTAGTTTATTTAAACTTTTGTAAATTAATTCAAGAATCAATTAGTTTATTTGCCCCCCCCCATATAAACCATGGACTTTCGAGGTTATTTGGCAATATGGGATTTTTTCTTTTCATTTTTTCTTTTTGTTTTGTTATTGATATTATCATCATCAATATTATTGTTATTATGATTGATTCTTGAATTAATTATTTAACCACAGTCTCTACATCTTAATCCTTGAGTCTTTTTTTTTTTTTTTTTTTTCTTGCTATTATTGACTTATTTCTCTCTTTTTTAGTTTATTACAATATGTACTAGCAGTTGGCAGTTGTCAAGACAGAACACATAGACTTGACCACAATTTATTACAAGATTAGCAGTTGGCAGTTGTCAAGATTCCATGGATATTTTATTTATTTAGTTTTTTCTGTTCTGATATTTCACTTGAAGGTTTTTTCAATTGAATTTATTGTTTTCTTCCTATATGGTTTTCTTTAAATTCATTGTTTTTTCCCTTCAAGCTACGAGGTATTCGATTTTCCTTTGTGTTTTTCTTATACCCCGTAGGTAAATACTGAAATTCATTAATTTAGTTATCTTATTTCATGGATATCATTATAATTTGTCAATTTTAGTTTCCTTGTCAACTGTCATAATAATTTGTTTACAATTTTTCTTAAACATTTCTGATGATGGGATCGTTTGTAGATCTTGAAACCGGTTAAATAAAATAATTTTGTTATACTTATTGGTAGTACGCGAAGTAATTTTTTATTTAATCATGGATTTCTACCAAATAGTGAAAAGTGAAAATATTAACTACATAAATGTGTAGAAGTTAATGGACTACATTTTGAACAGTTTCTTTAACATTGTTTTACTACCACGTACCTACTTTATTTTTTATTTAGTTAAAATAAGTTCAGTGGTGGTAATTCAGGATATGTTCCATTAAATGTTCTGTATGTCCTGTTAATTATTTCATCGCATTTTCCATGAATGTTGAATAAATTCATAATATCCGGGTAAGAATAATTATCATTTGCCATATCCTATTCGTTAAACACCAACCGTACTAAATTACTAAAAAATACCAATTGCTTTTATTAGACATTATTTGTGAAATTTGTGAATATTTTGTTTTGTCTACAAGCCAAGGTCTACTTACTAGAAGGCGGCGCTCTTCAATTTTGATCGATGAAATAAGAAAACAGCAAATATCTAAAATACTATGCATTTTAGGTAGAGAAACACCATACATTGTTAAATGCGCATTTTTTCACTTTTTTTAATTGGCTTCTTTAAATAGGTATCATTCTATTTAAGAAAAATGACTTTTTGCTACTTATGTGTGATCAACATATGTCGTAGATTAGAAAATTTTATGTAATAGATTTTGAAAATTTGTTTGCCTGATTAGTAATTCCAACACCTCGTCTTGCCACCATAGAAAATCGAACATCTTACTGCTAGACGTTATCGAGATATTAATTTTTACATAATCTACCACAACTGTCAAAATAGTTATTGGAAAAAAATTCATATCTCCGAAAACATTAATTTTAGACATAGCGAACCTTTATAGAATTAACATTAAAATTTTCCGTGGAATCTAAAAAACAATTGAAAATGGTATCATTCTATTTAAGAAAAATGACTTTTTGCTACTTTCGTGCGATCAACATATGTCGTTGATTAGAAAATTTTATGTAATAGATTTTGAAAATTTGTTTGCTTGATTAGTAACTCCAACACCTCGTCTTGCCACCATAAAAAATCGAACATCTTACTGCTAGACGTTATCGAGATATTAATTTTTACATAATCTACCACAACTGTCAAAATATTGAGAAAAAAATTTATATCTCCGAAAATATTAATTTTAGACATAGCGAACCCTTATTGAATTGACATTAAAATTTTTCGTGGAATCTAAAAAAAAATAGAAAATGGTAGCATTCCATTTAAGATAACAAAGTTGATGTCAACTTCCGGTATTTCCGGAAATGCCACCATTTTGAAAATATTTTCATTAAATAGATCCGACCCGGTTTCGGCCACAGCCAAAATTTCAAATCAATATCTCTTTTAGTTCTCCAGATACTTTTAATAGACGGTCAAAAAAAATCACCCTGTATATAAATAGATTGTTCATACAAAAATACTAAAATCGCGATTAAAAAATGGGGGGTGGGGGTAGGAGGGTGAAAAATACTTTACGACCTATTCTCATACCTACCAAATGTACAAAAGAAATTTCAATTATTTGGATATTGTTCATACAAAAATACTAAAATCGCGATTAAAAAATAGGGGGTGGGGGTAGGAGGGTGAAAAATGCTTTACCAAATGAGGAGCAAACATGCAAAAGCAGATAAATCCACTTTTTTGAGTTTTCGCTTTTATAGTCGATTATAAGTAACTTGGGCGAGCTCTATCTACTGGTAAATTCAGATTCGAGCAAATCCAGTTAAATCCATAAGAAATAATGCTTTAAAATGTCTAGTTTCAAGCATATGTAGATAAATCCATTTTTCAAGCAAAAGAAGTTTAATCCGGAGTATCAGAGTTGGTTACTCACAGAGTCATCTATTATGAAATAGAAATTGTGATGCAAATTTAAAACAGTTTCTGGAATAGAAGATGCAGAATGTCTGTCAAGTTAGTTAGCTTTCGTTTTCATAACAACTGCCTATGAAGTAGTGATGGGCACAATCACATGATTTTCATAATGAAAATATTGCTTCCCGAGTGAAATGCAACTCGAGATTTTTTCAATGATTCCAATAATCGAATAATATTATCGATTATTTTTTCTACACACTACTATTAAGCAGAGGTTAAGTAGTTACTTTTCTTTTTCAGTGCTGCATCTGCGTGCTGTAATCTGTGTGTTGCTGTGTTGTGTTGTGTCTGTGTGTTGTAAATTAATTAGCATGGTTGTTTTTGTGCAGAAATTCTCATTTTTGTTTTATGTGTGAGTGCGTGAGTATGCACGAGTATGTGTGTGCGCGCGCGCGAGTTTGTGCGGGTGAGTGTGTGTGTGTGTGAGCATGCTCGTGCGCGTTTGCTTTTGCCTGCATGTGTGCAAGTGTTAGAATGTTGAGTGCGTGGGGGTGTGTGCGCGTGTTTGCAGGTGCGGGTGTGTGTGTGTGCGCGCGCGCGCGCGCTCGAGTGGATGCGTGTGTGCATACGTGAGCGCGCTTGCGTCTGTGTACGTGCGCGTGCGTGTTTGCGTGCTTGCACGTGTGTGTTCGCTTGCGAGCGTGTTGCATGGGTGCGCATGGGTGTGTGTTTCTATTTTTTATCACCAGAATGGTTGTTTTTTGCAGAAATTAGAATTTATAAATATATATATAACGTCTTTTATAAATATATGGCTGGCAGTATATTGTTTCTTAAAAATAAAGTTCTTATTTTTATAGCTGTATATTATTAGTATGATTGTGCGTTTTTTATTCATTAATTTTCCAAGCAAAAATAGAATAATTCGGTATGTTCATGCAAAACCAGATAAATCCAAATTAAAATGTTTTAAAAAAAAATAACGATCAATGTTAAAAAAACAAAACTTTCCGTTTAGGTTTATATCGCTCAGAACAAAACATATACATTTTCAGGTTAACAATTTTTTGAAGTGCAAAGAAACTACACGTTTTTCTCGATTAACTCGGAACTATGTTGCTTGGATTTATCTGCTTTTGCATGTTTGCTCCTCAAATATTCTCATACCTACCAAATGTACAAAAAAAATTTCATAAAAATCTGTCCAGCCGTTTCGGAGGAGTGCGACCACAAACACCGTGACAGGAGAATTTTATATATTACTAGCGGGCCCGGCAGACGTTGTCCTGCCCGACATTAAAAGAATTTCCGAAAAAAAAATTCCTAGAAAACGATTGCAGTGCCACCTACCGGGTCCAATTGTGAATGTAAACCATCCAGGGACCCACTCAAACACACACAAAAAATTTCATCAAAATCGGTCCAGCCGTTTTTAAAAAAATTCCTAGAACCCGATTGCAGCGCCACCTACCTGTTTCAACTGTGAATGTAACCCACTCCAACACACACAAAAAATTTAATCAAAATCGGTTCAGCCGTTTAGGAGGAGTTCAGTAACACCCGATTGCAGCGCCACCTACCGGGTCCAATTGTGAATGTAAACCATCCAGGTACCCACTCCAACAAACACAAAAAAATTCATCAAAATCGGTAAAGCCGTTCAAAAAACTCCTGGAACCCGATTGCAGCGCCATCTACCGGGTCCAGTTGTGAATGTAAACCAATCAGGGACCCACTCCAACACACACAAAAAATGTCATCAAAATCGGTCCAGCCGTTCAAAAAAATTCCTAGAACCCGATTGCAGAACCACCTACCGGGTCCAATTGTGAATGTAAACCATCCAGGGACCCACTCCAACACACACAAAAAATTTCATGAAAATCGGTCTAGCCGTTTAGGAGGAATACGGTGACATACACACGTACAGACTGTCAAACGCGCGAAGTTAAAATAGTCGTTACGTTTTCTCACATTTTCCAATTTTCTGCGCAATTTTCTTAATTTTCCGTTCCGTAAGAACCTTCTACAAAGTATTAGAAACCACAAAAAAAAGATTAATGAAATCGGTTAAGTCGTTCTCAAGTTATGGCGTGACCAAGGGAAATAGGGATTCATTTTTATTGTTCATACAAAAATACTAAACTCTCGAATAAAAAAGGGGGGGTGGGGGTAGGAGGGTGAAAAATACTTTACGACCTATTCTCATACTTACCAAATGTACAAAAAAATTTCAATTATTTGGATATTGTTCACACAAAAATACTAAAATCGCTATTAAAAAATGGGGGGTGGGGGTAGGAGGGTGAAAAATACTTTACGATCTATTCTCATACCTACCAAATGTACAAAAGAAATTTCAATTATTTGGATATTGTTCATACAAAAATACCAAAATCGCGATTAAACAATATGGGGTGGGGGTAGGAGGGTGAAAAATACTTTACGACCTATTTTCATACCTACCAAATGTACAAAAAAAATTTCATAAAAATCGGTCCAGCCATTTCGGAGGAGTGCGACCACAAACACCGTGACGCGAGAATTTTATATATGTATTAGAAGAAGAAGAAAGAGCCAGCAACATACATGGTGGACTGACGTCCGCAAATCTGAAATTAATTCACAAGCTTACCATTATTGTGTAAAAACTGAATTGAATAGTCAGTCCGCCTAATCATATTGCTTCTGGCGTAGGTTTAATTATAAAGACATAATTTTTTTTGAAAAAAAAACTCATTTTAGCAAAACCAAAATTTGCATCTAATGATACCTTGTGATATGTAAAATACGAAATGGTAAGTGACGGACGTTTTTTGTATTGCTAAAATGGTGATCGCTGCAAACATAATAAAAATGTTAAAAATTAAACTTATTTTTACAAGCGTCAAATTTATTCATGACGCTTGACAGAAGAAAAAATGAAGTATTACTACAGATTGATCATTTATTATAGAAATTCGGCCCTTGCCAAAATCAGTATAATTTTTAACATTTTTATTGTGTTTGCGGCGATTTGTCACCATTTTAGCAATACAAAAAAACGTCCGTCACTTACCAGTTCGTTTTTACACCTCACACGGTATCATTAGATGAAAATTTTTGTTTTGCTAAAATGAGTTTAAAAAAATGTCTTTATATTTAAACCTGCGCCAAAAGCAATATGATTAGGCGGACTGACTATTCAATTCAGTTTTTACACATTAATGGTAAGCTCGTGAATAATTTCAGATTTGCGGACGTCAGTCCACCATGTATGTTGCTGGCTCTTAGACTATTATACTCACTGCATAAACTTATATTTTTCATGTAGTTAATATTATCTTCAATTACTTTTTGGTAGAAGTTCATGATGAAACAAATAATATTACTTTGCGAACTACCAATAATAACGTTTTTATTTGAAAATTTGACGGGTTTCAAGATTTTTTATAGAATCTCATCATCAGAAAATGTAAAATTGTAAATAAATATGACACTAAGGGAACAGTTGACAAGGAAACTTAAAATTGACAAAACAATACGTTATTATTGGTAGTTCGCAAAGTAATATTATTTGTTTCATTATATTTTTCACATTTTTTGTTCTTTCACAGTCACTAGAAGTTAAACACATTTTATTTATTAACTTTTTCTGTATTTTAAACACATAAACACACAAGAAGGACAACAATTTTTGAGTCTAACTTGAACCAAAAAATAAAAATCAATATTTTGTTGCTCCACCTTTCGCAGCTATGAGTGCTTGTATCATGCGTGGCATACTTTCGATGCACTTCATTGCAGTATTTTGTAGCTTCTCGTTATGGTTCCAGTGGTAGATGATCCTTCTGTTCTCCATATATACGTCTCTGATCTTTATTCTTGTTTACAGAATGCAGGGTGCACTGTTACGCATAGATGATACCCAGCTCTATTATTCCTTTAACTTACAACGACCTTTCCCGTTGCGTCACCTTTTGTGACCATACAAGGGGTTGCTTCACTCGGTCGGTCGGTGGACTTCTGGTCGTCGATAAAATATACCCTGAACTCTAGTCAGAGACAGGGTTCTCTGGCACTATTGCAAAAACAAAAATAATACTTACGATGAAACTTAAACACGCTCTATTAATTTAACTACATACAGAAAATTCAAATAAAACCAGAACGAATGTATAATAAAAAGTTTTTTACAAATTTCATAAAAATAATGACAACCAGCGGTATCACGCGGTCAAAGTCGGTATCACTGTATACACGAAGCGTACGACGGATAGATAACTTATTTCGCTCTTGACAATGTGGGTTACCGATCGGGCACCCACATTCGGAAAATCACAAACCAAATTCAACGAAGGTATGTAAATCGTACTACCTTATGGTTATTCACGGGGAGTAAATATTGTGTCAGTGTGATGTAACGGATAGGGACTCTCGCAGCCTTTCGACGCAAGCTTTCCCTAATGAATGTGCGGAAAAGATAAATATTCCGTCTTTCGATTGGAACGATTCCCTTCAGTGTAAATGATGGCTGTGTTGCGTTATGTAATAACAAGGTATATACTGTGCTAAAGTACTCTGCACTGTATTGACCCCCTAAGAGCGGCTGGTATTTCACCGCCTGCAACTTAGGTCTGTAATAAATTAGGCAAGCCTTTCGACTAGCTTTAATCGATTACCTGCATTTACGGAGTATTGGAAAATGTGCCTTCACGTATGTTCGAGCCCACCTCCAAATTAGTAATCGGGTTTGTAAGACTCTAGGTATTACGACGACACACTCTCGACGGTTTCGGTTTGAAACTATCAAGTATTTAACAGCTCTATCGGCGGTACGACAATAAACAGTTTCTGCCTCGTGTCAAAGTCGGCAGAGCAATGCTGTGGAGGTCTCAGCGCGGTCGGTATATATCGAGAGGTCGGCGGCAGGAGATTTTGGAAGGAGACTTCGGCGCGCGGCGCGACCATATTTTCCCAAAATCTAGAAGGGGGCATCTCGCTTCATACGACCGGAGAAAATGATTATTCATTTGTTTGAATAATTGTTGCATTTTCTTTTGCATCGTTACAAACTCGTCAAACATATTGCCAGCTGTTTCAGCAATTAATACAGATTTGGAATTGTTATTACAGGCATCTCTTGATTACAATCTAGTTATTAATCCGGAAAAATCTAACCTACTCTTATTTTGCAAGTCTTCTATTCGCAATGAACTATTAAATAATTTCAATATTACTTTGAATAACATAAGATTGAATTTTGTACAAGAGGTGAAAAACTTGGGAATTATTCTGGATACTGAGCTGCGTTTTAGGTCACATATCTCTAACTGCGCAACAAGTTGTTTGCTGAACTTAAATTAATTTATTCAAATAAAAATATATTGACTAAACATACAATTCGAAAACTTTGCGATTCTTTAGTATTGTCCCATTTTTCATACTATGACATACTTTATAATTCCTGCATTGATGAGCAAACCAAGCAGAAAATTCAGTTAGTGCAAAATGCGTGTACTCGGCTGGTTTGTGGTGTAAGAAAGTATGAACATATAAGTTATAAGATCATTGAAATAGCTTGGTTAAATATGGCTAATCGACGGATGCTACATACTGTTTGTGTTCAGGCCTTAATTAGGATTTGAACCTGTGTCTTTGGTAACCGGATTTTGTATTTTTTATTATAGGCCAACTATTTTTGTATAAATGTAAAAAACAAAAAGATTCGTTGTTATATAAAATAATTTAATAATATGTCATAATTTTTGTACAAACTTTTCCATGTAATAAATACCGCAAGATACAGCCAATAAAAGTTTTCCATTCAAGAGAATTTACAGTCCACAATTACTAACCGGAGATCTGCTTATTGGGGAACGAATAGTTCGCGCCTGAAGATAACAGACTCCACAGTTTGTTTCTATCATAATATCATTGCTACTCAATTACCTTTCTATTTGCACCAGAAAATTCAGTATAGAACTAATTTACATAATTTAAACACAAGTCGAAAATCGTCAATTACACCTCCATTACATAAAACTACCTTTTTTGAACGATCATTTACGTACAACTTAATACCTCGAGAAATTAAATTACTTAATCATGCCAAATTTAAACTGATAATGTTCCAAGTACTGTTAGAAAAACAATAGCACCGTATCTAAATCTATTCAGGTAAAGGCTGTATCAACTTCTTGCATCTTTCAACTAAACTATTTCTTGTAAATCTTAGTAGATTGATATCCCTTGATTCTTTTGTCCTTGTTTCTTCACATGGATGTTTATTTTTTTCCTCTTTATTTGATTACTTTAAATAAGCTCTATTTTGTGTCTGTCTGTCCCCTTGGTTAAGTGGAAGAACATCTTGTAGGTGTTTCGGTTTACGTACAAGATGAACTTCGCCTTTTGGAATAGTAACTGCGAGCGTTTTTTTTTCGATACAATGCTTCTTTTTATCTCTGCAATGTATGTATGCTGTGCCAATAAAGACGGTATTATTATTATTATTATTAATACTTGCTTGGTAGTGATTTTTTCTTTCCTCAATTCCGCTTGAAGACACTCCCACACGTTCTCGATTGGGTTCATGTCGGGAGAATTTCCGCACCAATCTAGAAAAGGAATGCTTTGTTCCTGGAGCCTGGAGCAATTTTTTACTGATTTGGCTGTTTGGTAAGGAGCTCCATCCTGCATAAACATTTTTGGTTCCCCATTTGGAAACGATTCGTTTAACTGGGGAATTAAACAACTTTCCAACACGCCTTTATATTGGTCTTGTCTCATTGTACTTTGGACTAGATAAAGACGCCCCAAGACCGTCCCAGAAATCACTGACCATATCATCAGCGATGGTGGATGTTTCACAGTTTTCACCACACAGTCTTCCTTGTATTTTTCCCCTACTCTTCTTCGAGGAAACTATGACTTTTCACAAAGAACTTGCATGGTGGATTCATCGCTGAAGCAAACCTAAAGAAAAAACAAAATTGGGACTTAAAATTTCTAAAGAAACAAGCTGACCTTCTTCCAATCTTCAACAGAAAGATCCTTATACCTATTTGCCCACTGTAATCTCTTCTTTTTCATTGCTTCAGTCAATCGCGGTTTCTTCGCAAGCCTCCGACATTTAAAACCTAGCGAATATAAAGTTCGCTGAACCGTTGCTTGAGAAGCGTCAATTCCCCCATCCCGAATTTTCTTCGATAGCTGGGCACTTGTATCCTTCCTGTATTCTTGTGCCAAATTCCGTAATGGTCTTTCAGCCCTAGCTGTAAATATCTTTTTTCTTCCACAACGTCCCTTTCTTCCGCATTCAGCCGATCCCAATGTTTCCATTTTTATCTTTAAATCTCGCACTGAAGACTGCGAAATATTGCATTTAGCAGCTATTTGTCTTTGACTTAACTCTGTGTTCTTCAGCAGTCATCACAGAGGTTTTCCTAGCAGGTGAGAGGTCTTTTCCCTTGCCCATCCTAAAAGAAAATTCTTTGACATTTCTAACAGCAACTTTTTACAAATCACCTAAAAATTGATTATATTGCATGGCAAATAATTTTCTTCAGTCACACATTATGTTTTAGTCGAAAATTTTTGCAAAAAATAATAGTCTGTAAATAAAAAGTAAGTTCTCCGCGGGTTGAGTATAATAATTTGAGCAGGGACTACTGATCTGCGTCGATCAGAAACGAGCATTACTTTGTTAATTGTGTAGGTGTAATGTGTGTTATTGGGTTGTTTGAACAACTGCTCCCCGACCAAATACCCCGCTAGGCATTGAATTGTGGTATGAAAATCTGGATTTGTTCGCACGTACTCTGACCAAAAAAATATTAATGAATTAGCTTACTGTTGTGAACAATAATTTGCGAACGTAAAAATAACAAAGAGAGCGATGCATTCCCCACGACAGCGTTAAAGGCACTAAATTACTGAAGTACAGTGACGCGTTTACCATAGCAAGCAGCATGCCGCGCGCAACTGTATCCCCACTGAAGGGCGGCGCTTTCCTCTTCAACAGAATGGAGACCGGACATGATTCGTCAGGCGGGGTTGCCTCATCTGTTCCCAGTGCAAACACTGGTTCACAAAAATAGATCCTGACGTAATGTGCAAAAACTTCGATTAGGCGAAGTTGATTTGGACAAGATCTCCGATTGGGTGAACAAGAAGTTTAAGAGCACAATTATATTTCAGATGGGAACGCTCTTTGTTTGTGTTATCTTACAAAAACGAACACCTAGTTCCTAATGTGCACGACTGAGAGAGACGAGACTTAATACGTTTACCTGCACCAAAAAACAAACGTCAGCTTCTTGAACAAGTATTATTGTTAGAAATACTATTACCTTTTTATTGTTGTCATGGAAACCATGCATGTTATTAGTCACAGCATAAGAACTTAGATGCAGATATATTCATGGAACCGATCAAGATGTGGTAGTTTCAACGACAGAAATGTTCAAGATGTAAAATAAAATTATTATGTACGTGCACTAAAGAGTATACCTTCCTATCGTGCGGATGTGATACTAACAACTCGAATTGCTTACTTGTAAATAAAATTTGTGGTCGTTTATCGTACATTCGTGCAAGTATTACGAACGTTAAATTTTCTTAAACCAGTGTTACAAAGTCGGACGAAAGTAATAATAGTTTTCAATGGACTGTATTAACAAGTCCCTTTTCATGCAGCTCGTATAAAAAAAAGTTCGAAAGTGAGTTTCCAACTTCATTACGGAACTTAAATTACCTTCTTTCCTGCACAACACCCGCTAGAAATAATCAAGGAAATGGAATTGTAGATTACAAAAAGCAGCAAGAATCGTTGTCATCTTCATCATTATTTTGAAGACTCGATTACCTAAATCTAATTTTTACTTAATTTTTAAAACCTCTTAAAAGACACCTCGTTAATGTACCCCTTGTACCAATGTACGCTGTGTTTCAACAGTAAGAACTGAGTGAACATAGTCTTGTTTAAAAGTTTTATTGCACTATACAGAGTTTACTGAAAATTTCGCAATACATATGTATATCAGAATTTTGTCTAGGAATTCTGGGTAAAGTAATGGTGCTTGTATAAAGACGCGCCCGATCAGAATTTTGTCTAGGAATTCTGAATAGGTCAAAGGTGTAAAGACGAGCCCGATAAAAATTGTCACATGGCTGCTTATATCTGTTCAAATAGACATTTTTCTCAAAAATTGTGGAAAATAGGAGCATTGCAGAAGATTTAACAAATGCAATTGTAATGCCAATTTATGAGTAATAATCAGATGATCACTTACAACCACTTTACTTATAACTTTATTATGATTTAAAATCGGCAAGAGCATAGATTATTAGGGTTATACTTACAATAAAATAAATTATAATCGATTTAACGAGGCTAGTGAACTCTGGTATCGGTTAAGATAACAGTCGAATAAGGGGGTGGGTTGTCGTGCTATAAGATCTCAAGATTATATGGCGAGAGTCAATGGGGGAAACAAAATGACGTTAATACAATAAAAAATGTGAAAAAGGAGGTTTTTTAAACCATTTTTTTGGAGTATTTAAAAATAAGCTCAGTAGAGGGTTCCAAAATTTATAAATTTTAAAGAGAACTGCGATACCTGACATAGCTCTGTCACTCTCCTTTACACATAATTAAATAAAAGTAACGTACGTTCAACATTAAGTCTTCAAGTCTTCGAAAATTCCGTTAAAGCTGTGAAAATTATTACTTCTTTAAATAAAACAAACTAGGGAGGCTCAAACAGTCACGTAACGTAAAAGTCAAAAACTACTCACAGTCCTGTAGGTTTGCTTATATGTTTTCTTCAATTCTTGTGTCCTTGTCTAGTAGTTCTGGTAGGTAGTGTCGAATTAGCTATTCAGCGAAGAAACTTCTAATCAAAATATGTACTATGAACCAGATAAAAATCGTGACCTGAACTAGAAGCGTCTATAATGAAAATCCTAGAAGGATAAAACAACTATAAGCTAATTAATTTGCAAGGGAAACCGGACTTACCCAATCTCAATTGGAGGATCAAACAACTACCTATTACTATAAATGCCAAAAGTGGTGTTCCAATTTGCGACGCGAATCGTTTATGCCGGACGTTGCTATGTTTTCGTTTTCCTAACTATTTGAGAGCAGTAATCTAATCTAGGCCTACCCCTACCTCTTTTTATTCCTATCTCTGACTCTAGTATATCGCGAACTATTCCTTCATGTTTTAGAAGGTGTCCTACCATCCTATCTCTCCTATTCTTTATTGTCTTCCATATCTTTAGCTTTTCCCAACTCTTTCCAAAACATCCCTGTTGCTAACCTTATCTATCCACGGTATCTCCATCATGCGTCTGTAGCACCACATTTCAAACGCTTCTACTTTTTTTCGATCCGCTTCTGCTATTGTCCAAGTTTCGCACCCATATAATGCCGTACTCCATACATACGACTTTAAGAGTCTCTTCCGAGTTTCTACATTAACCGTTCCCGAACATAACAGTAGTTTATTTTTGTTAAACACAACTCGACCCTGGGCTATTCTTTGTTTTATATCTTTAGTGCTCCTACCATCTCGAGTTATTTTACTTCCTAAATAGCAGAAATCGGCGACCTCCTCTATCTTCTCATTTCCTATTTGTATTTCAATTTTAGTTCTATTTTCACTTCCTCTACATACCAAAATTTTAGTTTTCTTTTTATTGATTTTCATGCCGTAGCCCTATGTCAAAACTGCTTCCATTTCATTCAAAGCCGCTCCTAATTCTTCTTTGCTAGATGCTAACACTGCTATATCATCCGCAAATCTGAGCATGTTAATAGTTTGGCCCTGTACTTTAATCCCTGAGGCTGTTCTATCCTTAACAATATTAATAGCATCTTCGATATATAAGTTGAAAACTAGAGGTGACAATGCACATCCCTGTCTCACTCCCTTCCGGATATCTACTTCTCTCCGTTCCTGCTCAAAGTCTATAACTGCCTTTTGCTCTTTGTAGAGATTATGTATTATTCTTCTGTCCCTATATTTCATCTCTACCTTTCTGAGCACTTCGAACATCTTCCCCCATTTTACGTTGTCGTAGGCTTTTTCTAAATCTACAAATCCTATACATATAGACGCTCTTTCCCTTTTCTATTGTTTGTTCTATAATTAATTACTCGTAAAGCTAAAATGGCCTCGCGCGTTCCTCCATTTCGTCTAAATCCTAACTGATCTTCTCCTAATATTTCCTCCGCCCTTTTCTCCATCCTTCTTTGCACAATTCTAGTTAAAATTTTCGCACCGATCCGCGCCTTCCCTTTTTGGTAAAGCTACTATTATGTTCCGTTTGTAATCTTCTGGAATCTGGCCTGTCAGGTATATGCGACTTACTAATTTAAATAAACGATCTATTACATCTTGACCTGCGCACTTTAAGATTTCTGCCTACAAGCCATTTATACCTGGTGCTCTATTGTTTCTTAAATTTTTTAGTGCTAGCTCAAACTCTTCTCTCATTATAGGACACCGTAGGTTGTTCCCCTCTACGCTGCTTTCGCTTTCTAATATATCTCCTACTTCCTGTCCCGCATATAAGTTTCCCAAATACTCTTTCCACCTATGTGCCTTCTCCCCGCTTCCGATTAGGATATCTCCTGCCTTATTTCTCCGAAATTTCTCTAAAATTTCTCTTAATTATTTAAATGCTTCATCAATCTTTCCTACTTCAAACTTATCTTCCACTTATTTGCATTTATTATCGAGCCATTGCCCTTTAGCTTTCCTAGATTTCCGAATAATTTTCCCTCTTTCATCTAACATATTTTTATATTTTCGCCTTTCTTCTATTAGACTCACAATATGTTTTGTTGTCCATGGTTTCCTACTTTCATTCTGTTTATGACCCAAAATATCTCTAGCTGCGGAATCTAAACCATTTTTAATGCAATTCCATTCTGCCTCTATGCCCCTAACAATATTTTCACCCGCGCCCTTCACTACTTCGTTTGTCTTTTTCTCGAACTTATGGCACGTATCATCATCTTTTATTTTGTCTAGGTCAAGATACCTTCTTCCGCTTCGTTTTTTCAAAATCTTAAAATTAAGATTGGCCTTCATAACCACTATGTTGTGCTCCTGGATAACTTCTACAGTCCCTAACTTGATTTCTAAATCCTTGCCTAACGAGAATGTAATCTATTTGATATCTCCCTAGGTCTCATGGCATCTTCCACGTATAGCGTCTCCTAACGTGATGGTGAAATGGAGTGTCCGCGTCTAATGCTAACCTATCCATCTCAATTTTCCAATTTTCTAACTTTCCTACTTGTTTCATGTCCACGCTCCGACTCGTGAGATGTTACACTTATCATTGCTGATGACTCCCCCCGAAGCAGTCCCCGCCCGGAGATCCGAATGTGGGACTATTTTACCTTCGGAATATATTACTCCATTATAAACTGAAAGTGCGCTGTACTAGGGATAGAATAATGTGGTGGTTTCCCGTTGCCTTCCACATCACAGTAGTGTGTATCACAGTGCCATACCGACCCTCACGATCTCTGCCACTATGATTATTGAAAGAGCTGCTGCCCCCTTTCAGGGACTTGATTTAGTCTGTCTTCTCAAATAAAAACCCCTCCCATATGGTTAAAACCTATGGTTCGGCTCTTTAGATCATTGAAGCACTCAAGCCATCCCACCCGTTCCAGAATTACTAGAACTGCGTCAAGGTACAAGTCCGTTGGGATAGTCACACTATGTCAATGAGCAATTGTAAATACTTTGTATATACAGAATATTGTCGTTGTATTTTGATTAATAAAGCGTTTTCTATTATTATTATTATTGAATAATAATCTAAATTATTGTGGCATTGATCGATTTTCTGATAACAGAATGTCATCTCCATTATAATCGCCGGTTGGTATTGACTTCTAATTTTTATTTTTAGATTCGACGTCCGCGGCTTGGGCTTGAAAGAGGCTAATCACTGGTCTGCCAAGGAAGTGTTCGGATCTAGAGCTCACTTCCACACGGATTCTAAGCCAGCGCGACTCATAATTGACGACGTCCGACGTCACGACGAAGGAGTTTACCGCTGTAGAGTAGATTTCAAAGACGCTCAGACCCGCAATTTCCGATATAATCTTACAGTTATCGGTAAGTACATTAGACAAATTTCATATCTAGCTCAATACGGAATTTACAAAATTATTGCAATAGAACGAAGTCGATTGTGGTAAAATAGTGTATTATACACGAGTTTATAATGAATGCTATTATTACCGAGGATGAAGTTTACAACACGAGCGAGTGAAACGAGCGAGTTTTGTAATCATCCGAGGTAATAATAGCATCATTATAACGAGTTGTATACTATACTTTGTCCATGACTATCAAAACAGATTCCCAGAAAGAATTTACCTTCATTTCTCTTCTTCAGTGTAAGAAAGATTCATACATACGCTCTCAGGTATAATTTTCTTTTATTATTACCGAGGATGAAGTTTACAACACGAGCGAGTGAAGCGAGCGAGTTTTGTAATCATCCGAGGTAATAATAGCATCATTATAACGAGTTGTATACTATACTTTGTCCACGACTATCAAAACAGATTCCCAGAAAGAATTTACCTTCATTTCCCTTCTCCAGTACTCCAGTGTAAGAAAGATTCATACATACGCTCTCAGGTATAATTTTCTTGGTTTTTTGGGCAATGAATCTAATGAGGCAAGTTCTGCAGCTTCTTTTATTGCTGGTGCTGTTAAAGAAACCTCGTTTTCACTCTCACTACTCATTATATCTTCTTTTTTAGAATATGCGTTTCAAATTAAAAGCAAACCATGCTGATTTGACGTTTCAATTTGAACTGACACATCGCGATCGCGGCCTACTAAATAAATGTAAAAAAGGGTCAAAGCGATGTTCCTATTGGTGTAGTGAATAATATTCATTAATCACTGCAGTGATTAATGTATCTAATTATGATTGAAGAAACACAAGTATAAAGAGTATATTATAAGATAGTCGTGGACAAACAAACTATGTTATTCAACGGGAGTAGCAATCAAGAAAAAATGGTTATTAAATCTTGCTATTTCGTAATGAAATTTTTCGATTCTAATTTATTCAAATACATATATTTAAACACATATGTTTCCTGAGCTAGTCAGCTCAGTAGTAACGGACGCGTCCGTCTCGCGAGAGAAAGAGAGAGGAGAGAGGGGAAAGAAACTAGAAATTACAATCAAATGAATTAACAGTTATCTAGTCAATTCGTACCGAAAGAATTCAACTGGATAATATTGAATCATTTAACTACTTTGAAATCTTTACAGGGTGGAAGTATACTAAAAGTCTATGATAAATATAACTTTAAAATCTTTCCCTTCAAATAAGCTTTAATAGATTGTCGAAGTACTTCATCGTTCACTATTACTAGCAATGCATTTCGAACTGGATTCTTATAGTTTTCTAACCGGGAAGTAGTTGATTTTAAACACCGTAGGTACATCTTCATTAGAAATTATTATAAGATATTATGTTCATAGGGATTTTTCTTTTTGCCTTGGGGCCCCCAAAGAGTTTGCCCCATACATTTATTACGGACCCGGCTATCTAAAACTAAATTCCTAACAATAATCTAACCGAATCCGCAATCGAAGGATTAACGAGCCACTGGAGCTCTCTGGCCTCGGCTAAGCACCAGTCGGAGACAGGTACTTAGTGGGTCAAACGATGAAGGCCAAAAGAGGTTCCCAAAACGAAGTCCGGTCCTGGAAATTATTAGTGCGCCAGCTCGCCATTTTTACTTTTTTCTTCTAAAGTTCGTGTAATCTATAGAATTTTTCTTTCGATGTGTTTGGTCCGGTGCCCCGTCAGCAAATATATATATTTTTTAAGAAAATCCGCTGTTATTAATGGAAACATGGGAATAATAGCACACTACATAAATGTTTTCAGAGAGCGCGTCGATGGGTGCCGTACTGACATTAACGCCTCATTCAAGAGTACTTCGCTAAGGCGCTACCAAACGTCAAAAATTGCTTTTAGGCATAGAATAATATTCCGGGTACGAATATTTACAATTTCTTCTTAAATTTTCGCAGATATGTATTTAATCGAAAAAGAGGTAAAAATGAAAATATCTGCCTGTAGAGCTATTGGCCAAAAACCAGTTAAAAATATAATGAACTCCTTTATGTAGATCAAATTTTGACCATTTCCCTAAAGCACAGGACCAAGAAAATGAAGTCAAAAAGCCTTTTACTAGTAAAAATGCATTTAATCGCCCTCACTAAAAGCAATCTTTTGTTACCTACTTTTTGCCATAATAATGCACTTTCGGATAGAGGTAAATTTGATTAAATCATCCTATTTTTGGTCTCAGGAATATGTGACAGCGTTTTGTACCAATCTTTTATAAACTTACACCTTGTTTACTATGTTATGGTCTCTTTTGCAGCAGTATGAATACCAGAATAAAATCCGACATTATCTTGGTAGTATCTTTTGGCAACACAAAGTTTGTCTGTCGTCAGGGGAAATAAGAAACTCACTTTTGGCGACTGATTAAATCGTTACTTGTTATTTATTTATCAAGCACAACGTTTTTTTTTATCGTTGAGTTAAGTTAAGGCTAATTACTTTCTATTAGTTCAGAATTTAATATCACAAATTTTTCATAGGTACCGACACAATTTGTAGAGCCGATAAATCGTAGGCGTATTCGGATAATTTAATTACAAACTTATTAATGAATATGAAGTGAAATTCTTAGTTAATGCAATTATTTCAAATACAGTCAGCTTATTTGCAAATTTAAGATGACAAAACGAAGCTTAAAGCTACTAATTTCATATAATTTCTTTTAACTGTGAGAGAAGAAACTTTGAAAAACTTTTTCTCCTGATGTGGCTTTTAGTATGAATTCTTAATAAGTTAACCCCACACGCCAAAAGACAGTGACACAGTAATTAAACTCGACACGTGTTTCGCTGACATCGTCAACATCTTCAGAAGTTGAAGATTAATCTAACTCTATACTTAAATTACATTGCTTTAAATACGCAACCCCCACTCCTAAAGTGAAGAGAATCGATAAACCTATAGGGTTTCTTCATCAACCCCTCCCACTCAAGAAACCAACTCCATCTCTCCCCCATTCTCAAAATAGTTCCATGAAATTCTAGAACAATTTCGAACACGAGAGCATTGGTCTCCCAAGCGAAAGGGATCGGCATACCTACAGGGTTTCTTAGAACTATTTTGAACATAAGAGCAATAAAATTGGTGTCCTAGAACTGGAAGGTACGTATTTTATGGCTGGTCTTAATTCTATCTACCTGATAAATCTATACAGGGTCGAGTTCGGAATCGGACCATAATTATTGTTAAGACAGCCACGTTTATTTTTATATGTCGCTAATACTTTCCAAGGCGTTTGAATCAAATTTATTATTTCCTGGTTTTAAGAGTTTGAGATTATTTACGAGAATTCTTGCAGTCTAGGCGGCACGAAGGTGTCGGTCGCGGGTCGTCTGTCGATGATGGTCAGCCGAAGTAAGTGGGAGTACCGACCGGCTATTATAATAGTGAAGTAGGGGAGAGTAAGAAGTAAGTAATCTTGGGGGCGCGGCGGTTCGCGTGGATTTTATAGACACGCATAAGTAGTACCTAATAAAATAGTAGGCCAGGCGCAATTTTTACATGGAGGTCCAAAATAAATAGTTTTGGAGATCAAAAATGTCAACGTTTTACTATTTAACATGACATATCTTTTTGATTCTAAAATATATTTTAGTATAATTTTAGTAATTTGTAACACCGCAAAATATGTTTTGTCATTATGTTGGCAGCACAGTATTTACACCTTCCCTTAACTTTTTTTTCTTCTCGCAGCTCCAAGAAACAATCCCAACTCTTACTTTTTGGCCTTGTCGTAGCTGCTTGAACTGCTACACCCAACGTTTTTGAAATGGACAAAAAGCTACTCACCGCAACCAATATAACCAAAAAGTACCATTCAGTCAGCAAACAAGCTAAACTAACCCTCTGGATACTGCCTGGACGCTGCCTAAGATCATTTCACATTGTTGGCAACACTGGTGCCAGTTTGAAAAGACTCTGACCGCGGTCTACCTTGTCAAAATCTAGGCCGATTGACCTGGCCAAATGACCTATAAAACCGTTACAAAACTTAAATACCTAACAGTTACTTTGTTACTTCGGATGTTCCTAAGAACTTTCTTTTGTGTGCTTTAACGAGAAGAATAGTCTTCAGAATTCTTGATGTGCAATTTCGAACTCCATGTCTTCATGGTTTTACTAATTGCTGCTTTATTTTTATATATCTACCTACCATCTTTGTTGTAAAACCGGCGCTCTAAAAAATATTAGCTTCTATTTCAATCTTTCATTATAAAAATATCAGTCGATAATAGCAAGTATGTAATTTAAAACGAATTAAAAATGGAAACGCAATTTTTGCCTCTTATTGATATAATTCAAAACCTTAATGGGAAAGTCTTGGAACGCAATCCAGCAATTTTCCAGTTCCAATTTTCTCTTACTAAAGTACAATGGATAGTTTTCATAATTACTGTCTTAACGACAATTAACTTGAATCGTTTCTAGAAGGGGCACCTCCGTTTTTGTGCTGTTAGTATCCTATAATTTCGTGGCGGCGTAGTTTCGAACTAATTAATTTTAGATCTACGAAAGTTACTCGTTGTCATTATCACTTTCTTATGTTTTAGAGAACTGCCTCTAAATGCCTCTAAATTTCTGTATCTGAGTAGATTTTCTGTGAGTAATCAATTTGAGAATTTGTGCACTTCCGGCACTCCCCCCTCAAAACTGCTCTGAATTAGTAATGTGCAAACAACACGTTCGAAACCAGGCCGTGCCGATAGAATCTAGTGCGCACGTAAGTGGGGGAACGTGACGTCAATTGGGAGCGCGAACCTGGGAGCCGGGCATTTATCTTTACGGCAGCGGCGTTATCGCCCGAAGACTTTACAGACTTTACTAACTTGCCAGTATCTTTGACAAGTTTATAATGCCTAATTGTGCTATCGTGGGTTGTTACAACAATAACTGAAATACAAATGACGTTAACTTTTTTAGATTTCCGCAGAATTCTTCGCTAGCAACTAGCTAGCTCAACTATGTAAACGTGCAGACAAAGTGCTGCGTTGTCTAGTTCGGACGCGCACGTAATTTGAGAATCAAACAATTAAGTTTACGATTTCAGGGTTTATCAGAAACTGATAAGGGTAAAATTGTGAAGAAAATGCGAAAAATAGCAAACTAAAATTAACTTTGTTGTGATTGTGATTCGCTCCGTATTTTTTAACGCATGCATTAAGTATTTTGTAAAACAAAATCACCAAGCAAGAGCTAAAATCGGTTATTGTTGAAAGGGACTAAGCATTTTAACAAATTTTAGACTGGACAAAAATACCTTAAATATACAAAACCTAATAAGTTGAACTAAAGTAATCAGAAATGTTTAGAGATAGGTATCTCTGTTAATGTACTAAAATTCCTATGAAAAAAACTCGCTTTCGGAAAATGCAATGTTTTCTTGTCACATATTTTATTTATTAAATATTTAGTTAGCTCCTTTCACAAATAATCGATTCTGTTAAAGTAATTCACCGATTGAAATAACAGTTGTCATGTGAATTATCATTGTATGGGGTGGCCCACTGAAAACAGTAAGTGCGATTTTATGCCATTTAGCATCATTTTCACGAAAAAAGCTGGGGCACGTCGAATTTGGTTGTAAGGGGGACATCTGACTTCGATGTTTTCATTCATGTAACTTCAACCCCAAAGCGGAAGGGGAAAGCACCCTTCAATTTTTAAATAGGAGGTAGTGTCAAGATGCACACCGTATGAAAGGCGTTTAAATTCTCTTTATAACAGTTTTTCATTTTTTAAAATTGGATCACTAACCTCCAAGAAAATGCACTTTAAAAATAACATTAATCAAGGCACATTTTAACACCAGTAAGTGCGATTTTATACCATTTGAAGCAAATTTTCTCAGAAGTCAGTGATCCGTTTTAAAAAAATGGAAAACTGTTATAAAGAGAATTGACAGATGAAAGGCTTTCAAACGGTGTGTATCTTGATACCACCTTCCATTTAAGAATTTAAGGGTGCTGTCGCCTCCAGCTTTGGGGTTGAAGTTACATGAATGAAAACATCGAATTCAGATGTCCCCCTTACAACCAAAATCGAAGTGTCTGAGCTTTTTGCGTAAAAATTATGCCAAATAGTATAAAATATCACTTACTGTTTTCAGTAGGCCATCCTGTATAATGTATGTGAGTTAATTAGTCATTTTGTATTAATTTTTTTGCACCGATATCGATCAATCAGGAGGCTAGATTTAGTAAAGTTATCTTGCATATTATGTTTCTATTGCTTATTAGATGAGGGAAATTATAAATATAATATACTGCAATATCATTCGACATTCCTTGTATGTATATTCAAATACTTTTTCTCCTTTTCTAACAAAATTAGTGTTGCTTTTAGGAAACACTCCTCGCGTTAACTTTGTTCTCAAGTTTAGAAAATATTTTTCTCGAATACAGTAAGGTAGTCTTCTGATAATTATTACCGAATTGGTTTTGTAATTAATAAATACAAGTTTAAGTTTACTCGAAAATCAAAGTTATGCTTCATATTTGAATAATTAACCACGTTTTACAATATGGCACGAACTATAAGTCTTCCAAATTCATCATTTATTTAGTTTTGATTTATTTCTTTCAAACATCTTTAACTAATTTTATTTTATTTTGTGTCACTCTATAATAAATTAATTATTGCAACAAATATGTTTAATTTTTTCTTGGTAGGTGTACAAAATCATTCTAATATAAACGAGAAAGGCATAGATACGCTTTACCGTGCATAGCGGACCGTATAAATTCGAGGGTTTGGCGCTCCCAAGCAACGTCATTGCGCGCTCCCGACCGAATAGCGTCTGCCTATGCACTCACCATATATATTTACGCCATGTTCGAAACCCCATCTATCTATTTGCAAATTTGAAGCATTTCAGTCAATATTTATAGTTACTAGTTTTACGGTCGACAAATGCTACCAGGTATAATATGGCTGCCATTGGCATGATTGTTGGATATCATATGACTCCGTGGTTTCAGATCGACTAGTAAAAACAAAAGTGCTGAGCTTGAATGCTAGGAGAGTTAAACCTCTTTTGTTGCATAATCGCATCTGGTGGTTACCTGAAGATAGGTATGTTGCAGATGAATTGTTCAGAATACGAAGAATTAATTGTGCACCTGTACAATTTTGAATGGGCTATAACACTTGCAATCGGTTTTGAACATTTTATTTGCTCATTAGGTACTATAGTACCCTGTATTTTGTCTGATATTACCAGAATTCGTGTATTGGGATTCACATTTTTTATGTCAAATCAATTCTATTCATCCCAACACGTGCAGGCGTAATTGAAGGTTTTCTTCCCTTCAAAGTAGGTACCTACTTCCCCATGCAAATTAAGGAAAAATATAAATGATTTTGGTTTGTTCGCCCACTGCAACTGCACATCATTATTTCACTCTTGTTGGAGCTGATCAGTAGATCAGTACGGCTCAGCTATGTACAAACAAACCAAATGAAATCAGCATCTATTCTTAAAGACAAGCGGCCAGCATCGGTAAGCGTGATTGGTCAGAAAAGCATATTTCTCTTTGTTAGAAGACAGACATCAACTTAGCAAACGAAAAGTTGCTTTTCTGACGGATCAGTTTTCTCTTTAGGAACTCAAGTGAGAAAAAAAATAATTGCAAGCCTGGTATTGCCCGGTATTAATAACTGGAAACAAAGAATAATATTCTTTGGTAAAATGCCGGGTGAATATTGTGTTTGATGTTTCCCACGCTCCATTTTTCACCTTCAGCACACAGAGAAAAAAGATTGTTTGAATGAAACAACACAATTTGTTTGAACAGAATTTATTAAAATCAAAAATGAAATGTTACATCAAAAGAAATAAAGTTCACTTATTAATAAATTACCTTGTTTGAAATTTTGTTGGCGTTTGTTTGAACTAAAAAAATATAATTTTTTTAAAGTTAACAAATATTTTTTTCCGTCGCAGAAATGAAATGCACAGAAATGTTCCATAAAGCAATTTATTAGAACAAACAACAATTTCTTTCAATGTAATATCCGAAATAGACGGAAATTAAAATAAATTATAATTTATTCCTTCAAACAAATATTTCTTTAACTTTGCCGTCATGTGGTTTATTATTGGCCAATAAAACCATAGCGTCCTCAGCGAAAGCGAATCAGAATCAGCCCATGCAGGTCAGGTGATGGTTGTCTGTTCCTTTGCTTTCGTTTTCGTTTTGCAGTGCGGTACGGAACGCGTGGTGGTGTGTTTTCGAGGGTGTTTTTCAGATATAAAATGGAAGATTTTTTACTAGAAAACCAACTGCAGCACTTGCTTACATTTTCTATATCAATTGTAGCTCCTACGAAATACAGAGGCAATAAATAGGTAGGCATTATTTTCTACATAAAATTGTCTATGCACTTAGTAGTGGCTGGCTTTATAGAAGTAGATTAATGGCGGTTTGGCCGGTAAATTTTTCTGCTGTGATTTCTGTCTCGACATCCTAATTATTGTATTTGATGTACTTTTTTATAAATAAATACCTATAGTTTAAAACAGATTTTTTTATTTGCACAATAATATGAATCAAACGTATATCTACTTGAGATTTTGAAGCTTTAGAAATTATGTACCTGTTTAATTAACAGTGGCTTTGCTGTACTTTATGTTTTTCGTGTGAAAACGTAAGTATAAAAATTTATTTTACCAATATTGTTTGTGCTGATTATATATTTATTAGGAAGAATCTGCCAAACTTAAGGGCGTGTTTCTCGGGAACGTTAAACAAGTAAAATTATATCAAGATAAATCCAACTCGAAAAAATATACCTTATTTGCATCCGCATTTTTTCGAATCGGACAAGTTGATCATTTTTTTGTTTAAAATTGCTCGATGAATACACCTCTGAAGTTTTGGATATTCCTTCTGAAACAAAATATTCATTAAAATATACAAATTTTCTTTTTTTGAATCAAATAAATATTTTTTTGAATTTATTTTATTCAATATTTATATCATTCCTAACTCAAAGAAATAATTTGTTAGAACAAATATCATTTTGTTTGGACTGCCAAACAATTTTTTTTATAAACCAATGAAATATTTGTTTGAATTCCCATTAGACGTTCATTATAATTCAAATAATTAAAGTGACAAACTGAAGAAATATTTGTTTCGTATTCTAAAGAAATTATTACCTAAAAGTGCACTTAAGTTCCTAAAGTAGAAGATCGGAAAGTAATTTTTAATTTTAAAGAGAAAGCCATTTTTGGTTTCTAATTATGGGAAGTAATTCCCGAAAATGCATTTAAGACAGTAACTTTATAGGCTATACTCGTATTATAATTGGTACAAAGCACTGTAGTGATAAAACTCAGTTACATATTATAATGCGATGGCCTTGTATAGTTGAATATTCACTTTGGTGGAACGGTTTATCAAGAATTTAATGATTTTCCAAGAAGTTTAGATACTATAAATTTGTCAGGGTAGCTTGTTTGGGCGATTTGATGTTACTATCTTTTCTTGTTTTTGGCATGGATAAGTATATGTTTTAGTGGTACTCAATTATGCCATTTCGTGGCAGAGATGAACCTGATAATAAGTAGCACAAAATTCAAACATGGAAGGATCCATAAAATGACTTGGGAAATACTAAGTAACCAAATCGACCGTTGATAAGTAGAAGAGTGAAGTCAGTAAGGTATGTGAGATCTTACAGAGGAAAGAGTGGAGACGTAGATCACCTTTTGCTGATAATGACTGTAAAGCAAAGAATCATGACCAATAAGAACACACAAGCAAAGATTGCGATCTAGAATTTTATAAAGAGAAAAGAGACGAAGATACGAAAACATGCAGGCAGAACAGAATAGGACAGAAAATAAATGAAATTGAAGAAAATGGTAGAAAAAACAATATGAAGTACCTAATAAGAAAACAAAATGGCACCTACACAATAAAAACAAGAGGCATGAAAAATTAGCAAGGGATAGTCTGTTATGCTAACGAAAAGCTAAGATCAATATGGGAAAAATGTTTCAGCAACCTTATAAATGAAGATTTTGAGACATACGTAGAATTTTCATCAGGATTTGAGGAAAAGAACGCAGAAACCATAAAGGAGGAATGTGCTACTGCCCTTAAACAAATAAGAAACAAAAAGACACCAGGATGTGATGGGATTAATGGAGAATTACTGAAGTACGGGGAAGAGGAGCTCAATAGGCGAATTCACTACTTGATGAAGAAGATATGGAATCAAGAAAAGATGTCGGAAAAGTGGAAAAAGGAGCCCTGAACTCTGCTCAAACTACAAAAGAAAAACATTACTAAACGTATTCTAAAAGTACTATAGTAGGAGAGCCCGCGACATTTTTTGGTACGTCATAAGACAGTGAATTAATACCTATATGTTTTTTATGATACGTATATAAAATGCCTACACGAAACGCGATAGGTTGCCATTTCAATCCTGCCTCGATTGGTGCAGAAGATTTTTTTATGTACAGTGCTTTCATTTCAAAACTAGCCACCCTCAACAATACTTGATATAAAGCGAATTCGGTTTAAACAGAGAACACGTCAATTTAGATATCGAGGGGGAAGTTTAAAACCAATACAGATTGAGTTCTAGGTTTCACCCCCTTACCCTCAGCTACCCCTACTTTAAAATTTCAAATAGCACCCCCTACCTTGTGATACATCATTTTAAAAGCCGTAAAAATCCTGAACTAACCAAGTTTAAAAAATTGAATTCGGTTGATCCGTAAATAAGTTACGGCCAAAAATTATAAGATGAAGTAAAAAATGTATTTTCAGAATTATTATGACAATAATTTTATAAAATTTACTTTATTATGTGTTCAAAATGTGCTCCATCATTTGCTAGACAGTCTGTTTTCGAACTCGATGCGAACTTTCTGAATTTCTGAATTTACCGGAATTAATTCCTCATAGTTCTTATTCATGTTCGTTAAATGTGTATTTCAGGCGCAAAGTATCAATAATTTGGGTACTACACATGAAATTGTTTTTTTATTATATGAACCTATTACCCGACCTCATCGACGGTGTCAAATTTCATAGTTTTCCTGTAACATTAATGCACCGCTTTAAATTCATTTTCTAGTTAACTTTTCAATTATTTCTTCACTTCATTTTTCTATGTCGCACCGACTATCCATCTTCCGAGTAGAATAAAAATATGCAATCCTCCCCAGGAAACAAACACCTGGTGAACTAAATGATCGATGAATTGATGTTTTAAATAAAATTGGACTGACTGAATCAACACGTTCGAAAAGAATGATGCTGCTGCTAAGACCGCCTTGATAAATTGCTTTTTGTATGTGCTTCCTATCGATTTCTGACTTCTGAGTTGTATTCACAATGTAGAAGTGGGTTAAATTCAACGCAATTAAAGGAATTTGTCTAAAGTCTGTTTGTCGAGGGAAGCCAATCTTTTCTTAAGTATGTTTATCGTGGAGAGTAACAAATAAATAGTACAACAAATATTTTATTTTACACAAGACTGTTGTGATTTGCGATCACTTATGTGGAACCTATTTAGACGTACAGCTTATATACTATTTTCATTCACATCTATTTTATTTTATCCATAAGTGGCATTATTTCTTTCTTATTTCTCTTAAGTACGAGGAAGTGATTGGGTAATCGATTTTTTACGTTTATTGTGTTAGCCATCAACAAAAAATATGATTGATAAAAATAATAGTTTTGTGAGCGCCGCAACACATACCTACCAGTTTATGGTAGGTAGGTACCAGTTTTTTATTTTGATGTGTGACCTTCTGAAAAAGCAAATTTGGGGTAGCTGGCTGGTTGGCCATAATATACTGACAGTCACTTAGTTGCTGCTATTTTAAAGTAAAGTAAATGAGGAAATAAATGAAAGTAACAATAGACCTTTTCAGTTTTACCTGGTGTGCGCTGTGAGCGCAGCAGACACAATATTGTGGGCGGTCCTAACCTGAACAGGTAAAATTTTAAAAAGCGTGCACTTGTCATTATCACTGACATTTGAAATACATTGTTTATAAATATTTCTAAACCATGTCGTAATCAGTCCAACTGAAAATATTTCCACTGTACGAACAATACTTCAAAACAAGCTAAATGAATTAAGACATTAAAAACAGGGATGAACGAAGTGGGGCTCCCACGTGGAGCAGGATCTAGTTACAAGAGGCCCCATGCAGTGATGCTATACATCACCCACCTTTTTTCCTACGCACGTTAGCAGGGCTCTGTCAAAATGGAAGGTGTGGGAATTATACCTAAGTGTTCCTGCATGAGATGAAATACTTACCCTGTATTTTAGCTGCGACCAGGTTATTTTTAACAAGAAAATGTAGTGAACCCAAGCTACATGCTGAGGGGGCTTAGAAGAAGTATAGATAATGGAATCTGAAGATTAATGCTGGGAAACTAAAATTCGTTGTAGTAGGAGGAGATAGATGGTCAAGGTTTAAACTTGGGTGGCAAATTCTTAAGAAAATAAGTGGCGAAAATTAGAACATTGGAGAAATGTTAGAGCATTTTGACAGAAAGCCGCCTTGTTTCTCGACTGATATGGAGCTACTGGAGTATTGCAGAGATGTGCAAATGCATATTAAAGGGTACAATAAATTTTGAAAGCTAATAAACAATTTGATTTGCATCCTATCTAAACCAAGAATTTATGGAAATGTGCCGGGTGTCCAATCGGCGGCCATATAGGTATAAGGAACCGTTCATATTACAGTTTTCAGAAAGAAAAAATTACAACATAAGTGATTAAGAGAAATGGTCGGAAGTTATTTTCAAGTTTCTAAGTTTGCCACTAGAAGGCGTAGTCATAGTCAACGAAAAGGCGAGGTTTTCTCTAAAATGTACCCAGGTAAGGTAGTTCAAAAATACGGGTATTGCCACTTATTTCTCTAGCTCATCAAATAGGAGATAGCGAGGGGGGGGGCATCTGATTGGGGAGATGCTTGTAACTTCGGTTTGGTTTAACTGAAGTTGGCAAACGTGATCTCGTTTTAAAGAGCGCTCTTCGGTGAAAACCCCAGATTGATATACGACGGGATTCGTCGTTGACTGTCCTATCCAACAAAGAGTCATCACCGCTCTTAATCATTTCAATAGTGATATCTTCAGCCCCAGACGCTTGTCATTTCTCTCATACTCTTCCTTATTTCCTCTTTCGTGATTTCTGGTGGTTGATCGTCACTTCTGCTCTCCTCAGCCCCGATGCTTAAAAAATTTTCTCGTTTCTCTGAATAAGTTCTCGTAGTAACTTATCCATTTTGCCTTCGCAATCAAAGGCAACGATATTACACTGTTCTTGGTCTTCATGTTTGTAATAGTTCGCCACTCCTAGGTTGATTGTGTTCTCTCATCATACGCATTTTTTTCAACACACTTCGTTTCCCAAAACTCGTTGTTAGTCTTAATTTATTTCTTAACTTCCTAATAAAATTTTGTATTATTTCAAATTTTCCTCAGATGTTTGTTAAATATTTGTGGAACTTGTGTTTCTTTTCTTCTATCAGTTCCATTATGTCCTCTGTTACATAGTACCAACGGGTTTTTGTTGTTGACAAAGTAACCCAAAGTTTCTTGTACCGTCTTATGCAGAACATCTTTAATATTAACGTATTCTTTTTGAATGTAATCTGATTATGGTCTGCCTTCCAATTCACTACGTAATTTTTCCCCAAACAATAGTCTGACACTCTCTTGCTTCAACAAATATGTCTTATATCTCCTCATAGTTACATTTCTTTGTTGTAAAAACAAAACAAATTCATTTTAAATGTTTTATTAATCATCGGGAACTTAAACTGAAAAACTTAATCACATTTTCTAAATTAATATTGTTCTTCATTCTGCAAATATAAAAGTCAATATATTACAAATGTACCAATCGGTGATGTCAACAAAACTAAGCAGTGAAATTTTCGAAATCTGTATCAAGTATTCTAACAAATGTTTGATAGTGTTATTCACGAAGTATTGATCTGTGTTGAAATGAAATTATAGTACATATTGTACACAATACCTATGATATTACGTACCTTCAAAAAAGTGAAAAAGGAATTCTTCAAATAAAGGGAGTGACTACTGATGAGTCCGAGGGTTACTTTTAAATTTTGTTCCAGGACGGTCGATTAACACAATACATAATATCAGTAAAATGATATTTAAGTAATTCGTTATTGAAAGACACCGCCAATAATCTCGATGGGTGTTCGGGTATAGTACAGAGCTGCCATGTTGTTCTCCTACGGCAACACGAGTTCTGCGCCCGCACGGGTCCGCAATTTTTTACTTGTTTCTACATCATCTTTTTGCCAAAAAATGCGTGTGTTTGGTGCGAAAGGGCAAGTGAAGGGTCTGTTTTAAAAAAGCGTTCTCTCAGCTTTAGTTTTTTTACGCTTCCAGAATGCAAAATATAGGTTACATTTTGTAATGCGCATGCGGTCGGACTGTTCAGTAGTCACTCCCTAAAATAAAATAACTTCCTGAAAATGCGGAGTTTAGACTTTTATTTAATAGTAGAAAGTAGAGTGAACGCGCACTGGGCACGCGTTTAGCGACACATTAATTTTGGAATAAAAAGAAATTCAATCTTATAATTTAGATCTTCTTAATCGTAAGGGTTTGATCGACCTTGCAAAGATATAATTATGGTTATTTATCAACGACAGAAGTGAAAAATCGTTCATAGGTCTGTTTGCAGTAGTTTCAAATAATTTGCAGCAGTTTCAGATATCCACCCACTTGTGGGACAAAATTCAATCAAAGATTTTATTTTATACCACAAGTGAACGATTGTTTCAAACCATTACAAAAACAGACCTCATATTAACAATTTAAATAGCAGGTATAGTAAAAAACAATAGGTTGCTTTATTGCTGAACATGATCGTCTCAAACTGTTGAAGACTAACGTTTCCATTTATTTCCTAAATTATTTACTATTTAGTTAAACGATAATTTTTAAGCTGAAGATCCCGACACACACACGAATTTTGGGAGCAGGGTAGACGTTCGCCTGTTTGTAAATATTTCAAAAACTATAAATGATATTAAGTTGTTTTTGTTTGCAAACAGTTCTTAAAATACAAATCTACTATTGCTATTTTGAAATTTGTTAGGAAACATGAAAACAATAAACGAATGAGCATGTTATATGTGGTCGAAAAACTGCTTCTTATAGAACCTAATAAAACTTGGAACCTGTTTTATAAATAATACACAAAAGTTTTTACACAAAGAAGAGACCTGTAGTGTAGACGAAATTAACGTTTGATGGCAATTTGGTTGGTGTACTCACCAACAAATTTAATCCCTCAGCTTTATGCTTTGAGTTCAGTCCGACTCCTTTGACGGTGGCTGTAATTCCACCGAATTGAAAAGGCAATATTTGTCGTTGTAAATAATCGTTTAAAAGTTGAATCGAGGACATTTGCATAACAACTAAATTTAACGGATTATTCAAGCGCACAGTTCAATCGCTAAAGATCAATCTCAACTTGCCTACCTCGGTTGAATCTTACGTTCTATTGCATTTGAATTTAATTCAATTTGTTTGATCTATAGAAATTCGACTCGTTATGAGAGGAGGAAGTTCGAACACGGTATATATAGTCAAATTATAGATCCAGGAACAGTTTAAAGCAAGGATTTGTAGGTGGGTATTCAGTTTTATCGGGGGACTCTCAGTTCTGCGTACATTATTGTACGGTGATTATTATTAGTTCTGAAACTCTAATGAATGCCGAAATTAGTTTAAAGAAAATCGAATATTACCGAAAATTTAATTATGTTGACGCAAACAATTTAGACGCTCAGGATTTAATTTAGACGCAGAGCTGTCTGACAAGTTTTACAATTATTTATTATTAGTTTAATTTGAAGTACAAATGGTAACGTTATTAATGGCAGAGTATTTTGGAGTACTGCGTGAAATATTTAAAACTCAAACTGCTACTAAATTCCCACAGAGTCATAATATTATAGAGCCTTGATTACCAGTACTGTCTAACCAAAGACGTTCTATTTCTATAGATACCAAGATATACAATTTAATATCTTTGAAAACATGCGTGCGACAAGAAAATATTTTCAGTCCTAGTTTGAAGCACGCAAAAATGTATTTTGCATCTATATTAAGACAAATCTGACATTAACTAGGTAACCTAGATTTCGCAAGTTTCCAAGTTGTCAGTGTTAGTTGTCAAATTAGATACGAGAAAATTAAAGCTTTTAAGAGAGTGAGCATCGAGTAGGAAAGTTAAAATAATCGTAGGAATATTTTAAAATATATTTACGTGTAGTTTTTTTACTCAAGTAGCGTAGCTATTACAGTAATTTATTATTAAGCAACAGAAATTTCTAGGCAAAACTTGATTAGCGATAATCGATAAGTTTAATTGAATGTCTTTGATTAGTATATAATGTCTTTGTGTCTAACGAAAAAAATATAATTTTAAATTAGTTTGTAAAAATTCCTGCATACTTATCTCAACCTTATGCCTACCTACTGGTTAAGTGGACACAACGAGTGCTTTTTGGACCTCAATATTGGGTTACTCGCACTCAGTCCTTGCTCTTGAAAACTGCATAGCAGCGAGGAAGGAGGAGCGTAAATTCTTGTTCGTAGTATTTTCCCAGTCTTTCTTCTCTTTCTTTTCTCGTATCTTCTTGCTTTATATACCCTTCTTGCACTCCTTTCCTCCTCTATGCGTTCCAACCCGTTCAGATACCCCTCTTCATTTGCCTGGGCCACCGGTTTTATCCTGAGGCTTTGCTGAAATGTTTCATCCTTAATCCTGTATTTTTTTAGTTTATTCTTAAATCCTCCTCAGGAATCTCAATTCCATGGTTGTAATTGCTGTTAGTCAGAAATCGTCCAATCTTCAAAACCCTTAGTTATCAAGAGTACCATCGCGTCCATGTAGACTTATATTTTTATATCCTTCGGTGTTTACCCATTTTCCAGTAGTCGCCGATTTATTGCATCACATATTCTTCGCATTGACACTGTCATCTCGTTTAACTCAATTTCTATTCTACCGATATGCTACTTTGAATCCCCAAATATTTGTAGTGTTCTACGTGATTTTTAGTGTGACCGTTTTGCTTATGTTATGTATTACATATTATTTGTATTTTCTCCTTATTTATTTTCTTTATTACCAAAATTGGGCTTCTTAAGGTAATAATAGATTTAACGAGCCCAGTGGACTCTCTGGCCTCGGCTAAGGCAGCAGTCGAAGAAGGGGCTGGGTCGTTGTACTACAGGATTACAAAAACCTATATATAACGAGAGCCAAATAGGGAAATAAAGTGGGCGCCACCTAGCACAGTCCAAACTATGACTTACCTACGAAGGTGCCAGGTCCAACGAAGGCTACTATAATGGGGATTAAGCTTTGGGCAATCAAAGTCTCTCAATATAATAAAACAAACAATAATATTTATTGTTATTTGGTTGTCAAATTCAGGTCAAGTGTTCAGGTCAGTATAAAATAAAATACAAGCCTAAAGAACAAAGACGAGGTAAACTATAAAAAAATAAAAATAGAACAATGAACTGCGCGAAATTTAGAAAATCAGTGAAAAATAAAATAATTTTGAAACGCAATGTAGGTATGCGCTTTTGGTAGATCTACTGCGAGCTTCACAGAAATAAGTACAAATTAAAATATGCAAACAATTTAGAAATTTACTCTTATTGGGTACTAATTATTTATTTAGAAATTTACTATAATATTTTTAATGAACGAACTATCGACGGCGACGGTGAGGCTGTCTCGTACGTAAAAATGTCAAAAACTACTCACAGTCCTGATGTCTGTCTACTTCTCTGTCTTCTTAAATTCTTGTCCGCGTCTACGTTGGATTTCTGTCTTCGGTGTTGTCTATTGTATTCTGGATTATTTGCTGTACAGCGAAGAAAAGTCTATCCACTATCTGTCCAAAATACTATATGGGCCGGATAAAATTCGGGGCCTAACTAAAAAAAACCCCAATTCCAATTATTGGAGGTTTGAATAACTATTATGCAATATTACGCCACTGAGAATTTCAAGGCATCGAAGAATCTTGCAAACCGCTATAAAGATTTCCGATATTAACTACTCTTTTGGCGAAATTCGAACCAATTTTCGGGGACATGAACTAGTCCAAAACCAAGAGAGCTAGGTACTCGTATGTGCGTACTGTAGCGTAGTGAAAATATCACTGGTAAGTTACAACTTGCAGAACTATCTAGAAGCGAATTAATACGACGTAGTTTCTAGAAGAACCATCTAACGTGGCGGTCGATAATTCTAGGGGATCGATCTATTTATTATGCTACCTCTAAGATAGGAAACTACAATAACAAATCACGTTATAGAGAGACGCGTATGCTATTCTAGATACATAACTCTAAGTCTAATTCTTTATTTTTCTTTAAGCCTCTTATGTAGGTAGGTAAGTATATGTTCAGGTTGTTCTCGAGCGCCTCTTCATCTTCTGCCAATAACGCTATGTCCACCAGCTTACGGTAGTTCTGACATATCAGTTTCCCAAGGAGTAATAGTCTGATTTCTACTTCATAAAACCCAGTAAAAATAAAAATGTACTTGGTGGATATCACAGCCTCAAGTCCCCCTTTTTTTATTTTAAAATTTGCCTCTATATTGTTATTAAGGAAAGTAGGAATGACCAAGTTTAGCCAAAGGCTACTCTACCACATAATCATTCGAACCTTCATCAACGTAAAGAGACATAATAAAAGAAAATAAACGCTAAGAAAATCCTACATGAGAAATTGAAATTGTACTGAATTGTAGTTAAAATTTCTAAATTGTTTGTCCATTGTAAAATAATTCTGCTCTCAATTTGTTTCTGAACGTGGTGAGACTGTCCCCGAAGAAACTACAACTGTTAAACAGCCTATCCGCATTGTGTGTAAATCCATGTTGAGACAGTGCAGTGGAATGGTGAGGCATGGTGAACAGGCTGGTTCGACGCAAATTACAATCATGGATGTTGCTGCGGAATATCTTAGGTACCTACTCCGGTTCTGATGAGTGCAAGAGTTTAAACAGGAAGATTAGATTGTGTAGCTTCCCCATGTTCGGGAATCGCAACCATCCTAGACGAAGATAACCACCGGAAACATGGTCGTACTTGCGCAAGTCACAATCATGACTGATAGCCATAAATTTCTGTCTCCTTTTTTTCGAATATGATTATTAACATTTCTCTCAGAATGTCATAAACGCTTGGTCATATTGTGTAGTCCATCCGTTATGAATTTGTTAATTACTTATTTACTCTACTAGAAATGATTTCTATAGCAATGGGAAGAGGGAAGACGCCGGCTTCGTTGCTATGATAACGGCTTTCTGATTGGTTGTATCATAGCAACAAAGCCGGTGTCAGACTTAACCCTGTGTTGGATTCTTTGAAAAACCGGGCCTTAATTATTTTTTGATACTTATTTTCAATCCTACAAGTTGGCTGCTTTTCAATAGAATTGGCACAAGATGCCTTTTTCTAACCAACAGCGCAACTATACCGGTCTGCATCCTGGGAATTCTTTGCAATTGTGTATTATTTGCATCAAATTCATGATTTCGCATACTACTAAGCTGTTGTTAGTAACAGTACTGCAGAACAATAATGTAAACAACGTAATTGCAGTATATTATTAGTATTATTTTTGCAGTGTTAATAAATTCACCATTACGGGTAAAATACGGACACCGAACATTATACCAAGCATGACCATAATAATATATATTTATGGGATAAAAATGACCGTGTTATGTTTGCGGTATGGATGTGTGGATGTCCGTTTCTAAGCCCCAGCTCATGCAGAGTTTTATGGAGCGACTTGGGGGTTATTCCAGTTGCTGATAAAACTAGTTATTATTTTGACTGTTTCTTGCTGCCAAATTCTTCTTCTTTCTTGTGCAAGTCGTAAATATTTTTATATTATTCTCGTTGTCTATCAGTGTTATATCAGATCTATTGTTATCGTTATCGTTATCGCTCTCCCTCTCGCTCTCCCTCTCGCTCTCGCTCTCGTTCTCGTTCTCGTTGTTGTTGTTGTTATTGTTATTGTGTGATCAGTGTGAATCCTTCTGTCCCAGTATAATTTTATGTCGTTATTTTCCTATATTTTTTGCGGTTTTTGCTGTATAGTAGTATGGTTGATTTTCTTCTGACTTTATATTTCTGTGCCAGGGCTTGGTGTAGAATTTCTGCTGCCAGATTATGTCTGTCTCTCTGCTCTATTGTTTCGGATGAAAAGTGGCATTTCCTACATTTGTAATCTTCGGTTCTTTTCCTTAGGATATACTTTCTGTAGATTTTCTTGCTAACAACGTGATCCTGAATAGCTGTTATTATTATTATTATTAATTATTGTTATTTTTTGATTATTTCTGTCCCCAATCACTGAAGCTCAAGTTTATTGTGCCCCCATACGGGTTTAACTCATAAGTTTTATTTGGTACTTCAAAGAATTTGAGAAAAACTTACGGGTGCATCTGCTGTGCAATACTACAGGAGGCGGACAATCGCATAGTATGTGATACGGAGTTTCCTCCACACATCCTGCAGTCAGTGTTGCCCTTCACTCCGATAATGGTGAGATGAGCCATAAGTGAACATTGTCTTGTGAACACGAGCAGTCCTATACTGGTGCTACATCTCAGCTGGTTTTTGCCCCCAGTTCGTATAATACTTCAGCTCTCTTGCTGGATGGACCGCTAATGAACATTCACGATTGCCTCAGTCCATTAGTCCCCATCCAGTACTAGGTATGTTTTGTTTTACACCCTTATCACACCTCTGACTGCTTGATATGCCAAACAACACCTGGGTTCTGGCCCTATCAGTGGGACTTTGATTTCCTTCTTCGCTAGGAATTCCGCTTTCTCGTTCCCTTCACTTTCTTGGTGACTTTTCATTCAGTTATGTACTGCTAATCGAGCCATCGAGTCCACACAGCCTCTATAGCTTCCAGTGCTACTTGGTTGTCAGTGACAATCTGGATTATCCTATTTTGAAAAATACCTTTTGCGCACATACGGAAATTGCAGTAATTTCTGCCTAGAATATGATCACAAGGCGTCCGAGGTTTATGCTAATTTAATTCCCTGGGCTTTTGCCAGCAGTGCAGTTTTGGACCCATCTGTTTACCAAATGATTCCATTGTGTTCTCTCGATTTCTGTCCATTACACCCCACTACCTCTATCGGTGTGGTTACCTGATGAAGATTGTGAAAATATAGGATTTGCGATTTTGTTCTTAGATATTTTTTGTGTAACATAATTTTCGTAAAATATGTTTTAGTGCACACGTTCAGACAACGAATTACTTTCGAACTATTCAAATCACGGTGATTTTTCTCAAGTACCTAGTGCCTTTTATGTAGTTTCAAGGAAACATAAATTATTTGCAGAACACGTGGGTAGCAGGATTAGTTAAAGTTTACCAAAATCTTCTCCTTATATCGTCGTGATACAAAACTTCCACATGATTTATATACGAGACATTTAGCAGTACATTAAAATATATATGAGCATAATCACAACCGATATCCATTAATCTCCCCTTTTGAACAGCATTAATGGCCCGTGAAATTATTAGATATCTGGACGCACCTTTATTTTGATGAATTTGAGGTTGGGATTGCTGGGAAATAAATCGTTCCGAGTAAATCCAGTTTACAGGACGTAATTAATTAAGTCAATCGGAGTATCCTTTTTAAGGTTATGTCCTGCTGCGGTTGGGGTTTGGTCTTTTAGGCGGACCAGCTGGCGCTGCAAGTTACTAAGCTACGAGTAATTAAACATCTGTCAGCCCGCAGAGATGGCTATGGATGACTTATTTGGCAAGTGAGCTATGCCAATCGATATAAACAGGAACTGACGATTCAAATTAGTTTAGTTTAGTTTCAGCAGCACACAATACAATGATAGGTATGGTAGGTAAGAGTTTTAATCGGAGGCATTATGGCATTCATGTTGCACTCAGCGTCTGGCCAAGAGCAACTCAAATAATGATTAGTTTCCATCATATAATGTATATTATTGCTTCTATTTTATTATACCGGGTATCAACGAGAGCATGTAACATCCCGCCATTTGTTTACTTTTTGAAATATACTTTGGCAATTCGCTGTAAGTATTATACTCCTAAAATTTCATATTTTTATCATATTTGACATATCTAATTACTTCCGGTTGAACCGGAAGTGACATCAACTTTATTATGTTAAATAGCAATATATCATTTTTTTAAGATAGTTCGATAGGCCTTTTTATTCTCTTGACAACCATGTATCATACATACCAAAAACTTTATATTTTTGACGTCAGAGGGCTTTAAATGAAAAAGTCACATTGGCTGTGAATTTGACGATATGAGCCTAATTTTAAAAGTTTTAATGAATTAAACTATGAATTCTAACAGACTTTTAATGTCCATGGAAAAATTTTCGGATTTGAAGCAGTATATCCTTTATTTTTTTTTAAATAAGATTAACATAGTCGTTTTAAGTGTTTCGAAAAATTGAATTTAAATTAGTAATTGATAATTGAATTGCACTTTTTATGCACGAATTGCGAGGACAATAAACTGAAGTTCTAAAAACAAGAAAATATTAGCACCTTGCTATTTAAAATTTCAGGAAAAACTCGATTTCAAAAACTACTTGAAATTTTTAAATTTTAAATATTCGTTTTTGAAACCGAGTTTTTCCTGAAATTCTAAATAGCAAGGTGCTTATATTTTTCTTGTTTTTCGAACTTCAGTTTATTGTCCTCACAATTTGTGCATAAAAAGTGCAATTCAATGATCAATTACTAATTTAAATTCCATTTTTCAAAACACCTAAAACGACTATGTTAACTTTATTTTTAAAAAAGTAACGGATGTACTGCTTCAAATTCGAAAAATTTTCCATGGACATTAAAACAGTCTGTTAGAATTAATAGTTTAATTCATTAAAACGTTTAAAATTAGGCTGATATCGTCAAATTCACAGCCAACGTGACTCTTTCATTTAACGCCCCCTGACGTCAAAAATATAAAGTTTTTGGGTATGTCTGATACATGGTTGTCAAGAGAATAAAAAGGCCTATCGAACTATCTTAAAAAAATGATATATTGCTATTTAACATAATAAAGTTGATGTTACTTCCGGTTTAACCGGAATTAGATATGTCAAATATGATAAAAATATGACGTTATAGGAGTATAATACTTACAGCGGATTGCCAAAGTGTACTTCAAAAAGTAAACAAATGACGGGATGTTACATGCTCTCGTTGACACCCGGTATACTTCTAAACTAATGAAATAATGTTCTGTACCTAAATGTTACCTATATTTGCTGGTGGTACTAAATAGATACCGATTAGTGGTTCTATTTAATTTTTATTCTCCTACACTCAATAATATCCTCGATAATATCTAAGTAGGTAATGTCTGTTCCGGAGTAAAAGATTTTGGATCTCTTGAAGAGGCAACACTAAGTGTAATATATCGTGAGTCAGAGCGTAAAATATTAGAAGCAGGATTTGTAATCATAGAATTTTGCAATTATTACACAACAAAATTCATTTCGCGAGAGAAGAGAGCATTTTTGAATATAAATTAAGGACAGGATTTACGATGCGTTTACTATATGCGAAATATGGATATCTTATTTAGTACGAATCTCGAAAAGTAGGTACTGTACCGGACAAAGATTTAGAAATCAAGTTAGGAACTGTAGATGATTGTGAAAGTTAATCTGAAATCCATGATTTAAAGAAAACGGAAGAAGATGACCTGGATAACCAAGGATATCGCAAATTTAATAGAGGATCGACGAAAGTATGAAACGGAGTATGAAAAGAAGCTAGATGGAAGGTGCAGTAAAAATGCAATATAAGGCGGTAAAGTGGGAAAGTATTCGGAAATATTAGAGAGCGAACCCATATGAATTGATAATAAATGCAAGGAAGTGGAAGACAAGTTAAGAATAGGAAAAACTAACGATGTCTCAAGTACTTGATCAAGGCTGCCATTAGTAACACTTAACGTTTAAAGTACTTTGTATGAGTACCTTTATCTACTGGAGTACTTCAATAAGCACCAAGTACTCTAGTACTGGTAGAATCCATCAACGAAAGGAAAGTAAGTAAGAGTAATGACATATTAACTGTGATACCAGTGCCATACGATCTAGATCAGAAACTGTCAAAGAGACACCGACACAATCAATAATAAAATGGCTGTTTGCTTCTCCGTTGCCTAGCAACCGCGGTACGACAACTAAATAGTATATTATACACGAGTTTATAATGAATGCTATTATTACCGATGATGAAGTTTACAACACGAGCGAGTGAAACGAGCGAGTTTTGTAATCATCCGAGGTAATAATAGCATCATTATAACGAGTTGTATACTATACTTTGTCCACGACTATCAAAACAGATTCCCAGAAAGAATTTACCTTCATTTCCCTTCTCCAGTACTCCAGTGTAAGAAAGATTCATACATACGCTCTCAGGTATAATTTTCTTGGTTTTTTGGGCAATGAATCTAATGAGGCAAGTTCTGCAGCTTCTTTTATTGCTGGTGCTGTTAAAGAAACCTCGTTTTCACTCTCACTACTCATTATATCTTCTTTTTTAGAATATGCATTTCAAATTAAAAGCAAACCATGCTGATTTGGCGTTTCAATTTGAACTGACACATCGTGATCGCGGCCTACTAAATAAATGTAAAAAAGGGTCAAAGCGATGTTCCTATTGGTGTAGTGAATAATATTCGTTAATCACTGCAGTGATTAATGTATCTAATTATGATTGAAGAAACACAAGTATAAAGTGTATATTATAAGATAGTCGTGGACAAACTCATTTTTCTACACCTATTTAATAATTATATGACAAGTATTAGCATTTTCTTTGTGAAATATCGTACCTATAATTCACTGTAGTGAATTATGGAATCATAATTCACGGCATTTTGGCCAATCACAAATATAGATTCAATAATCACTGTTTCCCTGATCCAGTGATATTTTATATCGACCGCGATCAACTCTTGCTGGAGCTGACAATCGACTTGGGTGACAGCCAAGTGCGTATCGCCATATTACTTATTTACGTTTTCCAACGTATGCACTTCGCACGAGTAGGTACCGATTAATCTGTGCAAATTAACAATTCAGTCCGAACTTAACAATGGAAGTGACAACTCCAAATTTAAAAATATTACTAACTGCACAAATTTCAATACATAGGTATATATATTATCATCCTAGTAGTTCATTTAATGGAAAATAAAAGTTAATGTATTATTATAGTGTTCCATTAAAGTGATCAAATTTTAGTCTAATTTATTTGTTTAATAGGTGTAGAAAAAGCATAGTATTATATTCGCGATTATGTACTTACCATTATTCACTCAGATGATTTGCGCCACTCGCCTTCGGCTCGCAGGCTCAAACTTCATATTCGTGAATAATGGCTGTCATAATCGCTCATATAATAATATACTAGTGTGCCCGCGTGACATTAAGTTCTGCGCCACCGAATTTTTCGCTTTACTCGAATAGACATCGAAGTAGGTAGTGTTTCACAACAAAGAAACCACGAAAAACGGCCGGTTAGGTATAGAGAATATTCTTTTGCATTTCGCTGGAATTTAAATATAGTGGGCGTCCAATAGGGAGCTCGCAAGGCCCTAGCATAAGTTTATGTATTTCACAAGTTAAATACATTTTCTATTACGTACTTCAGTTTTGGCAGTACCTATTTCATTAATTTGTTGAAGTTGTGGTGTTAACGGACAAAACATGTAATAATAGGTCGGTGTAAAGTGATTTGTTAGCTTAACGAGAGAGTGCAAGCGAAGTGTTAGAAAGTTAATTCAGTAGTACATACTTGAAAGTGTAACCCTCATCGAATAAGGGTGTCGTCTGTCGAGCAGTTAATTAGTTAACTCGACGTATTATACTGACAAGGTCTTGAACTAATAGGAAGGTGTAAGTTTCAGATAATAGCGTCCTTAGGGTGAGTTGGTGACAATGTACATCCAATAAGGTTCCTTTGTTGCATAAATAGAATGATAAATGCATCTTGTTTTGATACATTGTTATATTCAGTTACATTCCTTGAAATAACTTCCCGGAGCACAACGCTGCATCTTAAGGTTAACTGTGAAAGTGCATATTATATGCTGTAAAACAGCAGCAATTCACTTTTGAAGCTTCTATACTTTTTGCAAGTAATTGGTTATAATAATAAAAATTGAATTGGGACCCTCCCCAAACTTTACTGACCGAAGTCCTACCGCCTGTACCCTGTATTGGAAACAAACTTCAATATACAAAAAGAGCATGTGACGTTTCCAATGACGTAACGCCACAATAGGAGGATCCGAGGATCCGGCCACGAGTACGCTTAAGCCGAAGGCAGGAATGGGCAAATGAAAAAGTTCGGCAAAGAGTTGCTGGCTGATCCTGCAATGTACTTATGTAAACAGAACGACTTCAGCTCCTAAAAGGCGCTGGTAGACGATAGAGTAAATGCAAAAAAGGTAAATAGTCAAAACTGACAATGTAGCATATAATAAGAAAGAGGTAATCCGTAGATGTACAGTGAGTTGCATAAAAAAGAACAATGGTATTTAAAAAGGGAAATTTAGACACCCGGTACTAGCGCTACGTCAAGAAGAAATAAAAAGTAAACAGACGCGGAAGATGCAATAAAACCGTCGCGTGTTGTAGCCACAGTAGCGCATCGCACTAACAGGTCACACACACACACACTAAGCAAAGTTACAAAAAACTGAACAAAAATAAATTATTAAGTGTTTGTTGACAATTATTATATCTATAAATTATGAAATTATTAATGCAAAAAATGAACAAAAAGAACAAGCTAGGTATAAAAATTTCAAGCAAAACTAATCTGGCAATGAGGAATAATGCAATTTATAAGTGCTCAAAAAAAACTAACACGGCGGCACGAAAAGAATTGAAGAAAAGTTCAAGGTGGTGGTCACGTTAAGTCGTACTGGGCGCTGCTTAAAAACCAGCGGTTGACGCAGCCTTCTAAACGGACAGGCGACAACAACATAAATATATATTTCTGGCCCTGGAGGTGAAGATTGCTGAAGGTAGTGTAAATCAGTTGCTACTGCGCCCCTGGGTGAGATGCACCAGGAAAAATTCACATCAGGAAAGAAATCGCAACGGCAAAAACCGTAATATGTCATAAGGACAAATTAGAAAAGAAAATATGAAAAAAGAAATGAATCAACAACGATCACTAAATAAATGACGAAAAGTGACAAGCTTCGCAAATCCTTCTGACCCAAGCTTGAGTGGCAGAAGACGATTTCTAAATATACACGATGGAATAAATTGACGCCTTATCCAAGAAAATCCCAAACCTGGCTAGCAAAATTTAATTGCACAAAACTTTAAATCACGAACACCTCGACGAACACTAACGCGAAGAAAACGAAAAACGAAAATCGAAAAAATCGCTAGCTATAGTACCGGGTGTCCAAATAAGAAAGGATGCCGGCCATATCTAAGGAACTGTTCATGGTACAGCTACGGGAAAGAAAAAATAATAATAAAAGTGGCCAAGAGAAATCGCTGGAAATTATTTTCAAGTTTCTAAGTTTGCTGCTAGAGGGCGTAATAGTCACAGTCGACAAAAAAAACATAGTTTTCTCTAAAATATACCCAGATAAAGTAGATCAAAAATACGAATATTGCAATCTTGAATATATTTTGTATAATTTTGGTTTACTATTTCTTGCTCTAGCTCATCAAATAGGAGCGGAGGGGGAAGGGAAGCATCTGGTTGTGGATATGCTTTGTAACTTCAGTTTGATTTAACTGAATTTAGCAAACTTAGTCTCGTTGAAAAGAGCTATCTTCCTTTAATCAGATACTTTTATAATTTAAGTCATTTTTTTTCTGTAGTGATCGCTAGAGGGCGTTGTTTGAAAGATCAGCAAACTTTTCAGATTTTCTCGAAAATTTTAAATGGAATGGTATAATAATTATTAATTAATTAAAAAAAAGGACAAAATAACGAGAGACAGTAAAAACCGCACATTGATATCTTTTTTCTAACCAGAGATATGGACAAAAGAGTTTTAAGGGCGGGAGGACAGGTTAATTACTAAACTTTATACGTGCCATTGAATATAAAAGACATTTTGAAAAAAATATCATAATCATTAAAATTATATGTTGCTTCTCCGTGGCCGTTTTAAATGTGGAAAAACCTATGTTGTAGGTATTAAAATATACTCTTGTATAAATTGCAATATTTATTATGAATTCTTAAGAAGATAACCCCCACACGCCAAAAGACAGTGACACAGTCATGAAACTCGACACATATTTCGCTGACAAAGTCAGCGTCCTCAGGGGTGTGCTGTGTTACTGTCTTTTGGCGTGTGAGGGTAACTTATTAAGAATTCATAGTGAATTTACGCCAAAGTTACTGATCCAACCACTGTGTGCGCAATATATTTATAAAACAAGTTGGCGTTGAAACAAAAATATTCAGCACAATGTCAAGTGTTTGATATTTACAAATGTCTTAAATTTTCGGAAGATGGAAGACTTTCTCCAAACTATAGTAAAAACTATTTTATCATATTTGTATAATTTTTATATTGGCATCAAAGCATACACATTTTTATCACTTCTACACAATAATTGCAAATGTTGAACCGGGTGTTACCAACAATTTTCGCCCCCATCCTCCCAATCCTAACACTAATTTGTTTATATCTCCGGTTAGAAAAAAGATATCAATGCGCGGTTTTCACTATTTCTTTCATCATTCCATCCTCTTTTTAACTAGGTTATAATTATTATATCATTCCATTTGAGCCGTGGGATCTTGCTGGCATGCGCGAGTGAGTAGTCGTTAATGCTCAGCAACAGTGCCCGCGGTTTGGCTATGGATGGGTGACCCATTTCTGCGCTGTGGCTAGGGCGCGCCTTGGATCGCCTATCCAGCTTTACCTAATGAGGTTTTCCAGGTTTTCCTCATTCTCGCACTAAATGGTGGGTAGAGTACTAACAACTGTAGGTCGTTCCTGTGACGCACCTGCGGCCAATAGTAATATGCCGCCTCCTCCGTCCCGCACAAGCTATATAGTTAGCTTCTGGGGCTAACCTTAGGGTTAGTAGGAGTGAGTAGAGATATTATTATTATTATTATTATTTAAAATTTTCAAGAAATTTTGAAAAGTTTGCTGGCCTTTCAAACAGCGCCCCCTAGCGATCACTATAGAACTAAAAGAACATAGCTCATAAAAGCATATTATTAACCGAAGAGAGCTCTTTCCAACGAGACCAAGTTTGCCAAGTTATGTTGAACCAAACCGAAGTTACAAGCATCTTCACAATCAATCGTTCCCCTTTCTCTTGGTCATTTTTATTATTATTTTTTCTTTCCCATAGCTGTACCATGAACGGTTCCTTCGATATGGCCGGCATCCTTTCTTATTTGGACACCCGGTACAATCTAAATTTCAAGTAAAATACCCCAAATTCTCAAATCTACCAGAGACGCCCCTGCTAGAGAAAATAAAGGTAAAACGCGGAAAGGAATTAGATAGGTACCTACACCACTGAACCACTGAGACGATGCCACGAAATGGATCATGATCTTCACAGGTGTCACTAACGTAAGAAAGTAAACAAACCCAAGCCCCAAATTCTGACAACAAACGGAAAACGAAGCCATCCGATTAAACAAGCAAAAATCCTGAAAATTGAACGATAATCTTCTTAAGGTAGATTCAGCAAGAGACAAATATTAAGCATGAACAACTTCAAGACTGAAAATGAGCATCAATATCAACAGACAGTAAATTATTTAGGTAAATATTCGAGGTAGAACACTATTAGACTACTAAGCTATCGAGAATTACACATTTTAGGACAGTTCTACATACTAATCAATTGATGGCAAACGCAACCCAAACGAACACATAACAGATGATGTATGACAGAAGAACAAGCAAGCAAGAATTGAAAATAAGGGAAAAATTAAATCTAAAGCAGCATAAGAAGTAGTACGGTGTGAGTGAACTAATATACAAAATTTATAATATTTTAAAAGAAATATTTGTGCAAAATAAAACCGTAACAATCGAATTATTAGGCTGCCATATTTTGCTTATTTTACTTAATTAGCTTGCAATTACACTACTCAAAACTGTACAGGGATATTCTGAAAAATCTTTACAAAATTTGTTAAAAGCTTGTATACATGCACTTTATGCATTCAGTTAAGAAGTAAAGGGTCTTTTATAATGTTACCCATGATACTCCGTCGTTTCCTTTGCTTTTAAATTGACATCTATTCGTAAGTTACCACAGCACGAATGCTACAGTATAGAAAAACTTCGTGTTTGATAGAAATTTACATCCAGTGAGTACAGTTAATTTATGTTAAATTTAAGTCGGCTTAAGTCTTACATTTTCGTTTATTTAAGTCTTTTTACCAAATAGAACGTTGTCACTTGACGTGAGATGAACTTCTGCGAGCAGTAGTCATGTTACAAGCCGGTCGACGCCAAGTTGAGGTTTCGGAGGAATTTCGAGTGTCACAAAGTGTCATAAGCCACTTACGGCGCCGTTATCAAGGAAGTGTTCGAAACCAACATCGAGGAAATGGTCGGAAAACAACACCGGCACAAGACCGTTATATGACGTTGAATGCACTACGTAATCCAACATGCAGGGTTCGTCAACGTCAAGGTGACTTGAATCGTACCCATGGTGTGCTTATTAGTGACCAATCTGTGAGAAACAGGCTGCATGAAGTTAATTTGAAGTCTAGACGACCATTGAGATTTCCACCTTTAACGAGAGGGAATCGAAGAGAGCGACTGTAATGGGGACGAGAATTTCAATATTTTACAAATCAACAATGGTCATTTGTCCTCTTTTCTGACGAATCACGGTACGGTATGTACCTACTTCAATTACAGAAAAGTAAGAGTATGCAGAGAAGTGGGGCACATAAATCGTCTAAACGCTCCTCAGGAAGTGCATGCTTACAGGGGAGGTTCAATAATGGTGTGGGCCAGAATAAGCATTAGCGGAAGAACTAACCTCGTTTGGATACAAGGCAATATTACAAGCCAAATTTATCTAAATCAGGTTGTTTTACCTGTCGTACAACCGTATGCAGGAGCTGTAGGTGGCAATTTTCTTTTCATGCAAAATAATACTCGTCCCCACACAGCATGGCTTGTAACGGATGCACTAGACGAGCTCAACATGTCATTGTTTCTGTTGTCCGCTCAATCGCCGGATATGAATCCGATTGGGCATGCTTGGAATTTATTGCAAAGAAGGGTTTCAGCGGCGTACGACCACGTTGACAACCCTCGAGGCCTGTTTAGAGTTCTTGAGAGGGAATGGAGAGAGATTCCTCAGCGCGACCTGAACAATTTAATTTTTAGCATGCCTAATCGCATTTGGGCACTACTGAATGCTGGTGGAGGTTATACCAGATATTGAAAAGCATATCCAGTGGCATTTTCTTAACTCTTCCTTTTTGTACAAATGTTAAAATTGTTTGCAATGTTCTTCAATTTTCAACCCTTGATTTGTTTTTTGTTTTGTGTCTACCCTTGTCATTGATTGTTTTACATTTGGTTATAAATTACTCGAATTTAGTTGCTTGTTATTAAATCTATGTAATATAATAGCTAAAATATTTAATGTCCCTAAAAAACTTTGTGTTTCTTGAATATCCGTGACGGTTTTGAGTAGTGTATTTTACTAGAGTTACAATAAATTATTCCCTGGTTCTTATTTGACAATTTATAAATTCTCGAAAGTTTTTGCTTCTTGATTATTATATAGTACGAGGCGCCGTTTGTGCCATAAGTATTTGTAGTAAAATAATTAAAAAGATGACAAAGAGAGAAGAAAAATGTACATGAAAAAAAATAAAATGTCTATTAAGGAAATATTTTTCAGGAATAAAAAAAAATCGCGCGGAAATATTTTTTTCACGCTCTGACAAAAAAAGATTTCACGGAAATTAATTTTTTTTCTGGGAAAATTTTTGTCGCTGGAAATATTTTTCTTAAGGAAATATTCTTGTGCGCAAGAAAAAAATATTTCCTTGGCTGTGTAGATTTTATGGACTGGTGAAATATTTTTTTCAGCTTTCGTTTACTCACGCATGATGGCGCTAATGTGAATCAGAGATCGCAATCCAGCAATGTTACCACATTTGCTGGTACTTACAATGCGATCTACTGTTATAAAATTTAAATGTTCTGTGTTGTAAATAGTTCAAGTGATTCAGATGATTCACGTACGTCTCATAACTATGTAAGACAAACATACCTACCAAAGTCTGTGTTGATTTTTTTCAGTTACGGTGTATGGACCACATAAGTGGCGCGTCACAAACGTCAGATTTTCATTCCAAACAAAACAAAGCCACTGGCTTTCTGACGTTTTAACCTAACCTCAATATAATTATAGTTGTTTTCAAGTTTTTACACGTAAGCCCAACACACAAATTGAAAATGAACTGTTTTCACTGCAACACGTCTATAATTATATTGCAAAAACTAGTTTAAGACGTTGTAAATAATATCGATAAACGTCAAATGGCACGTGCTTATGTTTTGTTTGGAATGAAAATCTGACGTATGACGGAGGCATTTATGTCCCCTATTCAGGTTAGTTCGTAAGTACGACATGTGCAACTTAGCTACTAAGGCAACTAGTAAGTTGCTCTATTAATAATGCACCTATCGTGTTTATCTCCCAACTAGGTTTTGCCAATGCACAAATTTAAAGCGTTCTGATTGGTCAGCTGCATACGTAGAATATGATTAAAAAATGGAATTGAGCTGCGTTTAAAGGTTTCTAAAAATGATAATGAGAAACTATACAAACCGTTGAAAAAGCAATATGTAATACTATTTTTAATCATCTTTCTACTTTACTTTACTTTCATCACAACAAACTGTAGTGGTAAAATTGGCACTTAGTTCTTAGTACCCAATGTAAATCCTCTTAACTACTTAAGTAGGTAGGTATTATTAATTTATTTTAGCATGTTAAAAATGGGAAATTTATAGTAACAGTATTGAAAGTTCGCACTATGTGGGAATATATTTTTGTTCTTTAATTTAAAAATTTATTTTATTGTGAAAATGTCCTTCAATCAAAATATCAAAATATGGTAGGTAATTTGGTAAAATTATTGCAATATTCCAGAGATTGGCAAAAACCTACCGTCCCTTCTCTCATTTTAGAAAAAAAATATACAGAAAATTTGTTCCTAATTAAGAGTTATGCTAAAATTTCAATGAAAAGCGCAATCTAAAAAACACAAAATAAGTAGGTAATTGTATTATTTTCTCATTAAGCAACTACAAAATATTAAAATTGTGTAGGTGTCAATTAAGCAGATATTTTAAAATGAACAAAAATGAATAGAATTAATTACTTAAAATACTTTTTATTTGAATTTAGTTGTTGTCAATATAAGTTTGAAGTAAATGGGGACGTTTTCTCTTTGTCTCTCCTTTCTTCTTAAAATATGAATGATCAAAGGATTTCTTGAGAGGTCGACCACTCTGCAGACATTTTCTTCCACCGCACTTTATCCTTCTTCGTATCGTAATATGATATTTTGAATGAAGGACATTTTTACAATAAAATAAATTTTTAAATTAAAGAACAAAAATATATTCCCACGTGGTGTGAACTTTCTGCTGTTACTATAAATTATTATTATGTTTTCTCATATGTGTTTCCATATGAGTGATTTTCGAGTCAGTTACTGACAGTCTTTTTCCGAAAAAAACGACTATTTCCAAATGTTCTTTATACTATGTTTTTACTTATGAATAATCTCTTGCGAAAAATCATTCTGTTTGAGTTGCCAAATGCAGACTGGAAAATCGCTCATAAGAAAACACTATGAGAAAACATACAATAATGAAACTAAATTTCTAAAAACAAAATGCCACAATCCTTGCATGTGTTCCTAGATTAGGGAGTAAGCGTTTTTTTTGCATTGTATTTCAGTTCTGGCGCCACGCCGCTACGTATGCAGATGCACCTGACCAATCAGACCGCTTTAAATTTGTGCATTGGCAAAACTTATTTGAGTTACAAATAAACGCGTACTTATCGGCAATCGAACGTGTTCGGAGCTCCATTCCATGCCTTGATCTTGATTGCTTCATTGCTTATATTTTGTGTTCCCTAGTGCTGGTGCATTAAGCCTACAGAACAGAGCACTGCGCAACTGCGCTTATGAACTAAACTGAATACACTATAACTACTAAACAAATCAAACGTAGACGTTGGTATTTCTGTCATACCTATAGTTAATGCGATGTACGTGAATTATCTAGTACCACCTAGGTAGATTATTTACAACACAGTAAAAATTTTGAATTTTACAGATTACAGTCCCACCCATCAGAAAATAATGGCAACATTGCTGGATGGCGATCCCTGAGTCACGTTAGCGCCATCATACGTAGGTAAACGAAAGCTGAAAAAAATATTTCACCAGCCCATGAAATCTACACAGCCAAGGAAATATTTTTTTCTTGCGCGCAAGAATATTTCCTCAAGAAAAATATTTCCAGCGACAAAAATTTTCCCAGAGAAAAAAATTAATTTCCGCGAAATCTTTTTTTGTCAGAGGGTGAAAAAAATATTTCCGCGCGATTTTTTTTTATTCCTGAAAAATATTTCCTTAATACACATTTTCTTTTTTTCATGTACATTTTTATTTTTTCTTTGTCGTCCTTTTAGTTATTTTACTTCAAATACTTATGGCACAAACGGCGCCTCATAGATATGTGAGTTAGTGGCAGAAAATTACCGAATGTAATTTTGTTGTATTTGTTTTCAACTTCCAAGTATTGATCCACTTGTTCCACGTCTTCAAATTTTCTGTGGGGGACCTGCCATAAAAATTGAGAGCGGTAGCATCTGCATACATAGTTTCTTTGTTGCTCATTTTCCTTGTCGAATAGCTCGCAACAGTAAATACAGAGTGGAACCCTGAGGTACACCTTGCTCTAAATTATACTGGCCTTGTTATACTGCCCTGCTAAAATCAAACGCCGTATCTACAAAAAAATCGGAAATTGAGTTATTGGTGGTTTTAGTATCTTAAGATGGTATTTAACATGTTTGCTAAGGGAAAATGAGGTATCTTCGCTGGATATATGAAAAAAAAAACAAATTATTTATGCGGTATCTGCAAAATTATTTGGCTTTCCTAAGCACAAATGCGGTATCTGAGTGATGCTAGTTGAAAACGCCGTATCTACTTGCGCGTATATGCATATACCGCGTTTCGGCTTAGCATGTTGCAGTTGCCGCCTTTATGTTTAGTACGCGCTGTAACATACCCGCCAGGTTTTTAGTTTACTTTTGTTAGTTGAAGTAGCAAAGTGAGCAATCGAGTTTTTTTGTGTCAATAAGGCAGTAAGTTTGGCTTTTAATTACACTCTTTTCTTGTTTAAACTATGTATGATTAGTTTCAGTAAAAATGTCTAGTAGAGCAAGAGCAATGATGTCTTTAGTGACAAAAGAACAAAGCGAAATTTCGATTCCTGTTTTAACTGAAGATAGTATTTTTGTGACACACTTAAGCAGCGATGGCGGGTTTGACTTACCTGTATTTACTACGTTGACAAATATGGTGCCTAGCACAGAACTCGAACAAGAAAACAAACACGAATTTCTGAAACTGGATTTCCCCTGCAAAGTAATAAATGCCGAAGTAAGAAAGTATAATAATGCTAGCGCAGAAATAGATTCAATCCTACAATCTACGTACCTACCATGATCATATTCGTGATAGTTCTGAAGAAACTGCAGAGAATCAGATAGAATATAATGAACTAGAGTTAAATTCAGCACCTGTGGCAACGTATCAAGATGATATTCGCGATAGTTCTGAAGAAAATGCCAAAAACCAGATAGAAAATAATGAAATAGAGCTAAATTCACCACCCCTGGCAATTACCCTTCAAACAAATACTGATAATCCCGCAGAAGATGGCCATACAGAAAATATTGTAAATGAAACTTCAAATAAGGGTTACACTAAAGCTGGAAATCCACGAAAAAGAAGAAAAATAGATCAAAAAGCTAGAACGGAAGAGAAAAAGAGAAAGGAAGAAGACATTATCAAAAAACATAGGATATTACCGGCCTGCGATGTAAAGCGTTGTAAAAAAGCGTGCTTACTCTTAATAAATGAAGATCATAGATTAGTTATAAATGCAAATTTTTGGAGACTGTCTGCTAAAGAGAGAAAAGCATCTATGCTTAATACTTGCAGTAGGCAAGACCCACAACGTCGAACGGTTGAAAGTGATAGGAAACAGAATTCGTTTAAGTACCATTTCAAAAACGAAAAGAGTGAAGTAGTTCAAGTCTGTAAGAAATTTTTTCTTACAACACTAGGGTATAAAGAAACCAACGACAGGGTTTTACATGATACCCTGTCAAAGACCTCAAGGCATCAGTTTGATCCTCCGCCAAATCGGCACTCATTTTCGGCCAAGAAAAGAATTAACTACGACGTTGTCGATGAACACATTGAAACTTTTCGCCCATCAATCTCTCACTATAGGTAAGTTTTAAATTTCTTATACCTAGTCATTGTAATGTCATGTTGCTTTCTATTAATTTAGACGTACTCATGCACCAAACAGAAGGTACTTTCCAAGCGATATATCTGTTTCTACAATGTACGAGGACTTTAAATCCAAGAAAGCAGACACAAACTTATCCTATGACTCATACCGCTTGCGGGTTCGGGCAAAAAATATTTCCTTTGCACTTTTGGGGCATGAAGAATGTGAAAAGTGCGAAGAGTTTAAATTGCATGAGCACAATGAAGAAAACTTTCAAGAAAATTGCAATATATGTTCCTCCTGGAAAATTCATAAGGTTCGTGCCCAAGAGTCTAGAAAAATGTATCAGATACATTCTGGAACAGCATTCAATTATGGTACTGTCTGTGTTTCTGTTGATCTACAGAAAATTATTATGCTACCCAGGGTGGATTCTTTTAAGAAAGTAATTTGTATAAAAAGGCTTGTAGCATACAACGAAAGCTTTGTACCGCTTGGTAGAAAATCGCATTTAAAACCATTCGCCGTTTTGTGGCATGAAGCTATTTCTGGCAGAGATAAGGAGGATATTGTCAGCTGTTTTTATGCATTTTTAAAAAGACATAGAGATGCCCAAGAAATAAGTATATGGTTAGATAACTGTGCTAGCCAGAATGAAAATTGGTGTTTGCTAACGTTTTTGGTGAGAATCATAAATTCTGGTGAAATATCTGCCAATTGCATATTTATCAATTATTTCGAGCCAGGGCACACTTTTATGTCCGCAGATAGTTTCCACCATCAGGTGGAACTGTCGCTTAAGAAGCAGGGAAAGACATATGATTTCGAAGATTTCGCAAATGCCGTGCAGCAAGCCCAAAAATCAAAGGTGGAAGTTAAAAAAATGGACTATCAAGAATTCTACCAGTGGAAGGATTATAAATCTGAAGCTAAATTAAAGAAAACTTCTAACAGACCCTATCTTGCAGACATTGTTCAAATAAAAGCCAGCCGCGGCGACTTTTTATTACGTTACAAAACGTCCTACGTTGAAGAGTATTTTAAAAAACTAGATTTCCTTTGTAAAAAAGCTGCGAAAAAAACTGGAATTTTAACGGTCGACGTCGCAAGCCAGAGCAAACCACGTGGTTTTCAAAAAATTAAAAAGGAAGCGTTACTTACCAATCTTGGGGGAATTCTTCCAGAAAATAGGAAGCAATTCTGGAGAGACCTACCGGAGTGCGAAGATTAAAATACTGGAGCTTCAAATTATGTTCTATTAGGTGCGTGATGTGTTTTACTTAAGTTTTTCATGTTCTGATATTCAAATAAAAGTTTGGCAGCAAATTAATATTGTTTTCTTACTGTAATTTCTCATTTATTACGTAAAACTTCTATTGAATAGGTAGATACGGCATTTTTGCTTAGCGCACATGTAAGAATTCTTTAGGAAAAATGCCGTATGTGATTTTTTATGATGAACAAGAGGCTTTCTTCTGTTTCTAACATGTCTAACAGGTTTATCAACCAATTTTACATCGGAAATCACTTTTCTTGTAACAAAAAATTTGGCAATTATTAACGGCTATCAAAAAAACTTTGATGCATAATTTCTCATTTTAGCGCTGTTGGCAGATACCGCGTTTGATTTTAGCAGGGCAGTATATTTGACCACCAGTTGTCTATCCTCAAGGAGTTGTTGAGGTCTGTGCAAGATCACTCTCTGACATTTAGGTGATATAAAGTGTCTCACTAATGTTTACGAAAGAACAGTGCAGCCACTGTAAGAAAGTTTATCTTCTGTTTGTATACGTATTTAACGAAGCTGTTGGTGGTGGATGAATTCTGGAAAACTTTTTTCAACTTGTAACTGAAATGGTGAAATTTTTCTCAGAGACAGATCTTGAGGTGAAGGACTGTACAGTTCTTCGCTATTTTCAGATTATAATTTTATTTATGATTAAACGATTTCCTATACTCCAGGAATTGGCAATTCACCACAGACGATAGTTAAATGCGCCAACTATTTGTATGCATGACGCATCGTTATGTTCTGGTGTAATACTTTTCTTTCTGGATAATATTTCGAACTGGGTTCCTTCCTTTTCTACCCCCGAGTGCATTTCTGAATTATTAAACAGAATATCACTTTCGCACCTTTTAATATCTTGTTACTTTATTTCTTCTGATTAAATACTTCTATATTTATTTTAAATGTTTTATTCTATCCTTATAAATTTGTATTTACAACCTCAGCGTAATAGCGTGCACAGAGAGCGGCATAAAAATCCGTTATTCAGCAGGTATATTATATGCATATCTAGGTATACTAGCTGGTTGGCGCCTTTTAAAATTTATGTTGGTCATAAACTGCGTTTGCACATCAAAAGTTTTACATACCACGCTTTTTCAGTCAGAAAATGCTACTAGGTACCTATGTGTAGGTACATACACTACATTACAAAAGATATTTTAGTACATTAATAATTACTGGCTCGTTAATTAATTAAGCAAGCCTTTAGGATAATTAACACAAAATAAAATAATGCTCGGAAGAAACACATGATAAACCGATATTTTAATAAGATATGAACTTCAACATCTGTATTAAAAGAGAGAAATTTGTAGACAAAATTAAATAACCGCATGGTTGTATACGAAGATTCTATCGAACACTTTACTTTTCTTAAACAGATGTTTTACGATAAATTTAGATTCTCCATGGTAAATCGGTATTTAATAAGGATTCGTGAGTTGGTTAAATAAGAGAAAAATTGTTGTGTCAGAGCCGCAATGGTAGGCTGAAAAATTTCAGTCTTTCTAGTCTTTTTTATATTAACAAAACAACTTAAATTTTGAATTTTTTGAATTGTCATACTTTAAAGTAGTAGGTTTAGGAAAATTTCATCGACTTTATGGCTTTCCTCACACTCAACACAATTTTTTATTTTTATATCATGGGGATTTATAAATTTAATGACCTGTCATAGTCCAGTTGACACAATTAATGATTGCTGTAATTGCTTTCCTACAGATTCTCTAAAAAGTCATAACCTGCGCTAAATCCTCCATGTTGGAAGAATTGCGGAGTACATTTCTCCGTATTTTCACCATTATTTTGGTGGCTAAATTGGAACAACATAAAACTTCCTACAAGACTGCTACTTTGGTCTTTCTCGTTGTCAAAAAAAAATTTGAAATTTTCGAGAAACATCATTTTGAAGATTACGCAGTATTTATTTTATCATATTATTACCATTTGCTATGTTCCTGGACGTATTTAGAACCCCTCTTCCAATGTGGAATTGTCTAATATACTGTCTAATGAATATATTCATTCAACTCCATCTCGGCCATGGTAGTATTTTTGAAGATATTTGTAAGTTTAGGTTCTTAGTTTGGTGTACAATTTGGATCACTTTAGGAATTGTATTCTGGACACTATTATCTGTTGGGAAGTTTGTAGTAGGTAATTTGTTATAAATTTATTGTCATTAATGTCGATTTCTTTTTAAAACAAGAATTCATATACATATCACAAAAATATCCTAACAATGGGGAAGACCCGCTTAATCGAATTTATAACTTTTAGTACTGTAATATCAAGCACTAATAGAATATGTATCGCGTACCACGTAAAAATTTTGATTATGTGCCGTGCTAAAAGAAAAACATGCAACTAGAAAAGCAGCATAATCGGGAGGGCTAAAACGCGCGCTTTCCGTGACGTAGGAGGCCTATCCGTTGCGCCGTGGTATAACGCGTCTCCCTCCGCCCCAGGAGTCGAAGAATGAGCGGGGGCTCAAGGTGTTAACGGATCGGTTTGCGCATGTTAAAATCCCTACCTAATCTGTAGGGTGTAGGCCATGTACGTCACAGCGTCATTCAAATATTGCGTTTCAAGTGGGATGCTCGTTTCGTATTTAATTATGACGAAAATAGCTCTCAAATATAAAAAAACGAAAATTGCGGAATTTGTTTTGGATAGTAAACTATTCAATAGGATCATTTTCAAAATTTGCGTATTTTCCCCATTAATTTCGACTTAAAGATGAAATAAAGTTTGCTGATATAGGTACTCTGACCGGCAAAAAAAGGCCACCCGGAAATGTTTGAAAAAAGTACTTAAATTTTCATTAATTCAACTTATCAGTAGTATTGGATTGAAGAACCATTTATTGGTGATACGGCATGCAAAGATTAGGAGAAAAAAGACTAATTAACACAGAATTAGGTAATTTAATGAAGGAAAATCACAGAAACACAACATATACGTTTTTTTCTTATCTATGAAAACAGTTGCAGTTTTATTTTAAAGAACTCTTGCTTATTGTCAGTACCGTGCATGTCCTCCACGAGCCTAAATTACAGCATTTAACCGTTGTGGCATTGAGTTGATCAAATATGCTAAGTACATTTTTGAGGAATTACTTCAAATTCTTCTTGAAGGGCCAAGCGTAACTCTTGAAGAGTCTCTGGCATGGCTGGACGACCACGAATATGCCTCTGAAGCTGACCCCAGAGGTGCTCTATAGGATTAAGGTCTGGGCTGCATGCTGGCCAATCAAATCTACGAATGTCAACCTCACGTTGTCATGCATTAAACAAAGCCATCTCCAATAAAATGCGAAAATGGGACGACAGCTTCTTGAAGAACATCTTCCACATATCTGTGGGCGTTCAAAGCACCATTTTCCACAAATAAAAGGTCGGTATGTGCTACCGTGGAAATTCCTGTCCACACAATAACAGAACCACCGTTGAAAGATAACCGTAAAGAGATGGTGCAGTCGAAATATCGTTCACATCGTCTTCTCCGTACCCTTCCTCAACCATCAGGTGATCGCAGAGAAAAACGTGACTCATGGATAAAAAGAACTTCACTCCATTGCTGAGGATTCGAATCTGCAAGTAATTGCGCAAACTGTAAACGTGCTCTTCGATGGCTAGGAAGCAATTGTGGTCCTGTGGCAGTCCTTCGCGCGATTTCAAGCAACTTTCCACAAGTCTCCTCCTAATCGTCTTCTCACTTGTTTGCTTGTTTGAACCCTTCGCACTGTTAGAATATTTCAGTGTGTTGAGCACAAGAAAACGATCATCAACGGCAGTTGTCACCCTTTGTCTTCCAGATCCTGCCCGCCTCTCAAATACGCCAGTCTCCGATACCGATTCCACGCATTCCGAACAGTAGTACGGGCTATTCCAAGCGTACGAGACACATACCGTTGACTACGACCATCCTCAATCAAAGCAACATTTTGAGTAATGTCCGAAACAGTTAACGGCATTGTTATCTCTTGGAAACTTGAATTTACTGTCATTCTCAATTCCAAAACAAATGGAGATAAGCCTACTTGTCTTTTAACATACACAAATGACCACTGCCATCTGATTTCCGCGAACATGTTGATGTTACTGAAAAGAGAATTTCGGCTGCTAAAATTAAAATTAGACGCAGGTAGGACTGGAACAAGCAGTGACAATGAAGAAAAACCGAATCAGTTCCCGATTTGTATATAAACTACGCAGATATGGGGATCTATATGAAACATTTCAGGGTGGCTGGTTTTTTTGCCGGTCTGTGTAGTTAGATGTCGACAGTTTGTAAGTATTAAGTGCTACATTGAAAATTAAAAGCTTGCATTCTGAAAGAAACAATTGTCGTTTTGTTTAATAAGCTAAAAAACACTTGTGTTTCGCAACCAGGAAATAGATATTTTACTGCTGGCAGAAAATTAATAACGAACTTCAAGCAGATCAAATTAGATTCGGAATTTTTCGGAAAAATAAAATAAAGATAATTATGTTTAATGGTTAAACACAGTTATATTCTCATTAAATAAATATTTATGTAACAAACATTTCTAGTAAAATAATAATGGGGGTGTAAAGCCCAATATTTTCCCCCCTGGCGATTTATTATGTTTATACTCGGATTACATTATATGAATTAGGTATTTCATCAAGATATTTTTTGAAAATTTTGAGTCGATATCAGGCTATCGATTCTGCGCAGTTTGATTTTGCGCTAGACTTTTGTTGAAATAGGTATGAAAATTCAATGCGGCTGTAATAAAACAACAGATTAACCCCAACCCCAAACTTGGTCGTAAAAACAAGAAAAACCTTAACCGCTTATGCAAAACAATCCTTGAAACAAAATGTAAATTTAGTAGTTGGGATATGAGAATTTCCCGAAATATGGCCGCCAAAAGTGAGGTTATGACATAGAGCGCAAGGAGACTTTGCGTTTCTGGAAGGCCACAATCACGTCGCGTAGTTTCTCCAACTGTATTGCAGTCTTGACTGCCCACGTGTGCTTGGTCGTATGCGGCAACACCGGGTACTCGTTCATTTCCCAGCTGCGAAATAACATTTGAAGTGTCCTCTCTTCCTGGACAACTTGGCGGAGATTCATACCTTCCATTGAATCTTTTTCAATTCTGGTGTTCTCGTTGCCCATGAAAGCGTTCCTATCGTTCTTCGATCGAGTCAGTATGAGCTTTTCTCACGCATTCAGCAGCACCACGCAGTAGTCCTCCAGGAATTCGAGCATATGCGGCATGATGCAAACGTTACAGTTGCCGTTCACGTCAAGTACCTGAGTGGGCGCATCACCTGTTGTTGTCCATCCGACATTTTTCAGGGCGCGAACCTCACCTTCATTCAGAGAAATCAGTCTCTGCAGAGTGCTGGTGATGTCCCACGTTCTTTGTCGATCCGCCTCAACTACGTTGATTTCGTAGCGGATGTCGTCCGGATGTCGTCAAAGAGAAAATTGGGGGCGTTATTTGTTAGTGCTACCGCACCGCTTTCTGTCCTCGATGTAGAGAAAACTGAGATGTCATGGTTTTAAATTGGCATTTCATATTTGGCGTTTAATGTTGTTCGAAGGCAGCAGTGTGATGTTGGAAGACAGCGGCGAGGTGTGCGAAGACGGCAGCGAGGTGTGCAAAAACAGCTCCAAAACAACTCCTGAATGCCGTCTTTTCTGACATAACCTCACTTTTGGCGGCTATCTTGGCGGGGAACTATCATATCCTAACTAGTGAGTATGAATCACTAGAAATTAAACATCCATCGTTACCTACATTAGCCATTACACAGCGCTTCTTGACACCGCTCCTTGACCCCGCAGCACCCATAACTTTGCTAGTATCTGCTGTTTGATTCGCTGTATTAGGAATTCAAAAAATATTTGCATTAATTTGAACAAGTTTAATATCATCTGAAATATGTCAAATCATGCGTAAATTCTGCATGAATTCGACATTGACACTCGCCAAACTTCTTAGATGAGTTTTTGGGCTCTGTGTGCTGTCAGGAGTCGGTGGGTGGATTAAATTATATTATAAATAGTCTGTCTCCACCTTATCTTATAATATAATTTATAATATAAACAATTCTGTTATGCCCCACCATGAATCACAACCAAAAATTTTGGTTGAGACTAGACGATCTTGGTTGATTCTAAATTGTACGGCACAATGAACAGACTGATGACAAAATTTGGCCTTGTAATGTGCAATGAATTCTTTTACAGGGTAATAATTAAAATTTGAGAATATTTCGTATGCCTCAATGAACTATCCGATTCGGCGTAAGAAATACTGAAACTGAATTATGATTAAGTGAACAGAACTGACTTGCTGTAGTAATGACCTCTTTGTATATTAAACTGGAGAATCTTGTTACTGATGATATTTCGATAAACCGGAGAGGTAATCACAGTGGGTATACCATTTTTTCGGTGCACCACAAAATAAAGCTTTTTAGTTCTACAGAAATTTATTGTTGTTAGACGTATTTTATGTCGGTACACCCTAATGCAAATTTTTTGACTGTAATTAAATTCTGGTGCGCCATACAGAATGTCCGGTAGAATTACATTTGTATGGTTGCAGGATATAGTATTTTGATGCTTTGAACCTAACATTTTCAATTGAATGCGAAAACCTTGTAACGATGCAAAAAAATCAACAAATTATTCAAATAAATGAATGGGCATTTCACCCGTTCGTATTAATCGAGATGCCAGCTGCAAAATTTCTGCGAACATATAAATGTTCACGGTGAACACAGCAGTCTTCCCACCGCATCTCCCTCCACTGACCCCTCCATAAAGTCAGATTGTGCATGGGATTGGACAGGCGACAGGCACTTCCTTCGCATTGCTCAAGCATTGTAGGGATGGTACAAACTGCTCCTTTAGCGGATCAGGTGCACCGATTCCGACTCCGCTTACAAACTAGGTGCAAGAAAGTAGGTCCGCGCACCTACTTGTTAACCTGTTATTCATAAACGTCCGGACCTTGAATACATCACTATCCGGGGAGCAACGAGACGGAGTGCCGAACACAGGACGCGCTTTTGCCTACGATTGCACGTGCACTTCCCATAACTTACTTTTTATATACCTACCTATTGCATTAAACACTTAAATCAAAATAAACGAGATAGGTTAATGGCTTTACATGTTTAGGTAATTTTTGCACTTCTTGGAACAAATCCGCAAAACTAATACAGTTTTTAAAATATGCAATAATTGTATTCTTTATGGACATACATAATATAATATAATATACAATACACTTTTGTTTATTCCATCGAAGCGGAAAGCACTCCGCTCCGAAATCCGAGAACATAATATCTGTCATCTGTTCTGTGGTCCGAGACTCCGAGCTCCGGGATTATTTCGTCATTCGTCTAAACAGCTCCGCTGCTCCGCATCCGACGGTTCATTCAGATCAGTTATCACTCTCATTTACCCCGACTCCGTATTCTGCTGTATCAGGTCCAGCGACCTACTCTTTTACAAAATTCGAACTAGGTGCACCTGCTCCGAACAGCGAACTAGGTTCAAATAAACAGGTCTAGTCCGGAGCAACCATCCCTAAAGCATTGCAGTTGCAGTACACGTCGGGATGACACCGATGACGATCACGTTTATGAGGTTAAGAGTCCGGCAAAGCAGATCAAAAGTTACACCTGCGGGGCATCGGGTCGGTGAGGAATCCGGTAGAAATCGGAGCAAACTATCAGCTGTGTTGCAACACCGTCGCGCTAAACACATTAATCGGCACAAGAACAACGCACATTCAAAGCCCGCGCGTTTGGTACCTAGTAAATGAGACAACGCCGCTCTGAGTTTACGCTCAGTCGATGCGGGCGGCAGCACATACCAAGGCATATTTTGCGTTTGCAGCGCTCTCGCTCTACCATGATTACACCTTCATCCTAGTAAATTAAGCAACACGAAAGCCTGATTATGGTAGAAGAAGGTATACTTTATGTCGCCATTGAAACAATTTTTCGAAAACTAAATCTCTTGGCGCTATGCACGCGTGAAGTTGGTCAGTCATACGGATAGAGAGAGGTGAATAGGAATGGTAAATGCGTACATACAATAGTTGATGAATGCAGACTTACCGTGATATCGATCTTGAAAATATTGGAGCAGTATGAAAATTGAATGTTTGGTAGTGAGAAAATACAAGGTCATCATTTTTTATTTCTTGCCATATCATTAATCAGGGTCATAATTTTGACTCAAGTGCTTACCCGTAAATACAAATAAATCTGGGAATATACACACATGTTCAATAAATCCAACAAAGCCTAAATAAATGCCCAGCTCTTGTGAAAGAGGCAATTAGAAATCAAATGATACATGAAGCAAATCACTGAAATTTCCCAGTTGGTAGAGGTACATGTGCACGTCAACACCCCTTATGTATTCACAGAGAATTACGAATAGTGTAATTAATCAACGGGCCGAACATTTTAAATTGTGTCAGAGAGAAATGATTTGGAATCATATTTTCATTTTTCCAAACAAAGCCATTTATCTTTCTCAGAAGGGCGAAGCGTTCGCCATGTAATTCTGATAAATAGTCCTGGATTAACCATAAACATTTTGTGTGTATTGTGAGCTCGGTAAAAGTTTAATTTTGCCTCCTTGTCCCTGGTGAGCAGATATTAGTATTCAGTCGAGTTCTCTTTATTAAAAGTGCTCTCTTAAATTAATAAATCGACCGTAATGTGACTGATTTTACACGAAATGAGTCGAGATTAAAACCACATTTCTCAAGATTAAAAAGTTTCATCGGTTTGACATTTCCAACACCCTTCGAGTTGTCTGAAAGCAATTTAATATAAATTCATTATACAACAATTGCTTGTATAATAAATTATGTTATTAAAATTGTTCACTAACATTTGTTTCGGATTATGTGCTTTAAAATGAACCTACGAAGTGATTTATTCAAGGTTCGCATATTATATTTTAAATCTGTTAGACAGCGCCGCAATTTAGGAAAGGATTTTGCTTCCTGTAAATAAAGATTGGGTTCTCAATATTGTAAAAAGTGTCATATCAGAACTTAAATCCTTTTCTGTTAGAAATTATGTACAATTTCTTACGAAATAAAGTATAAGGCAGAACCATTTGCTAACATATCCGAATGCTACAAATATTGCGGCCAATAATTTTGATTAGGTGGAGCCCATCACCGAATTATCGATGCTAGCCCAAGACTATTTTTAACGTCTAGCGATCCGGCACATTAGTCGAGCGATCTTACTCATTGGTCGAGCGACCAATCTAGCGACGGTGGTATTTATTTTAAAACCACTGGGAAACGGTTTCTACGAAATACCTTCGAGCACCACTTATCTGAATTCAACTTTCGTTCCGAACCTGGAACAAAACATTCTGGACTAACTCGTATAAATCAATTTATATAGAGTTCGAATTCCAGCAAGCTGAAACATTGAACAGAAGTTAGGATAGGTTCAGAAGTATTCACATACCCACTAAAATGTCAACCAGCACTTAAAACAAAGTGATTATTACCAAATAATGATACGAGTACCATGATATTACCAAATAATGTTTATAACCCCTAGTAAGTATCAATTTTTGAATTTTGCCGCTTTCTTTCAATCGTAGAAGGCAAGGTATTGAAGATGTTTCAAAATTTGTTAATTGGAAAATGCGGCTTAGGGAGAAGTATAGCTGGTAAAAAAATGAAATCTATTCCTTCTGAGACAATGATGATATCGAGGTGTCTTTATCAAAAGTGAGACGCACTGTAGGTAGTATTGGTATGAAAACTTTAATTATGATCATATTATTTAGAGGAGTGTGACGTCACCGATGACGTAACGTCGCAAAGGAGGATACGGCCGCAGCTATACTCAAAGCCGAAGATGGGCGTGGGCTAATAACAGAAAGGGGCGCCAAGGAGTTGTCGACAGATATCCTCAGTAGTTAGAAAATGACAGCCTCAGATACGAACCCCTTCGGAGCACATAGCGCCATCGAGTTCTCGAGGTGCCATCGACTTCTTCGGCAGTGACCTTGAAAGAGACCAGAGGCTGCTGAAGGAGTCGTTGAGTCATCCGAAGAAGTGTCTTCAGCAGCGGCATCTGCAGCAGCCTCCGGTGTCTTTCAAGGTCATTTCTGAAGAAGTGTGCATGTCTTCAGCAGCGTCTGGTCATTGCTGAAGAAGTGGTGTTCAGCAGCGTCCAGGCGCATGCGCCGGGGCTATTCCTCAGATCAGTCCATCGAGTTCTCCATCCACTTCAAGTGGGCGTGTCTGCAGCAGCCTCTGGTCATTGCCGAAGAAGTGTGCATGTCTTCAGCAGCCTCTGGTGTCTTTCAGGGCCATTGCCGAAGAGTGCACACCCAAGCCGCCATTTTGTGGGCTTTGGCTGTGACTCAGGCGCCTGCGCCGGGGCTCTGACGCGTGCAAAGCACGTGTTGCTCATTGTTGCGCAATGGAAGAATGTTCTGGAAATGCTGATGCAATAGTATGCAGATGTTGCAGAATTAATGTTTTTTCTCCTTCTACCTGTTTACCAGAATACGTTCTAAGTTTTGAAGGAAAATAAAAAACTGTTGAATTTATATTTTTACTCCAATATAATAATTAAAACAATAACTACAATTTGTATAAATAGTAAGCATGCATTTACTATAACGCTAAACATATTTAACCTATAAACAAATAATGTGAATATATTAAAAGGTTTAATCTTTTCCTGTTTTACAAAACTGGCAGTCTTTCTGTAGTGGAGGAGGACCATCAATAGTGTCGCAATCATATGTTGTTGACTCGAATCCCCAGTGATGGTAGCAGTAAGTGTATGCATGAGAACTTATATTTTTCTTCTGCTCTTCGGTTAACATACCCAGTTCGACACATCTGCGTAAGTCTGACGGATGTACGTAATATTCTAGGAATTCCTTGGGCAGTTCGGCTATGTGTGTGGGATCCATTAGCAGTAAATGCTCACCATTGTTAAAGAACTTGCCAATGGCTTTCCCCACACGTTTTCGCAGAGTTAAAGTTTGCTCTTCTGGTTGATGTTCTTGCAATTCTGGCGGTTCCAGGTATTTCAGGATCCAGTTCCGCAGCAGTTGAGCGTTAACTTCGGAACAGATGGCGCTGCTGTTTGCGTAATGCTGAATGCAAGGTTCAATAACACGGGAATTTTCTTCTCGAAGTTTCTTTAGCGAGGGGCAGCAGTTGAGCGAATCCAAGTCGAAACACTCGACGTTGTCGGGAAGCACGTTTTTCAACCAAGACACTTTATCTTTACCCTTCACGTAGATCCTATCACAATCGGCCACCGATGACTTTAACTTCGATCGGATGTCGTCGTAGTTCTCCGTGCCACAATTCCAGCTCAAGCCGTGGTAGAAACGTGTCAACCAATGAGCTTGACGTCTGTCACACTCCCTCAACTGGTTCAGGTCGAATGGTGGCTTGAATACCCAGTGGTAGTTGCTGCCGCCGCCGCCGCCTCGATGATTCAACGCAATGAGTGAAACTTCTTTGAATATGAATTCACCGACTGCAGTCATGAAACCCTGAACGTCTGCGACGTACTCCATGGTTGACATGCGAACAAACCCAACGCGAGACTGGCGCGCACGATGTGCTTGTGCGACTTTTATACCAGGCGTTTGACAGAGCCGGTGGAGGGGGTATACTCGACGATGCGGTCATGCAGGATGAGACAGTAGGCGGTTGTGTTGGCGGGGAAATTTTCGCTCGACTCAAATTCCAGACGAATGTCCACAGGACCGGACTTGATGCTTTCCGACTGTTTTGATGCGTCAATGACTGCGAGTGGGGCGCGATTCTTGAACTGCTCCCTGCCGTATAGCGGCTCGCCAACTTTTCCATAGTACGAGCATTGAAAGTTCTCGTACATCTCATACAGTAAGGCGTATTTCCCGGTGGCGAAATCCAAATTGAGATTCTCGTAGGGGAACGACTCAGAGTTCAGATGTAGTTTGATGTTTGTCAGATTGCAGTGGTCAAACTGGCTCGAGTCCGTGATCGCATTGCCCTTGCGATTCGTCTGGAAGGCCACAATGACGTAGCGCGGTTTCTCCAAGTGCGTTGCGGTCTTGATTGCCCACGTCTGTTTCGTCGCTTGCGGCAACAGCGGATACTCGTAAAGTTCCCAGCTGCGAAAGCACAGTTGAAGCGTTCTCTCGTCTTCGATGATCTTGAGGAGATTTAGACGTTCCAGATCGGAGGGGTAGACATACGGTACCCTCCAATGCACCTTGCTCAACTCGATCCTGGTGTTTGCTGCGTTACCCACGAAGGCGTTCCTATCGCTCTTCGAGCGATTCAGAATGAGCTCGTGACGCACATTCAACAGCACCTTGTGGTAGTCTTCTAGGAATCCGAGTAGGATTCTTCCCGGGATGCACACGTTAAAGTTTCCGTTCGCGTCAAGTACATGGGTCGGCGCATCACCGGTCGTCGTCCAGCCGGCATTCTCCAGCGCACGCGCCTCACCCTCATTCAGAGAAGCTATACCCTTTAATGTGCTCGTGATGCCCACGTTCTTCGTTCGATCCACCTCCACTCCGTTGATTTCGTAGCGGACGTCGTCCAGCAGGAAAGTGAAAGCGTTGTTTGTGAGAGCGGCAGCGGCGCCCTCACCCTCACCCGTCACGAATCTACCTTCCATGTAGATGCAACTGAGATGCGGTAGTATGTAGGCGTCCTGTTGCTGGACTGGTATGCGTATTTCATCGTTGGCGTTGAATGTCGTTGACACGTACGGTTGATGCACGTGCACCTCTACGCGCCGTGCGGACTCGTCCAAAACAGCACCGTCCAGAACACGAAAAGTATCCACGTTTATGTTTGTCATCTTCAATAAAGTTCACGTGACAGACCGATGACGTAAGACAGTGAGAAGTAAATATACCCTTCAACCAAGCCCACAACAAACTCTTCTTGGTACTCAAGTCCTCTTCCTCCTTTGTTTCAGTCGATATCCCAGGGACGTCAATATTGCTTTGCTATCAGTGCTAAGCTGACGGATTTGTCGATGAGCTTTGTTCGCGTGGTGTACAGCTGGACTGTTGCTTGTCTGCTGTTGCTGCTGCTGCTCTGAATCACAAGTGATGCCCGTTCCAACAACGTACCCGCTTATATACCTGTTTCGAAAGGCTATGCCCATAATGCTCGCTTTAATGCGCCCACGCGAGTGTCCTCCCTCGCTATTTATAGTCTCTTTATGTGCAACCGGACAATTATCTCTTCACCGCGAAAATTCACCAGTGTACCGTTTTGATCGACAATGCGCACCGTCACGTTGTCTATACTGTTGAGAGTGATGGGCAGGTATATTACGTTGCTGGGCACCTCAACAATCTTGTAACCGGGCGGCACGAGGGGGAAAAATTCGTGTACGGTGTGGACTAAGTTACCATTTACGTACGATCCGGTGGTGATGTTGCACTCTACGCGTATCACGTCCACTTTCAGTATGCTGACGGGCAAGTCCGACTCGTGCCATCTATTCGGTGCAAGTATGCGTCTATTGAATCCAAGCAGAGAAGCCAAACAGTTGTCTCTGTCAAAGTTTATCTGTTTCCCGAATTTAATTTCGCACTTCAGGGTGCTGTTGTTGGCGCGCAGAATAAAGCTGGTATCACCCGAGGGTAAATTGTTGCGCAGGTACTCGTTCAGGTCTTCGATCTCATATGAACCAGTGGGTATGACGAGTTCCGCGTCACCGCTACCATAATAGAACTTATTGTTTGATTCGTCCACGTTCGGCACCGAGTTGAAGGTTTGGAACAGTACAAGCCCCAGCACGTAGTTGCCGTCCCCCAATTCGATAGGTGGGAAAAAATTGCTGCTCAAGACCGAACTGTTTCCCGTCAACGACACCGTCAGAGACTTGGTGGTGGTCATGATCCGCCGTTGTTGTACAAAAACTTTAAGCACAGGTGTCCACAGATGGGTGAGTTGAAGCTCTGCTCCCAGTCGTGATTGTACTGTATGGTGGTGGTGCGGCTACCGAGGTATTTAACGAGTTCTGCGGGCGGTCGCAGGTTGCCAAAACTGTCAAAGTAGAGGACGCGCGACCCTCGCTTTATGTACGCTACCCAGTGGGTGCCAGGACCGCTTGCGTCATCCAAATTGACGATAGCTGACTCGTTGCGTTTGGGTTTCCCCGCGGGCAAGCCGTTGCGCATGAACACTCCCCGGAAGTGGGGAATTTTCAGATCGATTGAAGCGTACTTGTTTAGATCGATGTCGGTGAGTGGTCTTCTCGGTAGCCTCAGTAGCGGTTTTTTGCCGGCGCCAAGTACAGACCCAAGCCTTTGCGGTATGGTTTCAGGTAGAGTCCGCTTCCCGGTTTACCCATAGCAATGGCCTCCATGGTCTGATTGTGGCGTTGATGTTCGCCTAGCTCTTTTCGGGCCTGTGAAGCATCGTTCACTGCCTTAGCTACACCTGCCGCCCCTCCAGCTAGCGCACCGAGAGCCGATAGACCCGCAAAAATTGGTATCAGGGGTAATATTCCACCAGTCTTCGGCACCGGGATGACGCGCGGCAACGGCTTCCTCTCTTTGCGTCGAATTACTTGCTTAGCCGCTGCCAGGGCTCTGTTCACCGCCATAACCGTATCCTTGGTGTTCTTCACTGCAGCTCGCGCCTCTCTCGTCACTCTGCCGAGCGAAATACGATCTTTGACCGTCTTTTTCTTCTTCTTGGTGCCGACACCCATACCCAACTTGACTTTAGCTTTCATTGCGTTAGTTATGGCCCAAGCGGCTGCACGTTCACCCAGAGATGCGTCCTTTGCCAAAACCCTGTGCCACGCACTGTCCGCCAGTCTTCGGTCAGCTTCGTGTCGTTTCGCGAGCTCCTTCGATTGCGAGTAGGCAATGTCGTGGGATCTGCACGCTTCGTCCGTGGGATTTATGCCCCGATCACCTCTTGCCAATCGCTCCTTAAGTTTTGTACCTGGACCACAGAAGTTGTAACCGGGCAGGTGCAATTCCACCGGCAGTTTTCCAATCAAATCGTTTAAGAGTCCTTTCCCCTTGCGTGGTTGTCGTCGTCGTCGAAGTGGTTTGACTGTCGGAGACATACTGACTGGAGTATAAAAGGTTTCGACGCGTCTATATATACTAGTTCGACGACGATGAAGTTCGTGAAACAATCGGAGAGTTTACCGGTCATGAATGTATGCGGCGCAGGCTTCGAGCCACCCGCCAACAAGAGACTCAAACACGGACTCCTCTTCCCCGACACTGTGAGATCCATCATCTGCGGTCCCTCGAACTGTGGCAAAACGAATTTGATTTTGTCGCTGCTGTGCGCACCGAACGGGTTGCGTTTCGAGAACGTCTACGTCTACTCCAAGTCCCTGTACCAACCAAAGTACCAACTGCTGGGGGAGATTCTGCGGGCGGTGCCGGGTGTCGGCTACTTTGCCTACGGAGATTGCGCGGACATCGTGCCACCCGAGAACGCCCTGCCCAATTCCGTGTTCATCTTTGACGACGTGGCCTGCGACAAGCAGAACGTTATGCGCGACTATTTCGCCATGGGAAGACACAAGTCCACAGACTGCTTCTACCTCTGTCAGACGTACACGCACATCCCCAAACACCTGATACGCGACAACGTCAACTTTCTGATCCTCTTCAAGCAGGACGACTTGAACCTACGTCACGTGTACAACGATCACGTGAACACCGACATGGACTGGTCGGTGTTTCGTTCAGCGTGCGCAGAGATTTGGACACCGTGTACGGAGTCAGAAGACAAGCCGGCAATGACTACGACTCGTTCATGATTGGAAACTCGGCCATTCAGTTTGTCGACGACGATGTCTACGTGCAGGACAAACGGTATCCGGGCACCAGCGGTCTCTACGAGCTGCTCTTCTACAAAGACCCGCACAATTACACCAAGCGTGATTTGAACGTGTACAAGAACATAATACTGGCCACGAATGCTCACAAGGTGGGCTATAGGGATGAAGCTCGTACTCGGGGCACCAACAGCACCAAGTACAAGAGCATCATCAAACGGTTTACAAAGGAGGGTGGTGGTGGTGGTGTTGGTGGACTGTTGATGCGCGTCACAGATAAAAACAGCGAGTACGTGTATTGGAATGACATAAATGAACTGGTTCAACGTTTGTACTTGCTGCATGCCTCCAGAGCGGCCGGCAACACCTCACACGGCAACGAGATTGCGTCTATTGTGGAAGAGCTTATGGAGGAGGGGGTTATAGTATAAGAAGGGGAGCAGCAGCAGCAGCGCGAGCCTCAATCATGTCCGTGGACAAGTTCGGACGACAGCTGGTTGGACGATCCAAGAAAGCATCTTCGCAGGCGTTTGTTCTGCGCGGACCGCCTGGAGTTGGTTTCCTGCTGACCCAGTCCGGGAACTATAACATAGACAGCAAGCGTCTGACCAATGTTGCTAACGCAATCGAAGACCCCGACGCTACCAATAAAGCTTACGTGGACAGTTTATTTGCAGCACTGGGACTGTCAATTGATCACGCGGTGCGTACAGGAGCGGTGGCCCCTCTCGGCCGGAAACTAGAAATAGTCGAGCAAGACCTGGAAAAGGTCAGAGATAGTGTAGCGTTGCTGTTTCGCGAACACAGTGATAGACTGCACGCGCTAGAATTAGGTTTGGCGCAATTGCAAAACGACAAATATTTGGTGGGGGAATGAATGAGAAGAAGGGCCTGATTGACGAGTTACACAAACCCGCACGACGAAACTTCCCGAGGCGCAAGGTGATAATCCGCGGTTTCGACGACCTCTGGCAAGCGGATCTGGTGGAGATGATCCCGTACGCGAAGGTGAATCGCAACTACAAGTACATTCTCATGGTGTTGGACACGTACTCCAAGTACGGGTGGGCGGTGCCCCTAAAGACGAAGACGGCATCGGATGTGGTGCAAGCGTTCGCCCCTCTGCTGCAACGACAACGATCACCGAAGAATTTGCAGACCGACGACGGCAAGGAGTTCTTTAATGCACGCTTCAAGGCTCTGATGACCGAGCACGGCATCAATCATTACTCCACGTTCACGGAGAAGAAGGCGAGTTGCGTGGAACGCTGGAACAGAACCATCAAGGAGAAGATGTGGAGACTGTTCAGTTTACAGGGCAACCACAGATGGCTCCACATTCTGCCTCAACTGGTCGGCGAGTACAACAAAACAGTGCATTCTGTGACGGGAATGCGCCCCGCTGATGTCACAAAGGATACGAAACTCAATTTTGGAGCGGCGGCAGCGGTCAGGGTGCAGACAAAGTTTAAGCTGTGGGACAAGGTGCGCATTTCAAAGTATAAGCACGTCTTCAGCAAGGGGTACACTCCAAACTACACCACCGAGGTGTTCACCATCGTCAAGGTGAAGCATACGAACCCAACCACGTACCATCTTGAAGATTACCAAGGGCAACCGATTCGGGGATGTTTCTACGAACAAGAGCTGCTGAAGACCAATTACCCCGACACATACCTGGTTGAGAAGGTATTGCGAAGGAGGGACGATCGCATGTTTGTGAAGTGGCTCGGATTTGATGACTCACACAATTCGTGGATAGATAAGGGTGACTTGTAATAAATAAAACAGGAGTTGTTTACATAGAACATTTTTATTGAAAATATAGATAATTTATCAAATACATGCGTTTATTTACAAACTATTCTGGTCCATAATACTATAGTGCCCGAGAGGTAGTGTGTTTACACCATCATCGAGCGTGTGGCGTTTGTCATCTTCGGCACACAAACTTTTCTTGCTAATCTCGTACGAATAGAGCTCGTGATTTTTCGATCGAATCGAATTAAAGGTGGCCTGAAGTTTCAAATTGCCAAATAATACTCGTTTATAGTCGTTATGCGTCAACTCCTTGACTGCTGAACGGCCGATTCCCTTGGATTTTTTAATTTCAATAGCGTCGTCCTCGCACAGAATAGAGTACATTTTCGGTTTTAGTGCTACCAACTCTGTAATAATTTTACCATCCAATTCATGCTTGAACTTGCCAATGACTTTTTTGTTTACCGGCGGAATATTGTAGGGATTCCCTGGGGGATAGCCGGAAGTGTCAAAATGATCCTTCGCATCGGCTCTAATTATTTCGTACAAGTCGTCAGTGCAGCACTCGTAAATAAAACTGTCCGTATCCGTGTAACAAAGCGAGGCATTTAAATTTTTGTGTTCTTTTACATAGTCGTAGTGAAATTTGTACATCAGTTCTTTTGCCAACTCCAACACGCAAAATCCCACATAGATTGGCTTATTGAAGACTATTTCTGTCTTTTGTAATTCAATGGCCACCAAGTTCTCCGAAAATATCACGCAGTTCTTAAAATTGGGTTTTGCTATCAGAGACGACGCGCCACAATTACCATCCCAACGCGTCACCAATTTGATGTCGCGCCGTTTCCTAATATTTTCAATTGTTTTCCCATACACTGCATTATTCATGAATTTGTACTGATCCTTTTCAAATTCATCCTTGGACTCTGTTCGTAATTTCGTGTTCAGATCTATGTACGGTTTGAGCCATTTAGACTGCTTAAATCGCAAAACTCTGTGAACCTTTTTTAACAGTAAACCGTGATTTAAACATTGCTGTAGATTTCTATAATGGATAACGTATCGAGATTTATCGTGAAGGGTTAGCATCAGTTTCGATTGGTTAGATAGGTCTGTTGTGCGATGTTCTGAGCAGAAGGGGAAGTCCGCGTGATGGTCATGTATTGTTTCCGGATACTCCAGATCCACCTCTAGCGCATACCCATACTCTTGATCCCCTTCGAATAAGGTGTATTTTTTCTCCAATAGCTGTTGCTCGATCACGGCAATCTCACTGTCCTCCAACCACGAAAACCCTCCGTACGGCAGCGGTTGTGACAAACTGTGTCCGTACAGATTGTTTGCATCTATGTAGAAGAGAAATTTAGACGGTTTCGACGGATCAAAATTTTTCATATATTTGTTATTCGCTCTAGAAAATTTCTTGTTTGCCACAACCACTCCTCCTCTCAGTGAACGTTCGAAAAAATTTATCATTTCCACGTCTGTCAGCAGTTCGAGTTTGACCTTTGTCATCTTGAGCATTGCTTGAAACGTGTATCCCGCTAAAGTGAAACAGTGAAATGGATCCAACGAATACGTTTCCAAACACACGGAACGAAATTTATTCACTACATCTGTCAGAATTAATGTGTCCAGTTTGAGGTAGATGTCGGAGTAGTCTGCTAGAGTCTGACAACCAAATGTCCGCCAAACCTTCTGCGCATGTGCATAGTCCTCTTCCGTAATGTCGCTGTCGTTGAGTTTACTGTAAAAAGCATTCTTCGGTGGGAGTTCGGTTTCTTCCAGACGTTCCCACGAGTTCACGTAATCATATGGGAACACTCCCTTCCTACAAATCAACTCTAAATTTTCCGGATTGGAAAAGTATCTTCTGGTTACGTTGTACTCGTTTGGATTCAAATTCTGCGCCAATTTCTCTAAGGACGATGGTATGAAACGATACGAGTCTAAAAAGCGCATTTTAACCCCACCCATCTTTTTCGAAAACGAAATGTAATTTTCCATCGTTATGGGCAGTAGATCAATTGGTTCCGTGTCGTAGGCCAACTCCTTTATGATTAAATGTCCGTCGTAACCGCTCAAATTGTGAAATAATACGGGTACGAATCTGCAAGTTCGATATAGCAAATTGCATTGCGCATGCGCAGGTCCCCGGTACTTCCCCGTTATATGATCGTGATCTTTCACTCGCTCTTCCAGTAAACCAAAAGGTTTCTCGCACATGTGGCAAATGTTGCACGTTTGAAATTCACGCAGCTGGATGTCATTCAATGGTTCCATACCCACGTCTCCGGTCACTATTGGCTCTATAACCGCAGCTATTTCTCGAAGTTTCGAAACAAACCAGCTGACGCAATCTTTTCCGCGATAAATCTCAAACCTTGACAGGCTATCGTCATAGTTACAAATCAGGTAAAAGGCAACGCTATACGGCTCGTGTTTCTGATATGCAAGCGTACTCGAAATGTCGGGATCATTTTTACATGCGGAAATTGGGCGGGTGAATGCTTCAAAATCACCGACGATGAGGAAGGGCACCGGCTCTTTAAACCAATAATGTTGAAATTGCAAAATGTCATTATTCCCCTCCGTTGGTAGCGTAATTTTGACATGAGACTTTTTTGCCGAGCAATCTGGCATATGTCTATCGTACTTTTCCAAGGAATAAAAGGTGACTAAACACCGATCGCACACGTGAATCCGACCGTCGTGTCGTGAAAACTGAGGTGAGCATAGACGCGACATATCTTTAATCCACGCGTAATGCCCTATGCTATTATTCTCATTCGTAATGTATAATAAATTCACATGCCTTTCCCGTTTCTCCTCGGTATAATACAAAGGACCAATTACGTTACACTTATTGTCTAATCCAAACACATTAATAGATATGTTATTCTGTCTTTCAAACTTGGAAATGTCTGTCAATTTCACCGGAATGGAAATACCTGTGGTGTCCAAAACATCCGTATACTTTGGATAACTTGACACGAGACTAACATTTTGCTTTGCGGGATACATCGCACAAACTACAGCGTGGAAAAAACAAGCCATATCTGTATTACGTACATTGACAATGGCCCTTCGTGCAGCTATTACTTCTGGCAGTGGTAAATAGCTGGACGTTCCACCACGCAGTGGATTGTATTTATTAATATTTACGGCCAACGAAATGACTTGGGTGAAGGACCAGCCACTGTTTTTCGCAGAAAATTCCACTAGCTGCAATAGTATGAACAAAAAAATGTTAGTGACACGGCCCACACAAGAATTGATTTGTAAACAAGTGAGCTCGTATCGTTTTGAATTGTGAAGATGAGGTCACGCATTGGTTTCATGAAAAAATGTACGCTTATAATGAAACAATAAGAAACATTTTATATTGTAGTCAAGCCTTAAAAGCAAACCACCCCCATATTCCGATCCCCCTCGTCGAGTCCTTTAATTTGATACCCCACATCACGTAGTTTTCCGTACGGGTAGGCATTGATTAGACTACTGTTTTCAAATAATTAGCGATGTAGGATGTTCTACTACCGAGAACTAAGATGTTTACACATCAATAACTATATGGTCTCTTAAGATTATAAGTTGATTACGTACCTTGGTTTTAAGTTTATCCGTTACTTCCTTGTACCAATTTGCTATCTCGGACGAATCAGAGAAAGACGAAGCGGTAACTATTGTATTGCTGGAATTAAAATATTTGCACTCTTCAGCCGCAGTCTCTCCTTGTCCACACAGTTTAAATGTGCAACAAAGGCTAAAGTTGACCTTTGCTGCAGCCTCTCTCTTTAATATATTCTTTAGTCGCGTCTTAATGAGATGGTAACAATCTTCAATGAACGCATCTGGATCAGTATGACGCTTATTGATTATTAAACCGGTCCTTATTCTACTGGTAAAAGCCGAAGCGATGTCTCTCCAAATAATTCGACCAGAACGCTTCTTATTTGAATTTGATGCAATTCCAGAACCCAAGTGCCTCTGGTTTTGTATTATATTTAAACACACTTTAATATTTGATATGTTACACTCTACATGTCTGCGCTGACCGAGAGTAAGTTTATCACCAGTTTTCAAATATTTATAGTGGGTCCTGAGCATGCGCTTACATATCTTCGAAAAAGAATGAATTTGTTCCACACACAAACTCCTTTTATTAGCACATACCTGTCAATTATTATTCGAATTAGCGCATGCAAGAATATGTGAAAACAAACTTACTTCAAATAATTTTTTCACCATATCTGATGATAGTGTCTGTATTTCAGATTGCGATTCCATCGTCAATACTGCCTAATCACTCGCACCACAAAATATTATGTCCTTTGTTGAAACTCAAAACGTAATGTCAACACTGCTTTATCACTATAGAACGGTCATAAAACAACTGGCGGATGCCACCCAATCTCGCTCTATTTATACAGATTCTTATCTTCGCAGAACATTCCAGAAGAATCCTTGAGTGTTATCAATTCTAAGAATTACTTTAGTGCCGCGTGCAAATAATTTATGTATGTGTCACGTCTTATCTCCTTGTTAATCGATTGTTCTAGAAGAAACCTTGAATTTTATCGCTTCTAAGAATTAATTGAGTGCCGTGTGCAAATAATTTACGTGCGTGTCACGCCTTATCTCCTTGTTAATCGAAAGTTCCAGAAGAAACCTTGAATTTTATCGCTTCTAAGAATTAATTGAGTGCCGTGTGCAAATAATTTATGTAAGTGTCACGTCTTATCTCCTTGTTAATCGAAAGTTCCAGAAGAAACCTTGAATTTTATGGCTTCTACGAATTAATTTAGTGCCAAAGCGGTGAGGAAGTCTTTGATCTTTATCAACAAATAACATAAATTTTTCGAATTGATAATCATGTTTATTTTGACAGGGTCTTTAAACACTCATGAGTTTATTTTTATAACGCTGTTTAATAGAATGTTCCAGAACAAATCGGTGAGAAAGTCTTTGATCTTGCTCGATAATCATTAATTATTCGAACTGATAACATTATGCTTAATTCGGCAGAACTTAAGTAAACATGACTTCCCAGAATTTTGTTTTTATGTCATGGAGGGGAGGTGTCCATCATACTAATTGTTAATGTCAAAAAATCACGCTTCTAGCATACATTTATTGGAAAAAGCACACAACAAATTAATATTCTAACATAATGGTGAGTATTATTCAGTAATCAATTCATTAGTTCAGTTGATTTCCACGGAATACGGTAAATTATATAATATAATTTATTATATTAAAATACATTTTGTCAATTAAAATAATATAATAGTGTTCATAATATGATCCATTAAAATACATTTTATTCATTAAAATAATATAACAGTGTAATCAAGCTCGTGACGCTGCTTATACATCGTTGGCTGCAACAAGAGAAAAATATCATAGTTAAAAATTATACTAGTAAACAAACAAACAAACAAACACACAAACAAACAAACGAACAAACAAACAAAGATGAGAAATTATACTAGTAAACAAACAAACAAACAAACAAACAAACAAACGGGCGGACAAACAAAGAAATGCATTCATTCATTATAAAAACAATTAATTTTCCACCACTAGAATAATTGTGAATCAGAAATCCCAATTTTCCACTACTAAAATTGCGAATCAAAAATCCCCAATTTCACACTACTATCACTGAATATTAAAAAAATCTAAATGCTTTACTTACGATCTACAATATTGACCCAATTGACCACAAGTTCACTGCACGATTCCAACAAAATTATCGTTGTTTCTTTCTCCATGAATAGGCCCGAAAATAACACATTTTCTTTTGTTGTTGACGCCATGTGTGGCACATTTCCACAAATTATCATTTTGGGTCTGTTCTAAATAAAGAAAATAGTTTACACTTAGATAATATGTATGCTTTTAATTACTTAAAATGAAATTATTATGAATGACTTCTATTATGAATGAGATTTATTAACATACTGCTAGGACAATAAAAGAAATGATTACTGCAAATGGACTTACTTTTATATTTTCAGGCAAGTTTTGCAGGATAAAATGGTACAATAAAATATCCCCAACATCGTCTTGGCTAATTACCGCATCCATATTGGGAAACTAACTTTTACCGCACCTATTCCGTGGAAATCAACTGAACAATTGAACTAACTACTGAATAAAATGCTCGCGATTAGATTCGTTCTATTTATTTCGCAGCTTTTGCCGAGTTTGCTAAATTTTGATAACATGTAGAAGTTATCAGAAAAAACAATCAATTGAGCATTGTTTATTTATCTGGCGGTAAGCTTCGAAAATGTTCTTATTTTATTGTAATAATACAAACAACAGGGTATAACATAATCTCGGTCATCTTGTAGAGTTTGAACATATTAAGTGCACATGCACTTATTGGCATGCAGACCGTGGGAGTTAAACCAAACAAATATACATATCCTATCGGCAAAGTTGAAAGGTTTTTCTAGAACGTTCTTAGCTATTAATATTTCATCATAATAAAAACAATAAATCATAACATCTCTTATCGACTTCGAATCTATTGTTTCTTTCTCAAACTTTGATAACAATATTTATTTAGTGTAAACAATTGCAAACGTTGGAATTTCCGAGAAAAAACATTAATTCTGCAACATCTGCATACTATTGCATCAGCATTTCCAGAACATTCTTCCATTGCGCAACAATGAGCAACACGTGCTTTGCACGCGTCAGAGCCCCGGCGCAGGCGCCTGAGTCACAGCCAAAGCCCACAAAATGGCGGCTTGGGTGTGCACTCTTCGGCAATGGCCCTGAAAGACACCAGAGGCTGCTGAAGACATGCACACTTCTTCGGCAATGACCAGAGGCTGCTGCAGACACGCCCACTTGAAGTGGATGGAGAACTCGATGGACTGATCTGAGGAATAGCCCCGGCGCATGCGCCTGGACGCTGCTGAACACCACTTCTTCAGCAATGACCAGACGCTGCTGAAGACATGCACACTTCTTCAGAAATGACCTTGAAAGACACCGGAGGCTGCTGCAGATGCCGCTGCTGAAGACACTTCTTCGGATGACTCAACGACTCCTTCAGCAGCCTCTGGTCTCTTTCAAGGTCACTGCCGAAGAAGTCGATGGCACCTCGAGAACTCGATGGCGCTATGTGCTCCGAAGGGGTTCGTATCTGAGGCTGTCATTTTCTAACTACTATCCTCCAGAATACTTACGTAACACCCAGCGGCTACAACTCCTAAGAGCCACTGGTACACAAAAGGGGGATAAAAAATACGTAGTCAAATGGTCAATTTCAATAATGTATTAACAAAACAACTGGTAAATGAAAGAAGAAATGACAAGAGGAAATAATTAATTAAATTTTAAAGAAAGGTTACAAGAAGTTTAATTTATTCGCAAATTACTTAGTGACGTTAAGCACCCGGTACTAACGCTACGCCCTCAAAGAAAGAACAAGAAACATAGGCGCCGATGACACGATAAATACACAACACGGGTGAAGCTCCACTCGCGCGGCGCGCGGCGCACCGACGCGACGCGTCGCGACGGGTCAATCACACGCATGCTACCTAAAAACGCAATGAGGCTCAAACGGGAGTATCGGATGTTACAAGATCACGAAAAGAAAAAAACAATGAATTGAATAGAATTTAACAAAAATAGCCACAAAAATGTATAATAAAATTGACAAAAAAACAACCGTGTTACTAAACTGAACTACTAACCAAATGAATTACGCAAATTGACAAAAAAATACTGTATAATTAATAAAATGATTAATAAAGTGACAAATAAATGAATTAAACTATAACTAAACGGGGTGGTCACAAACAAGCCGTGCCAGGAGCTAAATAAAACCAGCCGTTGGACACGATGATCCAAACGGACAGGCGACACAAAAACGGTGGAAAATACCAAAATTTCTGACCTTACAGATGGTTGAGGAGGTCAAGCTGCTTCAAAAATACTTGGGGCCACGTGCAGCAGTAGGTAGCACCAGGAGACGAATACGGCGCTTCTTGATGTCGGCAAATTACTCAAACAATTAGACTCCAAAAAAAACCCTAAAATATAACACAAGCAAATCAGGAAACAAAAGAGAAGAAAGAAAACAGGGCATTTTGATGATTCAAGATTTAAATAAATGAAAAAAGGAAAAACATCTCGCTTACCACGTGGGGTTTTGCCAAAAGCACGTCAAGCCTAAAAACGTGAGTTTAAATCCCTTAAAAAGTCCAGACGACGATTCCAAATCCAAAAATAACTATGAATCGAGGTCCCAAAATAAGTAATTGGAGAAAATCCCAAACGAAAAGGCTAGCACAATCAAAATTGCCAAAACTCTCCAAATCACCACATACTACACGTCGAAGCACAGCATGAGAAAGACAAGATTGTACGGAAATCGGAAATCAAAAAAAGCGCGCACCGAGAAGATAGTACCAAAATTTCCTCTAGAAAATCAAAAACTCCAGAAGCGTCAATGAATGGGAGGAAATAAACCGAATTAAAGAAGGCTAAAGAAGACTTACCGACCCAAAATAAAACAAGATAATGATAAAATAGACACCTCTAGAGACATTGCGAGACGAAAGAATAAAGTATAAGAGACGTAAAGGAACCAAAGACTCAAGACGGAAAGGAAAATTAGACCGGCACGCCACTGACCCTCCGAATATACAGGGTGTTACAAATTTTAGGTCCGTAAATTTAAGTGGTGATTTTACATAAAATTTTATGAAAAAAACTTCCCATAAACATGGGTCCGGAAATTCATAATAACGGAGATAATTTATTGTCATTGAAATTGAAATAAAATTTTTACCATTCTATCAATTTCGAACAAGTTTTGGATAGGCGTTTTTGAATTAAGCAGCTACGAAACTGCAATAAGTTGTTTGTTTTAAAGAGTACAGTGACGTAGATAATGGGGGAGTTGGCCGATTTTTGCCCCCTATTTTCTACGGCACTGAAGATTTTTTAAAAATTGAGGGAATTTCGATATGAAAATTTAATTTGTAAAAGAACGATACTCTTGCAAGATTTCGATCTGTGGCCTCATTTTTGAGATATTCAAGATTTAAAAATGCATTACATTTGCGGGCACAAAATAATTTCTAATAATAAATGAGTACCTAACAAACTAGTTACTGTCATTTCGTAGCTGCTTAATTCAATAACGCCTATCCAAAATTTGTTCGATTGAATGGTAAAAATTTTATTTTTTTTTTAATTCATAACTTTCTATGAGTTATCTCCGTTATTACGGATTTCCGGATCCATGTTTATAGGAAGTTTTTTTCATAAAATCTTATGTACAAGTTCGTATCTCTCGCATAGCATCAGGTGTCACATCAGGTACATCATAAAGTAAATCTTCAGGTACATACAATCACCTCTTAAATTTACGGACCTAAAATTTGTAACACCCTGTATAGAACGAAAACCAAAATGACCTACACGGATGACAGTGACAGAAGCGAACAAACCTAAAATGTTCTGATAAGGTGGATCATAAATAGATGCCTAAATAATAAATTTCTGGCGATAAATCTCGTGAAACAACTTCAGAAGACTGAAGCTATCAAGAATAAACAACCTCCCGACTAAATAACTAGAAAATGTCGCCGGCAGAGTCCAGGTTAGAGGTAGGTGACAAGAATGAAAGCACAGAATAAAGGAACATAAACACAACAGCTGAAATACGAAAAATAGAAACAAAAAGGTAGGGTATGGGGAGCAAATTCAAGAACTGAGAATGAAATATTTTAGGCAAAAAGCTTTTAAAATTACCAAACAAGAGACTTGGGGAAGAAATCAAAAACCAGGGACAGTCGCAGATCGAAAACTTAAGAGATAAATAGCCAAGAAGGTCAACAATGAAAGTACCTACAGAAATATTGATAGGAAATTCAGAGCACATGAAAAGTATCTAAATAAAAGCTCAAAATAATTAACCAGGTGTTAGGGTAAATTTCAAACGTAACAGGAGCAAACATGTAAAAACAGATAAATCAACTTTTTGAAGTTTTGAGCCAATCTATGAAAATGTATTATACTCGTACTAGGCAATCCGTTGGATATTTTTTAGTAATTTTTCTGCAAAGCATGTCTTAGGGGTTGAGTTATGGAACCTACAAATTTCCGTAATATTCAAGTTAAAAACTATTTAAAAAAGAAAAATTGTTCAATTTATCGGTTTTTGCGGGAAGTTCAAATTTTAGCGGGGTTTGGTCAAAATTTTCGGAACGCCATTTATTTTTTGAGAAACCGATGGTTAAACTGTAAAACCTCGTATGTCAGTCTAACCTAGTTTTGCCCTAGAGCTCAAATACTCCCTATATGGTATACAATTGTTTCCGAAAACTTTCAATAAATATGAAAATGACACTTGGTTTAGTATAAAACCTGGTTGGCCATTACGCAGCTTTTGGGGGCCACTGGTATGGGACATACTGACGTCAGGATGTGGAACTCTGGGGTGTTTTGTCGCGTACTACTTAATTTTTCTAAAATTGCCAGTTACCGTCAGCCGTCAACAACCCTACGAGCATTATTTGCTCATAGCAACAGCATAGTAGGAATTTTAGGTCAAACTTTGTGGAAGATCAAAATTTTTGGTTGAATTTGAATGTTGTTTTGCTTCAATGTGAGAATAAATTATGGGAAAATCAAAAGAATAACATACCTGAAAGCGTAAATTAAATAGTATTTGGAATAGAAATTGAAAATTTGTGATCAGATCATAAATTTTAAAATTGAAACTTCAAGAAATCTGGAAATCCGATCTGGAAATTAGCCGTTTTCCAGTGGACACCTATTTGGCCATTACGTAAAAACCAAAATAGTTCATACAAGAACACTTTCGTGTTCAAACACTTTATAGTAACGAAAAACTTAGGAATTAAATCCTGAAATTTATTTAATGACAATCAGCTGACGTTGCTAAATTGACATATTGGCGGTGTTACAAATCGAAAAGAATCCGACACTCCTGACTACAGAGGTTCTCAACAAGTTTGTCCGCATGCGAAGAAGGCGACGAGAATCGGCTCTCGGAGTGTCGAACCATTATCTATACTAAACCAAGAAAATGACATAGGTATAAAACAATAAAAATTTTAAGGCCAACCGAAAGTTTTCTGAAACAATGATTGTATACCAATAGACTTTTTCATTTCGTTCTGTGTTCGTTAGTGCGCATGTGCTGACAATCAGCTGTTCTTAGATTTTCAGACGAGTGTCACTGTCAGCTGTCAGGCGTTATAAACTTCGTGTGGAATATTCGTAAGTAAATAGTAGAATACCAAATAAGGAGGGTGTTTGAAAGACGGAAAATTACAAAAAATATTAGTTCCCAGTGATAACCCTCGTAAAATTGTGAGGCTGAATCCCGAAGGCGTGCCTGGCTCTTACTTGAAATACGGGAATGTTAACCAAGATACTTCAATCATGTAGGTTGCTTCAATCATGTAGGTTTTTAATATAGCCGTGAAAATTAATCAATTTTTTAAAAGAAAACGGAGAAAAAGGATCTAATATAGGTACAGGTGTTTATTTTTCTGAAATGTATGTATGTAACTACAAGTAATTCTTATTTTAAAGATCTAACAAATAATGACATAAAACCTGGAAACGTTCGATTCACTTTTCCATTTCGAATCTTGCCCCTTACACATTTTTATCCAAACAACATCATTTATATAGGTGGAACTAATCCTCACTTCCTCACATGGTCATCAACCTAGTTATTAACTTCGATTTTCCCCAGTAAAATGTTATCAAAGAATTAATAAACACTTTCAAATAAGCAATACCGCCTACCCCTCTAGGGGGTATTGATACAAAAATGTGACATTCGTACGAATTGTCATGGCGCGTTCGCGCATGCGCCTCAGCATTTTTTTTATAATGAAAAGTCCTATTGTACCAATTATAGGAAGGTTTTGAGCTCATGCGCAAAACTAAGTTATACTGACATACGAGGTTTTGCAGTTTAACCATCGAAACATAAAGCGACAATAAAACATTCTAAATGAAAGAGGAGCACACTAATAGCGTAATTTAAACGGCGAACCCGCTCATCTTTCATTGAACCGTTTTGTGATAGAAAAAGTTATCTAATCTTTGTCGATTTTGCTCTTGCCGCTTTGTTTCATTTTTCTGTCTTTTCCTGCTACCATGATTGCCTTCTCGCACCGAAACATTTGCTTCACTTCATACTTTCAAATAGTTTCTTCCAGAGCTTTTTTTATAAACCAGTTTGGGGGAAATTTTGTAATGTTTACATTTAACAAGACGTATAATAGGTTTACGTGAGTCCGAGATAAAAGATGAAACAGCAGGTACCATAAATTCTTAGTTTCTGTAATGTAGCCATCTGTTCTGGAAAAGCTTAAGATCATTTCGATGCTTTTACTCCTTCAAAATAGGTGGCAGAACTACAATAGAAAGAGCTTGCTCACAAAGGAAGTAACTTTAAAACAATCACGTGAACGGAATACGTACGTAAAGGTAATGCTTTCGTACCAAATTTTTCTGTTCACAATGCACCTAACTTTTTACGTTAGTGTTCTATAAGCAGAAGCCTTAAAACTTGTTTACAATTGGTGATTAGGTTAAAGATAATTTGACATTGTCAATTTTGTTTTCTGTGTTCCATACCAATAAATTTTTATTTCCATAAAACCACATACACGTAACGAACAACACAATATGTACTTACGCTACTCTAGGACAAAATATAGTCCAAAAGAAAACTGTATAAGAAATATTTTTAAAAGGAAAGAACCGCTTTTCCCTGTTTATGACTATGACAACGAACAAGATCTGGTGAAATACCCAAGATTAGAGCATAGATGGATTAGATTGACCGGTACTACAGCTGCTGCAGTGTAGTAGGTATGTTAATATAATAACAAACAACCACACAATCATGTCGAATCATAAAACCATTCTGATAAAATGATGGATTCAGTCTCTAATATTTATGGCTTTTCACAATGTATCCCTTCGGCTTTTGGGTACGTAAATGAGGACTCTTATGATTTATGAGTCTATATTGTTACCGTCTGCATAGAATCAAAGATCAAGAAAATATATTCCAAATATCATTATCTTTAATTGAATAAAAGTTCTTCTGTTTTACTTCAGGTGCTAGGTTAATTTGAATATGATTCACTCGTTTCTCGACTTTATCAAAGTGCATCACAATTTTCGCTTCGTTTGGGCACAATTTAATTCTTACTTTGTCATATGGTAGTTCTACATCTGAAATATTTCCTAAGAATTGCTTAATGATATGAAATATTTTTCTGGCTGCCCTGAAATAAGATTAAAGTTAAGTAATCGTATACAAATGCACTTTGAAATACCTTATTGTGTAATGAGGAGTTCTCGCTGTTTTAGCGTGAAATTCAATTTAATAAATTTTTAAAATTAATGATCTGAAGCATTATTAATTAAATAAGAGAACGCAGTTCTAAAAATATTTACGGGTAGTACGATTATCTTGAATTTTATACGGTTTAAGAAATACAGAGAAGCTGTAACTTTGCAGAATATCCCAACAATAGCTGTTACATCGATATAAGCTTGTGCTTAGTAAACACATGGTGGCGCAAGACAAAGTTCTCGACGTATTTTTCATATGTTGCATGTAAGGTTATTTAGGTAACTAAGATTTGTTTAATCGATTATTACTTTTTATTTAGATAATGGAAATTTGTAACGTCACGTGCTAAAATAATATTCTGTAGTAATACAATAAGTGGTCTGGAATTGTCGGAAATTTTACGAAAGCTGTTTGCTTAGTAACCACGAGTGTCAATTTGACAGAAAATCACGAGCGCTTGCGCGAGTAATTTTCTGTCAAATTTTCACGAGTGGTTAGTAAGCAAACAGATTGAGTAAAATTACCTAAAAATTCCAGACCACGAATTGTATTCGACAAGATTATTTTTTGAATCGAAGCCAGGTAGTTGAAAACGAAATTTTATCTCAATTAATTCACATACAAAGAAATGTGTTGGGAATATTTGACGTTTTGCAGGTACTAAAGTATCTAGATTATACATTATAAATGCACTTACAAATTCGCAACCATGACAACTTATCAACAAGCAGAATTATCGAAAAAGATTGCCGAAATAATACACGCTTCTAGACCCAAATGAAACGTTCCGATTGGTCAATTTGGCGATGAAAAAAATAATCATCAAATGACTACCACTGGCATTGACACAATGATGATCCCTTTCTGAAGCATTTTCTACACCACTTTTACTAAAATTTCAGGTGGTCAGTTTTAAATGTAATTTCCGAATTTTGACTTTTAAGGCTTGTAGGGTACCAGATTTGTTCACAAACACTCAACTTTTTTGGAGAATGCTTCCTTCTTAATGCCCATTTTTGTATCGGCTGCATACCGTGACATCGTCCTGTATTTACCACATACCATTCTGAAATCAAGCTGACTGAGAAATTTTTGGTGATAATTGCGGTTTCTGCGTAAATATGTCAAAAAGAGACTGTTTTAATATCTTTCTCGCCTTATAGTCGCACAGAATATCTTACCAAAAAATTTCGATGAGTTTCACTTTCTGCAGTATCACACAGAATTGTCGGAAAAACTTAAATTTTAAAATGACATATTACCCTTAGAATTCTTTCCCAGTTCGCCATTCGCTTAACACCCTCAATAACACCTGATATGAAGCGAATTCGGCTTAAACAAAAAACACGTCAATTTAGATTTGAAGGGGAGAAGTTTAAAACCAATACAGATTGAATTCTAGGTTACACCCCCTTTCCCTCAGCTACCCCTACTTCAATTTCAAATAGCACCCCCTACCTCTTGTGATACATCATTTTTAAAGGCCGTAAAAATCCTGAACTAACCACGCTTAAAAAATTGGATTCGGTCGATCAGTAAATAAGTTACGGCCAAAAATTGTAAGATAAAGTCAAAAAATGTATTTTCTGTAGTAATACAATAAGTGGTCTGGAATTTTCGAAAATTTTACGAAAGCTGTTGCGTTGCTTGGTAGCCACGGGTGTAAATTTGACAGTTAAAAGATCACGAGCGCTTGCATCTGTCAAATTTACACGAGTGGTTAGTAAAAGCAACAGCTTGAGTAAAATTATCTAAAAATTCCAGACCACGAATTGTATTTAACAAGATTATTTTTTGAATCGAAGTAAGGTAGTTCAAAACGAAATTTTATTTCAACTAATTCGCATACAAAGAAATGTGTTGGAAATATTTGACGTTTGGCAGGTACTAAAGTACCTAGATTATATATTATAAATAAATGCACCTACAAATTCGCAACTATGGCAACTTATCAACAAGCAAAAATTATCGAAAAAATTACCGTAGGTAAATACATAGGAGATCATTTTTTTATTGATAAATACATGTTTAATTGTATGAAAGTTTTATTGTCATGGCAAATAATCAAGGTAGTGAAAAAATCGCGAGAGCTTGCTCGAGCGATTTTTTCTACTTCCCTTGATTCGAGATTTTTTGCCGAATGGCAATAAAATTTGAATACAATTTGAAATGTATTTATCTTATAAAAAATGATCTCGAATGTATTTTAGGGAGGTTAATACACAACTACATTATACAGACAATTTGAAACGACGTTGCAAGAAAACTCGAAAATAATATGACAGTCACAGTTGCCAAGGTAGAAATTCCAAAACTATCATTCACAACATAGTTGATTAAAAGCAAGGCGCATATTTATCAGTTATTGGGAAAGCTAGGTAGGGTTTTATCGTTTACAATGATAGTTGATTGGTCGATTTTAAGAAATTGAAGAAATCTCATTGGTTCGTAGAATAGGCGTGTATTAACCGAAATAATACACGCTTCTAGACCCAAATGAAATGTTCCTATTGGTCAATTTGACGATGAAAAAATAATCAATAATATAAACATACAACAATATAATATATGGGAAACAATTTCCCGAAAATGCATTAAAGAGAACGACTTTATTTATGTTATTCACCGTCTACAAGATTAGAGGCATCAGTATGGGCAACTTGGTTAATATTAGAGATACAGAGATGGTTAAATAGGGAAGTTTATCAAAATCTTATGACCACTTCAAAGCTACAAGCAAATTTTAAAAATCTTCTTTGGTTTCTGAGATATCTGAAGAATAATTAATTAATAATTAATTTTACATTGTTCGGACTTGATTATTGTTAACGCACCTTTTGAAGACACGTTTAATGGTCTTATCAGTTCTTTTCCGTTTCTTTTAATTTCAAAGATACGACTACTAACTTCTGTTTTTCTTGTGGACGCCAGTAAATTGTTATGTTTGCATTTTTGAATGCCACTTTTTATTACCTTCTCAACGACATATTACAATTAACAATTTTTCAAAAATGAATTACCCGAAACAAAAGAACAGAGGGTAAAAATTTATTTTCAAACAAAAGAATGTTATGCATGAATGCTTGTTCCGTTCCTTTGTTTGAAAATAAATTGTTGTTCTGTTTTTTTGTTATACTCTTTTTTGAAATTTGAATTAAGAACTTTTACAGGTTGTAATATATCGTTGAAAAGTAATAGAATGTGCTATTGAAAATTACAAATAGAACAACTGACGTCCATAAGAAAAACAAAAGTTAGTAGTCGTATCTTCGAAATTAAAAGAGACAGACATGAACACACGTTTTTTCAGAAATCTCAAAAACCAAAAAATATATTCGAAAGTTGAATATAGGTTTGGGATGGTCATAAAATTGTGATAAGTTTTCCCCAGTTAACCATCTTAATTTCTTGAACACTAACCAAGTGATGGTGAATTTAATTTTTTTTCTTTAGTATAAATAAATTTGCTTCATTTGTATAACAAGACAACAAAAGAGTATCATTAACTTAATGTCTTATAATAAGTTTAACAGGAGGTATGCCTCGATTGCACTGCAAATGCCATTTACTAATTTGCTAGAATGTAAACTAATGCAAATTGCACCAAATATTACCTAATACAAGGTTATATTACGTCTACATGCACTTTGAATTATTTGCTATATCATGTGTTTATGTGGGAACGTTAGTATATATCTAGAGATTCATCTAAGTTATGAGTAAACCAAATTAACTCAGCTGTAGAGAACATTATTAAGCACACTCAGATCCTTTGCATGATAAATCTCTAATCAAGCGAGATGAATTTTTCTTCTTCATGGCACTTTAGGTTTTGTATTGCTATTTCCTTCAGGTTATTTTCTCTCTGACTTCCTGTAGATGTGATTATCCAATTGACTAACAATCGTTTTTTTAGCTTAAGAGTCTATGAGCAATATGGTGACGATGAACAATAATAAGAAAAGTTTGTTTTTGGCTTCAATTCTGATATTTTCATTTATCAAAATTTTGAGAACCCAACTATGACACTGCAGCTCTATCAAGTTGAATTCGTCACCTCTTACTTCTCTAGAACACTCCTAAATTGTGAAAAAGCATGGTTCTGAAAAGCACAAACCAGAAAATTAGGAAGTACAACAATCCCAAATAATTAAAACTAAGTAAATTGTTGCGTCGGAACAATCCCGTTAATTTCTGAGCGAGTATTTTCATAAAGATTGCTAACTGGCCACTTGATTTCCTAAAAAAGTAAATGTTATGTTTGTGCAGAAATAATAGGCAATTTAATTAACTTTCCTTTTTTTGTTACAGTCCCTCCAGAGCACCCAACGATATTAGACAAGTGGGGCAGACAGTTGAACAATTCAATAGGGCCGTATGAAGAAGGTGATGATGTAACGCTGATTTGTAGAACGGTTGGGGGTCATCCACAGCCGGTAGTGCGATGGCTTGTGAACGGTCTCATTGTGGATGATCAATATGAACACGACGCAGGAGACGTTATAGAAAATCGCCTCGTTTGGCCGGCAATATCAAGGAAGGATCTAGAGGCAATGTTCACTTGCCAGGCCGAAAATACGAATCTAACACAGCCGAAGCAAGCCACCGTTGTGTTGGATTTACATCGTAAGTTCTGTACACATTTTTATAATAAAATAGATAGCAATACGAGTAATTACAGTTAGAAGAGTGTAGGTTCAATGTACAAAGATTAAATATGGAATATCTGATTCAATATTTAAAAAATTATTAGGTATTAGGTACAGTCACAACTGCAACGTAATGCATTAAAATAATTAGCAATATTTATCTCTATCTATGCCACCCTCCCCCTGTCTGCTTTGATTTATACCTGGATTTACAAATTTGCAATTTAACTTTTCAAATGTTGGATTTGTCAAGATTATAATTCTCTGAACATAACAATCCAGAACAGTTAAAGACTGTGTGAACTCGCTGGCTCGACTAGCAGAACATAATAAGGTTATTATACGATGGGTGAAAGGCCATCAAGGAAGTGAAGGGAACGAGAAAGCAGATCTCTTAGCGAAGAAGAGAGCCAAAGTCCCGCTGATAATGCCGCAACCTACGTGTTGTTTAGCATATCAGATAAAGAAAGAGGTGATAAAGGACCTATTAAGACAAAAACATACCTCTTACTGGATGGGAACTCCTGGACAGAGGCAATCGCGGATGTTCATGTTCATTAGCGGACCATCCAGCAAGAGAGCTGAAGAGTTAATACGACTGGGTACGACTGAGATGGGCACTGTTCACTTATAATAATAATAATAATAATAATAAACAGATTTATTCTGCAACAATACATAATAAACATAAAAAAATACTTAATTAAATGTTACAGAAAAGGCCATGATCAAACTTGAGAAAAAAAGTCATATTTCCCCAAGGTTGATCTTCCTCATGGCCCAAAGGAAACAATACATAAAAAAAACTCCGCTTATGTACTTACGAAAAAAAAGAATGAACTGCCAAAGAGAAAAAAAAAGAAAAAACTGTGAGTCAAAAAATAAACAAATAATTGGTAATTAAACGAGGTTAGAATAGAAATTTGTGTTCATATTTTAAAACTTAATTTGAAAGTGCCACTACCAAGAAAGCGTCTCAACTGTCTGACAGAAACAGTGTTGTTTTGATAAAGAATATTCAGAACTTTGGCTGCCACATACGAAAATGCTCCCTGAAAGTGTGTGGTAGAATGGAATGGGACGGAGATCATATTTGCAGATCTAATATTCACAGAATGTATTTCATGTCTATACGTAATTTTATTTGATAGATAACTTGGCGTGCTTCTCAACAGTACATGATATGATAACATAATTTGGAATAGTGCAAAAATCTACGCATGTCGATCCTAAGCCAACCCACCGCTAACAGTTTATGACTAACATGATCTCTCCTCCGCAAGCCGTAGATGAGCCGAATGCAAGAATTTTGGATGCGCTGTAAGCGCTGACAGTTGAAATTACTCAAACACGGGCCATATACCACGTCGCAGTAATTCAAATTCGACAAAACTAAGCACTCGCACAGGGTAATTTTAGATTTATAATTAAGCAGATGACGATTGTTATAAATTAATTTCAAAGCTGAATAAGACCTTTTAATGATATTATTAATATGTTCATTGAATTTCAGTTGTGAATCTAAGATTAAACCGAGATTTATTGCAACCTCAGTAAGTAAGACAGGTTCATAATCTATTTTTATGTTCAGCGTAGGAACCGACACTAATCGAGCAGTTTTACGACCAAATAACATAACCTTTGATTTCGATGGATTTAGCGATAAACAGTGCTTGCGTGACAGTTTTGAGAGAAAATCCAAATCCGAGTTAATATGTAAGTTTGACTGTTCAATTAAGTCTGCACGGCAGGAGTAGTAAATTTGTGCATCGTCTGCATAAAAATGGCACTTGGAATATTCGAGGCAGTCTTGAAACGATGAAATATAAATAGTAAAAAGTAATGGTCCTAAAATAGAACCTTGGGGAACACCACTCACGCACTTCTCAGAAGTTGACAGTTGTTGCCTGTACTTAACAATTTGTTGACGGTCACCCAAGTAACTGCCCATCAAACCCACAGCGTTTTCATCAAAACCTATATAGTGTAACTGTGCTAGCATTAGAACATGATTAATTCTGTCGAATGCCTTTGAGTAATCCAAGAGAACCAAAGTTGTAACTAGGTTAGCATCAGACGCTGTTAAGATATCGTCCACAACAGTCAAAAGTGCAGTAGCGCAGCTGTGATTAGTACGAAAGCCCGATTGAATGTTGGGTAAAATTGCGTTTTTATCCAAATATATTTTAATTTGCCGAAAAATAATTTTTTCACATACTTTTGACAATACAGGCAGCACACTTATCGGACGAAGATCTTTTGGCTCTCTTGGATCACGAATTTTAGGCAGTGGAGTCACGTGGGCAACCTTCCACTGCAAAGGAAATGTAGAAGTCTCCAAAGAAAAATTAATTATGTGAGTTATAAATCTAATAATGTAAGGACAACACAAGAGAAGCATTGAAACACTTATACTGTCAGCGCCCACAGCACTCGATTTAATGCTCAGAAGAGCATCGTAAACATTTTCTTCAGTCGCAAGCACAAAACTAAAACCTCCAACATCTGGTTTCGTAGACGTAAGTAAAGAATTAAGTAAGTCTCTATCTGGGTAGTCGATAGTCTGAGCCGAATCAATAAAATATTTATTAATTACATCAAGATTATTTGTTAAATTATTTGGCAAAGTGTTGTTTTTATATTTTTTATAAATATTTAATTGATCTAGTTCTTTGAAGAGTGTTTTAGTTGTTTTATCTCGTTCAATAACATAATTCAAGTAAGCTCTCTTCTCAGTTTTTATGGCATTGTTGGTTAAATTGCGTAGCGTAGCGTAGCGTAGACATCTTACCACTATTAGAGTGAAGGACAATCCTGATTGCAGGATGTATGGAGAAGAGGAGGAAACTCCTCATCACATACTATGCGAATGTCCGGCTCTTGCAGCAGCTAGACATATAAGCTTTGGATCTATGTTTGTAGAACCAAAAGTAACAGCAGATGCACCCATAAATCTTGTCCTAAAATTTTATGAGGGGACTGAAACCTACCCCGTAAGAAAGAAAGAAATCCTTCGAGGAAGTTCCTTCAGACCAAACTGAGACAAGCGAATTTGACCGGGATGCCACGTTTTTTAATCTGGACACCCTTTCTGTCAGAATGTCAGCAAGCAAATTGATTAAAGTTTGCATGGGGTATTACGTGCATTATTTGCAGAAATCTCTGCCGACAGCGCCTTGTGCCATAAGACGACAAACTATTGGTTTGAAACTGAACTGAAAACGTAAATTTAACCAAGAGTGCCAGCCCCATAATTGAATCTGGATTAGAAGGCAAGGAAATTGAGAATTTGAGAAATTTATAAAACTGGAAGTTTAGACTTGAAGAAATCTACGGAAATCTTTGCGACTTCTATTTGGACAGTATATAAAAATTATAATATTGTGAATTCAATACTTTATTCGATAGTTATATTAAGATTATATAAGTTATATGAAGATTAGGAGGCACGAAATAAATATTCAAAAAAGATATTTTTAAATTGAATTGCATTTTTTTAAAGTGAATGGTCAGGTTAAGAAAAGGGTGAATAAAAAGAAGCGAGTGATGCTAATTTTATTCAATGCTATAAATTATTGTTTTGTCTTAGTAGTACCTTACTACAATTTAAAGATATTGATTAATTTTTGGAAACGTAATATGGTGAAAAAATATAATTTGTTGTGAAAAAAGTTTTCTTGATTATATTCCAAAATAATAAGTACCAGATACCCAGTGTTGAGCGCCCAATACTATTTTACACCGTCCTGTTTCTCTTCATCCAATCTTTCGCAAAATCTGGTCCCATCTTAATTTCTAAGGTCGACGTCTTCTTCAGCAGCATTGGGGCTCGCATCAAGCATGTATTCTGTTATCCTTTCGATCGTATCAAAATAGAACCTTCGCATCTGGTTTTTTGGCATCTGAAATTTTGATGTGTAAGTACTGAAGGAATACAGGCGTTTTCAACTCTCACTTCTTGTTTGTAACGTTACGTTCTTTTTTATTGGTCACCAAACAACAAGGTACATTCCGTTTTGAGTACAATTTCTCTATCTACTTATTTATAAAGGCGGTGTACCAGTGAGATATACTTGGTCAGGTCTAATTATATACCCCTTGATGACTTCAATTTAATCCGACAGTTCCCACTTCCATGTTGGCCTTTAGACGAGAAAAAATCGGTAAAATTTTCAATTTAACAGTAAACTTTAATGTACCAGGAGTGTGATTCTTAAATTTCATCTGTCCACAAAGAAATTGGACTGGACTTATCAATCTAACCTTACACTTAACCTCTGCGACAACCCATTGCTTTAACAATACTGTTTTTTATAGCAACGGCTATTTAATTAATACTCCTCTTCGGCGTGGTAATCCAAGTCCCTATAAGCTGATATTTCAGCTGTGAAGCAATTGTCGCATTACGTGTAACTTACAATGGTATCGAATTGACAAATGTAATTTATAATTTTAAGTGTATTATTGGATTATTATATTTTTCTTTCCTTCCGGTGGAGTGTCTCCAAAAATTTAGACATTTAGAAGAGATTCTTCATACAAACTCAAGTCGCAAAACAAGCTAAAATAACCCCCGTAGAACCTTAATAATATCTTAATTCATTCTAATGTATTAAATACAACCATGGAGTCAAGCGACACTGAGCATTTGAATTCTAAAGAAAACCCGTTTCGCACTGTCCTACAGCATCCTGTAGATATGCATGATGTATTTTTCTTTTTCCAAAAAATATTACTTGACCAAAAATTTATGTAAAAAAGGTTTTCTGTTTTAACCAAAATACCTAATTGATAAACTGCGTTAAAATTCGATAACAAGCGGCTTGAATTATTTCAACCGTAATTTGTTTGTGGTAAATATTGCATTCGTTAGTTTAATCAAATTCAATAATTTTAGTGTACACAATATTCCACAAAAACATTCCATGCAATATTCTGTTCATAATTGTATAGAATTGAATGAACTACTCAACCAATTAATCAATTTGTATATATGAATTGTATATGCAAGTTATGTTATTCAAATAGAATTTCAAGTAAAATCAAGCTAACGTTTTGATACCCCCTCTCGTCAGGAATAGATTTCTCTGAACTGTGGTAAAATGAAATGAAAACTGCCGAAACAAATTCACATAAGCACCGTTTCGTAACATTTAGATTCTGGATCTGAGGAAAGTAATTACCCAGTTACACTGTCCGTAAATCCACGCATGTTTTCCCGGGCAGAGAATTAGCCTAATATCCCAACGGCCTCGTCCTTCACGCAGCAAACTCTCTGGAAATATTCTTGGGCAATAATTCAAACAATTTTATGGAAGCAAGTGGCAATACATCATTTACGAAATTAGATTTTCTATACAGATTGTTCTTAAATAAAACGGTGGGAAATCGGGAGATTTTGTATATTATTCGCAATAGCCGATTCCGGCTTCCAGTTAGGTATTGCCCGAAATGTTTGCCCTCCGCGAGTAAAACCAGCAGCGATGAGACAAGACTCTAGTCACAACAATGCTTACTGGAGGACGGTGAACGGCGGACGGCGCACCAGGTGTACGAGCGCACGGTAAAACGAATCAGACCCATTTATTGGCGGAAACCTGACAGAACGCCTTTTTGCAACAGCCCACTTAACTGACGGGGACCAGATGCACGCATTTTTTTGCAAAAAAAAGAAAATATGAAAACGTAAGAAAAAAGTAACCTCTGCTGGATTAGATCCTCGTCCATCCAAGGATATCGAATTACTAGCTCTGTGCGATAACTACCTATCCACGAAAACCACTGGCAGTATTCGTCGCTAACCAACCATACGAGTATAACGTACAAAGATGATCGTGCGCCGGGCGCACAGAGCGCGGTGCGCTTTTCCGCCATCCGCCAATATGTATTCGCTGCGGCTAGAGTTTTCTAGCGATGTGTGACATTACTCCCCCCCCCCCCCTCTTATATCAAATTTCAGAGAAAGACGCTCCTACCCCCCACAATCTCGGCTCTGTAGACTCTGAGAAAACTGGATATATGTATTTTCAAGATTCTTCACAAACCATTTTGCCATTAGGATTTTCTTCCCGAAATCGTAACTCAAGTGGTTTCCCCGTAAAAGTAGTGCACCCCTAGGATGGGACACCCTTTATATTATATTATTATATTATATTATTATATTATGTTATTATATTATATTATTAAGTGCAGCACAGTTATTCAGCAAACTGCATTTCTAATTACGAGTACTGTCTAGTAAGAGGTTGTCAAGTTTCTCATTTCTACTTGAATAACAATTATGTTGTGCAGGATGCATTTTAGTTTTCTATTTGGAAAATGTTGATTTTATGGAAAAATATTGTTTTTAAATTGAATTGGAATCAAACTTTCTGGTAGTTGAATAGCTGATCGCATTTCATCCCATTTTAAAGGTATTGGACCAAACCTAAAAAACTTGAGCTTCTTTGCAAATGAATAATCAACTTTTGACTACTTAGGTAACTCCCAAGAGCAAAAAAATTATATGTCAAAAACACTTCTTCAAATACAAATTCACATTTCAAATTTAATCCCCATCGTTAAATTCAATTTTTGTCATTTAAAATAACATACATTTTTTGAAGATCTTTGACGTTCGATAGCGCCTTGTCGAAACACTTTTGGATAGAGGTTAGTTTGGCTAAAATGCTCTTTTTGGTCTCAGGAATATATGTGGTTTCGTTTTGTACAGACCTTTTAGAGACACCTGTATTTGTAGGTAGTTTTATGTTAACGAAAAATGTCCGCCATACTTATTCTTTAACTTTCCCAAAATTTAAAGGACCGTCAGATCATCAGGGGAAGTGGTAGAAGTAGGTGTAAATAATATAATTCCTGAGAATGGTCTCCCCACCTTACTTTCAAAATTATGTAGAAATTTAGTTGCCTATGAATGTATCCTTCGAATTATGTCTCAAATACCAGCCTTCTTTGAGTAATACAACTTTCCTTCAACCACTAAGTTTGTGGATGTTCAAGGGAGTTTTTCTTAAAGAATTGGAATACCACGACGAGTTGAGTGACACTTCATTCGACAGGTCTCTTTACTACCTTCAAATTTGGTTGGAAAAACTCTTTGATTAAGTCATTCAATAAGAACTCACGGTTTACTATTAGAGTGTAACCGGCATCATCGATAATTCCATTCAACTTAAGTTGAAGAAAGGGTTCTATTGCAAATCAAACCAAAAGATGAAAATAAAGAAACTCTATTACTTTAACTGTATGTATACAGAAAATTAATATTGCATAAAATTCATATACAGGGTGTCCCGCAACTCAATGTCCATACTGCTACTACATATTATATGGACCAATCTGAGTCAAAATATGTTATGCCACGTACACCATAAAGTTTACCGTTTTCAAGATGCAGCCAAACAAAGTTTTAAAAAATGCCAATAAATGGAACTTAAATTATTTCTAGCAACGTACATCATACAGGCCGTAAAAAACCTTCACTCATGGTGATAATCTAATAGGACCCATAATAATTGAAAATCATCGCTGAACAGTGACTGCGGTATTTACACTTGTTACAAGAACAACTGTCTGGAATTCTTGAAGATATTCCTTTGAACATCAGAGCAACAATGTGGTATCAGTTGGATGGAGCACCACCTCATTTTAGCAGAAGGGCAATGGAGTACTTGGAGGAACTCTTCCTCGCATGCTGGATTGGCCGAGGAGGTCCGATAAGTTGGTCGGCACGATCTCCAGATATGACTCATCTCGGTTACTTTCTGTGGGGTACATGAAGTCCTTGGTTTATGCTAATAAACCAGCAAACCGAGAAGAAGTGACAGCAAAAATTACAGACGTGTGTAATAATTTGAAACCCAATCCTTACAGAGCTTATTTTGAGGTCTCTGTCACATCAATTTCTCAACGAGCACAATATTGTATACTGCCCGAAACGGTGGTGATTTCGAACAATTTTTAAGATAATTTGTGTTGAAAAATAAATGTCCTAGCAATTCATTGCAAATAAATGGTGCTTCACTTATTCCCATTTTTTAAATTTTGTTTGGCTGTAACTTGAAAACTGTAAACTTTATGACGTAAGTGGTACAACACTTTTTGACTCAGAATGGTTCCTAGAATACGGCCAGCGCAACGGTATCTGGCGGATGAATTCGGCATCACTTGATTTTACGCAGTAGGTGACTTACAGGTAACTGGTGTCGCGCTAGGCGATATAAGTTACCGGTCGGACACACTCAACAATATCTCTACTCTTTATACCAACTAGGTATAATATCTGGTATGGTTTTCCGTTGGCAATAAATGATGTTTAGGGTGTTTAGTATTAAGGCGAGGGACAGTCGCATCAGTCTTTCGATTTGCCAACTTTCCATAATGAGTGTTCAGAGAAAAGAATCACTCAGTCTTGCGATTTGCCCAATTCTTTTCTGTGTCGGTGTTGTAGTTTGTTCGTGTGCAAGCCGTTAAATCATGTGCTAAAGAACTCAGCGCCTAATTTAACCCCAAACACGACAGTATTCGCTGCCTTCGAGCTTAGGAATATAATGGATTAGCTCTAATCAATTTCCGGGTTTTACTCGTTATCAAAATATGTCTCTTCACTTAAGTTTCGACCCAATTCCAATTTAGTACCTATTCGAATCTGTATCTATAACCCCAAATATTACGATGACACGCTATCGGCGGTTTCGACTGGTAAATATCAAGTATTTGCTAACTCTATCGGCGGTACGATGGTCAGAGTTCAATCTCATAAACATGATGGTCTTCGGTGCCATCCCGTGCTAGTAATGCACTGAATTTATTCCATTGCTTATACGTAATAATACCTAAGCAAGAGCGCAAGCATATTATTTTGTTGAATTAGTTAAACCCTTGTGTTAAATTCCCATCAGTATTCCGCAGTTAATTGTGTGTACCTAATTAAAGGAAAACGCATACCTACGTTACCAACGTATGATTTCACTTTAATTTGTTATGGATATTTCAAACCCTTTTGTTTACTTTAAGTACGCTGCCGACTAACTAAAGTTTTATTCCGCAGTGAAACCCCTTACTGTGGAAATATTGAAGGCCACGAACCCTCTGGTGGCTGATAGGAGATACGAAGTGACCTGCGAATCCACCGGATCCCGTCCAGCCGCTATCATCACCTGGTATAAAGGAAAACGCCAGCTCCGCAGAACGAAGGTAATAAAATAGGTTTTATTACATTGTGATCCTTTGGATATATGATATAAAAGTAAAGCCCGTCGTATCCATCTATATTAATGGATATTGCTGAATATGAAATTCTTATTTCGGCACTGTGTTGATAGATTCGGGCATGGGTGTGTGTGCAGAATCGCTTGGTGACGGAAATCTTAAAGTGCTCTTTTATTATTTAAATAAATGTATCGTGGCTTTTTTACACGCTTTTTATAGCGGTGTCACCAGCAAATATTGAGGGATTTACGACTTCGATTTCTCATGCGTATTCATATCTTCGTTTGAAGTGTGTTACCGAAGTAGGGGACGCTATTTCGTCGAATGGAGATGAAAGGAATAAATAATGACTTTTTACAAGCCATAGTCGGTTGGCGAACTTAATTTGTTGCTTATAAATCTATTTGATGGAAATTACTTTTATTAGTTGCTGTTAGATTTAACTTGCAGTAAGTTACTACTTTAAAGTAGTAACTTACTGCAAGAGTTGAATTAGCAAGAGTTAAAGGCTGTGTCTTTAGAACCCTTAATTCGCAAAAGAATCGTCTCATGGAGACGAATACTATTCAAGAAAATGATGCAAAATGGCACTATAGACGTGTAGACGATAATTAAAATTTTGTAGTTTATCTGCATGATTTTCAAACTTGCTCTGATCTATTCAGAAAATCGAGATGTGACTTGAAGGCCGTTACGCCGAAATGCGCGCGCACTCGAATGTAGGTAGATTCGCTCAGACCCACAGAGAATATCAACCACAAGGAGCGACAACGGTCCGGGTTAATATAATCCAAATCTACACGCGCATGTCTGAAGCCGCCAATATTGGAAATTAGAAATGCTTTAGACAAACAGACGATGTCGATTAATTATTTTATGGCAAAGCCTTTTACTTTTGGATACATTTTGTTATACGATAGTATCGTAATTATAAAATAACGTTGTGTCGGAAATTTGAAGTGGGAAAGTTCGCGAAGCAGAAAAATGATACCTAAAATTGAATTGTTGACGTTTCGGTCCTCTTCAGGGCCTTTGTAAAGATTTATTAGGTAAAATTGTGTAATTGTATATAAATATAGATGACAATGACTGACTTTTAAATGCTTAAATGCTTTAGACAAATAGACAATGCCGATTTAACTTTTGGCCACACTTTGTCAGGAAAGTATCATAATTATAAATAAATGTTGTGTTATTGAAGTGGAAAAGTTCATGTAGCAGTAAAAATAATGTATTGTATATAAATAATAGATGACAATGACTGACTTATTTTAAATTTTTTTATTTCTGAAATTTGAGGTGGATAAGTTTATGTAGCGGAAAAAATAATACCTAAAATTGAATTGCTGACGTTTCGGCCCTTCTCAGGGTCTTTGTCAAGATTCATTAGATAAAATTGGATGTATTGTATTGACAATGATAGACTATTTTTAAATTTTTTATATTAAAAAATAAAAAAAATTAATTAAAAAGTTTAATTAAAAAAAAATATAAAAACAAAAATAAAAATAAAAAATGTTGTTTTCCCAACATAAAATTCACATGGCTCTTCGCAAATGCGCAATACGGACGTACCGTTTCGATCTAGCGAAGTCAGATTTTTCGTTCCCGTCTCTTTTTAATATGTACGGGAGCCGATCGCCGAAAGTGCGTACGTCTGAACTGTTCATTTGCGCGAATGCGCCGAAGACGTCTTCGCGCATCGAAGTTTGTACAATATTTTTTGAAACGAACATTAGAATTTTTTAATTCTTACCTAATACGGTTCCAATTTAAAATTTAAAAAAATCAAGTAGGTACATTGACAGATTTTCATTTGGCAATAAATTGTGGAAAACGACATTTGGTTTAATTTGTTGAATTGAGTTGCCAAAGTGTCAATCGAATTATAGTATGGAGTTCGATTTCGTGTTTCATTTGCAGCATTTATACGAAAGAGACCCGAGCGCTAGCGGCTAAATGCGAGAGCCTGGCGGCTCTGAACTTATTAGATTTAAAAAGAGACGCGACAGGGTTGGTTTGTAGAGGTGGTTGTAGGGGTGGGTTTGGAGGTGGTTTGTAGGGGTGGTGTTAGGGGCGGTTGTTAGGGGTGATTTTTGGGGTGATTTTTAGGAGTGGTTTTGGGGGTAGTTTCTAGGAAGTTTTGGGGTGTGGTTTTCGGGGGTAGTTTTTAGGGGTAATTTTGGGGGTGGTTTGGGGGTGGTTTTTATGAATGGTTTTGGGGGTGGATTTTGGGGGTGGTTTTCAGGGGTGGTTGTTAGGGGTTGTTTTTAGAAATGGTTTTGGAGGTGGTTTGGAGATGTGGTTTTTGGGGTGGTTTGTGGGGGTGATTTTATGGGTGGTTGCTAGGAGTGGTTTAAGAATTGTTTTGGGAGTGATTTTCTGGTTTTAGGGGAGGTTTTCTTTGGTGGTTTTGGGGCTGATTTTAGGGGTGGTATTTAGGGGCGTTTTTGAGGGGGGGTTTCATATTTACAAATAGGTAGGTACCAAAACCCATTGTCCATATTTCCGTTACAAACGCGATGCCTAATAGGTAGGTAGGTACTTATGTGTAATGGAGGTACTTGTTGTATATTGAAATGAAGTAGTCCGCCTTGAATTTAGAATCTGGTGTATTTGTAAGTGGCATCTGGTGTATATGGTGTTTATTGCGAGTTGGCAACGCTGCACCAGTGTCGTTCTGTACCTAACCTAAGAGGTACGGTATGTTCCTTTTGTTCAGCAAGTGAAAAGGTACCCATACCCAAGTAAATACTGTATTTTGCTTACTCACACTGTATTGTCGCCAGATGAAAGCGAATCAATCTCCTCATTGGATGTTAATGAATTATATTAAAAACTAGCGGCCCGGCAGACGTTGTCCTGCCTAAAATTACTTTTCGTATTGAACTTTTGATTCATTAACCAAATCGTTTATTCAATGTGAAACATTTTTCTGCTTACGTTTATGTTCAACCAAATATGTCGTTCCTATCGTCAGTTATGATCGCGAGCGCATACAAAAATTATGATTTTAACAGTTTGTCCGAATTTCCCGATTTACGCCTATACATATACAAAAATCCAATAGAAAAAAGCATTTTCAGTTGTTTCCGAATTTTCCAATTTTCCGGGCAACTTTTCCAATTTTTCGTTCCCTAAAAACCTTATTTTTGAAAATAATTAACCAAATCGGTTCAACCGTTAAGCACTTTCAGTTTTCCCGAATTTTCACATTTTCCGGTAGATTCTCCAAAAATTTTCTTTCATACAAACCTTATCCTGACAATTACGATCACAACAAAAAAAAAATCAGCCAAGTCGGTCCAGCCGTTAAGCACTTTTAGTTTTTCCCGAATTTTCAAATTTTCCGATGGATTTTCCAAAATTATGATTTTTACAGTTTGTCCGAATTTCCCGATTTACGCCTATGCATATACAAAAGTCCAATAGAAAAAAGCATTTTCAGTTGTTTCCGAATTTTCCAATTTTCCGGGCAACTTTTCCAATTTTTCGTTCCCTAAAAACCTTACTTTTGAAAAGAATTAGCCAAATCGGTCCAACCGTTAAGCACTTTCAGTTTTTCCCGAATTTTCACATTTTCCGGTGGATTCCCCAAAAATTTTCTTTCATACAAACCTTGTCCTGACAATTACAATCACAACAAAAAAAATCAGCCAAATCGGTTCAGCCGTTAAGCACTTTTAGTTTTTCCCGAATTTTCAAATTTTCCGTTCGATTTTCCAAAATTTTGATTTTTACAGTTTGTTCGAATTTCCCGACTTACGCATATCCATATCATACAAAAATCCCATAGAAAAAAGCACTTTCAGTTTTTCCCGAATTTTCCAATTTTCCGGGCAACTTTTCCAATTTCTCGTTCCCTAATGCCACGTTCGGCCTCTGTTTTGTCGACGTTCCAAATTATTTTGTGCGTAAGCTCCAACTGAGCGCGTCGAACTCGACTGTATCCGTTGTTCCGGAGTTATAATGGATCGCGCTTGAGGCTTGAGAAATTCTTATTCGACTTGGCTCCAAACGCTCTTCGCGTATGCCGACCGATATTTCGACGCCTCACTGGTGGCATTTTTTCCAAAGAACCACCAAATACATGATCACCACCGATAACACACTGACAATTCAATTTTTAGAACTGTCAAACTGAACGTCACATTTTTGTTTGTCAAACAGATTTTCATACAAACTTTTACCTTCCAAATTTTCTACTTTCCCGGTGGATTTTCCAAAATTTTCTTTCATACAAACCTTGTCCTGAAAATTACGAACACAACAAAAAAGAAATCAGCCAAATCGGTAGAGCCGTTCTCAAGTGATGAGCTTACATACATGTGGCAATTGATTTTTATTTATATAGATTATTCAGAAAGTATTAATCAAATATGCAAGTACATGGATAGTATACCATGTGTAACAGGAGCATGGTACACCCCTTTTTTTTCTTTATTTTTGAAGGTACATTTTTGTAACTTGGTACATTGTATGTACTAAGTAAACGTCAAATTTTGACACAAACAATAAAATTTTCACACTTCCAGTTTCAGCGGAAGTGGTGCCAACTTTTGATTTTCAAATGGGACAACCTGTATACTATTGAATTTTTAGACTCTCCATAATTTCCTGAATACAATGGCACCACATAAGCGACATTTCAAGTCTGAGACTTTTTTAAAATCTAATTTTAATTTTGTCACTTAAGTGTGCCTTGACAGTTCCAATTTATTCTAATGGACACAGGTAATGCCATAAAAACGAAATTGTGTCGGAAATGCTAAATAATGTGATTTGTGCTTAAACAAAATTCTCCAAATGATTTTTTGGGCAAAACTCATTTTTTTCAAATGGAACCATATTGGTACCAAAAGGTACTATTCAAGGCTACTATTAATAAGGAATCTTCTGATATGATCACTTTGCATCTAGCATAAGAACAACTGAAATTATAGCCCATCCAAAATTAAAAATAGTTATTTAATTTTGTTTTCGTCAAATGCTAAGAACCTGCAGGGGGGCTTTGAAAATTTGAAAATAAATGAAACATGGTATGATTGTATTCAGAAAATTATGTAGATTCCAAAAATTCAATAATATACAGTCTGCCCCATTTGAAAATCAAAAGTTGGTACCACTTCCGCCTAAACCGGAAGTGTGAAAATTTCCTTGTGTATGCCAAAACTTGACGTTTACTCAATACATACGATGTGCCAAGTTGCAAAAACTTATCTTCAAAAACAAAGAAAAAAAGGGGGTTGTGCCATGCTCCTGTTACACCCGGTATACAAAAAAATCAAATCAAAACTGAAATAGTACAATGCTCATTATTTAAGTATAGTTGGAAAATTTAAAACAATGAAAAGATAGTAACAAGATGAAAACGAGAATGAAATCCACGTCTTCAGTTAAATATTAGATACCTATACACATTTTTAATTATTAATTTCATTGATGGGGAAAGATTTGAAAAAAATCCGTATAACATAAAAATAATTTCCTCAAGGACTCAATAATCCGCCAAAAAGTTTTTTTAACAAAATTACAATTTCCTGATGATTCTGCGCACCGTGTAAGAACCGGCTTGTGTTTCACAGTGCGCAGAATTCTGACGGTTCTGAACTGTTGGAACCAAATACTTCTAGAATGGACCTGGCGTCCTTATGCAACAACTGATTTTGTTTTGAAGTCTACACGTTCCTAGGCCAGCGGGTCGCGGGTAGCGTTGTTTGTTATTAGATTCAAGCAACGGACCAGACGAATGTTCCGCGATATTGTTTCCGCGGCGGCATCTGTTTAATGGACAACTGGTCGACTGTTTTGTTTTGCCTTTTCCACACACAAACGCTTAGAAAACATCTCCTATAGGTGGTGGCGGCTTAGACTGTGAGTATTCCCCCTGCTTCAGTCGAAAATGTAAATATGTAGCTAAGTCCCCTCTACAAGTCTTTGGTTGGAACAAACCTGATAATTTAGCACGTGTAGTTCAACATTGACATGATTTGATTTGATTTGACTAGGGCAGTGAGCGCGCGTAGCGCGCGAGATGACCTAGTAAAACATAAAACACAACAGTGGTAAGTAATTAGAGAACTAAGATTTTCAGGTACATACTGCTACTTCCAATTCAGAAAAATCTTAAGTTTTTTGCTTCAACCGCTTTAGGTAAAAAAGTGAAATATCTTCCTAGAACAAACCAGCGTTGTTGGTTAGACATCAATGTGTCAGTCTATTTAGCAGGTATACCAATTGCAAGAATGCAAGTCTCAAGGTATGAAAAACCGATGAGAGTGAAATTTTACGATGCGCGTGCACGATGCAACAAAAATCGACAGGATGAAGTTGCTCATTAAACCTACTTACAGTTTAAGAAAAAATACTACCAACAAAATAGTGGTGGAGATGTCTACTGCATATATTTACATGCGTGTAGAGATTGATAATATTTATTGTGAATATTCGTGATGAAAATAGTGCGTATAAGTTTCTTAAAATATATTTTAAGTGAACCTATATTTGTCTAAGTCCCGGTTTTTCAAAGAACCCAACGAAGCCGGTGTCAGACTTAATCCGGTGTTGGATTCTTTGAAAAACCGGGCCTAAGTGAGGTTAAGTTTCGGTATATATTTATTTATAAATTATAAATTGTCATTTATTAAATACTTTTTATTTTTATTTAATCTAAAATCCTTGTACCGTTAGGTGTTGAGTGGTAACAAATTACACGATACATAATACGTTTTACAAGCCTTCACATATTTTCCCTTTCCGAATCTTTCTGTCTTGGGCTGTCTGCCTAGCTTCGCTCCAATTCCCCTCTTTTCTGCTGCGTTGCGCACTTGTTCTTCCCACTTTAGTCTTAGGCTACCCAATGGCGAAGCGTCCATTCAGGCTGTAAGGCGCAGCCTACCCTATATATTTCAGACTGTAGACATGCTATTTTTTTATTGCCAGACAGAAAGCGCAAACATTTTCTATTCATAATATTTTCATTTAAACTGAAGCGGTGGCAACCCGCAGAACACCAAATACGCGCTGCGGGTGGCCAGCAACTATAGAAAGAATTGTTTTTCTCCGGGCTGGGCTGGGCTGAGAGTCTTCAGCCTTGCTTCTAGGGTACTTTATAGACCTCCGCGGCGCGGCCGGGCGTGTGTTGGGGATAGATGCAGTAAGCGAGTAATTTGGCTAGCCTAAATCAGCCTAAATTCACGTAAAGCAGTGGTTTGCTTCGCCGCTCGTCGCGCTTGCTTGTATATTATTGTTTTCAGAAATGGCATCGGTTCTACTAGAGCCGCTCTAGACGGTGCTGATTTACTAGACTTTTTAATTAATGATGGTTATTTTAATAATTTACCTTTGAAAGATAAACTTAAAATTAAAGCGGCAAGATCTACTCTTTTGCAATCAATGGAAAGGAAAGATTCCTGCGAGAAATGTAGTCGACGGTTCCAAAAGATTTGGTACACCAACATTATCTGGTTGGCGGGTAGTGTCGTTCGCAACTGACTTTTTTTGTTTTTATTGTTTTCGAATAGTTATACTGAATGGCGCAAGTTGGGAGTGGGTGATGAGGATTTAAAAAATATGACTGCGAAAATGAAAAACATAAATGTTCTGCACATCATATTTATGCGGCTGTTAAATTTAATGAAGTAGGAATTGATGCAGATGTAGATCGAAATCGACTAATAGCAAAATAGATAAGTTGTTTTGTTCTTCACCCCCCCCCCCTCATTTAATTAGGACAGCCTACCCTTAGCCTAAAAATACGCTTCGCCACTGAGGCTACCTACTTTATTTTTTCCCTGCCCTCTAACTTCATACTTTTGTTTTAAAACCCTGTCTTCACTCATTCTATGGAGGTGTCCCAGCCATCCCAATTGTATCTCCTCTACTGCTTTTGTAATTGGTTTCATGTCCAGCCGGTTCATAACTATCGAATTTCTTATTCTGTCTCTTCTTGTAATTCCCTCTATTTACCTTAGAAATCTCATTTGTGTAGCTGTAATTTTACTTTTATCTTTCTCTGAGACTGTCCAAGACTCGCAGCCATAATGTGAACGTGGGTCTTACTACTTTTCTATAAACCTGCGTCTTTTTTTCCTAGAAATGTCGTTCGCAACATATTATAGATTCTTCAAACTTTTCCTATTCTCTCGTTTATTTTATCTATTTTACTGTTGTCTTCGATAATTGTACCTAAACATTTATAACTTTTAACTTGTTCGAAAACTGTTTCTTCTAATCTTATATTCTTATTTTTCTCCTTGATTACTAATATCATTGACTTTGTTTTATCGGTATTTATTTCCATATTTATTTTCCTCGGTTCTTCGTGGTAAATTTCTAGATTTTTTTCAGTTTTTCGACCGAGTCTGCTAGCAATATCATGTCATCAGCGAACATTAATTCTTGTAGTGCTATTTTTTTCATCTTCCAGTTTCCTGCTTTCATTATACTTCCTTTTGATTTACTTTTCTTTGTGGCTTCATCTATAATTATAGAGAACGATAGGGGACTCCAATACGCAACCCTGTTTCAGACCTATCTTCGACTCAAATGCAGTGGATTCGTTATTGTGGGATCTTACTAGGGTAAACTATCCTATTATTGGCACTGCGCTAGTTATTGGCCCCCATTATATTTTATATATTTATTTAATGTCTGCAGTATCTATGGTAAATTTTATTAAAATTTTTCATATTTGGCAACATTGTGTTTATGAAAACTGTATTACTGACATAACTGTGTCATGTGAACTGTCTAAATCAGCGTTTGAAAAAGTGGAGTGCAACTTTGCTGCTTTAAACGTAATTTATTAAGTTTTTCACTAGGTCATGCATGTGTAAGATATTTTAGAGGGTCAGAGTTTTCCTGAATGTAAATATTTTATACGGATATAGTAAAAGTTTATGGTTTAAATTTAAATAAAATCGCCTTATAACCTCCAAACTTTAAGCTGGAAACAATATTTAAGGGGTGCCAACAATTAGTACCAATAATGTACAAAATTTAATGATTGGCACTCGGTGCCAATTATTAGTTTTTCCCTTTTCCAATAACTGTTCCCAGTTATTGGCACGCTTTATTTGCATTGAAAGAGTATCGTAGTTCCGTACATCCCATTTCCGTACAAGGCGAAATCAGTGACAGTTCCGTACACGATGCACGTGGGGATCATTTGTAAGAAACTGTCATTAGCAATAGAGGTAGTTGCATACAGGTACAATCCCTTAGTGACCATATACTCGGAGAGCATTCTGAGAATCACATGGCCGAAAAGTGGTGTTGCCCGTCACTGAATACGGCCAAAAAAGAAAAATCAACATACACTTCCGCATTGAAGTCTAGTTATTAACAGGGTTGTATTGGAAAGATAAACTCGAATTAGTGGCTTACTGCATTATCAGCAGGTCAGCGCACGAAACGGCACTCAAACCAAGTAGAGGTTTGTGATGACGCACTAAACGGGAAACGCAACTACCACTATTGCTAATGACAGTTTCTTACAAATGATCCCCAGTATCGCGACACGTGCATCGTGTACGGAACTGTCACTGATTTTGCCTTGTACGGAAATGGGATGTACGGAACGGCCACCAATTCCATTAAAAGTATTTACAAAACCAACTTACTGCGGTATTAAATGAATCATGCACTCGCACATTATCATAAAAAGTGTTTAATAAACCATTATAGTTTATATGCAAAAAATTCCCAATGTAAAACATGTTCTAAAAAATGGTATAAAAAAAGTTGACCTAATATTTTTTCCGATTTTTTGAAAAATAAAGCTACACTGAATAACAAAGTTTCTAATTTTCACTTATAATAAAATTATTTACTAATTATCTACTGACCAAACTGTTTAAAGTGTAATAATCGTGAATGTCGAGGTGCCAATAATTAGAAAACTGGGTATGCCAATTACTAGGTTTTGGTGCCAATAATTAGAAATTAAGGTATGCCAATTATTGGATTTTGGTGCCAATAACTGGCAAAATGTGTTTCTAATATATTATTGTAAAATTTAATCAAAAATATTGTCATGAAGCGATTTTCAGTACATAATCCGAATTCTGGGGATTTCAGTCTTTATATTTTCATTTCAATCAGTTCTGCATGGGCAAAAACGGACTTCTTAAGCCATTTTGTAACTCGGTGATACCTTAAAGTGCCAATAATTGGGTAGTTTACCCTACGTTCCTGTTATTTCTGTATAGTGCATTGATCATTTCTATCATGCCTTTTTCAATTCCCCTCCTTTGTAAGCTTTCCCAAACGTCCTTTCTCACTACTCTGTCAAAAGCTTTCTTCACGTCAATAAACCAAATATGCATTTCTTTTCCCTTTCTCAGCATCTTTTCTGCTAGTTGTCTTACTATAAAAATATCAAAACTTGGGTACTTCTTCCTTTTCTAAACCCATGCTGTGTTTCTTCTAGCGATGTTTCGAATTCTTCTCTTAGTCTGTATTCTAATATTCTTGTAAATACTTTCCCCGGTATACTTGTTAACGTAATCACTCTATAATTGGTGCAATATTTATGTCTCCTTTCTTATACATTGGGAGTATTATTCCCGTATTCCAGTCATGAGGTATCTCTTTTTCCTTTAAGATGTTATTCATTAAATTGCATAGCCTCTCCTTTCCAGTAGTTCCCATAATTTCAACATATCCGCAGTGACCTCGTCTTTTCCGGCGGCGTTGCCCAATTTTAATTTGTTAATAGCTATTGCAATCTCTTCCATGGTTATTGGCTGTATGTCCCTTCTGTCATCATATTCTAATTCAGTTTCTTCTTCTTCATATTTATCTTCGTCCCAGTTTGTTTCTGTCAACTCTTCGAAATATTGTCTCCATCTTTCCATTATCTCCTTTTCTTCCGTCAGTACATTCCCTTCTCTTTAAAGTTTATAAATCAAAATAAATATACACATAGAATCGATAGGGGGAAATTCGGGAATAGGAATTGTTATGAAGAAGAAAGTATAGCAGTGTAGAAAATATCTTACAGAAAATTAACAGAGTAGTTATATGGTTAAATTCGAAACCTGTAAGGGCGGTAATAAGACAGACATACCTATATGCCCACATTGAATTACAGTGATGAGGCTGTAGAGGCAATTTAAAGCGACATGAATATTTGCTTGATTTTGTGAAGGGGCAGGAAAATTCAATACATAATTGTAGGAGATTGTAATAAAGTTGTATGTACAAGGTGTCCCAAACTGGACGCGTTCTTATAGGAACACCCCTTATTTGAAGAGATAGAAAAAAATTAACCAAGGTGTCCGGAGCTCAAATTTAATGAGAAAACCACTGGCGCAAACAAAACTTTGCTATCTCTTATCGTTTGGCCGCTAGAGGGCGATTCTCAAATTTCGTCGAGTTCTTTTATGTCCTATAACTTGTTTATTAATAAAGATAATTAATTTTGGTAAAAACTTTCTTAAGGCACTTTTTTCCGTAGAATCCATTGCAATAGGCAGTTTTTTTTACAGGGCGTTTAGATTTTCGTGCACCACCACAAACTATTTTTTTTTGTATAGACCACCCTATATATTATGAGATTTTTGAAAAGGTCGTAAAATTTCCTAAATTTTGATGTATGTTTATCTTAAAAACCATTAGCAACATTTAAAGAATTATTAATTTAATATAATAACTATGAGTAATCTTATCATGAAACTTTAGATCTGTAGTTTTAATCATAACATGTTAGCATCCTATGTCATTTTATTAGTCATGGCAATCTTGATTTCTATAGGCACAATATTTTAATTTTTAAATCGTAATGTTGCTAATGGTTTTTAATATAAACATGACAAATGATACATCAAAATTTAGGAAATTTTACGACCTTTTCAAAAATCTCATAATATATAGGGTGGTCTATACAAAAAAAATGCGTTTGGGGTGGTGCACGAAAATCTAAACGCCCTGTAAAAAAACTGCCTATTGCAATGGATTTTACGGAAAAAAGTGCCTTAAGAGAGTTTTAACCAAAATTAATTATCTTTATTAATAAACAAGTTATAGGACATAAAATAAATCGACGAAATTTGAGAATCGCCCTCTAGCGGCCAAACGATAAGAGATAGCAAAGTTTTGTTTGCGCCAGTGGTTTTCTCATTAAATTTGAGCTCCGGACACCTTGGTTAATTTTTTTCTATCTCTTCAAATAAGGGGTGTTCCCATAAGAACGCGTCCAGTTTGGGACACCTTGTACAGGGAGAGTACATGGAAAATTGGAATAATTATTTAATTGAATTCAGATCTTACCAACAGTATTTATGATCACGAAATTTTATTTCCATTAATTATTTGCGTGCTATACAGGGTGATTCAGAACGGGCGTGCCAAATTAAAATGGGTGCTAGAGGAACTCCAAATAAGACGAAAAGTTTATTTGAACATATGTTCTAAAGTGACTACTAACAAAGATACAGGGTGTAAAAGTTTTCATATTTTTTTAAATATTTTTTTTATTATCTTAGAAACTAGGAAAGTTATTGAGTTGAAATTTAAGGTGTCGTTTTCATTTGCCAAGTTCTAATTTTCAAAAAAAAATTGCTCTGCTAGCCCCATCAGTAGCGTTGCTACGGGGTAGGTCGTTTATTTATTTCCCCAATCCAATGTTACGCCACTGGCAAATGTAGGTGATATTAATGTATTAGAAATCTACGTTCAATTTGGGAAGAAATTGGTATCTTCAAAATATTTCGTAAAATGCTTAGTTTTTGAATGAAATAGCTTTTTGTGAAATCGTGCACATGCACTGAAATTTTCGGTAATGCAATAATGGCTTCACCGATATGCAAGGAAAGTGAAAATTGAAAAAAAATAGTTTATTAAGAATAACACTAACAAAACTAACAAGAAGAATGAGAAAACACATCAATTATTACATTACGATATTAAAAAAAATATTGAAACTTTTACACCCTGTATCTTTGTTAGTAGTCACTTTAGAACATATGTTCATACAAACTTTTCGTCTTATTTGGAGTTCCTCTAGCACCCATTTTAATTTGGCACGCCCGTTCTGAATCACCCTGTACTTGGGCCGCCCAACAGACGGAGTGATTACCCCGCAATCATGAGCTCTAGGCAGGACCACTATCAATTTAGGACGACCGAACCGCAGTGATGCGCTTTCTTTAGACCCAACGAAGTCGCATGACTCCAATTCGGTCGTCATAAATTACTATTGGCCCCGCTAGAGCACGTTCTTGCAGGGTGATCACTCCGTCTGTTCGGCGGCCCAAGTATAAATAAAGTTATTTTTGTATTATGCCAAAGAAGTATAACTTCTAACGCGCGTACATAAGCAGGTACACGCACCAGTTTTCATAACCTTCAAAAAGTGAAATATCTTCCTAGAACAAACCAGCGAAGGCGTCTATTTCAATTATGCGAAGTTGGTTACATAGTCAGTCTATTTAGTAGATATTTCAACTGCAAGAATGCAAGTCTCACGGTAATTTACTCTTCTTCGCATTATTCTCAAACAAATTAATTAATATCAAATAGCGCCAGAGAGCGTTTCTTAACATGGTAGACACATAAATTCTTCTCCTGAGTAGTAGGAAATTGCTTAGAATGTAAAATTATCTGGCAGAATAATTTCATATGTGTGCTCACAGCACATATCAATGTATACGTTTAAAGTCAGTGAGAACGATTTTATAATATCTACATATAATAAATTATAGTACAGAGCTCAATGGTACAAATTTTCACTTTGGTAGGGGGATCGTTGTTACAACCTGCAACTTGTTGCTATCTGAAGTTCATGTCTCGACTATAATATATCCAAAAGCTGTCAAAAATCGTAATTTATTGCAGACTGTGGAAGCAAAGTGTGTCCTTGCAGGAAAAATAAACAAACCTGCATAACTGCTTGTAAGTGTAAGGCACAAAAATTGTGCAAAAATACACATACCACAAAACTCTCAGTTTTGCCGCCGAAGGACGAAAGTCATTCCGATACATGGGAAGAAAATTAGTTTGTAAATTTATTGTAAGCAACTTTATTTTCATACCTTTTAGCGAGACGGAGACGGGGCTACGGCGAAAAGTTAGATGCAAACCAGCGCAGCGAGGTGGGGACGAGTACTGGTATCGGGAGCCGACCGGTCGCGCGTCTTACATCTTTTTATATTTAACTAGCGGCCCGGCAGACGTTGTCCTGCCTAAAATTACTTTTCGTATTGAATTTTTGATTCATTAACCAAATCGTTTATTCAATGTGAAACATTTTTCTGATTACGTTTATGTTCAACCAAATATGTCGTTCCTATCGTCAGTTATGATCGCGAGCGCATACAAAAAATTATGATTGTAACAGTTTGTCCGAATTTCCCGATTTACGCCTATCCATATCATACAAAAATCCAATAGAAAAAAGCACTTTCAGTTTTTCCTAATTTTCCAATTTTCCGGGCAACTTTTCCAATTTTTCGTTGCTTAAAAACCTTATTTTTGAAAAGAATTAGCCAAATCGGTTCAACAGTTAAGCACTTTCAGTTTTTCCCGAATTTTCACATTTTCCGGTGGATTCTCCAAAAATTTTCTTTCATACAAACCTTATCCTGACAATTACGATCACAACAAAAAAAATCAACCAAATCGGTCCAGCCGTTAAGCACTTTTAGTTTTTCCCGAATTTTTAAATTTTCCGTTCGATTTTCCAAAATTATGATTTTTACAGTTTGTTCGAATTTCCCGACTTGCGCATATCCATATCATACAAAAATCCCATAGAAAAAAGCACTTTCAGTTTTTTCCGAATTTTCCAATTTTCCGGGCAACTTTTCCAATTTCTCGTTCCCTAATGCCACGTTCGGCCTCTGTTTTGTCGACGTTCCAAATTATTTTGTGCGTAAGCTCCAACTGAGCGCGTCGAACTCGACTGTATCCATTGTTCCGGAGTTATAATGGATCGCGCTTGAGGCTTGAGAAATTCTTGTTCGACTTGGCTCCAAACGCTGTCTACGCTCTTCGCGTACGCCGACCGATATTTCGACGCCTCACTGGTGGCATTTTTTCCAAAGAACCACCAAATACATGATCACCACCGATAACACACTGACAATTCAATTTTTAGAACTGTCAAACTGAACGTCACATTTTTGTTTGTCAAACAGATTTTCATACAAACTTTTACCTTCCAAATTTTCTACTTTCCCGGAGGATTTTCCAAAATTTTCTTTCATACAAACCTTGTCCTGAAAATTACGAACACAACAAAAAAGAAATCAGCCAAATCGGTCGAGCCGTTCTCAAGTGATGAGCTTACATACATGTGGCAATTGATTTTTATTTATATAGATACATAGCTGGTACCCGGCGCGTTGCTGCCTCTGAAGAAATAATTGTGGTAAAATCGTTTGAAACTTGATAAACTGCGAATGGCATTTGCATTTTCACTTTATAAATTATTTGCTGCCCGGTCCCGGTACGACATGCGCGGCACCTACTGTAAGTTAATCTTCAGATTAGCCCAGCGAGTGTTCCTGTAAAGTTTGTTTTGTGCGAGGCGGGGGCTTGATATGACACTTATCAACTGTCAGATTTGACAAATAAAATTTATTTAATACTTTCTGACGGTCTGAATTTTATTTGTCAAATCTGACAGTTGATATGTGTCATATCAAGCCCCCGCCACGCACAAAACCAAGAAAAAATATTCTGTTGATCCGATCGCTACCAAACTTGAAACGGGATAAAATCCTATGTCCTTCTCCTGGTTCTAAGCTACCTCCCCACCAATTTTCAGCCAAATCGGTTCAGCCGTTCTTGAGTTATAAATAGTGTAACTAACACGACTTTCTTTTATATACAGTGCCCGTCTAAAGTCCGTTCCCCCCCTACTAATTTTTGAACCATTTGAGGTACATCCATGAAATTCGGTACAATGTAGTCACAGGTCACAAGATATTTTTTGACGTATTAATGACATCTGTCAGTCTCAAGATGGCGGTCGGGCGCCATTTTGAAACAAAATTTTAAATGGGAAGGACGGTCATGTGACACCTCGTTTTAAAGGTCTTATCGAGTGCAATATCATACTAAAATATGGCGTCGATACCTGAGAACGTTACAAAATGGTGGCTAATCAAATTTCTAAATAACCATGAATGTTGCTCTCAATCATGTTTGTATTAGAAACAAAATTCGTTGTCGCGGTAACATCTTGTTTTCTACCTGTCAAATGTGGCATGTTTAGTGCCTTCATTTAGGAAAAGTGTGACCGTGGCTCGTAGCTTAGACGATAAATTTGAAGCGGTTTTGATTTTTGGAGAAGCTGGAAGAAATTACCTTCTAGCGGCAGTTTTTCCTTAATAAACTCTCTTTTCTCCTCTTATTGGTCGACTTCTTTAAGAGATTTCACTACAAATTAGAATAAAATTTCGTTAGAAAAATGTTAAAATTTAAAAATTGAACAAAGGACATCGACGCCATGTTTGTGTATGATATTGCACTCGATAAGACCTTTAAAACGAGGTGTCACATGACCCTCCCTCCCATTTAAAATTTTGTTTCAAAATGGCGCCCGACCTCCATCTTGAGACTGACAGCTGTCATTGTTATGTCAAAAAATATACTGTGACCTGTGATTACCTTGTGCCGAATTTCATTGATGTACCTCAAATGGTTCAAAAATCAGTAGGGGGGGAACGGACTTTAGACGGGCACTGTATATAGATTACACAACTAAATATACGTAAAAGATAAAAATCTGCATGTCGAACCATCAGACTCCGAAAGAAGCATGCAAGATTTTGTAAAGAATAACATTTTTCGATTTAGGCGTTAACTTAAAATCTATCGCGATGTAAATGTAAAAATTGTCGAAATCCTGCAAATTTTCTCGGGATTCGAACGGAGATATTCAGCTTTAAAAAAAATTTCTCCCGTAAGGGCCTGTAAGAAATTGTTTCTTCAGCAGTATTTTAGAGGTAGAAGCGCCACAAATAATTTAATGATCTTGGTGCCAAACGATAGCAATTTTTACGGTCTTTACGCCAGTGTGCATACTGCATAACTCAGTTTTTGGATATAAAGCCCTTTTGCACATTACGATGTTTGACAGCTTTTGGATATATTATAGCCAAAACATGAACTTCAGATTGCAACAAGTTGCAGGTTGTAACAACGATCCCCCTACCAAACGCATTTTACTGCGTCATTGCAAGCATTGAGCACTCTATTATTACAAGAATTCACTTGTCAATATGGTCCAAATTTTGTAGGTGGATAAATTCTTCTCATAAATTCGCAACATTTTTAGATGTGAATACTGAAAAGTCAATCATTATCGATATCACATAACATTACATTCTTAAACCTTTTCAGTACCTACCTTGTACTGTTCAGTGTCATCACATGAACATAAATGCATCCAGAGGTACCCTCTTTTCTCAGAAAGTTGTCGCTTTAGTTTTCTTTGTTGACGTTAGTGTTTGATCTGTTTGACATGGTGGAATAGGTGTGTGCCATTCATCATGACAAAGGTGTTCTTCAATTTCATGCATTACACTTTAGGCACACTTTAGGCACAGCATAATACAGCAGAACAGCTCTCCCTAAATTTTCTAGCTCTCGCAGCGTAGCCCGCGCAACTTCTCAGGCTACGCACGTGTTCTTTTTCATTTGTCGCCGAGTTAATACCGGCGCGGCGTCAAACCGATTGATAAATCACCGCGGTAGTAAATCACTTACAGTTGGAGGTCACCAAATGCAGCTAAAATAGTTCAAAGACGCTGCCAAGAACTTTAACTGCTGTATTATGCTGTGCTTTAGGTAACTTTTCGGTGCTCATTAGTTACTCGTAAAATGGTTACTCCTCGGACTACTCTAGGAAATTTTCCACCCGGCGACAGTCTCTCGGTAGTTACGTATCGATGTGATATTGAGTTTCAAATTTCCATTTCAGAGGCACAGTTGGTAGGGCTATTCGCTCAGTAGGTACTTACAGGGGATCGTGTAGATGCAGAAAAATAAAAACAGTAAAAAAATATTAATTTCAGCACTTCCACTGGCATTTTGTAATGCATAAGAGCATAAAAGTTTTTATGACCCAAGTTTATAGAAACTTTCTTTTTAAGGTTACCCGGCTCTCTCGGTATTTACTTTGGTATATGCGCGATATCAAAATTGAACCTATTTTAAAATGTAAATTAATCGCTCCTATAATTCTTCGTTTATTTTCCAGGAAGAGACGCGGAGCAACCTAACAATAAGCGAGTTAAGTTTTGTACCGTCGGTCGAAGATGATGGAAAATCCATAACGTGCAGGGCTGAAAACTCCAACGTCACTGGCCTTTTTCTGGAGACGTCGTGGAAAATTGACGTTGTTTGTGAGTATTGCGCTTTTTTACCAATATTACGCTATACTTTTAGCCGCTGATTAATCTAAAAATAACAGCAAAGAAGTCTTTGAACCCTTTAAATTCATAATGAGATTTCATATTTTGTATTAACTATTCCTACTTACGCAATTTGGAAACAGCTCAAAAGTAAAAATGACATAGTAAAAAGATAAACATAAATGGTTTAAAATGAAACAATTTTTTCATACTTTGGAAAAGGCATTAATCACTGCAGTGATTAATGAATATTATTCACTACACCAATAGGAACATCGCTTTGACCCTTTTTTACATTTATTTAGTAGGCCGGGATCGCGATGTGTCAACTCAAATTGAAACGTCAAATCAGCATGGTTTGCTTTTCATTTGAAATGCATATTCTAAAAAAGAAGATATAATGAGTAGTGAGAGTGGAAACGAGGTTTCTTTAACAGCACCAGCAATAAAAGAAGCTGCAGAACTTGCCTCATTAGATTCATTGCCCAAAAAACCAAGAAAATTATACCTGAGAGCGTATGTATGAATCTTTCTTACACTGGAGAAGGGAAATGAAAGTACCTAAATTCTTTCTGGGAATATGTTTTGATAGTCGTGGACAAAGTGTAGTATACAACTCGTTATAATGATGCTATTATTACCGAGGATGAAGTTTACAACACGAGCGAGTGAAACGAGCGAGTTTTGTAATCATCCGAGGTAATAATTAGGTTAGTGATACTAACCCAACTACAAAACTGGAAAATTAATATTCCAAATTATTTAGAATATTTTTTTTTATTTAATTGAATTTGTTGGAAAAGGTTCTTCCATCAATATTATTTATCTTTAAATGTATAATTTAACTACAACGTTTCTCTCGAAAATTAATTTTGTATTAACAAACGTTATGAAATAGTAAGTACACACTGTAACAACGTCAATAATACTAATTACAGGCATAAAATATCTCCAGGGTAACATTAATAAAAAATTTATGAGAAGATAAAAATATACTCTCGAAGGTATTCATTCGATATTGCCCATTATAATCAAGCTTAAGTTTTATTGGCGACAGAACAGCCCATGAAACAGGAATTAAGTCGCAAGGTTTTTATGAAAGTGACGGGATGTTTTGTTGAATGATGAGACATAAAATCTGAAAACTATCTCCTGCGCCCTGATTATTGATTATAAATTTACTTTAGCCACCTCCTGTTTTAACTGGTGTTTTATCTGTAGCCAAGGGCAATTTTTCACTCAGGAGCAGGCAAATTTCTATTTAATTAGCGTTATTTGTAAGGAGAGTTTTTTAATTAGCCGGAATTAATTGTGCAGTAAAAGAGTTTTTAATTAGAAGCTTTTTCGGGAAAGGAATTATTTACAAGTTTTATTATGCATTTCGCTGTTACGGCCGCTTTATACGAAATTATTTACTATTCCGATATTTTAATGAACGTAAAGCTCGGAGAAGAGTATACAAACGTTTTATTGGTTATTACTTTGCGAATTACACTGTGTTGTAACATGGCCGTTTGGCAGGATCTGAAGAGCACCCTCGTAAAACAAAATTGCAATTTAGCTTATGTGTATGCTCTCACTGGATTATGCTCAGGTTATTTTACTTTTAGGTCTCTACTCTCCTGTTTTAATTTAATAATGTTACTTCAACGGAATTGCTGTATACCATCTGACATATCTCGTGTAGGTACTAAAAATGTTCACGAGGATACAGCAGTAAATTTGGATGTAATGGTTGAAGGTCATATTATCAGCAAGCAGGCTGTCTCATTTGTTCTCAGTCTTCAAATATTAAATGAGTTCCGATTTAGCCACATTGGTCATAGTATCATTGTTTCTGTATACAGGTGCCCCAACTCCTGTAAAACGACGCTTGGTTTACATTTCTCTTAAGCGCGATATCATGTTGCTAAAATTTGACTACGTGTCCAGTCTAAACCTATTTCCGAATAGCTTGTTTATTAAATAATTTGTATAAGTAATAGGTATAGTCAAATAATGCACTCTAGTGAGGCGGGTTTGTCAGTTGATTGAAGATAAACTTGGCTATTTCCATTTCACTCAACTTTGATTGTAAATCAAATTATAAAAAAAACTTATGTCAAATAAATAGTATTTTATTTTATAAGGAGCTAAAGTGATACTTTTTGTGGCGAATCTGTAGACGTTTGACGGACGAACGAAATGAGTCCGGCAACTGCAGATGAGCCACAATAAATTTTAGATCCGCATAAAATATGCTACTTTTTCGGCAAACGTCCATACACTTATCTAAAAATTCAAATAAACATGATTATTTTGTTTACAAAAAAAGAGTAAAAAAATATCAATAGTGACATTTATTATTTATTGTAAAATTACAAATTTTTTACAGCCTTGACAGTAAAATAACTTTGTTCAATCCTGCCATAGAAACATGTTGTTTCACCCTTAGATACTATGCGAGAAAGCATTGCTTTTGTTCAATCACTTCGTTTCTTTGGCAACGGGTGGGCGAAAGCAGTGAGCGAAAGTACTTATTCTTATTACTTTCACCCACTCCATTTCTCAATAAAATTACAAAAATATTCAAAATTAATGATTCAAATTGACATGGCAATTTATGATGGTTTCTGTAAATAATAATCTAACTCAATTGTTGTCATATTTTATTTGTGTGCGTTTTAATAAATTTGGGTATACATTCAAAATTAATTAGATATTTGTTTAATACTAGCGGGCCCGGCAGACGTTGTCCTGCCTAAAATTACTTTTCCTATTGAATTTTTGATTCATTAACCAAATCGTTTATTCAATGTGAAACATTTTTCTGATTACGTTTATGTTCAACCAAATATGTCGTTCCTATCGTCAGTTATGATCGCGAGTGCATACAAAAAATTATTATTTTTACGGTTTGTCCGAATTTCCCGATTTACGCCTATCCATATCATGCAAAAATCCAATAGAAAGAAGCACTTTCAGTTTTTCCGAATTTTCCAATTTTCCGGGCAACTTTTCCAATTTTTCGTTCCTTAAAAACCTTATTTTTGAAAAGAATTAGTCAAATCGGTTCAACCGTTAAGCACTTTCAGTTTTTCCCGAATTTTCACATTTTCCGGTGGATTCTCCAAAAATTTTCTTTCATACAAACCTTATCCTGACAATTACGACCACAACAAAAAAAAATCAGACAAATCGGTCCAGCCGTTAAGCACTTTTAGTTTTTCCCGAATGTTCAAATTTTCCGATGGATTTTCCAAAATTATGATTTTTACAGTTTGTCCGAATCTCCGGATTTCCCGATTTACGCCTATACATATCATACAAAAATCCAATATAAAAAAGCACTTTCAGTTTTTCCGAATTTTCCAATTTTCCGGGAAACTTTTCCAATTTTTCGTTCCTTAAAAACCTTATTTTTGAAAAGAATTAGTCAAATCGGTTCAACCGTTAAGCACTTTCAGTTTTTCCAGGATTTTGACATTTTCCGGTGGATTCTCCAAAAATTTTCTTTCATACAAACCTTATCCTGATAATTACGATCACAACAAAAAAAATCAGCCAAATCGGTCCAGCCGTTAAGCACTTTTAGTTTTTCCCGAATTTTCAAATTTTCCGGTGGATTTTCCAAAATTATGATTTTTACAGTTTGTCCGAATTTCCCGACTTACGCATATCCATATCATACAAAAATCCCATAGAAAAAAGCACTTTCAATTTTTCTCGAATTTTCCAATTTTCCGAGCAACTTTTCCAATTTTTCGTTCCTTAATTCCACGTTCGGCCTTCTGTTTTGTCGACGTTCCAAATTATTTTGTGCGTAAGCTAAAAGTGAGCGCGTCGAACTCGACTGTATCCGTTGTTCCGAAGTCATAATGAATCGCGCTTGAGGCTTGAAAAATTCTTATTCGACTTGGCTCCAAACGCTGTCTACGCTCTTCGTTAGTCTCATTGACTCGACGATCATGTAGTTGGCTTGCATTGCGTGTACGCCGACCGATATTTCGACGCCTCACTGGTGGCATTTTTTCCAAAGAAACACCAAATACATGAATGATCACCACCGATAACACACTGACAATTCAATTTTTGGAACTGTCAAACTGAACGTCACATTTTTGTTTGTCAAACAGATTTTCATACAAACATACCATCCAAATTTTCGACTTTCCCGGTGGATTTTCCAAAATTTTCTTTCATACAAACCTTGTCCTGACAATTACGAACACAACAAAAAAGAAATCAGCCAAATCGGTCGAGCCGTTCTTAAGTGATGATCTTACATACATGCGGCAATTGATTTTTATTTATATAGATTATCAGTCTATAGTAATACTTCATTTCTTCTGTCAAAATAAGTTTAATTTTTAACATTTTTATTATGTTTGCAGCGATCAGTCACCATTTTAGCAATACAAAAAACGTCCGTCACTTACCATTTCGTATTTTACAAATCACAAGGTATCATTAGAGGAAAATTTTGGTTATGCTAAAATGAGTTTTTTTTCAAAAAAAAAAATATGTCTTTATAATTAAACCTACGCCAGAAACAATATGATTAGGCGGACTGACTATTCAATTCAGTTTTTACACAATAATGGTAAGCTTCTGAATTAATTTCAGATTTGCTGAAGTCAGTCCACCATGTATGTTGCTGGCTCTTAGACTATAGCCCATTACACTATAAATTCCTGAGTATTGTGAAATGTACAATTAAGGACATTAAGAAAAATTTCGTATGCATCTGGCTCATTCGTCCCCATATCTACTAATTGGTGTATTTTCTTATATTTTCAGTTGTAGCTGTTAGAAATTGCAGTTAATAAAATTCAGTTAATTTAAATGACAAAATTTGAAAAAATGCAGAGATGAAATTATGTTTATATATTTTTTATATACTGCAATCAACCGAATAAATATTTTTTAATTTGTTTAGCCACTATTACATTTTACCGCAGCTGAATTAAAATGTGGTGGTATGAAATTTAATTGTGTTCAATAAATAAATCATTTCGTATGTACATGTTTTTCCGCAACGCCCAGAGAGCACTGTCACAGTTTATTAAAATATAAAATTTTAAATATAATAATGCAGGTAAACACAAAATTTTCGTTCGCTCGGCGGTGAAGATGAAACTGCTGCATGCATTGTGACCAATTTTAACTTTCATTCCTAAGGGCAGATGATACAGAATAAAATAAATTGTGTTGTAGATATTCCATGGATGTTGTTAAGATTCACGAATAAATAATAATAATAATAATAATAAATGAACTTTATTAGGGATACTCCCCAAGGGCTATCGACCGAAGTTCTTCTGCCCGTTTAAGATGTACATAAATGTATACATAAAAGTTGTTTGAATAATGGACATAAAATTTTCATGTTAAAAAAAAAATACATTATGTTATGTAATGTGTTACGTAGGTAAATTAATATAAAAAAAATATTTAAAAAATATATATATATAAAATATAAAAAATATATATAAAAAATATAAAAATCAAAATGAAATGAAATGAAATGGAATGAAATGAATGAATGAAATCAATTCAATTTAAATTAAATCAAACTAAATTAATCAATCAAACAAAATCAAATTATATTTTTTAGAAGTTGATAGTGAAAAAAAAACAATGAAACAATTATTAACTAGCAGACTTCATCCATCTCCTGGGTCTGGATGGTGCATAATTCCTGTGGTTAAATGCTCAAAGATTGTCATCTCCGGGTACTTGTATCTGGATACGGTTACGTTTCTGGATCGAGACATTGGTAACAACAGATCCATATTAGTCTGCTTGTTGGTGAACTTAAGGAAGAGGTTGTTGAGACGCTCTTGTATTGGAAGGATATTAGTTTTGAAGTAAAGCATTTGGTTCGAAGGATTGTGGAGAGGATTATTAGGATGTCGGATTTTGGTTATGATTCTGAGCGCTGATGTTTCAGCAATTCGGATGTTCCTTTGTGCCGGGTTTCTAATATTTACAAATAGCGTATGTCCATATTCGATAATTGGTCTGCAAATGGTCTTGTAAATATGTGCAGCTACAGATACCGTTATTCCCAGGTCTCTATTGGAAAGCACTCGAAAGTGCTCGCTTCTGGAAATTGTATTTCGTTTGGCTATAGATGTATGATGGTTTAGGTTTAGTTTTTGGTCCAGGTGCATGCCCAGATACCTTGCTGTAGTTTGTGGTTTAATGATTTCTCCTAGCATTCGGACGTGTGGAGAGTTGTTGCTGAGTTTGTGGTGAAAAATTATCAGCTGCGACTTTGAAGGGTTTACTTTTAATCTCCAGTTGTTAAACCACCTTTCTACGCCATCAATCATCTGCTGCAAATTTTCTATGGTGAAAGTGAGGGACTTGCCGTGTGAGATGAGGGCAGTGTCATCAGCATATTGTAACCCATAATTCGCGTGATGCTCATCTTCCTTGTCAAAGATATCAGAACAGTACAGGTTGTATAGCAGTGGCGACAAGGGAGAGCCCTGCGGCACCCCCCGCTGTGGTACAAAAGGTCTAGATGTAATTCCGTTAGATTTGACCACCAATTGTCTGTTCTCAAGGAATTGCTTGACTATGTGGATAAGATAGTCGGGTGTTTCAAGTTCTCGAAGTTTGTACAGCAATCCCCGGTGCCAAATACTATCAAAAGCCTTATCGATGTCCAAAAAGAGTGCCGCCGATTTTAGATTTTCCAATTTTGCTGTTTGTGCATTTGACGTTGCTATTATTAGTGGATGGAGCGTGGAACATTTCTCCTTAAAACCAAACTGGCATGGTGGAATTTTATCTTGCAGATAGATCTTAAGTTTAAATTTAATGATATTTTCGAACATTTTCCCCATGGTTGGCAAAAGAGTGATGGGTCTGTAGTTCCTCGACATTTTTGAGTCGGTGTTTGGCTTGTGGATTGTGATAATTTGTCCTTTTTTCCAAATATCCGGAAAGTGGCAGCTACCAAGACAGTAGTTAAATATTTTTAAAATGTAAGAGTGAACCTCATACTCCAACTTTTTGTAAATTATCCATGGCACATTATCATGCCCCTTTGCAGTGTTTTTCTTTTTGGATAATATTTCAAAATAGGTCTCTTCGTCAACATCGTGCTGTTCTGTGGGAGTATTGTTGTTAAAGTACGTGCTATACCAGGAGTTTACTATGTCTAGCTGTTTCTGTGTGTATTTGGGATTCTGGTCTTCTGTATAAGCTGTAACAAAGTGGCGTGCGAACACATCCACAACATCCTGCTCTCTGAAATATTCTCTCCCATTTTCTTCCAGCGCGTATTTGTCGTCCCGTGGTTTATATCTGGATAGCTGCCGTATCTGCCGGTAAAAGTTCTTTCCCCTTAATCGATTTATTTCGTTACACACTTTGACCCACTTGTGACACTTGTATTGTTTGATGAGTTGTTGTATATTCTTACTGTATTCGTTCAGCTTCTGTTTCACTGTCTGTTCCTTGTTTCTTTGATATTCCCTATACATTTTTCTTTTGTTCTTTATAAGTCTAATTATAAAAGGTGGTAACTCATGAGTGTAGTATTTAACTTCCTTTTCTGGGGTATTTCTGAGTACTACGTCGGCTAATTTGACACTGAAGTTAATTATAAGTTCGTCACTTATTTGAGCGTCTTTCCATTTTTCAATATATTTTAACATCTCTTCATTAATTTTTTCTATGTTGCTTCTATAGAACATGTATTTAGTAGGTAGGGGTATTTCTTCTATTGCTGTTTTCAGGTCGAATTGAATTTTAATTGCTAGATGGTCTGCACCTGTATCCGGGGTTAATTCAACTTTAATGAAATTATTCGTTATATTGGCTGTATGTAATATTATGTCCGGAGTACTGTCTTGATTATTATTCATGATGAAGGTTGGATCAGTATGTAATTTTTTGAAATTGGTGTTCATCAAAAAGTTGTTGAGCTGTTTATATTTGGTCCTATTGATATTGAAATCCCCGATTATTATTACATATTTATATAGAGCTGCCTTAACAAAAATATTCTCCTCGATGGTAGATGTGGGATGTATGTATGCTAGGAATATATGAAGTTTGTCGTCCATAAATGGTACTGTGAAGTGCAAGCATTCATTGAGAAGGCTGTTCATGCGAATAAATATTTTTTAATTTGTTTAGCCACTATTACATTTTACCGCAGCTGAATTAAAATGTGGTGGTATGAAATTTAATTGTGTTCAATAATTAAATCATTTCGTATGTACATGTTTTTCCGCAACGCCCAGAGAGCACTGTCACAGTTTATTAAAATATAAAATTTTAAATATAATAATGCAGGTAAACACAAAATTTTCGTTCGCTCGGCGGTGAAGATGAAACTGCTGCATGCATTGTGACCAATTTTAACTTTCATTCCTAAGGGCAGATGATACAGAATAAAATAAATTGTGTTGTAGATATTCCATGGATGTTGTTAAGATTCACGAATAAATAATAATTCTGAAGAAATGTAATTAAAACGTAAATTAATGAAATAACATTTATTTATTTATTTTTATTTTTATTGTATAGATACATTTTTCGTTCAAATGTTATAAAAGAATATAAAGAAAATATACCATTATTCTGCATGTAAACTGGACTCGGACAGATTTCCGCATTACAAATGCGGATCTGGTATAGGTAAGAGTCCAGCGAGGTGCATTAAATATGCAAACTATGAAAATTAAAAGAAGAAACAAAACAAAAAAAATATACCAACTGCGGGGTAACATGTTATAAGAGAAAATTCAAAAACGTAAACGAGTATATGTATAAATATCAATGTTAACCTTAACTTTGCGGCAAGGTGTCTAGTTTCTCTTTTCTTTCAAAAAGCAATACACTCTAGTTTTAAACTTTTTGTAATTATTGCACCGTACTATGTCCTGGGTGAGTTTATTATAGTCTCTGACAGCGTTACTGTTTTTGAATCCTCAATTCTTTCTAACTTGTTCTACATGCAGAGTTTTACTATTTCTTGTGTTATATTTATGCACGTCTTTAATGCAATTAACAATAATACAACTCGTCCTCTTAGTCCAAGTGTCAGACACTTAGCATGGTAAACATCTTTTATCGTTTTACATACCTATTTTAGCAGTATGTCTTTACATTCTGAAATTTAGAATAGGCACACTTCCAGAAGATTACAATTTCGTTATCAGTGTTCTTAGTTTTTCGGACAAATGTCACTGACAGGTCTTGAACTTCGTGCAGAATATTCGTAAGTAAATAGTAGAATACCAAATAAGGAGGGAGGAGACGGAAAATTATAAATTAATGTTAGTTCCCAGTGACATCCCTTATAAAATTGTGAGGCTAAATTCCAGAAGGCGTGCCTGACTCTTTCTTGAAATACGGGAATACTAATCAAGATACTTCAATCACGGGAGCTTTTAATATGCGCAGGGGTGAAAATAAAACAAATTTTTATAAGAAAAAGGAGGAAAAGGATCTAATAGATAAGTGCGTATCTTTCTGCAATGCGTAAGTACCGTAACTACAAATAATAATTATTTTATAGAACTGACAAATAATGACGTAACTTAGAAAATGTTCAATACACTTTTCCATTTCGAATCCTGCCTCTTACATACTTTCATATACCCAACACAATTTATATAGGTGGAACAAGTCCTCACATGGTCACCGACCCAGTTATTAACTTCAATTTTTCCCATTGTTTTTCGGGGTTTGAGAAATCTATAAAATCGTGGTTCCAAGCGATAACTTGGTCTACCCACTCTGCTATCACCGTTGCAGTCACCAAAAGCACAATGTTTGGATGCTCCATTTGACCTGTTTGCTGTAAAACATTGGTGCATAGACGAAAGAATGTATATAAACGCATACAAGCAAAACATCATGGTCCGAAACTGTCATGGCGCGATCGTGCATGCGCCTCAGAAATTCTCTATAATTAAAAGTCCTAATAGGGCAATAAAGATTTCGTAAAAAAGACCAAATCCCAATATCTAACTGTCAAATTTTCAGCGAAATTGCGGATTTTTGAATGTTCACGACGGCTTTCAGAGATCCCGGGGGACGTGAGTCCTTTTTAAGTTTCGAGGCTGGTTCTAGATTAGGTATATTTCGATATAGGTAGATGCAATTTACGAGGTCGTCGCACTGAAAACTGCTCTTTGGGATCACGTTGAGAAATTGATATCGATTCATGTTTTTGGATGTTATTAATTAAAATATCGATACGTTCACCGCAGGCAGATAACAAAATCTTTCTTAAAACTCTCGATTTATAAATTACACCAAATTTTGCGAACAGACTGCCTCTGAAGTAACGTCCCAGATGTATCAAAAGTCTATCTCCAATTACCTAGTTACACAGGACCAATGGCCATCTCAGCAAACAACTGCATAAAATGAGAATCTCACTAAATTAGAACTAATTATCCCACTTCTGATATGTAATAAATTTATTGGTGGTCTTTCAAGATTTGCCAGTAAATTAGTAAGCACTTTACTTTGTAACACCCATACATGCATATTATACATAGGAGAAAGATACCAGAAAATAGTTCCGGCAAATAGTGCTTTTCATTCTATATATTATTCTTTATTGACTACACTGAAGTTAAAAAAGCTGTGTCTGTATAAATTGTGGCCAAATTTTAATAAGGCCGTTTCTTTTGTTCCTACAGGTAGGTGATGCGGAATAAAATAAATTGACATAGTATTTAAGAAAATCCGGCTCTTTCAAATACCTCAGAAATTTTAATTAAATTATTCCGATCCCATTTACTTGTTGGCGGCCCATTTTTTTCCGGGGCAGACACATAAAATATGAGTCTGTTAAATTCGAAAGAAAAACTCGTTGTGAAGCTTTCTCCCACATAATACCCACTGTGTTTACAGAGATTAGTTTAGAAAGAAAGTAAATCGTAAATCTCCTCTAACAAGGGATAAAAAATAATCGCGTTTGTAGTCTAAAACTAGATTAATCCAACTGCGGAACCTTCTCGCCTTCTGTTCATTTTCTTCGAGCATTGTTTATGATTTCGTGACAGTACACACACCAGTCTATCAATGATTTATACGTCTCGGAGACATTTTTTGCCGTCGTTCTGACAATAGCGCATTGTTTCAGATCCCCCGATAGTGTCTTTGCGACTTGGAAGCAGCCTCAAAGCTGATGACATCAAGGAAGGCGATGATGTTTACTTCGAGTGCTATGTAAAGTCGAATCCACACTTTGTACGGATGAAATGGTTCCACAACGTAAGTATACTTATTATTTATTGATTCCATGCGCTAGTGTTGGAGGTAACGTCGTCAGTTATTCGTGTACTCGTTCCGTATTGCCTGGAGGAGTTTTACGTTAAGTACATAGGTGTATACCCACTTGATTCTGGGTAGGAATGAAGTTTAGGGTAATGTTTGACCCCGGGCGTGTTGAACTGCTTTGCGTGCCACTTCCCCTTTATTGTGGGGGAATAATAACCTATTGAATTGAAACAATGTGTAAGAGAACTATATTACTGATTCTGTTTGTGAAGCTTATCTGAAAGAGCTTTTTCTGTGGGGTAGCTCAAAAACTTATTAATATAAACTATGTACTTCATATTTATATAGCTTAAAAATGTATCATCTGTTATAATATTATTTGCCCTTTTGTTGTCAGGACTTCCCCCTTTTCCAAGCATGCCACCAATCAACTCTAAATATCTCGTTATCACACATAGACAATTATCCAATCAGAATCATTCATTTATCTGCAAACACTCTTACTCAACTTTCAATCCCGTCATCTGATACCCAAGCTTATCGCCTCATAATTCTTGCATCCACTCTGTACCTGTCAACTTCAGCCTGTCACACTTAGAACTTTTTCGGCCGTCTGAATGACGCCATACCAATTTACACACACTTCTTATCGTCAAGCTCACGCCCTTAAAATAAAAATTAAAATACTCGAACACATCGTATTGTATGTTGCATTTATGCATTTAGCATGAGCATGCTGATGGGTTCATAAGCTATGCAAAATATTTTGATCATATTACTTCTGTGCAAATTTTTTACACATATAATAAAATACATAATTACTATGATCACTTTGCAAAGTTGTTCTTATCAGCACATCCGGTCGCCCGACATTGGCAATTTTCTTTCCCAACAGATTCTTGGAAATATCAAATCAGTGCTACAAATTTCGTCGAATTATGTCGGTACATAAATTATAATTTCTAGTACTTTCAATACGGACTCCTATTTTTGTGGTCAGGAATAAATGCTCGAAAATTAATACAATTTGAAGAACGAAAATCGTAGCTGGTGTGAAATATGGTAAAAGGGCGTCGCTGATTTTTCTAATCTTATTTCGTATAAGTAATGCGTATTCTTTCCAGATAATTATGACTGGAATTAGTGAAATTCTCCGTGTATTTTATCAAATTGAAGTTTGTATTCCATAGAGGCGTTGTTGTGCAGCAGAAAATGTTTGAGGCAGTCTTTATAAAATCGCGGCATAATGCGATTGGGCGATCAACTTATTGAATGATGGGAACCGTTGTTCATTTAAAGATTTTTCTGCTGGTTAGTAGAATGCAAATGCAAACCGTCCTTCAGCACTTGCAGTTTCCCGTTTCGTGAACAGTTGATTACTGTAATGTAAAGTACAATGTTTTCCAAATATTTCTTGAGCACCCTTCCAGAATCTACCGGATAAAGGGCAATATTGGGCATGAGAAGATCAGCGTCGTACCCAAAGAATATTGGACTCGATAACACCGCGATGCGCCATCTACGACGAATTGCGAAACCAAACGAAAGTCATACTTTTCTGGCGGGCTTGTGCATTGTCATATGACTTTCGCGTGGATCGAAGAAGTTTTCAAACGTTTTTTGTGAATTAAAATGCCGAAAAAAGACAATACTAATTGCTGCGTGTATGGCTGCAGCTCAAAAAGGAGTGTCGATGGCTCTTTGCGATTTCATCACTTTCCGAATAAGAACATTTCCAAGGTTAACATAACCAACAAATATGGGGTAGCTGAAACAGTCGACCGAAGATTAGCATGGGATAAATTATTATTAATGGGTAAACCCTCCACCAAACATATGAGGGTTTGCTCTAAACATTTTAAAGAAACTGACTACATAACACCCTACGGTAGCAATTTTTTTCACCTGCACATTTTAAATCGATTCAATCATCTACTTTCAGGTTCAGGAAAAATCCCAACAAGGTTACGCACAACAGCTGTGCCTAGTGAACATCTGCCTGTAAAGTCAAACATAAAATTTGAAAAAATATTTGATAAACGCAGGCAAGAAAGGCATGAGAGAAGACAAACAAGAAGAGAGCAAATGCTACAAGATACTAATGTTGGTACATCTTTAAATATAACAGAGGAATTAAATCATGAAGACGGAGAAACCCAACCAGTAATGACATTTGAAGACCTGGATGAAGATGAAAAGAAAGCGGTTTTTGGTTTACTTTCAATGGGGGCCACTACAAGTGATCATAAATCAGATAAGAGTACGCAAGTGACAAGTGGTGATTTTATAGTTAAATTTGTCAACTCAATAACGTTAGATTCGGATCTACGATCATTAACGAACATTAATTCATTAGAAATGTTGAACAAACTCGGTCATTTAGTTTTAAAACATTACCCACAAAAGGTGGTTAAACTGGATGTTAAGGAAAAAATAGTGTTAGTTTGTATGAAACTGAAGTTATCTTTACCTTTCAAAATTTTATCTTTTATTTTTAAAGTAACACCATCACTATGTGGAAAAATTTTTGACGAGTATATACAATACCTGTCCAACATATTAAAATCTTGTATACCGTGGCCTAGCATTGAAGAATGTAGGAACAATTTACCTTCCTCTTTTAAAGATTTTGCAAAAGTGCGAGTTGTGGTTGACTGTACGGAAATCCCAATCCAAAAACCAAAATGTTTATGTTGTAGGGTAAAAACGTATAGTTATTACAAGGGTAGAAATACAATTAAAGTTATGACTGCTGTTAGTCCAGGGGGATTACTAACATTTATATCGAAAGCTTATGGGGGACGAAGTTCAGACAAAAGTATTTTTGAACAGAGTGGTTTGATACAGAAATTGGAGCCATATGTAGATCAAGTAATGGCAGATAAGGGTTTTCTAATAGAAAAAATTTGTGAGGAAAATGGAGTAGGAATTGTAAGGCCTGCATTCTTAAGAAAACAAACTCAATTTACAGAACAGGACTCAAAATTGAATATAAAAATTGCAAAAGCCCGAGTACACGTTGAGAGGGTAAACCAACGACTTAGAACATTTAAAATACTCGATGGTCCATTACCTTGGACATTAGCAAAAAGTGTTGATGACATAATAGTTGTTTGTGGTGCGATGGTAAACTTACAAAGTTCAGTTATGTCAGATGATAAATTTTTGCAGGGAAAATGAGCAAATCTGTCTCTTTCATGATTAGCAAAAACTCAACTGTAAGTAATTCTCAACAAAGTAACTGCGTTAGAAACTATTCACTTCTTTTGCATTTAATAAAAAGAAACAACTGTTATGCTCGTGAACGGTTAATGTAGAAACTCGGAAGGGACTCTTAAAGACGTATGATGAAGTACGGCACTGTACGGGTGCGAAACTTTGGAAATAGGAGAATCGGATTGAAAAAAAATAGAAGCATATGAAATGTGGTGCTGTAGACGTATGATGAAGATACCGTGGATAGAGATAAGGTTAGCAATAGGGAGGTATTAGAAAGAGTTGGGGTCAAGCGAAATTTATAGAAGACAGTAAGGAATAGGAGAGATAGGATGGTAGGACACCTTCTGAGGCACTAAGGCTTAGTTCGCGACATACTAGTCAGAGATAGGAATAGGCCTAGATTAGACTACTGCTCTCAAATAGTTGGGATATACTTAGCATATTCTACTTTTATGGAAATACGTACGTTAGCGCTCAAGATAGGAAAGGATGGAGGTACGCCCTCAACCAGTCATTGGACTGAGAACTTTATGATGATGAGACTTCTATTTTGAAGTGTGTTTTACCATTATTAATGTTTGTCCGATAAATAAAAAGCTGATTGGCATGTTTTTTGTTTTATTTCCTCATTACTCCATCTAACAAAAGAAATAAGAAACCTAATCTATCCAAAATAAAATGACATAGAAAGTGTTATAGCAGGATACTGAGCTGATCTTGCTAGAATTCCTATTATTTCAGCAGGGTGTATCAATTCTTCAGAAATACAATAATTCTTTTTGTCATCTGATTTTGAACAATAATTTATTAATCATCCTTGCAAAGAAAGTGTAACATTTTGGAAAAATATTTTTCTGAAACAGTTAAAATTAATTTTTTGGCAAAAACAGGGTCAAATGGAATTTCTAATTTTAAAAATGTATTGGATGAACTTGAATAAACTATAAAGTCACATATTTTCAGGTTCAGAATTGCCAGACCAAGCTGAATTTGTCCATAATAAGCATGTTTCTTCTTCAGCTGAATGCCCTCATTTAAATTTACAAGAAAATCACAAGAGGCAAAACTGGTAGCGTCCCCCGTTTTTGCTGAAAAAATCATCTATTTAGGCGCAACCCTTTTATAACAAAATAATGTCATACCTGAATATGGACATTTAATTTCCACTAGTTTAATAGGGATCCCATTTTCTACAACAACTGCATCAGGCGAAAACCCCAACCATGGAAAATGCTTACAGATGACGAACCCAAAGGATTTTATGACTGTGTCTGTTGTGCCAGCCTGGTACGCTAGTAGAGCATTTCCCTCATTTTCATTTCCATGGCGCACATATTTATTTGAAAATGATTTTGGAAAAAAGCAGCTGCTCGTTTTTTTCCCCCATCGTTCATCTGAATATTTTGAACTGAAAGTGAATACAGAATAACATGTACTACCTAAAATAACAAAACAGAATTAATATAATTATAATATTAACAAGTAAAACTGAAATTTGCCTACCCGTAATTCTAAACTGCCTGCATTTAAACCATTCTTCAGATTGCTGCGCAGTTAAAATGCCACTTCTTAAATTGCAATTCGATATCTGTTGCCATTTATTAAAGCAGCATTCTTGCAAATTGAACTTTTCCAAAGAAAGGTGCTCTACCAAATTCAACAGAAATGGAGACGAACAGAAATGTTCTACACATTTATCGATATTAAATAATGTGCCTTGGCACGGTAAAATATCTGCGTTCTTTGAATTTGCTGCTGTAGTTGTTCTTACCGATCTTCTACCCAAACTGCAGTAATATAAATTTTGGAATATTTTACACGGTCAAATAGCAATACTGTACCAATGCTTTTTCATACTGCATCTAGGCAAAACATCCAATAATTCTTTGGCGCATGAGTTTGCTTCTTCGTTAGTTAAGGAGCGAACAACTTTCCGTCGTTTTATTACTGTTTCTAAACAAGAATAATCAGAAATTGGCTGCGCTATGTACTTTTCTTTGGCATTCAACTTCATTTTTCCCCAATAACATTCTACATCTGTGGTAGATAATATTTCCAATAAGCTGATATTGGTTCTGAAACAAACGGAAGAACAACAGACAGAAAAACAAAAATAAAATGTGATTCATGAATCACTACAATTGACGGGGCATGTTAATTTGCCTCTTATACTTTACTTCTGATACAACCTGGTGCAATACAGCAGCACTGCAGATACGTGCTTGCATGTGCCCGACAGTCCTGCTTTACAGCTACACTTCATGACCTTCACACTGACAGCATTACCCTCAATTAAAAATTTGCCTTCAATTTCATGTGGTTTACTTTGAAGTGCAGATGTTTGAAGGCACAGACCAATAACATTTACGTAATTCGATGTATCACTGGCCTTCCTTCCACACAAAATTAAATGCTTGGCATTTAACACTTGCTCTCCTTCCACAAAGCACCGACTGTCACCTAGTGGAAGTTAGCGTCAGATTTAGATTTACTTTTCTCGTTTTTACAGTTGACCAAGAAAATATTGCCCATTATCATGAATTGCATATTTTTAAGTTAAAAAAGCGACCTTGTTGATGAAATCTGTAATTATGTCACCTTAAATCAATTAACCTATTATTAATAACTTTAGAAAACTGAGGGTTAAATAAGAATAAACAAGTGACGAGAAAATAAAAGTATGCCTACTCTGCATTTTTGGTAATTTTTATTGAATGCCTACTCGATTTGTGAATTGTATTGAAAACGCCTCTAGGGTTGAACTACCCCAATCATACACAAAGAGAAGAAAATGGCATAAAGAATATAATAAGAAAACTCAACTCATCAACTTGGACTTCGTTCCAAACGACGGGTTGAAAATCTTCTTTTACCATCGCATCAATGTTGAGTTCCTTTCAAACGAAGTATACTCAGCCCCTTTCAATACTCCGAGAGTCTCAACCCCCACTCCCCTCACGGCTTGAGCTACCCCACAAATAAGGAAAATTCAAAAATAAATCTTCATTTACCATTGTATCAAAGTAGACTTCGCTTCAAACGAAGTATACTAAGCCCCTTTCAATGACCCCAGAGTGTCATAGGCCCAGTTCCCTCACGACTTGAGCTATACCACAAATAAAGAAAATCGCAAAAATCAAAATCTTTATTTATGATTGTATCAATGTGGATTTCGCTTTAAACGAAGTATACTGAGCTCCTTTCAATGCCCCGAGAGTATCATAGCCCCAGTCCCCTTGCGACTTGAGCTATCCCACAAATAAGGAAAATAAAAAATTCAAAATCTTTATGATTGCATTAATGTGGATTTCGCTTTGAACGAAGGATTCTAAGCCCCTTTCAATGACCCGAGAGTATCATAGCCCCAGTCCCCTCACGACTTAAACTATACCACAAATAAGGAAAATGTCATCATAAGGTTCTCAGTCCGAAGACTGGTTGGACGCGTACCTCCATTCTTTTCTATCCTGAGCTAACCTACGCATTTCCCTAAAAGTAGAACATCCTACATCCCTAACTATTTGAGAGCAGTAGTCTAATCTAGGCCTACCCCTACCTCTTTTTATTCCTATCTCTGACTCTAGTATGTCACGAACTATTCCTTCGTGTCTTAGAAGGTGTCCTACCATCCTATCTCTCCTACTCTTTATTGTTTTCCATACCTTTCGCTTTTCCCCAACTCTTTCTAATACTTCCCTATTGCTAACCTTATCTATCCACGGTATCTTCATCATGCGTCTGTAGCACCACATTTCAAACGCTTCTACTCTTTTTCTATCAGCTTCTCCTATTGTCCAAGTTTCGCACCCGTATAATGCCGTACTCCATACATACGACGTTAAGAGTCTCTTCCTAGTCTCTATATTAACCGTTCTCGAGCATAACAGTTGTTTCTTTTTGTTAAACGCAACTCGGCCCTGCGCCATTCTTTGTTTTATATCTTTAGTGCTCCTACCGTCTTGAGTTATTTTACTTCCTAAGTAGCAGAAATCCGCGACCTCCTCTATCTTCTCATTTCCAATTTGTATTTCCATTTTAGTTCTATTTTCACATCCCCTACATACCAAAATTTTAGTTTTCTTTTTATTGATTTTCATGCCGAAGCCCTGTGTCAAAACTGCTTCCATTTCATTCAAAGCCGCTCCTAATTCTTCTTTGCTAGATGCTAACACTGCTATATCATCCGCAAATCTGAGCATGTTAATAGTTTGGCCCTGTACATTGATCCCTGAGGCTGTTCTTTCCTTAACAATATTAATCGCATCTTCGATATATAAGTTGAAAACTAGAGGTGACAATGCACATCCCTGTCTCACTCCCTTCCGGATATCTACTTCCCTTTGTTCCTGCTCACATTCTATAACTGCCTTTTGCTCTTTGTAGAGATTATGTATTATTCTTCTGTCCCTGTATTTCATCCCTACCTTTCTCAGCACTTCGAACATCTTCCCCCATTTTACGTTGTCGAAGGCTTTTTCTAAATCTACAAATCCTATATAGACGCTCTTTCTCTTTTCTATCGTTTTTTCTATAATTACTCGTAAAGCTAGAATGGCCTCGCGCGTTCCTCTATTTCGTCTAAATCCGAACTGATCTTCTCCTAATATTTCTTCCGCCTTTTTCTCCATCCTTCTTTGCACAATTCTAGTTAAAATTTTTGACGCATGGGAAGTTAAACTGATAGTTCTAAAATTTTCGCATCTATCCGCGCCTTTTCTTTTTGGCAAAGCTACTATGATGTTCCGTTTGTAATCTTCTGGAATCTCGCCTGTCAGGTATATGCGACTAACTAATTTAAATAAACGATCTATTACCTCTTGACCTGCGCACTTTAAGATTTCTGCCTGCAAGCCATCTATACCTGGTGCTTTATTATTCCTTAAACTTTTTAGTGCTATCTCAAACTCTTCTTTCATTATAGGACTCCCTAGGTTATCCCCCTCTACACTGCTTTCGCTTTCTAATATATCTTGCACTTCCTGTCCCGCATATAAGTTTCCTAAATATTCTTTCCACCTATCTGCCTTCTCCCCACTTCCGATTAGGATATCTCCTGCCTCATTTCTAATGTTTTTGGTACTAGATCCAATTTCTCTAAAATTTCTCCTAATTATTTTATATGCTTCATCAGTCTTTCCTACTTCGAATTTATCTTCCACTTCTTTGCATTTATTATCGATCCATTGCTCTTTCGCTTTCCTACATTTCCGAATAATTTCCCACTTGATCGCCTTATATCTTTGTTTCCCTGTTTCATCTAACCTATTTTTATATTTTCGCCTTTCCTCTATTAGACTCACAATATGTTTTGTTATCCAGGGTTTCCTACTTTCATTCTGTTTATGACCCAAAATATCCCTAGCTGAGGAAACTAAACTATTTTTAATACAATTCCATTCTGACTCTATGTCCCTAACAATATTTCCACCCGTGCCCTTTAGTGCTTCGTTTGTCTTTTTCTCGAACTTATTGCGCATATCATCATCTTTTAGTTTCTCTGGGTCAAGATACCTCCTTCCGCTTCTTTTTTTCAAAATCTTAAATTTAAGATTGGCTTTCATAACGACTATGTTGTGATCACTATCTATATCTGCTCCTGGATAACTTCTACAATCCCTAACTTGATTTCTAAATCTTTGCCTAACGAGAATGTAATCTATTTGATATCTCCCTAAGTCTCCTGGCATCTTCCACGTATAGCATCTCCTAACATGATGGTGAAATAGAGTGTTCGCGACCGTTAAGTTATGTTTATCGCAGAACTCTATCAGTCTAACTCCCCTATCGTTCCTATTGCCTAATCCAAACGGGCCAACTATTCCGCCCTCTCGCCCTGTGCCTACGACTGCATTGAAATCTCCTGTAATTATTAAATTTTCGTGCCCTCTCACAAAATCTAGCACATATTCAATATCACTATAAACTGCCTCTACGGCCTCATCACTGTAGTTAGAAGTGGGCATATATACCTGTATTATTACTGTTTTTACAGGTTTCGAATCTAACCTAACCATAACTACCCTGTCACTTTGCTGCAAGAAATTTTCTACACTCTGTCCTACTTTTTTCCGCATAACAATTCCTACTCCCGAATTTCCTCCTACAGATCCTGTGTGTATTACTCTAAAATCTCCGCTCCAGAAGTCTCCAGCTTCTGGCCATCGCACTTCACTGATACCTACTACGTCTAATGCTAACCTATCCATCTCAATTTTCAAATTCTCTAACTTCCCTACTTGTTTCATGCTTCTAACATTCCACGCTCCGACTCGTGAGATGTTACACTTATCATTTCTGATGACTCCCCCCGAAGCAGTCCCCGCCCGGAGATCCGAATGTGGGACTATTTTACCTCCGGAATATTTTACTCCAGAAGGTGCCATCATCATAAATTAAAGTACGCTGTACTAGGGATAAAATAATGTGGTGGTTTCCCGTTGCCTGAAAAAAAGCGAAATCTTTATTTATGATTGTATCAATGTGGATTACGCTTTAAACGAAGTATACTAAGCTCCTTTCAATGCCCCGAGAGTATCATAGCCCCAGTCCCCTCACGACTTGAACTATACCACAAATAAGGAAAATCAAAAAAATCAAAATATTTATTTATGATTGAATCAATGTGGATTTCGCTTCAAACGAAGTATATTGAGCCCCGTTCAATGCCCCGAGAGTATCATAGCCCCAGTCCGCTCACGACTTGAGCTATCCCACAAATAAGGAACATCAAAAAATTCAAAATCTTCATTTATGATTGTATCAATGTGGATTTCGCTTTGAACAAAGTATACTACGCCCCTTTCAATGACCCGAGTGTATTATAGCCCCAGTCCCCTCACGACTTGAGCTATACCACAAATAAGGAAAATCGAAAAAATCAAAATCTTTATTTATGATTGTATCAATGTGGATTTCGCTTTAAACGAAGTATACTGAGCTCCTTTCAATGCCCCGAGAGTATCATAGGCCCAGTCCCCTTATGACTTGAGCTATCCCACAAATAAGGAAAATTAAAAATCTTTATTTATGATTGTATTAATGTGGATATCGCTTTGAACGAAGTATTCTAAGCCCCTTTCAATGACCCGAGAGTATCATAGCCCCAGTCCCCTCACGACTTAAACTATTCCACAAATAAGGAAAATGAAAAAAAGCAAAATCTTTATTTATGATTGTATCAATGTGGATTACGCTTTAAACGAAGTATACTAAGCTCCTTTCAATGCCCCGAGAGTATCATAGCCCCAGTCCCCTCACGACTTGAACTATACCACAAATAAGGAAAACCAAAAAACCAACATTTTTATTTATGATTGTATCAATGTGGATTTCGCTTTGAACGAAGTACTCTAAGCCCCTTTCAATGTCCCGAGAGTATCATAGCCCCAGTCCGCTCACGACTTGAGCTATCCCACAAATAAGGAACATCAAAAAATTCAAAATCTTCATTTATGATTGTATCAATGCGGATTTCGCTTTGAACAAAGTATACTACGCCCCTTTCAATGATCCGAGTGTATTATAGCCCCAGTGCCCTCACGACTTGAGCTATCCCACAAATAACGAAAATAAAAAATTCCAAATCTTTATTTGTGATTGTATCAATGTAGATTTCGCTTTGAACGAAGTATCCTAAGCCCCTTTCAATGCCCCGAGAGTATCATAGCCCCAGTCCCCTCACGACTTGAGCTATCCCACAAATAAGGAACATAAAAAAATTCAAAATCTTCATTTATAATTGTATCAATGTGGATTTCGCTTTGAACGAAGTATACTACGCCCCTTTCAATGACCCGAGTGTATTATAGCCCCAGTCCCCTCACGACTTGAGCTATACCACAAATAAGGAAAATCGAAAAAATCAAAATCTTTATTTATGATTGTATCAATGTGGATTTCGCTTTAAACGAAGTATACTGAGCTCCTTTCAATGCCCCGAGAGTATCATAGCCCCAGTCCCCTCACGACTTGAACTATACCACAAATAAGGAAAATCAAAAAAATCAAAATATTTATTTATGATTGTATCAATGTAGATTTCGCTTTGAACGAAGTATGCTAAGCCCCTTTCAATGCCCCGAGAGTATCATAGCCCCAGTCCCCTCACGACTTGAGCTATCCCACAAATAAGGAACATAAAAAAATTCAATATCTTCATTTATGATTGTATCAATGTGGATTTCGCTTTGAACGAAGTATACTACGCCCCTTTCAATGACCCGAGTGTATTATAGCCCCAGTCCCCTCACGACTTGAGCTATACCACAAATAAGGAAAATCGAAAAAATCAAAATCTTTATTTATGATTGTATCAATGTGGATTTCGCTTTAAACGAAGTATATTGAGATCCTTTCAATGCCCCGAGAGTATCATAGGCCCAGTCCCCTTGCGACTTCAGCTATCCCACAAATAAGGAAAATAAAAAATTCAAAATCTTTATTTATGATTGTATTAATGTGGATATCGCTTTGAACGAAGTATTCTAAGCCCCTTTCAATGACCCGAGAGTATCATAGCCCCAGTCCCCTCACGACTTAAACTATACCACAAATAAGGAAAATGAAAAAAAGCAAAATCTTTATTTATGATTGTATCAATGTGGATTACGCTTTAAACGAAGTATACTAAGCTCCTTTCAACGCCCCGAGAGTATCATAGCCCCAGTCCCCTCACGACTTGAACTATACCACAAATAAGGAAAACCAAAAAAAACAAAATTTTTATTTATGATTGTATCAATGTGGATTTCACTTTGAACGAAGTACTCTAAGCCCCTTTCAATGTCCCGAGAGTATCATAGCCCCAGTCCGCTCACGACTTGAGCTATCCCACAAATAAGGAACATCAAAAAATTCAAAATCTTCATTTATGATTGTATCAATTTGGATTTCGCTTTGAACAAGGTATACTACGCCCCTTTCAATGACCCGAGTGTATTATAGCCCCAGTCCCCTCACGACTTGAGCTATACCACAAATAAGGAAAATCGAAAAAATCAAAATCTTTATTTATGATTGTATCAATGTGGATTTCGCTTTAAACGAACTATACTGAGCTCCTTTCAATGCCCCGAGAGTATCATAGGCCCAGTCCCCTTATGACTTGAGCTATCCCACAAATAAGGAAAATTAAAAATCTTTATTTATGATTGTATTAATGTGGATATCGCTTTGAACGAAGTATTCTAAGCCCCTTTCAATGACCCGAGAGTATCATAGCCCCAGTCCCCTCACGACTTAAACTATTCCACAAATAAGGAAAATGAAAAAAAGCAAAATCTTTATTTATGATTGTATCAATGTGGATTACGCTTTAAACGAAGTATACTAAGCTCCTTTCAATGCCCCGAGAGTATCATAGCCCCAGTCCCCTCACGACTTGAACTATACCACAAATAAGGAAAACCAAAAAACCAACATTTTTATTTATGATTGTATCAATGTGGATTTCGCTTTGAACGAAGTACTCTAAGCCCCTTTCAATGTCCCGAGAGTATCATAGCCCCAGTCCGCTCACGACTTGAGCTATCCCACAAATAAGGAACATCAAAAAATTCAAAATCTTCATTTATGATTGTATCAATGCGGATTTCGCTTTGAACAAAGTATACTACGCCCCTTTCAATGATCCGAGTGTATTATAGCCCCAGTGCCCTCACGACTTGAGCTATCCCACAAATAACGAAAATAAAAAATTCCAAATCTTTATTTGTGATTGTATCAATGTAGATTTCGCTTTGAACGAAGTATCCTAAGCCCCTTTCAATGCCCCGAGAGTATCATAGCCCCAGTCCCCTCACGACTTGAGCTATCCCACAAATAAGGAACATAAAAAAATTCAAAATCTTCATTTATAATTGTATCAATGTGGATTTCGCTTTGAACGAAGTATACTACGCCCCTTTCAATGACCCGAGTGTATTATAGCCCCAGTCCCCTCACGACTTGAGCTATACCACAAATAAGGAAAATCGAAAAAATCAAAATCTTTATTTATGATTGTATCAATGTGGATTTCGCTTTAAACGAAGTATACTGAGCTCCTTTCAATGCCCCGAGAGTATCATAGCCCCAGTCCCCTCACGACTTGAACTATACCACAAATAAGGAAAATCAAAAAAATCAAAATATTTATTTATGATTGTATCAATGTAGATTTCGCTTTGAACGAAGTATGCTAAGCCCCTTTCAATGCCCCGAGAGTATCATAGCCCCAGTCCCCTCACGACTTGAGCTATCCCACAAATAAGGAACATAAAAAAATTCAATATCTTCATTTATGATTGTATCAATGTGGATTTCGCTTTGAACGAAGTATACTACGCCCCTTTCAATGACCCGAGTGTATTATAGCCCCAGTCCCCTCACGACTTGAGCTATACCACAAATAAGGAAAATCGAAAAAATCAAAATCTTTATTTATGATTGTATCAATGTGGATTTCGCTTTAAACGAAGTATATTGAGATCCTTTCAATGCCCCGAGAGTATCATAGGCCCAGTCCCCTTGCGACTTAAGCTATCACACAAATAAGGAAAATAAAAAATTCAAAATCTTTATTTATGATTGTATTAATGTGGATATCGCTTTGAACGAAGTATTCTAAGCCCCTTTCAATGACCCGAGAGTATCATAGCCCCAGTCCCCTCACGACTTAAACTATACCACAAATAAGGAAAATGAAAAAAAGCAAAATCTTTATTTATGATTGTATCAATGTGGATTACGCTTTAAACGAAGTATACTAAGCTCCTTTCAACGCCCCGAGAGTATCATAGCCCCAGTCCCCTCACGACTTGAACTATACCACAAATAAGGAAAACCAAAAAAAACAAAATTTTTATTTATGATTGTATCAATGTGGATTTCGCTTTGAACGAAGTACTCTAAGCCCCTTTCAATGTCCCGAGAGTATCATAGCCCCAGTCCGCTCACGACTTGAGCTATCCCACAAATAAGGAACATCAAAAAATTCAAAATCTTCATTTATGATTGTATCAATTTGGATTTCGCTTTGAACAAGGTATACTACGCCCCTTTCAATGATCCGAGTGTATTATAGCCCCAGTCCCCTCACGACTTGAGCTATCCCTCAAATAACGAAAATAAAAAATTCCAAATCTTTATTTGTGATTGTATCAATGTAGATTTCGCTTTGGGTGGGGGTAGGAGGGTGAAAAATACTTTACGACCTATTCTCATACCTACCAAATGTTCAAAAAAAATTTCATAAAAATCGGTCGAGCCGTTTCGGAGGAGTGCGACCACAAACACCGTGACACGAGATTTTTATATATTAGAGGGAACTGGGGCTATGATACTCTCGGGGCATTGAAAGGGGCTGAGAATATTTCGTTCAAAGCGAAATCCACATTGATACAATCATAAATAAAGCTTTTGATTTTTTTGATTTTCCTTATTTGTTTGATAGCTCAAGCCGTGTGTATGATTGGGGTAGTTCAACCCTAGAGGCGTTTTCAATACAATTCACAAATCGAGTAGGCATTCAATAAAAATTACCAAAAATGCAGAGTATGCATACTTTTATTTTCTCGTCACTTGTTTATTCTTATTTAACCCTCAGTTTTCTAAAGTTATTAATAATAGGTTAATTGATTTAAGGTGACATAATTACAGATTTCATCAACAAGGTCGCTTTTTTAACTTAAAAATATGCAATTCATGATAATGGACAATATTTTCTTGGTCAACTGTAAAAATGAGAAAAGTAAATCTAAATCTGATGCTAACTTCCACTACGTCCGACTGTCAGGGGATGCTCCCAAATATTTAAATACTTCCCCTAGTTTAAGAAATGTTTCGGCCATTGGAATTGGATCTAAAACAGCAATTAGTAAATGACACGGCCATAATTACATTATAAACATTATACATTACTTAATTAAATGCAGCAAATAAAATTCACCAGAACACAAATAAACAAACCGGTACCGGCAAGATAGAACTCAAATATGACTTTCGCAATCAGCTGATCGCGCGACAGTGGCGCCCTCAACGGTCATTCTTGATCCCAATAAGTAAACAAGAACGGACAGCTGCGAACTGACAGCAGTGGACGCTTTTTTGCGCTCTCTGTGATCGGTTGACCGTACTATTTGCTAACGGCGGGAATACGCGCTCCTTTAAAATTTATTTAACTTGTATTAAGTGAAGCATTTTATAAACGATTGAGTTGAATTATACACAAGAAATTGTTAAACAATTTCTTGTATGAGAAATTCAACTCATTCATTTATAAAAGCACAAGTTAATATACATAATATTGGAAAGGTATACTAAAACTTGTTTGTCAGTAAATAGTTTATTTGCAATTCGACATACAGTGTACTATTTATGAGACAAAAATGCCAGAAATTAAAGCGGAGTTTGGGGTGACAGCAGTACAATAATAGCAAAAAATTAATAAGTTAGCAGGCAGTTCTGTGACTAAATCTGGCAAAGTGAAATTATTTCATACAGACTATTATAATGTATACACACTGGAAATTATTTTTGCATATGCCGAGAACCACGTAGCTGAAGGAAAATGAATGAAGGAAACACTCCTGTGAAAGACAGGAAAGATGTTTTGATAAGTAGTGTTTGTAGTCATCAGGTTTATTAAGACAAGTTTCCTTTTATTCGTTACAGTTGTCTCGTCTTTTTAAAGGCAAGTACATGCTATAGATCTCCTTCGCATACATCTACATGAATTTTATCAGTCGAATATTGTCTCTTGCGATGCAAGAATTATTTTCCGATACTCCGCATATGTTACAGTGAATATGTCATATTTGTTGTTGTATTAAACGTAATTAAGTATACCTATTTTAAAGTAGAATAGGAAGCTGAATGCTTGTAAAAAAATACTGAATGTAAAAATACTAAATGTAGAAAGAATACAATGTCCACTTTAATGCACACGGGCATTTGTACCGTAGTAGGAACAAAAGCACCCTGATCTACGCAAGTACCTTTTGATTGCTCTCTATGTGAGCAGAAGAGCTGCAAATTTTTGAGGTCAGAAGCGCATCTGAAATGTCTTGGCTTCGTCGTGATTCTGTAAAGAGAAAATTTTGTTAGTTTTAATGAAATGACGAGCGTTTATTTTAAGTTCAAAAGCTACACAATCATTTCACAAGCTTAAAAATTGAAGCTAATATTAACAAAAATTCAATTAACTTTTCAGTTCACTGAAAGTTGGTCTTAAAAATATCACCAGAATATATTGTAGAATTAATAAATGACACAATAGCTCTGTGAGACATTAAACTTTATAGTTCCATTAAACGCCAGTTTTACTAAGCAGAAAACTAACACGTTATAGCATTGTCAAAATTATTGTTATATCTTACCAGCAAGGGAATAATGTGTGGGCACAGACTGTGAAGATGGTTCAGGTACAACACTGCCAACAGAAATATCGGGTATTCTCGATGTTGAAGGCATAGGTTCTTCTAGTACTATTTGTCCTGTTGGTGATGCTTCTTCCAATACTTCTTCAGGAATGTCACTTGGTATTGAAGACGTAGGGCTTTCGACAGTGCTTGGATCGAGGCTTGGATCTGCCAACACTGTTGTGACAAATGGCTTCGGTACAGCTCCACGCAACAGCTTCTTACATTCTGGTGTTTGGAACTGGGTTTTGTCGAAGTGCAGACTGCACACCGAATAAGAATTTCTTATAGCTGCGGTGCTGGAAAACTTTTCCAGTGCCGGATTATTGATAATTTTCAGCAGCCAGATCTTGAAACATTTCATATCTTTTGGAAACATGTGATATGTTACGCTGGGATTATCAATAATGTTGTGGCTGCATTCTTGAAATGCACAACGTTTGTAGAATCCTCTAGGCATTTTTGCTTAAGCTGAAATAAAGTTAGAAACAGAACATTAGTTGTGCAAGTTTGTAGGTGTTCAATACTTCTGGAGGAAATTACTTATTGAAACTTGAAAAGTTAACTGATGAATATAATGTGAAGGCATTTTAGGTAGGTATCTAACACTTACATTTTCATTTACAAATGAGTTTTCATTTCGTGAAGTAATGTCTCGATATAAAACTTACCTAAAGATTTGTATAATAAATTATATTTACAGCACTATAAATATGGAACTAAACTAAACACTAATACAATCTATAAAACTGTTCCTGCAGCACTACACAATATGTATTTCAAGAACTTATAAAATTTGATTTAAAAACACATTGGTTACAACACAATCAACAATAAACATTAATTTGATTTGAATCAAAGAATGGAAGTATTTGAATTAGTTCTGTTTGGACAAAAACGGCAGGGTTTGCGCAGCGCGCTTGTGCGCATCGTATCGCTCATTTGTTGATTTCATTCTGTCTTTCTCATTGTTTTTAATGTCCTTGTCGCACAGGAGCCACAGCGCTCCCTGACATCGGTTGACAGAACTATATTGCTACCCAAGGTCGTTCCATTAAGCTGTCAACTACGTGGTCGTACCAGACGACGACCACTCTTTCGTTCTGATAAGATTCGTTCGGTCTCTGAACCTAGTCCAATAAAGAAATCTTAAACAGCTTCGATCAGTAGACGTCAGCAGTCAAAGTTGGATCCACACTGGCACTAAAATCGCTCACTCTAAACGCTATCGTGTAGTATATCAACTTTCATAAAATTTTATTAGGAATTCAAATGGTGTAAACAAATAATGTGGGGCTTCCCATTTAAAAAAAATATAACTTTGGTTTGGTGCTCAGAGTGTGAACCCCCTGAATACACCAAAATTATTTTATCATATGCTCCGTGGGGTTCTCCAATCTCCACATACGTGTACCTTGAATAGAACCAGAGATATAGACCGATTACACATTATTGGCCCACCCTGTATGTTATGGTCGAAAAACAAAGAAATGCTCCTTTCTTTTTTGCCGTGTAGCTCGACTATTTGACCTCGTATCGGAACGATATACATACGTTATTAGAGCACTTTTTCGTACTCTATCGGCACATACTTACGGACTTATTGAAAAACATTTCATTTAGGTCAGACCATCATCAACTTTATTTTTTTTTATGAACGCCATTTTTGTCCTACACTTTATTGAAACAAGTGTATTCTGATTTCATTGATATACAACTTGCTCATATTATATCGAATTTTGTTGAACATTACATTACAGTGGCTGCAATAAGAAGAGAATTAAAAAATCTGGAAAAATCGTTTAATCAAGCTTTCCTGTAAAGTTCGTGAACTACAAACAATAAACTAACCGTCAAAATTCAATGTTATACCGAGTGGAGATTTAGTGCGTAATCGGCTCATATCTCTGGAACTATTTAAGATACCAAAATGAAATTTTGCACGAATGTGGGGAACCACATGGAGCATTTCCCAAAATTATTTAGGTATATACAGGATGTTCACATTCTAAGTACCAGACCAAAGTTATATTTCTTTAAATGGAAATTCTACGTGTCCTTGCATAATATGGATTCCCCATAAAATTCCATGAAAATTATTGATATACTACATGATGTGGTTTTGACTAAGGAATTTTGAGATATTGACATTTTTGTGCCATTATGGACCCAAATTTATGACGCTACTGACGCATACTAACCAAAGCCACGTAAAATTCCTTTATTGAAGTAGGTTCACACACTGCTGTATTTTTGAAATCTATAAATAATTTTATCGTAATACTTGAGAAAAATACAGGGTGGTTAAGTTATGCGAAACAGAATTTTTCTCAAAAATTTCAAATGGAACACCATGTATATAATTTGTACAATTGAGGGTCATTTTACTAAGCTTTTTATTGATGTGGATATTGTCAAGTCTACCAGTAAAAGTTTCGACAGAATGTACAATTGAATTATAAAAATGTAGAGTTTCGTTAGTATTTTACATTATTTTTGACGATCTCCCCTATTTTGTCACCCAAAACTCAAAAAAAGGTCTGCATTTTGTTTCTATAAAATATTTAGCAATTAACACAAGAAATCCCATTGCAAGATTATTTCTTAAAGATAATATTCTCTTCCATGGGACTCCTTGTTTGAACATTATACCCGACTTTAAAAAGACATTATACATTTAAGAATATAACCATCAAGAAACAATTTTACAATAAGATTTATTGTCTTTATATTGATATCAATTTGCAAATACAAAATATAAACATTATTGTGAGTTTTGAGCAACAGAATAGGAGGAATTCGCCAAAAAGAGTATAAACTAATAATGAAATTCAAAAATTTTAATGTTCAATCATAATATTTGCCGAAACTATCAGTAGTAGACCTGGCGATATCTACATCAATTAAAAGCTTAGTTAACTGACTGTCAGTTGTGCAAATAATATACATGGTATTCCATTTGAAATTTTTGAGAAAAATTCCCTTTTGAGTAACTTAACAACCTTGTATAATCCTAAGTATTATGGTGAAAGTATGTATAGATTTCACAAATACGGCAGTGTGTAAACCCCTTTCAATAAAAAATAACTAGGTGGCTTTGGTCAGTAGACGCCTGTAGCGTCATAAATTTGGGACCATAATGACTCAAAAATGTCAATATCTTAACGGTCCTTACTCAAAACCACATCATGTAGTATATCAATTTTCATGAAATTTTATGGGGAATCGAAATCACGCAAATACTTGTGGGGTTTCCATTTAAAGAAATAGAACTTTGGTCTGGTACTCAGAATGTGAACATCCTGTATATACATAAATAATTTTACGAAATGCTCCATGTCGTTCCCCACATACGTGTAAAATTTCATTTTGATATCTTACACAGTACCAGAGATATGAACCGATTTCACACTAAATCCCCACCCGGTATATTGCAAAATAGCAATTTTATTCGAGAAATTATGCGACTTAGGAATCTGTTAGTCTCAGTAACAGCAACAAGAATATTTGACATATTATTTGCTTAAATTGTGACAAAGTGATGACTGTTTCTTTTTTGTTTCCTTGCAAGGCCCACTTGATTTTTGCTAAAACTTTTTGGTTTCAGACTACAATGACCACAATATCCCATATAATACGGACAAGATGAATTTCAATCAAATCAGTAAAATATGCTTCTTTCAGTAAATTGTAGGCAAAAATGGCGTCTATAAGAAAAAGTAAAGTTGGTGATGGTCTGACCTAAACAAAACGTTTTTCAGTAAATCCCTGTGAATGTTCCGATAGGGCATGAAAAAGTGCTTTAATAATTTATGCATATCGTTCCGGCACGAGGTGCAATAATCGAGCTACTCGGCAAAAACGAAAATAGTATTTTTTTGATTTTCGGCCATAACTCGTATACAGGGTGGGCCAATAGTGTGTAGTCGGCCCATATCTCTGGTTCTATTCAAGGTATCGAAATAAAACTTTACTCATATGTGGAGAACACCATGAAGCATCTAATAAAATTATTTTGGTGTATACAGGGTGTTCACACTCTGAGCACCAAACCAAAATTATGTTTTTTTAAATGGAACGCCCGACATTTGGTTACATAGGTATTTAAATTCCCAATAAAATTTTATAAAAGGTGGTGTACTACACGATGGGGTTTAGAGTGAGCGATTTTAGTGCCAGTGTGGACCCAACTTTGAGGAGCTGCTGACGCCTACTGGTCGAAGCTATTTTAAGATTTTTTTATTGGACTAGGTTCACAGACTGCACTATTTGTAAAATTCTTGAATACTTTTGTCACAAAACTTAATATTGATACGAACTTTTGCCCCATCAGCGACGCCCCTGGTGGTGACACATTATTTGTTTACGGCGAGCAGGCTTTGATTTATTACGGCGCGACCTTGTCGCTGTTTATGATTCCCGAAAAGAATAGTCTATCTCGAAGATTCTCATTCTGGAACAATGTTTGATCGATAATTTTCGAGAATCTTCTAAGACCATTATAAAATGGGAAGCAAGAAGCCGAGTGGACAGTCTTACAGTCTTACAGTATGAAGTCTGAAGTTTGGAAGCGAATATCGAATGCGATAAGAACCGGGCGTTTAATAGTTCCGTGCGAGTATAAGTCTTGATACGCGTTTAGTGTCGGTACGGTACGTGAGTGCGAATTCTTTGGTGGCGTTTTAAGTGTACCGGGGCGTCTTCGTATGTGATTAACCGTCGGTTGAAGACGGGTGTTTTAGAGAGTTTAAACTGTGGACTTGTGTACTGTGGATTGTTTAGGTTAGGTAATTAATTGTTTAATTGTTCGCTTAATTGTTTAATTTTCACTGCTTGTTGTTACTTACTGCTTGTATATATTTCGCTGTTTATTGTTCAATTTGTTAATTTTAAGTTCTCAAATCACTGTTACTCTTTGTACATATTTGTACAATTACATAAAGTCACTGTAAATAAATAGTGTAAAATCGAAATACGTTACAACTGGTGTCAGAAGTGCGATTTGCGGAGCCAAGAAGAGTGAAGAACGTCGTGGAAGCCGGTGGAAAATTGAAGAATTTTCTGGAAGTTGGCCGAGCTGAGTGAAAATTTCGACGTTTTTGGACTCCTTAGTGACTGGTAGTGGTTTGAGACTTGTGTTTGAACTTGTGAGTGTTTATGCCAGTAACAAGAAGAGTCGCCGCGATGGAGCAGCAACTTCAAGCGTTTATGGAGTTAATGAAGAATAATATGGACGAAATACGGAACAGCCAAGAAGCAATGAAGACCGGGCAAGAAGAAATGAAGAACAGCCAAGAAAAAATGAAGAACAGTCAAGAAGAAATGAAGAACCATCTTGAAGAAACAGTGAAAGCCAATCAAGAAGAAATGAAGAACCACCTTGAAGAAACAGTGAAGAGCAGTCAAGAAGAAGTGAAGAAAAATCTAGAAGCAATGAAGAATAATCAAGAAGAAATGAAGACAGCCATAGAAAGAAGTCAAGAACAGGTAGCTGCGAAAATTACCGAAATAACGGACCAACTAGAAACACGAACCAATCTACTAGAGACCCGAATTACAGAAGAAACACAAGAAATAAGAAAAGTGATGGATGAAGAAATATCGAAGATGAATGAGAGAATGTCACAGTTAGAGAAGAAGAAGACATTGAAGATAGAAGATACCGGATTGGACGAAGAAAGAAGAGCTCCTGTAGTTAAGGTGAAGCCGCCTACATTTTATGGGAAGTCCTCGTGGCACACCTACATCAAGCAGTTCGAGGCAGCGGCAGCGGCGAACCAATGGGCCAGTACCGAGAAGGCAGTCAATTTGGTAGTTGCACTCCGAGGTGACGCCTTGAACATCCTGGATACCGTGACAGCAGAACAACAGGCTGATTTTAAGGAGATAGTTAAGCGTCTGGAGATGAGGTATGGCCATCAACACCTCCAGCAAGTCCACCAGGCACAGCTAAAGGGTAGGTCTCAGCGCTCCAATGAGACCCTGCAAGAGTTTGAGGCCGACATCGCCCGTTTAGTCCGGTTGGCGTATCCAACAGCCCCGGAGGAGTTTTTGGAGAGCCTGGCGGTGGAAAATTTCATTGAGGGGCTGCGCGACAGTGAAACAAAGATGGCGCTGAAGCTTGCTAGACATAAAGCTTTGGCAGACGCTTTGGCCCACGCCTTGGAGTTTGAAGCAGCAAAGCAAACATCCCGGGGATACTCCAAGGTGCGACAGCTGCATACCAATGAAGAGCCAGACGAAGACCTGGTGGAAAAAGTTGCACAAAAAGTTGCACAGAAACTGGACAGACGGACTGAAGACAATAACAATAATGGGACTCGGAGGGGATGGCAAGAAAGGAAGAATTTCTTACGTTGCTGGAATTGCGGTGAGAAAGGCCATCTCCGCAACAGGTGCCGAAATGCAACCAGACGGCACGAGGACGAGGCTGGTACCTCCGGGTACCAGGGAAACTAAAGTCGACCAGTTTTGAGGGGCGAAAGCTGGTCCAATCCTACCAAGCCCCAGTACAAGATGTGAATGTGTCAAGATTGGCTCGAGTTGGGGATAGTTTAATGATTGATGGGATCATTGATGGCAGGAAGACCGAAATTACCATCGATACAGGAGCCAGTGACACCATAGTCAGAAAAGATGTTGTGGCTGAGTGGAGAATTAGGCCGACCAATAAGAATATCCGATTGGTTACTGCTACCGGCGAGACAGCACCTATATATGGAGAGGCAGAAATCGACATAGGGATGGAAGATGTCGTCATTTCACAGAGAGTTCTTGTAGCCGACATTGTGGATGAAGTGATACTGGGCCTGGTTTGTATGAAGAAGCACGGGATTGTGCTTGATGTTGGCGCCGGTGTACTTCGAATTGGAGAAGAAGAGCTAGTAATGAGTTCTCCTGGGCGCATGAACTGTGTATACCGAGTGAATGTCGAAGTAGATGTCGTGTTGCCTGCCAGATCCGAAAACATCGTACGGGTCCGTGTGGATGGTGCTCCAAGCTGCTTGGTGGGATTGGTCGAGCCGATGTACGAAGAGGTGAAGAAAGGATTACTGATTGGGAAGACGTTGGTAAGACCTGGTCAACGTCCAGTATTCGTAAGAATAGCGAACATTGCCGAATTTGACCAGAAGATTTGCAAGGGTACGATAGTTGGTATGTGTGAGCCAGTATCTAGGATTGCCATGGTGAAAAGGAATGAGAAGGGAGAAGATCAGAAGATGTCCGAGACCAGTTTACCAACTCCCCTGGAGAAGATGGTAGAAGAGTGTTCCCAACATCTGGATCAGATACAGGGTGAGAAGCTGACTCAGCTTCTGATGAAATACAAAGATGTCTTCTCATTGCAAGATGGTGACCTAGGACGGACGGGAGTAATTCAACACACCATTAACACCGGTGATCATACTCCTATTAAGCAAGCTCCTAGAAGAGTACCCCTGGCAAAGCAAACAGAAATGGACAACCTGATTAAAGACATGAATAGACAAGGGGTAATTGAGCCTTCTCAGAGCCCGTGGACTTCCCCTGTAGTGCTGGTGAGCAAGAAAGATGGCTCCACTCGTTTTTGTGTAGACTACAGGCGGTTGAATGATGTCACCAAGAAGGATAGTTACCCCTTACCCCGGATTGACGATACCCAAGACACAGTGGCGGGTTCCAGATGGTTTTCCACCCTCGACTTGAAGAGTGGTTATTGGCAAGTCGAGTTGCATCCCAAAGATATGGAGAAGACAGCGTTCTCTGCCGGAACTGGCTTGTGGCAATTTACGGTAATGCCGTTTGGGCTCTGCAATGCACCCGCCACCTTTGAGAGACTGATGGAGACAGTACTGCGAGGACTGCATTGGAAGACTTGCCTGGTATACCTCGACGATATCATCGTGATGGGGAAGACTTTCGATCAACACTTGAAGAACTTGTGCGATGTCTTCGAGAAATTGAGGCAAGCTAACCTGAAATTAAGTCCGCAGAAGTGCCAGCTATTTAAGAAACAGGTTAAGTTTTTGGGGCACATAATTTCCACCAAAGGAGTTGCGACAGATCCAGAGAAGACAGACGCAGTGAGGAACTGGCCTGTTCCGAAAGATAAACATCAACTTCGAAGCTTTCTGGGATTATACACCTACTACCGCCGTTTCGTGAAAGGGTTTGCAGACATTGCGAAGCCCCTGCATCGGTTGACCGAAGATGGTAGGCCATATGAGTGGACGAAGGAGTGCCGAGGAGCATTTGAAGAGTTAAAGAGGGCTCTGTGTTCTGCTCCTGTTTTGACGTATCCAAGGCCTGGAAGCAAGTTTGTTGTGGATACCGATGCAAGCAATGTGGGCATAGGCGGTGTATTATCCCAAGAAGAGAATGGGGAAGAAAAGGTTGTGGCCTATTTCAGTAAGGCCTTGTCGAAAGCTGAACGTAATTACTGCGTCACTAGGAGGGAGCTGTTAGCAATTGTGCGGACCATCGAGCACTTCCATAAATATCTGTGCGGGCAAGATTTTCTTATCAGAACTGACCATGCTTCCTTGAAGTGGTTGCTGCAATTTAAGAACCCAGAAGGTCAGTTAGCCCGTTGGATTGAGAGGCTGCAGCAGTACAACTTCGTCATTCAACATCGGATTGGGAGAAAACATGGCAATGCTGATGCACTTTCGAGAAGACCTTGCCCGGAAGATTGCAAGTACTGTGTGAGGCAAGAGTTGAAAGAGCATGTACACCCCATCAAATGCCATCAAACCCGGATCCAAGTAGAAGAAGAGCATCTGCAATCCTGGAGAGACGCCCAGCAGAAAGATAAGACCTTGGAACCTCTGCTAAGATGGAAAGAAGCTGGTAGAAGACCGGAGTGGATGGAAGTTTCCGACAAGAGTGTGGCCCTGAAGTCATACTGGGCACAATGGGATTCTCTTGTGATCGAAGACGGTCTTCTGAAGAGAATGTGGGAGAGTACCGACGGAAGAGAGAGAAAGCCCCAGGTCGTGGTGCCGAAGGACAAGGTTCCGGAAGTCCTAGCAGAGGCTCACAATGGAGTGAGTGGGGGACACTTAGGTGTTAATAAAACCACGATGAAGGTCCGAGAGAGATACTATTGGCTGGGCTACAGGACAGATATAATGAACTGGTGCCGGAGATGTGATGACTGCGCGTCAAGCAAGGGACCCAGGACGAGGAGCCGTGGCAGAATGCGCCAGTATAATGTGGGAGCTCCGTTTGAGAGGATTGCAATTAACGTAGCAGGTCCGTTTCCTACATCAACTGATGGAAATAAGTACATCCTGGTTGCGACGGACTACTTCAGTAAATGGCCTGAGGCATATGCGATACCGAATCAGGAAGCCACTACAGTAGCTGAAGTACTGGTGAACAATTTCTTCAGCCGATTCGGTATACCCATGGAGCTTCATTCTGATCAGGGACGGAACTTCGAGTCTGCGGTGTTCCAAAATATTTGTAAGTTGCTGGGAATACGGAAGACCAGGACCACTCCATTACATCCCCAGTCAGATGGTATGGTTGAGAGATTCAACAGGACCATAGAAAACCATCTGAGGATAATGGTAAACGAACACCAGACAGACTGGACCGACATATTCCATTGTTCCTGATGGCTTATCGATCGGCTGTGCACGAGTCAACCGGAAGAACACCTGCCAGTGTGCTATTCGGAAGGGAATTGAGGCTGCCAATGGATGTGTTGTTTGGGCATCCTGAAGATAGGCCGGTGCCTGTAGATGAGTATTCCCGGGAATTGGTAGAACGACTCGATGCAATTCATGAGGCTGTTCGGGAACGCATGCGCCTAGAGAGTGACCGAATGAAGACGCGGTATGATGCCCGAGCGAATTCTGTGGGTTTCCAAGCTGGCGATCTGGTGTGGCTTTATAATCCAGCCCGGAAGAAAGGACGATCGCCGAAATTACAGAAGAACTGGGAAGGGCCATACCGAGTAGTGACCAGGATCAACGACGTTGTTTACCGGATTCAGCGTTCTCCACGAGCGAAGATGAAGGTAGTCCATCTGGACCGGCTTGCTCCGTACCATGGGAAAGAAGGAGATAATTTCTGATCGGGGCGATCAGTCTTTTAAGGAGGGGGCAGTGATACGAACTTTTGCCCCGTCAGCGACGCCCCTGGTGGTGACACATTATTTGTTTACGGCGAGCAGGCTTTGATTTATTACGGCGCGACCTTGTCGCTGTTTATGATTCCCGAAAAGAATAGTCTATCTCGAAGATTCTCATTCTGGAACAATGTTTGATCGATAATTTTCGAGAATCTTCTAAGACCATTATAAAATGGGAAGCAAGAAGCCGAGTGGACAGTCTTACAGTCTTACAGTTTGAAGTCTGAAGTTTGGAAGCGAATATCGAATGCGATAAGAACCGGGCGTTTAATAGTTCCGTGCGAGTACAAGTCTTGATACGCGTTTAGTGTCGGTACGGTACGTGAGTGCGAATTCTTTGGTGGCGTTTTAAGTGTACCGGGGCGTCTTCGTATGTGATTAACCGTCGGTTGAAGACGAGTGTTTTAGAGAGTTTAAACTGTGGACTTGTGTACTGTGGATTGTTTAGGTTAGGTAATTAATTGTTTAATTGTTCGCTTAATTGTTTAATTTTCACTGCTTGTTGTTACTTACTGCTTGTATATATTTCGCTGTTTATTGTTCAATTTGTTAATTTTAAGTTCTCAAATCACTGTTACTCATTGTACATATTTGTACATTTACATAAAGTCACTGTAAATAAATAGTGTAAAATCGAAATACGTTACAATATCTTACAGTGTGGGCAGCTTAAGTAATATGCATTTTTTTCTTAAAAGTTTCAAATGGAACGGCCCATATATTATTTCCATATTTTATAGACAGTTTACTAAGCTTTTGATTTATGTAGATATTGTTAGGTCTGAGACTTACGGTTTCGTTAGAATTAAAAATTGAAATTTAAAATGTAGTAATTTGACCGGTAGTTTATTCTTTTCGCCTAAATTTTAGTGCCCAAAACACAAAATATGATTTCCATTTTGTTTCTGGAAGATGATTTCACATTGAGACAAAAAATTTCATCGCCAGATTGCTTCTCCATGGTCATATTATTAAATAAATGGTAACTTATTAAACCGAAGTATAAAATGAAACGTGGAGTGCCATGGAAGAAAACCGTCCTTTCAAGAAGTAATCTTGCAATGAGATTTCTTGTCCCGATGCCGGTGTAAACTCTGTTCGCTAAATTTTTTGTAAAAACAAAGTGTACCTAAGCATTTTTCTGAGTTTTGGGTGGCAAAATGGGGGAATTTCCCCAAAAATGGTACAAAATTGCGGCAAATATCTCAATTATTAAGGTTCAATCTTTATTTCTGCCTAAATCATCAGTCGCAGACCTGCCAATATTTACATTAGTCAAAAGCTGAAAAAATTGGCTATCAAACCTGCAAATAATATACGGGGTGTTTCATCAAAATAATTTTAACAGAAGCATCGTGGGGTTCTCCACACACACGTAAAATTTCATGTTGATACCTTAAATAAAAACAGAGATGTGGACCGACTATGCACTATTGGCCCACCCTCTATAGTTTGAAATAGATGAAATTTCTCAACTGCATATTAATGGTCACCAAATTAATCAAAAGTGCCAAATTTAAACCTACCCTCTATCATTTCAAATAAGCGAGACTCCAATGGTGACCCTCGCATTTGAATCACTCTGTATATGAGTTAGAGAAGCCGTTGACAATATACAATGTAAAGACTAAGTATGTAGGGAGTTGGTATAAGGACAGAAAAGTAATACAATTTGTACCAGGAAGTGGGATAGGAATGCTATTTGCACCAGGTTATTTAGGAGAGGTAATAATTAATATTATGTGTATGACAAAATGGCACTAAAAGTTTTACATTTCAATTTGGCGTATTTTTCCCCATTAGATTGTTAACCGTCCTAGTCAAAATATAATTTCATCTTAAATAAATAACTCTGACAGCGATCAAGACTGCCTATCCGCTGACGTCAGTTCTTTCCTATCTATCAGCAGACATCTTATCGAATATTCTCTTCACATCTAAAAATACATGAATATTGTTTATATTTACCTTTCTAAATACTTTATCTGTAATATCAATCGATCTCTGGCTGACGTGCGTAATTTTCTAGAGAAAGATTAATTTACAACAAAAACGAACATCTGGAATCAGAGACTCAAACTTAAATCTTATTTGCTGCCCTAAATCAAAGTTTAGTGGCCTCTTAATAAGGATTCCTCCAGAAATATAGCGCCTCTCCGGAATTTATTTTATAGAAACGTCCTCACGGTTTAAAGGGCATTCCTTTTGCATTAATGCAAGAACAGGGGATGCCGGAAATTACGTTTCTAAGAACATTTCCTTTCATTCAAAAATTACGTCTTTAGAGGCTAGAATCACACGGCAAAAAAATCATTAATCAGTGTTTCAATTAAACAGAGTGCAGAAACGCCATTAAAACAATTCAGCCTTCCGCAATCTTAATGGACCATTTCAATTCCGTAATACCATTTTTAAAAATATACCTATAAATTTATATCTCCAGACTGCGCGCTGAAAAAATTAATAGTCCATTATTCTTTCTGGGAAAATCAAATAAAAATCATTATATCCCCGTAACCGTACGAACGGGTTTTCTCGATTATCGGGTTTTGTTGTATAACGCGAACGTTATGGGGTGGATGAGAATCGATAGCCATAGATTGATAAAGGAGAGATGAGAAATTTAATGAGGTATAAACGAACAGAAGGGCCGAATGAAGCAGAAAGATGATGCCAACGGCGCGGCGCTCAGATTCTTGCCGCATAACGTTATGCACGATAGTGCTCAATTTGCTGCACGTTTTAAACCAAATATTAACAAAACGAGCCTTAATTAGTAATAGAACTAACAAAGGAACTTCGCTCCTTGGATAATATTTGAGCTCTGGGCAGCTGCGCGAATTAATTGCTGTAGAAAACAAAACAATCTACACGGTGTCCCAACGAGAACTTGTAGCCCCGTAAAACTCGGCAAAATAAACGTCTTGACAAAAATCCAAAAACACGTCGATTTTTATATCAAAGGGGACCAATTTTTATGCAATAATCATTCTTGCAACTCTAGCCCTGTGAGGGGGGTAGCGACTCCCAAAATTTTAAATGGGACGGGGGGGGTCACATGATCCCTACTTTGGAAGGGTTTTTCATTACTTACACAACCGCATTTATTTTATTCAATCAATTTGTTACCGAGAAATTGCTTCTTGAAGTTTCCAAGTTAAAAAATTAATAAAGCACAAAAAGGTTTAAACTATCGAATGTATTAGAATGGAAAAGTAACAAAATCACGTAAACTAATAAGAATAAAAAGTAAGAACAAAAGAACATCAGAACAAATGTCAAAATAAACATATTCGCCACAGTATAAAATCGTGTTTATTTATTAAATCAAAATGGTTTATTCCAAAAAAGAATGCCGGCTAATAACTCCTGAGGTCTTGAGAAATGTATGATCTGGATTTGAATCCAGAATGTATTATTGTATGACAATTGGTGGAGGTCATTTCGAGCAATACATTCGATAGTTTAAACCTTTTTGTGCTTTTATTAATTTTTTAACTTGGAAACTTCAAGAAGCAATTTCTCGGTAACAAATTGATCGAATTGAATAAAACAAATAGAGTTGTGTAAGTAATGAAAAACCCTTCCAAAGTAGAGATCATTTGACCCCCCGTCCCATTTAAAAATTTTGGGGGTCGCTACCCCCCGCACAGGGCTAGAGTTGCAAGAATGATTATTGCATAAAAATTGGTCCCCTTTGATATAAAAATCGACGTGTTTTTGGATTTTTGCCAAAACGTTTATTTTGCCGAGTTTTACGGGGGTACAAGTTTTCGTTGGGACACCGTGTATAGTATTTGTGCTCAAAAGGACCCCTAGCGGGAGAGTTGTGGGGTAGTTTTGATTTCTTCCATTCTGTATGTTTTTTGGGGTGCTGAATCCGAATCTGAGGTATGCTAACAAAATTTCGTAACACAACATTGAAAAAAAAAGGCAAAAAGTGTAAAAAAAATTATATTTTTCGTTTTTTGCTTATAACTCGAAAACTTTCAACTTTCCAAAATGAAAGTACATAAAATTTCCTACAGCTTTCACTATTTAGGTTCTGTCTCCGACGAACCGTTCGGGCTCAAGCGCTAGTTGAAAATTGGAGTATTTTGTCTGTCTCCGCAAAAACCCACCTTTTCCACTCCACTCCACTCCAAAATTCTAATTTATTATTAAAGGCTGTCAATTAGTGAATTCCTCCCAGTTCTCTGCATATACCTTATATATTTAGATCGTAACTGGTCAGTTCCGTATTTAGCCAAAATCTGTAGTTCTGACACTGCCCTATGCCGATTTATTAAGTAGTCGTCTCTTGAGATGATATTGGTTGTTATCGCTGAATTACCAGTACGAACGACCTAGATCTGACAAGTAACTTTTAACAAAATCTACCGTACGAAAGATTCAGTAGCAAAAAATTTGCACTCTTGTAATTTGTGATAGGTAGGTATATCTTACAATTCGTGCAAAAAGGGTTCAAATCTGTCACTGCACCACAAAAGATGACTTAAAGCTGTATAAAGTAGGTATCATACCAATATATTATTAATCGAGTCAGCGTTGTTGTTATAAGCAAATTTTTTTTTTTTAACTTTCAAACAGACTGGAGAAATTGCGTTTGAATATTAATGGTTTTTTTCCTTTATAACGTATACTGTTTTAACATACATGTTATGAACAATAATTTGTGCTTAATTTGTGAAAGTAAAGATACTGTGACGTGCGCGGCATTCCTTGTGACAGCGCTGAGCACACTAAAGTGCACCGTAAGTGACGTGCTCCTTCTCAAGTTGAGCGCGACTGTTTATCCACTATATATGGGCGGACATGTTTACCCAGAGGGAACCGCTATAACTGAAGAAGTACAAAAACTGCAGGTGTTCAACAAAAATAGATCTGGACGTCATATTCAAGAACTCCGATTGGACAAAGCTAACTTGGGGAAGGGGGGCTTTCAGTAGCAATTCAGTCATTCGACCCAAACCACTATTTTCAAGTCTTTTTGCTTCAGAGAACAGGGTGTGAGACTGCATTCCCGGTAGTCGTAGCTAAGCTCGAATTTGACCACTGTACCCAAATCGTATCTTCAGAGACGAGGCGTGGACTGCGCGCCAAATAGTTGTCATTATTTAGCTTTTCTTACAAATATTGCACATACATTCAGTTTAGAATAAAGCTTGAGTTTTTCGATTTGCAAATAATTAGTGTATTATCAAGAATAATGTTGAAGTTGACGTTACAACTTGTTATTCTTCAACACAACCGTCAGTACACTACAGTTTAAAGTTCTAATTTCGAATTTCGTGAATGAGTATTCCATTTCAAAATAATGTAATTACAAGATGTTGCAGCTTTTCCACCGATACCAACTTACTCCCAATCAGCTGTTTGGCAGTTCAGCGTAACCTTAAAGTCCCTAGTACGTGTGTCGAATTAATTCACAATTTTTGTGATCATTATACAATAAACAGCTGCGAAGGACCATGCCTGAGTCTGCACAGAAGAATGTGCTTATTACATTGGTGAAATTTGACGCGGGCAGGAATCTTTTGTAAAAAATCTGCTACTATTAGACAACGCTACTTTCCCATAGCTACATTTACTGCCTGGCGATCAGTTATTGTTCGGCGGCCAAAAAGTAAATCTTTACAATCCTTTGTGTGAAGAAATGTTATGTTTTTCTGGCGTTCGAAGATTGATATTTCTTAAACTGCGGACACTCATACAAGTAATACGTGAGCGTGAAACACATTGTATACCTAATTGAAAACTATGAACTACCTATCCGATTTCGTGTTTTTGCTTTACCACCTCATTACCACTAAACCCTGCTACTTAACCCATTATTTCAACCAATTTCCATATTAGGTGTTTCAGAGCACCTTGCAGAAGCATTATTAAAATACAGAATAATAATTTTATTACTGGCGGCATATTGAGAAGTTTAAATTGAGCGTTGAGAACGGAGTTTACAAAATGTATTTAAATTTTAAATGAATTATTCATATATATGCCATATAGCGAAGTGTAAAACACTACGAAAATATATTTAAAGGGGAAAACGTCCGAGGTTTATAAACTTTATTTTCTGAATATCTCTCACATGCCAAGGGAAAACTTGGCTGTAGTATGTAAATTACATCGACCAAAAACAAGCCCCTTTTTTCTCATGGTACGTAATGCAAAGTATTAATCGCTTGTCTTCATCGCGCTAAATAGGAAGTTATCAGGCTTACCCGACATTAAATCTCAATTTGAAAAAAGTAATTATTCCGGCAGACATGTCGTTTTGTCATCTCAGTTTATGCAATATGCATCAGAAACTGCTGGGGAAAGCTTCCCGAACGTCCATGATGCTCAATGTCCTTTACATCTTTACCTATATAAAATTTGTATATTACATTTCAAATTTTCATATCTATAAAATCTCATGAAGAATGTTATGGCAAACAACTATTTAAAAAAAATAAACTGTACGTATTGCAAGGGAATTTCAAGTGTCGTTTTCATCCACTTAATTTAAGGTAAACTTAAAATGCTACCCCAAACGTATCATTGAGCTTGGAGCACCCTTGTACGTCTACGTACTTTCGTGCTCATACTAGCAGGAGTATGTATGTTAGAAGTTTTTCAATATTGTACGTTTCGAATGTGTATGAAAAACCGTAGACCACTTCTAACTCCTGCTAGTATGAGCACGAAAGTATGTAGAGATAGAAGGGTGCTCCAAGCCCAACGATGTATTTGGGGTAGCGTCCCGTATAAGTTCTCGTAGTACACAAAATCTGGATTTAGTTCTATAATTCAATGCCTGGCAGTATACTTGCCAGAAGAGTAGTTGTTCGAACGGTTCAGTACCTCTCAATGTACTATTATTATTATTTTTATAGATTTACATTTATATTTATATTGAGTAGGTAACTAATAAATTATTCAAATAGCGATATGCATTTTCATTTCTTTAATTTCATTTTTTAGCTGCTTATGAGGATGTGCTGTAAATACTTAGCAAGTTTCAAAAGAATTGAAAACAATAATAATAATAATAATAATAATAATAATAATAATAACGTTACTGCCAGTTAGCAATTTATTAGTTCTAAATCGTAAGGTTCTCAGTCCCTAAAATGCGTTAAAGTGACTTTACACGTTAAATTATGGGATTGTTAGTATAAAGCATGGCAGTGTGAAGACTCAATTATGTACATTGGCTACCAAAACGTAAATAGTGGTTGTGTTAACAACCCCCCCCTTGGCGACGCCCATGGTTTTAACTTTAATGAAAAACGCATCAAACATTAATAAAATATTTCTTGGCACAGTTAGATATGTGCGGCGGGAGTTTAAGAATAAGCAAGGATTTTTATGAAATACATTCTTTCTGAGAAATTAATTTTTCCCCTTTGTAACCCCATCCGGGGACATACTGTATATTCAAAATGGCGGCCGTAAAAATCGCATAAAAGTCTCGTGTTTTAATAGAAACGGACTGATATAGCGCAATTGGGACGTGTAAATTTCCATATCGAAGAAAGCGCCTCCAGTTTCGTCATCGTGTTCCCCCCCTTTGCACACTCTTAACATTTTTACCGCGACCTTCATGATTGCCGATGCGCGCCATACTGTGACAGGCCTCCTGGAAAATATCGCAGATATTTATATCTAAATATCGTACATATACGAGTATATCTACAACTTCGGTTATAAACCACAGTTGTCATGAATTTTTCATTTAAATCTTCAGCATATTAAGGAGAACCCTACAACTAGAGAGGCTTCTTTTTCTTGTCGGACTTCTTGGACCGAAGTCAAACTCGTTTCCGGTTCGTACCCCTACATTACCCCAGATAAGTACAGTGTCAACACCTGTGAGCCACCTTTGCGCCAAGACGTCGTCAACACCTCACCCACGAACCCCATTCTTCCACAAAAATCTAGCTGCCGGCTGCCGGTACCCTGATTAGTTGTACACATTTAATGGCAACTGTAATAGTACATTTTTCAAAAGGTAGGTGGCGCTTAGGATTTTTAAAACCCTTTATACTCTGAAAATCTGGTTCAGAGCTATGTTGTATGGAGCGGGGAATGAAGAATCTATCTATCTATATCTTTGAATTGCTTGATCTAATTTTCACGAATTCAGTCTGTCTGAAAAGAGAATTATTAACAGCATAACATGAATCTGCATTTACGCTTATGTTTTATTTTATTTAGGAACCATCAGATGGCGCTATTTCAAAACTTATGAACTTTCGGAATTTTCACAAAAGTTCTAAATGGAACGTACATTTTTATAACATGGTATTATTACACACAGAATGAAGAACATGATGCTGAAAACTGGAAGTTGCTATCGTCTTTTCAAACTGATATTATGGTCAAAAATTGGTTTAAGCGTATCCAAGGACTGAAAATAAGAAAAAAAAATAGTTTGCCTTGAGAAATTTCTCAAACAGAATTATGGTTTTACGGTATCTCAAGGCAGCATTGCCGTCAGAGTACATATTTCTTTGTGTATTTTTATTTGCAAGGTGCAATACAAAACCAAACTTGAAGAATGTGAAACAGATTTCATGGCAAACCATTTTCTTGCGTGCCTGAGGATACCGTTAAACCATTTTAACAAACCTTCTGTTTAAGATAAGATACCAACTTCCGATGTGCGGCCTTATTTCCTCCATTTTATGTGTAATGATACCATGTTATTATAAAAATAACCATTCCATTTAAAATTTCTGAGAAAAATTGGTAAATTCATAAGTTTTTAAAACCAACTGAAGGCTCCTACTTAGAAAAAATTTAAACGTAAATGCAGATTTCAATAAATTACACTATAAATTCACTTTAAAACGAGGCGAAATTCATTAAAGTAGGGTCCAGAAATCCGGAGATATGGCATTTTTGTGTAAGGGATTTTTTTCTTCCTCTCAACCCTTGCTTCGAAAGCTGGATCAAACAGTTATCAAACAAACAAAGAATGCGATTTTCTATTTTTTAACTGTACTTTCGCTGGCCGTGAAAATTGAAAGCTAACAATATTTTTGGGGAATGTTTCGGTGCCACTTTTATGGAGATATTTTTTTGTGAAAACTAGTTTCCTAACTCGTACATATGACCGGTCGGACGCATGTAAACCGGGCTCTAACCTTCTTGCAATTTTAATTCTATAGGTACAGCAATCGTCAAACGTGATGGCGATAGCCCGCGCAGGCAAGGCCACGCCCTAGTTTCATGCAGTGGCGCGAGGTTCCCTGGACTATAGATGAATTTATTATGAAGTTAATCGTGCGCCACTGACAGTTGCGTGCGTCCACCGAAAACCAATCCTGGTCGAGAGGGTAGTCGATGAATAGTGGGGATTACTCAACTGCGCATCTCTGTTGTTCGCCATCATGTCTGAAGATTGCAGTAACTTGGGCACGAGCTAAAAATGCCACTGCAAAGCGTATATGTAAACTGAGCACCGTAATTAATTCAAATCATAACTTGAAGGGAATACTTTTGCATATGTTTCGAAATGCCAACTCTTCACTTCCCTGAAGAGAAATATAAATGAAACAAATGTATTATGCACTACAAAATCATATGAATATAAATAACGACTGATACTTACAACAACGCTCCGCTTCCTTCCCTTGACTGCAGCCTGATAAACTTTTGTGTAAAAAATGTGTACTCGTTTCCGTTGCTACTGTCCAAGAAATAGATCTCCATAATTGTTGTAAGTTGAGAATTTGTTAAGCATTTTATTACTTTATTACTCGAAGGACACGTAGTGCCCAGATTACATTTCGGATTTAGCGGTCATTTTTGCAGAGCAGGTAAACCCATACATTTGGTGCCCAGTTTACACCCGCCTGGCCGGTAACCAACATAATAGGACACCTGGTTGCGCTTTTTCATGGTGATTAAGAATCTGAAAAAAATCTGGATACTTTGATTGGTTTCTGATTTATCACGAAAAAACTGAAAATTGTGATTTCAGAAATAAATTATTATCTTCCCTAGCATTGAAGCAATTTCAATTAAAGTTGGTAGATTCATGTTTTGTTCCCTCCGAGTCGAATGACCTTCGCAGAAATTTTCTAGGCTTTGTAGATTTCAAGTTATGATACTTAGTCAACTTTTTTTTCTTATGTCCGCCATATTGGATTTTTGCACTATTAGATAGATAAAAAAATTAGCTTTCCGGATTGGTAACTAACATGAATTTTTTATTACTTACGTTTTTATTGTGAGATTTCGAAATTTTCGTAAATTATTTATAAAATCGCGAATGCTTTGAAAAACAATTGGAACAATTATCAATAACAATAAACATGACTGATTGACCACATTTTAGCATAGTTTTTGAATAAGGTCCAATTAAACCAAGAATGGATTCGAAGGCATCTCCGATTTTTCGGCGAAAATGATTGACATTTTCGGTTGGGGTTGCATAGACAACGTCTTTCACACAGCCTCATCAAAAGTAATCTAACGGCGTCAAGCATGGCGATCTTGGAGGTCAACGAACAGAACCGAATGTGCCAAGCCATGAATTTGGAAAGCGTGTATTTAAATAGTCCCGTACAATGTGGGTGTTGTGAGGATCAGCTCCATCTTGCTGCTATCATTCAAGGTTTCCAACAATTTGTAATGGCAATCCATCTAGCATGTCTTCCAAATTTGTTTCTAAAGAGTTCAAATATCCAGGTCCATTTAAATGCTCTTCAATGAAAAATGAGCCCAGAACTACATCATCCAAGAGAGCGGCCCATACATTTAAGGAATGCCGAACTTGCGGCCTAGTTTCCCTTAAAATGTGGGAGTTCTCTGTTGCATAGTGTTTTATTAAACATCCTTGAGTCAGTGTCCATAGTACTCTTCTGGGAAAATATTGAACTTGCCCCAGTTTTTGGCGATACCGATTGCAAAACTCCAATCTTCTGTCATTATCACCGGGATGGAGAGTTTGGACAGGCTGGAACTTATAATCATGGTACTTGTATTTTTTTATAATTTTCCTCACAGCAGAATCATGAATACCGCACTCTTCGGTAATTTATCGACTTAAGGTTTCTGGGTTGATTGCTATTTGAGCTAACACATTCACGTCATTTACACTATCTCGTTCCCGATACGGTCCTCTTGCTATTCTAAACCCGCCAGCAATAGCCAAATTTCTTACAATTCTAGAAAACATGGTCCGGTGGGGTTGCTGTCTTTCTAGGTAGAAATTTGCGTAATTTTGAGACGCCAAAACAGAATTTCTGTTGCTGCGAATGAAAACATCGTGCATGTCTTGTTTTTCTTCATGGGAGAACATTTTGGCAAGCACAAAACACGATAAAGAAGCTACGTTCGTCAATTGCACACAATCTTTCACTTTTTTTGTTGTTATTGAAATTATTTCAATTGTTTTCCAAAGCATTTGCGATTTTAGAAATAATTTACGAAAATGTTGAAATTTTACAATGAAAATGTAATAATAATTCATGTTGGTTACCAATCCGAAAAGCTAATTTTTTGTCTATTTAATAGTGCAAAAGTCCAATATGGCAGCCATAAGAAAGAAAAAGTTGACTATCATAACTTGAAATTTCTGCGAACGTCATTCGACAAAACTCGAATCTACCAACTGTCATTGAAATTGATTGGATGGTAAGGAAGATAATAATTTATTTCTGAAATCACAATTTTCAGTTTTTTCGTGATAAATCGGAAATCAATCAAGGTATCCAAAATTTCTTTTCAGATTCTTTATTGCCACGAAAAAGCGCAGCTTTTCTCTAATTTAACCAATCTCGTATCTCTTTCCATTTCCAAAATAGCAATGGTGAGCATCGAAATTTTCACCACCCTGTAAACCATTAAATATAAATATATTCCTATTGACTTTAGTGTTTTATTCGCCCTATAACACTGTTAATGCAAATTTGCAATTACACTTTATTGTAACTAAAGAAGATAGCCTCGCAAAAGTTCTGTCTCTGTACAAGGTGTCCCAAACTGGACGCGTTCTTATGGGAACACCCCTTATTTGAAGAGATAGAAAAAAATTAACCAAGGTGTCCGGAGCTCAAATTTAATGAGAAAACCACTGGTGCAAACAAAGCTTTGCTATCTCTTATCGTTTGGCCGCTAGAGGGCGATTCTCAAATTTCGTCGATTTCTTTTATGTCCTATAACTTGTTTATTAATAAAGATAATTTTTTTTGGTAAAAACTTTCTTAAGGCACTTTTTTCCGTAAAATCCATTGCAATAGGCAGTTTTTTTACAGGGCGTTTAGATTTTCGTGCACCACCCCAAACTCATTTTTTTTATATAGACCACCCTATATATTATGAGATTTTTGAAAAGCTCGTAAAATTTCCTAAATTTTGATGTATCACTTGTCATGTTTATATTAAAAACCATTAGCAACATTACGATTTAAAAATTAAAATATTGTGCCTACAGAAATCAAGATTGCCATGACTAATAAAATGACATAGAATGCTAACATGTTATGATTAAAACCACAGATCTAAAGTTTCATGATAAGATTACTCATAGTTATTATATTAAATTAATAATTCTTTAAATGTTGCTAATGGTTTTTAAGATAAACATGACAAGTGATACATCAAAATTTAGGAAATTTAACGAGCTTTTCAAAAATCTCATAATATATAGGGTGGTCTATATAAAAAAAATGTGTTTGGGGTGGTGCACGAAAATCTAAACGCCCTGTAAAAAAACTGCCTATTGCAATGGATTTTACGGAAAAAAGTGCCGTAAGAAAGTTTTTACCAAAATTAATTATCTTTATTAATAAACAAGTTATAGGACATAAAAGAAATCGACGAAATTTGAGAATCGCCCTCTAGCGGCCAAACGATAAGAGATAGCAAAGTTTTGTTTGCACCAGTGGTTTTCTCATTAAATTTGAGCTCCGGACACCTTGGTTAATTTTTTTCTATCTCTTCAAATAAGGGGTGCTCCCATAAGAACGCGTCCAGTTTGGGACACCTTGTACTTAACGTGAAGGCATCCTGGGTGTCAGTTAAACGACAACTTAAAACGAAACATCTCTCGAAACCTCTTCATCAAAACTAGAGCTAACTAGACAGTCAGACCGTGGTCTCTTTTGTTCTTAATTTAGAAGGAAACATTCATTACTATCTCGTGTTCAAATTGATTCTTAGCACAGAGTATTGAATATCTGCGCGTTTTTATAGCGGCTGCCGGGAAGCTGACTGCCAATTACGTTTGGCAAGTTCATGACTAGCGCAGCCCCTGACATACGTTTCATCACGATCTCCGGCAAGATGTATTATCTTTAATTATCAGCGACATCGAATGATGCCGAGTCCAATTGTATCCGAGCAAAAACTCTCCCTGCGAAAAAAGGGTGTCACTGGAATGGAGACTTCTGATCAAGACCGGACGTATATTTCAGAGCAAGAAACGGTATTTCCTGGCCCTAAGATTATTATCTGATTTTTCTGAAATGTGCTCGAATGAAAGATAAGACGGTAATAAATGATGGGATACCATTCTTTCGCAGATGCAATCGATATTTTTAATTTAAAATGCTCTACTGTCTTGCTCTGTTCAATTATTCAATATTTAATTTGATGACTGTTGAGAATAATGCAGTTCTCTGATTAGAATTCGCGTGCAAGGATTCGAGGGAAAGTAATAAACTTGCGACGAAGTAAGGAGCAGTGAAACAAGATACACTTCCAATCCGTTTCAGAGCATTCTTTACGGGCATTTCATGTTTTATACTTTCGAATAAAAAACATTTCCCAAGCATAAACATAAATTTGAAACATATTCGCAAAAGAGCTACCTATTTATATGTAGGTAAATTATCATGGTTATATTTTAAACGGTATACTTGTCGATAGTGATTCTCAAAATGATATGTTGAACTTATTTTCCACTTACTTGATGAAAGTTAACATTTATATTTAAAATAACACAACGTGTGTTAAAATTTCGCTATATTGACTATATTAATGACAATTGTTTCACATACACAGTGGCTTCTTCAGATAGATAAAAACTAATCAATTTTGTCATTTATTTGTTCTGATTAGTTTGTATCTATCTGAAGAAGCCGCTATCTGTCAATGAAACAATACTTGTCATAAATATAATAAATTATAATGATTATTTTTTGACGTTTCTATTTTCCAATAAATTAAGAGTATTTTTGATCACGTGTTTAATTATGTCCAATTAAATCATTATTATAGTGAGGATAATAAATTTAGTTAATTTCTCCCAGTGAGAATTTTTCTAGTATTTTGTTTTTGTTGATAAATGACTTGTTTTCTGGTTTTGACATAATACGTCATACCTATATGTTTTAATCGCAAATTGTGACACTGAAAGAATAATATTGAAAAGTTCTTTCTTATTTGAACGTCAAAAAATAATCTTTCGAATACCACACGAGAGTAAGAATAACTTGGAAAATAATTCTCCACATTCTTTATCGATAAAAAATGATCTCTTATGTATTTACCCCCCCCCCCCCGATAGGTAATTTGTTGCCATGACGACATTGAAAATTTCGTATTTTTGATTGTAAAATGTTTACAAATCGAGTCTCCCATGTGCGTATTCTCATATTCATTAACTTATCTAGCCGAATTTGAATCTAACTTTTAATTTTGCCTGTATAAATTCCACTTTTGCAAACTCAATTTTGTTGCCAGACGGCAATTCGACTCGTAAAACTGACAGTTTTATTCGTCAAATTGCCTGGCAACAAAATTTCGTTCAAAATAGAAATTTATTCGGCAAAATAAAAAGTAGTCGTCAAATTACTATTGAAAATTTCACACATCGCTTTTTTAGCCAATCAGAAGTTTGTTTTTGGTTTCGTTACCACGGCAACCCAAAAAACTTCCTAAAATTTTCATCCTCCTCGCTACCCTGAGCGGAATTAATAAGCGGAAACTTTTCTGTCGAATAATGACGCGGGATTTAAAAACTGAAGTTAATTTTTAATGCAGGACTTCTTCTCTGATACTTTCTTGGTTATATTTTCCAAAATGAGACATGGTAAAAACCACAAACTATCCCCTAAATCATTTAGGGTATTTTTTACTGCTGAAAACGCTCTATAATGGACAATTGCACGTCAACTGACAGAACTTTTCATTGACATAAGCAGGCTACTTTACAATTTTAGTTCTATTAAGTATTGTACCTATTTTCGATGATAAAAATGTCAGATTAATGCCATTAGTTTTTAATTTTATTTAGCTGTGAAAGTTTCTCACCGAATTCTCGAATGTTGTGAAAATTATCCCTAGTCGAGGACGAGGGATAATTCACAAACTTTCGAGATCGAGAAAAATTTTCGGAAATAATTCAAGCACTATACTTGGGCCGCCCAACAGACGGAGTGATCACCCTGCAAGCATGAGCTCTAGACGGGACCACTATCAATTTAGGACGACAGAACCGCAGTGATGCGCTTTCTTTAGACCCAACGAAGTCTCATCACTCCAATTCGGTCGTCATAAATTAATATTGGCCCCGCTAGAGCACGTTTTTGCAGGGTGATCACTCCGTCTATTGGGCGGCCCAAGTATAGGGAGATTATTAGTGAAAAGTTAACCCACGTTGTGTTATTTGAAATATTGATAAGTTTCACATAATCATCCTTTCTCTTCAAAAATATTGTATTTAGGTATTCTATTCTTTTTAAACTAAACATTAATATAAAATATGATGGCATATCATTATTTCATTAGTTGAATACTATAAACAGAATGGCAAACTGCTGGCATATTTTTACTTAGCTAGGTATAAGGAACTTGCTACAGTAGTAGGTTTGTAAATCAACGAAGAATGGCGATTCCTACCCTGAAATTGAGCGTGGAACTCTCCAACATGGTAGTAGAGTCAGTTTATGGTGATATTGAATATGTGCTGGATTTTATGTGAGAAGGCACGAAAATTTAATAATTGTAGGAGATTTCAATGCAGTCGTAGGCACAGGGAGAGAAGGCGAAATAGTTGGCCTCTGTGGATTAGGCAATAGGATCGATAGGGGAGTTAGACTGATAGAGGTCTGCGATAAACATAACCTAACGGCCGCTAACACTATTTCACGTTAGGAGATGCTATACGTGGAAAATGCCAGCAGGCCTAGGGAGATATCAAATAGATTACATTGCATACCAGACAGGCGAGATTCCAGAAGATTACAAATGGAACATCAAAGTAGCTTTGCCACAAAGGAAAGGCGCGGATGGGTGTGAAAATTCTAGAATGATCAGTTTAACTTCCCACGCGTCAAAATTTTTAACTAGAATATTGCGCAACGAAGGATGGAGAAAAGGGCGGAAGAAATATTAGGAGATCAGTTCGGATTTAGAAGATATAAGGGAACGCGCGAGGCCATTCTAGCTTTACAAGTAATAATAGAGAAAACAATAGAAAAGGGAAAGAGGGCCTTTATAGGATTTGTAGATTTGGAAAAAGCGTTTGACAATGTAAAATGGAAGAAAATGTTCGAAGTGCTCAAAAATGTAGGGATGAAGTATAGGGATAGAAAAATAATTCATAATCTATACAACGAGCAAACAGTAGTTATGGAATTTGAACAGGAACATAGAGAAGTAGGTAGGAGTGAGGCAGGGATGTGCTTTATCGCCTCTAGTTTTCAATTTATATATCGAAGATCCGATTAATATTGTTAAAGACAGAATAGCTGCTGGAGTTAATATACAGGGCCAAACTATTAATATGCTCAGATTCGCGGATGATATAGCAGTATTGGCATCCAGCAAGGAAGAATTATGAAGGGCTATGAACGAAATGGAATCTGTTTTGACGGGGTGCTGCGGTATGAAGATCAATAAAAATAATACCAAAATGCTGGTGTGTAGGTGTCGTGAAAATAGGACAAAAACTAAAATACAAATTGGAAACGAAAAGACAGAGGATGTCTCAAATTTGTGCTATTTAGGAAGTCAAATAACTCTCGATGGTAGGAGCTATAGAGATATAAAACAAAGAATAGCGCAGGGCCGAATTGCATTTAATAAAAAGAACCAACTATTATGCTCGAGAATGATAAATGCAGAAACTCGGAAGGGGCTTTTAAAAACGTATGTATGGAGTACTGCATTGTACTGGTGCGAAACTTGGACGATAGGAGAAGCGGATAGGAAAAACTTAGAAGCATTTCAATTGTGGTGCTATAGACTCGTGATGAAGATACCGTGGATAGATAAGGTTACCATCAGAGAGGTATTAGAAAGAATTGAACTAAAGCGAAATTTGTGGAAGACAGTAAGGAATAGGAGAGATAGGATGGTAGGACAGCTTCTGGGGCACGAAGGTTTAGTTCGTGACATACTAGAGTCAGAGATAGGAATAAAAAGAGGTAGGGGTAGGCCCAGGTTAGACTACTGCTCTCAAATAGTTAGTGATGTAGGATGTCCAACTTTTGTGGAAATGCGTAGGTTAGCTCAGGACAGGAAAGGATGGAGGTACGCGTCCAACCAGTCTTCGGACTGAAAACTTTATGATGATGATGATGATGATGATTTCACGGCTGTTGTGGCTCTTCAGTCGTACCTGATTTGGACTTGGCCGATCTGATTTAACCTGCTTGAACGCACTAAGATTATTTTCGCAGACTCGATGGCTCAGTCCTAAAAGAACGTTGCTTTTATTTAAATGTATATGAGAAAGAAAGTGACAGAGTCATGTCAGGTACCGCGGTCCTCGTTATCTAAAACAAAAATAAAAAATATAGCCCTGTCAATCGACTTGTTTTTATTTAAACTTTATGTTCTGAAAACTTCAAGGTTGTGGGATTAGCAATAGTTTCCAACTCAGATTCTCAAGTTTTAACACATTGCGAATATATTCTGCGATGCCATCAGCTTATACACGACCTGGCCAATCTGATGTAATATGTTCCGGTCTGACTTACTCATTATGTTGACTTTAAATGGATTTGCACCACGACAAACACTCGTTTAATTATAGTTAAGCAGCGCTTATCGCGGTTTACATTTCGATGGGTAACCGGTATTAAAACTCATAAACCCATTTGATAGGACGCGATTAGTTCAACTCCTACCGCTAACCCGCCCAACCAACGTGGTATTGTAAAGCTTATTATACACCCCCATTTGGCAAAACCGAGCACTATTATTTCGCCGAACAGCGGCTTCTTCAGAAAAACACAAATTATTCAGAAGAAATGAATAACAATTGTTATACCCACATAATAATTATTACAGTGAAAGCTTATTTTATATATGTATTTTATGACCCAAGGAAATGTCCATTTCCCGATTTTTTACGACGCATGCACCTTGATGCGCTGTATAGCATAATATTCCTCCTTGTAACATACATTTCTTTCAATAATCCTTAAAATTATTAACGGAAACGCTGAATACCATATACTCGTAAGTACCACTGTTTTACTGTAACCTGCTGTTCTTTCAGGGTGTAATGTTGAAACACAACGCATCATCGCGAGTCATTACTAGCAACCAAAGTCTAGTTCTGCAACGAGTCACAAGACAGCATGCAGGAAGATATGTTTGTTCAGCTATTAACAGTGAAGGCGAGACGCTCAGTAACGAGCTGGACTTCAGGGTGCAATGTAAGTTATACCAACTCATTAAAGTTTCGATTCCACCAGAATTTTAGTTATATTCTTACGGTTCACTACTTAATTAAAACTGCAACGTTCATTTGAATATTAAGTGCATTTTAAATCTCGTATTCATTACACAGAACAATGGAAATGGTTATATTGCGGAGATGGTGTACAACTAATGGAAGCAGTTTCGTTGAAACTTTCGTTTATTTTCCCATTTTTCATAATTTAAGTGCCTTTGTTCTGTTTGTTGGAATGATTTCTGGTATTCTTCAGTGAAATACGTTTAATAATACAGTTAATACATTACAAATTAATGAAAAATAAATCATTTCGCGGACATTGTATAAATAATGAATGTTAAAGCAAGAACATTAATTTAATTATCATTATTTCGTATTTCATAGAATACAAGTATGCATAAATTAATAATGTCTGCCGCATGTTTCTATAAAGGTCCCCCACAGAATGCAGGGTGCTCAGTTTATGCAGTTATGTCGTGTAGATAGAAGATGGTGTTACAGCCAGAGGCGCGCATCAAGTTTTATTTTTAACGCTGGTGTTGTCTGTAGAGTTCTGCGAACTCCCCCAAGAAATCTCGTTCCATACTTATTTCGTGCATCAGGCATCTGGTGAAAATAAATGAGGTTCGTTTCTATTATTTTCGGCCAAAGTGTTGAGTATATCATCTTATCACCGCAGCTCTCTGATATACATGTATGATGAATATATTATATCAATAATTTTAGAGAACTAATCACCGATACGCAGACGAGTAGAAGAGCAGTAGCAAAATGAGAATTCTAGATTACTCTATCCAGTTCTCAAGCCATCGATTTCTTCGGATGCACTGAACCTCCATCAGCAGCCTCTGGTGCCTTTCAAGGTCATTGCTGAGGAAATATGCTAGCCTTTGATGTCATTCAAGGTTATAGCTGTAGAATCGACCGGGATGCGCAGGTCATAAGTAGCCGCCATCTTGAGCGCTACGTCATCTAAAATATTAACACTCGTTTCGGGCGTAAAATTTTGGTCAAAATAGAAGATTTCTCAATGTTCTTCCTTTCGGACGTAGACATTGCAGATTTATTGAAGACTCCTAAATTTCTCGTTTATGAAGGTTTGTTTTTGACTAGTGAGAAGATTAAAATTTTCCATTACAGTGCTGTCTATCGCAGTGTTTAATAAAGTTGAATCATCATATAAGTGCATGCAGGGTCTTATAATAAAACGACAACGCATGCATAATCTGTTGTTATAGTTTTATATTTTTAAGTAGTAGTATAAAAGTAAGAATCTTCGATCGCAATGTTTAACAAAATGCCATCATTATGTATGGGTCTTGTAATTTGTTTGAAAAGCGCGAAAGTATAAATTATAAATCGCAGCGTTTGATAAAATTTCATCTTATAAGGCCGTACAGGGCCTTAATTAATTATATTTAAGGAAAATATATATACAAGAGCGAGGTTTTATTTAATTTTCCCACACTGAAGTGCACACCATCTTGGGTGATGGCAGCCACTTCTGACTTACCATCTCGGATGACGTAGCAATCAAGATGGCGGCAGCTTCTGACCTGCGCATGCTAGCCGCTTGTTCAGAAATGACCTTGAAAGACACATCACTCTGACTGATGGTTGCTCAGCGCAGCTGATGAAATCAGTGGCATTTACAAAACTGGATGGGCTGATCTAGAAATCTCATTTTTCTACTACTGAGAGGATTCTGGCTCTAGTTTGCCGTGTGGAGAGGGAGCGTTTTAAAATTTGCGCTTCAGAATCTAAAATTATTGTCGACCGTGCTAACAAAAATACAGAACACCCGCAACAGATACAACGTTTTAAATTTTTCTAAAGCGGGCAACATTGAAATTGAAGTTAGCAGCAGACGTGAGTTATCACAAAGTGGCAGTAATGAAACTGACGAGGATTCGGAAATCGGAAAGACAAACGGATACCTATCGAATCAAATGAAGATCCGTCTCATGAAGTAGTTGGTGTTCCCAATTCTTAATTACGGCAGTAAGGCTTGAACCAAGGGGAGCAAACGACAGAACCTGAGACGAGCTATAGAAGATGACCTTCACAAGCTTGTCCTGTAGAAAGTTTTCTCCATAAATATCTATAGGTAGAGCTTTAATATGTATTTCTGTTTATCTTTTTTACGTGACTTTGCCTATTATTCTTAATTTTATCAGACTTATCCGTATAATGATTCTTTTACTTAGAAGATAGGTGATGTGCTGTGTATGTGCAGCTGAAATTTTAACAACATTGAATAAAGCGATCAAGGTCATTCGTGTGACATTATCAGTCAATTTCAAGAACAGGAAAAACGGAAGCTGAGCCAATAAGTTGTCAGTTTACCAAAAGCAGACCTTATCGAAAAGCAGTGTTACTCCATTTATCGGTTCAGACCACTGTTCCACACGTCATTATCCGTGATCGCTGAATTGAATCTACAGAAGGAAATACGGTCTAATTTGCCACTGGACATACCTGGCATGCCTACAGTACACCGGTCGAGAGATGGCGAGCGGTGGAGGTCAGTGCGCACAGGCAAGATCCCACCCAATCGTAACATAATTGGCACAAGACAATAACACAAAATATCAATGGCGTGTGTGTAAACACACATATTAGTTTCAAATAATAAAAACACATTACATGTTGGCAACGCTTTAATTTAAAAGTCACGTTTTTGCACCAATATTAGCACATAATATCTCAATTGAATTTAAATCGGGATGGTACGGTGAAAGACGTAAAACGGTGGGTCCGTGATCGCTCTATAAATTATCAAATTTATATGTAATACCTACGACTCTTTTTATGGTATTTTACAATACCATACAACTGGGGTTTCAAAAAGTTGGGCTGAAAATGGATATCTGCCTTCTTCGGATCCAATGTTGGAATTGGATTAAGTTGCATGTCATGATATGGAGCGTTATCTGTTAGTACTACAGAGTTTGGTGACAAATTCGATATCAGCTTCTCTTCTAACCATTTGCCACAATTCTCGGAAATAATCTCTGCATGGTAATCGCCGTTCTTCATCCCGGATTTAAAAATTAGTAAACAATTAGGGATAAATCCTATTTCTCCCCCGGCGTGAACTATAATGAGGCGTTGACCCTTCGATATATTGACGAACACTCCATTTGTTGTCTCATCTGTACAATTCTCAGAAGCGGTATGTACAGATATGTTTCATCTAAAAATACTATGGACTGATTCCGACTCCGAAAATATTGAATTTTCTGCTCCTTACCGAAATACCCGTCTTAATTTTAATATCTGCCAATGTGTGCGTCTCATTTTTTAAATTCTTAATGTAATTGAACACACAGTAAACAATTTCTCGTGCTTGATTGCCAATAACATATTCATTAGTGACTGACATTTTACAAAATTCCGTAAACACGAACCGGACCGTAAACTAGACGCTACGCCACTGACAGGGGTACCTTATTAAAAATCTAAACGAAGGCGGTGATGCAAAGTGCAATTAGGTCTAGTGCGCATCCCCACCGCTCGCAATCACTCGATCGGTTTACTGTATCTGTTGTAGCATTTTAGTGGTAAGTTCATTTAATCCTCTAAACACAATTCTCACTCTTCGGGCCACTTCCTCTGGAAGACCCGGCGATCGGGAGATCAGGAAGAGGGTCATTGCCGTTACAACATGTTCCAGGGTTTACCAAACACGAGGGGTAAACCGCTGAGCAAAATTTGTACACCAGACATCCCCCTTTTCAAATACATCCTTGGACATCCTCGAAAGCCCCCGGACATTTTCGGAAATCCTGGGACATCCTCGGAAATCCCCGGACATCCTCGGAAATCCCTAAATATCCCCGGACATCTTTGGACATCCCCAGACATTTTTGGATATCCCCGGACATCCTCAGATATCCCGCCAAATAAAAACGATTTCAACTTTATATTTGGTTCTTTCTCACAATCCCTCATGCTCTTCAAGGTTCGTTGGAATTTTTACAGACTATTATATTGTAACGGACCCTACCCTACCCTTGCAGATTTCTACTCACTTGTCTATCTACCTGCTTAGCGCTGATGAATTAACCTAATTAAATTTTACCTAAATTCATGTCGAAGTGGCCACGTGACTGTCTATTACCTACGTTGTGTATTACCTATGCCATTACAGATCCCATTACTTTGATAAGAAAGAATCACAAGCGAGGATGTTAATAATAGACACAAATAAAGTTGAGACATCAAGATTTATTCATATCTTCGAAAGCATTATTAAATTATCGTTAATCATTTTGGGTACAAAATCAGATTGGTTACCATCTTCAGTCATCACAAATAAAAAGTGTTTAGAATTCTCTATCAAGATGCAAAATATATTAATTTATTATAATTTATTACTGACAACAATCAAACAACTGTTGTTAGTGATTTGTTCTTTAATGTTCATTGGCTTTCTCCTAAACGGTAATCGCCTTTATAACGAAGCAGAGATATATGGTTGTATTAAACCAGTATGATGTCTATTATAGTGGTAATTCTTAGATGGGTCGCTTACAAGGCTGACCCATCATCCCCGCCTACTGAACGTTTATCTGGCTTAAGGTACCTCAGTGGGTCTCTTCTCGAATATCACATAATAAAACACAATTCATGACTTGAAGATTGAAGTCAGTAACAAGTGCGACCATTTGGCCAGTTTACAATTCACGACGTTTTAAGTACACTTTGTATTATAATGCAGTTACATCAAATATACAAAATAATAAAATTGTATTCAGACATGCCTGGTATAATCACTTTGAACTTATATCTTCTCAGGCCCGGTTTTTCAAATGAAAGTTAACTTGTAGGTTAGCAAACCGTAACTTCAAAGTTAACCTTAGGTTGTATTTTTCACGTTAATTATAATTTCTGGTTAGGAAACCGGGACTACTGTCAGAAATGTGGTGAAAACCATGGAAACAGCTTAATTTTTAACCTTATGTATGAAAGTCAAAGTAGGCCAATTCAGGGCGATTATTAATTTTTGAAGTTTGTTGTTTGTTTAGATTTAAATACAAAAAGTGTGTTCTAGGAAGTAGAAGCCGTATTTGATGTTATAAGGTCTGTGCCGTGTTATTTTCGGTCCTTTTATTACCTCCTCATCATTACTTTGTACGTTAATTTCCAAGTTGTTCATATTTTTTATTTACTAGATCAAATATGGTGTTGTCAGTGTCATTTATTCAGGATATTATGCGCAAGTTACTGGTTAACCCATACCCCAAGTCTAGGTTAAAGTTAACTAACAGTTAGAACGTAACCCTGATTTGAAAAACTTCTAATTGAAAATAACTGAAGGTTTAGTCCTAACTAATCAAATTTTTTGTGTGTGTTTGAGTACTTTCAGGGATAGTTTAGATTCACAATTGGACCAGGTAGGTGGCGCTGCAATCGGGTTCTAGAAATTTTTTACGGCTGGGCTGGACCGATTTTGATTAATTTTTTTGTGTGTGTTTAAGAGGGTCCTTGGATGGTTTTCATTCACAATTGGACCCGGTAGGTGGCGCTGCAATCGGGTTCTAAAAATTCTTTTATGGCTGGACCGATTTTGATAAAAAAAATTGTGTGTGTTTGAGTGGGTCCCTGTATGGTTTACGTTCACAGTTGGACCCGGTAGGTGGCGCTGCAATCGAGTTCTAGAAATTTTTTTACGGCTGGACCGATTTTGATGAAATTTTTTGTGTGTGTTTAAGTGGGTCCCTGGATGGTTTACATTCACAACTAGTCTGGGTAGGTGGCGCTGCAATCGGGTTCTAGAATTTTTTTACGGCTGGGCGGGACCGATTTTGATGAAATTTTCTGTGTGTGTTTAAGTGGGTCCCTGGATGGTTTACATTCACAATTGGACCCGGTAGGTGGCGCTGCAATCGGGTTCTACAATTTTTTTACGGCTACGCTGCATTCGGGTTCTAGGAATTTCTTTTCCAAAATTTTTTTTAATGTCGGGCAGGACAACGTCTGTCGGGCCCACTAGTTTATATTTATTAAAATGAATCTATCTTCTATTTCTATTCTATTTTTTAATTCTGCCCTAAAACTTGCATTTTCCTCGTAGTCTATGTCATTCTCAGTTTTTTCAAATGATGTTATATGAAGTTATTGCCTATCGTATAAGAAGGGTGCCTTAATAACCACTGCCTGCAAATTCGTAGACAAAATACACTAGGTATACGAAATATCATACAATCTTATTATTTGAAGGCTAGCAACTTACCATTACAATTTAATTCAATATTGTTGCTGATTGCTGTTAATAAACTTGTGCACAAAACACAAAACCTTCTACATATAACTTAACCTAACCTCAAAATATAAACCAATACGCATGCGTAATGCGGTCGATCTTACAGATTTCGCAATAAAATTTCAGATTGATTCCTTAGACATCCTCGGATATCTCCGGACATCCTCAGACATCCTCGGACATCCCCAGACTTCTTCGGACATCCCTGGACTCGCCCAGAAATCCTCAGACATCCTCATATATCCCCAACCTTGTACACCAGAAATCCCCAGCGGTTTACCCCTCGACCAAACATAGTCTGTTTGATTTTCTGTCATTGTGTTGCACGAATGTGTTGAATTCTTTTGGTATATGGAATTATCTACAGTATTGAGATGTAAAATAATCTGAAACTAGTAATATTTCAAAATATTTTCTTGTGCTGAAGAACGATGCTTGATCACAAATACAAATTATTCATCTTGATACCGAAGTAATGAAAAATTATAAATTATAAACGAGTTCTGGAATTTCGATTATTACAGGACGCGCGTAAAGAACTCTTGTCTTAATATACCTATATATTACCTATTCAATCTCTTGAAACAGAAGAGTAGATGTTAGACGCAAAGTCCGGAAACGACCAATGCCCAAAATTTAGGGCTTGTTTTTGATAAAAACTAGGTCACGTTCTGGACAATAAGGTAAAAGCGAGAATACCGTTTAAACGAGAGATTGTAGATAGCAAACTTGTGAGATCTGACCTAACTAGAAATGACAGGACCTGACCCGACAGAATCTAACCGGCCCGGCCGCGGCCCTTTTATAAGCGAGCGAGAATGGGACATTTCGGAATTTGCCTACAATTTGTTTCGGATCGTTTTTGGACTTTGTGACCAATGTCTGTTTCAATATCAGATAAGAGTTATGTAGAAAGTGCATAATGAATGCTTTAGACCTATGCTTTGATACAGGCATGAAATCAGTCTTTGGGCGTTTGACCTACATACAGTACACGACGAGTTCTGACAATAATCGAAATCCCAGAATGCATTCTGATCTATTTAAAGCGACCACAACGCGACAGGTCGGAATTTGGTAATTCGGTGATATCCAGAACGCGTTCTCGTCGTTCTTTTCGACCATTGGCTGAAATCGGACTTTGATCCTAACATTTACACTTGTAATATTGACAAATGGTAGAATCCGATGACCCTGTATAAAATTTGTGCCGAATCGTATCTAAGTTCCGCAGGTTTTTGAAAAAAACAATTTCCACATCCTTAACTTCCGATATAATCAGAATGCTATGATTTTGAAAATATTTTCTGTAGTAATACAATAAGTGGTCTGGAATTGTCGGAAATTTTACTAAAGCTGTTGCGTTGCTTGGTAGCCACGACGCCACGAGTGTAAATTTGACAGTTAAAAGATCACGAACGCTTGCGCGAGTGATCTTGTGTCAAATTTACACTAGTGGTTAGTAAAAGCAACACCTTTAGTAAAATTACCTAAAAATTCCAGACCACGAATTGTATTTAACAAGATTATTTTTTGAATCGAAGCAAGATAGTTCAAAACGAAATTTTATTTCAATTAATTCACATACAAAGAAATGTGTTGACGTTTGGCAGGTACTAAAGTAACTAGATCATACATTATAAATGCACCTACAAATTCGCAACTATGGCAACTTATCAACAAGCAAAATTATCGAAAAAATTACCGAATGTAATCTCCCTAGTGCTTGAATTATTTCCGAAAATTTTTTCGAGGTCTCGAATGTTATGAAAATTATCCCGAGTCGAAGACGAGGGATAATTTTCTAAGAACATTCGAGCACGTGGGGGATTCGGTAAGGAAATTTCACAATAAAATAAAAAACTAATGGAATTAGTCTGACTGTTTTGTCATCGAAAACACAATATGGAACTAAAATTGTAAAAAAGCCTGCGTATGTCAATGAAAAGTGCTGTCAGTTGACATGCAATCGTCTATTATAGAGCATTTTTAGCAGTAAAGAATAGGTACCCTAAATAATTTCGGGGTTAGTTTGTCGTTTTTACCATGTCTCGTATTGGAAAAGATAACCAAGAAAGTATCAGAGAAGAAGTTCAGCATTAAAAATGAAACTTCAGTTTTTGAATCCTGCGTCATTATTTGACAGAAAAATTTCCGCTTATTAATTTCGCTCAGGGCACCGTGGAGGATGAAAATTTCCGGAAATTTTTTGCGTCGCCGTGATAACGAAACCAAAAACAAACTTCTGATTGGCTAAAAAAGCGAGGTGTGAAATTTCCGAAATAATACACGCTTCTAGGCCCAAATGCAATGTTCCTATTGGTCAATTTGACGATGAAAAAAATAATCATTGAAATAATCGTAAGCGCTTTTACGACCGACTCTACACTTTCAGAGTTGTAACCGCATTAAGCCGGGAAACATTTTCTTCAAAATTTTCCGTACTATGTATACATTTAGATAAAATCGAGGATAAAATCATCTCATTTTATCATCACTTGAACTTTCCTCGTGTCAGTCAGTACACTCTGAAACTTATTTGTTGAAACACTGAAATCGGGTCCTTGGCCTCGCAGTTGTCCTTAGCTAGGACAAAAACTATTTCCCCAACAGAGCAAGAAACAGATTACCCAATTTAAGGAGTAGCAAGCAGGGCGGTTTGTGGAGCGTTGCTTTACCTCGTTATTCTGGCAGACAGCTGAAAACGAGGAGAGAACAACAAGATGCAAATGGCCTCTAGAATGATTACTATACGTGAAAAGCTGCAGAAAGAAGTCATTAGTGGGACGTAAACTTCAACAGCGCCACGCTTTATATGTAATTTATCTTAATACCGTATGTAGATTTTCACACGCTTTTACTTTATGTAATGGTTTTTGGTATCAGATGACGACGTTTACCTTAGTGGGGCTTGGGATATTTCACTTCGCGCTCGATTTTAACAACTGCCTTTGTTTATGGCTTTACTCTCCATGAATAATCTCTTGAACGGGAAAGTGCTTTCCTTTTATGCCATATATTCATATATTCCAAAACATGTACGTTTACGCAAAAACGAAGAGAGCAATTGAAGTAGGTATGTACATAAAAGCAAATACCTACTGCGCATTTTATATCAAATGCAGTTTGTATTCATTTTAAATTACTGTTGCAGAGGAACGAGACAGTTGGAGATACACTACCACTAATTTGATTTGAGTTTGCCGGTACATTAGTGTAGAAAAAATAAATCCAATATTGGTGTATCCAAAATATTATTTGACGAAAAAGAAAATTTCGTATTTAGTATTAGGTATAATGATATAAACCATCGATTTTTTATCCCTAAATAAATGTTTTTCCGAACTTTAAGATGAAAACATGCTTTGCTTGTTCTATTCGTACAGGGTGTCCAATCACGTGATGTTCATACTGAAGTTACGTGTCCCTGGGGCAATTCTGGCTTGAAAAGTCTTAATACACTGTAACAAAGCATAATTAACCGCCTGAAGATCTAACAAACTTAGATTAGGTGTTATCTATTTTGTTCGATGAAACATCGCCGCCTTACAAAAAGTGAACAGATGAGAGAAGACGTCACGCGTCAGTGGCATTCAAGGGACATTCACTCGGCATTCATTCGACAGGCATTCATCCTGCAGTCTCATACCAGACATTCTCCAAATAACTTCCAGAATTATCGCGAGTACCTGACTACCTGACTTGCGTCACGTGAAGTGATTAGCTGTGATACAATAATTAAATGCCATTATTTAATGCTTGAGGCTGTGAGGCTGTCAATAATTAAATATACGTTAATTGGTCTGGTGAAGGCTGGTGAAGGCTAGTTCTGAAATTATACGGGTAGCCGTGGATGTTCAAACCATAAATTCGCACACGCCGAAAGCCAGTATCGTTTGCTATTCGCTCATGTATACATATAATTATCGTTTAGGTTTTACCGTATAGATCATATTTAATTTCCTGTAAATATTTTATATAACACCGTTTGACCAGATTTAATGTACATAGCTAACTATAATAGAATCATATTTATTTGTTTCCCGTGTGTATTATTATCTCCGTATAGCAATAGAGAACCCAGCCCTTCTTCGACTGAAGCGAAGGGTATACATCTTTCGACGAATAAGTTTCCCAACCGACCGACCGAAATGCAACAATTCGATCGTTCATAAGCGAACGACCCGAAATAATTTAGTACACAGTATGTCCTAGGACGCACGAGGGAAAGTTCGTTGCAACACATATGCCCTAAAGTTGATCATTTGTAAGTTAGAGAAAAATTTGTTAGAAAAGTTGCAAAAAATAAATAGCTTTATTTCTTATTAAACAACTACTACATAAAAATAAAATTACCAGCTAAACTGCCTTAAAAACGATCTCATCAAAGGATACCAACTAAACTGCCTCACATAAAAGCTGTTCAACGTGACCACCTTGATTTTCAATACACAACTGCGCGTTTTGAGAAGGGAATTTATAGCATACGTGTGATGATCCAAGGGCATCACATGGCGGGACACTCTGTATAGTATATACATTTTTAGCGGTGTAATTTTTATAAATAAAATATGTGTATAACCACCACCAAATAAAGTAGGTACCTATACAGCACAGGATGGTCCCTATGAAGTGTAGGAAATTGCTGGTGAAGATAGGGGAGGTCAAAATTAGAAAAAAGTTGAATGAATTTTTATCCCAATATAATTGTTCCCAGTACGTAGTATTGAAATTTCTCGAAAAAAATCAAATATTTTCAATATACCCAAAACTACGAAAACTATAAGAAGCGAGCAAATTTTCAGCCAGCGCCACCATTTAAAGTACTGTTGGTATTGAGCTGTCAAATTTTAGTTGACATTTATATTTTTTTACAGTTTGATTTAATTTAACACCAATAATATTCACTGCCCAGATTAGCAGAAAATTTAAACTGACAGATCACAATTGAATTACCATCAAACATTTATAAATTCGCCACATTGAGGCGCTGCTAAGCGATATTCGCTCACTTCCTATTGAATTAAAGTTTTGTGGGACTCTTATTTTAAACAATTTTACTTTTCTAGTACTACCGGTGGCGCCAGAAGGAGGTGGGGAACCTTATTTTTTAATTGCAATTCTTACAGACTAAAACTGCTCCTCTTCCTCTCGCACTTCACACTGGAATCCTCTCTTGCATTACCTCAGGGTGACGGCCGCCCTTGCACCACTCTGTCTACCGTCCATCTCTTTCGATTCCACTATCTGTCTTATCATACCATCGGCTTGCTTCCATGTTTTTCCGGTGTCGTCAGATCGGCCATCATGTTTTCCGAATTGGAAAATTTTTCAGTTTGCAGAGCACATGTCTCTATGACTCCTTCCCACTTGGAACAAATAATATATAGAGTGTATGTTCAGCATCATCCACCACACCGCATTATGCGCATTATGTTGGGCCCAGCGCCGATCCCTGTGGCACGCCACTGCTTATCTCTATGTTCATTGTTCGGTTTTCAGCCTCCAGGATGATCTCCCTCTGTAATAGGTATGCCGCTATTATTTGTATTAGACTATTCCTTTCCTCTTCAAGTTCTCTAGTATGATCTACCAGGAAGCGCTGTTAAATGCGTTTTTCAAGTCTAAAGTTATTACAGCGCACAGTGTTCTATGTTGGTGCGTGTAGGCTGCGGCTTATTGCGTCCACCGTTTGTCGACCTTCCATAAAACCATACTGCGTCTCTGCTAGGCCGCCTGTTCGTGCCAGTTTCGCTTTGAGTCTTATCAGGATTTTAGCTGTTCATACAGCTTTCTTTGTACATCGAGGAGACACAATCTGGGACTACGTGATGACGGGCTCTTCAGAGGTTTATCACCTTTTCTCAGTAATGCCAATCCTTAGTACATATTCAGGAGCTGCTCCTGTTGGACCACTGATTTCTGCCGATGAGATTGTCATTCTTTGATTCCGGAGTTAATTTTAAATCAAAAACGTATTCTTCAAATTTTCCGAAAAACAGTTGAACAACATTTTGTGAAATCATCCCCAAGTTGAATTTTTCCTAACTAATATTCATCGCAAATCGATTGTTTTAAAACTACCAACGATGTGATATGGACAAAAACTCTTTCTACTCGATAACTCAAATTTTAAAAGATTTTGTCTTGTATGGGACGTGCCTTCAATTTCAGTACTACGTCACGTCACTAACTTGGGCAGATGATTTTTGGAATATTTGGAAGGACAAACATTTTTTCTAAAACCCTTGAAATTCCGTTAAAACCACTTTAGAAATCGTGAAACCTATCTTCAAACTGCAGTTTTAGTGCGTGATAATCAAGATTGCACATAAACAAAACATAATCTATTTAAATAACTAAAAACAACTATTTCTAAATCAATTAAGTACATATTTACTACAGTAAATATTCCAAAATTTGGGTTCAAGTCGGAGAACGCGGAGGTCATGCCACAGGACGTTCCCGAACGACCCACCTATTGGGAAAATATTTGTTCGACTATTCAATAACCTGTCAACCAGAATTAGGTGGTGCACCATCATGCTAGTGCTACAAATGTTGCCTTGCATTTAGGGGGAATGTCTTTTGCAACGAACTTTTCCCCGTGCGTTCTGGGACACACTGTCTACCAAATTATTTCGAGTCGTTAGCCTATGAACGATCGAATTGTTGCATCTCGGTCGGTCGGATGGGAAACTTATTCGTCGAGATATATGCCCTTCGCTTCAGTCGAAGAAAGGCTGGGTTCTCTATTGCTATACGGAGTAAATAATACACACGGAAAACAAATAAATATGATTCTATTATAGTTAGCTATGGTACTATAAACGCTAAAATTCCTGTTCCACTTTACGGTTCAATTCCGCTTAAAATGCCATAACCAATTACAGTCTGAGGTAAAAAAAACCTTAGCAAATGTCCGCAAATTAAAGTTTTGAAGGCGGATCTAAACGATTTTATTTGAATGACAACAAACGTGTTAGCCTTGCACTAGTAAACAAAGGGCAGCAAAAAAATAAATAAATAATCATGTTCTTTTAACGAAAAATCACATCGTCTATGGGGGGCGGGGCTGACGAAAACATAGCAACGTACGGCATAAACGATTCGCGTCGCAAACTAGAACACCACTTTTGAAGTTTATAGTACATTAAATCAACGGGTAAAACGGTATTATACAGGGTGATTCAGTTTTCAATAGAATAACTTCAGGAATCGATAGAACTAACCGAAATAATGAGGGTTTCTATAACAAAGTATAATCGAAAAACGCTTCTCTTCCAAGAAAGATGGCGTTGAGTTAAAAATCAATTTTTTATGAATATTAACGGTGAAAGTTATCTTGACAAAAGTAGTTTAAGCGATTACTGAATTTTGTTTTCCACGGCATGCTGCGACTTAAGTAAAATTTGCCCGAGGATGCTGTGCAATGTCTGGAATTTTAGTAAATATCTTAAAAACAAGGCAAAATATCGAAAAAGCATAATAATAAAAATCAGATGCAAATGAACGGGGAATTAATTTTTTTGGAAACAAATTAACCAGTCGCACAGTATACAAAAATTCGGGTGGGTTTTAGAGCAGACACCCCCGAAAAACCTATTAACCAGTTATCAAGATCTTTGTATTTACACCCCTAAATAATGCCTTTTATCAACCACAAAAGCACAAAAAATGAGGATTGTGGCTATAACCGGTTCCGAAATATTCATAAAAAAATAATTTTGAACTCAAACTTTGGCGCCATCTTTCTTGGAAGGGAAGCGTTTTTCGGTTATACTTTATTATAGAAACCCTCATTATTTCGGTTAGTTCTATCGATTCCTGAAGTTATTCTAGTTAAACCTGAATCACCCTGTACTGTAAAATATCTAGAGGAAATTAAATATGATTCGAACGGTAAAGTCTAGTCGGTAATTATTTACATGAGCGAATAGCAAAGAATACTGACTGGGTTTTGATAACCAGGTATCGTAAGCGATTCTTTCCGGGACGGTATCCTGGTAACCTTGCTGGTCGTCTCGGATGATTTATACTGTGTACTCGGAATCTGGATTTACGTCGCCGCACGGAAGTGCAACCAGATGGTGCGTAGATCGGGAATATACGTTACAGCCACTCACGGCTTTCCCTTAATCGTATGGCCATTCATTTCTACGTAAGCAGTGGTATAATCGCTCTGAACCTCAACCGGACGGGATGTTCAATCGCTCACTGCATCGCCGGTTGAATGTAAATGTGCTATTTTCACGGCATAATTCAAGATTAATTCAACTTGTGCGAGTTTATGGTTTGAACATCCACGACGCCCCGTAGAATTTCAAAACTAGTCTTAACCAGCCTATTATATCTCTACACCTGATCAATTAACGCATATTTAATTATTGATAACTTCTCAGGCAACAATCATTAAATATCGGCACTTATTTAGTGTATCACAGCAAATCACACCACGCAACGCAGGGCAGGTAGTCAGGTACTCTCAATAGTTATGAAAGTTAGTCGGAAAATGTTTGGTATCTGAATATGCTCTTGATCTCCGGGTGACATGCAGTTTTATTATTTCTTCCGTCAACCTTCGTGAACGGCCGGTCGTCGATTCGGCTCCTCCCATCTGTCAGCGGTTCATTGACGCGTGACGTATTTTCATCTGCTCCCTTTTTCTAAGGCGCTGCGATGTTTCATCGAACAAAATAATTAACGCGCCATCTAAGTTTGTTGGATCCATATGCGTTTAATTATGCTTTGTTTCACTTTTAATACGTCAGGAAACCTATTCCCTAAAAGATTTGTGTACAATTCTGCATTTAGGCGGTCATTCAAAACTTCTGGCCCAAGTTTATTATTGACAGTGTTTGCCCAGACATTAACGCCGGAACGTTGTTAAAATCGGTTACGAATAACGGCACGTGGGCTTTCCAAGGACCAGACGTGATGGTTGCTAATATCCCAGGCTCGATCAGACCACAGCGCGTTTCTAAAGCAATTTCTACCATCAGCAACTAGGCGTAATATCCACCGACAAATTGAACTTGTCGACCGAGGCCTTCTGCCTGCATTGATTGTACTGTGTTGGAAGAACGGGTGGAGCTTTTACCTTCTTATCAGTAGTTGGACCGCTTTCTCTCCATGTATTCCAGAAACCCAAAACCGTGTACAGCTAAATCCGTCCCGCACTTGCAAGTTTAATTAGAATGTTATCGCATGGCCAATCAACTGGCAAATGTCGCTATGAACCAGTTTTATTTCTATCCATGCCTAAATAATATTTTCGTAATTTCTGGCCATCAATTTATTTTCTTTATAGAGTGGTCCATTAAAACGAGCTTTGTCCGTCTGCGTCCTCAACGATTGGGAGGGACCCACGAGGCGCCCTGTCACAACACAAGTGATGTATGACCACTGACCAGGACACTGTTATCCCTTGATAATACATTATATGAACTAAAGTTCACTACTACACGAACAATATTACTGTTTTTCCTACGCTCTCCAAACTACCGCAATAAAACAACTTTGCTACTGCGAATGAAATTTATGTATAGGTATATGAACATCAAAATCTGTGCTTGTAACTGCACGGTTTATTTCACTTTCGATTGCGTTCAAACTGTATCGTTACAGTTTAAAATTGCCTTAGGCTGTATTTTTCATTAAAGGAAATGTAATTGCAGCTATAGGTACGACACTTCAAAACCTTTTTTATTATGCTTTAAGTTCACAGAAAATGAACGTTCGCCAATATGGCTTTTTCCTGCGCTCCACAAAAAGTTCAAGAGCACTCTGGGTTCAAGTAGTTGAATATTAAGACCGCTTTATGTATGTATGTATTTTGAAATGATTTTACTTCCATTATATTTTTGAGTATACAGAAAAAATCGCTCGGAGTTGAAGGCATATAGAGTTAGTAATAGTTGCAAGAGTTTAAGAATTTTTGCCGTTTCCTATAATGTCCAATTTGCATTAAGAAAAGCAGAGGCATAATTCAAATTCTAATAAAAATTGCAGGCTCCATTATGACGCAATGGTTAATAAATTCTATATCCTATACATCATTCTAGATGATATCCTCTATATCTTCAAGAATCAATTGTACCCCTAACCACATAAATTTTGAAATACTATATACGCATTTCGGCAGCTAAGCTGCCATCTTCAGTAGCAGGGAAAAACCTATAGTAATAAAAATAGCAATAACATTAATGCAAAAAAAAAACAATTATTTAAATGACAATAATAATAACAACAATAATGATGATGATGTGAAACAATGATAGTGACAATAACAATAATATAGGTCAGGTATTTTCTGCTCACCACTCCGAAAGAATCGAAGTGCACTCGATCAGCTCTCAAGCTAGAATGAACTCCGCACGGAGACAATCCCCAATATATACTTAAAGTGACGTAGCACTGACGTTACTTGTGACATCAACATTAATCACACTAGGATAGGAAATTCAATATCCGGGCATACGCTCATTTTTATACCACTCTATTCTTATTTTCACTATCACAAATGTACAAAAAGGTTGCCATTGCCATCTTCACTGCAGTTTCAATTAAAATATCCTATCTTCAGGATAATTGACTTGAATGAAACAAAAATAGAAAATGAATCCCATATTACCAAATAACCTCGAAGGTCCATGGCTTATATGGGCTAGCAAATAACTACAGTAAACTCCATGTCACCTACTGAGAATAAGAAATATGTTAAAATTCCGTATAGTTTGGCACATACCAGAGGCTTGGAACCTATTTTTAAGTCGCAAAATTTATGTGTAGCATATACCGCTAAGAATACCATCAAGCAGCTGTTGGGAAATCCCAAGGATAAAGTAGAGGACAAGCAGAAGTCGGGAATTTATGAAATAAAGTGTAGTAGTTGTGACAAGAGTTATATTGGGCAAACAAGGCGTACAATCGTCACTAGGTTTAGGGAACATATGGCACATTTTAGATATAATAGAATTGAGAAGTCAAGTGTTGCTCAACATATCTTTGATACCGGCCACCCTGTACATGAGAAGGATCTTCGGCTTATGAGGTCGGTATCGGACAATAGGGAATTAGACGCTTATGAGAGTATGTTTATTCGCAACTATGAAGGTAAACTTATTAATTCAGATTTAGGTCCAATTTCTGATTCCGTATTGTTAGATGTCGTTAATGTGTAGGCGTGTAGGGTTTAACCAGAAAAATGAAAGGGTGTAGGGGTCAAGGTCTTCTTTATTGCAGTTTACTGTAGTTATTTGCTAGCCCATATAAGCCATGGACCTTCGAGGTTATTTGGTAATATGGGATTCATTTTCTATTTTTGTTTCATTCAAGTCAATTATCCTGAAGATAGGATATTTTAATTGAAACTGCAGTGAAGATGGCAATGGCAACCTTTTTGTACATTTGTGATAGTGAAAATAAGAATAGAGTGGTATAAAAATGAGCGTATGCCCGGATATTGAATTTTCTATCCTAGTGTAATTAATGTTGATGTCACAAGTAACTTCAGTGCTACGTCACTTTAAGTATATATTGGGGATTGTCTCCGTGCGGAGTTCATTCTAGCTTGAGAGCTGATCGAGTGCACTTCGATTCTTTCGGAGTGGTGAGCAGAAAATACCTGACCTATATTATTGTTATTGTCACTATCATTGTTTCACATCATCATTATTGTTGTTATTATTATTGTCATTTAAATAATTGTTTTTTTTCTTGCATTAATGTTATTGCTATTTTTATTACTATAGGTTTTTCCCTGCTACTGAAGATGGCAGCTTAGCTGCCGAAATGCGTATATAGTATTTCAAAATTTATGTGGTTAGGGGTACAATTGATTCTTGAATTGATTATTTAACCACAGTCTCTTACATCTTGGTCCTCTATATCTTGACAAAAATCTGCGGAGAACCATACATGACTTCTATTAGTGATACTGGACTGTTCGAACAACTACTCCTCGGGCAAATACCCCCAGGCATTGAATTATAGAACTAAATCCAGATTTTGTGTACTACGAGACGTCACACAAACAAAAACCTGCTTATAAAGCACGTACATTCGTACATACATAGAGACACATTATGGTTGTTTCAAAGCCACCTCAGGCGGGGTAGCATTCAGTGACGTCTCGTAGTACAAAATATCTGGATTTAGTTCTATAATTCAATGCCTGGGGGGGTATTTGCCCGAGGAGTAGTTGTTCGAATGGTCCAGTACCAGACAATTACTCAAAGTAATTGTTATTTGCTGATCTGTCCAGAGCGCGGCAGCATATATAGCAAGTTAAATTGCATGGTTTGAGTACGGAGGGGAAAGCATCGTACTGATGAGTCCCAGATGGACGAAACCAGTTGGTCTGCGGTTTTCGATACATGTTCAAAACATGCAATATTTAAACAATGACTTCTATATTGCAGAAAAAACGAAATCCGGGCACAATATAAGATTCACATGGAAGTAAAAATGATTAAAATCGGCTCATTTTTACGGGTGTTACTATAAGCCAAAGAAATCCGGACGAACAGAGCAGGCAGACAGACAGTCGCACGCACAGACGTCTTTCTAGAAACCACTTTACGTTTTGAGGGTAGTATAACAAGAATCTGATTTTATCTTGAACACTATTTTTTGACAGTATTACAGTAGCATGGAAGTAGAAACGTGGATGTTTGATTCAGAATATTTTCGAATGATTTCTACGAGATTCAGGTGTTCAGTATTTTCTGCTGTAGTCCCTTGGATCTTTTGGTGTCTGGTAAACTGCCTTCGATATAGGCTTCTCCAACTTTTGCTTTTTTCATAAATTTGTAAGCCCCTCCGCCTTACAAGCCCCCGACACTCTAAGAGCAACTATAAATTTAAAAATGCAATAATTTCTCAAGATTGTTTGTCATCATCAGCTACATTCAAAAACCATCAAAATCTTCTTGTAGTCGGGGAGCAGACCGCCTGAAAGATGCGTTTTAAACACCCTCTATACAACTCGAACACACACAATGAAGCTGATTCTTATGTAAAATGTCCTGCCGGATTTTGAATTTTGAGGTCGCGAAAAGATCGGGAATTGCGAAAATGCGGGAAAATCGATTTTTCGTAAAATTTTCCTAAATCAATTTTTAATACTTTCCTTGTAGTATTTCAGCAACGAAAAGAGTTAGAGATCTGTTTTTTCGTGGAATATTCACTGAAGTGTGCTGATCATCACTGTGTACTCACGTTGCCTCTACAATTTTCTAATTTTATAAAAATCGGTTTTCTTGCTTGGTCACAAATTTGTGTTTTTCATGTACCGGGTAAGTAATCTTATTTTTCGGAATTAACATATACATTTGCGAGACCAAATACGGACAAACGGCTCGAAATTATTTTTGGTGAAGAAACAAAACCGCTTTAAAGACTTGCTTTTGCCAGAAAAGTTCTTGTTCCTTATCAAGGCGGAACAGTAATGTTTGGAGGGGAGGTATAATGTATGGTCGCCGCACTCCACTTATTTACGTTTCGCAAACCATGACGGGAAACATTTACGCCCAAAACATTATCCAACCAATCATCCTCCCATTGCGAAACGAAATTGGAGAGAATTTCGTTTTTATGGACGATAACGCCACGCCCCACCGCACAAGAAGGGTTGCTAATTTGCTACAGGAAGGGAATATTCAAAGAATGAATTGGCAGCAAACTCACCTGACATGAATCCTTGTGAGAATGTGTGGGATATCCTAAAAAGGGCCATTTTAAATAGAGATAATTCCCCTTTCACCCTTCAGGAGCTAATTGTTGCTGCTCAAGAAGAATGGAAGCCATTAATAACCTTTTTATTGGAATGTATAGACGTGTTAATGTTTTGGTCGAGAACAGAAGAGGCCATACTTGTTATTGACATCTTCGTTTCTCACATTTTGCGAAGACTTTGGTCTTTAAAAAAGGAATTAAAACATTTTCTTAAATTTAATTCCTAGCCGTGTACTCCTTAAATCCACTTGTTAGAATTATTTTTGTTTACGTTTCAAATTAATTCAGAAGGCCAAGAGTTTTGACTATGTGTATAAGGATAAAAGCGGGCGAACCTTTATGTCGCTACCTATCAACCTATCAGCGCGGCTAATGCGCGCAAATTATTTGTGTTTAACTCGCTGTAACTTTTTTCAGCAACAATATTATTGTTTCGTTTCTTCACCAAAAATAATTTCGAGCCTTTGTCCGTATTTGGTCTCGCGTATGTATACGCTAATTGCGAAGAACAAGACTACTTACTCGGTACATGAAAAGTACAACACAAATTTGTGGTCTAGCAAGAAAATATTTTTTTTTCATAAAATTTAAAAATCGTAGCGGCAACGTGAGTACACTGTGATGATGAGCACACTTCAGTGTATATTCCACAAGAAACAGGACTCTCTTTTCGTTGCCGAAATACAACAAGAAAAGTATTGAAAATGGTCGAAAATTGATTTAGGAAAATTTTACGAAAAATCGATTTTCCGGCATTTTCGCAATTCCCGATCTTTTCGCGACCTCAAAATTCGAATCCGGCGGGTCATTTTACATAAGAATCAGCTTCATTTTCTTGTGTGTGTTCGAGTTGTATAGAGAGTGTCGAATTAGAGCACCTTGCTCCCCGACTTTATATTAAAACTATTTTTGCTTTGTATCCTCGATCCTTTCTCTTCACAAAGTTGGTTTGGTAGGTATGAATTTACTGATGTATACTTTCTGCCAATTATGGATATCATAGTTCTTTTCAATGAACAATAATTGTTCATTGTAGACTAATTGTTAGTCCACTGTGAAGTGCATTTCTGAGTGGCTGATTTCCATTTAAATTAAGCCGGCAATACTTACTTTCTAGTTAATTTTCTGCGCTTTCTGCACATCTCACCGTTGATTGAAAAGGGTGGAGTCAACTTCATATACCTATATTTGGCTTTTGACTTCGTAGATAACATTGAAAATACTGCAGATATCAGATGGATTCGCATCCATGAAAAAGCACAATATCACTCCGACGTTTTCATTGGTTAACATAAAGGAAGTGCCTCCGTAACCGGCGCCGGCTGCAGTTTTATATGTGTATTGTTGCCGGAGCCGGTTTCCATAACGAATCAATAATAGGGCAGTTTAAGAACCTTGTTAGTGGTACGTATCTAGCAGGGACGGTAGGTATGGAGTATCGCATAGAACTGGTAATTTGGTATGCTTAGCCCGGGTAGGATCGGCTCCCGTAGAGGTTAGTTTTTCGAGGTTAGATTTTTACGTTATCTTTTTTGCAAAAAATGCGTGTGTCTGGTGCGAGAGGGCAGCTAAGGGGTCTGTTTAAAATGCGTATGCGTTGTAATAGTCTTTTTCGTTCCCAAATAGAAGCGCGCCGGCAACTATACGCGAGGCCGGCGCCGGCTACGGAGGCACTCCCTAACATAAATGTGAGAAATATATAATTTGAAATGTACTTTTAATAATTCAAGCAATCGTAGAAAAAATATTGTGTGAAACACGCAAGGAAAATGTATGATTATTGATTGTATCACTTAGAAAACTTTTCTAACCCTTCGTCTTGGAAGTTTTGCGTGCGTGAAATAATATCTTCGTGTCACTGATTTCACCAATAGCCGTTAATAAAACCAGTTGTAAAATTATACCACACAAGATTTCAATGAACCATTGAATTACTATTAACTGGGCCTGATGCTTCTTTTACTATTTTGTTTTAATTTAGATATTTTTATTTTCTCCAATAAATTCCTGTGCATAGTATACAGGGTCCTGCAACAGTGCGTCAACGGAGTTTTGCTCCTTTATTGTGAATTTTAGAGAAAGAACGTATATGAAAGACATCATCTTATTTTTAATTGTCTGTGCTTTAAAATTATTTGCATTTATACAAATTGCCCCATTTATTCTCCACAGTCTTTAAATTTATATTTTTAATTGAACCCCATGAATTTTTAGCATTGATTTCTGAACAAATTTTATGATGAGGTATAAAATATTTCTTGCCTAAAGTGCACATTGGTAACGTTACCAGCATTTCTTTAAACATTTTTACTCATCTATTCAGAAAATTGAGATGTGACTTCAAGGCCGTCACGCTGAAATGCGCGCGCACTCGAATGTAGGTAGATTCGCTCAGACCCACAGAAAATATCATCCACAAGGAGCCACAACGGTGGGTTAATATACTTCAAATCTACATGCGCATGTCTGAAGCCGCCAATATTGGAAATTAGAAATGCTTTAGACAAACAGACGATGCCGATTGATTATTTTATGGCAAAGCCTTTTACTTTTGGATACATTTTGTTACGAAAGTATGGTAATTATTATAAAATAACGTTGTGTCGGAAATTTGAAGTGGGAAAGTTCGCGTAGCAGAAAAATGATACCTAAAATTGAATTGTTGACGTTTCGGTCCTCTTCAGGGCCTTTGTAAAGATTTATTAGATAATATTGTGTAATTGTATATAAATATAGATGACAATGACTGACTTTTAAATAAAATAAAAAATTGTTGTTTTCCCAACATAAAATTCACATGGCTCTTCGCAAATGCGCAATACGGACGTACCGTTTCGATCTAGCTAGGTCAGATTTTTCGTTTCCGTCTTTTTTTAATACGTGCGGGAGCCGATCGCCGAAAGTGCGTACGTCTGAACTGTTCATTTGCGCGAATGCGCCGAAGACGTCTTCGCGCATCGAAGTTTGTACAATATTTTTTGAAACGAACAATAGAATTTTTTAATTATTTCCTGATACAGTTCCAATTTAAAATTTAAAAAAATCAAGTAGGTACATTGACAGATTTTCATTTGACAATAAATACGGAGTAAAATACTATTAAATACTATTAAATACTACTAAGAATATACTATTAAGAATATACTTTTTCTCTAACTTATGCAATATGTTTAGTTCAATAAATTTCCTCATCCAGAACCGTTCTATGGAAAAATGGCCCATAACACCATAACCGAAATTTAAAAACTAGAAAGATATCTGTAATTTTGAAGTATTTCAATGAGACGAAATATATTTATAGAACTCTACGTTAACAGTTATGCACATGTTCATAGCTCTACAGGTTGCTGCTAAGGATATACAGTCATTCAAAATCTTTAAAACGCATTTTCTCAAAACACCGTTTTGGCAGTTAGGCGCTTTTTCCGGAGAACTCCTCATTTGGTTTAATTTGTTGAATTGAGTTGCCAAAGTGTCAATCGAATTATAGGTAATTTGGAGTTCGATTTCGTGTTTCATTTGCAATATTTATACGAAACAGACCCGAGCGCTAACGGCTAAATGCGAGAGCCTAGCGGCTCTGAACTTATTAGATTTAAAAAGAGACGCGACAGGGGTGGTTTGTAGAGGTGGTTGTAGGGGTGGGTTTGGAGGTGGTTTGTAGGGGTGGTGTTAGGGGCGGTTATTAGGGGCAGTTTTTAGGGGTGGTTTTTGGGGTTGGTTTTAGGGATGATTTTTAGGAGCGGTTTTGGGGGTGGTTTATAGGAATAGTTTTGGGGTGTGGTTTTCGGGGGTAGTTTTTAAGGGTAGTATGGGGGGTGGTCTTTAGGAATGGTTTTGGGGGTGGTTTTCAGGGATGGTTGTAGGGGGTGGTTTTTAGGAATGGTTTTGGAGGTGGTTTGGAGATGTAGTTTTTGGGGTGATTTGTGGGAGTGATTTTAGGGGTGGATGCTAGGAGTGGTATTTAGGAATTATTTTGGGGGTGGTTTTAGGCGAGGTTTTCTTTGGTGGTTTTGGGTGCGATTTTAGGGGTGGTATTTAGGGCCGTTTTTGAGGGTGTTTTGGGGTGGTTTTTTATATTTACAAATAGGTAGGTACGTTGTCCATATTTCCGTTACAAACGCGATGCCTAATAGGCAGGTAGGTGCTTATTTGTAATGGAGGTAGGTACCTGTTGTATAATTGAAATGAAGTAGTCTGCCTTGAATTTAGAATCTGGTGTATTTGTAAGTGGCATCTGGTGTATATGGTGTTTATTGCGAGTTAGCAACGCTGCACTAGTGTCGTTCTGTACCTAACCTAAGAGGTACGGTATGTTCCTTTCGTTCAGCAAATGAAAAGGTACCCATACCCAAGTAAAAACTGTATTTTGCTTACTCACACTGTATTGTCGCCAGATGTAAGCGAATCAATCTCCTCATTGGATGAATTATATTAAAAATTATTCAGAAAGTATTGATCAAATATGCAAGTAGATACATGGATAGTATATGTATACAAAAAAATCAAATCAAAACTGAAATATTACAACGCTCATTATTTAAGTATAGTTGGAATATTTAAAACAATGAAAAGATCAACAAGATGAAAACGAGGATGAAAACCACGTCTTCAGTTAAATATTAGATACCTATACAAATTTTTAATTATTAATTTCATTGATGGGGAAAGATTTGAAAAAAATCCGTAATACATAAAAATAATTTCCTCAAGGACTCAATAATCTGCCAAAAAGTTTTTTTAACAAAATTACAATTTCCTCATGATTCTGCGCACCGTATAAGAACCGGCTTGTGTTTTACAGTGCGCAGAATCCTGACGGTTCTGAACTGATGGAACCAAATACTTCTAGAATGGACCTGGCGTCCTTATGCAACAGCTGATTTTGTTTTGTACACGTTCGTAGGCCAGCGGGTCGTTATTAGATTCAAGCAACGGACCAGACGAATGTTCCGCGATATTCTGTTTCCGCGTCGGCACCTGTTTACTACACAACTGGTCGACTGTTTTGTTTTGCCTTTTCCACACACAAACGCTTAAACAACATCTCCTATAGGTGGTGGCGGCTTAGACTGTGAGTATTCCCCCTGCTTCAGTCGAAAATGTAAATATGTAGCTAAGTCCCCTCTACAAGTCTTTGGTTGGAACGAACCTGATAATTTGGCACGTGTAGTTCAACATTGACATGACTTGATTTGTTATGATTCGACTAGGGCAGTGAGCGCGCGTAGCGCGCGAGATGACCTAGTGTAGAGAAATCTTGAAAAATGTATATCTTCGTATTGAATAAAGTTGAAGCTGTGACATTTTTGGAAAGATCAAAACAATATCTATGAGTGATTAGCCCAATTATTAAAAAATAGAAATATTACACGGGGTATGAGCAGTTGTTACAGTACCATAAATTTCAAAAACATGTAATTTATTTTTTTTGATGAAACGATATAATTGTTACTTACATTAAAGTTGTTTTCTATTACAAATTCTCTTTCTATTATATATAAGGTTGCATACCTCTAAAGTTAATAGTTTTTGAGATAATCAACCTCAACCTTCTCCTCCTACAAGAAATTAATATTTGCACATTCTGGAATAACATTTTCAAATTAGCATCAAAACGGATACATAATAATAATTTCATTTCGTTAGTGCGCATGTGAAGAAGTACACTGACAATCAGCTGTTCTTAGTTCTGTCAGGCCTTATAAACTTCGTGTAGAAATAATTCTTATTTTAAAGACCTAACAAATAATGACGTAAAACCTAGAAACGTTCAATACACTTTTCCATTTCGCATCTTGCCTCTTATACATTTTCATCCACGCAATTTATATGTATAGGTGGAACAAGTCACCGACCCAGTGTTAGGCAGGGTTTGGGAAATGGATAAAATCGTAAGCCCAAGCGTTAACTTGGCCTGCCCGCTCTGCTATCACCGTTGCAGTCACCAAAGGCACAATGTTTGGATGCTCCATACCGTTTTAGTTCCGAACTATGTATTACTAATTTTACACATTTGCAATAAAATTTTACTCTATAGACTAAAGAATTTAAAATATTGACTTAACAACTTAACAAGACTTTGACATTTGTCCGAAATTGTCAAGGCGCGATCGCGCATGCGACTCAGCATTTTTTATAATGAAAAGCCCTATTTAAGGAGAAAAAAACAGACTTTTAAACTGAGAATAGTTTTTCAATTTCTTGACAGAAAAGACCGTGGCATACTATGTCAGCTTTAAACGCTTTACTTTCAAATTAGAAACTCTTAGATATTTGAAGGTGGTTTTTAGTTGGAATGTGGCATTTCATCTTTAAATTATTTTTAAATATTTGTGTTCATGTAATTGTCAATTCCCTGTTAAATATTTTAGTTTTTTTTAATCCTGGAGCAGTTTCTCCTAGATAGCCCGTTCTCTTATCAACATATCACTGCTACAACTTTGTTCAATAGACCTTTTCATTTCGTTCTGTGTTCGTTAGTGCGCATGTGCTGACAATCAGCTGTTCTTAGATTTTCGGACGAATGTCACTGTCAGCTGCCAGGCGTTATAAACTTCGTGTGGAATATTCGTAAGTAAATAGTAGAACACCAAATAAGGAGGGTGTTTGAAAGACGGAAAATTATTACAAATGTTAGTTCCAAGTGATATCCCTCGTAAAATTGTGAGGCTGAATCCCGAAGGCGTGCCTGGCTCCTGGCTCTTGCTTAAAATACGGGAATGTTAACCAAGATACTTCAATCATGTAGGTTTTTAATATAGGTACAGGTACGTATATTTCTGAAATGTATGTATGTAACTACAAGTAATTCTTATTTTAAAGACGTAACAAATAATGACATAAAACCTGGAAACGTTCAATACACTTTTCCCTTTCGAATCTTGCCTCTTACACATTTTTATCCAAGCAACATCATTTATACAAGGTGGAACTAATCCTCACTTCCTCACATGGTCACCAATCTAGTTATTAACTTCGATTTTTCCCAGTATTAGGCAGGGTTTAGGAAATGGATAAAATTGTAATCCCAAGCCATAACTTGGCCTTCCCGCACTGCTATCACCTTGGCAGTCACGAATAAAGCACATTGCTTGGATGCTCCATAGCGTTTTAGTTCAGAACTATTACTAATTTTGCACGTTTGCAGTAAAATTTTACCAAAGAATTAATAAGCACTTTCAAACAAGCAATACCGCCTACCCCTCTAGGGGATATTGATACAAGACTTTGACATTCGTCCGAAATATTGTCATGGCGCGTTCGCGCATGCGCCTCAGCATTTTTTTATAATGAAAAGTCCTATTCGAAGATATTTGATTTTCAAAACTCCTTTACATCTGTCAAAACTTTCAAAGAAATGCCAATAACGTCAAAAGCATGCATTTCAGGCAAAAAAATATTTTGTTCAATCCTGCCATAGAAACATGTTGTTTCACCCTTAGATACTATGCGAGAAAGCATTACTTTTGTTCACTCACTTCGTTTCTTTGGCAACGGGTGGGCGAAAGCAGTGAGCGAAAGTACTTTCGTTCACTCTTATTACTTTCACCCAATCCATTTCTCAATAAAATTACAAAAATATTCAAAATTAATCATTCAAATTGACATGGCAATTTATGATGGTTTCTGTCAATAATAAACTAGCTCAATTGTCAAAAAATTTTATTTGTGTGCGTTTTAATAAATTTGGGCATACATTCAAAATTAATTAGATATTTATTTACTTTAAGTAGGTACTGTCAACATTTCTATTAGGTAATATGAAAATTTTTACAGAGTTAAAGCCAATACTTTTAAAAAATATAGCAATGAAACTTACTTGCTATGTAAGTAATATCTACTTTTTCAAAAACAAGTAAAACTGTCTTCAACATAGAATATGTGGACCACAAAGAAGAGGGCTCGTAATTTTCTACCAATCCATTAAAATAGGCTAAGATCACTTCCTCCGTTATAAGATGAACTTTCTTTGTATGCATCAAATCACGGAATTTTGTCAGCTCGTTCATATACCTTCCTTCAGATTTCTGAGGCAATTGTATGCAGCGGCATCAGCTTCTTTTAATATCCTCCGGTAAAATTAAATCGTAATTTTTTCCATATTTTCTTAGTAAAATCTTATTTTAGGTACAAATTTAGCTGAAACGTACAAAAATTGACTTCTTCTGGCTTGTTTATTATTTATAGTAACGGTAACCATAACAATTATGAAACACGCTCTCTATGTTATTATGTTGTATACTTATCTGCCCAATTGTCAGACCAATTTGAATTATTAATTTTGAATATTTTTGAAATAATATTTAGTTCAGTGGCAGGATTGAACAAAACGTTATACAGCACTCGTGGAGAAACCGTTTCGCTCACTTATTTGCCCTTGCACACTCGCCTGGCGGCTCGTGTGCAAATCTGGCAAATTGCGTGAGCGAAATTTTCAGTTTCTCCACTTGTACTGTAATATACTGTTACACAGCCACATTGTAAAATCAATTAAGAAATCAAAAAATTCAATCAAAATAAGGGTGTTCCATTTAGAAAACAAAGTTGGGTGCTTTGCAGAAGAAATAGGACAATCTGTTTAAATGAAAATAATTTTAAAGCATGGAAAACTAAAAATAAGAAGGGGTCCTCGTTGCAGAACCCTATATTACAAATACTATATTATTGTAAGACGTTCTCGAGGATAAGAAAGTAGTTCTTATTTTGCAATTTCCATTTCCGAAATATCTACCTACCAAATTTATACTTCCACTTTTTTCATTTCAGATGCCCCTGCTTGCAAGCACGATCGCATAGTGGTCGTTGGCGCCTCTCGGGGCGAACGTGTTGATATTGTCTGTGAAGTGGAAGCCGATCCCCCTGCCAAAACTTACAGATGGAAGTTTAATAATTCCGGGGAAACGAAGGACTTGGACCCGAACAGATATTCCAATACCAGTAACGGCACAATAAGTTTGCTTTCTTATACTCCAAAAATAGAGTTAGATTATGGATCGTTGTCGTGTTTAGCCGAAAACTCCGTGGGCAAACAAGTTAACCCCTGTGTCTTCCAGTTAGTAGCTGCAGGTGTGTTCTAAATTTCCGTTCTAAGTGATTTTTTTCTCTTTCCATAACTGCGTTTTAAAAAATATTGTTATTTCACAAAAATATGGTTGTGGTGCCACATTTCTTTAAAACACGATGGAAGCGTTGTGATTTGGGGAATGTAAGATTAACAACCTAATTAAACATGTTCGCGTCGCTCCCCTAAAAATGTCACCCTGAATTTTTAATGAATATGTAGGTTCCACACTTTCTTTTATTATTGAAAATGCAAACATGCGCATTTGGAATTGAAGCTGGGACGGTCAGTCTCTATGTTTGAAACACGTCTTGTCCGAGACGTACTTACTTAATCAAGACAGATTGTCGGTTGTAAAAGCACATGACCAAATCAATACACAGGTCGGTAAGTATACGAAACGCTCGGAAGTAACTATAAAACAAGACCAGATAAAATTGTGGAATGACCATCTAAAATTACGGAACATGCCAGACCCAAAGCACCATTATGTTCACCTGTACTCGCTGGTTGCACTAAAGTGCATTTCCAAAAGAGAACAAAATCTGTAAAATCCTAAAATACAGGTTGAATCTATCATGAACGATATGGATTGTAGAAAAGGAGGCAAATAACTTTATACACACATACACAGGGTGTATGCAGATGGGAGGAAGACAAAATGTCAGCATTTTCTGGAAATCCCTTAGAGGCAAACTGAGCTGCTAGGCAAAAAAAACAGATTAGGAGAATAATAGGAAATAATCAAGAATCCAACTTGTGGACGAAAAATCTATCAGACGACACCAGTGACACTAATGAACAATGAAAATGTGATGGTGCAGCTTAATGTCTCAGAGATAACGGGAGGAAGCAGAATAAACACTTGTCCACTCTGTTTTTCAACGTAAGACCATAAAAGAATAACTGAGCAAATAGAATAAACAACAAACATCAATGATCTTGTGATACTGAAAAATTGAGGAAGAAGCTGGAAAAGGTATGGCCAAATTTTATTGGGGGAGAACCAGGAAAGACAAAAGAAGAACAGGGCCTTAAAACTACAGTTACGTCATGAGATACATGTCCTTCCGAAAGAGAAAGATAAACTACTAAAGAAGACAGAGAAATGGAAGTCAGGCTGTCAGAAACAACAAAATGTTTGGAAGAATGAGTTCAATTACATGCTCGAAAGCTGTAAAATTGGCTGCATCCAACTGTGTTAAGGCCGACTGTAAAGCACGCCTAAGAGGTATGGGTAATCGACAAGTAAAGTGGGAGAGATTGTAAAGATGATTTGTAGACACAAAACGGAAGAGCTATGGAAAAGAAGAACAAATGTTGATCTGAAAATTTATAGAGACCCGTTGTCAAAGCAAAACGCCAAAGATAACTTGGACACATACAGCGACAGAATTCCGAAGGTATAGGAACGAGAAGAGAGGCAGACCAAGAAAACATGGGCGAGAGAAATGAAGGGCGAATTGAAGGAACTAGAAAATACTCGATTGTGAAGCTTATAAAAAATCCAAATTAATTGCAATTTTGGGAAGAAATAGCTGTAATAAGTAACGCTATTCAAGTCGTCAAGGGAAAAATGAGTATCTAAGAAAATCTAGCCTTATGGTTAAACAACAAGAATGAACTAAGAAGAGGTAATACAAGCTGTATCAGGATTGGTCTATTTAATATTCGTATCGTCGCAGAAGTTTAATTGTTGATGGAGATTGCCTTTCTTGATCATTAAATGTGCAGGAGAGCAACACAAACTTTTTTTGATTCTGTCTCGTTATCGTCCTTTTTAAAGAATACTCCTACCAGTCTGAACTGTCACATACCACAAGTAATTATAACTAGGTGATATTATCATCTAAGTATTATAGTTGTAACGACTGACGTTAAAGTCTATAGCATCGTTTTCGCTACAAAAGTAACTCGCCACAGCTGCTACCGTCCATTCCTAACAAACATCTTCTCTGCAGCGCTAGCCGACCAGATACCATGTATAAAGATAACGGAATGGAGGCGAACGGGAGTACGTCTCTACTTTTGTGATCAATTCTTCATCACTCACTTCATATGTGCTTTAAATCTTAAGTCAAAACAATCTTGCAATCCTGATGAAAAAGTAACAAAAGCAACATAGGCTTAGGCGGCCCCTAGACGGTCAATAATATTGCGCAATACTTTTATTGTGCGATATTATTGTATGACCGCTCGAACCCACACGATCAATATTTGTTTCACAATAATATTGACGGCTCACAAGCGTCAATATTTTCGCCATGAGCGGGTTGCAGCTGTCGTAGTGGTGCTTAAACTTAAAAACAAGCGAAAACGTCGTTGGTCGAAGGAATGGTTCAAAAGAAGGCAAAAATATACTCACGAACATCTTTTAAGTGAGGTTAAGGACTTCAAGAATTTCGTAAGATTGGATGTTGCAAAATTTCAAGAGTTACTAGACTTGGTTACACCGCTGATTGAGAAAAAATACAAATATGAGGGAAGCTATACCACCTTCTCAACGCCTATCAATTACATTGCGATATCTTGCAACTAGAAACACTCTCGAGGATTTGAAACTTCACGGTGCTATTGCACCACAAAGTCTTTCCTAAATAATTATGGAAACCTGCGATGCAATAATACAAGTTTTAAGACATTTAATCAAGGTAAAAAATACTGTTACATGAAACCGTTTATTTATTAAACTTTTAAATAAAAAATACTAACTTATTGATCTGTAAATGAAGTTAAATATTCAGCTAATGAATCAACATTTTTGCTTTGCTTTTAACGTTCTATAGAGCTGGCAACTCTCTGTATAGCTGGATACAATCAAGAATAAATTATCTTTCCCTTTTCATTTTCTGCTTCTCCGCCATTTGGTTCGTCTTTGCTCTTCGAATTCTAAACCTTGACTAAACAATATTGCGCAAATTAACCCAATACGGTTCAATGAAAACATATAGTGCAATAAAATTTAAACTCGTAAAATCTTTTGCTCAATCATTGTGCAAACTTCAACACTAAGCCTAGACTGTCAATAATATTGAGCAATTCCTAATATTGCTCAATATTATTGACCGTGTAGGGGCCGCCTTAAGTCTGATACCGGATAAGTTGTTATCAGAAAGCCGGTAACATACTTAAGTCTGTGTTATATTTTTTCGAACAACTAGGCCTTAGTAGATATTTACTATTGAAGACTTCGCACCGTCTCTCTCTCTCTCTCTCTCTCTCCCCTCTCTCTCTTTCTCTCTTTCTCCCTGTCTCTCTGTGGTTACTTCGTACCAGACACCCACGTTCTTCAATAATTCCTCCCATCTGAACCACGTTTACGCGCTATCTTGCCCTGCATGATGCTTTGCAGCAATTTATATGATCTTTCCCTCATCCAGTGCATGAAGTTTTTCAGTTTCATTCTTTAGCCGTGCACAAAGTCTTTGTGTTCTTATGCAGACGTTCCAGTATTTCGTAGTTGCGAATTCTAGCCACCCATAACATCTTCAAGTTCCTCCTGTATATCCACAGATCGAAAACTTCAAGTCACTTCATTGTAGTGTCGCTGACAGTTGAGGTCTCCCTCATGAGGATATATAATTAATCTTTATTCATTTTAGTGACTGGGAAATCTGAGAAATTTCGTTTTTTTGAAGTGAAACTTCTTTTCTCTCGGTAGAGTAAGTTCCTGTGCTGGCAAATTCCAGCATCACGACAAGTGAAACGAATGAAGGGGAGCAGTCTCAGAAGACGGGCAGAGGAGAAAAGGAATATCGAACGCCCCCCTCTTTAGTCACGCGCTCTATCTCTCTCTCTCATGCTCCGTGCTCTTTCTCCCAGGCAAGCGTCAGTAAAGCGAGACCACAGCGTTTCATTTCTAGTGACGCCACCCCACTCTTTAGCCACGCTCTGTCTCATGCTTCGCGCTGTTTCTCTCAGATATTGTAGATATTTAGATAGACTTCAATCTCGAAATTTTGTATCCTATTTTAGCTATCATAGACCTGTCATTTCAGTTTTAGATTTGAGTGAAGACATGGAAATTGATGAATAAAGATATATTTGAAACTCATAAATGCATACACTCCAATCATCTGTTTACCCTACAAATTTTTCGTTCCTCTATTAACGTTGAAGTTTCACTTCTATCGCGTGTGGCGACCACGCACCCAGTTTTTTTTATTTACTACAGCTTACCGATATGGAATGAGATCATTTCCTATCGTCAAGCACCGTATTCGAAATGATATTTTATATTTTTCTTAGGAAAACCCTTTCCTGTTCGGAACTGCACATTATGGAACCAAACCAGTAGTTCAGTAGAAGTATCGTGTCTGCCGGGCTTCGATGGGGGATTACCACAGCTATTCCTCCTGGAACTGTATTCCTCCACTTCTGCAATTCCGCGTTCTAACATGACTGCCGCGGAGCCATACTTTCTTCTCGACGATCTGGAACCGGACGTCACGTTTCGACTAGTAGTATTTGCTGTAAATGCAAAGGGCAGAAGCAACGGCGTGGTATTGGAAGAAGTTACTTTCAGAGATGCTGAAAAAAGAACAGGTATGTCCAAAATGTTTTATTTTATTCTATTTACTTCACGCCCCTCTTGTTCATAAGTTATCAAATTCTAAATTTCTAATTGTCCTTTCAAGAAATATTTCTTGTGCAGGTACACGAATATACATGTAAGACGAATGAATTGTTATTTTGTTTTATCTTATGATTAGACGTCATAAGTTGGGGTTTCCAATCTGCATCGCCCTTAAATTAAATATCTTGTGCTATTACTAATATGCTTTTTTTCTTTATTTTACTTTTGCAGAACTATTAGATCTTCAGAAATTAAAACTTTCAGTTAAAAATTGTTTTATACTCGCTGTTCTGCGAAAAACCAAACCGTTTAGGTATCATATTTGCCGTATAGCGATTAGAGCCGTAGTAATTCACGCCAAAAAAAACCAGTTACACAGTAATTAAACTCTACACGTTGTGTTTCGCTGACAGCGTCAGCATCCTCAGGAGTTGAAGATTAATATAAATCTAAAACTTACACTATGTTACTTTAAATACCTCCCTCCTTCCCGTCACCCACAAATAAAATTAATTGATAAACTTGGGGTTTCTTAGAACTCTTGAAACAAAGGTGAAATAAAATTTTGGTTTTGTATAACTAAAGGGTAGCCAGGCAAGTATTGCTGGTTTTAAATTTAGGACCACCTTATTTCGCACCTTTCTGCGGAAATTTCCGCTTTGTTTCAGTTTTTTTAATTTGGATATATCCATTGCCACCACGACAGACACAACATTCGTTGACGCTTGCAATGCCAAGACTGCAGTAATAGTAAGTTGTTTTATAGCAATATAGCAATAGTTATTTATTAAGAGCGAAGTGGCACAACACTTTACGGGTGGGGATGGATATCGGTCGCTCGGTCTCTTTTCAACCGGCGGAGATCGTATGGGTGAGGTCGTGCACTCGATCAGGTGTTTCTTTAACGCAAATAAGAAAATTGCATCGACATCATTCCGATGGACGCTTGGATCTGCTTAGCGCTGTTCGCAGTCGTAGTTCAACCTGGGGGCGTTCAATGTCGCACCCGTAGGTAGAATGGTTTTTGCCGTATTAAATTAAACCCAATTAATTATTTAAGAATATTCTATGAGAATATTTTGTGGTGCACCTGGGATGCACCTACGTTTTAAGTATATTACTACACCGATTCACCACTACGTAAAAGTCGTGGAGCGTAGCCCACGGGTTCATCTAGTAGTTATTTATGCACCGAGGGCACAAACAGGTGTTTATGGCCCGACTCGTGTTAGAACCTGCTTGTTTCGTACTATATTAGTTAGCCCCAAAAAGGTTATCATGGAAACTAGTATATTAGTGTCACAGTACTGTCAATGCCGAAACAAATTAATTCACATGCATGTGTCAACCCATACGCCAAGTTATATTATTCAGACTTTACTGTTACATACAAAATAACTTTTGATGTGTTTTAATTATTTCACAATGGAAAGTTATGAAGATTTCAGTTCTTGCACTCCACCGGAAGTTGTGGAAGCGGGTAAGGCAGCGACAATGAACTTGTTGCCTAAGAAATCGCAAACATTGTATGAGAAAGAATATACTACCTTCAATAACTGGTGCAAAATCAAGAAAGTTAATAATTTCTCGGAGACCGTTCTTCTGGCGTATTTTTTGGATAAGTCGAAAACATATAAAGCATCTTCCTTATGAAGTTATTATTCCATGTTGAAGGCTACACTGTCGGTTAAACAAAATATTGATATCAGTAAATTTTGTAAAGTGATAAGCCTAGAAAATCGAAAGTTTTAACAAGAAATCAAATAGAAACATTTATTCGAGAACCACCGGATGATCGATTTTTAATGTTTAAGGTAACCTTTATTATTTGGTACTAATTATGGTTGTCCTAATGTGGGTTATTGCAGGTGGCTCTAATAAAGGGCGTCGCCGGGAGGAACTGGTGAAGTTGACAGTAGATGATATTGAGGATTTAAACTCTGTACTATAGTTGTAAAACAAATGTCTCAAGAAAATTTACAGTTGTTAACGGCAATGACAATTTAGTCGGAATCTAGCATAAATACGCTGCTCTACGACCTCCAAATACGGGTCATAAAATGTTCTTTGTTTTCTTCAATAATGGAAGATGTACTAAGCAACCTGTTGGAAAGAATACGTTTGGACTTATACCCTTGAAAGTAGCTGAATATTTGAAAGTGACAAATCCTTCCTCTTATACTGGCCATTGTTTTCGCCGCTTATCGGCAACGCTTCTAGCTGATTCAGGTGGGGATATTATAGAATTGAAGAGTCACGGAGGATGGAAGTCTACGGCTGTGGCAGAGGGATATATCGAGGGCTCAGTGGAAAATAAACTGAACACAGCTAAAAAAATTCTTGGGAACCTGATAAATCCTATCGTTCCATCGACCTCAAAAATTAAAAGTTTCGAAAACATCAACGTAAATGTTCAGCAAAAACAGTCTGGTTCGGTTCCTTCAGTCAATATAAATAATTGCAATAATTGTAAGATTACAATGCAATAACATCTATGTAATTTCTCCTCAACTTTTCAGTGTCTTACACTTTTTTATATCTTAGAACTATCTGCCACCCTATCATTTAAGAATTAAAACAAAGTTTGTCATCTTTTCAAAATACAGTAAAAACAAGATCAGCGGCGGGCCGTAAAGTACAAAAAAGCCCGCAATATAGCTGTCAATAATAAAGCATTTAAAGTGGCCTGCTGCGCCCGGTTGTGCATAAATGGCATTTTGGATTTCCTTAGTAATCATATTAAAAGGTGCATTTATAAGATGATTGTGTCACATATGCTTTATAACAATGTCCGCCTTACCAAAATCGCACCTAAAAGCCAAGCTGTAAGGTACATCGGCTGTAAGAACGTTCTTTAGCATTTCTATCGGGATCACTTTAAAATTGATTTATACTGCTTTTATTATGTCGTATGAGTGTCTCCTGAAGACGTTATGCAATGAATCATTCTCATTTAGCTAGATCACTGTTTTAGTGCATCAGATACAAGAACATTCTAAACAGAATCTAATGAATTTCTATAAAATAGTTTTATTTTTCTTGTTGGGAATACATTCTTACACATATATTTATCGTCAAAACAGGAACTGGCGACAAGAATGTCTCAGCGGAAACAATAACACATTGCATGCAACTTTTGTATACCTATCACTTATGGAACATTCTGGTCCTATAATTTTGAATAATAAAACTAGTGTACTACTTGGGTAATAACTTCCTATTTCCTGTATAGAGGGATAACACTCTACAAACCACAGCATTAGTGGTACACGCAAAATCCTAGTCAAGAACAAACCTCGTGTTATTTGCTTCCCATCTTTGCCCTTCCCCCGCCCTAAGATTGCAAAAACTAGTGAAAGAAGCCCTCCCTGAACTTTGGTTTGAGTGTAGCGGATGTGTACATTGCGGAGGAGCATTGTATTTACTGTTTGTAACACAGGATTTGGTTGTCAAATACAGGACGCGTTTGCCTCGACTGCTGCATTGACAGAACTGCGAAGAGAAAAACAGCTATTTGTACAGTCAGGTGAGAGACGTAAATATAAAAGCTTTGTCGAAAATAGAAGGTAGGAGACGACAGTGAAAGGATCTGTCTTATCATTGTCCGGGATATATTCCGCTACACTTAACTCCCACAAAATTACTTTCAAGGATCTGATTTTAAGTATGGAATATAAAAGAGGCTCCGTGCCGGTTTTTAGCTCAATTTTATAAGTTGTGGTGGTCTGCGTTCCCTTGTTCGGGATGTTCATCGGCGCATACCGGATTTCGTTCTGTCAAGGAGACCAATTCCAAATTCTTTTTCTTGTCTTCCGTTTTCTTTCTGATGACATTCTTGTACTTGAAAAGTAGTTATCGATAAATATCATTTGCCGATTGAAAGTTTGAAAACGTTATTATAGTTATATGATCCTTCCCAGCAAACATTTATTACTGGTCCAACGCCGAGCAAGTGCCAACATGCCGGTAATAACTATATAGGCACAGTACTGGCTACAGACACTGGCCCAGCGTCTATAGGAGACTCTGGCCGTTATCAGGGCCAGTAGTTTTATCCGTGCACCTGCGTACACAGCCAGCATAATGTCAGTATCCTATAAGCACCGTTCAACTGCTTTTTCGAAGCCTACCAACAGTGCATTGCCATTACTGAAACAGTAGTTTTATTTCGCTCCTAGAAGCATTTTTTTAGCACACTGCCATTACTGATTGCATTCATTTGAAATGTACGGTTCACGGGTAGTAAAAAAATTATTTAAAATTTTTTTTTATTGCTTTTACACTTGAAATACAACAAAACAAAATTAAATTCTCTAAAAAAAATAAAATGTGTGACTGGGAAAAAAGTAGAAAAGCGCCCATAACTCAACTATTACTGAAATTTCAGGTATTTTTGTATTAGAGTTTGTTCAAAGATCCAATTATTTTCCAAATATCAAGATATAAATATAGAGTTCATTCCAGAGCATCTCATACCTAGAGGCTGGAAACTAAAATGATTTCCGGTTCAGTTTCGTTCAGGATTAAGTACTTATGCAATTTCGGTTCTCGGCCTGTTTTGGTTTTTTAAATATAAATTTCAATTTCTGTTACGGTTTCATTTCACTTTCCAAATAGATTCAGAAAAATAAACACAATCATTTAATTCTTCATATACACGGTGTCTCAAAAAACACCCCCCAACGCTAGAGAATGAATTCACTCATAAGAAAGACTAAAATTTTATACAAACAGATAAGTGTGTTTTGCCACTTTTATTGATTTGCAAACAAAAATCAAAAATTGGTTTTATTACTCACTTCGTTTGCGTTTAAATTATGTCTTGAAACTTGGTGTTTCGAGTTTCAGCACCCTTAATAGGATAATCAATGTAGATAAGTATTTGTAAAATAAAGGTAACTCATATAATCATATGAACAAACTCAAACCAAAAACAATCTGGATAAGAATAAGTAATTGATTAAACTGGTCGCACTTTAGCCAGGCTGTCAGTTAGGCCGGGCAAGCCGAGTCGTAAATTTATTAAACACAAGAGTTTAAACGAGAATTTCACCTGACTTTGCCCTTTTCAAAATGCGAGCTCCCATTATTTAATAAGATCTTGTGTTTAATATTTTTCCGAACCGCTGGCAGGTTGCTAATGAGCGACATGAAAATAAGTTTAAAAAACATAAAATTTTTAAAATAAATCGTCTAAATTGTTGACATGTCATTCATTATTCTTGTTCCTCCTATGGTTTCGTCCTCCATCCCTGTCAAAGGCATTCCTTAGCCACACTTTAATTACTGCTTCTACATCACTGATGGTAGCATTCTTGCATATCGGATTCTTTCTCACAACGCCTGGAAAATTTACTTCAGATAGTATCTAAATAAGCACAAAAAAGAAACACATGTAACTTACCGACTATTAATTTGGCAACATTCTGCAAAGCTACAAATGCTTTTTTGTTGTTTCTCCCTGACTAATTGTATTTAAGACACAACTGGTGGGCCAATACCTTGGTCAATACTCTTCTAGTTGTGTCAATCGCATCCTTTCCTCCTACCACCGCAAACGTTGAGCACTATAAAATGAAACAATTAATAAAATACTACTTATAAGCAAAAAGCACAGGAACCTACAACAGACTTCATAACTTCTTCATTTTCGAGCTGCTTGTTAAAATCTTCTAAATCTTCAATGGTAGTAGCTGGTAATAATTTACAAAATTCGTCTTCTTGTAGAACATCATGTTGTACATTTCCTTGAACCGTGCGAGTAAGATACCTCAAGTTATCTTCCATGGACCCCCATTTTGTAAGAATGCTTCTCAGCAGAGCTGGAACATTACATAATAAAAACTCTAATTCAAATAAAGGAAACTATATTCGTAACAAACCTTCGTGTGTTGAACATCCAGCATTTGTACATTTCGATACACACAATAATGAATTCTGCTGAGTCGGTGATGACACATTGTAACTGCTGCGTGCAACTGTATGTGATGGTGTTGATCGGTATGCGTATTGACTAGCTGAAGTTGGTGTGGAATGTGGAGTATTACTAGCCAATTTTGGGGGCTGTGGTATTTGCTCATCATCAGAGGAACTAGACATGTTATAATACAAAAAGTTTTCGGAATTTTTATTTATGGTACGTTTCTTTTTCCGTTTCGGCTCCCCATTTTCACTTTGTGATACGCTTGATTCCACTTCTAAATATTTCAATTTTGACGTAGCCTTCTGGAAAGATTCTGCAAAATACAATATTGATTGCAAGTATAAAATATGGAGGTCTTTGTATTTTTTAAGACATTGAATTTTTGTGCTTTACAGAGTTTTAGATCAGTCAGTGTATTAATGTCAAATTTAAACTGAAAAATCAATCTTACTGGAATGGTATTTAATCGTAACGGGGCATTTCTCACTATTCTCTGATGTAAGAGAACTGTGCTCCATTAGCATTTTCCTCCTTAACGAATCACTTTTCACTTTTGGCCAATGACAGAAAACTTTATTGTCGGTCGTTTCGAGCCAACTGGACGAAATAATTTCCATGGGAATAGTACCATCTTCACTTATTTCTTGTGGAAATTCAACGACAACAAATGTGCTGAAAATATAATGTACATAGGTACCAGAATATTTTAAAATGCAAACGTATGAGCATGTGGAGTATAAAAATTAGATGAACAAAAACCGTAAAAAAACTTTTGCCTGTTATAGTTTGAGAACAATGAACAAGAATTCCCATTGCACCTCATAATAGAAGTAACATGTATTATCCATCTGGACATATAGGTATTGGATGTGAAACTTAAGAATTGAGAAATAATTGCTATTGATTATTGACTGGAGTTTGTGTAGTGCTTAAATCGCAACACCAAGTTTCTGTGCATGAGATGTTATCATATTTATTCATCCTTTGAATTGTCGACAAATTACCAAATTTAATGTTTTCGTTATTATGGGCACATTTGGGAACTCTTATAGCAAAACAAACAATAGTGACATCTCGAATAATTCTTAATTCTATATTTCAAAGTAGAATTTTATATGATTTAATATATTTTTGTAAGTTGTAACGCTTTTAAAATCTTACAAATTACATTATTTGTAGACAACCAATTTCATACAGGAATGTTAAAGGCACTTAAAATCAACAATTACAGCAAATGCAGCAGCGGTAAAAATATGAGCACTTCATTAAGAGGTAATAAGACTCCTTTGCATGATATTTGGTCAACTGGATAGAAAAGCAAATCTGTTGTAAGATTACATTCCAGCATCGACAAAAAAGTTGAATCTGCTGGATACATTGTAAATGGTTTGGTAACAGCAAGTTTCTTAGCTAGTACATAAACTTCAATTCGGGTTTTCACAAAATACAAAATTTCCCCAATATCACCACACTTGAATTGCACACAGTTATTTCCCTGTTTGTTAGAAACCATGAAATCCTTCAACACAAATTTTTCAAAAAAGGTTCCATGATAATTATTCCGAATTTCAGTTTTCACATTTTTGACTTCAACAAACAATCCTAATTTTCTTTTAACCACTGGATAAAAATCTTCACGCTCTACAAGTCTCCTCACAACTTGTTGAAGTGGCATAGTAGATTTTCTTAGCATATGTTTTAAAGTTCCCAAATAATTTTCAAACGGGAAACAACTAACAGTGTTAAGAGAACCAAAGTTTTTGGCATCTACAGGTAAATGGATAAGTGCATGTGTGTTATAAATCAGAAATTCTTTTCCATATATTTTCTCTGCATGTTTAACAAAGAATTTTAATAGGTCTGAAGCATAACTGTTGAACTGAGAATTTAAGCTTTCCACAAGCAAAATCGATATTGCAAATCTCAAAACCATAAAATTGTAATAAATCTGCTGATTCAAACAGTCCTTTAATACAACAGGCCCACTATACAGAAGGAAATTTCTAAATTCTGTCGCTTTCCATCTTTCTACTTCTGTTATTGATCTTGGTTGCCTATTAAACTCAACGGGCCAATATTTTCTGAATTTAAACATGTTCTGATCAATAGTAACAATTGTTTCTTTGGACAGTCTATATTGGCGACTTCCATCTCTCCATTCTAATAGCAACTTTCGCATTATTCCAAGGCACACGCAATGCATGTAGTCAACAGGAAAATTGGTAACCATTCCAAGAGATAGTCGTAATAATGGGGAGACGCCCCTGTGGTGCTCTTCATTTTCTTGCAACTGAAAGCCTCTATCAGTGCGAGCAGTAGCGTAGGTATCCTTAAAAAGCATTCTTCTATTGATATACTGACCCTCAACGCAACATTTGTCACACCCATAATACCCGTTATGCCCTTTAACGTTCTTTATATACGCTCTGGCAGGTGTATCACAACAGAAAGCACGTATTTTAACATTTACTAGGCGTTTGTGAACCGTTAAACCATTTTTAGTTATATTTGATAACTCTTTAACAAAATCATGCAAAAATTCACTCAAGGGGGGTTTTGATCCCCCAGAAAAAATAGCACAACAAATGGAGTTTCTTTCGGCAAATTATACACTTTACATAAAATTGGCCAAAAAGATAAGTTTGTACTTTTATGCAGAGGAAGCCCGTCAACATTAAATTCTAATTGTAAAGAACCACAATTTTCATTCATTGATATAATTTTATTTAACTTGTCAACGAGTCCAAAATAATAAAATTGGCCAGCTCCCATACTTTGTAAAATAATTTTCTCGGTGTTTTTAATAATGTTCTTGCATCTCTAGGCAAATTCGATAAATCTGGCTTAGTTGTGAACCATTCAAGTAATTCACTAAATGCAGTTAAAGTAATATTATTTTTCAACGCCCATTCCTGTAAAAATAATTTAGACTCCGTTGACGAACTAGCACAATCATCGTTAATTTCCTGTTGAAAATCACAATCATCATCTGAGAGCAAGCCCCCTGGATCACTGCCATATTCACTTTGGACACCGTCTTCTTGAAGCACTTCCTCGGCTGTTAATTATTGTTGAACGGGATTTGACACGAACTTACTATTATTAGCACTAACGAGCGACGCATTTGTTAAGGTACCTACTTGAAGGTGGATAACCACTGCTATTACCAATCTCATCAATTTCCACCAGTCTTAATGTATTTTGAAGAGATTTTTGAATTAATTTATACTTATAGCTTTTTGAAACAGCTTTATGCTTATAAATGGACATACTTATTAAAAAACTAATGGCCAGAATTCATAAAAACAGGACTAAGTACTGTATGAGTTACTTTTGGCGCCTAGAATACAGATGCTACTAAAGAGAAGAGGTTAGAAATATGAGCGATGTAATTACAATATTTCTATTGCTTAAGTACCTTTGATCAAGCATTACTCCATCATTGTCCATCATGAAGATATCGAAAACAGAATACACAACTTTACTCAAGCGCAATAATTAATTTAATAATAAAACACTGGATTCACAATTTAATATTTCCCAAAAGAACAAACATGAACAAATCACAAATGACAGTACACACGGCGCACCGCTCAGCGCAAATGCAACAAGCATAAAACTACTACAACGAAAGTAACCAACCAAAACGCTCCAGTTTATACCGGCAAATTCAAATTGCTAATAAAATTTAGCTTACGTTACAACTGAAAAATTCTGGTGCCGGCCCAACATTTTTCCAGTGCCGTCAAAAATACACATGAAAACTTGCATTGTACCGGCATATTGCCGGCGCATGTAATTTAATGATAAATACAGAGGCGCCGGACAAATGATGGCCAATTGCAGGTTTGCCGTAGCCAGCAGCTTGCCAACATAACCAGCATTCGGCCGGACGTCGGCCGTCATACAACTGTTTACTGGGTTACGTGTAAGCACTTCGTTAGTCGAAATTGCATCCAGCAGCGATGTAGGTAGGGAAGTATGGCATAGAACTGGTAGTTTGGTATTCTCGGGCTGAGTGGGATCTGCTCCCGTAGAGGTTAGGTTTTTTCTCACGATTTTACATGATCTTTTTTGCAAAAAATGGGTGTGTCTGGTGCGAGGACAGCTAAGGTGTCTGTTTAAAATGCGTGTGTTAACTCTGGGGGTCTGTTTTAAAAAGTTTCCGTCAGCAAAGTGGTCTGTTTCCTGTTCACGTGGAAGGAAAAAAATATTAAATTGCGTTCACGTTAGCTTGGAAGTAGATCCTGCTTTTAACCTTTTACATTGCGATGTTTTTGAATGATTGTTCAATGTACATGTATCTGAATGCCATTTATTCTTAGTCAGTGTTATACTAAGAACTAGTTGAAAATATAAAAAAAATGATGAGAAAAAGCATATTATAATTGTTTTAAGTTTGTTAAATATTTTCACCACTAATGGCTGTTCAAATACAATGTTTAAAAGCCTAGTTGCTGCCAACGGCCATACCACGTTGAAAACGCCAGTTCTCGTCCGATCACTGAAGCTAAGCAACGTCGGGCGCGGTTAGTACTTGGATGGGTGACCGCTTGGGAACACCGCGTGCTGTTGGCAACAACCTTTTTAATTTTCTTTTATAAAATTTTAATTTAAACTCTCCATATTTACGCAATCTTGCTCGTAGCTTACTGCAAGTACAATTTTTTGCACAAGGTACGTAGCAAGCGCCAAAATTTCTCAGCCTAACCGTTGATTGAAAAGGACTTTCCAAAATAGTCCCCTCTAGTATCAATGCACTTATTACATCGTTTCACCAACAATTGAATACGCCTAAAAAATATGCGTTGGGTCTGCTTTCAAAATGTGCCCAAACTGCAGCCTTCACCTCTTCGCGAAGGTCCTTTTTCAAATTTCCAAACAGGTAATAGTCACGGGGGATATCTCGGACGGTGATCGATTTGTTCGAAACCGTAGTCACGAATTGTGGCTTGAGCAATTTCAACAATGTGTACGGGTGCATTGTCGTGCAGAAAACGCATACATACCTGTGGTCAGTTTCCCACGTTTTTTTCCCGAATATTTTGTAGTAAGTAATTTGTGCAGCATGCTGCATAATATTCTCTGTCGAACAACAGACAAAAAATGTTTGAAATAAGAGTATCTGGCTCCGGAATAGTATATTGTGTCGCAAGGGTAGAAAGTAGGCATTTGCTGGCCCTTAGCCGCCTGCTGCCCTCGCTATCGCTCGGGCATCAACCAGCCGTGGGCCAGCAAATGCCTTTCTGCCTGTGTGACACACACCTGTTTTTCGCTTCGCATTAAACCAAATTAGATAAATAACTGAAATTGTTGAAAACTTGTCTTGTTGTCTGTTTTGAGTTAAACTGACGTTTAATAAAAAATTATGCGAAACGTCAAAAAAGTGCACAAATGACAGTCAAAAGTGTCCAGATTGTGATGAAAAACTATATAGTAGGGACGTTCTGAGTTTAGAATCCCAAGGGCAGAAAATCTAACTTTCGGTTATTTTTTTAGGGTTACTATGATTCATTTTCAGGTATGCGAAGCGAAAAAAGCTTTAACGGTATTGGTCAAACCCTTAAAAAATATGTGCTTCTTTGCACGTGGATGATAAACTATTGACCACTTAGGTAACACCCACGAGCAAAAAAATAATGTCAAAAACCACGTTTTCCATCACAGATTTACATATTCCAATTAAGTCAATCATTAATCCAATCTGGTTATTAAAAAAACTTAATTTTATTGAAAATCTTTGACGTTCGGAAGCGTCTTAATGAAACACTTCTGGATAGAGTTTGATTAAATTGCTCTTTTTTGGTCTCCGGAATATGCGCATCGTTTTATATAGATCTTTTAGAGACACCATGTATATTATTAGTACAAAGTATTGTACCTACTTAGTGATAAAACTTGGCTATAGCAAATATGAGTCAAGTTGTATACATACAGTGACCGGCAACCGGCAGAAAGTCCGCACCATATGGGAAATTTTTTTATCTTTTAATTTAATAATTAACTTTATTGTAAAAAGGTCCTGCATGTCCTTAAACCAAAATACCACCCATCGTACTCGGTAAAACTTTTGTAGTATACGAGGGAGCGGAGAAAATTTCAAATCGCTCCAAGAGTAAAGTAGTCTTATTTCACATTTTAGAAAATATTTTTATTAGGAAAAGTTGCTTCTATTTAAAAGTTACTTACGAATATGAAATTTCACTTCCTTGGAATTAAAAAATTATTTTAACCGTTTTTCAGGTGCACCCCCCCTATGACAAGTTTGGCGAAATTATTCATTGCCCAAGCACGTTTCTTATGGGCTTCTTTACAGAAAAAAACATAGTTGTACCTTAAATTAAGGTACGTACGCAAATGATAGGGCCTGTCGAAAAATTAAATCAAAACTAAGATTTTTTTGGTGCACACCTTATTTTATTTTATGGGATATTATAAAAATTGAATACAGTTGTACCCCTGATATACACAACACCTTTATCTATCCTCTACACTACACAATTTTCCAAAAACCCTTAAAACTGCAATATTTCATGCAATAATTTATCAGCATGGATACCTAATTCAATCTCCAGAAAATTACAAAATCTGTTTAGTAGCCATGAAGAAAGAACAGCGGCCTCAGGCTCTATCATTTGTGTACTACGTACCTTAATTTAAGATACAAATATGTTTTTTCTGCAAAGAAGCCAATAAGAAACGTACTTGAGCAATGAATAATTTCGCCAAACTCGTGCACCTGAAAAAACGATAAAAATAGTTTTTCAATCCCAGGGAACTGAAATTTCATATTCTTAAGTAACTTTTAAATAAAAACAACTTTTCCTAATAAAATTCTTTCCTAAAATGAGAAATAAGGCTACTTTACTCTTATTGGAGCAATTTGAAATTTTCACCCCTCCCTCGTATACTACAGAAGTTTTGCCGAGTACGATGGGTGGTATTTTGGTTTAAGGACATGCAGGACTTTTTTACAATAAAGTTAATTTATTAAATTAAAAGATACAAAATTTTCCCATATGGTGCGGACTTTCTGCCGGTCACTGTATACCTATGTACTTACATAAAAATCAATTTAATTCCTACTTTTGAATTTAGTTTTTTTTACTTCTGTTTGTTTATGGGAGATGGAGGAATACCGCATTCTTGACTCATCCTGGTACAATGATTTTTCTTTACCAATTCTTAACCAATTTGCTGATGATACTATCGCAGAAGCGCCAGGCAAATGAGACTGATTTTCCTTTTAAGGAGTGGTCTTCTGAATATCCGGCTTTTCGAAGCCAACAAACCGTCTGTATTACCGTGATTGGATTGCTAGACTATCATAGCTATCTATTCAGATATCTTTCAGTCATATTCTTTTATTGCTTTCAATTTTCCTAATTAAATTGTAGCCTACATCTGAAGATATTCTTTTAAACCGATGTTATTACCTCACTATAAACCTGCTGAAGTAGTGTTATTTCAGTTCGATAGGTAGATATATACCTAGTCTTTTTAATACAAATTTGTCAGACCTGCTGTCCCGCGATTTGGAATTGGTGGAAAACTGAAAATGAGATATACTTGAAATTTTATATGGGTAGTTGATAGTGATCTACGTTACTAAAAGATTTTCAGACTTCTCACCCTTCCGGTTATGCCGGAAGTTGTCATTAAGTTCAATAAGTATATTAAGTAGGACAACCTACAATTTTCAGTTAATTTTTAATTGCTGTTGTTTTATAAGTTTTTGTTATTTCTTCTCGTTCTTGAGGTAGAAATTATTTTTAGAAATCTTGGCACTTTTTCGCCCATTAAAAGATAGCTTATAATTTTCTCTCTACAAAGATACGAGTGAACTACTTTATTGCTGCCGAGAAGTAATGTAAGTAGGCCAAAATTTGCACATACCCACATATTTAACTGACAAATAATATTTTATTTTAAATTAACAGTTATTAAATATATAATAGTAAAATAGTTGAAATATGAAACAGACAAATATTATACTGCCACAGCTTCTGGCTGTTGGAGTACGGCGTATTTTTCTCAGAAAATTTGCGTGGTCTTCTTCATCCATTTCGCACACAATTGTCCAGTAATGTTTGGCAACTCGGAATTTGTTGCAAATCTTTTAAAGAATGGTTGGTAATTTTACTATGTTCTGTACATAAGCCAACTTCTTAGGCTAAGTGTTATACTCCTATCCATTTCAATACTTCTGTTATGTTCCAGTTTCCTGAATGGATTCATAGGCAAAAAGAAGGGTCATTATATGTGTAACCGGTAAAACCCAAATTCCGTGAAAACCCGTTTTAACTAGTTAGAACTGGAATTAACAAAGAGCCTTTGTGAAAACTAGTTTTAACTAGTCGTAACGCGAACTGACGGAACGAATTTGTAAAATCCCGAACAATTAATAATTTTTAACGGGTTTAGGGTTCTAACTGTGATTTTTAGTCAAAACTAGTTTTACCGAGTCGTTCGCTTGAGGGAACTAGTTTCAACTCACAGAATCAGTAAAATCCCGAAATACTCCATTCTTCGTAAGACAAATCGGTGTGACTAAGAAGTGCTGCTTCTTAAGCTAGTGAATCTGTGCAGGGCTAGGTATTTGCGTTGTACGTGAAAGAAGCGATGCACAAGCAACTTGAGCAAGTGTAAAAAAGCAAAGGTATTATGCAACTCGAAATGCCACAATAGCGAGCCATGCCATGTGTCCCGGGAATTCTGAAGCATCCTGTTTAACATATGGAAAATTTGAAAATTGCGATTTTTATGCCCCCAAAGTGTTTTAAGGATATATCGAGTATCAGAACACATGCAATGTGCACCAGAGAAAGTTTTTGCATAATAATTTTCAAAGTTTCAATAAATATAAAAAATATTTCCAAAAATGTATCTCGTGTGGGAATCAACTCAGTTTAAATGCAAGAGCACAACAAATTAAAATGAACAAACAAAATTTTAATACATTTAAGAAAATAAATAATTAATTTTCCAGGTATTGTTGCAATGTTACTGCCTTTAATAACGTGAATAATTTTCTAATAAATCCATTGCTAGTTTAATTAAAAATTATAAAACGTTTAACTATGCATCTTTACTCATAGAAATCAATCGCTGTTCATTCAAATAACAATACAGGTAAAAAATAACCACCGTTGGATTTGAACCTCCGTATGCTAGATGCCATGCCGGCCGTTCTGCGATTGAACTCACTAACCCATTGCGCAGATGGCTGTCGTGCTCTTTACACTAAGATGATTCCCTCGCGATACATTATTGAAAATATTTTGTTAAACTTTGAAAATTATTACGCAGAAACGTTCTCTAGTGTACATTGTATGTGTTCTGATACTCGAAATATCGTTAAAATACTATGTGGACATAGAAATCGCAATTTTCAAATTTCCCGTGTTAAACAGGATGCTTCAGAATTCCCGGGACACACGGTATCATGAATATATTTTGTGTTTTTTAGAGTTTAATAAAACCTACATTCAATTGAGTTTTTTATATTATGCAAAAGAATACAAATTTCGGGTTTTTACTGATTCTATGAGTTGAAATTAGTTCCCTCAAACGAACGACTCGGTAAAACTAGTTTAGACTAAAAATCACAGTTATACTTGGGCCGCCCAACAGACGGAGTGATCACCCTGCAATCATGAGCTCTAGGCAGGACCACTATCAATTTAGGATGACCGAACCGCAGTGATGAGCTTTCTTTAGACCCAACGAATTCGCATCAATCCAATTCGGTCGTCATAAATTACTATTGGCCCCGCTAGAGCACGTTTTTGCAGGGAGATCACTCCGTCTGTTGGGCGGCCCAAGTATAGAACCCGAAGCCCATTAAAATTATTATTTATTTGGGTTTTTATAAATACGTCCCGTCAGTTCGCGTTTTGACTAGTTAAAACTAGTTTTCGCAAATGCTCTTTGTTATTTCTAGTTCTAACTAGTTAAAACGGGTTTTCACGGAATTCGGATTTTACCGGTATAACATATACATTACATCGCGCGTTTGCTTTATATAGGATGTTTCAGAACGTGTACGCCCAACTTCAAGGCAAAATAGGGAATCTCAAAATAATAAGAAAATATCCTATAACAAGGGTCCAAAAGTGCCTATTAACAACCTGCAGAGTGGCAAAGTTTCCTTAAAAATTATTATTGTTTCAGTATATCGAAAACTATGGAAGCTACTGAACGATTTTCATTTATAGATATCTATACAGTGTGTTCAACGAGGAATAGGACAGTGCAATATCTTGGAAACGGGTGAAGATTTTAAAATTATAAAAATGTTTTAATAAACCTCAGTCAGGGGGACATATTTTGTGGCAAAAAATAGAATTCCATGCATCAAATTGCTAGGTGGCGCTATCTGACTTAAATTTTTGAAATGGAATGACATACTTTTGGTCACATTTTTGGATTCTATAACATATTTGGGATAACTTTTATTAAAACTTCTACCACCCTATGTCGTTTAGTTTCCGAGAAAAAAATTGTTTTCAAAATTTTAAGACGAAAACATGTTTTCAAGAAATCGCATTGACACTTGAGTGGATAGAGATAAATGAATAAATTTTATATTAAGTGATAGAGAAAATACTGTCTTTTTCCACAAAAATACTGATATTCGATTTTTTTATACGTGGTGCTTCCAATAGTTACTTTCACTTACGTTAAACTAACACACTTTATTTATTTTATTGCCATTAAAACAATTTAAGCAAAATTAAAAAATATCAAAATTAAAATAAGCCTACAAATTAAATTAAATGTTCAAACGTTTCTCCATTATTTTTCAACACATTTTTCATACCTCTTAATTAATGTAGCACTAGTTACCGCGTTAAATGTTTCACGTGATACGCTCGCACATAATTATAAAAATTGAAACTGTACAAAAGATATTCAGAACTGAAATCTCAATTGTGAGAAACTTCAATAGACATTATTTGTTTTCATGGCATGCTAAATTTTTGTTAAATTCTTGATGCATGGTTCTTTCAATGACTGCGAGAACTTGACTACTTTTTGAATGTATTCACAGCGTTGTTGAATTATTTTGGCGATATCTGCATTATGTTTGTGAAAAAAACATATTTTGTCTGTCATTTCCTAAAATATTTGTTAATTTATCTCTATGCACTCAAGTGTCGATGCGATTTCTTAAAAACATGTTTTCGTCTTGAAATTTTGAAAACAATTTTTTTCTCGGAAACTAAAAGACATAGGTTGGTAGAAGTTTTAATAAAAGTTATCACAAATATGTTATAGAATCCAAAAATGCGACCAAAAGTATGCCATTCCATTTAAAAAATTAAAGTCAGATAGCGCCACCTAGCAATATGATAGATGGAATTCTATTTTTTTGCCACAAAATATGTCCCCCTGACTGAGGTTTATTAAAAAATTTTCACAATTTTGAAATGTTCACCCGTTTCCGAGATATTGCACTGTCCCATTCCTCGTTGAACACACTGTATATTGTTCTAAAAAGTTTCACTTTTATACTGCTTCCAGTGACATCGTTACGAGGTAGGTCATCTACTTATTTTACCTGAACTGTGTTACGCCACTGATCTATGCAGGTAATTGTAAGGTGTCTAAATCTGCGTTAGATTTGGAAGAAAATCGGCACCTTTGAATTTTCTCGCGAGCTGCTTATTTTCTGAGTGATTAAGCTTTTTGTGAAATCGTTTATAAACTGCATTTCTGGTTTAAAAATTAATTAAACAATGGATTATTCTAAAACTGCTTGCGATGCCATTTGCCAGTATGTACAAAACATTTTTTAGCAATAGAGGACACCAAAATTTTAATTCAATGGGTTTCATAGTTTCGGAGACAATCATTCTTTTCCGAGTAACACCCTGTATCCTTGTTAGTAATAACTTTTGGACACAAGTTCACAGGAACTTTACTTCTTATTTTGAGCTCCTTTATAATCGCTTGAAGTTTTTCGTACTCATTTCGAATCACCCTGTATTGTAGTAAAACATTATTATAGGTCAATATTTTTGCCAGATTAATTTTTTATAAGCCAATTTGCTTTCATCGCCGTTATCAACAATTTCTTATTCGGTTTGCTAAAGAAAAGTTATGAACTTTATTTCCTTTTTGTCAGTACCTTGTAGCTGTTTGCGTTTTTCTTCTTTTGCTTCTCTTACACTTCTAAATTTCAAGCATTGAAATGAATTGTTTGTATATTCCATAGTCTTGAACGCGTTTTTCTATAACTAGTTTAGCAGTGACATTCCCAGTTGTGTGTTTGGGAACTGTTTGCCCGTCATGTTCTACAGATTCGTCACAAAAGCGACACTTTATTCCTAATAAGCAATTTAAACCATTTTTACAGGTTTGTAGGTGTAACACCATAAGAATGTCATAAATTCTAGGTGACGTTTTGCGACCTATCCCTTATGAATATGTTAATTAGATACTTATAGCTCTCCTGTTTACCAGAAATTATTTTCATAGCACTTGAGAGGCGTGGACAACACTGAATTATTTTGCAAAACTTATTTTCAACTTATTTATTTGATGGGATCGAATAAAATACCCGTGTCCAACAAGCAACAGCAAATCAGTTCTTGATTGCATGAAGATTTAACTTAACTGTATACTATTTATATCAATTTCACAATCTAGCACACCACCAAGCTGTTAACAGTTTATAGGATGCTATGCGAGTATGCCCACATATATATTTATTCATGATCGCTGCAGTTAGAGAAGAGTAAAAACCATGGGTAGCGTCGGATATAATTTTATTGTCTTCAATTACAAAATGAATAGTTACATAGGTCTAATTCTGAATGTTGTCTGTTGTGTATTTATGCAAGCTAGGTGTTTCACATATTACGTCGAAGCGTTGATTGAGGGAATTCCCTCAATCAACGGTCGAAGGTTACAATATAGTATTTACAAATATGTACACATGATAGGAATGCGCTGAGGTTGCTTCTTGATCAAGCCGTTCCAGATAAGAGCTAAACTATGTCAGCAATGTTCCAGTGGCGTAGAATCTCCGCAAATTCTAAATAATAATAATGTAAAGTTACGAAATAAATTTATTTTGTCAGGCCTTTTTCGAATGCTTAATAAGTTAAACCCACACACCAAATAGTCTAAGAGCCAGCAACATACATGGTGGACTCACGTCCGCAAATTTGAAATTAATTCAGGAGCTTACCATTAATGTGTAAAAACTGAATTGAATAGTCAGTCCGCCTAATCATATTGCTTTTGGCGCAGGTTTAAATATAAAGACATTATTTTTTTTAACTCATTTTAGCAAAACAAAAATTTTCATCTAATGATACCTTGTGATGTGTAAAATACGAACTGGTAAGTGACGGACGTTTTTTTTTGTATTGCTAGAATGGTGACAAATCGCCGCAAACATAATAAAAATGTTAAAAATTAAACTTATTTTGGCAAGGGCCAAATTTATCTTTTCTATAATAAATTATCAATCTGTAGTAATACTTCATTTCTTCTGTCAAGTGTCATGAATAAATTTGACGCTTGTCAAAATAAGTTTAATTTTTAACATTTTTATTATGTTTGCGGCGACAGTCACCATTTTAGCCATACAAAAAACGGCCGTCACTTACCATTTCGTATTTTACATATCACAAGGTATCATTAGATGAAAATTTTGGTTTTGCTAAAATGAGTTTTTTTTCAAAAAAAAATTATGTCTTTATAATTAAACCTACGCCAGAAGCAATATGATCAGGCGGACTGACTATTCAATTCAGTTTTTACACAATAATGGTAAGCTTCTGAATTAATTTCAGATTTGCGGACGTCAGTCCACCATGTATGTTGCTGGCTCTTAGACTAAAAAGACAGTGACACAGTAATAATTAATCTCGACACGTGTTTCGCTGACAACGTCAGCATCCTCAGGAGTTGAAAATTAATCTAAATCTAAACTTACACTAGGTACATTGCTATGAATATTGAATATGAATATTGAAACTATTGAAATAAAATGAATCGATAAACCTATGGCGTGTAGACCTTTTTCGAATTGAATTTGATTATGAGTATCCAGGAATCAACGCATAATTTTTTATTCGACAGTTTTTATGCTACATGAAGGATTCGATAAATTAGCTCTGACACATATTTTTAACAAACATTGTTCCATTTTCATTTTTCATAAATTTATATACAACTTTTGTAAAAAAGAATTTTGATTAAGTTTTTAAAAATTTTATTTATTTGCAATTACAACTTGTTCGGTTCGAATAAAGATAAAGACTAAGGTTAATGACAATAAAAAAATGCTACTGTACAATTTTTATTACACCGTGGAAAAATACGGAGAGTCTGCTGACACTGCATAGCGGATAAGAATGTCATCGAACTATACGGAGAAATGACCGTAAATGGACGTAAGATAACTCCTCCACCCTTAGAAGGAAGCCTCCCCTGGAAGGTTGATTTTTCTATCCCTTGGTTGAATTTCGGGTTTTTCGTTTTCTTTCTTCGGAGATGTTTTTGCTGATTTCCTTTTCAGTCTGTAACAAATAAAAGCGCTCCCAATCGCTATAATTATTAGAATGTATAATATGACTGTCCAAATGCTGGGTATTTGGTAGTTGACTAAATTTTCTTTAATTGGTGTGATTGAGATTTCGGGCAGGTCCTTCAGGTTCAGTTTTTTAAGTTCAATGTTGAATTTCGGATATAGAGTTGTTTCCGATAATTGTAGATGTGGAGCTGTCAGAAGTATTGGCTTTCCTCGCGTGGTTTCGCTAAAAGAAAGTTCGTGTTGCCGAAAGTAGATTTTGCAGTTATCTTGTTTTATTAGGTAGATTCCAGAGAGTGTTTCTGTTTCTGTTCGATCTTGACACTGAATTTTCAAATTTTCTTCTTTTGGAAAGACGACTAAATACTGGTTGATGTCCAGGATAATTTCGATGTGATTTTCTAGAATTTCTAATTTACTGAATTGACATTGGCTGTAGTTTTCGTGCAGCAGAATTCCTTCTTCGCATTTGACGTTAAAATTTCCTTGCGAAAAGCTTGGACAATGATACGGTTTGCCATGAATACACCTGTTATCGATTAGAGGCACTATTTGCAAATTATCGATTGATTTTAATAGAAATTTCGAATTTGGAATAATTGTAACAAACGCTGACTCAAATTTAGTGGGAATAGAAAGCATGTGAAAAAGATCAAATTGTCTTTCATAATCAATTGGAACTGATAGAAAATATACTATTTGTTCAGGACTAATTAAACAATTAACTTTTAGGATGGCTTCAAAATTTAGGATATTTTCGTATTTTAATTCAAAAGGAAATTGGTTGTGATAGTGAGAGGATAAGTTTTGTAATTCTGAGAATAATTGGTTTGATTGAATGATACTTGGATGTAAAGTATTTGATCGGCAAGCTGTTATAGAATTTTCTATGTCTTGGAGAGTATTAAGAATTAAACTGTAAAGTATTGAAAATTGGTTAAGTAAATCTTTAGCAAATAGTATATTTTGATGTGTAGCTTGTTCACTAACAATTTTATTAAGCTGCATTATTCTTGACGAAAGTAGCATTTCGTTGTGTTGAATATCTTGTACTGTATCATTGAAATTTTGGATAAGTTGATGGCTCAAAGAATACTCTAATTTTAGTTGTTCTTGTAATTGGTTCTCATTATTTTGTACGTGATCAAGGATTTTATAAATTCTTTCTCCATCGTTAGAATCTAAAACACCTGTTAAACATTTCATAATGTAGCCTAAACCATTTATTAAACCTCTTTTATTTCGATTGCTATAACTATGAATTTTAATATTATCGATTTTTGAATTAATTGATTTTTGAAGAAATCCCACAATTTTGTTGTAATTTGCAAGTTCTAAAATATAAGTTGAACTACTACTAATACTAAGCTTAAAATTAAGATACCGACTATTTAAACTGTTAATTTCCTGATATAGGGGTTCTAAATGATAGTAGTGTACAAACGTGTGTTCTGTTCGTTGAAGTTTGGCCGGACCCAAATTTATTGGCAATATTCCAAAATTTCTTGATATATCTTTGATTTCTGTTCCTTGTCCGAAAGTAAGGAATCTGAAATTTTGAAAAAGAAATTATATTTTCTTTCTGGGTCGTTTAATATTTGAAAGATGAATTTTGTCGGTGGTGTTACCGTGTGTTGGTTTAATTTTGGCTGTTTTCAGAGCGGGGTCAACCTTTTCGATTGTTTCGGGTTTATATTTATTTAACGTTTTTCTCTGTTTTTGTTTATTTTTTACAAAAACTTGTTTAGGAATTTCGGGAAGAGTTTCCCGATTTTCGTTGACCTTAGTTATAACATGTACCTTTTTAGTTTGAATGTCTTCGTTTAATTTCTGATACAATAATTTCATTTTATCCCTATGATTCGATGTATAATTATTTACGAGTTGTTTTTCTAAATCTAGGTTGAATGGAGATTCTATGTCCAAATGACCTGTTATGATTTCGGCTGGTTTCAAATTAGTTACAGAATGAATAGTGTTGTTGTATGCTAAAAGGGCATAATTTACCTTCATTTCGATAGGTTCTTTTTTGTATTCGTTCTGATTATTTAGTAGCCGAATGTGTTCAATTATAGTTGAGTGAAATTTTTCGATCAGACCATTAGATTCTGGATGTTGTGAACTGATGAAGTGAACTTTAATTTTATGTGTCTCTAATAATTCCTTAATTACCGAATTTTTGAACTCATTACCGTTATCTGAAATTATTTGCTCGGGTATGCAATGATGTGTGAAAAATTTGACAAGATTATTCGCTATCTCTATCCCTTGTGCGGAACTTAGTTTGTAGGCTTGACTATATTTTGAAAATGAATCTATTATTGTTAGAAATTTGCAATTTTCTAAGGTTATGCTATCAATATGCACTATTTGGAACGGTTTAGAAGCTGTGGGAGTGACGTTTAATTCGAGTTTTAATGGATGTCTATCATATTTAGTTAACATGCAAAGTTCACAATTATTTATGTAATTCTGAATAGTTTTACGTTGATTTGGCCAATAATAATTAGTTTTTATTCGTTTATCAGTTTCGTCAATGCCTCTATGATTTGTTTTGCCTTCATGTCGAGATTAAATAATAAAATTAACTTCGTCGTCGTCGCAAACATCAATTAATTTCTTTGTACATTTAACAAAATTTATTTCGGAATTTTTAAAATATTTTTGAAGGACTGAACAGAATCTTTCGTAAATTGGATCTTCAAAATACAAATAATACTTTATTTTTGGCGCGATGTATTCTTTAATAAAATTAATAATTTCTTGTTCATAATTATTTTTGGAGATCTGAATAAATATTCTTTGTTTTTCGTTATTATATAGTCTAGCTAATTTCGGTTTTGCAGGTGCGAAATTAACTTCGGAAATTATAATTTGGTTTTTACCGTGATTAACAGGAGATTCTATGATAGGAATTCCTATAATTGGGTTTTCTACATTTGAATGGACAGTTTCGTCACTGTCTTCTACTGCATTTTCTTTTAAATCTAGGTCTACAACTTCAACAATCATCGATTGATTATCGATGTCGCTAGGACCAGGTTTCTGAAGTTTGTCATTGAATTCCTCTAGATAATTAAAAATTTTGGATTTAACTGGATTTGTTTCATTAACATTTAATTCGACTCTTGAGAGTGCATCTGCATTTTGATTTAGGGAACCTTTTTTGTATTCTACGGTATAATCGTACTCTTCCAGTTTCAAACGCCAACGCAATAATTTTGACGATGGTTCTCGAAGGGAGATAAGCCACTGAAGCGGCTTATGGTCAGTTACAATTTTGAATGTTCTACCAAACAGGTAGGGTCGAAAATACTTGGTGGCCCAAACTATAGCTAGGAGTTCCTTTTCTATAGTTGAGTATCTGCATTCTGTATCGTTAAGAGTTCGACTAGCGTATGATACGGGCAAATCTGATCCGATTTTGCCTTGCGAAAGAACAGCACCTAATGCAAGATTACTTGCATCAGTAGTGAGTATGAAAGGTTCTTCAAAATTTGGGTATTGCAGTATTGGTTCATTAGTTAAAAGATTTTTGCATAATTCAAAGCATTTTACATACTCTGGATCATTAACATTAATCGTAGCACCCTTTTTCAGACATTTTGTAAAGGGTTTCGTTATTTTTGAGAGGTCCTTGATAAATTTGCGATAGTATCCCAAAAGTCCCAAAAATCCTTTAATTTGCTTAGAGGTTTTTGGTAGCGGATAATTTTGTATTGCTTTTATCTTGTCGGGGTTCGGCTTGACACCTTCTGGCGTCACAATATGCCCCAAATAAGCGACTTCTCTACTGAGAAATTCAGACTTATCTAATTGAATTTTAACATTTGACGATCTTAATCTATCAAAAACTTCTCGCAAACGACTTATGTGCTCTTGCAAACTCGTACTAAATATTATTATGTCGTCGAGATATACAAGACACTTTTCATTTTGAATGCCCCTTAAGAGATTATCCATAACCCTTTGAAAGGTTGCGGGTGCATTACGTAACCCAAAAGGCATTCGAAGAAATTCATAGTGTCCGTTTTCAGTGTTGAAAGCGGTCTTTTGAATGTCCTCTTCGCTCATCTCTATCTGATGAAACCCAGATGCCAAGTCCAAGGTAGAAAAATATTGACATCGTCCTAATTTATCAAGCAATTCACTGATATTCGGTAAAGGGTACCTGTCTCCAATAGGCAATAGTTTTCTCGTTTAATTTCCTATAATCGACCACTATTCTCCATTTTCGTTCCCCTGAAGCGTCCAACTTCTTTGGGACCACCCAAATAGGCGATGACCATGGTGAATGAGATGGTCGTATAATTTTTTGGTTTAACATTTTTGAAATTTGTTTTTGTACCTCTTTACGATGAATTTCAGGATATCTGTAAGATTTCGTGTACACCGGAATTTCATCAGTAGTTTTTATATTATGTTTAATTTTACTAGTAAAGGTTAATTGGTTACCTTCTACGTGAAAAATGTCTGAGTACTCTTTAATTAAACTTAAAATTGCAGAACGTTCTTCACTATTCATGTGATCTGTTCTGATTTTTGAAATATCGAACTTATACTTATTAAAATTAAAATTATTATAATTAGGAGAACTATCTGTAGGAAAATCGTATTCGTCGAGTTTTTCTACTAGAAGTGGTTCTTGTATAATTACATTTTGCTCTGAATCAGAAGAATTCAGAATTGTGCAAAGTGCTTGATTATTTTCTACCCTAGAAATACACTCAGGAATTTCTATATTAGAAAATTTCATGTGTGGTATGATAACATCACCGTTTTCAACATTTTCTATGTTAACTTTAACAATCTGTTCAGATCGAGGAGACACTACTATGCAATTCATGCTCTCATGATCTAATTTATGATAGTTAAGTTTTATTTCACTATACGGAGTGGTTAATAAATTATTATTTAAATCTACAACTGCTTTTAAAATTTGCAAATTATCTATTCCCAACAAACAATCGAAATAATTGTGGAAGTTGAATAAATAGTACTTTAATGGAGTATTTTCATTATTAAAAATTTTGGAACAGGGAATTAGGGTACTGAATTTTTCTGTCGATGTCCCATGAGCTGTAGAGATTTGAAAAGCGTCATCTTTAATGAATTTTCGGAAATATTTACTAGCAATAGCTGGTTTAACGAAAGACTTAGAACTACCAGTGTCGATGAGAATTTTTAAGTTGTTTTCAGGAAAAATAATGTAAGGAAGTTTACTTTCGTTGTAGGTCAAGTTCATAAGTTGGAAACTTGATAGTTTTCTGGGGGTTCTGAGGCTGGTTGGTGAAAAAACTCTTCGGCTTGATCGGGATTTTGTTCAACTGCGGGCTCATCGTCAATGTTATGTAATTCTTCCACTATAATTTTATTCCTATTATTATTATAATTTTGGTTTTGACCAAAATTTTGGGAATATCGGGGGACTTGATTAGGACGCCATGTGTTCCTTGTAGAAATAGACATTGGGGTCGGTTTTGGAAGATTTGGAATTGGATTTGGTTTAAAGGCGTTAAACTCTGGTGTTACTTGGCTTGTATTTTTGTTAAATTGAGGTCGTTGACCGAAGAAATTGGGTTGGCTTGGCCTAAATTGAGAGTTGTGGGCAAAATTTGTAATCTGCAGTGGCTGATGATTTGGTCTATGCCTTTGTTGATTGATTTGTGAAGATTGAGGGTGATTTTTAGATACGAATTTAAATTTAGAATTATTTTGAGAGTTTGTCAATTGAAAGTCATTTGTTAGCATGTTTAAAGCTTCATTTAGATCGGACGGATTTTTTGTTCTCATAAGAGGACCAATAGGATCTTTTAATCCTCGCAGTAAAACCCGGAGGGCGAGTTTCCTACAATATGTCGATAAAACCTGACCTTCAATAACGTTACCACTATGAACAGTGATATAGGAAATTTGGAGATTTAAGGCATGTTGAAGACGATTGAAAAAATCGAAGGGAGTTTCATTATTTTGAGACATTTCGACCATTTCTATATTAAGAGTAAATAAGTCACGTTTATCAGCATAAGCATTAAGAAGAGCATTTTTACAATCTAACCAAGTTTTAACGATACAAGACGAGATATTTATAGCTGCGTCACCTTTAATTTTTGCCAAGATGCTAGACATTAAATATTCATTTTGGAAATCGTCTTCATCTTGAGAATTATAAAATTTGTTAACCAATTTTTCGCATATTTCTATAAAGCGAGGGAGAAGTTCAGTTTCGCCGTTAAATTCGGGAATCATTCCCAAATATTCATTTTTTAGGACGGGGGTGTTGTTAGTCATTTTTTGAGTGGTTATTGGAAAACTTCTTAAAAAGGATATGGGGGATCTTGAACGATTCAAAGAGGGTAAATTTGAGTCAGAATCAGTATCGATTGAACTATCAGTATCGGAATCTATAATAGAACCTCTAAAAGACATAAGTTGTACTCACGCAAAAATCAGTATCCTGTCCATGTGCGTTTGGTTCGATGTTCGTTCGAATTTCTTCACGTTAGGTTACTCGATTCGCCTAACTGGATCTGGATACCAAGGATGCGAACAGCTTGAGAGTTGCCGAAATTCGCGAGGATTTGTCAAATAAATCGTTGAAACGAAACCGGAATTATTTTCACTAATGCCGTTTTGACAATCCTACCGACTGCACCACTTTTGTAAAAAAGAATTTTGATTAAGTTTTTAAAAATTTTATTTATTTGCAATTACAACTTGTTCGGTTCGAATAAAGACAAAGACTAAGGTTAATGACAATAAAAAAATGCTACTGTACAATTTTTATTACACCGTGGAAAAATACGGAGAGTCTGCTGACACTGCATAGCGGATAAGAATGTCATCGAACTATACGGAGAAATGACCGTAAATGGACGTAAGATAACTTACATAAGAATTTTCCCCGAGCTTTGCTGTGAATCACTATTCTCTTTTGTTAATTGTAAAAGCTGTATCCAGCACTGTTAACAGTTCTTGTTATTTTTTCAGTAACAGCAAAGTCTTCTGAAAAAAATTCAAAGTTTTCAAGCAAAAATATATTAAAATTTTGTGATGAAACTACATACCTACATTCTTATTAAAAAATTTGCAGGTTTTCCGTTTAGAATACTGAACGAAAGTGTTAGAAGTTCGAAAATACTAGAGAAACGTAGGTTGCTGTTAAGTATAAATTCATATAAAAGTTCGGTTCTCCATAAACTTCTAACAGGCCGTATATCATAGGAATCAGTAAACTAATTTTAAATAATTCCGAAGGCAAACACCAAACCCACATTGTCATATTGCATTATGGGTGTATATATAAATTCGTGCTGAATGCAGCAGGTATACTATAATATTATTGTTTCCAGCATACCATAGAGTTTGATGAAATTTAACAAGGTTCTGTTTGTACTCGTTTAGGATTAAAGGGCATTGTACGCCACATTATGTAACAATGTAATTTGCAAATTCAGTCTGCTCGTAAATGTTTCGATAATGAAATGCTGTATATTATCAGGTGTTCCCTTCATAAATCATCGAACGCATTTAATTTAAAATAACGTTTTATTTCTAGTTATTTACTTTCGTATTAATAGGTATTTTCTGCATTATTTGATTCGATCCCGTACTGTGATGAACAATAAGAAAGGAGATTAGTTGCGTCTTTTGTATTCAATTTGCAACTGGGATATCTTGTGGGAGGCTCACAAAAATGTAGTTGTCGTTAACAATGTAACGCTGTGACTGAATTCTGAAGAAATTCTATATATTATATTATATTATATATATATTGCATAAGGTACACCATCGCCTATTATTCTTATACAGGGTGGCCCGAAATTAGCGTGCAATATTTTACCAGCGTGTTCTGTGGTCAAAAATTAGACATAAAGTTCCTATAAGCGTATACCGAAATATGCTTCCCAAGGGAGCTATAGCTTTCTAAAAGAGAAGGCCTGAAGACGTTTTCATCTAAGTATCTTCGAAAAAAGTCCAGTTAAAACTATGAAATTTTATGGAATGTGTAAGTACGAAATGCTGAATCTTTTGCTGTAAACATAATTTTTAAAATTTAACAGGGGCGTCTCAAATCTGGGGGCGGTGGAGGTAAGATTTACCCCAACTTTTTTGTAGAACATGCAGTTTTCAGTTTTTCCGTAAAAATTTGCAACTTTTGCAAAATAATGTGCTCCTGTCTCGTTTAAGTATACAAACAAAGTTCTCCACTTCTTGTAGGAACTTTTTGGGCATGCAGCGAAATTTTTGAATCGATTGTTCTCGATAACGGTGTCTCCTATCAAAACGAGACAGGACCACATTTTTTTTTTGCATAAAACTCTGAAGTTTCATATTTTTATGGAAAAATTGAAAATGACATGTTCTAAAAAAGTTGGGGTAAATCTTACCTCCGCCACCCCCAGATTTGAGACGCCCCTGTTAAATTTTAAAAATTATGTGCACAGAAAAAGATTCAGTATTTGGTACTTACACATTCCATTAAATTTCATAATTTTAACTGAACTTTTTTCGAAGATATTTAGAAGAAAACTTCTTCAGGTCTTTTCTTTTAGAAAGCTATACCTCCCTTGCGAAGCATATTTCGGTATGTTTATAGGAACTTTTTGACTTATTTTTGACCACAGAACACAGTGGTAAAATATTGCACGCTAATTTCGGTCCACCCTGTATAACTTGACAACGGTAATAGATATTAAATAATGAATTGCGTGTTCCTATCCTACTTATTAATCCTCTATCTAAAGGGGCCAGAAAATACTGCTTCGGAATTGGTCAAAAAATGTCCAAAAATGGCCAATCGGGAATCAGTATTTTCCAGCCATCTTAGTCACATAATTAAAAACTAGGGTAGGGGTATGTGAGCCACTTCTTAATATCCCGTACAATTTCCAAGTTATAATCGATAAAATTTGAAAAATGACGATATTTAACGTCAAATATCGCCGGGAGTTAAACCCAATGTATGGTTAACAAGGTGTCCCTTAAACTCAACAAAGAGTTCAAAAATGTAATCAGATGCAGGGCTTCCATTTACGAATGCAAAGTTGGGTGCCGTGCAGAACAAATGGAACGGCCTGTATAAATGAAAATAATTTTATAAGAGAGATAATCAAAAATGGATGTGTGGCTCTCCTTTAATATTTTAGTCAGGGATAGTAATACTAGCGTTCAGAATTTAAGGTGTTAGCCATGTTTCTTACATTTAAATGAGAAAATTTCTTCACGCTCATTAAGCCAAAAAAAGCCTTATACAATATTAAAAATAATCAGACGACATACATATCGATCTTATCATACATAGAAATATTAAATTTGATTTTTATATACCAAGACAGTTTCCCGAAAAAATAAATAGGCGGCAATTCCAAAACATCTGTTAAGTTGAACCACTTAAAAATAAAGGTAACATCTTTGTATATATTTTGAAACTCTCATCAAACCTCTAAGTCGCGAACGAACAAAAAGTATTTGGAAATCCGGAAGTGCAATAAAATGAAATTTTCTTTACCTACTCTAAAGTTGGCCGTCTGTCGAAGTTACTGAGTTACTCTGAAATTCCAATCTCCCAAAGTAGTTAAGATAAAACTAGTCCTATTAATCTAAAGATAACGCGTTAGAGCGTCTCATTCTTGCCAGTCTCCTAAAATATGTAGTTTCTTTCTGCGCGGGTGCTACTGTGGGGAATCGCTCCTCCATCAATGCTATTTCTCAGGAATTTCTGTAATGAAGTGAAATTATCTAACTTAAACCTGCTTCCCGATTCCAGTTGCAAATATAGAATAGGTACACTGCGATCTAAAAGTAACGTTATCCAGGTTATTGAGTATTGTTAAATAATATTGTAAATACCAAATGAGACACATATTCCTTATTTTTATTATTCGACCTCCAGTAATTAATTAATAAATTAATTATTAAATTAAAGAAATATTTCCCGTGCGATCTGAAGGACGTCGCCGTTGGTGAGGTCTCGATTATAGCACACTGGCATTCTCCTTGTGGTGTCCCGTTTTCCTGTGACGTCAGGCACAAATAGAATCAATGTAAAAATTCAAGCCAAATCAAGTACTTATACTTAGTTACGTAAAGAAAAAAGTGCTTTTGTAATTTTCGTGTTTAATTTATATTTATTTTATCAGAAGTCATGTATGTAGTTCACGTTTCTATGGCAAGGGTTACTTATCTAAACTGAGTGGTCTAAAGTGGGTATAAAAATTGTGAATTTTTGCAGATAAAGTAAAGTATTCCACTCTCGAGTTATGGCTATTAATTATTAACTGGGGCGAATTAAAACACTCGCCTGTGGCTCGTGCTTTAAACTTTCATCCTCGTTGATAATAACTACTATAACTCCTTCGTAGACTAATATACTATTAATCCTTTTATCTTCATTATATTTATTACATTTCATCATAATTACATTAAGAGACCATCATTTATTATTAGGATGGTATCGCACGAACTCGGACTAGTTTGGCAGTATTAATGTCCATCACAATCTTCCAAAATGCACTTAACGATCAGGTTCCCTCTTTACAACTCGGATATCCTGACTATTCGCTTCTTATCAAATAGAGTGTCATTAAATTCGTGTGTCACAACCACAAACAAGTTCAGACTGCCCTTTCGGCCGATTTAGCTTACCAATTAGGCATTTAGGCAATCTGACCTAGCGTCACAAGCATTACTAGGACAATTTCTTTAATGGATAATATAATATAAAAAACATATTATGGCAAACTCGTGTTTACTTTTGACTAGGAAAATTAGTGTTGCTGCGAAATATATGGTGCGTACCAGGTGCCCTGAAAAATTATCGACTGTAATTAGACGAGAGGTTCTTATATTACCGGATAAATTTTACTCGTCCAAAGAAAAAGTAGACCTTAGATTATAAAGTAGGAAGGCAATACGAGTTCTTAAAATACATACAGGGTGTCCCAGAACAACGGGGCAATATTTCTGGAGCATATAGTTTGGGTCAAAATAACATTTAAGTCATATAAAACAAAATTTCTAGGACGCCTCCCTTCGAAGCTATTCACCCTTAAAGGTCAAGTCCTGAAGAAGGTTTTTTGCTGGTAACTTTCAAACTACTGTATCGAATGTTATAAAATTTGGACTGTAGGCATAGTAAGCAAGTATCTGTGATCGAGTGATATGACATCTTCCGCATCTTGTCTAGGAAGCCGAGGGTGGAACACCCCTAATGCTTTTCATCCCTTAACTTTTACGTTGGTGCTTTTAACGAATTTGCAATGACGTTTTTAAATTCCTCAAACAATTTTCTCATAAAAAGGTACTCTTTTTTGAAACCGCTAAAACGGCCCGTTTCCGAGAAAAAAAATGTATACAAAGACATGGTTTATCATTTTTACCGATTTTTACTATACAAGCCAGGCTATGAAATATGAACTGCTTCATGAAACATGTGAGAAAATGAAATTGAAGTGAAAATGTATCAACAATCGGTTTTGCAAACATAATAGCAGCTACAATAAATTTTTGAAGTGATCACCTTGTAGACGCATACGTTTTTGTGTAGTAAAAATGATAAATCATGTATTTGTATAATTTTTTTTCTCGGGAACGGGCCGTTTTAACTATTTCAAGAAAGAGTACCTTTTTTGGAGAAAATTGTTTGAGGAATTTAAAAATGTCATTACAAATTCGTTAAAAGCATCAACGTAAAAGTTAAGGGGTGAAAAGCATAAGGGGTGTTCCACCCCCGGCTTCCTAGGCAAGATATGGAAGATGTCATGTCACTCGATCACAGGTACTTACCTTACTATGTCTACAGTTCAAATTTTATAACATTCGATACAGTAGTTTGAAAGTTATCAGCAAAAAACCTTCGTCAGGACTTGACCTTTAAGGGCGAATAGCTTCGAAGGGAGGCGTCCTAGAAAAAATTTTTTTTATATGATTTAAGTGTTATTTTGACCCAAACTATATGCTCCAGAAATATTGCCCCGTTGTTCTGGGACACCCTGTATATAGCAAGTACGAGTACTTACTATAATTTCATGAACAATTGTTGGCCTATCTTAAGTAGTGGTATCTAACACATCTAACTCAAATCATGGTTTAATCGATGAGAGGAAGCTTTCTAAGTATTGGTTTTTGGCAACCAACAAGATAGTTTATATAAAACAACCGTAATGACCTGAAATTGCATAACACACAAAGCAAGAAAACTATCTGTGTACTTTGTGGGCAAAACTGAGTACCGAACTTCTGCATGTGCAAGAGCGTCTCACGCCCATTTAAAGGAAGGGGTGTGGCATTCCGAGAACAATTACACAGTTTAGTCTTATCGCAAGGCTATTATATTCCAGTTCTATTCAATTCCGCAAGATGTCAGAATCATTCGAATACAATTCAAGATGGATAGCCCAGCACGATTTATAGCCCCACCCCCAGATTAATACAAATATTCTGTCGATAAGTTGCACATTTGAAAATAGCTATAATAGTCGTCCTATATAATAATGTATTCAATTCGTTGGTAATTGCGAAAAATTTAAATATCTGATCGATTTATATGATATTGATGAACTAATTAAGTACCTATTTATTATAGAATGGTTAGGTACATACATACTTTAAACACATAGGAATAATTCAAAGATGCGACACCTGAGACCCTTAATATTACCACTATTTATTTTTGAGTTTCACAATAAAATAAAAAACCCAAGATAACGGGCGTTGATTGGGGATGATTTTGTGCTGGAAACAAATTTTTTGACTTCGGATCGAAGCAAAAAAACAGGTATCTAACCTAAAATTCAGAAAACTGATCCGATATACTGCTTCTTTCTTTGGACAAAGTTAAAATGGAATCCAATATTCCCAGGTCCTGATTTGAAGAAGCGGTACACCACGGCTGAAACCTAATTCATCGTCAGGATATGGTGGTATTTTACCGAAGAATATCACATTACCGATTTTCATCAATTTGGGAATTCGTAGTTATTGGAGAGACCTGGAAACAAATACTAAATATTGGACAACTAGTAAAATGTGCTTCAAATTTCACCAGCTCCTTTGTTTCCTGGACCGTAGTAAAGAATTTGGTTCGGTCACTGGGAGTTCTGTAAGAAATGGTCGGCCCTCTGGAACACCTGATAGAACTCGTATGCATTCTGTGTGTAGGTGAAGATTGATAGTAAATCTTCATAACTAAGAAATTCGTAGATTTACATGGGGAGTACAACATGGGAAACATTCTAGAAGGTTGAACCGAAAGAGTAGGAGGCATGAAGATTTTCAATATGAGATAATCTGCTGATGTTCTCAAATCACTTGCTTCTAAAGTATAGTTATCTAATTTTCTCGAAAGGGTAGAGTAGAAGAGCTGCAAATTTGAAGCCCACTCTAATCGGAACAAGACTAAAATTATGATTGGATGGTGCCTGAGTTTTTGTGCCTGTATTTTTTTGATAAGGGAAAAAGGGGATGGTAAAACCGAAGTTCGAGAGGAATCTGTATGACAGAATCCGCAATGACCCATAACTTTTTCAAAACATGACCAGTTAAGCCTTTGGAATTCCCATTCTTCTTCTGGGACTGCGACCTAAGGCGAAAGAAAGATCGACGCCTTTGGGATGAATCGTGGGATGGATATATTAGGACTGCCGTGGTCAACACACAAGCACAGAACTAAAGATAAAGATAAAGATACGTTTGTCTTCCACATTCATTCATTTCGTAGGGAAAATGGCTTTTTCGAAAAGCAACAAGAAAAATCTAATGGTCAGTAATACGATTGACGAACCTCATCTAAAGAAACCAACTTTTCGAGAGCAATGCGTGCTATATGTATAGGATAGCCAGGGTTAAAAAAATGTCCATGAAAAACATGACGCTCAGTAACGAGGAATAAAAAATGAAAAACACAAATGCAAGAGGAGAAGATTGCTTGAAGAAAATCGGAGTGTTCAAGACATGACAATAAATTTAAATCTAAAAGAATGTGGACGAAAATTTCTTCAAACCCTCTGTATCTTAAACTTTGGTTTGAGAAATATGCATAAATACAGACTGTTAAGGGGGATAAGAGGTTGCAACGAATTATCCCTTGTGATGCTCGGGAGCAAGTTATACAACGTACTTTTGCGGTTTCGGGGTTAGTGTCCTGCGACGCTCTCTATAGCTAGGCTAATCGGATCGTTATCTTATTAACGATATATCGGGGTTGCATCTGGTCTGTCAGGTTCGTCGATAATACCCGTGCTCAAAAGTCGAAGAAGGGAGAGTTCGTTATTGCTAAACAGTGAAATTATAAAACATAAACCAATTAAAAGGGTTTCTATTAATTTCACTATTTATATTATACGGGAATTGAACGGACATTTACAATAATATATACATGAAAATAAATGGGAAATTCTGGTAGTAAAATTCAGTGCGGTACTGTAACCGGCTTCCCGAACGAGTAGCGCACGAGAACCGGACTTTATGCCGAGCTCGTGGACTGTTCCATTGCGATCAGCTACTACTTGAATACCAATAGCTTCGTCGTATGACTAACTGTTTCGGGATACTGGCGTTTTCGTAGTAGCACTCGTAGTGCAACCAGTCGGGGGTTTCAAGCCTGGGATATACGTCGGAACACCTAGGGTGTAATCCCATGTAAGACAGGTTTGTTAATCGGCATGCAAACAGCTGTAACTGATAGATCCACCCCAAAACATATGCAGATTATAGTATAACCCTCCGCTGCAATTGGTACATTGCTGGTTGTATGATTTATGTTATACTTTCCTGCACCTGTACTGGTAAATGGACCTACCTAATTAAGTCAGATACACCTCTGCTACAGGTCGACTAACTCTGGTCAAGTTAGCTTAATTAGTGGTAGCCCCTCGGCTTCAATAATTAAATACCATCGATGTAAACTCTTGAATTTTTATTCTCGTTAGAATAAAACGGTTGAACTAAATTTATTCAAGCGGGCTTTCGGTCAATATTTATCGGATGCAGGAAGATGTGTTTCGGATGCGGTTGAAGAGAATTCTTCCTCGGATGGGGATGCACTGACTTTTATAGACACCCGAATAGGTTCGGCGGGCGATGATCGTTCTCGTATTCCTACCATCGAAACGATCGGTGGAGTGGCAATTTGCTACCACTACTTTTCTTATGCTCTTGTTTGTTTTTGTTCGTGGCGTAGCTCCTTACTTTTCCCTATTCATACGGATGTGCCATGTCTCTCTCTCTCTCTCTCTCTCTCTCTCTCTCTCTCTCTTTGTGACGCGGTGAAACTGAGAAAAACAATGATGAACAGTCGAAGTAAAATTTTCCTAGTACGATGCTAGACAGTACAAAACCTACCTACGTCGTCAGACAATTTTCTGCTAACTAATGCGTTTTTCCAGCTTCAGCGAAAGAATTTCCATTTATATAGTAATATTCATTGTCACGATCCAACATCAGTTCTTTGCTTTTATGATTATAGAGAAGTCCAACCATTAATGTTAAAGCCAATTGTGTTATCACCGAAGTTTTCCTTTTATGGCGCGTTGTTACACGGGAAATACTCCGTTATTTAAAGTCTGATGATGGATAATGGATCACATTTCCCTCTTTTTTATAGTAACGGGTGCTATAAAATTATTTTACGGCGGTTGCCGCTAATGTATCGAAATTTTAAGTTACGTGCTCTTGCAGTAAAGTATTGTTTAATTTTTACGTCTCAATTTATGATACCATTAAGTAAGTTTACTGCTAGCACTGAAATACCTTCAAAATAAATAGGGGGTTGGTATGTTATCCTTACATATTAAAACTACGCGAAAGGGCAAAATAAAATAAATGATATTCCTTTCAGGTGTTGTTGGTAGTTTGCATATTAAACACAATATATTTCAGTAAGTCGAATCTTGAATGTTATGCAGCATGACCTATATCTTTAAAAATTCTCCTATTCCATTTACAAAAATTGTCTGTTTTAAATAAATAAGTGCGTCTTAAACAGCAACTTGTCTGCGAGCATTTCTAAAAAGATGTTTTCAGAGTGTGCAAAATATCCGTAAACTTGAATGATGAGTCAACTAGCTTCCTCAAATTGGTTGACATTATATCGAGACCGTTGCCACAGCTGGATCATAAAAACAAATGGATGGGACCCTATTTCACTTCCGATATTACTTTAATAGTAAACCATGTTGGAGAATAAGTTTTTATACTCGATTTTGCTAAAACTTTCAAATTCTCAACTTCAAAGTTCCCACATACAATCTTAACACTCTATATGCTATTGACAGCCATCTGACATGTGCGTTTTCCTAGGTTGGCAGCCTACTCAAGGTTTTGAAAAATAGTTCTTGAAGTACTATCTGAATTCTTTCACATCTGATAGCAGGGAGCAGTTCACAGGATTCCAACTTTTCCCCGCTGTCGACAGAAAATCTAGAAGTTCCACCTTGTTTGTACTGCCAACTGTTTAGTTAAATGGCGTAATGGTGGTTCATTAACCCGGAATGGCTGAAATGGCTGAAATATTCCACAAAGTCGGTCCCGCTATAATATGATGTATATCCACAAATAACTCTTCATTACCTACAGCTGTATATTTTGATAAAACATCGTGTTTGAATTTTGAAGGGGCCTGAACACAAGGCGCTTGATAACTTTTTTGTTTTAAGCATATTCTACCCACAAAATGACCACACTCTTCGCAAGTATTACAATGCGCCGAATACTAGCTCCAACACGTTGTAAGCCTTTTCTAGATATTTGTACATAAAATCTGTGTAACTGTAATATTTCCAAGGGGTGAGGAGGGCAACCACTGGTCGATTTTGTCCAAATTTTAGTATGCGTATTAACTCACCAATCTACTTCTTTCTATGCCTATAAGACTTCTGGTTTTCGAAAGTAACATTTATCGGTCCACCCTATTCGACAGTCATCTAATCAATAAGGGTATAATTATTGAAAGTTCGATTATCCTCGAGGATCATCGGACTTTCAATTATACCCTTATTATTTAAAAAATCTCGATTATGGAGCGTTTCAACAATTTTAGACATCTAATTATCTTCTTCCTAATACGTAGAAAGTCTATGAAGGAGCGTTATATCCGCTCCTTCATGATGAGTCCAGCGCGATCCGAACACGAGCCAAGCCTAATCGCTGCTCGCAACGATCATCTAGAGTAACGAGCGCACTGCGGGCATTCACTGATCCGTCGAGCAAGTCGCGCACCCCGCGAGCAAACGGCAATGATTTCAGTTTAGTATACCGGTGACCGTTTGCTTTGAATGACCCAATTCATGGTCTTTGTCAATTCATTCTCTAAGCTAGACCATTTATAACAAGGAAGATATGGCAACTTTAATAGAGGTGTGCGGTACTATTCGATGCAAATGATCACGAGCTGAGCAACTTCCGAGCCGCTTGCAGATCCGATACAAATATCATGAATTGTTGGACAGTCGAGTCGGCTTGTGCTTGTCGTCATATGTATAAACTGCCGAAGATCACACTTCATACGGAAGCTCACGTAAATGTAGATAGGTAGGGGTGGTGGGGGTGTGAATATATTTTAAAAGTGCTCTCAAGGTCTCTGCTCTGCCATCTAGCAATGATACCGAGCAAGTCTGGGTAAGTTTGAGGTTGAGGTTGAGGCTGCCGTTGGTGTTGTGTTGTGTTGTGTTTGGTGGACACTAACAATGATCCTCGACACTACAAGGATCTACGCCCGATATGTACTTTGCCCACCCTATCTAAAATTTTGGAGCTCAACTCATCTTATCCGCAACTGTGTTCTACCGGAATTTATATTTGGATTTAGGAGTGTATAAAGCTTAAAAACAGCTGACAGATGATACTATTTCCGTTTCTGATCGTGGTCAAGTCACGTTCTAAACTTTGTTGGACTACAGCAAAACATTTGACACCATGGACCATGAACTGCTTTTAGGTATTCTCAAATTTATTGGATTGTAAAGGTCTTCTGTTTCTCTGCTGGCAAGCTATCTGCTCGCAATGTGTTATTTTAAATGATAAATACTCTAATTTTCGACTTATCACTAGAGGTGTATCTCAGGGCTGTATTTTGGGCCCTCCCTTTTTTATTATATGCACATCTCACCTTAAACACGTCAACACATGCAGAGTCTTGGCTTTTACCCTGGGGATTATGCTCTTGGTGTTGATGTCATTAATTCCCAATTGAGAATTATCTCCGAACTGTCATTTCAGCATTCCTTGGTTGTGAATATCTCTAAAACAGTGGCACTTATATTTGGAAATTAAAACAGTTTAATATCTATCAAATAACATATTAAATTATACATTAATAAGGCCTTGATTCCAAATCATGAGTTAGCTAGAAACCTCGACTTAATTCTAGATAACACTTTCAAGTATATTCTACAAATGTATCCAGACCGTTTATGCAAATTTAAAACTTATTTATCCCCACAAAGATGCCTAGGTTAGAGCGACGAAGTATTTTCTGTGCGACAGTCTGGTATTATCGCATTCTAAAATTACTGTTGTAAAATATACTGCTTATCAATTACAACTGATACTTCCAGGAGGGTAGAAAGGGTACAGAATTTATGCTTGACACATGCATTTGCAACACCCTCAGCCACAGTATGGTGTGTGTTCGCTGCCTGCGTTCAGGCGGGGATTGAAGCTAAAATTGCTGGACCTACAGTTCGCTGACCTGGATCATGCTCATTGATTCATGTTCATTGATTCATTTAGCCCGTTTTCTCATATTTTATTCTCTCATTCACTCATGCTTTCTCACAATACCTTTGTATTTTGTTTATTTTATTTACGTTAGTTTTAGGTATTCACAATAATCACATTTTTACTTTATTCAAGGTCCCGGTTGAAGAACAAGGTGGCACACCACTCTTGAACTGGCTCCTTGTGATTTATGTGGCAAGCACTTGTTTTTTCTAATTTCATATGTCCTGTGAATCATATAAATAAAGGCCTTTATTACTATCATATACATATGAACAAATCGAAATAATCTTTTTTTCATTTTAAATTCATGTAAATCTGGAAATAATTTCTGCTGGGCGTAGTTACTTACTTTCCTGTAATTAAATTGTGGGCATCCACACTGACATAATATTTGCTTTCTAGTAATAAAAGAAAATAAACGAAAAGCAACTTATTTATTTCTATATATTACTAATTATTACAATCCAAAACAATAATTTGGACAAATATGTTGGATTCTGTTTACAATAATAATAATTCTTGTTTGACTAATTTTCTTTTTTATTCCAGCTTCTGATGGAGATCTTCCTCTGTCCCCTCTTCTTGGAATAATCCTTGGTATGGCTTTAACAGTAATCATTATAATACTGCTGATAATAATTCGCGTAAGAAGATCCCAGGCTCAACAACAGAGTCCAGCATTCGAACAAAAAGTGGTTGGAAATGTCCAGCAACAAAATACTTTGTCTTCCACTACAAAACCATTACTGGGTACATCTCCACAAAGAGATTTTATTGACGAAAGGGATCCGGATGTTATTCCAGCGAAATATGGTAATGTTACAACCCAACTGCTTCATAGCAAATTAATTTAATACCGTGTATAGTTCCTCCAAATTCTTAAGTCCTCCTTAAGTAGGTACCTCTTAAACTACGATTTCCTAGGAAAACGATGCTGTCATATGGTGATACATTATGTCGTAGAACTGATGGAAAAATACGGAAGTCGTAGTGTTATTATTATCAAAATTCATTTTATTGCACTTTATTACAATTAATTTACTCCACAGACTTTCAACAGAACTTAATAATGCATCATAAGATCGAATTTACCGCGATGTAGAAACAAATAAAAATCATCGTCGTAGGAAAAATATATAATAAAATTGTTTGATCTCTGCCTGAAATGGACATACAAGAAATATGTAGGTAAACGGAAGAAGTTCTGTATATAGTTCATTTCAGCTATCTTGGCGTGTGTATGCACTAAGCAACGCCTCATGTTTATGATGTTTTCGTTCAAATCACAATGGTTTTTGTATTGAACGTATGTTGATGCAATAAACGCCATACGTATCAATCAAAATATGTATAAATTTTATTACTTTGGCAGCTAACGCACGTGCAATCTTAATTCCTTGGAAACAGAACGCACATAAATGTTTTTTGGCATTTCATAAGTTGTAACGTCAAGTTTATTTCATTAACTGTCAAATTAGTAATTTCCAATATTTATTTCTAACAATTTTGGTATTGAAATACTAAACTAAAATGCCTGGGTGTACTATAACAAAACAGTGCAGGCAATTTGTACTAGATCTTATGGAGTATTTTAAGGCAGAAGCAGAAAATAAAGGACCTTTGATTCCATTTTCTTCTGTGAACGAGAGAGTTTCTGCCGCGTTGAAAATAAGTTTAAGAACCATAGGTCGTATCAAAGCAGAATCTACATCTGGTGATCCTCTTACTACCCCCGGAAAATCGCATAACAGGCGAAAGTTTAAGAGTGACGATGTAAGTGAAGAAATAAAATGCGAAATTCGCAACACGTTTTATATGATGAGAGAAGACAAGAAACACATTACAATTCAAACGCTGAATGAATTAGCAAAGCAAAGGGGTGTCATAGATGTATCTAATACGAGTATGTGGCGTATTTTAAAGAACTTGGGGTTTTGTTTCAAAACGGAGAATAATCGCCGTTTTCTTTGTGAGCAACCTCACATTGCAAGCAAGCGCATTGCGTTTTTACGAGAATACATACAAAATATGAAAAGCGAACATTCCAGACAATTTGTGTTTCTCGACGAAACATGGATTTTTGCTAAAGGAGGAAGTAAGCGCACATGGCAAGATGAAAGCGTTAAAAGCTGTAAGAAAGGCCATGCTTCAAATGGGAAGCGATTTGTTGTACTTCATTCAGGAACTAGGCATGGTTTTGTACCGAATGCATCGCTGCTGTTCTCTACAAAATCAAAATCGGCGGACTACCATGATTCAATGGATCAGAATTCGTTCAAAAAGTGGGTTTTAGAAAAACTAATACCAAACCTTAAAGAACCGTCGCTAGTGGTAATGGATAATGCATCATACCATAGCTTCTTAGTAGAGCCAGTTCCCCATGCATCCTGGAATAACTAAATCAAAATTAAAAGATTGGCTTGTAACTAAAAATGTGCCATTTTCGGAAACGGCTTTGAAAATTGAACTTCTAAATTTATGTAAAGAGAATAAACAACAGCCAAGGTACGCTATAGACGAAATGCTCCAAGAGCATGGTCATCAAGTCCTAAGACTGGCACCCTACCACTGTCAGTATAATCCAATAGAGTTGGTGTGGGGTATTTGCAAACAATATTATGACCTGCATATTGGAGAAGTTGGTTTTGGAGACAAACAAGTTTTAGATATGTGGCAAAAAGCTTTAGACCAAGTCACTCCAGATGTTTGGAAAAATTGTATAAATCACACGGAAAAAATTGTGGAGGAAGACTGGGAACGTGAAGTGCGCTTTGATGAAGTTGAACCGCTTGTAATAAACTTGAATGATTCATCTGAAGATTCTGAAGATGAAGACGATACATTTTTTGAACTTTTTTAAGATCCTAATATGTAGTTATTACGACAATTAATTAGAATTCTTTTTTATAAATTTTTTCTTTCGTAAATGTTTCAAATTAATTTTCTTTTCAACTTTCTTCAGTTCATTATTTTAGTTAGGTAACATGTATTATTGTATTTTATTTATATTATACTTGTTTACGTATTACCGACCACTTATTTAGCATCACTTTAGTTATTGTCTGCATTAAGTTTTGTTCATTTAGCTAAAATTGAACTTCTGTAATTTATCTGCGTCGCTATATTCCAATGAAACTCCCGAAAATATAGTAATTATTATACTGATTAAATCGTTAAACTACTTTGGGAATTACATACATAGATAAGTGCATGCATTTTCCAGCAATTTATTAATCTATGGTGCCTTCTTTCAAATAATCATAAATTCTACTTGTTGAGAATTGCTGGAATGCAATATATATATTTGACCCATACTGTCATATTGACGTACGAGCCAAAATAACTGAAAACAACTATATTATTTTTTTCCAGATACACCTGAAGCTGGCCAAGCAAATGGGCCACGTAGTCTTCCAGGAGAAAAACTGCAGTCTCCAAATTATGACCCAGTTCACGTTCCAGTTTCCCACTGGATAAGTTCAGAAGCTGGGACACCTCCAGCCGAGAATTTGGTAATTTAAACAGTATTATTGAGAGATACGAAATAAATACATCGTGGTGTTAAGCATGATAAGTTTTGTCGGTGCAATGCACAAATTTTCACGCAAACCATCAAATGAAATAAGATAAAGTTTATTGGGCCTAGAATGTTACAAAATAAGATTATCGAACAGAATTTTGATTTCACGCATAAATATTAGTATAAAATTTTTATGCTGGTGCTAAAACAACGTTTTATGATATCCGTTCGAGAAACTCTAATAAATACAGCGTAGAAGCCGTAAAGTCTGCCTATCCATAACTTTATCGTAACTCCCGCATGTGCAGCATTCGCCACCGCTATTAATTTCTAGTCTTTGCCAGGCTAACTGATTTAAAGAAAAATTTACTGTTTTATTGCCTGTATGTGTTCCAGTATCATCAGTACAATAATCCCGTGGCGATGGTGGGCACTTTTCCAAGAGAGAGCAGGCCAAAGGATTTACGACTGGGCAATGGAAATACGTCTACGTTGCAGAAACCGTCTGATTTAGAACTCAACGGACTTGCAATCAAGGAAAGACTCATGGCGAATCGTCTGCCGGAGAGTTGTGTGTAAAAGTGCAAGACGTTTTAGCTTAGAGACCGTCCAAAGTGTAGCGAAGATTCTGTCAAGAGACTTACTTGGATGTGTCAAAATCCAGACTGGTAGTAATTGAATTGTAAATAATATCTAAGTGACGTTTTAAAAGACAATCTTGTAAGTGAATCAACTACATATTGTATATACCTAATTATATCATTGTTGCATATCGTCAAGATTTGTAATTTTTATGGAAAATTTTTACCTAGACTGTATGCTAGGTGTTTAATTTCTAGATTGTTACGAATGTAACGTCTCAGCGAATCGTTACACCTTGTAAAACAATCGTGCTTTTTGGGGAAAATATGTGAAACTTCACAGTAAATTTTCATCAAAAAATCGTAAAAACTGAAAATGCCCAAAATCTTTGTTTTACTCTAGGCCCCATATTATTTTGCTTATATTTGAAACAGAAATTTTAAGCTACAAAATCGCAATGGGAACCTAATATGAACTTTTGTAGAATGTGTTTCATTTAAGCCTTCCAGTCTCTTATGGACACCATATTGATTCTGACCATTTTCAAGACTCTGCTTTCAATATCTTTTTGGCCATATGTAACAATAATTCAGAAATAGAAGTTCGACCAATATTCGGAGGGGAAAGTGTCAGTTCCAGATAATCCCGAACCCCTCAACTTTGTCTTTGACCTTGTTGTAAACACTAGTTTTCGTTACTATTGAGGTTATCAATATTGGATCCGAATGAATTTTACAATAGAACGAAATTAGTGGTATGCGGTTGTTATGCGACTGTGTATATTTAGACCACGCAAGTTTCATTAGTAGGTATATCTTGTATATGGGCAAACGCACCCTTAGTCATGAACTAAAGACTAACCGTATGGGCTTAACGTGGGAAATCCTCATTGGTTCAGTAACATGGGCGTGAGCCAATAATAACCCAATCTGTTTTGTCATTTGATGCAATATTAAGTAGTATAAGTTGTAGTGCCGAGGTGACATATAGGGTGGCCCATTAGTGCGGGTACCATTCAAGGCATCAAAACGAAATTTTGCAAGTGCTTAGGAAATCCCATGCTGCATCTTATAAAATTATTTTGGTGTATACAGGATCTTCACATTTTGCGTAACAAACCAAAGTTACATTTTTTTAATGGAAACTCCAAATTTGTTTTTAATATTCACATTCCCCACAAGAATTCACGACATACCACATTAATGGGTTTCGAGCAGGGGATGTTAAGATATTGCCATTTTAGTGTCGATCTGGACCCATCTTTGTAGCACTACTGACCCCTACTTACAGAAGCTGTCAAAGATTTCTTTATCGAACTAGATTCACAAACTATTCTATTTGCAAATTCTGATAATACCTTTGTCACAGTGCTTTACATTATACAGGGTGGTAAACATACGCATAATTGAATTTTTCTCAAGAATTTCAAATGGAATAGCCTGTATATTAACTGCACATTTAATAGCCAGTTTACTAAGCTTCTGATTGATACAAGCATTGCCAGGTCTGCGACTGACAGTTTCTACAGAAATTAAGATTGAAACTTACAAATTTCCAATTTCACTGTTATTCTTTACAATTTTATTCGGATTTCACCTATTTTTTCACCCAAAACCAAAAAAAAATGTTTAAATTTGGTTTCTGGGCAAAACTAAGCCAATAGAATTTACACTGACACAAAATGTCCCATTGCAAATTTGCTTCTTGAAGGTAAAATCGATTTAATTTTTATTAAGTCTACCCGCGTATGACTAAAACGGGTAGTTTTCAAGATATTCTTAACGAGAATTAGCATTATTGTGAACAAATATACATATAGCAAAAAGAATAAAAATAGCTCGAAATCGCAATGTCTACCAGAACAAAGAAAACTTAAATTTGAGCCACTCACTCTTTAAATCAATTTAGTTACGTACTTTTGTTGTGTTTTTTCAATTTCTTCTTCTCAAATTTGGAGTTGTTGCGGAAGTCAGAACAGATAAATGTATTAAAGTCAGTAGAAATTATTAATGAGATAAATTTGGCTTTTATCATTAGCGGGAAATGTTGTAATTTAAACAAAAAACTACAGCGAGAATAAAACAGTTATCTCGGGAAAGCAATGTTTTTGAATTACTTTCCATAAAAATGGCACTGTTACACATTATATACATTACTAGGGGGGCCGGCAGACGTTGTCCTGCCCGACATTAAAAAAGTTTTAGTAAAAAAAATCCTAGAACCCGATTGCAGCGCCACCTACCGGGTCCAGTTGTGAATATAAACCATCCAGGGACCCACTCCAACACACACAAAAAAATCATCAAAATCGGTCCAGCCGTTCAAAAAAATTCCTAGAACCCGATTGCAGAGCCACCTACCGGGTCCAATTGTGAATGTAAACCATCCAGGGACCCACTCCAACACACACAAAAAATTTCATCAAAATCAGTCCAGCCGTTTAGGAGGAATTCGGTGACATACACACGTACAGACTGTCAAACGCGCGAAGTTAAAATAGTCTTTTCGTTTTCTCAAATTTTCCAATTTTCTGCGAAATTTTCTTAATTTTTCGTTCCGTAAGAACCTCCTACAAAGTATTAGAAACCATAAAAAAAGATGAATGAAATCGGTTAAGTCGTAGATTGTTCATACAAAAATACTAAAATCGGGATTAAAAAATGGGGGGTGGGGGTAGGAAGGTGAAAAATACTTTACGGTCTATTCTCATACCTACCAAATGTACAAAAAAAATTCATAAAAATCGGTCGAGTCGTTTCGGAGGAGTGCGACCACAAACACCGTGACACGAGATTTTTATATATTAGATTAGGTAGAGAAGATAAATTTGTTCTCCGTTCAGCTTTTCGTTTAAATTAAGTACATCTCCTCTACAAAGTCATATATTTAGCTTATTAATAATTTGTATCTACTTTTAACAATTTATCTGTCCCGAAGCAACTCGAAATTTCAAAACAAGGAATTCAAAATACGCAACAAACTTACCTAACTAAATCGATTTAACACGGGACAGGTCCGAATTTAAGTTAATGGGGAAATTCGAATAAAATTGTAAAAAATAACAGTGAAATTGAAAATTTAAGTTTCAATTTTAATTTCCGTAGAAACTGTAAGCCGCAGACCTGGCTATGCCTGCATCAATTAAGAGCTTAGTAAACTGGCTATTAAATGTGCAATTAATATACAAGGTGTTCCATTTGAAATTCTTGAGAAAAATTCAATTATGCGTATGTTGACCACCCTGTATAATACAAAGTACTGTAGCAAAGGTATTAACAGAATTTGCAAATAGAATACTCTGTTCGATAAAGAAATCTTAGACAGCTTCGGTAAGTAGGCGTCAGTAGAGCCACAAAGATGGGTCCAGATTAGCACTATAATGGCAATATCTTAACATCCCTTGCTGGAAACCCCATAATGTGGTATATCGTTTTCCATGAAATTTTGTGGGGGACGTGAATATACAAACGAAATTGGGGGTTTCCATTTAAAAAAAATATAACTTTGGTTTGTTACGCAAAATGTGAAGACCCTGTTTACACCAAAATAATTTTACAATATGCGACATAGGGTTTCCTAAGCACTTGCAAAATTTCATTCTGATGGCTTGAATGGTTCAAGAGATATAGACCGTCCCCGCACTAATGGGCCACCCTGTATGTGTTGGGTCAATATTGGAGAATGTCCACAACTTTGGTTCGGTATAGAAAATCTCGTTCAGTCCAATATGTCTTCAACATTGGCCCAATAATGGAACAGTATGATTGTTTTACTTGTTTAGATGTTTTCCATTATAAAAATTACGCAGCGCTCGCCGCGGTTTGCGTGGGGGGATTGAAAACCATCAGCCTAGTAGTGGCTCAGTTGTAGCTGTAAGAAAGAATTTGATCCTGTCATTGAATTCAGAATGTATTATATTGCCCAAATTCCGTAGCAATGTTCTTAATTCAGAATTTCATTTAAATAAATAAATTACGATACTTACCTACTTCTAATAACCTATTTAGCTGCATTAAAAAAGATGTAAGATATAAAGATGCACTAGTCAGCTGTCAGCGACAGCAAGAACCTAAGAAATTAGCAAGTTTCACATATTTTCCCAAAGTAGCACATTTTATCATCTGCTAATCAAAAATTGTCATTATAGTTCTGTTATAGACCTAGCATTGAAATAATAGATATATAGGTCTCGTCTCGGAAATAATATTATGTAGTACCCCTGCCCCGAACTAAACTCCCACAGATTTTGAAGTGCCAAGACGAAAAATACCACATACGCGCCCCTCCACTCTCCTTACTACTGGAACACAAAGATTTCTTTGTTTCTGTGCTGAACTGTGCAAGTGTTTGACTCTAGCGCTTAATTTTTTATGTTGTGATATAATTCCGATACACAAACATAAATCCAGATATCATAGCCATAGTAAACATGAATTGAATACTTAAAGATGATCCTCAAGAAAATGAGCGAGTTAGGCTTGTAAAGAAGTATCTCCCATAAAATTGTTTATTGATGGAGTGAGTGTTGTTTCTTATGTACCCACTTGATAACGGGGGGGGGGGGGGGGGGGTGAATCTAATTTTCCTGGAATTAATGGAGATGCTGGACGTCTTTTGGCAGATATCCATAATGAGGAGTCTAGTTATAATAATATCACTTTTACACCGTCAGAGGACAGTGTACGGGTAAGCGCGTTACAGATGCTTAACTTAGTCTCGTACAGACAATGAGAGAGCAATGTAGTAGACGTAACGCCTCAAGTCGCTTATGATTACCTTAGATTGAGTGGCCCAGAAGGTGAAAATCGCCAGGTGCAATGCCTGCGGGCCTTAGAAATTGAACCCGCTCCCACTGCAGTGCTTTAACCACTAGAGTATCATGCAGGGGGGTTACTGCCCTTAAAATTAAACGTAGGTATGAATGATATTCTCTTGGGCGCTTCTGCGGAAGACCGGTTATTTGGTGAAGATCTGGGTAATTCCGAGGACAGGTACTAGTGACGACGAGACAGCGAATGGCTTACATCAATCATGTAACGATAGGCAGGCAGGAAGGCAGGTGAACTGCCAACGTCCACTCGGCATCTACGACCGGAGACTCGTCAATTTGACGACTTTTTTAGCTGCCTCGGACCTTCTTGAAAACAACACTTCATAACAGTACAGCAGAGGAATCACAGTTTCAATCTGTGTGCAGTAATAAAGGGCAACGCACCTTTATATAATCGTCTCCAAAATGGTTGTCGTTCGCTATGCAGGCTGCCATCTTTCTTTAATGAAATGAGAAAATTGACAAACGATACGAAAGCGTTGTCTTAGTTAACTGGTGCAGCGTCAGAAGTTTGCCTCGAGAGAACCTAGGTGGCCGGTTTCGAAAATAAAAGATTTTTAGTTTATAAGAAATCTAACCCAGTTCCTCATCCATGACCAATGTAGATATTTGGATATTGGATTTTATGTACGACACCACTTCCACGACGGTTTCTCTGCTTACTTAATAGATTCATATTATACTCGTACACTGGACATGTACAAAAGTTCTTGACACGAGAAATTTGTGGCCAAAAAGAAACTCCCGCCCAAATTAAAGACCAATTTGGATTTTTTCCGATACTTTTGGTTGGGACGTTACATCTTTCAACTTTTAGTCTGAAAGTGTAGGAAATTTACATATCAACCATCAAGTATTTCTGACTTCGCAAAACAATTAACCGTTTTTATGAAGCATTGTTAATAAGTATCACACCCGAAGATGATGTTATTCGAGTAGGAAATGTTCAATTTTCTATATTGAAGACACTTTCCAGAGAATTCTGGCATTGTGAAACAAGAAATTGATTAATTCTTGCTTCCTACATAATTTGAGCTATAACAAAGAGCTGGCCAGACATCACATCAGTTAGCACCGGAAGTTCAATGATCCCTGAGTGATAGAAGTTTCAGAAAGATCGTGTAAGTTTTTAGTAATCTCAAAAATCGATTAATTTGTCACCAAAAATAACGCTGAATATGGTAAATTCGCAGCATGACCGAGAGAACCAGACGTTGTCGATGTATTTACTTTTTTCTTTTTCTACATTCTCCCGTTGTGCTAATTTTGTCTGTGGGACTACAAAAGTTTGTAAATGACAAGGCGACGAATATTAGGTTAGTTCCTCTGTTATGCCGGTTGCACTGTAATTAGTTCAGAAACTAAATTTTCTTCAACCAGATACTTGTTTGCTTCCTTCTCTAATCAAGGGTAGCCACTAGCAAAAGGACTTTTTCTGAACGTCACGACGTTGTTGTCACGTCATTATGTGATACTACGTGGAAATAGTATTGTAGCGGCCTTAAACTATTCTGCAAGGAACATAAAATACAAGTTTTTAGGTCACGGTTCCTAATTTGTGACCATTTAATAAAGGTCTCTTGTCTCCATGAACTTCACCGATCGGCCCACGGCTGTACCTATCTGGTTTCAAAAGCTGAGACTACCTAATTTTTTTGTATGCACATAATCTTGCGAGTACATATAAATATAATGGTTTTTTTTGGTACCTATAGGGACTTCATTTTTGGAAACAACGTTTTTTTTTGTTTCTGAGTTTGTTGCAACTATAGCTGCTTTGAACATCTACTTAATATTATTTCCGAGACGAAACCTACGTATGTAATTATTCGTAGATCAAACGAACTTAGCTAAGTGAACTTCGATCTAAATTATATGGAGATCTCGTCGAAGGAAATAATGTCTCGCCCAATACCCATTTTTCCCCAGAGTTGCGACAAAATAACTTTTAAGGGGGCCACACACTATGCAATTTGTTGTATAAGTTGAACTACAGATTGGACAGACAATCGGTGCAACAAGTTGCTTAGTATTTTGCCCGCACATATACAAACGATATGAACATCAATCTGTCGTGAAACTTTGTAGTATGTTTCGGTTGTCAGTTGGGGAAATAGCATTCCATTTGTATTATACACTATACAGTTTGTGTTATCGCACAGACTACTTCGAAAAAAAAATACGGCGTCCTCATTAGTGATAGCTTTATTGGAAGATGAATGAAAATTCACGTGAATTACGTGAATTACGAGAATTTACATCCCACAAAATGCATGTACACGATGAATTTCTATAGTTAGCCCAAAATTTATGACCATTATCCATATTATTTTTCAAATAATATTATTGCACAGCAACGTGTCGCCGATCGACGCCGACCGACGGTTTGAATTTGAAATCGTTTCAAACACGCACGACGCGCACACACCCACATACTATGTAATCTGTCGTATACCAAGTGCGGTTATACAACAATTTTTTTACTGTCCAAACTTCCACGCGATCCAACCGTGTCGTACAACTTGTTGAACGACAACGCCACAGACTATGCAATTATCGTTTCGACGGTCGAATCTACTTGGGTTGTACAACTTGTCGTACAAAAAGTTGCATAGTGTGTGTGGACCAATTAAGCATGAGTGTTCCAGTAGTAAGGAGAGTGAAGGGGAGCGTAAGTGGTATTTTTCGTATTGGTACTTCAAAATCTGTGCAATTTAGTTTGGGACAAAGGTACTACATAATATTACTTCCTACGTCGGGGCCTCCATATAATTTAGACCGAACTCCACTTGGGTAAGTTTGTTTGATCTATTGGTTACATATCAGTTCTCAATGGGTTATATTTCAAAAGTTGTCAACGAATAAACATTTAAATGAAAAGTGTTTTCCCCTATCTTAAAAAGTTTAAAAACTAATAAGAGACGATTTTATTAATAAATAAATTTTTAATTGATTTACTGAAACACTAAAAACAATAATTATAAAAACCTATTTTAACAGTTATGTAGTGCTGAATTTTGTGCAAATATTATTTAAAATTGGTTGTATTGTTAGATTACTTTGTACGTGTTGAAAGTGTTTTTTATCATAAAAGCTGTATAACTCATCAATTCATCCTCCATCCATAAAGAAATTTCGAATAAGACTGTATAAATAGCTATACATATATGAAGTAAGCATACCAAACTACAAAAGTTTAAAATAAATCTTCGGTTACTCAACAATTCCCATATCTTGTTACATATCTGTACATATCTTTTATACCTACCTATATCACCTACAAGGAATGCTGTTACTACCGTTCGTAACACGTTTAATATTTATGTTCATTTTATGTTTGTTCCTAAACATTTAGGAGGGAAATACTAAAATAACAAGCTGTTAATTATACTTTTGTATTTAGATATAAATGAATATTGTGATATTTTATGTAGGCTAACATGTTTAGCAAATAACTAGGAGCATAAATAAATGTTTTTGTGGTTACAAATTACTTGATTTCTTTCTAACCCCCTCAACATACCTTAGGACACTGTATGCCTAGAAAATAACTATGAATTCTTGAAGGGCGCAAAAATCAGAGCATTACAATAAGGATGTAAATGAAAGTCCAATGATCCTTAACACTCTATATTAGAATTTGGTTATCAGTTTCCGGGTCTTCAACTAACACCCCATCATCAGACCGGCCAAGATAGTGATAAATTAGAAAACCACTCAACGAGAAGAGACCACATGTGCTTCCCAACAAAGAGTGCAAAAATAAGCACTATATGGGATACAAACTGAAACACCACTGGAGGAGGTGATACAGCAACTTGAACACTTCTGAAGGAAGTGGGAAAAATGTTAAATGGTGATTATGGAAGCTTCTCTCACATTTTTCCCACTACCTTCAGAAGTGTTTAAGTTGCTGTATAACCTCCTCCATCGGTGTTTCAGTTTGTATCCCACCTTTGTTTAGGACTTGGGATAAGTCCCCGTAGTGCTTATTTTGCCCCCTTTATTGGGAAGCTCATGTGGTCTGTGCTAGCTGGGTATTTTTCAAATTTATCACTCTCTTGGTCGGTCTGAAGATGGGATGTTAGTTGAAGACCCCGAAACCGGTAACCAAATTCAAATACAGAGTGTCGAGGATCATCGGACTTTCATTTACATCCTTATTGTATAAATAACCTTGATTATGAAACGCTTCAACATTTTCAATCAGAAAATTCTGACCCTAGATCTTTCACAGTGCACAACAATTATTCGAACTTGACTACATCCAGGTACATAATATGCGTACACGCCAAAACAGTGAGGGTATTAACCACGACACTTGTTTGTCAGTACCTTCGGTAGTATGCAGATAAACTAATTTAAATTTACAAATTACTTGTCGAAAATTCTTCAGTTTAATATAATGCCATGATTACATATCACTTACTTTAATATTATCTATACGGGGTGTCACAGAATAACTATTCCTAATTTTCAGAAATGATAGAGGGCACTTAAATAAACATTTCTTATTAATAAACTAGTGTCCGGAAATTCTTCAGTATCCAGATAAAATGAAAAAATCGGCCGTCACCGCAGGACTTTCCCGGCGGTATACAATACAACCCCTTCTCGGGAAAGTAAAAGTTTAATCATAGCAACCTTTGGAAAACAACAACTATTTTCGTAGTTGTCATTTTACGTGTGTCACAAATTATTCCTTATTAGATAAGTGTGTGTAATTGTCATTTTACGTGTCACAAATTAATCTTTATTAGATAAATTAGTGTTTGATTGAAAATGCATCATTTTACAAATTAAATTGCCGAAATGATCTAAATGCACAATTTCCAAATGGATGGATCAGAAGAGGGGGACCGATTTCTTGGCCCGCACGTTCACCAGATATGACTCCAGTTGATTTTTGTATGTGGGGTCATATTAAATCGCTGCTTTATGAGACACCTGTCAATACAGAAGAAAATGTAGCGGTTCCAATTATTCTAGCATTTGATGATATTCGTAAACGTCCGCAGCTATTTCGAAGAATTCGGCAGTCGATTGCACATCGTTACAACTTGTGTATTGAAAATGGTGGTCGTAACTTCGAACAATTTTTATAAAGTTTGATGCAGTATTATTTCTAATAAAATGTTCCTTAACTTAACTGCTTCAATTTAGTAAGTAACTACTCTTTCTTGTAACTGAGATTGTTTTTAAAGATTTCTAGTTTATCTTGACACCGAGAAATTTCCGGACACTAGTTTATTATTAAAAAATGTTTATTTAAGTGTCCTCTATCATTTCTGAAAATTAGGAATAGTTATTCTGTGACACCCTGTATATAAAACACAAAAAATGTTTCTACCTACCTATGTCCGTTATAGACTCCGAAACGGCTGGACCGATGTTGATGAAATTTTCAGGGAATCTTCAGATTAGCCCAGCGAGTGTTCCTGTGAAGTTTGGTAGCGATCGGATCAACAGATTTTTTTTTCTTGGTTTTGTGAGAAGCCGGCGTTTGATATGACGCATATCAACTGTCAGATTTGACAAATAAAATTCAGACCGTCAGAAAGTATTAAATAAATTTTATTTGTCAAATCTGACAGTTGATATGTGTCATATCAAGCCCCGGCTTCCCACAAAACAAAAAAAAATCTGTTGATCCGATCGTTATAGTTGTTTTCAGTTATTTTGGCTCGTACGTCAATATGACAGTATGGGTCAAATATGTATTGCATTCCAGCAATTCTCAACAAGTAGAATTTATGATTATTTGAAAGAAGGCACCATAGATTAATAAATTGCTGGAAAATGCATACACTTATCTATGTATGTAATTCCCAAAGTAGTTTAACGATTCAATCAGTATAATAATTACTATATTTTCGGGAGTTTCATTGGAATATAGCGACGCAGATAAATTACAGAAGTTCAATTTTAGCTAAATGAACAAAACTTAATGCAGACAATAACTAAAGTGATGCTAAATAAGTGGTCGGTAATACGTAAACAAGTATAATATAAATAAAATACAATAATACATGTTACCTAACTGAAATAATGAACTGAAGAAATTGTATAATTATTTGTGCAATTTTTTTTAATAATTTTAGTAATATTTGTGAAATTTATGGCAAATGAAACACTATGTTTCATTTGCCATAAATTTCACAAATATTACTAGAACTGAAGAAAGTTGAAAAGAAAATTAATTTGAAACATTTAGGAAAGAAAAAATTTATAAAAATGAATTCTAATTAATTGTCGTAATAACTACACATTAGGATCTTAAAAAAGTTCAAAAAATGTATCGTCTTCATCTTCAGAATCTTCAGATGAATCATTCAAGTTTATTATAAGCGGTTCAACTTCATCAAAGCGCACTTCACGTTCCCAGTCTTCCTCCACAATTTTTTCCGTGTGATTTATACAATTTTTCCAAACATCTGGAGTGACTTGGTCTAAAGCTTTTTGCCACATATCTAAAACTTGTTTGTCTCCAAAACCAACTTCTCCAATATGCAGGTCATAATATTGTTTGCAAATACCCCACACCAACTCTATTGGATTATACTGACAGTGGTAGGGTGGCAGTCTTAGGACTTGATGACCATGCTCTTGGAGCATTTCGTCTATAGCGTACCTTGGCTGTTGTTTATTCTCTTTACATAAATTTAGAAGTTCAATTTTCAAAGCCGTTTCTGAAAATGGCACATTTTTAGTTACAAGCCAATCTTTTAATTTTGATTTATTCCAGGATGCATGGGGAACTGGCTCTACTAAGAAGCTATGGTATGATGCATTATCCATTACCACTAGCGACGGTTCCTCAAGGTTTGGTATTAGTTTTTCTAAAACCCACTTTTTGAACGAATTCTGATCCATTGAATCATGGTAGTCCGCCGATTTTGATTTTGTAGAGAACAGCAGCGATACATTCGGTACAAAACCATGCCTAGTTCCTGAATGAAGTACAACAAATCGCTTCCCATTTGAAGCATGGCCTTTCTTACAGCTTTTAACGCTTTCATCTTGCCATGTGCGCTTACTTCCTCCTTTAGCAAAAATCCATGTTTCGTCGAGAAACACAAATTGTCTGGAATGTTCGCTTTTCATATTTTGTATGTATTCTCGTAAAAACGCAATGCGCTTGCTTGCAATGTGAGGTTGCTCACAAAGAAAACGGCGATTATTCTCCGTTTTGAAACAAAACCCAAGTTCTTTAAAATACGCCACATACTCGTATTAGATACATCTATGACACCCCTTTGCTTTGCTAATTCATTCAGCGTTTGAATTGTAATGTGTTTCTTGTCTTCTCTCATCATATAAAACGTGTTGCGAATTTCGCATTTTATTTCTTCACTTACATCGTCACTCTTAAACTTTCGCCTGTTATGCGATTTTCCGGGGGTAGTAAGAGGATCACCAGATGTAGATTCTGCTTTGATACGACCTATGGTTCTTAAACTTATTTTCAACGCGGCAGAAACTCTCTCGTTCACAGAAGAAAATGGAATCAAAGGTAATTTATTTTCTGCTTCTGCCTTAAAATACTCCATAAGATCTAGTACAAATTGCCTGCACTGTTTTGTTATAGTACACCCAGGCATTTTAGTTTAGTATTTCAATACCAAAATTGTTAGAAATAAATATTGGAAATTACTAATTTGACAGTTCATGAAATAAACTTGACGTTACAACTTATGAAATGCCAAAAAACATTTTTGTGCGTTCTGTTTCCAATGAATTAAGATTGCACGTGCGTTAGCTGCCAAAGTAATAAAATTTATACATATTTTGATTGATACGTATGGCGTTTATTGCATCAACATACGTTCAATACAAAAACCATTGTGATTTGAACGAAAACATCATAAACATGAGGCGTTGCTTAGTGCATACACACGCCAAAATAGCTGAAATGAACTATACCAAACTTCACAGGAACACTCGCTGGGCTAATCTGAAGATTAACTTACAGTAGGTGCCGCGCGTGTCGTACCGGGACCGGGCAGCTAATAATTTATAAAGTGAAAATTGACAGCAAACGTCAAACGGCATATGTCATTCGCAGTTTATCAAGTTTCAAACGATTTCACCACAATTATTTCTTCAGAGGCAGCAACGCGCCGGGTACAAGCTAGTTTTCTAATAAACCTATACCAGCTGTTCTCAACCTGTGGGGCGCGCCCCCTTGGGGGGGGGGGCGACATAACGGAAGGGGGGGCGCGAAGGAATCTTGGACTTGTACCGACGCAACAGTGGCAGACTAAAATAGACTTGAATCGGTATTCGTATTTTATTAGTACTCCAATAGAACGGTTGGAAGGGGGGCGCGGTTAAAATTAATTCAGAAAAGTGGGTCCCAAATACTAAAACGTTAAGAAGCGCTGACCTATACTGAATTGAGAAAAATACTTTAGAATTTTTGGTACTGAAGATGAATTTTATTTCTTTTTATATCTCGAGACGTTTGGATCAAGTACCTATATCCAATATCCAGTTAGAATTAACCAATTAATGATACAGGTAAATTTGAATGTTCTCTTTCCGCACACACATGTATTGTAGTACAAAGTACATCAACTGAGCATGTTGTGTCGATTCAACTTCAACAACGACAGGCATCTTGGTTTTGGGAACCACCGAGTTATTGAACGTTCATGGTTACAAAGCACACGTGTAGCAACATTTAAAACACTTTTCGCTAGATGGCGACAGATGTTAATAACTCTTACTTTGGACACAGAATAAAATGTCATACTGCTGAAAAAAGTAAGCGCATCACTTGTAAGCATCGCGGCAGTCATTATGCTGGGTGACTGACTCACCTTCTATATTGCTTCCACTACACAAAGCGTAGATTATACTTATCGTGTTTCATTTCTGTCACCCAAGGTAATGGCGGCTGTTCACTGAATACGGTTTTAAAAGATGAAAGCTACTGACAAAGAGATATTATTCTGGTTGTATTCTGTGGTTTGGGCGTTCGAGTCATGATACAAGAAACAAGGAATAACGTATGTACCTATGTTGTATTCGACGACGCCTTGTATCACGATTCCAGTAATCAGTAATCTCCCGGATGCTGGGAAAGTAATATGTAATGCTGTACGTTAAGGAATGCTGTACAACGTGCTAGAATTCCGCACAATACAGCAAAATTCCGTAAGTATGGCGAAGCCTAACGATAAATCAAGCCGGAACGTAGCGGCCGTGACGTATAAATCGTGGCCCACTCGGTACGGACGGTCTGTGTTCGTGGCGTGGAAATAATGCTAGTTTATCAAAATATTAAATAACAACAACTGGACTGTTGAAATTTTTATTAAGAGAATATCTAATTAAATATACCTGAACGGTATAATACCATATTTTCCTATTTTGAACAAACGTTTAACATTAAAAACCTACAGAACTTAAACTCAATATGTATTTAATAATATTAAATGAGCCGCATTCCGCATGAAGAACAAAACTAAAAAATATAGTAGAAAACATTCTCGGAAACAAGTCCTAACAAAATAAAATACACCCGCTACAAAATGTCTACAGATGGATGAATAAAATGGGGACAATGGGTATTTTGGGCCGATGGGCTAGCTCGTTCGTGGATGATAATAGGGATGAAGTTTTGGGTTTATATATATTGTTTGGTAGGTTTGTTTAGGAATAGTATTTTGGAAGATATTTGTAAGGTCAGGAAGTTCGTTTAGATTCGTAGTTTGTTTGGTATTTATAGGATGTTTTATTTGGATTATTTTGGGAGTTGTATTTTGGATAGTATTTGTCGTTGGGAAGTTTGTTGTAATTTGTAAATTGTATAGGAAATAATTTTAGGAAGCACTATGGGATGCAGCCTCACACCCCTGGTTTTATGGCTTGGTTATAGTGCAGGTAGGTAGTAGCGATTAACGAAACTTTTATCATTAATGTCGATTTATTTAAAAAAACAACAATTTATATACATATCACAAAAATAGCTTAACAATTAATTTTGACCTAAAGAGGAAATAAAATTTGCTGATTAGTTAGATGTCGACAGTTTGTAGTATTAAGTACTGCATTGAAAATTAAAAGCTTGCATTCTGAAAGAAATAATAAATTGTCGTTTTGTTGAATAAGCTTAAAAAAGTACTTGTGTGTTCGCAACCAGGAAATAGATATTTCACGGCTAGCATAAAATTAATAATGAACTCCAAGTAGGTCAAATTAGTTTCGGAATTTGCAGAAAAATAAAATAAAGATAATTATGTTTAATGGTTAAACACCCGCTACAAAATGTTTACTGATGGAAGAAGATAAATGGGAGAACTACTTACTACGCAATTTTTTAATTTTCTTTTCCTTTGCTTCATTAACTAACATTTCATTGGAGGTAGGTAACATATGAATAATTAATAAAGTATTGCATGAAATCTAATGTGCAATGTATAATGGTTATATGGTTATATGAGGGGAAATGCAATTTGTTTTTACACTTACACGGCTCAGTGCGGCTAGCGCGCACAATTTATATGTGTTTATTAACCCGCTGTAACTTATTTCAGTAACAACATTAATGTTTCGTTTCTTCGCCAAAAATAATTTCGAGCCTTTGTTCGTATTTGGTCTCGCATATGCATATGCTAATTCCGAAAAATAAGATTACTTATCCAGTACGTGAAAAATACATTACACAAATTTGTGGTCTAGCAAGAAAACATTTTTTTTAATAACATTGGAAAGTTTTAGAGGCAACGTGAGTACACTGTGATGATCAGCACACTTCAGTGTATATTCCATGAAAAAAACAGATCTCTTACTCTTTTCGTTGCTGAAATACAAGAAAAGTATTAAAAATGGTCGAAAATTGATTAGGAAAGTTTAAGAAAATTCGATTTTTCGGCATTTTCGCAATTTCCGATATTTTCGCGACCTCAAAATTCGAATCCGGCAGGTCATTTTACATAAGAATCAGCTTCATTTTTTTGTGCGTGTTCGAGTTGTAAGAGGTTGTCGAAGTAGAGCACTTTGCTCCCCGACTAAGCGATCCGTCCACGGCTGTGACGTCACAGCAGTGCTCCACGCGCTACATTCTGGCTTGTATTATCGTTCGGCTTCGAGTATGGTCACCCTAGGTTAATGTTTCATGAACATAAGGATTTCAATCCAAAGATTGTTTGGACATGCATCCCCATCAATTTTACAAGTTGGCGCCTAATGTTTCACAACGATGATGTTTCAACATTGTTACATCAATATTAATAGAATCGCAGAAAATGATTGGCAAAGCGCTTTGGAAAAGTGGCACATGGAATTAAGCAAAACTCCAATAGGGATTAATTTGAACACATTTGATTTAAATTACTTTCCTGTATCTCCTAATTTGTAGAGAATATGAAACGTTCTTGGATTAGTGTTAGGATTTGCTTTATTGATAAGTACCGTATTCTCCATAATCACTCACAAATCTTTGAATTCGTAACACGCGAGTACCATGCAACTAATGCATGGAAACTTGCTGATTTTTCGTTCTTTATTTCAATACGTAGATAGACGCCTACTTAGTTTAATAACATGACTGTTTACTTGCTGTAACAACTCTTTCCAAAATTTTTCAAAAATGAATTAAAACAGAAGAACAGAGAATAAAAAATTATTTTCAAACAAAAGAAAACGTGGTACATTAATGGTTAGGTATTGCAAACAAAACTTTTGAGGTCCATAAGGAAAACAAAAGTTAGATAGTGGTCGTATCTAGGAGATAAAAAAACATTGAACCTGTTTTCAAGAAGTATCTTAACAATGTTCAATTTCCAACAATATACATATACTAAAAAGGATATCGATAAAAACTAAAACTTTAACTTTTTGTGTTTTTCAGATATCTAAAAAACCAAAAAAGATGTTTAAAATTTGAATGCCGATATTGGGTGGTCATAAAATTGTGATAAACTTTCCACATTTACACATCTTCGTATCGTCGATAATGACCAAGTTACCCAAACCGACAGCTCGAAATTGGGACACTGTGTATTTAGAACGTCTGTTCAAGTATAAGATCTTTGGCTTGCCCTTTTTAGACCTGGGAAAAACTTTTCAAGCAAACGTTATTTTAATCTTATTTTTGTGCCGTGTATTTTAAAATCAGTTTCACGTACACAAGTTGCCATATTTTCCCTCTTAGTACATTATTGCAGTATGGATCCAATAATCGAGTGCAGTATGGTGTTTACAAGGGACGTTGAAAAATATTCCTAGATGGTGTGCAGATGTGTAAAGTGAAATATTTATGTAACTACTTTGTAAAATAGGTGTATTTTTAAAAGTGTTTTTATGAAAAAATGGGATATTTCGAATATATTCGATTACATAAGTTTATTTGGTTTGTTGATGCTGAGTTCTTGTTCGTTGGACTCCTTTCCCGTGGAATTTATCCATCGGAAGTAAATTGGAGTCCACGCCAAGTGTAACTCATAGTGTTTAAACTTAAAGTAGATATAATAATTCTGATTGGCGAATTTATTCAAAAATTTATATTTTATCCAAATTCTTAATCGTTTTCTGAACTGTTGGCATTTAGTTTATTAAATAAACTAGCGGGCCCGGCAGCCGTTGTCCTGCCTAAAATTACTTTTCGTATTGAACTTTTGATTCATTAACCAAATCGTTTATTCAATGTGAAACATTTTTCTGATTACGATTATGTTAAACCAAATATTATGTCGTTCCTATCGTCAGTTATGATCGCGAGTGCATACCTACAGAAAATGATGATTTTGACAGTTTGTCCGAATTTCCCGACTTACGCCTATCCACATCATACAAAAATCCAATATAAAAAAGCACTTTCAGTTTTTCCGAATTTTCCAATTTTCCGGGTAACTTTTCCAATATTTCGTTCCCTAAAAACCTTATTTTTCAAAAGAATTAGCCAAATCGGTCCAACCGTTAAGCACTTTCAGTTTTTCCCGATTTTTCACATTTTCCGGCGGATTCTCCAAAAATTTTCTTTCATACAAACCTTTTCCTGACAATTACGACCACAACAAAAAAATCAGCCAAATCGTTCGAGCCGTCCCGAATTTTCAAATTTTCCGTTGGATTTTCCAAAATTATGATTTTTACAGTTTGTCCGAATTTCCCGACTTACGCATATCCATATCATACAAAAATCCCATAGAAAAAAGCACTTTCAGTTTTTCCAGAATTTTCCAACTTTCCTAGCAACTTTTCCAATTTTTCGTTCCCTAATGCCACGTTCGGCCTCTGTTTTGTCGACGTTCCAAATTATTTTGTGAGTAAGCTCCAACTGAGCGCGTCGAACTCGACTGTATCCGTTGTTCCGGAGTCATAACGGATCGCGCTTGTGGATTGAGAAATTCTTATTCGACTTGCCTCCAAACGCTGTCTACGCTCTTCGTCAGTCTCATTTACTCGACGATCATGTAGTTGGCTTGCATTGCGCTTACGCCGACTGATATTTCGAAGCCTCACTGGTGGCAGTTTTTCCAAAGAAACACCAAATACATGATCACCACCGATAACACACTGACAATTCAATTTTTAGAACTGTCAAACTGAACGTCACATTTTTGTTTTGTTTTGTCAAACAGATTTTCTTACAAACATACCATCCAAATTTTCGACTTTCCCGGTGGATTTTCCAAAATTTTCTTTCATACAAACCTTGTCCTGGCAATTACGAACACAACAAAAAAGAAATCAGCCAAATCGGTCGAGCCGTTCTCAAGTGATGATCTTGCATACATGCGGCAATAGGACTTTTCATTATAAAAAAATGCTGAGGCGCATGCGCGAACGCGCCATGACAATTTCGGACGAATGTCAAAGTCTTGTATCAATATCCCCTAGAGGGGTAGGCGGTATTGCTTGTTTGAAAGTGTTTGTTAATTCTTTGGTAAAATTTTACTGCAAACGTGCAAAATTAGTGATAGTTCGGAACTAAAACACTATGGAGCATCCAAGCATTGTGCTTTTGGTGACTGCCAAGGTGATGGCAGTGCGGGAAGGCCAAGTTATCGCTTGGGATTACGATTTTATCCATTTCCTAAACCCTGCCTAATACTGGGAAAAATCGAAGTTAATAACTAGGTTGGTGACCATATGAGGAAGTGAGGATTAGTTCCACCTATATAAATGATGTTGCTTGGATAAAAATGTGTAAGAGGCAAGATTCGAAATGGAAAAGTTTATTGAACGTTTCCAGGTTTTATGTCATTATTTGTTAGGTCTTTAAAATAAGAATTACTTGTAGTTACATACATACATTTCAGAAAAATATGCACCTGTACCTATATTAGATCCTTTTTCTCCGTTTTCTTTTAAAAAATTGATTAATTTTCAGGGCTATATTAAAAACCTACATGATTGAAATATCTTGGTTAACATTCCCGTATTTCAAGCAAGAGCCAGGAGCCAGGCACGCCTTCGGGATTCAGCCTCACAATTTTACGAGGGATATCACTTGGAACTAACATTTGTAATAATTTTCCGTCTTTCAAACACCCTCCTTATTAGGTATTCTACTATTTACTTACGAATATTCCACACGAAGTTTATAACGCCTGACGGCTGACAGTGACACTCGTCCGAAAATCTAAGAACAGCTGATTGTCAGCACATGCGCACTAACGAACACAGAACGAAATGAAAAGGTCTATTGATTTTTATTTATATATATAGATTGTGCATATCCTGTCGGATAAGATTTCTTTTCCAGTCTTTCAAATTAACTTTTACAAAAATTGAAATGTCAGATAGGTAGGTACAATTCTTTATACCTTACTTGTTAAAACCAGTTCTGTTTTGTTTTGATTCTTTCTCTCCTGCATCTGATATCAGCACTTGAATTCTTATAAACTGGATATTATTAACTGGTTTAGTAGGTGCTACAACTGATTATTACAAAAGATTTCTATAAGGCTGTTGTAATGTACAAATTGTACATTCAGATATGCATTGATAGGTACTACAAAAATGTGAACTACAAGACCTTATTATATATCACTGAATTCGTTATCAATGCAATGTGTCTCAGCATTTTCCATTTTTAGATTTATATATTGATCATAAGTAATAAGATTTCCGAATAAAAAATGTGTTTAATTGGCAACTAGTTAATATCGTATTTAATTTTAGTTCAAGTATCGAACCGAATTGTCAGGAAAAATGAAGGAATATGTCGGTGCCAGATAAATCTATCCATTCTAACAATATATGCGCCTCAGTAAGAATGTGCTGAAGATATTCCGTTTTCAATTTGTACGTCACATTTATTTGCATAATTAAAAAATTGGTTCTTCCAAAATTTTCATGTTTAATTATATTACTAGGTGTGAAGGAAGGAGATGCGCAAATGTCCCCGAGATCACTGTTTTTGTATTTGTCGCTAGGTAACATAATCGCCCCTGCTGTTCAGGCAAGACGTTTATTAGGAGAATGTGGTGGGTGGATCTGAGTGAAATGACGGTAAGAAGACGAAAGATATGATTAACGTGCATGAAGACCGGCACTGCCCCAAAGGCAGAGTTGACCAAAAATCATCTTTGATTTGCTATAGGGGTAATTGCAATTGGGGCATTGTAGAATGGGGCATGTCTAGATTTTTCATAAACATCAGGGTTAATGTGGTGACAGTTGGTAGCTTGGTAGCTTCGTGGCATGTTCATGAAAGCTCGAAAAGAGTTATTACTGTTATTGAATATATAAAGAACATCTTCTTAGAATCATACGTTGCAAGGGTTCTTAGAGGATATTTGACAAACCAAAAACGAACTGACCCTAAGACAGCTCAAATGTAAATCCCAAATCCCGTTGAACATGCGTCTGCGATTCATTGGTTTAGAAGAGTGAATATCGCATTCCTGCTCCTCAGAGCTTACAGGATCTGAATACAGCACTGTTAGAGAAATATTAATAAACTGATCAGGATAATATTCCGCATCTTATTGAAAGAGTACCAAACCGTATAGAGATCGTATTTCGTGTTCGTGACAAAATACCTGGTTTTCCTATTGGCTTTCTTTTATTGACGTCAATTGTTGTTGACGCTATGAATGTAAGTGGTACTGGACCGTTCGAACAACTACTCCTTGGGCAAATACCTCGCCAGGTATAACACTAAATCAACTAGTTGAGCATGAAAGTACGTAGAGATCTAAGGATGTTCCAAGCCCAACGATATGTTTGGGGTAAGATCCCGTATGGGATCTCGTAGTACACAAAATCTGGATTCACTTCTATTACCTACTGCCAGGCGGGGTATTTGCCCGAGGAGTAGTTGTTCGAACGGACCGTTCGAACAACTACTTGCTAGGAATGTGGTTTCTTTCAATTATTGTCATAATTAGAAAACACAGTTTTATTTGAAAATTTATATCTATTACAAGAAAGCAGATGCTGGCATTAATCAAAAGGAAGAGGTACTTTGGGATGGATGTGACTTGGTGATTATTATTGGTATAAATAACACAATTTTTGAAAATCGTTTTCCAAATTAGAATTCAAATAAATTCATCGTGATTAACATCTGCAACATGCTAAAAATCACTAAATTTAAACCCAAGGGGAGAAAATTATCAGGCATCAAGCTTGGTACCAAAATTCTGAATGAATCAAAATCTTTTTTAGGTAGGCACCAGCGATTGTTGGCATACACTAGATATCCATTATGGTTGTTGTCATAAATACGTTTAATGCTTCTCATTGTGGACGTTTAAGGGTATACTGGTTCCATCGAACAGGTCCGACCATTTCGCACCAGAAAGTTGCATTTTCATAATTTCCAGATCTAAATCTAACGATGTACCTAATAGTAATAAAGAGTGCACGGCAGGAGACTCATGTACCCCGACATTTTCAGACCTTATTACACCTTATTAGACCCAATTGAACTTAATCGAAATGTTTTGGCAATGTTATGGTCGTTTTTTAAGTTGATAGTAGACGGCTGTCTAGTTGATAAATATACTTAGTTTTAATTCTTCATCATGAAAACAGTAAGTAATATGGAAATTTTCTACATAAATCTCACAAGATAAATCAAGACGCATCAGTAAACAAGGTGAAACACATCTGATGAGATGAATGTTACAAAACCCATCATATGTATACTCTGAGAACATCTCGTCAATGGTCAAACGAATCAGCTTATTTACAGTAAAAAACTCAGGCACCAACACAGAAAATTTTTCTAAATTTTGACGTACGCGCGTCTAACCTATTTTAGTTAGGCTTTTTGATTTTTGACTAAATTTTTGTGTAACTGTTGTATCACCTATGTTTTTTACTGCAAGTGAGTTGATTCGCTTGACCATTGACGAAATGTTCTCAGAGTACAGTTTAATTAGCAATTTTATGTAGCTGTTTAAATATTTGACTACATTTTTGTGTAACAGTCGGATCGCCGGTGTTGGTGCCTGTATTTTTGACTGTAAGTGAGTTGATTCGTTTGACCAATGAAGAGATGTTCCCAGAGGATATGTGCTGGGTTTTGTAACAGTTCCGTTCATCAGATGTGTTTCACCTTGTTATCTAGGTAAAGCGTCTTAATTTATCTTATGAGATTTACGTAGGAAGTTTACACATTACTGTTTTCCTGATGAAGGATTAAAATAAATCCGAAAGCTCGAATATATGATAAAGAGATTTTATTTCCCGCCATTCCTGTGGCTGCATTTAGCTCTTAGTATATTGCCGTTTTTTGCATTCTGATTCTGAGAGCATTGAATTAACATTATTATTCACATGTTTCAAACAAACACCAAATTGCAAATTTTTTCAATGACCATCAATGACAATCCTTCGATTCTGTTTGTTATTTACTCTTGATTTATTTTTTGTCTAGAAAGTGTACCTTTGTGCATTTCGGTTTTGGTCGATGTCTTGACTGCTGATTGTCAGCTTCTTAATTTTAGATTCTTGCATTATCTGCCTCGATCGGTTATATCAAAACCGTCAGAATTATTAACAAACTTCAAATTATGTACAGAAATCAAGTGTTTCCGAATAGAATCTGTACGGATACCAAAAAAAAATCTTGTAAGTACATATTCTATTGTGGTTTATACGTAATTTCAATCTGAAAAGTACCTATGTACTTAGCCATCTTTAGACCATTGAGCGAGTTTTAGGAAGAGAGGAAGAGCCTCAAAATTTTAGTAGGTTTTTAAGTATCAGATTATTCTTTTAAGAATAATTTTATTATGCGGCGAAGAAAAAATTGCATCTAGATATTGTGTCAAATTTAGATACGTGGTAAGGCGCTTGAAACCCATCGGAAGATTTTAAGACGTGGAACTACAATTTTAAGAAAATATGCTTACAATTTGGGTTATCAAACTACCTACAATCAATCAAATTTGTTATAAGCTGAGTTAATTCTTAAAATATTATCATTTTTCGATCTGAAGTACTTAATCGACGTTGTTTGGTTTAATTTTGTTAGTACGTCGAACACGCACTTTTGAAGTGATTGGAGCAACCTTGAATTGGCCTTGAAAATGTGTTGTATAATGTAAACATCTACTTCAACTAATATCTAATTCGTATTGAAAGCACACCCACAACTGTAGCATTATCGAAGGCAAAGTCGTAATAGATATCAGTGAATCTCTTCAATTGTTCAGAAAAGGAAAGTAAAATTCAAAAAATCAATATCTGCACCATTAGCCATTGACGTATATATTACAAGTGTTAAAAATAACACCTGGGCAATTGTTTTCTTGATGGTTTATCAAGCTTTGCAAGCTTCAAACTGAAATAGTACTCCACTATCGGAAATTTATAAATAAATATTAGGAAAGCATCTTCTATTTTATATCTTCTGGCGTAGTCTTTTCGGAACACTTTATTACAACTTTTTCTTCTGAACACTAGACATGCAATTGGTAATGTAAAATGTATGTAGTGGTGACATCCATGGTACCGGAGATAGCATATATGGTCATATTTAACATTTTACAAAATCAACAACGCAATCCTTTAAATGCTTTATATTTAAACAAAAGTAAAAAATAACTCCTAACCTACAAAATAAATATAAAATAAATCTAATCAGTCGTTGAACTTTACATGTGTATATTCAGTCAAAATGGTTAACCACAAAGAAACTCATTTTTTAATTTAATCGCGATTGTACCGTGACAGTAGTCTGCATGCATAATATTAGGTCCCCTTTTTCATTCCAGCCCTGCCAATGCAAAGTACCAACCATCTGAAACAAAGACATCCAAATCAGAAGTTATTACACTGAACTCTTATCATGGCTGGTAACTATTTAATACATATTTCACTATAAAAACTGGAAGAACTCCACGATGGTTCAACATTCTACACACTCTGAACTTATGTCGCGATAACATCTGTGCAGGTTCACTGATGAAGAATGCAAGACCACCTCAATTTCCCCAATACTCTTTTCACAAAAGTGGTTGAAAGTGATGGAAAATTGTATTTTCTAAATGTTCTGAGAAGCTATAATCTTGATTTGTCATTCGGTCTGAAGAAAACCAACTCATACCAATCATGCGTTATCATCATTCTAGTCAAGAAATACGTCATCAACGCTCTTGTTCATTGTGTACCCGTCATATCCGAAGTCTACTTATCGTCTGAGCTTCAGCACATCGCAGGAACTTTGGCTAGTAATAATTACAACCTCAGCGACGGTCATCAAATCAATTTCTGTGAGCCCGAAACAGGAAGCCAAGGAAATCAGCCGAAATCAAACGCCCCTTCAATGTTAAAGGCGACAAATAAGTCCTCTTCTACTGATTTTAGTTCAGTGCTAATTCAGCAGCCCTGAAGAAGTTCATTATGATAGTAGACGAAACTTCGGCATCCACCTTATCAGCGAAGCAGTCATCGCTCGGAAGCCACGGTAACAATCATGAGACAAAATATATATACATATATATATGTTTGTACGAGAAGACGAAAACAATTTGAGAAAGATAGTACAAAAATGTAAATTAAGAATGGAAAGAAAGAAAATAATAAATTGCATTTCGTTACTTACAACCGATAGGGGCCATGTGTCGTTAATCCGTAAAACAGAATTAAACGAAGCATCTACACCAGTTCGCATCGGGCAGTTCAAAGCATTTCCACAAGGCGTAAGTGGCTGAACTGATATACCATACATCAGACCGTTGTAGTTAAACATAACTGACTGCGTCATCTCTTCACTGTCAAACTCTAGAAAAAATAGATGCAGGGAAAAATTAAACGGAATCTTGAGAATAGCTTGATTACTAATGAAAATGATATTGTTAACAAACTTGCCGAAAAGTACGTCTTAGAATAATACTTATATTAAACCATACTAGATTTAAAAAGAAACTATTTTATTAAGAATCGATTTTCAGTTACAGCCCGCGGTACGGAAATTTTATGAGTAGTATAATCAAGTGTTACATTTCGCGTGAACAGCGTTAACTAAAAGTGAGGCGTTACGTACCTCTGCGCAACGCACCTTTCACATTGTAATTATGTTTGTATCTATGGATACGTTTATTTCTGTACAATAAACAAAATTATCAAGTGATTGAAGTTAAAAAAATACTGACAGATATGGAAAAAACCTACTCCAGTGATAATGAAGAAGAATCCAAAAAACACTTGGATGCGGTTAATTGGTAAGCGTATAATTTATGCTACGTCTTTAATTTAGCGTATGTATGTTTGATTAATTGTTTACCGTGTGTCCCGGGAATCCTGAAGCATCCTGTTTAACATGGGAAATTTGAAAATTGCCATTTCTATGTCCCCAAAATGTTTTAAGGATAGTCCGAGTATCAGGACACATACAACGTTTTTGTGCAATATTTTTCAAAATTTAACAAAAAATATCAAAAATATTTCCAAAAAATATATCGCTTGGGAATCAACTTCGTTTAAATACAAGTGTAAAGAAGAGGACAGCCATGTCGCAATGGATTAGTGAGTTCAATCGCACGCCGCGCCGCTGATATTGAAACCGGTGCATACGGAGGTTCAAATCCAATAGCAGTTTGTTTTCGTTTTTACTTTTATCGTTATTTTGAATAAACGGCGATTGATTTCTATCAGTAAAGATGCATAATTAAACATTTTATAATTTTTAATTAAACTGGAAATGGACTTACTAGAAAATTATTTATCAAGTGATTGAAGTTAAAATAATCGTTCGTAAGGAGTAAACTCCAGTCGTGCGTCGGAGCTGACACACACAAGTTTTTTTTTTATTTATCTGCAGCTAATATTCTAAACTAGCAAATAAAAATTAAGAAATTCATGATCGCGTTCAGAATACGCTGAAACTAGGATAATTCATCAGTAACACTATTATAATAGAAGACCTGCGTCACAATACTCGGTGAATTCGACATCTCTTAGCGGAAATTACAGAATAAACAACAAAATTGCTTGAATAAGGAAATCAAGAGGCATAGTTTGCATATTTTTGCTGCAGCAACCTTGATTTCCTAGCAGAAAAAAGTTTCTAATTGAAATTTTTTAATTTTCACTAAAAATTCACAGACCTCGCATCTTACGCAAGTATCATAGGCGTATTGAAATAACCGACACAACTGCTCTTTCGAAAATGTCCAACAAAAGTGATCTGTGCCGTTTCAAGTTGGTATATTATTGATACAATAAAATAAATGCTTTGTGACAAGGACAAGGCACATAGTCAAACTGACGCAATACGTAACAAAATATTAACGCATCCGTTGTACAGTTTGGACTTTTATTGCAACGCGATATCCCTCTTAAACGGTACTCGCCCTTGTCGTACCTTAGTTTACATCTGGCGATCTGGCTAACCGCCTCCATCCAATTTATTAGCGGCCTCGATTGTGCGCTTCGTCAACAGAATCTGTCGCGTGTCGATACATTTTTCGTAAGATGAGTCCCATATACACGAGCCCAGAAGTATTTTCAATACTAAAACGCAATAAGTAAATGACAAATCCACCGCTTAATTAGACGTCAGCAGTCGCTTGTGGACTACGATAAATGGTATACTTAAATATTGAGAGATCATGTGAATTAATGACAGCATATCTACGTACTTCTGGAAGTAGTAGTACCTATAGCTGCGAAGACATATTGACAGTATTTCCGTCATCACGAAAGCAAAGAAGCGCTCGTTGTGACTTGCGTTTGGATAGATGGCAGATATCAAAAACGATGAGTCCACTACCCCGCTCCCCCGCTCGTCAAACCGCTCAACCAGAGTGGCGCTATAGAAACTTAAGCAACCAAACCATCATTAGAGAAGGTCAAGCATCCAGTAATGAATGGGTATAAGTACAGGAAATAAAATTTTATTGGTCCACTATTACATACTTCCAAAATTTCATTCAAATCAGTTTAAACATTTATGACTGTTATTAAAAAGGCAAATAGTTTTATAGAAGAAGCGACTACTCTTTGGAATACAAGATTAACCTTTATTATTTAAAATGTCGCATTTTACACCACCTAAATGCTAAATGCTCCTCCATATTTTATAATAACTGAGGCAGAAGCAAAAGAAATAAAGAAATATGCAGTCACTATAAACATCATATTATACAATAAAGCGCACTGCAAAGGTAGGTGCCACCAACACGTCCTACAAATGAAAGAGAGGAAGAAGTGGACAGAGCCAGAAAAAGAAAGAAAGACCCATTTCAGATTTGAAATAGGAACAGGCCAGTTAGGCCTAACTCATGGATAATTATTATATGTTTAAATATTAAAACGGACTGAAATTTTGGCTAGATTTAGAGCACAGTTCGGCAATCATATATTATCAAAGACTGATGTGCGTGGTTTAAGACTTTTAAAAATGCCACTGAACATCTCTCAGTTGTTCTAAAACATCATCCAATCCCGCAAAAGTGGAACAAATTGAAATGCTTGTTAATAAAGATTATAGTATAATATTTTTAGCCCTGAACTTTTATATCGTGGAACGTGGAAACAATTCTCCACAAAGAAATGATTCTCAGAAAAGCTTGTGCTCGTGGAGATTATAAGTATTATAATACAGTGAATAATGGGTTATTCAATGGCCACTGAATAATGAACCGTAGAAGTAAAATGAACGTTTAATTTGACGGTTGCGGATAAAGTTTTTTGAAATTTGTCAAAAAATAAGAAAAATATTCGTATGTTATGTGCCCATCTTAAATATCATATCATCATCATCATAAAATTTTCAGTCCGAAGACTGGCTGGACGCGTGTCTCCATCCTTTCCTATCCTGAGCTAACCTACGCATTTTCCCAAACGTTGAACATCTCTACATCCCTAACTATTTTAGAGCAGTAGTCTAATCCGGGCTTACCCCTACCTCTTTTATTCCTATCTCTGAATCTAGTATGTAGTGAACTAAGCCTTCGTGCCTCAGAAGGTGTCCTACCATCCTATCTCTCCTATTCCTTACTACCTTTTTCCAACTCTTTCTAATACCCCTCTGTTTTGCTAACCTTATCTACCCACAGTATCTACCGGGTCTCCTACTATGAATGGCTTATTAGCAGTATTTTGCAAACGACAGAGACGTACTCGTATTCCCGAAAGTAGTAGAGAAATGACAGCCTCAGGCCACATCTGTTGCCAACCCAAAACTCCAGCAACCAAAATCCCTGTTAGTGTCTTCAGCAGCGGCAGCAGCCTCTGGTTCTGTTGCCAACTCCAACGCGCAAAAATCCCTGGTAATGTCTTCAGCAACGACATCTGCCATTGGTTGTGGTTCAGGCGCCTGCGCCGGGGCTCTAAATGCACGTGTTGTTCATTGTTGCGCAATAGAAGAATGTTCTGGAAATGCTGATGCAATAGTACACAGACTGAAGGAGTCCTTGAGTCATGTCTTCAGCAACGACTTCTGCGGCAGCCTCTGGTGTCTTTGGGGCCTTTGGTTGTGGCTCAGGCGCCTGCGCCGGGGCTTAAAAAGTGCGCGTGTTGCTCATTGTTGCGCAATGGAAGAATGTTCTGGAAATGCTGATGCAATAGTACGCAGATGTTGCAGAATTAATGTTTTTTCTCGGAAATTCCAACGTTTGTAATTGTTTACACTAAATAAATATTGTTATCAAAGTTTGAGAAAGAAACAATAGATTCGAAGTCGATAAGAGATGTTATGATTTATTGTTTTTATTATGATGAAATATTAATAGCTAAGAACGTTCTAGAAAAACCTTTCAACTTTGCCGACAGGAAATGTATATTTGTTTGGTTTGACTCCCACATTCTGCATGCTAATAAGTACATGTGCACTTAATATGTCGCAAACTCTACAAGATGATCGAGATTATTTTATACCCTGTTGTTTGTATTATTATAATAAAATCATTCTAGAACATAAAAAGTTTGAAGGCCACCGCCAGAAACATAAACACTCGATTGATTGTTGTTTTTGATAACTTCTGCATGTTACCAAAATTTTGCAAGCTCGGCAAAAGCTGGGAGATAAATAGAACGAATATAATTGCGAGAATTATTATTTAGTAATCACTTCAATAGTTCAGTTGGTTCCCACGGAATAGGTGCGGTAAAAGTTAGTTTCCCAATATGGATGTTGTAATTGGCCAAGATGATGTTGGAGATATTTTATTGTACCATTTTATCCTCCAACATTTACCGGAAAATTTAAAAGTAAGTCCATTTGCAGTAATCATTTCTTTTATTGTTCAAGCATTCTGTTACTAAAACTCATTCATATTAATTTCATTATATGTAGTTAAAAAGCTCATGTATCTGTTCCATAATTGTAAACTATTTTATATCTTTAGAACCAACCCAAAATGATTATGTGCGGAAATGTATCGCACATGGCAACGGAAACCGAAAATGTTTTATTTTCTGGACTATTCATGGAGAAAGAAACCAAGATAATTTTGTTGGAATCGTGCAGTGAACTTGTGGTCATTTGGGTCAATATTGTAAATCGTAAGTAAAGTATTTAGATTTTTTAATATACAGTGATAGTAGATAAAAAGTGCCAGTTTTGGATTCACAATTTTAGTGACGGAAAAGTGCCGATTTTGTGATTCACAATTTTAGTAGTGGAAAATTAATTGTTTTTATAATGAATGAAGTTATTTCTTTGTTTGTCCGCCCGTTTATTTGTTTGTTTGTTTGTTTGTCTGTCCGTTTGTCCGTTTGTTTGTTTGTTTGTTTGTTTGTTTGTTTGTTTGTTTGTTTGTTTGTTTGTTTGTTTGTTTGTTTGTTTGTTTGTTTGTTTGTTTGTTTGTTTGTTTGCTTGTTTGTTTGTTTATAATGAATGAAGTTATTTCTTGGTTTGTCCCTCCGTTTGTTTGTTCGTTTGTTTGTCCGTTTGTTTGTTTGTTTGTTTGTTTGTTTGTTTGTTTGTTTGTTTGTTTGTTTGTTTGTTTGTTTGTTTGTTTGTTTGTTTGTTTGTTTGTTTGTTTGTTTGTTTGTTTGTTTGTTTACTAGTATAATTTCGTAACTATGATTTTTCTCTTGTTGCAGCCAACGATGTATAAGCAGCGTCACGAGTTTGATTACACTATTTTATTATTTTAATGAATAAAATGTATTTTAATATAATATTATCAAATCATATTATGAACAGTATTATATTATTTTAATTGACAAAATGTATTTTAATATAATAAATTATATTATATAATTTACCGTATTCCATGGGAACTAACTAAACTAATGAATTGATTACTGAATAATACTCCCCATTATGTTAGAAATATTTGTTGTGTGCTTTCCAATAAATGTATGCTAGAAGCGTGATTTTTTTTGACAAGCTGTCTGTTGACACCAGACAGCTGTTGACCCAGACAGCTGTTGACACAGACAGCTCTATTCACAAACACCATGGCTGATGACACAAGCAAGAATAGAAAGAGGAAAACCCCCTCTATGTAGATGCAGCTTAGATGCGGCAGTACGTAAACGTCTTGTTGGTGGATTCGTATGCGAATGACAAGCTGTCTGTTGACACCAGACAGCTGTTGACTCAGCTGTCTGTTGACACAGACAGCTCTATTCGCAAACACCATGGCTGATGACACAAGCAAGAATAGAAAGAGGAAAAACCCCTCTATGTAGATGCAGCTTACGAGTAGATGCGGCAGTACGTAAACGTCTTGTTGGTGGATTGGTATGCGAATTTCGTCATTGGCATTGAATGTTGTTGTTGACACGAACGGCTGATGTAACAGACAGACAGACAGGCAGGCAGACAGACAGACAGACACAGGCAGACAGACACAGACAGACAGACACAGACAGACAGACACAGACAGACAGACACAGACAGACAGACACAGACAGACAGACACAGACAGACAGACAGATAGACAGACAGACAGACAGACATCTGATGAGAATTCTGAAGTAGGAGAATAACTATAGATTCCTATTTGTCTCATCGAGCTGGTTAATTTGATACCCTCCATGACCTAAGTGGGCGAGGCAAGGGGGCGTGTGCAGTGAGCCCTAATCTACATGCGTTCTATATTACCGACATTCAATTTGCACTTTCCAGCAAGTGTAACAGAAATCTACATGTGTTCTATATTACCGACACTCAATTAGTACTTCCAGCACTCACCAGATGGTTCCCACACGTGTCCGAAACGCATTAAGATAACAAGTAATTTCAAAACATAGTCCGTATCAAAATAAATAAACTGACGAATGTTCTAGAATGTTATTTTATTGTAATAATACAAACAAATAAACGGGTCACCTTGTAGTGTCTACAACGTAGTATGTGCATATACAGAACGTGGGAGCAAACCTAAACAAACAATCCTGTCGGCGAGTTGAAAGGTTTTTTACCCATAATAAAAACAATTATAACATCTCTTATCGGCGGCGAACGTGCTTTTTTCTTAAACTTCGATATCAATATTTATTTAGTATAAACAATTGCAACCATTGGAATTTCCGAGAAACTGATGTTTACAATCCTAAGTATATATGGATGATTTAAAAGACGGGCATGTAGGCAGCCGATTAGCTCAGTGGGTTTAGCGAGGGCTCCGGTGCGCGGGGACCCGGGTTCGAATCCCGGTCGGCGTCATTTCCAGAACGTTTGAGAAAACCCCGGCGCAGGCGCCTGGGTCACATCCAAAGGCATCTAGCAGTAGTTGAACCTTACCACCCACAACCACACCCATTGGATGCCGCCCACAACCTCTATCATTGGCTGTTGCCCCGCCCACTCTCATAGAGCCCCGGCGCAGGCGCCTGAGCCACAACCAAAGGCCCCAAAGACACCAGAGGCAGAAGTCGTTGCTGAAGACATTACTCGAGGACTCCTTCAGCGTAGAAGGGGAAAAAACATTAATTCTGCAACATCTGCGTACTATTGCATCAGCATTTCCAGAACATTCTTCCATTGCGCAACAATGAGCAACACGCGCACTTTTTAAGCCCCGGCGCAGGCGCCTGAGCCACAACCAAAGGCCCCAAAGACACCAGAGGCTGCCGCAGAAGTCGTTGCTGAAGACATGACTCAAGGACTCCTTCAGTCTGTGTACTATTGCATCAGCATTTCCAGAACATTCTTCTATTGCGCAACAATGAACAACACGTGCATTTAGAGCCCCGGCGCAGGCGCCTGAACCACAACCAATGGCAGATGTCGTTGCTGAAGACATTACCAGGGATTTTTGCGCGTTGGAGTTGGCAACAGAACCAGAGGCTGCTGCCGCTGCTGAAGACACTAACAGGGATTTTGGTTGCTGGAGTTTTGGGTTGGCAACAGATGTGGCCTGAGGCTGTCATTTCTCTACTACTCCCGAAAATTTGGTTATGGCTATAGATAAATGGCTGCAAAGGAGAAAGGCGTTAGAGGCCATGAACTTAACCTCAAAGATGTCGGAATCTCATACTCTTTCACCTTCACCTACGAACGAATAAAATGTTCCAACGGCTCCCGTTTCGAGAGAAAGAGAGATTTCGGGAACTGGAACTTAATGAGTTATACGCACCACTGACCTATTTGTCACCCATCGTAGACTGTACTTGAAATTTGGCGGTCAAAGCTACCCTACATATTTTCTTAATAATTATTATTTAGGTCTGTCTATTTTCAATTAGGTTTTTTTTTTATCTTGTTTATACTGATAAAATGGAAGTTAAATTGAAAAGGTGTTTTACTGTGGATATTTTGACCAGATAATTTTTCTTAAACAGTTCTAAATTTGTCAAAGAATGACCTTGAATTGCTTTTTCTTCAAATTACTGCGCATTTGGTATTAGATAAACCATTTCTTAAATTGTCAAGTATCTTTCAATAGTTATCTACTTCACAAAAATCTCAATTTTCGTATTTGAAACTGGCGATTACGTACTATCTTAATTTTATATTTTTAAGTAGAAAATGACGCATTTAAAAATTAAGTCGCACATACCTGCATGTAAATGAAAAGTCACATTTTGCACTGATCCTGCTTCGAAAGAACACGGTAGGCGGTTGCAACCTTCTATTGACACTCTATCTAAGTAGTACAAAGAACCTGGAAAATACCACAACATCTAGGTAACACTTTTACAGAATCACAATATTACTAGTTAACACTGCCAGTAAAAAAATACTCACCGCAGTCATTGAAATGGATCGAGTCACACAAAATAACACCAACTAAGGTAGGTATCAACAATGCATAAACATACAAATGATACATTATGTTTGGACAGCATTTGTTCATTTAAATCGTAGCACAGTTATTACTCTGATAATAAAAATCAGAGCCGTATTGATTTATAGATTTTTAATACTTATCTCTCAATTTCAAGTGGCAACATAATGTTTTTCACATTCGTACAAATCCAATTGTCCATATTAATGCACTCCAGATAATAAGGAATATGTAGTACGATGGCGCCAAATAACTCATTCATTTATCTGTTAATAGGCTGGCCAAATTGCCATTTTCAATTTATTATTAGCCTACCGCAATTTGGAAATTATTATCTCTTGCTTCAAGAATCTAAAAACCTAGCACAGAGACATTTTCGATATATTAATCTAAAAAATAATCACTATGTTATCACAGATTTATAATTTATTTCCAGAATCATAACGACTCGTCTGGATCACAAGGTTGAAGAAAATATGTGGATTTACGAAAAACAAAACAAAGGACATATTCAGCGGCGGGGAAAAACAACTTAGTACAATATTAAGCTATCGGGTACAAGGTTTACAGAATAATTTCAAGACAGGCAGTTTTAGAACCCTCGAAAACCACGTGCTAAAATATACTGCTATAAGAGTCGGACATTCTCATAGTATGTGATGAGGGGTTTCCTCCTCTGCTCCACACATCCTGCATCCCTAGTGATTAAATGTCTCATAAGTGACCCGTAAGTAGTCCTGTTGCCTATCCCAGCTGGTTTTACCCAGTCGTAACAATTCTCCAGCTCTCTTGTTGGATGGGCCGCTGATTAACATCCGCGATTGCCTCAGTTCAGGAGTCCCCAAACATTAAGGGATATGTTTCTGTCTTACTAGGTCCTTTGTCGCCCCTTTGACTGTCTAATATGCCAAACACTAAGTGGGTTCCGGCTTTATTAACGGAAATACCTGGAATACGGTCACAAGGCTTCCCAGGTTTAATGCTAACTTATTCATTCTTTGGGCATTTGCCAGTGATACCCACCACAGTTACGGTACTATGTTTTCTGTAAATTTTATTTATGTAAGTTCCTCTCCCGTATATTTTCAACATTTTAAGCATGAAGTACCTTCTCTTTCTTTTAGTAAGCACAAAGAATGAGCCGAAAGTTGATTTCAATATATATTATATATGTAATAGTTTTTAAGAAATACCTTAACACCAAACAAGCAAGATCTCTTTATATCAAGAAGCATGTGGCCAGACAACAATTGTTTAGTAATTAGAGATTAACTGTGCTAAGATAACGTTGTAGTAAACTACATTTGCTTAAAATAATTTTCTAGGTTCACTTGAAAAAAATAAGAATTAGCAGTAGTTTTAACAGAGTTAAAGATACTGCCGAAAGTGTTATTAGACTGACTCACTAATTGAATTTTAAGCACCAAAATGAAGGTTATAAACAAATATTGACGGTAAATCATAAATAGGCGTAGTGTTAAGCGTACCTACAAAAATATAAAAAAAAATACGTGGAGATAACGTATCCACACAAACACAGATAGAAAAATATTATATAAGATTCACTATTTGTTAATTTCTATTTTTAAATTAAATGATGATAATTATTAAAATTAATCTATAAATAGTAAAATGCACGTACTCTCGATAGAAATCAGCAATTATTGTAATTGTCAGCTACCGGGACACCGCAATAAATCTAAAATGGTATTTGCATTTACAAACAAACCATTCACGCATAAAACACCACAGAATATTGTTTTGAATTCATTGTTGTTTTGTTTAAAATCCTTTTTCCATATTTACTTTAATACCAATTTTGAATAAAATACAACTGCTGGATTAACGCCTTTTAAGTTAGGTGTGATGCTTCATTCTTTAACATTCTTGCTCCTGCTGTGATGCCGTTTATAGAGTAATTATTTGTCCCGAAAAGGGAATTTTCAGCATGTATGGAAGGAAACCTGTTCAGAAGTAGTTTCATATTTCATGGCCACGTATGCACCGGTCAAGCAATATACCTATACCAAAAATTAGATTAGTAATGGGAAGTGGGAATGACCCTTTTGAGTCAAGTGGTCTCTTGTCAGATAATTGCCATACGTAATCAGGGCGCTATAGATTAAAAACATTAATTGCGTCTTAAAGAAAATTTGATACTGTCTTCTTTCGCAAAAATAAGAAATTTTACGTAATTTCAGGAAATATTAGGTAAGTAGGTATATCATTTTTCGGTATCTTTTTCGATAAACACTTTGTATGTTATCACTAATTTGCATGTTTTACATAGAAACACTTAAAAAGTCACATTTTTGGTATGAGTAGGCATTTACGTATTTTATTATAAACCGCCATGCCAACAACTAAAATTTTCTCACCTAGTATTATATGGAAATCAGAAATCTACTCACGACCCTTTTCCCTCGGAAGGCACTGGGCAACCGACGAGGTACAATGCCCTCCACTAACTTCCACTAAATATTAACTTTCCTAGTGGTTCGCAAATAACTTTAAATTGTAGTCTTCGTCCGAAACGGATATGGCACAACAAAGAGAATATGCAGGGTTATTCAAATTCAGTTCTCACTATAGGACTTCTAAAACGGCAAGAGATGTGAAGTCGGTCAAATGAATTAGAAGTTGTAACGATGCAAAAGAAAATGAAGCAGTTATTCAAGCAAATGAATAATCATTTTCTCCGGTCGTTTGAAGCGAGGATGCCCGCTGATAGATTTTGGGAAAATATGGTCGCGCCGCGCGCCGAAGCCTCCTTCCAAAACCTTCTGCCGCTGGCCTCTCGATATAGTCCGAACGACAAGAGGCTACGACGTACACCGTCACAGATATTCCCGTGGCGCGCGCATCCCTTTATCCGTTCCTAGCTGATCTGTGTTCCCAAATTTAATTGCCATACTTTGTGTTTGGGATTCTGAGTCTACGGTTTCTGGCTTTTATTATTTCCTGGTTTTCATTCTTTATGTTTTAACATTATCTTTAATTAGTACACACAGTAGATGGATCAAGAACTTTGACGTAAATTAGTGTTTTTTATTCTTCATTTTTCCGTAAATTTAACCCACCTTGAATTTCTGTTTGTAAAATCATAATTCTTCAAATAAATATGCGACTGCAAGACGCTTTTCAGCAGGTACGTCATATAATCTAAGGAAACACGTCAAAAAATACCATTCTGAAAAATTATTGGAACTGGCTCCATATAAACCCAAAGGCAACTTTAAATTTTCTTGTGATTACTGTGGAAAAAATTTCAATTGAAAACGACATTTCAAATTCCATTTAATGAACATGAAGATACAGTTGTAAGTTCGCTGTTTTGTGTAATAAAGCTACAGATTCTACACTTCACCTTCTTGTATCACAGCATCCAAGAAATGTCCAATGTGCATTTATAACGACACTTGTAATAGTTATTTATGATATTAGTGATAAAAGTGTCATTTTAATTTGCGAGAAGGGAAATTAGATCACGAGCGTAGCGAGTGATCCAACCCTGCGTACGAAATAAAAACACTTTTAACACGTACATCATACAATATTTTTTTCTACAAACACTAAAACAAGGCACTGAAGAGATCAAATATTTTATTACATTCAAAATTTAAACCAAAACCATTTGAAATCTAGTGATTTGTGTTCAATTCTTTGTTGTTAGTTACTTACCTACATAATCGCAACCAATGTTAAAAGTAATCACATTTAACACTAGTGTTAAAAGTGATTACTTTTAAAACTAGTGCCTTAAATTTACATTTTTGACACTGACAATAAACGTTAAAAATTGTATTTTTAATAGTGTTTGTAGAAAAAACAAATTTGATAAGACATTTTGAAAACAATCATGACATTGTTTTAATTCAGAACAAGATTTTGCTGCCTGGAGGACTGATATGGAAATTAACATGAAGTCTAAATATACTATAAAAAGTTCATCAAATCCACAAACAAGAAATTACGCTCGTTTTATTATTTTATTTTTAAATATGTAATGTGGATGCATTTGAATAAATAAGGGCTTGGCGCTTTACACCGCATCACTATAATGCGCGCGTCGCGGGAATATCTGTGACAGTGTACGACGTAGCCTCTTGTGTCCGAACGCGCCGAGGCCTTCTCTACGAGTGTTGGCACGAGGTAGAAATTGTTCAATGTACACTCCGAGGACGTAAACGTTTATGAGATTAAATGTTTATTGTCGTACCGCCGATAGAACTGTTAAATACTTGATAGTTGCCAACCGAAACCGTCGATAGTGCGTCGTAGTAATACCTAGAGTCTTACAAACCTGATTACTAATTTGGAAGTGGGCCCGAACATACGTGAAGGCACATTTTCCAATAATCCATAAACCCAGGTAATCGATTAGAGCTAGTCGAAAGGCTTGCCTAATTTATTACAGACCTAAGTTGCAGGCGGTAAAAAACCAGCCGCTATTAGGGGGTAAATACAGTGCAGAGTTCTTTGGCATAGTATATACCTTGCTATTACATAACGCAACACAGCCATCATTTACACTGAAGGGAATCGTTCCAATCGAAAGACGGAATAATTCTCTTCTCCGCACATTCATTGGGGAAAGCTTGCGTCGAAAGGCTGCGAGAGTCCCTATCCGTTACATCACACTGAAACAACATTTACTCCCCGTGAATAACCACAAGGTAGTACGATTTACATGCCTTCGTTGATTTTGGCTTGTGATTTTCCGAATGTGGGTGCCCGATCGGTAACCTACATCGCCAAGAGCGAAATAATCCGTCGCACGCTTCGTGTATACAGTGATACCTACTTTGACCGCCAGATACCGCTGGTTGTCATTATTTTGATTAAATTTGTAAATAACTTTTTATTGTACATTCGTTCTGCTTTTATTTGAATTTTCTGTATATGGTTAAATTAATAGAGTGTGTTTAAGTTTCATCGCGAGTATTATTTTGTTTTGCAATAGTTCCAGAGAACCCTGTCTCTGTCTAGAGTTCAGGGTATATTATTTATCGACGACCAGAAGTCCACCGACCGACCGACTGAAGCAATACCCTGTATGGTCACAAAAGGTAACGCAACGGGAACGTTGTAAAGTTGAGTAATTTGATGCCAGTAACATGTTATCAATAAATCTGAAAAATTTTGGGTTTTCTTGGGACGGTCTTTCATAATGTACCAAAGAATTCAACCTAAATAATTGAGCTGCTAGCTAAAATTCTGAAAAATAAAAAAAACGTTTAACAAACTGAGGAAAATTGAGACCATTACAGGCAAATTCAGAGGCATTTACTTAATAGTTACGTCCATGATCAAGATGCACAGTGCACATTAAAGACAAGGCTACCTATTATTATTATTATTATATGTTTGAAGCCGGCAAATTATGACATTCCTGAGAACCTAAAAAACAAAAACTAAATAAATAATCATATTAAATATGTTGTGTTCAAAATAGTTAAAGAAAACTACAGACCACTGGTTTCGTCCTTGTGGGACTCGTCAGTGCAGTGCTTCTACATTCATTTTATATACCTACGTAACTAACTTGCTTATATGCTAACACACGTCGATCATATTTGAGTAAGCGCCAATTACCTTATGAATTGTTTAGATGTAATGAGTGGTACCTACTGGACCGTTCGAACAACTACTCCTCGAGTAGATATCCCGCCAGGCATTGAATTACAGAACGAATCCAGATTTTATTGTAGGTACTACGAGATATCGCAGAATGTTACTCCAACTAGCTGGTATTGAAACATTCATAACATATCTCTACGTACGTGACTTCAACGAACAAGGTTCATTTTATAGGTTATATTACATATGTTCGAACGGTCCAGTACCACTCGTAACAAATAAATAATCATTTTTAGATAATCCCAATAAGAAATTTGTACCTGACCCTGCCATCATAATATTAAAAGCGAACTGGCACACTTTACGGGTGGGGATGGATATCGGTCGCTCGGTCTCTTTTCAACTGGCGGAGATCGTATGGGTGCGGTCGTGTACTCGATCAGGTGTTCCTTTAACGCAAATAAGAAAATTGCATCAGCATCATTCCGATGGACGCTTAGATCATCTGCTCAGCGCTGTTCCCAGTCGTAGTTCAACCTGGAGTTTAACGTCGCGCCCGTAGGTAGAATGGTTTTTGCCGTATTAAATTAAACGTAATTAATTATTTAAGAATATTCTATGGGAATATTTTGTGGTTCACCTGGGATGCACCTACGTTTTAAGTATATTTACTACACCAGTTCACCACTCCGTAAAAGTCGTGGAGCGTAGCCCACGGGTTCAGCTAGTCATAATATTAAAAGTGAACTGGCACAACACTTTACGGGTGGGGATATCGATCGCTCGGTCTCTTTTTAACTGGCGGATATCGTATGGGCGAGGTCGTGCACTCGATCAGGTGTTTCTTTAACGCAAATAAGAAAATTGCTTCGGCATCATTCCGATGGACGCTTGGATCTGCTCAGCGCTGTTCGCAGTCGTAGTTCAACCTGGGGTTCAACGTCACAAACGTAGGTAGAATTTTTTTTTGCCGTATTAAATTAAACGCAATTAATTATTTAAGAATATTCTATTTGAATATTTTGTGGTGCACCTGGGATGCACCTACGTTTTAAGTAGGTATAATTCACAACTACGTAAAAGTCGTGGAGCGTAGCCCACGGTTTCATCTAGTTCTTATTAATTAGGTACTTGAATTCAACAGTAAAATCAGTTTCGAATAATTTATTATCTAACTTTTTAAATTAGCTGCACCTGATGACATTTTGGATCTAAGCGAAGTCTAACGATAAATCAAGCCGGAACGTAGCGGCCGTGACGTATTAATCGTGGCCCACTCGGTACGGATGGTCGGTGTTCGTAGCGTGGAAAAAATGCTAGTTTACCAAAATATTCAATAACAACGACTGGACTTTTAAAATTTTTATTAAGAGAATATGTAATTAAATATACCTGAACGGCATAATACCATATTTTCATATTTTGAACAAACATTTAACATTAAAAACCTACAGAACTTAAACTAAATATATATTTAATAATATTAAATGAGCCGCATTCCGCATGAAGAACAAAACTAAAAAGTATACCTAGTAGAAAACATTCTCGGAAACAAGTCCTAACAAAATAAAATACACCCGCTAACAAAATGTTTACTAATGGAAGAAGATAAATGGGAAAACTACTGACTACGCAATTTTTTAATTTTCTTTTCTTTTGCTTCATTAACAAACATTTCATTGGAGGTAGGTAACATATGAATAATAATTATCTAATAAAGTATTGCATGAAATCTAATGTACAATGTATAATGGTTATATGGTTATGTGAGGGGAAATGTAATTTGTTTGTACGCCTACACGGCTCAGTGCGGCTAGCGCGCACAATTTATATGTGTTTATTAACCCGCTGTAACTTTTTTCAGTAACAACATTAATGTTTCGTTTTTTCACCAAAAATAATTTCGAGCCTTTGTTCGTATTTGGTCTCGCATATGCATATGCTAATGCCGAAAAATAAGATTACTTATCCAGTACGTGAAAAATACATTACACAAATTTGTGGTCTAGCAAGAAAACATTTTTTTTCATGACATTTTAAAGTTTTAGAGGCAACGTGAGTACACTGTGATGATCAGCACACTTCAATGTATATTCCATGAAAAAAACAGATCTCTTACTCTTTTCGTTGCTGAAATACAACAAGAAAAGTATTAAAAATGGTGGAAAATTGATTTAGGAAAGTTTAGGAAAATTATGTAGTTAATATTTTCACTTTTCACTATTTGGTAGAAATCCATGATTAAATAAAAAATTACTTCGCGTACTACCAAGAAGTATAACAAAATTATTTTATTTAACCGGTTTCAAGATCTACAAACGATCCCATTTTTCTTAAACATTTCTGATGATGGGATCGTTTGTAGATCTTGAAACCGGTTAAATAAAATAATTTTGTTATACTTCTTGGTAGTACGCGAAGTAATTTTTTATTTAATCATTAATAATAATTTAGGAAAATTCGATTTTTCGGCATTTTCGCAATTTCCGATATTTTCGCGACCTCAAAATTCAAATCCGGCAGGTCATTTTACATAAGAATCAGCTTCATTTTTGTGCGTGTTCGAGTTGTAAGAGGTTGTCGAATTATAGAGCACCTTGCTCCCCGCCTAAGCGATCCGTCCACGGCTGTGACGTCACAGCAGTGCTCCACGCGCTACACTCTGGCTTGTATTATCGTTCGGCTTCGATCTAAAGCTTGTGGTCATGACGTCATTTCCCTGAAAATAATTAAAAACTGCTTTCCGATAGTCTTGCTGGTGGTTACCCATATTGTAAATTTTTTATTTCTTCTCAAGTTTCAAGATACTTTCACGAGTTTAGGGTGATTCCAGTCTGAATTTCGTGCGAGTTTTAGTTGTAAAACGGCATTACTGGAGATCACTGACAATATTGCATACCATCGCTGCATTGATGGTACTCAGTTATATTATTTTTTCCCTCTGGATTATGTAAGTCAGGATTTTGATAAGATCAACAAGGATTTGAATGAATTGGTGCTTCTTGCCCGAAACCACTCTCTGATGTTGGATGCAGGTAAATCAAAATTAACGTTATTAATTAGCTGTTGTTTTACGTTGTGTGCTCTAGAAAGTGTTATCAAAAATATGAAAATTAAGATTGGAGATAGTTTTAGGAGTACTTATGCTCATACTGCCCGTAATCTAGGCATCTCTAGGTATATACAGGTTGACCCACATAGGAGGGCAACTATTGTTATCTTGAAAACGATGTTGGCAGGTAGAAGGTCTGTTAAATGATATTAAAATTGGGTAAAATGGTGCACAAGCAATTGGTGAAAATGAATTGATGATATCCGGAAAAGACGTCGATAAGTCCGTAACTATTCCAACTAGTTACCAGAAAATTGGTATTACGGCATTACTTGGTTTACAGATTTCAAGTAGCCAGGTCAATGTTTTTGGTGTCATTTTGAAGATCTCGTGAAATGCGAACTTTGGGGAGAGGGACAGAAAATGTAAGATTCGAGGGGGCGAGAATACGGTTAAAGCGATTTTTTGGACACGGAAGCGTTCGGTACTGTTACAGTAGCATACTTTATGAAACATTCAGCTTTGATTTTGAGCTAATTGGAAAGAGAATGAACCGGCCAACATCGTATACGTTGGTTTTTGGGGTTGCGATGTTCGAGAGCGAGAATACAGGGATGTAAAATTGAGGTACGTTTTAAGCAAACTTTAAACGTTCGACATTGTTATATCGCATATTTCTGTAACATCCTAATTTAATTTTGGGCTGGTTGAAAGGAAGACGAACCAGAGCACATCATATGGGTTGGTATTTGGGGTCCTTGATGCATGGGGGCTATATTTAGGGGTGTAAAGTTGAGCTACGTTTTCAGCAAATTTTAAGCGTTTGGTACTGTTGCATCGCATAGGTACGTTTGTAAATAACAATAATAAATAAGTTTATGCTCGAGGCGCTGCTGAGTGCAGAAGAATTGGTAATATGTTTGTATACGGGGGTTTCAGTAGCGATTTCTATGACACGTGGAAATTTCGCAGTTTTTGCGAATTCTACGTACCTATGGTAGCTCAATGTTTTATGTTTCATTTTGAAGATTTCGTCATATATGCGAACTTTGGGGGGGATAAAAGATGCAAGACTCGAGGGGGCGAAAATATGCGGGTTAAAACGATTTTATGGACAAGGAAGTGTTCGATGCTGCTACAACGCATACTTTGTGAAATATTCAACTTTGATATTGGGCTAATTGGAAAGAGGATGAACCAGCCAACATGGTGTGGGTTGGTTTTTGAGGTTTGCGATGCACGAGGGCGAGATTATAGGGGTGATAATTTGAGATACGTTTTTAGTACGTTTAAACGTTCAACATTGTTGTATCGCGTAATTCTATAAAATCCAAATTTAATTTTGGGCTAGTTGAAAACAGGACGAACCAGAGCACTTTGTATGGGTTGGTTTTTGAGGTCCTTGATGCATGGGGGCGATATTTTGTGAAACATCCAACTTCGATTTTGGGCTAGTTTGAGAGAGGATGAACCAGCCAAAATCGCATGGGTTGGTTTTTGCGATGCACGTGGGCGAGATTATACCAAAACGGTTGTAACAAATTTGGGGACAACTCAAAAACATTGCCTTCAAATGGCATTCCTCGATTTGTGATATAACTAATTGGCTATAACTTGTAGAGTGGGTAAACTATGCCATTTTTGTAACAACTCTATATTAATCTTTTTGAGTATTGAGCAATGGTAAACATTAGGGTACAGGCATACCTGAATTTAATTTCGTATCTCTAAGTCCAAATTAATATTAAGTGATCAGCCCAACAAGAACTTTGTAACGTTGCAAAAGTAAACACTTGGAGTAATCAAGAATTGATTAGTGTTTACTTTGGACGTTCTAAAGTCTCGCCGTGATCCAGAAGATAGGTAGGTACCTCACCTGTGTTCGTAGACACAGGTGGGAGAAGCAAGCGCGCGCCATACGAGACAGCAGTCAAGCGCACCCGATACCAATGTGGCGTCACGTATTTTGCATCCAGTACTACTGTTGCCTGCTAGAAATCTCGAAATCAACCGACGCCGAAGGCCCCCTTCCAACTTATAAAAGTGGATGATCCAGAAGGAGGAAATCAGTGTCTGACCATCAGTTGGGACCAGTACTCCCAGCATCCGAGATGATGCTGGCCGCTCACATCCGTACTAGTAGTACCTGATTGACCGCTCCGACTTCCCCGTTTGATCAACCGTCCTGTAAATTTTGAGTAAGTACCCGATGCTTCATTATTGTTATCGCTGAGATATCAACAATTAAACATTACCTGGCTGGCCTATCTTGTTCGTAACCAGTAAGTAGTAATGTGTTCAAGCCCGGGAATTATGGGCGCCTGCTGGTGAAGGTTAGTTCGATTTGACATTCCCGTGTGACTTTTGTCTGTAACGGGAAGACATACCGGCGGAAACCAAACGCACCTTTTGTAACCGGTGGCTCCTGGTGAAATCCCGAGGGAGAACTGATTCCTCATTTGCCACAAATAAGCTAGCGGCGTTCCCCCAACGAAAATGCACCCTGGTGCTGCGACGAGAATATCTCACCGAAATCCGCCTAGGAGTAAGCGCACCTCGGTGCTATACTTGGGCCGCCCAACAGACGGAGTGATCACCCTGCAAGAACGTGCTCTAGCGGGGCCAATATTAATTTATGACGACCGAATTGAAGTGATGCGACTTCGTTTGGTCTAAAGAAAGCGCATCACTGCAGTTCTGTCGTCCTAAAATGATAGTGGTCCCGTCTAGAGCTCATGCTTGCAGGGTGATCACTCCGTCTGTTGGGCGGCTCAAGTTGTATACCACGTAGACTCCGAAACACCAGTAATAATTCAGTTTCGATCACACGACGGGCCACTAGCGTACTATCAGGATAGACCGCGAGAACCGATTTTTATTTCAATGTAAGTAATCTTTTATAATTCCCTTTTACCTTTTTAAGTTTGCTGTAAATAGTTATATTAATAGAGTACATTTATATTTTGTTTATGCCTTGTTATTTGATCAACGTTTAGCAATAGTAAGAGAATAAATCTTCACCGACCAGACCGTAAATACAACGAAAGACTCGTTCATAAGCGAACGACCAGATCCTCGTAAATATACAGTGTCTTCTAATACGTGATACCAGGGATACAGCTGTATATTTAGGGACCGAACCGAGAACGTCATTGCATAATTGGCGTCCGAATAAATCAGGAAGAGTAACGACGTCGTAACTTACTTCAGGTAAATTAAGATCTCAAATTAGGAATTCTCCCGATCAGTCCCATCTACAGTCACAATGCAGGTGACAAGCACCGCCTCTAATTTTGCCTTCCTTTAATATTTCCTTTCTGCAAGTCAGCATGTCGAAATGTTGTGGTAACTCTTTGAGGACATAATTTTGTTTGGCACCAATAATTGGTGCCAATTATTAGTTGAATTAAAATATAAATCGAAAACAAGTTTTATGCAGGTTCTCAAATTTCATCGAAAGATGCGGTCTTGAAAACAGTAAATATTCCACTAGGTATTGAAGTGAATCGGAATATATTTAATGACATATTTTTGGTTGCTCAACGGGACCATTGAAATACATCCTGCAGCGGGGTCGTGGGAAAGCAAGCTTCTGAAGAAATCTTAGCGAAATTGTTAAATTGGAAATTATGTTTTATTTAATGTATTATTATGTAGTGTTGTGTATGTTCATTTGTTGTAATTTATGATATTGTTGCTTGTAATTCTGTGCAGCATTTATGAATATGTACAGTGTTTTATTACTTATCTTTGTTCAGTTAATCCATTCATAGTTTTATACATTTGTTCAAAAGTTTAAGCGTTTTTGAATTTAATTTCGGCGTATTGGTGCTAGTAGCTTTTGCATTTAGAATCTTTGATGGCGCTACCTATAACTTTAGTGAAATTACCAGAATAAAAAATTAATATTACAAGGTGAATGGAGAATTAGATTTGATATTGACGAACCTTACGTTTGTTAAAATATTCCCGCAGTTTCAAATATTCACAGAAATAACTGAGACGATTAAAGTAAAAATAACTTTATTCAAACACTTTTAAAATCAAGTATAACTAACAAAAGCATATAAAAATTATTTCAATTAATTTAGTTCGTGATCCTTGCTGGCACCTCAAAGCATATAACGTCAACTCCATCGTCAGCTGTCAGTCCCCAATGTACAATCAATTTGAGCTGGAACAAGAAATTCATGGTACAGACAAATTGTATAATATCAAACTGCAACAGCGTGTACTATGCGCTTGAAAAAAATAATAAACTAAGATATACAAGATGCAGTCAGATAAATGATAGAGAGATAATGCAAGCAGACAAGGCTAACTAATTTAAAAATAGTTTGCTACATTAGGCTTTTATGGAATTGTAAACTTTGGAACACCATGTTTATATCTAAGCCCTACTACTTTCTTAATCTCATTTTATTTTTTGCGCGTTAAATACCAAAGATAAATTTGAAAAGCTGAGTAAAATTCATTAAATAGTTTGATGAATCATATGGTACATATTATATCACATTTCAATATATACAGGGTGGCCCATTAGTGCGGGGACGGTCTATATCTCTTGAACCATTCAAGGAATCAGAATGAAATTTTGCAAGTGCTTAGGAAATCCCACACTGCATCTTATAAAATTATTCTTATTATCTTCACATTTTACGCAACAAACCAAAGTTATATTTTTTTAAATGGAAACCCCCAATTTTGTTCACATATTCACGTTCTCCACAAAATTTCATGGAAAACGATATACCACATTATGGGGTTTCCAGCAGGGGATGTTAAGATATTGTCATTTTAGTGCCAAACTGGACCCATCTTTTTGGCACTACTGACGCCTACTTACCGAAGCTGTCAAAGATTTCTTTATCAAACTAGATTCACAGACTGTTCTATTTGCAAATTCTGTTAATACCTTTGCTACAGTACTTTGTATTATACAGGGTTGTCAACATACGCATAATTGAATTTTTCTCAAGAATTTCAAATGGAACACCCTGTATATTAATTGCACATTTAATTGCCAGTTTACTAAGCTCTTAATTGATGCAGGTATTGCCAGGTCTCCGGCTGACAGTTTCTACGGAAATTAAAATTGAAACTTAAAAATTTTCAATTTCCTTTTATTTTTTACAATTTATTTTATTCGGATTTCCCCATTTAACTTAAATTCGGACCTGTCCCGTTTTAAATCGATTTAGCTAGGTAACTTAGTTGCGTATTTTGAATTCCTTGTTTTGAAATTTCGAGTTACTTCAGGACAGATAAATGGTTAAAAGTAGCTGCAAATTATTAATAAGCTAAATACGACTTTGTAGAGGAAATGTAATTTAAACGAAAAGCTGGACGGAGAACAAATTCATAATGTAAATAATATTTATTAACAGTGCCATTTTTATGGAAAGTAATTAGAAAACATTGCTTTCCAGAGATAATTGTTTTATTCTCACTTTTTTTAGAAGAATCATATTTTGTAGTCAAAATGCAAATCGCGTTGAAATCATGATACCTGTGATAAACAAAACAGTTCTAACTCACATCTGTCATAGTTTGAAGGATTTTCTGCATTTTCTTCATTTTTTTATTTAATTTTAATTTATTTATTTAATTTCAATAAACTTGTTCTCGCTGTAGTTTTTTGTTTAAATTACAACATTTCCCACTAATGATAAAAACCAAATTTATCTCATTAATAATTTCTACTGACTTTAAAATATTTATTTGTTCTGACTTCCGCAACAGCTCCAAATTTGAGAAGAAGAAATTGAAAACGCACAACAAAAGTACGTAACTAAATTGATTTAGAGAGTGAGTGGCTCAAATTTAAGTTTTCTTGGTTCTGGCAGACATTGCGATTTCGAGCTATTTTTTATTTTTTTTGCTATATTTGTTCACAATAATACTAATTCTCGGTAAGAATATCTTGAAAACTACCAGTTTTAGGCATACACGGGTAGACTTAATAAAAATTAAATCGATTTTACCTTCAAAAAGTAATTTTGCAATGGGACTTTTTGTATCGGTGTAAATTTTATTGGCCTAGTTTTGGGCAGAAACCAAATTTAAACATTTTGTTTTTTTGTTTTGGATGAAAAAATAGGTGAAATCCGAATTAAAGTGTAAAAAATAACACTGAAATTGGAAATTTGTAAGTTTCAATCTTAATTTCTGTAGAAACTGTCAGTCGCAGACCTGGCAATGCCTGTATCAATCAGAAGCTTAGTAAACTGGCTATTAAATGTGCAATTAATATACAAGGTATTCCATTTGAAATTCTTGAGAAAAATTCAATTATGCGTATGTTTACAACCCTGTATAATGTAAAGCACTGTGACAAAGGTATTAACAGAATTTGCAAATAGAATAGTCTGTGAATCTAGTTCGATAAAGAAATCTTCTATAATCATAAAGAAGTACCTACGGGATAGTTACAATTAAATGTACGATTAGATTTATTTCACATATAAACTGAACACATAATATCGCACTTCTCAAATCTCACAAATTGTTCTTTTTTTTCATTTATAAATATGCATGGAGATACATAACAGCTGATTAAAATTTTACACCTGTTTCGCTTAGGATTCTCCTAAACTAAGCCCCACACTACATAGGTTAATTAGAACATCTTAATTTTCAATACCTGTCTTGTTTGTTACTTAACGAATTTTTTCAATTGACATGATTTGCTCCTAAATTGACTTTTAGGCAGTGCCCGCAATCGCTAGCGATAGGATTTTATAAAAGTATAAATTGCGACTCAAATAATTTTATAGTGAAGGCAAAGATACGCCAAAGGGTTAGTAACGCAAATAGAAAAAAAAGGGAAAAGAAGAGAAAATGGGATTCACAGTAGCTACAAGATCACAGAGTACAACGAGAATTCAACAGAAAATCTATAGAATACGGAGAAGCCACATCCCAAGCAGAAAACAAACGAAGAAAGGGAAAGTATTAATGAAAACTATCGAAAAATAGATAAAAAAAATGAATAACTAGTATGATGACGAATACAAGAAGCTTATAGATAACAAAAATAAAGCACAATTAGAATGCCTATATTACCTAACGAACTTTTGGTTGGCATTCATAATTCGTTCTATTAAACCGCTACAGGTGCCAGGCTCCCAGAAAAGAGAAACAGGAAGACAAGTTTGACGTCAACCGTACGCGTATCTGGATGAGAGAAGCAAGCGCGCGCCGTTTGAGAAGGAAGACATGCGATAGCAAATGTTTGCACACGACCCCTGTATGACGCGATGGATCAACGTCACAACTGGTTTATAGACGGCACCAATGTCTCGTTGGAAAATCTCGGAAGAAGACCGCAGAAGCGTTTGAAATGTGGAGCTACAGACTAGTGCTGTACGGATCCATAAATTTTGACGGATCCGGATCCGTTTAGAAAAAACCCGGATCTGGATATATCCGGATCCGGATTTTATTATAAGATCCGGATCCGGATATCGGATCTCGGGATTAGGATCTTGGATCCGGATCTTGGATCCGGATCATGAATCCGGATCTTGGATTCGGATCCTGGTGTCAGATCCGGATCTCGCTATCTGGTTCTGAAAATTGTTGTTTTCTGAAGACAGTATAGATTACTTAATAAAAATGAAGAAAATAGAAAGTGCATTGGGAAATAGGTGTAATAGAGATAAAATTTGCAACAAAAAATTAATTTCATTCTAAAAACAAATATGCCCTTTTATCCTAATATTGTCTTAAAAAATATATGTACCTTAAATATATTAAAGGGGCCTACACACGATCAATATGCCGGGTGACCAAGAAATCAGGCTCACCCCTATATCATTTTTGTTCCTTAAGGTACCTATTAATTTGAAATTTGGTGTGCTTTAGACAAAAAATTTAACTTAAATAATTTTTAACTGAAAATTAGATTTTGTATCTAGATAGCAATGATTGAACAAAAAACGTTAATTTGGGATTCAAATCATCAACTAAATTTAAAATTTCGAAAGTTTGGGAATAAGAATTTTTAAATGGAACCAGGGTGTCTCACGGTACCTAGTACATATTGCAATGAATCATTTTTTTATATTTTGATACAAAACGCGACGTTATTATTTCATAAAAAATAACTCCCAAAACATTTGCCAAACAACAATAAAAAACGCACTCAAAATTTCACCGCTATCATTTATGTGATAGATAGAAAAAGCCGCCACAAAGCTGATACAGCCACCGACCAAAAAGTCGGCTTTCCTTTGTTCTTTGATGCAGCTTCTAATGCCGACGCTACCCACTGGAACTCAAATAAGGAAATAACAGCACCAGCCCAGCGAAAAGGATTCCAAATCCGAGATCCGGCTCCAAGATCCGGGTCCGAGTTCCGGCTCCAAGATCCGGATCCGAGATCCGGCTCAAAGATCCGGCTCAAAGATCCGGATCCGAGATCCGGATATCACTTACCCAAATCCGGATCGATCCGGATACGGATTTCGCTGTCTGATAAATCCGGATCAGATCCGGATCTAATCCGGATTTGAAAACGATCCGGATCTGACGTACAGCACTACTACAGACGCATGATGAAGATATCGTGGATAGATAAGGTTAGCAATAGGGAGGTATTAGAAAGAGTTGGGGAAAAGCGAAAGGTATGGAAGACGATAAAGAATAGGAGAGATAGGATGGTAGGACACCTTCTAAGACCCGAAGGAATAGTTCGCGACATACTAGAGTCAGAGATAGGGATAAGAAGAGGTAGAGGGTAGGCCCAGATTAGACTACGGCTCTTAAATAGTTGCAAATGTAGAATGTTCAACTTTTGGGGAAATGCGTAGGTTAGCTCAGGATAGGGAAGGATGGAGGTACGCGTCCAACCAGTCTTCGGACTGAGAACTTCATGATGATGATAAAAGAATTAACAATAGTTTATATCATAAACCGCCATAGTATGTAAAGGACAAGAACGGACAGAAAATTGTTGAAGAAAAACAAATTTTGGGCAGATAGCGGCAGTGCTTCAGAGAGTTGCAAGCATCAGAAAAAACCTTAATGTGTCCACATATCAATACCACACATCAACTTTAGAAGAAGGATAATTGATCAATAATCTCAAAACAGTACAAAGCACCTTGCAGTGATGGAATAACATCAGCAGACTTTAAAATAAATGAAAACCAGATGATTTCAGAAAGGGTACGTGCGTCGATAAGGACATTCTTGGCAGAAAGACGAGGTGCCCCATGAATGAAACATGTGCATAATACTATCTATGCTTAACAAAGGTAATAGTTAGAGAGCTAGCGTCATTTTTGATGACAAAAAAGTGTCAGGCTGGAACTTCGCCAATCACTAGTTCAGAGGGAGGCAGACACTTTTTCTATGTGACAAAATTTTCGCTTGCAGTCATTTCTATTTTTTATTTTTAATAAAACATGTACCTGTTGGACAGGTCGTGTGACAAATTTGTGTCAGACTCATATCTTTTGCACGCATTACTTGACTATCGACGAACCTGAATTTAGAGCTGGCAGACATTGTTTCATGTCTTAGGATGGAGGCAGATCTGCGGAACTGGAGAACTAATGAAAATACGATGACTAATTAGTATCAAGTTAATTTTTCTTCTACACATTGCTGTCTCATACTATGATAAGAAAATGCAACTGGCAGACATTTTATGCAGTCAAGGGCAGAAGGCAGACTTACTGAATTGGGGGTTGGTGAGGGCTCGGTGCCAAATTAGTGTCCGTCTGTCAAGTAAACAGAGGAGTGTTATAGGGGGGTCAAAGTATATGCACAAAAATTTTAATGTAGACACTAATTTGTCACCGAGCCCTCACCAACCCCCCAATTCAGTATGTCTGCCTTCTGCCCTTGACTGCAGAAAATGTCTGCCAGTTGCAGTTTCTTATCATAGTACGAGACAACGATGTGTTGAAGAAAAATTAACTTGACACTAATTAGTCATCGCATTTTCATTAGTTCTCCAGTTCCACAGATCTGCCTCCATCCTAAGGCATGAAACAATGTCTGCCAGCTCTAAATTCAGGTTCGTCGATAGTCAAGTAATGCGTGCAAAAGATATGAGCCTGACACAAATTTGTCACACGACCTGTTCAACAGGTACATGTTTTAATAAAAACAAAGAAATGACTGCAAGCGAAAATTTTGTCACATAGAAAAAGTGTCTGCCTCCCTCTGAACTAGTGATTGGCAAAGTTCCAGCCTGACACTGTTTTGTCAAAAATGACGCTAGCTCTCTAACTATAACAAATTGCATTGCGACAACTACCCAGGAATCACACTTTTAAACGTGACCTACAAGATTATGTTTAGTACTGCTCATTGAAGAAATCCTTAAGGAAAGCTAAAATGGATTCAGAGCGAACAGGTACAACAGACAATATCCACGAATAATGCATCAAACTTTGGAAAAATGCACAGGATATTAAATCCAGTGCACCGTTTATTTATAGACTTTCAACAAGTATTTGATAAGATAACATCGGAAAATTAGAATATGACTTCAATATCTTAGATATACCACAGAAATTAACCCGATTAGTTATGATAGTGACAAGGGCAGCAGTACAAGACAACTATTTGGAGCAATGGGTCAAGGCGATACACCATCAGCTACATTTTTCTACAAAATATGTATAAATCGAAGCAGTATTGAGAAAATCAAAAACAAAATGGTAACTTTACATCTGGGCAAATATGTGATTATGCAGAAGATCTAGTTTTAGTAGCAAGGGATATAAAAACCTTAAATGACTCTATGGAAAAATTGAAAATGAAAGAAAAACACGATGCCTTGAAGGTAACAACAAGAAGCAAAACAAATGGTTGCAGTCCTTGTCGACGTACGTCTCAAATTAATATTACATTTCTCAAGTAACGCAAATTTTAGGTGACTAATGCAATTCTCTCAGTATTCTAATTTTTGGGTCAAAGACCGGCAGAAATAAAACTTTTAACAGACCAAAGAAAAGAAATCAGCATTTGCAAAGAAGATACCTTGAGAATGTACAGCTATCAAGATAACTAGACGGATGGACGTCATCAAACGCCAACAAGTTGAATAAGTAACGAAGATATCAAGAGGGCTTACAGATTGAAAAAATAAGTTAATAAAACAACATAAAGCAATAAGGGTTAATAGACTTAAACGTGGACGCCTATGACAAAAAAATTGTCAGATTTAATGTTACCCTAAAGGAAACAAAACAAAGGGCATACATGGGTAACAAATCAACATTATTTGAATTTTTATTCTTAGTTTTCCCATGTTTCTCAGATTTCTGTTAGGTACCTACTTTCGTTCGTACGTTCTCTTAATAGCACTACCGCGGAAAAAGAAAGATCTGAGATCAACATCAAACATGAGATTGTAAATTATATTTTATTTGATGGAATATTTTGTCAAATAGTGTTTACCAAGTACCAGATAGGTATGGGCACTTGTAATTTGTAACATATTGTTGGTTGTAGTCTATGAAGCATTTACGAATTAATGCAATGCTCTTATCTTCTTTATTTTTCTTTGTTTATTTTATCCATTCATAATTTTGTTCCTTGTTCATAAGCTTGGACTGTTTTTCTGGAATTGTACGGATAATGAGTCTGGTAGAAATTAGGTATGTAAAACACAGGGCAGGAACCGTTTTGTAGACGATCAAATTAGGTACAAATTAAACAGTCGTAATACATAGGTTAGGTAATACATTAACTGGCAGGTAAGGCTACAGGTAAAAACTTATAAAAGCTTGGTATGCTCATTATATTTAAGCATGAAAAAATATTTATTTAGTTTTAGTGTTCTTTTGTTCCTAGGTAGGCAACTGGCTTTGTTATTATACTTTTATTGTAATAATAATTTAAAGTAAATTTCCTTTATTTTTATTTTTACCATTGTTTTACACTTCCCGTCGTGCAATTGTTTCCGTATAAATATTAACAATATAAAATGTCTTGGCCGTTCACCATAATAATAATCTTAAAATCAACAGGTGTCGTTCCAAAATACTCTTTCAAGGGCGAAAATAGGTAGGTAGTACCTATTGCTTATCAAATTTACTACTTCAGTGGTCTATTACCTTTATAAGGAAGGCTAACTGGTACAGGATCTCCAGTTCCCGCAAGAATTCGTCCTCTGCCCCCAGTGCCATCTCCGAAGGAAAGGGCCGACAAACCCTGACTAGGAGCTCCACAAAGACATCTGCTCGTTCTTTATTATCCCTTGCTCAGCTACCATCAGCTTTTCTTATGGGCGGGGTATGTTGCTGCGGTTTCTTAAATTTGCTAGTAGCTCTCCACATCGAGTACTCGGTGGACTATGTTGGAGATAGTTCTTCCAGATACTGATGATACTGAGTTGAGTTTTCTATTAATTTTTTAATTTAATTTCTTTAATATTTAAAAGTAAGCCCAAGAGTGTACCAAAGTTAGTAAATTTCAACGAGAACCCCGGTACATAACTCTGTCACTTTCTTTTCTTCATTGAGCTTCTTCCTCCCAATGCCTCCTAATCTCGTCTCCATTCTTCACCATTCTTCACCATTCTGTGTTTTTCCAATCCACGCCAAGCCAGTTATAAGTTTTAAGTCATCTTTTCGTCTGGTCTGAGGTCTCCATTCTTGTAAAATTTGTATTCCATCTGTCACCCAATTGCCTCACTGTGTGCCCCACCTATCTCCATTTCAGGCCTGCGACGTGTTCCTTAACGTCTATTATTTTGGTTGTCTATTTTACTTCCTCGTTCCTCACCACATCTTTATGTCTTAAACCGGCTTGCTGAATATAGCGAACTACATACTACCTTGAATCACCCTGGGAAAAAACCCTAAATAATATTTTTCTCTTTCTGATCCTGTCGATAGGGTAGTAGTAGCGTTATGCTTAGTACTAATAAACAATTTATTCAGTTTTGATATTAAACTAATGACTACGGTGTTTGCTTGTAGGGGTTATTGAAAATGTCATGTGAACATACAATGCACGCTAATGGTGAAAGACCATTATCTAGTTGTCAAAGGTAATTAATGTAATGCGGCTACAATTACTATTAGTTTCTTGCATTTACTCGAAGTCGTACAAAAACTCTAACCTTGAAACAGTTTCAAGTGCATGTACCGGCAAGGACCTCCCAGTCATTACGCTCTGTTGCTCATTACCTTCGCATGAATAAAAAATTATCTTCCAGTAACAATTAAAAAGTTTTTAACACAATTTAAATTGTTAAATATAGGCATTTATAATCACTAAAAAAGATCGCCACCGACGAATATTCTCCGTGCAAAACAAACTACGGTAAATAATAAGATTGCTGTTGTTAAAAGAAGACAAAACTTTTACTAAAGAAATAATGATATTGCCAACTTCTCCCTGTTATTCAATATATTTGTCCCATCTTACTATTTCTTATTCTCACAGTTCTAAGCATGGATTTTCAGGAATTTCATATCTGGTCACACTTCTAACTCTTCCTCTGCGGTTTCTCGAGTATTTACTATCTCATGGTTAGAAGGCTACTGAGATCTTGAAATTTACTGACATAGATAACATATCATTAAAAATAAAGTTACTGTTTTGTGAATAAATTTGACTTTCTTAAGGGGTCGTGGAAAAAATAGTGTACATAACTCGATGGAAAGTTTATTTCATATACACTCATGTGATTTTTGCACTTGGCTGCGCTTCGTGCATAAAAAATTTCACATTCGTACGAAATTTACCACTTTCCATGCTAGTTACATAATATACTATTATTGACACTTTTCCGCCTGGCAGATAGAGAACCCAATTTTCAGGTATTATTTAAAGCTGTAACAAAGCTTCAAACGACCATAGGTGTTCACTCGTCTCTCTGCGTGGAGCTTTCTGTTTTGAAGAGATTATTCAATGTTCATGTGATGTCAGGCTTTGTTCTGTTTTGTTCGTGGCGTTTGCGATCTTGAGAGTTGTACTACACCGCACCGAGTGTATCTGTGCTTTTCTTGAAGGGGACGCTAGAGCTAGCCTATGGCAGCTACTGTCATAAATGGTACTTGTTTTGTTCCCTATGTTATTGGTTGCTGAACAGTTGGATTGACTGGAAACCGAGTTCATTTACCATAAATTAGAATTTTGCCACGCCAAAATTTTGGTGTAGAATTCTTAAGCCAGATAGGCATTTTGTTAGCTTCCTGTTTTAAAAATATATTGGCGTCTTCGTTAACTTTGTCCTTTGTATTCTTTTAACTAATATGTCTTCGTGGTATTTTGACCACCTACCATTTGCAGCTACGTTGGCTTAATGTATACGAGGGCGTATCGCCACCCATTTAGCGTTCCTTGTACTGTAAAGAACCTCTCTCATCTGAGTTGGAAGCCAATAGCTCACTAAGAAAATTTGTAAAGATCAGATAAGAAATTGTGTTTTGGTTTATCGCGGGGGCAACTGTTTATCACGGCGAGAAATTTTAGAAATTGATTGGGATTAAGTGTTGTTAATTTAGATTAACTTTTAAATTACGTAGTAGAACCAATTCATAAATTTAGTTTTCAGCTTACGTTTATATTCGTAGTGTTAGCGTATGTGCCACTCGAGCGTTTTTATGTTAAGTTTGAAGCCGGGTAAACTTTGCTATTTCCCTTCCATTATTTTTTAGTGTTGCCTTGCCACTGTCATTTAATATTGCAATATCTGTTTCTAGTTCATGGTACTTAGTTTATTAAACTTTCTTCTTTGTTCATTCTTCTGCAACGTATGTGAAGAGAGCAGTTAAAGAATATTTTAAATCTGTTTTGCATGGTATAATCACAATTTTTAGCCTACTCATTAACATGAATGGATTATGCTCTTCCCTTTCTTATTTACTAATTTTGCTACTTCTATTGACGTTCTTTCCTTCCATATTATCCTGCTCCTAAATATATTAAGAGGTAAGTAAGTTAAGGCGTTGATTGACTATTGGGAAGATGTCTAACGTCCACTGGTTAAAGCGCGCCTCATCCAGCCGTGAAAATATTTTATACCAAAACTCTGTTCATCTCTCTCAAGAGCTCTGTTTAGTCATCATGTGTCTCAACACGTCCGATTAGCCGATATGCAGCGCTCTCACAAGCAGCGGCATACCGTGGAAACACAATCGCTAGGTCAGTAATGGCAAACAAATATTAATTTTTAGTTTGAGAAATGTTCCCTGGGTTGGTGTCACCAGTGTTGCCAGACGTCTGATTTGCCATTAGAACTACTGATTTTGGTTCTAACATATTGATTTGAGTTCCAAGTCTACTGATATTTAAAAAAAACTTGGCATAGACGCGTTCGCGGTTATTCATAGTCGGTGTTTTTGTAACACCGCCAAACGCGGTAATCCGACAGCTTCAAACATAAATTATTACTTTGGTAGGCGCTGACCGCCTGCATCAATGGCAAAGATCCAGGGCGGGCTGCAGAAATTTTATTTAGACGCATCCGCCCCAGTCCCGACGCCCCACAGAGTCATTGTGTTTTGGAAGTGTAAAAAAAAACTAAAGCTGAGAGAACGCTTTTTTAAAACAGACCCTTCACTTGCCCTTTCGCACCAGACACACGCATTTTTTGGCAAAAATATGATGTAGAAACAAGCAAAAAACGCGGACCCTTGCGGGCGCAGAACTCTTGTAGCCGTAGGACAACAATATGGCAGCTCTGTACTATGCCTGAACACCCACCGAGATTGTTGCCTATGTCTTTCAATAACGAATTACTTAAACGTCATTTTACTGGTATTGTGTAAAGCGGGGCTCGGGCGGACGCGTTTGAATAAAATTTCTGGGGGCGGGCTCCTGTTTATGAAATCTTAATGGTCAGGGAGGGGCAAGCAACAACTCACTTTATAATTTCAATCAAACAACCAGAAACCGAAAACTCATAATTTGGAAACATTTTTAAATTTTTTTTTCAGAAAAACAAATCTTATAAGATAGTGTAAGTGGGTACGTAACTTTTATGTGTAAATGAAAATTTCATATTAAGTGCAATACATGTGCAGTATGAGAACTTGTATTTTATAACAGCACAAATTTTAATATTAGATTTTATACACAATTCCAAAACTGTGTTGAGTCGAGTTCTGTTAGATATTATTTACTTATTTTACTTTTATTTGTTTTTATTAATAATAATTCAATAATAACAGAATACCTTTAATAGTTGTTTATATTTGTGATGTTTCCAAAGTAAAAATAAAATTTGATTCAATTCTGTGGTGCCCTCAAAATTTTTATATACGGTCCTTGCTGATATGCCCAGCTGCAAACTGGCTTCCATACATCAAAGCAGCCGATCGCAGGTGTCCCGGCATCTTGTTTGGTATATGATTCTAGATAACTACCGTGTTACCGACGCTATTCAATACTATTTATATTATTAAATGCTTTCAACCACCGCTAGGTGGACGACGCGAGAAATCCTAGCGACCGATACGTCTTGCAGGCATCATTTACAGCCGTATACTTGTGCGTCTACCCAATAATCAGTCAACGGTTAAGGTTTATGTTGTTTATCTTACATTATATTTTGCAACTCCTCTAATTTGTATCCTACTCCACACATATGTTACTTGTTGTATTGTATATGTCGTAGTCACATGGTGTAATCCCGCCAGTTCATGAAATGCCTGAACCGTGTTTAGGGAAACAATTCTTGTTTAACCATATATTTTTGAGGCTTCGTTGATCAGGTCAGGTTCAGGTCAGGTCAGGTCAGGTCAGGTAAGGTGATATTATCCTGCTCCTAAATATATTCAGAGGTAAGTAAGTTAAGGTTTATCTTACATTATATTTTGCAACTCCTCTACTTTGTATCCTACTCCACACACATGTTACCTACTTGTTGTATTGTATATGTCGTAGTCACATAGTGTAATCCGGCTAGTTCATGAAATGCCTGAACCGTGTTTAGGGAAACAATTCTTGTTTAACCATATTTTTGAGGCTTCGTTGATCAGGTCAGGTTCAGGTCAGGTCAGGTGATATCTAGTAAAACGACATGATTTTTTACCAATTTCGTTTGTCGAATTTTCAAATATTACATCATCTGTCTAGGCATTTCATGAACTGACGGGTTTCGCTTTGTGACCACGACATATATATTACATATTATATATTCTTCATCTTCATAGGCAATTCTTTTTCCATTGCTCTTTTGTGTTCATCATATTTAATAATTTTTGATTCCTTTTACTAACGTCAAAAACGATAAAAACGTTTTTGTTCGTATGGCGTTAAACCTGAATCAGGTTTCACAACAAAAAATTATTAATGAATATCAAATTTAAACCTGCCTGCTAAAATAACTAATATGACAACGGTGATTCTCGAAATTAACCTGTCATTAATCAAGGAAAGAATTCATTAGGTGCTTATTCAGAAGTAATTACTGCCGAACTACCAAGAAGGTTGGATTTCGATCCACAAAATTTTTCGGGCTGTACCTACACATTAATAATTCAAAATTTGCTCATCACACAAAGTCCCAAATAAATTGCTTGGTTGCACTCAAATAGGTTAGCGTGTAGTAACAGCAATAACTTTACTTCAGTCTAATTTAAAATTTCTGAAAGCCCGTTAATCCTAGACAATAATTTTTAAAAAAATGTCTATCGTTCTGTCATTATGAAATTTTTGATTGGCCATTATTTAGGCATCAATGTCAGCGTCACTTACCCGTGGATATATTTCTAAAACATCTATGTTGTTCTTGTAAACATATTCTTGTCCGGCTTTCAAGGGACACCCGGATTTCGTTGTGCCGTCGGCTTCGAACACGTTGTTGCACGCGTCTGACCCGTCGACCCCTATGAAGGGAAATGGCACTCCAATGATATTTGCATAAACCCTGTTTGATAGTCGCTTGATATCCTTATCTGTAAAATGGTAATGGTTAAATTATCATATTGCTTCGTATCATATTAAGCAGAATAACAGATACAAAGAGAATCAGTGTTCATTTTTTTACCATTTATTAGATTCCAGCTTATTTATATTAATTTGGAAAAGTTTCTTGCATATTATGCATATTATTTACCATTACATATTATGTGAGAAAAAAATTATTGTGTCTGTAGGTTATGAAAACTGTCGCACTAAATATTTATAGCGAAACTGTAGAATATCACAGTAAATATGTATGTTAAATATCATATTGTTGAAACTATGCTGTCCTCGTTCCGTTCATTACCCAAATTGTGGGAGAATGTACACGGAAGTCATATTTTGCTAAGATGAGAAAAGAAGCCAAAACTCCCACCGAACTTGGTCACTCCCTGTAATGTCCAAAATATTGGAAACAAATATGAAAATGCAACTGCATTCATACTTAAATTCTCGCAGGAGAGACCGGGATACAGTTGTGCATCGGCTCTTTCTACGGTGATTTATAATGTGATTGTTGCTGGGGACGACGGCAGCCTTACAGCTCTAATAATGCTTGACTACTCCAAGGCTCTTGATGTTCCTATCATGAAATACTCGTTGCTATTTTGAATTTTATAAGTCTTGCGAGGTCAGCTGTTGATCTTGTGTCGTCTTTCTTGTGTGGCAGGGTGCAGAGAGTCAGGATTGATGATGAGTTATCTGTGCCTTTCTCTGACGTTCCACAGAGATCGCTCTTGGGTCCGCTACTTCTTACTATCTATACAGTTAGATTTCGTGAGTCGCTTCAGTTCTATAATTATCATATTTACGCGGATGATACGCAAATTTATTTCTCATTCAATATTGAGGATTTAAAAATGGCTAGTAATATAATAAATCAAGACCCCTCAATGAACTTCTAACTGTTTCCAGGTCCCATTTACTTAGATTGAATCCTGCCAAATCCTGTGCTATTTTGTGTGGAAATGAAAATCTGAGAGGAATTGCTCTGCGATCTAAGGACGTGCGTATGAGAGAGGAATTGATTCGGTTCAGTGATTGTTCAAGAAACCTAGGTATCGGCGTGGACTACAGACTTAGGTTCAAGGAACACATTACAACATTGCTGAGGAGAGCTTACACGTCACTGAAGCTTATTTATTCACAGAGACACTGCCTTACTGTGGAGCTGAAGGGGCTGTTGTGTGAGTCTTTGGTCTTGTCGCACTTTAATTACTGTGATGTGGTTTATGGTCCCTGCTTGGATGGTGCTGATGTGCGTCGTGTTCAAGGAGTTCAGAATTCTTGTTTGCGATTAATTTTTGGAGTGAGACTGCTTGACTGAGTATGTATAACCAACGATTTCTTCATTCTGCTTGCTTCTTCTACATTATAATTAAATTTAAAACTCCCCCATACCTCTATGAAAAATTGACCTTCAGAACGGATGTCCACAACTTAGATATTCGTAAGAAAAATCTATTGACTATTCTTCATCGCCACAAAGAACTTTTTAAACGATGCTATAGTTATAACATTGCTGATTGTATGAATAGGCTTCGTGTATACAGCTTTGCTTGTGGAATCAAGACTTATAGAATGCGTCTGAAGCTTGATTTATTGAGGCAACAATAACATGCTCATTTCTAAAGTTCTCCCTCTCTCTTTTTTCTCGTCTTTCTTTTTTTTCCTTATTTATCTCTCTCTTCTATAGGCTATTATATAATTATTTAATTTAAGTTGGTCGCTTTTGCAAGTTAAAGTGTTACTTGTAATTTTGAGTTTTGAGTTCAGTTTAGTTTTAGATTTAGTGGTTAGGAATCGACGAAATGGAAGACTAGGAACCTCGTTTGGCTGTGACTGGATTTCGTTGCTGTTGGTGATCGTGTAATATGCATGTTTCATTCACTACTACATATGTATCTAGACCATGTATCGGCCATTGTTAATAAATAAATTATCATTATCATAATTATTATTATTTAAATCATTGGCGACTGCGTATGCTGAAAATCAAATGTTCGTCAACTCTGTTTCACCGTCTGTAGGTTGGAGTATCTTCCAAACGCTCACTTTCAAACGTGAAGGACCGACAATAGAGCAAGTGCAAGATGTTGCCCCGACACCAATAGAATCCAGTTCCTGGCGCGAAGACGAAGCGATCGCAGCGTTTTCCTTCAAGGTGGTGGCAAGATTCCACAAATGACAGATCGCCAATTCTAAATCAGGGTACGAATGAAGAATAAATGAAGATATTTACGACTTTAAAAGAAAACAAAAAATTGTAGAAACAGCAAGAGCAAGATGGTTGCAGTGGTTGGGTCTGGCACAGGACAGTGAAACAAGAAGTAGCATACAGATTGCCAAATAGTAAGAAGAAAAGGAGAAGGTCAAAGAGAATGTGAATTTGAAGGAAAAGAGCATAACGAACTGGAAAAGTAAAGGGAAGGACAAAAAACTGTGCAATGTAGTAATTAGACTGGGGATTTGAAGTTCCTGTCAGTGAATTATCCTTTCTTCAATCCAGAATATACATCAGGGGGGGATTTTTCCGAGAGGTCACCCGAAACCATTAGGGATTGCGCTGAGAATAAGGCCTCGCTCCAGATCCAAATTCCAAGCCAATTCCAAAGCCAATAAGTTCACTTCAAGCTAATATAAGGGCTATTTCAAATTATAAGAACCTTCCAATTTTCAAGATGGATCTCAGGTTAGGCCAAGATGTTGAAGTCTACTTTATCAAGATGTTCAAAATTCAAAGTTGACTGAACACTTCTCTAAGCTATCCAGAATCCAAACCGATGAGAAGATAGAAGACAGTATTACATCCCAGTCGCTGTCTCTCTAATTTATACTGCAGTAGGCGTTGTGCACCTGTCGAGCGGAGTACTTAGTTATGCTTTGATTCAAGAGGAACTGTAAGGTTTCAAGCCCAAACCAAATTCACTGGATCTTGTGTAAATGTTTTTGATGACCCACAATCTTTTTGTGAAGTTACTGGAATAGCTTAGTTATCCATTGTTTTTGTTAGCGTTGAACTGGAAACCAGATACCATAAATGTGTATATTAAAAATGTATATTAAATTCAAGCAGTCTCGGAAATTTCAAGATATTGTCAAAATCCGCATGTTCAAAGTTTTTCGCATTTTATTATTATACCCACCTGGTGTAAACTTAAATTCAATTTTGACGGAGCGCCCCTTTCTCAAGCGGCAAGGAGACTTCGTACATGTTCCTATTTTCACCAAATCGCTCAGGTCTTTTACTTCTTTTCCTGAAACAATAACGCATCAGTTAATTATTTCCTTAAAAACTATATTTCGAGATATTAAGTAGTCTAGGTACCTATATTTTGTCAATAGTTTCTTGGAAATTCTTGGTTAATAATATGCGAGATGTTCATAATAGATCAAATTTCGCAAGATTATTTTTATACACAAAATATAGAAAGACAAATCAAAATTTAACGAAGTCTATTACTTAATTACTTAAATAATTCAAGAAAAGACCAACGAGTACTAAAGGTTGCGGATGAAAATAATGTTAGGGACCTAGAGGCAGAATGAAATTGCATTAAAGATATTTCAGATTCTGCAGCTGGGTCTTAAAGAGAATAAAAATTGAAAAACCTGTATAACAAGGGATATTGTGACTCTAATAGAGGAGATACGAACATATAAAAATGGGCTGGATGATGTAGGGAAACAAAGCTATAGGGCGGGCTGGTGGAAAATTATTCGACAATGTAGGAAAGCGAAAGAACAATAAAATGCAAAGAAGTTCGAAATAGGAAAAACTGACGAAGCATATAAAATATTTAGGAGAAATTTCAGAGTAATTGGAGCTAGCAGCAAGAATATTACAAACAATGCGGGAGACATCCTAATCGGAAGAGAGGAAAAGGTTAATACGTGGAAGGAAGGAATATTTGGAAATCTTATATGCGAGACAAAAACTCGGATGTATATTGAAAAGGGAATTAAGTGTAGAGAGTGATAATCTAGGCTATCCTATAAGGACAGTGTAACGTTGCAAAAGTAAACACATTGGATAATCAAAATTGATTAGTGTTTACTTTGGACGTTCTGATGTCACGCCGTGATGTGGAAGATAGGTACGTCATCTGTGTTCGTCAACACAGGTGGGAGAAGCACGCGCGCGCCATACGAGACAACAGTCAAGCGAGATGGATGGTAGTTGCGCCCGGCACTAATGTGACGTCATGTATTTTCATCCGGCACTACTCCTCCCGCTAAAAATCTGGAAGTGAACCGCCGAAGCTAGGCCCCACTCTCCGCTTATAAAAGTGGAGGATCCTGAGAAGAAATTCAGTACCTGATCGTCCGGCCCTCAGTCAAGACCAGTATTCCCAGCATCTGAGATGATGCTGGCCGCTCCGATCCGAAACAAGTACTTGATTGAGCTTGCCTAATTTCGCCGTGTGATTAACTGATAAGCAATAAATAAATTTGAGTAATTGTCCGGTGTATGATAGCTGGTATTGAAGAAATATTAACTATCAAACACAACCTAGTTGCGAGTGGATTAGATCCAGCTTTGCGTAGCGAGGGAGTAGATATAGCCGGAGCTAAGGGTGTCTGCTGGTGTGGGTTGGATCGATCCGGCAATCTCGTGGTAACATAAGTCAACAAATAAGACGGCATACCGGCGGGGATCGAATCGGCGACCTTTAGTACAATCCAGCTGTAATACCGTCTATTTCCCCGATACGTATAACCCGGTGATATACCAGAGGAGGCTATCACATAAACTCCACGAAACCGATGGTAATTCAGTTTGATCATACGACGAGCCTGTGGCGTGTCCAATCAGGATACACCGCGAAAACCGATTGAATTTCATAAAGAAAACTGATTTAATTTCATGTAAATATTCATGTATTCTTTTCATTATATCTTGTACATAGTGAAAGTAATAGAATCGCGATATAATTTTCTTATGTGCTGTTATTTTAACCGTCATTTAGCAATAGTAAAAGAACCCAACCTTTTCTGCGACTGAAAGCTAAGGGTAGCAACGAATAAGTCTCATACCGACCAGATATAACGAAAGAAGTTGTTCAAAAGCGAACGAACAGATCCACGTAGATATACACTGTGTTCCAATACGTGATACCGAGGGATACAGCTGTATATCTAAGAGCCTGAATCCAGAAGCACCGCCGTTGAGTAAGATACGTCATTGTACCAGTAATGTCCGAGAGTAAAAAGAGATTAATTAGCAACGTTGTATAAGTGGCGACCGAGCAGGCCGAAAAGAAGAGACAAAGTAATCGTTGTAACAGAAGGGTTTAAGTTGAAATTGGAAAATTTAAAACACGATAAAGCACCAAGTATAGACGGATTGCAGACCGAAATCTTGAGCAAGAGGTAAGAGATGGTTTATTTAAACTAGTTAGCAAGTGAGATCCCGGAAGTTAATAAACGGAACATCATAATCGCTTTGCCAAAGGGGAAGGGCACTGATATATGATGTGCACATTTTAGAACGATCAATTTAACTTCCCACGCGTCAAAAACTTTAATTATATAGAATTGTGCAAAGAAGGATGGAGAAAAGGATTTAGACGAAGCGGAGGAGCGCGCGAGGCCATTCTGGTTTTAGAAAATCCTTCGACAATGTAAAATGGAGGAAGATGTTTGAAGTGTGCCTAAATGTGGGGATGAAATACATACAGAAACAGAAGAATAATATATAATCTCTATACAAATAGCAAAAGGCAGATATAGAATTTGATCATCAGGATCTAAGAGAAATAGATATCCGAAAAACAGTGAGGAAGGGATGTGCGTTGTCGCCTCTGGTTTTCAATTAGGAATGGCTCTGAACGAAATGGAAGCAGTTTTGACAGACGGCATCACAGATCAATAAAATGAAAGCGAAAATTTTGGTATGTGGAGAGCGTGAAAATGGGACTAAACGTAAAATACAAATAGGAAACGAGAAGCCGCAGATTTCTATTCTTTGGCTATTTAGTCAAATAACTCGCGTTGGCTGGAGCACTAGAGATATAAAACAAAGAATAGTGCAGGGCCGAGTTGCACTTAACAAAAGGAAACAGCTGTTGTGCTCGGGAACGGTAAACATAGAAACTCGGAAGAAACTCTTAAAAACGCATGTATTGAGTACGGCGTTGCACGGGTGTGAAACTTAGAAGTAGGGTTTCGCAAGACCAAGACAAGACGAGACTTACACTAGTCTTGGTATTGGTCTTGCAACCTCGTGTTGGGCTTGGTCTCGGTCTTGGTCTTGAAACCCAAGACCTAGACGAGAACCACATAAGTCTTGGTCTTGGTATTGTTTTTTCTTGGTCTTGTTTGGTTTTTATGAGAGTACGAGAAATTTATAAATTTCAATGTTTCCACACCCACTGAATGGGAGATAGTTCAAAAATAAGAAGTCGTATTTCATATTTGCATAATTTCATAATTTTGTGTTCGGAAAATACCTAATGATTCAATAAGTTGTACAGTTGACTGAATACAACTTTTGTATTTAGTTCATGGCTCTACTAAAATTGGTACATATTTTGTGTTAAGATGTAATATAATAAACTTAACTTAAAAACCAAAATGAAAGCTGTACATCTGAAATGTACTTACAACCCATAAAATTTATTTCATTTATTCTAGTACAGATTATAGTTTAAGGATATACAGTGTGAACATTTAAAAACGAGCCACCTCAAATAATATCTAAGAAACTAATAGAATTATGAAAAATCGCCGAGACACGTAAATTTATGACGCAAGGGGGACAGATTTTGATGTATAGCTGATGTCTGTAAAACCTACCCCCTAGCCCCAAGTCACCCTCACTTTAAAATCTCAAACGGCACCATATCGCTTGTGATATCTCATTTTAAAGGAAATCGAATGAGGAATACCGCAGCGATATTTATTTTTTAATTATTCCTTATTTTGAGCTTTAAAAACTAAAATAACGTAATTTGAACCTTTCAGTAAAAATAAGAAAAATAATGAGTTAAATTTGATACAAAATAAGAGTTAAACCTTGTAGATATCAGATAATAAACATTTCATACAAAAAAGTAGCTTTAGTATTTAAAACAGGAAAATATAACTTATAGAATAATTTAAGGAAAATCTATCTTAGACGCTCAATATGGGCCCAGTTATTTGCAAAACAATAATAAAGCCTATATTCTCGAATTGCCTTCTTACATTCAGGAATGTTTGGGAGGGCATATTTCGGCATGTTTCTGATATTGTGGTCCTCAAATTAATTAAATTTTCTGTGTCGGTTTGACACACTGCTGATTTAAAATAGCCCCAAAAGAGAAAATCTAGCAGGCTGAGATGAGGAGTAATTAAAAAATAAACATCACTGCTGTATTCCTCATTCGATTTGCTTTAAAATGAGGTGTCACAAGAAGTAATATAGTGCCATTTAAGATTTTAAAGTGAGGATGGCTGGAGGTTGGGGGGTTGGTTTCACCAACGTCAACTATACGTCAAAATGTGTCCCCCTCGATTCTTAAATTTACGTGTTTCCACCATTTGACGTATTTCTATTCATTCCTAAGGTATTTGAGGTGGCTCGTTTTTAAATGATCACACTGTATAGTATGCTCGGTAGGCAGCCCAATTTTGTCACCACTCGAGCATGACGTAGTGCGAAACAGAGATTCTCGGGAAACACTTCTCCGTGCTGTGCGAACGCATAGTGTGATCAATGATGGGATGGTGTTAGTATTTTGTATAAGAGTATACGAATTTTAAGCATTATTTCCAATTTTTGTTATGAAAAATTTCAGTTGTTTTATTTTTTTTTCAATAAACTAAAAAATAACTGTCAAACATTTTCTAAAATATCAAGACCAAGACTTTCCCAAGACTCTTGCTCCAAGACTCTTGGTCTTGGAGGTTGTCTTGGTATTGGTCTTGGATCATTTATGTTAGTCTTGGTCTTGGTCTTGGTCTAGAATTCAAGACCAAGACAAGATAAGACCAAGACTTTTCTTGGTCTTGTGCGAAACCCTACTTAGAAGATAGGAAAAGCGGATCAGAAAAAATAAAAGCATTTGAGATGTGGTGCTACATGCATATCCCAATTTAGTACTCGTGTCTGTATAACCACAGTTATTACAATGACACACTAGTAGCGATTTCGGGTGGTAAATAAAAAGTATTTCCTAATTACATAGGCGATACGACAGTCGTCGTTTAATCTCATAAACGTGGTCGTCTTCGGTGTTACCCCAAGCAGTAATTCCAAGCTTGGAAAATGTGCTCGCAATTTGGTGTGCGCTGGTCTTTTTGTGGAGCACGCACCTAGTGGGGGATCAGTTTGGCGGTGGGGCGCTAGATGGGCCGTGAACGTATTCTCGCATCATAATTCCAGCTGATATCTCGATTAAATCGGGGAAATGTCTATTCATTTATCAGAATTATTCTTGCATTTTCTCTTGCACAAAAGAGTAGGCGAGATATAATGGTAGGACACCTTTTGAGACACGAAGGATTAGTTCAGAACTTACTGGAGTCGGAAATAGGAATAGAAAGAGGTAGGGGTAGGCCCAGATTAGACTACTGCTCTCAAATAGTTTGGGGATGTAGGATGTTCAACTTTTGGGGAAATGCGTAGGTTAGTGTAGAATGAAGGCACGCGTCCAACGAATCTTCGAACTGGAGACTTTATGATGATGATTACTTAATGGTTTTAAATCCTAAACCTGGTACTAGAGCAAGCTACTTATAACCTATTTTATTGATGATCCTAAAAATAGTAATTATTTTAATGAGTTCACACTATTCAGCTTCATTTAAGATTATTATTAATACAAACAAACTGAAAATTTGTATTGGGCTGATAACACTGAACTTTCTATTACTCCGAATAAGATTTCCCTTGAACAGTACATGACACAAACCAGAAAGTAATCTTGTACCAAAGCCCAAAAGCATTATACATAGATAAATAAGTAGGTAGGTAAATAATTGAAGTACTTTACTGCTTATCTGAGTGAGAAGCATGTGTCCTTCGTGAACAGTAATTATTATTAATTTAATGTTGGAATTTTTACTTTTTTTACAATATAACGTCTTTTCTGGAAATTAAAAGTTAATAAATTGCCTATTTACGTATCAGTACACTTGCAATTTAAAATATTATTTTTATGTACTCATATAATAAGGAGATAATCAAATTACCGTAAACTAAATGAATACCTACTTTACATAGCATTATGTAAAGGATATGAATTTATGAATTTCATAGTCCAAAACCAAATAACAAGAACTCTCTCAATTATCTGTAACTCAGGGACAATATTATAGATCACATGATCACGAATTTAAGAAACTACAGTTATACATCAGTTGTAACTCCAGATCATACGATCTCCGATCATAAAATAATGGCAATAGCAATAAATAAAGTATAAAACAATAATTCTAATCAGCTAAGAGAATAATTAGTACAGAATAGAGAACAAGAACATGTAAAAAATTTTAACCAATTAATAAATATCATAAGAATGTAAACAAGAAAGTACAACTACAATGTAAGAGAAAATAACCAATGGTTAAATGAAAAATAATTATGGAAACCGAAAAAAAGAAAAATCTATTACAAAACAATGAAAAGAGATACAAACGAAGAACAAGTAAATAAACATAAAAACAAAAAGCTGCTTAAAATGATTCGACAAGCAAAACAGGATTTTCTAGATTATAAGATAGGGGGGGGGGGGCAGGAAATAACGTTAAAAAATTATGGGACGCAATAAATGAAAACCTTGCAAAGCCAAAACAACACACTCAACAATAATGAATACCTTGTTTTTAATGGACAAAAAGTATCAAACGAAATAGATATAGCCAACGCCATGAACCATAATTTTGCTACTGTAGGCAGTAAAATAACGAAGTATTGAAGAATTAGCGAGATGAAAAATATAACTTCTTATCTGACAGAAACGAAAAAAGCATGTCTTATGAACCAACAAACAATGAAGAAATAAAAAAGATAATAAATTGAGGGTAAGAAAAATATTTAAATGCACTTTAACAGAAGTCCTAGTAAAACAAATTAATAGGTGAATGGAAGCTGGCGAGCTGAAAAGTGCACTAGGTAGTTTGCCCAATGGAAGCATAAGTGAACCCATGAATTATTGAGCATGTTTTCAAAAATATTTGAGAAAATACTGAAAGAAAGAATAACAAGCATTAGCAAAACAATGCGGTTTGATAATAACCAGTATGAATTTCAATAAAATACCAGCCACACAAGCGGCAGCCCCGAATGCCATAGATATTATACAAGAAGCGCTTGACAACGGCAATTATGTTACTTCAATACTGATCTATTTGAAAAAAGCCTTTGACACAGTTGGAAGTCCGTAGTCGCATTACCGGAGCACATGTATACCTTGCTTACTAGAAACCTTGGAAATCTTGGGTTATTTAACGATTACGTTGCCTGTGCCCATATCTTGGGTCAGAATGCAATTATGTATTCAGATAATGTAACGGTCAGTGTCCTGAAGCAAATCAATATAAACATCCTTCCAAAGTGACAAAATACTATCGTGAATAAAAGAAACAACCATACTCTAACTGCTTCCTTCAGTAATTTGATACCTGAGTGAATGCTTGTGCATTATTCGCATCTACGAGCGTGTCCAATTGCATTTTAGATATGCTACCTACGTATTTCAATTGCATATAGCCATCAGTACTCAAACGAGTTTGGCGTTTGACAAGTTAATAATATATTGTTGTAATATGAACGAGCAAACAGGTTTAAAAAAAATCATGACCTACACAACCTCAAAAAATACATGGTAATTAAAAAAATTAGTATGTAACAGGTTTAGTGCTAATTACTCTGGAATATAAAAACCCATTGACGTCAAAGCTGTCTGAAAGGTGCAAAAAGTAATATGTATTCCATTATTTAAAATACCTTCTTGGTTTCATTTGGTCATAGATTCTATTGCAATGTCTGTAACTGTCTGTAGGCTGATGATGCCAACCCTTTGTAAACTTTGGCAAACCTGTATACAAGATGGTCGCAACTGTGCGTCTTACTTAATTATTATAGAATAAAACTATAATTCGCGAATGGCACAGCGGTATTGGTATTATCATTCAGTATTTAAAAATTTATTAGAAACAAGAAACAGCTTTGAATAGTTTTGGCACAAGAGTGCAATATGAAATTTAATAAATACAAAAGCAAAATCTTCATATACCTATAGCGGTTGCGAAAATAAGGTTGAGGGCAGGAGCTATAAAAACATAAAACAAAGAATAGCTTTACGCCTAGATAAATAACTTGACTGAACTAAACCGATCTGTCATTTTGACGTTGTCACTGAATTTACTGTTATGCCCATTCAGTTTATAATATAGCATTTTTCAATAGGTACTTGCATTGATTAGTTCATTGAATTTTGTGAATACATTAGGAAATACGAATAACTGTAAGTATTAACTGATTTTGGATAAGCAAGAATTACTTTCTCCGTCAAAAAGTTGCCAGCTGCCAGCCATAGGTCTTGCTTTTCAGTTGAAGGCAAGGAGCGAATTTTAAATATTTATAAAGTTTATGCTCACCAAAACCCTGACAACTCTCTGGTTTACTAAACCAAGTGACAACATCAAGACCGAAAACGTCGCATTTACTGCAAAAGCGGCAGGCAATGTACTAATAATAAATAAACTTTTGACAGATATGTGTTATTTTGTTATACCTAAAATGTTTCGAAGTAATTATTCTATTTTTATATCACATTTTTGAAATTTTCGTAACATTTATTGTTCAAGTTTTTCAACAGTTTTAAACTAGGTATTTTTGAATTCCCCAACGTCTTCTAATTTGCAGCATGTGAAGCTGACTTTTGCGCAATCTGTACTGCGCAATCAAGTCACTCCCACAAATGTCATTCACTGCATCTGTTGAATAAACAGGATATAGCATGAAATTTTACACTATCTTAGAACTTTACAAGACGTCAAATATTTCTGTCACAGATAATATACAATTTTCACTGGTTTTTAAAAGAAAGGCTGTTTCTGTAAATGAAAAATGCCATTCACCTCCAAAATGAAAGTCGACAACTTCATTTTTTTTCCTTAACGTCAAATACGGGCAGTCCAAACAAAAAATTTAAGAAAATAAAATACACCTATGTATATATAATATTACCCAGACATTTACCCATCAAATGAAACTAGTTTCGAATGGATTGATTGAAAAATAACTTTGATATTTGTTTTTTAGTACCGGTCATGCTGTGCCATCTAGCTTACTAACTTCGGTCGGGAGCGCGCATGACGTCAGCCGGGAGAAAAAGAACGGCGCGCCACTTAAGTAAGCATTGCTGTAAATGCATCTGCACGCGCTCCTCTCTTTTAGATTACGAAATTCTGGCGGTGTTTTGGGTTGGTGACACCACCACTCATGGGTCGAACGATGTTATCGTAGTCCACAAAATAAATCAGTTAAAAAGTTAGGTCTTGTTTTAATACAATATTTATACTGATTTGAATTCGAACTTCACCCGATACCTACATTTGCAGGACGTGTAGGGTTCTCCCGTTCTCGGTTCTCCAGACATAAGATGTCATGTTAGTGTTCAAGGGTTTGTTATTAATTTATTATAGACCAACAACGAAGTGATAGCTTCATAATATACCTACTTATCTTAAAAACACTTTGCTGGCATTTGGTGGCTAAGAGTGGAGTATGAAATACCGGTGAATATCGTTCGACCATGCAGTTAAAGACACGTTAGTTTTTAATATATTGAAAATGCCGAATTGTGCGGTTCCTAAATGTTATAACCACAACTGAAAAACTGAGGGCGGCAAACGATGAATTTTTGTTTGTAAATGCGAAGACAAGATAAATGTTGAAAATGGTAAGTGGATACGCACTTGGTGTATTTCATTTGTTTGCTTATTTATTGACTCTATTGTAATGTGGGTGATTTCGGGGAGTTTTCTAAAATATACCTATTTGTTCACAAGTTGTTCTTATTTAATTTAATAATTTTCGCTTAGTTTACAAAATTCACATATTCAACCGAGAATTTTATAAACAGCACTTAACTTTATACAATTTTACATGTGCTGAAACAAATTTAGTCCCAAAAGTTGCGCGTTGCTGTTCATAATTTCGCGAATAAAACCGAGCGCTTGGTTGTGTATATGGAGAAATCTCGCCGGCTTCTCCCAGTGACGTCACATCCATAGCTATAGCCACCGCACCAAATGCGCCATAGCATACCGTTCTAAGTTTGCCGTGGTACCGGTCTACAGGCGTAAAACAGATGAGAGTTTATGCTCAGTAAATTGCTGCCGCTGTCGGATTTCTATGTAACTTATTAGTCGCCCGGACAAATATTGAACAAGTAGTTATATTAGTAAGTGAATTTGTATTAAAAGAAGAGAATGATATAAGAAAGATAGAAAGAGGAGAAAAAAATTGCAGCTGGGTTATGGGTACATTTGTGAATGTTGTCCATCTAAATTTTTCTTTCAGATATGAATGCATAATTCGAATGATCGGCAGGTCTGCAACTGCAATAAATATGTACTAGAATAGTATTAAAATTTGAAGAGACCGGCAATAGAAAGGCGCAGTAGACAGATTTTAACGCGTGGTTAGATTAAGAGCGAATGTCGCTTGTCATTCTTCAGCGACGTGCAGCAAATGCAAGTAGAATTTGCAAGAGATTTCATAAATTTTATTATTAAAAGTTGTTCAGAATTACCCAAAAAGCTAAAATCAATCAGTTTAGTCAAATTTAAAAAAATCTGAAATTTTGTTTAAATCTTTCGTTTTAAGGGGTTACTGCGATATTAAAATACGTGTTGTAACAATTTCATTTGAAATACAACGTGTACCAATTGTCGCAACTCGAACCCACGTTTCAAAGCGCAAAGACCCATAATATTATTTTAAGTCTTAAAAGGTTTTAGTATTGAAAATACTACTGGGCTCGTGTATATACATGGGACTCATCTTACGAAAAGTGTATCTACAGGCGACAGATTCTGTTGGCGGCGCGCGCAGTCGAGGCCGCTAATAAATTGGATGGAGGCTGGAGAGCGCTAGCAAAGAACAGACTAATTACGAGCGCTATCCAGATCGCCAGATGTAAACTTACGGCGAGAGCGAGTTCCGTGCGAGGAATATCGCGTTGTAATATAAGTCTGTACAAAACTGATGCGTTAATATTTTGTTACGTATTGCGTCAGTTTGACTATGTGCCTTGTGCTTGTCACAAATCATTTATTTTATTGTATCAATAATATACCAGCTTGAAACGGCACAGATCACTTTTGTTGGACATCTTAGAAACCGAGCAGTTGTGTCGGTATTTTCAATACGTCTATGATACTTGCGTAAGATGCGAGGTCTGTGATTTTTTTTATATTTGATGAAACTTCCGATTAATCGTTTGGGGCAATTCTGAACAAGTTTCATTAATAAAATTTTCCTTGCCAAGAAATCGTCTATGAGATAACAATTTATAAGTTGGTTCTATATCTGTCATATTGTACCTAAAAAATTAACAACTCAAGACATAAATTGTACGTTTTACAAAATTAGTAGTAATGAAATTTTGAATAGCCCAGACTTAATACTTTTAATTTTATGGGTATCTACTTATCTTTGAAGTGAGCAACTTCTGGTGAAATTAATTTATTTGTGTAGTTTATATTTTCTTGCGTTACTTCTTGGTAGTAATTCATGTTGAATTAATAAAATACTTAGCCTACTGCCAATGGAATAATTTATTAGAGTATTTTATTTTATTAATTCAAAATAATTTATGTGTATTTATTTCTTGCTTCTTAATTTATTATTTTACATCGTAGAATATTCAGAGAGCTCAAAGATCACAGTTTTACGATCACAATTACAATTTTCTAAATGTTCATATAGGTGTCAACAACCAAATTTATAGATTTCTTGAACAAATATGTATTTGCCTGTACAATAATTTCGAAACTAAGAAAATATATGTGAATTAGTCGGGGAGCAGAGATCTCAAAAAGCGCTTATTTAAAGAGTTAGTCCGAAGTCGAGGACACACTTGTTTTGAAGACTGTTTTCTATGTAAAATCACCCGCTCAATCCGAATCCGGAGGGCGCCCGTTCATTTGGGACGGCCTTGGCCCTGAAAAATGCAGTTTTACGTAAAATTTAGAAAAATTGAAAACTGAACATTTCAGTTTACATCGTTCTGGAGACAGCTAGTAAGCTAATTTTTTTTTTGAAATGTTCTCCAGGTATTTTTGATTGCAAACCTCTATACACAATTAACTTTCGAAAAATAACTACGTCAGAAATTTGTAATTTTGTACACTGCGTCATTTTTGTGCACCTTAATTTTCACCACGCGAGAAAATTTTTTATTGTAAAAGATAGATACCTATTCAATCAAAACAATATGTCGTGAAAAGTATGCAGAAGTTTTTAGTGAAAAAATCATCTCGATGTCTGCAATACTGACCGAGTTACAGCAATTAACAAAGTACTTATTGCTTTTTGCGCTGCGGCATAGTGTTCTATCTCTACTCTGCGCATCTACCTACTCCGTGATGCATCTGCGCCTGCGGGAGGCTAATCTCCGTCATATGCGGGAGACTCGTGCAAATACCTATTACTTTTCTTTCACAAAGTGATAAAACAGTTTCCGATATAATCAAGTTTATGTTTAATTGTTTACAAATAACAATAACTATGTACGAGTCGGTACGAGTAGTATGTATATGTGAAATTGTTTTGGAATCACTGTGCGATTTTGATTGAAGACTGAGGTTAAGTTTACTAATAGTGAAAATGGAAATCAATTACAATTTGTGCATAATTTGTCAGATGAATGATTCAGCAGAAACAGTTCAAGCTGTAACTGAAAATGGATATAACGCATTGTTCAAGGAGGCAGGCAGGCCGTTTCTGACCCCTTGGCTGCCTCAAAGACTGGAAGTCTTTGGGCTGCCTGCCTGTGTGTCAAGTTACGTATTGGCTGCGGTATTGCCGGATTGCTGCCCTCAACCTAACCTAAGCTAACGAACACTGTATCTACACCGAGATCTACACCCCTATACCGTTCCTCATTCGAAGAAAAAGATTCATTTTTTAAAAAGTTTTTATATTTGTTCTCAAAATAGGAATACATAAAAATATGAACTCCATACATGGGCGTAACATAAATTTGATATAAGATCTAAATCGAAATGCATAAAAAATACAATGTAAGTAGGAAGTCACTGCATAATATGAAGTTCTCCTGTTCTCCGCGCGTGCCGCCTTAAAGTGAATGCCACCTTTAACTTTTAAAGGAGGCATTCGGTAATCCGATTTCGTCTTTTCGGCGGGTGTATACTATACAGCCCGCCGCGCCGCCTCAAAAATTGGTCGCCTGTGTTTTTGACACGCATTCCCCGCTCACTAGAAACGGCCCTGGCGGCAGGTACAAAAACAGATAGAATTAGTGTATGTCTGTCGCAGAATTTGAAACATTAAGAGCAGTTTTACAGTTATGATATGTTATTTGTAAACAACTAAACTTAAACATAAACTTCATTACATCTGAAACTGTTTTATCACTTTGCCAAAGAAAAGTAATAGGTATTTGCACGAGTTTCCTGCATATGACGGAGAGTAGCCGCCCGCAGGCGCAGATGCACGGAGTAGGTAGATGCGTAGAGTAGAGATAGAACACTATATGCCGCAGCGCAAAAAGCAATATTTTGTTAATCGCTGTAACTCGGTCAGTATTGCAGGTATCGAGATGATTTTTGTACTAAAAACTTCTGCATACTTTTCACGACATATTATTTCGATTGAATAGGTATCTATCTTTTACAATAAAAAACTTTCTCGCGTGGTGAAAATTAAGGTGCACAAAAATGACGCGGTGTACAAAATTACAAATTTCTGACGTAGTTATTTTTCGAAAGTTAATTGTGTATAGAGGTTTGCAATCAAAAATGCCTGGAGAACATTTCAAAAAAAAATTTAGCTTCCTAGCTGTCTCCAGAACGGAGATATGACGATGTAAACTGAAATGTTCCGAGTTTTCAATTTTTCGAAATTTTACGTAAAAATGTATTTTTCAGGGTCAAGGCCGTCCCAAATGAACGGGCGCCCTCCGGATTCGGATTCAGCGGGTGATTTTACATAGAAAACGGTCTTCAAAACAAGTGTGTCCTCGACTTCGGACGCCACTTTGAATTTAAGCAAGCTGCTCCCCGACTAAATGCAAAAGCTAAATATGATATTTTAATTACGCCGCGACGTCAGAATTTGGATTTGAAAGACAATTGCACATTATGTACATTTAAGTAATGGGATAAACATATGTCTTTCTAAAAATGGAACATCCTACATATTATTATTAGGAACATCGTACATATCTCATGAGAGATTTTTTTTTCTTTCCGAGATATACAAATTGTGGATGCAATTGAAAAATACTTAGGAAAATATTCAAATTAAAATAAGTAAATCATGCCTGCATGAAATCAGAAAAACAATCTCCGTCCAGATATGTAATAATATTTATGCAGGTGTTTCATTAAAAACTTCTGTATACAACGTCCAATTGTTTGATCAAATCCAAATTTTAATGGCGTATCCAAAATGCTACCTACACTTTTTGTAACTACCAAATTTTCGCATTTACAAAAATATACGAAATGCATAATTTTTATTTTGCAAATTTCAATTCAAGTTCGGCAAGTTTTTACTACAAATTAATTTTTGGGTACCCTTTAGTCAAACACGTGATCGGCATTGCTGGCTACAATATAAATCTTAAATTTGGAACTAAAAGAACATAATAAAACATTTGCAGTTGCTGCAAATACGTGCGAGCTACGTAACGTTGCTAATTGTACTGGTCGACTGTACAGCTGAAATTGCCATCCACGGTAATTCTTTGTTATGCTATATCCATTTATTTCAGTAAGTATATTCTACAACAAAGATCGTTTGTAAGAAAATTTGGGATACAGCTTTTGCCATACGGCTACCTCCAACCACCCCACAGAAACTCTGGAGCATAGGTAGCCCCCCTTAAAAAGAGACAGGTAAAAGGGAAAATATGGGAAACAATGAAGAACCCAAGATTTATGAAGGGGTCCTTTCCTAGACATGAACAACGTACTACCCGCGTAGGCGTAGAGAAGAATAAGAATAAGTAGACTAGTTAGTACTTGCAAACAGTTGTGAATGCAACATGTTCTGCTTTCTGGGAAATGCGGGGGGTAGCTCAGGATAGAAAAGGATGGAGGTATACCATTGCCTTCGTGAGGGATTGGAGGTATCCAGCAAACCTGCCTTCGGACTGAATACGTTGTGATGACGAAGTAATGTTTTGCAAGTTGATTGCAAGAATTATACATTATTATTAAGCATTAAAGTTATTGGGTCAAGTTGCTTTCCCATGCATGGGATCTGTATTTATGAATAGAAAACTTTAAATACATGCAATTATGCACCTAAGTTGCGCGCTGAAAAGCTATTTCAAAAGCGTAAGGTCATTACTTTATCGAATGCAATAAGAAAAGATTAAAAATTTACTTTCGGATAAAATATTGTCCACCGTTTTAAATTTTTGTTTAAATCTTATTATAAATTTTTGTAAATTTTTCCTCAGTAAATTATCCACTTTGAACTCCTCAATTATTGTTTGTTATTTTTTACATACTCATTGTACCTACGCTTGTGACTAGTCTTGTACTGATTTTATTTTAAACTTATTGTTACAGTTTTCTAATAGTATTCGGCAAAATATTTAGAACGGAAGAAGTTAAATTACAATTAAATACCTACCTGCCTATTTCCTATATTTATCTACTAAGTACTTATTATAAAAGAAAATATATTATAATTTGAAGCTAACGGTTAAATATTAACAAAAGAATAGTAAGAACATAATATGCAGTTGAATGCATTCTGATAATTGGTTTTAACAATAACATTGAAATTTGATAACAAATAATGCTTGTCTTAACCACCCACATTAAAAGGTAAGCGCAAACAAATTGTAAAGACAACTAGTATTACAAGAATAATGCATTTAAGATACCGGAATATTGATAATGCATTCACATGATTATCGTAATGAAAGGCATTCTTCCATCCTGATGCACAGTGAAATGCTTGACTCGTTATGTAATGTTTACTTAAAAGTCTGTAGTTTGACTAAAGTACACTACGATTAGCAACAATTACACAGAAAACAAGTAACAAGACGACCTTGATCTTTCATTTCAGGTAGAGGTTTTATGCCCGAGTGGCTAGTGCATCTTTTGAATAGAGCATAATCCAGACCACCAATTTAAACCATCGCCTAAATTAAATTTAGCATAGTATGAACACAGAGTTGTCCCCACTGAACATTTGTTATTTGGGCAACCATAGTTATTTGTTTGAAAACTATTTCTAACACTGGATTCTAATTAAAAATCTGCGATTCTTTCTACTAACGTAGTAAATAGGTACTCAAAGTTGTTTATGGAAGTTGTCTGGATTTTCGATATACAAATCTTCGCTAATTTTACGGAAATCTTTAACTTTTCGTGGGTGTACGACAAAAAAATATTTCGTGGATGTACTACAAGTTCGTCTGAACCATGGACTGAACGGACTTGTACTTCGACGTAATTCCAGCATCTAATGCTGAAACGGATGGGATGGCTTGTGTGCTTCAATGATCTAAAGAGCCGAACCATTGGTTTAACCATATTGGGAGGGGGTTTATTGACACGACCTGTATATAGATAGATAGATAAAGTGTGAAAATCTGTTCTTAGTTGGAAAGGTGCATAAAAATTTAAAATGTATTTCTTGCAACTTGAATCAAAAATAATAAACGGCGAGTATGCTATGAAAGTTTAAGAACAAGCAGCGTTTTTTTGAAGAGTGATCTTTTTGGCAATTCTTTTTCTTCTTTGTAACCCCATCCGCAGACAAGCTGTATACCACAAACAACTCACGCATATAGAAATTTTCACATATAAAATAGACTTAGTAGAAAAAACATTATGTGTAAATAATCTTAAAAACAGAAAAGTAGGCAGAATAATACTTTTTAGTTTTAAATAATACATGCATAATCAGTACTTTGGGGTTAAAATATTATACATATTTTAAATAATTTGGAACAAAATCATACTAACATTTTTATTTCAAATTTTTGTCAGCACCATCTACTCTTCAATACCTTTCTCCGGATATGTCACACCTATGGGGCTTAAAAAATAAAGACAAAAATTTCGTTGTTTAAACGTAAATTATTTTTATATCATATCAACCGTGCAGATAACTTACTGCGGTATATTTATGCCAAATTTGGTGACTATGTATAACAGTTTCTGAGATCAGACCGACGCGACGCATGGGTGAACAAACATCGAAGTTTCATTAATAACTAATCAGGTCCCATTTTTACCACTAGACGAGATTCAGAACCCTTATTAACTTCATGTATTAAATAAAAATTCATAATATTAGCTTAATGATACATTAAATAAAATAAAAGATTTGCAAATTTCTTCTTACCTCCAGGACACTGTTGAACGAGAGTTCCATAAGTATCAGCAATGACACTTAAGATAACAACAACCATTAACAGCTTCATTGTGTTCCCCAAAAGTTCCCTGAGTTTTGCGATATTTACGAAACACTTCCTTATCGTCGGTCACTCGCAGTCGGCCTCCTGTTTATTGAGGTGACCGAAACCACAGACTGACTACCGGAGTCTACCTTGTGCGCTCCAAACGATTCCACTCTCTCTTTAAGAATGTCCTATCCCCCTCACTGCCTGCTCCTCTTCTCTAGGTCGTCTTCGCACTTGAAAATATTCATAATGTGTTAAACATGAGGGAACACTTCCTAGTTTATGGTTACTTCGTATTCGGAAGAGTGCTTACTTTAGAAGAGACTTCTGTGTGGGACAATTGAATATCAAAGCGTTCAATGAATACTGATTATCTCAGGGCGCGCAGTGTCAAGTTTTCGGCATTGAATTCTGCATAATAAACTTTTTTGCTACTGCTAATCAATTTACACAGTTTATTCATACATTTTCAGGTATATTAAAAAAACAATTTTATTGTTGTACGCTTTCAGTGTCATGTCTTGATCACGGTACATGCACCATGTTAAGTCAAAAGTCTTTATTGCTCGAGGGTGAAGAGGGACTGAAGAAGTGGGGTCTGAGAGATTGCAACATTATCGTTTGTCAAATTTTGAACGAGAAGTGAAAAAGGTTGTAATAAAATTTTCTTTGAAATCTTAATTATAAAACTTGAAAGAAAGCCTAGACGTTTTGCAAAACGTGCACGGAAAAAGAATATTATTGTTGGGTTACTATTTCTTGAAGTTGACTTCCTAATCATAATAATGGTTCCTGTATACATGGCCTATCTATAACAACAAACATGCTCCATTTGTATGTTAAGAATAAATCTCTGTATAGCTTCAAATGTTTTAGCAAATAGTGAGAATAGTTAGGGTAAACTACCCAATTATTGGCACTTTCAGGTATCACCGAGTTACAAAATGGCTTAAGAAGTCAGTTTTGCCCATGCAGAACTGATTGTAATGAAAATATAAAACACTGAAATCCCCAGAATTCGCATTATGTGCTGAAAATGGTTTCATGACAATATTTTTTTACTAAATTTTACAATCATATTTTAGAAATACATTTTGCCAGTTATTGGCACCAAAATTGGCATAATTGGCATACCCAGTTCTCTACTTAATGGCACCGCGACATTCACGATTATTACACTTTAAACAGTTTGGTCGGTAGATAATTAGTAAATAATTTTATTAAGTGAAAATTAGAAACTTTGTATTCAGTGTAGCTTTATTTTTCAAAAAATCGGAAAAAATATTAGGTCAACTTTTTTTATAGGTACCATTTTTTTAGAACATTTTTACACTGGGATTTTTTTACATATAAACTATGATAATGTGCGAGTGCATGATACATTTAATACCGCAGTAAGTTGGTTTTGTAAATACTTTTAATGGAATTGGTGGCCGTTCTGTACATCCCATTTCCATACAAGACAAAATCAGTGACAGTTCCGTACAAGATGCACGTGTCGCGATACTGGGGATCATTTGTAAGAAACTGTCATTAGCAATAGTGGTAGTTGCGCACAGGTACAATTTCCCGTTTCGTGCGTCATCTCAAACTTCTACCTGGTTTGAGTGGCGTTTCGTGCGCTGACCTGCTGATAATGCAGTAAGCCACTAATTCGAGTTTATCTTTACAACATAACACTGTTAATAACCAGACTTCAATGCGGAAGTGTATGTTGATTTCTCTCCTATTGTTTTCAAATGTTAATGTTTTTGTTTTGGGGGGAGACTTAAACGCTCCGCTCGCTCCGCTTGCCCACAGACCGGAAATAGTGGACCGTGGAACCAATTTTTTGGCCGTATTCAGTGACGGGAAACGCCACTTTTTTGGCCGGGTGATTCTTAGAATGCTCTTCGAGTATACAGTCACTAAGGGATTGTACCTGTACTCAACTACCACTATTGCTAATGATCCCCAGTATCGCGACACGTGCATTGTGTACGGAACTGTTACTGATTTCGCCTTGTACGGAAATGGGATGCATGGAACTACGACGATACCCTTTTAACGCAAATAAAGCGTGCCAATAACTGGGAACAGTTATTGGAAAATGGGAAAACTAATAATTGGCACCGAGAGCCAATCATTAAATTTTGAACATTATTGTTACTAATTGTTGGCGCCCCTTAAATATTGTTTCCAGCTTAAAGTTTGGAGGTTATAAGGCGATTTTATTTAAATTTAAACCATAAACTTTTACTATATCCATTTAAAATATTTACATTCAGGAAAACTCTGACTCTCTAAAATATCTTACACATGCATGACCTAATGAAAAACTTAATAACTTACATTTAAAGCATCAAAGTTGCACTCCACTTTTTCAAACGCTGATTTAGACAGTTCACATGACACAGTTATGTCGGTAATACAGTTTTCATAAACACAATGTTTCCAAATATGAAAAATTTTAATAAAATTAGCCGTAGATACTGCAGACAGTAAAGAAATCATCATCATAAGGTTCTCAGTCCGAAGACTGGTTGGACGCGTACCTCCATTCTTTTCTATCCTGAGCTAACCTACGCATTTCCCTAAAAGTAGAACATCCTACATCCCTAACTATTTGAGAGCAGTAGTCTAATCTAGGCCTACCCCTACCTCTACTTACTTACTTACTTACATAAAATATAATGGGGGCCAATGACTGACATAGTGCCAATAATAGGATAGTTTACCCTAATATACTTACAAAAAAGTGTCATTTTTACTGCATCACTCGTATTTGTGGAAACACTACAAACGTTTACAATTTTATAGTTAGATTAGCAAAAGAATTTTTTGAAACAGCGTTCCACAAATAGTTAGTAGCTTCGTACAGTGTACTCTAGGATCAAATTCAATAATATTAAAACACCAAGAGCGAATATGTAATAGAAACAATGTACGATGTTTATTCATACAACAATTTTTTGTTAGAATACACAACATACTATTGATGATCCAACAACTTTACACGAAATCACACACTCATGCGCGCGCGCAATCACACGCACAAAAACGTACATGCGCTAAGCTAAAAACAACTTTTCTCGACGTTTTAAGGTTAGTACCATAGATTAGTCATACCCAGATGTGTATGTTACCATAGTATTCAATGATTCAATTTGCCCACGGTCAATTTTCGCTTGCTCCCTCACCCCACATGTGTACCAGCGCAATTGTGACGGCTGGCAGCACAGAACCGCATTCAGTTTTTTCAGTAGGGATATTTGGGTCCTCTTAAACTTATAAAGTATGGTTATTAAAGACAACAACTGGAGGTACGGATAATCCTAAATAATAACAGTTGTCTGAACTGGGACAATGCTACGTGGGTTCAACAAAATAAATTACCTCGAGGTAATCAACAGACTATATGACTCAGGAGCGCATGATTAAATAGAAACTATCATGAGTACTTTATTTACAAATGTAGGTACTTGATTTTTAATACATTTTCTGACTTTATTATTACCGTTATATAAGTTTTTCAGATACCATATAATTTTTAAATTAAATCAGTAATTAAATAGCAGACGTGTGATTAATTGAAAATGTTTTCGTTTCGTTTTTGATTGAAACTTAATATTAAACATGACATAAAAATGATTTAGAAAAATAGGTAGTAAAAGATTCGATATTAAGTAGTATAAAGAAACTTTTTATAGCAACAGCTCCATCAGAAAGAAGTATTTTGGTGTTAAACAAGTTGTTCTTCATTCCGGCTAGTCGAATCCAAACTTAGTAACCATCGAAGTTTTTAATGGTGACTTAATAGATGAGTAACTAAAAGTGTCCAAGAGAAATCAACCGTTCCTTAGAGATAAAAAGGGAACACACGTACCTATATCAAATGGCCAAGACTCGCTTCGGTCTAACGGGAAACATTTATTTGTTTTTGTTTAATAAAAAATTAAAATTAGCCAACACAACGCACTATCCATTCAACCTCTGAAGCGCTGTAAACCACTATCAGCTAGCGATATTTAAACACGTACTTGGATGATAATACGTTTGATTAATTTACTCGTGCGTTGGATCGGAGGGACGGCAGTCCATTTTGCTGTGTGATCACTTTCCAATTAATAACAAAGAGCACACGGTGATGCAGCCAAAGGGTTGAGGAAATGAAACTCCTTTTACCATTTATTCAAGCTTTCGGATATATTTAAATCCTTCTTCAGGAAATAGTGACGTGGAATTCCCACATGAATAACGCAAGAAAAGCTGAACTCATCTGAAAAGGGCACGAAAAATGTCCAGATGAAAACATGATCACAAAATTCATAATCCACTAACATCCAACAGGTGGTAAACTAATGTAACTTTATAATTCATTCACTGTAGAGTAAACAATAAAAACAATGTAATAAATATTTTATTATTAAGTCAAAAAACAAAAATGACACAGTGTATAAATAAAATTTTCAGAATATAAAGGTAAGAACGCGCGCTCGTGAAAATTGAAAACTATTCGGATTATGAATTTTATAATCATGTTTTCATCTGGACGTTTTTCGTGTCCTTTTCTGATGAGTTCGGCTTTTCGTCATGTAGGAATTCCACGTCCCTATTTCCTGAAGAAGGATTTAAATATATCCGAAAGCTTGAATAAGTGACAAGGGATTTCATTTCCTCAAACCTTTGGCTGCATCCCCGTGTGCTCTTAGTTATTTATCAACTAGACAGCCGTGTTTATCGTCAATTTTATCTAAAATTTTATTACCTAGCAATGCTTTAACTTTCGACATGAACATCTATAGTTAGAGGGTAGATTAATATAAAGGGTATTTGGTTGAAATCGAAACGTTGTAAACCCTTTGGACACTTCTAGCGCCAAACATACATAAGTAACAGAAATTAATATTAAAACAATTTGTACTTGTTTTGTTGGAAATATGGTACCTTTTATGCATATAAAAAATACAAATAAAAATTCTATATTTGAACATTTTGAAAAACTCTTTTGGAAGAAACGGAAAGGTTTTTGCGCGAACGTGTTTTCGTACCCAAACTTTCTGCCAGATCAGCGACTGTATTGTTAATGTTTTAACTGTTACCTGACACGTTTACTTTGTAAGGTACTTTTTGGAATAATGAAAGTATTCGTTGAAAACGAACGCTGTATTCAAGAGTTTCAAATGAAATAATTCAATTAGGTACTTACCAAACAAAATTCTGATGCCAAGGTTGGAACTTTAAACTGTAAATGTGTGAAAATATATAGGTACTTATGTTAATGAGAAATTTTTATTCAGTTTGTGCCAATTGCTGTTAATATGTTAACAGTTTTGTGAATTATTGGCAATTAATAAACTTTTTGTAAATAATCAATCGACGTTTCAGCCCCGTTTAGGGCCTTGATCAAGATTTATTAAAATACAAGTACAGATACAAAATCGCTTAAGTATAACTCTTCAGGGTAATTTTTGTACACAAAAAGTTATCCTATGTCATTTTTATCTACACTTATATTTTAATAAATCTTGACAAAGACTCTAAAAGTGTATTAATTGCCAATAATTCGCGAAATTGTTAAATGTTAATGAGAAACTTTGTTAGTATTTGTAATAACTGTTCACTTGATCACACACGTCTTTTTCTGTATCGGCGTTTGAGAAGCCTGTTGTGCATCGACCGTGGAACTTAAACAGTATAAGTAAAAGTTAACAACTAGTTTGCAATGGCACATTTTCACGCTATCATTCACTCGCAAGTATATGGACTGTTATCTTGCACTTAAAAAGTAAGTTTAGAGCTGTTCCGTGATTTCATGTGCTGCTCTATCACGCGCCAGCTCATTGAAACAAAACAATATTTTTATGGCTGGTGTACTGCAGGAGAAGAAAAGAATTTACAACCCTATACCCTTCCAAAATGCCTCGGAATTTCTTCATAACCAAGAATCATGTGGATCCATGTGGAAATGGGGAATCCAGATAGCAATGAAGAATCGAAATGGTTGATGGTTCAGATACTGGATATACAGGGTATCCCACGACGACCTTACACGATCTGTATGTAGAAAAGTATATATAGTAGAATTACAGCACAAATTTGCACAAACAGGTAATCGAGGATGCTCAATTCGACTAAAATATTTTTGACTTTCTGCGACTTCCGGTTATACCGGAAATAGACACCAACTTCCTTATTTTAAATGGAATGCCCACATTTTTATTATGGATTTAGATTTTTGGTCGAATTCTAAGGTCACTTTATGCAAAACATCATATGCGTAAAGTGCACCCTCTTGGAGATATTAGACGTTAAAAATCGTAATTTTTCAAATTTCATCAATTATAACTTGGAAACGGTACGAGATAAAGAAAAATGATTTACGTGTCCCTAACCTAGTTTTTAATTCTCTATCTAATGGGTCTGGAAAATACTGCTTCCCGATTGGTAACTTTTTGTCATTTTTTGAAAAATCAGGAGACAGTATGTTCCACACTCAATAGATAGAGAATTGAAAACTAGGATAGGGACATGTAAGTCATTTTTCTTTATCTCGTACCGTTTCCAAGCTATAATTGATGAAATTTGAAAAATGTCGATTTTTAACGTCTAATTTTATATAATTATTCGTGCCAATTTTTTTCTTTAAGTTTATAACTTTTGTGAATTTTTTGGCAAAATTGAAACTTCTTTTTGTAAAACACCAACGTTTCGCCTCCGTTAGGGGGCTTTATCAAGGTTTTATTCAAAATTGTATAAAGTATAAAAAAGTGACATTTTTTTTCTTAATAAAATTTGTTTTACAAAAAGAAGTTTCAATTTTGCTAAAAAATTCACAAAAGTTATAAATTTAACGTCTAATATCTCGAAGAGGGTGCACTTTACACATTTTATGTTTTGCATAAGGTGGCCTTAAAATTCGCCCAAAAATCTAAATCCGTAATAAAAATGTGGGCATTCTATTTAAAATAAGGAAGTTGGTGTCTATTTCCGGTATAACCGGAAGTCACAGAAAGTGAAAAATATTTTAGTCGAATTGAGCATCCTCGATTACCTGTTTGTGCAAATTTGTGTAATTCTACTATATATACTTTTCTATATACAGATCGTGTAAGGTCGTCGTGGTATACCCTGTATATACAGTGGGATTAGTCGCGAACCACAACGTAGGAAGTATGCTCACAAATACTTTTCATGTACCTACCCGAAAGTGAGGTTGTTCCACTACTAGACTGTCGGCGTTCACATGCACCCCCTTAACGAGGTAGACTCTATAAAATTAGGGAGCCGCAATAGTAAATTATTGCTGTATTTTCTACCATGCCAGACGGTATGATTATTAATGTATGGAACACGAGGATCAAGAGCATGGATATAAGTAAGTTGCATCTGAGCTGCCCTGCAGGGGGAGTTCGCTTAAGAGTCCGGCAAACCCCTTTAAAATGAACCCGAAAACTGACTTCGTAGTGCTATGCTCATTTCTAAACGGTGAAAATTGAAGAGTTGAATTTTTGACAGTTTATAAACGAAACTTTATTTTATGTTTCCATTGAAAGAAAATTGAAAAATTTTATCTTAGAAAGTGTCAGTTCACTCATGAAATTGACCAACTTCACGCGTGCATAGCGCCAAGAGATTTACAGTTTTCGAAAAATTGTTTCAATGGCGACATAAAGTATACCTTCTTCTACCATAATCAGGCTGTTGTGTTGCTAAATTTACTAGGATGAAGGTGTAATCATGGTAGAGCGAGAGCGCTGCAAACGCAAAATATGGCTTGGTCTGTGCTGCCGCCTCGTAGCGACTGAGCGTAAACTCAGAGCGCCGTTGTCTCATTTACTAGGTACCGAACGCGCGGGCTTTGAATGTGCGTTGTTCCTGTGTCCATAAACGTGTGTAGCGCGACGGTGTTGCAACATAGCTGGTAGTTTGCTCCCATCAGAGACTTGTAGAGGGGACTTAGCTATTTACATTTTCGACCGAAGCAGGGTGAATACGCACAGTCTAAGCGTTTGTGTGTGGAAAAGGCAAAACAAAACAGCCGACCAGTTGTGTAGTAAACAGGTGCAGCCGCGGAAACAGAATATCGCGGAACATTCGTCTGGTCCGTTGCTTGAATTTAAACAAACAATGCTACCCGCGACCCGCTGGCCTACGAACGTGTAGACTTCAAAATAAAATCAGCTGTTGCATAAGGACGACAGGTCCATTTTAGAAGTCTTTGGCTCCGATTTCTAACGGATTCCTCACCGACCCGATGCCCCGCAGGTGTAACTTTTGATCTGCTTTGGCGGACTCTTAAAGTCATTAAATTACAAGTTGCTATTGACATATTTTCTACCAAGTGGTTTTTCTTTTATTGACTTTTTGCAACATAAAGAATGTTAAAATATCACCGTCACACTCATTAGATAGTCGCGAGTGGGAACCAGACGGTCCTAAACATGTAGAAATTAGTGGGTCACGTGACATATTTTCTACCAACTGATTTTTCTCTTACTAACTTTTTGCTCCATAAATAATGCCAAACTATCACTGCCAGAAGCATTGGATAGTCGCGAGTGGGTGCCAGACGACGGACGACCCCAAACATGTAAAAGTTAAAGGGTCACGTGACATATTTCTACCGTCTGTTTTTGGTTAGATGCTAAACTTAGATGTATTTTATGCAAAAAAATACTTACCAGACGAATAGCTAATGAGAAAATGCTTGCCAGACGCGAGTAAAGGCGTTGATTAACAAACAAGTTCATATAAACATTTTTGGTATTTTAATTTGGTTGAAACGATTATTCTGCTATTTAAGTACGAATTACTTACTTAAATCAAATAGGTATCAGTTCTAGTTCTTGAGAGTGTATACTCCTAGCAATTGCCCCCCTCCAAGTGTAAACGAGCTCTGAGAGAGAAGAGACAGTACTAAAGGTAAGTATGTTTATGTTGGAGTAACCATACCTAATAACAAAAGTGAAAATATAATAAAACAACATGTTGCCTAGCCTCGTTGCACTCTTTTTTTCGCTTTTAACTTTTATGGTCGCTTCAACATAATCGGACCCTAAACAATTCTGCGAACAGAAAATACGCGTGTGCTGCACTGTTGTACAGCCTGACCTGACAAAAGTAAAGAAAAGAGTGAAACAGAGAATTTGTTCATACAAGTGTAGTCGCCCGCTGCGTTGGTCCGAATTTTAGCAGGTGTCCCAGACTCGCATGGGTCTTGGATCCTGTCTGTATTTGAAGAGGTACAAAAAATGTTCCTATAAAAGTTTCTTCATTTGAAAGTCTTCATATCGTAAAGTTATTTCCAGTTATACAGAGTGTTCCATTTTTTCTGTACTGCATCCAACTTTGATCTTTTAAATGGAACACCCTGTATTCGAGTGTATTTTTGAATTCCTTGGCTGATTTTAATATAAGGTTATATAAGCATTTTTTCGTCTAAATTGCAAAATTTTTGAGTTATATTCATTTTTTCCAAATTTTGCCATACAGTATAGGAAGTCTGAAAATTAAATATCTTGGAACAGAATAAAGCTGTTGCAGTTATATTTTGGTGGAATGAAAGCAAAGTCAAGGAGTAACTCCCGCAGTAATAAAACACTCATAATAAAGTATACAAGGTAGCGAATTATATTTGACTAAGCGTTACAGAACCCAACTGTCTGACTTACGGCAACAAGCGTATTTTCTACTTATATACTATTTTCGTAAACGTCCCTGCCACCACACCGTCGTGGATCAGTGGTCGTTGTGCCATTCACCCAGATCGCAACGTTGGGGGTTCGCACCTAGCCGCAGTTATTCTTTGTTATGATGAGGAAACCTTGAGCTCTTGAGGTGTGTGGATGTGGTTTAGTTGCTGCGGTATTAAAACCCATGTTTGGACTGTGCCCAGCTAATGAAACCACAATAAAGTCAAAGGGGTCAAGAGAGAGAGTGTTTCAAGAGATCGGCAAGAAATTAGTAGTGAATGAGGTAGTTTGAGAACAGAAAAGTTGAATTTTGAGGTTACAATAACAGAAGCATTAAGGGTCATTGTTGAGTAACCGTGGTTGTGCGGTTTTCCGTCGCCGTGTGTGTTTGAACTACTCCGCTCGAAAGGTTATCGACCTAGGACAATTATCGCCGCGCGTGTAGGCAACCAGACGCGCACCGCTGTACGGCCGCGGCCGGAAATTTGGAATGAGCAGGTAGTGCGAGTTCTATAGACGATTATTTCAAATGAAAGCGCGATCAAAGGGAAGAGAAACAAACTGTAGAAAGCGAGATTTTTAAGAAAAGTAAAGTGATACAGAGAACGCCAACAAAGGCAGAACAAGTAGTGCAGAGAAAAAAACCTGGGAGTGAAAAAGAGGGAACATCAGAAATGAGTGATATACAACAAGTACTTGAAGCACTGGATGCAATAAGAAAAGATATGCAGAGGAATAGTGATGAGGTAAAGGAGGAGATGAGGAAGAGTAGTGAGGAACAGAGAAAGAACTGTGATGAGATAAGGAGACTGAAAGAAGAACTAATAAAACGAGAGGCTCAATGGCAAGAGGAAAGGGGCGTGCTTGTTGGAAGAATAGATGCTCTGGAGGATAAGCTGGAAAGACAAGAAAAATATAAGAGAAAGAAAAATATAGTCATAAAAGGAATAAAAGTGGAATCCCATGTTCAGGAAATAAGTGTGCAGGTGGAAGAGTTTTTGAACAGAGAGCTTGGGGTGAGAGCTGCAGTTAAGACGGCTTACATGGTTGGAAGAGAAGATAGAAAAATTATTGTTGCAGGGATGGAGAGTTTTGATGGAAAAATAGAAGTAATGAAGAATAAGAGAAGGTTGGGTAGCAGAGAGATATATATAGAGAATGATCTAACTGTGGACGAGCGGAAAGTGCAATCGAAAATAAAGATGAGAGCAAGGGAAGAGAAGATGAAGGGCAATAGAACTAAGATTGGATACCGAAAGCTGAAAATTAATGGAAGGGAATACAAGTGGAATGACAGAGAGGGGGAACTGCAGCCTCTGATTGAGGCAGCAAAAAAGTAGATAAATGCAGTGACATGGGACGGGAAAAAGATATGACGGACAGGGCGAGATTAATGAACATGAATAATGGTTTTGAAGTTGAAAAAACAGTAAAAAAGGGGGAGCTGATACTGGCCACATGGAACGTGAGAGGAACTTACTCAGAAGGGGCATTAAAGCAGTTAATAAATGAAGCACGTAGATACAAGGTAGATATAATTGCACTACAGGAAACTAAACAAAAGGGAAGGGAAATTATGGATATCGAAGACTATACATTTTTTAAGAGTGGAGGGCAAGATAGAAGGTTCGGAACGGGTTTCCTTGTTAACAGGAAAACAAGACATGCAATAATTCAATTTGAACCGATAACAGACAGAATGTGTAAACTGAGAGTGAAGGGAAAATACAGAAAAATAAGCATCTTCAATGTGCATGGGCCAACGGAGGATAAGGACGAAGAGATGAAAGAAGAATTTTACACAAGACTGGAAGAAGAACTTGAGAAAATAGCAAACTATGATTTAAAAGTAATATTGGGAGATTGGAACGCTAAGATCGGAAAGGAAGAGATATACGAACCTGTGATAGGAAAACACAGCAAGCATGACATTAGTAGTGAAAATGGAAAAAGACTGATAAATTTTGCAGCTGTCAGGAGAATGAGAATATGTGGAACTTTTTTCAGACATAAGGAGATACATAAAGGAACATGGGTGTCACCAGACAAGAAAACAATCAACCAAATCGACCACATTTTAGTCGAACAGAAGCATGCGGGCAGTATTAAGGATGTAAGAAGTTGTAGGGGAGCAGACGCTGACTCTGATCACTTTATGGTGAGAGTAAAAGTCGCACAGGAAATGCTTAAGGAGAATAGACGAATAATAAGTAAGAGGGAGGCACATAATATAGGACTATTAAAAATGGAAGAAAATGTAGTGAAGTACACACGAGAGATCGAACAAAGAATGGTGGGAGTGGGAGAAGGGGAAGTGGAAGATGTATGGAAAGAGTTAAGAAGTATAATATGCCAATCAGCAGAAACGGTAATAGGGAACAAACAAAAGCAACAAAGTAAGGAATGGATAGACCAAGAATGCAAGGAAAGGCTGGTGGAGAGGAATAGAGCAAGATTAAGAATGTTGGAACTTAATACAGAAGAGACCAAAGCCGACTACGTAAACAAAAGAAGAGTAGCAAAAAGAATATGTAGAGAAAAGAAGCGAAAGTATAAGGAAATGAAAATACGAAACATACAACAATATTACGACCAGAAAGAAATAAGGAATTTTTATAAAGAAGTAAGAAAAAACAAAAAGAAGGAAAGTGTAAATACCATGTATTGTTATAACAAGGATAGGCAGCTTGTGGGTGGGAAAAGGGAAGTGCTGGAAAGGTGGAGGGAATATTTTTCTGAATTACTGAATGTGACTGAGGTGCATGGAGATGGTGAAGATACCAACCAAAACGAGATGAGACCACGGGATAAGAACATAGAACCACCAAGTCTCGAAGAAGTGAAAAGTGCTATAAAACAATTAAAGAACAATAGAAGTCCAGGAAAAGATGAGATACGAGTAGAACTGATAAAATATGGGGGCCACGGGCTGCACAACAGAATACACAAGCTGCTCCAGGATATATGGGAGAAACAGCAAATGCAGAGGGAGTGGAGACAAGCAATAATATGCCAATTACATAAAAAGGGAAATAAACAGGAGTGTGAGAACTATAGAGGAGTAGCCCTATTAAGCAATGTATACAAAATATTTGCAAAAATATTAACACAAAGGCTGAAGGATAGGGAGGGATGTTGGGGGAATACCAGGGAGGATTTAGAGAGAACAGATCTACTATAGACCAAATCTTTACCTTGAGACAGATACAGAGTGAATGTGAGGAGCAGAATGTGCAACTACACGTGGCTTTCATAGATTTCAAACAAGCCTAGGATAGTGTAAACAAACGACAGTTGGATGGAGTAATGCGACAACTGGGAGTCCCGTGGAAAATAATTGCCTTGGTGAAAATGACTTTGGAGAGCACAGAATACCAAGTTCGAATAAATGGCACGATGTCAGAAGGTTTTATGGTCGGCAATGGTCTGAAGCAGGGAGACCCACTGTCAGCGGTGCTCTTTAATCTGTTACTAGAGCAAATTATTAAAAACAGCAATATAAACAGAGATGGTGCTTAAGAACTCACACCAGTGTATTGCATATGCTGATGATGTAACCGTGATAGCAAGAACAAAGGAAGAATTGAAAGAGCTCGTAAGGCGGCTAGGAGAAGAAGCAAGAACTTATGGATTAAGAATAAACGAGCTAAAGACAAAGTACATGATGACACAGAAAGCAAAAGAAGAGGAAGAACATCTGAGCGTGAAAAGTGGAAAAGATAGAAAGAGCATATTTGAAAGAGTGGAGAGTTTTAATTTTTTGGGGACAGAAATTACAAGAAACAACGACCAACTAAGGGAAATTGAAAAAAGAATAATGATAGGTAGCAGAAGTGCTGGGGCTCTGAGGACAGTGCTGAGGGACAAGAATGTGTCAAGAAAAGCGAAGATACGGATATACAAGACCATTATCAGACCGACAGTAACTTATGGAAGTGAAGCATGGGTTTTAAGAAAGGAAGACCAGCAGAAATTAGAGATCTGGGAAAGGAAAATATTAAGAACAATTTTTCGAGGGATAAAGGATGGGGATGAGTATAGGAGAAGAAACAACGCCGAGTTAAGAGAAATGTTCATGGAAGCGGACATAGTACAGTATGTGCGGGCGCAGAGAATGAGATGGCTAGGGCACGTCGCTAGAATGGGGGAAGAACGTATACCGAGACAGATGCTTGATATGAAGAGAGAGACAAGAAAGAAGAGAGGAAGGCCTAAGAGAAGATGGAGAGAAGGTGTGGAGGAGGATGTCAGGAGACTAGGCATTTAAAGTTGTTAGTGAGTACGCTTGAGCATACTTGGAAAATGAATCCATGATAGTCAAAAATTTGCTTGTTTCAATTTCGAATGGTTTCGACGGGGTTTGATTTATATTGAATTTTAATTTTACTGGATTTCGTTCGTACTTACTAGTTTGACAAATTTCGCATTCATTAATATATAGATATTTTTACGCATTTTTGGCCAGTAGTATTTCTTTCTACTCTTTTGATCTGTTTCCACGATTCCTCGATGATTCGTCTTTCCTTCTTGATATAATTTTAGAATTTCTAACATTTCGGTTTTGTCAATAATGTCTTCTAGAATAATATTACATTGTTGGTTGTTAAAAACAGAAATGGTAATAAACTTTTGGGACTTTACAGTCATATACTCTTTAATAAATGAAATGATGTCCTTTTCGAAATTGTTTTCGGAAAGTTTGACGTGAATTCTTTGATTACCTATCATATAATTTTTGAACAATTGGTTCTAAATTTAATTCATTCCAGTTCGATACGTGCTGGATGTTTACAACTAAAATTTTTAACGCATGTGAACGGGGTGCAAGGCACTCTTTTAGAATCAGTCGTAGGAACATAATTATTGAGTTCTCAAAAAATCACTCCTCATAAGAAACCCTGTTCGTTCTTAAACTCCCATCACTCGTATTAATTTTTTATCCAACTGTCCCAGGAAATATTTTATTAATTTTTTGTGCGTATTCGTAAGTTTTACAATGACGATTCGTAGTTTATAATTCACATATTTAATTGTAACTCAACCATGTATAAAATTTCTCACATTTTTTTTTCTTTGCATTGCAAGTTATTATTACAGATTTGTATTCGACTTCGAAGTGTTGATTTGGTTCACATGCATATTTATTAACAACGTGGATTTATTTCAACAACAAGCAGTCTGGGCGTATAACAACGATCGATAGCGTTCCATGGCGATACAAAACTTGTTTATTTTATAAAAGCTTGTGACAGGACGCAAGTAAATTTTCAGTCAAAATTTTTGTAAAGTTAATAATTTTCGGAAAAGCTATTTTAACGGGTCAAAATGAGTAAAATTCGGAAGTGGAAGGAGTTCGTTAACGATTACTGTGGAAAAATTAAAGAAGCGAAGCGAAGACCTAAAAAGCGGGGAGGTCGTCGACGTAAACGCCGCAATGCTGCCTTGAAGAAGGCTCCTACCTATTCTTTAAGTGAGCCCTTTCAACGTTTCCTACAACTGGTTAACATAAGAAGATCAAAACGTGGGGGTACTGTTTCTTTCGATTTAAAACCAAAACGCCGGTCAAGACTAACTAAGATGGAACAAGAAGAATTACTCTCTGGCGGAAAATTCAAGGAGGTTCGCCGACGACGAAGTCGTAAATCGAAGGACAAGAAAAGAAGGAGGAAGAGACGGAGATCCGGACAAAGTACATCCAGCTTCGTGTCAAGAAGTCGGTCGGGTAAACGTGAAGAAGATGCTACCGAAGTATCCGAAAAGTCGTATTCGGTTTCCCCTAGTCGCAAGCGACGTCGACTTGAAAAGCAAAATTAATTTTTACAAATAGTCAGTTAAAAGGCGCGGATTTTTACGTTTTCTGTCCAAGTAATGTCAATAAAAATTGTGTGTGTGCCTACTTTGTTTTTGTTACCTATAATGGTGGTTTTCTCGTAACAAAATCGGGGAAGTTTTTTTCTCAGCGGTTCAATAAGTTTTTTGGGGTGCTGAATCCGAATTTCAAGTTTGCTGCCATGTAGGAGGTCGGCTTCACAACGAAAAACGCAAGAAACCTCAAAATTTTCGCACTTTTTTCAGTTTTTCGCTTACATCTCGAAGATTATGCATTTTTCGAAGATGACCACTCTATACAAAATTGAAGTAGACAAATTTTCCTACAAAATGCATTGGCCAACTTTGATTTTCTGATGAGAGGTATCGGCGCTAGAGCGCACTGAAAAACAGCGATTTTTGGACCTTCTGCGAAAACGTCGAAAACGCCCACTCCCACCCCCTCAACTCGAAAAATATACATGTTATCAACAAAAACCCTTATACCACGTGAAAGTACATTAAATTTCCTACAAGAGGCGTCTCTAATATTCAGTTTTCTCATAAGGTGGGAAACCGGTTTCGTCCTTTTGGGACTCATCAGTACGGTGCTTTCCCCTACACACTCAAACCATGCAATTTAATCTTGCTATATATACTGCCGCGCTCTGGACAGATATCAGCAAGTGACAACTACTTTGAGTAATTATCTAGTATTAATTAGTGATACTGGACCGTTCGAACAACTACTCCTCGGGCAAATACCCCGCCAGGCGTTGAATTATAGAACTAAATCCAGATTTTTTGTACTACGAGACGTTTCAGACTGCTACCCCATCTAAGATGGCTTTGAAACAATCCTAATTTGTCTCCATGTACGTACGTGCTTTTAAGCAGGTCTTTGTTCAAATATTGCATGTTTTGAATGTGTATGGAAAACCGCAGACCAACTGGTTTCGTCCTTTTGGGACTCATCAGTACGGTGCTTTCCCCTACACACTCAAACCATGCAATTTAATCTTGCTATATATACTGCCGCGCTCTGGACAGATATCAGCAAGTGACAACTACTTTGAGTAATTATCTAGTATTAATTAGTGATACTGGACCGTTCGAACAACTACTCCTCGAGCAAATACCCCGCCAGGCGTTGAATTATAGAACTAAATCCAGATTTTTTGTACTACGAGACGTTTCAGACTGCTACCCCATCTAAGATGGCTTTGAAACAATCCTAATTTGTCTCCATGTACGTACGTGCTTTTAAGCAGGTCTTTGTTCAAATATTGCATGTTTTGAATGTGTATGGAAAACCGCAGACCAACTGGTTTCGTCCTTTTGGGACTCATCAGTACGGTGCTTTCCCCTACACACTCAAACCATGCAATTTAATCTTGCTATATATACTGCCGCGCTCTGGACAGATATCAGCAAGTGACAACTACTTTGAGTAATTATCTAGTATTAATTAGTGATACAAAAAATCTGGATTTACTTCTATAATTCAACCCCTGGCGGGGTATTTGCTCGAACGGTCCAGTATCACTAATTAATACTAGATAATTACTCAAAGTAGTTGTCACTTGCTGATATCTGTCCAGAGCGCGGCAGTATATATAGCAAGATTAAATTGCATGGTTTGAGTGTGTAGGGGAAAGCACCGTACTGATGAGTCCCAAAAGGACGAAACCAGTTGGTCTGCGGTTTTCCATACACATTCAAAACATGCAATATTTGAACAAAGACCTGCTTAAAAGCACGTACGTACATGGAGACAAATTAGGATTGTTTCAAAGCCATCTTAGATGGGGTAGCAGTCTGAAACGTCTCGTAGTACAAAAAATCTGGATTTAGTTCTATAATTCAACGCCTGGCGGGGTATTTGCCCGAGGAGTAGTTGTTCGAACGGTCCAGTATCACTAATTAATAAGGTGGGAGGGAGCAAAGCGAATATTACGAAAAATGCCTTCTGCGCTCTACAGCCAAAACGGTCCCTCCCATCTGTCTATGTCTCATCAGCGTTATACTTTCTATGTATTACACTTAAAAGAGGTTGTTTTGAATGAATTGATGGCAAAGTATGTTGATGAAAACATTTACAAATTATGTTTACAACATATTAGGTACACGACACTGAATATAAAGCTGAATATGAAATCTGTATGTATTAATGGACATGTGTCATGAAATGAGGGAAAGTCGAACCCAGGATTGGGTAATCACTTCGAGTAGATTCTCCATCTGGAAAATAAAGAAGGCATTTAGTATTAGAACATGGTTACAAGAACAGATAAGTTGTTTAGTGAACTGTCGATGTACGAAGAAATACCTGATGGCATGCGCGCAGTTATTTTTGTCGTCCCCGTTTGGTTGTTGGTGGCCCAGGCAATGTCTTTTGGGCACTAGAAGGTCCAGGCGAAGGGTCTTCAGCAATGGAAGGTCCAGGCAAAGGGTCAGGGGCTGTGGAAGGTCCAGGCTGAACAGTTGAGTTGTTGTTCTTCAACTGAAAAATTGTAATTGAATGATTTATAGTATTATAGAGAAAAATTGATTAGTAGAGATGCATAATGCTGTAAAATTCAGAAGAGGGAGACGACCTAGATGAGCCCTTTGCAGTACGACTGTCTGAAGCGGCTGAGGCGACAGAAGGTATTAATTCATGTAATATTTTGCAGCATTATGCATCTTTACAAATTAATTTTTCTCTATAATATCATCAACCATTCGATTACAATTTTTTTTAGTTGAGGAACAACAACAACTCACTGTACAGCCTGAACTTTCCACAGCCCCTGACCCTTTGCCTGGACCTTCCATTGCCCAACACCCTTCACCTGGACCTTCTAGTGCCCAAAAGACATTGCCTGGGCCACCAACAACCAAACGGGGACGACTAAAATAACTGCGCACATGACATCAGGTATTTCTTCATACATCGACAGTTATCTGTTATCTGTTCTTGTAACCATGTTCTAACACTAAATGCCTTCTTTCTTTTCCAGATGGAGAACCTACTCGAAGTGATGACCCAATCCTGGGTTCGACTTTCCCTCATTTCATGACACATGTGCATTAATACATACAGATTTCATATTCAGCTTTATATTTAGTGTCGTGTACCTAATATGTTGTAAATATAATTTGTTAATGTTTTCATCAAACATGCTTTGCCATCAATTCATTCAAAACAACCTCTTTTAAGTGTAATACATCGAAAGTATAGCGCCGATGAGAGATACAGGTGGGAGGGACCGTTTTGGCTGTAGAGCGCAGAAGGCATTTTTCGTAATTTTCGCTTTGCTACCTCCCACCGTATGAGAAAACTTAATGTTAGAGACGTCTCTTGTAGGAAATTCAAAGTTAACCAGTGCATGTTGTAGGAAATTTTGTCTACTTTAATTTTGTATAGATTGGTCATTTTCGAGATATAAGCGAAAAACTTGAAATTCGCAAACTTGAAATTCGATTCAGCACCCCAAGAAACATAAGAACCGTTGAGAAAAAAACTTCCCCAATTTTGTTACGAAAACGGCAGTTTTGAACACCGATTGACTGGACTACTATTATTATTAAAATTAGTGGTTAATGTTGACACCGATGCTTTGATGAAGGCAAAACATTTCAACGGTCAACTAGATTACACGAGAGTGCCAGAAACAGAAATCCTAAATGATGTTTAGTTAGGTACCTGAATTTCTTGTATTTGTCTGAGATTCAGTTCTTCACTGATGGATTCAGTTTCAAAAGTAAAACATTAAAAACTAATCGCAGCGCGAGGTAAAAAGTAAGTATAGAGTAAACATTCAATACTTCCTAAAATGTACGTTCATGAATAAAATCCTCGCCCACGTCGATACTGTTTTTCTTCTGCACTTTTTGGTATAATGCAGTCCATAGGTAGATAGCCCATCAGCATCTGTATAACAAATAACCCTATATTTTTTTCGCATGAATCTCTTTGAGTGCCAATCTCTTTTCGAATACTGCAATACTTTTGCTTTTCTACAGAGTGTGTATAAATTGGCGAAACTACACGTGACGATGTCAATAGTAGAATTCGAAAATATTAATGCCAAAATGTTAGACCATGCTTCCTGTGTCCTCAGGGACCATTTTAAAGAAACATACATTGGAACCACACAGGTGTAACTAAGGATGTCCCGTAATTATAATGTTACATTTATCTATTAAATGGAGCTAACTTGAAATTGAAAAGTCTACACACAGAGTTAAATTAAAGAGTTAAACTTTAATTTGGAAGAAAATGGAGCAAATACCCCGTGAACGTTGGATCGAAGTTAATTTATAACATATTGAGTTTATCACTACTATGCGCACTACCAATAATTATTTTTTCTACAAGCGTGTGTGATACACCGTTTCCCCGCACGCATTTTGGTTCTGAAAGTCTAACAGGGGCTAGGCCTGCGCGATATTGAAAATTTGATATCGAATATCGATATCAAAAAGATATCGATATATATCGATATATCGAAATATCGATATATTTCGATATATCGATATATCGAAATATCGATATATCGAAATATCGATATATCGATATATCGAAATATCGATATATCGAAATATCGATATATCGAAATATCGATATATCGAAATATCAATATATCGAAATATCGATATATCGAAATATCGATATATCGAAATATCGACATATCGTTATATCGACATATCGGCATATCGAAATATCGATATTTTGATAGATACTTATACAGCGCGTGTCCAAAAAAGTGTGCAACAGGAGGAAAACTCTTATACTGATTTCTTAGAAAACTGTCCAACGTAAAAGTTGGTGCTTGTTACTAAACGTAAGACGAATAATATCAAAAATTAGGAAGAGTTGCTAGGTTCCCACACGACCGCATGCATTATGGAAGAAGCTATTCATTTCTGTTTTAGAATATGTATTTACCCCTACCCAGTAGGGAGACCCAATATGTCCGCCACTGCCTCTATCAATCAGAAAGAAATATTCCGTGCTCATTATGAAACGTCTTACTCCTGCCTGTAATTGTCACACTTTCCATTTTGATGTAAGTAGTCCATTAATTCTTCTCCAAAATAAGACAAATTTTAGGGTGGGAGTAATTTATTGTCATCTGAAGGCTTGGCTGCATGTTGAAGGATAATAAGACAAAGCGAAAACTCCAGGTCACAAACAATATTGAATTCAGTGGCGTGATTAGAATTTGGGGCCTCCCCACTCCGCCAGCAATACTTGAAAGGAGGCTCCTTAGTTTGAAAAATGGCTACGATTTTTTATTGTAGTCATATAACCAAAAATAAGACCAAACATTGTTTCGTTCTGAATGACCAGGGTAACCAAAGACAACTGGTTTCGTCCTTTTTAGGACTCGTCAGTGCGGTACAGCTCTATATATATTAAGAACGAAACATACTTATATACCGACTTCATTAATAATTATTTATGAGATTCTAATGATACTGGATAGTTCCAACAATGTTCGGGCAAGTTCGAGTACCATACCAGGTGGCTGTCCTGTACATTTACAGATTACAGCAAAATAATGTTTGATCTGATCTATTTATTCTAAGCAAACCTTGTTCGCTATTCGTATGTACTATTATCAGCAAAAGTGGTGTTAGTTCCAGTTTGCGATGTGAATCGTTTGTGGCGGACGTTGTTATGTTTTCGTCAGCCCCGCTCCCCATAGACGATGTGATTTTTCGTTATCCGATCTCGATACTTTGATGAATGCCCTTTGTTTACTAGTGCAAGGCTAACACATTTGTTGTCATTCAAATAAAATTGTTTAGATCCGCCTTCAAAACTTTAATTGGCGGACAGTTGCTAAGGTTTTTTTACCTCAGAACGTAATTGGTTATGGCATTTTAAGCGGAATTGAACCATAAAGTGGAAGACTACTTTTGCTGTTAATAGTGCATAGAGACACAATGAACTACTGATACTGAAGGTTATACCTCTTGAATTTAGTTTCAAAACAACGCTTCTAATCTAAAGAATTATTCAGCTATTCTTCAAGTATGCTTCAAGTTAGGGCATAGTTAAAGGTTTGAAATTGTATCATACATGCGGCATAAAATTAATGTAATTTCAGTCATTTTCACATTGCAACTATGTTTTAGGTTTTACTGTTGCAAACTTTACTTGGAAAAACTCGACGTAGGCTCAACGGTTTCCTGTACCAGAAGTTATTAAAATCATTGTAAAACGTCGACAAAGCGCTAAATCGATATATCGATATATCGAAATATCGATATATCGAAATATCGATATATCGAAATATCGATATATCGAAATATCGATATATCGAAATATCGATATATCGATATATCGAAATATCGATATATCTAAATATCGATATATCGAAATATCGAAATATCGATATATCGACATAAAAATATCGATATATCGAAATATCGATATTTCGATATATCGACATTCCGGTATCGTTATTCGATATATCGATATATCGATATCAATATCGATATATCGAAAAAAGTCGCAGGCCTAACAGGGGCCATACATTAGCGCACAGCATTGTGCGGATCTAGTCCGACGGACTTGTCCGCACATCGAATGTGCCAATGTATGGCATTGTCCGCTATAGTCCGCGCACTGCGCATCGGACCAAAAATCCCCGTGCGCTAGATTGAAACTGCCCGATTTTTCGGACCAAGTCCCGCGGAAATGTGCCAGTGTGTGGTGAACAACACACACGGACGTGATTGAACATGGATAAAACCATAAGTACCTATTATTGGTTACGTTATTTGTATTTAAGCCCTATTACGATTGAGCCTCGGATTGAGCTATTTGACACCATAGTTCGCAAAATCAAATTACCTTTATAAGCTAAAAATAGAGGTCTTCTGATCTCCAAAAACTTTTATTTGATCTAATTACACTTCTACGTCTGCTTTGTTTCACATATTTAAAGCAAATAATTTATGGAAGTACACAGGTACCTACCCATTTTCTTTTGAAGTGAAACTTCTTTTGTCTCGGTAGAGTAAGTTCCTGTGTTGGCAAATGCGAGCGTCACGAAAAGTGAAACGAATGGAGGGAAGCAGTCTGAGAAAGCGGGCAGAGGAGAAAAGGAATATCGAATGCCCCACTCTTTAGCCACGCTCTGTCTCATGCTTCGCGCTGTTTCGCTCAGGCAAGCGTCAGTAAAGCGAGGACACAGCGTTTCAGTTTTCGTGACAACACAAAGCGCTTGGTTAGAAGAATTAGAATTCGATTTATTCTTTCATTCTTATTATTTTTCATTCCTCTAATAACGTTGAAGTTTCACTTCTATCGCGTGTGGCGACCACGCATCCAGTTTTTTGTTTTTTTATTTTTAGACTCAAGAAGTTAACCGAAAATATAATTCGGAAGAATACATCCGAGGTCTGCTCGAAAATTATCTAGAACTTCCTTGCTTTTGGACGGTAAAATCAAAATGTTATGCGAACTTAAATATGAAGGAAGACGCGTATAAAAAGGTAGTGAAGTACACGAAAGATACAAGATGAGAATGCTCCATTATTACTTTATTACACACCCCACTGTCTTCCACTTCGTCTGATGACAGAAAAGTGAGCGCCGTGTATGGCAAAATTTTTCCGCTCACAATGTCCGTCGGACTAGATCCGCACACTGCTGTGCGCTAATGTATGGCCCCTATAACTTTACCGCACGGTGCGGGAATTTTTTTTTTAATTCTGCAGTTAAATATAAATTTTGATGATAAAATTTGAATTTTTAGACTAATCTCCATTAAATACAAGAGTTATTTTATTGAAACACTATAATTTTTTATCGTTTATCGTAAAAATAAAGAAGGCAAATTTAAAACGGTTCTTTTGGAAAACCCTGTACTTAGATGTCGACATGCCAACCAAGACACAAATTTCAAATTTGATTGTCAAAGTGACATCTAAAAGCCATTGATAGAAGCGTCGTGTAATTGTTGGTTTTCAACCCGTTTCAAGCCGGAAAAAATGTCTTCGTTAGATTCATCGGATGAAGAACTTCCAGGAGATATTGTGCAAGCTGCAAGTCTAGCAAATTTTGGAGTTGCTACCGGCAAAGTCTAAAGACAGATATGAAAAACAATATCAACATTTTGTCAATAGGCCTTTTCATTTCGTTCTGTGTTCGTTAGTGCGCATGTACTGACAATCAGCTGTTCTTAGATTTTCGGACGAGTGTCACTGTCAGCTGTCAGGCGTTATAAACTTCGTGTGGAATATTCGTAAATAAATAGTAGAATACCAAATAAGGAGGGAGTTTGAAAGACGGAAAATTATTACAAATGTTAGTTCCAAGTGATATCCCTCGTAAAATTGTGAGGCTGAATCCCGAAGGCGTGCCTGGCTCCTGGCTCTTGCTTGAAATACGGGAATGTTAACCAAGATACTTCAATCATGTAAGTTTTAATATAGCTCTGAAAATTAATCAATTTTTTAAAAGAAAACGGAGAAAAAGGATCTAGTATAGGTACAGGTGCGTATTTTTTTGAAATGTATGTATGTAACTACAAGTAATTCTTATTTTAAAAACCTAACAATTAATGACATAAAACCTGGAAACGTTCAATACACTTTTCCATTTCGAATCTTGCCTCTTACACATTTTTATCCAAGCAACATCATTTATATAGGTGGAACTAATCCTCACTTCCTCACATGGTCACCAACCTAGTTATTAACTTCGATTTTTCCCAGTATTAGGCAGGGTTTAGGAAATGGATAAAATCGTAATCCCAAGCGATAACCTGGTCTTCCCGCACTGCTATCACCTTGGCAGTCACCAAAAGCACAATGCTTGGATGCTCCATAGTGTTTTAGTTCCGAACTATTACTAATTTTGCACGTTTGCAGTAAAATTTTACCAAAGAATTAATAAACACTTTCAAACAAGCAATACCGCCTACCCCTCTAGGGGATATTGATACAAGACTTTGACATTCGTCCGAAATTGTCATGGCGCGTTCGCGCATGCGCCTCAGCATTTTTTATAATGAAAAGTCCTATTGGTGCGAGACGAAAAAAGTACAAATACTTTATGGCCCCGACATTCAATGTTGAAAAATGTACTTAAGGTTAAGGAAGAATTAGATATCTGTTAATACTACTGCCTTCATCAATGTGGGTTTTCGCCCAAATAAAGCAAGAATTTTTACACAAGAAGACATAATGAAAATGACGAAAGAGCACCCGATGAAGTTTATCTTCTATTTCAGTTGGTAGCCATTTTTGGGATGGCTGGTGCCTGCCGCCGAAAGGAGATAATCAAACTCACTCTTGACGACATCAACGACAAAGGAGACATTATAATCGTCACTATCCAGGATTCCAAAAACCATTCCGCTAGATCCTTTCTAGTATCTAAAGAAGTCAATAATGAAAGGTTTAGAAAAGTATAGGTACAGAAAATATTATGCACGCTTACGTCCAAAGCACACGCCACACCGCCGATTCTTTTTGATGGAATTAACACTATAGGAAAAATTCCCTCAAAAATCCAGAGTTATACACAGGCCGCAGCTTTAGGCGTTTAGGAGGATGGAAATCCACGTCTGTTGCCGAAGGCTACCTGGAGGAGTCAATCAAGCTGAAAAAAGCCATGTCCAACAAAATTCCTCAATCTCAATGTTTCAAACGCAATTCCATCAACTTCCAGCTGCAGTTTAGAAGCATCTACGTCCTAAAATATTGCACCGTTTCCCAGCTGCACCAACGATAGCTAGATACACCTTTCTCTGCAACCCTCCGCAACCTCCGCTAATCAGAATCAGTTGGATTCAACCTGTCTGGCATCCGCAATCAATTTACGTATTCACTATGAATTCTTAATAAGTTAACCCCACACGCCAAAAGACAGTGACACAGTAATTAAACTCAACACGTGTTTCGCTGACAACGTCAGCATCTTCAGGAGTAGAAGATAATCTAATTCTAAACTTAAATTACGTTGCTATAAATATCCAACCCCCACTCACCCACCCTCCAGTACTGAAGTGAAAAGGATCTATAAACCTATAGGGTTTCTCAGAACTAATTTGAATTTACGTATTGCATCAAATTGTACTTTTAGCATAAATATAAATAATAAGTGAAAAGTATATAAACCCTGAATCATATTACTTGGCGTATGGGTTTTCACATGCATGTGAACTATTCTTGGGCCGCCGAACAGACGGAGTGAAAACACTGCAAGAACGTGCTCTAGGCGGGACCACTGTCAATTTAGGACAACCGAACCGCAGTGATTCGCTTTCTTTAGACCCAACGAAGTCGCATCACTCCAATTCGGTTGTCATAAATTACTATTGGCCCACCTAAAGCACGTTTTGCAGGGTGATTACTCCGTCTGTTGGGCGGCCCAAGTATACAGGGTAGTCCACTACGCGCGCGTCGGTCAATAGTCGCTAAACCGTTGAACTTGAGAAATTTTTTAAAATAAAACTTGTAAGGTTCCATCTTTGCTGCAACTGAAAATTATTTTCAATTATACAGGTTGTCCCATTTCTTCTGCGCAGTGCCTAACTCTGTTTTTTTAAATGGAACACCCTGTATTTGATCGCATTTTGGTGTTCTTTGTTGAATTTAAGTGCCACTTTGTTAACCGTACATTGGGTCTAAGTCTTACGGCTTCGGCGTTATGTGACGTTAAAAATCGTCATTTTTCAAGTTTCGCCATTTATAACTTTTAAAAGGTTCGAGATAAAGAAAAATGACTTACGTGTCCCTATCTTAGTTTTTAATCCTCTATCTAATGGGGTTCGAAAATACTGCTTCCTGATAGGTCGCTTTTTGCTATTTGTTGACCAATCAGGAAGCAGCATTTTCCAGCTCCATTAGATAGAGGATTAAAAACTAAGATAGGGACACGTAAGTCATTTTTCTTTATCTCGAACCTTTTAAAAGTTATAAATGGGGAAACTTGAAAAATTACGATTTTTAACGTCACATAACGCCGAAGCCGTAAGACTTAGACCCAATGTACGGTTAACGAAGTGGCACTTAAATTCAACAAAGAACTCCAAAATGCGATCAAATACAGGGTGTTCCATTAAAAAACAGAGTTAGGCACTGCGCAGAAGAAATGGGACAACCTGTATAATTGAAAATAATTTTCAGTTGCAGCAAAGATGGAACCTTACAAGTTTTATTTAAAAAAATTTCCCATAAGTTCAACGGTTTAGCGACTATTGACCGACGCGCGCGTAGTGGACTACCCTGTATAATCTGTCTGATATAAGAATGCAGTGTTGTTTGATATGGGAACAAATTTAACGATTTCTGATTGGTGTAGACGTGAGACAGATTTACACCCTCCAATGTAATTTTATTAATCAAACCTTCCAAAATAAGATGACATCGATGACAACTGGAAAAATTTATACATCAATATAATTTATGATTGTCAATACACAGGATAAACTTAATTAATGTTGATAATGTATGGACTTCTTTACTATTAAACGCGGGGTGTTCCAAAATGTGTAATAGTGTCAATTAGACGACTGACGTACAACTTTATAAATGTTAGTATTGCAACTTTTTACTGTCTTGTTAATTTTTGCTAAAGAAATATTTTTATTCTGAAGTTTATCATGGCTGATGAAATGGCTAGTGCAATGGATTATGCCTACAACAGGTGCATACAATTAAAATAAATCGAATCTTATTTTAAATACTGTTTTTGTTCTTTAAATTGTTTATTAATCTATTTTTTCATATGTCATTGAATGTCCCCCTTTTGTAATTAATATTTCTGTGTAAAACGGGGTGGTCAAGCCACGCCCACCACTGCATTCTTATATCAGATAGAGTATAATTTGTTTTGACATTGACAGTACTGTGACACTTACTGATTTCCGTGATATCCTTTTTGGGACAAACTAATTAGTACGAAACAAGCAGCGACGTACAAATATATTGTTCTCCAACATTAAAAATGAGAATGACTGAAATAAAGAGTTACAATGGAAAATTTTGATTATTTCATCTTACGTTAATAATTAGCAGCCATATCAAATGGTTGCGTGCGAGGGAGACACCATACTACCGTAATGCGTAGATTATTGCAATCATACGTCAAGTAATATGATTCAGACTTTAGGTATTTGCAATGTTGCCTTGTTTTTTAATGAAATAAAATTTTGAAAAATGTCTGGTGATAATTTTCTAAAGCTTGTAGAAAAAATGTTGATCCTAGCTCATGCGTAAAGGCACTTTCCCGTACTAGACTGCTGCGTTGTTCGGGTAATCATATTTATAAATTTCTATAGATTCCAAAATAGCTAATTGATAATCTTTTTTCCAATTTGTACAATAATTTAGTTTCTTCCAGAATTATTGATTATTTTCGAAAAAAATGGTTTGCAAAGTTTGAATCGTTATTCCTCAACCGAAATGATCTTAAATGTTCCTTATATCTTATATGAATAGGCCTACCAGTTTGACCAATATAAATAAGTAGGTACCTATTAATTGTATTACCGACAAAAATTCGTGTCCGAGATAAGGTCAGATTCGCATTGCTCCAACTTGAAAACTTCAAGAAATAGTATTTTAGCTTCTTGCCCGTGAGTGCATGTGCGTGTGTGGGTGTGTGCGTTAATCAGTAGCGACTTCACGAAATAGGCTGCGGAATCAACGTGGTGACTTTTACATCCGGGTGATACCAGATGACGAAGATAGGGTACAATTGCATCGATGATGCTCTGGAGGTGTTCCATAGCCGATGATGAGTGAGAAAAGACGGAGCACGCTTGGACTCCTGGTGCAAGCAACCCAGTGCCGGCGAAACTTGTTGTCATGGCGCGGTGAACTCTGCGAAAAGCCTACCCCAAAGACTTCTGGGTGATGCGATCATGCTTAGGTTGCCAATCAGTCGGCAATGATTATCAACAGACGACCAGTCATAACACTACGAGGACAGTTCACCAATTGTTGTCCCTAACATAGTTGGCGTGGTCTGACAAAAAACAAAATAGGCGCATTCAATTCTGTGACTTTTCAAAGCTATAACTCTAAAGTATTATTAATTTGACTTTCTTCAGTGATTTTCTGTGTACGTTTGTAGTTAGAGTGTCACAAAAATGGATAAAAATGAACTCCGAGCGGTGATAAAGTATATTTGCAAAAGAAAGGTTTGACGCCAATTGAGATTCATCAAGATATGGTAAATGTGTTAGGAGACGATGCTCCAACTTATCAGATTGTGAAAAACTGGTCCAGAGATTTTAAACTTGGCCACCCCACAAATTTCGCGTTGTGCCGTCCGCTGGAAAACTCATGGCAACAATTTTTTGGGATGCCGAAGGAATTTTGTTAACAGACTACTTTGGACGTGGACACGCCATAATAGGGATTTACTATGTTGGATAATAAGAAAATTGCGCGAAGCCATTAAAGAGAAAAGAGGAGGAAAGTTGACCGCTGGAATTTTCCTTCACCATGACAATGCCCCGGTTCACAAGAGTCGCGTTTCAATGAATGCCATTTGTGAATCTGGGTTTGAATTGCTGGAGCACCCGCCCTATTCGCCACGCATAGCCCCCAGTGACTACCACCTATTTTCAAAACTGAAGGAACATCTTCGTGGACATCATTATCCCGATGAAAATGCGGTTATCCAGGTTGTAAATGGGTGGTTGGAAGAGCAACCAAGAGAATTTTTTCTGAGCGGCATCAAAGCTTTGGAACACAGATATGCAAAGTATATTTCAGTCCATGGGGACTATGTAGAAAAATAAATATATTTCTGTTGTGCTAGACTTCTTCTTTCTATGTTAGGGACAATAATTAGTGTACGACCCTCGTACATTATGCATAGACGCTCGTTATTGTTGGAAAGGAATGTGTTGATGACGCAATATGGAACGGTGAATGTTGGTAGGTACCTACTTATACTTACATTAGACTTCTAAAATGCGGGATTTTGTTTACTTGATTTAGCAATGCATTGAGCTTGATTTCTTACAGGGTTGAAGATAGAAACGGCGTTGGATGCTTATCATCCGCAAAATTTACCTGTGTTGCTTAATGAATCCGTTTGTTGTAAGTGTGGTTTCGTCGATACGGTTGGCTTCGTCGGTTGTCTCTAGCTGGTTAAGTGTTGCTCAAAGTCCGATGTCTGGCGATGATTGTGGCAAGGGTATGAATAATTATGTTAGATTTATACTACGCTATCTAGTGAGGACGTCTGCTTCGTCGTAAGCACACCCACAACGGGTATACTAATGTGGAACGCTAGCTAATGACGCACTGTTCACTTGCATTTTAATGAGTACCTTCCAGATCACGTTGTCAGCTATTGTTGTTGCAGCAGTTGAATTTGCTTGATTGGTACGTTGGAGAGAAGTTGCTTTGTGCTCAGGGTGGCAAGAGGCCGCCCCAATTATATATCCAGAAATAACTTAAATAAGCTTAAAAACTATCATGCGCATTTTGCTGATAATGCTGCTGGACAGTACTGTATATTATATAATATTGCAATAAAAAGCATCGGTGATGAAATTGACCTGAATAATGAATGTTGGAAATACCATCGAAAGATGCCCAGAATGTGGTTCCACCACAATGTTACTAGGGTACCTATTATTTTTGCCTTCTTCACTTCCTTATAAAAATTCCTTATTTCTTTATGTATAAACTCATAAATGTTTACTACTTAATGCAGTAATCAACTCTTGAAGCATTTGAAGGGCCGTTAAACAAGATGTAACATTGTAGTACATATGAAAAGAGAATTATGACCAATCTTAATTAAAGTTCCCCATGTTGTGTATGACTATCACGTAATTATATTTTTGCTCTTTGAACTTTGTAATACTTTTAAAATATTTTGCAATGTGACGATTCTAATGATCGGCGGAAATTGCTTATGTGTTTCAATTTATTGCCACTTTCATAAATTATGGCAATTCTCTAGATCTACGCATTTATACAGCATCATTAGCATTGGAAGCAAAAATACATGATGTGGAAGTACGTATAAGTACTCATTTCAATAAATATTCCATTCCTGGAGGAATTATTTTCTCAGAATATTTTTTTATATCCCATCTGCACTGAATATTATTATCTTGTTGTTTATAGATGCGAGAATACTGTTTTGTTTTTTATCCTTAAGAATTGTCATAAATACACATTGTCTTCCTGATATATATTTTCTGCAATTTGCTTTTTCTCAAGATTTTCATTCTTTTTGTTGATTATTCAATAACAGATAATTGAATATTGTAGATTTAAAAAAAAACTATGTAGGTACTGGAAAAATGTTACCTTCAAATATAATTACCTATAGAAAAACACACACATTAAATTGCAGAGTAGGTATGTTCATTGCTTGAGGATGTTTAATAACAATTCAAGCGTCTCGAAAAATAATATAACTATGTATTAATAGGAACCATTAATAACAAAAAATCAACAATTCTTACTGAACATACTGTTTCAAAATATAAAAATGAAACTAAATTCATGAAAGCTGTAGACTTGTATACTATAAACATCATTTATACAATGCTAATGTCAGCACATGAACGGAATGTTTCTTGAGGACCGCAACCAATGGCTCCTGAACCATCAGCACATACACCCCAGGAGTTGCCTAAAAAATAAAGAAATGGTTGAAAATTGGGTATTTCACTACAAGTCGCACGTTTCATCATTGAGGCTATGCTTATATTTTAGGTTGGTCAGAATTGATTGTCAGCTTAGCATTAAAGCAAACTATGTAACAACAGTTTCCCTACTAGTCAAGTCGTGGTTTGTATCCGAAGCACGTTGATGGATTTTTATTAAATTTCGTGCATATCATGTCAAATTGTTGTAGGTCAAGTTCAATTATTTCGTTTTAAGAATATGCACCTTTGCAACTAGTATCTACGTAAACGGTCCATACATCTTGCATTATCCAAGATATCTAATTTTAGGCATGTCGTAAAATTGTAAATGTGAATACCGAACCAAAGCTATATTTTGTTGAAAATGAAGACTTCATATTGTCTTATATACGTAACTATATTCCTCGTAAAACTGCACGAGAATTAATACAGCATCTAATGGGGTTTTGAATAAGGGCTGTTAAGGCCAATGTGACCCAACAACTCATGCAACGGCGGGTTACTATATCGAGTTAATTCAGATGATTCAGCTGCTCAGCAGGAAAAGATATGGATAGAGGTAAAGTAGCGCAGTGGACAAAAGTTATGAGAGTAAGACACAAAACTGTGTGCTGGAGTGAACATTTCTGGCAAAAACACAGGGAATGAAATAATTGGTATAAACTTGGGTAGGTACCTATTCCGAGCAAGAATTTCTGCAATTTCGCAATATGCCCAAAAGACGATCAGAAAATTCATTCAAAATAGAAGAAGAAAAAGTCTCTCTAATAGTGCCAGAGCCCACTTTCTAAAGCTAAAGATATACTTCTTCTGGACTTAAGTAGTCACGGATTTTCATTGACGTACCATCCAGCAAGAGAGCTGAAGAACTAATATGACTAGGTAAAACCAGCTGAGATGATCAGTAGAACTATTTACGAGGTATTCAGTTATGACTTATGAGGCATCTCACCACTATTGAAGATGCTCGCAATATGTATGAAGAAGAGGAACAATCTCCCCATCACATAAGCGCATGACCGTTTCTTATCGTAACCAGACATACAAACTGTTCAGAAACGTTTTAAATGTGGCACCATGAAGACCGTGGATATATTAAATTAATAATTAGAAAATTTTAACGAGAAGAGAGATATGTAGAAGACAATAAGAAATGGGAAATTTTGGATGGTAGGAGACCTTCTGGTACAAAAAATATAGGAATATAAACAACAAATTCTTTGGGGTGTAGAATATTCAACTTTTGGTAAAAATGGACATAAATTAGCTCAACATGTTAAAGGAAGGAGGTGCCCATCCAACCAATCTTCGGACTGAAAACTTTATAAGTAGACGCCAGTAGGAGCATGACGTAGGGTTCATATTGGAGCTAAAAGGAACATTCCTTACTGGAAACCCCATTATTGTACTATGTCAAATTTGATTAAATGTAAAAGAAAACGGGGTTTAAAGAATATGACTTGCATATAATAAAATAATATAATAATAAATAACAATAAAATAATATTATGAGATGCCTCGTGGTGTTCCACACGAAAGCGTAAAATTTAATTTTTATATCATTTTAAATCAGCAGATTAGGTATAAGAGGTTTGAATCGGCCCCCGCACTATTAGTAAACTTATGTGAACATACATGGAAAGTCTCAAGTTAGCTACGGTGATTTCCAAGTGAAATATTAATAATTCAAAAGAACTTATGATAAGTAGACATTAAATACGAGTACCTATATTTCTTTTAAGGATAAGATAAAACCTAGGTACTTGATACTTTCGGAACAAAATACTCAAAAATACTTCAGTGCTTTTCAGCGGTTTGGAAAAGCAGCACTCAAAATCTTTATTTTCGATAATAGTGATCTTAAACTCCTTTATGGCATTCGATTTTCGATATTAGATACATTTGATTCATAAAATATGTGGTGCAAAGGAACTTAGGTGTTTTTCAAACTTAAGAATACCTTTGCGTAAATTTTTAGAAAAACCCGATGCTATTAAGTCCCATAGTAATCTATTATCTACAATTTAGCGAAAGAAGTAGTATAGAGGAAAGGGTCAATAAATAGCGTTTTGGCAACTGTATTTTATTATTTTTCTGAATATTAAGTGCGACCTCCATAGGAGGTGTTGCTTATTCGAAATGATTTTAAAGTTTATTGGAAATATTCTTGTGGCCTATTTGATAGGCAGCTTATTGCATTCAAAGATGGTTCCTCACCGAAAGCCTTAACCAGTTATTATCGACGCCGATAACCGGTAAACGGGTAACCTGCTTTCTTTGTGTTTCTACCTTAAAATTCTATTTTGCTATCTTGAATAGAACAAGGAATATGGACCGCTTACGCACAACCGTTCCACCTAGTGGGGGTTTTCTTTTTCATAGCTTCATTAAGCCGCGTAATAAACGATTTTCTTAGCGAAGTTTTTTGCATGAATAAAATGTAATTTAATATTTTGTTTACTTTTATATGCTGTACCAGTTCTTCTGAACAGCACCTTACTTTATTTTTTAAAATGAGTCGATCTGGTATTCAGGGTACTTTTGGTTTTCGTGGACGTTTTCAGTATTAAGTTATTTAAGACGATTTTTGTCTAAATTGCATATATTTTACCTGTATTTTTTGAAGATTTATTGGTGAGTTGCTTTGAAAATTAAAGTTGTCGGGATTGAATAACGTTATACCCGTGGTACTTTTGTGAAGTGCAAACAGAATCTAGGAGAAAGTTTAACTGCACTGCAAATATTACCTATACAGGACATCAGCTATATAATTTTTATGTCATTGTTGTTTGTTACTTTGAATTTCTTTCAATTATGTAAGACTTTCCATTCGCCTAGAATTAATAGATTTTAAGATAACCACCCTCAATTATCCAAGCATATCTAATTTAAAAAAAAACTTCTGTGTGTCAGTTCCGACGCACGACTGGAGTTTACTCCTTTCGAACGATTATTTTAACTTCAATCACTTGATAATAGGGTACACGCGAATGTCAGTTTTATACCCAAATTTGTATTTATCAGATGGTTTATGTTCGAAAATGTCCAACTACATCAAAATATAAATTGTTTATAAATTCAGTAATTAAGTGACAATCTGCTAAACGCCGATCCCACTGGCAATGAAATAAATACTTTTCCTGATGGCCGAATAGGCGTTGATTCACATTTCGGCACTAAGCAATATTTGGAGTATTTAATATTAGGTTTTTCCATATTAAATCAAAAGATTCAACAAATTTAGGAACGAACAAACACTGCAAATGCTGACTTTACAACGCCAACTGTCATATCTACTCTACGCCACTCTATTTTCACTATTTCCATGCTCTATGCAGTCAGACATAAACAGCCGTATCCATAGATACGTACATAATTTTAAGAATGTGAAAACCTTTAGTGCCATGTTGTTATACGGAGGTATTCTTAACTTATCAACCCAGCTATAAAGGAAAAAATAGGAGAACTTCAAAAAAATTTATTTTTCTATAAGTATAACTACCGTCTGCACTTAGTCCAGCGTTTCTTGGGTTGTTTCATCTTTTTTGCGTTTGCGCCTCGAAAAACGACGCTTCAGCGGTTTTCAACTCATCATCTGTTGCACAAGAAAAGTTCCAGGACGCTAAACCAGGGCTATAGAGTAGATGTCACTCGATGATAGCGTTCGATAATGGCTTGAACTATGTGAGCCTTAAGGACTCTGCAGTTGTGCAACAGCAAAATTTTGGTTCTCCATGAATTCGGAAATTTTTCTCTAATGGCTTGCTTCAGTTTTTGGATAGCCCCTCCGTAAACCTCCGCATTAATTCTGAATCATCGTTTCATATATTCAAGAAGCAAAATTCCCTCGCAGTCCCAAAAACCATGACCACCAACTTTCCAGAAGACGACTTTCGCCTTCTTTGGAAGTATGTATAGAGCTCTTATGCATCCACTGCATCGACTTCTGCTGCGCAGAAGGATCCCATCAGAACATCCAAGTCTCGTCGCCTGTGACAATTCACTAAAAATAGCTTTCATCGTTCTCTAAAGCGGTCAAATGTTCTTGAAAAAATTCTTTCCTAGCCAGATTCCGCTCTGGTGTAAGGAGTTTGGGGATCCATCGTGCAGAAACTTGAAAACTGTATTATCGGATAGTCCAGCTTCCGTAGCAAGCACTGTGATCTTCAATCATCGATCGAACAGCAGCAAATCTTCGAAAGGCTGATGATTCCTTCTGTTCTTGCCTCAACTGGTCTTCCTGATCTGGGGTCACCCTGGAGCGAGTCTAGGGCCGATCGAAACTGTTTACATTGTCGTACACCTGGTACCTTCCTTCATGAATAACTTTTGGCTTATTTCCCTCTTTAGCGAGAAACATCACTCACTGCAGATTGCAACGAACTCGTGCAAAATTTCGTCAAAATACTTAAGACAGCGACAGTAATTTGACAACTAAGCACTTTTATTTGCGATTTAGAAATGATGAAATGTTTTAAGTCAACTGTCTCCAAAACTGTTAATTGCACAGGCGAGGCCGAAAGAAAATTCAGTGAAGAAAACGACTGCGACATACGAATTATATTGGCCCCACTTGAAAAAAAATATGAGATTTAAACATTTTTCAAATTTGTCATGTAATCGGTGGCACCCTGTATAAGACATTTAATTTTCAAAACAACTCAGTATCTGTCGAAATCTTAAAAAAATGCTGCTGACTCAAAAAGTGTGCAATTCAGACAAAAGCCATCTTAAACAAGCTGATAGTGAAATCATTCAAAATATCCAAAAATGCGCTCGATATAGGTTGTTCCTTAAAAAAATAAAGTAAGGTACTGTGCAGAAGAACTGGGACAGAAATGGTCAAGATACTTATCATGTTATCATTTGGTGCGCCAGAAGTCCTATAGAAAAGTAGACATTATGGAAAATAATATCTCGGATACCTAATATACGTATGACGAAAACGGTCTACCATATATTTATGGATTTAGCTCAACAAAGTGTTCAAATAATTACCAGTATTGTAATGCCATCTAAGCACAACGTGTTCACCGGTAACGCCATCGGGTAATTTTATAGAATTTGTAACTGTCTTGTCCAGTGGATCGACAGTATAACTTGCAGAACCATCTGCTAAAGTTATATCTTGGAAACACGTCTCTGGTTCTGGAGCGGTAGGATCGTTGAGAACGCATAAACTGAAACAGATGCATATTATTAACAATTTCTGTATTTCAGATAACAAGGGTGGCCAGCGGTAAAATCAAATAAGTAACCAGCTATTTAGCAACTGAAAAAGGGTTTTGAGATGTAGATAAGTGTAATATTTGTCTGTTTTTTAAACGGTTTTATTTAGCTTGCCTTGTTTGTTTGTTTGTTTGTGTGGGTCAAAACTCTAGTAATTGAAATTTTACCCCCTTCCTGTTGAACGATTTCTCTGAAATTTGGTACACACCTTTAGTTGTGATGACAATACAATTATGTATATTCATTATCATTGTAAATCCAAGATGGCCGCCGCCACAAAATATTTTTTTCAACCCCCTCAATATGGGTATCAAATGAAAGGGCTTGAAGAGTAGAATACAGTACACCATGAAAAATTTAAAATCCAAGATGGCCGCCACCACAAAATGGCGGATTACTTTTTCTTCAATCCCCTCAATATGGGTATCAAATGAAAGGGCTTAACTAGTAGAACACAGTACGCTTTAGAAAAATAATAACAAAACAAAAACAAACAAAAAAACAGTAAAAACTTGAAAACAAAATAAGTAAAAAAATTTTAAGTTAAACGGTTTTATTGTAAAGAAACATAATAATGATGCAGATAATGTACTAGAAGCTAAAAAACAATCAGGCAGGTACCAGGTACCAGTCATCACACCACTCTCCTCATCAATCTAGAGCATTGATCGGATTAAAATAAAATCGTGGGGAGTAGCGTTACCTGAGTAAATATGTAAATGATCGTTCTGCGATGTTGTCTATTGAGAAGATGCATCCAAAGCATACCTATAAAGATATGAACGGTTGACTGTAGATAATAGAAATTCGACTCGCCCCACGATTTTATTTTAGTCTGATCAATGCTCTAGATTGATGAGGAGAGTGGTGTGATGACTGGTACCTGGTACCTACCTAATTATTTTTTAGCTTTTAGTACATTATCTGCATCATTATTATGTTTCTTTACAATAAAACCGTTTCACTTAAATTTTTTTACTTATTTTATTCTTGTTGCCTTCCTAATATTTTTTTTCTTTTATTGATGCCCTTTATTCAGACTAATCTAGCGTTCTTCCTTCCTTTCTTTTATATTATCACACTGTCCATTGTCCACATTAATGCGAGAACGCTTGTTGCCTCATTTCATCGTCTTGTCGATCATGTATGACAGAATGACCGATCAGTTATGTTTAAGTGAGTCACGGTTGCATGGTGGCATTGGTGATGCTACTGTGTCGATTAATGGTTTTGCATTAGTTAGATCTGATCGTGTTGATAGAGGTGTTGCCATGTACATTAGAAATACCCTACAATTTAATACATAAATCGTTTCAAGATTTTGCAATGCTAACTTGCCCAAATTTCCGATCATTTTCTAATCCACTGTAAAATTACTAGTGTCTTAGTACCTTCCACGTGAAATCGCTAGTTTCGTTCAATTCAATTCTGATCTGATCTTGCTTAATTGCAGCAAGAGACCGAAGGAAGAACTTTCAACTGCAATTCAACCAAAACCGGTCCAAAATATCCGTCGATGACGAATTCAAGGACGATTCTAGTAACGTTTTGAAAATTTGCCATATAAAAATGACGCAATGGTCTTTCGACCGTATTTAGGAAACCACAAAAATGAAATTCAAACGGTACCGATGTGTTTTAAAAATAATATGGGATAAATCACCGTTCAATTTATTTTGCAAAAATATAGGTACCTGTAGGTAAACGTGCCCTTATGGTTAGCGGTTAAGAGAACTGTTACATCAATAACTTCCCCAGCATTGTAAACTGCTGTTACTGTTCCTTGACCATAAATTCCAGTATTTTCGTTCGCTCTTGGACGAAGATCGGCGTAGTTATCTCCACAAACACCACATTCGCCGTTGTTAGAGTAATACTGAGTCTGGAAGAAAAAATAGATAATGGTTTAACTATATATTAAATGGGCAATATAAAAAGCTAGTAAAATTGAAACCATCGCTGAAATTCATCCGGTGCTTTAACCTATGTTCTCATACTATGTCATCATCATGTTTTCGTAATACTAGCTACACAATAATCTATCACCACCGACACTAAACAGGCTAGAGACAGGCAACCTTGTAAGCACTGGTGCATTTGAGCTAACTATCTCGTGTGAACTAGTTGTACTAGGTAAGCAGCAACGCTATTAGGTACATAAAACAATAAGTGTTATATAGGCTGTCCCGAAAGTAAACTACCATAGGTCAACCAAAAAGAGAAAATTATAATTAAATATAAAATGTGGAAGCAACTGAACACTGAATACTCAGTATTGAATTTTCTACCTTTAAGAGATTGCTGAATATTTTTGACACCCTTTTCGTCTGTGCTAAGAAAAGCAGCATTAATTTACTTTTCGATGGCCAGAAGCTGGAGACTTTTGGAGCCGAGATTTTACAGTAATACACACAGGGTCGATAGGTGGAAATTCGGGAGTACGAATTGTCATGAAGAAGAAAATAGGGTAGAGCGTAGAAAATTTCTTACAGAAAAGCGACAGGGTAGTTATGGTTAGGTTAAATTCGAAACCTGTAAAGACTGTAATAGTATACAGGTATATATTATGCCCACATCTAATTATAGTGATGACTGATGAGGCTATAGAGGCAGTTTATAGCGATATCGAATATGTGCTAGAGTCTTTGAAAATTTAATAATTGTAGGTGCAGGGAGAGAAGATAGAATAATCGGCCCCTTTGGATTAGGTCATTAGGTAATAGGAACGAGAGGTAAGTTAGACTGATAGATTTTTTCGATAAACATAACCTAACCGTCGCGAAAACTATATTCCAACATCACATTAGGAGGCGCTATACATGGAAAATGCCAGGGTACCCAGGGAGATATCAAATAGATTACATTATTGTTGGGCAAAGATTTAGAAATCAAGTTAGGGACTGCAGAAGCTATCCAGGAGCAGATATAGCACCAGGTGTATACGGATTGCAGGCAGAAAGTGTGCAGATCAAGAGGTAAGAGACCGCTTATTTAAACAAGTTAGCCGTACATACGAGGCAGGTGAGATTCCAGGAGATTACAAGAGGAACATTATAGTAGCTTTGCCAAAAAGAAAAGGCGCGGATAGGTGTGAAAATTTTGGAACTATCAGTTTAACTTCTCACACGTCAAAAATTTTAACTAGAAATGTGCAAAGAAGGACTCCAAGAGCGGAAGAAATATTAGGAGAAGATCAGTTCGGATTTAGACAAAATAGAGGAAAGCGCGAAGCCATTCTAGCTTTACGAGAAATTTAAAAAAAAGCAATAGAAAGGGAAATAGCGTCTATATAGGATTTGTAGATTTAGAAAAAGCCTTCGACAACGTAAAATGGGGGAAGAATAATACATAATCTCTATAAGGAGCAAACGACAGTTACCTATAGAATTTGAGCAGGAACAAAGAGAAGTAGATATCCGGAATGGAGTGAGGCAGCGATGTGCATTGTCACCTCTAGTTTTCAACTTATATAATAGAAGCTGCGATTAATATTGTTAAGGGCAGAACAGCTTCGGGGATTGATGTATAGAGTCAAACTATGCTCAGATTTGCGGATGATACATTAGTGTTAGTATCTAGCAAAGAAGAATTAGGACCGACTTTGAATGAAATGGAAGCAGTGTTGACAGAGGGCTACGGCATGAAAATCGATAAAAAGAAAACCAAAATTTTGGTATGTAGAGGCCATGAAAATAAAACTAAAACTGAAATACAAAAAGGATATGAGAATATAGATAGTCTCGGATTTCTGCTATTTAGGAAGTAAAATAACTAGATGGTAGGAGCACTAAAGACAAAACAAAGAATATCGCAGGATCGAGTTGCATTTAGCAAAAAGAAACGACTGTTATGGTCGGGAACGGTTAATGAAGAAACTCGGAAGAGACTCTTAGAGACGTATGTATGGAGTACGGCATTATACGGGTGCGAAACTTGGACAATAGGAGAGGCGGATCAAAAAAGAGTAGAAGCGTTTGAAATGTGGTGCTACAGACGCATGATGAAGATACCGTGATAGATAAGGTTAGCAATAGGGAGATATTAGAAAGAATTGGAGAAAATCGGAAGATATGGAAGACAATAAAGAAGAGGAGAGGTAGGATGGTAGGACACCTTCTAAGACACGAAGGAATAGTTCGCGACATACCTACTACAGATAGGAATAAAAAGATGTAGAGGTAGGCCTAGATTAGACTACTGCTCTCAAATAGTTAGAGATGTAGGATGTTTTACTTTTAGGGAAATGCGTAGGTTAGCTAAGGATAGGAAAGGATGGAGGTATGCGTCCAACCAGTCTTCTGGTATATCATCGCTTTTCAACTTGTTTAACTTTATCACTTCTTTGTTCTGTTTCTCAATTGTGTTACCTACTCATTTAATACCCATTTGACCAAGTTTCCTAATCTTTGCCGTCATTAAGTAATGATCGATACTTATTTCTGCACTCCTCTAATTAACCTCAATATTTCACAGAATAAAAAAATTTGATTGCGAGTGGATAGGGATTGCGTTAAGACACAATTGAATAACATTTTTTTCCGAGATGGTTCACCAAGACAGCAATTACATTTTTTTTAAATGAAACGGTGAATTTTTAGACGCAATTTTGAATTCTCCATTTAAACGTTTCTGGTTGGGATATTTGTAGATATTCAAACGAATCTTTTTCCGAAAATTCGTAAAAGTTTCATGTATATCAATAATTACTTTTATTACCATGTTAGATTTAATTAGAAAAGTATTCTTCGATGGGGCTGCTGAAAATGACTTCTCTACATATAGCTGACCATGTAAAACTTTTGTTTCTTATACAGCACGGTGATAGCAAAAAATAATTTTAAAATGTGACTTAATGTCATCCTTAGTCACATTCGTGCACTTAAATTAACAATCACTGTTTATATTTCAAAATAATTAATAAAATAATGAAAAATACGCTTCTGGAGGAAGCAATATCAGTTCGTTAATTTTCTGAGATCATCTGCTACTGTACTATTAACGATCAATGATTTAATCAATATAAATATTGAAAATATTTTGATGTACTCAATTTCTCAAAAATATGCCATTTCGAAATAATTTCCACATTTTACCAGGACACCGTTCAATTAATTCCAATCAGTGTGTGCCAACATCATTATCTATAGCTTTGACTTTGATAACAAAGTAATCGAAATCAGATTTTCAGAACCAAACGAAGTCAGCGATGAATGAAAGAAACAAACACAACAACAGAAATGTTTACGTTCTTTTCTTATACCTAGTCTACATTCTACATAATATTATTGTATCGACAAGAATATGTACATCATAGAAGCAAAACTGCTAATTGGAAGCGACAAATTAGAAGAAATTGCAGATTTTTGCTATCCGGGAAATCGAATAACTCTTGATGGTGAGAGCAGTAGAAAAAACCGGGAATAAATGAGATCAGCAATGACAAGGTATTAGTTATTAGTAAGAACTCAGGAAACAGAAGTATATGAAAAACGATAAAGAATGCGAGAGATAGTGTGGTAGAGAAAGGACGGTAGACGAAAGATGATAGAAGAACTATAGAGGTTCAGATTACCGTTGACAAATAGTTGGGGATGTAGAGTATTCTACTTTTGAAGAAAATCATAGATAGGAAAGGATGGAGGTGCACGTACAACTGAATATCTTATGATGAAAACTTTCTCTGAAACCAACTTCCATTGAGGTATAATGCCTTTGTGAAGAAGGAAGACAAGAATCAAAATAAGGATCTTTGGATTATTCCATAATGTTTGGTAACATTTAACTGACTTTGGTCGAAACTGAATATTGAAACCCAGTTTTTGTCATTGAAACACCTTTATGTAAATACCGTGCAACATTATAAAAGCCTTAGAACGATGATCATGTATCTCCTTATCAACATTTGAAAGTTCTCCATCATTAAAATTCGACTTTTACTTTTGGAAAAAACTTTTATAACTTAATACAAAATGCAACTTACGGCGAAGCCTCCACAGAAATTTTGATTATCGTTGTAATTCTGTGGAGAAATTCCGTCAAATCTCCATAGAGAACTCCTATTTGGTGGATATTGCAAGTAACCGTGTCCAGTTACTTGATGTATAAAAATGAAAGCCACAAGGAAAACTGAACACTTGTGAAGACCCTTCATTTTACCAATATTACGAACAGACACTGATTCCACACAAATTGAAAACTATAGCATTTATACCCCCGTTAATTTATATCGCACTTTATTTTCTAATGCTGATAAGATCAGATACAATTAACCAGAAGGAAGCTTATCAACTGAGTATTTTTTATATGAACCCGCAAAACTGGGGCAATATCCCAACAAATTTATAATACCTCTAATAAAATCGTTAGAAAATAATCTCGTCATAAGGAAATGAATAATTCGCGATTAAATTATTTTGCGCAAATTGGGATTTCGCCATTTTTTTCAATTTTCCTTAATGTAGGAGTAGTTTTCCTCGTAAACATAGCCTTAGATATCTTCCTATACAACTTAGATAAAAAAGCGAAAGGCTGTCCGCCTGTTATCATTGTTACCTTGACCATGTACTCAAACAGAACTACAGAACATAATATTTGGACTCGATAACAACATAAATGAAATTAGTCAATAAGAAACACACTAAAAATGTCTCTTTTGATAGTTAAAATTATTTTCCTTAAATATCTTGGACTGCTTTCCACCACAACTACTTATACAAGTAATATAATTCAATAGAGAAAATCCTATTAATTTCTGAATAAGCCATTTTGAAAAGTCCCTAAAAGTTTCTTGAGTCTTGAGTTTACAGGTTGTCCAAATACTACCACCTTTATCAATCAGGTATATCATAGAGAGTTGTTCTGTATGAGAACCCTTTTTCTTCCCAAAATTTAAAGTAATTTTCACTCCTCCTATTCTTCCGCACAACACCTAACTGATAATGAGAAGTTCTAGACAGTTAAGCAACTCTTGCAAATACTCTGTCAGGCATTTAATTATAGAATTAATTTCAGACTATTAAAAATTCGCTACGTCACCGAATGCTATCCCAGGTCTGGTGGCGTTGGAACATTTATAATGTATCTTTACTTCGTTACGTGCTTATTCAATTTAATAACCTAACTGATTGTCAGCATTTATCTACAACTCGAGATCCCACAATCTAACAAATTAACAAAACTCTTTTATACCTTCTACTAGTCAACTGTCTATGTATCTCGGTTACAAAATCAAAAACATATAACAGCGTTTGATTATGGAACCAAACCTACACTCTAGAATACTTAACCTATCTCTGAAAAGGTTACAAAATAGAGGTGATTACAAAACATGATAGAATTCGAAAAGAGTTAACATGGCGTCAAATATACAGTTTGTCCCAAAAGAGCTGAAACTATGTAACTTTTTTAAATAACGCGTCCTACATATATTTTTTATTTTTTAATTATCCTCTCAATTTTACATCAGTTATGTATAAAATATAATACACTCCTGGACAGAAAAACCGGACATTTGAGAATTTTGTGTTTTCTTGTATTTTCTCAACATTACTAAGTAAATGTTGATAAATGGATCTCGTTCGAATAAAATATAAATATTTGAGTTTAGAATAATGTAACTTTATTGATTTCCTACTAATTATACAAAAATGAATAATCAGAGATATACAAAAACACAAGAAATCAGAGAAATAAAAATTAAGAACATATTCTGTTTTTCGTGGTGTATATCGTAACACACACTAATTCTTTACGTATTACGCTAGCAAATACTCTGTCTAGTTTCTATTGTTGGCTCCTCGAGCTTCAATTACAGCCTGCAACCTCCGTGGCATGCTCCTTATGAGGTTAACAATAGTATTTTGGTCAATTTGTTCCCATTCGTCCAGAATTGCTTGTCTTAGCTCTCCAATATTGTTTCTGGAACATGTTGACGATTTCTGATAAGCCTTTCCAGATAATCCCACACATGTTCTATCGGATTAAGGTCTGGACTTTTTGTTGGCCAGTCCAATCGAGCGATTAGAAAATCCGTAACTGGCAATGTGTGGGCGCTCTTTGTCTTGCATAAAAACACAATCTCGACCAATAAAATCTGCATATGGTCTGTTAAACAATCGGTAATGCACCGATGGACAGTTATTGCTCCTCTTTCCACGAGTACGAGCCTCTATAGATATGCATACCTCATACTAATAAAGCCAGCTCCAAATGGTACTCTCTCAGTGAAGCAACACTGAGCGTGAAGCTCACCAGGTCTTCTCTATGTCCTGTCACGCCTGTCTGGTGGCCGTAAATTAAATTTTGACTCATCAGAGAATAACACTTTTCCTCGCTGCTCTTCAGTCCAGTAAAAGTGTTCCCTCGCAAAAAGTAACCATAGTTGCCGATGACGCGCCAGGAGTTGTGGACCTGTAGCTGGTCTGCGAGAAGCTAAATTTTGTTCGTTTACTGTTCTTGACGAAACAGTGGAATCTCGAATATTTCCTAACATCTAGGCCACAATGCTGGACGATTGTCGTCGATTCCTTAAGACAATTACACATATGCCACGATCTTCTATTTCTGTTGTGCATCATTTTCTCCCAGGTCCAGGTCCTCTATTATATGAATTTGTTTCATCGAAGCGTGTGATAGCTTCACTAACTGTATTTAATGCTAGGGCAATATAACGCACACTACCGCCATCATACGAAGGGCCACTGCTTGAGCAACCAACTTCATCAGGTCCCATTTTCAAAATAAAAAACTTGGGAACAACTTGAAATACACCAATGATGCATAGAAAATCACAACAATGAAATTAAACAATAAAAACAATTGCCTCCTTAAGCAAAAATAAAAAGAAAGAAAAACACACAGTTTTAACGAAATTTTAAAAATAGTGATTTTGAAATAATCTAACTTTGTGAAATTACAATTTTATTATTAAACAGTGTTTAGTAAAGAATTCACAATTATGTAATTCATTCTTAGATAAATATATAATCTTAATGATATTGAAGAATAAATGTAGAAAGCCAACTTTAGGTACGTTTTTTTGCCGAGGAGTGTATTGTAGGTACTTTTTATGTGTATAATATATGTATTTAACGTTTTTCAAAAATAAATACTCATGTAAAAATATGCTGCGTTCAAGATGATTCAAGATGGTTTCGTCCTTGTGGGACTCATCAGTGCAGTGTTTTCTGCATTCATTTTATAAGAAACTAACTTACTTATGTGTTATGTGCTAAATTGTGTCGATGAGCAAACGCCAGCTACTTTATTAACTGGGATACCTCGTAGTATAAGAAAACCGGGATTCAATACTTGGCGGGGTATTTGCTGGAAGACTTGTTGTTCGAACGGTCCAGTACCACACATTACATCTAAATAATCATGATTAAATATAAAATTCGAATTCCCAAATTTAATAGTCACCAAAAAGCAATAGTCACAGTGACAATTTATTGTGAATGCCATGTTAAGTACCATTTACACTGACTTTCATCACAAATTGAATTCGAAATTTCCTTGCTTGTCATATGCCTTTATACCTTACCATTTACATTCAAAATTCAACTTGAAATATTCCCAATTTGACCTTGGAGTCGTGCAAGCGAAAGCTCCTGCTTGGGAAAACCAAGCAAATACGCCAATTCGCTCTGAAATTGTCATGCGCAGTTGATATTTCACGCAATGCGCAGAATCCAAAAAAAGGGTTTCAAAATTTTCTTCAATTCTTGGTAGTTGCTGCATTTAAATTTCCTTTCAATATATTTCAATTCTATTTGTTCATACAAATTATTATCTTCCATAGAACATCTTGTAAAAAATACGAACATAACCTACAAATTTGACAAATTTGCCCGAGGAGTAGTTGTTCGAACGGTCCAGTATCACTAATTAATACTAGATAATTACTCAAAGTAGTTGTCACTTGCTGATATCTGTCCAGAGTGCGGCAGTATATATAGCAAGATTAAATTGCATGGTTTGAGTGTGTAGGGGAAAGCACCGTACTGATGAGTCCCAGAAGGACGAAACCAATTGGTCTGCGGTTTTCCATACACATTCAAAACATGCAATATTTGAACAAAGACCTGCTTAAAAGCACGTACGTACATGGAGACAAATTAGGATTGTTTCAAAGCCATCTTAGATGGGGTAGCAGTCTGAAACGTCTCGTAGTACAAAAAATCTGGATTTAGTTCTATAATTCAACGCCTGGCGGGGTATTTGCCCGAGGAGTAGTTGTTCGAACGGTCCAGTATCACTAATTAATACTAGATAATTACTCAAAGTAGTTGTCACTTGCTGATATCTGTCCAGAGTGCGGCAGTATATATAGCAAGATTAAATTGCATGGTTTGAGTGTGTAGGGGAAAGCACCGTACTGATGAGTCCCAGAAGGACGAAACCAGTTGGTCTGCGGTTTTCCATACACATTCAAAACATGCAATATTTGAACAAAGACCTGCTTAAAAGCACGTACGTACATGGAGACAAATTAGGATTGTTTCAAAGCCATCTTAGATGGGGTAGCAGTCTGAAACGTCTCGTAGTACAAAAAATCTGGATTTAGTTCTATAATTCAACGCCTGGCGGCGTATTTGCCCGAGGAGTAGTTGTTCGAACGGTCCAGTATCACTAATTAATAACAAACTGACAATGTAAATGCTTCTTCACTTCCATCACAAATTCGACGTAAGTGAAGTGTTAGTTGGTATGTCAGGCAAAATTACTACTGTACTATTGTACTTCTCGTAGACTCAGGGGTCGGAAAATTTTACAATAACGCAATGTTGTCCATCAAAAATTATTTATTTGAAAAGCCATCGTATCGTTTATGTTTTAAATTTACAAACAGTTGAAAATTCTATAATACCAGAGACAAACAATAAGTTGTATCTGCTATGACTTCTCTTGTGTCTAGTAGAAGTAGTAAAACTATAATGGATTCGCGCGTTACCCCTGCCAAACCAGAATCGGTCTTCCTCAAAAAATTTCTTCCGCCCTTTCTCCGTTCTTCCTTGCACAATTCTAGTTAAAGTTTTTGACAGATGGAAAGTTAAATTGATTTTCGGATCCATTCACGACTTTTATACTTTTAGTAGAGCTGCTATAATATTCCTTTTGTAATCTTCCGAAATCTCGCCTTTCTGGTATATACATCTAACTGGCTGAAATAAACAATCGATTACATTTTCAGATTTATACCAGATCTAATATACAATTCAACAGATTTAAGATGGTGAGCGGAGGGGTTGCGCTCTAGCATACCTACTTTACGGATGCAATAAAATGTCTTGCAGTACCAGTGGTGCATGTAAAATTCTCAGTTACCGGTGAGCTTTTGAAAAAGTAAGATGGCGGATTGCGAACGTAAATGTGTTTTACTTAGTCAAATACGGGAATTAGTGTTCAGAGTGTTCTGTTAACTTAAAAGTGAGAAAAGGGAAACAGAAACTTTGGAAAGTGTGAAACTGAAGACGTCTGTTGCAGCGGGCGTGTCTATCAGATCTATAGAGAGAATAATATAGTGAAAGCAACACTAGCGCGTCGGAAAATAACGGCAAAGCGATCTTTAGAACACCAGGTAACAATCGTACGAGGAAGAGTTCCTAAACGACTAATTAACCGGAGTATAAGACGGCTGATATACATTGTACACGAATTTCTCAAGACTGAGTTGTCGTATTACCCTTGCAAAAAATACTAATAGAATGGAATGGATCCAATGAAACACTGAGAGTTCGTTTTGCGTAAAATGGGGTTCAGGTGGAGAAAGACACAAAATAATAGGAAAGTCCTAACTGAAAAACACGATATAAGAGGTCTCTTCGTACTTCGTAGTTGAAGAAAATTAAATAATTCCGAAGTCAAAATAGGCCGATTGTTTACCTGGGCGAAATATATTTGCACAGTAGCCATGTCTCTTCGAATAATTGGACAGATGACTCAACCAAAGGACTGCTTGCAAATATCTCTAAAGGTCAGAGATTAATTATTCTAATGCCGGTTGCGAAAAGGGCTTTTGTCCACGACTATCTTATAATATACTCTTTATACTTGTGTTTCTTCAATCATAATTAGATACATTAATCACTGCAGTGATTAATGAATGTTATTCACTACACCAATAGGAACATCGCTTTGGCCCTTTTTTACATTTATTTAGTAGGCCGCGATCGCGATGTGTCAGTTCAAATTGAAACGTCAAATCAGCATGGTTTGCTTTTAATTTGAAATGCATATTCTAAAAAAGAAGATATAATGAGTAGTGAGAGTGAAAACGAGGTTTCCTTAACAGCACCAGCAATAAAAGAAGCTGCAGAACTTGCCTCATTAGATTCATTGCCCAAAAAACCAAGAAAATTACACCTGAGAGCGTATGTATGAATATTTCTTACACTGGAGAAGGGAAATGAAGGTAAATTCTTTCTGGGAATCAGTTTTGATAGTCGTGGACAAAGTATAGTATACAACTCGTTATAATGATTCTATTATTACCTCGGATGATTACAAAACTCGCTCGTTTCACTCGCTCGTGTTGTAAACTTTATCCTCGGTAATAATAGCATTCATTATAAACTCGTGTATAATATACTATATACATGGATGTTTGTTCATATTTAAATCTGGATCTAAAACCGGCCATTACCATTCAGAAATGAATTCAGATAATTATGGCAAGTGGTTGCAGCAAAAGTTGATTCCTAATTTACCGAAGAATTCTGTCGTCGTCGTCGTTTGCGGAATATATAAAGCCAGAAGATGAATGTGATCACTTGATTAAGATCGAGGACAAATATTTATAAAATGAAGTGTTCGCAGGCAATATCAGTGAAGTTGAACCATTAATCATTTCTTCAGGCGACAGTGACAGTGATACTAGCGGTTCTGAAAGTGATGACTAAGACCTTCGTTATTGTTGTACTATTATTTTTTTAGTAGAATTAAGACAAATAATCTAATATTAATGATTATTCTGCAATAAATCACATTACATTTGTCTTTTTACATTCTGAATTACCTTTGGTACTAATAATTTTCTTAATACACGTTGAATACTATTTAAGTACTGAATTTTTATTATTTAATATTTATTTCCAAGAGTAAAAACGTCCACGCCACTGTTGCGCTGAATTAGGTACAGGCTGTGGATCCAATTTCTTTTGAATTCCTCCTAATCACGTTATAAGTTTCGTCAGTTTTTCCTGCTTCGAATATATCTTCTAATTCTTCTTCTCTCTATAATGTAGAATTTATTTTCTGTTATTTATTGTTTCAAACCACGTTAGATGTCGATTTACAGATTTCGAACCATCTTGTAGGGGAGTTTCCTGTTGGTCTGCTTCTGGTAGGTATGCTATTCTTGCAGTTGAACGCCAATCCGTCTAAGTAAGAATATAGTCTTCCCTTGTAGCCGTTCCTCTGCAATTTCTATTAGTTTCGCTTAGTAGGCAAATACGTATGTTATGGTTCTCCAGTTCCTAAACAATTTCCTGTTCATTCCTTCTTCATGGTCCAACATTTTTTCAGGTAGGCGATCTAATAATATCCTTCCGTTATCCTCTTTTATTTGTTCCCATATCGCACCATTTTCGTCTTCCAAAACGCCCATCCACTATCCGAGTGCTGTCGTAGGTTTCTTTATTTCTTTGTTTATTATCAATCACTTCAATTTATTTTTATTCAGTCTACATCAGGAATTTCCGAGCGATTTACGAACACTTCGTGGAACCCCGCCAAACTGTAATTCCAGTAAAATGTTGTCGAAATAAATACAACATGTAACAGAAGTATGTATTTGCATTACCGAAAACTTAATAAATATGTTTCCCACATTCTTTACGCTTGATTCGTTGCAAGAAGATAGCATTATCACCTTTCTTAATCTCGACAAAGTATGATCAATTTAAAATAGGTAATTTCACAACGTTTTTAAAAACTTCCATATAAAAAGAAAATCAAAAAATTCTCTCGGCATTCTACATTCTTAAAAATATAGCTCTGTTACCAAAATGAGTTACTGCATCTTTAAATAATCCGCCATTTCATGAATAGAGTTCAAATTTTGGAGTACCGGCAGTTGGTAAGTATGTACACAACTTTTAGCATACGTTGGTGATCGTGTTAAATACTTACTTCAAGTGATACCCTTTACACATTTTCATGCACTGCATGCGGCTCTAGTGACAATCCAACTCACTTATGGTTAGCCAATCAGAAACCCCAATTCTCGAAATTTTCAAAGAAAAGTAAAGTGCTTTTATCGCTGTCGAAAGAAATTAGATCATAATTATGTGGCAAACCCGATTTTAACTTTTTCGTCAATTTTCAATAAAGCCAAATACTTTCCAGGGATTGTCTTGTCAAACACAGCTCGTGCTACGAATGTTTCAATAACTTTTATCAGTCAGATTCACTTGCAGCTATTTCGGTTAGAAAATCGCTACAAACGCGGTGCGCGAGTAACGAGTGACAAGTAAATTCTCATGATCTGACATAAAAATTGCCTTACCAAGTTCGGACCACTTGTAAGACAGTCCAACTCAATATAACCAGTTAATAAAAACCGCACATATCGGTATTCGAACTACTTAATGAGAAGATATTGCAGTAAAAATAGACAGTAATTTATTTGTTGCCTTTTGGCGTACAAAAGATTTTCCCATTTTCTTTAAATAAAATAAAATAAAAAAAAGATGTATACGAGTACAATACCGTTCCAATTCAAATTATACCTATACTTCCATTTCACTTTTCTCATTCATTGCACCCCTCTTTCATCCTCGTATATCCAGACCGCTCTTCCTCCTCTTTCTCCCTTGTATAGATGCATTGTCTACGTATGTATTCAAGGGTTTCCTCTTTCTCTCCACACATTCTTTCGTCCTCTCTCACCCAATACTTACTTGAATATTCCTCGTTTCCTCATCTAACCTCACTATCTTCTTCCTACCATTTTGTCAATCTTCCCTTACATCCCTGTACATCTAGCATAATTTGTCATTTCCTGTTGTAGTTTAGCATCTAGTATCATGGCACAAATCGTACATGCTGTATTTATTATCCCTCTATAATAGTTCCATATTCTATCTATCCTCTTTTTGTATACTGGGACCACTACCCCTTCTTTCCATTTCCTCGGTAGCCCTTCTCCTTCTCTTATTTATTATATCAATTAGCGCGCTGAGTACCGGCTCCGTCGCGTAAATCCAAGCCTCGCTCTGCACCCCATCCGGTTCTGGTGCATTCTTCCTCTTCAGCCTCTTTATTTGTCTCCTCACCTCCTCCATACTTATCCCGCTCTCGCAGACCCAGTATTCCATTTCTTCCCTTTCATCTCCTTCAAATATCTGATGCTCCCATCAATTCAGTGAAATAATTTTTCCATTTCAACAAACTAAAGTTTACACTTACTCTTGTAATTTTTCTTTCTCTCTTGGTAAACTTCCGTGCATCTGTCTCGGTTCTGATATTTTTAATTTCCTTCATATATTCCTCTCTCCTCTTCACCTTCTCGCCCTTTCATAACCCAATGCATATTTTTTATTTTCAGATTGTATTCCTCTCTGGTTCTTCGTCCCTTCTTCCCATAATGTCAGTTTCTTTCCTACTTCCTTCTTTTTCTTTCTGCATCCCACCAAAGATTCATCCTCTTTTCTTTTGTATATCCTCTTCTTTCTTCCGTCTGTATTGTATTAACCCTTTCTATTAGTCTTACCATTGTTTAGTTACCCTCTCCTGACGTTGCATCTTCCTTTTCTCAGTCTTGCCTTTACTTTACTATCGCCTCTTCTATCCATAAGTGACTATTACTTTCTTTCCCTCGTTCCTATTACATTTTCCAATTTTTGTTTTAATGCTATAACAATGGGATGGTGGTCTAATTCTATCATCTACCCTGCTTAAAATCTTTCCATCTTTTCCATTACATCCACAGTAACTATCCCATAGTCTGTCACCGAATCCTTACCTCCTTCAATATATACATACTCTTCCTCCTCATCTCCAAAAAAAAATGCTATTTGGTATCTCCTAGTCACGCTCCTCTGCCTTCTCTTAAAAGTTGCCATCTTTCTTCATTTTCTATTTTATCTTTTTATTTCCGCTTCTTCCACTTTCCCCCCTATTAATTCTACCTTTGAAATTCCTCCCAATATTAAATTCCCTTCTTCTCCTTCTTCTCCTTCTTCTCCTTTTTCTCCTTCTTCTCCTTCTCCTTCTCCTTCTTCTCCTTCCTCCACTAGGTTTCCGATTCTTTCTCTCATCTTTCTTGCAGCAAGGTTACTATATTGTCGCTGTCAAAAGTGGTGAGAAAAGCATTGTATGCAAAGACGTTCTATTTCTATTACGCACTCCCAAATCGTTGAAAACATACGTGCGACATGATTATATGTATTATTCGTCCTAGTTTGCAGCACACAAAAATAAATTTTGCATCTACTTTCGGACAAGTTAAATTTACTGGGATAACCTGAAGAGACAAAATACCTCCATTTCACAAGTTTCTGAGTTGTTAGTGCATGGGAAATTAAACAAAATAAAAAATTCAAAAAATGATATTTGAATGTCATACATTTTTTAATTATACTTGTGCCGCCGAACAGACGGAGTGATCACCCTTCAAGCATGAGCCTAGGCGGGATCACTATCAATTTAGGACGACATAACCGCAGTGATGCGCTTTCTTTAGACCCAACGAAGTCACATCACTCCAATTCGGTCGTCATAAATTAATATTGGTCCCGCTGGAGCACGTTCTTGCAGGGTGATCACTCCGTCTGTTCGGCGGCCCAAGTATAGCGCCCTACTTCAAGATTTCTTTTGACTTTTTGCCCATAAAAAGAGATGACATTAATATGACAGATGTTAGGTAGAAAAGGTGGGAGAGAAAGTGCACGTCTTTTATGTCAAATTTAGGGCACATAAATATGTAGTTTAATACGAGTACATGGGGTTTTGCCGTCTATTAACAAAGAATAAAATGCTACTAGTATAGAATGTCGTTGATTATGTGAAATTGGCGCTGTTAAACTGACAGATTTTCATGCAGTATCCACAGAAACAACATAAATAAATCAGTTAATTCCGTTACTCCCAGAAATAGGAATACATCAAGCAGTAATACATTAAATAATTATCATCCCCACAAACTGTTAAGCATTCACACCGGCAAAGTTGAAGAAGTGAAGTGGAGCTTGTGCAAAACGTTTTCAAACTGCATGCATATAAGATATCAACGTAACTATACAAATTTCCGATGTTTATCGGTTTCCGAACTCCAAATACAAATCCTTCCTCTAAGGAGGTCGACCTTAAGCCATGGATAACGCAATTCGTATTGCTGAACCGAGATTATGTTGTTTTGTTCAAGGTATTTCCGGATTTTCTGATTAATGACTTATTCCTGTACTTTGACATGGTTGGGAAACTCAAGAAACCGCTGTAGAAGGTTCTTAATGTGTTAAATTCTAAGAAACTACATTTTTATTAATAATGGTAAGGTATATCTCAATAAATTTTGACTCTGCAGCTTTCCAGAAATTAATATAATGAAATTATGGAAAATTTATAATGTGGCCTGTTGGAGGAAAGAAATTCTAGAAGTAGGCACCTGCGTCATTAAGAGTTTATTACTTGTTTGCTTCAAGTAACAATAAGGCATTAACAATGCAGTAAACCAATACAACACTTAAATGCATTATAACCGAGATAATGAAGACTATCACAATAATTTAAACTTTTTACAAGGCTTTAAACATTCTCAAGAATTTGAAATGTAGATATACTCATTGTACTCTAATCCTTAGCGATTATTTTGTGCCATAAATTGGTGAATTAGAATCATAAATCAAAAAATAATCTGTAATCTTCGGTTGTAAATTAAAATTCGGTAGTTTTTGTTTGATGTTTATCTAATTATTTCAATAAAACACGTGCTTATTTGATTTACTACCAAATAGTTTCTAATATAGAACTTCCGCAAAGAGAATAGTGTAACATTGCCAACTATTGAAAACATATCTAACTCAAAAAGTAGAGCAAGTGCATAATAGCAGAAAGGGGAAAATAAGATGCTAAATGAATGAAACCATTAACCAAACAAAGAAATATGCAGATAATATTCTAGAAATCCAACCATCCAACTAGAAGATTCGTAATATTAAAAGGGGTGCCAAGAAAAAGGTCAGCATATCAAATAAAGCACTATTGACAGGACAATTAAATATTCTGACAATGTAGGCTGTAAGTAAACATTTTAGTACATATTACAATACTCAATATTGTTTATGTTTTAGTACCAAGAGATTAAAAACTGGACATTCTAGATTCAGAATTCTTTGGTTTGAAGTTCAACTTTTCACCTTCTTCCAAATTAATGGTCTTCATGTTAATGAAGACCCTCAATGTTTAAATTGAACCTTTTCTTGCATCGGTTTCGATTATTTTGCTACTTGGAAATGTTTCAGACCTGATCTAGTCATCTTCCTAATTCATATCTCCCAAGATCCAAAAGTATGTATAAATTTTGAGTTTTGATATTCATTGATCGTGCAGTCGAACGCTTTTTAGTAGTCAGGGAATTTGAATTTTTGCTCTTTTCCCATAACCAGGCCGATGGTCTGAAGATGGCAGGGTGTATGATGAAATCCTGCCTGTCCCCAAAATTGGAATTCATTTAACTGTACTGGTATGCGGATAAGAATAATTTCAATGAAGAATTTTTCTTGCTGCAACTTTGTCTTTGTTTGTTGACGGCAACTGCTGTTTCTTTCTTTCAATACTTCTGCAATTTTCTCTTCCAGTTTCCGCTGTTGAATAGCTTTTGGGTGGTCAGCCTCCATCTTCGTTAATTAGGAATTAGAAATCAGAAACGAAAAGTTTAAATAAATGTAACGAGAGAACATCTTCAGGTGTTTATTGTATGTACATTACACGTCTGAAAGTACATTTTCATTTATGAAATGGAAATATCGGCACAGTTTCTAAACGTCTCCTGTGGTCCACAGCCTTGTGCCGATGATCCGTCAGCACACTGTCCCCAATTATTACCTGAAAAATTCAAATAAGTTGTATAGAAATATTGTGTATAGGTAAGTAATGAAAATGTATAAAAACTTGCGAATTGGCGGCATTAAAATAATTCTTTATATACATATCTACGTTTGTCTCCTGGTCGGAGCCTTTTCTAAAATTTTGTTTTGTTAGTAAAATATAAAATTTAATGTGACTCAAAAATTCCACATTGCGGTTATAGTATATGATACGCATAATTTGAAGCAAAAATACGTTAAACAGTTTGTAGTTGCAGTTAATAATGATAATAACAACAACAAAAAACCATTAGTATTATTAATAATAATAATGATGATAAAATCGTCTTTATGAAGGAAATAATGGTATGGAGAGCGAAGTGAAGTTTTACACTATTATGTCACTTAACCTTCCCAAACCCTACACAGTATGAACAAAGAAGAAAACAAAAAGATACATATCGAGAAATGATGATGAAATGCATTAAAGTGAAACTCAAAAAGTGCTCATTAAACAAATTCAGTTTCACGTCCCGCTTGAACTCGTCAATCTGAAGGAAACAGAATTGCAAGGGAAGCGAATTAAAAAGGTGGACTGCTTTAAATACAAAAATGATTTCCCAAACAGTGAGGTCACCATTATTCTACAAGCAAAGGTGAGCAGGTGCAACCTACGCCGATACACCATAGTGAGCCACCTGAGGGCTAACATCCGAGAGGATATACGATCATATTTGCGTCTACCAAATACAAAACGGCAACAACTATTCTGAACCCTTCGAATTCTACCGGAAGTAATGAAATCGATGCAGGTTCCGTATCAAACTTCTCCATAGCTAAACAATGATAAAACGAGTAATTCAGAAAGTTCCTTCCTCAATCTGAAATCAAGAGAGTCCTTGTTTGAGTATAGTAATCTTAGGGATAATATGACGTCCTTAAAATATTTGAAATGTTTTCGCTAAAATTTAATTTATTATCAGTCATTAATCCCAATTTTTCTGGCCACCACAGGTAATACGACGTTGTTAATAATGTTTATTTTGAAACATCAACGCAGACTTACTTGGATTGAGATTCAATGAGCTATCGTGTATAGCCTTACAATTGCGCCAAGATCTGAATTTACATATATTACACTCGGCAGCCATCCAATTATCAATGGAAAAGTTCAAGTAAATCTAGGTGTCGTCGGCATAAGCATGATATTTACATGACCATATACCTAGATTTCAAAGTATCGAATGTGTATAAAATAAATAGTAGAGGGCCCCAGCGCAGATCCCTGTGAAACTCCAGAGAACATCAGAAACATCATCCTCAAGTCTAACTCTAATACTTCTTTCGCATAAATAACTTTCCACTGATGACTAATGAGACAGATGATTCATCAAAACCGCATAATAGCACAATTTAGCCAACAGTAGTTCATTGTTTATCAAATGCTCTACTGAAATCCAGTAACACAAGCGATATGAAGTACATTTTCGCTATCAGAAACCCATATGATATCATTCAAGACAAACGATAAAGCTGACACAGTTCTGTGGGTCTCTCGAAAGCCAGTTCTCTAAAATAGCCGTCGTTGTTTCTTACATTACTGTGCTCTCGAATAGTGCTGGTAAGTAGTTAGAAAATGACAATACTGGGCCAGGCCATCGAGTTCTCCAGGTGCCATCCACTTCTTCGGCAGTGACCTTGAAAGAGACCAGAGGCTGCTGAAGGAGTCCTTGAAGAAGAAGTGGAAGTCATGTCTTCAGCAATGACATCTTCAGCAGCCTCTGGTGTCTTTCAAGGTCATTGCCGAAGAAGTGGGCATGTCTTCAGCAGCGTCTGGTGTCTTTCAAGGTCATTGCCGAAGACGTTGTCTTCAGCAGCAGCAGCAGCCTCTGGTGTCTCTCAGAAGAAGAGCCTCTGGTGTCTTGCCATTGCGCACCCAAGCCGCCATTTTGTGGTCTTTGGCTGTGGGTCAGGCGCCTGCGCCGGGGCTGTCGCGTACAAAGCGCGTGTTGCTCATTGTTCAGGCCAGTCCATCCTGGCCCCATCCACTTCTTCGGCAATGACCAGAGGCTGCTGAAGGAGTCATGTCTTCAGCAACGGTGTCTTTGGGGCCTTTGGCCGTGGCTCAGGCGCATGCGCCGGGGTTTTCGCAAACGTTCTGGAAATGACGCCGACCGGGATTCGAACCCGGGTCCCCACGCACCGGAGCCCTCGCTCCAACCAACTGAGCTAATCGGCGGCCCACAAGCCCGTCTTTCAAATCATCCGTATATACTTATGATTGTAAACAGAAGTTACAGAATTAATATTTATTTTCTCGGAAATTTACAATTGTTTATACTAAATAAATATTGATATTAAAGTTTAAGAAAAAAGCACGTTCGCCGCCGATAAGAGATGTTATAATTGTTTTTATTATGGGAAATAACCTTTCATCTTGCCGATAGGATATGTTTGTTTAGGTTTGATCCCACGCTCTGCATGTGCATTTAATACGTTGTAGACACTACAAGGTGACCCGTTTGTTTGTTTGTATTATTACAATAAAATAACATTCTAGAATATTCTTCTGATTGTTTATTTGAAATTACTTGTTATCTTAATGCGTTTCGGACACGTGTGGGAAAAAAACATTCTAGAACATTCTCCAGTTTGTTTATTTGAAATTACTTGTTATCTTAATGCGTTTCGGACACGTGTGGGAACCATCTGATTGATATATGCAAACATCTTAGTTCTCGGTAGTAGAACATTCTACATCGCTAATTATTTGAGAACAGTAGTCTAAATTTAGGCTAACCCCTACGTAAAAACTATGTCATGTGGGGTGTCAAATTAAAGGACTCGACTAGAGGTATCCGAATATTGGGGTAGATTTTAGGGGTGGTTTTTGGGGTGGTTTTTGGGGGTGGTTATTAGGGGTGGTTTTTAGGGGTGGTTTTTGGGGGTGGTTTTAGGGGTGGTTTTTGGGGTAGCTTTTAGGGTTGGTTTTTAGGGGCGGTTCTTGGGGTGGTTTTGGAGGGTGATTTTGGGGGTGGTTTTGGAGGGTGATTTTGGGGGTGGTTTTTAGGGATGGTTTTTAGGGGTGGCCACTCACTGACCGCGCCTCCGGCCACGCTCCTTGCCCCGCCCACCTAGATCATGTAGGGTATCAAATTAATCAGCTCGATGAGACAAAAAGGAATCTATAGTTATTCTCCTACTTCCGAATTCTTATCAGTAGTTGTCTGTCTGTATGTCTGTCGGTCCGTCTGTCTGTCTGTCTGTCTGTCTGTCTGTCTGTCTGTCTGTCTGTCTGTCTGTCTGTCTGTCTGTTTCTCCGTTTGTCTGTCTGTCTGTCTGTTTGCGAATACAGCTGTCTGTTGACACAGACAGCTGTATTCGCAAACACCATGGCTGATGACACGAGCAAGAATAAGACTGCGCATGCGCACGGTTCTATGGAGAGTATTTAAGCAAGAAAATTAACGGTGCTGTCAGTTAGTACTTGTGCTCCAACAAGGGAACCGCATTTGAATAATGACACACATAAACGTAGACACGTTTCGTGTTCTGGACGGTGCTGTTTTGGATGAGTCAGCACGCCGTGTCGAGGTGCACGTACATCAGCCGTTCGTGACAACAACATTCAACGCCAATGACGAAATTCGCATACCAATCCACCAACAAGACGTTTACGTACTGCCGCATCTAAGCAGCATCTACATAGAGGGCAGGTTCATCAAGGGTGCAGGAGGCGGAAATGCGGCTTTAACAAATAACGCCCTCAGTTTCCTCTTTGACGACGTCCGCTATGAAATAAACGGGGTGGAGGTGGATCGAACAAAAAACGTGGGCATCACGAGCACACTGAAGGGTGTAGTTTCTCTGAATGTGGGTGAGGTAGGTGCCCTGGAGAATGCCGGCTGGACGAATACGGGAGACTCACCGAGCCACCTTATCGACGCGAACGGGAACTTTAACGTGTGCATCCCGGGAAGAATCCTGCTGGGATTCTTGGAAGATTACCCCAAAATTCTGTTAAATGTGTGTCACGAGCTCATTTTGACTCGATCGAAAAACGATAGGAACGCTTTCGTGGGTAACGAGGACACCAGAATTGAGTTGAGCAAGGTTCATTGGAGGGTGCCGTACGTCTATCCATCGGATGCTGAATACCTAAAACTTCTCAATATTGTCGAGGAAGAGAGAACGTTGCAGATATGTTTTCGCAGCTGGGAGCTGTACGAGTATCCGGTGTTGCCGCAAGCTACGAAACAAACGTGGGCCGTCAAGACTGCAACACGGTTGGAGAAACCCCGCTACGTTATTGTCGCCTTCCAGACGAATCGCAAAGCGAATTTGGACACGGATTCAAGCAAATTTGACCACTGCAATCTGACAAACGTCAAACTGTACCTGAATTCTGAGTGCTTTCCCTACGAGAATTTAAACTTGGATTTCTCCACGGGGAAATACGCCCTGCTATACGAAATGTACCAGAACTTCCAGAGTTCATACTATGGAAAAGTTGGCGAGCCGTTATACGGCAAGGAACAGTTCAAGGATCTAGCGCCCATCGTGGTGATTGACGCATCAAAGCAGTCGGAAAGCATCAAGCCTGGACCCATAGATATGCGTCTAGAATTTGAGTCGATCGAGAATTTTCCGCCCAACACAACCGCATACTGTCTCATCCTGCATGACCGCATCGTTGAGTATACACCTGGTAATGAATCGGTCAGAAGAGTGGTATGAGAAGCTGCAGGGCTTCGATTTGCCCAGAAAATGCACGCATGCCTACTCTGTATACAGATTATAGTTTTAATTATATTGATGTAAAAATATATTCAACGTTTTTATTTTTGCGAAAACCCCGGCGCAGGCGCCTGGGCCACATCCAAAGGCCCAACAGCACCTAACAACAAGATCAGTTCTGATTGGATGCTGCCCACAACCACTCTCATTGGCTGTTGCCTCGCCCACTCTCATAGCCAGAACCCGGCGCATGCGCCTGAGCCACGGCCAAAGGCCCCAAAGACACCGTTGCTGAAGACATGACTCCTTCAGCAGCCTCTGGTCATTGCCGAAGAAGTGGATGGGGCCAGGATGGACTGGCCTGAACAATGAGCAACACGCGCTTTGTACGCGACAGCCCCGGCGCAGGCGCCTGACCCACAGCCAAAGACCACAAAATGGCGGCTTGGGTGCGCAATGGCAAGACACCAGAGGCTCTTCTTCTGAGAGACACCAGAGGCTGCTGCTGCTGCTGAAGACAACGTCTTCGGCAATGACCTTGAAAGACACCAGACGCTGCTGAAGACATGCCCACTTCTTCGGCAATGACCTTGAAAGACACCAGAGGCTGCTGAAGATGTCATTGCTGAAGACATGACTTCCACTTCTTCTTCAAGGACTCCTTCAGCAGCCTCTGGTCTCTTTCAAGGTCACTGCCGAAGAAGTGGATGGCACCTGGAGAACTCGATGGCCTGGCCCAGTATTGTCATTTTCTAACTACTCTGGTAAAAGTCGGAAAGAGTAAAATCGGTTAATCCGTTTCTTTAAAAGCAGGCTTCAGATAAAACCGAGTATCCAAGTAATTGCTAAAACCGATTATTCAGATATCCGGAAAACCGACTATTCGGATATCTGAAAAATATACTATTGGGATATCCGAAAAAGCGGGTATTCAAGTAATTGTGAAAAACAATTATTCGGATATCGGAAAACCGACTATTAATTTGGATATCCGAGAAACCGACAAAGGATCCCATCAAGTGAGTTAGCTAATAAATCATTCTGCCGCGGAGCGCCTCAAGAATGAGAAAAAACGGCAGCTAATCCGACAAGAGTAAGAGAGGGTACCTAGTCAATAAGAGACGGAAGACATTTAGATTTCAATTTCAGTTCAATAACGAAGGAAAACAAATACATATATTAGTGTTATAAGAATTTCCGGATAACCGGATATTCGGATACCCGAATTTTTGAATTTCTAACCAATTATTCGAATAATCGGTTTTCGGTGTGCGAACCCGCGGATAATCCAAAACCGGTTAACTGGTTATCCAAAAAACCGGACACCGTTGCTGCTCTCGACCACGGTACAATATACTATAAGCAGGTACGCAATGTTAAGGCGCGTATTCATTTCTGTCAAATGCCCCGTAACGTAACACCGAACATGTTACGGCTTGTTACAAAGACGACACTGAACACTACAAAAGCGTGTGTGATTTTGGTTGTATCATTTGGTCGACATGACATTTCACCTACAATATGCATCTGACTCCAGCAATGGATTAGTTTCTGCAATTACAGTTAGCGTTATAATCTTATCTAGGGTCCCTGTATTTAGAGAGTACCGCAATCAAAAGCTCCACTATGTTTCAAAACTGTGAGTAAACATGGCGAACTGCCGTGTCAGCAGCAAAATGTCGTATGTCAGTCAAAGTCCAGCTGAAATGTTGGTTTGTTTGGTGTTTATGTTTTATCGTCTTTTGTGTCTGTAGTATTATTTCTCGACGTATTACAGCCAAATTTTATTTGTTTATGGTTCAAAAATCAGAATGCGAATCCGCAATTTGTAACACATGTCAAATATGAAATCTGACGTTCAGGCACAATTCAAATTTGGCGCCTGTTGTTGTGAGTAAACATGGCGGAGAATGCGGTACTATAAGGACCCTAATCTTATCCAATACGACAGAATAATAAATAATATAATAAAAAGTAAACGGGCAAGTAGTCAAGGAAACGCGAACACAGGGGGATCTCTCTCGAAAAACGTGAACGAGCGTCTACTGGGATTCAAACTATAACCAACTGAGCTATCAGCACCAGAACACATTCATCGCGATAGAATGGGCTCTCTGAAGTTGAAGAAGTATCTTGGGGGTCATAAGCGTGCGTGTTTCCCCAATACATTTTTCATTTCTTCCGTTCTAGTTCTCCATTTCCTCCTTGCCTAATCCATAACTCTTCCTACTTCGCTTCCAATATCTTCCCCTCGCATCCTGCTTCTTAATTTTATAGATATGATCAAGATCTTCTGCATACCAAAGTACGTATTTTTGTGGTCAAGTTCTACGAGTGTAAAATCCTCAATAATGCACTCCACGAGCACAAACACAGAAAAAATCTGGGTGCGTGGTCGCCGTACGCGATAGAAGTGACACTTCAACGTTATTAGAGGAATGAAAAATGTGTATTGTCCGTATCAAAATAATAATAATGAAAGAATAAATCGAATTTTAATGCTTCTAACCAAGTGCTTTGTGGCGTCACAAGAACTAAAACGCTGTATCCTCGCTTTACTGACGCGTGATGCTTGCCTGAGAGAAACAGCACGAAGCATGAGACAGAGCGTGGTTAAAGAGTGGTGCGACGTCACGAGAAATGAAACGCTGTGGTCTAGCTTTACTGACGCTTGCTTGAGAGAAAGAACACGAAGCATGAGAGAGAGCGCGTGGCTAAAGAGTGGGGCGTTCGATACTCCCTTTCTCCTCTGCTCGTCTTCTCAGACAGCTCCCTCCCCTCCATTCGTTTCACTTTTCGTGACGCTCGCATTTGCCAACACAGTAACTTACTCTACTGAGACAAAAGAAGTTTTACTTCAAAAAGTTGCACATACCTCGTAAATGATATGGGCCAAACTAACAAAACAAAACAAAATAACTATGCAACAGGCAATGTTACGGCGACAGCGGCTACTCGTCTAAACTTGTCACGACGCGTACTGTAGCATTCATTTGATGCGACAGCTAGAAGAAGACAAATAACAGTTGAATCTGCGTGTCAAATTGGTTACGCGTAACATACAACAGTTTTCCGTCTCAACTAGCTGTACTATAACATGTTTGGTATTACGTTACGGAAAATTTGACACAAATGGAGAGTGTTTCTCTTTATAATAACGGGTCCTGCTAATAATTGTTCAGATTTCATACCAACACCCATATACCTAATTATTATACACGTAGTTTTAATTATAGGAAAGATTACCAAATATATCAACATAGACATAAAACTCATGGTTACGAAAATTTTGAATGATAATAATAATGATGTAATGGCATCAGATAGTCTTAAAAAATCAAAGAGTCTTTAATAAGATATACTAGAAGCTATAAATGTTGACGCAAACTGACATATTAGCAGTAGAAATAACAATGCCAGCTTACAACGTTTGAATCAACAACGAGTTATGTAACCCACGAATCTGTGATCTGAACAAACAAAAACGTTGAAAGCAAAAATTATGGATAGGCATCGCGGAAAACTAATTTTGAGGAGGTACTGTAGGCGGTAACCATAAAGGAAGAGCAAAAGTTTTAGGAAGTAAAATGGAAATGATGTTCACAAATGACATGAATATCTCGACACCAAAATACTGTTGCAAGAGAAAAGTAAAAGAAACGAGATTATCGTAGAAGCATAATGATTTGGAACAAAAAGAATGAGACATAGAACAAGATAGAAGGATGAGATTGAAACAGTTTTGAAATTATGTATGGCATTAAAGAGTGGCCTTTTTCCAATCAAAAACAAACAAGAATTCTGGAATTTGTTTTGTCTTAGAAACTGTACGAACACAAGAGCTGTTTTCCCCATTTAAACATTTTTGCATCTCTTCAAATAAGTAAGTTATTTTCTTCACATAAACACTCAATAATTATAGGAAATAAAACATATGAAAATAAACATTTACCGGCAGTGTACTCCCATCTCAAAACGCAGCGATCACAGGAAAGCCCGTCTGGTAAACGCAGCGTGTTCGTAATGCTTTTCTCTTCAGCACTTACTTGGTACACAGCAGAACCGTCTGCGAATTTCAAATCGAAGAAGCAATCTTCTGGTTCAGGCCTACTTGGATCTTGTAGAACACATAAACTACAATCAATTTTATCATATAACTTTTTGCTTTGGTATACGTATATATAAGATATAAGGCGATCAAGTGGGAAATTATTCGGGAATGTAGGAAAGCGAAAGAGCAATGGATCGATAATAAATGCAAAGAAGTGGAAGATAAATTCGAAGTAGGAAAGACTGATGAAGCATATAAAATAATTAGGAGAAATTTTAGAGAAATTGGATCTAGTACCAAAAACATTAGAAATGAGGCAGGAGATATCCTAATCGGAAGTGGGGAGAAGGCAGATAGGTGGAAAGAATATTTAGGAAACTTATATGCGGGACAGGAAGTGCAAGATATATTAGAAAGCGACAGCAGTGTAGAGGGGGATAACCTAGGGAGTCCTATAATGAGAGAAGAGTTTGAGATAGCACTAAAAAGTTTAAGGAATAATAAAGCACCAGGTATAGATGGCTTGCAGGCAGAAATCTTAAAGTGCGCAGGTCAAGAGGTAATAGATCGTTTATTTAAACTAGTTAGTCGCATATACCTGACAGGCGAGATTCCAGAAGATTACAAACGGAACATCATAGTAGCTTTGCCTAAAAGAAAAGGCGCGGATAGATGCGAAAATTTTAGAACTATCAGTTTAACTTCCCATGCGTCAAAAATTTTAACTAGAATTGTGCAAAGAAGGATGGAGAAAAAGGCGGAAGAAATATTAGGAGAAGATCAGTTCGGATTTAGACGAAATAGAGGAACGCGCGAGGCCATTCTAGCTTTACGAGTAATTATAGAAAAAACGATAGAAAAGAGAAAGAGCGTCTATATAGGATTTGTAGATTTAGAAAAAGCCTTCGACAACGTAAAATGGGGGAAGATGTTCGAAGTGCTGAGAAAGGTAGGGATGAAATACAGGGACAGAAGAATAATACATAATCTCTACAAAGAGCAAAAGGCAGTTATAGAATGTGAGCAGGAACAAAGGGAAGTAGATATCCGGAAGGGAGTGAGACAGGGATGTGCATTGTCACCTCTAGTTTTCAACTTATATATCGAAGATGCGATTAATATTGTTAAGGAAAGAACAGCCTCAGGGATCAATGTACAGGGCCATACTATTAACATGCTCAGATTTGCGGATGATATAGCAGTGTTAGCATCTAGCAAAGAAGAATTAGGAGCGGCTTTGAATGAAATGGAAGCAGTTTTGACACAGGGCTTCGGCATGAAAATCAATAAAAAGAAAACTAAAATTTTGGTATGTAGGGGATGTGAAAATAGAACTAAAATGGAAATACAAATTGGAAATGAGAAGATAGAGGAGGTCGCGGATTTCTGCTACTTAGGAAGTAAAATAACTCAAGACGGTAGGAGCACTAAAGATATAAAACAAAGAATGGCGCAGGGCCGAGTCGCGTTTAACAAAAAGAAACAACTGTTATGCTCGAGAACGGTTAATATAGAGACTAGGAAGAGACTCTTAACGTCGTATGTATGGAGTACGGCATTATACGGGTGCGAAACTTGGACAATAGGAGAAGCGGATAGAAAAAGAGTAGAAGCGTTTGAAATGTGGTGCTACAGACGCATGATGAAGATACCGTGGATAGATAAGGTTAGCAATAGGGAAGTATTAGAAAGAGTTGGGGAAAAGCGAAAGGTATGGAAAACAATAAAGAGTAGGAGAGATAGGATGGTAGGACACCTTCTAAGACACGAAGGAATAGTTCGTGACATACTAGAGTCAGAGATAGGAATAGAAAGAGGTAGGGGTAGGCCTAGATTAGACTACTGCTCTCAAATAGTTAGGGATGTAGGATGTTCTACTTTTAGGGAAATGCGTAGGTTAGCTCAGGATAGAAAAGAATGGAGGTACGCGTCCAACCAGTCTTCGGACTGAGAACCTTATGATGATGATACGTATTAATATCTGGAAGAAATTTCTGAAGGTCAGAAGGTGTGACTTACCTGAATATAAAGTGTCCCTTATGATTCGTCGTCAAGTCAACATTGGTCTCTATCACTTGACCCTTGCTATAATTCTTGACAACCCTTCCCTGCCCGTATCTTCCGGTATTCTCATTATTTTGAGGATGGGGATCATCATATTTGTCTCCGCATACACCGCATCTTCCACCGAAAGTATTCCATTGAATCTAAAAATAAACACAATTATTACTAACATGCAAGGCAATGGTCCATGAATAGTCGAGCCTTCTAAGCCGGAACAAGAAAACTAATATGAATGTTTGGACTCTCTTTGGTCATTATACAAGTTACCGTCGCTTAAATTACATTATTAGACCGCTCACTTTTTCCTGAGCGGACTATCACTTTTAGAACGCGATTTTCCGCAACACTTAGTGTTTTGTCGATGAATGCTAAGAAGATTAACAAAACATCCACAATTTATTACGAACACCCTTTCTACTGCCGAGGCAAATTTCTTCAGGACTGCAATAACAAATTTTCATAACAAGCACCTCTGGCACGACAAAAATCCTCATACAATTCAAGAAACCTGGCATCAAAATCAATTTTCCATAAACGTGTGGGTGGGAATCGTTGGTGAATTTCTAATCGGCTCATTCTTCCACCCTCCAAGACTAACAGCAGATTCTTACTACCTTTTCCTACAAGACCATTTACCTGTGTTACTGGAAAATGTACCACTGTTAATTAGAAACAGTATGTGATTTATACACGATGCCCCCGTACATTTTGGATTTCGTGTTCGTAAGTTCTTAAATAGAGCGTATGCCAATAGATGGATAGGCCGGGGAGCAGAAGCACCGAGATCACTGGACCTTAATCTAATAGACTCTTTTCTGTGGGGGCACTTAACATCTTTGGTATGTATGCGAATCCAGTGCAGGATATTCAATATCTTAGAAATCGCATAGTGACTCAGTGTGAAATAATTAGAAATTCGCCTGGAATCTTTGAGGGAGTAAGCCAATCGATGCGATGGAGAGCGGATGCTTGTATCATGAGTCAAGGTCGCCACTTCCAACATTTGCTTTAACTTCATTGTTCAACTTGTGTTTATCCGTTTTTTGTTCGTGTAGGTACCTATTTGTTATATTATTGATGACAATAAATTTATTTTCTTAAAAATACAATTTTATTCAATTCACATAGGTATATTTTTTTATAAAATAAGAGGAAAAGATTTGTTTTACTTTATTTTCTTGAAAACGGTTAAAAAATATTTCAAATTTTTAAAAACTCGGTGGGACACGAATTTTTCTCTAAAAGAATACCATAGTCACCCCTAGGGTCCGCCCCTGTTTAATTTATTGAAAAAGGAATTGTATCAAAAGTTGATCCGTTGTGTAGTAATATTTTGCAAAAAGTTTCATTAAAATATCTCCGTTGGTTTCAAGCTCTCTCAAAAAAAACATTTTCTTTCCCTCAACTTTGACACCCTGCATCTTTTCGGCATATGAAATATTCGACTCAAAATAATGTAAAGAACCCCATCTTAAAAACTTTTGGAATAATTAAGAACCATCCTGTATGTATCTCTATAAATCGGACGAGATCTCTGTCACAAGACCACTTCAGAAATATGCTTCTACTTTTGATTACCTACTCGACAAAAATGGATATTATGTCAACATAAATATAAAGTTATTAAATTTGGAGATAGCATTTTAGAAACATTAAATCCATTGAATTAAAATGTATGCCTACGTTATACATTTCTTATTCATAGATTAACTGTAGGACAGTTTATAAGAAACTGTAATTGCAAGAAGCCGAGGTCGATGCATGATGCAACTCCCTCAATATTCTTTCAAATATTTAAATAGTGAACGTCAAGTTCGCTTATTGAACGAACCTTAAAATCTCAGCTAGCTAAAACATTCAAGTGGTTATTAAATTATCAGAATCATGGTGCCAAATGCATGTATTTGAGTCATCCTCAAAGAGTCAGCATTTTAGGGAAATGATATTCCCACCTTTCAAGATTTCCTTAGAATTGCTGCTTTTCAGAAGGTTCAATATATTGATCACTATGCACATGACAGAAGAGTCACCATAATATAAACTCATACTCCAGAAAAGGCATAGATGTGAAGGGAGAAAACAAAGATATGATTCGGTATAGTGGGAAATCATTCGGAAATGTAGGAAAGTAAAGAGTGATGGATTAATGATAAATGAAAAAGAGTAGGAGATAAATTAGGGGAAGGAAAGTAGAAAAATAGGGCGGAAAGAATTCTATGGGAAGCCCAAATCGGGTTTAGTCGTAGTAACTAACATGTTATAACAGAGAAAACCATAGAAGAAGAAAAGAACACCTATATGGGATTTATGGATTTAGGAAAGCTCTCCGTACAATGGAAACAGATGCTTAAAGTGCTAAAAATGTAAGGATAAAATAAAGAGGCAGAAAAGTAATGCTTAATTTATACAAAGCCTAATATAATTTTAGCAGGAACGTAGAGAAGTAACTGTTAGGAAGGTAATGTAATAAGGTGCGCGTTATCAACACTGAATCTCAATTTGTGTATAACGATTGACCTCCTAATTAGTGTTAGGTACTTTCGTTTTCGGGCTGTCAAAGCTGCTATAAGGTAGGTAATAACGAGTGGGGAATAGAGGAGTGCAGAATAGAATGAAAATTTCCTAACATATGTCCTAAATTGAACCCTGACGAAGATACAGGGTATTAAAAACCATGCAACGATTCGTCGCAAAACTGTCAATATCTAGCAAGAGTTAGAGTTGAAGAAGTTCGATATTTACCGAAACTTGGTCATTATTTCACATATTTGAGGGCAAAAATTTTCTGTTGGAAATTTGAAAAAGTAATGACTTTGAAACTGTAAGCTCTTATCAAATTTACATAAGTTTTGATGCCCAGGTTTTGATGCAAAAACTCAAGAAATCAAGAAATTTTCGAGTTTTTCGAAAACCCATAGTGGCAGCCGTATTTCTATGAAAAGGACAACGTGCCCACTACTCACTGTTTCGTGTTATCCTCTATGAAAACCCAGGTGCAAAGTGTTAAAAAATCGCTGCATTAACGTGACATTATTCAATTGAACTGATAGTAAAAAGACAAACTTTTCTAGATTCAGTGGCTTCAACAGAAGATGTTGGTACAGACTGTTGGTTGGTAGTCTGTAGCTGGGTTTTTAGATTTCTAGATAAACATTAATTTCTACAATTTTGACCGCTAACAAACTTTTTGAAAATTCACTATATACAGAGGGCTACGGCATGAAAATCAATAAAAGAAAACCAAAATTCTGGTATGTAGAGGCCGTGAAAAGAGAACTAAAACTGAAATACAAATAGGAAATTAGAACATAGAGGAAGTCGCAAATTTCTGCTATTTAGGAAGTAAAATAACTCGAGATGGTAAGAGCACTAAAGACAAAAAACAAAGAATAGCGCAGGGTCGAGTTGCATTTAACAAAAAGAAACAACTGTTATGCTCTGGAACGGTTAATGTAGAATCTCTAAAGATACTCTTAAAGACGTATGTATGGAATACGGCATTATACGGGCGCGAAACTTGGACAATATGAGAGGCGGAAATAGACTAGAGGCGTTTGAAATGTGGTGCTACAGACGTGTGTTGAAGATACAGTGGATAGATAAGGTTAGCAATAGGGAGGTATTAGAAAGAGTTGGGGAAAAAGGAAAGGAATGGAAGACAATAAAGAATAGGAGAGATAGGATGGTAGGATGGTAGGACACCTTCTAAGACACGAAGGAATAGTTCGCGACATACTAGAGTCAGAGGTAGAAATAAAGAGAGGGAGGGGTAGGCCTAGATTAGACTACTGCTGTCAAATAGTTAGGGAAATGCGTAGATTAGCTCAGGATAGGAAAGGATGAAGATACGCGTCCAACCAATCTTCGGACTGAGAACCTTGTGATGATGAATAATTCTTGGTAGGTGGCGCAAGCAATATTGCATAGTTCGAGTGTGTAGGGCAAAGCACCGTACTGATGAGTCCCAAAAGGACGAAACCAGTGGTCTACGGTTTTCCATGCACATTCGAAACATGCAATATTGAAAAACTTTTAACATACATAACCTACTGCTGGGAGCAGGAAGTACGTAGAGATCTAAGGATGTTCCAAGCCCAACGATATGTTTGGGGTAGCATTCAGTATGGATCTCGTAGTACATAAAATCTGGATTTAGTTCTATAATTCAATGCCTGGCGGGGTATTTGCCCGAGGAGTAGTTGTTCGAACGGTTCAGTACCACTCATAACCGCCCCATAATTCGGCAAATAATTAGCTCTTGCTAATACTTACACCAAGCGTGTAAGTATATATAAAGCAAGCAATATTGCATAGTTCGAGTGTGTAGGGCAAAGCACCGTACTGATGAGTACCAAAAGGACGAAACCAGTGGTCTACGGTTTTCCATGCACATTCGAAACATGCAATATTGAAAAACTTTTAACATATGAATAATTATTTAATACAATATTGGATGAAGTCTAATGTGTAATGTATAATGGTTATGTGAGGGGAAATGCAATTTGTTTGTACGCCTACACGGCTCAGTGCGGCTAGCGCGCACAATTTGTATGTGTTTATTAACCGTCTATAACTTTTTTCAGCAACAACATTAATGTTTCGTTTCTTCACCAAAAATAATTTCGAACTTTTGTCCGTATTTGGTCTCGAATATGTATATTTTAATTCCGAAAAATAAGATTACTTACCCGATACATGAAAAATACATTACACAAATTTGCGGTCTAGCAAGAAACCATTTTTTTCATAACATTGGAAAATTGTAGAGGCAACGGGAGTACTCTGTGATAATCAGCACACTTCAGTGTTTATTCCACGAAAAAAACAGGTCTCTAACTCTTTTCGTTGCTGAGATACAACAAGGAAAGTATTAAAAATGGTCGAAAATTGATTTAGGAAAATATTACGAAAAATCGATTTTCCAGAATTTTCGCAATTCCCGATCTTTTCGCGACCTCAAAATTCGAATCTAGCAGGTCATTTTACATAAGAATTAGCTTCATTTTCTTGCGTGTGTTTGAGTTGTATGTCCAATTAGAGCACTTTGCTCCCCGACTATTCGTTATCAAGTAGCAGCGCTCCGTCCACGGCTGTGACGTCACAGCAGTGCTCCACGCGCTACATTCTGGCTTGTATTATCATTCGGCTTCGGGTAGGCCCAGATTAGACTACTGCTCTCATATAGTTAGGGATGTAGGATGTTCAACTTTTATGGGAATGCGTAGGTTAGCTCAGGATAGAAAAAGATTAAGGTACAAGTCCAACCAGTTTTCGAACTGAAAACTTTATGATGATGCTCATACATCCCCAAAATAAAATTTGCTGACAAAATCAGCGGTACAGTGAAATACATACATGTGCTCAATTAAAAAATGCAATCTGAAACTGCGTTTATAATTGAAAGTATTTGAATTACAGAAATTCACTTACGAGGAAGGATCTCTTACAATAATTTTCGTTTCTAAAATGAATAATAAAGTACGATTTAAATAATCCCAACAATGTTAGTATCTATATTGAGTCATAGAAAGACTTACTCCTGCTCCTCCACAGTATACTTGATTGTCATCGTAGTTTGCTGGGGCACTATTGTCGAATCTCCACAAAGAACTTCTGTTGGGCGGATCCAGCAGTCTGCCATGGCCATAAACCTCACCAAACACAAGGGCGGCTAAAGCAAGAATCAATTTTAGAGAAACCATTGCGTATCCACTTTGGTTTGATACTTATTGGAAGGCAAATAGTTTTAGCAGAATTGAATGCAGTTATTTATAGACAAGTTTCAATACCAAAACTCTTAAGATTAGATGGCAACTTTGGGCAAAGTCCTTTGTCACTGTAACTAATTGATTCTTAAAAAAAATGATAACAAAAATAGTCAAAAAAAGTAATAATAATGAGTACCTACGTCAAGGGAATTCAGATAAATGAATAACAATATCCTCTTTAAGTACCACAGCCAACGTATCGGCTCATCTGCTATATTTGATTGCTGTTACTGTATGAACTTAAGATGAGCATATGTGGCAACTTTTTAAGTTTTTATAATGCATTGGTGCAAGATATGTGAAGATAATATAATGATAACTTTACTACATGCCACTCACCGTTATCCAGTACTTATATTGTGTTCTTCTGTTTTATGATTTGTTTTGAAATGTCATTATTTACAGTATATTCCACTGTGTCAACACATTATTGCTATTATGCACTTTTTATATATGTGCCGTTTTCATTCTACGGAAGATAATAAGGAAGAGGCAAAATGTGCACTTCCCACGACGGAAGAGATTATGCAAATTGATAATACATATTAATATTTAAAGTACATGTGGCGATAGCGATATGTGAAGGAAGAATAAAATCGTAGTCGCTCCAAAGCCTTGCAAAACTCTTGGTGATTGAAGAAAGAGTCATTCCACTACATATAGGCTTCAGACCAGGTAAATCCTGCACTACTCAACGTCTTGGGGCGTTCTTGAATGCTATGTTGTTCAATATCTATTACAACGTTACTGTCTCTTTGTTTTTATTCTCGGACGTCACTGGTAGAATGACGTATCTTAATCCTTCTCGGTGCTTCTGGATTCGGGCCCTTAGATATACAGCTGTATCCCTCGGTATCACGTATTGGGACACAGTGTATATCTACGGGGATCTGGTCGTTCGCTTATGAACAACTTCTTTCGTTGTATCTGGTCGGTATGAGACTTATTCGTTGCTACCCTTAGCTTTCAGTCGCAGAAAGGGTTGGGTTCTCTTACTATTGCTAAACGACGGTTAAAATAACAACACATAAGGAAATTACAACGGTATTCTATTACTGTAGCTATATACAAGATAAAATGATATGACTAGAAGAATATTTACAGCAAAATCGGTATTTACATGAAATTAAACGGGTTTTCTTTATGAAAATTAAATATGTTTTCGCGGTGTATCCTGATTGGACACGCCACGGGCTCGTCGTAATGATTAAACTGAATTACCATCGGTTTCGTGGAGTTTACGTGATATCCCCAGAATACAATCTCCTCTGGAATATCACCGGGTTATACGTATCGGGGAAATAGACGGTATTGCAGCTGGATTGTACTAAAGGCCGCCGATTCGGCCAGGTGTGATCGATCCCCGCCGGTATATCGTCTCATTTGTTGACTTATGTCATCACGAGATTGCCGGATCGATCCAACCCACACCAGCAGACACCCTTAGCTCCTGCTGTATCTACTCCCTCGCTACGCAAAGCTGGATCTAGTCCACTCGCAACTAGGTTGTGTTTGATAGTTAATACTACTGCAATACCAACTATCATTCACCGGGCACTTACTCAGATTTATTTATTGTATATCAGTTAATCACACGGCGAACTTAGGCAGGTTTAATCAGTTACTTCGGTTTCGGATCGGAACGGCCAGCATCATCTCAGATGCTGGGAGTACTGGTCCTGACTGAGGGCCGGACGACCAGGTACTGAATTTCTTCTCGGGATCCTCCACTTTTATAAGCGAAGAGTGGGGGGGGGGCAGCTTCGGCGGTTCACTTCCAGATTTCCGGCGGGAGGAGTAGTGCCGGTTGAAAATACATGACGTACCTATCTTCCACATCACGGCGTGACGTCAGAACGTCCAAAGTAAACATCAATCAATTTTGATTATCCACTGGGTTTACTTTTGCAACGTTACACTATATAACTGGGGCTTAATCAAATTTGTGCACTGGTAACTGGATCTAAGTCTGTTGAGTGGTATTGTATCACCATCAACCAGACGCGCCATTGCAAGTCAGTCAAAACGGGAAAAGCAGGAAACCGATAAATGATAATATGCTTTTAACGGGTTAGTATCATCCATCTAAAGCCTAAAACTTATCTTTCTTCTCTCGCGTCGTTGGAAATGCAAACCGAACAGGAACAGGAACAAATCTTCAATATCTTGAATAAAACAAATGTTTTATCAAATATAAATTGCTGAACATCAATTAGTTTTTATCCGACTTCTGAGTACATTTGATAACTTTAACCGTAAATGTCCAGAAAGTATATCTTCATAAATAAGAAATAAACTTAAATGTGCAACAGGGTAGCATAACCGCAAATAGATTTTCCTACTTCATCTATCTTCCATACACATTCAAAACATGCAATATTTAAACAAAGACCTGCTTAAAAGCACGTACGTACATGGAGACAAATTAGGATTGTTTCAAAGCCACCTTAGGTGGGGTAGCAGTCTGAAACATCTCGTAGTACAAAAAATCTTGATTTAGTTCTATAATTCATGCCTGGCGGGGTACTTGCCCGAGGAGTAGTTGTTCGAACGGTCCAGTACCACTAATTTCTATTTTCGAGACAGTGCCTTGATATATAATATCGTTGATTCCGCCTAGTTTCTCGCCTCCGACAGGCTATGTTCCGGTATTTAAAACGATAAGTTCTACTCCTATCGCCAGCACGCTTAGCCAGAGTGGCGTTGTAACGTTTACGAGCATATACTCCCTACATCTCGGCAGTTACGTTTATGACCACAGGAACTATTAGAACGTTTTCAAACCTATAGCAAAATAGTAGTGTGTGTGAGAATCCGCATATTTTTATTAGCAGTTTCTAACATGAGTAAGCGCCGTTTAATTTCTTTCCACAGGCGTCATCATCTGATCATGGTAAAATACAGTGACGGGCAAAAAGCCCGCGCCATATGGGAAAATGTTTTACCTTTTAATTTAATACATTTGTTTTATTGTTAAAAACTCCTGCATGTCCTTAAACCAAAACAGCACCCATCGTATTCGGTAAAACTTATGTAGTATACGAGGGAGGGGTGAAAATTTCATATTACTCCAAGAGTAAAGTACTCTTATTTCTCATTTTAGAAAAAAATTTTATTAGGAAAAGTTGTTTCTATTTAAAAGCTACTCAAGAATATAAAATTTCAGTTCCGTAGGATGGAGAAACAATTTTTGCCGTTTTTCAGGTACACCCCCTGTATAACAAGTTTAGCGAAATTATCCAATGCCCAAGCACGTTTCTTGTAGGCTCCTTTACAGAACAAAACATACTTATAGCTCAAATAAAGTTAGGTAAGCAAATGATAGAGCCTGTCAAAAAATAAAAACAAAATTAAGATTTTTTTGGTGCACAACTTATTTTATTTTATGGGATATTATAAAAACTAAATACAATTGTAACGCTGGTACGCACAATACCTTTATCTTTCCCCTACAATACATAATTTCTAAGAAACTCTTAAATCTACAATATTTTGTGCAATCATTTTTCAGCATCGGTAATTCAATTCAAAGAATAATACAAAATCTGTTTAGATCAAACATAAAAGCAGCCATGAAGGAAGAATAGTTGACCCAAGCTGATATTAATAATCGGTAATTTTATTAAAGTATCAAAAGTGTAAGCGGCGAAGTTATCTTTGCAAGAAAAAATAGAATTAGTTTTAATTTATAGTGAAAATTACCATACTTATAGTTTAAATGTATTGTTGTCGGCTAATGAAATTCATACGACGCCACTGGCGGCAAGGCAAGAAGAAATTGGTATTTCTAGAAAGTCAATTCGAAGAATTTTTAAGAAAAATAAGTTCAGGCCTTACAAGCCAAAATTTATTTCCTTTCTTCAAGAAAGGGATCTGGACGCTCGCAATGACTTCAGTTTTTGGTTCCAAGGTACAAGAGAAGATAATTCATAGTTTGAACAGCATATTTTACTTACGAACGAAGCAACATTTTCTAGTAATGGTATAGTACATTCGCACAATTGCTCAACTTGTTATACAGAGGTAGGCCCAGAAAAACGACAAAAACAATTTTTCTATCTTAAAGATCTGACACTTGATACTCTAGCATAACTTTTAATTAGAAATAAATTTAAATTTAAAATTCTTTTCTAAATTGAGAAATAAGATAACTTTACTCTTGGAGCAATTTGAAATTTTCGCCCCTCCCTCGTATACTACAAAAGTTTTAGAGTTCGATGGGTGATATTTTAGTTTAAGGACATGCAGGACTTTTTCACAATAAAATACATTTATTGAATTAAAATATAAAAATTTTTCCCATATGGTGCGAACTTTCTGCCGGTCACTGTATATCATATGCTTTAATTGAACACCTTGAGAGAGAACAGCTCACTCGAAGATATTATCTGAAAGTCATATTAAATCGCCAGCTCCAAAAGATTTAAATGACACAGTTTGATTTGTTCTTTTAGTGCAAAAGCCATCAACCCGCTTTCAATCTTCAGCCCGAAGACTGGTTGGACGCGTACCCCCATCCTTTCCGATCATGAGCTAACCTACATATTTCCCGGCTCGTAGAGTATTCTACATCCCCAACTACTTGAGAGTAGTAGGCTAATCTGGACCTAGCTCTACCTCTTCTTATTCCTACCTCCGCCTTTGGTATGTCGTGACCTAATCCTTCGTGCCTGGAAAGGATCCCTGCCATCTTATCTCTTCTATTTTTTATTGTCTTTCGTACATTTCTCTTTTCCCTACCTGCTTCTAATACCTACGTATTTCTCACTTTGTCTATCCACGTTAACTTCATCGTACGTCTGAAGTACTACCTTTCAAAATCTTCAAATATTTTCCGGTCTGCTTCTCATATTGCCCACGTTTTGCAACCGTAAATTGCCATGTTCCATATTAAGTACTTGTTCAAGAATCTAATTCAAGTTTCTGCATTTACCGTCCCCGCGCTTAATAGTTGTTTCTTTTTGGTTATCGCAACTGTTTGATCTTCATACCACAGCCAGTTCCGTAACTTTCCAATCAAAAAGATGAAGAAAATCTCGTGAATATATTTTATTCACAATCGGTTAGTAAGGATAAGCCAATTGCCAACTTTTAAAAAGTTTGCTAGTAGGATATTCCTAACTTCTACTTCCCGACCGGGTTGGAAAATTTTCCACTTGGGTGGAAAATTCAGCGCCTATTTCATTTTATACTTGAGTATGTATTATGTAATAAACTAGGAATAAAATTTTCACACCTTATAGAAATTCCCTTATTTAGAGGATCCTTTAACAAAGGTGTCTTTAATGCTGCGTGTATAGTGTATACATACTCATATACTCACAACCAAATAGTCCGCTATTAACAATGAATTGTAAATCAAAATTGGAGAAATAACGAAAATTCCAGGAGGCGTAGCAAACGAAGATGAAAAACAATTTCCCAGGAAATATTGCAATCTGTAATATACCGGATGACGAAGAAAAGCAGATGGATTGAGCAAGATCAGAATGGTGCACTCCTAGTAACTCTTATCTGATACCTTCAGCAAATGAACTCCTGGATTACATACAAGAAAATTTCAAAATTCTGGGTGAAATCAAGATGGTACATTGTTGAAGCCGGAAGAAGAACTAATCGACCGATCTCATTGTAGTGTCACCTTACGAATGGTGCTGAAATACATCGTTCACAAAGTGGATTAGAAGACATTGGTGAAGTCTGCCAGAGGCACCTGTTTAAGCAAGACGACCGGGTCACGAACGTCCTCTGCAGTGGAATATGAGGCTCGATAGGGAAGAACCTCGCACACATTAACATGTTGATGCAGTCATAAAAGAAACAAACCGTGTCAGACCAGGCTGTTTGAAACCAACCTCTGTAGAGCAGATCTTTCCTGTTGGCAGCATTACACCACCTGAACCGTGTACCAGATTATAACTGCCCACTCTAACTTTGAAACCTCTTCGTGTCTTGCAGGTAACCTAACCTATGCAGGTACGACCTCACCGATAATGATGATAACTGCCTGTATGGGTCATCTTCTGGTATGTCCAGGTTCTCAGGTTTTTTGATTTGAGAATGTAGTACTTAAATTTAGTATACAGGGTGTCCTGGTGAAGGTGGGAAATCTCTCGGGTCCGTATAGACGAAGCCACGGTAGCTTCGGTATAGATTACACGAAAATAACACCCCAAGTTCATATAAAGTTTTCTCCTGCGACCTTCTCCTGCCGAGATATTCTCCCTTAAAATGGAGAAATAAAAATTGGTTTTTTACATAAAATTTTTATTTTTTATTGTATTTCGATTATTTTCTTGAATGTCGATAAAATAATGCTACCCGTTTTTTGATAGTGCATCCGGGGAGCAAGGGGTGAACTACCCCTTACCTTCTTAACTTCATATTTTTTAAGGGGATGGATATTTTGAATTTTTAACCGCATTTTTTGTTTCCCCGGATATTTTGCTAATAAAACGTTACTCTTGTTAGGTTTCGATAAAATGAAGCGTTGTCGAGAAAATAAAACTCAACAAGCAAGAGGTACCGTGTTTCTACGATTTTCGTTTTCATTTTTTCTGGCATTCGAAAAATCGAAAGCAATTTTTTTATGTAAATTTTCACTACCTTTCGCAAACTGTTAAGGTTATTTTTGTACAACGTTTCGTCTGTTGTCTACATCGTCAATTTTTATTTTTTCTTAATACGGAACTGGAAATGTTTTAATGAATTTCAAAAGAAATACTAATGTAGGGTCAAATCATATTTAAAAAATTCCTAAGAAATAATTGATTGAAAGAGCTTTCGATTTTTTGATATCTTTCAAAATAATGCCAGAAAAAATAGACGAAAATAGTAGAAACACTGTACCTCTTGCTCGTTGAGTTTCATTTTCTCGAAAACGCTTCATTTTATCGAAACCTAACAAAAGTAACTTTTTTATTATCAAAATGTCCGGGGAAAAAAATGCGGTTAAAACTTAAAGATATCCAGCCCCTTAAAAAATATGAAGTTAAGAAGGTAAGGGGTAGTTCACCCCTTGCTTCCCTGATGCACTATCAAAAAACGGGCCGCATTATTTTATCGATATTCAATCACTACGCACGTCACAAAGAAAATTATCGAAATACAATTAAAAATAAAAATTTTATGTTAAAAAAATGATTTTTCTTTCTCCAATTTAAGGGAGAATATCTCGGCAGGGGAAGGTGGTAGGAGAAAACTTTGTATGAACTTGGGGTGTTATTTTCGTGTAATCTATACGCACCCGTAGTATTTCAAAATACGAAACATCAGTCATAACAAGAAAAATAACTTTTATTGTACATTTTCGTTTTATAACAATAATAAGCTAGAACAATTTCTCTTAGTGAATAGCAATGTCGGCACAGTTAATAAATGTCTCCTGTGGACCACAACCCATACCTTCGGTACCATCTCCGCAAGGTCCCCAGTTGTTACCTGAAAGACAAAAATTTATCAATTTTTTTACTCAGAACTATGAAATTTAAGATAGTAGTTATCATTATAAGCCAATGAATAAATTACCTGCTATATACCACCATCTGAATACGCAACGATCACAAGTAAGTCCTTGTGGCAAAATTACGGAATTTGTAATGTTGGACTGGTCACGGGTGAGCAGCGGATATTGGTAAGTACCGTCAGCAAATGGCAAATCATTGAAACAATCCTGTGGTTCAGGTTTGTTAGGATCTGGTAACACGCACAAGCTAGAAAATTATTGAATTATTAATTAAATTAATAATTAAATGGTTAAATTACTTAATAAGTTAATTCAATTAAGTAACTAAAGTTGCACAATTCAAAATTTAACGGTTAAGCTACATAATTTTGCAGCAAAAGGTTTATCGTTAACTAGATGCACCGTTTCCATTTCGTGTGGGGTTTTGTGTGTTCCCCAATCGGGCGCGTCCCCGGGTGGCAGACAGGGGAAAGCCTCCCGAATGGGTGGTACCGGGGAAGTGAAATACTCGGTGTGAATCAAAAATGCATCCGAAAATCCAATAGGCGTCGGTCTCGGAACGAGCGGCATACTGGTCAGTCTCTGTCTGCATGTGAGTAGCGACTGTTTCTTAATCCTGGCCGAAAGTATAAAAGGCAGCTACCTCCTGAAAAAGCAGTGGATGGAAGTGTATGTGAAAATGTCGGAGGCGGATTTGACTTTTCCTGAATCCCGTCCTGAGTCACAGTGCTCAAGCTGCTCCATGGATTATGGGGGAGGCGGCAACTTGGCAGTATATACCATTGTGGTGAGGGCGGTAGGTAACCAGGCTGTCCCATCGATAAATGCGACTGGCAGGAAGGAAGGGAAGGAACTAGTAGACCCGTTCAGTCGGAGCCAAAACCTCATTAGGTCTCCAGGGAGTTCCCACTCAACCCCGAGGCGACTACAGGAACAGAACGAGTCTCGCATGGAGGGTATGAAGAGAGGGAGATAGAAAACCGACAAAGGACCGTAGAAGGGATATATAAGCCCAAGATAAAATTGACAGAAATCACAGTTAAACTGACCGAAGCTGTCGAAAATATTACTACCAAAAAGACTGGTTGGAAAGGAGTTTAACTCAAAGAAAAAAGAGCGAAGACGAAACTGATACACCCAAAGAACGAGGGAACAAAGTAGAAATCCGGCAGGCAAGAAGTACTGGAAGTCAGGCGGGGATCACAGATGATGGTACCTTGGTGGAGTCACCTAAAATCTTTTAGGCCCTTGAAATGTACAGTATTGTTAAAAAGTATGTACAGAAGGTACAGAAGCACCAGAATGAAAAAAGGAGTCCGAATGCAAATGGGCAGGGAAGAAACGTAGCATATATTGTGGATATAGATACAGACATGGAGAATCCATTGTTGAGGAAACTTGTAGAGACAGTAATTAAAACGAGAGATAGAAGATCAAAAGAAATAAGGTCTCGAAACCAAGAAGGATAGAAGACGAGGTGGTGAGGACCCAATAATGAGAATACTACAAGATAACTTAAATAGAAGTCGGGCAGCACAAGACCTGGTATAAGGGGCTGTATAGGAACATAAATTGGTTATGTTTATAGCAAGCGAACCCAACGTTAAAATGACATGGTTTAGAGGCAACCGAACTGATGCAGCTATAAGAGTATACAACATGAATACCAAATCACAAAAACAGTGAGAGTGGACGGATATATGTGGATAAACAGTGACGAAACTATTTTTTATGGATATTACCTGTCATCGAACATAAGATTGGAAAGTTTTGAGAAGAAACTAAAAGGGCTAAAGAAAGATATGCGGAGTAAAAATTATAGTTGCAAACGACTTTAACTCTAGGGTTAAATGATGAAAGATTCTACATACTTAGTGAATGGTTGATGTAGGATGATCTCATAGAAGTAAATAAAGGAGAGAAACCCACGTTTAGAAGAGGGAAAAGCAATTCCAATGTAGACATCACTTTGGGAACGGCAAATATCATTCAAAGCGTAACCAATTGGTGCATTATGGATGATGAGAATTTAACAGACCATCACTATATATTATTTGATGTCGAGGAAGCAATGAAATGATGAATGAAGTACAAAGAATAAATTAACAGTAGGACGTGGAAAGATGAAACAACTGGCAAAAGAGTTGGATAGAAGAATAAAGGACGAGAGTGGTAAAGGTCAGGACAAACCTGTCATAGAGACATATACCACATTGATAACAGACGCCTGTGACTTGGTACTTAGGAGAGGCAATGTAACAAATAGAAGAAGGCCAGTGTACTGGTGGAATGATCAAGTATCAAGTCTAGGGAGAGAATGTTTGAGGAAAAAGGGCACTAGGAAGATGCAACAGTAAGAATTCAATCGAAAGGCAGGAGAAAGTTCGATTAGCAATCAAGAGATCAAAAGAAACTTCCTGGTGAACAATCCGTAAGGAAGTGGATAAAAATATCTGGAGCGACGGGTATAAGAGTGTGACGAAAAAATTTCGTCTGACACCACAGGGGGAGTTGGATTCTAAAGAGAGATTAGAAAAAGTCAGAAAATTATTTCCGAGGGACCAAGAGAGCGACTGGGATGAAATTGTTACTCAGATGGAGGAACACGACATGCAAATATTCTTGGAAGAAGAATTGAATGAGGTCGCTTCAAAACTTAGACCTAAGAAAGCAACGGGTCGTGATGACGTCCCGATAGAAGTGATAAAATTACCACAGCCGCAATATTGCCTCCAGGTATATAATAACCTACTGAAGGAATTACAATTTTTTAAGTAGTGGATGTCGGATACGCTGATGATTTGGTGTGATAGTGAGAGGCAAGGATGCAGACGAATTACGGTACAGAACAAAGTGTGCCCTCAATAGAATAAATGAGTGGATGTATAAGAAGTTACTGAAATTAGCACCACATAAGACGAAGGATGCACTAATAACTGCTGGAAGTCACATGAGACACTTCGATCTGGAGGTAAATGACGTTAAAGTGAATTCCGTGAAAGCGATCAAATATATGGATATATGTAGAGTTTAATAGGAATATGACAATGGCAAATCGCATCGAATATGCTACGAGAAAAGCGGAGACAACAACAAAAAAACTGACTAGGACAATGCCGAAGAGAATATTCCTTGCCACAGTGGTGTACTCTGTGATTCTATATGCTGCGTCAATATGGGAAAGTGCCATGACATACATAAAGTACAGGAAAATGCAGGTAAGAACACAAAAAATTAATGATTGCTACTACTAGTTCCTACGGCACTACATCGACGGAAGCGCTAAAGGTCATAGCAAGGACAATACCCATAGATCTAATGGTGGAAGAGAGTACCATTATATACAATAAAGAAGAAACATGTACAAGGGCAGATATAAGAAGAGAGATAACTGAGAAGTGGCAGCAGAGATGGAATATGCTGCAAGACAAGACAGTCTGGACCAAACGACTGATACCGAACATTGAAAAATGGATGGGCGCAAAACATGGGGATGTGGATTTCCACACTTCGCAGGCCTTGTCGGGGCACTGTTGTTTTACAGCCTATTTATGCCGGATAAAAAAAAAGATAACTGCTGGTATTTCCATCAAGTGGATACCGCAGAACATACCGGTTCCACTACGAAAGATGAGAACTGCAAAGAAAAAGAATGGAATCAAGAGTGGGTGTAAACATAGCGCCGGAAAATGTGTATGATTTAATGCTGAAAAATACGGACACTTGGGATGGTGTCTCAAGAGATATAAGGGAAATAGAGAGACTTAAGGAGGCGGATGAACAATTGCTGTTCGGAGGACGAGGAAGAGATCGAGAATGAGGCTGAAGGATTGTGACTGACATCACTGACAGAGATCAGAATATCACCCTAAAGTAATGCGAAAGCAGTCAAAATCAATTTCAATGTTATTATGTTCTTGGTGTGTATCACCGTGTCATTTTGCACCACCACCCCCCCACGGTTTTTGCCGCAATGATTATAACATAGTTACTGCCCTCTTTTGCGAAATTGGACTATATCTTACTAACCCCCTACCCCTAATATGAGCCCAGCTTTCTGAATCACTGGCACTCGAAAACCCATTTACCCATTTCAGTACCTATCACTAGAACTGCACCAAGGCGCAAGTCCAGCCGGATGGTCTCAAATACTAATGGAATGTAAAAGTTTGGGCTACACCTATTTAAACAGCGGGGATGTTGTAAATAGATAGCATCCCCTAGAAGTAACCTCAAAATATTTTTCTCCTCACTGTTGTGCTACAGCCGTTTCGGACATAGGCTCTCCTTCTCCGATACTGTGTTGGTGCCATTGCAGTTTACTCAAGCATAGGGTGCCTATAGTTTAAAGTGGTTTCCGAACCGCTGAAAATTATTATTTAGGGAGAGTTACTATTTCGGCAGGAGACAGATCGCAAAAATATGCGTTGTATAAGCTGGGAATCGAACCCCACACTTTATGTCTAATGGCCTCACACCACGTCCGATGTTGAATTGTGGTATTGATACGTTCAGCAGTTTTTAAATAATCTATAGGTATCTAGTAACAGTTCTGCCTAAGAATGAATGAAGCACCATCAAGCACAAGGATGAGAAGACCACCTGATAAAATGTACAGACCAATCGACACTCCTAAAATATGCGTATTCCAGGAAATTTAAAATTTACGAGTGATTCCACTATCTGGTGCTGCATACGAATCCACTTTTTCTGATTAGAGAAATACTACATTTGCGATGTACCGTATGAAACGAAAGAGTTAATTACCGGGCCATCAGACCCAATTATTCACTACGAGATCAGTCGACGAATACTTTTAAAGTTGTCTTGGAGTTTGATTTTCTCCTTGAAAATAGAACAATCCTTCTACTAATTTCGATTTTATTTTGAACCTACAGGGTGTAACTTAAACAAAGAACCAAATATTGATGGCCGATTGTACATGTCAAAACACGTGACAGTGCAAGAATAACATTTTCGGAAAAAAATATTTCGCGAGGGATTACAATATGGAGTTGAAACACGGATTATTTCAAATACCACTACCTGCAAATGGAAGCAATTATAAATATACGAGGTCTTCTAAATGAGAATGTTATACCAAAATGTCTTAGAAACGATTAACCCTATGGAATATTCGTTAAATATTTGTTAAAAATGCAGCTTACAATAGCCCCCTTTCGCATATTGTGCAATAGTATATTACGTAACGAGCATGGAAAGTGACAAATTTCATACGAGCATGAAATTTTATGCACGAGGCGTAGCCGAGTGCAGAAATCACGCGAGTTTATAGGAAATACACTCTCCATCGAGTTATGTACACTATTTTTCCCACGACCCCTTAAGAAGACAAATTTATTCATAAAACAGTAATTTTATTCTTAAGGATTTGTTGTATATGTTAATAGATGTCAAAATTTCCAAGTAGCCTACTAACTTACCAAGAGCATAATATTCTAATAATTCCGACCAGCTCATGAATGACACATTGATAATTTGTTCTCTTGCCCGCCAATTCATAAATGATCAGTAGTTCGTACCTAAAGTATTTAGGTCTTCCACGGAGTAGCCATTAAAATGTTCAACTGCCGTACCTTTTAAGAGATTTTTCTGATAAAAAATTTAGATTTAAAAGAGACGCGACAGAATACGTATTCAGTAAACGTCAAAATCTCAAAGCTGACTACAAAATTTAAATGAACTGTGCGATTTTCAAAAATTACAGCACAGTATTGAGTTTAGCGCACGGGCAACGCAATTGTCAAGTTTCCGGCCTACTTTGCTGTACGCAGCGTGCCGCTTTCCTAGGGGGTAGTGGGAAATAGTATATTACATAACGAGCATGGAAAGTGACAAATTTCATACCAGCGTGAAATTTTATCGCGCGAGTTTATAGGAAATACACTTTCCATCGAGTTATGTAATGTACTATTATGTACACTTTTTCCCACGACCGCTTAAGAAGACAAATTTATTGATAAAACAATAACTTTACTTTTAAGGATTTGTTGTCTATGTTAACAGATGAGAAAAATTTCCAAGTAGCCTACTAACTTACTATAAGCATAATATTCTAATAATTCCGACCGGCTCATGAAAAACACGTTGATTTGTTCTCTTGCCCGCGAATTCATAAATGACCAGTTCGTACCTAAAATATTTAGGTCTTCCTCGGAGAAGCCATTAAAATGTTCAACTGCCGTACCTTTTAAGAGACTTTTCTGTTATAAAATTATTATATATATTTAAAAAGAGACGCGACAAGATATTTATTCAGTAAAAGTCAAAATCTCGAAGCTGCCTACAAAATTTGAATGAACCTATGCGATTTTCAAAATTACAGCACAGTTGCAAGTTTAGCGCACGGACAACACAACTGTCAAGTTTCCGGCCTACTATGCTGTATGCAACGTGCCTAAGGAGTCGTGGGAAAACACATATCTTCAACTAGCACCTCATGTTTCAGATTCAATTTTGGAGAGAGACGAACATTTCTAGCGAAAGAGAAAATTGAAATTTTTCGTTAAGGCGGTAGTTTACGTCACTTCTCTTTCCAGAAGTGAGGCCTGAAATACTTGGACCTCACAGTAGTAAAAAGGCCTGATAATGCAAATCCCGACGTCACGTTGTGCGGTCAAGTGATCTACTTGCTACGTTTTCAGTTGAAATTACAAAGTTTGTGTGAATAAGGAAATCACGTAGCAGTTTGCATAGATTCTAATTGCAGAAACCTCCTTGGGTTCTTCATTTAAATAAACTTTCTAATTGTTACCCTTCTTAACTGCGACACCTCAAATCGGTCGCATAATGTGACCTCTGCATTAGCCTCTACAGACCGCCTCTTAGGGATATTAATTTCCCTGATATTCAAGAAGTAATAAAGTCCATCTCTGGCTAATCTATACATATTATAGGTAATTTACCTGAATCCAAAGTGGCCCAAGTGGTTCGTTGTTAAATCTACGTAAGTGTCTATCGTCTGTCCCGAACGATAAGTTCTCACAACTTTTCCCAGACCATACTTTCCAGTATTTTCATTTTCCTGTGGATGTGGAGCATCATATACGTCACCGCAAACACCGCATTTGCCGTCGAATTTTTCAAATTGAACCTAAATATATTCTGAGTTAGTAACTTTCAAAAATGATTTTTTTTTAATATTATAATTTACAGCATTTACTCCTCGTGAATTAATTGCAAATGAGAAAATGCAGGAAAAATGAGACGAGGCGCAAGTCGGATTCGAACTCAGATTTCTCACTGCCCGGGCGAACGTTCAAACTTACGAACGTAAACTATCGCGGCTCGCAGTCACCGTCCGTCTACTCGCATAGTGGGAAATCATTATTCAAGTACCAGTTGCGACTCGTGCCTAAAACGACATACTTTTTTTCTTGGAACTATTCAACAGAGATACAAACGCACATTTAACAGCAGCACAAATTAAAATAATCATCATCATCATCATCATCATAAAGTTTTCAGTCAGAAGACTGGTTGGACGCGTACATCCATGCTTTCCTATTCTGAGCTAACCTACGCATTTCCATAAAAGTTGAACATCCTACATCCCTAATTATTTGAGAGCAATAGTCTAATTTGGGCCTACCCCTACCTCTTTTATTCCTATCTTTGACTCTAGTATGTCGCGAACTAAGCCTTCGTGCCTCAGAAGGTATCCTACCATCCTATCTCTCCTATTCCTTATACTGTCTTCCACAAATTTCGCTTTTCTCCAACTCTTTCTAATACCTCTCCGTTGCTAACCTTATCTATCCACGGTATCTTCATCATGCGTCTATAGCACCACATTTCAAATGCTTCAATTTTTTTCCTATCCGCTTCTCCTATCGTCCAAGTTTCCCCTTATTTCTTCTAAATCCGAACTGATCTTCTCCTCATATTTCTTCCGCCCTTTTCTCCATCCTTCTTTGCACAATTCTAGTTAAAATTTTTGACACGTGCGAAGTTAAACTGATCATTCTAAAATTTTCACATCTATCCGCGCCTTTCCTTTTTGGCAAAGCTACTATGATGTTCCGTTTGTAATCTTCTGGAATCTCGTCTGTCAGGTATATGCGACTAACTAGCTTAAATAAACGATCTATTACCTCTTGGCCTGGGCACTTTAAGATTTCTGCTTGAGAGCCAGCTATACCTGATACTTTATTGTTTCTTAAACTTTTTAGTGCTAGCTCAAACTCTTATCTCATTATAGCACACCCTAGGTTGTCGCTTTGTACTATATCTCGTACTTCCTGTCCCGCATATAAGTTTCCCAAATATTCTTTCCACCTATCTGCCGTCTCTCAGCTTCCGATTAGGATATCTCCTGCCTCATTTCGAATGTTTTTGATACCAGATCCCATTTCTCTAAAATTTTATATACTTCATCTGTCGTTCCTACTTCGAACTTATCTTCCACTTGTTTACATTTATTATCGATACACACAGTAGATGGATCAAGAACTTTGACGTAAATTCACTATGAATTCTTAATAAGTTAACCCCACACGCCAAAAGACAGTGACACAGTAATTAAACTCGACACGTGTTTCGCTGACAACGTCAGCATCTTCAGGAGTTGAAGATTAATCTTCGTCGATGTTATAAAGTCTATCATTTGAAACATTTTCTCTTTCCACGGTTTGATTTAACCTGAACTTTATTGAAGGCTCTTGCTATTGTTGCCGATGTGGGCTCTGGGAATCTCAAAGAAATCTCGGGTTGTTTACAACGAAAGTTTTTAAGAAAATCCAAACCGGCAATTGGTGATTAGGTCCTCTTCGGATTCTAGTGGAAGACTTACTTGGAATGAACGAAATCCTTTGTTCGGCTCTTCAAAAATTTTGGAAGCCTTCAACATCGCATTTGATCGTTGTTAATAACTTTTATAACCCGTCGCACATCGGCCTCATTCAGGCTCTTTCGATTTGTAATTCGCTGGTATTTGTTAACGACTCTAAAAATTTCATTCTGAACGTGGATAAATTAAATTGCAAAATTATTGCACCTCACATAAGTACTTGAGGCAAAATGACATACTATGTCATTATATATAAAAACGTAGGTCTTCTCCGTAACTCCGTAATTTTCACGTCTATATTCACTGGTATCAATTTATGATGCTTCGATCAAAAACACCCTTTACATTTCCTTCCTGTAAAATCTGTTTTATATCACCACTTCTTATTCCACAGATTAAGTTGTTACCCATCATTTTATTGCACTGAATAAAACTGTATCACTTGTACCTTCTAATTTACTTTTAACAACTCCTGCTTTCTCAAATGTGGTACGTAACAAATTTTTACTCCTACAGTCTAGTTATCCATGAATTAACAGAAAGATGCTACGGTTACCATTATTTACCATGAAAGCAACGAACCCACAGTCAAATTGTTGATGTTCTTATGAAGATCTATAATAAAATTGGTTGGCCATTTAGGGTTCCACATCTAAGCCCATTTAAATTTATATTTGTATCGGAAAAGAATTGAAAAACAAAATTTCAAGAACACCATATTTTGTAATAGGTTGCTCAAAATTTGAGAACTACGGTCATATGGAACATTATTTAATATTTAAAGGTACCTATTCGCAGAACACAAGTATCACACCACATAAATAATAAGTGATGAAGGCAAATAGAAGAAAGAAAAAATGCAGCTCATATTTAAAAAATAAAATCGAAATAAAATAAAATAAAATAAAATAGGACGTGGCAACATAAAATATTTCAGAGGAACAAGCCGGAAATGAAAACGTTTCTCCATTGATCGGGAAAACGGAAAAGTCGCATTGAATTCAGCGTGAAACAAGTTTCCCGAGAAATCTGGACTCTGATGAGACTAGTACTTTAAATACTCGTGTTCTTCTGCTGCCACCTCTTTTATTTTCTTCTGATGAAACCCCTGACGAAAATGGGCGAAATGTTGAATTATTTTCTTTCGCTTAATGTGGCACGTGTTTTTCTTATGCATGTTATTGAGAATAATAAATACTACAACCACGTTACAACTGCCAAATATGATATTTATAGCACAAAACCCCATGTGTAGTATGAAACAAACTTCACTTACATTCTTTCCACCACAGAAGACTTGGGTGTCATCATAATTAGCTGGTGAAGTACCATCGAATCTCCATAGGGAACTCCTGTTTGGCGGTTCCAGCATCATTCCGTGACCACATACTTCACGAAGTACCACCGCAACGACAACAGCAATTAATTTTAAGGAAACCATTGTTTCAACACTGCTTGACAGTTATCCGGAAATTGTTTCAAAAAATCGCTTACAGTTTCACATATTTATACGAAAAACGTATCAAGTTTGTGATTCTTAAGATTAGATTTAAACATGAGAAGTGAGAAGGCAGCTTATCTACATACCTAGTTATTAAACATTTTTGTCAAGAAAAGAGCGATAAGAAATACGCCAAAATAGCAGTATATCAATAATTTTCCACAAAAGTGTATCCGATAAATGTTAAGTAGGTACTCTCTCATATATACTACTGCTTGAACTGTTATGGAATTATTACAGCGCCAAACATGAATGAAACTTTATTCGAAATCATAATTCAGGAAACCAGAAGGAATCTTTATACACAAGAAATGCAAAGTCGTTCGCAAAAACATATCCCTAGAGTAGGGATCCCTACTCTAGGCCCGCCAGCCGATTTCCGTGCACCCGCCGCTGTTCGACCACGACGGAAAAGTTTTTATTTAAATTTCATTTTAACAAGTTTCAAATTACACTCTTCGAATTAAATATTTTTGGTGTATTGTTAACAATGTCTATCGAGTCAAACATGTTCCAGAGTTGAGTATGGGATATTAAAAAGTGAGCTACTACATATACTGAAAGTTACACTAAACACTAAAAATCGCTGAAACCGCAGAGAGATTTTGCAGAACCTAATCGACAATAAACAAAACAGAATTGAAGTAGGGACAAGTTGCTGGGCTGTGCGAGAAAAGGAATAATGGATGACAAGCCAGAGAGTGGATTCTCAGGATGCCCCGCTGGCGCAAATTATCTGTACGGCTCCGAAGGATCGATTTTTAAAAAAGCAAAAAAAATTGAATTTAATTTATTAACAAAATTACATGTTTTCTTGTCTGAGAATTTAATATGAATGTAATACAATGATTAAAACTGCAACATGCAGAGATAATGAATAATCTAATAAAAATGCTGATGATCAAGTTCTTCGTCCGTTGACTTGTCTCAAGCTCACGGTTTTCCGTGTAATCCAACTAGATAACACGCATGATGTAGGTACCATACTACACACAAAACAGAGAAGAAATAAAGTTATACTATAGCGAAACCTAGAAAAACTCTTGTAGTCCAGTCAATCGGTGTTCAAAACTGCCGTTTTCGTAACAGAATTATGGAAGTTTTTTCCTCAACGGTTCTACATAGTTTTTGGGGTGCTGAATCCAAATTTCAAGTTTACTGCCTTGTACGAGGTCGGGTTCACAGCGAAAAACGCAAGAAACCTCAACATTTTCGCACTTTTTCAATTTTTCGCTTATATCTCGAAGACTATGAGTTTTTCGAAGATGACCATTCTATACAAAATTGAAGTAGACAAAATTTCCTACAAAATGCACTGGTCAACTATGATTTTTTGACGAGAGGTATCGGCGCTAGAGCGCGCTGCAAAACATCGATTTTTTGGCCCTTCTGCAAGAACGTCAAAAACGCCCACTCCCACCCCCTGCAACTTGAAAAATATACATGTTATCAACAAAAACCCTTATACGACATGAAAGTACTTTAAATTTCCTACAAGAGACGTCTCTAACATTCAACTTTCTCATAAGGTGGGAGGGAGCAAAGCGAAAATTACGAAAAATGCCTTCTGCGCTCTACAGCCAAAACGATCCCTCCCACCTGTCTATCTCTCATCGGCGCTATACTTTCGATGTATTACGCTTAAAAGAGATTGTTTTGAATGAATTGATGGCAAAGCATATTTGATGAAAACATTAACAAATTATATTTACAACATATTAGGTAGGTACACGACACTGAATATAAAGCTGAATATGAAATCTGTATGTATTAATGTACATGTGTCGTGAAATGAGGGAAAGTCGAACCCAGGATTGGGTCATGTGCGCAGTTATTTGAGTCGTCCCCGTTTGGTTGTTGGTGGCCCAGGCAATGTCTTTTGGGCACTAGAAGGTCCAGGTGAAGGGTCTTGGGCAATGGAAGGTCCAGGCAAAGGGTCAGGGGCTGTGGAAGGTCCAGGCTGAACAGTTGAGTTATTGCTATTCTTCAACTAAAAAATTGTAATTGAATGATTAATGTTATTATAGAGAAAAATTGATGAGTAAAGATGCATAATGCTGCAAAATTCAGAAGAGGGAGACGACCTAGACGAGCCCCTTGCAGTAAGATTGTCTGAAGCAGCTGAGGTGACAGAAGGTAATGCAATATTTTGCAGCACTATGCATCTTTACTAATCAATTTTTCTCTATAATATCATTAATAATCATTCAATTACAATTTTTTCAGTTGAAGAACAGCAACAACTCACTGTTCTGAACTTTCCACAGCCCCTGACCCTTTGCCTGGACCTTAAATTGCCCAAGACCCTTTACCTGGACCTTCTAGTGCCCAAAAGACATTGCCTGGGCCACCAACAACCAAACGGGGATGACTAAAATAACTGCGCACATGACTTCTTCATACATACATCGACAGTTCACTATACAACTTATCTGTTCTTGTAACCATGTTCTAACACTAAATGCCTTCTTTCTTTTCCAGATGGAGAACCTACTCGAAGTGATGACCCAATCCTGGGTTCGACTTTCCCTCATTTCATGACACATGTACATTAATACATACAGATTTCATATTCAGCTTTATATTCAGTGTCGTGTACCTAATATATGTAGTAAATATAATTTGTTAATGTTTTCATCAAACATGCTTTGCCATCAATTCATTCAAAACAACCTCTTTTAAGCGTAATACATCGTAAGTATAGCGCCGATGAGAGACAGACAGATGGGAGGGACCATTTTGACTGTAGAGCCCAGAAGGCATTTTTCATAATTTGCGTTTGCTCCCTCTCACCTTAACAGAAAACTGAATGTTAGAGACGTCTCTTGTAGGAAATTCAATGTACTTTCACTTGGTATAAGAGTTCTTGTTGATAACATGTATATTTTTCGAGTTGTAGGGGGTGGGAGTGGGAGTGGGCGCTTTTGACGTTCTTGCAGAAGGGCCAAAAAATCGATGTTTTGCAGCGCGCTCTAGCGCCGATACCTCTCATCAGAAAATTAAAGTTGACCAGTGCATTTTGTAGGAAATTTTTGTCTACTTTAATTTTATATAGAGGGGTCATCTTCGAAAAATGCATAGCCTTCGAGATATAAGCGAAAAACTGAAAAAAGTGCGAAAATTTTGAGGTTTTCTGCGTTTTTCGTTGTGACGCCGACGTCTTACATGGCAGCAAACTTGAAATTCGCATTCAGCACTCCAAAAAACATATAGAACCGCCGAGAAAAAACTTCCGCAATTTTGTTACGGGAAAACCACCATTTGACTGGGCTATTGATGATTCCAGGAATTTCCATTCAATTTCCATATTGCCCTGCTTATATAAGTTATAAGAAAGAATGATTCTAAATCGGTTGTAGATGAATACCACTTTCCAGAACAAACAGTTTCCAGGTCAGGTAAACTGCTTAAATTCTGAACTTTAGGCGGATTGTATTATAGGATTTTCACGAAAAATTCAAAATTACCGATGGTATATTCTTAGACATCCTCAATCTACTGCGCTGCTACATCACGACCATTAGCAAAACTTTATTTTTCCACCCATGACTTCTGCCTGATTACGACAATGCCATCCCTCTTGGAGAATCGTCGTTTTTATTTATTATTTGGTATCACCTGGGAACAATGGAGCAAATGGAGGATTCAAAGACATGATTTTCCATAAGTCAATCTCGGCGTCCCGAATTTTCAACTTCAGAAACCTAGAATTCGTGAGAGTGAACGATTAATGCTAAAAGACTTCTGTTGATCCCTAATTAAATTCAAATTATAAACGTTTTCTTCTACGCAAACACGAATTGCGTTCTTTAAACTGTGTAGTAAGGCTAACTGCACAGGAGAAAAAATGGGCGATTTTGTGCTTTTTAAAACCTTTGTGCGCCCTACGGTTGAAGCGAACACCACTAATCCTACGCAAGCTTCAGTCCAAATAAACCTTTCTAATTGTCTCTTTTTAATTTCCACCTCAGTAACGCAATAGGTGACGTCTCTATTCATGTCAGGCATGTCACACTCCATTACAGTTGTCGTCTTCTAAGGATACAGAGGGAAGCCCAGAACCAGAGGGGTACCGAGGTGCCATACAGCGAGAAACTTCACATTTAGTTCACCCAGGAAATTACGACAAATAAGGCTGCACAACTAGTCGCATTCGTAATCCCTAACGCCGGCGCCGGCAGACTTGATGTCGGAGTTTTTCTGGAGACAATGTTACGCCCACAACTCAACCACAAGCTCCTGACTTCCCACTGTCCCATGCTGCGAAGCACTTTGGGGCTGCAAGAGATAATGTCAGCAGTGCTCAGAGATGAGCTGACATTACCATACACAAAACTGCATTAATACACCCAAGATATATGAAATAGATCCAGAAGAACACGAAACAAACAAAGGAACAGTCGCAACGGCAAAATTACTTTTATTATACATTTTAATCTTGTAACAATAACATGTAAAACATCTTCTCTCAGTGGATGGCAATGTCGGCACAGTTGATGAATGTCTCTTGTGGACCACAACCCATGCCTTCGGTACCATCACCACAAGGTCCCCAGTTGTTACCTTAAAGACAAAATACATGAAATTTCTATCCAGAGCTCTGAAACTTGAGACAGCAGATATCATCATAAATCAGCAAATGCGTTACCTGCTATGTACCACCATCTGAATACGCAACGATCACAAGTAAGTCCCTGTGGCAAAATTACGGAATTTGTAATGTTAGATTGGTCACGGGTGAGTAGTGGATATTGGTAAGTACCATCAGCAAATGGCAAATCTTTGAAGCAATCTTGTGGTTCAGGTTTGTTAGGATCTGGTAATACGCACAAGCTAGAAAATTATTGAATTATTAATTAAATGGTTAAATTACTTAATAAGTTAATTTACTTATGTACCTAACTAATGTGGCACAGTTAGGTTAGGTTAAGCTACATAATTTTACAACAAAAGGTTTATCGTTATTTCTAAAATTCAAATTGAATAGAAATCTGCACTACATTTAGTTTCCCTTTCCATTCAAGACGAATAAAGTTCATCTCCTCTATACATATAATAGGTAATTTACCTGAATCCAAAGTGGCCCAAATGGTTCGTTGTTAAATCTACATAAGTGTCTATGGTCTGTCCCGAACGGTAAGTTCTCACAACTTTTCCCAGACCATATTTTCCAGTATTTTCATTTTCTTGGGGATGTGGAGCATCATATGTGTCTCCGCAAACACCGCATTTGCCGCCGAATTTTTCCCATTGAACCTAAAAATATTCTGAATTAGTTGTTTCATTCTAGGGCATTTTACACCTAAATTAATTTTACGAGAAAAATTTTATATGCAGCAGTTTTATGGAGTGCAGCAAACCGATCGAGTGATGGAGAGCAGTGAGGGTCAGTGCGTGCAGGCAAGATCGCGCCCAATCGTGACTACGTCTAGTGCGCATCCGTGAATATTATAACTGTATTCTGATGTCAGAGAGCGGTCGGTGGTGGAATTTTGATATTTATTATTGGTTAACCTTACTCTGACAAATTGGCATCCCTGTGATTTTGAAATTGACTAGATAAAGAACCTCAACTAAATTATTCTATTAAGTATAAATAGTATTTTTATTTTAACAAAAACAACTGTTTTAAGCAGGGACGGTTTTTGCCTTGGGCTATATGGACTGGAGTCCAGGGCCCTGAACGCCTCGGGAGCCCCAGTACGAGAAATGTGATCAATTAAGAGTTGCAAGAAGAGTTTTATGATTTCGCCAAATAAGATAAAATATGTTGGTTTGCGTTTGACAATAATAGGTGTTATTGGCATTTCTACTTTCTATAAAAATACCAAATTCGGATCAGTCCTCTATAAGTACCAGCAGGACATGCAACTTTAGTGTGGTGCAGAAATTTATGCGTTCGATTCTAAAATCGATTCTAAAATCGTGGAACAAAATTAAAGTTTGTGTTAAAAAGTTTTGTCCAGACAAGATGCTCTTGTAGCCTTAATAATGGATAGGGGGAAAATACAGAGAGCGATACCATTAAGACGGTCCAGAAGAAAGTTGAAAGCCACTTATGTAAGAGATGCTCTAAACAGCAACAAATTGAAAAATAGCCAGATTGTGATTGTAATTGTGATTACATATCCAAGTGCGTGAATTTAAAAAATCCTTATCTAAATAAGTCTATTATCTCATCTACAGCATACGGGTTTTTTAACAACATTTTAAGTGTTTACAGTATTTTTATTTTAATGTTTATACAATTTGTATACACAAGATTAAAATTAACTGGAGTAGGTACAAGTAAATAATCAAAAAAAACTTCCCGACTTCTCGTCCTCTAAAGTAACCTGTATATTGGAGAATCAAAATTAATAGTTCGAGCAATGTTCCAATGTCAATGTTCTAGGGTTCTTTAATGGGTCTTGGTACATAATGTGTAACAACTAGTTTTTGTATTTACCCCTTTTCTCATATTTCTGTTCATATCACTAATTACCGTTATAAATTAATTAGTAAATATCGAAAAATTAATATATGTTTCTATTTAAAAGTGGTTTTAAATATTTGGAAACAGCTACCTGCCTCACTAAAAATGGTCATTTTAAGCGAAGTCAACTAAAGAACTCGATCTCGCACTCGACCCCTAATTCCAGGAAAAGGCCATGTGTTTTGGGGACAAATTATACAAGCTAGCCTACACGTCGAAGACATTTCTGTTGTGTATGTTCTGTCGTTTTGATGTGTAGTGGCTGGTGAGGTTTAAGACAATAAATAAGAGGGTGGTGAAGTTGATAAACTATTAATTTGTGATTACCAAAGAATTGGGAATAAGGTGAGTCCCTCACTGAGTATCTGCGTTTGTATTCTAACCATTTTATTATGTGCATGATTCATAATTTAATTAGCAAGGCCTTGTTAGAAATATTGTATATGATTCACCCTGTATCTACCGTACTAAGTATTAGACATTATGATTATGAAGGAAATAAAATGCTCCAGCGCATATTTTTACAAAGTTACAGAAAGTGTTAGAGGATACAATAACGAAGTGTTGTTAGTTAAAGCCCCGATCACGCTAAAGGATGTATTACATGATAGCGCGTAGACCTTGTAGTCTTGTCGCCCAAAGGGTTGTGTTCCATGATAGCGCGTAGATCTTAGTAATCTTGTCGCCTGTGAGGTTGTGTGGATTCCGCACATTATAGCGCGTAGGCCTTTTGTGTCTAGTCGCCCTTACGGTTGGATACACATTATAGCCCTGCGGTTGTTATTACTATCCGAGTGTGTCTTTATTTTATAGTCTAGCTAGACGATTCTCCAGTGCTAAATTGCGAGTGTTTATAAGGAAATACAATCCTATTAATTTCCATAACTAGACGCCAGAATGCGTAACAGCCATCATTGCTACTTTCCAGCTTAATATTCAACACCAGAAAATCATTTAGAGAAGGTGTAGGTAGATACGAGTTATATACGGGGTGAATTGTACTAGCTTAAACACATAAACTTATTATTGACAAAATGTTGGACATTCGCGATGCTCACCTCGTTTGTACTCAGCTTTAGGTAATCTTGGCCTCGCAGCATCTGATGGATTGCCTACCTATTCATTAACACCTGGTTTACCTGACAATTTATTGGTAAGTGACATATTGTTTCTTCGGTATTCGCCCAAATTGGCAAATCTGACTCAATGATCAAATTGAATAACACGCCCTGGTATAGACTTTCGCCCTTTTACACCATTAAACCTCATTAATGGGGAGGTAACGTTTTTCTGGGTGTAACAAATGGAATGAATAAAATTCTTTAACCTCAACTGGAAGATTCTCACTGCTATACAGATCATTGCCACGGATGCAAAGAATCAGAGCCCAGATTTGCACCTTGAATAGCATTTTTTTCACTCATTTTTTCGCAGACTGGATACTCTGGATCAGTTTCGGAGCTAATCCCACTTTCATCAAACCTCTGCTTGAAGGAGGTGTAGCATAAGATAAAGTTGCTAAATGATATTGTAAACAACGACGTAAGGCCAAATTATGATTTGTTTATGAGAAACTAATCATACTTTTTTATTCTACATTCAGATCTGTTTCTCGCAATCCAAAGTTGATGCCTCTCAAATAATTCAGACAGTTCAGGAATGAGAGAGTATACAGGGTGTTTCATTAACAATGGGTAATCCGTTAATTGGAGATTCTGCAGGTCAAATAATGACCATTGACCCGAACATGCCTTATCCGAATGTTGATGGTTTAGGAAATACAGGGTGTTGAAAGTTACAATTTTATTTGCATTTTTTGCCATAACTACGAAATTTCTTAAGTTGTCGTCTTGAAAATTTGCAATCCTATGGTTTTTCTTACGTGAAAAAAGATTCCAATAACATTTATAAACGTTGCCCATGGAGGGCGCTACTTATAACCTATTGTTTTGATAAATTGACCCATAACTTTTTACCATGCACGTCTAACGTCAAATCGGCTCCAAAATCTGAAAGGCAAACCTTTTTTAAATAATAAATGTATTCTTGTCTTATTTTGATATTCCAGCCCATTTTCAAGAAAAAACGACTTAATGCAGATAGTGTTTAAATCTTAGAAATCTTAGAAACGCTTAGGTACAAGAAAAATAAAACTAGGAAACATTAAATTTTAAAGTAGTTGTTCGAAGTGTCCACCATTCACTTGAATCCATTTTTCAATGCGTTTCCTGAGAGACCCCCGAGTTCCAAACAATGCCCCTGAATTGCCTTTGATTTCATCGGCAGCCGCTTGTATTCTTCGCCACAGCTCATCGGGTGAATCAATAGCTTCTTTATAAACCATATCTTTCATTCTAGACCACATCGAAATATCTAGAGGATTTAAGTCGGGGCTTCTAGGCGGCCAAGCAAATTCACTTCCACGGCCAATCCACCGATGTGGAAAGACGTTGTCTAAGTACTCCCATACCGGCAGGGAAAAATGTGCGGGCGCCCCGTCCTGCATGAACCACATATTTTTCCTTAAATTAAGTGGTACTTCTTCAAGCAGTTCGTACAAATTTTGCTGAAGAAAATTTAAATAAAGTGGACCATTCAGACTGGGTGGAAGTTGAAAAGGCCCAATAAAGGAATTTGAAATTACTCCGCACCAAACATTGATCCTAAATTCATGTTGGAAGTGTCTTTCTTTAACGGCATGTGGGTTTTCAGAATCCCACAAATGATTGTTTCACCAGTTGAAAACTCCACGTCGAGTAAACGTTGCCTCATCTGTGAAGAGGATTTTGTTCAAAAAATTAGGATCCGCGCCTTATTGCTCTTGTAAGAAATTAGGGAAACGTAGACGAGCAGGTGGATCTTCCGGTGACAAATTTTGTACTGGAGTAGTGTGGTATGGGTGAAGCTTCTCTTTGTGAAAAATTCTCCAAATCGAAGAGCTACTTACGCCTGTTGTAGGACTTAAACGACGGGCACTTACGCCTGGATTTTCGTGCAATCTAACCAAAACCTCATCTTTCTGCTCAGCCAAAATAATCTTCGGAGCGCTATTTTCACCTTTTGGGCGGAAAGATCCTCTTTCGCCTAAGCGATTGTGCAGATTTCTAAATAATTCATGATTTGGTTGCCTTCGGTGGGGGTATAACTCTGAAGACCTTCGGGCTGCAGCGAGCCCATTGAAATTGGTTTGAGCAAAAACATAAATCATATCTCTCATATCACTATTCGAAAATTCATTATGACGCGGCATTTTTTAATACTTTTGATAAATTTATGGAGAAATTTATGAAAAAGCTATTGGGTTAACACTGAACACTTTAAAACTAATGTCATATTATTATCGGCTGTCTGTTTGTAAAACGTAGCTATCTAGATAATATTTTGTTTAATGCGGAACGGCCTATTAGAACAAGTTTGGAATTTAAACACTATCTGCATTAATTATTCTAACATCTTAATCCTTGACTATCTGCTGGAATATCAAAATGAGACAAGAATACATTATTTATTATTTAAAAAAGGTTGGTCTTTCAGATTTTGGAGCCGATTTTACGTACATGGTAAAAAGTTATGGGTCAATTTATCAAAGCAATAGGTTATAAGTAGCGCCCTATATGGGCAAAGTCAAAAATGTTATTGGAATCTTTTTTCCCGTAAGAAAAACCATAGGATTGCAAATTTTCAAGTCAAATTAAGAAATTTCGTAGTTAAGGCAAAAAATGGAAATAAAATTTGTAACTTTCAACACCCTGTATTTCATAAACCATCAACATTCGGATAAGGAATGTTCGGGTCAATGGTCATTATTTGACCTGTAGAGTCTCCAGTTAACGGATTTCCCATTGTCAATGAAACACTTTGTATAAATTTCCAGGATTTATAAAACTTGGGAAGAGGTAGTCTTGGCGTAGATAGAAATATGTCTTATTAATTGTATCTAGTTCCAATATTGCATATCACTATTATTTCCTCTTAAACCTTTGTAAAATTGAGTTTGAAATTGGGTTTCTGTTACTGTTAAGACATCAATCACCATTTTTGTTATTTGCTGACTTTCATAGTTTTAAATTATATCATTAAATTTATGAACCCTCTCCAACCATTAGAAAACGATCGAAGAACTATAAGAGAGGAAGGTTGTTTTTACCTTAAAGTAGACAAGAGGATTAAGTTTGTTATTTGTTGTTAATTATTACAAACCTTAACAAAACAATGAAAAGTAAAGTACAGACAACCAAAATAAAAAGTTTTAGGTGTGTGAAGCGAATAACTAAAATTGACAGAGTACGAAATGTAAGAGTAAGAGCAGGCCTGGCAATAGAATCTATAATGTAACAAATAGAAAGGAACAACTGGGATGGTATATGCAAAGAATGGGGATTAAGAGAGCAGTCAAACGAATATGGGAAACTAGGGTACTAGCAAGGAGGGGAAGAGGAAGGCCACAAGAGGAGTGAGATAATGTTTGGTTATCGTCTTATTTTTGGCCCTCGAATCTGTGGTTAAGCCATGCTCATTTATTTTAGAGACACTCTGTATATTTTGGACAAATGCGACTATTATAAAATACTAAAAGATTTAATAGGATACGGTACGTATGTGAAAATTAACAAAGTCCTTTTACTTAATGTTGTTTCACATGCTCATACAATGTTACAACCTCATTACTCCAGATGTCAAACTCAAGTTTCAAGGGTTTAATCTAAAGTTATCACACACACATTGCCTACAAAGAAAACTTACAAAGTACAAGTAAGTATCTATAATTTCTGCAATAGATTCATCTACTTATTTATTATCACAAAGACGGAAACAGCGAAATATAACGGTTGCTAAAAATGCTGATTAACCTGAAGTTGAGAAATTTGAAGTATTTTCAATTGCTTTCGTGAAAACTGGAAAAAACTACGTTTTGTAATACAAAGTTTTGGTTTGAAATCGAATCTCCGTTCTATAAAAACTTGTGCGTTGCTATTCCTTATTCTTAATTTCTTGTATAATGTTATCATCTCTTTGTTTTTAAGAAATTACTGCTTCATTTTTTGTTATAGCTGCCATACTCTATTGCCACGTAAAATGAGCCACATTATGCCTTAAATACAACCATATTCATAACTTTGATCTTGTCTTAATAAAAAGATATTACAGTTATAATAATAATAAATTATAGTAATAATAATAATAAAAAATACGAACCAGAACGTGGAAACAGAAAATAGCACCCATGAAGGTGACATTTAAAATCAAATAGGTAGGTACTAATTATTGACGCCTATACGGCGCAAAAAATGTAGAAAAGTGTAGACCACAAACCAAAATATAATTTTCTACAGAAAGATAAATCCCAAAGTAAAATGTAGTTTCCAAAAGACTAAAGCTCAGTTTGCAGTTCTCTTTAGTTGTGAGGAAACGTTTTGAAAGCATCTTCAATTTCTTTTCGGTGTAACAATCTGCAAAAGATTTAGGAGCTATCTGTTAAGACAATCGAGATCCCAATGGTTCTCAGAATAGGTTCATGTACTCTGTATAACCCATTATCTACTAAAAAGTTTAACTTCTACTGATATTGGTACTTTAAATATTCGCTCTCTCCAATACTGCAGACTCTTTTATTTCGTCCTGAAAAAACCCTGGCGAAACTTTTTCCAGCTTAAAGTGAACAGTATTTTTCTAACTCATGTTACTAAGAATTGCAATTCCCGAGACCAGTGGATGCAAGTCTAATAATATGATACATATAGTACAACAATATTCCAAAATTCTCTGGTGTACCTATTACCCATTAAACTTTACTTACATTCTTTCCACCACAGAATACTTGGGTATCATCATAGTTTGCGGGTGAAGTGCCGTCGAATCTCCATAGGGAACTCCTGTTTGGTGGTTCCAGCATCATTCCATGACCACATACTTCACGAAGTACCACCGCAACGATAACAACAATTAATTTTGAGGAAACCATTGTTTCAGCACTTTTCTTCTCGGTTATTCAGAATTGTTATAAAAAATCGCTTGCGGTTTCATATATTTATATGAAAAACGTATCATGTTTTTAATTCTTAAGATAAGAGAAGACATTTTATCAATGTACCCTCGAATATACCTATTTACTAATAAACATTTGTCAAGAAGAGAAAGATAAAGATATACGTCAAAATAGCAGAACATCGATAATTTTTCACACAAATATAATATACGATCAAATATTAAGTACACACTCGTACTATTGTTTAAAATATGTATATGACAAACATAAAAAATACATCCACAAAATTTAAGAATAATTAAAAAATTCGCTAAGATAAACTTGAAGCACACAGTGGTTGGAATGGGAAATTTTTGAGTAAATTCACTCTGAATTAATTATAATTTTACTCCAAAACAGTGAGGCAGTAATTAAACTCGATACTTCATTAATTATTTTCATACTCCTGAGGATGCTTACGTTAACAACGAAACACGTGTCGAGTTTAATTACTGTCACGGTTTTGACCAGGTATGTCCTAGCTAAAAAGCCATCCAAAAGCGCATATGATGTATTTGTTAAAGAGCTAGAATATCAAGGCTACCAGAATACGCAAGGTCTGGTCACCTGCTGCCAGAGTAAATTCCATATTCGATATGCCCAAGTCAACTACGAAAGTTCAGCTAAGGATATTTTTAAGTATGATCAAAACAACAAAAATTAAAGATTTCCTATAAATAGAACACTAAGTACAAGATGCCCTCAAAAATGCCATCACTAGGCACTAGGCACTAGCACACTATTAACTATTTGCTATCGTTTAGTATGCCAAGAATTGAACTTCTTGAACAAAACAATGGTTAATCGAACAACTTTTTTATTTCATAATCAGGAAGAACTTGTCAAAATATTTGGCTCGTGTTTTATCTTCTTTCGCCTAGGGACCACACTCGCCGAGGAAAAATCAATACAAATGTTATCCCAAAGATATTTCTATTTAGAACACCTGCAACATACACCTGCGATGGGGGTGATGTCACTTTAGCTGCTTGGCGCGGAATAACATGTGCTGCTAAAAAGTAGGAACGTTTAAGTGCTATTTAATTATTAAATGTTCAAGCTTTCTCAATTTTTACGATTATGTAAAGTGTTAAATGGGTATAATCTTTTAGAGCAGCAAAATTTTCTAAAATTGTTGTTAGTGTCCGATTGTTCATTGTTACTTATCAAGTCTAGATTTTCATCTCTGGGACTACATGAAGCAGTTGGTTATACCAAGACGAAATTAATATGACCGAGCAATTGATGAAAGGAATTAGTACAACAGCAATTACTGTAAGAGGAAATCTGCAACAAAGATGCCACATTAATAATTCAGTCATTCCGTGCTAAGAAGCAAGAATTCAGCAATTACTGTAATAATTAAATATTGTTTTTTTCATGTTACATTCAGCTGTTTTCACATTCTATAATTATTATTTGTTCATGTGAAGTTGTTTTTAATTTTGGTAATTTACCTGTCTTCTAAACCACTAAAAAATTTCATACAGAAAAGCGACAGGGGCGTTATTGTTATTTTAGATTCGAAACCTGTAAAGACGGTAATAATACAGGCATATATGCCCACACCTAATTATAGTGATGAAGCTGTAGAGGTAGTTTATGGCGATATCGTATATGTGCTAGATTTTGTAAAGAGGCATGAAAATTTAATAATTGGAAATTTTGATGCGGTTGTGAAGAAGATGGAATAATCGGTTCCTTTGGATTAGGTATTGGCAACGACAGGGGAGTTAGACTGATTCGACAGATTTGTACTATACGCTTAGTAGTCGAGTAAAAACCAAAGCAAAAGTCGCTTCCTTCTCGATTTTATTTTTTTTATCTTAGAACAAACTGAGACATATCTCATTTTATTAGTTAGGTCATTGTTTATGAGAAATTACAAGATACGACATTTTTTTGTGGTCACGAAATTTTTTATTTCCAAAAAAGTGTGGATACGTACCTTTTTTAGAAACCTTGCTTTTTTATATATCCACTATAATATCTAGGTATCTAATTGAGCTATCGACATGATCTTTTTTTTGTTTTACAACACACACTTAGGCGCTTCTTTCTAAGCATATTATTGGTTGGTGTCTTTTGTTTTAATATCTTCAAAACGTCGATCACCTAGGAAGTTTAGAAATTACGCAGGCAAATTTTCACTAATCGAGAAACTTTTTTGTTTTGGAAATTTTTATATAACATGCTGCGAAGGAAATGCTGCCAAAAGACCAAAAAAGTTTTTGGCAGCATAATTGTTATTGTGACTTTTGCAGTTTAGGCGCTATGATTTTTTATATCGGGTAATAATAAGGAGCGACCGATGGCAATATCGACGCGTGCTAGATATAACATGAAAGAAATAAATAATCTTTTATTTACACATTAGTTCGTATTGATAGTGGCGAGTTCTTTAATTTTTACTGCTTAAAAAGATTTAAGATAGATGAGCTAAATATTAAAATGAAGTGCTTATTATGTGGTGAAGTTGTGGAGGAAAAAGATAAACTTGTTGTGCATAAGCCTTGGAAGTGGAGTTTAGAGACAATAATTAGGGCTGCGGAACTGAGAAAAGATGATTTTGGACAGAAAATTTTAGCAATCAAGAATGATATTTTAAACGGAAAAATTAAAGTAAAATATCATGAAGACTGCAGAAAGGTCTATACCAGCAAGGACAATATTGAGATGGTTTGCTAAATTAGTAATAGCTCGGACGGAGACAGAAACATTCCGCGAGACATTCCAGGTTCTTCAAAAAGTAGGAGTAACATGGAATCATACGTGAAATGTACCTTATTTGCAATCAAAAAGGGACAAAGAAAAAGCAAAAATTCACATTTATACAAACAAGTTTGCAGATTGTATTAGGTACCTACCCATTTCTTTTTATTATTTTAAGGGTTTCGTCAGTCAAAAGTTAAACAAAAATAAAACTCGAAAAATTCTGATTTAAATTAAACATTAATTTGCATAAAAATGTACCACTGATATATGAAATAAAAAAGTTCCAAACTGATAATTTTTTGGGGTTAGGTCGAGAGTGAGGTTGTAAATGCCTACTTCAGAATAAAAAACTACTGAGGTACCTACAGTCTACACTTTTGTTTGCTGATTTCTATTTGGATAATACACTTAAAAGTAGTTAGAAAATGAGAATACTGGGCCAGGCCATCGAGTTCTCCAGGTGCCATCCACTTCTTCGGCAGTGACCTTGAAAGAGACCAGAGGCTGCTGAAGGAGTCCTTGAAGAAGAAGTGGAAGTCATGTCTTCAGCAACGACATCTTCAGCAGCCTCTGGTGTCTTTCAAGGTCATTGCCGAAGAAGTGGGCATGTCTTCAGCAGCGTCTGGTGTCTTTCAAGGTCATTGCCGAAGAAGTTGTCTTCAGCAGCAGCAGCAGCAGCAGCCTCTGGTGTCTCTCAGAAGAAGAGCCTCTGGTGTCTTGCCATTGCGCACCCAAGCCGCCATTTTGTGGTCTTTGGCTGTGGGTCAGGCGCCTGCGCCGGGGCTGTCGTGTACAAAGCGCGTGTTGTTCAGGCCAGTCCATCCAGGTGCCATTCACTTCTTCGGCAATGACCAGAGGCTGCTGAAGGAGTCATGTCTTCAGCAACGGTGTCTTTGGGGCCTTTGGCCGTGGCTCAGGCGCATGCGCCGGGCTCTGGCTATGAGAGTGGGCGGGGAAACAGCCAATGAGAGTGGTTGTGGGCAGCATCCAATCAGAATTGTTGTTAGGTGCTGTTGGGCCTTTGGATGTGGCCCAGGCGCCTGCGCCGGGGTTTTCGCAAAAATAAAAACGTTGAATATATTTTTACATCAATATAATTAAAACTATAATCTGTATACAGAGTAGGCATGCGTGTATTTTCTGGGCAAATCGAAGCCCTGCAGCTTCTCATACCACTCTTCTGACCGATTCATTACCCGGTGTATACTCAATGATGCGGTCATGCAGGATGAGACAGTATGCGGTTGTGTTGGGCGGAAAATTCTCGCTCGACTCAAATTCTAGACGCATATCTATGGGTCCAGGCTTGATGCTTTCCGACTGCTTTGATGCGTCAATCACCACGATGGGCGCTAGATCCTTGAACTGTTCCTTGCCGTATAACGGCTCGCCAACTTTTCCATAGTATGAACTCTGGAAGTTCTGGTACATTTCGTATAGCAGGGCGTATTTCCCCGTGGAGAAATCCAAGTTTAAATTCTCGTAGGGGAAGCACTCAGAATTCAGGTACAGTTTGACGTTTGTCAGATTGCAGTGGTCAAATTTGCTTGAATCCGTGTCCAAATTCGCTTTGCGATTCGTCTGGAAGGCGACAATAACGTAGCGGGGTTTCTCCAACCGTGTTGCAGTCTTGACGGCCCACGTTTGTTTCGTAGCTTGCGGCAACACCGGATACTCGTACAGCTCCCAGCTGCGAAAACATATCTGCAACGTTCTCTCTTCCTCGACAATATTGAGAAGTTTTAGGTATTCAGCATCCGATGGATAGACGTACGGCACCCTCCAATGAACCTTGCTCAACTCAATTCTGGTGTCCTCGTTACCCACGAAAGCGTTGCTATCGTTTTTCGATCGAGTCAAAATGAGCTCGTGACACACATTTAACAGAATTTTGGGGTAATCTTCCAAGAATCCCAGCAGGATTCTTCCCGGGATGCACACGTTAAAGTTCCCGTTCGCGTCGATAAGGTGGCTCGGTGAGTCTCCCGTATTCGTCCAGCCGGCATTCTCCAGGGCACCTACCTCACCCACATTCAGAGAAACTACACCCTTCAGTGTGCTCGTGATGCCCACGTTTTTTGTTCGATCCACCTCCACCCCGTTTATTTCATAGCGGACGTCGTCAAAGAGGAAACTGAGGGCGTTATTTGTTAAAGCCGCATTTCCGCCTCCTGCACCCTTGATGAACCTGCCCTCTATGTAAATGCTGCTTAGATGCGGCAGTACGTAAACGTCTTGTTGGTGGATTGGTATGCGAATTTCGTCATTGGCGTTGAATGTTGTTGTTGTCACGAACGGCTGATGTACGTGCACCTCGACACGGCGTGCTGACTCATCCAAAACAGCACCGTCCAGAACACGAAACGTGTCTACGTTTATGTGTGTCATTATTCAAATGCGGTTCCCTTGTTGAAGCACAAGTACTAACTGACAGCACCGTTAATTTTCTTGCTTAAATACTCTCCATACAACCGTGCGCATGCGCAGTCTTATTCTTGCTCGTGTCATCAGCCATGGTGTTTGCGAATACAGCTGCCTGTGTCAACAGCGTGTCATCAGCCATGGTGTTTGCGAATACAGCTGTCTGTGTCAACAGACAGCTGTATTCGCAAACAGACAGACAGACAGACAGACAGAGAGACAGACAGACAGACAGAGAGACAGACAGACGGACCGACAGACATACAGACAGACAACTACTGATAAGAATTCGGAAGTAGGAGAATAACTATAGATTCCTTTTTGTCTCATCGAGCTGATTAATTTGATACCCTACATGATCTAGGTGGGCGGGGCAAGGAGCGTGGACGGGGGCGCGGTCAGTGAGTGGCCACCCCTAAAAACCACACCTAAAATCCACCCCCAAAAATCACCCTCCAAAACCACCCCAAGAACTGCCCCTAAAAACCACCCCTAAAAACTACCCCTAAAACCACCCCTAAAACCACCCCCTAAAAATCACCCCTAAAAACCACCCCCAAAAATCACCCTCCAAAACCACCCCAAGAACCGCCCCTAAAAACCACCCCTAAAAACTACCCCTAAAACTACCCCTAAAACCACCCCCTAAAAATCACCCCTAAAAACCACCCCCAAAAACCACCCCCAAAAACCACCCCTAAAATCCACCCCAATATTCCGATACCTCTAGTCGAGTCCTTTAATTTGACACCCCACATGACATAGTTTTTACGTAGGGGTTAGCCTAAATTTAGACTACTGTTCTCAAATAATTAGCGATGTAGAATGTTCTACTACCGAGAACTAAGATGTTTGCATATATCAATCAGATGGTTCCCACACGTGTCCGAAACGCATTAAGATAACAAGTAATTTCAAATAAACAAACTGGAGAATGTTCTAGAATGTTTTTTTCCCACACGTGTCCGAAACGCATTAAGATAACAAGTAATTTCAAATAAACAATCAGAAGAATATTCTAGAATGTTATTTTATTGTCATAATACAAACAAACAAACGGGTCACCTTGTAATGTCTACAACGTATTAAATGCACATGCAGAGCGTGGGATCAAACCTAAACAAATATATCCTATCGGCAAGATGAAAGGTTATTTCCCATAATAAAAACAATTATAACATCTCTTATCGGCGGCGAACGTGCTTTTTTCTTAAACTTTAATATCAATATTTATTTAGTATAAACAATTGTAAATTTCCGAGAAAATAAATATTAATTCTGTAACTTCTGTTTACAATCATAAGTTTATATGGATGATTTGAAAGACGGGCTTGTGGGCCGCCGATTAGCTCAGTTGGTTGGAGCGAGGGCTCCGGTGCGTGGGGACCCGGGTTCGAATCCCGGTCGGCGTCATTTCCAGAACGTTTGCGAAAACCCCGGCGCATGCGCCTGAGCCACGGCCAAAGGCCCCAAAGACACCGTTGCTGAAGACATGACTCTTTCAGCAGCCTCTGGTCATTGCCGAAGAAGTGAATGGCACCTGGATGGACTGGCCTGAACAACACGCGCTTTGTACACGACAGCCCCGGCGCAGGCGCCTGACCCACAGCCAAAGACCACAAAATGGCGGCTTGGGTGCGCAATGGCAAGACACCAGAGGCTCTTCTTCTGAGAGACACCAGAGGCTGCTGCTGCTGCTGCTGCTGAAGACAACTTCTTCGGCAATGACCTTGAAAGACACCAGACGCTGCTGAAGACATGCCCACTTCTTCGGCAATGACCTTGAAAGACACCAGAGGCTGCTGAAGATGTCGTTGCTGAAGACATGACTTCCACTTCTTCTTCAAGGACTCCTTCAGCAGCCTCTGGTCTCTTTCAAGGTCACTGCCGAAGAAGTGGATGGCACCTGGAGAACTCGATGGCCTGGCCCAGTATTCTCATTTTCTAACTACTCTTAAAATATAAAAATAGGAAACCGGATAGCGTACAATAAAAAATTATAGAAACTTTTAAGAATATGTACTACAATAGCCAATTTATCTTAATCTCTTGAGGGGACAGGAAAAAGTACTTATGTATAAATAATCAAAGCTGCCAAAAAGAGGGACGATATTGGAATGGTTGCAAAGTTCACCGGTTATGACGATTTGTTTGTGCATGATGCAAAATATCATAGGTTGTGTTATAGCCATTACATTTCAAAATATGTATAACATACAAGCATTTTTAAATAAATTAAAAATTAACAAAAAATTAGCCCAAGTCCCGACTTTTTCATCAAACTTTGATAAAATAAAATCAACGAGAGAATCAGTTCTTCCTTTGTATCTGAAACTGCTAGTAATGATGTCTGTAAGGAAGAAGTTTATCAAAATGAATATGAAATTTTGCATCAAGCAGCTGGAATTTTTAAAAAACACACAATTTCAGTTCTCCACGAAAAATTTTTCCTGTCCCTCAACTCCTTATGATATTAATCAAAATGGGTTTACAAAGTAAGTACCAAATATGTTGCTACAATTTATATCTTGGCTTATCGACGATGATAGTTATAACGTTAGAAAAAAATATAAATCCAAAAGCTGTTATTCTTTGCAATCTTATTGTGGCGTTGTTCGTCAAGTTATATAAAAAAAAAACTTTTTAAATTTGGATTAGACTTATGTGTACACCATTTACTACGAAGTAGACAACTTTTTGACTTCCTATCTGAAATTGGTATTAACTGTGCTTATAACGATATTAGACAATTATTAACAACCAACATTGCGAAACAAAGAATTAGTAATGAAAAAAATTATGTACCTCCAGGTAAAAGTTATTGGTGATACAATCAAAAATTACACACACGAGAGTATAGATAATTTTTATTTAAATGAAAACACAATCCACGGAAAAAATACTACTCATTGCGTGGGTATGGTGGTATTTCAGCAACGTTTAGAAAACATTACATTTATAGGTGAAAATATACCTAGAAAAGGGCCTTATTCATTAAGCTTAGAAGATCTTGATTTTCTTTTTCGACACATATTGCCCTTTTTAGCCCTCCAAAACGACCAAAGCCTTTACCCTTTAAGATTTAAGTCCTTTGAGTTTAACAAAAATACGATTAAATATTTACAAAAATAAACTTTACATGGAAACTATTTCAATATTTTAAAGGCACTAGTCCATTTTTAACTTGGTCAGGTTTTAATAATTTGTATCTGAGATGCCCAAGAATTGCAGATCAATAACTGAAAATACTGAAAATAGGCAATAAACACAGCAAAATTGAATGTACCGAACCATTACCCACTATTATTGCACCGTGCGCGCTAACTTAGATATTACCCTCCAAACTAAAAAAATCATATTATAAAAACTATTGAAAATATCCAGAGATTTTTTTCTTTAAAAACTTTTTTGGTCTTTTGGCTATATTTTCTTCGCATCATGTTATATAAAAATTTCCAAAACAAAAAAGTTTCTCCATTAGTGAAAATTTACCTGCATAGTTTCTGAACGTCCAAGGTCATCGGCGTTTTCATCATTTATTTAAAAACAATACCATTATTATTATACATCTAATGAAGCGCATAGGTGTGTGGTTTAAAACAAAAAAAAGATTACGTCGATAGCTCAATTCGTTTTTGAGATATGCCAGCAGATATGAAAAAAAGCATGACTTTTCAAAAAGTAAAAATTTTATAGTTTTTTAAAAATTAAAAATGTGGTGACCGCTAAAAAATGTCGTATTTTGTGTTTCTATGTGTATAATGCTGTTTTTGACAATACCCACTGGGTCTGATCTTGTTCTAAGCTCATCAAAAAAAAACGACACAATTTTACCCATTATTTACTCCGCTATAGCCTAACCTTCGCTATTCAAGGAAAATGCCAGGGAACCTAGAGAGATATCAAATAGATTGCATTCTTGTTATGCAAAGATTTATAAATCAAGTTAGGAACTGCAGAAGCTTTCCAGGACCAGATATAGATAGTGATTACAACATAGTGGTTATGAAGGCTAATAATAAATTTAAGATTTTGAAAAAACTAAACGGTAGGAGACACCTTGACCTCTGAAAACTATGTGACTGTGATTCGCGCGATGACTTCGAGAAAAAGACGAAGTACTAAAAGGCGCGGATGAAGAAGAATTAGAAATTACTTTAATTGAAGTGGAAGCAGTTTTGACAGAGGGCTACGGCATGAAAATCAATCAAAAATTTTGGAGTTAATAATGCACATATTCAATCATGTTGAAACTATCATTCACAAAAATCAGAACGATTTTAAGCGTAAAAGGTCAATAATAAGGAATTTATTCGAATTTACTTAATATACTTCCGAAGAGTTAAATGCAAATTCTCAGTGGATGTTATTTATACAAACTTCAGTATCAAGCTTTTGATAAAGTCTCTCTTTCAATTTTGCTCAAAAAACTTAATCTATGTATATTGCATATCCGAAAATGTGTTAAATTTAATGCAGTCGTAGTTGTTAGGTAATAGCCATAAATCTTACGAATACGAAATAAATTCTGGCGTACCTCAGGGAGCCAACCTGGGTGCCTACTCTTTTGTTCTTGTTGTTTATTAATGACTTACCATGCTGTCTGTTTGAAACCAGATGTTCGCCATTTGCTGATGATTTTAAAATTTGGAAAACAGTTTACACTGCTGCTGATTCTTTAAAAGATTGCAAACCTAAATTATTTACAAATGGGCTAAGGACAACCATCTGATTTTCAACATAGCCAATAAATACTCCTTTATTACGTAGGTACTCTATTGTCCAGATCTTCTGACACCTTTCTTTCGCGAAAAAAGTACTTTATTAAATCGCCATTTCACAGAATGTGTGAAACCTATAATTTATTTGGTGAACACCTGCATCTCTGAGGGCATCAGCTGTGGAAATTTTGAACTATTGCGTCTGGTCTAAGTTAAATTTAAAATTTGACTTTCGGTTCATTTTAATTCATTAATTCATTTCTCTAAAACTCTTCGGTTTATCGAAACCTAACAATAGTAACTTTTTATTAGCAAAATGTCCCGGGAAACAAAAGATTAAAAATATTCAACCACTTAAAAAGTATGAAGTTATGAAAGTAAGGGGTAATACACCCCTTGCTCCCCTGGTGCACTATCAAAAAAACGGGCCGCATTACCTTAACGACGTTCAATCAATACGTACGTCACCAAGAAAATTATCGAAATGCAGTTTAAAATAAAAATTTTATGTAAAAAAAATCAATTTTTATTTCTCCATTTTAAGGGAGGATATCTCGGCAGGGGAAGGTCGTAGGAGAAAACTTTATATGAACTTGCGGTGTTATTTTCGTGTAATCTATATGCGCCCGAGAGATTTCCCACTTTCACCGGGACACCTGTATACAACTGCTGGTTAGCACTATTTGAAATTCCCAGCACTGTCAAAACAGTTCAAGTAGTCCAATTCCAGTATTACCTACTAAAAGTTCTTATTAAAATGCTGGAAATTAAGATATGTAAATGAACGTTAATAGACAGCAGGAGTACTCGATGGATGGCACAGACTTTCTTTAAAAACGTATGTATTCAATATTTTAATGGAAAAAAGCTTTAATGGAAAAACCATACTTTTCAAAAAATATAGAAGCGACCTCATCAGATCCAGGATCTTTCGTAACACCCGAAGATATGATAGTTTTAACCACATCCCATGGTAATTATGTATGATCAGTTTGTCTAGGGTGCCAATTAGTATAGGGCTCTGACAAAGTTTAAAAACCCATAGAAACATTCGCAAAGGAATTAGCAATCTATCTTATTAAGTTATCACCATTATGAGGCTCAAAATCGGTTTTGTCATAACCTCATAACCCCCTCCAACATTGCACAATATTATCGAGTGAAGTTTGTGTTTATAATGTACTGCGCATTGGTATGTACCATAACTTTGACACGTGTAGGGTGCATATTACACAAAATTATCTACCTAGCAGAGATAAGACGGAGAAAAGATATTGGTGAAAACATTTTGATAGTTTTTACTTTCCCTGCCAACTTTATGCGATTAATGAATACTTCTTGCCTTTAAGCGGTAGGTACTTTAATTATAAACGGCTATCTACCACAACTACAATGAACATTGGACAATATTTCCATTCTTCTGTGTCTAAACTATATTGTGCAATAAGCATTATGCAATACAACTGCAAATCTGTTGGGGGGGACTTAACAGATGACCAGAATGACGTCAATCTTGGAATGTATTTTCACTTAAACATCGCTTATCATTGACTTTTAAAAACTTTTTAGGTTATTTTTATTAATTATCTCACGCACTTGACTTGAGACTAATTCTGTTATAAACACTTAATTCTACAATTTCTTTTCTACCCAAGGGCATCTATAGGATATCAATCTCCGTGAAAATTAAAAATCATAACCATTTTTCTGCATTTAGGTAAATAAAGAAGAAACTACAGAGTAATCTGACGTAGCAAAATGGTTATCAAACTGATAACATAGATACGAAGCCAGGGCATTTTTTTTATTTTTTGAGTGCATATTTAATAATACAAATAATTATACACGGATGGAGATTGAGAGCCCCCAACGGATTTGCTTACGTCATGCTAGCCAAAAGATTTGACAAACCGCCAACGACATACTTTGCAGTTCATCGTGCTTTGCACATCTTGTTTTGGAACCTTTGGGTTCCATATGGTGTTCTTCTGCACATTTCTATCAGCTGCATTTTTCAGAATTCAGTTGTCCAAGTTGCGACCGTGGATAGTGATTGATTAAAATCTTTAGATGCTGTGATGCTGATATTTTAGATAGAAAATTTCGTTCTAATCAATTTATTTAAATATTTATGTAAGTGGTCCATTCACCGTTTAAATAGATCAGATATACCATATATCCTGTTTCATAACAAACTTCAAGCGTTCCTGTCGGACAACCATCAAATAATTCGGTCTCGTGGTTTTTCCTTGGAAAAATTAGTGTGGGGGGAACAAACTGGTCAACGGAACTCATACATGCTGCATGAGTCTGCACTCGTAAGGGCTCCGACCTGATTTTTACCTTTCTTAGCCAATGTCTTATGCGGTTTTTACATTTTAATTAGTGCAGACTCGTTCATGTTATAAAGTCTCCGTTATTTGTAACATTTTCTATTTCCATGGTTTTATTTAACAAATCAAAACAATTATTCACCTGGACTTTATTCTCGACTTTATTGAAGGCTCTTGCTCTTGCTGCCGATGTGGACTCTAGGGATCTCAAAGAAATCTCGGGATGTCTACAATGAGAGCTTTTAATAAACCAATCCCAACATTCAATTTTCTTAACATTGTTGAATTGATGCGGGAATCCTTTTCAGTTAAATTGTAAGTACGCTAATCGTGACATCAAAAAGTCTTGATTCCAGATCTAATACCTAAGTATATGGATGATTAGTTCGACTTCCACTTCTGGTGGAAGACTGACTTGGAATGAAATTAGTCCTTTGTTTGGCACTTTAAAAAATTTATTTCTGTTGTTCATCCATCTGCGCAACGTGGCCTGGGGAATACCAAATATTTTGGAAGCCTTCAACCACCCTATCAGATTGTTGTTAATGACTTCTTAGCCCGTTGCGTATCGGCCGCATTCCAGCTCTGTCGATTTGTAATTCGCTGGTACTTATTAACCATTCTAAACGCGAATAAACTACCTAAATAGACCTTTTCATTCCATTAGTGCGCATGTGCAGAAGTACACTCTCAGGCCTTGAACTTCGTGTAAAATATTGGTAAGTAAATAGTAGAATACCAAATAAGGAGGGTGTTTGAAAGACAGAAAATTACAAATGTTAGTTCCCAGTAATGTCCCTCATAAAATTTATGAGGCTGAATCCCGAAGGCGTGCCTGGCTCATTTTGAAATACGGGAATGTTAACCAGGATCCGACCCAGTTATTAACTTCGATTTTCCCCGGTGTTAGGCAGGGTTTGTGAAATGAATAAAATCGCAATCCCAAGCGATAACTTGGCCTACCCACTCTGCAATCACCGTTGCAGTCACCAAAAGCATAATGTTTGGACACTCCATACTTTTATAGTTCCGAACTACTAGGTACTCATTTGCAATAAAATATGTATTAGTGTAAAGATCAAAGAATTTATATAAACACATGCAAATAAAACGTCACGGTCCGAAACTGTCATGGGGCGACCGCGCATGCGCCGCAGCAATTTTTTATAATGAAAAGCCCTATTGCAAAATTATTGCACCTCACGAAGGTAAAATTACATACTTTCATTTTGAACCGAATAAGTGGGTAGTGTGTCATTTTACCTGTTTTGCAATGTTTAATTTTCAGCTTTATAAAATCTGTTATGTTGAAATTCATAAAATAAATTTCAATAGGTTACGTTTTACTATCATGCGTATGGTACAGTCAATAAGCATTTAAAGAAAATTTGGGATTTAATTATTAGAGTACGGTACCCTAATATTGAAATGAGAATCATTTCGGAAACATGATTTTACCTTAATCTCAACGTCGAAGGCACACTACCCGAAATTAAGTTATGGCAAATGGAAATGTTCTTCTGCACTACCTAGCGACGTCTACAGGGGACAGGGGCACAATAGAGCCAAAACCCCCAATATGCCGTTTTACCTAGGTATGTCATTTTGAGAATAATTCCTATATTAATTTTTTGCGTCGTAGAATTTGTCTTATCAATTATTTTTATTAAAAATTTAACAAAACACACTTGAAATTTCACAGAGTACACGTGCCAACAAACACCATATACCACGATGCGAAAAAGTGCCCAATTCGTGAGTCACAACGAGAAATGTGAGTGATAAACCAGTCGGAAGACTGTTTGAATGCGTACACCTCCATAATTTTCTGTCTTGAGCTAACCTAAGTATTTTTTTGAAAGTAGAACGTTCCATATCGCAAGGTACACTGCTCAAAATTGTCTAAGGGACACAAATAATTTGCATTGCAAGATGAGCTTCACGATTATCGTGGCGAAGTGCAGGTATACTAATTGGTCAACGAGAATAAAGACCAGCTTCATGGATACGATTTCTGATGGTTTGGTCAGAAACCGCTACGGCATGCTGAGGCATGTACATTTTGGAGATCCGCAGAAAGTTCTGACTTAAAGAATAATAAATCAATCTTACGCAGGTGTTGTTTCTCTTCTACAGCCTTCGTGTCTTTCGACTACACCGCCAGTTTCCTGATATGGTCCCTACAATCGACGCATTCTAGAAACTCCAAATTCGGCCACTACCTGACTTTGTGAACCACCAAATTCAATCATCCCTACCGAACGCAATTGTAAATTGTTGTCTTATGTTCAACACAAACAACTAAACTAACCATATATTATGCTGAGAGATGATGTGAAACAAAAACATAAAAAGCGACATTTTTTATCGTTCACCTTTCTTTGAATATCAGTTTTTTTGGATAAATAAAACGAACAAATCAAGTCCTTTTTTATCATATCCAACGAACATACATGCCGCATGTTTAGGGTTTCGCACAAGACCAAGAAAAGTCTTGGTCTTGCCTTGTCTTGGTCTTGAATACTAGACCAAGACCAATACCAAGACTAATATAAGTGATCCAAGACCAATACCAAGACTTAACCTCCAAGACCAAGAGTCTTGGAACAAGAGTCTTGGGAAAGTCTTGGTCTTGATATTTTAGAAAATGTTTGACAGTTATTTTTTAGTTTATTAAAAAATTAATTAAATCAACTGCAATTTTTTCTAACAAAAATTGGAAATAATGCTTAAAATTCGTATACTCGTAATACAAAAATATGAACACCATCCCATCATTGATCATTGCGTTCGCACAGCACGGAGAAGTGTTTCCCGCGATTCTCTGTTTCGCACCTACGTCATGCGCGAGTGGTGACAAAATTCGGCTGCCTACCGAGCATACTATACAGTGTGATCATTTAAAAACGAGCCACCTCAAATATCTTAGGAACGAATAGAAATACGTCAAATCGCCGAGACGCGCAAATTTAGGAATCGAGGGGGACACATTTTGACGTATAGTTGACGTTGGTGAAACCAAGCCCCCAACCTCCAGCCACCCTCACTTTAAAGTCTTAAATGGCACTATATTACTTGTGACACCTCATTTTAAAGGAGATCGAATGAGAAATACAGCAGTGATGTTTATTTTTTAATTACTCCTTATCTCAGCCTGCTAGATTTTCTCTTTTGGGGCTATTTTAAATCAGCAGTGTTTCAAACCCACACAGAAAATTTAATTAATTTGAGGCGCACAATATCAGAAACATGCCGAAATATTTCCTCCCAAACATTCCTGAATGTAAGAAGGCAATTCGAGAATATAGGCTTTATTATTGTTTTGCAAATAACTGGGCCCATTTTGAGCATCTAAGATAGATTTTCCTTGATTATTATACAAGTTATATTTTCCTGTTTTAAATTCCAAAGCTACTTTTTTGTATGAAATGTTTATTATCTGATATCTACAAGGTTTAACTCTTATTTTTGTATCAAATTTAACCCATTATTTTTCTTATTTACTGAAAGGTTGAAATGACCTTATATTAATTTTTAAAGCTCAAAATAAGGAATAATTAAAAAATAAATATCGCTGCTCTATTCCTCATTCGATTTCCTTTAAAATGAGATGTCACGCGCGATATGATGCCATTTAAGGTTTTAAAGTGAGGGTGACTGAGGCCTAGGAGGTAGGTTTTACAGACATCAACTATACGTCAAAATCTGTACCCCTTGCGTCATAAATTTACGTGTTTCGACGTTCTTTCATAATTCTATTCGTTTCTTAGATATTTGAGGTGGCTCGTTTTTAAATGATCACACTGTATAATGTATATCCTTATAACTATAATCTGTACTAGAATAAATAAAATAAATTTTATGGGAAGTAAGTACATTTCAGATGTCGGATAACTTTTTACAGCTTTCAATTTGGTTTTTAAATTAAGTTTATTATACTTCTTATTACATCCTCGATTACATCTTAACACAAAATATGTACCAATTTTAGTAGAGCCATGAACTAAATACAAAAGTTGTATTCAGTCAACTGTACAACTTATTGAATCATTATTTTCCCGAACAAAAAATTATGAAATTATGCAAATATGAAATAGGACTTCTTATTTTTGAACTATCTCCCATTCAGTGGGTGTGGGAACATTGAAATTCATAAATCTCTCGCAGTCTCATAAAAACCAAACAAGACCAAGAAAAAACAATACCAAGACCAAGCCCAACACGAGGATGCAAGACCAATACCAAGACTGATGTAAGTCTCGTCTTGTCTTGGTCTTGCGAAACCCTACGCATATTCAATTTGCTACGAGTTGTTGGCGAAAATATTTATGAAATAATAGTTTTTGTTCCTTAGACAATTTCTAGCAGTGTATTTCCGATTGTCTTCATTGTTTTCCATTTTGTTTATAACATAACCTGTTCGGAAAGCCTAGCGTTGCACCGTTGCACGTCATTATTTAGTTTTAAATGTGCAAAACGCAAAAAAACTTAAGATTTGTCAAAGAATTATGCGTGCATGTTCTACTGTTTAAATGGATAGATGTTGGTTACCGTGTGGTATGAAGTACCCATTGGACGCAGTCCCATCAGGTGCCAGATGGGGAACGACCTGGCGATGATCGTAAGTAATCGTAAGTAAGGTTAGTTGCGACCATGGAGCTCGTCGAACATAAAATTCTAATTGGTAGCCGTTCAAAGTCGCTACTGCGGACCAACCTCTCTCAGCCCAAGCAGGTGTGCCGTGGCCAAGGGCATGCATTTAGGTCAAGACGCCGAAGTGTGTCAATTAAATCGGACCCTTCGTTAAAAAGTTTCTTTTTGACGCCCGCCCCTTGGCTTAATCACTCACTCCGAGAGGAGAGAACCTAAGTAAAAAACCCAAATCTTAAGGTGGAGAGGTCTAGGCTGAAAGGATGCGTGGCTATAGATAAAAACCAGTCAATACTGGACCCGACCGCGGGGCACCAGGCGCACCCCGTTTTATGTAGCCTTCAAATAAGCAAAAATTATTTGCTTAGCGCACAGTCGAATAAAACTGTCTCAATCCTAAACTTCCACAAACCTTATCGTGTAGCCATACCGATGGGGAGAGTGGAGTACAATGAACAGAAATCGAGAGAACAGTATGGAACCATTTGTTATACAGGACAGTGGGGTGGGCGTCACTGGCAAAGGCCCAGGCATGCAATTAGCTTTGGGACCGTATGCCAGGAAGAAATTGCTACAATTTCCTTTCAAAATAGGAGGATCCAGATTGTCACCAGCAACTTTCGCAAAATATCGATATGAAATAGGTAAATGGGCATTTATGAGAAAACTCAATCCTCATCGTTCAAGATGGTTTCCCAAATTAACGCGACGTCTTTAAGCTCGAATGCATGTACAAGAATTGACTAAGAATAAATAAACTTTGCGATGCTGGCAAGTATGAAACCAAGGGAAATGAAAATGGTGGAAAACAGAAGGCATGCTAAAAGAGGTACATGCGGAAGGTTTTAGAGAACGGGAAGCACACGTTAAAATAAAAGCAGCTTGGGAGAGCTTTCTAATTACCACTAGAATTTCAACTTAGAGGTAAGGCCAAAATAAGGGTGCAGTCAGCTGCAATAAGCAGGGGCCAGGGTTGGTATCACAAAAGGCTCATTTGGACGACCGCCCACAGATGAACTGCCAAATAAGAGGAAAGACGAAGGTCCAGGTGCCAAATAGATACCCATACGACATGTTTGAACGTTGTTGGTGTTGAGAAAATAAAATATCGTTACAAAGGTTAATCGGGCACAGCACGTCCAATTATATTTGCCAATGGCAATAAATTATTCTATAAATAATATTTTTTATTACTGGATGATCAAATTGTCTCTTTTGTGTCAGTAAAAATCATCTTTACAATGCATTCTATTAACATGCAACTCCTTATTCGCATTAAGTTATTAATAATTTATTGTTATCTAAGTTATCGTATGGAAACCTATTGCCAGTTATTGACTTCAAATCCCAGAGGATTTCTGTACTTGAAATTACACAGGTATTTAAAAAACCTTTTTCTTTTTGTCTCTATAACTTGCCACTGTTGGACATTTCAGAATCCTCAACGACGGCCCCGTGTGCTAAAATACTAGGCAAAAACCTATCGTTAATTATTTAAAGAAATAATTAACGACACAGTGTCCTATACTTGGGCCGCCGAACAGACGGAGTGATCACCCTGCAAGAACGTGCTCTAGGTGAGACCACTATCAATTTAGGACAACCGAACCGCAGTGGTGGGCTTTCTTTAGACCCAACGAAGTCGCATCACTCCAATTCGGTCGTCATAAATTACTATTGGTCCCGCTAGAGCACGTTCTTGCAGGGTGATCACTCCGTCTGTTCGGCGGCCCAAGTATAGTAGCACGTCTATTTTCAGGCGAACGGATTAATGATCATGGGGTGCCGCAGGGTAGTGTTCTGGGCCCGATTCTTTTCTTGTTGTACATCGATGATATTGTGGAGTCGTTGGGGGGTTTGTGCTTTGTTGTGCTTTGTTGTTCTTCTCGGGTAGTAACTTGGACTCTGTAATGTCAAATTTAAATGACGGTCTCAAGAATATTTTTGAATGGTGTTGCAGGAATTCGTTAAGGATTAATACGGGTAAAACTAAATTTATGTTGATAGGTAGAGATATTTATTGGAAAAATTTTAAGTCGGGGGGTTACGGTATTTTCGTGAATGATATACAATTGAAGGCAGTGGGAAGCGTTAAGTATTTGGGGGTTTTAGTAGATCGTAAATTGCACTTTAAAGATCATTCTATTTTGTTTTCTTTGAATAAGAACGAAATTGAACGATTGCAGGTACAGCAGAATAGAGCTATGAGAATTATTTTGGGATTTAATAGATTCATTCCCATAAAAACATGTTGAGAATATATGGGATGGCTACCTGTATGCGACTACATTGAATTTCAAGTACATATTTGTCTTAATCTTTAAAATGAAAGCTGGGTTAGCACCAGATTATTTAAATGCCAGACTAAGATACACTACGGAGATTCATACGTATTATACAAGGTCTAGAAATAAGTTTTATGTTCAGCCTACAACAAAAAAGGTGTGTAAAAATTCGATTTTTTATAGAGGGTTAATTGAATACTAGAAACTCCCCCAGACAATTCTCTCTAGTACTCTGCTGGCCATGTTTAAGAGGAGATTAAAGTTATATATGCTTGAGAAAATTTGAGTTGTCCAGGCGTTGCTGAATAGAAGTGAGATTTCTTAATGCATGTGCTGTTTGCACTTAAGTTTCCATTATTGTTACTGATAATTTTTATTAACTGGTGTTTCTCATCCATGATGTTTCTTGTTTCTTGTACTGTTTTCGTTGATGGGTTTTGGTATGTATTTTGTGAATTTTGTTGATGCGTAATACATTTTGTGCTCTTTGTCTAGATTTAGATTTTTATTGCTATTGACAATTTTATTGAATAGTTGAATAGTTAAGTCAAGTTAATTATATTATGTGTTGATAGAATTGCATTTTGTATTAGCTTATACTAAATCAAGATAGGTACATATACAGGGTGGCCGATTAGTGCGGGGACGGTCTATATCTCTTGAACGAACCATTCAAGGCATCAGAATGAAATTTTGCAAGTGCTTAGGAAACCCTATGCCGCATATTGTAAAATTATTTTGGTGCATACAGGGTCTTCACATTTTGCGTAATGATATCTGTCCAGAGCGCGGCAGCATATGTAGCAAGATTAAATTGCATGGTTTGAGTGTGTAGGGGAAAGCACCGTACTGATGAGTCCCAGAAGGACGAAACCAGTTGGTCTGCGGTTTTCCATACACATTCAAAACATGCAATATTTGAACATTTTGCGTAACAAACCAAAGTTATATTTTTTTTAAATGGAAACGCCCAATTTTGTTTCCATATTCACGTTCCCCACAAAATTTAATGGAAAACGATATACCACATTATGAGGTTTCCAGCAGGGGATGTTAAGATTTTGCCATTTTAGTGCCAAACAGGACCCATCTTTGTGGCACTACTGACGCCTACTTACCGAAGCTATCGAAGATTTCTTTATCGAACTAGATTCACAGACTATTCTATTTGCAAATTCTGTGAATACCTTTGCTACAGTATTTTGTATAATACAGGGTGGTCAACATACGCATAATTGAATTTTTTCAAGAATTTCAAATGGAACATCCTGTATATTAATTGCACATTTAATAGCCAGTTTACTAAACTCTTAATTGATGCAGGTATTGCCAGGTCTCCGGCTGACAGTTTCTACGGAAATTAAAATTGAAGCTTAAATATTTTCAATTTCAGTATCATTTTTTAGAATTTTATTCGGATTTCCCCATTTAACTTAAATTCGGACCTGTCCCGTTTTAAATCGATTTAGTTAGGTAACTTTGTTGCGTATTTTGAATTCTTTGTTTTGAAATTTCGAGTTGCTTCAGGAGAGATAAATGGTTAAAAGTAGTTACAAATTATTAATAAGCTAAATATGACAGTAGTTAGAAAATGACAGCCTCAGGCCAGGCCATCGAGTTCTCCAGGTGCCATCGAGTTCTTCGGCAGTGACCTTGAAAGAGACCAGAGGCTGCTGAAGGAGTCGTTGAGTCATCCGAAGAAGTGTCTTCAGCAGCGGCATCTGCAGAAGCCTCTGGTGTCTTTCAAGGTCATTGCTGAAGAAGTGTGCATGTCTTCAGCAGCGTCTGGTGTCTTTCAAGGTCATTGCCGAAGAAGTGGGCATGTCTTCAGCAGCGTCTGGTGTCTTTCAAGGTCATTGCCGAAGAAGTGGTGTTCAGCAGCGTCCAGGCGCATGCGCCGGGGCTATTCCTCAGGTCAGTCCACCCAGTTCTTCGGCAATGACCAGAGGCTGCTGAAGAAGGGCCTCTGGTGTCTTCGGGGCCTTTGGTTGTGGCTCAGGCGCCTGCGCCGGGGCTTAAAAAGTGCGCGTGTTGCTCATTGTTGCGCAATGGAAGAATGTTCTGGAAATGCTGATGCAATAGTACGCAGATGTTGCAGAATTAATGTTTTTTCTCGGAAATTCCAACGTTTGTAATTGTTTACACTAAATAAATATTGTTATCAAAGTTTGAGAAAGAAACAATAGATTCGAAGTCGATAAGAGATGTTATGATTTATTGTTTTTATTATGATGAAATATTAATAGCTAAGAACGTTCTAGAAAAACCTTTCAACTTTGCCGACAGGAAATGTATATTTGTTTGGTTTGACTCCCACATTCTGCATGCTAATAAGTACATGTGCACTTAATATGTCGCAAACTCTACAAGATGATCGAGATTATTTTATACCCTGTTGTTTGTATTATTATAATAAAATCATTCTAGAACATAAAAAGTTTGAAGGCCACCGCCAGAAACATAAACACTCGATTGATTGTTGTTTTTGATAACTTCTGCATGTTACCAAAATTTTGCAAGCTCGGCAAAAGCTGGGAGATAAATAGAACAAATATAATTGCGAGAATTATTATTTAGTAATCACTTCAATAGTTCAGTTGGTTCCCACGGAATAGGTGCGGTAAAAGTTAGTTTCCCAATATGGATGTTGTAATTGGCCAAGATGATGTTGGAGATATTTTATTGTACCATTTTATCCTCCAAAATTTACCGGAAAATTTAAAAGTAAGTCCATTTGCAGTAATCATTTCTTTTATTTTTCAAGCATTCCGTTACTAAAACTCATTCATAATAATTTCATTATATGTAGTTAAAAAGCTCACGTATCTGTTCCATAATTGTAAACTATTTTATATCTTTAGAACCAACCCAAAATGATTATGTGCGGAAATGTATCGCACATGGCAACGGAAACCGAAAATGTTTTATTTTCTGGACTATTCATGGAGAAAGAAACCAAGATAATTTTGTTGGAATCGTGCAGTGAACTTGTGGTCATTTGGGTCAATATTGTAAATCGTAAGTAAAGTATTTAGATTTTTTAATATGCAGTGATAGTAGATAAAAAGTGTGGATTTTGGACTTCCCAATTTTAGTAGTGGAAAATTGCCGATTTTGTGATTCACAATTTTAGTAGTGGAAAATTAATTGTTTTTATAATGAATGAAGTTATTTCTTTGTTTGTCCGCCCGTTTATTTGTTTGTTTGTTTGTTTGTCTGTCCGTTTGTTTGTCCGTTTGTTTGTTTGTTTGTTTGTTTGTTTGTTTGTTTGTTTGTTTGTTTGCTTGTTTGTTTGTTTATAATGAATGAAGTTATTTCTTTGTTTGTCCCTCCGTTTGTTTGTTCGTTTGTTTGTCCGTTTGTTTGTTTGTTTGTTTGTTTGTTTGTTTGTTTGTTTGTTTGTTTGTTTGTTTGTTTGTTTGTTTGTTTGTTTGTTTGTTTGTTTGTTTGTTTACTAGTATAATTTCGTAACTATGATTTTTCTCTTGTTGCAGCCAACGATGTATAAGCAGCGTCACGAGTTTGATTACACTATTTTATTATTTTAATGAATAAAATGTATTTTAATATAATATTATCAAATCATATGATGAACAGTATTATATTATTTTAATTGACAAAATGTATTTTAATATAATAAATTATATTATATAATTTACCGTATTCCATGGGAACCAACTGAACTATTGAATTGATTACTAAATAATACTCACCATTATGTTAGAATATTTGTTTGTGTGCTTTTCCAATAAATGTATGCTATAAGCGTGATTTTTTTTTTGGACATCAATAATTAGTATGATGGACAACTTCCCTCCGTGCCAGAAAAACAAAGATAAATTAATTTATGTAAGTATTGCTTTAATCCATAAAAACATTACAAATAAAATTGTGCATTTAAGGAAGCGTAACGAATTTCACCTTGGACGTTTTAAATCCTTGTCCGGTTACTAATTCGCCTGCGAAAATTAAACCTCTGGGCTCTTTCAATACTTCACAAATATCAGATTCTGTTAAAATCCCGAATCTGGATGGTAGAAAGCATCGACAGTCTTGAAGTTCCACTAAGATGCGATCTCCATGACGTGTTTTCACTCTCCTCATTTTACGAATAGGATAGGGCACATCAATTGTCAGTGCTTTAATATCAACTGTTGGTATGCCGTCCTCACAGAGACTTAATTCGCTTAATGTTTCCATAATGCAATGCGAAAATAAGTAAATGCCACAATCACTACTTAATTTTTACACACTACTGCGACACTGATGCTGTCTTTTGACCATTTGAATTGTAGCCACGTACACCTCAGCTACTTATATAGGCGAAAAATAAGAAATATGTGAACAAATATGTTGTAATATTGCTATGGACCTATTCTGGGAAGTCATGTTTACTTAAGTTCTGCCGAATTAAGCATAATGTTATCAGTTCGAATAATGATTATCGAGCAAGATCAAAGACTTTCTCACCGCTTTGTTCTCGAACATTCCATTAAACAACGTTATAAAAATAAACTCATGATTGTTTAAAGACCTTGTCAAAATAAACATGATTATCAATTCGAAAAATTTATGTCATTTGTCGATAAAGATCAAAGACTTCCTCGCCGCTTTGACACTAAATTAATTCTTAGAAGCGATAAAATTCAAGGTTTCTTCTGGAACTTTCGATTAACAAGGAGATAAGGCGTGACAGGCACATAAATTATTTGCACACGGCACTCAATTAATTCTTAGAAGCGATAAAATTCAAGGTTTCTTCTGGAACAATCGATTAACAAGGAGATAAGACGTGACACATACATAAATTATTTGCACGCGGCACTAAAGTAATTCTTAGAATTGATAACACTCAAGGATTCTTCTGGAATGTTCTGCGAAGATAAGAATCTGTATAAATAGAGTGAGATTGGGTGGCATCCGCCAGTTGTTTTATGACCGTTCTATAGTGATAAAGCAGTGTTGACATTACGTTTTGAGTTTCAACAAAGGACATAATATTTTGTGGTGCGAGTGATTAGGCAGTATTGACGATGGAATCGCAATCTGAAATACAGACACTATCATCAGATATGGTGAAAAAATTATTTGAAGTAAGTTTGTTTCCACATATTTTTGCATGCGCTAATTCGAATAATAATTGACAGGTATGTGCTAATAAAAAGAGTTTGTCTGTGGAACAAATTCATTCTTTTTCGAAGATATGTAAGCGCATGCTCAGGACCCACTATAAATATTTGAAAACTGGTGATAAACTTACTCTCGGTCAGCGCAGACATGTAGAGTGTAACATATCAAATATTAAAGTGTGTTTAAATATAATACAAAACCAGAGGCACTTGGGTTCTGGAATTGCATCAAATTCAAATAAGAAGCGTTCTGATCGAATTATTTGGAGAGACATCGCTTCGGCTTTTACCAGTAGAATAAGGACCGGTTTAATAATCAATAAGCGTCATACTGATCCAGATGCATTCATTGAAGATTGTTACCATCTCATTAAGACGCGGCTAAAGAATATATTAAAGAGAGAGGCTGCAGCAAAGGTCAACTTTAGCCTTTGTTGCACATTTAAACTGTGTGGACAAGGAGAGACTGCGGCTGAAGAGTGCAAATATTTTAATTCCAGCAATACAATAGTTACCGCTTCGTCTTTCTCTGATTCGTCCGAGATGGCAAATTGGTACAAGGAAGTAACGGATAAACTTAAAACCAAGGTACGTAATCAACTTATAATCTTAAGAGACCATATAGTTATTGATGTGTAAACATCTTAGTTCTCGGTAGTAGAACATCCTACAGCGCTAATTATTTGAAAACAGTAGTCTAATCAATGCCTACCCGTACGGAAAACTACGTGATGTGGGGTATCAAATTAAAGGACTCGACGAGGGGGATCGGAATATGGGGGTGGTTTGCTTTTAAGGCTTGACTACAATATAAAATGTTTCTTATTGTTTCATTATAAGCGTACATTTTTTCATGAAACCAGTGCGCGACCTCATCTTCACAATTCAAAACGATACGAGCTCACTTGTTTACAAATCAATTCTTGTGTGGGCCGTGTCACTAACATTTTTTGTTCATACTATTGCAGCTAGTGGAATTTTCTGCGAAAAACAGTGGCTGGTCCTTCACCCAAGTCATTTCGTTGGCCGTAAATATTAATAAATACAATCCACTGCGTGGTGGAACGTCCAGCTATTTACCACTGCCAGAAGTAATAGCTGCACGAAGGGCCATTGTCAATGTACGTAATACAGATATGGCTTGTTTTTTCCACGCTGTAGTTTGTGCGATCTATCCCGCAAAGGAACATAGTTATCGAGTGTCAAGTTATCCAAAGTATACGGATGTTTTGGACACCACAGGTATTTCCATTCCGGTGAAATTGACAGACATTTCCAAGTTTGAAAGACAGAATAACATATCTATTAATGTGTTTGGATTAGACAATAAGTGTAACGTAATTGGTCCTTTGTATTATGCCGAGGAGAAACGGGAAAGGCATGTGAATTTATTATACATTACGAATGAGAATAATAGCATAGGGCATTACGCGTGGATTAAAGATATGTCGCGTCTATGCTCACCTCAGTTTTCACGACACGACGGTCGGATTCACGTGTGCGATCGGTGTTTAGTCACCTTTTATTCCTTGGAAAAGTACGATAGACATATGCCAGATTGCTCGGCAAAAAAGTCTCACGTCAAAATTACGCTACCAACGGAGGGGAATAATGACATTTTGCAATTTCAACATTATTGGTTTAAAGAGCCGGTGCCCTTCCTCATCGTCGGTGATTTTGAAGCATTCACCCGCCCAATTTCCACATGTAAAAATGATCCCGACATTTCGAGTACGCTTGCATATCAGAAACACGAGCCGTATAGCGTTGCCTTTTACCTGATTTGTAACTATGACGATAGCCTGTCAAGGTTTGAGATTTATCGCGGAAAAGATTGCGTCAGCTGGTTTGTTTCGAAACTTCGAGAAATAGCTGCGGTTATAGAGCCAATAGTGACTGGAGACGTGGGTATGGAACCATTGAATGACATCCAGCTGCGTGAATTTCAAACGTGCAACATTTGCCACATGTGCGAGAAACCTTTTGGTTTACTGGAAGAGCGAGTGAAAGATCACGATCACATAACGGGGAAGTACCGGGGACCTGCGCATGCGCAATGCAATTTGCTATATCGAACTTGCAGATTCGTACCCGTATTATTTCACAATTTGAGCGGTTACGACGGACATTTAATCATAAAGGAGTTGGCCTACGACACGGAACCAATTGATCTACTGCCCATAACGATGGAAAATTACATTTCGTTTTCGAAAAATATGGGTGGGGTTAAAATGCGCTTTTTAGACTCGTATCGTTTCATACCATCGTCCTTAGAGAAATTGGCGCAGAATTTGAATCCAAACGAGTACAACGTAACCAGAAGATACTTTTCCAATCCGGAAAATTTAGAGTTGATTTGTAGGAAGGGAGTGTTCCCATATGATTACGTGAACTCGTGGGAACGTCTGGAAGAAACCGAACTCCCACCGAAGAATGCTTTTTACAGTAAACTCAACGACAGCGACATTACGGAAGAGGACTATGCACATGCGCAGAAGGTTTGGCGGACATTTGGTTGTCAGACTCTAGCAGACTACTCCGACATCTACCTCAAACTGGACACATTAATTCTGACAGATGTAGTGAATAAATTTCGTTCCGTGTGTTTGGAAACGTATTCGTTGGATCCATTTCACTGTTTCACTTTAGCGGGATACACGTTTCAAGCAATGCTCAAGATGACAAAGGTCAAACTCGAACTGCTGACAGACGTGGAAATGATAAATTTTTTCGAACGTTCACTGAGAGGAGGAGTGGTTGTGGCAAACAAGAAATTTTCTAGAGCAAATAACAAATATATGAAAAATTTTGATCCGTCGAAACCGTCTAAATTTCTCTTCTACATAGATGCAAACAATCTGTACGGACACAGTTTGTCACAACCGCTGCCGTACGGAGGGTTTTCGTGGTTGGAGGACAGTGAGATTGCCGTGATCGAGCAACAGCTATTGGAGAAAAAATACACCTTATTCGAAGGGGATCAAGAGTATGGGTATGCGCTAGAGGTGGATCTGGAGTATCCGGAAACAATACATGACCATCACGCGGACTTCCCCTTCTGCTCAGAACATCGCACATCAGACCTATCCAACCAATCGAAACTGATGCTAACCCTTCACGATAAATCTCGATACGTTATCCATTATAGAAATCTACAGCAATGTTTAAATCACGGTTTACTGTTAAAAAAGGTCCACAGAGTTTTGCGATTTAAGCAGTCTAAATGGCTCAAACCTTACATAGATCTGAACACGAAATTACGAACAGAGTCCAAGGATGAATTTGAAAAGGATCAGTACAAATTCATGAATAATGCAGTGTATGGGAAAACAATTGAAAATATTAGGAAACGGCGCGACATCAAATTGGTGACGCGTTGGGATGGTAAATGTGGCGCGTCGTCTCTGATAGCAAAACCCAATTTTAAGAACTGCGTGATATTTTCGGAGAACTTGGTGGCCATTGAATTACAAAAGACAGAAATAGTCTTCAATAAGCCAATCTATGTGGGATTTTGCGTGTTGGAGTTGGCAAAAGAACTGATGTACAAATTTCACTACGACTATGTAAAAGAACACAAAAATTTAAATGCATCACTTTGTTACACGGATACGGACAGTTTTATTTACGAGTGCTGCACTGACGATTTATACGAAATAATTAGAGCCGATGCGAAGGATCATTTTGACACTTCCGGCTATCCCCCAGGGAATCCCTACAATATTCCGCCGGTAAACAAAAAAGTCATTGGCAAGTTCAAGCATGAATTGGATGGTAAAATTATTACAGAGTTGGTAGCACTAAAACCGAAAATGTACTCTATTCTGTGCGAGGATGACGCTATTGAAATTAAAAAATCCAAGGGAATCGGCCGTTCAGCAGTCAAGGAGTTGACGCATAACGACTATAAACGAGTATTATTTGGCAATTTGAAACTTCAGGCCACCTTTAATTCGATTCGATCGAAAAATCACGAGCTCTATTCGTACGAGATTAGCAAGAAAAGTTTGTGTGCCGAAGATGACAAACGCCACACGCTCGATGATGGTGTAAACACACTACCTCTCGGGCACTATAGTATTATGGACCAGAATAGTTTGTAAATAAACGCATGTATTTGATAAATTATCTATATTTTCAATAAAAATGTTCTATGTAAACAACTCCTGTTTTATTTATTACAAGTCACCCTTATTTATCCACGAATTGTGTGAGTCATCAAATCCGAGCCACTTCACAAACATGCGATCGCCCCTCCTTCGCAATACCTTCTCCACCAGGTATGTGTTGGGGTAATTGGTCTTCAGCAGCTCTTGTTCGTAGAAACATCCCCGAATCGGTTGCCCTTGGTAATCTTCAAGATGGTACGTGGTTGGGTTCGTATGCTTCACCTTGACGATGGTGAACACCTCGGTGGTGTAGTTTGGAGTGTACCCCTTGCTGAAGACGTGCTTATACTTTGAAATGCGCACCTTGTCCCACAGCTTAAACTTTGTCCGCACCCTGACCGCTGCCGCCGCTCCAAAATTGAGTTTCGTATCCTTTGTGACATCAGCGGGGCGCATTCCCGTCACAGAATGCACTGTTTTGTTGTACTCGCCGACCAGTTGAGGCAGAATGTGGAGCCATCTGTGGTTGCCCTGTAAACTGAACAGTCTCCACATCTTCTCCTTGATGGTTCTGTTCCAGCGTTCCACGCAACTCGCCTTCTTCTCCGTGAACGTGGAGTAATGATTGATGCCGTGCTCAGTCATCAGAGCCTTGAAGCGTGCGTTAAAGAACTCCTTGCCGTCGTCGGTCTGCAAATTCTTCGGTGATCGTTGTCGTTGCAGCAGAGGGGCGAACGCTTGCACCACATCCGATGCCGTCTTCGTCTTTAGTGGCACCGCCCACCCGTACTTGGAGTACGTGTCCAACACCATGAGAATGTACTTGTAGTTGCGATTCACCTTCGCGTACGGGATCATCTCCACCAGATCCGCTTGCCAGAGGTCGTCGAAACCGCGGATTATCACCTTGCGCCTCGGGAAGTTTCGTCGTGCGGGTTTGTGTAACTCGTCAATCAGACCCTTCTTCTCATTCATTCCCCCACCAAATATTTGTCGTTTTGCAATTGCGCCAAACCTAATTCTAGCGCGTGCAGTCTATCACTGTGTTCGCGAAACAGCAACGCTACACTATCTCTGACCTTTTCCAGGTCTTGCTCAACTATTTCTAGTTTCCGGCCGAGAGGGGCCACCGCTCCTGTACGCACCGCGTGATCAATTGACAGTCCCAGTGCTGCAAATAAACTGTCCACGTAAGCTTTATTGGTAGCGTCGGGGTCTTCGATTGCGTTAGCAACATTGGTCAGACGCTTGTTGTCTATGTTATAGTCCCCGGACTGGGTCAGCAGGAAACCAACTCCAGGCGGTCCGCGCAGAACAAACGCCTGCGAAGATGCTTTCTTGGATCGTCCAACCAGCTGTCGTCCGAACTTGTCCACGGACATGATTGAGGCTCGCGCTGCTGCTGCTGCTCCCCTTCTTATACTATAACCCCCTCCTCCATAAGCTCTTCCACAATAGACGCAATCTCGTTGTCGTGTGAGGTGTTGCCGGCCGCTCTGGAGGCATGCAGCAAGTACAAACGTTGAACCAGTTCATTTATGTCATTCCAATACACGTACTCGCTGTTTTTATCGGTGACGCGCATCAACAGTCCACCACCACCACCCTCCTTTGTAAATCGTTTGATGATGCTCTTGTACTTGGTGCTGTTGGTGCCCCGAGTACGAGCTTGATCCCTGTATCCCACCTTGTGAGCATTCGTGGTCAGTATTATGTTCTTGTACGCGTTCAAATCACGCTTGGTGTAATTGTGCGGGTCTTTGTAGAAGAGCAACTCGTAGAGACCGCTGGTGCCCGGATATCGTTTGTCCTGCACGTAGACATCGTCGTCGACAAACTGAATGGCTGAGTTTCCAATCATGAACGAGTCGTCGACATCGCCGGCTTGTCTTCTGACTCCGTACACGGTGTCCAAATCTCTGCGATTCTCATTGCGCAGCAGTCTCTCGATGTGCGGGCTGACCTTGGGACCGGGCGTCGTAGGTGTAGGCGGCGGAGTTTTGTCATCGAAAGATGGCGCTGCTGCCGCTTCACCGTCCAGATCGATGAGGTCGTTGGCGAAACTAGGGGGCTGCGTCAGGGCGGGCGCTAGCGTTGAGGGTTCCTTGAGAGAGTCCAGTTTGCGGGTCATTTCTTGCAGCGGTTCGGTGAGTGGTTGAAAGCGTCGTCTCAGGCGCTCCTCGGCACTCGTTTGGATCGACTTGAGCGAGCGGTACTTGCGTCGAATGGCGTCAGCTGATTTGATAATCTCTTTGCTAAGCATCCGATCCTTTTTTCTCTTCCTATTCTTGCTTGTGTCAGCAGCCATGATGTTTGCGAATACAGCTGTCTGTGTCAACAGCTTCCCTTTTATATGATCAGGTACTGATCGAAGCCCCTCCTGTATCGCCCTTGATTCATATCGCTGTCCTTGTCTATCACCAGGAATCCGTACTTGGATGTCCAACATGCGGCGCAAGCTGAACGAAACACCGACCAGTCCATGTCGGTGTTCACGTGATCGTTGTACACGTGACGTAGGTTCAAGTCGTCCTGCTTGAAGAGAACAAGAAAGTTGACGTTGTCGCGTATCAGGTGTTTGGGGATGTGCGTGTACGTCTGACAGAGGTAGAAGCAGTCTGTGGACTTGTGTCTTCCCATGGCGAAATAGTCGCGCATAACGTTCTGCTTGTCGCAGGCCACGTCGTCAAAGATGAACACGGAATTGGGCAGGGCGTTCTCGGGTGGCACGATGTCCGCGCAATCTCCGTAGGCAAAGTAGCCGACACCCGGCACCGCCCGCAGAATCTCCCCCAGCAGTTGGTACTTTGGTTGGTACAGGGACTTGGAGTAGACGTAGACGTTCTCGAAACGCAACCCGTTCGGTGCGCACAGCAGCGACAAAATCAAATTCGTTTTGCCACAGTTCGAGGGACCGCAGATGATGGATCTCACGGTGTCGGGGAAGAGGAGTCCGTGTTTGAGTCTCTTGTTGGCGGGTGGCTCGAAGCCTGCGCCGCATACATTCATGACCGGTAAACTCTCCGATTGTTTCACAAACTTCATCGTCGTCGAACTAGTATATATAGACGCGTCGAAACCTTTTATACTCCAGTCAGTATGTCTCCGACAGTCAAACCACTTCGACGACGACGACAACCACGCAAGGGGAAAGGACTCTTAAACGATTTGATTGGAAAACTGCCGGTGGAATTGCACCTGCCCGGTTACAACTTCTGTGGTCCAGGTACAAAACTTAAGGAGCGATTGGCAAGAGGTGATCGGGGCATAAATCCCACGGACGAAGCGTGCAGATCTCACGACATTGCCTACTCGCAATCGAAGGAGCTCGCGAAACGACACGAAGCTGACCGAAGACTGGCGGACAGTGCGTGGCACAGGGTTTTGGCAAAGGACGCATCTCTGGGTGAACGTGCAGCCGCTTGGGCCATAACTAACGCAATGAAAGCTAAAGTCAAGTTGGGTATGGGTGTCGGCACCAAGAAGAAGAAGACGGTCAAAGATCGTATTTCGCTCGGCAGAGTGACGAGAGAGGCGCGAGCTGCAGTGAAGAACACCAAGGATACGGTTATGGCGGTGAACAGAGCCCTGGCAGCGGCTAAGCAAGTAATTCGACGCAAAGAGAGGAAGCCGTTGCCGCGCGTCATCCCGGTGCCGAAGACTGGTGGAATATTACCCCTGATACCAATTTTTGCGGGTCTATCGGCTCTCGGTGCGCTAGCTGGAGGGGCGGCAGGTGTAGCTAAGGCAGTGAACGATGCTTCACAGGCCCGAAAAGAGCTAGGCGAACATCAACGCCACAATCAGACCATGGAGGCCATTGCTATGGGTAAACCGGGAAGCGGACTCTACCTGAAACCATACCGCAAAGGCTTGGGTCTGTACTTGGCGCCGGCAAAAAACCGCTACTGAGGCTACCGAGAAGACCACTCACCGACATCGATCTAAACAAGTACGCTTCAATCGATCTGAAAATTCCCCACTTCCGGGGAGTGTTCATGCGCAACGGCTTGCCCGCGGGGAAACCCAAACGCAACGAGTCAGCTATCGTCAATTTGGATGACGCAAGCGGTCCTGGCACCCACTGGGTAGCGTACATAAAGCGAGGGTCGCGCGTCCTCTACTTTGACAGTTTTGGCAACCTGCGACCGCCCGCAGAACTCGTTAAATACCTCGGTAGCCGCACCACCACCATACAGTACAATCACGACTGGGAGCAGAACTTCAACTCACCAATCTGTGGACACCTGTGCTTAAAGTTTTTGTACAACAACGGCGGATCATGACCACCACCAAGTCTCTGACGGTGTCGTTGACGGGAAACAGTTCGGTCTTGAGCAGCAATTTTTTCCCACCTATCGAATTGGAGGACGGCAACTACGTGCTGGGGCTTGTACTGTTCCAAACCTTCAACTCGGTGCCGAACGTGGACGAATCAAACAATAAGTTCTATTATGGTAGCGGTGACGCGGAACTCGCCGTACCCACTGGTTCATATGAGATCGAAGACCTGAACGAGTACCTGCGCAACAATTTACCCTCGGGTGATACCAGCTTTATTCTGCGCGCCAACAACAGCACCCTGAAGTGCGAAATTAAATTCGGGAAACAGATAAACTTTGACAGAGACAACTGTTTGGCTTCTCTGCTTGGATTCAATAGACGCATACTTGCACCGAATAGATGGCACGAGTCGGACTTGCCCGTCAGCATACTGAAAGTGGACGTGATACGCGTAGAGTGCAACATCACCACCGGATCGTACGTAAATGGTAACTTAGTCCACACCGTACACGAATTTTTCCCCCTCGTGCCGCCCGGTTACAAGATTGTTGAGGTGCCCAGCAACGTAATATACCTGCCCATCACTCTCAACAGTATAGACAACGTGACGGTGCGCATTGTCGATCAAAACGGCACACTGGTGAATTTTCGCGGTGAAGAGATAATTGTCCGGTTGCACATAAAGAGACTATAAATAGCGAGGGAGGACACTCGCTTGGACGCATTATAGCGAGCATTATGGGCATAGCCTTTCGAAACAGGTATATAAGCGGGTACGTTGTTGGAACGGGCATCACTTGTGATTCAGAGCAGCAGCAGCAACAGCAGACAAGCAACAGTCCAGCTGTACACCACGCGAACAAAGCTCATCGACAAATCCGCCAGCTTAGCACTGATAGCAAAGCAATATTGACGTCCCTGGGATATCGACTGAAACAAAGGAGGAAGAGGACTTGAGTACCAAGAAGAGTTTGTTGTGGGCTTGGTTGAAGGGTATATTTACTTCTCACTGTCTTACGTCATCGGTCTGTCACGTGAACTTTATTGAAGATGACAAACATAAACGTGGATACTTTTCGTGTTCTGGACGGTGCTGTTTTGGACGAGTCCGCACGGCGCGTAGAGGTGCACGTGCATCAACCGTACGTGTCGACGACATTCAACGCCAACGATGAAATACGCATACCAGTGCAGCAACAGGACGCATACATACTGCCGCACCTCAGTTGCATCTACATGGAAGGTAGATTCGTGACGGGTGAGGGTGAGGGGGCCGCTGCCGCTCTCACAAACAACGCTTTCACTTTCCTGCTGGACGACGTCCGCTACGAAATCAACGGAGTGGAGGTGGATCGAACGAAGAACGTGGGCATCACGAGCACATTAAAGGGTATAGCTTCTCTGAATGAGGGTGAGGCGCGTGCGCTGGAGAATGCCGGCTGGACGACGACCGGTGATGCGCCGACCCATGTGCTTGACGCGAACGGGAACTTTAACGTGTGCATCCCGGGAAGAATCCTACTCGGATTCCTAGAAGACTACCACAAGGTGCTGTTGAATGTGCGTCACGAGCTCATTCTGAATCGCTCGAAGAGCGATAGGAACGCCTTCGTGGGTAACGCAGCAAACACCAGGATCGAGTTGAGCAAGGTGCATTGGAGGGTACCGTATGTCTACCCCTCCGATCTGGAACGTCTAAATCTCCTCAAGATCGTCGAAGAGGAGAGAACGCTTCAACTGTGCTTTCGCAGCTGGGAACTTTACGAGTATCCGCTGTTGCCGCAAGCGACGAAACAGACGTGGGCAATCAAGACCGCAACGCACTTGGAGAAACCGCGCTACGTCATTGTGGCCTTCCAGACGAATCGCAAGGGCAATGCGATCACGGACTCGAGCCAGTTTGATCACTGCAATCTGACAAACATCAAACTACATCTGAACTCTGAGTCGTTCCCCTACGAGAATCTCAATTTGGATTTCGCCACCGGGAAATACGCCTTACTGTATGAGATGTATGAGAACTTTCAGTGCTCGTACTATGGAAAAGTTGGCGAGCCGCTATACGGCAGGGGACAGTTCAAGAATCGAGCCCCACTTGCAGTCATTGACGCATCAAAGCAGTCGGAAAGCATCAAGTCCGGTCCTGTGGACATTCGTCTGGAATTTGAGTCGAGCGAAAATTTCCCCGCCAACACAACCGCCTACTGTCTCATCCTGCATGACCGCATCGTCGAGTATACCCCCTCCACCGGCTCTGTCAAACGCCTGGTATAAAAGTCGCACAAGCACACCGAGCGCTCCAGTCTCGCGTTGGGTTTGTTCGCATGTCAACCATGGAGTACGTCGCGGACGTTCAGGGTTTCATGACTGCAGTCGGTGAATTCATATTCAAAGAAGTTTCACTCATTGCGTTGAATCATCGAGGCGGCGGCGGCGGCAGCAACTACCACTGGGTATTCAAGCCACCATTCGACCTGAACCAGTTGAGGGAGTGTGACAGACGTCAAGCTCATTGGTTGACACGTTTCTACCACGGCTTGAGCTGGAATTGTGGCACGGAGAACTACGACGACATCCGATCGAAGTTAAAGTCATCGGTGGCCGATTGTGATAGGATCTACGTGAAGGGTAAAGATAAAGTATCTTGGTTGAAAAACGTGCTTCCCGACAACGTCGAGTGTTTCGACTTGGATTCGCTCAACTGCTGCCCCTCGCTAAAGAAACTTCGAGAAGAAAATTCCCGTGTTATCGAAACTTGCATTCAGCATTACGCAAACAGCAGCGCCATCTGTTCCGAAGTTAACGCTCAACTGCTGCGGAACTGGATCCTGAAATACCTGGAACCGCCAGAATTACAAGAACATCAACCACAAGAGCAAACTTTAACACTGCGAAAACGTGTGGGGAAGGCCATTGGCAAGTTCTTTAACAATGGTGAGCATTTACTGCTAATGGATCCCACACACATAGCCGAACTGCCCAAGGAATTCCTAGAATATTACGTACATCCGTCAGACTTACGCAGATGTGTCGAACTGGGTATGTTAACCGAAGAACAGAAGAAAAATATAAGTTCTCATGCATACACTTACTGCTACCATCACTGGGGATTCGAGTCAACAACATATGATTGCGACACTATTGATGGTCCTCCTCCACTACAGAAAGACTGCCAGTTTTGTAAAACAGGAAAAGATTAAACCTTTTAATATATTCACATTATTTGTTTATAGGTTAAATATGTTTAGCGTTATAGTAAATGCATGCTTACTATTTATACAAATTGTAGTTATTGTTTTAATTATTATATTGGCGTAAAAATATAAATTCAACAGTTTTTTATTTTCCTTCAAAACTTAGAACGTATTCTGGTAAACACGTAGAAGGAGAAAAAACATTAATTCTGCAACATCTGCGTACTATTGCATCAGCATTTCCAGAACATTCTTCCATTGCGCAACAATGAGCAACACGCGCACTTTTTAAGCCCCGGCGCAGGCGCCTGAGCCACAACCAAAGGCCCCGAAGACACCAGAGGCCCTTCTTCAGCAGCCTCTGGTCATTGCCGAAGAACTGGGTGGACTGACCTGAGGAATAGCCCCGGCGCATGCGCCTGGACGCTGCTGAACACCACTTCTTCGGCAATGACCTTGAAAGACACCAGACGCTGCTGAAGACATGCCCACTTCTTCGGCAATGACCTTGAAAGACACCAGACGCTGCTGAAGACATGCACACTTCTTCAGCAATGACCTTGAAAGACACCAGAGGCTTCTGCAGATGCCGCTGCTGAAGACACTTCTTCGGATGACTCAACGACTCCTTCAGCAGCCTCTGGTCTCTTTCAAGGTCACTGCCGAAGAACTCGATGGCACCTGGAGAACTCGATGGCCTGGCCTGAGGCTGTCATTTTCTAACTACTTATGACTTTGTAGAGGAAATGTAATTTAAACGAAAAGCTGGACGGAGAACAAATTTATAATGCAAATAATGTTTATTAACAGTGCCATTTTTATGGAAAGTAATTCGAAAACATTACTTTCCGGAGATAACTGTTTTATTCTCACTTTTTATAGAAGAATCATATTTTGAAATCACGTTACCTGAGATAAACAAAACAGTTCCAACTCACATCTGTCATAGTTTGAAGGATTTTCTGCATTTTCTTAATTTTTTTATTTAATTTTAATTTATTTATTTAATTTTATTAAACTTGTTCTCGCTGTAGTTTTTTGTTTAAATTACAACATTTCCCACTAATGATAAAAGCTAAATTTATCTCATTAATAATTCCCACTGACTTTAAAATATTTATCTGTTCTGACTTCCGCAACAACTCCAAATTTGAGAAGAAGAAATTGAAAACACACAACAAAAGTACGTAACTAAATTGATTTAGACAGTGAGTGGCTCAAATTTAAGTTTTCTTGGTTCTGGTAGACATTGCGATTTCGAGCTATTTTTATTGTTTTTGCTATATTTGTTCACAATAATACTAATTCTCGGTAAGAATACCTTAAAACTACCCGTTTTAGACTTAATAAAAATTAAATCGATTTTACCTTCAAAAAGTAATTTTGCAATGGGACTTTTTGTGTCAGTGTAAATTCTATTGGACTAGTTTTGCGCAGAAACCAAATTTAAACATTTTTTTTTGGTTTTGGGTGAAAAAATAGGTGAAATCCGAATAAAATTGTAAAAAATAACAGTGAAATTGGAAATTTGTAAGTTTCAATCTTAATTTCTGTAGAAACTGACAGTCGCAGACCTGGCAATGCCTGTATCAATCAGAAGCTTAGTAAACTGGCTATTAAATGTGCAATTATTATACAGGGTATTCCATTTGAAATTCTTGAGAAAAATTCAATTATGCGTATGTTTACCACCCTGTATAATGTAAAGGTATTATCAGAATTTGCAAATAGAATAGTCTGTGAATCTAGTTCGATAAAGAAATCTTTGACAGCTTCTGTAAGTAGGCGTGAGTAGTGCCACAAAGATGGGGCCAGATTGGCACTAAAATGACAATATCTTAACATCCCCTGCTGGAAACCCCATAATGTGGTATATCGTTTTCCATGAAATTTTGTGGGGAATGTGAATCTTAAAAAAATGGGGGTTTTCATTTAGAAAAATGTAACTTTGGTTTGTTACGCAAAATGTGAAGATCCTGTATACACCAAAATAATTTTATAAGATGCAGCATGGGATTTACTAAGCACTTGCAAAATTTCATTTTGATGCTTTGAATGGTTCAAGAGATATAGACCGTCCCCGCACTAATGGGCCACCCTGTATATATTTACGTAAGAATTGTGGACTCGGATTTTAGTTAAACTTCAAATATTTTAGCTTAATCACCAATGTTTTAGCTATATTTTAAACCTGCATTTGCTTGATTTCGTTATTCCAATTTTCAGACCAACTAGCAGTACCAACAGATCGCTAGGGAAGTAGTCTATTTCTGTATTACACATGCATTAGATATCTTTTATTCTGTCTTTACTATCGCAGCGTTAATTAAAGTTTCAATGCAGAAAATTCCTCCACTTTTGTATCAGAACACCTTGCAGATTTTAGTTCTTGAATACTACCATATTTTACTGAAATAAGTGTTGAATTCCATTCATCACACCATTGGAATCGTCTTATCTTATCCACGTATTTCAGATGAAATCTAAATCTATGAACTACTCATCCTTCAAGTGGATTTTTGTATAAAATATATGTTGCACTCCATTCGCTACACCACTATGGTCGTCTTATCTTATCGAAGTATTGTGGTTGAAATCAAAATGAATGACCATTACATACTTCAAGTGGACTTTTGTCGGTAAATTATGTGAATTTAAAATCTGATATAGTGCACGAGCCCAGGAAGTGTCAACTATTGTCATATATTTTATTTAAAATTAAATATTTCTGGATCTGCGTGTTAACTTATTTTTAATTCGAGTACCTACATGTACCGAAACTTACTAAGAAAAAATAAACAAACGTACAAGCGTGTATTATTTTAAACAAAGCATATCACGGCACAATCCTGAAATAGATATCCAAACTGTAAAATACATTTTTCTGATGGTTAATACTTATTTTATTTATGTTTATATTTATGTTTACGTTTACGTTTATTGTTTATTATATTTCTCATGTAGAAGTAGTAGTAATATTCAATTTTAACCATTTTGTTGTTGTTCTAGAAATGGAAGTTCGAACCGTACTGTACCACTCACTGCCCCTGGGGCATCTTCTTGGTATCTGGTCCAAGAGCGTCAGTATAGCAAGTTATATTGCATGTTTCGAGTGTGCAGGGAAAACCTCGTACTGGTGAGGTCCAATATAGCGAAACCAGTAGTTTACGGTTATCCATACACATTCGAAAAATTATTTAAACATCTAAAAAGTTTGCTGCTCTAGTTTTGTTGTTTAAGATTTTAATTAGCGCTACCTGTCTTTTTAAATCTCGTCCAATAATTTTAAAAATAGTAGGACACATCATTGTTGTGTGTGAAAAGAATATTACAAAGGCTAGGGTGCTCTCATTCCACAAGTAAATATTTTGAACATGCAATCATATCCTATTGAAAGTTTGAACATTTTGCTGCGCATCAAATATTGTACCTACCAGTGGCGGCTCGTAATAATAGGCTCTAGAGCGCCGTCCTCCCAAAGATTTCTAAAAGAAAATTATAGAAAATCTCATAACGAATTATTATCCTTTTAATTTTTATCTAATTAAGTATAATAAAATATAATGTGTTTTATAACTTACGACTATGATATTCACAGCGCACACCACTAATCGATTATTCAGCCTGCAGATTAACCCTGCCCTAACGCTGAAATGAGTGGAGCGATGCGCTAACTGGCGCGCCTAGAGACTGATGGTGCGAATCAACTTGCCGCCCGGATTGACTGAATACTCAGCCTTGCCGGCCCACTCCGTTCAAATTTCTTTTAACGTTCTGCAAAGTATCTTTGGGGCGGCCCAGTTTCCGCCGGAAAGATATGGAGAATGTAGTATAAGCGAAGCACAGTTCAGGAGAATGAATACGTGTTGTTAAACTATAGCCTATAGCAGTGAAGGTGGTGCGGTGGATGGAGCGTCGGCTCAGTGAATCAGTAGGTCCGGGTTCTATTCTTGAAGCGATTAGTTTGTGCTTTTCCATTTATTTCGGCAGCAATGAGGTGTTTTAAATAAAAATTTTGAAATCTCTTGAGACGCAATATTTTTCGCCTTGATTGGTAAGAAATTTAAAAAAATCAAGTACTGATAAAAAAACATCCCCTTCCAAATAGGACAGGTTCATGAAGTGAATAACACACATTGTCCCAATTTATGGTATCAAACAGATGCTCGATAATATAATTGTGTAAAAAAAATGTTATTCCTATACACAAAATAAATTGATAAGCAAAAATTCCAGGGAGTGAAAACAAGTTATTTGGCGTAAAATGCGTTGTGCACGATTCTCAAATTGGCTGGGATTCACACGAAAGCGTCAACTATGCTATGCCAGCCAAAAAATTATAGCTAAATAGCTATGAGAAATAATTGAATAGAACTGTCTGTAATAAGCGGTAAGTAGATCACCAAAATCTACAATTCTCTTAAGTTTCCTTGAATTGCAAAATATTGGACTTTTCTTTTGGATATTAATTTTAGATTCTTGCGTTGTTTTATGTGAAATGAAAATAGAAGTTTGGACTTTACTTTTAAACATTCATTTTTGACTTTTGCGTTGTTTTAGCAGTACGACGATTACTTTGTCTCCTTTTTTCGGACGTCACTTATACAACGACGTTCTCGGTTCGGGCCCCTGTATCCCTCGGTCTGACTTTTGGGACACACTGTACATATATCTAGGAGGATCTGCACGTTCGCTTATGAACGGGTTCGGCGTTGTAGTTACGGTCTGGTCGGTGGAAGACTTATTCATTGTTCACCCTTAAGCTCTTAGCCGCAGAAGGGTGGGTCCTATCACATACTATTGTTAAACGTTGACCAAATTGATCAAATAATACGGCATAAACAAAATATAACCAAATTCTATTTCTTTAACTATGTACATTTTAAAACTGTAAAAACTGAATATATCTACAAAATATTTACATTGAAATAAAAAGCGGTTCTCGCAGAATATCCTGATAGTGCGGTAGGCTCGTCGTATGATCAAAACTGAACTTTTTCGTCGCAGCAACCAGTTTGCAATCTCTTTGGGGGAATGCCGCTAGCTTTTACGTCGGAAATAAGTAATTAGTTCTCACTCGGCATTTCACCAGGGGCCGCCAGCTACCCGGATGCTATCGATTTCAGCCGGTATGTCGTCTCGTTCATAGACAATGTCGCACGAGAATGCCAAATCGATATAATCTTCACTGACAAGGACCCCTAATTCCCGAGTTTGAACATATTACTACTCATTAAGTACGGATAAGCTAGGCCAGCCAAGTTATGACTGGGTAATGTTTAATTGTCGGTATCTCACAATACCGGCAATTAAGCATCGGGAACTTACTTAAAATATATTTACAGGACAGTTACTATCAGTTTGATCACACGGCCAAGTCGCAACGGCCCATCAGGTACTATTTCGGATGCGGCGGCCAGCATCATCTCGGATGCTAGGAGCACTGGTCCCAGCTGATGACCGGATGACCAAGTACTGCCTTCTGCCTTCTAATGCATCTACTTTTATAAGCTGAAAGGGGGGGGGGGCTTCGGCGGCGGTTTATTTCGAGATTTCCTACGTCAGCGCTTGGGGTCGTGTGCAGAGATTCTTGACAAATTCTTGCTATCTCGGAGAAGTGGGCGTCAAGATCGTCATCTTGGTACTGCGTGCAAAGATTAATTCCGGAATTCCTATCATCTCGTGGGACTTGCTCATCTGAGATATCGGTGCATGCGTATTCGGATGAATTAGTTCAGTATTTCTTTCGTATTTGATTTGGAGGTAGCGGTCTCGTCGAACAATTAGGGAATGCCACTCTAAGTTTATTAGATTTGAGGCATTCCCCCTATGTATTGTTACAGCAGTAAAAATAGAGGTTTAGACTTTACTTTTAAATATTGGTTTCTTGGTTCTTATCTTGTTTTCTTGTGAAGAGCAAATAAAAAAAACGCGAAGAGAAAGCATTGTTTCAGACTGAGTTAAGATTCTACTTAACGCTGTCCAGGTTTCTTAGTGGAGCCTTCCCTCTTTAACAAGTCACCAGCTATATTTTATCGGACCGGCCATGATTGCGCTCGCCGCCATATCTTTAATACTCTCATTAAGTAATCCGTAAAAATGTCGGGGCATTGTTCCCCTCGCGGTCAGTTTTTACCTGAAACGATCACATCTCCTGCCGATCAGATACGACTGAGACTTGCAACGCTCCGCTCGCTTCACTTCGCTCCGCTTTACCTTAACCTGGCAGATTTTTGAATAAAAAAATTTGCACCTAGCATCAGCATCTAATAAACGTATTCAGATTCTTAAATAAAAAAATGTGCACTTAACAACTAGTAAACATATTCAGATTTTTGAATTGCTCAAGTATACCACACTAAGCAGGTAAATGATGAGCGCAACCATGCCCCGGCCTTTTAGGGCTTGTATTGGGAACCATGCCATAATTAAAGAGGATTATTCGACCGTGAGGGGAACCATGCCATACCGATTTTACTGTTCTATCTACATTTTTCATATAGGTAATTATAATTTTATCTCTCCAAGTACTGGCGACTTTGGAATTCCAAATTGATCGACAATATGTTATGGCGGGACTACACCTAACTGTGCTAACGCGCCGGCACACGCAACCTGCCCGGCGCCGGCGGCCTCGTCGCGCGACTCAGCCCGGCAACTCAGGCCGCGCGAGTTGTCGGACTACACTGCTGCGCTTCAACTTGAATTTTATTATCAGTATTAACAGTAAAAATGGACGAGGAAGACGATTTCCTGCTGTCAGCTCGCAGGTTGCTCGAAATCCTTTTGATCTATACCGACAATTGGCCGAAAGCAAATTTAGGCGGCGCGGGTTGTGCCGCCGACTTCTGGTTGCCGCAAGTTCCATTATTTTCAGCAACTTGACTCGGCAACTCGAGCCGGCTAGCACAGTTTGGTGTAGTCCCGACATAAGATTAACACAATTTTTAATGCATAGATGAATATACGGCGCGGTACATAGTGCGTCGGTCAAAATGAAAAAGGAAAACCACCGCACTATTTTATTTCTCAGACTAATCTTCATGACTATAAAACCAAAGAAACTAATCCTCAGTTCCTTTCTGGCTTTAAATAGTCAGAGGATGCTTATAATCTCCAAGCCAGCCTTGTAAATAGGCACCTAGAACTTCAGAAGTGTATATAATGCGGGAAAAGTCCATAATACAATATAAGAAATGAGACCCCTAAAAATCGACATCTTGAGAAATTTGGGTTTGATTATTGTTGATGATTAGAGATTTCACTCCCACGTTAAGGAAGTCCCAGGGAAGACCCACAATGCATTGAAAATGTTGTATCAGTGTCGTACTTTCCGTAAGATGATGAATATTCAGTGTATATTAGTAGAATGCAAAGGTACAAAATTCTTGCTTTAGGTTTTTATTGGGTTTCCCTAAATTTGATAACATCCCCTCCTCCTTTGTTTCCCGTTCTCCATCTTCCTCCTTTCTCGTTCTCCTTCCTTCTCTGTCCCATGCACATTTTCAAAAATATTATTGCTTGATACAAAATAAATTTTATTCTATTGTTGATTTATTTGGGTGAGGGCAGGTGAAGTGCAGGTTAAGTCTAAGACAATACCTCGCCTTAATCTCATCTATAGCTGTATATTTCATGTAAGTTTATTATATCCATTATTTTTGATAAAGACTGTTTATTATTATCATTTCTATGACGAGGTTCTTAATAGGATAAGCTGCCTACCATAACTGATTAGTACGATTTAGCAGAAGAAACTGGGGTTCTTTGGTCACCTCATGAGAAATCCACATAAATACCGAATTCTCCAGCTGTCATAATAATTGCAGGGTGACGTCTAAGGTAAAAGGAGTCCTAAAAGAAAGAGGTGTCTCTTGGCTTGTTGCCAATCTTCGTAAAGGGTTTAGACTGGCATACTACAACAAATTCGCTTAGTCGTGATAATGGCTAACATCCGGAACTGATAAAGCACTAGAAGACGAAGGAGGAGGTAGCTGTATTGAGGTGCTTCTGAAAATGTAAGTCCCCTGGTTTATTTTTTCGTCAATTCAACTAGTCTACATTATGTGTGAGAGGGCCCTAGAAGGATTGTTAGGGGCCTCTATAGTACTCCCGGGAAGACTTATTCCAGTCCAGTAGTCAAGAGGGATGGTGCTGTCGAGCGAAACACTCGCCATAAATATAATGTAACACCTTCTCACTTAATTTTGTCACATTTTTTAAATTAAAAGAGACACATATAAGCCCTGACCACTGACCAATTTTCCTTAATTTCAAAATACATTTTATTCAGGAACGCGGCAGAGAAATATAATAAATTATCATAATGTGCGTATAAAAGCTAACATACGTGTTTAAAATTTATTAAATAAAAAAGTAGGGTTTCAATTTAGCAACCTTCGTTATAACACTGACGTGCTTGTCTGACTGTTAGGGTAAAATGTTGCAACAGATGTTTAATACTTAATACACTCCCTAATTTTTAAACGGAATTGAAATTTGCTTAAAAACGTACCTCTACTTTACACTCCTATAATTTCGCCCTCATGCATCGCAGACCCCAAAAACCAACCCTCTTGTCAACTAACCCAAAATCAAATTTAAATGTTAAAAGAAATACCAAGAGCCGTGGGATCTTGCTGGCATGCGCGAGTGAGTAGTCGTTAATGCTCAGCAACAGTGCCCGCGGTTTGGCTATGGATGGGTGACCCATTTCTGCGCTGTGGCTAGGGCGCGCCTTGGATCGCCTATCCAGCTTTACCTAATGAGGTTTTCCAGGTTTTCCTCATTCTCGCACTAAATGGTGGGTAGAGTACTAACAACTGTAGGTCGTTCCTGTGACGCACCTGCGGCCAATAGTAATATGCCGCCTCCTCCGTCCCGCACAAGCTATATAGTTAGCTTCTGGGGCTAACCTTAGGGTTAGTAGGAGTGAGTAGAGATATTATTATTATTATTATTATACCCGATTTGACCGCACCGCACGCTTAAAATTTGTTAAAAGCCTCAACTTTATACTCCTATAATATTGATCCCGAGCATCATAGACCTCAGAACTCAGCCTATACGATGTGCGCTGACTCGTCCTCTTCCCAAATAACCCGAGATCAAATTTGGATGTTTGACAACGTACCTATGCGATATAACAGCACCGAACGCTTCCGTATCCAAAAAATCGTTTCAACCCCCGTATTTTCGCCCCCTCAGATTCGACAAGATGTTCCAAATGACACCAAAAACATTGACCTGGCATACGTAAGACTTACAAAAATACACTGTAAAATTTAGAAGCATCACAGAAATCGTTACTGGATATACGGGGATATTACCATCACACTTCAAATTCCTTAAACATTTTCTATGTTAAAATTAGTAAAACGTTCAAACATTATGATCGATTTCGATTTACAATGAGAGTAACCTTGCCACCGATCTTGGCTATTTCAAAATCTAGGGGTTTAGAGAATCTTATTGTTAGTTTATACACTTCACCCCGTTTATTTCATAGCGGATTTCGTCGAAGATGAAGATGAGGGCGTTGTTTGTTAAAGCCGCATTTCTTCATCTTGCATCCTTGATGAACCTGCCCTCTATGTAGATGCAGCTGAGATGCGGCAGCACGTAAACGTAATAAGAAATAAAATTTAACGCATAAGATAGAAATGGATAAAATTTGAAAGAAATATAGTACCGATCACTACCACTAAGGCCGAAAGGCACAAAATATCACTTTATAGCTTAAAACTTTCGTACAGCTACTGTGGGTGTGCAAATGGTTCCTATTTCAACGTGTGTCAAATAAATTTGCGGCAAAGGTGATTGTTGCCTCATAATGAAGTCATTGTTATAACAGGTTAGTAGGTACGCAAACATCAAAAAAATATGGTTTCAATTGAAAGTGTCCGTGCGACCAAATCACAACCGCGCTTCAATTTTGTTGTGCAAAACATATATGGACGTTTTCATTTTACACAATAATTGTTGCACAACGTGTAGGTACGTCAAAGATAGTCGCGATCAATTAAATTATGTTGTGCAATATTGAATATTGCACAAATTGCTTGATGGTGGCTAGGCCCCCTTCAAGCTAAAGTCTGTTCCTCGAGTCCTGAGACCGCGTCAAAACAAACATAATCGCGTGATCAGCACGTGTCTTTGACGTAGCGCGGTTCTCATTGGTACGAATAACAGGCGTGGTCGCGACTTCACATGCTTGAAGTGTTACGGCGTTTATGGGTCAATCGAGTATTGCTTTCAAACCAAGGGCCGTCATATTTTCTACAGAATTTACATTTAGTACTAATTTTACATTGTAATGGAAGTATATTTTTACTATTTCAGGCATACTGATTATTTTTCCACGTTACTGTTGCGCGCCGCTTAAGTGAGCTCTTGTGAATTAAGCATATCGCTGTTCACGCACGGATCACGTGTATTTGTTTTGACGCGGTCTCAGGACTCGGGGAATAGACTATAGACAAGTGTAAAAGAAAGTATCCGTTGGAAGAACGCGGCAATAGTAACGTAACAATACAGTTTTTAGAATTCTTCTGACATGTAAACGGGAAATCGGCACTTGTAACAATCCGACATGATACCTACAACTGCAATTTTTTGATTGGCCACCTCCCGGATTTTTTGTCCGTTAAATAACATAAGTGTAATAAACGTATAAGTTGGCCAAAGTGGAAAAATATTTATTCTTCTTTTTCATTTCAAAGTTTCAAAAATATATTTTACAATTTTCGCAGCTTAACTTTACATTTTCGAGAGGATTCTATTTTAAGATATTGAGCCGACACTCGCCGAATCATTTACGACATACACCTCTTCTGAATCTTCAGATATCGGCTTATTTGAGCCTGAACCGATAGAATATTCTTCGGTTTTTGTTGAACTTACGTCTGAATCAATGGAACTTTCTGGAGTTACTGGTACTGATTGATGTATTGGAATTTCTTCTCTGATTTCCAGCACTGGTGGTATTTCTGGTAGTTTCTCAATTCTTATTCGATTGAGTGGATTTTGTTTTCGCAGCGCTGTGGTTCTCTCAAAATACGTCGGATCATGTAAAACGCAACCATCTCCACGATAATGACTCGGTTTCTTTTCAGCTATTGAATTTGATATCTTTTGAAGACCTTTGGCGTTTTCCTGGGATTCATCTGAAGCATCGGAATCCAGATCTATACAACCGCCTGCAGGAAGAATAGGTGTTGCATCTACTGCATCCCGATATACAGTCAGTGTTTTACCGAACGCACTAGGATCATTTAGTCTGAAAGATTTGGGGCTGTTCCGGATGCTATCTCCTTGACCTGTTTTATTCTCATATGTCCTGTACTCGTACTTGTTAACCACTTCGTAAGTGTAAGTTTCGTTTCTTTCTTGATAAACTACCCTTTTACATGATATACCCTCGGCTTTTCTCTTGTTGCAAACTTCAAAATTGCAGCTGGGCCCATGAGTTCTAGATGTCAAATCGGGTGAACATGCTTCGTTTGTTTGTAATTCATTCCCGGATTTAGTTTCTGATTTGGATGGCTCTGACCTTTCTGTACTTGCTTTTAAGGTGGCATTAACTAAATTGTCGCTGTGTTCGTTATTCATGCTAGAAATAATTTTAAATTTTGATGGAAATGAAAAGTAACATGCGCATATGTCGTTTGACCAATTTGACAGGAGTTGATAACTTGATTTATTTGAACAAATACCTATTTTGTTACATAGGCTACCGTCACAGCTGTCGACAATCTCCGCAATGTTAATAAACAAAGCAGGTTCATGCCGGCAGACCCTCCTCACTACTGATTGAACGCAACCTGTTATTGTCGGCATCAAAGACTTGGAGAGAGGATTTAGCTATTTACATTTACGACTGAAGGATCCGGGATACTTGCAGTGTAAGCGTTTTTTGTGGAAAAGGCAAACAAAAGCAGCCGACCAGTTGTGTAGTAAACAAGTGTCGCTGCGGAAACGGAATATCACGGAACATTCGTCTGGGCGGTTGTTTTGTTTGCTGTTATATTGTGTTATTTGTTGTTATGCTGAATAGTGCAAAATACTGTGTCAATGGTTTTTTAACATTTTATATTATACAAGGACGTGTAGGTAAGTGTTTTAGTAAGCTTTTAGGAAGTTGTATTTGCGGTCGTCCAACATCTCATTTCATTTGAGGGGAAGTTCATTAGCGTGCATGAATGTGTGCATTATCTGTCTTGACAAATAATGTAACTAACCTTGTAGGCATATAAGGGGATGTGAAATGAAATTATTGCTCCTATCATATTGATCTTCTTTGTATAACAATTGTTACGGTTGGAATTTACACCAACATCTAAATTGTAGATTTCTACATTTATTTTAAATTATGTCCTTGTTAGTGCTGCCTCGCTTGAAGGATGTAGGTACTTTCAAATAAAATTTAAATTTGATACTTTTTTCCAAAATAAGAACAGGTTGCAAAAAGAATAACCTTGCTGAGACTATCAGTGTATACCTGGTTTTCCGTAGCACGAGTCGCTTTTGGGTTTGAATTTGTCTAATAATTATTTTTGTTGGATCATAAATCGATTCGTTTGACAAATTATCACATAATTGTGGATTTTCGGCCGTGCTACTCATTAAATTGAACCTTCGGGGATTTGAGGAAGCCGTATACGCTCGAAAAGAGGTCTTTGACGTAAGCAATAAAGAAACAACTAAATTCAGTATTCTAAATTTAATATTTCTCTACAGCTTTTTTTATTGGAGTATAAATTATAACTTCGATCAAACCAAGAGCTCCACGATCACATGGTCTGAATTACTAGAAGGAAAGAGGCACTAATAATTATCAAAGAGGCACCAAATTATAAGGTCGTACATTTTTCTTACATATTCCGCCTAAACTGGCACATCGGATTCTCCCTGAAACAAAGAAGTTTGCATCAGTTAGATTACTTAAATTTTTGTCATAACATTTCATAATTATTCATAGTTAACTTACCTTAACTTTTATATTTGTAATTTCAGTTTTTTTTTGCACGCATAGTTTTATAATTGTTTTGATTTTGTGTAGGCAGTAGTATTATTTACTTTGTCAGTCTTTGCGGGAAGTATTCGCAGCGGTACGTTTGTTTCGTTAATTCTTATTTACAACAAAAACGCGTTTCGCTCGCTGTCGTGTTTGGCCAAATATCGTCCACGGGTTACAGATCTTGAAACCGGTTAAATAAAACAATTTTGTTATACTTATTGGTAGTACGCGAAGTAATTTTTTATTTAATCATGGAAAGTGAAAATATTAACTACATAAAACAATAAAAGTATATTTTATTAGTTCGTCCGCTTGGATTACCCCGCGTAATTAAGAACACTGTTATTTTTGCTAATTACTACATTAGCTTGTCATACATTACCCTATTATATATCATTTTCATTTTGTAAATATTTTCGTATTAACTAATAATAAATTTCGCAATTTTCGCAAATTTCGTTGGCTGATTTCTTTTGTAAATTGCGTGGTGCCTTTTAAAATTCTTTGTGTTATCTACGAACCACCCCGTCTCCACTGACAGAGCCGGCAATCAGCCCAACGAATTAGGACATAGGATTAGTTGATACTTAGATTAGGAAAGTCACGTAATACAATGACTATCCCTATTTTTCATTATTTCTTACTAATTGATCCCTAAAACAGCACGCCAATGTGTTTGAGGAATACAATAACAAACAGCGCTACCCGCGACCCGCTGGCCTACAATATCAGACATGTTATCATTACCTGCTCCTGAGGCTGCGTTCAACAATGAACTGAACAAGCAACCAATACCCGTTTGAGATACTAAGTTCTTCTTTTTTGCCCTACAGCCTTCAACGGAACAAAGGGTACCTTTGGTGTTTCTTAAGCCTTTAGGCATGTTAGTGGCAAGATGGACTACAACTACGCACTGCCCGCCAAGTGAAGTGAATTTGCCGAACTCGTAAACAATGCCTATAAATAATACCTATAAGTAGAAATAAAATTCCTGTATATGGTATAATAAAAATAATTTAAATTCGGCAACAAGATATTTTCAAGTTTTTATGGCCATGTGCAGACCTGAAGACTCAAATCCATCTGTCAAAGTCCAAGCGCGTCTTACCCATATAAATAACGAGCATTGGGCCAAAGAAACGAAACCAACATTGTAAATGACTGCAATATCCCTATCCATCGGAACGTGAAAAATGCGCAAGTGCAAAAGTGCATGATCTTTATCGTCATTGGTTACCGGGCACGTGGCGAAACGTCGTCTGCATCTCCTCAGCTATTACCTCACAGTCATATTGCGTTCGACACTTTAGGCGCAATCGCAGTACACGCAGTCCGCTTCACAAGGATTGTTTTCTATCTCTCTTTGGTGGTCACGTTTTCCGCTCATTGGTCTTTTTAGTGAAGCCCGGCAAAGCTCCTTATATTCTTAATATTTATAAATAAGTATGTTATTGCCCCTCATTCATAGTTTAATGCAAATTCCAGACTGCTTACTTCTCACCCCTCCAACGCTCACTTATTTGATATATATGTAAGTATATAAATAATCTAAGCCTTTCCTACCCCAAGGTGTAAAGGTGACACTTACTTACTCTTATTTGATACAAGCCTAAAATTTCACAGTTTGAAAACTGTTGATTTTATTTTATTTGTCTGTAAGCAATCCCAGATTTTGTCTATGGTTTATGAAGTTAGTCTTAGATCATACATAAGAGTAGTGTGTTCTAGTGTACGTATGTCTATGATCAATACTGTTGTCATTGTCAAGTTGAACTTGTCGTTCGTGCTTCTTGTAATTTACTTTATTTGCAAATAAAACGCTTGTAACATCTAATTGTTATCGCTTCGAAACTCTTACCTGCTAATAGGTTATGGGCCCAGTTCGGAAAGTGCGAAAGCGTAATTGTTGAAACTTGAAAGTAAAATTAAGGCACAAAGTATTATTTGTGGAATCTGTAAGTAGTGTACAACGACAAAATGGCGGAATCAATGCCCACGCCAAATCCTACATATATTCCATTGTTTGATGGGACAAATTATGGAAATTGGAAGTTTAGAATACAAGTCCTGTTGGAAGAAAATGATTTGGTAGATTTTATGGAATGTGACCTTGCGGAAATAATAATCACAAGGGGGCTCGCGCAGTCACCAGTCGATCCAAGAGAGGAACAAGTTAGATTGAAAACTATTGAAAAATTAACTCGTATGGAAAAGAAGGCTAAAGGTTTGATAATCCAAAGGATATCTGATACTCATATTGAATACGTTAAAAACTGTAGTACACCAAAACAAATAATTAGTACGCTAAATTCTGTGTTTGAAAGGAAAAGCATAGCAAGCCAATTATTTCTTAGAAAAAAGCTACTTATGATGAAATATAATGATAAGGAAGATACTATGGAAAAACATTTCATGAATTTTGACAAGACTGTGAGGGAACTTAGAGGAACCGGTGCAAAACTTGAAAACAACGATATCATATGTCACCTTTTATTAACCTTACCAAAGTCTTTTGAATCTATTGTTGCTGTTTTAGAATGTCATGAGCAAGACAAACTATCGCTGGAATTTGTTAAGGCCCGACTACTCAACGAAGAACAGAAACGTCAAAATACCGATCATCTTTCTGTAAGTACAACATCTGAGGCAGCCTTTGGTGCAAAATTTAAATATAAATGTCATGCATGTGGCAAGTTTGGTCATAAAAGATCTGAATGTAGAACCATGAAGTTTAGCAACTCACAGGGTGCCAGACCTAACCATCCGAAGCCTGTGTTTCAAAGGGAGTATCAAAATCGAAGATGGAATGAAAGAAAGTCGACAGCAAATGTGTGCGAATCGGAAAGTGAAATATGTTTCATGACAGACGTAGCAGGAAATGGAAATAATGCGGGGGATATCAACTGGTACATAGATTCCGGTGCTTCCGATCACATGGTAAATTCGTTGGACTTCTTTTATGAATATGTAGAATTGAAGATCCCAATTGTGATTGCCGTGGCCAAAAATAATGCAAGTATGCAAGCAACTGGAAGAGGTAACATTAAAGTGTGGTCAAATGTATTGGATAAGCTTATAACAATCGAAAATGTTTTGTACATTGAAAAATTGAAGTGCAATTTACTTTCAGTTAAAAGATTGGAAGAATTAGGTTTATCCATTACATTTCAAGACTCTAAAGTGTATGTAATGAAAAATAATGTAACTTATGCTCAAGGTTATCGAAAGGACAAACTTTATAAAGTTGTGTTTAAAACTTTTAAACCAGAAAATCATAGTTATAATGTTACTGTTGACAATAATAATTTGGAATTGTGGCACAGGAGATACGGACATCTAAGTAAAGATTATCTTTTAAAAATTATAAAGAGAGATTTAGTTGAGGGTTTACCAAAAAATTGTAAAACTGAGATGAATTTTTGTGAATATGTGTTAACTCAAAAGCAACTCGATTACCATTTCATAAATTTAAAGGAAAAGGGTCCTCAAGGACACTTGAATTAATACATACCGATGTGTGTGGACCTTTTAATCCAGTGTCTTGGGATGGCCATAAATATTTCATTACTTTTATTGACGATTTTACCCATTTATTTGTTGAAAAATAAGTTTGAAGCTTTTAATTGTTTTCTAGAATATAGGTCTGCAGCACAAAATCATTTCCAAACAAAAATTGCTAAATTAAGATTAGACAATGGAGGAGAATATATATCGACAGAGTTTAAACAATTTTGCAAGTCGAGTGGTATCCGTTTAGACTATACCATGCCTTATTGCCCCGAGCAAAACGGAACTGCGGAACGATATAACAGAACGTTAGTGGAAAAGGCAAGAGCAATGATCATCGATGCTGGATTACCAAAAGAATTGTGGGGTGAATAAGCGATGCGTACAGCAGCTTACATAATAAATCGAAGTCCATCAGCTTATTTAGAGCAAAAGGGAGATAACAGTACACCAGCTGGTTTATGGTACAATCAGAAACTCAATGTGAACAAATTGAGAATATTTGGAAGCATCGCATATGCTCACAAACCAAATCAAAGTAAACTCGACGCTAAATGTGAAAAACTAATAATGGTTGGCTACTGTACAAATGGTTACAGACTTTGGGATCCAATTGGAAGAAAAATCATTTCGGCCAGGAACGTTATATTTAATGAGAAAGAACAGTACTTCAATGCACCGAAAGTGACGTTTAAAGAAGAAAATGTTTTACAAGATATTCACTATGATCAAAAAGAAAATGAAACGGAAGATGAAGGAAATTCAGACATTGAAGAGACGGCTAACCAAGAAAGCAATACACGAATACGAAAGACTCCTGTTTGGCAAGTGGATTACGATATGACAGCCGATATGGTTTTTGCATTGAATGCTGGAGATTATGTAGAATCATCATCATCATAAGGTTCTCAGTCCGAAGACTGGTTGGACGCGTACCTCCATTCTTTTCTATCCTGAGCTAACCTACGCATTTCCCTAAAAGTAGAACATCCTACATCCCTAACTATTTGAGAGCAGTAGTCTAATCTAGGCCTACCCCTACCTCTTTTTATTCCTATCTCTGACTCTAGTATGTCACGAACTATTCCTTCGTGTCTTAGAAGGTGTCCTACCATCCTATCTCTCCTACTCTTATACCTGTATTATTACTGTTTTTACAGGTTTCGAATCTAACCTAACCATAACTACCCTGTCACTTTGCTGTAAGAAATTTTCTACACTCTGTCCTACTTTTTTCCGCATAACAATTCCTACTCCCGAATTTCCTCCTACAGATCCTGTGTGTATTACTCTAAAATCTCCGCTCCAGAAGTCTCCAGCTTCTGGCCATGTAGAAGATTTACCACAAAATGTAGAAGACATAGGAGAAAGATCTGACCGTGAGGAATGGAGGAAAGCATTGAATGAAGAAATGGATGCTCTGATTAAAAATCAGACCTGGATTTTAACTGATTTACCCAAAGGTAAAAAGGCGATAAATTGTAAATGGGTGTTTAAGATTAAAAGAGATCAAGATGGAAATATTCAAAAATATAAGGCTCGATTGGTAGCAAAGGGTTGCAGTCAAAAGGAAGTGCTAGATTTCAATGAAATATACTCGCCTGTAGCAAATGAAAATGAATACTTAGTTCACCACATGGATTTCAGCAGTGCCTTTTTAAATGGCATTTTAAAAGAAGATGTCTACATGAAACAACCGGAAGGTTATGTAAGGGACAAATCTAAGGTATGCAAATTAAATAAAACTTTGTACGGGCTGAAACAAGCTTCATATGAATGGTATGAGAAATTTAATGAATTTATACTAAAACAAGGTTTTATTAGATCTGAAAATGATAGGTGTTTGTACAGAAGAATAAATGAAAAAAATATCGTGTTTATTTTAATATATGTTGATGATTTGTTATTAATGTCAAATGACATTGCCGAGTTAAATCTTCTAAAGGAAGGCCTAAGTAAAAATTTTGTAATGACTGATTTGTGTGAAGTTAAATTTTTTCTTGGAATAAAGATATAACGAGACAAAAAGAATAAGAAGATTTTGCTTAGCCAAGAAGAATATATAAACAAACTTTTAACAAAATTTCAAATGAATTCATGTAAAACCGTTTCGACGCCTATTGAGAAGGATTTAAAACTAGATAAGAGTAATAATACACCATTGACTAAACAACCATATAGGCAATTAGTCGGATGTTTAATGTATCTAATGACTTGTACAAGACCCGATATATGTTTCTCAACCACTTATTTAACTAGATTTCAAGATCAACCAAGTGAAGAGCACTGGACTTACTTAAAAAGAATTTTACGTTATTTAAAGGGAACAAAGACTTTCAAACTGACTTACACCGGATCTAAAGAAAATTTAATCGGATATGTTGACTCGGACTGGGGATGAGACAGTTATGATAGAAAATCGACAACGGGGTTTATCTTTCAATTTCTTGGGGGAACTGTCTTCTGGGGTTCTAGAAAACAGAAATGTGTGGCGTTATCCTCGAATATGTAGCACTAAGCATAGCCTTCGTGGAATGCTTGTGGTTACAAAAACTTTTGATTGATATTGGTTTAGAATCTTGTATACCCACCAATATTTATGAAGACAATCAAAGTTGTCTACGACTTGTTTTAGATTTCAAGTCTAATAGTCGCTTAAAACACATTGACATAAGGTACAATTTTGTCAAAGATATTGTATCAAAAGGGTACATTAATTTAAGTTATGTAAACACGGAACAACAGCTCGCAGATATATTTACGAAAGGTTTACAAAAATGTAAATTTAACTTTTGTAGGGAGAATTTAGGTTTATTATAATTAAAATCTGGAATTGAAAGGGAGTGTTGATTTTATTTTATTTGTCTGTAAGCAATCCCAGATTTTGTCTATGGTTTATGAAGTTAGTCTAGATCATACATAAGAGTAGTGTGTTCTAGTGTACGTATGTCTATGATCAATACTGTTGTCATTGTCAAGTTGAACTTGTCCGTGCTTCTTGTAATTTACTTTATTTGCAAATAAAACGCTTGTAACATCTAATTGTTATCGCTTCGAAACTCTTACCTGCTAATAAAAACAACTTCTTATATTTGTTAAAACTTATTAAAAACCAATAGAAAGAAAATTCTAAATTTTCCTGGAACACCTTCACTACAGAATATTTAGATTTTTTTCAGTACATGAACAAAATTTCCCAGACCTAGTGCTCAGAAACACTCTAAGGGTGGTTTTTTATAGGTTTTTATTTCGCAACACGCAGCAATATAGTGGTACCATAGTGATACCATAGTGGTACATAAGTCTCTAATCTGTGAGTGGTACATACCTACAGGATAAAGAATGACAGCAAAAGTGAAAATATGCAAACGTACACAAATATCGGAATTTAAATACTTATTTGTATTAAATGTGTCCGAATTGTTAATAACAGTAGGTATGCTAACATACACCAAAAGGTTCTTATGGCAGAATCACCTGTTCGACATTCTACCTTTTGAAGAAAACTAAAATTTCTTGTTTGTTTTTGCTTTTCATAGATTCAGAGCCCACACGCTCTGAATCGAACAAGATTAAAATAAATTCACAACCCTTAAAAGGGGATGTGAAAATAGAACTAAAATGGAAATACAAATTGGAAATGAGAAGATAGAGGAGGTCGCGGATTTCTGCTACTTAGGAAGTAAAATAACTCAAGACGGTAGGAGCACTAAAGATATAAAACAAAGAATGGCGCAGGGCCGAGTTGCGTTTAACAAAAAGAAACAACTGTTATGCTCGAGAACGGTTAATATAGAGACTAGGAAGAGACTCTTAACGTCGTATGTATGGAGTACGGCATTATACGGGTGCGAAACTTGGACAATAGGAGAAGCGGATAGAAAAAGAGTAGAAGCGTTTGAAATGTGGTGCTACAGACGCATGATGAAGATACCGTGGATAGATAAGGTTAGCAATAGGGAAGTATTAGAAAGAGTTGGGGAAAAGCGAAAGGTATGGAAAACAATAAAGAGTAGGAGAGATAGGATGGTAGGACACCTTCTAAGACACGAAGGAATAGTTCGTGACATACTAGAGTCAGAGATAGGAATAAAAAGAGGTAGGGGTAGGCCTAGATTAGACTACTGCTCTCAAATAGTTAGGGATGTAGGATGTTCTACTTTTAGGGAAATGCGTAGGTTAGCTCAGGATAGAAAAGAATGGAGGTACGCGTCCAACCAGTCTTCGGACTGAGAACCTTATGATGATGATGAAAAGAGGCAACCCATTCTACAGGGTGAGAGAATGACGGTTTCAGTAAGGTACGCGTTAAACCAACTCGTGCTACTTCTCGTTTTGTGTGGCCACCAGATTTTTGGATGCACAGAGTTTATGCGCTGTTTACCTACTATTTCCTTGACTTAGAGATGGGATTTGTAGTATAAGTAAGAATATATACAAAAAAGTATGTTTACCTGCTTACTGACTGACGGCAATATCTCAATAAATGCGACTGCGCAAAAACAAAGCAGGTTGATGTCGTGCATCATTTCTTTATGTAACCAATATGCGCTATGGGAACTCGCTCGACTAAATTCGGATCAATTCTTCCACCACAACATGTGTTATTCACTATTTCTATTCGAAAATGCCAGGCAACTTCCTGCGTATTCGACAATTCGACTGGCTAATGCTTTGGATGCGTGATCAAGCTAGCTGCCGTTTTTTGCGTTAACTCCGAATTTGTTTTTTCGCGGCTCATTTTGTGTGTGTCCAGTGCCCTATCAGATAAGAGAATCACGTTCCCACAATCACATTCCAAGAAAACAATAATAATAATTATTTCTTGCTTCGCAACACCTTAGGTAGTCCGAATCTAGCCGAACACGCATACTGGTTACATAAACAAGTTACGCTTACGCCGGCTGACACTCGTTTCTGGTTGGATGTAGGCAGTTATGGACGGTGTCGTCAGAAATGGATACAAGTTAAGCAGTAGTGGGGATGTAATAAAATGTAATAAACTGACTGGCCGCCATACTTGGCTCAATTCTAGGGATTTCTGTACAGTGTCTAGTGGTGTTCCTGTTTGTCATTTGTTTGATGTTTGATGTTTCGGATACACTGTATTTTAATAAATTGAACAAGACATTTGATTACAAAAAGGATAAATGACTACGATTAGGGGAATGTTAACATAATTGTTGTACAAAAGTTACAGTGTAGGACCATGTAATGCGTAATCCTATGCAAAAGAACGAAATTATTCAAGACTCTGTTTTATTGTATCGAACAAACTGGTTAGGTACTTAAATGGTTGCTACAAAATAATACTGCTTTTAAATTATCTATTTTTATTAACTATCGTTAATAGTTATTTATGATGTTAGTGTTAAAAGTGTAATTTTATTTCGTGAGAAGGTGAATTAGATCACGAGCGTAGCGAGTTACCCTACGTGAATTGGTGAACATAAACCCAGGGTATGGATTTTGATCGCCACTGATCACTAACGTAATTATTCCGTATTAATTATAATCAGGAAAAAGCTATGTGTTATGCACTTCATAATCGTATACGATCAAGTTCCTATGAATTTCATCATACACGATTTGAAAGTATTTTAAAAAGACCTTTTGCCAGGTCCGCATTAAGGGTAGATATCGAATTGGATTTTAAACGAGCGCTTCACATTTCATGCTTGCAATCGATTTTTCGACTTCAAATGAAGTAAATAAAGTAACAGTCGGTCATGTGGGGTATTGGCATGTGCGAGTTGAAATGTTTAAATTAGTACAAAAGTTTGTGTTTTGAAAGAGTCGCGAAAGAGGCGGAGTAACTGTTTTATGAACTGATTCTTTCGAATGTCGAAATTATAAATGTATTTGTTTAGCACGATTTTCTAAAAAACTGAGTACGACCTTGGTATGTGCTATTATTTCTTAAATTCCAACGGTGATCTCCAAATTAAAATAAACCCAGTACGGGAGCGCCAAACTTCAGGAGGCAGTAGAGAAGCTGAAAATATGGAGAAAAATTCCTATGAACAAGTACCCAAAAGTGACAATTACTTCGTGGTGAAGTTTGCTTAAAGTTTCAGTATCGCGAAAACCATGAAAGCTACTGAATTTTCCGGACGATTTTCATTTGCAGACGTCTACTCTTCCAAAACGTTTTGTTTTTGTACTGCTTCCAGTGGCGTTGCTACACATGGTAGTCCATTTACTTTTTCCATAGACTGTGTTACGCCACTGATCTATGCAGGTAGTTGTGAGGTACTTAAATGTCTGTGTTCAATTTGAGAGATAATCGGCAACTAATTTTAAAATCTTTGCAAATAACTTCTTTTTTATAACACAAATATTTTAAGTTGAAAAATCCAAAATTTTTATAGGACCAAGTACCTACGTCTACCGAATGGTTTTACCAAAAAGTTAATTTGCAATATAATACAGACCTGTCTCTTGTCTGAATCACTAATTGTTCTACTTAACTTGATACTTAATCAAAGTTCCCAGTACCTACTGACGACGCGGCCATGCATTTAAGAAATAAAGTGTCCCTTATTTTACTTGATCGAGAAATTTTTTATTTCGGTGAGTATTTTCCCATTTACTTGGCGCATCGGTGCAGGTTTAAATATTATAGATTGTGGGCAAATACCCAAATAACCTATTAACAAAATTCTCAGTTCTGAAACATCGCTTCTACAGCATGTCCCACTTTAGATAAAGACATTTCGATGTCGTTTTTGTTTTATTAGGTACCAGCTATAACAACATCTCCATAATCTGCATTTTTCTTATTTGGAGATGTTGGTTTGTTATGAATATTTTGTCTTCTACGATTAAAAGAAAATTCCCAAATCGCCTAATTCATATTGGCGATTTTTTGTCAAAATAGAAATGCCTATTATGAAAAGTTGATCAGAGCCATCTGAAATGCCCGAATACCAAATTTAACCGAAAAATTTTTGATTTTTATGTTCTCGGTAATTTCTATTAGGATCACAGAACTGCCGACTATTATGAATGAATATAAGAGGCAAGAGTGCCATAAAATATGCATTAATTATACACGGTGTCCCAACGAAAACTTGTACCCCCGTAAAACTCGGCAAAATAAACGTTTTGACAAAAATCCAAGAACACGTCGATTTTTATATCAAAGGGGACCAATATTTAGTACAATAAGTATTCTTGCAATTCTAGCCCTGTGCGGGGGGGTAGCGACCCCCCAAAAATTTTAAATGGGACGAGGGTCAAATGATCCCTACTTTGGAAGGGTTTTTCATTACTTACACAACCGTATTTGTTTTATTCAATTCGATCAATTTGTTACCGAGAAATTGCTTCTTGAAGTTTCCAAGTTAAAAAATTAATAAAGCCCAAAAAAGTTTAAACTATCGAATGTATTAGAATGGAAAAGTAACAAAATCAAGTAAACTAATAAGCATAAAAAGTAAGAACAAAAGAACATCAGAACAAATGTCAAAACAAACTTATTCGTCACAGTATAAAATCATGTTTATTTACTAAATCAAAATGGTTTATCCCAAAGAAGAATGCCGGCTAATAACTCCCGAGGTCTTGAGAAAAAAGATCTGGATTTGAATCCAGAATATATTATTGTATGACAATTGGTGAAGATCATTTCGAGCAATACATTCGATAGTTTAAACACCTTTTTGTGTTTTTATTAATTTTTTAACTTGGAAACTTCAAGAAGCAATTTCTCGGTAACAAATTGATCGAATTGAATAAAACAAATACGGTTGTGTAAGTAATGAAAAACTCTTCCAAAGTAGGGATCATTTGACCCCCCGTTCCATTTAAAATTTTTGGGGGCGTCGCTACCCCCCGCACAGGGCTAGAGTTGCAAGAATGATTATTGCATAAAAATTGATCCCCTTTGATATAAAAATCGACGTGTTTTTGGATTTTTGTCAAAACGTTTATTTTGCCGAGTTTTACGGGGGTACAAGTTTTCGTTGGGACACCGTGTATAAGTTACTTATATCATTAAAAATTAAAAAATTAACAAAAGTTGGCATTTGGCCATTTTAGTTGACGTTGAACAATTTTCAGTACTTAATTATTTTTTGATAAAAACAATTGCTACCTAATATGAATTTTTGAATTTTGTTATTTAGGTACATTTGATCGAAGCAGATGCAGTATTTACCACAAATTAAGATTTTCGAATGGTAAAAATATAGAGACGTGGGCAGAGCTGGGCAGTGCTTGCAGAGAAAGTGCTTAGGAAAGTGCTTCAAGTACTTCCGATGCTTGTGCTTCACCTACCTTTTCAAATCAGGACTTAGTGCTTGATGTATAAAACCCTTAGCAATTGTGCTTGGTGCTTTCAGTAATTTCCAAGAATTATGCAAGAATTCAAGCATTTTTAAAGTGCTTTGAACATTTACTACGGACTTAAAACACCTTGGAAGTAATTCAAGATTTTCGATAGTCCTTCGAGTACTTTTATAATGCTTCAAGCGCATTGACTGCCTCATCCCCAAAACTATTTGAAAAGTCTGAACCTGATGTTGCGCTTGCGCATATTGAGTTTCCAGTACTGCGCTGTGATGTGGTTAAGTGGTGTTTTGAAGCATCGGTTTGTTTGTTAGGTAGGGACTCATCTGGTATACCTCCACAAACAACTTTGCCTATATGCTTCAAACACCTTGACATAGCTTTTGAAATGGCTTGAGAAAATGTAAATGTTCTAAAAAAACTTGAAGAATATTCCTCGAAAGGTGCTTACTATCTAGTATTTCAATTTATAATTGCTTAGTAATTGAAGCACAGTACAGACTGTACTGTACTGTACTGTACTGTACTGTACAGCACAGCATAGCAAAGTATATATGGTTAATAGTTGATGCTTTGTATTTCAAGCACTTTGTTCAACGATTTACCCAGCTCTGGACATATAGGTATAGCCTGTAAAAACACGAATCGCATTTCTTTAAAATAAAACAAGTGCAACAACGTCGTGTCTTAATTTAAAGTGGAACACATTGTATATCGCATGTATCAAATTAATAACCAGTCGTCAATAGCTCCTACGTCTCTCTAACACTTATCTACAGGTCATTCGCCGAGTTCCACTGGCAAGTTGCAAATTCTTTTGGTCAAGTCAGAACAGATTTGTATACAGATGTCCCAGATAAGCCTCGACAACATTGCTATCTCACTTACCTTTAAAAACAGAAACACGGTTAAATGGGGAAAAAGTTGTACAAATTGGAGCCCTTTAATATGCTCTCATAAAAATCGACTTATCTCTTTTGGTTTTCTAGACATTTGAAAAAAATGAAAAATTAGCAATTTGGTTTTTTGTTAATAACTTCGTTATTTATTAACATTTTGATGATTTGTAAAAACAGGTTTAAATGGTTGTCTAACCCTCATATTTTACAGTACTCTAAAATTGACTCCGACGTTTCATACACTTGCAGTCATCATTAGGTTTATTTTTCCTTATGAACGCCATATTGGATTGTTATGTCTTTAAATAGCTTATTTTTTGCTTAGTATAGCAACCTACAACAAGTTGATATTCTACCAAAAATAATAGCATCAGAAAATAAAATTAATAATTTAGTGGAAAAATTTTGTTAGCCATGGAAAAACAACTTCATTGAGGAGTAATTTTACAAGAATTATTACAGTTTTATTTCGTTTAGTAGAAATCAATTTGTATATTATTAATTTGTAGCAGTAGAAACTGCCAAAAAATAGTGTAGTGTTAAATTTTATTTGCCGCCCCAAGAAATTATAATTTCAAAATTGAAAACAAAGAACATCAATAGAATAATACAAAGCAAACGAAAAGAACTTATTTTATTGTCGCAAATGTTCAAAATGTGCGCCTTCATTCTCGATCCAAATTTGCGCCCGTCGTACAATTGCGCTGGTAGCGTTCCGCGTCTTTCTAGACTTATTTTTAGGCCTTCAATAACTTCATTGAATTGGAATCGTAAATCGTGCAAGTTACACTGTACCTGAATTCAAGATTTTGCAAGTAGACCATCTTTAAAACTTAAAAAAATAGAACTTATTTCATCGTTAAGATTTTCTTCCACACTTTCCTATTGTTTAAGAAGTTCATATTTTGTAAAATTACATCTTCGTAAATCTTATTTTTTCCAAGGCCAACTAAATTGTTGTCCAAAATAATAGAATTTTATTTTCTAAAACTATTTGTGCTGGAATAATATCCATTTGTTATAGGTTGCTATTCTCAGCAAGAAATAAGCTATTTAATGACATAACAATCCAATATGGCGTCCATAAGAAAAAATAAACCTGATGATGACTGTACTTAAGTGTATGAAACGTCGGAGACAATTTTAGAATACTGCAAAATATGGGGGTTAAACAACTATTTATACCTGTTTTTACAAATCCTTTTAAGATTTTTCGTTCAATTCTCGGCGGAAAGGGACTAAGAAGTTTAGGTTACGCCCCTTTTTTGGTGCCGAATGGTAACAGGAACACCTGCTTTGTTATTCTTCCTCTTCTTCCCTCCTCTAAGGTACCTACCTACCTACCTACCTACCTACCTACTTAGCAATATGTATATATCAGTAAGAATAAGGATTGAATGGACCACATAAGTGGCGCGTCACAAACGTCAGATTTTCATTCAAACAAAACAAAGCCACGTGCTTTCTGACGTATTAACCTATGTGGTTAGGGGTACGATTGATTCTTGAATCTGAAATATAATTATAGTTGTTTTCAAGTTTTTACACGTAAGCCCAACAAACAAATTGAAAATAAACTGTTTTCACTGCAAAACGTCTATAATTATATTGCAAAAACTAGTTTAAGACGTTGTAAATAATATCGATAAACGTCAAATGACACGTGCTTTGTGTTTGTGACGCGCCACTTATCTCCCCCCTATGGGGACATAAGTACCTCCGTCATACGTCAGATTTTCATTCCAAACAAAACAAAGCCACGTGCTTTCTGACGTTTTAACCTAACCTCTGAAATATAATTATAGTTGTTTTCAAGTTTTCACACGTAAGCCCAACACACAAATTGAAAATAAACTGTTGTCACTGAAAAACGTCTATAATTATATAGCAAAAACTAGTTTAAGACGTTATAAATAATATCGATAAACGTCAAATGGCACGTGCTTTTGTTTTGTTTGGAATGAAAATCTGACGTATGACGGAGGCACTTATGTCCCCCTATTATTCTACTCAGTCAAGTCAACGGTACAAATATTCTCCCATTTTTGCCAACTACAGAATCTTCAAAGATCAGTCGGGAAGTTGTTCAGAATGTAGAAGAGTAGAAGTACCTACGTCACAGTAGATGACATCATTAAAATTATTTTTTTCTTGGCTGCTTGAATGATTTCTAGACATCCGCTTGCATAATCACGAAGAAGTTTAAGTTTTATTGTTCAAATAATAATTCTTTCAACAAATACCTAAGTACTACTAAAATTGTACCTATACATACAAATATTTTTTCTGAAAATGGCCGTCTTACCTACCAACCTAATAGTATATTCTTAAGTGTTTTATATTTAGCTCTTAAATTGTTTTATCAGATATAAACTCTGTTTTATCAAAATTTTTCAAGGTTTCTGATACATTTCGAGAAGATATTCTTTCCTTTTAGATCTAATCATCTATTCCAAATTCTGGATGCCTTGGTACTATGCACGATACGCCGTGTTACCAGATCTCCTATTTCTTCATTTGATTTACTGCCGCCATATATCTAGTCAGCTGTTCAGTTTCTAGGTTTAGTTACAATACATTATTCAGTGTTTCCACCTAAATTTGTTTATGTACTTATCAATGTAGCCAGTTGAATATTCAGTCATTTTCCAAAAGTGGTGACTTAATTTGGGGTAGGTCAGATTTTCATTCCAACCCATGTAAAATGGAACAAACAAATGTGCCCATCGTCTACCACCCCAAACAGCTTTGTTGTGCAAGAAAATCGTTGGCTTTTTGCATTACCTGATATTTTCAATTTACATGAGTTCTGTTTGTGCGTAAAAACTACATACGGTAATTGTGTTGCAAAAATTCGATTAAGAGTAATTGTATCTATTACTAACAGAGTATCAGATGCAGTGGGCACATTGTACGTTTATTTAGAATGAATCACTGACCTACCTTCGAAATGACATCACACTTGCAGGGTCCATTTAAAATGCACTATTTTTAAACCATCCATTTGGCAACTATGCCGATACGTCAACGTCAAAATTGGCAACATTCAGTTCGTAACCTAGAAATTAAAGGCACATTGCATCATTTTGAATTTTTAAAGCTGCTTTACTTTCTGTTGAATTATTCATGAAGGAATGTATTTGTTTATGGTATTTGAAAAATTTAAGTGTGTAGAGTAGTGTGTTATCAAAAGTATTAAACACTTAACCTAACATATGCCAATAGTTTAGTTAATATTAACATGTCTGGTGAAATAGCAGATGTCGCAAATGATTTGAGCAGTTGTGCTTTAAACGGAACTAATTCTGTTGAAGATGACCATGTGGATCCATGGAATGTCGTCAGTGCTTCTGAAATGGGCATCGATTATGATAAACTGATAAGTATGATTTTCCTTCTTAATTCATACAGGGTGTTGAAAAATATTGAGTACCTACTTGAATTGCATGAAGACCAAAAACCTGTAGAAAATTTTTAACATATTAGCTCTCAGAGAGGACATCCGTATTTCTTTAAAAAGACTTCATTACGCAATAGTGATCACGGTGTCCGATGTGGTCCTCGAATCATGGTGCCAAGTAAGTTCAACTAATTATGCATTTAAAAGTTCGTTGTATTTGTATTTATAAGTATTTATAAGTTGCAAAAGGAATGAAAATTACAATAAATCAATTGGCAACTGGCTATTTCCCAATCGGCCCTCTGTTATTTTTTGCAGGGAAAGGCCTTCTGTCATTGAATAATTGACTGCTGTGTCTGGTATTGATCCTAAATAATTTGACATTAGTCGGAAAAAATTTGTTAAGAATTTTCCTCAGAATTTTCGACATGTTTTTGAGTGTAGGAACTATACCTACATGTACTGCATATTTAAACACTTAACACTTTTTTCACCGCCTGGTATTTATAGCCTTCATATTGATTGAAATCTTTTATTTTCAGAACGTTTTGGAAGTTCTAAGATTGATAATGAACTCCTAGAACGTTTCACAAAAATTACCGGGAAACCAGTACACCACTTTCTACGCCGGGGCATATTCTTCTCCCATCGAGATATGCATTCCATTTTAAACCATGTAGAGGCTGGAAAACAATTTTATTTATACACTGGTCGAGGACCTTCGTCATCCTCAATGCATTTAGGTCATTTAATTCCGTTTATATTTTGCAAGTGGTTGCAAGATGTCTTCAATGTTCCATTGGTTATTCAGTTGACGGATGATGAAAAAACACTATGGAAAGATATTAAGTTGGAAGATGCGCATAAAATGGGCTATGAAAATGCTAAAGATATAATAGCAATCGGATTTGATCTAAATAAGACATTCATATTCTCGGATCTTGATTATGTTGGGTAAGTATCTTTTATACAGATGTCCAAAAAATCGCGGATAAATTCAATGGTGCGTTGTAACAATTTGTGTCTGGATGACAAAAAAAGTATTTTAAAAATATCTGTGCTTCCGTGACTCGTTTACTTCGATTTTAAAACCAAGAAATCTTGCAACATATCAATGTACGATTTAAAGAAAATATCACATCGCCTGAATTTTATTTAGTCTTACTTACATATGAGATGACAGATTTCTTGTCATGTAAATCTTTCATGAATGTAGGTAACATCATAATTCCAAATTATTTCGTCAAACCATCTTACCCCAAACTCTTTCCAACATGTGAACATCTACGTGGTTTGCAGTATCGAATATGTGCTGGGACAGATCGTTTTCATCTTCCACGGGTGTCTGGTAAACTGTACTCTCCACATGCCCAAAAAGAAAAGGTTTAATGGGGTCAAATGTGGCGAATATGGTGGCCAACACACAGGCCCTCACCTCCTAATCCATTCTGAAATTCTTTATCTAGCCACCGTCTTACAGGCACAGCATTATGGGCAGTAGCTCCGTCTAGTTGAAACCACATCTTGTTGACTGTTTCTAAAGGGAGGTTGTCCAAAAAATCTTGCACCTCCGTTAGCAAAAAATTCAGACAATCTACCTACCCCTACAAGTCTGTTCCATATAATATGTGGTCCAACTATTTGGTTGCCCATAATAGCGGCCCACGCATTTTCGCGTAATTCTCGAATAGAAGATTGAGATTGTTGAAGCTATAATAATGCGTATTATGTGCATTCAAGTAACCGCTTCTGCTGAATGTGGCCTCATCCAACCACAGAATGTTTCTAGTTCCTGTTCCACTTGCTGAAGGAATCTCCAACAGAAATTGGTCCCTCTAGCGAAATCTTCGTGTAGTGGTTCGGATGCAGATGCTGGCTTGCAAAATTCTCCAAACAGCGTTCTTATGCAACAGCTGATTTTGTTGTGAATCCTACAGTTTATTTGCTATTTTTGGTCGCCTGTCTACAGTGACCCATTTGAAAGCAGGACAGCTCTAACATTTTTGTTTGTTGATCAATTTAATATCAAATTTCAGAATGCAATTTAAAATTTTAAGACCTACTTTTAAATTTTGTCAAGGCCAGAAATCCAAAAAAGGGTGTAACGAACTTTCCCTCGTGTGTCCTGGGACACACTGTATACCAAATTATTTCAGGTCTTTAGCTTTTTAACGATCAAATTGTTGCATCTCGGTCGATCAGTCGGTCGGATGGGATATATGAGATATATGTCCTTCGCTTCAGTCGAAGAAAGGCTGGGTTCTCTATTGCTACGCGAAGAAAATAATAAACACAGAAAACAAATAAATATGATTTTATTAATTTAGCTATGAACCGGGTGTCCAAATAAGAAAGGATGTCGACAAAAAAAACATGGTTTTCTCTAAAATATCCCCAGGTAAAATAAAGGGTTTTTCATTATTAGCGCTCGATCTTTAAAATGAAATAAAACAAATTGTGTAAGTGATACCCCCATACTTTTTTTTTATTTTGAAGCAGATTCGACGACATTACGTTTTAAAAATTATATCAGCCAAATGGCCGCCGCGGCTTCGCTGGGCGAGTTGAATCCTGGAGATCCAATTATCAATAACACTCTCGCATAAATGTTGCTCAATTTCACCAATGACGCGAGTAATGTTGGTCTTTAGGGCGGCAATCGTCCGTGGCCGAGATTTTACGTAGCCCCACAAAAAAGAATCCAATGGCGTTAAATCACAGATGCAATAAAGTTATTGTATCGCGTGCAGTATGGCATGTAGCGCCGTTCTGCTGAGCTGACACCATATGTTTGCCAGATCTATCCCATCCAATCTAGGTCAAAAAAATTAGTTATCATCGCCCTATATCGATCACCGGTGACAGTGAGTGCGACTTCTTCTGCGTTTTCGAAAAAAATATGGACCGATGATTCCGCCGGACCAAAATGCACACCAAACGGTGACTTTTTCGGAATGTAGTGGAACCTGATGAATCTCCCGTGGGTTTTCGTCGCTCCAAATTCGGCAATTTTGCTTGTTAACGAAACCACTCAACCAGAAATGAGCCTCGTCACTAAACACGATTTTTCTCCCAAAAGCAGGATCAACTTCTAAGTGCTCTAGAGCCCACTGAGCGAATGCACGGCGCTGTTCATGGTCGTCGGGTTTTAGTTCTTGAGTTAATTGCACCTTCTACGGGTGAAGACCCAAATCCCTACGCATAATTTGCCAAGTTTACGTCGGAGAAATGCCAAGTTCTTGCACACGACGCGGAATGGACTGTCTTGGGTTCTCGCGAACACTCTCCCTAACCGCAGCAATATTTTCAATGGATCTTGCGTTTCGATGACGTACACGCGTTGTTAGGTCTACCACCGACCCGGTTGCCTCAAACTTATTTATGAAACGGGGAATTGTGGACTCAGCAGGACGGTCGTGGTGACCATAAATTAAACGCAGCGCACGGAACGCTTGGCGAATAGAACACTGATTCTGATGATAAATTTTCACTATTTCCACGCGTTGTTGAAACGTGTAGCGTTCCATGGTTAAATGTCAAGCCTAACTGACCACGCCTCCTAAAAATGACAACTGTATCACTCTCGGCTTGCTTGTGGGCAATTGCCAAACATCGAGCGTCACTATTGAATAACCCTTTAGATCAAAAATACGAATATTGCAATCTTGAGTACGTTTTGTATAATTTTGGTTTACCACTTCTTGCTCTAGCTCATCAAATGGTAGCGGAGAGGGAAGGGGGACGCTTGATTGTGAATTTGCTTGTAACTTCGGTTTGGTTCAACATAATTTGGCAAACTTGGTCTCTTTGAAAAGAACTCTCTTCGGTGAATTATATGCTTTTATGAGATAGGTTCTTTTAGTTCTATAGTGATCGCTAGGGCGCGCTGTTTGAAAGGCCGGCAAACTTTTCAAATTTTCTTCAAAATTTTAAATGAAATGATATAATAATTATAACCTAGTTAAAAATAGGATGGAATGATGAAAGGAGTAGTGAAATCTGCGCATTGATATCTTTTTATAACCGGAGATATAAACAAATTAGTGTTAGAATTGGGAGGATGGGAGCAGGGACTGAAATCGAAACCGATATTCACCGTTACCGTAACCGTAACTGTTTAATATTCGAATAACCTTAACCGAAACTGTAACCGAAATTTAAAATATTTTTTTACCGAAACCGTTACCGAAACCGTTTTATTTTATTTTGATTAACCGAAACTGTAACCAATATACAGATATTTGTATCGGTTTTTGAAGGAATTGAAATCCAAACCATTAACCCTAAATGAAACCGTAACCTCGTCAAACCGAATCAAATTGAGCCAGTGATTGTTTAACAAAAATAATCAGCTGAACGCCGCCATGTGGACAAACTCATACCTACTCAACCTAGTGTTGAGCACAGCCACAGAGTACTAAACCTGAACGGTAATTTGATTTTTAGTTTTTCTTTTTACATACCTACCTACCTACTTGCAGTTTATAATTTAATAGTATTTAGATTTACAACATGTTTGTTTTTCCTTGTTGAAGGGAGGAAGAGGATAGTTATCCGAGGAGCAAGCAGATGAAGCTTACAGATATATTAGATAGATAGATAGATATTTATTAAGATATGTACATATCAGCGTCCATAGAAACAAAGAGAAAAACAAGGAAAATGCATGTCAAAATTTACAATAGTAGATACAGAAACTATATTTCGGTGAGGTTCATGCTCAAGAACTCTTCAAAATGGTATATGGGGTTCTTCTTAAGATATCTTGTAAGGTCACTTCTCAATAGGTGTAGGGATTTAGATTTCCAAGATAAAGGACAGGTGTTGTATAATTTAATGGCTGTGCTTCTGGCTTGCGTGGCAGTCAATCTGTGTCTGGGGGGATAAGGAGTTGGGAGTTTCTCGTGAGGTAATTATGTAAGTCCGAATGCTTCGGGAGTGCAATAGCTACTTTATGAATTGATAGAATGGTTTGAAGGATGTAAACAGCTGGGCAGGTAAGTATGCAGTACTTGACGAACAATGGCTTACAGGAAGTTTGGCTGCTAACTCCCTCAAGGCTTCTGATGGCACGTTTTTGCTCAAGAAGAATTTTCATGACATGAGGAGAATGGCCCCAAATTTCGATCGCATATGCATAATATGCAGTCAGGGCAGCATCGAAACTCACTGTCTGTTTTATTTTCTTAATGCAGAAGGTAGCGCTTGCAAGCCTAGCCCGCAGAGCTGTAATCTGGGGCTCCCTAGAGAGCCATGGGTCAATCTGGACGCCCAGAAGACGGACAGCCTCATCCCTCTGCTTCCAGCGATCCAAAGTGAATGTGACTTGTGTTGTTTTACTTTCATTTAGAAATAGATCATTGGCTGAGAACCAGTTCTTGGCTGCAACGAAGTTTTCTTTCAACTGTATCCTGGTCAGGTCGAGAGATTGTCCTCTAGATAGGATTGTTGTGTCATCAGCATAAAGAATTAATGTAGTCTGAAGATGTGAAGGTAAATCATTCATATATATTATGAAGAAAGTCAGACCCAGAAGCGAGCCTTGTGGCACTACCCTCCTCATGGGTATACTATGACTTAGGGTGCCCTGGCTATAGACCTGTTGGGTTCTGTTGGACAGGTAGGAAGACATCAAATTTAAGGATGACCCTCGGAAGCCGTAGTGTTCCATCTTCATAAGAAATATTTGATGATTCATCGAGTCAAAGGCTTTGCTCAGGTCACAGAGTGCAGCACAGCAACTGTTTCGGGAATCCAGTGTATCACATATATAAGTTACAAAGGTTTTTAGTGCTTCAGTGGTGCTTCTTCCCGAACGAAAACCAAACTGCTCCTCAGCGAGGTAATTATTAATGTTGAAGAATGCTATAATTCTACCTGCCAGAATTTCCTCAAATATTTTTGAGAAAACCGGTAACACTGAGATAGGTCTGTAATTGGAGCATATCTTTCTGTCCCCTTTTTTAAATACAGGGTGGACAATAGCATTTTTCATCCTATCCGGGAAGACACCTTGTTGGAGACAACAGTTAATAATGTCAGTTAGAGGATCTGAGATCTTGTCTGCAACCAGCTTGATAGTACGAGCAGAAATACCAAAAGCATCACAGGTGGTTTTGTTTTTAATGTTCATTATGGTGTTGAATACTTCTTGACTAGTTGTAGGAAAGAGGTACATAGAAGAACCATTTAATAAACAATAACAATATGTACTAATGTTAATATGTTAATAAATAATAATTGTTATTAACAATTTGTTAATGATGATATTTTTTTATTATATTAATAATTATTAAAGTAGTTTTGATTTGACCTCTGTTAATCTTATTGTCTTGTAAGAAACCTATGCAAACTTTAAGCGAATCGAAGTTGAAGCACTTGAGTCTTGTCTCGAACTTTAAATTGAAATAAAATGTACCTGGCTTATGTAATTTTTTATTACAATTATAGTTGACTACCTAAATTTACACATGTGAAATAGGATTTGTTACTGTTTAACTCAATTAAAAGTGCAGTTAAAGTTTTTAAAAAACCGATATTAACTGAAATTCATAACCGAAACCGTTTGAAAAAGGTCAAACTATAACTGAAACCGATACCGAAATTTGCTGTGTCATTTAAACCGAAATTGTAATCTTAACTGTTATAAATCTTAGTAACCGTAACCATAACCGGAATAAAAAGTGAAACGGTTTCAGTCCCTGGATGGGAGCAAAAATTGTTAGTAACACCCGGTACAACATTTGCAATTACATATTATGTAGTAGTGACAAACTTGTGTATGCTTTGATACCAATATAAAAATTATACAAATATGATAAAATAGCTTTTACTTTAGTTTGGAGAAAGTCTCCCATCTTCAGAAAATTTAAGATATTTGTAGATATCAAACACTTGACATTATGCTGAATCTTTTTGTTTCAACCCCACAGTGGTTGGATCAGTAACTTTGGCGTAAATTCACTATGAATTCTTAATAAGTTAACCTCACATGGCAAAAGACAGTGTTACAGTGCACACCCCTGAGGACGCTGACTTTATCAGCAAAATATGTGTAGAGTTTATTGACTGTGTCTCTGTCTTTTGGCATGTGGGGTTAACTCCTTAAGAATTCAAAATAAATATTGCAATTTATAAGAGTATATTTTAATACCTAAAACATAGCTATTTTAGGTTTTTGCTTTAAAAATTGGTCATTTCCATATTTAAAACGGCCACGAAGAAGCAACATATAATTTTATTGATTAAATTATTTTCAAAATGTCTTTTATATTTGGTGGCATGTATAAAGGTTAATAATTAACACGTCCTCCCGCCCCTATAACTCTTTTATCCATATCTCCGGTTAGAAAAAAGATATCAATGTGCGGCTTTCACGGTTTCTCTCGCTGTTTTGTCCTCTTTTTAATTAATTTATAATTATTATACCGTTCCATTTAAAATTTTCAAGAAAATCTGAAAAGTTTGCCGATCTTTCAAACAGCGCCCCCTAGCGATCACTATAGAACTAAAAGAACCTATCTCATAAAAGCATAATTATAATTAACCGAAGAGAGTTCTTTTCAAAGAGACCAAGTTTGCCAAATTATGTTAAACCAAACCGAAGTTACAAGCATCTTCACAATCAAGCGTCCCTCTTCTCGCTCCGCTGCTATTTGATGAGCTAGAGCAGGAAGTGGTAAACCAAAATTATAGAAAACATACTCAAGATTGCAATATTCGTATTTTTGATCTATTTTACCTGGGGATATTTTGGAGAAAACCATGTTTTTTTGTCGACTATAACTGTTACGCCCTCTAGCAGCAAACTTAGGAACTTGAAAATAGTTTCCAGCGATTTCTCTTGGCCACTTTTATCATTATTTTTTCTTTCTCATAGCTGTACCATGAATGGTTCCTTAGATATGACCGGCATCCTTTCTTATTTGGACACCCGGTGCATTCAATCAACGGGTAAAATGGTATTATACGAAATATTTACAGGAAATTAAATTGGTGTTTCATACGGTAAAGTCTAGTCTGTAATTATTCACATGAGCGAATAGCGAACGAATACTAGGTTTGAGATCCATTATTGCAAACAATTCTCTCCGTGGCGGTATTCTGGTGACTGCCGGTCGTCCCGTAGGATGATTTAAACTGTGTACTATATTTACGTCGCCGCACAGATGTGCAATGCAGATGGCGTGTAGATCGGGAATATACGTTACAGCCACTCACAGCGATCCCTTTATAGGATGGCCATTAATTTCTTCGTAAACAGTTGTATAATCGCTCTGAAACTCGACCGGACAAAATGTTCAATCGCTCACTACATTGGTTGAATGGAGATGTGCTATTTTTACGGCATCAAAATTCATTTAACTTGTGCGAGTTTATGGTTTGAACATCCACGACTCCCCATAAAATTTCAAAACAATATGTTGAGCAATATACTCCACACTTTCCGATATCAGAACGGTTTTTAAAATTAAATATAGTTGATAATTGAGAGCACAAAATTTTATTTTGTAAAATCCTTGCAAAACACCTTCACCACGCTAAATACACGGGTAGCATTTACGCACCAAGTAGACAAATCGTTCATGATATAACTTCCTCTTAATTTGATTTGTTGCTCATTTACACCTTAACAAGTCGATTAGATTTGTCAAATGGAACTTGTGGAAATTTTAATGCTACAGTCATCCTGTATATAGATTTGCAAAAGTTAGTAGATAGTGTTTTTTTGTTTTCAGGCAGTGCCCCGAATTTTACAGAAATATGATTCGAATCCAGAAGTGCGTCACATTCAACCAAGTGAAAGGTATTTTCGGTTTTGGAGACGGTGATGTTATAGGCAAAATTTCATTCCCTGCTGTCCAAGCAACTCCTGCCCTTTCAACATCCTTTCCTCTTATATTTGGCAACAGGAAACTCCCGTGTCTTATACCTTGTGCCATTGATCAAGATCCATACTTCAGGATGACCAGAGATGTTGCACCAAGAATTGGTTTCCCGAAACCGGCATTGCTGCATTCTACTTTCTTTCCCGCTCTTCAAGGAGCAAAAACTAAAATGTCTGCTTCTGATGTTAATTCAACTATATTTTTGACCGATACTCCTAAACAGTTAAAAAATAAAGTTAATAAACACGCCTTTTCTGGTGGTCAAGCAACTGTAGAAGAGCACAGAACCTTAGGAGGAAACTGTGATATTGATATTTCATTTCAGTATTTAACGTTTTTCATGGAAGATGATGAGCGCTTGGAACAGATTAGAAAAGATTATACCGGTGGGAAATTATTAACAGGGGAACTTAAGAAGATATTGATTGATACACTTACACCAATAGTAATGCAACATCAAGAAAGGAGAGCAAAGATTACAGATGATGTTTTAAAACAGTATATGACTCCTAGACGGCTGAATTTTAGTTAGTTACCGGTTTTGGGTACTGTGCGAAATTATTTAGAATAGGTATTCAGTATCTAGAAAAAATTACAAAAAGTTTTTTTTTTATTTATAAATTTAATTTATTTTTGTGTTGTTCAAATGCTTCTGACTGAAATAAAATAATAATGTGGTATTTCAGAAATTTTTGTTCATTTATTAATGCAAGGGAATAGCATCGTTTGCACGAAACAGCATACACCTGAGAGATCATTCGCCCAAAATGACACCCGAACCATCAACATAATTAATTAAACCGGAGCTCTTAGAAATAAACTAGCTCTCAATTTATATTACTGCATGTTACGGTTTCATGGCTCAGCATTTTCAGGTTTTAGTCGAGTGAAATCTTATCAGTCCCAGTCTGTATTAAGGCTGTGCCTACCCGGAATTTTTTGAACCGGATACCCAGTTCTATAAAATCCGGATCCCCGGGTAGCAGTTATTAAATCGGGTACCCGGAGACCCGAATCCGGATACCTACACGGAAACCCGAATCCGGATACCTACCTGGGAACCCGAAATCGTGAATTCGAGGATCCGGATACCCGAATTTGCACATGTTCAGACACGGGTACCTGAATCTCCCGAGTAGTGGATATTAAATCGGATACTTGGGTACTTGATACCCAGGTAACTGAAATCGCAAATACCCGGATCCCCCCTGGGTAATGGTAACACAAAATAACCCGGTTCGGAATACACGATTGAGCTGGTATCCGGATTTACCGAGTATACTATAAGTCATGCAGTTATAACTTACTGTATAGTGGTATGGGGACATTCGCCACGTATGAGGCTGGTGCTTACTGCCCAGAAGAAAGTAATTAGAGTTATAGCTTGTGTGCCATATGGCACACACTGTAAGCCATATTTTGCCTGCTATATCTTAAAAACGGTTCTGAGGGTGCATGGAGTTGCAGAAACCATTGGTCTCTCGGGTGATGGCCATACCTACGAAACAAGGGGTAGAAATGACCTGGCTATTCCGAGAATGCGTCTCAACACATCTAGAATTTTAACACAGGGCTTCACCTTGTATAATCGATGTCCAGACCTGTGGAAGACCCTTCCCAAGGAAATTTTCAAACGGAAACTGAAGGAGGTGCTACCAGTGATGTTCCCATTAATTGTTTTGAGGGTATACTACCAGTAACCCATTGTGTGCATGGGGGGCGGGGGGGTCGATGACGAGTGCATTTCATTTTTTTATATTTCTCATATAAAAGTGATATAAATATCGATTACATAAGCTAAGTAAATATTTTCACGAAAAATTGTTTCCGACGCGCTTCCTTGTCTGTTTTTTGACTTTGCCACGAGGAGTTGAATGTGCCAATCGATGGTCTTGCAGCCAAATCTCCACGTATAGCCTCGGATTGAAGTTTGCAACCGGAAGGCCATTAAGAGTCCGGCAAAGCAGATCAAAAGTTACACCTGCGGGGCATCGGGTCGGTGAAGTATCTGTTAGAAATCGGAGCAAACTATCAGCTGTGTTGCAACACCGTCGTGCTAAACACATTTATGGACACAAGAACATCGCACATTCAAAGCCCGCGCGTTCGGTACCTAGTAAATGAGACCTGACCTGACCTGATTATGGTAGAAGAAGGTATATTTTATGTTTCCATTGAAACAATTTTTCGAAAACTGTAAATCTCTTGGCGTTATGCACGCGCAAAGTTGGTCAACTTCATGAGTGAACTGACACTTTCTAAGATAAAATTTTTAAATTTTGTTTCTATGGAAACATAAAATAAAGTTTCATTTATAAACTGTCCAAAATTCAACACTTCAATTTTCACCGTTTAGAAATGAGAATAGTACTACGAACGAATCGAGTTGCAGGAAAAACAGAAGAGGAGAAACAATATTATAGTGAGGGGGTTGAATGTGGATGAGGTACAGCTTAGTTCCAGGGTTGAAGAATTTATAGACAAAACAATGGGGGTACAGGTGCAGATAAAGGAGGCGTATAAGATTGGAAAAGAAAAAGACAAAAAAGTAATAGTGGTGAAATTGCAAAACTGGGGACAAAAGATGGAGATTATGGCTGGTAAAAGAAAACTTGCGGGTACACAGGTAGGAATTGATGATCTCACAAAGAAGGAAAGAGAGATTCAGAAGAAAATTAGAGATGTAGCCCAAGAAGAAAAAAGAACTGGCAACAAGGTACGGATTGGATACCAGAAATCTATATACAGGGTGGTCACTTTTACAATGTACACCATTGGAGTCTTCTAAACCAGAAGAGATTCAGAGTTGGTCAAATTACAGAAAACGTGCACATTTTCCATGCTCTTTAAGGATCTGAAAAGAAATTCTGGATAGCTCTCGTTGTTCCTGAAATATCCTGAAAAGAATTGAAGTATTGCTTTTCTTATTTCTTCCATATATTATTTATTACTTGAGCAAATGCAATGCCCTTCGGCAGATTTACATAAGTAGGTATGGGCTATCCACTGGACGTTTCAAAATTTGTCTAAGCCTACTACATCTTTGAGTTTTCATAATCATGGCAACTAGATTTTGTAGATAAGGAGTGAAATTAGTGTTCCAGAAAGTTAGATGATCCATGTGCGATACATCGTTGAAATTGTATTTTTTTTCTCTATCCAACCTTATGAAAATCCAATATGGCGCCCATAAGAAATTCAAAAGTTGACCATGAAAACTTGAAGATGTAGTAGGCTTAGACAAATTTTGAAACATCCAGTGAAAAGCCCATACCCACTTATGTAAACCTGCCAAAGGTCATCACATTCGCTTGAGTAATAAATAATATATGGAAGAAATAAGAAAACGCAATATTTCAATTTTTTCAGAATATTTCAGGAACAACGAGAGCTATCCAGAATTTCTTTTCAGATCCTTAAAGAGCATGAAAATGTGCAACTTTCTTACCATTTGACGAACTCTGAATCTCTTCGGGTTTAGAAGATTCCAATGGTGTACATTGTAAAAGTGACCACCCTGTATATAAAACACAAAAAATGTTTCTACCTATGTCCGTTATAGACTCCGAAACGGCTGGACCGATGTTGATGAAATTTTCAGGTAATCTTCAGATTAGCCCAGCGGGTGTTCCTGTGAAGTTTGGTAGCGATCGGATCAACAGAATTTTTTTTCTTGGTTTTGTGAAATGCCGGGGCTTGATATCAAGCCCCGGCTTCGCACAAAACAAAAGAAAAATTCTGTTGATCCGATCGCTACCAAACTTCACAGGAACACTCGCTGGGCTAATATGAAGATTGACTTACAGTAGGTGCCGCGCGTGTCGTACCGGGACCTGGCAGCTAATAATTTATAAAGTGAAAATTGACAGCTAACGTCAAGCGGCATAAGTCATTCGCAGTTTATCAAGTTTCAAACGATTTTACCACAATTATTTCTTCAGAGGCAGCAACGCGCCGGGTACCAGCTAGTTAATCATAAATGGCAAAGTGTATAAATGGGATATAAAATCCAATCGACTGTGCTACCAAGAAGAACCGCGAGCACACTGTTCAAAAAACTAGTGCATGGTGAAATAAGGGACAGAATACCGATGACGACTGCAATGACTAGGAACACGCGAGCGAAAACAATTATTCAGGAGATCAGGAGCAAAAGTTCAAGGGAGGCGAAAACAGATATTTAGAGGGGGTGGGGGCGAGTGTGGGATTTTGGAATGTGGCTGGTATGAAAAATAAAGAACTGATTTTTGGAGTGAAATAGAGGAATGGGATATTTTGGGACTTGTGGAAACTTGGATAGAAGAGAAGAACTGGGAATGGCTGAAAAACTGTTTACCAAAAGGATACAACTAGGAATTTCAACCAGCGAAAAGGAAGGCGAAGAAGGGAAGGCCTATGGGTGGAATATTGATGGGGGGTTAGAAAAGAAATAGAAGTGAGAAAGGAGGTAATCAGACAGGACGGCATAATGGTAAAAGAACTGAAAATAGGAGGAGACTTATGGAAAATTGTAACTGTCTACGTGAACAATGATATGCAAGAAAAGTTGAAAGCGATTTGAAGAAGTTGTGGAAGGCGGAGAAGTGGGTGGGAGTGTACTAATCGGGGGTGATTTCAATTTAAGAACAGGGGAAAGAGGAGGAATGATTGCAATAAATGAAGAAGGAGAAGCAATAAGAAGATCCAAGGATAAGAACACAAACAAGGATGGAAAGTTATTATTGGAATTAATAGAAGAGGAGGGATGGGGAATCATGAATGGAATTAAAGAAGGGGATATAGAGGGAGAATATACATTTGTGGGGAGTAGAGGAAACTCGGTGATTGATTACATCATAGGGAATTCAGAAGCTTGGGAGAGAGTGGTAAGCCTGAGGGTGGGAGAGAGCGTGGCCTCAGACCACTGCCCGCCCATTGCAGAAATAAAGGGGGAAGACAGCAGGGAGGTGAAAGGAAGCAATGGGGTAGAATTAAGAAAAGTGATAGATTGGTCATTGAAAGGGATACTGGAATACCAGAGGAATATCAAGGGAAAGGAAATTAGAGTAAAGAATGTGGACGATATGGTAAAGGATATGAGGCTGTTTGTAGGGGGTGCGATCAGGTGGAAAAGAATCAAAACAGGCACAAGATGGGGAGGATGGAGAAATAAATGGTGGGACAAAGAGTGCAGAGACAAAAAACGAGAAGTAAGGAGAGCAATGAGAAGTTGGCGTAGTGGAAAGATGAGCACAAACGATTTTAAGAGTAAGAGGACAACATACAAAAAAAAAATTATGTGAAAAGAAAAAAGAAGAAGTGAGGACCAGATTTCTGCAGGAGATAGAAAACATGAAGACGGAAAAAGAGATATGGGGTATAATAAATAGAGAACGAAAACAGAGAAAGGGCACGGATGAAAAAATAGAAATGGATGAATGGAAGAGATATTTCATGCATATGCTGGGAGGGACGGAGGAAGAAAGGGGAGAAGGCGAGAGCAGACACAAAGAAACACAAGGAGAGGTTCAGACGGATGAAATAAGACTAGACGAAATTAAAAGTACAATAGATAGCTTGAAAAAGGGAAAGGCGGCAGGGGTGGATGAGTTGCCGAATGAAGTTTGGATTCAATCAATCACTATGAATCACTAAGGATGATAAAAGAAGTATGTAATAACATATGGAAAGGCAAAGGTTTTCCAAGAAGATGGAGAGAGGGATTAATTGTACCAATAAGAAAGAAAGGAGAAGGGAAAGAGGTGAGCGATTATAGAGGAATAACACTGATGCCTTCGGCATATAAGATACACGCATCCGTCTTAGCAAGGAGACTGGAGGAAGAGATAGAGGAGGGACAAATTATTCCTGAAGGACAAACAGGATTCAGAAAAGGACGAGGCACAATAGAGAACATATATACGCTGAATCATGTAATCGGAAGAGAGGTGAGAGAAAAGGGAGGAAAGATAATGGCATGTTTTGTGGACCTCAGGGCAGCGTTTGATACAGTGAACAGAGAAGGACTAATGAAAATATTAGAAAAAAGTAAAATAAGTGAGAACCTGAGATACAGAATACAAGAAATATACAGTACAACGAAAAATAGAGTTAAGGTGGGAGAAGGAAGGAGTGAGGTATTCTGGACTGAAAGGGGAGTTAGACAGGGGTGTCCACTGAGCCCGTACCGTTTTAACATCTTTATATCAGATATGGAAGAGGTCATGAGAAAGGGGCAGACAGGAGGAGTGGTGATAGGAAGGAAGAAGTACTGGACAATGGCATATGCAGATGATGTGGTGCTACTGGCAAAGGAAGAAAAAGACCAAAAAAATCTGGATTTAGTTCTATAATTCAATGCCTGGCGGGGTATTTGCCCGAGGAGTAGTTGTTCGAACGGTCCAGTACCACTAATTAATACTAAAGGAGATGTTGAAAAGGTTAGAACGTTATTTAGACAGGAAAGAATTGATTTTGAACGTAGACAAAACAAAAATAATGAGATTTCGAAAAGGAGGTGGAAGAAAACAAGAAGAACGCTGGGAATGGAAAGGGGAGAGGATAGAAGAGGTAGAAGAGTTCAAGTACTTGGGTTTCACGCTACAGAAGAATGGGGGGGCAGGAGAAACACATTAATGAGATAACGAAAAGGACGACAATAGCCATGAAGCAAGTATGGGGAATAGGGAAGAGGAACTTTAGGGGGGGGGGGGTGGAAAAGGAAAATGAAATTGTTTGTTGCATTGGTAAGCAGCATAGCGATGTATGGAGCCAAGATCTGGGGGTGGGAAGAGAGAGCCAAGGTGGAGAGGCTACAGGAAAAATTTATAAGGTGGACGCTAGGTCTAGACTGGACAACCCCGGGATATATGGTACGGGAGGAAACAAAAAGATATAAATTGAGAACAGCAGCAGGAAAAAGAGCGATGAAATTTGAAGAAAAGCTGAGAGGCGGAGGCGGTAACGAGTTGGCAAGACAGTGTTGGGAAGAAATAAGGAAGGGAGGGACTAGGAAATCAAGGTAGGAAGAAAAGCGGGACAAATTTTACCAGGAAAGAGGTTATGCGACTATGGAAGTGGAGAACAGAAGAATAATGGGGTGGAACATGAGGAATGAAATAGAGGAAAGAGATAAGCAGATACAAGAACAAGACAAGGATGAGAAGATTAGAAATTCGAAATACAACAGCCAGTACAGGGGGATAAGAGCAATAGGGCTGCCCAGATACTTACAGAAGAGAATATGATAAGAGTAGCAAGGTTCAGATTGGAGATGAAATGAGAGGAGGAAGATATTGGAAAGTGAAGACAAAAGAAAGTGTAGGATATGCGAGGCAGAGGAAGAGACATGGGAACATGTGTTGGAAAGGTGTGGGTGGTGGGAGAACACCATATGGAATAGAATGGAGAAGATCCTGGAGGAGAGCGGAGGAGGGTTGGAGTGGGTGAAGCATTTGCAGAGGAAGAGAAATGAAAAAAAAGAAAAAGAAGGATCGTAGTTTTATTTTGTTTATTTTGTTTTATTTTTTTGTACATATATATTGTATATATTGCGAGGTGTAATGGTGTTGTAATGGTGAGACATATTGAAGTCCCAGATGGAAAACAATAAAATCTAATTATCTATCTATCTATCTATCTAGTACTACGAAGTCAGTTTTCAGGTTCATTTTAAAGGGGTTTGCCGGACTCTTAATGAAGATGAACATCAAATCTGACACATTTTCAATATTTAGATGAGTCCTCAAATTGGTTATTGTGAGGTTAATATCGAGGCAGTGAATTGACGCTGCTGTGAAACTATTGGTCAATGCCGGCGGCAAATCTTACAAGCAAGTAGTGGTGATGAGTATTGGCCAATAGTCAAACAACCTCCATAGCATTTTTCACATCAGCGTCAACTTACTGCCTCATGAAAATCCAGCCTAAGAATCATGACGTAGATGTAGTTTTGGGGATCCGTGGGATCTGCGCGTTCCACGCGCAGGTTTCGCGTGGCGGCGATACACGACTGGAGACTTGAAAGTATATGCCGTATGTCTAGAAAATCCTTGGAGTATACGGCGTATATGGAGTATACTCTATGGGAACATCACTGGGTGCTACTGTCCAACCCTCTGTACAATGTCAATGACTTTTTCGGAATGGAAATCCCCCCCATGATGTGTATTTCTTGTATTTTTTGACTGTTTTGTGTCTGTCGTCGATTTTGAGTGTCTCAATCTGGATTTTGTAGAACTCATTATGTAATGTGATGTACCTAATATTGTATTGTATTGTATTGACTGAAATATGTACATATTCGTAAATAAATTGAATTGAATTGATAAGAAAATTTTCCCATAGAAAGCGAATTCTAAATCTAGTTTTCATATTCTGTAAGTTGGACCTTATACGTAATTTGATAGCACATATTATATTACCCTTTTTCTATGATTTCAGCATGGTAGGTCTAGGCGGGATGCTATGGTTGGTATCGCCGCACTGCCGAAAGTTTGGCCTTTAAGATTTTGCGCCTGTTTTAAATAATAAGCACTACATCTAAATAATATAAAAAAGGATTATTTCGTAAATAAATAATTACACTGGTGCAAGCTTCCTAGCAATTTTCTTTACTAATGCGGAAAGTTGAAATGCGTAAAATATCGTCGTAGAAAAACTGTCAAATTCTTTAATTTAATGCCCCTTCCCCACATAAGCTACATAAATTATAGAACCAAAGTGTTTTATGAACCGAGACATTGAGCAATGTACAGACTAAATTATTTCACATACAGCAACCAACTTGAGTTTTCCAAAACTATATTTATGTAACTGAATATAAGGAATTATAATATTCTGGCCTAATTTTTTCTAACCGTTACCATATACAGAACCTACCCAAAAATGCAAATATTAAATATTGCAAGTGGCAATAAATTCCTTTTCATATACTTTTTCAAAGTGCGTCCACACAGAACTCCTTTTATTGTAACTATATATGTACTACATCGAACAGCCGGAGGAGAACTAGTAGTTTACTGTTGAAGAACTCAGAGCGCATTATACAAATACTTCTTGGGGTTAGTGCGTAAAATAAAAACAATAATTCATCACTTCTATTGTTTAGTTTGCTCAAGGCACGTTGAAACAAAACCACAGACAAATTAACATGTTTGTGTCGGCGCTAACCGTCGGCACTCTTTGAGATTTTATTTAGTGAGTGCCGCAGATATTCAACAAAACACAAAACTGGGTGCTCGGATAATCGAATACGATTGCATTCAGATCCCGGTATTCCTTTTCCGGGTGCTAGAACCGGCTATGACCTGATGCCAGAACCGGGTATCCGGGTGGGGCCGAGTACCCGGGTGGAACCGGATACCCGAATATCCGAGTACCAGCAAGGGATTGGGTACCCAGTTAGTCTTTTTACTGGCATTAGAACCAGGTAGGAACCGATTTTTGAAACGAATACCCGTCGATTTCAGAACCAGGTACCAGTGTACCCGGTTATTAAGCACAGCCCTAGTCTGTATCTCCTCTTTGAGAGTCCCTGGACTATGTGGATAGTCAGTCGTTTTCGTTTGTGTTGAAAGTTTGAGTGAATGTCATTCTCGGTAAATGGATTAGTGAGATTATACTGCACATTTTTGATATTTCTCAAAACGTTTCTCTCCCAGCTTTTGTTGCACTGATTTTTTCACGACCAAACTTGTGTATTAGCAAAATATTATCAATTTTTCCTTCTATAAAATGAGAAATTAGAAACAATCTTCTAAGATATAAAAATCTCGTGTCACGGTGTTTGTGGTCGCACTCCTCAGAAACGGCTTGACCGATTTTTATGAAATTTCTTTTGTATATTTGGTAGGTATGAGAATAGGTTGTAAAGTATTTTTCACCCTCCTACCGCCACCCCCCATTTTTTTATCGCGATTTTAGTATTTTTGTATGAACAATATCCAAATAATTGAATTTTTTGTACATTTAGTAGGTATGAGAATAGGTCGTAAAATATTTTTCACCCTCCTACCTCCACCCCCCATTTTTAATCGTGATTTTTAGAATTTTTGTATGAACAATATCCAAATAATTGAAATTTTTTTGTACATTTGGTAGGTATGAGAATAGGTCGTAAAGTATTTTTCACCCTCCTACCCCCACCCACCATTTTTTATTAGCGATTTTAGTATTTTTGTATGAACAATCTGTATATATACAAAAATCGGGTTCTAGGAATTTTTTTGAACGACTGGACCGATTTTGATAAATTTTTTTGTGTGTGTTGGAGTGGGTCCCTGGATGGTTTACATTCACAATTTGACCTGGTAGGGGTTGCGTTGCAATCAGTTTCCAGGAGTTTTTTTGAACGGCTGGGCCGATTTTTATGAATTTTTTTGTGTTTGTTGGAGTGGGTACCTGGATGGTTTACATTCACAATTGGACCCGGTAGGTGGCGCTGCAATCGGATGTTACTGAACTCCTCCTAAACGGCTGGACCGATTTTGATTAAATTTTTTGTTTGTGTTGGAATGGGTGCCTGGATGGTTTACATTCACAGTTGGACCCGGTAGGTTGTGCTGCAATCGGGTTCTAGGATTTTTTTTAAAACGGCTGGACCGATTTTGATGAAATTTTTTTTTGTGTGTTTGAGTGGGTCCCTGGATGGTTTACATTCACAATTATACCCGGTAGGTGGCGCTGCAATCAGGTTCTAGGATTTTTTTTACGAAAATTTTTTGAATGTCGGGCAGGACAACGTCTGCCGGGCCCGCTAGTTACTGATAAAAATATAAATTACAGACGAATCAGGTAGTTACAAGTTCTTCGTTTCAATCTAAAATCTTGCTTGAATTCATAATCATCATATAAAGGAACAACCCTTTCTAAAAAGTTTGAATTTCTGGGAAGCTGTCTTCGCTTCTTGAAAAGCAATCTGAAGAACTGGAACTACCATTGCTTTCATCACTTGAGCTGGCCCATAGATCATTTTCTGAATCACTTGAATAAAATGATGAAAATTAGCTGTAAAATAATTTTCGATAAAGATTCCATTAGAGTACAAGCGAAATAAATACTAGTCCTGTTATTCTATGATACTAAATTAGGGTTATAATGTTAAAGACAGTGACAGATCGTGCAGCGGTAATAAACTCATAATAGCGAAGTGAGTTTCCCACCTCGCACGCTAGGTGGTAATGAGTGGTACTGGACCATTCGAACGACTACTCCTTGGGCAAGTACCCCGCCAGGCATTGAATTATCCATCACTTTCCCGAAGCATTCCGACTCTTATAATTATTATCCCACTAGAAACTCCCAGCTGCTTATCCATCCCATACCAAGCCAAAAGCATAGCCGTCAAATTGTACAACACCTGCCCTCCATCATGAAAATCAAAACCCGTACACGTACTGAGAAGAAACCTTCAAATATGAGGAACCCCGGTACCATTTTAAGAAGTTCCTGACCATGAACTTTGCTGCACCATATTATCTTAACCTGCTATGCAGTGTATATTGCAGATTGTAGACTATGCTTTTTCATTGTTTTGTCCTTTCTAAAACTAATATGTACATATCTTAAATTAATTTAATTGAACATTATTGGCGTTACTGCAACCCAGTACTGGTGAACGGTATGACATGTTCTATGTTGCTTGCGGATGGAACGCAGGAAGAAGTGCTGAGAAGTATTTTTTAAAGAATATCTCGAGAGATGGCAACCTCGCAATTTGGAAAAGCTGCGCAGCAAATTCACGAATATGAATATTTTTCAAATGCTAGGAAAAGAAGCGGACTCAGTGAGATGACTGTGAGCAATGTATTGCCACCATTCAGAATCAAAAATATGCTAATAATTGCGCAACTTTTCTCTTATTTAAACGACTCTGTATCTCTTCAAATAAGGAAGTTGCCAATACATAGCTCCACTTTAAAGGAAATTGTTTATACTTGGACTGCCGAACAGACTGAGTGATCACCCTGCAAGAACGTGCTCTAGCGGGGCCAATAGTATTTTATGACGACCGAATTGGAGTGATGCGACTTCGTTGGATCTAAAGAAAACGCATCACTGCGGTTCGGTTGTCCTAAATTGATAGTGGCCCAGCCTAGAGCACGTTCTTGCAGGGTGATCACTCCATCTGTTCGGCAGCCCAAGTATAGTTAGAATGTGTCCATCTCTTCGCAGGTCTTTCGTTTCATGGCTACCTTGATTAAATGCGCTAAACCTGTTTTCTCTGTAACTTCTTTTTTGTGCTTGGATTTCAAAAATTAAAAAACAATTGAAATCACAATAATGTCACATGAATATGGCTGCCACAAAGAAAAAAAGGTTGACTGTCGCTATGCAAGAACGATGCGTTGGCTCTTTCATGCCCTCTATTTCACTCTCTGCATTACTTCCATCTTTAAACCACTACTCTTCTAGTACTGTCTGTGTTAGTGTCTCTTGAAAATACTCTTTACATTGCTTCTTCACTTCCTCGATGCCTGTTTATAATTTTCCTTGCCGATTCTTTACTACTCTTTGTTCGCACATGCATCCTTTCCTTTGATCTCTTATCCTCATATAAAAACTTTTCAAGTTGTTTCTTTTGCTCTGACCTGACCTTCTAAATCCTCCATCATTTTATTTATCCATATTTTCTTTTTATGCTGAATGAATCTTCCCGTTTTTTTAGTTACTTGTTTATATTCTATTAAATCTTCCACTTTTGAACCCAGCCATTCAAGTCAAGTTCCTCTCTTTTGTTACGTACTGTCCTCACATTCCTTGTCGAACCATTCCTTTACTTTCGTTACTTTTCTTATTCCCACGGTCTTTCTACACTTCTTTGTAGTGATTCTTTTATGTTTTCCCACTCTTCTTCTACGCCCTGCATCAGCGATCTTTGTTCCATTTCAAAGTTTATATTTTTCTTGTATTTTTCCTGCACCTCCCTCGGATTTCATTTTGTTACATACCATTTACTTTTTTGTCTTTTTACCTTCACCAAAATTTTATCTGAAAAATATACCCTGTAGAACTTTAGGAAGTCCACCACCATTATGTGACAATTTCATTTTTAGTGTATCAAATCATTATTTCATTTGGAAAATAATGGGGGCATTGTAAAACCATTAGCACAAAGCACATAGGACAACTTTCGAATATGTTGGGATATTTTAACTAAAAATGAGCACTATTGAAAAATTTGAGTTTTTATTTACATAACTATATTTTTTTTAAATTACACAAATATTTATTTCCAAACTGCTAATGAATTGGGGATGAAGCAATCACATTTTCACTAGTAATTGTATTCATAGTATCATCCAAATCTAAAAAGCGATCACTTATTGTTACACCTTCAGTTTCGAAATCCCTTTCTGGCGACATATCACAAGACACAGAATTTGACTTTTTTGGACACAATATATGTTTAATATTCGAATTCAAACACGATAAATTGGCACAAAATTCCTTACGTTTCTGTAACTGATCAGATGCATTTTTCAGAAAATTGCTATCTTCATTTTCCACCTTTTCAGTGTCCTGAAAAAATAATTTAAAAATTAATAGTGGAAGCAGTTTTTGGCAGAGGATGCAGTATGAAGATTAATAAAAATAAAACCAATGTCTTGGAATAAAATTTCAACTAAAACTAAAATTTAAATAGGAAGCAAAAAACCAGATGTATTAGAGCTATTATTTGGGGAGATGAACATAAACAATCTAGGAACTAGCAACAGATTAATCTACCTCATATCATAAGGCATAATTTCTATCATAATAACTACGTAAAATGGGGGAAGATGTTTGAAGTGCTCAGAAAGGTAGGGATGAAACACAGAGAAAATCCTAGAAGCGAGCACATTTTCCTACACTTTACTGTTAATGAGAGATGAGGTGATTAAGGACAGTAAACTAAAAAACTAAGAGCGTATTCAAACACCTTTACGTGAACACAACTTTAATTCATGTATTTTTTTATTACAATATCACATGAATCTGCATAAAATTGTGTAATAAAAATTGAAAAGTTTGTAATTTCAAAAAAAAATAATCTATGCTTTAAATCGTTGTTAAAAGCAGTTAAAAAATAAAAATATCATTTGTACAGCCGATTTTTGAGTTAACTATAATACCTTTCTATATAACATTACGTATGAAAAAATATTTCGTCCTCCTGTAATGCGGCCACTCCCCAAAGCATAAAGCGACCGTTTTTTTGACAGAACAACTACTACTTATACTTGGGCCGCCGAACAGATGGAGTGATCACCCTGCAAGAACGTGCTCTAGCGGGACCAATATTAATTTATGATGACTGAATTGGAGTGATGCGACTTTGTTGGGTCTAAAAAAAGCGCATCACTGCGGTTCGGTCGTCCTAAATTGATAGTGGTCCTGCCTAGAGCTCATGATTGCAGGGTGATCACTCCGTCTGTTGGGCGGCCCAAGTATAGTCATTACAGGAGTTTCACTGCATAGGGAGAGAAAAATAATACGTAATATCTACAAAGAGCAAATGGCAATTATAGAATTTGAGCAGGAACGAAGAGAAGTAGATATCCAGAAGGGAGTGAGACAGGGATGTGCGTGGCCACCTCTAGTTTTCAACTTACATATCGAAGATGCGATTAATATTGTTAAGGACAGAATAATAATAACCCCGATTCACAAGAAAGGCGAAAAATCAGTATTCAACAATTATAGAGGAATCGCACTGCTGGACACAACTTATAAAATACTAACTACGATCCTGAGAAACAGAATACAAAAATACACAGAGAAAGAATTGGGAGAATATCAAGCAGGATTTAGGCCAGCGCGCTCTGTCACAGATCAACTGTTTATCCTAAAAGAAACGCAAGATATGTGTGGAGAATACAATAAGGAGATCCATGTGCCATTCATTGATTTTTTAAAAGCTTACGACTCTTTAAAACGGGAAGAGATATACAGGGCTATGGAAAACCTAAAGATACCGGGGAAATTGATAAAATTAGTTCAGATGACCTTGAAAGATACAGTAAATAGAGTTAAATGGAGAGGGAAGATGTCAGAAAGTTTTATAGTGAGAGATGGAGTCAGGCAAGGGGACCCACTGTCGACGTTGCTATTCAATATAACACTTGAGTACGTAATAAGGGAAAGTAAAATAAATAGAACAGGATGCATAGTAAGCGCAGAACCCCAATGTATTGCATATGCTGATGACCTGGTGTTAATAGCAAAAAGTAAGCAAGGCCTAATAAAAGTGTTTGAAAGATTGGAGAAGCATGCAGGGAAAGTAGGGTTACAGGTCAACAGCCAGAAATCAAAGTATATGGCGATGGCAAGGCAGGCGGACAGAGCGGAAAATGATAACCGACCGGATAAAGAAGAAATAGTAATAGAAAGAGTTAAGCTATTTACATATCTAGGTGTACAAATATCAGAGGACGGAAGAGAGGAGGAAGAAATGAAAGCAAGGCAGATGAGAGGAGATAAAGCAGCGGGGGCACTAAGTCATATCCTAAAGTCGAAGCATGCATCATGGAAAGCGAAAGTGCAGATATATAAAACAGTACTGAGACCAATAGTAACCTATGGAAGTGAAGTATGGAAGTTGGGAACTGTGAAGGAAGCAAAGTTGCTGATATGGGAGAGAAAAATTCTAAGAAGGATTTATGGGGGAAGAAAATGGAGAGGAGAATGGCAAAGAAGGACGAACAAGGAATTGAGGGAGCTGCATAATGAACCATCAATTGTACAGTTTGTAAGACAGCAGCGGGTGAGATGGTTTGGCCATGTGCAGCGAATGGAGAGCGGAAGAATCACCAAGATGATAATGAATATCAGACCGATAGGTGCAAGAACAAGAGGAAGACCAAGAAACAGATGGAAGGAGGAAACAATTCAGGACTTGAGGGAGATAGGAGTGGAGAGTTGGTGGAAAAGGGCTTTAGACCAGGCCCGTGCAACCTGCGGCCCGCGGGCATTTTTGTGCGGCCCCTCTGGCATTTTTGTGTGGCCTGCGGCACAGGAGTAATGAACTGAATATTTAAAAAAATAAAGCAAAGTGAGGATGTCTGTTAAGAAAATGAAGAATCTCCCAACAAGGATCACATAAAATACACAGTTTTATGTACAGCACATGCAGTGATTACACATTTTATGAACTGGATGTCTGAATACAGTTTCTGTCATGGAAAAGCTTTTTTCTAACACTCCGTTTCGCGAAATGAACCTTTTCATGAACTGTACAGTTACGGTAAGTGCGTGGAACACACAGACATGGTGGTGTCTGTGATGCGACATAATGTGCATAATTTCGTCATGTAACCAGTATGCGTTATGGGACCTCGTTTGGCTAAATTCGGGCCAATTCTTCCACCGCAACACTTGTTAAGTATTTCTGCGTTAAGGTGTCAGGCAACTCGCTCCATGTCGGAGATATCCTCAGATCAAACCTAGTTTGTTGCAGTTTTTTCGTTTGTTACTGTTTTTTGCGTTAACTCCGAATTTGTATTTAAAGTTTTAAAGCTCAGAATCTATGAGTCTGGTGTCCCATCAGATAAGAGAATCACATTCCAAGAAAACAGTTTATTTTTTGATTTGTAACACCTCAGGTCGCCCGAATTCAGCCGAGGACGCTTACTGGTTCCATAAAGAAATTACGCGCACAATATTCACTAATCGTGGTGGGAGTATGCAGACGCAGTGCGCGCACAGTGGTCGTCCATTCAGTCTTGTAATTTTTGTACAAGTTTTATTGAAGTACCTATAAGTTTTGTTAAACATTGTTTGAAGAATAATTTTTTTTTCTCAATAATTTTGGTATTGATGGTAATTTTATTTATTTTAACACACACAAATGTACAAGTTCATAACGTGTTTGTTTAATGTTTCTAATAAAAAAGTGTATTTTGTTAACTTTTTCTATTATAAAATCGCAAATCTCAATATTAACGTGTTCTTTAATTATTCAAAATACTCTGGACCCACACCACATCGAGGGAACACTTGATAGACAGTAGTTCAGTAGTGCGGCCCACTAAGATTTCATAAAATTTGCAAATGGCCCTCTCGCGTAAAAGGTTGCACGGGCCTGCTTTAGGCCGAAGGGAATGGCAGAGGATAACTTCAGCGATGGGCCGTCACGGCCTGTGAAAGCTACTATATATAAGGACAGAACAGCCACAGGTATTAATATACAGGGACAAACTATTAACATGCTACAATTGCGGATGATATAGCAGTATTAGCATCCAGCAAAGAAGAATTAGCAATGACTACGAATGAAATGGAAGCAGAGTCGGAAGGCAGAGTGGGTAGGCCCACATCAGACTACTGCTCTCAAATAGTTCGGGATGTAGGATTTTCTACTTTTAGAGAAATATGTAGGTTAGCTCAGGATAGGAATGGACGGAGGTACGCCTAACCAGTCTTCAGACTAAGAAGTTTAAGATGAATACCAACCCACTGTGCTAGCGCAGTGGGGGATTTTGAGGGCAAGAGCCTAAAAAGTGTGACGAGTGTCAACATCGAATTTTGCTGAATTGACACATGATTTGACATTGTATGTACCAGACTTGTTCAAGGAAATGTTGTTTTTGAGGTGTCAAACAGCAGATTCCCTCAAGTTAAGAGTGTTGCAGTGTCAAGAGACAGTGCATAGTGGATGATGCAGGCAATGTTGGAGGTTTCCTCTTTAAGGATTCAAATTCGCATGCATGACCAATATTTTATTGCAAAATGTATCTCTTTGAAGGATGGACCTCTCATTGATTTTTCAACAGATATGTTTCTGGAACTGTCTGATTGCGATGCCTATAAAAAGTTGAAGTTATGTTTTACCTTTAATAATATCGTGCACTGTTTGTTTCGGGATATCAAAGATTTGTGATAAAGGTTAAAGGCCGATTCCTACCTAAGCAGCACCTCGCAGCGTGGCACAGTACAGCACGTAACAGCGTTTTTATATAACTATTCCAATCTAAGTAATTCGGGAGCACAGATCCAAGTGAAACAGCAGGAATCACATTTTCGTTTGAGTGATGTGATGTGATGTGATGTGCACGTCAGAGGAGATTTCTATATCATCATCATCAGATGATTTGTTAGTCCCAACAACTATGTATGTCATGAACAGCAAGAAAACAAAGAAAAAGGAAGGAAAAATATTAGATGCATGATATATTTTGTGCAAGGTGGATTTCATACAGGCGACTTCAGCAAGATGAACGGAAATTTTACAAGTAGTATTATAGAATGTTTTCAGAAAAATTTAACCAACTATATGATCTTGTATGCATTCCATTAACTAAGCAAAATACAAAATTTCTGCAATGCATCAGCCCATGAGAACTTTCCAATGCAAACTGTATAAGTATTTTTTGCAAGTCGCTGCTTGCGTTTGACGCTTTGTGATTTTCACTTGTCCGTCAACGAGCAGGAGAACGCACTGATAAGCAGCTGTCCACGAGCCAACGCTCTCGGAGGAATTAAAATTATACTGCGACATGCTGTGATGCTCTGCGCTGCGATGCTCTGCTTAGCTGAGGATTGGTATCACTTAATTGTATGCAAACAGCTGTAAGCAGCAATTTTCTGTGCCATACTCTGCGAAGTGCTGCTGCTTAAATGAGAACTGGCAGTAACAATGCAACACTTTTACTTAAAATTTCCAGTTTTTGTTAAGTCGTTAAAACTTTTCCTTTACATTGGACTTCTTGATTAGGAGAAGATCAGTTCGGATTTAGACGAAATAGAGGAACGCGCGAGGCCATTCTAGCTTTACGAGTAATTATAGAAAAAACCATAGAAAAGAGAAAGAGCGTCTGTATAGGATTTGTAGATTTAGAAAAAGCCTTCGACAACGTAAAATGGGGGAAGATGTTCGAAGTGCTGAGAAAGGTAGGGATGAAATACAGGGACAGAAGAATAATACATAATCTCTACAAAGAGCAAAAGGCAGTTATAGAATGTGAGCAGGAACGAAGGGAAGTAGATATCCGGAAGGGAGTGAGACAGGGATGTGCATTGTCACCTCTAGTTTTCAACTTATATATCGAAGATGCGATTAATATTGTTAAGGAAAGAACAGCCGCAGGGATCAATGTACAGGGCCAAACTATTAATATGCTCAGATTTGCAGATGATATAGCAGTGTTAGCATCTAGCAAAGAAGAATTAGGAGCGGCTTTGAATGAAATGGAAGCAGTTTTGGCACAGGGCTACGGCATGAAAATCAATAAAAAGAAAACTAAAATTTTGGTATGTAGGGGGGGTGAAAATAGAACTAAAATGGAAATACAAATAGGAAATGAGAAGATAGAGGAGGTCGCGGATTTCTGCTACTTAGGAAGTAAAATAACTCAAGACGGTAGGAGCACTAAAGATATAAAACAAAGAATGGCGCAGGGCCGAGTTGCGTTTGACAAAAAGAAACAACTATTATGCTCGAGAACGGTTAATATAGAGACTAGGAAGAGACTCTTAAAGTCGTACGTATGGAGTACGGCATTATACGGGTGCGAAACTTGGACAATAGGGGAAGCGGATCGAAAAAGAGTAGAAGCGTTTGAAATGTGGTGCTACAGGCGCATGATGAAGATACCATGGATAGATAAGGTTAGCAATAGGGAAGTATTAGAAAGAGTTGGGGAAAAGCGAAAGGTATGGAGGACAATAAAGAGTAGGAGAGATAGGATGGTAGGACACCTTATGAGACACGAAGGAATAGTTCGCGACATACTAGAGTCAGAGATAGGAATGAAAAGAGGTAGGGGTAGGCCTAGATTAGACTACTGCTCTCAAATAGTTAGGGATGTAGGATGTTCTACTTTTAGGGAAATGCGTAGGTTAGCTCAGGATAGAAAAGAATGGAGGTACGCGTCCAACCAGTCTTCGGACTGAGAACCTTATGATGATGGACTTCTTGATTTGCTGCCATTTCAAACACGCACACACACACCCACACACGTATGGGTTCAGCTATATTTGTGCGGACGTCGGACTTGTACACATTTGTGTGGACTTGGAAGTTACGACAACCATTTAATAGAAAACTTCATTCTCTGTGATACCGACAGCTCGCAATTGACATACACTTGCTCATCTTCAAGAAATGTAGTAAACCTACTTATGTGGACAGTCCCCGTAATTATATTAGTGTGTAAAATGTGAGGACGTAAAACGTGTGAGTCCCTTAATCTTATTAGTGTATAAAATGTGGGGATGCAAATTTATCATCAGTCACCCATAATCAATATAGTCATCACTTCTTATCGTGGTTGGACTGTATGCTGTTGTTAATCTGTTAGTTAGAACAAATTGTTTAATAACTCACAACGAAGATCAGTCAGCTAAAAAGGAAAGCCAACGTGGTAATAGAGAAACCGCAGGACCCAATCGAAAATGTAGCAGAGAATTTTGAACATAGAACGACCAAGCTTCAAGGATTTATTTCCAGAACAGGATTAACATCAAGTTATCCAAGAAGATAGAGATTAACAGGAGAAGTTATGAGTAATAAACAATGTGGTGGTCATTGGAAAGGTAGAAGTTCTGAGAATTTCAGGTCAAATATCTATATTATTATTGCCCGCAGAAGAGTCAGTCAGCCGCGAATGATTAGGATGAATGATTACCGCAGAGTGTCATACTTTCAGGTGACTGATTAAATGCTTTCATGGGCTTTGCAGATAGAGGCCATTGTAGCGATGATTTTGATCGATAATCTAAGCTTATTGTTTGGGTTGGAGAGATAGGTCCTAGTTCTTAATTTGTCCAGATAATGAGATTACCGATTAGCAAATTTGGGAAACCAGTTTAAAACCGGTTTTTGTTCAGCATGAAATAGTGGTTTCGTTATTTGGTTACAATTTTATTGGTTTTAACTCGTTTTTTAAACTGGTTTCATGCCCTCATTTAATATTTGAATGCGATTTCTATGCATCCAGCTGACGTGTGTTCGACATTATTTGACTGAAACAGTATATTTTATGTTGCAGATTATTTCTCATTGATAAGAATCACAAAATTGTTCGTGATAATGCAGATATTTTGTCATATTTTTGGACTATTTTCTGCAGCGGCTTTTCTGTTGCCAAGGGTAGTTAGAGAGGTCAGGAGATAGACATATGTAAAGATACCTGCTATATACTAAACAAATCATAAATGTAACCAAAATATTTACCACAACTTCTATCATGTTCTCATCAGTGCACTGTATCGGTTCTATTAAAATCTTCTGGGCTTGTTCTTTAATATTTTTCAGACATGAAGCTGAATATTCTGGTACATTAAAACAACTGGTATTCCGCAATTTCTTTTCTATTTCTGGTATATTTTTGTTAAATTTATCTAGTGTTTCACAAATTTCATTTAAACTCCCTGCAATTTGACCTAAAACATAAAATATTACGTACACATAATCAGAAAATTTCAGGTGCACCATGCATTATATTATAACGGAAAAAATTAAAACCTTGGGTGTTTTTCATAGCTTCCAGTTTTTCATGAAACGGTTTGATTTCTTGGGAATATCTTTCTAATTGAACTTGTCTTCTTAACTGCAGTACTTTCTTTTGTAACATATAATCTCGTTTATAATTATCACTTGTACCCATATTTCTAAGTTAGAAATTCTAATTCTACACTGTTCAATCTTGAGCAGAGAATACCTTCTAGTAGAAGGCTTCTACTACGTCTTGGGCGAACTCGTGGGCAAACCAACTAAAATTTGATACTCAAAAACTCAAAATAACCGGCAGTTTTCGAACCTAAAAACTAGTGATAAATAAAGGGAGTGACTACTGCTCCGGCCGACGGTCTCCTGAAATTTTGTTTGAACACGGTCGGGCATGCGCATTACAGAATGTCAACACAATTTGCATTTTGGAGGCGTAAAAAAACTAAAGCTGAGTGAACGCATTACGCATTTTAAACAAAGCCCTTAGTTGCCCTCTCGCACCAGACACACACATTTTTTGGAAAAAAGATGATGTAAAAAAAGCAAAATATATCAAACCGCGTCTAGCCGTAGGAGAACAAAATGGCAGTTCTGTACGATATCCGCACACCCACCGCGACCGTAGAAACTTTGGAGACTGACTACTGCTCCGGCCGACGGTCCCCTGAAATTTTCTTCGAACACGGTCGGGCATGCGCAATAAAGAATGTCAACACAATTTGCACTTTGGAGGTGTAAAAAAACTAAAGCTGAGAGAACGCATTTTTGAAAGAGACCATTTAGTTCTCCTTGCACCAGACACGCATTTTTTGGAAAAAATATTATGTAAAAACAAGCAAAATTCATCAAACCCCTATGGAATCAAAACCCGTCTAGCCGCAGGAGAACAAAATGGCAGTTCTGTACGATCAGTGATTAGAAAATCACTGTGTACGATACCCGCACGGTGCCCGCACACCCACCAAGACCGTTGACGTCACTATACTTGGGCCGCCGAACATACGAAGTGATCGCCCTGCAAGAACGTGCTCTAGGGGGGCCAATATTAATTTATGACGACCGAATGGGGGAGATAAGTGGCGCGTCACAAACGTCAGATTTTCATTCCAAACAAAACAAAGCCACGTGCTTTCTGACGTTTTAGCCTAACCTCTGAAATATAATTATAGTTGTTTTCAAGCCCAACACACAAATTGAAAAGAAACTGTTTTCACTGCAAAACGTCTATAATTATATAGCAAAAACTAGTTTAAGACGTTATAAATAATATTGATAAACGTCAAATGGCACGTGCTTTTGTTTTGTTTGAAATGAAAATCTGACGTATGACGGAGGCACTTATGTCCCCTATTCAAACAAGGAGTGCCTTGGGAGGAAAGCGCAAAGCGTCCTTTCAAGAACTAATCTTGCAATGAGATTTCTTGTGCCGGTGCAAACTCTGTTCGCTAAATTTTCTGTAAAAACAAAGTGTAAGCATTTGGCAAAATGGGGGAAATTCCCCAAAAATGGTACAAAATTACGGCAAAAACCTCAATTCTTTAAGGTTCAATCTTTATTTCTGCCTAAACCCTAAATTATCAGTCGCAGACAAGCCAATCTGCATCAGTCAAAATCTTAATAAAATGGCTACTTATCAAACCTGCAAATAATATACGGAATGTTCCATTTAACATTTTTGAGAAAAGCTCCATTTTGCGCAAGTTGGCACGCTGTACAATATGAACTATTTTGAAAAAAGAATTAATGGATTTTGCAAATAGAGCATCCTCTGAACCTAGTCCAATAAAAAAATCATTGTTAGTTTTGACCAGCCAGATGTCAGTAGCACCACAAATTTGGGTTTACACTGGTACTAAAATGGTCATATGTTAACATCGCTTACTCTAAACCCCACCGTGTAGAATATCAACTTTCATGAACTTTTATGGGGAATCCAAATATGTAAACAAATGTGGGGCATTCCATTTAAAAAAAACAACTTTGGTTTGATACGTAGCACATGAACATCCTGTATACAGGGTGGCCCGAAATTAGCGTGCAATATTTTACCAGCGTGTTCTGTGGTCAAAAATAAGACAGAAAGCTCCTATAAGCGTGCACCGAAATATGCTTCGCAAAGGAGCTAGAGCTTTTTAAAAGAGAAGGCCTGAAGACGTTTCCTTCTAAATATCTCCGAAACAAGTCCAGTTAAAATTATGAAATTTTATGGAATGTGTAAGTACCAAATTCTAAATCTTTTGCTGTAAACATAATTTTTAAAATTTAACAGGGGCGTCTCAAATCTGGGGGTGGTGGAGGTAAGATTTACCCCAACTTTTTTTACAACATGTCGTTTTCAATTTTTCCATAAAAATTTGAAACTTCAGAGTTTTTTGCAAAAAAAATGTGCTCTTGTCTCGTTTTGATAGGAGGCACCGTTATCGAGCACAATCGGTTTCAAAATTTCGCTGCATGCCCAAAAAATTCCTACAGGAAGTGGAAAACTTCGTTTGTGAAACTTAAACGAGATAGAAACACATTTTTTTTGCAAAAAAACTCTGAAGTTGCAAATTTTTATGGAAAAACTTCCGGAAAAATTGAAAACAACTTGTTCTGAAAAAGTTGGGCTAAATCTTACCTCCACCGCCCCCAGATTTGAGACATTTGAGGCATGCAGCGAAATTTTTAAATCGATTGTGCTCGATAACGGTGCCTCCTACCAAAACGAGACAAGAGCACATTTTTTTTGCAAAAAACTCTGAAGTTTCAAATTTTTATGGAAAAATTGAAAACGGCATGTTGTAAAAAAAGTTGGGGTAAATCTTACCTCCACCACCCCCAGATTTGAGACGCCCCTGTTAAATTTTAAAAATTATGTTTACAGCAAAAGATTCAGCATTTGGTACTTACACATTCCATAAAATTTCATAATTTTACCTGGACTTGTTTCGGATATTTAGAAGGAAACGTCTTCAGGTCTTCTCTTTTAAAAAGCTATAGCTCCTTTGCGAAGCATATTTCGGTGTACGCTTATAGGAGCTTTTTGTCTTATTTTTGGCCACAGAACACGCTGGTAAAATATTGCACGCTAATTTCGGGCCACCCTGTATATCAAAATAATTTTAACAAAAGCTTCGTATGGTTCTCCACACACGTAAAATTTCATGTTGATATTTTGAATAGAAATAGAGATATGGACCGACTACACCCTATTGGCCCATCCTGTATATATTTTTTAAATCTGTGGGTCAAAGCATTGATTGACTACATTAATGGGTCAATATGACAGAAGACTATTTTTAGACCCCTTTCAGAAGGGCATTCTTTTGTCGCCGAAGTTGAACACAAGAAAGTCGTCAATGGTCGGCGGCCTTTTTCACAGCGGCGTCCTTTTTTTCCAGTCGGAGTTTGAAATCCAAAGTTGTAGCAAGTGGCAGCAGTTGCATGCATTAATATACAGGGTGTCCCACACTAGCGTATTTCCTCTATAACTCAACACGAGCTGTAGATATCGAAAAATGATTCAAATGAAAGTTACATCCAATCAACTTCCTCACATTTTAAAATTATTTTCGACTATACAGGTTGTTCCATTTCTTCTGCACAGCACCTAGCTGATTGCATTTTGGAATTGTTTGTTGAGGGCCACTTCGTTAACCATTTAATGGGTGTAGGTCTTACGGCTTCGGCATTATGTGACGTTAAAAATCGTCATTTTTCAAATTTCATCAGTTATGGCTTGGAAACGGTACGAAATAAAGAAAAATGACTTACATGTTCCTATCCTATACTTGGGCCGCCCAACAGACGGAGTGATCACCCTGCAAGAACATGCTCTAGCGGGGCCAATATTAATTTATGACGACCGAATTGGAGTGATGAGACTTCGTTGGGTCTAAAGAAAGCGCATAACTGCGGTTCTGTCATCCTAAATTGATAGTGGTCCCGTCTAGAGCTCATGCTTGCAGGGTGATCACTCCGTCTGTTGGGCGGCCCAAGTATAGTTTTTAATTCTCTATCTAATCATTAGATTCTAATGGGTATGGAAAATACTGCCTCCTGATTTGCAACTTTTTTAATTTTTTGATCAATCAAGAAGTAGTTTTCCAGACCCATTAGATAGAGAACTAAAAACTGAGAAAGGGACTGAGATAGGGACATGTAAGTCATTTTTCTTTATCTCGTATCGTTTCCAAGCTACAATTGATTAAATTTGAAAAATGACGATTTTTAACGTCACGTAACGCCGAAGCCGTAAGACTTAGACCCAGTGTATGGTTTACGAAGTAGCCCTTAAATTCAGCAAACAATTCCAAAATGCAATCAGTTTTAGGTTGTTCCATTTAAAAAAACGAAGCTAGGTGTTGTGCGGAAGAAATGGAACAACCTGTATAGCCGAAAATAATTTTAAAATGTGAGGAAATTGATTGGATGCAACTTTCAGTTGAATCATTTTTCGATATCTACAACTTCTTTTCAGTTATGGAAGAAATACGCTAGCGTGGGATACCCCTGTAAATAATATGTTTGGGTGTAATGTTACAAAACTAGGACATGTTTGATTTTCCCGCCCGGACATTCGTGGACAGTGGACACCATATAAAAGAGGACATGTCTGGAAAAACGAGGACATCTGGTTGTAACGTAATGAAACGTCAAAGAAAAATTCTGTTTATTTATAACAATCTTTTACCCCAATTTAAGCTTGAATTGAAGTGTAAGATATGAAAGTACATATTAAGTTTTTGGGCGGAGAAACATAAAATGGCAGGTATCTCCATTCGAAGATACTTGTTTGAATGCTGCATAAATCAGTAGCGTAACTTCAAATTAGGGGACCGCCCGCAAAATTTCTGATGGTCCCTCTCCCCATTGAAAAACAAATGAAAGTAAAAACTGTATTAACAAAAAACATAATTTTAACTATGAAAACATTTGTTTCCGGAATTATTAAGAGAAGCGCAGGGCCCCAAAAGCGCCGGGGCCCGCCCGTGGTGGCGGGCTTCGCGGGCCCGTAATTACGCCCCTGGCATAAATCTTATTTCGAACTAAAGTTGCAGGATTTAAGCAGATCTTTCCAATTTGCAATACCCAATGACGGTTACTCACGAAGGTATCGCAGCCAAGCAACCAGGAATAAATACATAATTTTTTCTAATGTTCTACCGAAATTTTTATTGAATGATTTAAACCACAATTTCTCGAACTAAATCTGTGGGACCTTTCAGATGAGCTTAAATTCGACCGCTTTTTGATTTTTTATGAAGAACTCCCTTGAAATGACTAATTAAACAGAGAAAACTGTTTTTTATGCATAATTCGGAGAACCGTTTCAGCTGCAATCTAGATCATTTCCTTTCCCTTCGTTTCATAAGCCAATAGAGTCCATTAGTGTAACGGCGAAATCAGAGCCCGAAATTTAAAACGCTATCCTAAAGAGGATAGTTGGATAAAATTTTTCAATGCATTTTAAATGGAGGATGACCTTGCACTTCACATTATATTTTTACCTTTCATCCTGTTCATTAAATCAATATATGGCGATTATTATAAGCTTTTTTTCGGTGTTTGTCTTGTAAAAGCATTTATTTATGCAGTCATTTTGTTTAAAACTAAGATTCAACAAACTACTGCAATTTAAGGCCCAAAGAATGTCCGTGATAGAACCGGCGCAGTAGATTGTTTAAGTCGTCCATAAAGAAGTCGTTAAAAACACTAATTTTTAACATTCTCTCTTCCATTTTACACTTTTTAAATATGTATAAATAAATTCTCAAACCCCTTATTAAATAAAGATTAAACAATAAATAAACCGAAGAAACAAACATCTTAACCTCAAACCATGTGTAGCAAACGTCAAAAGAATAATTGATCATTTTAGAATGACGTCACACAATTGACAGCTGGAGGGCACACATTTGTTTGTTTTAAGGCTGGGATACTCGAATACCCGAGAAGCGTTCTCCTCGCTTCTGAGACGGTGTTAGTACAGACAGTCCAGCTCAAAAACTGTATTACTTATAGACATGAATTATGGTTTAAAAGAAATATGAGGGTTGGTAGAATACGCTTATAACTATTTTATTTGCCATATTTACACTGTTGTTAAAATAAACGAAGTTGAAAACTGGCAAATTTTTACGAAAAACTTAGCATTATTCACACACAAATTGTACATTCGGATTGTAGTTAACAGCCAAATAAAATATATGAGCATATTCACCGATCTTTTAGCTTTATTTTAAGACTATACAGGGTGGCCCGAAATTAGCGTGCAATATTTTACCAGCGTGTTCTGTGGTCAAAAATAAGACAGAAAGCTCCTATAAGCGTGCACCGAAATATGCTTCGCAAAGGAGCTAGAGCTTTTTAAAAGAGAAGGCCTGAAGACGTTCCTTCTAAATATCTCCGAAACAAGTCCAGTTAAAATTATGAAATTTTATGGAATGTGTAAGTACCAAATTCTAAATCTTTTGCTGTAAACATAATTTTTAAAATTTAACAGGGGCGTCTCAAATCTGGGGGTGGTGGAGGTAAGATTTACCCCAACTTTTTTTACAACATGTCGTTTTCAATTTTTCCATAAAAATTTGAAACTTCAGAGTTTTTTGCAAAAAAAATGTGCTCTTGTCTCGTTTTGATAGGAGGCACCGTTATCGAGCACAATCGGTTTCAAAATTTCGCTGCATGCCCAAAAAATTCCTACAGGAAGTGGAAAACTTCGTTTGTGAAACTTAAACGAGATAGAAACACATTTTTTTTGCAAAAAAACTCTGAAGTTGCAAATTTTTATGGAAAAACTTCCGGAAAAATTGAAAACAACTTGTTCTGAAAAAGTTGGGCTAAATCTTACCTCCACCGCCCCCAGATTTGAGACATTTGAGGCATGCAGCGAAATTTTTAAATCGATTGTGCTCGATAACGGTGCCTCCTACCAAAACGAGACAAGAGCACATTTTTTTTGCAAAAAACTCTGAAGTTTCAAATTTTTATGGAAAAATTGAAAACGGCATGTTGTAAAAAAAGTTGGGGTAAATCTTACCTCCACCACCCCCAGATTTGAGACGCCCCTGTTAAATTTTAAAAATTATGTTTACAGCAAAAGATTCAGCATTTGGTACTTACACATTCCATAAAATTTCATAATTTTACCTGTACTTGTTTCGGAGATATTTAGAAGGAAACGTCTTCAGGTCTTCTCTTTTAAAAAGCTATAGCTCCTTTGCGAAGCATATTTCGGTGTACGCTTATAGGAGCTTTTTGTCTTATTTTTGGCCACAGAACACGCTGGTAAAATATTGCACGCTAATTTCGGGCCACCCTGTATATGCCTAATTTCGTTGTTTCAATTTTCTGCTGGACTGACTGTACCAAGCGGTTGCTAAAGCTATGTCTATTTCTGTCTTACACATGTACTGCCGATCTCCTGTCCTTTCGTCCCGTATCCCGCCCTTAAAGCTTATCGGAGGGAAGAAGAGGATGAATAACAAAGCAGATGTTTGTGTTACCATTTGGCACCAAAAAAGGGGCGTAACTTAAACTTAGTCGCTTTACGCCGAGAATTGAATGAAAATTCTTAAAATGATATGACTGGTTGCACTATTCGGGAGATAAGTAGCGCGTCACAAACGTCAGATTTTCATTCCAAACAAAACAAAGCCACGTGCTTTCTGACGTTTTAACCTAACCTCTGAAATATAATTATAATTACATATAGTTGTTTTCAAGTTTTTACGCGTAAGCCCAACACACAAATTGAAAATAAACTGTTTTCACTGCAAAACGTCTATAATTATATTGCAAAAACTAGTTTAAGACGTTGTAAATAATATCGATAAACGTCAAATGGCACGTGCTTTTGTTTTGTTTGGAATGAAAATCTGACGTATGACGGAGGCACTTAGGTCCCGAATTGCAAACGTTGTTTCGTTATTTTGAGTTAAATTACATGAACTCTAAACATCACCACTTTGGCACCAAATCTGTTCAAATTTTGGTAACACTCACGTGTGTAATGTTGTTTATCCATGCTCAGCCCTCCAACAGAAAATGGCGGCCTGTCAAACAGACATATTACGTTCTTTTCTAATAGGTTCTGTGCTCCGTTTTAAAATATTTCTGAAATTAAGTTGCATTTTAAGTTGTTTTTGAAAATGTAACAGCTGGAAAGAGCAGTCTATATGTCACTTGCAGAATCCCTGTTAAGAAATGCACTGAATTTAAATAATCAGTGTTTAAAATCTGTGTCCCATAAGAGCTCATGATAAGAATTTTGAAGTAGAATAGAGCGCGAACTAGTAACATAACCTAACTAAAGGACTCTATTAAAAGTTTTTACCTACTATCAATACATTAATTTTTATGGCATTCATTTTAATGTTCTAATGACATACTTTAGCACCCTTGAGCTAAAGAATGTCAAATTGAGATTTTTTAGCACATGCATTTTGTGAAGTGAATTGCACGATAAACTAATACTAAAATCAAATCAAATGAAAGACTTGTAAACGTTAATTACAAAATTTGCACAATTTCATATGTAAACTAAACACCTTGAGAAGCTAAAGATATTTCATAGCCACATTGCTAATATCACAGATGTCCGAGGAAAAACTTCTCATTAGCGGAAATGTCAAAACAGTATTGACGGAAGTCAAAATATATACGAACTGCCCTCCTACGTTTTTGTGCATAATTATTATTTCTTGTTTACCAATTATTATGGGTTATCAGCCTTCAGCCTCGATTGGTAATTTTCCTATATTGTACCATAATATGAACTGTTACGATACTTCTTATCTTAAATAACTATAATAGCAACATCTGCTTTTCTTATTTGGCCACAATTTTGAAATGGTAGGAGCAACCGAAAATTATTTAGACAAAACTTGCTTGTTTTTTCAATACCTTTCTGGCGATGTATAACTCGACCCCCGTTTAAATTTGAGATTGCGGAGAAACAATACACGACCCGGTAAAGATGATTCCGAGAAAAGTGAAAATATTTTCCCATTAAGATTTTTTTCCCAGAGTTTGTAATTCAAGTGATTTTCCTGTAAAAGATAGTAAACGCCTAGCATGGAAAACTCTGTAATATATAACCTGCACAACTACGACACAAGACAAGTGGATACATGAGCAAATGATTAGCAAGTGACTTGAGGTCTTTCGCTTTCTGTACAAGTCTTTTGATTCTTCGTTTCACTGTCGTTTCGTTCTGTCGTATCAACTTTTGTGTAATCGGAGACTCGATTACAGTGGATTTCATCTTCCTTGAGCTCCAACTGTAAATTAAATTATTTATTATTTGGCGGGCAATACAAAATTACGTTTCTTACTAATAGACATGATCCAGCCTAATTAAACGTCTTCTTTTCTTTACAGATTCTCTTAAACTCAAAAAATCACTAGGAGTGCGCACCTCATCCCCATCGCTTTTCCTTTCCGAATGTCCAGGTGACACATCAGGAAATCTTTCGACTGATATGGTACTTGAAATAGATGCTCTGAAAATACAAGCTATAATACGACGAAATATAGTACCTAAATTAATTGCTTCTACTTACGTGTTTTCGGTGTCAAGTGGAAAGGTTTCTAACTTAATTTCAGATGTTGACAGTCTATAATAACATACAATATAATGTTAAACAATTTTACTACGACATGAAATATGAACATACGCATCACAGGAAGTTGAGGGTAGTGTGACCTGCTTTTTGGGTGGTGCAGGCAATTCGTCCAATTGGAAGCTGTAAAAATGCATGTAAGCATAACAAATTATTATATACCTACCTAAAAAAACATACTCAAGACGTAAACGACGTCTACTAGAGATTAAAGTTGGTTTTTTGGGTTTCAACCTCAATGTCGGTACGGCGTCATTTTTAAGATGTCCGTTACCTAAAAATGCATCTTCTGAAAAGTGAATGAAACACACTGCATTATGTTCACTCAAGGGTTCATTAATATTTCTTCCCAATGCAGCTAACCATGACTGTCGTCTTGTAGCAGTGAGCCTTAAAGCAATATTAGACAGTTATCCTAGTTTTATACAGTGTTACACCATCATGTCACAAACACGTGGACATATACTAGGGACAAAAACAAGAAAAAAAGTCCGTCCTAGGTCCTAGCTTGATTTGTTTTCAATAAAGGCATCATGGAGGAGGCACTGTGAGGAGATTGAATCTACCACAGAATGTGCAAGACTCCAGAAGATACTTTCTAAAGACATACCCTGAAAACTGAAGCAGGTATATTCACAACCACGGGAAGTGAAACAATGACCGAACTACTTCGGGTACACTTCCCTGGGTCACATATCGTGGATGTTGCCACCCTCGATTGGAGGGGCGCACCTGGAAGCAGGGCAACAAAAGATGACTGGCGCACTGCGAGGAGTGTGGTAACGTTCCACGGAGTTAAACAAGCAGTAAACTCATTTGAGGCATACAAATCACTGGGACCAGACGGGATTCTTCCAATCATGCTGCAGAAGGGATCGGACCTTCTGCTGTTAAAAGTATGTATGCTATTTAGGGCCAGTCTGGCTCTAGGTTATCTACCAAAAATATGGAGACTTACCAGAGTAGTATTCATACCAAAAACTGGTCGGACGGACTACTTTCGGGCAAAATCATACAGGCCCATTAGTCTTATGTCATTCCTGCTTAAGACAATGGAAAAGCTGCTCGACAAGCATATAAGGGATGACGTATTGGTAAACAGGCCACTGCATCAAAACCAGTTAGCATACAGAGCAGGAATGTCTACAGAAACTGCTCTACATCACCTTACATGGAGAGTGGAGAAAGTGCTGGAGAACAAAGAAATCCTCCTAGCCGCCTTTCTGGACATAGAAGGAGCGTTCGATAATACATCATTCAATAGTATCTCCAAAGTCGTAGGCCAAACAGGACTAGAGGCTTTGTGCGGCAGGTGGAGAGATTGCATGCTGAGGGATAGAGTGGTGTTTACTACACTGCTTGATGAGACCTTGGCAGTCAGGGTGGTAGGTGGTTGTCCGCAGGGTGGAGTTCTATCTCCTCTTGTGTGGAACCTAGTTATGGACGGACTGCTTAGGAAACTCAGCGATGAAGGATATTCTCCCCTAGGATATGCAGATGATTCAGTCATCACAGTCGAGGGAAAATTTAGCAGTACGATTAGGGAACGTATGCAAATGGCCCTGAGTATTGTAGCAGCTTGGACTGAAAAGGAAGGCTTGACCATTAGTCCAGAAAAAACAACAATAGTTCCATTTACGCGAAAGAAAAACATAGAGGCCCTTGGACCTCTATATCTCCGTGGTAGAAAGATCTCATTGTCAAGGGAGGTCAAGTATCTGGGGGTTATACTGGACTCAACACTTACCTGTAACCAACAAATCGATAGAATAGTTAGAAAGTTGGGAATTACTCTTGCAGTAGTTAGACGAACATATAACAAGAAATGGGGTCTAAGGCCAGGAAAGGTGCACTGGCTGTACACCAGAGTGGTCAGACCAGGAATAATGTATGCAGCTTTGGCATGGTGGCCCAAAGTCAAACAGGTAACTACTATGCTAAGGCTAAGCAAAATTCAGAGGCTTGCCTGCGTAGGGATAACAGGGGCGATGCGGACTTCGCCAACTGCAGCCATAGAGACTCTTCTGGACCTTCCCCCTCTCCACTTCGTGATACAGGGGGAGGCGAGACTGGCACTATACAGACTGCAAAACTCTTTTTACCGTGTCCGTCTGGGTACAGAGCATACTAGCATTATTGAGGACATAAAGGATCCCATGCTTGACATGAAGACGGATTACATGGTCCCCAAGAACACCGCACAACCACTCTTTCAGGTCACAATCGATGACCCTAGAGTGGAGAACCAAACTCTGAACAGCATACCTTCCGGCAGTCTGATCTGGTGCACCGACGGTTCTAAGACCGACACAGGTGCTGGGTCACGACTGTTTGGAGATAAACCAAGAGTGAAACTCAGCTCCTGTCTGGGCAAATATGCCTGTGTCTTTCAAGCATATGTCTACGCGATACTACAATGTGCGCGGGAAAACATTAAGAGGGGCTACAAAAATCAGCGGATATTTATCTTATCAGACAGCCAGGCAGCTTTGAAGGCTCTTATGAGCCCAAAGATGTCTTCCAGACTGTTGTAGGAATGCTTCGAGCAACTTAATATCCTAGCCATGCGGAACGCAGTGAGACTGCTTTGGATTCGAGGCCACTGTGGGCTGATAGGGAACGAGGAAGCCGATAAACTAAGAAAGCGGGACTCCAACGATCCTTTTGTTGGACCGGAACCTGCTCTAGGCATAACTAAGAGTGCAGTCAGACACCAAGTAAATGGATGGATTCGCGCTCAACATCACAATTACTGGAACGTGATTCCAGGACACAGGCACAGCAAGTCGTATATAAAGGGACCTTGCAGGAAAAGATGCTCAGAACTACTTTGCCTTAGTAGGATGCAAATTAGAATCGTAACAGGCTTCCTAACGGGACACACGACGGTTAAAGAACACCTGTGGAAGATTGGCAAATATTACGGAGACCTTAACTGCCGCTTGTGTAATAAGGAACGGGAGACAGCTATGCACATCCTGTGCAGATGTGAAGCTCTAAACCAGAAAAGGCGGCGAATTTTCGGGCGATGTCTGATGGAACCGGAAGAATTTTCCACGCATTCAATGTTTGACTTGTACCGTTTGGTCCAAGGCACCAAGATCATGGAATGGGTGTGACTTAGAATTTAGGGTGAGCACAATAAGCCCATTTTGTGGCTGCAGTGCATCTGAGCCTTCGGGCAGGCAGGCCCTAAGGGGAGAACAAAAAATCACTGTAAAATTTGAGGTAGGTACTGTATGAACTAAGGATACGACATTTAACTTAGGCAAAAACTGTCAAACTGACGACTCTCGAATAGCTTGGTTTTGTTTTCATCGCCTACCGGATTCAAATGAATTGTTCACTTATTCACAAAATGTTTGGACATGTAATGTGTGCAAATAGAGGTGCAAATAACAGATTTCTATGAATGTCCAATTTGTTCCGAAACTACGAGATATGGAACAAATTAAAAATGCCATTTCTGTTAAGAATGAAATGTAGAATTCAAGTGATGTTTTCAAAATTTGATCACGTTTTGCTTCAGGTCACAGGCATATCCTGCATTTACGCCGCTGGTTATAGTTGAAATGCCATATTTCGATATTAAATGTCATCACCGAGGTCGTAACGAATTTCCCAAAATCTGTGAATGCCATATACTTAGTTCATAAAGTACCCAAAATTTTTTGTTTTTTTTCCTACTACACGCCCATGTGTTTATGACATACGATGGTGTAAAACCTGTATATCAATTAATTACTTAAAAAAAAATTAACAGGATGTGTACTTACCGTAGATAGAGGATAGGGAAGGTAATTCGATGACCTAAGCTTTGGCCGCATGACAGTGGCCTTTGAGTGTGGTTAGTGTGTGACAGAGAGGCTAGCGACTGAGACGGACAACCAGCTTAGAACGCAAATGAGGGGACCTTAATGTTTATGCAATAAAGCAGATTAGATCAGGTGTTTATAGATATACAGTCGTGCTTATGTTTATTAGCAATGGGTATACGCAGAAAGGTTTTTCGACCGATTTGAGCAATTTATCTGTAAATTTGCAGTGTGCCGATAAATCTATTGGTTAGTATCTAATGAGGATTTGGCGAGTTGAGTGATATATTGGTGATACATACATATATGAATTTATTAATTGGTTTGTTTTACACACACGTAACGATAAAAACTGACACAGATTAATTTGTCTTACATATCTGCAAAGCGTGCATTAAAGATCTATTACTCGCCTTATTTTTGACATGTTGAGAAATTTAGGTGTTGTAAATTACTTTTATATACAATTTTTTGTATTTGTAGTTAATTAGGCATGCTTGAAGGAGCAATAAATGTGTAGGTACCTACTAAACCTTTTTTTAAGAATTCGACCCCCTTAACCAGCAGTGATCACTTATTTGTTAAAGAGTATACCTACAGCCTTCTTTTATAAGATGATACATTTTTGTGTTGTAAATTTATTTTTATTTATAATTTGTCCTGGAATGTGCCTGATTTTGAAGCTAGGTTTCTGAATATATTCTAAAGAAAGTTGCAACTTTCTAATGCCTAGTGTAAAACCACGTAAAACAGCATTATTATGATTCGATTAATTTATTAAAGCAGGCAATTCAGAAACTAAGCCTATTAAAATCTAAAATTTTAACTTTTTTTTAATTCCATTACAACACTTTTTTGGCACCATTCGACAGGCAGGGTGTGATAATGATCACCCCACATTGGGAACGTTTTTGTAGATATATCGGTTGTTACCTGTATACAACGTGTCCAAGATAAGGAGGGCCAGTATGGGGATATTGGAAATGACAAGAGATACGGATTTGGTTAAATGGGAAAAAAGTTGTGTAATTAAAGGATCAATAAAATGGCGCCTAGAAATCCTTGATATAATTTTCAGTTTTTGAGTTATTTTGAAAAAACTGAATTTATGGATTTTTAACTATATTTTTTTCTGACTTTAATATTAAAATTAGAGCGAAACTAACAAAACTTCTTCGTAGCAACTTTTGATGAAATTAAAGATTTCATTGCCATTTTTTTTATTCTACGTTTCGCCTTCGAGCAACCATCATCAACTTCATTTTTTTAAATACGGTCCTGATTTTCTGATGTCAAATTTTATGAGCCCTTTTTATTCTGAATTCAATAATGTACAACACATTATGGTTTAATTACGTTTCGACCCTTTTTTGGCCATCATCAAAGAATTTTTAAGATACGGACATGTATGTCTCACAGTTTTGTAAAAAATATGTACATACAGTATAAGTTGGGCAATTTTAAGTGCACCACAAGAGTTTTACGAATCTGTTAGATGATACTAGCGATAAGCACCTACCCTACTCTAAGCATAGCGCATCTTGCAGTTTTGGAAAATCTTGTTTGTTTCTGATATCAGAAGAAAGCCCAACTAACTGTATTTCTCATAATTTTTAGAAAATTAAGGGAAATGCAGGTCTGTATCCTAAAACTTTCTTGATGATGGTCAAAAACGGGTCAAAACGTAATTAAACCATAATGTGTGGTACATTGTTGAATTCAGAATAAGAAGGGCTCATAAAATTTGACATTAGAAAATCAGGACCGTATTTAAAAAAATGAAATTGATGATGGTTGCCCGAAGACGAAACGTAGAATAAAAAAATTTCCAATGAAATCTTTAATTTCATCAAAAGTTGCTACGAAGAAGTTTTGTTAGTTTCGCTCTAATTTTAATATTAGTCAGAAAAAAATAGTTAAAAATCCATAAATTCAGTTTTTTCAAAATAACTCAAAAACGGAAAATTATATCAAGGATTTCTAGGCGCCATTTTATTGATCCTTTAATTACGCAACTTTTTTCCCATTTAACCAAATCCGTAACTCTTGTCATTTCCAATATCCCCATACTGGCCCTCCTTATCTTGGACACGTATAAATTGCTAAAATCTCCACAATTCGGAAATTGCACAAATGACAGTGAAGATTCACAAAACGCAATTCTATCGACTGAAAATTTTAAAAGTATATTTTCCGGAAATCACACTAATCAAGCTCAACATATAGAAAAAATTAAAACTAAATTGGATGATCTTCTGGAAAGCGAATTATGGGAAGATTCTGAATACACCAGAAACGGTAGATTGCGTTATTTATTACTTGACTGGTTTTATCTGCAAGAAGCTTTTCAGAGTCAAAATCCAAACCTGCCCCGCGCTTTACCACCTGAAGCTGAACTACTCGAATTAAAATCTAGAGGATGGTTGAATCATTCCAATAAAATTATTCAGTCTATTAAAAAATTTAGAAAAAGTGTTATTTAAACATATTGCCTCTGTTGACGTTTTTGAGAATACCTACATTTCAGGATTTCTTTTCAGTTCAAGAAAATAGGTCGATAAAATTTGAGTGAAAGATGAAAATTACAGCGTTCTTAAATTATTTTCCTCGACGAGTTCTTGCTATACAAATATTATATAAATAAATATAAACACAGATTTTAAACGTAAGAAGTTTGTGATTTATTGTTTATCTTGTTATAAAAATAAAAAATTATGGAATAATATTGGAACGTCCTGCAATGCTTAATAATATTATGAATTTTTAATAGTATTCTTTATTCTGTGGTATTATGGTGCCTTATTTTCTGTATTTAGGATTATCTTGTTTTATAATCTGCATGCCTAGCTTTCTTTGGAATTTTACACTATCATTCAATTACATATTGTATATAACATTTAGTTATTGAAAAACTTCTAACAAACATACTCTACTGCGAGTTGAGCAGGAAAGTACGTAGAGATCCAAGGATGTTCCAGTCCAACGATATGTTTGGGGTAGCATCCTGTATGAGACCTCGTAGTACACAAAATCTGGATTTCGTTCTATAATTCAATGCCTGGCGGGGTATTTGCCCGAGGAGTAGTTGTTCGAACGGTCCAGTACCACTCATTACCGCCGCATAATTCGGCAAAAAATTAGCTCTTGCTAATACTTGCACCAAGCGTGTAAGTATATATACAGCAAGCAATATTGCGTAGTTCGAGTGTGTAGGGCAAGCACCGTACTGATGAGTCCCAAAAGGACGAAACCAGTGGTCTACGGTTTTCCATATACATTCGAAACATGCAATATTGAAAAACTTCTAACAAACATACTCTACTGCGAGTTGAGCAGGAAAGTACGTAGAGATCCAAGGATGTTCCAAGCCCAACGATATGTTTGGGATAGCATCCCGCATGAGATCTCGTAGTACACAAAATCTGGATTTAGTTCTATAATTCAATGCCTGGCGGGGTATTTGCCCGAGGAGTAGTTGTTCGAACAGTACAGTACCACTCATTTAGTTATGTTTATTTGTTTCCCTCATATAAAATAATAGTATCTGTCCCGTAACCGTATGAGTAAAACTCAAATGGCTGCAGAGTTGAGCCCAGCGGGTTGTCTGTCCTTATCTAAAATATCAAGCCACACTCACGGGCTCGGCTCAAGCGGTCGTCGGGTTCTCCGGTTACCTTCCCTATCCTCTATCCGTGGTACTTACCGAAAAAAACGTACACCTGGCGTTGTTTCTCGAATGCAACAGAAAGGTACCATACATATACGAGGCATATTTAACTTTATTCACAGGTGTAACTTAAATAAATAATACAGAATAACAATTTATAAACAATGGGGGTTATGTGCGTAACTTTCATCTGACATTAGTTCCAAGGAACATTTTTTTAGTACTTTCTAGAGATACCAATTCTACTTTGGCTTTCAGGCTTCCGCTGCGCGTTACTATGTCGGTAAAATGACGTGGTAAAATGACGTTTAAGAATACCGTTATCGGCTAGTGTCTCCAACGGTCACGGTGGGTGTTCGGATATGGTACAGAACTGCTATTTTATTCTCCTACGGCTAGACGAGTTCTGACCCCGCAGCTGTTTGATATATTTTGCTTGTTTTTACATCATCTTTTTTCCAAAAAATGCGTGTGTCTGGTGCGAGAGGGCAAGAAAGGGCTTTGTTTAAAATACGTTCTATCAGCTTAATTTTTTTACGCCTCCATTAGTCTGCACTATACTATATTTATGCGGAAGCCTGAAAACCAAAGTAGAATTGGTATCTCTAGAATCAAGTCATTTTTTTTATGGCCAATATTAGTTCATTTGCAGAACAGACCCTAGAGTACTAAAAATAAGAAGGGTCGTAAACCTTTCAGTCTTATCTTTTTGGGCCGAAAATGGGAAACATAAAGGTAAGTGTCCACTTGCGAGAAAAACTCTCGAGAGTTGCTCTCGAGAGTATTTCTCGCAAGTCGACACGCTTCTGAGAGTAAAAATCGGAGAGCTCCGGCTTACTCGCCGAGAGTGAACATGTGGTGGCCTGCTCTCAAGTCGACACGCAGTTATTTCACTCTCGAATAGCTGCTCTCGGAAAACGAATCCCGTTCGAATTTTGAGAGTACTCTCAGCTAGTGATTATGGCGCAAAAATGGAAAAAGGAAGAAATTTTTAACCTCATCAGCATGTATGAAGAAAATTCTATTTTATGGAACACAAGAGATAAATTTGTTTAAATATTGCATGTTTTGAATGTGTATGGAAAACCGCAGATCAACTGGTTTTCGTCCTTCTGGACTCATCAGTACGGTGCTTTCCTCCACACACTCAAACCATGCAATTTAACTTGCTGTATATGCTGCCGCGCTCTGGACAGATATCAGCAAGTGACAATTACTTTGAGTAATTATCTGGGAGTAATCGGTGGTACTGGACCGTTCGAACAATTACTCCTCATGCAAATACCCCGCCAGGCATTGAATTGTAGAACCAAATCTCGTAGTGCCGAAAATCTGGATTTGGTTCTATAATTTAATGGCCTGGCGGAGTATTTGCCTGAGGAGTAGTTGTTCGAACGGTCCAGTACCACGGATTGCAAAGGATAAAGAATATCGCAATCGCGAAAGGAGAACTAAAATACTCGCAATGTCACCATTACGCGTGCGTAAACAGAAATAGCATTGCGAAATTTCGTATCCTTTTTAAAAACTTTCAGACCAATTAACTCTTTATATATTGTACCTGCACTGCACTCATATGAATAAAGTTTCGAAATTGCTGGGCATCTTCTATTTGTAGTTCTCTTGGCAATGTAGAACAAGCGCCACAATTCTGACCTACGTTGAATCCACGGCTTTATCCAGCATTTCTTTTTCCTCCGGCGTGCCCTTTTTCTTTTTAATATTGTATATGCAATTAAAGAGCCGCGAGCTTGTTGTCCATTATAAATTCGGTTTTCGCAAATGCACCTACAACTAGCCAGTGGACACGGATCCGAGAGTTCTCTCCAGGCAGTAACTCTCCGAGACACCCGAGAGAGCAAAGTTTTTGAAAATTACTCTCAAGTGGACATACACTTGCGAGTAGCTCTCGAGAGTAACTCTCGCTAGTTACTCTCAAATGGACACTTACCTTAAGTCGCGCGTCCCAAACGTCAGATTTTCATTCCAAACAAAACAAAGCCACGTGCTTTCTGACGTTTTAACCTAACCTCTGAAATATAATTATAGTTGTTTTCAAGTTTTCACACGTAAGCCCAACACACAAATTGAAAATAAACTGTTTTCACTGCAAAACGTCTATAATTATATTGCAAAAACTAGTTTAAGACGTTGTAAATAATATCGATAAACGTCAAATGGCACGTGATTTTGTTTTGTTTGGAATGAAAATCTGACGTATGACGGAGGCACTTATGTCCCCTATTGACACCGCAAGCGAACCGTCACGTCACAAGCAGCAAACGTCAGATTTTCATTCCAAACAAAACAAATGCACCTGTTCACACTTGTCAGCTTTAACCTTAGATTGCTTTAACTTACAACACACCTAACCTAACTGGAGTCAAGGAGTGCCTACTGCATTGTCCTACCCTTACATTAAATTTTGGGGTATGGTCACTGAAATAAATTAATATATTTCAGTGGGTATGGTACGCTTTAAATCCATTCTACAGAAGACTCCTACCGTAGACTGAATAACTAAAGACGCCTCACCAAGGGCTTGATTTTTAAACGTTAGTTTTGATATATTTCTGAGATGTCGCTAGAGGCAAATATAGGTAGTCCTCAAGCTTTTGCAAAACGCATGTTCATCTTTCGCACTCTATAGTATTAAAAGTCGTAAGTTAGACAGAAATACAGCTACTAGAAGCGTGTATCGAAAAAAATTGTAACCACTTCAGATTTTAGCGGAGAACTCTAAAGCTAAGATGCGACATACGAGCCCAAGTCTTCTAATGTGTTTATTAGAATAAGAAGAATGACGTATATCCTGTGCTTTGAATGATTTACGACTTTGCACCGACAAAGAGATACCGCTACTGTAAAGCAATCTGAAGTACAGACCCGCATTCAGTTGTGATTTTTGATTGCGGTTGTGAAAATGCCTCGTAATTTATGTAGTTATTTCAACTGCCATAAAAGAAAATATAAAAACCGGGGCTCAAAACTGTTTAACTTCCATTTACTGGACTTGACCAGCCATGACTTCCATGGTATTTCTGTTACCACTACACTTCTTTATGAGCATTACATGATTGGTCACACATTTGACAGTAGTTAATTCTCACATACTGTGCTTCTTGTACCGGCGTTCACGCTGCTTTCATATCTAGTTGTTCTTCGGTTTCACGTGTGCGGGCATTTTGTTTCGCTGCGTTCGTTTTGTTCTTTTATCGTGTTTTGTTATTTCGGCATGCTACTGCACAAATTATTTACCTTACGAACGTGCCTTTATTTATATCCCAACTAGGTTTTGCCAAGTAGGCCACTTGCACTTTCACTCGCTTTAATAGACTGTTAAACTTTATGCCATGCAAGCAACAGGCTTAGTGCAGTAACGAAAAGTGCGCGCACTTTAGGACGCGCGAGGAGTTTTTGTTCGAATCTAAGCGGATATCCTTGACTTGACTTGACTTGACTCTTACCACTGAGCTGCCTGGCCAGTTGTTGACTTAAAAAATAATTTATGACTTAAGTCTTTTAAAAATGAATTAAATCTTATATTTTGACTTCGTCAATAAAATTGTTTTTTTACAAATGACTTGTTTCAAAGAATTGATTTGTCTAATTTTTTAAAAAGACTTAAAACTTAAATCATTTATGTATATTCAAATCAGTGATTTGACTGAAGACTTAAATCATTTGTATTTTAGAGATGACTTGTGACTTATGACTTAAGTCCTTTCGAAAATGACTTGTGACAGCTCTGTGAAGGAGTTGCTTGACCAAAGACTTGTAGAGGGGACTTGGCTATTTACATTTCCGGCTGAAGCAGGAGGAATACACACAGTCTAAGCGTTTGCGTGTGGAAAAGGCAAAACAATGCAGCCGACCAGTTGTGTAGTGAACAGGTGCCGCCGCGGAAACAGAATATCGCGGAACACTCGTCTGGTCCGTTGCTTGAATTATTTAATAACAAACAACACTACCCGCGACCACAGAGTTGCTTATATATAAGCAACTCTGTGCCGCGACCCGCTGGCCCACGAACGTGCAGGTTTCAAAACAAAATCAGCTGTTGCGTAGTAAGAACGCCAGGTCCATTCTAGATGTCTTTGTGCTTGACGCCTTTGAACTTAGAAATAGGTAATAATATGAGTTGCGGTGCAAGAATTGGCCCGAATCTAGCCGAGCGAGGACCCATAACGCATACTGATTACTTAAAAAATTAAGCACCATAGCACCGTATATTTTCTAGATATTTTCAAAATTGTTCTATCTAACCTCAGAAATAAGCCGATAAAACAGACCATTACTAATCGGCGCCCTCTATCCGATGACGACTCGAAATAATTGACAATGCCTCGGCAGAGGACCTGCTGCCACTTGCTACTAAATGATTCTTAGAAAGTTTCCTGTAACATAACTTCAAAATTTGAAACTTCAAAAATTTGTACAAAATTTAAAGAAAGTACTGTAAACATGGATTCAAACACAAAATTTAAGTAGTTTCCAAATTATTTTCTGAAAGTGAAAAATATAAACATAAATTGTATAATCATATAATCAGTATGAACGATAAAAGCTACATTATAGCTGCAAGCAAAATCTGCGCAATACCAAAAGAGCTTGAGATAAATTCTGTTATTAAGCATTCCTCAGGATCGTTAAAAGTGGATGGGCATGGCGAACACTTTGATAACGAAATTGGTTTATCACAGTCCATGTCAGAGTCTATGAACACTTTACTGACCGATGCAGAATTCCAGCGCAATACTTTAAAATATGATGAAAGTTTTTCAGAAAAGAATATATTGGAAGGAGACAAATACTGTTTTAAAAAAGATCCAATAACAAATGAAATAGAAGTTGAAAGTAACGATGTAGATCTTACAGGAAGGATTCATTCAAAGCTCGATTTAAAAAACAAAATATGTCATAGTACGGGCAATATTAATTACGCTTATTCTCATGATTTCATAGAAAATTGTGACACACGCAGGCAAGTAATCGCAAACGACGAAGAAGTTGCAGGTGTACCCATTGGAAGCAGTCCTAAAGGGTACCATATAAACGAACCTCTTTTGTTCCGATGCCCATTAACTGAAACACGAAATACAATAGAAGTAACACACATTTTACCGCAACAAAATTGTACATCTGTGTATTATCTGAATGCAGATAAAATTATACAAGTGTCTCCAACTGCAACAGAAGAACTTTTATATTTAGATGCTATCCAGAAATATTACACCGTTGAAATGAAAAGTGTTTCAAGAAGTACGCAGGCTGAAAACCAAATTTTAACGAATTCACAAGATGAATCAATTCAAGTAAGTTCTCCACAGCAAGACGATGAAATAATTAAATTAATTGCAATGACAGAAATTATTTTACAAAAATCAGATATTCAGAATTACAAAATTGGTACAGCTTATGCTTACTTATCAAATGAAGCAAAACCAGAAAAAAGAATAATAAACTATGGTGTAGCAAATGTTGCGGTAAAAGGCATGGAAATTAAAACTACTCGGCCATCACTAATAGGTGAAAATGGCAAATCAAACACAACTGTTCCAATAAGTGGCCATGAAGAACCTGAAAGAATATCCAAGAAACCTACAGATAAAAAATTTAAGACCGTCAACCCAGTTGCTGATGATGTGTCATTATTGTATAAAAATCCATTAAGTTGCAGATGCGTCAGCAGTGAACCCATTCACATATCTCGATACTCTGCAAGTAAAACAGGAAACAGCTCAAAACAAGATGGTGCCATGAAGGAATTAGACAAAAAAGAGAAATTTAAGGGGAAAAATACTGTAACCAAACCAATGAAAAGTTCAAATGGTACAAAAAAGAGAAACAGAATATTCAATTGTTTGCAATTCTCTGTATTAAAGTACTGCATTAAACATGAAGAAAATTATCAGTTGTATTAAGGTCATTTTAGTTTATATAGCATACTTACAGAGTGATTCAGGTTTAATCTAAATAATTTAATAATGTAATCTAAAACACTTCTTCCCCGAGATAAATGGTGCAAAATTTTGGTTCTTAAGAGGGATACGTACGTTGAAAACAGCGCTGATATCAAGCTCTATGTTACAAAACGTAGAGCTCTTAGTAATAAATATTTTGCAGAAATTTCTTCTTTGTCAGAAAGAAGATTTGTTCTACAATTCCGTCAAATTAAATTAAGAAAAAATATGTAAATAATCATAGAAATGAGACATGAAATTTGCTTTTTGGTGTATTTTCAGCAGCTAGAATATTGGTTCAAAAAGCGAATACTGGAAAACTAATTTGAGCACACTATAATATAAACATTTGATTGCTTGGGTTTCAAATTTGAATGCATTTAAACTGAAAATAAATAAGCTACATTAAATTTACTTCGACAATAAACCTATTTCTAAAAACGGGAGTCACCTCCTTCCACTAGCAGATTCTAACCGCCCTTCGGTAGTCAGTGTTAGCCGAGTACGTTCGGGCCGTATAGCATGTTTTATTTGGAGGAAAAGTGTTTTTTTGTGATTCGTCTGTGTTGCCAAGCCTAGACTCATCAATCACTAAAAAATGACACTTTTCTTCCCTATAAAACAATTATTATACATACTATTATTTTAAATTTAGTTTCAGAATTTTCCACTCTGTAGTCACTTTCAAACTCGTCAAAATGCCTTTTAGGTTTGACTTGCCTTTTTCAGGAAACTCAGAATTTACGTTCCATTTTGTTGCTAATTCTACAGCTTATAGATTTGAAGTTTTTACAGAGGCAAAAATCCGATACAAAATATTAATAATTTTATTCAGGTTAAGATTTGGGGCCCCCAAACTGCCCTACCACTGGGTTGTATCAGTCTGGGTCAAGGCCGAGTGATGGGGAGTTAACTTGAACTGTCTACTTTCTCGTGCTAATAACAACTAAAGATTTTTATGTAAATTATTATTATGCAAACACACAATATTTGACATCTTACCGTTAAATTCAATGTCGACCAGCATGAGATCATCATGAGTGTGGCAATTTGTAACTTGATACTGACTGAATGTTTAATGTTTATAGTTTTACTATTTAGAGCTTTATGTTTATGGTCGAAATGAAGGGCATAATATTTGTTCTTTAGCATATTGGCATTCGATATTGAGTTGCGATTTGTGTAAGACATAAATGTACGAGTTCGTTTGTTAATATAATTATAATTGGATTTTCATTTCATTTATTTTATTTTTAATTACACCTGTATTACATATCAGAAGTGGGATAGTGTACCTGTGTGTCGTGAAGGAAGTAAATAGTGCAAAAGAGATAGGAATAAGTCATGGAGGACAATCAAAGGGCTGGGACTTCGACAGAGAGTGTGGAAAATGAGTGAGAATCCTGATGTATTATATCAACGTCTTCTGGATCAACATATTCAGAGAAGAATAGATGAAGCGCTAATTCGACGAAATTATGGCGAACAAAAAGATGATTCTAGTATTGGCGATGGTATTTCCCGGCGCGTTTTGGTTTCCGGAGATATTATCCCTAGTTTTGATCCCGATGATAAATCTGTAACTATCAGCTCCTGGTTACAGAAAATTGAACAACTGGGTCAGTTGCATAAATGGTCCGATTATGAAAAGACATGCTACGTGCAAAATAAACTGCGCGGTGCGGCACGAGAGTGGTTTAACAGATTAGATGAATATGATAAAACTTGGGCCGAATGGAAAGAAGCTGTGACTCTTGCCTTTCCACGCAGTTCCGATTTTGCAACAATTTTAGAAGAGCTGGTGGCACGATGAAAACGACCAAATGAGACGATGACCCATTATTATCATGCTAAAATATCTCTGGCTCAGCAGTGTAAATTGGAAAATGATGCGGTCATCTCTTGCGTAATCAAGGGTCTTCCTTTTGAACTGCAAGCCAATGCTAGAGCTTATCAGTGTAGAACTCCTGATGAATTGTATGCAGGATTCATGGCCCCAATGGAAACTTATCAGTCATCGTCAACTTCAGCTTCTACGAAAGCCGGAAGGTATATCATTTATTTATTTAGCCCGTCTTAGACAGAAAACACAATACATAGATAGAACACATAACATATCAAACAAAATAAATCACAAAACAAAACAAAAGAAAAAAATATATCAAAACCTCACATGAGGAAACCGGGGAACAACACTCTCAACCCCCGAGAAAATCATCTACACTATAGTAAAACTTATCAAGCAATAATCTTTTTAAAGAAGCCTTGAACATTAAAAAAGTTGAAATGGATGAAATTGATGCAGGTAGCTTATTAAATATTTGAATGGACATATATATTACACTTCTCTTAAAATTTTCCGAGTAGGGCCTCGACTGATACAATAACACTGCAGACCGCACAAAATGCTCATGAATCTGTTCCCCCGTGACACAATTATTCTTAAGCCGAAACTGCAGAACAGCTATCTCATAAATGTAAATACATGCCAGTGGCAATATTCTCAGTTTCTCAAAAAGTGGCCTTGAAGGGGTACGAGGAAGACGCCTTGAGAGAATTCTCACTGCCTTTTTCTGCAATCGAAAGATATAATTAAAATTTTCGGCAGAGGAGTAACCCCAGAAAGGTATACCATATCGGAGATGTGACTCAAACAGCGCAAAATACGCATTTTTAGCCACAAGTAAACCGTAATTTATTATTCATAAGAGTCCTAAGGGCAAAACAGGATCTAGACAACTTTGTACTTAGGTGTTTAATGTGCTCCTGCCAATTCAATCTATGGTCGAGATGAACACCCAAAAATTTAGTAGTATTTACAGATGAAATTATAACACCATCTGAAGAAAGGGCAAACAATACGCCAGGCCTGAAATTCATAAGACAAGTCTTATCCAGATTAAGAGTCAACCTGTTCGCCGCAAACCAACATCTCAAGAGCGACATGTCCGACACAATCCTGTCATGCAACTCATGACCATCACTACCGAACCAAGTTATATTGGTGTCATCAGCAAACTGAACGAACTTGCCACTAATGCGCAGAGAAGACATATCATTTATGTACAACAGAAAGAGAAGTGGGCCCAAGACAGAACCCTGAGGCACCCCATACATAGACTGAGCAGAGTCAGATGTAAATTTCTGACAATCAGCGTTGACAATAGAAACGGCATGGCATCTTCCCATCAGATAAGAACGAACAGGCCAACAGTTCCATAGTTTCAGCGCACCAATGTACGGGTTGGAAAATTGTTGGTGCGATGTTATAATTGCGGCAAAAATGGTCATATATCAAGAGATTGTGTGAACGAGCGACAAAATCCGCGTTGTTTTAAATGTGGCAAACGTGGACATATCGCAGCTGACTGTTATTCTTCAACCAAAGGAAAGACTACAAATGACAGCAAGAATGTCAGCAAAATTGAAACGAGAAAAATAAACGAAATATATAAGAAACAGTGTAAAATAAATGGTGTTGGTGCTACTGCTGATTTGGATACTGGAAGTCAGGTCAACGTAATAGCGCGAAAAGCAGTGGAAAGACTGAAGTTACCTACTTCTGGGAAACGAACAATATTAAGAGGATTTGGCGGCGGGTTTTACGAGAGCGACCTTCAGTCTGAATTTACATTAGAAATTGATGGTATATCGTGCGAAACACAGGCTGTCGTATCCAATGATGTGTTGGAACATGATGTAGACATCATAATTGGACAATTGGTTATAAATAAAGAAGGACTGTCTTTAGTGGTCAGTGCGGAACGTGCAGAAATTGTTGAAGATGTCACCGATTTATTGAAAGCCATAACGCTTGACGATGCCAAAGTACGAGCGCGAGTGTTGTTGGATGAACAAGTAATTGTTGCTTCGGGTAAAGCGGTAACTGCGAAAGCTAAAATTTTGGGAGTGTCCAAACGTGTATGTATTTTCACCGACCAAAAGTGTTACGCCGTGGGGGATGCTTTAATATCCATGCCAGGTGGAGTTCATCGTGCTCCAGAGGCACAAACAATAATTTGGAATTTGGGGGACAAACCTATCACCTTTCCGAAAGGACAACTTTTGAGTCGGGGAGATGAATGTTTGGAGGTCCCTTCTGAGGATAAAACAAATTTAAATGCGAGTAACATTGATTTGGCATGTGAGTTTGTCAGTAATGAGAGTGACGTGTGTATGAATGAGTCACTAAATGACGTTGATAAAAAGAAGTTGTTAAAATTGTTAAGCAAATGGAAAGTATGTTTTGCAAGTACAACGAAAGAGATGGGTGTGGTAAAGAATGAAAAGATGAAAATTGTACTTAAAGACCCAAAGCCTGTCTGCTACAAACCGTATCGAGTTTCTATGAAAGAGCGCGAAATTGTACGTGATAAAGTAAAAGATTTCATCGAACATTCTTGGATGTGCTCTGGATAGTGAACATTGGGATCAAACAATACCCGAGATAGTATGGGGAATAAACAATATGCTCACTTCAAGCACAAACTGTACACCATATGAGTTAATGTTCAGTCATAAAGGACATCTGTTATAGAATTTGGAAAAGAGTGTCCCTCACAGTGTCACTGATGTGGACACAAGACGCAAAATTGCGGAGGACTATTTAAAACAAGCTGCAGTGACAATGAAGGAGCAGTATGATAAGAAACATAAACCTCCCAGAAAATATAAACAGGGTGATTTTGTTGTGTGGCGGGACGGTGTTCGTTGTGGTAATACAGGTGTGAATCGCAAACTGTCCCCTAAATATGCTGGTCCTTATGCTGAGGTTAAAGTATTAGACAACGATCGATATGAAATTAGGAGTATTAAAGGATTCGTTAAATTCAATGTGGACCAGCATGAGATCATCATGAGTGTGGCAATTTGTAACTTGATACTGACTGAATGTTTAATGTTTATAGTTTTACTATTTAGAGCTTTATGTTTATGGTCGAAATGAAGGGCATAATATTTGTTCTTTAGCATATTGGCATTCGATATTGAGTTGCGATTTGTGTAAGACATAAATGTACGAGTTCGTTTGTTAATATAATTATAATCGGATTTTCATTTATTTTATTTTTAATTACACCTGTATTACATAGTCAAATATTGTGTGTATGCGTAATATTCGGCCATTCTGACAAAAATTCGCGCCCTCGCGAATAAGGTTCACCTTCAACTTGACCGGACCCTCCTCAAACTCTTATAACTTCTGGGAAAAGAAGAAAATCTCTTACAGTATCATTATTATCATAGGCAATACCTTCCCTGAACAGTTGCAAACTGTGGACTTATGTAACAACTTTTGTGAACCAATTTTGCTTGAACAACATATCTGGCATTGTACACATGCAAAAATAACACTTGGCCAGAACGATATTCTGCTGTATACTGCAGCTTTGCACTGTTTTGATAAAATACTCCGTCATTTTGCCATATAAATACTCCCTCTGTGACGGCAGACGGGGCTCACCTGACAAAACCCTATTGAAAATGTGAAAATAAACAATATATTAAATGAAACGTCAGGATGACACCAGCCAGGTGAATTTCGTCTGTGCACACTGAGATCTTAACTTACCTCAATGAGTTCTTGATATCCTGTTGTAACAATGCATAATTGGAATGCTGGTTACATCCAACAAACTTGGATTAGCATTCATAATTGTTTTCTCTATTGCAACCGCGTCACGGAGTGAGAGCCGTGGCATATCCAGATGAAGAGAGAAATACAAGCCGCTACGTCACGATTGTAAATGAACAAGAGCACGAGAAGAGTGGGAGTGGCACGTCACGCGTTTCGATGGTAGGAGAGCGAGCCTGACCGCCGACCGCCGAACCTATTCGGGTGGCTATAAAGGAAGCCACACAGCAGAGGTCCAGGAAGAATCTTCTTCACCGGTTTGCGAAGAAGAATTCTCTCCACCCGCGTCCGATAAATATTAACCGACAGTCCGCTTGAATGAGTTTAATTCACGGCGTGTGATTTTCTGTTCATTCCCGTATCCGATTTATTCTCGAAGAATAAATACTCAAGTCTTCATCGCTAGTACTTAATTATCGAAGCCGAAGGGCTACCAATAATTAAGCTAACAAGACCGGAGTTACTTGACTTGTAGCGGAAGCGTAGCTGACTTAATTAGGTAGGTCCATTTACCAGTACAGGTGCAGGAAAGTAAGAACCGACATGCTTGCATTCATTGCGGCGGATTACACAGCCTTGTCGATGTGCAGCGGATGGTTCTTACAATAATCTGCATGTGGCCTGGGGTGGTCCCGTCAGTTACAAAGCTTGTGCACGTCAAATAATAAACCTGTCTCGCACGGGATTACACCCTTGGTGTTCTAACGTACATCCCCGACCTGAAACCCCGACCGGTCGCGCTATAGGTGCTACTACGAAACCGCCAGTATCCGGAACAGTTAATCATACGACGAGACTACCCGTATTCAAGTGATAGCTGATCCCGAGGGAATAGTCCACGAGCTAGGCCTCTAGCCCAGATCTCGTGCGCTACTCACTCGAGAAACCGGTTACAGTACCGTCCTGATTTCAATACTAGAATTTCTCATTTATTTTTCATGTATATATTTTCCTGTAAATATCCGTTTCATATTCCGTTTAAAATGTAAATAGTTATATTAATAGAAACCATTTTAATTTGTTTATGTTTTATAATTCACCGTTTAGTAAGCAATAACGAACCCTCCCTTCTTCGACTATTGAGCAAAGGGTATTATCGACGATCCCGACCTGACCAGATGCAACCCCGTTATATCGTTACAAAGGTAACGAACCGATTGGTCTAGATATACAGAGCGTACCAGATACCGATACCGAAACCGAAAGAGCGCCCTGTATATCTGGCTCCAGAGCGTCACTAGGAAGTGTCGTTGTATACTTTCACCGAAATCGATCCGATATCGTTGCATAATTGGCGCCCGAGCAGCAGATTCGGTAGTCATTATTGTATAATTGGCGTCCGAGCAGCAGATTCGGTAGTCATTATTGTATAATTGGCACCGAGCATCAGATTTGATTCGTCAGTCATTATTGCTTCCAGAACCAGGACCAGCAGGAAAAATTAATTCCAAACCCGCATCGCTGCTAGAATAATTTTCGTAGTAAAAACGAAACCAAGTAAGTTGTGTATTTTGTTGTTTTGTTCTGTTCACAGTAATCAAGATGAGCGACGACGAGGATGTAGGACCATTCCGTCCCGAAGAGGAACAAGCACCAAATCCCGTTATACCCGCTCCCCGAGTAGCCTGGGTATACCAGTTAAACAAAGAAGAGCTGACCCGCGAATTAAGAAAATTTAAATTGACCCCGACTGGAACGGTCGATTTAATGAGAAGAAAATTAATTACTTTGTTAAGGGAAGGCATTACCGGCCCGAACAATGAACCCGCAGGAGAAGTCATAGCACCGGCCGCCGCAAGAGAAAATAAACCGCCGTGTGATACAGTTCGAAAATGGAATCTGAAATTTGACGGAACTACCGATCCAATTGCATTTTTAGAACGCCTCGAAGAAATGCAGGAATGTTACGGCACCGACCCGACAGATCTACTCAAATCTCTGCCGGAATTGTTAAAAGGTAACAGCCTGCTATGGTATAGAAACAATAAAATTTTATGGCAAAGTTGGGAAGATTTTTTGACCGATTTTAAAGCAAATTATTTTGCATCCAGGTACCTGTTTTATTTAGAAAACGAAATCCATACTCGCACACAAGGTGCAAAAGAAACAGCCAAAGAATTTTCGATATCTTTGTTGACCTTGATGAGAAGACACGGAAATTTATCGCCAGAAAATCAAATCGAGCGGCTGTATTTAAATTTAAAACCGGAATACCGCCTATTCATAAAAAGAGCCGAGGTCACCAGTATTTCAAATTTATTAAAGCTAGCAGCCGAATACGAGGGCGTATTAAAAGACTGTGATTCCTACCGTCCGCCGTCAAAGGTAACACAAGCCCACGTAAACGAACAAGCTAGTACCTCCGATAAAAACGCGAAACCAGGAAAGAAACACCTCACGCTTGTTACGGATCGAAAAGCAGAAGCTATTTCACCCCGGAACGACCCCAAGAAGCAGACGTACTCCAGAGCGCTTGTATGTTGGCGTTGTGGCATAACCGGACACGTGAGGGATAAATGTCGAGGCATCCCGAAAATATTTTGTTCCCGTTGTGGCAGACAAGGCATCCTAACTCGGGATTGCTGCGGCCTACAGACTCCGGGAAACGACATACGTCGTCGGAGGTAAGGGGACCTCACCGACGACGGATCCGACCTGAACCCCAATACCTGAACCCATGTAAAACTTGCCCTAGTGAGAAAGAAACCGACCGCCCGATGTTATCCAAAATTACCGCCACCGGAGACCCCAGAATTTACGTAAATTTGAAAATTTTTGATATGTATTTTCAGGCTCTAGTGGATACCGGAGCTAGTTGCTCATACATCGGGAACCGAGTGCGAAAGCACCTGGAAGAGAAAGGGATCCGACCGAGACCAGGAGGTGACAAATTTGTCCGTCTGGCAAATAATCAAACAATTCCCGTTCTCAACCAATACGAATTTAAATTTTCTTATAATTCTAGGCAAGTTAAAGGAGTCTGGGGATACCTGGAGCACCTCACCACCGATGTGGTGATGGGGATGGACCAGCTGCGTTCCCTGAATGCAAGAATTGACCTAAACCTTGGAAGAATGTGGTTAGGTAATCAAGAAATCGTTCTCAACCTGCAAGAGGATGATAACGAAATAGCAGGACTAACCCCAATAAATCCGAGTCAGAAAAGGGAACTGAATAATTTTCTAGAAACTGAATTGAAGAAATTCTCCGCCCTGAAAGGACCGACGTCGCTAGTCGAGCATAAAATACGACTTAAACCTGGAGAAGAACCGCAAAAACAGAGGTACTATCCAAGAAATCCCGCCATGCAATCTTTAATAAATCATAGAAGTATCTGACATCATAGAAGTATCTGACAGTCCATGGAGTTCTCCCGTGGTAATGGTCAAGAAACCATCCGGCAAGCTTAGATTTTGCGTGGATTTACGTATTGTAAACAAGAAATCCATACCAGACGCATACCCCACTCTGTACATACAAGCGATTCTTGACAAACTAAGGGGGGCGCGATTCATTTCTACGATAGATTTAAAACATGCGTATTGGCAGGTACCCCTGGAGAAAGATAGCCGGCCAATCACAGCGTTTACTGTACCAGGTATGGGACTTTATCAATTCACGGTGATGCCATACGGATTGCACTCCGCTCCAGCAACGTTTCAGAGACTCCTAGATAAATTGATCGGCCCGGAACTCGAACCAAAGGCATTCGCGTACTTGGACGATATTATCGTTGTGAGCTCGACTTTCCAAGAACATCTAGAGTACTTGCAGGAGGTATTCAGACGGTTGTGAGCCGCCGGATTACAGCTGCAACCGGAGAAATGCGTATTCTGCCAGTCCGAACTCAAATACTTGGGACATGTAGTCAACGAAGATGGTATTTTAACGGACCCAGATAAAGTCGAGGGAATCACTAGACTAGAACCTCCGAATAGTGTACGAGCACTCCGAAGATTCCTAGGCATGATATCTTGGTACCGGAAGTTTATTCCGAACTTCTCCGATATCGCCGCGCCGCTAAACCGCCTCTTAAAGAAGAATACGAAATTCCAGTGGACCGCAGAACAAGAAAGGGCATTCCAGAAATTAAAAAGCACACTTACTAGTGCACCAGTGCTAGCGTGCCCTGATTTTAATTTACCCTTCTTGTTACAGACAGATGCCAGTGACGTAGGACTAGGGGCTGTCCTAAGTCAAACCCAGGGCGATGTGGAGAGACCCATCGCATATATTTCTCACACCTTGACCGAGGCAGAACGGAAACTGTCTACCACGCAAAAAGAGTTACTAGCCATCATCTGGGCCATTACTAAGTGGAAGCCGTACCTGGAGGGATATCATTTCACGGTTATCTCTGATCACCACTGTTTAGAGTGGCTAAACAAGATGAAAAATCCCACTGGCAAGCTGGCCAGATGGGCTCTGGAACTTCAACAATACTCATTTGATGTGAAATACCGGAAAGGAGCGCTAAACCAGGTCGCCGACGCGCTCTCGAGAGCACCGTATTCAGCGGACAATCTAGCTATTCTAGTCCGGCCAGATGATTGTAGCTGGATCAGGAAGCTGAGGAAAAATATTAAAGATTCTCCCCAGCAGAACAAAGAGTATCGTATAGTAGGAAATAAAATTTTTAAATCTTTTCCAGATGTATTCGCGGATAAAGCCGCGGACGGACGTTCCGACAGATGGGCCTGGTGTGTTCCAGAAAACCAGCGCACGGCAGTTCTGAAGGAATGTCATGACCAGCCAGCAGCAGGTCATCTAGGCGTCGCGAAGACATACACCCGGGTAGCTACGGACTACCACTGGCCAGGCATGTATCGAGATGTCAAAAAGTACATTCGGAAATGCCATAACTGCCAATGCTACAAGTTGCCGCAGCAGCAACCGCTGGGTAAGATGTATTTTACTAAGCCAATCGAACCATGGGATGTAGTAAGTACAGACCTAATTGGACCGCTACCGCGTTCATCGAAAGGGAATATATTTTTGGTAGTGTTTCAAGATAGATTCTCGAAGTGGGTAGAAATTCAAGCGCTAAGGAGGGCAACCGCACAGACAGTGATCCAGGCCTTCAAAGAACGCGTGATTTACCGCTTCGGAACACCGAAAACGCTAGTGTCCGATAATGGAAAACAATACGCTAACCGTATTTTCCAGGAATTGGCCACCGCGTTCCGAATACGCCATCAATTCTCGCCGCCGTATACACCACAAGCAAACCCCGTGGTAGCACAATACAGCTCTGACAACCAGAAGAAGTGGGACCTGTATCTAGCCGAACTGATGTTCGCGATGAACACGGCACTGCATGAATCTACGGGATTCTCCCCAGCGTATTTAAATTTCGGAAGAGAACCAATTCCACCAGGAACTTTAAGGCACCAGGACGTGCGGGTAGATTTGCAAGAAGAAACCCCCGGAAAATACCGGAAACAACTGCAAAAATTACAAGATATCTACAAAATGGTAAGAGTCAATTTGGCTAAGTCTTTTGTTCAACAGAGTCATCATTACGACCTACGGAGACGCCCATACTCCCCTAGAGTAGGAGACATGGCGTATAAGCGCAACCACGTGCTTTCCGATGCCGCGAAAGGTTTCATGGCGAAACTGGCCCCTAAGTACACCGGACCGTACTCCGTATACAGAGGTATATCACCTGTCATTGTGGAGCTCCGAGATGAAGAAGGAAAGGACGTAGGCAGAGTTCACGTAAAAGACGTGAAACCAGAATCCGACCCCGCAGAGTAAGCACCCTCTCCCTTATCTAACGCTTGTTTTGAAATCTGTTTCAGTATTTTCCCGAAGCGTACCAGCACCTGTTTTACCCGAAGAAAGGGGGGTGTGTAACAATGCATAATTGGAATGCTGGTTACATCCAACAAACTTGGATTAGCATTCATAATTGTTTTCTCTATTGCAACCGCGTCACGGAGCGAGAGCCGTGGCATATCCAGATGAAGAGAGAAATACAAGCCGCTACGTCACGATTGTAAATAAACAAGAGCACGAGAAGAGTGGGAGTGGCACGTCACGCGTTTCGATGGTAGGAGAGCGAGCCTGACCGCCGACCGCCGAACCTATTCGGGTGGCTATAAAGGAAGCCACACAGCAGAGGTCCAGGAAGAATCTTCTTCACCGGTTTGCAAAGAAGAATTCTCTCCACCCGCGTCCGATAAATATTAACCGACAGTCCGCTTGAATGAGTTTAATTCACGGCGTGTGATTTTCTGTTCATTCCCGTATCCGATTTATTCTCGAAGAATAAATACTCAAGTCTTCATCGCTAGTACTTAATTATCGAAGCCGAAGGGCTACCAATAATTAAGCTAACAAGACCGGAGTTACTTGAATTGTAGCGGAAGCGTAGCTGACTTAATTAGGTAGGTCCATTTACCAGTACAGGTGCAGGAAAGTAAGAACCGACATGCTTGCATTCATTGCGGCGGATTACACAGCCTTGTCGATGTGCAGCGGATGGTTCTTACAATAATCTGCATATGGCCTGGGGTGGTCCCGTCAGTTACAAAGTTTGTGCACGTCAAATAATAAACCTGTCTCGCACGGGATTACACCCTTGGTGTTCTAACGTACATCCCCGACCTGAAACCCCGACCGGTCGCGCTATAGGTGCTACTACGAAACCGCAAGTATCCGGAACAGTTAATCATACGACGAGACTACCCGTATTCAAGTGATAGCTGATCCCGAGGGAATAGTCCACGAGCTAGGCCTCTAGCCCAGATCTCGTGCGCTACTCACTCGAGAAACCGGTTACAGTACCGTCCTGATTTCAATACTAGAATTTCTCATTTATTTTTCATGTATATATTTTCCTGTAAATATCCGTTTCATATTCCGTTTAAAATGTAAATAGTTATATTAATAGAAACCATTTTAATTTGTTTATGTTTTATAATTCACCGTTTAGTAAGCAATAACGAACCCTCCCTTCTTCGACTATTGAGCAAAGGGTATTATCGACGATCCCGACCTGACCAGATGCAACCCCGTTATATCGTTACAAAGGTAATGAACCGATTAGTCTAGATATACAGAGCGTACCAGATACCAATACCGAAACCGAAAGAGCGCGCTGTATATCTGGCTCCAGAGCGTCACTAGGAAGTGTCGTTGTATACTTTCACCGAAATCGATCCGATATCGTTGCACTGTTAAGTAACAGGTATCATAACAACCCTTGTCGGATCTTACACATGGGCTAGAGGTAATTTTCCTTACATGAAATGAAATCCACTTCTCCTTGTACCCTATCCTTTATTTCCTATATCTATACAATACCTCGGCACTTACCCTCCAAGTGTGTATTATAAATAAGTACCCAGTGTTATCAAATACATAAAGCATCAATTCCTACATTTAACATCCTGCCTACCGACACCAGTTATTCATACAAAATTATAGACACCAATTTAATACAAGATCAATACACAAATGTTACAAATTGCTCTTAGCTCACCCATACGGTTAACCATAATCCAAGTCTACAATTTATGAAGATGAAGGAATGCAACGCCGGTTGATCACCCATTATTCTCACTTGATAGTTATTTCGGCCCACTCCAATAACCATAATAATTCTGCTTCTACCATATGTAAGAAAACTTATGTGCCACTTTTCACTTTATTAATTTAAACCAAACTAGTTACTTGACTCTACATCACCAATTATTCAACACAAACTGCCACCCGTCTTTAGCCCTTGCTAATTCCTAACTACCTCGACCACTTGCAACGATTACTTTGTCTCCTCTTCTGGAACGTCACTTATGCAACGGTCTCGGTTCGGGCCCCTAAATATACACCTGTGGCCCTCGGTCTCACTTATTGGGACACACTGTATATTCAGGAGGATCTGCACGTTCGCTTATGAACGTGCTCTGCGTTGCCTGTACAGTCTTGTCGGGGGACGATCTATTCGTTGTTCACCCTTACGCTCTTAGTCGCAGAAGGGTTGGGTTCATTAATTATTGCTAAACGATGATTGAATAAAAGACAAACAAAATATAACTTGACTCTATTCTGTTTAACTATTTACATTGAATAAAATTGCGGTGAAATTATACTACGGAATATGTACAAAAATACGAGATATATTTACAGTGAAAGAAACAGAAATAAAAACCCGGTTCTCGCGGTGTACTCTGATAATGCGGTCCGCCCAACGTACGATCCAATACTGAATTATTTCTACGGCCCCGGAGTCTACGTGGGAGCACCAAAAGGTACAGACTCGGCGGGCTTTGGTGCGAGATTCTCGTCGCAGCACCAGGCTACTATATCTCTGGGGAAATACCCCTAGTCTATACGCTGCTAGCAAATAATTATGAGTCCGCCCTCGGCATGTCACCAGCGGCCGCCGATTACCCGGGCACGATCGTTTTCCGCCGGTATGTCGCCTCAAGTTACAGGCACAAGTGCCACACGAGGTTGCCAAAACGATCCTACCTTCACCAGCAGACACCCCTAATTCCCGAGTTTGGACACACAACTACTCACTGGTCTCGGATAAGCCAGGCCATGACTGGATGATGTTTAATTGTTGATATCGTATTGATAACAACCATCAAGCACCAGGCAACTATTCAAAATTGTCTTACTCAAATAGTTACGGGTCAGTTACTTTCAGTGGATCACACGGCGTCGTCAGAACGGTTTATCAGGTACTAGTATTTCGGATGCGGCGGCCAGCATCATCTCGGATGCTGGGAGCACTGGTCCCAGCTGATGGCCGGACGACCAAGTACTGGCTTCTGCCTTCTGCTGCAGCTACTTTTATAAGCTTGGAGGGGAGCTTGGCCGGCGGTTTATTTCGAGATTTCCTACGTCAGTGCTGGGGGTCGTGTGCAGAGATTCATCTAGTATTCTGATTATTTCGGAAAGGTGGGCGTCGGTATTCACTACGTCACGTTAGTGCAGCGTGCAGAATCTCTTCGGAATTCCCTTCTTCTTGCATGACGTCGGTCGCATCTGGGACTTGCTCATCCCTTTCATCGGTGCATGCGTAGACGGACGGACGGACGGACGGATTTATTCAGCAATACTTTCACTTTTGATTTGCCGGCCACGGTCTCGAAGAACAATTATGAAATGCCACTCTAAGTTCATTAGAGCTTTTAGGCATTTTTTCGGTGCATTGTTACACACTACACATGACTTCTGATGTTCAACTCCTCTTACTTCCCCTGGATCTTCCCTTTTTATCACCTTGCATGACACTGCCCATGAAAAACAGGCGTGCTTTTCCGTAATACTCTCAACCACCGTTTCCATGGAAAACATGGCTGTTTGCTTTCCCGGATAGGCTGTGGCGTAACGCCCATGGAAATCCTGATTAGTTGCTTATTTCCGATAGGCTACAAATGTGTTTACCCTGGGAAACAGAATAACGTCATTTCCCCCTGACCCTGGTGATTTATGTATTTGTTTGTGCAATTCACTAAGTATCATTCGTGACAATAGCCCTTTTATGAAATGAATTTGGTTAATCATCCTTACGTCAAATGCGTGCTGTTAAATCGGTTTTAGACCTAAGAAAATGGTTGTGGCTCCCGCCAATCTGTCTGTCTGTCCCATTAGTAGCCTTTACTGTTTCGTTAGAAACGACAATTATGAGTACAAATCGCCCTATTACTTTCCCTAAACCTTTTAGTGTTCGCGTGCGGCTGTGCCTACTTTGCTTATTAAAAACGCAATGATTCCACTGAGGAAATTTGTATTAGTCATCCTTCCTTAAAAACTCTGAATTTCACAATATCTCTCAATTTTATGCAACTTGTAACTTTTATTAAATAAATATTGCATTTATTTCTAGATCGTAAGTTCTTGAAATCGAATTTAAAGTGGCACGTTACACCTCCACCACCGTGCCATATCTCCAGATCACTGGCACAACGAGCAGCAATCTGCCTTCCAGCAGAAGCAGTACTCTGCCGCCAACGCTTTCCCCATCTTACCGTTAAATTCAATCTCGACCAGCATGAGACCATCATGAGTGTGGCAATTTGTAACTTGATACTGACTGAATGTTTAATGTTTATAGTTTTACTATTTAGAGCTTTATGTTTATGGTCGAAATGAAGGGCATAATATTTGTTCTTTAGCATATTGGCATTCGATATTGAGTTGAGATTTTTGTAAGACATAAATGTACGAGTTCGTTTGTTAATATAATTATAATTAGATTTTCATTTATTTTATTTTTAATTACACCTGTATTACATTATTATATATGACTGAAAAGATCTTGAAGATGTGTATTACGATATGACCAGATATGGCATCCACAAGATAAAATAAATTTGACTAGTGAATAGAGGTACACATAAATTAAACGCCTTGCATAAAAAGTAACATCAAATTACTATCGAGACTATGCATGGTTTAAAAGTTCATTGCAAAATATGAAAAAATACGGGCTCTAGAATAAAAAGAAAATTTGGCCATTAATAATTTTCTCCAACATTTACGGATTTCCATTCACCTATGAGTTGTTGAATAATTTAACTGTCACACGTTAGTATAAATAAATTATTTATTGCTACAAAAATATTTACAAGAATTACAGAAAAATTGAAATTTATTCTATTTCTTTTAATAAACGAAATATAACAGTAAAAATATGTGTATAACAATTACTCACAAATTACAATTTTTCATTTCTGGAAATATCACATTATTCACCCGTTTACTTCCATTCTATACAATATTAGGGGAATTTTAAAAATGTGTCAAGGTTTGGCCCATTCCTACCTAAAGGGTCATCGGGGAAAATAATAATATCCCCCACAAAAGTGGGCATTAAAAGCCTATTTTCGATTGTGTCCCTCAAATTTGGATTTTCTCTTAGCAAATCTTTAAAATTGTCGCACGACACAACTATTCCATTGAGAATGGCAGCACTTTGAACGATGTATCTGAAAATACAAAATTAGTACACTTACAGACTTCCACTGTTCTGGCCTACAATCCCATGGGTTGAGATGTGAAGCACAAATATTTTCAAGTGAATATTTCCGAGAATATTGAAATTTCTGGTCATGGCGCTCAAATATTTGGAAATATTTGCAAATACGTCGCTTTGATTACACAAGTAGTAGGTAACAGACTTGCATATTATACACCAGCATACGTTAGACATGAACAAGACACTTTGGTGGCACCACAAAAACGTGACACTGACTGTTTGATTTCCTTTTGGGTTATATGAATACATCAATGATTTAAAAAATTCGAGAATATTCAGGAATTTTCCCAGGATATATTACCGATTTATAAATTTTCAAGAATTTTACATCTCTACCCATGGGTTGTTTTTAATTTATATCGCAATAAATGAAGAATACAACAGAAGAATAATAAATTGTTTAAGCTGTTCAGATACTCTCCACGTCAGCTTCTTAACAGAACAGCATCTGCAAACTTTTAAGACATGACCCGTGAAACAAAATTGGCTCGAGTCAAAAAGAACGTTGTTTATCAAGTGGAGCCAAAGCAATAGACCCTTTCATGGTCAGAACATCCTAGCACTATGTCCCACATTCAATAAACACCGACCACCATACTGCACAGTGATTGGTAATTTGAATCGGTGATGCAAACATTTTTCTGCAAAATTCATTATTTACAGAACAGTAAACGGTGAATTTGTCACTGTCGTCTTCTTCACCACTTTCAAGAATTATAAGTTTCATTTAGATTTCTGATTCGATATAATATGAATTACTAAATTTAGAAATGGACATCATCAAAGTAGATAGCAGTTACCATCTACCATTTCGATGGCTCCAAAAAAATTCAATGAATTTAGTCTGACTCCGATTTAACATCTATATGCTATATTCACAATGGGACATTTAAACAATGCCAAATAAAGGGTTTCGCAATCCGGAGTGGCCGCGACTTTTGCCATAGACATGGCAACCGTGGTGTTCAAACGCAACCTGTCTTACCTTTTCAGTGCATTCACGTTAAGCGTGAGATTTGCATTCGCGGCTTGTGCAGCATTCTAATGTTTGGCCGCAGTGCACACGGAACATAAACAACATAGATAACTGGTAGTTATCTATGTTGTTGTTAATGTGTGTTAAAATGACCGCATGTGCCATCTTGGTCGCTTCGGTTTGCGGAATCCTTTATTCATGCACTAAGGAAACTAGCAGGCACAACTTAACATCAAAGAATAAATTGAATACTCATATACAATAAGAGGGAAAAGGAGCAAGATCCCGCAATTACGCTGGGTGTGGAAGGATTTCGAAAACGAGCTCAGCAGCTTTCGATGTCACTTCAGCACATTTATGCAATGGCACATTGTTGTGCCGACATCCATAGATTTGATCCCGTAATTCGGTCGGAAGGTCGCATTAATAAATGTTTTTGACCATTGTCTAAAATGTTAGTAGGCAAGACGCCACGAGAATCCTAAAAAACCGAAAACATCACTTTGCAAATTATTTACTATTGTTACGACTTACGAGGGTTTACCCAGCAGCTTTGCGAGTAACAGTAACAATATTTTTTAATCATGTCTCGAACAAAGTTGGGCAACTTGAGTTTACAATCGAAAAATTTTGCCAGCAAAATCTATCTCTTGTACTGGGTGTTTTCAAAGGCAAGGCATTTATTTCAATAGGCTATAGACCTCGTAAAAATAATTCATTTTTCCAAAAATTACTTACGTAAAAGTCGTAAAATAACGAAGATATAAGTCTTACCGATATGATTACCCTACCCACGGTTCTGGTATGTTTACAAAAATTGTTGAAAATTGTGACCTTTGATTTGTGCATAGCCATTAAATATGCCAAAACTAAAATTCCGTTACCTACGAACAAGTTCAAAAGCGTTTTCTATTCAGTGTAGTGGAGTAAAATCTACCCGAAATTATGCGGTTTTTCAAAATGAAGGTATAACTAAATGGGACCTTCACCGTCATGTAGAGCACAATTTGGGCCATCCGAAATGGAGTTTCACAACTTTTTTTAGTAGGGCAAAATCAAATTTTTCGTGCCTGAGAAGTAATTCGAAAACTGTGTTTTTTAAAACATATATCGGATTATCAAATCAAGCAGTTGAGCTACAATTTTGAAATTTTGGTATATTGCTGAAAAAACCATGGCGCTTCTAATGCAATTCTCAAAATTTTCAAAACTTAGGGCCTTTTTGAGAAAATGAGCTTCGAATTCGCCAGTAGCTAATCTGTGCATTAAAAATTTCACCCAGCAAGGAGCTATGTTAATAATTAGAAATATGTGTATACATATATTGAGGCAAAAAAAGACAAAACTATAGAAAAGTTTTTAAAAAAACAATCAGCACGCTAGGTCTTATAGTTTTCGAGAAATCGAATTTTAATTTGAATGCGCCTTAGTTGTTTTGGTACTGACAAATGTAAGTCTTTTATTTGTGAAATGATTAGGTATAATAACGATCACAAATTTGAAATAGGTTAAGTGGTAAATTAAACGTCTTCATCGGTATCATCGTTCTCTACAATTTCCGGCATGTTATTACAATTATTGTAAGAACAATATAAACAACATTTTAATCGTTGATAGTTTCTGCCTTTACTTGAAGAAAATCCATAATTAACTGAACTGATAATAAAAAGACAAACTTGTCTAGATTTTCACAATTTATTTTCAATAACATAACAATTGCTTCTCCAACAGTGGCTTATGTTGGTACCAACATCTGACGAAGCCACTGTGTTGGCGAAACAATTGTTATGTTATTGATGTTGGTACCAACATAAGCCACTGTGTTGGAGAAGCAATTGTTATGTTATTGAAAATAAATTGTGAAAATCTAGACAAGTTTGTCTTTTTATTATCAGTTCAGTTAAAATTTTAATCCTTCTTTTTTGCAAACACATTTTGAGTTGAATTTATGCCGTCAAGATTTTCTTCGTTGTTATCGAAATTATCAATACTAGCATGACTATATTTTTTTCGATTTCATTAATTGGTTCTAGTCCATACGGGATATAAATGCCTTTTTCAGTACTTCACCTATGTTTAGCCAAAGCGGTTGTTATACTCCTTATATCGTTATGTAAGAACAAGAAAATCCCATTTTATAAAGAAGATCGATTATTTTTCTGCTTCTGACGTTATTACATAATAATTATATAAGTACAAACCTAAACCTATCTGCAAGTTATTCTTGGAAAATTCTTTTGAGTAAAAGCTCATGATGATATTTGCTAGACTTACAAAATCTGTATTATCTCTATCATCATCAGGAGTTTAAGTTATTTTGAAAACGGCAATAAAACTTCAGGAACTTGACTTTCAAATTCTTCTTTTGTTATACCATTAACAGACGGAAAGAATTTGTTCGTTGTTTTGTGGTCAGATATAGCTTTTTGCAAAATTCCCCCAGCTCTGTGAAGGATTTGATTATCAGAAAGCGAACCAGGTTTAAAGAAGAAGTATCCTGAAAACATTCATCATCATCTGTACTACTGGGCATGATATTAACAGCAACTTTTTCATCCGAAGCACAAACTATATCCGATTTTTGTCTAATTTTTGCAGCTATATTTTTTTCGAAATATATTTGCTGTAACATGATCGATGATATTTTACGTCATAAGCAAAAAGGTCATTATAATTTGAAAGCCGTGAAATCATTTCTGCATCATCACATCTGTTAGCAGCGTCTAAAATTTTTGCGCGTGTCGATTGTCCTGTACCTATTGATTAAAAATATTAATAACATAAACCAGATACTTAAAAAATAAATACCAGTTTGTACTGAAGTTAATTTTTCTTGTTTCTTTTTTCCCCACTCTTTTACAAAATAAACACATTGTACGTATTTCAAAATAATTAGTGCTACAAGTTCGAAGCTGGTCATTTGAACTACTGCTGGGTTGAGCAGAAGGGTCAGAATTCCTTAATGTACTAATATTTCCTTGACTTATATACGAACTTCGACAAGATGCAAGAATTTTAAAACTTTTTATACCATTTGAAACTGAATTTTTATGTAAAAGAATATTTTTTGAAAATTCATCTTGTCTGCATTCAGCTGATTTTATTATGTTTATTAACCCTTTTTAGTTGGCTTGTTGACAATCACGCTTTTGGTATAATCACAGGCATTCCCACAAATTAAACATAACAAATTCTCCTCCATCTAAGACAATTTATATTATGAGTAAAGAAACTGCAATAATTAATTTTATAACTAAAACTACGCGTTTCATATGGGCTTACTCGCCAAATTTTATTTCTAAGAACGAAGACTAATGATTTACAAATAAGGAATCTGTACAAGCTCCTAAACGCTCGTTACATTACTGAAAAATGAAGGTCGCTCCAATCCCATATAATGCGCATATCTGATAGTGTAACTGAGCCCGAGGGCGCGCGCGACCGGCATTCCAAATTTCTGGAAAACTGTAAGACCTAGCGTGCTGATTGCTTTTTTAAAAACTTTTCTATAGTTTTGACTTTCTTTGCCTCAATATATGTATACACATATTTCTAATCATTAATATAGCTCCTCCCTGGGTGAAATTTTCAATGCACGGATTAGCTAGTGGCGAATTCGAAGCTCATTTTCTCGAAAAGGCCCTATGTTTTGGAAATTTTGAGAGTTACATTAGAAGCGCTATGGTTTTCTCATATACACCAAAATTTCAAAATTGTAGCTCAACTCCTTGATTTAATACCGCGATATGTTTTCAAAAACACAGTTTTCGAATTACTTCTCAAGCACGAAAAATTTGATTTTGCAAAATTCGGCCCTACTAAAAAAAGTAGTGAAATTCCTTTTCGGATGGCCAAAAGTGTGTTCTACAAGATGGTGAAGGTCTCATTTAGTTATACCTGCAAATAAAAAAATGTCAGAAGTAAGTAAGATAGCCGGGCGATTTTACTCCACTAGTGACTAAGTTCTTCCACCTTATCCACTTCTCCATTGTGATAAACTAAGTTTTTCAAATAACCCCTAAAGAAAGAAATCACGAGGATCTAGGTCTGAGGAGCGTGCTGGCCAAGAAACTAGTCCATTGTGTCCTATGTGCACACATGACTTGGGGTCGTTGCACTAAATAGAAAATCGATATAATTTTGATAGAAATAAGTAACTTGGTGTTTAATGGGCCTCTGGGTTACATTTACTTACTCACCAATGGCCCAAAATTTAAACAATGGCGATTTTAGCACGAAGCGCGCCTTCTGAGAATTAAACAGAAATATGTGCTGCCTCGGTTACGTCATTACCTTGAAAGCGCTTGCGATCGGTCCCCAGTGAAAGCAAGAGTTACGTGGAATTTAGAGTCGTTAAAGTAGGAAGCTTTATTTAATACTTGCGCCCATAATTTCCGTCTGTCCTTACTACGAGGCACTTTTAAATATATTTTGCTGGGATTCCTATCACTATTGTTCTTACAAAGACACTAAGCACTTTTTGAAGACCATTATTTTAAAAAAGAACACTATCTGTCAACCGACTCGACTGCCATGATTGTTTACGTTTGCGCTAGCAAGCATACACAAACAACGGTTGTACTTTCCGGTTAATATCGGCACTCCTCGGCATTGCCGCAGATACGTCATCATTTAAAAGGCTTAAAGGGCCAGGGTCTTAACTTTGACGGTGGTTTAGAGGCCTAAAACGTTCGCTGTGAGAAAAATAAAAAAATACGGGTCAAATATTTTACGAGAATCTTCCGGAAAATATGATTTTTAAAAATTGTGTAACGACCCCAGTTCCCGAAATTCTTGTTTAAAATGCCGTATAGCTCCATTCTGTGTCTCACATTTAAAGGAACATCTTCAAGTAATTCAAGCGAATTATTTTGTAAAAGTTATGAATAATTTTCACTTGTAATTTGAGGTGGAAGAAAGAATGGCCCATTAAACATGCCATTTACAAGCCTAACCCAAACATTTAGTGAAAATCTGTCCTGAAAAATGTGTTCTTCGTATAGCATGAAGATTTTTTACTGCTCAAACCTGGTAGTTATGAAAATTGTTCGCTCCATTTCCTATAAATGTAATTTATGCAGCAAAAATAAAGTGTGAAATTTTCGTTACTATCATGTTGATGTTGTGTGTATTGCTGCAGTATTGAGCTGCTAGGCAGGGGAAGGAAAATCTATGAAACGTCATATCCATAGGTGGGCGCTCTATCCCAAGTAACCTCTTAAAAATATATTGGTACTTAGTCTCTTTGATACCAAATAAAATCTGTTGCCACCACTGGAAATAGGACTAGAAGAAGCGAAGATAATAGGTGGAAAAAATGCCAAGTTGCACCTGCTACACTGCTCAAAAAAATTAGCAAACCACTATTAAAAATTAAGTATTATCAAATGATATGTAGATGTAGAGTTTTGTATTATATATATTTATAAAGTTGGAGCTATTCTAGTTCAAAATGACTCCTTAAGAAGCATCCCTGCCTTAATATTCTTAATTGTCGAGTCTTTTTAGCCAAGAGATCTAAATAAAGTCAGCTAAGTTTAAATCATATCGATTTTGTAAGTCATGTAAAATTGGCGACAATTGAATGTAGACTTCATAATAAGTTGGATTAGTAAAAATTGACACTTTGCGGTACAAAATGAGACATCTTTCAGAAAACGAAGTTGCAAAAGTAGTTGCTTTGATAGAAGATGGTAGAAGTTTCCGTTATGCTGCAAGGGTTGTCGGTGTAAGTCATTCCGTTATTTTAAGGCTGTGGAATCGGTATCGGGAAACGGAAAGTCTAAGTAAAAGACCTGGACAGGGTCAGAAAAGCAAAACAACTCCTCTGCAAGATCGTTTTATCGTCAATTGTGCTTTGCGTAGACGCACTTCTACAACAAGAGACATCAAAAACGACTTGCAGAGGGCCACTGGAATCCAAATTTCTGACCAAACTGCAACGAATAGGTTAAGGGAAAATCATCTGAGGTCCCGCAGGCCAGCCTGCAAACCATGTTTAACTCGGGAGCATAGAAGAGCAAGAGCAAGAGCAAGAGCAAGATTAACATTCGCTTTAGAACATGCAAACTGGGATGTGGACCGGTGGTCGTCTGTTCTCTTTTCGGACGAGTCTAGGTTTCACCTTACATGTAGTGATGGCCGAGTTAAAGTGTGGGCTCGTCATGGACACCGTTATGCTAAAGGGTTGGTCATGGAAACTGACAAATTTGGAGTTGGGTCCGACATGGTCTGGGCAGGCATAAGTTTGCATAACAGAACGGACCTCGTAGCAGTTCCAAGAAGGCTAAATGCTACGAGTTATGTAGAAGAAATTCTTGCAGATCACGTGGTACCTGCAGCCATCGTTATGGGTCCTAGATTCATCTTAAAACAGGATAATGCGACACCCCGCATAGCGGCCCTAACCAGAAACTTCCTGGAGGAACAGCGAATTCCAGTCATGGATTGGCCTGCTTTAAGCCCCGACTTGAATCCTATTGAAAACCTTTGGGATGAGCTTGATCAGAGGCTCAGGGCCCGTCCGGCGGCACCAGAAACTCATGGAGAGTTAACAGCTGCACTGGTACAAGAATGGGAGGATATTACGCAGGACAACATCCGGCGGCTTATTCTGAGTATGCCCAGAAGATGCCAGGCAGTTATTTTTGCCCGAGGAAGCCACACACGGTATTAGGTGTTATCGAGAATGTAAAAAGAACACTTAGGTAATTTAAGAGGGATACGTACGTTGCTCAAGAAAAATAAACACTCGGTCTCCCCCACTACACCAGCCAGCGTAGGAGAAACACGAAGAGAAACAGATCTGCCAGCCAGATACGGCCCGAACGTACTCGGCTGTCACCGACTACTGAGGGGCGGTTGGAATCTGCTAGTGGAAGGAGGCGCTCCCGTTTTTAGAAATGGGTTTATTGTCGAAGTAAATTTAATGTAGCTTATTTATTTTCAGTTTAAATGCATTCAAATTTGAAACGCAAGCAATTTAATGTTCATATTATAATGTGCTCTAATTAGTTTTCCAGTATTTGCTTTTTGAACCAAGTTTCTAGCTGCTGAGAATACACCAAAACGCAAATTTCACGTCTCGTTTCTGTGATTATTTACATATGTGTTCTTAATTTGGTTTGACAGAATTGTAGAACAAATCTTCTTCTTTCTGACAAAGAAGAAATTTCTGCAAAATATTTATTAGTAAGAGCTCTACGTTTCGTAACATAGAGCTTGATATCGGCACTGTTTTCAACGTACGTATCCCTCTTAATTATTGTTATGTCACTTTCAGGAATTAACAGCATCTTGTTTTTTATCAATTATAAATCTGGTTGTTTTATTGCTCTTTTCTGCTTTTCTTGTTGTTCGTTGTAAAATACCTTACAGTTACTATATTAACCCATTTCGGCCCTTATATTAATAAATCTTAAGATCACTCTGATTTTTAATACTGGTACGTTAATTTTTTTGAGCAGTGTACTTATAGCATAAGTACTACATGCTAACATATCTATTTGACATCAATCACTGCAGTATTTATATCGTACTATATACGAAATGGGAAATTAATACAAAAGGGGGCGCTGTTTACAAATTGTGGTAGACATTACATTTTTTGCTAGCTTGTCTTTTCAGCAATGTACAGTAGGAGCCACTGACAGAATTCAACTCTTGTGGGATGATCTCAATGTTGTAACGCTTGTACACTTTGATAATGGTATGGATATTGTTCCTGCCGGATCGTCTTCCATACTAACTTTACTGTGGGCCACTCCAACTTTATTTGCTTATGAATCTAGGGTTCATTTTTGGATTGTTTTCAAGAGTTTCTAAAATTCCTTTCTCAATTTCCGCTATTTGAGGCGGTACAGGCATTCCACACATCCTTCTCCTTGGCCCTTTAAATACCCAGTATCACAGACCCTTTGAACTAAATTAACAACATTCGCGGTATCGAGTGATTTCTTAAAATCTTTCCACAAAACTGATTAAAACACTAATTCAATTGCATGCACTACTCAGGATTCAGGATGACTGAAATTGGGCGATTTTTTCCACTGCGCACCAGTACCAAAACATTACTCAGTGTGGTGACTATGAGGCCTAGACCATACATAGATTTTTAAAATTAACATCATTATTTTCCAACTTTTATATAGGTAATTTTTGGCAAAATGCCTTATTTTTATGAGTTCTACATTCTGTTAAAATAAATGCCTGTATAAATGTATTTCTCGATGCAGTACTTAAACAAAGTCGATGCCCCACTAATCCGAATTATCCTCATAACCAGAATAGTCTTTTTCGTCGTTCTCTGGCTCACTTGTTTCATCACGTGTTATTGTTAACAAGGTCATAAATTATTTTGAATGTATGCACATACATGTTACACATAACACATAACTTTGTCATGATGGTTACTATTCGGCATCGTAAAACATTGCAAATCCGAATATTCACCAATTTGAAAAAGGGTGTGTCTGACATGGTTTGGAATAACAACACTCTACTATATTAAGTTGTACATGCTGGGTTCCAGTTTCAACTACCGTGATTTTATTTCAAGAGAGGAATAAAAATGTCTGGTTTCAAGGATTAAAACAGTAAGAAATACATCTACTATATTCAAAATGTTCTCATTCCAAATACATTTCAGTTTGATAAAAACTTGAATGCTTCTAAAAGCATGTGGAAGCTAAAACTTTAGAACATCAATGGCTGAACACCGATGGTTCCTAATAAACTTCAATAACCGTGAAACGTTTTAGACTACAGCTCATACTTACCTGTAAAATGGTCATATTTTTTCATCATTTACATTTATATTCGCTTTACAAGCAATCAGTGCAATTTTCACATCTTCTTTTCTACACTTACATACAACTTTTATTGCATTCATTCAATACATGCATATAATCCTTTAATTCATACACTTTTCAACAGCAATAGTCAAACTAATTACATTCAACTATACTGTTTGATTTTGCTTTTCTAATACAGATATAAATAGTAACTTCTCTCATGAATGGACATCATCATTTTATAGGTAAACTTTTCAGTCCCATAGGTGTCCATTAATGAACAATTCCTTCTTTTAATATCCTGAGCTAACCTGCACATATCCCGGAAAGTAGAATATACTACGTTCCCAATTATTTGCAAACAGTTGTCTATAAAGAAGGTGTAATAAAGAAGGTGTAACAGAAATCCGATTATCCTCGACACTCTTTAATTTGTAATGGTGACCGGTTTCGGGGTCCTCAACTAACACCCCATCCTCAGACCAATCAAGAGCTACACAGATCACAATAGATAGACTACAAGAACTAATTATACTCTAAAAATATACTTACAGTGATAAAATCAACTAAATAAGGAAAAACCACATGCGCCTTCCAACGAAGAGTAAATGAAACACTATATATCGGGACTTATGCGAAGTCCCTGGCAAAATAGTGGGTAAAAAACTGAGGTCCCCCTGAAGGAGGTTCCAGAGCATCAAAAGCACTTCTGAAGGAAGTGAGTAAAAATTTAACAAAGTGAACGATCTCCTAGAGATCAAAAGAGCGCATCCCAGCACCAATCCAAAAGTACAAAGTCAAAAATGCAGCATGGGGCTTCCATCATTGTTACAAAAAAACCCTAAAAAGATTAATAGGTACTAAATCTTCAAAAATTACAGTACAAACTATAAACTCACTGGCTCTATTGTCAATCAATTAAACAAAACGAACAAAACTAATACAAAAATCATTATAATGATAACATTAAGGTGTATAAACGAAAAGACGCGTGCACAAGGCTGAGGAAAAACTTTTTTCGAAATTCAGAAATAAAACTATATCGATCGATCAAAAAGCGAATCCAACAGCCACCTATCCGAAAAATCTACAAGTCAAACATCGGTGTCAAAGAAAACTACAACTACACATAAACTAGAGCGCAAACTTATTCCAATAGAACATAGATGGAGCGATAGTACACAGAACGACCGAAAACTAGATCAACGGTTTAAGAGCAAACTAACTGTCATATTATTATGAAAATCCGTTTGATTGTTCAAAACAAACGCATAATCACGCACACTTCTAGTAATTTCAAGAACTTCGAGGTTATCCGTCACACGACTATTCTCCTCCAAATGTAAAACTTTTACAACATTTTCCGGGTCATAATCATGCCCCGACTGTAAAATATGGGATGCAAAAGCTGAAGACTCATCATCCAACCTTATACAATTCAAATGTTCATGCCATCTAACGGAAAAAGATCTCAAAGTTCTTCCAATATACAGTGCAGGACAACTTCCACAGTGCAGTGAGTAAACACCCTTTTTATTTAACAGAGGGATGGGATCCTTAGCGTTATTGAACATACCGTTCCTTGGGGCAGCTGTGTGAAATGAAACTTTGACATTCGGACTATTCAAATATTTAGCAATCTTATTCGAAACGGAACTCGTATATAGAAGTTTCAAGTATCTAACCTGATCATTCTCTCTACCAGGGGGGTTCAATAAATTATCAAAATGTAATCTTAAATTTCTTTTTCTAATGTGTTGTCTATTCTTCCTGTCTTTTTATGCCTTTCAAAGAAATTTTGACAGTTTTGAACCGGCATATAGCGTACGTCATTAACTCTAGCCCAAATTGGTAACATACGAGAATACGCATTAAAATGAACTTCCATTATGTTAGCTTTGTATTTGCTAGAGTTGTTCGAACAGACCAGTACCACTACTGAATACTAGCAACTTAAATGAACATTTAAATACAACTTTCCAACAATGACAAATATCTTTTCAGTATAATTGTTGCATAATTGATGTAATCAGAACTGTCAGAAAAGCGAAAATGAGATATGAAATCGCACTGAGTAAAATAAATGCACATGACAAAAAAATATGGGAGTATCCATATCACACACCCATTTGGATAGTAAGTTTCACATGTTGATAAAATTAATACGAATTACAGTCGGCTCTCAATTATTCAGGGAACTATTTTAAAAAAAGTATGCTGCTAAATTTTCACAAATTTAATTTTTATTGTAAAAGCTACTGCCCGCTGCTATCTATGTACCATTGTTTGATATTTTTTTTGAATTTTTACTTATTTATGTATTAAAAACCTCAAAAACCTCAAGGGGCTACACCCATGTTTACAACTTAGATGCATTAAGATTACAATATGGCAACACGTTAATAAAATACAAATAACTATGTATGTGGTAACGCATTTATGTATGGCCGCATGGCACAAGGCATATACTTATTTAAGTTGTCAGTCTTTGGTTTAAGATAAAAGTATAAGTCAATTTTTTGAATACATTCACTGTTGCACTTTGTCTGATGCGTTCAGGTAGTTGATTGAACTGCATGATGGCATAGTGGGCCGCCCTTCGTCGTTCTGCATTCCTGGTATTGGGAAGTAAGTGAAAATCATTTGTCTGTCTAGTGTTGTACTTGTGTATGTTTCTGTTTGTAGGTAAGGTAATATCTGTTCCTATGAGGACGTGATTGATCCGATAAATTAACTTCAAGGATTCATGTCGAACTATTTCCAAGACAGTCAAAATTTTAGTCTGGTTGTATACTTGTTGGGTGGAAGTTAAGTATGGAATGTTGTATAGATACTTAATAATGCGATTTAGAGTCCTCTGCAGTCTTTCTATATGCGTTCCCTTTCCCAATCCCCAGCAGTGTGCTAGATAAGAAGAGTGGGACTTGACGAAGGATCCGTACAATATTACCCTAATTTTGGATGATATAATAGGCCCTATTCTCTAAATTGCACATTCATGAACTTTATTTCATTGTTAATTTTGTTTATGTGTTCACGGAAAGTTAATTTTGAGTCAAACATGAGTACAAAAAATGTTTAACACTATTAACATTTTTGTATCATTAATTTTGATTGTTTCAGTCTGTAGCCAGCTTCTTGATTTTCCCTGTTAATAAACATTTTTGAATTTCATTATGTAGGCAAAAGAAAAACCTCTGCTAACCAAATTATAAAAACTCAACCGTCTAAAATGGGCTATGGGAATCCAAGTTTGAAGTTTGTGTTGGAGACACTAGGAAACGCGTTTTGCGTACATCATCAGAAGCCTACCACAACGATTGCCTCGTTCAAAAAGTTAAGTTTCCAGCCTCCATTATGGTGTGGGGTTGTATGTCTGGAAGGAGAGTTGGGAAACTTCGTTTTATTAGTGGAATTGTGAACGCCGATGAATATAAAACCATTTTAACCGACAGTTTTTTGCCATCGATTCCTTTATGCCAAACTGCTGAAGGAGACTTTATTTTTCAGCAAGACGGTGCTTCGTGCCATATGGCAAAAAAAATAAAAACATGGTTTGAGGAAAATGATATTCCTGTTTTGCCGTGGATTTCAAGCACCAATTGAATCAATTTGGCATACAATGAAGAAAGAGCTGCGTAAAAACCCAGCACGCACGGTAAATTAATTGAAAGCAAAACTGCAGCAAATATGGGATAACATTCACCCAGAAGATTGCAGAGAGCTTGTTGACACAATGCCCGATCGTATTAAAGCCGTAATCACTAATAAAGGAGGCGTAACACAGTACTAACATGAAGGCCGAACTATTATGAATCGCAGATTGTAATTTATTTTCGTTAATTTCACAATAAACTGTGCAAAAATGACAAACGTGTTTTCACTAATAGAGAGTTGAACGATTATATTTTAAGGTAGTTGTCACAGTATTTGCGAAAGTAATACATTTATTTGGTCATTTTACATTTTTGTGAACCGCCATGTTAAAATCGACGGCCGGCCGAACTATTATGGATTTGGGCTCGTAGCTGTCATCTGCATATAGTGTTATTTGACCCCGAAGTCCGCAGTCAACTAAATCATTTATACAGGGTGGCCGGAAATTAGTGTGCAATATTTTACCAGCGTGTTCTGTGGTCAACCTTTTCAGCTGGTTCACTTTTTCAATTTTACTTTTACTTTGTCCTTCTTCCTCTTGGACCAGTTTCATGAGCAAATCGTTGGTACTTTACGCCATTTTCATATTTTTATGAACATTTTTCTTTCAGAAGAAAAAGTTTTGTTGATTTTCACAAAAATCTGGATTTAGGATTTTGAGACTGTTGAGCGCTTCTGTAAATAAAGTTTTTTGAAAGAATACCTGCGTTGGTAAAGGTATTGTTCCGAATCTAGTAGGCTCAGTAACGATAATGTACTTAGGTACTAAAAGATGTGAAATAAACCCGAAAATCTTTTTTTGGTTTTTGGTAAGAAGTTCAAAAATTCATTTGTACCCATCTTAACAGATGACACTGTAGTTCCAAATAATATATAATAATAATAATATAACAGCACTTCAGGCCTTAGGTCCTGTGGCTTTAAATGTCCTTCACTAGCACTTCCCAGCCTTTTACTCTAATTTCTTCCAAACTGTCCCAGACACTGGCCTTCTCCTGTTGGGCCCCAAAAATTTCGTCTTGAACGCCACTTCTTCTGTCTCTAAGCATCACATTTTTCAATTAACTTCCTCATTAAGTCCAAGCCTCACTGGTAAAAAGTACTTTTGGGCAAAGCACTGCTTCAGGCTCTTTTTAGTTCCTGCTAACAAGATGTCAGCATATGCCAAACATTGGTACGGGCTCGTAACCTAGCGACAATCTTTCTTCAATTTCTCTTGTATCATTTCGCCTTTACTTGTGACGTAACCCAGACGTATAGACTGATACTGGTAGCAGCAGAACATTCACGTTCTCAATTAATTCAGCGGCGTTTTTCACAGGAAAGCCCAATTCAAACATCTCACCTTACCGCTATCACTTATTATGAAGTAGCCTCCTCACCATTTCTAGCTATTCATTGCTTATTGCAGTTAGCATAGGAAGGTCAACACCGGGTTCCCTTGACCAATCCATACACAATGATCTACATGTTGACCATTTTGCCTCATGTGCCCTGTGCTGACAATCTTGAAATTGAAAGTCCAACTGAATTTAGGTTGTTTCAAATTGTGCGTATTGTCCAGCAATCACACATCATTTTTATCAGATTTACCTACTGAACATTGTCAAGTGCACGCCACTACTTGCCACTGCGAACTTCCCAAAGTATCTAAAATCCTTCGGGTACAGTATGATCCATTTTCAGTTGGCTTTCATAGTTGTGTTCATCTTCAAGAAAATTCGTTAGAGGTACTTTCAACAGTGAAAAGTGGTTCAGTGCAGTTCACAATTGAGTATTGAGTGAATCCCTTTTCCACACCATTTCCTTTGGTTTCATACATGAAGTTCTTGTTTTGTCTTCATTTTGTTAGAGAAAGTGTTCAACATGCCCTCTTTCCATGTTAACGCAGTATCTACATTTGAGCAGAAAGTTATTTCGTGCTCTCTCCAAAATTCAAACCGGGCAACATTGAGACATTTTTCATGTTTTGGATATACATATCTGAATATGGACTATTTTCAGTAGATAGCTCATATCGAAAAAAATTCAGAGTTCAACCAATCTCTGGTAACATAGCAATTTTTGCCCGAATTTTTGTGTATATCATACTGAAGAATTCAGGCTCCAACATCATTTATGAACTTATAGATTTCAACAGATATTTCGTGTGATTCTACAGCCTCCCTACTTTGAGAAAACTCCTTTGACAATTTAAACTTTTACAAGAATTTATCAACAAATTGAGCACGGAATTTGTAAAGGTATAATTGCGGAAAATGGCGCAGCAACTGCTCCCAATATTGCATTTAAATGAGTTATTTAGGAATAATTCTTTTGTGTAAATTACTTTGGGATCATAATTTTTGTTGCATTGTTGCATTCATTACCCTGAATAATCGAGAGCTTGCTATAACTGCTTTTACGTACATAATCCACCATACATACCGATCATCATAAGAGCATATACGTCTTCCTAAAACTTCCCTTGATGGAGTGTAAACTACCAAATTTTTCTTATACAATTCTTCTAAAAGTCCGGGGTTCGAGCACTCTTTTGCTTTACACCTGAACTGAGGTACAAAAGCTTTAACTTTATGACCCCTCTGTAAAAAGTAGTCTATGCATATTTTCAAACCCTCTACCGAAAAGAATTTTCCTTGAGAATGGCTGTAATAAAATACCTTATTAAAAGTTTAGAAAATTAACAGAATGGTTACTCATATAAATTATAAGCACAATAAATGAGATATTAAGAGTTTAGGTGTCAATTGTAAAAAAAATGCAGAAATAGTAAATATACAGGGTGTGCCAATAGTGTGCAATCGGCCCATACCTCTGGTTCTATTCAAGGTATCAAAATAAAGCTTTACACGCATGTTGAGAACTTCACAAAACATCTGATAAAATTATTTTGGTGAATACAGGGCACCAAACCAAAGTTGTCTTTTTAAATGGAACACCCCACATTTGTTTACATATTTGAATTCCCAATAAAATTTTATGAAAGATGATATAAGTACAGTGCAACCTCGGTAATCCGAACTAATTGGGACTGGGCTATGTTCGGATTACCGAAATGTTCGGATTACTGGAATTACTCTAAAAACACGCGAAATTTTGCAAAGAATGATATTCATTGTATTTAGTGTGAAAACTGGTAATAACATACGTATAAAATGTATAGAAGAATATCAAAACAATTCTTAGACAAGTACAAATATGTAGGTATGTATGTTTAGGTATGTAAGTATGTACATACATATGTACATATTTTTAGCATATTAAGTAAGCAACCTGGCAATACAATATAAAATTTCTTTAAAAATAAAGAAATAAACCTTCAGTATAAATATTTTTTGCGCACGTTTACGTTACGTTTACATAACCTTAAAATTTACGCGGAGAAAAAATGTCAATTTTTGCCGAGATTTTTGCTTCTTTCAGTACATAACTGTTCGGATTATCGAGGTTTTTGAAGATTTGTTCGGATTATAGAGGTAACGTTTTTTAGACCAGCGGTTCGGATTACTGGAGGTTCGGATTGGCGCATGGTCGGATTAGCGATGTTGCACTGTACTGCACGATGGGGTTTAGAGTGAGCGATTTTAAGATATTATCATTTTAGTGCCAGCGTGGACCAAACTTTGAGGAGCTGTTGACATCTACGGCGACATCTACTGGTCGAAGCTATTTAAGATTTCTTTATTGGACTAGGTTCACAGACTGCTCTATTTGTAAAATCCTTGAGCACTTTGTCACAAAACTTAATATCATACAGGGTGGACAGCTTGCGCAATATGAATTTTTTCTTAAAAATTTGAAATGGAACACCCAAAATTCCGTGGACATAGAGCTACCACAGGTTTTTGGGGTCAAAATAAGTCGATTAGGCCAAACTTATCTATATACCAAAGCGCTTCGTTTGAGCGTGATCATAGCTTAGGAAATTCTTATAGCTCCGCCACTTGGCCATCCCCACCGAGTAACGAGACGGTCCGGCGGACTGAAGCCGGAATGAAGAGAACTCATTTCGTAGTTGGAGTCGACAGGAGATAGAACGAGCGGTTCTGGGGCGTATTAAGAGCGATTTTTGCGGGTTTATAGGTTGTTGAGTTGTTGCCCCTGTATTTCAGTTATTAATGTTGTACTTTTAGTGACTGATATTTTTGTGTTTGAACAATGGGCAAAGGGAGGGAAAGTTGTGCAGCTCTTGGGTGCTTAAATAATAATAATAATAATAATAATAATAATAATAATAATATTAATAATAATTGTTCCTATAGTTTTTTTAATTTTCCCAAAGAGGAAAATAGGTAAATTATAAACGTAATGCATACTGTATAATTTGGAAACATTCTTAAATATTTTTGCAGCCGAGCAGTAGATAAAGTCAGAAAAATATGAGTGCCCATCTGGAGATTTGTTTTCTGAAATATATGTTTTAAGTTTTAAGTGGAAATGAAAATTTAATATTAAGTGCAATCTATGTGCAGTAAGGGAACTTGAACTTACTTTATAACAGTAAATTGTAGATCGTACAAATTTTGAATATTAGATTACATAATTCAAAAAATGTATTGAGTTGAGAGTTGAGTTCTGTTAGATATTATTTATTTTACTTTTATTTATTTTTATTAATGATAATCAATTAATAACAGAATACCTTTAACAGTTATTTATTTAATTTCCGTTATTTCCAAAGTTTATAATTTTTGTGAATTTTTTGGCAAAATTGAAACTCCTTTTTGTAAAACACCAACGTTTCGCCTCCGTTAGGGGGCTTTATCAAGGTTTTATTCAAAATTGTATAAAGTATAAAAAATGTCACTTTTTTATACTTTATACAATTTTGAATAAAACCTTGATAAAGCCCCCTAACGGAGGCGAAACGTTGGTGTTTTACAAAAAGGAGTTTCAATTTTGCCAAAAAATTCACAAAAGTTATAAACTTAAAGAAAAAAATTGGCACGAATAATTATATAAAGTTATTTCCAAAGTAAAAATTAAATATTTCATTCAATTCTGTGGTGCCCGCAAACTTTTTAAATACGGCTCCTGCTGGTTTTGCCACCTTCAAAGTTAAAAGCGCGTCGCGGTCTCCCCACCATCGCGTAAGAAAACTGGCCTCGCATACATCAAAGGAGCCGCTCAGGAGCTTCGGAGCTATACTTGATTAGGCTATGGCGTGATGAAACTCCAAAGTTTATTATAAAAAATCTTTTTCTTCATATAACTCGGAAAAACTTCGTTCGATTTTAATGAAATTTGGTATGTAGATATTCCCTTGGAAGTACTATTTTCTGATGTGCAAAGCAAATTAACTAAGGTTCTAGAAGGATGAAAACATGAAAACTACGCCTACCCCTAATCAAATTTTATCGTAATTATTTTGAGGGTTGCATGATCGTCTCCATTTTTTTTCGTAGAAAAGGTTCGTCAATTTGACACATTTTTCGTCTCTTCCATAAAAACTGTATCTCCTGTTTCGGGAGGAAAAATGTTTTCTCCGCTCGTAATATTCAACAATTCTCGTGCTTGTGAATGCAGATATTATGTACGTATTATTTTATAAAGTTTTAGTAGGCAGGGACAAAAAATATCTTAAACAAAAGACATTGTTTGTACTTCAAAGTTTAGTAATAAGTCGATAAATTTTTCATATTTACTCCAAATTTACTTAAGATTAATAATGGTTTACGTGTACACTTACGATGAGCAAACTGATATGTTGCTAGTGCTAGGCTTTTGTGAGGGTAACTGTCGTGAGAGTGTTCGCGTGTACCAAGAAAGATTTCCGAATCGGCAGACTCCGAACCGTCAAACTTTTGCTAATATTGAGCGACGACTTCGAGAAATAGGACAATTAAAACCTAACAGAAATAATGCTGGCCGGCCTCGTTAAGCCCGAATACCCCTTGCAGAAGAAGCAGTACTTCAAATGGTGCAAGATAATCCCGAAACCAGCACTCGACTAATAGAGCATCGGACTGGAGTCCGAAAAAGCACAGTCAACAGGATCCTCAGTGAACAACTTATCCGTTCTTATCACGTTCAGCCCGTTCAAGAGCTGTTACCTCTTGATCATAGATCTCGTTTGAATTTTGCAGAAGTTATCGAAGAACGCAGAGAAGCCGATGCGGCCTTCCACAATAAAATTTTGTTCACAGACGAGTCATGCTTTACACGACGTGGTATAACAAACCTACACAATGAGCATGTTTATGCAGACGAAAACCCGCATGCTGTGAAGGAGAGGCATTTCCAATGAGAATTAAAAATTAATGTGTGGATGGGGCGAGGGGTTAACGGAATACAATTATTCCGTACACCGAATACAGATTACAGATTGAATACTTAAGACTACAGTTAAATACACAAATACAAAAGAATATAAATTAAATACATTGAATTCATTAGACTGCAATGGAATTCCTTAGAATACGGGTGAATACAGGCATGAATTCAATGAATACGCTGATGAGAATAAATAAATCTTCTGTTATATTCTCGGTTTTATTATATTTTATTAGCCGTTATGTTATAGATAGATCGGGAGTATTGGAAAATAAAATGGTCCCATTATAGGAAAAAATGTATTTCAAAAATGTCAACGTAACTTAAAAATGCTCATTCAAACAGAAGACAACAGTAGGTACCTACATCGAAACCTTCCTATACTATAACTTTAAAGAGAAAATGATTTCTTTCTTAGAGCAGAAAACATAAATTAATAATATTCTTCCAAAAAAACAAACAATGACTGCAGGGCATTTTTTAATCAGTTGTAAAATGGTATCTTTATCTTGTGGCGATTCTAACTCAGATTCTAAACAAGTTTCCCCTTGCATTTTTTGCAGCCGTCGATAGTACCAAATTGCACCCGTTTAGCACCTGTTAGTACAGAACCCTTGACAGAACCTGAAGTATTTGGGCTTTCCATACTTTTCCAAATGAACAATTTTGGGTTATTTAGTACAAAATTTATCATACTGTATATTAGTTTCACATGCCCAAAAAGGATTTTAAAGTTATCAGTTTTTTTTTTATGATAAACTCCATAAAAGTGTGAAAGAGGTGTTCTTCATCAATTAACAACTTCATATCTTTTCGTGCAAATTTCTCCATGTTAATGTCTGCCTCGTCAATTTGTTTAACAGAAACAGAAGTATCAAAACCACAAAATGTCATTAAGTTTATAATGTACTCTGGAACAGCACAATGTAATCCAGCCTGAATTTGTTACCAGAAATAATCGTTGGTTTTATTAGAAGCCAGTGCATGTGGGGGAACTTCAGACGAAGTTGTTTCTTGAGCATATTCCTGGGCAACGTCACAGCATAATACAGCAGAACAGCTCTCCCTAAATTTTCTAGCTCGCGTAACGTAGCCCGCGCAACTTCTCAGGCTACGCACGTGTTCTTTTTCGTTTGTCGCCGAGTTAATACCGGCGTCAAACCGATTGATAAAACGCCGCGGTAGTAAATCACTTACAGTTGGAGGTCACCAAATGCAGGTAAAATAGTTCAAAGACACCGGCAAAAACTTTAACTGCTGTATTATGCTGTGGCAACGTCCTAAATAGAGTATATATTGAATTAATTTTTTAACTTTAAAAAGTACACCTGTAGGTATATCAATAAATTTTTGAAAAGATTATTCTGAGGCAAAATCAACGATACCATTATACCATACTTATTAGCGTTTTATAGTAAAATAAAAATATTTCCAGTAAAAAAACACTGAAAAAGAATAAAACTATATCCTAGCAAGCAGCAACCAGTAAATTAATAACGCTGTCGGTTTTGTAAGTAACTTTACTCGCAAAATTTACCAGAACACAGCAAGAGAAGTAAAAGAAGAACCCCCGCAAATTAATTTGTCAAGCCTCTTCTAGATGTATCATTTACAGAAAACCTCGTAGAAAACATTCAGCTCAATATAAATAAGTATATACTTACGTTAGATTTGGAGCAATAGGGATTAGCCTCATTTTAAGATTTGAATAAGACGCCTTTTTACAACTAAACAGAACTCGGAAGTCGCCAGAACTAATAGACTTGATGAAACATGGCTGTCAGATGCCAGATATAAGAAATAGGAGGGAAATTGGAGGGAAAACATACTATTGGTTCATCAAAGATCCCAGTGAATACAGTTAAATACAGCAAGAATGCGCAATGAATTCACGAATAAACCGTGAATACACAAAGAATTCAGAAGAATACAGGAATACATTCGAATACATTTAGACTACACCAGAATTCAAGATTACAAATGAATATGCATTCGAATACAGAGGAAGTGTACACCTGAATTCACGATCTGTTAACCCCTCGGGATGGGAACTATTGACAACTACTTGATTGGTCCATTCAGGTTGCCAGATCGTCTTGATTGCAACAGGTATTTGAATTTTCTCCGGGAAACTTTGCCAAACTTATTGGAAGACTTACCTCTTAATTTACGCCACGACATGTTTTTCATGCATGACGGTGCACCACCACATTTTGCACGTATTGTAAGAGACCATTTGAACCAGCAATACCCAGGTAGATGGATCGGCAGAGGTCAGGACGCTCCAATTCACTGGCCACCTCGTTCGCCGGACTTGAATTCCTGCGATTTTTTCATCTGGGGAGCATTGAAGACAAAGGTGTACGAAGTTAAAATCGACAACGTTGAGCAATTGTGGTACAGGATCCAATATGCCGTAAACAGTTTACGAAATGAAGGTATTTTAAGAAGGGTACATTTCAATTTCCTACGCCGGATTGATCTTTGCAGGAATGAAGGAGGTGGACACATTGAACATTTGTTGTGAAACTCTGATAAGTTTCAGGAGGCATGGCGAAGAGTAGGTCTAATGGCATCGCGGGTTGTCGTTTCCGAGCGTCCACATCTACTTATAAGTTTTTTCCATTAATTTTTTATGTTAATTTAATATTTTGAAGAAATTTATTAACAGTGCCTAAATTAAACCTATGCGGTTTTCTCGTTTCTTTTGCTCCTGATTCCCTGCCTACTTTTATTTTATCCCGCACACCGTGGCATCGGCCCAGCTAACAGGCTTATTTTTTATCTGTTTCTGTCGAAACTATGGGAGATACAAGCAATGTCTTTTGTTTAAGATATTCTTTGTCCCTGCCTACTAAAACTTTATAAAATAATACGTACATAATATCTGCATTCACAAGCACGAGAATTGTTGAATATTACGAGCGGAGAAAACATTTTTCCTCCCGAAACTATAGGAGATACAGTTTTTATGGAAGAGACGAAAAATGTGTCAAATTGACGAACCTTTTCTACGAAAAAAAATGGAGACGATCATGCAACTCTCAAAATAATTACGATAAAATTTGATTAGGGGTAGGGGTAGTTTTCATCCTTCTAGAACCTTAGTTAATTTGCTTTGCACATCAGAAAATAGTACTTCCAAGGGAATATCTACATACCAAATTTCATTAAAATCGAACGAAGTTTTTCCGAGTTACATGAAGAAAAAGATTTTTTATAATAAACTTTGGAGTTTCATCACGCTCAAACGAAGCGCTTTGGTATATAGATAAGTTTGGCCTAATCGACTTATTTTGACCCCAAAAACCTGTGGTAGCTCTATGTCCACGGAATTTTGGGACACCCTGTATTATTTCCATATTTGATAGACAGTTTACTAAGCTTTTAATTGATGTAGATATTGTTAGGTCTGCGACTGATGGTTTCGGTTGAATTGAAAATTGAACTTTAAAATGTAGTAATTTGACCGATAGGTTATTCGTTTCTCCCATATTTTAGCGCTCTAAACACAAAATATGATTTCCATTTTGTTTCTGGAAGTTGATTTCACATTGAGACAAAAAATTTCAACGCCAGATTCCTTCTTCATGGCCATATTCTTAAATAAACGGTAACTTATTAAACTTAGGTATAAATTGAAAGAAGAAGTGTCAGAAAAAAACCGTCCTTTCAAGAAGTAATCTTGCAATGAGATTTCTTGTGCCGGTGTAAACTCTGTTCGCTAAATTTTCTGTAAAAACAAAGTGTAAGAATTTTTCTGAGTTTGGGTGGCAAAATGGGGGAAATTCCCCAAAAACGGTACAAAATTATGGCAAAAATCTCAATTCCTAAGGTTCAATCTTTATTTCTGCCTAAATTATCAGTCACAGACTGGCTATCAAACCTGCAAATAATATACGGGTCGTTCCATTTAACATTTTGAGGAAAGCTCCTTTTTGCACAAGTTGGTCACTCTGTACAATATGAACTATTTTGAAAAAGGTGTTAATGGATTTTACAAATAGAGTATCCTCTGAACCTAGTCCAATAAAAAATCACAGTTAGCTTTGACCAGTAGAAGTCAGCAGCACCACAAATTTGGGTTCACACTGGTACTAAAATGGCCATATCTTAACATCGTTTATTCTAACCCTCCGTGTAGCATATCAACTTTCATGAAATTTTATGGGGAATCCAAATATGTAAACAAATGTGGGACATTCCATTTAGAAAAACATAAGTTTGGTTTGGTACGTAGCACGTGAACATCCTGTATACATCAAAATAATTTGAACAGAAGCTTCGTGGGGTTCTGCACACACACGTAAAATTTCATGTTGATATCTTGAATAGAATCAGAGATATGTACCGACTACGCACTATTCAAATTCAATGTAAAAGTTACTGTGCTAATCTTGTAACTTCGCAGCCGAAATGAGCAGAAGCAAATCTACAGAACCGAAATGAAAAGACAGTGTGTAATGGACTGTGATAACACCACAACTGCCTTAATAGATAAAAGAAAACAGAACTTACAGCATTGCAACATTACTTCCATCTATGCAAATTTCTCGCAAGCCTTGCTTTTGCACTACAGATACTGGATTATAAAAATTTGTGCCGATCGTTCTCTGACCACCCAAATTTTTATTAAACACAGTAACAGTCAATCCACTACTGATGTTCGACCTCTGAGCGGCAGTCTGTAAATTTATTCCTTGACTGAAATTGAAACGTGAAGTACTTGGAGTGTTTATGGCCTGTGTCACAAAATTTTGCTTGGCTTTTAATCTAGATATAGCCGCCGATGCTGATGTTACTTGCCTTTGTGGCATTACTAGAGGTATATAGCTGTTCGTCTCAAAACTTGGAAGTTTGATTTTAGTATTGTCTATTACAGTAGCACTAGAGTTTAATTTTTGCCGTTTAGACCTCTCAGCACTTGAATCTAGTTTTTCTTCGACAACAATTACATCAGAGTCACTATCAAGTAGCTCCTGAGAGTCATTCAGAACTATCACTTCATCAGCTTTCTCTTTTTCGTTGTTGGTTACCCCTTCCTCTTCAGTATCAGTGTTGGGATCATGACCACTTTGGTTTTGGCTTGTACGCGCTGCAAATAAAATACTTCTGTAATACATTTAATTTATGTATTAAGTTACAGAATAAACAAGTTTATTACAATTTGTTTATATACAGCCTGGTATACAACATGTCCCCTGTTTGGGTTACAAAGAGAACAAGAAAGAACTATTTTTAATTTCTCAAAAAATTCATTCTTTGTAAAAACACCCTGCTTGTTTCCAAACTCCCATAGCACATAATATAATTTTGTATTGAACTGTTACCTACAGTTTGTATAATGGATCTTTGCGCGTGCGTCACAACCGGTCACAACTGCTTACATATGACACAAATCATTTCAAGGTCGAGTGTATTGTCAAGCAGTGGCGTGTGTTTTTATTTTGCATTTATCTAAATCTTCGGTTTTTGACTTTTTCCGTGGCCAGGATTTTCCTAGACTAAGCAAAGGCTCATTTCTTTCTGAACGTACTTTGAAGCTGGAAACTGTACACAAGCTAATCTTTAAAGCGTCAGAAACACTCTAAAACATTAAAAAGTTTATAAAATTAATTATGCGTTTTCCACATTATGACATTTACTTGACGCTTATGAAATTTGCAGTAATAATTATTATTTACCTCTTTAATGGCATTAAGCGAAATCAAAGGACCCCCATTCTCCTAGTACTGAATTAAGTAATTTGGCTACAAGGCCTCGTCCTTGCGAATTCAATCGTTTCCCTGGCATGATTGAAATAGGTAATACAGTAGGTACCTACACCGCATGCCTATGAACTGTAACGCTGAATAGCGCTTCGACATCACTACATATAGTCGCATTTGTGTTCCGCTGAATATTGTATTATGAGATGTATGTCTTGCAACCAAATGACATACGTCGCTGCATTTATATTAGGGATGCCACGGGTACCCGGCCAATTTTTGCAAATACCCGGTTTTGCCGGATAACGCTCTCTATCTGGCCGGATAGTAGCAAAGTTAAAAATTAACAGTTTAATCTTAAAACTGAATTTTTATTTTTTATTAGGTATAGTAGAACCCTGGTTATCCGTGCTTTATGGGACCGAGCAGCTCACGGATAACTGAAAAACACGGAAAATCGAAATCCTTTTATTTCACATAACAAACTATAATGATACATATTGTAAGAGAAACTAAGTATGTATACCTTTTATTTATTTCATGTGTCAAAACAAAAAACCAGGAAACGCGAGAGGAAACGCGTCAAAATAAATTCTCAGCTGCTGCACGAATAATCCGCATGCCGGATAATCCGCGCACAGATAATGGGGGTTCTACTGTACATATTAAAGTAAGTATATAAAAACGAAAGCATGTTTAAAAATAAAGAAAACGTAAAATATGTATAGACTTCTGGAACTAAAGAACAATTTCGTCCTTATGACAAACACAAATAAGTACTGTACTGGCGAGCATAAAATTAGGGTCACTTTGAAAATTGCCAATTTTTCTAAGAATTCAAAATATTAAATTTATTTAATTAATTCTTGAAGGCAATAACACTTGCATTTCTGACAACTGTTATAAGCTTTTTGTGGTTTCTTTTGCACAACAAAGATTCAATATTTCCGATTTCTAGGAAATACTTGCAGGTGCGCTACTTGGAAGCCGAGTTGGAAGCTTATTTCTCGGCGTCTATTTTTTAATTTCCTTCATTTATTCACTAACTTTCCTGTTTATAACTTGACGGTCAAAAAGTGTAGTCTTTGTGTATTTCCTTATAATGGCTTTAAATCCTGTCACGGTGGCCAGAATTATAGCGCAGTTGCAAGATGGTCGGGGCAACGTGTAACGGCAAGAACGGTTGGTGTAAGTCTTTCTACAGTTCAGCGGGTATCCCAACGATTTCAGGAAACTGGTAGGCTGACGAGAAGACCAGGATCAGGGAAGAAAAGAACCACCACGCCAAGGGATGACCGTTTTCTTGTGTCCATGGCTTTACGGAATCGGACAACTACAGCAGTTTCGCTTCGAAATCTCCTCCAAGAAGTCAGGAATGTTAACAGTAGCGAATGGACAGCTAGGAGGCGACTTCGTTCTTCTGGATTATCTTGTCGGAGAATGGCTACGGGTCCTCCACTTCTCCGTCGCCATAGAATTGCAAGACTGAAATTTGCTCGAAATCACTTGGGATGGACAAATGACGATTGGGGGAGGGTATTATTCTCAGACGAGTCGCGTTTCTGTTTAAATGGGTCGGATGGACGTCGGCGGGTATGGCGGAGACCCGGAGAAAGATATGCCCAGGCTTGTATTGATGAACGACTTCCATTTGGTGGAGGCTCAGTTATGGTGTGGGGAGGAATTTCTTCAGACGCGCGTACCGAATTAGTGTTTATCGGCAATGAATGGATCCTTAACTGCGCATAGGTACGTAACGGAAGTTGTAGAAAATCATGTCATGCCTTTTATAACGGTTCTGGGAGAAAATGCAACTTTTATGCACGATAACGCTCGACCCCACGTGGCAAGGATTGTTAGCGGTTATTTGGATGAGGTTCAAATTACGCGATTTGATTGGCCAACACAGAGTCCCGACTTGAACCCCATAGAGCATGTGTGGGATGAGCTAGGACAACGTGTACGAAGTCATACGCTGTCTCCCACCAACGCACAGGATCATAGGGAGCTCCTACTACAGGAGTGGAATAACAACCCTCAAAATGTGATCTGTAATTTAATTGAGAGCATGCCACGTCGCCTCCAGGCTGTCATAAATGCACGGGGAGGAATCACTCGTTATTAGGGGTCAAAATTTTAACAGTTCCTTGTTTTATTCCAACATTTTTCTCACTGCAAATTTTTAAGACAATTTTGTTAAATTTGCTTCTTTACGAATTTTCAATAAAAACCGATAAAAACATTCGAAAATGAAACGTTTTCTTTTTAAAACATTCCTGTTTAGAGATATGAATACTTAAAACGAAATCCATTTACAATAATAAGATACAATAAATAACCAAAAAAGTTGAATTTTTGAAGTGACCCTAATTTTATGCTCGCCAGTGTATTATAAATTTTAAAAAAACGTAGACAAATAAATAAGCAAACAGAGCTCCGTGAATATATTAGTCGGTGCACGCTTGTTCACGTGTTTACAGGTTAGTTCCGCGCTGTCCAGGCATGCTCGGGTATGGCTCGCGCGCGATACACGGTATCCGGCCGCCGGGTACCCGAAAACCGGGTACCCGCTTAATGATATCCGGTATTCGGCGAACAAATTTCGCCGGGTATCCGTTACCCGGTTTTTATTAAAATTGGATCCGCGGCATCACTAATTTATATTAATGAATGGTACGGGTTAGCAGTAGAAGCGTATGTCTTAACTAATTTTATACACACGCAAAGATTCATTATACAAACTATACAGGAAATTTCTTATTAATTTTTATGTATTTTTGGACTAGAAAGCTTTTATTAAAATCTCGATTAAAATATTGTTATGTACTTAAATTTAAAAAAAGTCTCGAAAAACACATTTTCTTGTTTGTACATATTCGAGTACATATTCAAATAGTGTGCTATTTACATCAAACAGAAACATTGTCATCTCCGTTAAGCCCATTTGAACAAAATTTGAACACCAATTTAAAAAAAAAATGATTACCTAATGTCAGTGCCGACATGAAGAACATTTCGCTTAATTTTTTTCTGAAATAATGTAATGTAATAACTGGAAGTAGCTTTCTTCGCCAGTTCCATATATTACTGAATTAAATACATTTTTACTGTAAAGTCAACATTAATAATTGAAAATTGCCGAAGATCATAAAAAAATTATAAAATATTTCCTGAAATAAGGGCTGAAGTAGTTCAATAAAAAATAATATGTGCAACTGGAATTTAAGAACAAGCAGAGTTTTTTTTATGGAGAATGATTTTTTCTGAGAAATTACTGTAGTTCTTGTACATACTGTTAGTTTGAAAAGCAGCACAAGATGAACTTTGACACCAGGTCAGTTAGTTGCTATAATGCTGGCTTTCTGATTGGTTCTCGGATTGGTTCTATCATAATAGGAAGCTGAACCATGGTGCTTGTCGAACAATTGGCTCTTTGCCTTTCCAAAATGAAAATTGAAAATCTTGCTAACAAGATTCTAGAAGTTAACTAATCGAGTCGAAACAGAAACGGTCTCAAAAACACGAGCAAAAACATGATCACTTAAATTCGAGCTTAAATTGCATGGCCGCATCATTCCTTTTACCCTAACAATATCAGTCAGAGTATTTCATTCTCTTAGTCAAATTAAAATCAGCACAATTACTGAATTACTGGTAAAACTGAACTGATCGCATTATATTTCGCATTAAACAGGGTTAGGTAATAGTCTTATGAACAATATTTACAATATGTTTCTACTTTAAATCTTGATCTAACAATTTCCAACTGATTTTCAATAAATACCTAATGATAAAACAGATCCTAAGTCACCTACCTACATGAAATGTTTCATAAATTAAATCAATTAAATCTTAAAATTAAATTAAAAAGTGTCTTGTCGCACCTCCTACAATTTGATGTTAATGAAAATGTAGGCTGGGAAACATACCAGCGTTCTAGATAGCGAAGGTCACCATCCACCTGAACAGGTTTCATTGCTTCATAAATAATGGAAACAAAGTATTACTTACAATCGTTTGTATGTTCGTTTGCAGCAGTCTTAGATTCTTCTCTAGAATTGATTTCGGTCATAAAACTTTCTTTTTTCTCTACATCTTCATCTATATTCTCATCCAAATCAGCTGCCACTTCCTTTTGTGAACTACTTGGGGCTTCAGTTTCTTGTAATTTTTCAGTAGACGATTCGCAGTCCTTTGATGATATACTAGCACTTGGAAGCGTTCCGACATAGATAAGTGATTTTTCTAACTCGCAATTAGAGAAATTTAAACTAGAGTTTAAACCTTTTTTTAAGTGTCTACCTGTCGACGAAACTCTGGGACTTTTATTCAGAAATGACGTTCCTACGTACACAACAGACTGATCTGCGTCAGATGTTATATCTACAATGTCGATACTTTTTCTTTTTAGTGTAAATCCTCTTTTCCTCACACGTGAATTACTTGTATTTAAACTTTTATCACACGCCACTGTCACTTTTGGAATACTAATGCCCTCTTTAGTTGTACTCTTTCCACCAATCGTAATGTGTCTTCCTTCTTTGAAGTTTGATGATATGCTTGGCCGAGAGACCGCTGCACTGAATAATTTTCCTTGTTCCTTCAAAGTCTGTTTGAGCGTCCTAAGCCTCTGTCTAGTTTTCCTGCTCTTTTTCCCTGCCATTTTAAGGATTTTTCGATTGTTTTTGGAAAACACAGGCACACGAAAGGAAGTAAACAAAGGCACACTCAGCAGCTACACGACATAATTATTATTATTTAATTTACCACCACTTCAAATGCCCACTAATAGGTATGTTTTTAAAATCAACGCAATACTTTCCTTCAAATTAATGTTAACAGACTAATTTAATATACTTGGGTGCACGCTTCCAATCTCCAGTATCTGACAAGATTGACACTGAGAAACTGACAGTGACAATTGACAGCTGATTACAGCAGACGTCCCAAAGACTTACAAAGGCACAGAATGGACTTGGCGTCCTTATGCAACAGCTGTTTTGTTGTGAAGCCTACACCATTGAATATGTATCTACATCTACATATTCAGTGCCTACACCATTGATTAATAAACTACTAGTAGTAGTATATTGGGAATGGTGCATTTTAGCTACGCTCGAATTTTCGTGTTTTTTTTTTGGTTTTGGTAGAAAGAGGAGGCTTCATAAAGAGTATTTCAATGAGAATTTTATGGATGAACCACGTTCTGAGTATATTTTTGAGAAAGGAAGTTACGGGACCGGGAGCGAATGGCGGTGCTGGGCGGGGTAAAATCCTGGGTGCATTACCGTGTTTGGTTCGTATATGTGTCGATTTGGCATCCCGTAGAACCTGAAGCAGCGATTTTTTTTAAATTTTGGACGTAGCTGTAGATTCGTAAGCGCGTAGTTCATTTGTGACACGTGTAGATAGGTAGAAAACGCAGTAGCAGTGAATGCGGCCCAGTGGGTCTGCATTACGCTCCGAAAGCGTAGCAAATGTTAAGAGACAGATGTATACAAAATCTGCATAAGTCGCAACCGTCCACCGAACGTACCTACTTGGTACATCTAACAAATATAAACGACGAAGTAGAATATACTATTTCTATCGCCTTTTCTCTGTCACGCTTTTTGCACATGCACGGAATGGGGAGTTGTTTGTATTAATGTAATTGGTATATGATGCGGCCTCTAGCAACACTCACTGTAGGGTTGTATGTTTATTTATATCCCAACTAGGTTTTGCCAATGTAACGTTTTAGCGCGCTGTTAATGTTGTTTCGTTTGGGGAGGGGGGGAAACTTAAACTCTCTGCTTGCTTTGCTCGCTCCGCTTGACAAAAATCTGAAATAGTGAGCCGTGGAACCACTTCTTTGGGCGTATTCAGTGACGGGCAACCATAAAACAAAGTAGTACGTATTGTATACTTAGATATCGTTGGCCGATATGGTTAAGGCAACGAGTGGTCCACCTCACCAAATGATGCCGCTGTAACGCCGCTAGTAGGTAGTCAGCATTATTGTAATGAAATGGCATAATTACACAACACTTCAGATGTTCGCAAGGTCCATAATTGGGCAGAATGCAAGGGAATGTAGCACGCCGAAATAATAGAAGAACCACGATAAAAGAACACAACGGAAGAACATGTAGATATGGAAGCAGCGTGAAAACCGGTACAACCTACAAGAAGCACAGCATGTGAGAATGAACTACTGTTAATTGTGTGACCAATCACGTCATGCTCATAAAGAAGTGTAGTGGTAACAGAAATAACATGGAAGTGCAGTAAATGCGTGGATTGAAATGGCATTCTTTATTAATATTAGAAGAAGAATTAAGATCGCCCATATCTAGAGCGACGAGCATTAGTGTGTTTGTGGAATTGGTGTAAGTTTGAAATGGGTAGGTAGGAGTCTTCTGTAGAGTGGAGTTAAAGCCGAGGTTAAAGCGTACCATACCCAGTACCTATATTATTAATCAATGCCTACACGGGCGTTGGCCAGCGGGTCGTGACGAGCGTTGTGTGTTATTATATTCAAGCAACGAACCAGGCGAACGTTCCGCGATATTCTGTCTCCGCGGCGACACCTGTTTACTGCACAACAGGTCAGCTGCTTTGTTTTGCCTTTTACGCAAACAGACGCTTAGACTGTGAGTATTCCGGCTGCTTCAGTCGTAAATGTAAATAGCTAAGTCCCCTCTTTATGTCTTTGAGACGACCACACTCCACGCGGCTAAAATGCGCACTCCAAATCTATATTTCTCATGCCTGTCGCTAGATGTCACCGCAGAAGGCAGGCAACTTCCTCCGTGTTCGGGTCGTTCGGGTGGCTATGCGGGTGACGTACAAATTTCTGGAAATCAAGAAGTTGGAACCTTAAAATACTGGAAACACAATATGTTGAAACCTTAAAATATTGGAAACGCAAAATATCGGAACCTTAAAAATCTGGAACATCAAAATATTGGAACTTCAAAAATTTGGAAAATATCCCGCATGCGATGTGAATATTCCTGCGGACCATCCAAATACCGAACAACACTGAATATCATAATGATCCGGCTGATGTGTTTCATACGCAACAGTTAAGTAAAGGAAGAAGTGTGGTTGTTGAAAGCCCAAAATGTTCCTGTTTGCATTTTTCTTAGGAAGTTAAGACAAGAGAAATTATCGATATGGGAATGGGACAAGAATTTAGTTAAATGGAACAAAGTCGCCAGATTAACTTGGGCTCCTACTGTTCAAAATTCTGTAGAAAATGAAATCTCAAATGGCACAGTCACAGACGCAGTATGTATTTAGAAATGGCTGAGTATAACGTTACGGTACCGGAAACCGGAACTCCGCGGAACCCATACCCCGTTACGGTAAATCGGTATACGCTGGAGATATATTACGGTGAACGACTGAAACCTATACCTCTACGCTCGCTTCGCTTGACCTAAACCAGAAAATTCTGAGTCAAGGAATCCTCTTTTTTGCAGATAATTTAAAAAAAATGTTAGGTGGGATCAAGATAATAAAAAAATTGTTCAACTCGGTCGAGGACTGAACTCGACCGCCATTGAACAGTAGCCAGGCACGATAGCTATGAACTACAGGGCACCGCTGCCAGATGTCTTGATTTTCTTGTATTTAAATTCACTTCTGCTACCATCAGTGTTGCCACTCTGGTTTCATGAAATTATGGTGCGACGTTGCCCAAATTATCAGATTTTACCTAAAATTATGTTAAAATTTTGTACCTACCACAAACATTAAATTGAAATGTTACTAACAAAACAAAGGGCAGTAAAACAAAGATTTTAGTTAAAGTTTAAATGCTTAAGCTTAATGAACGATGAAATATAAAGCAAAACACAATATAGAATAAAACAAAATAATGTAATAAAACAATATAAAATAAAACCAACTATGAAACTAACTTAAGGAAGATTTGCCTAACCGCTAATAGAGGGCGATGCGATGAGAGATTTTACCTTTAAGGGTGCGATACTCTCGAGTGAGAAGCACTTTTGCGTTGTGGGAAAGAGATAAGCGGCGTTCACACGTAGAGTTTATTCTGCGTACTTGGACCGTCCGCTCCTGTCGCGCGTTCTAGAAGCAGGACGGGAATGCCGCGCTCCAGACTCGTTGAGCTAAACAGACACGCAGTTTTTTCCTTCCATTCTTTCCTGAGGTTTAAAATCCTACGAGACAAACTCGAATGTGTGAATATTAAAATTTGTGAAATCCAACGTGATTGGCGTGGCGCGTGGAATTTTAGACGAGCTTAAAAGTTTTTGCCAGAGTTTTATGATTGCTGAGTGTAAATTTTGATTTTTACGAAAACGTACATCTATGAATCACAGAAGAAGGAATACCCGCATATGTATTATCGCTTCCATGCATATGTATTGGAATATTTTGAAAAATTCGAGAAAATTTACGAGAAGTGAATGGGTAAAGAATTGGAAAATAGATCGAAATCGATTTGGACACATGCCGCTGATTCGTGAATTAAGAGAAAATTACCCTGACGATTATAGAAATTATTTAAGGATGGATGCTGGAACATTTGATAGGTTATTGACAATGATTAAATATAAAATTCTTAAGCAAGATACAGTAATGAGACAGAGCATTTCTCCAGAAGAAAAACTTACTGCAACATTGCGGTATTTGGCAACGGGTCGGTCCTTGCAAGATCTAAAATTCAGTACTGGAATTGGTGCTTCAACTCTTTGCGATTTAATACCGGAGACATGTCAAGCTATTTATGAAACTTTAAAGGAACAGTACATGAAGGTAAGTAATAACATATTATGTATAATAACTGAACTTTATTGTGTTCCTAGTAAAAAAATAAAAAATTTTCCAAGAAAGAAAAGAAAAAATGTCCTGCATTAGGTATTTAATACTTATGCAATAAGTAATATTTTTATGCATTATTTATGAAATTATTGGCGTTCCCATAAAACGATGCAGCAGTATTACCCAGGTAGCAAATATATATTAGATAAATATTTGATGGAGTACATTTACTTAATATACAAAACGACAGATTTTTATATATATAGCCAATATATAAAATATATGTAGCATACATATATATAAATAAATGTTTAAATAATAAGCAAAAAATATATTGCTGAAATATATGAATCAAAGATGTTTTAATATTTATTTCAGATAGGATATATAACGAAAACAAATATTTACATAATATAATATTTATTGCATATAAACTGCGTTTCAGGAGGAGAGGCAAATATTTCGGAAGGTGCTAGTATCATGGGTCTGTGCTGGATAAAGTTCATATTATTAATTTACGGTAACAATAAGATGACGTATCCAGGGCTATACCGAGAATTGTCGATATTTAGCCGGAAAGTACAACCGTTGTTTGTTTATGCTTGCTAGAGCAAACGCCATCGTGTGTCAAGTCAAATGCGTCAAACGTAAACTGAATTTAATAAATAATCGTGGCAGTCTAGTCGTTTGACAGTGTCCAGTGTTATTTTTCAGTTTGTCTAGTTCCTAAATAAATGAAGCACTCACCGGTTCGTTTTAATATCTTTCATTTCAGCATTGGAATAGTCCAAATTGGATAAATAATAATTATCAAGCATTTCACTACTAACTATCGCTAAATTGTCTGAATCGGCTTTAACGAAACCTTGCTCTATTTTCCGTACACAAATATACTAATTGACACCATAAATAGGGATAAAAACACATAAATAAATGACAGAGAACTATTTATACACCCAATACAAATAAAAATAACTTCCAAATGTCAAATTCTGATTATTCGTAACATTATTGCTCCCTACTTTACAGACTCAAGCTCCACGTAACTTTAGCTTTTTGGGTATCAAAACATCAATTCAGATGACCAATCACAAGCGCTTCTAAGGTAATGATGTAACGGAGGCAGCACGTGTTTCTGTTTAATTCTCCGAAGGTGGGCTTCGTGCTAAAATCGCCATTGTTTAAATTTTGGGCTACTTATGAGTAAATCAAAATTACGTCGATTTTCTGGGCCGATTTTCATGCGTGTTTTTTTGTTCGAAAGCTGACGTGATCGAGATGATTCTTAGCTATAATTTACTAGCTGGTACCCGGCGCGTTGCTGCCTCAGAAGAAATAATTGCGGTAAAATCGTTTGAAACTTGATAAACTGCGAATGACATATGCCGTTTGACGTTTGCTGTCAATTCTCACTGTATAAATTATAGCGCTTTTGAGCTAATGACGTAACGGGGGCAGCACGTGTTGATTTTTAAGATTTGATAGAATTTCATCACTATGACATCGCATCTTATTGTTATCGTAAACAAGGAACCGAGTGACAAACTTCCATGTGTATATGAGGAAATAACATGGGTAATTACGTTTTTGGGGATTCCTGCTCTCCATGAAAAGTTACAACGGTGATAAAGGTAGCAATCAAAAGTTTTTTTTCTGCGTATGAGGGTATCAAAAACTACAACTTTCCAATTTAGTGAAGCATTAAAAGCAAAAATTATATTAATAATTTTCAAACTAAAATACAGAAATTGATCAAATATCCATGATAACTTAATTTATTCTAATCAGACGTCTTTGATTCCTATGGATTTCATAATTCGTCAGCATTTAACAATTTAAAATTTGGGTTCTAAAATTAACAAAAATATTTCTTCACTAAATAATTATTAATAAATAAATAAATTTTATTGTTGTTACCGAAGGAATAGAACTGTTATTGAATTTTACAGAAAATAAGTCACTGATGGCTACGCGTGAACTATTGCTCCGTAAATAAATATTTTTGTTCATTTTTAAACCCAAATTTTAAATTGTCGATAAATGTTGGCAGTTCAGACGAATTAGAAAATCTATAGCAATCAAAGATGTCTTTGATTAGAATAAATTAAGTTGTCATGGATAATAACCTGATAAATTTCTGTTTTGGTTTGAAAATTATTAATGTAGATTTTGTTTTTAATGCTTTAATAAAAATTGGAAAGTTACAGAATTTTTGATATCCTCATATGCAGAAAAAAATAATCTTTCAATTGCTACCTTTACCACCATTGTAACTATGTATACATGGGGAGCAGGAATCCCCAAAAACGTAAAATTACCCAAGTTATTTCCCCATGTGCACATGGAAGTTTGTCACTCTGTATAAGCACAGAATACGTCAAGAAATACTGTAGGTTAAAACGTCACCACCCCTTAGTCTATATCACCTTACAAAATCTTTCCTTTTCCTCCTGAAACACCCTGTAATTGACAAATTTGTTTAATTATTTTCTTCGTTCTCTTCTTCCTCACTGTTTTCAGTTTCCAAGTTTTTTGGCCTCCTGAAAAGCATCAAGGAATTTATTTAACACTATAACAACATTAAAATTACCTCTTACCTCATAGAGGGTGGTAGCCTCGATTGGCTCGAAGCCAAGAAAAGGCTTATTTCCCTTTTGATCTCAGTGTCCGTTGCGTTAGAGAATCTTTTCCTAGCAGCTTCTAAAAGTATAAGTGCTGAATAATGTTTACGAATTAGAAAAATTTAATTTGAACTTACCATATATTAATTTGTTTAGATGGCCGAGTTGGTTAAATGGCAATTTTTTTTTCTTGCCTTGACCTGAATATTTTGTCGCAGTTTCTCTTCCAAGAATTTTATTCATAATTAAATTTATAGATTTATGCAGATTGTCACCACCCGTCAAATATAGCAGCTGTCTCTAAAATTGCATAAAAAGCATATTGTCAGAACATGTTTTTTTAATAAGACATGGTTTAATCATAAGTTTCTGGTATTCTACAATTACAGACTGGAGTGAACAAGTAGAGTAGCAGAGAAACATGTGAGAGTATTCAGATCTGTACAGTTTATTCGCAACTATTTAACATGTGTTGTGATACAAGAGGCTATCTATAAACGCACAAAGCTGACAATAATACCACACATGGACGAAGAAGAATGAGAACACAAGCATATGTGCGTAGAGAAAATAACACAATAAATACTTCCGAGCACACAAGAACTGAACATGAGGCACATGCACTCAGTTTGTGTGCAAAATTCCAGAAATCATGCAACTTTGAATTACTTTTGAGCGGTACTGAAAAACTGTCAAATGGGTATTCTGCTTACACAAGGTTGTACCAGGTTCGACATATTTATGGAATACATAATACAACAGTAATCATACCAGTTTTATCGAAGCTGCTTTGTTGGTTTCCAAATTATTGTTCAACGCTGTAACACTTTCGGTGTCATTGCAAGGTAGCTTAGAAACAAAAGAATCCACAGTTTCCTCAGTGATATCCTGTTGATTACTTATTATTTCAGAATTCTTTCTCTGGATTATTTCATTTTTTACTGCTTTTACTTCATATTTTAGGTCGGCCAGCTCCTTCAAAATTATTCCCATGGAATCTAAATCAGTAATACAATATTTAATAATGAACCATTATTTTGAATTAATAATATACTTCGCGTGCTATCAATGGAATAAGTTTATTAGAATATTAACTGGTTTCAAGATTAAAAATCTCGTCTTCAGAATATGTTTACATAAAATAAAATTGTAAACAAACTAATATGATCCAGGTTGGTAACAGTTGACGAGGAAACGTAAATTGACAAAACAATACAAATATGTAATTAAAATAATAATATCCATGAGATCTTGCAAGTAAAAAACTAAGCTAACTAGATAACTGAATTTCAATATTTATCGACGAGGCATTAGAAACACTAAAAATAGAAAGGAAATTCGAATACCTCGTAGCTTGAAGGGAAAAACCAATGAATTTAAAGAAAACCATTTGAGGAAAAAACAATAAATTCAATTGCGAAAAACCTTATTTCTTACTGTGACTATCTCATGGATATTATTATTTTCATTATTTGTATTGTTTTGTCAATTTAAGTTTCCTTGTCAAGTGTTACCTTAGAGTCATATTAATTTATTTACAATTTTACTCTATGTAAACATATTCTGAAGATGAGATTTTTAATCTTGAAACCGGTCAATATTCTAATAAACTTATTCCATTGATAGTATGCGAAGTGTATTTGATTTGTTCGCAAAGTCTACACTTCGTCCACTTTTACACTATTTAGAATTCCACTCTATTCGCAAACTCTCATGTAATTGTCAGCTGGTAAATGTCAAAATATAAGATTGTTCGCAAAGTCGCCTGTGGTGGGAAAAGTGTATCATTTTCTACACCAAAGCAAGAGCAGGTGTAAAAGTGTAATAATAATAATAATAAATGACTTTATTAGAAGCAATACACAAACATATTAGCATAATATAATATTATGCGACATGATCAAAATAATATCAAAACAAAATAGCGTATGCCTCCAAAAGGCGAAGTTCAGATGAGCAGCACATGCTGAACATCTGTTCTTCCACTTAACCTTAGTAGTGTAAGTTATCTCTGGTGTGGATGCGCAGAGCTTCTTAAAACCCACTGCAACTACACTACCATACTCCAGATTACTCTGGTGTAAAAGTTTGCGAACAAATCTATTATTAATTCAACATGAATTACTACCAAGTAATTGAAGAAAATATAAACTATATGAACCATTTTTTAAGCGCGCAATGTATTTACTTACCGTCCAATTTTGAAGAACATGAACAAATACACTGATTGGTAATGGAGGGCCCCGCTAGCGATTTGGAAGTAGCCTCTGCTGAAATAAAACAGTACATTCAAAATTGTGCAGCTGTCACAAGTTAATGCATTTAATTGAATTTAATGTCATCGAAACAATTAGGACCTCGCTCTGGCTTACCAGCCTTCTCTCAATTGGCCCACAGCAGACACCGAACCAGATTATTTGTTTTAAAAAATTAAAATATAATTAATGCAAAAAAACCCTAGCGCATGAGGAACAGCCACAGGTCTAGCGCGTAACTAAACCAATGCACTTGCCATATGGCCATCAAAGCTCTGGGTACACAATTCTTTTTTATTGATGTCAAGTAGCCCTAGCATACCTGTAACACAATGCTAGGAAGCCGCACTAGCATCATTAAAAATTACGTTTGGTTCAGAGTGGTCTTTTCATGTCTCAGATAAGTCACAAATAAATATCTTACATATTATAGTTATCATAGGTACATCTGTTTCCAACAGTTTTTATTGATCAAATAGATTTGAGTAGATTATTTGTCAGATAAATTTATCAGAGTAAAAAAGCCAACCCTAACCAATTAGAAAATCTATAAAATTATAGGAAAATCTGTAACTCTACCCATTGTACAAGCAAGACATCAAAAACAATTATATAGGGTGCATAGTTATTTATACATATTATGTAATCTAATCAACTTACGTGGCCTCCTAGTATTCTCTGCCAATATCTGTTTTGCCCCCGAAAAAGATTCCTCTAAAACAATACTTAGTAAACATTTTTATCATGAAAGTGCTTAAAAATACAAACTTGTTGATTTTAAATTCGATACTTTTGATTTCAGAGATATGTCTGAAAAAGGAAGAAAAAATTATGCTCAAATATTTTTACCGTTACCCACCAACCTTTATTCACATTTGGCACTGTGAATTTTTTTTTCTTTGTAACATCACAGAAGTCTGTACTTTCCATTTCCACATCGTCCTCATCAGATGAAATGTCAAATCTTTTTTCTTTTCTTTTTCTCTTACGAACAGTTTGAGATGCCTCTTCATCCGTTGACTCAATTGTTGATGTTTCCATCCCTTTCAAGGTATACTCCATAGCTTTATCCTCATTCTTTATCTGAGATACCTTACATGTCGCTTCAAGGAATTTAAAATTATCAGATATGTCAGAGCATTTGTGTTTTAAATATCTCAATTTATTTTCAGTCACATTTAAAGGATATTTATAAGCTGTTTTTTCAAAATTTGCCCAATTTGAAGGCACATAGTCCACAGCATTTTCCTGTGTCCACACTACTACGTCCCAAGACATTATATGAACTAAAATACAGATATAAAAAAGAAACTTGAAACAATTTATTAGTAAAATTTACAATAATTATATGTTATATTTACTACAATAAATTATATGTATATTTGTATCCTAGTTGTTTAAATGTATTATTTCGAATGCTACATAGAAATTTTCAGATTTTAAAACAAAAGCCTTTGATGTAATTAAAGAAATAGGTCGCTTTTCGATATTTTCACCAAAACTGACAAATTTAAAGATGCCAATATCTGGTGATGGTATTGGATAATGAAAGAATGGGATAAAATCTGTTGACAAATACCCAGAAATGTATGAATTACTGTGAATACTAGTGAGTTTCAAAATTTTTCTTTCTTCTAGAAATACAAAAGAATCTTTATTACTGTCCGTTCTTACCATAAAATTCGGAAATTTTAATGATTTTAAATTCTGATGAATAACTGCATTTTCAGGTGTTACTGTTGCATCTTGTGGAGTATATTTAAATTCAATATTTTCTTTGTTTTGTTCTGAAAGGCGTTTGCAGATCTGAGAAAGAGGCTTATTTGGACTTCTAATTAACTTTTTTAATGTGCCTAAATAGTTTTCAAAATCAAAACAACTAATATCATCAAGAGAATGGTTTAAGTTTGTGACGTCATCAGCAAGATGGGTTAAATTATGAATGTTGTATATACAAGACTCTTTACCATAATATGTGGGCATTTTACTGACAAAATGATTGAGTAAATCGCTTGCACATGTTATCCACTCATGAGTTTCCAAGAACTTTTTACTTACAAGAATTCTAATTGCACAATGGTACATTAAGAAGTGCTCATACAATTCCCGAGATAAAATATTTTTTAATACAACAGGACCCAGATATAACATTATCAGACGAAACTCTGTTGCCTTAAACCTATCTATTTCTGACAATGACCTGGATTTTCTATTAAAATCCGATGGTATATATTTTGAAGTAAAAACCAGTCTATTAGACAACCGTTGACGCATGTTAACCGGCAACTTTACAGGTTTTGTCTCACTACCTCTTAACCAGTAATACAGCAATTTTCTTGTGACTCCCAGACAACAAAGGTGCATATAATCTAGTGGAAAATGCTTAATCATGTTTATACCTTTAATATTAACAAGGGGACTAATTAATGTTTGGTGGTCTTTATAATAATAACTTTCAAATTTTGCATGGGTTCTTTCGTCATAATTGTGCTCCAAAAAAACCACACGTCGTCTGTAATAAACCCCCTTCTGAGTACACCTTTCACACGAGTAGTGAGCGTTATGTCCTTTAATACCCTTTAAAAAGGACCTTGCTGGGGCATCAGCTGAGAAGCAGCACAATTTGACAGCAACAACAGTGCCTTGATGCACAATACCTCTTTCCAGCAACAAATTAAATTCAGTGACGAAAGAATTCAAATAGTCCTCGACCGAAAGAGGTTTCGAATCACCAAAATAAATTGCCACTAAGAAAGGTTTTAATTTAAAATTTTTTAAATGCAGTTTCCCCAAAATTGGCCAAAATTGTTGATTTGAACTTTTAAATGGAGATACACCATCTACATTAAAAGACAGATTGAAACCATTCTGTAATATTTCAAGCAATAAATTATTATTCTTTAGATACGATAATAATGTTTCTTGAATCCCAAAATAAATAAATTCTCCCATTTCGTTCTTTTGAGTCTCCATATTCACAAATTTAACTTCTTTTTGCGTGCCCATGAGAGTTCGAGCATCAGACGGTAGATCAACCCCAGGCAAACATATTTTTAGACCTCTCAACAAGCCACTTAATTGTTTCAAATTTACATTAGAGTCGACTGCCCATGATTTTAAAAAAAACTTTCAATGATGGTGCAGCAACAGGTTCAATTTCATAATCGCAATCAGAGCTGTTATCTAAACCCGAAAGAAATTCTAAGTTATTTTCCCCCGAAACGCAGTTACTATTTATAGTTGGATTTAATATTTCATATTTAAGACCGTCACCATCACTACTACCCACCCTTTCAATTTCTTCCTGTGAAGGAAGAGCAAAAGGTTAAGTTTAATACTAAAGTATTTAAAAAAAATACGTTTGACTAGCAGTAGAAACATCAGATGCATCAATATTATTCACACGGTCCACACTGCATGTGTTACTACCTTCAAATAGCGGGTCAAGCATGCTGTTGACAGATAGCTGCAGTGACTGCCTGGTAGTAAGTTCGGAACTGTTTCATACCCAGCCCACTGCAAGATTTTTTTTGCCTCGAGTATATGCTGTTTCAAAGATTTAAAAAAAAATATCTGTCTGGGTCTAAAGGACGAGCTTTCAATCTGCATAGAGTTTACTGATGAGCAAGTCTCGCAGTGTATGAACGATTAAGGGATGTGCTATTCGCACACTGTGTATACGACAAGTCACTCCAATATGCAGACATAATTCTGATACATCCGATCTACTGCTATAGTCACCGAGAAAAAATTATTAAGGAGCACCATTATCACCCTTTATTACAATGTTCTTTAACTTACATAACTATTATTACTCTCGGTATTGACCCTCCCGAGATCATGCTGGTGTTGGCTTTTAGTTTGTTTTCTTGCCTTCTGCATGAACCGATACTTGCTGCAGTACTCCGCATTTTTTCTTATATTTCGAGGCATTTTAAGCAATATTAATGGATGAAAATCAACTTTATAAAATTGGGCGACAGAGAAAGTGAGGTTACGTGAAGGTATGTCCAGAATAACCACTTCTGTACAAGGCGTATTATACAAATAAATGAACAATACTATTCTAAATAGAAGTAGAAGTTTCAGACTTACCTATTTTATCCAACGGTCCCAACGTATTTCTTGTATAAAACAAACTTTGAACATTTATTAACGAAAGCGGCAAAACGCAACCAAAACGTCCCGCAACAAGTGAAGCCAAGCCATAAATTCCACAAAACAAAAAGCAACCGTTCCACTGTTCCACAGCATCTTTGGAGCACTGCCTTCTTGATATTTCGATTTTTATTTCGCAGGTTCCCGGTACTTTGAAGCTCTGAACTGTGGAGTCTGGGAAGTAAACCAACACCATACACCAGTAAACTACAAAACAATTTTTGCACAGCTGAACAGCTGATCCGCTTGCGCGCATGATCGTGAGCCGTGAAGCCATATTTATAACGGTTTTAGTTTTAAAATTATTATCTACTCAATGGTTTTAACTTTGGGAATGAAGAATGGAGTAATAATAATTGGGACTTTGACTTTCAGAAATATAAATTTCAGGATTTGGGGATGGGTTGTGGGGATGGGGATTACGACAGTTCTCATAAGCTACAAGGAATACCGGATGCATGTTAAGCGCCAAATCCACGCACAACAATCAACTCAGCGAAGTGTTTTGATTGGCTGGCTTGTAAGGGGGGATAAGTTTTAAAATAATTTATTTTGTTTTGCATAAAAAGATGAAATGTATATTTAACTAATATAAGCTTTATATGTTTGACCACATATGAGATGCGGAATATATATCAAATATGCTATGTATAAAATTAAATCAACATTTCAGTTGTGGTTATACATGAAATATTTATTCTATATTAGAAAACCAATATTAGTTTACTAATATAAACCAAATATATTAAATATTTGATATATATTTATCACATATTGCAATATTTATTTCATATTAGGTAAACATTTTTAAATATATAATGCTACCTGGGTATTATTAGCTGGGGGGAGACTGGCGAGATTCTGGTTATGATCATTGTTCTCAGTACCGCTTGCAAATTGAGAATAACTTGGTTGCCACAATAATGAATTTGATGAATGAGAAATATCTTCAGAGCTGTGCGAAAACACACTTGCTGGACGAGAGCACTGTGGCGATCCAAGTGACACTTTGCATTGACCATTGCATAAATTGGTTCTGTCCGATAAACTATTTAATAAACCTTTTCGTAGAACTATGTTGATAATACTTTCAGCGAATATGGCTTGAGTTTGATCCATTCTTTGTAGTTTTTTGGCAACGCTAACTCCTACAGCTTCAAACTCAGTAATGAGTCCTGATTGGCTGGTTTGAGGATTTAACGCAGTTTTGCACATTTCCATAAATTCCCTTGTTTCAGCAGATGTGTTTGCCCTCTTTTTACCTTTCTGTATATTTTCCCTTTTTCTCAATGTTGTAGTGTTTCTAATCTGAAAAACAAATTAATATGCTTAGCTAGTTTTTTTTGTTCTAGTTTCCCAATACTAAGGAAGAATGGATCAACATTGCCAAAGGATTCGAAGATAAATGGGAATTTATAAATTGTGGCGGTGCTTTGGATGGAAAGCACATCCGGATTGTACCTCCCCCTCATTCAGGGGCTCAATATTACAATTACAAGAATTTCTACTCAATTGTTTTAATGGCTTTAGTGAATTCGAACTACGAATTTATTTTCGTAGATGTCGGCAAGAATGGCAGAATATCAGATGGCGGAGTCATTGAATATACCGATTTCTACAAGAAATTGCAAGAGTCTGATCTAAATTTGCCAGACAACTCTGAAACAGTTAAAAATTTGAATTATGTATTCCTTGGGGATGAAGCATTTAGCTTACATGACAATTTTCTAAAACCATTTGCACAGAAGGATCTAAATTATCAAAGGAGAATTTTCAATTACAGGTTATCCCGAGCTAGAAATGTTTCTGAAAATTGTTTTGGTCAAATAACTGCCAAGTTCAGGATTCTGCATACAGCGATACACATGGCCCCTAAAAAAATAATCTATATAGTTTTAGCTATATGTGCATTACACAATTTTTTATTAAAATCTAAAACATCGTATGCAACGGCTTCAACATTTGATAAATATAGTTCAGAAAGTCATGATTTTCAAAGAGGCGAATGGCGAAACGAGAGTGTGGATTTGACTAACTTACAACAAATTTCAACAAGAAATGCTACTAAAGAAGCCAAAAAAAATCGTGAAGATTATATGAATTATTTTAATACTGATGGACGAGTCGACTGGCAGGATCAAATGCTTAAAAAAGGGAAGGCGTAGATTGAACACAAAACAGATGAGAGTAGGACCTTCTTTGATGTACTTACTTATAAATAAAACTGAAATAATTAATACACACTTACCTCACTGTTTGTGGTGTTTTCTATACTTTCTGAAGCTTCCGGCGTTTCAGAAAGTGATATTTCTTCCTGATCCTGCTCCTGCTCATCCAAACTTTCAAGTTCTATAGTTTCATTCATATTACTGATGCTGGAGGTGGGAAGTTCCTGATCTTTGGTGAACAACAAAAGGTCAAGGTACCATAAAGATGGAACGTAAACATCATCGGTGGAATTTCCACTTCTTTTCGAATCTAATAATTTCTTCATCTCTTTTCGAAATGATCCTCGCAGGCTTTGAATTTTTTTTACCACAAAATCACGGTTGGCACCGGGGTAAACATTTTTGCAAAGTGCAACTAATTTTTCATAAGCTTCGTTCTTTAGATTTTTATTTGTATATTCTTTAGATCTTATTTTCCATAAACATGGGTACGATTTATATAACTCTATCATAAAGTCTCTGTTCCAGTACCTTGTATCAGCCATTTAAAATAGTTCACGTTGATATTCGCGCGCTCCAAATACAAACACTTGTTACCAAAAAGCGCTTGAAAACAATACGTGCGCGACTGAAGTGTCAAGAAGAATGTACGTTCTTAACCTGTACGATCCTGTTGCATTCACATGGACGTTCAATCACGCGCGACTGGTTCGTGACAGTCTAAATACGCGCAATTAACTCTACGTGTGAACGCCGCTATAGATATAAAATGCGAAGAGACATCTGTTGAGTATAGTTTGTACTTTTACCGCAAAAGTAGCATGAGTTAAGTTTCAATTCATAGGAAGTAGGTATACAAACTGCTCGTTGGCTGGCGCCTGATTGTCGCGGCCGCACGTGCGGCGGCACCTTTGTACTAGTTTATGAAAAGAGCGGCTCCCCTTTGTGTTTATAAAAACTTCTATAGCACTAGTCCAGGTAGTCTTTCCTGTGGACAATAAAAATGCAAATACCCACACACTCTTAATTTTCTGTTGGCAATGAGTTTCCTGAATCGTACGAAAAAAAATTGTGTGGGATCGGGATGAGATAAAACCTAAAACCCATGTAATTCCAAAATTTAAAGAAAGAATAGGTAGTACATTCATGAAATCTAAAAGAAAGTTTTCTTAGTTACCAAGAGAAGCGTTCTAAAAAAAATTATAAATACGAGTGTTTTGTTTGCAAAATACAAAATATACAGGGTGTCCCAGATAAACCTCGACAACATTGCTGTCTCACTTATCTTTAAAGATAGAAACACGGTTAAATGGGGAAAAAGTTTTACAATTTGGAGCCCTTTAATATGCCCTCATAAAAATCGACTTCGCTCTGTTGGTTTCTTAGATATTTGAAAAAAGGAAAAATTGGCAATTTGGTTTTTTGTTAAAAACTTCGTTATTTATTAAGATTTTGATGATTTGTAAAAACAGGATTAAATGGTTGTTTAACCCGCATATTTTACAGTACTCTAAAATTGTCTACGACGTTTCATACACTTGCAGTCATCATCAGGTTTATTTTTCCTTATGGACGCCATATTGGATTATTATGTCATTAAATAGTTCATTTCTTGCTGAGATTAGCAACCTATAACAAGTTGATGTTCTACCAAAAATAATAGCTTCAGAAAATAAAATTCACAATTTAGTGGAAAAATTTAGTTATCCATGGAAAAACAACTTCATTAAGGAGTAATTTTGCAAGAATTATTACAGTTTTATTTCGTTTAGTAGAAATCAATGAAGCACCCATAATTTGTAGCAGTTGAAACTGCAAAAAAATAGTTTAGGTCAAAATTTTATTTGCCGCCCCAGAAAATTATAATATCAAAATTTAAAAACAAAAAACTTCAAAAGAATAATAAAAACTAGTTACAAAACAAACGAAAACAACGTATTTGTCGCAAATGTTCAAAATGTGTGCGTTCATTTTCGATGCAAATTTTTTGCTCGTCGTACAATTGCACTGGTAGCTTTCCGCGACTTTGTACGGCTTATTTGGAGGCCTTCAATAACTTTATTGAATTGGAATCCTAAATGAATAGTACAAGTTATTGTACCTTAGTTTTTCATGTAGACAGTCTGTTTTGTAAATAAAGAAAGTACGCATTTGGAAGACACCATCAGTGGCGTAACTATCTACCTGTGTTCCATGTGTTCCGTGGAACACGGCCCGGAATCTCTAGGGCCCGGAGGTTCAGGGGCCCGGAGGCAGCAGACAAGAAAAATACAAAAATAAAAATGAAAAAATGAAAAACATTCATTTTCTGCTCCAGTTTATTATTAGAAAATTTCAAATAACCGTAGATAATATATTTTATTCATATACTTTCATTGCTATAGATTTCTGCACCAATTTTGAAAATTTAAACTGGTGTAACTACCAATATTACTTGAAAATTTGATGATTTTGTTATTTCTTGTTGAGAAATGGGGCCCCTTAGCAAATAAAACGCTATGGTATATGGTTAAATCATAAAACGCTAAGGCGGGTCTACGATACACGAGAAGTTTGCTGACAAATCGTACATATTCAATGATATTACAGTAAAAAGAAAACTTGCTTGGCGCGACACCAAGTTTTTGAAAAACTGTTTTTGCAAACTCGAATATCCAGCTTTTCATTTTAGGGCATTTGACCTTGAAAAGTACAAAATTTTCGCCTGCGGCGCCTGTTTTGCGGCTAGTGTAAACTTACTATCTAAATTTGTCACACTTTTCCAAATTAAAAATCTGGCAACCCTAGACACAAGTCACAAAAATAAATTAGTCATTTTACATCCCTATGGGAGCCCGGCCAAAAGTTTGGAACACTACTAAAAATCGCGTTGTTACGCCTCTGGACACCATCTTTAAAACTCAAAAAAATAAAACTAATTTCATCGCTAAAATTTTCTTTCGCACTTTCCTATTCTTTAAAAAGTTAATATTTTGTAAAATTAAACCTTCGTAATTATGTTTTTTCAAGGCCAACTAAGTTGTTGTCCAAAATAAGAGAATTTTATTTTGTAAAACTATTTGTGCTGGAATAATATCCATTTGTTATAGGTTGCTATTCTCAGCAAGAAATAGGCTATTTAATGACGTAACAATCCAATATGGCGTCCATAAGAAAAAATAAACCTGATGATGACTGCAAGTGTATGAAACGTCGGAGACAATTTTAGAGTACTGTAGAATATGCAGGTTAAACAACCATTTAAACCTGTTTTTACAAATCATCAAAATGTTAATAAATAACGAGGTTATTAAAAGAAAACCAAATTGCAAATTTTTCCTTTTTTCAAATATCTAGGAAACCAACAGAGTAAAGGAGATTTTAGGAGGGCATATTAGAAAGCTCCAAATTGTAAAACTTTTTCCTCATTTAAACGTGTTTCTATCTTTAAAGATAAATGAGATGGCAAATATTGTCAAGGCTTATTTGGAACACCCTGTATAGTGTCCTCGAAATTAAGCCGGCACTATTGCTAACCTCGTTATCATTGGAGTTACCATTTCGTTTAAATGGGCAAGGAATTAGTATTTTTTGTGTAGATTACGGTGGTGAAAACAAAAATAACTGAGCATCAGTTTTTCCAGTTTGTATTGGCAAATCGCAAATAAACCTGTATTCGTTTGCAAGGAAAACAATATGGACAGAAACTTCTAATGCATTAGTAATTTACCTGTATCCTAAATTTGAAAATACAAAATATAGCGGTGTTTTTCGAGATGCAAAATAAATCTGATTATTTACGGAATCTATCATTAGGGGTATTCTTTGGTATTTCGTTTATTTATTATTGGACCATTGAATTTGAAGAACAAAAATTTAACAGCAGAAATCAATCTGGGCATAGTTATTACTTATTAATTTATGTATCTGAAGAAAATGGTGTTCTACAAGCTGATAATACGTGTATTATAATGTGTTTATTACGTTTATCTTATTTATTTGTTAGTTTCCCTGAAATTATAACCATACTGTCTAAATATTAAATACATAGACAAGGGTGTAACGAAATAATGCCGACCACATTGAGTTTACTATTGCGCATAATACCCCAATAAGACATTTTTATACAGTTGTATGTACTCGTACCTATCGGTAATCATTCGTTTACTGGTTTTTATTCTTCACTGCGGCAGAAGAGAGTTCGAATTATTATTTTTGTGTTATAGTGTATGTTTGTGTTTGTTTAGTCGTTAATTAATTAAAGACATTTTTGCCATTATTTTGGGCTGCCTGTGCAACAAGTGTTTTAGACAATTTTTTTAATAAAATAAATATTTGTGGTGTATACACTTTTATTGTTCTTGGTAAGTATTCTTTTTTTGGGTGTTGGTAAAAATTAAAGAAATTAATTTAATACCTACATAGACGTAAAAATATGGGGAAGAAAAGTCGATTAGGTTCTAGGCCGAGAAAGAGAAATCGTAAATCATATGCTCAAAGAAGAAACGCACATGAAAGAATAAGGAATTCTATTGTGAATTCCATTATACAGGAGATTCTAAAAAATGTCGAAAATTCAAAAGAATCCGCAGTATGTTGCCGGGCGTTACTTAATGAAATTTTGTCAAAAATTTTACCTTCTCCTTCACCCCCAATTACTGCAGAACGCGAAAAGGAGAGAAGTCAGATAACACCATTAGAAGCAGAAACGGAAATGGAAATATGTGAGCCAACATCAGCGTCTCAGATGGAAATAAGTCCTGAAGCATCAACATCAGGTGTGCAAATTTGCGCCACTCCAAAATGTACTGAGAAAGATTATGACGAATATGATTTTACGTGGGCTTCAATTCGGGATTACGAAACGTAAGGATTGTTTATTTAGAATAGTACCTATTATGTCTTGTGGTAATGTATTGGCTTTTCATCTCAGCATAGCTCAGTATAAAATGGAATTTGAAAGGGACGTTGAACCATTAAAAATAGATGGCTACCGAATAGTGGAAATTGGATACTTTTTAAAGAAAATTCTTTATGTACAAAGCGGTCACTCAAAAATATGCTCTATGGGCGTCTTGGAATATTTCGAAGAAAAAAGAATTGGTCTAGTTAGCATTTTCACATTTAAATGCAATTATTGTGAAAAGGAAGTTTCTATACGAAGCGAAAAACCAAGCGAAAAGTCAAGCGACAAGCCGAGCCAAAGATCTATAATTAATACCTCTGCTGTCTGGGGAACTCTGGCTACAGGGAGCACCTACAGTCACATGACAGAATTCTTCAGTGTCATGGACATTCCACCCATGCCTGGAAATTTGTTTTTTGAAATTCAGCGATCCCTAGGTCCGGTAAGTGTTTTGTAGTAATTTAGGTTTACACTGGATGATCACTTCCGTAATTTAAAGATTTGGAAAGATTCATTATGGGAAGTGATGGAATCAGCAGCTTCCGAAGAACACAAATTAGCTTGTGACAGAGGTGATGTGACCGAGGATGGGATAGCCGAAATAACCGTGCTTTTGGATGGGGGGTGGTCCAAACGCAGTTACGGGCACAGCTACAATGCTGCATCTGGTGTTGTAAGTTTCACTTATGTTCGAAAATTAATTCCTTATACAATATACATAGCATAGGCAAATACAAACTTAGAAAAATATGAAAGTTTACAGTTGCTCCTCAAAATTACACACTCTGTATACATTTTCTACTTTCATTTTGTTTATGACCCAAAGTTTCTCTAGCCGCGCGTAATTTTAGCTGTTTCTAAATTCAATTCTACCCCTATGTCCGTAACATTGATTTCACTAGTGGACTTTAATAATTCGTTTGTCCTTTTTTGGAATTAATTAATTTATAGCGTACATCATTATCTTTTAGTTTCTTGAGGTGTTCTTTCTACCGTTTCATTCCTTCAAAATCTTCAATTTAACATTACATTTCATAACCTAAGTACATGTATTTTATGAATCTGCTTCTGCAGTCATTCACTTGATATCTAAATCTTTGCCTTCTTCGGAAATTTCGATTTGGTTCCGCAACCTAATCCAGTTTTCAAAATTTGTACTTATGCTGTCGACGAAATTGAGAGATATGGATAAAAAAGTTTTTTGCCAAAAATTTTTTAGCTCGTATTGTACTGTACCTAATGAAACTCCGTAACTAAATTAATTCTTAAAACACATACCTTAATAAGTTTTGATCAAAAACTTTTTTACAGTTTTCCTCTTTCATTAGCGGCGTATTTGCGTATTCCAATGTATACAAATTTAAAAGAATACCTATATTAGCGTATTATGGAATATGTAAGTGTTGCAATGAACATGATCATGAGGTCATTTGATTCTGCGCAAAAATGCAATATTTTGTAATCAATTTCACAGAATGATTTGTTTTTTAATCACATAGGCCGTAATTATCGGAAGAGAAACAGGCAAATTGCTATTTCTTGGTGTCCGCAATAAATTCTGCAGCATATGCGCCCGAGCTGAAAATAGAAAATCTGCAGCTGCAGAGCATCTCTGCTTTAAAAACTGGACTGGTCCTTCCACGTCAATGGAACCTAACATTATCGTGGAAGGTTTCAATAATAGCCTTACTATGTACAAACTGAAGTATAAAAAATTCATATCCGATGGAGATTCGACTGTGCTTGCAAAAATAAGAGAGCAAGTCACTTATGGAAAAGAGGTACCGAAGGAAATAATTATTACTATAGAAACCTAAATCTTGTAATGCTTGAAATTTCGTAATTTTCATTGTAGGTCATAAAAATTGAATGCACAAATCACGCTATAAAGAATTACAGCAAGCATTTGTATGCCATCAAAAAGGATACAAAAGGGGTGTCCTTATCAACAAGGAAAATTTTAAGTCGCAGCCAAATCGAAGAACTTGTAAAAAGTGCACAAAAATGCATATATGCAAATGCTCACGGTGATACAGTAACATTGAAGGGTGATTTGACAAATTCCATTGGTCACAGTTTCGGCAACCACGTAAACTGCAAAGAATACCTGTGTGACAAAGTGGGTGATACTTCTGCAGATCGCACGCCGCAGCTTAGGACAAGTGGAGGGCATCACCACTTGCAAGGCGCTCTAAATAGGTTGCTGGCCAAAAGCAACTTATTCATAGACAGTGAAACTAACAACAGAGCGGAACTGTTTATGAGTATTCTGGCTAGGTTCAACATGGGTAAACGTCTGAACCTGATTCAAAGGGAAGGATTTCAGACGAGGTCCCATTTAACTGGCCTTCGATATAATGAAGGAGCCGCTTGGCATCGAAAACCTTGGAAATTGCTGTTTGGAGCAAGTCCAGGGCAAAGCCTAAAACGCTACATGGCTATCCAAACGCAAAAGGCGTTGAAACGAAAGCTTACTACAAAAAAGCAAGTAGTAAAAAGAATAAAATTTAGCAATGTCGATGAAACTAAAGACTACGGACCCGATATAGCATCTATCGAAATGTCAGAAGACGAATTAGACGAAGCTCTTAAAAAATTGCTAGAAAGACTCAAGGTCTGTAAATTTAAATTTACACCTAAACTCTTTCTTTCAGAGATAAACAGCCCGGAAGTTGATTTTTTAAGGATCTTCCGTAATACTTTGATAAACAAGAAAGGTGCGACTTTCAAATTTGACAGTCATACCACAGCATAATACAGCAGACAGCTCTTCCTAAATTTTCTAGCTCGCGTAGCCTATCCCGCGCAACTCCTCAGACTACGCACGTGTTCTTTTTCGTTTGACGTGTTCTTTTTCGTTTGTCGCCGAGTTAATACCGGCGTCAAACCGTTTGATAAAACGCCGCTGTAGTAAATCACTTACAGTTGGAGGTCACCAAATGCAGCTAAAATAGTTCAAAGGCACCGCCAAGAACTTTAACTGCTGTATTATGTATTGTGCTGTGGTCATACTTTGCAGGTTATAACCACTATTTGGCAACAACTTCTTCACTTCTTTTTATCTGCTTACATTTTTGGCGATTCAGATATATGAGAAAGACGTGAAAAGTGGTTTTGGCATATGATCATTTTTGTTGTTTTGCAGATAGACTCCTTAAAATTCTCTTTGTTTTAAAAGTTGTGAACTACAAAATAAGTACATGTGCCAAATTTGAAAATCATCTCCTTTCCATTTAGCAGATTATTACTATAGAACCTGAAAAATATTCGCACTTTGGTGCCACTTAGCCCTGAAAGATGGCGTTTTTGAATAATATTTTATATAACAAACCCCTATTACTCTAAAGATTTCTATTCCCAAAGTTTGTTGATTAAAAATAGGACCAACCTGTATAGAAATGGCTTTTTAGGTTACAAAAAAAGAACAGGTTCAGATTTCAACGGATACAGTTGGGCAATTTGATAATCCATGTTATTTATCGCACCGTATGAACAGATTAACGGCATCGTATTTTGGCAGTGTCGTCAGAAGAAAAATCACAACTCCATGCGAGCCTTTGGTAAAAAGAATTCTATACGGCACGGGCATAACTACTCCATCAATGGAGTACGGAAAGAGAAACGAAATAGTTGCTGTAAGGAAATTCGAAGGCGAAACTGATTTCAAAGTTATACCAAGTGGACTGCATATAGATCTAAACCATGGCTTTCTAGCTGCATCGCCAGATGGTAAATTTTGTGTTCATTCTTTGAAAATGTTCCTTATATTAATTTTGTTATACAGGTTTAATAAATACAGACTTCTTAATAGAAGTTAAGTGCCTCCACAAAGTTTCCCAGATGGGAATATCTCTAGCAGAAGCAGTCAAGCAAAGAAAAGTACCTTTTTTGTATATTGATGGAGACCAACTGCATCTAAAACAAAGTCATGATTATTACTTTCAGGTATGGCATATTAAAAACACGTTATCATTGCGTGTTAGTTTGCTTGTAGAAATTTTATTATATAGGTAAACTATTATTCAAATTTTCTGTTTTAGATACAAGGACAGCTCGCAATTACACAACGAAAGAAGTGTTTCTTCGTTGTTTTTACTGGAGACCAAAATGATCTTTTTATTTATATTGTCGAAAGAAACGATGCACTTTGGAAGGAAATAATGCTTCCAAAGTTAACAACATTTTACAAATCTTGTATCGCTCCAGAAATTATTCTAGGACGAATTAAAAGTGGGCAAAAATGTAATAACCACAAGGCAAAATAGAATTCCACTTGAAATTGTTTGCCTCTCTTTTTTTATCCGCGGAAAAGAACCCGTTTTTCCTAGATAGAAATTCAGATCCTGCCATGCTTCTAGAGAATATTTACAAGACAAAGTAATAAAAAACAGTTTTGCAACGCGCGAAGACAAAATATATGGGGCTTTGTTACAAAAAGTACTTACAATCTACGTATAAATCATCTGCATAACACAAAAAATTGGTTCACATTTGCAGTTACTCAGTATAATAATTCGGATAATAAACTACAGATTTACAATTTTTGTATATGTACGTACTTCCAAATGCTTTTTTTAACTTTCGGCCATCCCAATTTACGGACAAAATATGAAGGTGCATTTAATTATTGAAGTCTTAAGTAGCTGCAGTTCCTTGCGCTAAGAATTTTAAACTTCTTTAACTTTGTAAACTTCAACTCACACACAGTACAATCTACTAAATTTCCTTGGTCCGGTTCTGTCAACTGTCTGCAACGGCCCTGACAAGTCGCTTGTCGCTTACTAACTTCTAACGTGCCGAAAATTATCAAAGACAACACCGCCCTGTCATTTATTCTTTGACGTTTCCATCTTTCTATGCCGTAAACAATATGCCGCTTTCATTAAGAAACGCCCCTTTTCAGCTGTACCATCTATCGGCCGATAACTACACTACTTTCTGCTACGCAGTTCAAAATATAGCCAATTTAGGTACAGTTTCCTACCTGTTCTTTACAATATGGATGCTGAAGTGCGAAAGTGCAATTTAATTTTCCATGCACTATCATCTCGAAACTATATAAGCCATTGTAACGAGTAATGGTTCATACGAAAGGCAAATATGTAAACTACAGTTTGTATATATTGGTTTCTGTTTAATTTGTTGGCGTTAGCTGCTAAGGTGATCGAAACTTAGGTTAACTGAAGAGGTATTTCACGATTTATTTTCTAATATAAAACTGCATAATTTTGCTTAAAATTTTCATTCATTGTCTAACTTGATTCTTTCTGTTTACAATGCTATTTAAATTTTTGTTCCACCGGCTATATTTTTCGTGTTATAGTGCACAGAAAATGTGTCTACAAGGCCATTTTCCTATACGGCAAAAATCACAGCCTTAAAATGTTTTGTTTCACACGTTTATTTTCGTGGTAGATAGTTATTGTCGTATGGAAAAAGAAAAGAAAGAATAATATGCAGCAATATTCGGAAAGCTGGCATCGTTTGAAATTATGTTAAAATTATGGATTATGTTGCCATGAATTTTTGTATCAGAATTTTACAAAAAATATGTTAAAATCTGATAATTATGTGACGATTGGCAACACTGGCTACCATAAAGGGATACAAGTTACGGTATCGGAACACTATACCTACACTACGTTTAAAATTAGGCCGGGTCTACTTCCACGCTAACGTGAACGCAATTTAATATTTTTCCTTCCACGTGATTACGAAACAGACCGCTTTGCTGACGGAAACTTTTTAAAACAGACCCCAGAGTTGACACACGCAGTTTAAACAGACCCCTTAGCTGTCCTCGCACCAGACACACGCATTTGTTGCAAAAAAGATAATGTAAAAACGTGAAAGAAAAAACTAGCCGCTACGGGAGCCGATCCCGCCCGGCCCGAGAATACCAAACTACCAGTTCTATGAAATTAATATGTGGTTCTATGCGATACCTACCTACCTACCGAGTAACGACGCTATTGGTTGCAGTTTCTACTAAAAAATTACTTAAACCAAATATGTTCTTTGCTTAAACGTAAGTATAACGTATAACTATAATAACGTTTCGCATGTATATAATTTTTTATTTTTCGTCCACGCTAACGTGTAAGTAGACACTACCTACCTTAAAACGAGCACAGTTTGGTCCGGTTTTTCAAAGAAACCAACACCGGATTAAATCGTAGCAACGAAGCCGGTGTCAGACTTAATTTGGTGTAGGGTTGTCAGATATTTAAATTGGAAAAGCGTGGCACCTGGGCGGGGGACAAGGGGGTGCGAAGCCCCCCACAAGGAGTGTGTCCGGGAGTTCTCCCCCGGATTTTTTTAAATGAAGTGCTTTGGAAGTCATTTGAAAGTGTTTTAAAAATATGGTAGATACCTTACGAAGGAATAGAAATAATGTCCTGTAGGTACTTGGAAATCAACTTTTTATTACGAAAAAGCACCCAAAATATAAAAGGATCCCTCACGCGTCTACAGGCGGTACCCACTTTTTATGGTGGGGCGATGGAGCGGTACGTAAATATAGCTTCTGGCTCTAAGATGATAAATACCTATGCAGTGTTGTCAGTTGTATCCTATTTTATCCCAGCAAATCGGGATAATCGGGAACGAATTTCTTAAATCGGGGCATTTCGTTACTTCGGCGTGGCGCGGGGCAGCTACTGAAAAATCGGGGCAATCCCGCCCAAATCGGGGCGTCTGGCAACCCTAATTCGGTGTTAGATTCTTTGAAAAACCGGGCCTTTATATTTTATAATTAGATTTGTAGATTCCAGGCAACAGTATTGCACGACGACTTGCAAAAAGTATGTTTTGAAAGTTTGTTCATTTATATATATTCTGAAATCCTCAAATGCCGATTAGATGGTAGTGACGGAAATAACCAGTAATCAACCTCATCCTAGGACATTAAAAAAATAGCAGTTTGCGGTGTACCAACGTAGAGTTTTATATCTTAGAGGAGGGAAGAAGAGGAGGAATAACAAAGCAGATGTTTGTGTTACCATTCGGCACCAAAAAAGTGGCGTAACCTAAACTTCTTAGTCTCTTTACGCCGAGAATTGAACGAAAATTCTTAAAATAATATGACTAATTGCATTATATCAAATGCTGCTTTAGTTATTTTGAGTTAAATTTAAATTACATAAACTCTAAGTAGTAACCTGGCTTTACCACTTTGTTTGGCACCAAACAAGCTCAAATTTTGGTAACACTCACGTGCACGGCAAAGGTCGGGCGTGATGTATCCATACTCTTCCCTCATCAAAGGTTTGTATGGTTCGATTGAGGGTGGCCGTCCTAAGTTACCCTGCAACGCGCAAATTCCGATTACTCATGATAGGAGTGGAGATTTTACCCCCATACGAAAGAAATATTTTTCAAAATATTGTTTTACGATGTACCAATGTAGAGTTGGTGTGTCTCGGCTGAAAATGACCATTCGAAGGCACCCTGCAACGCACAACTCCTGATTAGGCTTAGGGGTGGAGATAACTACCCCCATACGAAAAGAAATATGTTTCAAAATTTTACTTTACTATGTACCAATGCAGAGTTTGTGTGGCTCGACTGAGAATGATCATTCGAAGGCACCCTGCACCGCGCAACTCCCGATTAGGCTTAGGGGTGGAGATAACTAACCCCATCCGAAAAATGTATTTTTAATAGCACCGTTGATTGAGAGATTCTCTCAATCAACGACAGCATTTTACAATGTACCGAACTGGAGTTTGTGTGACTCAACTGAGAATGACCATTCGAAGGCACCCTGCAACGCGCAATTCCCGCTGGAAAAATATCTGTTTCGTTGCACCCCATTCAGAAAGTACCGCGACCGTTCCACACAATACTTACATGTGGATCATTTAGATCCTTTTGTAAAAAGCAACAACGGAAATACACAAGTAGTTGCAATTATTGATGCTTTTACCAAATTATATTTTATATTAAATCTGTGATAGTGCAATTACATAATTTGATACCTACCAATTTTTGGTCCACCTAAACGAATCATTTGCGAGTCGGCTTTTCGTTCAAAAAGGTTTCAATTATTTTGTGATGATTCTCGTATTCAAATTCATTTTAATGCTGTTGTAGGCATGCCGCGGGGTAACTGATAAGTTGAACGTTTTAACCGCACTATTTTGGATTCCTCGACAACAATGGGCGCGCAAGGTGACGATGATGAGTGGGATACTAACGTGACAAACATACAATTGGGTATCAATAATAAGGTTCACAAGACGTTAGGAGTTTTTGCAGCCGAAGTGTTGTTTGGGTATCGGACGGCTGCTAGGTTCTAACTTGGATGAGTTGGATGAAGTGATGGATGTTACAAAATTACTTATGGATGTGGCTACTCGTATTGCACGCGATCAGGAACGTCAGGAAATCAGATTTGATGCTGAGGACTCTTACGTCTGGCACTTTGGTATTGGTACGAATTTCGTCCATGCAAGGATCAGGTACTAGTCGTGTTATTAAAGAAATGGAAGGGGCCATTTCAAATTTCACGGGTGCTGGATAACGATAGAGTAGAAGTTGTTGATATTCCTTAATCGACACGATCACAAATGTCTTATGAAGGAGTATATGCACTGGAACATGTTAATATTTGGGAGGTTTTTGATGAACAGTAAAGGTTGCTAGAATATTTTCTTTTCTGTTGGTAGATGTTTGGTTGTGTTGCTGTATTGTTTGTTTTTGTTGTTGTTACATTATGACTGGTTATGGTTGATATTCGGGATTACAGTGGGACTCGTTAGTGGTCACACTGCCCAGCTGAGAGAAGGATTACAGTGGACTAGCTATGGTTGCACTCCCTAGTTAAGAGAAAGTGTTTCGGTGTCAGGTCAGCACTACAGTACGTCTTTTGTAATAAGCTGCACTGCCTGTAGTGATGGGGAAGGATTACAATCAGCCTCTTGCAGGCTGTGCTGCCTGATGTGAGAAGGAGTAAGGATTACAGCCCTCTTGCGGGCTGCACTGCCTTGGGTTCTTGGCCAGCACTACGTTGGGCTACTTCTTGTGAGTCCCATTGCCTGGTATGTTTGGGTATGGGATCTCAGTGAGCCAGTTGATGGCTACTGCCTGAGTAACTGATCTGGACTACAGTGAGCCAGAATTGGGCTTACAGTGTCCCGTTTGTGAGTGCCTGAAATATTTCGATCTTACTACGAGTTGTCGTTGTCCTATCTACATTTTTTTGTTTGTATTTTTTGACGTTTTTGTGTGCTCTCAAGTTGCGTTCCGTTCCTATGAGCCTTCTGAATATCTTTCGCCCCAACAGTCAGGATGGCCGAGTGTTAGCGTTAGCCCTGGACGTCAACGGTATGATGTCATTGCCGTGACGTTGTTTCGCATCCAGAACTGCTGACACGGATTGTGTTTTGTCTTATTTTGTTTTATAAACTGAAATTTTAAGAGGGCCATTCTTTGGTTTGATTTTAGGACAACCGAACCGCAGTGAAGCGCTTTCTTTAGACCCAACGAAGTCGCATCACTCCAATTCGGTTGTCATAAATTACTATTGGCCCCGCTAGAGCACGTTCTTGCAGGGTGATCACTCAGTCTGGTCGCCGGCCCAAGTATAGTAGACTGAAATGCGACACATGGTGGAGGCGCCGGGAATTTAGTTCTACATATAAAATTTTAAACCCAAATAATATGAAATTTCACGCGTTAAAAGAAATTGTTGCAAAAGTGGATGATATTGTTCAATCGAGTGAAATTTCAATAGCAACCAGAGTTACACAGGCAGGAAAATCAAGGAATAGCTTTTCTCTAGTTTTGTTGACCAGCCTCTTGTTATATTCCAAAGGAATTAACTTGGAGGTAACTGCTGGAGCATTTTGGAAAGAGATGCAATCGCTTACGAATCATCAATACCGTTACCATAATGAAAGTTCCTGGGCAGAAACGTAGTCCGATCATGAACCATTGAAAGCTAGTAAGATCTGTAGTCCTAACGAAAAGTACGAATTAATTGCAGAATGTCAGTTAACAGATCACATCAAATCTTTAAATACACTTTTTCGGAACGAAATACAATTTTTTAACGAAAACCAGGGTATCTTTTTTCCAAATTCACTTTAAAAAAACAAAAACGCGCTTTAGATTTCATTTGTAACGCGTTACATTACTGTTGCGGTGTTGCAACAGATCACAAACTCATTCATTTCTTTAGCAACTAAAACAAATGGAAAATCAAATTTTTACTTTAAATAAAGTCTTATCTAATACATTAACTCAAATATCAAAAAAGTCTCAAAAATATCTTATGTCCCAAAATCAAACAACCAAAAATTTCAAAAAATTAGAGGATAAATTACATGCTACAGAAAAATATATCTGTTTCGACTTTTGTTTAAATATTTGGTAAGCGCGCCACGTTCACCCTGTATCTAAAGATTCTGTGCGCCCTATTAAGAAGTGGGTCATGTGACCACGCTTGCCGAGACGCGGCGAGCCGTTCGCGAGGTTTTTTCCCCGCCAAGAGTAGCGTCAAGTACCTCAAGAGAAGAAGTGCATAACTGACCATCAGTGCATCAACATCAGTAACAATGTAACTCCAAGACAAACCACCTAATAATAATCATTGCTACTCAATTTAAACATTCAACGCTACGTCAAAATAGTAATCTTTAAGTTCATGTTTGTAATAAAGTGTACATAGTTTGTTCCATTTGAAATGTTACGGTATTTCGAGTAACATCATAAAATTCCATGTTGCAAGTTTCATTTAAACTCCAGTGCAGAACTGAAACGAAGATTGGTCATTCCCGGGGCAACACGTCACCGGTAGTTTTATCATAAAATTATCAAAGACACGACCGACCCCACAACATGGTCCATTCGAGCCTGGATGCAGCACAGCAGTCCAAGAAGCCAAAATCTAGTGAAGTTCTGTAAAAGGTATTTACAACACCTTATTTTGCAACGCCAATAAGGCCATTTTCCTCCTAAATTCCTCATCTACCATCGCATAAACTGCGAAATTTTATTCATTTACCGTATTACATTTCTTTAAACACGTTATCATAACTTGTGTTCGTACCTTAATAGGGTATATCATATGCCTGTTGCAACAAATTGCATTCTTTACATCAAACTACGTTCTTTTCAGTGCTAAGGTGTCCTTGAGACGTTTTAGCTCAGCGTAGCAGAATTCTTGTCGCGTCGCGGAACTCTCAATAAAAATATAACCGAAGCATATTTTATCGCTTTGTTGTTTCTATAAATGCGATTTCAGATACACTGTTCAAATCGATTTCGTGTATACACTGTTAAAATTTTCCATCATATTTATTCGCGTTGTAGTGTAACAGCAATTGTCGTGTAAATAATGTTGTCGTTTTAAAACAAAAAAATATATATTATCAAAATATATATACCGGGTACGCTCAAAAAATACTTTGTGCATATCATATGCATTCCAAACTTTTTCTTGGTTTGGACAAATAAATCTTTTAGCGCATAAATACATGCCTACCGGATAGGTATTTTTTACTGAATCTGGATAACTTTAACTTACGGAACACCTCTTCGAGTGTTCTAAGAACGTTTTAGCGCAGCTAACGGCTGACGGGCGTTAACGTGCTTATTTAAAAATTAAGTACGTCATTCAATCCATTCTCTGACATACAATCAGAGACAGCTCAACATTTTTGAGTCATAATTCAGGTGGTTACTGTCACTTTTCCTTTAAACATGTCTAAAAATAAGGAAAAACTTTTCTTACTGAATGCCGAGTCATTCATAAACAAACTTAATTCTTTCAAAACCTTTTTGGAAGAATCGCAACTCGACCCATCGGGCGACCCAGCTATTTTAGCCGAACTTGAGCTAAGATTAGTCGAATTTCAACCAATCAACGAAAAGTACAACGATAATTTCATTCAACTGCAGCTGAACAATGTCAACACAGAAAGCATTTTGTCAGTCAACGACTTTTCGTCAATTTTCATGAAACTCTGTGCGAAAGCCAAACTACTCTTAAGTAGTCATTCAAAACTTCTTCATGGCAATGGCTCCAACGAGTCATTACAGCCAGCAGCAGCCGCAAACGTGTCTCATACGTCAAATCACAGGTTGCCAACCATACCACTACCTTCTTTCAATGGTGACTATTCCAATTTCACCACATTTCATGAAACTTTCCAAGCCCTAGTGCACAACAATTCTAGTCTCCCTGGAATTGAAAAATTCTACTACTTATCAGGCAGTTTAGTAGGTAATGCGAAAAAGTTAATTGAAAACATGTCGCCTTCAGCAGACAACTACCAGATTGCTTACAAACTACTCTGCGAGCGATATGACAATCGCAAACTCATCATTCAAAATCATGTCAAAAACATCTTTGATCTTAAACCCATGTCAAAAGGAAGCGCCGCCGAACTGCGTGAACTTCATGATGACTTTCAAAAAAATGTCCGCGCTTTGCGCAGACTAGAGATCAACATTGATGAGTCAGCTGTTTTCCTATTTCACATCTTAATAGGCACTAGGGAAAAATTCACTGAATACAAATCAGATTCAACTTCGACTCTTGATGACATCAACGAGTTTCTAAATCAGCGTTGCGTGCTCCTAGAGGGTATTGAAAACAGTCGTATGCCCTCCAATTCTAAACACAATTTTTCTTCGGGAAATCAGAAGGTCAGCTTCAACAACAAAACAAATCATTTCAAACATAGCAACGTCAAACATGCCTTTGTGGTCACAAACAATAAGCCTCCAACGGTTTGTCCCGTCTGTGGTGCTAACCATTTCATAAATTGGTGCCAGACTTTTCTTAGTCTATCCATAAAACAGCGCCTCGACAAGACGGTCGAACTAGAGCTATGCAAAAATTGCCTTCGTCATCCTGCCTCAGCCAGGTGTTACTCCAAAATTATTTGTGGTACATGCCACAAAAGGCACCACACTCTTCTTCATCAAAACAATTTCTCTCAAGGGATTCCTTCTTCTTCTACGGTTCCCTCAAATTCTGAACAACCATTGACTTCCACAGTGGTTGCTTCTGTCCAAACAACACATTCGTGTCTGTCAAAACAAACTAACGTACTTTTAGCCACGGCCTCAGTATTTGTCAAAGACAAATTTGGTCAGCGTCATAAAGCTAGGTGTCTACTCGACCCTTGCAGTCAGGTGTCACTCATAACAGAGGATTTCTGGCAAGCCCTGGGACTAAACAAAAGGGTAGTCAACACTACAATTCTTGGAATCAACTGTGCGTCCTCTCAAGCTAACAGCGCCGTTGATATTCAAATTTCTTCTACAACTTCAAACTTTCAAGCTAAGTTATCTTGTTTGATCGTTCCAAAGATCAGTCAAAACATACCGATCTCAAGCTTTGACAAAACAAAGCTCAACATTCCTGCCAACATCAGGCTGGCGGATAACAACTTCAATAAAGCCGATAAGATAGACATTCTTATAGGAGCTTCATTATTCTACGAGTTACATCTCGCAGGACAAATTTCCTTAGGAAAAAACAAACCCATTCTAAAGCAAACTCGCCTGGGATGGATTCTATCAGGAAACATGCCTATGTTCCCCTTTCAACCATCATCCAGCTGTTTTCACTTAGCAGGATCAAATCACTACACCAGTGATTCTCAAACTTTAGAACAAACAGTTTCTAAATTCTGGCAAATCGAAAACGTCGAGCCCAGACACAAATCCTCACTACTCTCATCAGAAGAGCAATTCTGTGAAGAACACTTTCTTCGTACAACTTGTAACGACGATACAGGTCGCTACATAGTTTCCATTCCCTTCAACGAAAAACTTTCGTTACTAGGAGAATCAAGGAGCAAAGCTCTCAATCGCTTCCTATCAATGGAACGAAAACTAAACAAAGACGAGCATTTACGTCTAGAATACTCTAAATTCATTCACGAGTACATAACTTTAAGTCACATGACTAAGCTTACTTCACTCTCAGATTTACGACCTGATGGTGTTGTACAAACAATTAGTTCAAGTCAAGAACTATCCAACATACCGTGTTACTACTTGCCGCACCATGCGGTCCAAAAACTCTCGTCTCTAACGACGAGACTACGGGTGGTGTTTGATGCCAGCTGCACCACTGATTCCGGCATTTCTCTAAATGACACGCAAATAGTCGGTCCTGTTGTTCAGGACGATCTCTTCGCAATTTTACTCAGGTTCCGAAAACATCAAATCGCCCTGACGGGAGATATTAAAAAGGCTTACCGTCAAATTCTCATCGATCCTGCATTGCGCAAATTTCAACTCGTGTTCTGGAGAGATAAGCCAACTGATCCAATAGACACATACTGTCTCAACACGGTCACGTACGGCACAGCCAGTGCTAGTTACCTTACTACTCGATGCCTTCAGCATGTCGCCGAAGTCAATTCTCTTGAGCACCCTGTTGCTTCGAATGTCCTCAAAACATCGTTTTATGTGGACGATCTTCTGACTGGTGGAGATTCTATCAAATCAGTCTCACAACTCAAAGACGATCTTGTCAAGATTCTGTCTAAAGCGGGATTTCCAATTCGCAAATTCCTGTCAAATCATTCCGAACTTCTCTCGAGGTTAGATAACCCATCTTCGGACTTTCGGACTTCCTGGCCGTTCCAATTGGCAAACGGGAAAGCGCCAAAACACTCGGAGTGATATGGAACTCTGTTTCCGACCAATTTCAATTCAAAATTGAAAATTCTGAAACTTCTGAGCCTAACACAAAGCGAAAACTACTTTCCATTGTGTCACAAATTTTTGATCCATTAGGGCTCCTACAACCCGTCATCGTAAAGGGTAAATTGTTCATAAGAACATTATGGCAACTCAAACTGGACTGGGATGACATCATTCCAGAAGAAACGAATCGCGAATGGGTAAGTTTTCTTTCTCAACTAACCCACATCAACCAAATAAGCATCCCAAGATGTTTCATTCAACCAACAAAAAGGTTCATTGACCTCATCGGCTTCTCAGACGCCAGTTCTGATGCCTTTGGTGCTTGTATTTACATCAGATGTGAGGAGCAGTCAGGCAACTTTTCATCTTTTCTAGTCTGCTCAAAATCTAGAGTCGCTCCCATGAGCGGAGTAACCATTCCTCGCCTTGAGCTATGCGCAGCCGCTCTTCTGGCTGACCTGGTTCACAAGGTGGTTGACATCCCAACCATTTCTTTCAATCACATCGTGTATTTTACTGATTCTACCATCGTACTCCATTGGATTAACTCAGCACCAAATAAATACAAAACAGTCGTTTCCAATCGCATTGCTGCGATCCAAGAACTTTCAAATGTTCAACAATGGCGGCATATTGATTCTAAAAACAACCCTGCCGACCTAGTTTCTCGAGGTATCATGCCTCAAGAGTTACTCAATAACGATCTATGGTTTCACGGACCTTCCTTTCTAGCATCTCCATACTCTACCTGGCCTACTCAGCCAATCACTAATACTCCTTCTCTCCAAGAAGATGAAGAAAGTAAATCTAGAAAGGTACTAACTTCATTGGTTTTAAATCAAACTGAACCTGACATTTTTTCTAAATGTTCTACCTTAAGCGGTCTCCAACGCATTGTTGCTTGGATACTTCGTTTTACTTCCAATGCCAGACGATCACAGGTTGATCGAATTTCCGGCCCATTAAGCGCCTCTGACTTACAGCAGAGCAACAAAGTCCTAATCAAACTTTGTCAACAAACTTGTTTTCCAAATGAATTAAAAGCATTAAAAGAGGATAAAGCAAACCTAAAGACAAGTTCTAACATTTCAAGCCTAAATCCATTTTTGGATCCAGAGGGTGTAATACGCGTGGGAGGTAGATTGTCTCATTCCACGTTTGAATACAACAAAAAACATCCCATTTTACTACCTAAGGATCACAGTTATACAAAACTGATTTTCCTACATTTTCATACCAAACTGCTACATTGCGGTCCTCAACAATTACTTTCAGCAGTTAGGGAATTTTACTGGCCAATTTCTGGAAAAAATACTGCCAGAATGGTGACTCACAAATGTGTCAAATGTTTTCGTGCGAAACCGCATGCGTCCTGTCCTTTAATGGCAGACTTACCAGCCTCAAGGCTACAAGCAGGCAGTCCTGTCTTCACAAACGTCGGTATTGACTATGCCGGTCCTGTACTAATTAAAGACCGTAAACTTCGCGGTTCTAAACTAATAAAAGCTTACATTTGTGTATTTGTATGCATGGTAACTAAATGCATTCATTTAGACTTGGTCACTGACCTTTCAACTGATGCTTTCATAGCTGTGCTAAAGCGTTTCATTGGGCGCCGAGGCACTCCAACCATTATCAAAAGTGATAACGCTACAAACTTCGTAGGCGCTGCTAATCAGCTACGAGATTTGTATAAAATGCTGATTTCTAAGGAACCTGCTATAACGGACTTTCTGTCCAGCCAAGGCATATCTTGGCAATTCATAATACCTCGTTCTCCACACCAAGGTGGACTTTGGGAAAGTGGGGTTAGAAGTACTAAATTTCATTTAAAGAGGGTGCTAGGCAACACTCAATTAACATACGAACACTTTCAAACGCTTCTAATTCAAATCGAAGCAGTTCTAAATTCCCGGCCTCTTTGCCCCCTCTCCAACGATCCTTCCGAATCAAGTCCTTTAACCCGTGGCCACTTCTTGATCGGCAAGGCATTAACGGCTCTTCCTGAGCCCAATTTGGACCACATAAGCGAAAATCGACTCTCGCTCTATCAACGCATCCAGCGTTCCGTTCGAGATTTTTGGCGGCGATGGAGCAAAGACGTTGTTCCAGAAATGCAGCGTCGCACCAAATGGTTTGCACGCCTTCCCGAGTTACTAAAACTCGATTCCATCGTCTTACTTCAAGATGACAACAGCCCTCCACTTAAATGGCAAGTAGGAAGAGTTGTTGAACTACACCGAGCATCTGACGACATCGTTCGTTCAGTGTCTGTGCGACTTACTAACGGTAGTGTCGTAAAACGCGTAGTGCATAAGCTGTGCGTTCTGCCTGATCCTTCAGGCACTTGACTTTTGTTTTTCAGAAAACTTTGTTTCTTTAATGTTCAATAATTTTACAAATGTTTCCATTTTGTTTAATCTAATGATATTTCTCATATGTGTGTAGCATATCTTTACTTGTTTATTCTATAATACCACATGTTTTGTTACACACTATTTTATGTTCGTTTACTGTTGCGTATTCGCACTATTTTTGTAATGTCAAATTTGTAAACGTTCTCTTTGAAACTTATCGTTTCAACGGGGGCGGTGTTTCGACTTTTGTTTAAATATTTGGTAAGCGCGCCACGTTCACCCTGTATCTAAAGATTCTGTGCGCCCTAATAAGAAGTGGGTCATGTGACCACGCTTGCCGAGACGCGGCGAGCCGTTCACGAGGTTTTTTCCCCGCCAAGAGTAGCGTCAAGTACCTCAAGAGAAGAAGTGCATAACTGACCATCAGTGCATCAACATCAGTAACAATGTAACTCCAAGACAAACCACCTAATAATAATCATTGCTACTCAATTTAAACATTCAACGCTACGTCAAAATAGTAATCTTTAAGTTCATGTTTGTAATAAAGTGTACATAGTTTGTTCCATTTGAAATGTTACGGTATTTCGAGTAACATCATAAAATTCCATGTTGCAAGTTTCATTTAAACTCCAGTGCAGAACTGAAACGAAGATTGGTCATTCCCGGGGCAACACGTCACCGGTAGTTTTATCATAAAATTATCAAAGACACGACCGACCCCACAACAATATCAATAACGTGGAAAATCAAGTACTGAAGGAACACGATTTAGAACACGAAATTAATATGGGAATCCTCTCAAATCAGTTCGAAATTTTAAAACAAACCATACACAACAACGAAAATTTTTAAAAAACAAATCATTATCAACTCGTGTAAGCAACATCAAATTCCCACGATAATTTTGAAACCAGAAATTTTGAAACAAGAATTGAAAAATCTTAAATTTGAACTTGAGAAAGCTGGTCAGGATTTGGCCATTCCTGATTCAGATTTCTTACGTTTCTTCCAAATTCCCATTTGTGATTGCAGCTTTACGGCGGAAAACAGTTACTTGCAAATTAAAATTTCAATTACTAAATTAAATAAGTGATGGAAATTATACGAATTGATAACAACACAATTTTCTTCGTTTAGTCAGATTTGTTCAGTTACACAAGAAACTACAATTTTGGCTATAAATGAAAACAAAAATAACGGGCGCAGTGAAATCAGACAAATCGCAGAGTTAGGATTACATAGCTGCAAACCGCATCACGAGAAGTTATGTTTCATACCTGGATTTTCATCTGATCATTTGCATGGTAAAGGCTGTGCTAAAACGTTGTTTGAAGGTGGAACAGTGGAAGAAATTAGTTAACATTGCCCGTTGCATTGTCACGAATCATCCAACACAATTATTTCTGAAATTGATATGGATTTGTTTATTATCACAAATTCGACAACTGACATGCACATAGTATGTAACCCAGGGGGGCTTCGCTGTTATGCACGAACTTGAACTATGTTAGATTCAGTTTCTGCAAACCGCTTTAGATGGCACTACGACTCTGACATTTGCCGTCGAAACTCTGTATTACCGATTTCGTGAAATTTTAATCCGAGGCATGCTTTGTTATTTCTGTCGCAACCGGCATCGTCAGATAAAATGGAAAATTTAAAAATTGTGAATTATTTTAGATTTTCCCTGGTTACGTTCACAGAACATCTAAATATGGTTACGTTTTCTCGATACGCAATAATATTGAATCAGAAATACATAACAAAGAAATAATAATTATGCACAAAAAGCAGCAGGGCAAGTTTATATTTTGGCATGTCAGTAGGTACTTCTTTGACATCTCTGCGAATGCGGAGTTTTTCCTCGCACATCGAAATAGCAGCAATGCGGCTGTGAAATGTCTTCCTTGAATGTCTCCCGGTGTTGAATTAATATACTAAATTGCGCAAATTTTGTAATTAACGTTTACAAGTAAGTTTCATTTGATTTTAGTATTAGTTTCCGTACGCTAAAGAATGCCTATTTGACGTTTTTTAGCGTTATTTATGTTTCTACTTACTTACAATGTAAAATGCTGATTAAATAAAATTGATGCCTACATATAAGCATGCATAGTCTTTGTTTTCTTTAATTTAGTTCGATTTTTAATATTAATAAAAATAAAGTTTAAATTTCAATTCTATCTACGCGCGCTTGTACACAATTGGTTCTTGTAAACAGCATAAACTAGACACTATATAGACGTTTAACGCAAATGCAATGACGTTTAAACGAAAAGTAATTCAACTTACAAACTAGAGATGCCAGTGTATACTCTTTGCATTTAATCGAGTTGCCGCTGTGTGGCACATAAAACACAAAAATGTCAAATCATTGTCAAATTGTCCACTAGCTGCTCACTCGATCTGAAAATTGAGCACTGTTCTAAAATAAAAAAGCATGCGGGGTATGCATTTGTGCCGTAGCATGGCAACATAACAAAAATAAACACAAAACTTAATGTCAAACGTCTTTGCACAAATTAAACACTACCGATAGTCAACGCACATATATTATTTTAGAATTGCTAACAGCGCCTCTGATGTTTGGAAGTAGAATTACGGGCGGAAAGCGGGAATTTTGAATATTTCTCTTTTGAAGTTTACTTACTTTTGACGTTTAAAATCGTTTTAAAAAATGTAACAAAAGATGTGTGACATATTTTATTGTGTGAAGGAGGCGATGTTTAAACAGAATCAGATACATCAATAATGGATATACAAGAATTTTAAAACTTATACCATTGTATTATTGTTAAATAAAAAATTACTCACATAATATTGGTAAAATAGGGTAGTATCGTTGATTGACTATAATCAGTCAACGGTAGTATTTACTATCCACAACACACTTACTAACAAATTCAAAGACCCTTCCTTCATAAATTAACTCGCCACTGTGAGGAATCCAATGCACAATGCACGTTAAAAATAAGTCAAGATAATTTTATGAAACTACACAAAACGCAAAGGGTAGGTAGTATCCAAATTCCAAATCCGTCACCTTATCTGTTATGTCCATGTTAAACAACTTGTTCAAGAAGATTGTAAGAAAATAACTTATAATGCCTGATCAAACTACAATTTAAATTCAAAGACGTTTGACCATAAACTAGACACTATATAGACGTTTAACGTAAATGCAATGACGTTTAAAGGAAAAGTAATTCAACTTACGAACTAGAGATGCCAGTGTATACTCTTTGCATTTAATCGAGTCGCCGCTAGGTGACACATAAAACACAAAAATGTCAAATCATTGTCAAATTGTCCACTAGCTGCTCACTCGGTCTGAAAATTGAACACACTGTTCTAAAATAAAAAAGTATGCGGGGTATGTATTTGTGCCGTAGCATGGCAACATAACAAACACAAAATTTAATGTCAAACGTCTTTGAATTTAAATAATTGTAGTTTGATCAGGCGTTATAAGTTATTTTCTTACATTCTTCTTGGACAAGTTGTTTAACATGGGCATAACAGATAAGGTGACAGATTTGGATACTATCCTTTGCGTTTTGTGTATGTTCCATAAAATTATCTTGGGACTTATTTTTAACATTCATTGTGCTCTAGATTCTTCACAGTGGCGAATTAATTTATCAAGGAAGGGTCTTTGAATTTGTTAGTAAGTGCATTGTGGATAGTAAATACTACTCTATTTTACCAATATTATGTGAGTAATTTTTTATTTAATAATATAATGATGTAAGTTTTAAAATTCTTGTATATATCCATTATTGATGTATCTGATTCTGTTTAAACATCGCCTCCTTCACACAATAAAATATGTCACACATCATTTGTTACATTTTTTAAAACGATTTTAAACGTCAAAAGTAAGTAAACTTCAAAAGAGAAATATTCAAAGTTCCCACTTTCCACCCCTAATTCTACTTCCAAACATCAGAGGCGCTGTTAGCAGTTCTAAAATAATATATGTGCGTTGTCTATCTGTACTGTTTAATTTGTGCGTTTGACATTAAGTTTTGTGTTTATTTTTGTTATGTTGCCATGCTACGGCACAAATGCATACCCCGCATGCTTTTTTATTTTAGAACAGTGGTCAATTTTCAGATCGAGTGAGCAGCTAGTGGACAACTTGACAATGATTTGACATTTTTGCGTTTTATGTGCCACACAGCGGCAACTCGATTAAATGCAAATAGGGCCCCTATATTTAGAGAGTACCGCAATCTCCGCCATATTTACTCACAATAACAGCCGCCAAATTTGAATTGTGGCGGAACGTCAGAATGACATTTTGCTGCTGACACGGCAGTCCGCCATATTTACTCACAGTTCTGAAACATAGTGGAGCTATTGATTGCGGTACTCTCTAAATACAGGGACCCTAAATGCAAATAGGGTCCCTGTATTTAGAGAGTACCGCAATCTCCGCCATGTTTACTCACAATAACGGGCGCCAAATTTGAATCGTGCCGGAACGTCAGATTTTATATTTGACATGTGTTACAAATTGCAGATTCACCTTCTGATTTTTGATCCATAAACAAATAAAATTTGACTGTAATACGTTGAGGAATAATACTACAGACCAGATTGTGGAAATATATATCACTGATTCACAAAAGACGATAAAACATAAACACCAAACAAACCAACATTTCAACTGAACTTTGACTGACATATATGACATTTTGCTGCTGACACGGCAGTCCGCCATGTTTACTCACAGTTCTGAAACATAGTGGAGCTATTGATTGCGGTACTCTCTAAATACAGGGACCCTAAATGCAAAGAGTATACACTGGCATCTCTAATTTGTAAGTTGAATTACTTTTCGTTTAAACGTCATTGCATTTGCGTTAAACGTCTATATGTATAGTGTCTAGTTTATGCGTCTTTGAATTTAAATTGTAGTTTGATCAGGCGTTATAAGTTATTTTCTTCCATTCTTCTTGAACAAGTTGTTTAACATGGACATAACAGATAAGGTGACAGATTTGGAATTTGGATACTACCTACCCTTTGCGTTTTGTGTAGTTTCATAAAATTATCTTGAGACTTATTTTTAACGTGCATTGTGCATTGGATTTCTCACAGTGGCGAATTAATTTATGAAGGAAAGGTCTTTGAATTTGTTAGTAAGTGTGTTGTGGATAGTAAATACTACCCTATTTTACCAATATTATGTGAGTAATTTTTTATTTAACAATAATACAATGGTATAAGTTTTAAAATTCTTGTATATCCATTATTGATGTATCTGATTCTGTTTAAACATCGCCTCCTTCACACAATAAAATATGTAGTTAATATTTTCTGATTTTACTATTTGGTAGAAATTCATTTATACATTTCTGATGATGGAATCATTCTGAATTCTGAAACCGGTCAAGTTATAATAATAAATCGTTATATTGGTAGTACGCATAGTAATTTTTCAATTCTTCATAACAATAAAATATGTCACACATCATTTGTTACATTTTTTAAAACAATTTTAAACGTCAAAAGTAAGTAAACTTCAAAAGAGAAATATTCAAAATTCCCGCTTTCCGCCCGTAATTCTACTTCCAAACATCAGAGGCGCTGTTAGCAATTCTAAAATAATATATGTGCGTTGACTATCTGTAGTGTTTAATTTGTGATAAACAGCTAGAGATGGCGCTAAACGTGGTTCCTACTTTTAACATTAAGCTGCGCGTTCTTATTTGGGTGTTCTGTGATGTAACCACAACAAATCACAATTTAAATGCAAACTGGACACTCGAAATTCCTTTTATAAACTTTACGTCAAACCAAAATAAAATTCAAGATATGGTAGATAATAAAATCACTTCACCATCCCTGCTCACGTACGGTGATTCTTATAGCTTTCACGGGGATAGTTTATTTTTAATTTGGAATACTATACTTTCAAATGTAGTGGCATATTTATTTTTTTAACACTTTGAGCGCCACATCGGACGGTAGCGACCGACACGCGTTCTTCTTATTAGGCCGCGTCGGTGTCTGGCGTCCGACGGTAGATAGTTGTGGTAACGGGAATAATAAAACGTGGCCTAGTAATAGAGCTCTAAGATTTCGTGTGTGGCCTGCTGAAATGGCAATCTTTTGAAATACACGATCGTCGGACGTATACGACCGCTACGGCCCACAATTTTAAGTTTTGAATTTAATTATAATTGTTTTTTTTGTTTTTTTTTCATTTTCAAAGTAGGTATGTTAGCATAATGTAAAATAAAAGCAACATTTATTTTTATTTCTAAATTGAATGTTATAAGTAAAATACATACAAAACGTAAAATGAATAACAAAAACTGTAGGAAAACGAAATATTACAAGCAAAAAACGGCAAAAATGTCTAATTTTTTTCTAAAAATATCTATAAAATCCTAAAAGGGGGTTTATGTATCATAATAGAATATTTTTATAAAAAAATATGTAGTGGCCCCGTAGAAATGATCTAGCTCTGAATGGGGTGGCGCTCAAAGTGTTAAAATATGAACGGACTCCTGTTGATGGCACAAGCAGGACAAGTAAGAGCAGAAAATAACTCCGCTATTCAGGATTCTTTAGTAATTTTAATATTGTGTGCGATCTTAATTTTTTCTGTTATAATAGGACTTAAAATAATGAACATGCTGTACAAGAAGAAGAAAAATAGTACAAAAAAGAAAAGTAATGAAGAAACGATGGAGATGAGAGTATTAAATGAAAAACGCTATATAATGGAAGTAGAAGATATCGAAAGTCTAAATGAATTGGAAAAAAGTCATAGGTTAACCTGCATCGTAAAAGAAATAATGTAAAAGGAAATAGTGTGCACACAACTAATATTAACATAACGTAGTAACCAATAGTTTTAATTTTTAGATAAGTAAGTTAAGTTAGTAATATGATGGCCATCATTAGTGTATTATGTTTATATTTTTGCATGAATCAAACCGATGATGAAAAATTCACAGACCTCGCATCTTACGCAAGTATCATAGGTGTATTGAAAATACCGACACAACTGCTCGGTTTCTAAGATGTCCAACAAAAGTGATCTGTGCCGTTTAAATTTGGTATATTATTGATGCAATAAAATAAAAGAAATGATTTGTGACAAGCACAAGGCATATAGTCAAACTGACGCAATACGTAACAAAATATTAACACATCCGTTTTGTACTGTATGAACTTTTATTGCAACGTGATATCCCTCTTAAACGGTACTCGCGCTCGCCGTACATTAGTTTACATCTGGCTGGCGCTCTCCATCCAATATTATTATTAGCGGCCTCACCTGCGCGCGCCGCCGACAGAATCTGTCGCGTGTCGATACATTTTTCGTAAGATGAGTCCCATATACACGCGCCCAGAAGTATTTTCAATACTAAAACATTAAAGTTAACCGCCTGTTGAAAATTGAAAGTTGCTGGTACCTATAGCGAACACGTAAACTGTCAAGAACCATCAATTCTGTCGAAATATCGCTACTGAACAATAAGCGGACAACAGGAAATCTACCTCCGAAACAGAAGTTTCAAAAATCAATAAGGAAGTAGTACGCAGAATGGTATAAAATGGTACTACTCCAAATACACATCAATCAGGATGTTCTACAGAACACTGTGAAATGAGGTTGGTGCGCAATAATAAAACGAAAATATATGAATATTCAATTTAGATTGTGACAGGTGTTGTTAAAAACAAATAACTGAGTGGTGTTTCATGGTGTTTGTAAAAAAAAACTGACTTTACTGAACAATTTCTGTATAATTTTAGGAAAACTGTTAGGTCCAAAATATGTAACTTATAATACGAGTATAATGTATTTATGGTTATTCATGTATTTCAGGAAAAGGTCTTTTTCAGGACGGGCGGAAGTGTCATATTGCATAATTCCAAAAATATTCTTTCTCTGTGCCTGCCAAATTAAAATTTCTGTTCATAAAAAGCAATGCTGAAGTAAACCGCAGCGTTAGCAAAAATGTTTAACCTCGGCCGTGCGAACGCGGTTATGGCGAGTCGCGTCTCGGGTCTGCTAGAACGTGTAAGTGACACTTCCGCCCAGCCCATAAAATGTAAATTGAGGACTGGACGTTTGGTTTTTCTTTAGTAACCCCCTTTTGCACGATCCCCTACCAAGAGAACATTCTCCTAGTAGACTCAGATGCGACAGGATTGTAGATTAAACGTGTGTAAGCGTATACCTGAAGTTTCGTATTAAATACTTTTAATTCATTAAAGTGTTGTTATTAGCAAGTGTTAGAGTATTTTGTTTTATTTTATTGTGAATTTGACGAAAATAAGCGTGTGTAAATTGGTGTAGCGTCACCCAGACGGCCGTAAATTTCTAAGTATGACAGGTTGAAGATGACAGGTGCAGAGTGGATGCAAGAATTATTAGGCGATAAGCTGGGGTATGAGATGAGTAGTTAGAAAATGAGAGTACTGGATACGAACCCCTTCGGAGCACATAGCGCCATCGAGTTCTCGAGGTACCATCGACTTCTTCGGCAAATGACCTTGAAAGACACCAGAGGCTGCTGAAGGAGTCGTTGAGGCATCCGAAGAAGTGTCTTCAGCAGCGGCATCTGCGGCAGCCTCTGGTGTCTTTCAAGGTCATTGCTGAAGAAGTGTGCATGTCTTCAGCAGCGTCTTTCAAGGTCATTGCTGAAGAAGTGGTGTTCAGCAGCAGCCGCAGCAGCAGCCAGGCGCATGCGCCGGGGCTATTCCTCAGATCAGTCCATCGAGTTCTCCAGGGCGTGTCTGCAGCAGCCTCTGGTCAATGCTGAAGAAGTGGTCTTCAGCGGGCAGCCTCTGGTGTCTTGCCATTGCGCACCCAAGCCGCCATTTTGGCTGTGGGTCAGGCGCCTGCGCCGGGGCTGTCGCGTACAAAGCGCGTGTTGTTCAGGCCAGTCCATCCTGGCCCCATCCACTTCTTCGGCAATGACCAGAGGCTGCTGAAGGAGTCATGTCTTCAGCAACGGTGTCTTTGGGGCCTTTGGCCGTGGCTCAGGCGCATGCGCCGGGCTCTGGCTATGAGAGTGGGCGGGGCAACAGCCAATGAGAGTGGTTGTGGGCAGCATCCAATCAGAATTGTTGTTAGGTGCTGTTGGGCCTTTGGATGTGGCCCAGGCGCCTGCGCCGGGGTTTTCACCTAAAACTTCTCAATATTGTCGAGGAAGAGAGAACGTTGCAGATATGTTTTCGCAGCTGGGAGCTGTACGAGTATCCGGTGTTGCCGCAAGTTACGAAACAAACGTGGGCCGTCAAGACTGCAACACGGTTGGAGAAACCCCGCTACGTTATTGTCGCCTTCCAGACGAATCGCAAAGCGAATTTGGACACGGATTCAAGCAAATTTGACCACTGCAATCTGACAAACGTCAAACTGTACCTGAATTCTGAGTGCTTCCCCTACGAGAATTTAAACTTGGATTTCTCCACGGGGAAATACGCCCTGCTATACGAAATGTACCAGAACTTCCAGAGTTCATACTATGGAAAAGTTGGCGAGCCGTTATACGGCAAGGAACAGTTCAAGGATCTAGCGCCCATCGTGGTGATTGACGCATCAAAGCAGTCGGAAAGCATCAAGCCTGGACCCATAGATATGCGTCTAGAATTTGAGTCGAGCGAGAATTTTCCGCCCAACACAACCGCATACTGTCTCATCCTGCATGACCGCATCGTTGAGTATACACCGGGTAATGAATCGGTCAGAAGAGTGGTTTGAGAAGCTGCAGGGCTTCGATTTGTCCAGAAAATACACGCATGCCTACTCTGTATACAGATTATAGTTTTAATTATATTGATGTAAAAATATATTCAACGTTTTTATTTTTGCGAAAACCCCGGCGCAGGCGCCTGGGCCACATCCAAAGGCCCAACAGCACCTAACAACAATTCTGATTGGATGCTGCCCACAACCACTCTCATTGGCTGTTGCCCCGCCCACTCTCATAGCCAGAGCCCGGCGCATGCGCCTGAGCCACGGCCAAAGGCCCCAAAGACACCGTTGCTGAAGACATGACTCCTTCAGCAGCCTCTGGTCATTGCCGAAGAAGTGGATGGGGCCAGGATGGACTGGCCTGAACAACACGCGCTTTGTACGCGACAGCCCCGGCGCAGGCGCCTGACCCACAGCCAAAATGGCGGCTTGGGTGCGCAATGGCAAGACACCAGAGGCTGCCCGCTGAAGACCACTTCTTCAGCATTGACCAGAGGCTGCTGCAGACACGCCCTGGAGAACTCGATGGACTGATCTGAGGAATAGCCCCGGCGCATGCGCCTGGCTGCTGCTGCGGCTGCTGCTGAACACCACTTCTTCAGCAATGACCTTGAAAGACGCTGCTGAAGACATGCACACTTCTTCAGCAATGACCTTGAAAGACACCAGAGGCTGCCGCAGATGCCGCTGCTGAAGACACTTCTTCGGATGCCTCAACGACTCCTTCAGCAGCCTCTGGTGTCTTTCAAGGTCATTTGCCGAAGAAGTCGATGGTACCTCGAGAACTCGATGGCGCTATGTGCTCCGAAGGGGTTCGTATCCAGTACTCTCATTTTCTAACTACTGAGATGACGGGATTGAAAGATAAGTAAAAGTGTTTGCAGATAAATGAATGGATCTGATTGGATAATTGTATATGTGTGATAATGAGATGGTTAGAGCTGATTGGTGGTATATTGGGAAAGATGTTTGGTAGTTTTTAAGATAGTTTTAAGTTAGTCAGTAGCCGCGAAGGAACACTTATATTTGAACTTTACTATAATTATTCAACTTAACATCAAATATTACTTGTTTAGTATTTAGTATTACAATCCTGACCAAAGCGCAAAATAAATTCTATAACACAAGATGAAATTAATTTACATTGGTGACAACTTTCACAATAATTATGAATTTGAAAAAAATAATCATGCTTCAATGTCTTTATCAATGTAAATTTTCTCAAAAAATCTAAAATATCCCCGTACTTATAGATCACAAATGATGAAAAATGATAGGTGCCCATTAAATTTGTTATGTTGCTAGGGCCAAAATCAACGTGGTGTAATATGTATATGGCGTATATGTATATGTGTATAATATGTAACATGAGCTACATCTTGTAAAATGTATCAATTAGGTAAGTACCATGGATAGAGTACCTACCATGGTAAGTACCTACCTATCTATTATTAATACTGAATAAGAAACTCGAAGAAATAGTGTTCAATAAAAAAAGTGGGAAATGTAAACAAACTGGGTATAGGTATATTCGTATGTAAAGATATTTGCAATATCAAAATAGCAATAACTTTTCAAGTTCTCTGTTCTCTGCTTGTCCCTAAGCAGTCATATCAATAAGGGTCGTAATTTACACCCGATAATTTAATGCATTTTGCATACTAAAAAATAATAATTGCTCCATATAAAATAACAAATGCTCGATAAAATATAAAAATGCCGAATAAACTAATACAATATGCTTTGTATTTTAAAGAAATTCACCCGATAAAGTATCTCATTTGCACTATAAGTTCTGGTCGCTACTTTAAGCAAATAAGCGCTCTAAAAAAATGTAAATGCTCGATAAGTCGGGTTCACTATTAAATCAAATTTTGCTTGATATAATTGAATTATCCCGATGGGGTACTAAATAAACGCTCGGGGGGGGGGAGACTTAAACGCTCCGCTCGCTCCGCTTGCCCAAAGACCAGAAATAGTGGGCCGTGGAACCACTTTTTTCGCTGTATTCAGTGACGGGCAAGTATAAAACAAAGCAGTACCTACGTTTTATATACCTTTATATACCGAACATTCATTATAATAATTGAGAGTTTATAATTTTTTATCGAATATTTATTATTATGGGAGGCATTTGAATTTTGTATCAAACTTTCATTACATTTATCGAGCGTCTATCATATTTATCGAATATTTATTATATTAGCGAGCATGTGAATTATATGCCGAGCATTCATTATAATTATCGAGTGTCTGTTATTTACATCGAATTTCTATTTCTTAATCATGCATTTGTATAAATTAACGGGAAAGTGTGCTCTGCAGTATGATTATAATATCGAGCACCTAATTTGTTCCCTATCAATAATACTGCCATTGATTGTCGATGTTTAAAAATTCATTTTTATCTTCAATCAACTACATTAGTCTGCACACCACAAAATGTAGGAAATATTTTCAAATACCTACCTAGGTTGGATAGTTATATTTTTTGCATATTATCTTTATGACCTAGCGCTGTAGCTATTTGTAATAAATATATTTATTATGTAATACAATATTTGCTGATAAATTTTCATGCCGCTGAGGCAAATAATACAACCGTGGGAGACTGACCACAGTATAGACAACAATTGTTGCGTACCACAGTATAGACAACAATAATTGTTGTCTATACTGACAGCAGGAAACTTCCGTTTCAAATCAAAATCGATGAGTACTAGTTTTTGAACATGTGCGAGCAGTTCTTATATTTTGCTTTCTCTGGACAAGGTCTGCAGCTTGTGATTAATACATTTAAGGGTACATATTTATGTACAAATTTTTATATATTGGTGTTGGAAAACATATTCGGAGTAAAACAAACAACTTGTAAATCTTCACACATTTATTGATAAATTCTTATGTCAATAAAACAAACTAGTATAACTGGCAAACATATTCTGTTAACAAAAGTCGCTCAGTTTTGCACAAAGTGCTTGGTGAATATCGTTATCTTTACAAAGTAGGTATATCGACGACTACTACTTTTACACACATGTTATAATTCTAAGTTTAATAACATACAGCTGTTATCACATACTTATATAACACACAAATCAAGTCATTTTTGCCCCTTCGGGGTACAAAAACAAAAACGACCACTTTACACACCGACCGCGCTTTTATTTCGGCGGTTCTTCGGTTTTCTTTTTCTTTCAATTTTTATCCAAGGAAATTTTCCAGTTCCGTTAGCAAATTCATTTTCAAATAGGCAACTGGATGACAGGTCGAGGAAATTCATCCAAGGTGCACTGGTAGAAGTCTGTCAGTTGTTGCTCAACTGGCGACAGAGGCGGGTCTTCGTCTATTTTGTTACCGTCGCCGCTGCGTGTCACTATGGCACATCTGCAAATCTGTTGGGGCTGCTTGGGAGTTGATGGTATACCACATAAGTCAGCTAATCTCTCTCCACTATCAACCTGTAACAATAAAAAAATCTTTAGTTTTGACACAATAGCCAAGCAAAAAAATAACAGAAAAATGAAGATATAAATGATGACAATTGTGATTGTGAATCACTTGGTTCCTATTATTCAGTCTTTCACTTTTTTATTTGGCCCCTATATACCAGTACAATACAGTTTCAAAATCAACATCAAAAACTAGAAACTAAATTCGAGAAAATCGCATTTTGCACACATGCAATGCTGAAGAAGTGAGCCGTGACGCAGGCATAACTTAACTTTCTTTTCTAATCTGTATACCTGGAATTTACTCGGACGTAAAAGACCGGCTCCGGTATTCCCCGAATTCCGGTTCATAAGCGGTGCACAGGTACATTACATAATTTGTTTGGTGTTATGTGTAACTTATAACAATAATTTAATACAATGAACATTTTTGGGTTAGAAACAAGTAATTAAAATTGAAATTATTTTTTAACGATTCTTGCCTCAATGTTGCATAATATTTCAACTAGTTACTGCTAATCTTATCTAACAACTAAAGCAAATAATACAGCACTTTTGAAGATACAATCTAATGATGATCAAAAACATTTTTCAACTATGATTTGTCCCTACTCAAAATGGTTTTCCTAATCAATCGCAATTTTTTGTTATTTTCCTGCGTTTCTTTTTTTTATTATTATTTGCTTCCATTGCATTACTTTTGCTTAACAATACATTCGATTTTTTGGATCTTGCCAATTGTCACGTATCTTTATTTTTCTTATTTTCTACTTTTTTTAATACAACCTCAAATGCGTTACCTACCTGTATAACAGGGATATAATTTTCGTAGCAGAAGGCTTGTAATAAGACAGTCTGCATGTGTGTTGCGGCATCTCCAGGTCTAGTTTCTGGAAGAAGACACAGGAGAACACCATCTGGGTTCTTCTCCAAGTAAGAAATTGCTGGTAGAAGGCCGCATATCAGCCGGCGTTCCATTTTAGCTTGAGTCAATGCGCCTCGGATTGCTCGGCCAAGGTTGCTTCTGTTAACAAAAGAATCGTCAAAATTCATCCCGCGCTTTTTATTTTTTGAATAATTTATGGTTGTCCACATTTTAATGAATTGAGAAAAGAATTTTGAAAGTATATGTGGTGACACAATTTTTTGTAAATCTTTTACACTGAACTCGGCCTACCTGTTTTGGTTTTTGCACTTCCTGTCGAATTTGGCGATACACATTTTTGCTGCTGAAGCGTATGATGGTAATCCTTTTTCGATATGCACTTTAAGATTTATTGCACAACAATAACTCTAATTTCACTAATATAGTAAGCACTAAGGTTTTATTCAAACTTATTAAACAATCACCAGATATTTATTTATTACAAAACACCGGTAATTATTATGCAATGTCACTCAATATTTCTATTTCACTATTTGCTAATGTGGTCTGCGCTTCGTTTGTGAGTGAACTGATAAAATTGCTGAGTTGCGTCAACCTTTTATTACCGCGAGTGGCGCGGTACTCCGGATTCACGCAGCTGGGTCACGTGGTATACGAGGAATGCCCCAACAGCCGCGTGCCTTGTGTAAATTTGGCTGACTCACTCGAAATTCCTGCGGATTGATCGAGTCGAGACTTGATAGCGGACAAGGTATTTTTTGAGCTCCAGGCGTTATTACGGAGAAATTATGAAATAAAGACTTGTGAAAATAGAGAAAGGTTGGATTTTACGTTAATAGGTAATGTGAGAAATTGTGTGTTAAGGCAACGATAATATAGAACAGAAAGTAAATAACGCTGACCTCGTCTGGTTAATCGATGCGAGATTTGCCGTATTTAATCTGGTTTTGTTTATCCTTGACTTGCCGGGTTTTATTATATTTTGGTGAACCATTTTGTATTTACTTATCAGAAATTAAATGAAATACTTTTTAGAAATGTGAAATGTAAAATGGAACGATGTACCTAACACCCACAGCTTGCAGACGGTCAGTTGGTGATCGCAATTCGGACAATCAAAACATTACTTAGAATACATTTACGTAGGAATCTAATAATTTTGAAATACTCAAAAACAAACATCGGGAAATATTTATTGTAATTTTTCAAAATATTCATCGACTCAATCCCTACGCAACATTCCATCCTCCTAATATCGCTAGCACGCTTGCAGCACGGCAATGAAAACCACGTTTGATGGGCAAAATCTTTTACTCGGGGTGGGGTACCTAAGTTTTCAAAATATTCAAAAATAGCTTTTGTTGGGATTAAGTTAAGTTTCTTGATGAGCACAGTTAGAGAACTTTAGTAAGATTTGTTCGCTGAGCACGAAAACCAGATCTACCCTCCCTCACTCTTACAACCATTGAAATAAGAGAGCAAAGATTGTCGCAAGCACCTGTAGTTCAGCAGGTTACGATGGTGTGATTCTTGATGTGACTGTGATCGTCCTAGTCGGGCATCAAGTAATTTCGCGGAATGAACAAATCTACGGAATAGAGAATAACATAAGAACCCAAAACGGAACTCGCTTATTAATTATTACCACCATTCTGTCATAAAGTTTGTTCCGAAGTAGCCTTTTTATGTGCATCAAAATGAAAAAAAAACTATTCGCTTGGAGTTATGAGCAAAGTACTTATTTCGAGATGCTACGTAGTTTCTTGTACGACTCACCCCCGCACAAACCCCATCGCGGAATGAAATTATATAACCACGCGAAATGGAATGAAAAGTTCATTCTATTTTAGTAAAGTTCTCAACGTAGGACCACGTTTATATTCATTCAAGATGGCACATATAATTTTTCGCCCTGCTTATCCCCAATTGTCCGCAAACTTATTCACGGAATGAAATTAAACTATAAGGAGTATCCCGGTTAAGTATATTTCGAGGTACGAGGGGCATTTTTTTATATTCGAGGAATGGGGTGACGCTTATATGCCAATATTATATTTTTATTTTTCAATGTAATCTCGAACAGCAATGCATTTATTACATCTCTCTATTAATTTTTGTAAACCTTCAAAAAAATATTTTTTGATTTGCCTTCAGAATGCTCGTTTACGGCAGCTTGCAACGACATTTCGTCCTCAAAATGCCTTCCACGGAGGTCGTTTTTCAGGTTCGGGAACAAGAAAAAGTCGCTGGGAGCCAGGTCAGGCCTGTAATTTCTTGAAAGCTGCACGACGCCATAGCAGACACGGCAACGCGAGCCTTGTGAACAGGCGCATTGTCGTGGAGAACGAGGACGCCTTTTGCCAACTTTCCTCGTCTTTTTTCTTTTATGGCCTTTCGCAAACGGGTTAAAATGTCCGCGTAGTATACTCCTGTAATGGTCTCTCCCTTAGGCTTGTAATCTATAAGCAGAATTCCTTGATAGTCCCAAAACATTGTCGCCATCACTTTTCCAGCAAACGGCTGGACTCTGAACTTTTTTGGGGCAGGACCACCCTTTACCTGCTCTGACCTTTGTCATCCCAAGGTGTTCATGAACAATCTTGAAAGCAGTTGTTTCGGAAATGTTGAACATTCTTGCGATCTCCTTCAGTTTCAGTCGGCCATTTTACATAATGGCAAGTTCAATTTTCCCCACCATTTCATGTGTCGTCACATCTCTTGGTCTTCCAGGACGTTCATCTTCTTTCAAGGATTCCCTACCTTGTTTAAATAAGCGCGACCACTTATAAATCATTGTTTTACCAAGGCAGGTGTCCCCATAAACAGTTCTCATTTCATTTAGATTTAGAATGATATCTACACTTTTCCCCTGCTTTTTGTGAGGCACGAAACTCGATATTCGACATGTATGATGTATTAACTTAATCTCTTAACTACACTGCAACAACTATTAATAATATCTGGATGAAATTTGACGTTTTTAGCCAGAAATAATTGACAATTAATAAAAACAATTGAAATTCTTGTTTTTCCACAGCTATCTTATTCATTCCGCGAATATAAAAAGTGTCCCTCGTAGTACCTACAGTTTTTCGACTTACTCGCCCCCAATTCATAGCAAACCCCATCGTGGAATAAAATTATAACCACGCGGAATGAAAATGAGACGCTCATTTTACATCCATGAAATTCTCAAATTAGAGTCCCGTTTGTGTATGTTTCGAGAAAGTACTTAGTTTTTCGCCCTGCTCCTCCCCAATCGTCACAAACCTATTCGCAAAATGAAACTATAATCATGCAAAATGGAATGAAACTTTTATTCTATTTTAGTGAAATTGTCAAAGGAGTATCTCTCTTAAGTACCTACCTTCCAGATGATTTATAGTTTCATTCCGCGATGGGGTTTGTGGTGAATTAGGGCTAAGACGAAAAGCCATTTACTGTCTCGAAATATACTCAAACGAGATCTTACTTAGTTTCATTAAAATAGAAAGAAATTCTCATTTCATTCCGCGTGGTTATTTTTCATTCTGCGATGGGACGTGTGGTGAATTGGGAGGGAGTAGAACTAAACACTGTAAAATTTCTAAAGATACACAAACGAGATTATATGTACATTGACAATTTCAGTAAAATAGAATGGAACTTTCATTCCATTCCTCGTAATAATAGTTTCATTCTGCAATGGGGTTTGTGGTGAATTAGGAGTGAGTAGGACTAGAAGCTATGTATCAAATCAAAATTTACTCAAACCAGATTCTAAGTTAATAATTTCACTAAAATAGAATGAAATTTTTATTCCATTCTGCATGGTTAAAGATCCATTCCGGGATGGGGTATGAGGTGAATAAATTGCGGTGGTGAGTAGGATGAAAAACTACATACCATCTTGAAATATGTTTAATTTGGGCACGTCATTGATAATTTCACTAAAATAAAATAAACTTTTCATTCCATTCCGCGGAATCGTCTATTCCGTAAATTATTTGTCCCCGTCCTAGATTAAAAACTTGTCCTGAATGTGTCACGGATCAGAGATGTCTAGGGTAATAGGGTTAACATTCTGTAGGATTTATGAAAAACACTGTTAGAACATGATTATGGAAAGGCGTTCGTCGGCGAGACCTCCCGCGAGAAGGTATACGTATACCTATCTGCAATTTGGAATTGAATAGACAATAAGTTATCTCACAGATCTTGACAAATCTTTCTGTACTCTTGTCTAGGTTTACTTCCAACTAAGTGGGATAGACTACCTGGGGAATGACAAGAACAAACAAGGGTCGTTCCGTTTTTCGTCATGAGCCTCCAACGTCCACGTCGCGTCGTCACTAATGTTTGTTCATGTCATTGCTGAGAGCCTATAAGAGGATGTGACACCGTCTCGCTTTTTGGCAGAAAAGGTCAGCTGTCCAATTGGGGAGCATATGCCTCGACTGGGCATTTGAAGTCTTTATAAACTATAAAACTGTTAAACAATCTAGCAGTTGTCTTTAAATCTGCTGTTTAGAAACCACTTTATTAACGCTAGTATACCTCGATGGAATAGTGTTATTGGAAGATCGTACTGTAATTATTTTTGCTGCACAGAATTCTCTAAAATTTTTATCTTTAATAGACCCTGACTAAAATGTAGGGCGTTGGAGCTTTGAAGGCAGTGAAAAGGCTGTGGGGTTAGAGAAGAATTAGTCATGTGAAAAATGTTATTTTGCGTTTCTATTGACGCATTTTCCGTTTATATTTAAATGTTAATACGAAAGCACGTAGTTTGTTAATCCTAGACTCTCTGAACAGCGAACACGTTTTCTTTTTAGGATGACTTGCACGTTTATGCAGATGTACACCGCGAAAGATATTAATTTCATACAGCTAGCTGTAAGCAATCGACAGACATGTAACACAAACGAATTTCTGGTCGCAAACCAGAAAAGCAAATTTAAAACTAGCATTTTATTAAAATTATTTTATTTGCGTCAGTTTTAAATTTTGCTTAAACCGGTACTTAATTGTTTAATTCTGCAATAATAAACTTTGAAGGTCGAATATTTATCAGATATTCTCAGTCTCACTGAATGAAAGCAAGTACAAGAGATTCCGTACAATCATCGTGAAAATACGAATCTTCTTGTATGTTATTATTGGTTGTTTACGTCAATATCTGCATTACTTAACAAAAAGAAGAAAGAACAAGGAGATAGCGGTATGATTATGAAGATAGTCATAGCTAGAACTTTAATTAGAAGCAACATAGAAATCGAAAGAATGTTGTCTACAAAAAAAATTTGAATTGGGGACTGTTCAGAATTATCCTTATTTTATTGTACATCATATTTTGGTGTAATTGAAATGTACTTTGCGCCCTGCAGTGGTGGAAATGTGCCGCGTTTTGTTTGCCAGACGGTTTTCAAACAGGTGGCGTGATCGCGTAGCGACCGGGGGAGATTCTGCGCAAAAAGGGTATTCTGACTTTACTCGTGGTAGCAGACACATGTATTTTTTACATTTTCCATTTTTAAGTACACATGTTCTTTGTTGCTTTTCAATAAAAGCTAGTTACCTGTGCATCACAGTTTATTTCATCGTTCATCACGTTACATTATCAACATAGAAACTGGTCCTTCGATGCCGATAGCGAAGAAAATCAAGGAAATACACGACCGATCACGTAAGTCCATTCCAATTTTCCATTTACATATCTCGTCCTCGTTCTCGTACTCGTTAAGCATGCCTGATACAAATACCAACGATCAAATTCGAGCCCGCATACGTTCACGCGCTACGATTAAGGGTAAATTAACAATATTTATCACATTTATTAACAAAATTTTCACGGATTACCCGACAGGTAATTATCCAAACGAAATCATGAGCCAAGTAGAAGCACGGTTGTCGCGTTTTCAAGATATTATCAATGATTTTGATAACGTTCAAGACAAAATTGAATTCTCAGTTCCGGATGAGGAATTACAACAACAAACTCAGGAGCGCGCGGATTTTGAAAATCAGTTTTTTGAAATCACATCTCGAGTAAATTTAATTATCTCAAACAAAATTTCTGGGGATTCTACTAGCCTCAATCATGATGAAAATAATTCGCCTCGTTCACGTACTGACTCTGATGGTCAAAGTAATATATCACAAATTTCACAAAGGTCAACACGCCCTACGAAAGTAAAATTGATTCCTTTGCAACTCGCGAAGTATGATGGCAAACCTGAAAACTTCCCAGCATTCTCGGACGCATTCATGAGCCTCGTTCACAATAACGATCAACTCGATGACGTCGACAAATTTTTGTATTTAAAAAATTCACTTTCTGATGAACCACTCAGAGTTATCCAATCAATGGAGACAACAGCCTCCAATTACCCGATAGCCTGGTCTCTTTTAGAAAAACGGTATAAAAATAAAAAGTTGATGATCTATAACCATATTAAGGGTATTGTGGAGTATCCCAGAGTTGCTAAAGAATCATTCATTTCTTTGAGGCAACTTTTGGATTCTCTGCAAAGTCACATGCGCGCCTTAAATTCGCTGGGAGAAGCAGTAAATTCGTCAGAAAGCCTCCTCATCTATCTTGTCACTGACAAATTTTCCTACCTCACAAAAAGGGAATGGGAAATGGAATGTGAGAAGGATGAGAGCGACGAATTTCCTAAATATCAAATCCTGGTAGATTTTCTCGAAAGACGTTGCCGTCTATTGGAGAAAATTGACAAACAGGTCAAAACAAATGATTTTCACGCGTCTCCAAAATCTGGAAGAAACAAATCTGATTCCAGCACTTTCAAAACAATGTCTCATTTTTCTTCAAAACCCGAGCCCATCTGCGCAATATGCAAGGGTGATCACTATATATTTTATTGTCCAAAATTTCGGCATATGTCCATCCCTCAGCGACTTTCTGAGGTTGAAACATTAAATCTCTGTAAAAACTGCCTACGCTCAGGGCACAACATCGAAACCTGCAAATCAAGCCATTGCAAAAAATGCTCACAGCAGCACTCAACATTCCTGCATCAGGATGAACCAACCCAAATTCAGCAAAGTGCTTCTGAAGCCACTACTCTGAATAATCATTCAACATATTCTTGCGGTACTTCAACGCAAATTCTCGCTACTGCTAAAGTTCTTGCATCAACTCGTACTGGTGCCCCCTTAGAATGCATAGCCTTGTTGGATTGTGGTAGTATGCGCTCGTACGTAACCGCGACCTTCGTCAAGCGTCTAAATATCTCTACTAATGATACAAACATTTCGGTAATCGGCATAAATCAAATGAAGACAAAAATTCTATCCTATGCAAACATTGCTATCAAATCTCGTCACAGCGACTTCAACGCTGACATATCATTCTTGGTTCTGCCCAAAATCACAGAAAACTTACCGGCTCCTCGAAAAAGTGTCAATTCATTAATAATTCCATCGAACATTCCTCTCGCCAACCCAAACTTAGACGATGCAACTCACGTTGATCTGTTACTAGGCGTAGATGTTTTCTGGAGGTTAATCAAAATTGACCAACCATTAATCACGAAGTACCCGTACTTGATCAATACAGAATTTGGTTATGTGGTGTCTGGTAATTTCAGCACTTCCCTTGCGTCTTCTAGCAATGCTACAACCTGCAATCTCAGTTTATCAAGCCTTTCAAAACAAATATCACGGTTTTGGGAACAAGAAACTTGCGACCAACACAATTCCATGCTTTCTATGGAAGAACAACAATGCCAAGACATTTTTGAAAAGACCACCACTAGAAACACCGAAGGTCGATTCATTGTCAATATCCCACTTGCACATTCTCCTGAACTTCTAGGAGAATCCAGAGATAGAGCTTTAAAGCAGTTCTGTGCTCTGGAGAAACGCTTAGCTCTAAATCCACAACTAAAACATTTGTATGTAGAGTTCATGACCGAATATGAGCAACTCGGTCACATGACCAAGGTCGACGACAATGATGACCCACCTCAATACGCTTATTACATGCCTCATCACGGGGTTCTGAAAGAACAAAGCTTAACAACGAAACTCCGTGTTGTCTTCAATTCGTCTTTTCCTTCTACAACAGGCCTCTCCTTGAACGACATTCAAATGAACGGCCCCATCTTACAAGATGATCTCTTCTCAATCGTCTTGCGTTTTCGGCGCTTCAAGTATATACTCTCTGCTGATTGTTCCAAGATGTTCCGATGCATCCTTGTCAATCCAGCTCAACGATCGTTACAACGAATCCTGTGGCGGTCGGATCCATCTCGACCACTGGCGACGTACGAATTATGCACCGTCACGTACGGCCAGAAAGCTTCGTCATATTTGGCAATTCGATGTCTTGTCGAATTGGCTAAAATATATCAACACGAACATCCATTAGTAGCAAAAATCATCCAGAAGGACATGTATTGCGACGATCTATTGACTAGCGTGGATTCTGTCGAGGAATCGATGTCTATCTGTCAGACAATATCCGCAATACTCAAATCCGGTGGATTCATTCTTCGAAAGTGGTCTTCTAATACCCCTAGCATTTTTGAACACATGATAACAGACGATATCTCAAACAAAGTTCTCAATATCGGTCCAGAGGACGACACAAAGACATTGGGCCTCTCATACAGTCCCTTCCACGATGAATTATTCTTCAACATTCGTGACTTCAATTCAGCCAAGTTACAGCCAACTAAAAGAACAATCCTATCTGTAATCAGTCAGATATTTGATCCATTAGGGCTTCTGTCACCCTGTACTATACTCGCCAAGATTTTCATCCAACACCTATGGTTGACAAACTGCAACTGGGATGATTCTTTACCTCACGAACTTCTCGAACAGTGGCAAAGATTCACCAAAGAATTGCCATCACTCAACTCATTACGAATACCACGTCACGCCATGCTTCATCAATCCACATACGTTGAGATGCATTGCTTCTCGGATGCAAGCCTTAAGGCGTTCGGAGCAAGTATCTACCTCAAAACTCGAGATTCGCTTAACAACACGTCGGTGCGACTAAAGTCGCTCCTTTAAAGACACTCACAATTCCAAAACTGGAACTCTGTGCTGCATTGCTATCGGCAAAACTTGCAACAAAGGTGAAGGAGGCCTTAGATCTCACTATCCACTCCACCGTGTTTTGGTGTGATTCAACTATTGTCCTTGCTTGGATTAAAACAGAACCCTACTGTCTAAAGACATACGTGGCAAATCGCGTTTCTCAAATACAGTCGCTTTCCTCCAACTCCGATTGGCTTCACGTTCCTACGGCGCAGAATCCCAGTGATCTCTTGACTAGAGGTATTAGTCCTCTTTTGCTTTCACAATGCTCGCTTTGGTGGCATGGACCCAATTTTCTAATGAAAGATAAGTCTCATTGGCCAAAACAAAACAAAGAAGACTCCACTCAAGTCCCAGAGTTGAGATTAAAAACTCTCACTCATATCTCTCAAGAACAGGAACTCTCCTTTCCATTTGAGAAATTCTCAAGTTTCACCAGACTACAACGAGTAACCGCTTACTGCCTCCGCTTTATCACGAATTCAAGGCTTACTCTGAAAAATCGTCTAGTAGGTAACTTGACAGTCGATGAAGTCTCCAAAGCTACTCAAATTCTTCTAAAAATTGCACAAATGGAGTCGTTCCTCAGAGAAATAACGGCTCTCTCCAATAACAAGCCCATTCATAATGGGAGCAAGTTATTAGCATTAAACCCTTTTCTCGACCAAACCACAAACTTGGTACGTGTAGGTGGCCGCTTGGCCCACTCTCACTTTGCACACGACAAAAAATACCCAATCATACTGTCCAGTGAACATTACTTAGCCAAACTACTCTTTCAATCAGAACATGAGAGACTCCTCCATGCGGGACCTCAGTTGTTGCTTGCCACAACTCGCGAAACATACTGGACGATTGGCGGTCGATCACTCGCGAAACTTATCATTCACAGGTGCGTAACATGTTTCCGTGCCAAACCTAAGCTAATTCAAAATATTTTAGGTCACTTACCTGGTGATCGAGTTAGACCTCAGTATCCGTTCGAGATATCTGGTACTGACTTTGCAGGCCCTGTCTATATAAAGGATAAAAGAGGCAGAGGTTCAAAAATCTCTAAATGCTACATTTTACTATTTGTTTGCTTTGTAACCAAAGCAGTTCATCTTGAACTTGTAACAAATCTTACCACAGATGCCTTTATACTTGCATTGCGGCGATTTGCTTGTCGTAGAGGCACTCCATCAAAAATTTATTCCGATAATGGGAAAACCTATGTTGGTGCTAAGAGTGAGCTGCGCGACCTAGGCGAATTTCTTCTCAAAAACCGGGATAATTTGGAAAGGGCATTCTTATGTCATAACATAAATTGGGTATTTATACCCCCCTACTCGCCTCACATGGGCACATGGGCTATGGGAAGCGGGCATTAAGTCTACCAAATACCATTTGAAACGCGTTTTAGGCAATACGTCTTTAACTTTTGAACAATATTATAGCCTTTTAATTCAGGTAGAGGGCATTCTTAACTCACGTCCCCTTTGCCCGCTCTCCTCCAATCCTGATGATCTGGTTCCGTTAACACCCTCGCATTTCCTGATCGGTCGAAATGCCACAGCTGTTCCGGACCCTTCAGTGGAACACATTCCGCAAAACAGGTTGAATGTCTACCAGCAACTCCAGTCAATAAGTCAACATTTTTGGAAACGGTGGGCTCAGGAGTACATTTCCGAGCTCCAGCTCCGCACCAAATGGAAGAAGCAATCTTCTAACATAAAGGAGGGCACTCTAGTCCTTATCCAGGATGACACTCTCCCGCCCATGAAATGGCGCCTTGGACGTGTCACCGGCATCCATCCAGGAAAAGACAACGTAGTTCGCGTTGTATCAATTCGTACAGCAACTGGCCCTGTTCGACGAGCTTTAAGCAAAGTATGTCCACTTCCGGTAGAAGGTTCGACTCCGGAAAAAACTACTTCCTGCATGGGGTTGACGGGCATGGTATCGCTTCATTTGTGCTTGTGCGCGAAGTGCTCTGTGCAGTCGAATTTAAGCGATTTTTAAACAATCAGTTGAAGTCATTCGCTTCATCTTCATTCCTCCAACGGGGGGAGTATGTTCAGAATTATCCTTATTTTATTGTACATCATATTTTGGTGTAATTGAAATGTACTTTGCGCCCTGCAGTGGTGGAAATGTGCCGCGTTTTGTTTGCCAGACGGTTTTCAAACAGGTGGCGTGATCGCGTAGCGACCGGGGGAGATTCTGCGCAAAAAGGGTATTCTGACTTTACTCGTGGTAGCAGACACATGTATTTTTTACATTTTCCATTTTTAAGTACACATGTTCTTTGTTGCTTTTCAATAAAAGCTAGTTACCTGTGCATCACAGTTTATTTCATCGTTCATCACGTTACATTATCAACAGGGACAAAAAATTACCAATGCTTCTAATGTTTTAATATCCCCTACCCTTACAATTTTTTCTCCTTCTTCTGGTAGTTCCTGTTCGTTCCAGACGCTGGCAGACAAGAATAAGCTATCATCACTTTTTTGACTGTTACCCGTTCCAGGCTCTGTTACCTTGGGTTCTGTGTCCTTTTAACACATCCCTACCCAAATCTTTTTCTTGTGAAATGGGTTGCAGTAGGTGAAACCTCCTTTCATTATTCATGATGTGATGCAGATATTGGAGCTTTGTGTTATAAATTAACGAGCAAAAATTCTCAAAAGAAGTTTATTACGGCAATAAAAAATTATGATCAAATAGCGGTTACCCGAATTAACTCATTATCGGAGAACATAGCAAAATAAAATATGTTCAGAGTTCCCTCGAAAAACTGCTTAAACTGAAGAACACTGTTAATAAAAATGTGGACACATTCCAACAGCTTAAGCTGGAATACATCAATTTAACTGGGTCTAAATCTCGGTTTTTTGAAAAATATTAGTCGATATTGACCCCGATTTATTTGTTTTTCTAGGCATTCTTCGATCTGCTCGAGTGTTTACGTCTGGTTTGCACCATTCGGTTGACCCCAGAAGCTGAATCATTGCATTTTTTTCTCTTGATAAAGTACAGGGTTGGTTTGCTTTTCTGCGAAGTGTATCGCTTTACCAAGGTATTAATTAACTTAATTACTCCCTTAACGACGTCAAGTACTTTCGTAGGTATTATTTAGCAAGGATTCCCCTTGATCATATAAACATACACAATACACAACATATCACAAACAAATCAAGTCAGGCCTTGCTGATGCAAAATATAGATTTTCGTCAACAAGCAGTATTTGACCGTCACCTCCGCCATAGCATTTACAGGTCAGCTCAAACAATGGAGCAAAATTCATACCAAAGGAACATTATTGCACAATTTACAGTAATATAAAATGCCTTTTTAACATCATCAGTCGCGTCTCGACCTGCGTCAACTCAAGATTTTCAAGGACGTTGAAAACGAATATTGTTTTTGTGTTACAATTATTGGGTAATCTTATTAATGTTATTATGGTACTTTAGAAAATTTCAAGTAATGTACCTAGTAAATGTATCTAAAACATACAAGTTAATACACGTTAATGTTTGGATTAATTAGTAGTACAAATAGATAAAATGATGTGTCACTGTACTTGGCGTGCTCGTGCGGTTATGAGATAAAAGTATTTTTCAACCGTAATCTAAAAATAAAATCGCGTGAACAAGTTCAACTGGGAGTGAATAATAAATTCCATATTAAAAGTATAAAACTACTGATTTCTGAAAGACGATAATTGTGTAATCTTACCGAGATAGACATTGTAATGGGAATGAGTTGGCCTTTAAGTAGGCCTTTTCTGTAGACTGAGCAAACTGTATTTTTTGCTTTAATTTTGTTATCCAGAAAAACATAATTACTGGGAAATATACTGAACATAACAACAAATACAAAAGTATGGACTGCAGCACTGCAGTTCAAAAGTAAACTATTATGAATTGAATTTTCAGATTATGATACAGTTCTTCTTCCAGGAAGTCTGGTACAATTTGTTTTCAGTTCTCTCTCAGCTTTCCTTCAAATTTCGTTAATTTTTTTCGTGCTTCTTTTTCAGTCTTGCCTTTTTTAGTTTCCCGCAATATTAAGTAAGTACATTGATATTTATCATTCCAACTAGGGTTGCCAACACTCCGGTTTTGACCCGGAGTCTCCGGATTTTCACGATCATTCTCCGGGCTCCGGGTTACGTGTGTATTTCTCCGGGTAGAAGTCGTAAAAGTCACAAAACAAAAAATAAATTATGTATTTCCGAAAATTTCAGACATTTGCAATTAGTTAATAGGACGTATTTTTTGTTTATTTTGCCACTTTAATAACGAGACGTTAAATAACGCAAGATATTCCGGATTTGATCGTGCCGCTCCCCATATCTCTAAAATGTTGCTTTAGTACACTCACCAAACAAGTGCTGCCAGCTCCCACCATAGCGTGGTATGGAAAGGCGATGCATAGAAATTGCCACTCGTAGCGTCGAAGGCTCGATTCCGTCGCTGACCTTTTACTTCTTTTTTCTTCAAAATTGCAATTTATTATCAATTTCCATCTTCCCCTAGTTCTGTAATCGGTGCCCCGTCAAGAAAGGTATGTTGTTAAAAACAGTCCGTGATTACATGACCAAAAAAGCTGTTGTTATTAAAGACAACATCGTCTGTGATGTGGAATACTTTGGCGTTATTTAACGTCTCGTCTTTAATAAATAATATATTTATGAAAAAAATGTATTTTTTTCAAAGTCGTTGAAAAGCTCCGGGTGAACCACTTCCAAAAGTTGGCAATCCTAATTCCAACCCAAAAATCATCTCCTGAATTCAGTATATGTTAACTCTGGACAATAACTTGACCTATTGCCTGTTGCTGGTTCTTATTTCTCAGATAGTGGACTGTATTTCTTCTCAACTATTTCACCTGTTGTATTCTTCAATCCTGCCAGATCCACTTTAGCTTCATAATTCTTCTTCCTTCTTTTCTGAACACCACAATTTTTGAGCGTTCAACATTGAGTCAGAGTTTTTCCTCCTCAGATCCTTTGTTACGTTTTAATTTGCCATTAAAACAACAATTGTATTTTTCACATTTAATTTTAATCACCTAACTATAGCATTTACAAAAGTTGGAATATCTAAAGACAAGTTAAAAGTATTATCGTAATTAGTAGGTACTATCTTTGACTCTCTTAATTTAACCCTTGTTTACCTTTTTTCTTCATGCGGTTGCCTTTTCATCCTGCCAGATGGAGCTCGGACTTTGCTTCTCTTTTGTTTCTGAAATTTTCATCATAGCTTTCCTAATCGCATCTCTACTGTTATGACTTACCTTGAGTTTTGTGGGTTCTTCCTTGTCATCTTGCATCCTATTTTTATGTCCGTTTGATCCCGATTCTTGAGTTCCGGGTTTGTTTACTTTGCGCTAGAGCTTGGACCCTGTTTATTTCTCATTTTCTTGCTAGTTTCGGTTGGTTTGATTCTCTGTTAGTTGACTTTTGTTCCTGATTTTCGATTTTGTTTCAGTCTAAGGTTGGATATTTTCTCTTTATTATTTATTTACATTTCAATACTTACAGTTTCCTGTTTTATCGAACACTTTGTTCTGTTTACTGCTATAGTTTCGCTTCTCAGTTCACTTATATCTCGCCTTTTTACAAGTTTTCCTTCATCTTCACTCTCACTTTGATGCACTTTGTTATAATTTTGTTTAACATTTATTATTCTCTGCTGCCTGTCAAACTTATGGGCCATATGGAGCCGGTGTCTTTAATTTTTACCAACTGTCGCAGGTAAAGGTCGAATAGATCACGAGTTTCATGTTTGCAGTGGCGCACTCTTATGATTTATTTCCTAGCCCAATTGTTTTGCTTCTTTATGCCCTTTATTGAAGATTATTTGAGTTTCAGATGTTTGTTTAAGGTTTCGGAAGGTATTATCTTATTCTCCCATTCTTCTTTCCTTTTCTAGTTTTCCAGTCTTTCTTGTCCTTTCTTCAACTCGCCTTTTTGTTCCCACCCCCGACGCCTTTGGCTAGCGATTTATTTTAGGGGATTTTGGAGCGATTCTTAGCGTACGCGTTTTTTTTGAAACTTAGTGGTTTCCGCTTTAAATTTTCACTGGACACTTCCGTCCTGTACTTTGAGGTGAATGTGTTTGCTTGGAAGAGTCTTGCAAGTTACTGTTGCTATCCGAAAATGGGATTTTCCTCCAAGTAATTCATAAGGTCGTCGAATTCTTCGTGATTTTGGATTTTCTGGTCTTCGTCATCGAGTCCTGCATTGGAATTTTGATTCACAATTTAAAGTACACGTTTGGGAAGGGTTCCAAGAAAAACCCTCACGAGGGTTTTTTTATAATTCTCATAACTTTGTTTTTGTCAGAGCATTTTCTTTACTTGCAATTTTTTTCACTTCCGTATTTTTTTCATTATATAGTTATTTCGCTACGTCTTTTTTATTATTATTTTCCCTCCCCACTGCTGTTTTCCAGTTATCTTTAGAAGCTGTGATCGCTGGAATTTTGCGTTTGGCTATAGAGGATCAGCCAACAATCCTTAGCGCCCGTTTTTTTCTGTTTTAGCCCACTCCCATCTCCTGCTAGGGTTTAGTCGCGACGGAATCCTCATTAGTGACATTAGCCGCTGGGTTACGTCACACCTTGTTTCGCTTCATTTATCTAGATTATGATGACCATAAATTTTCTGATTCTAAAATTCTTATACTTGAGTGTGCCTTTTACAGCTTTTTTTCCAAATTCGTAATATTTCTAATTGTTTAAGACTTAGATACAACCTTGCTCCTCCTTCTGTATGTCTGTGCATATGTGCAGTAGAATAAAAGGAACACATATCGAACTGTTGTCAATGAACCTCAGCCAGCGAAGAGTAACTCCGTGTGAACTTCGTAAGAATTACATACCTAGACCATAAAACACTCTAACTGCCACGAGGAGAAAAATCGTACTCAACGTGGCGTAACGTTCTCCTGGTCTTCATCTGGTCACTGACTGTAATTTATTGCTCGCTGAAACTCTGCAGGGACATCTTTCGTATATCATACACTGCTAAATGTCTTATTTAGACAGCCGAAGTGTATTCTTGACCATTCGTAGATTTCTTCCACTCATTTTCGTGTGCGTTTGTTCTTTGCAGTCAGCAACGATTTCTATCTTGTTCGTCGTTGGACATTAACCAGCCGTTTTATCTAGAGTCGACCGATTATTATATTTACGGATTCCACTGCATGATAGTTATTGTTTACTTGAGGTCGTCTCTAGCACATTCTTTACCCATCTCCATCTGCTCCATAAAGTCGCCGTATTATTCACTATGTTTCTCACGCTAATAGTTTTGCCCGCCCCATTGCACGCTGTAAGATCCGAAGACTAGGGGCACTGTTCTTCGTAAGAGCCACGTCGCAGAAGGAGAAGCTTCACTTACGCTCGTCGGGGATCTTCTAGTCTCTAAGAACGTGTCCGAGATTCCCAAGTAGCGTCTAGGCATTGTTGTCTCAGCCATAGGGTTGTTTGCCAGGTTATTGCTACGTCCAAGGCCGCCCCACCGGAAGGATGTGGGTTGTCGAGAGTGCTCTGTGTGTTGTTGCTCAACTCCGTTATCTTCATCTGTTGAGAACTCATCTTTGAGTGCTTCTATTATCCAGCGCAGCATGTTTCCAAGTTCTATATCATCGTTATTCCTTAGTAATATGCCGTCAGCAAATCTTAAATGGTTCACATACTTATCAATTCTGATCCTGTGTTTCCATTTTCAATTTATGAAAACGCCTTTCAGTGCTAGGACGAAGAGTTTTAGAGATATCATATCACCCTGGCTGCCGTATAAAGATTTTCACAAAATCAGAATTTCCCACCATTTTTACTTAGTTGACGTAGGTGTCCCCTATGAAATTTGCTTATTTGGCACAAATTCTCGCTCTGCCGATCGCCTCTAACACATCAAGGAATCGAGTATCTTCTTCCTCTGGTAATTGACAAAAAGAAGGTGGTACTCGACGATTTACACTCCATGTATTTTTCGATTAGTATAAATTAATATACTGGGTGTGTTCGGTCGTGCCGTAGTTTTTTTCTGAATCGGGCTTGTTGTACCTAGTCTTGTAGGAGCTTCTTAATCAGAAATTTTGTAGGAATTTCAAATGGAACCTTTTTCATTTGCCTCCATTTTGTGGTTTTGTCATAGATTAATTGTTGTAGTAAAAGTCAAAGACCAAAAGTTTACAAGGTTTGAATAATGAACTCTTTGTGGGGAGCATTAAAGAGATCGGTCCGCTTCCATTTTTAGAACATTTAATTTTTTTGAATTGTAACATACCAGTAAGACCTATTTTATCAAAAAGTCATCCGTGTGAAAGAGATCGGCGACAGTCAACCACCTTTTGTCGCCGAAGTCAATCAAGAAAAGTGGTCGGCTATCGTCCACTGGCAGTTATCATTGCTGTTGACTTCAACCATAATGATGCCCATGTGAAACGGGAGAAAGCGAAATAAGAAATCTCAACAGCAGGCATTAATATTTTTACAGTATTTCGCAAACTTTTTGATATGTGCTCGGAACCACAAGAATATTACTTTTCCAGTGAGATCCACTACCGTTTGAAGAAAAACAATTATGGAGTAAGTCAGCTGTAGTTTATAAAAACGATGTAGATTAAAATAAGTAGTACCAGGACCAGATAACATGTAGCTACGAAATTAATGAAGTTTTTTTTTTATTTTCCTTTAGCGGCGAGTCAAGAGAAGTCAAGGCAACACAAGGACGATTGCCAAAATATATCAGAGTACTAAACGTGAGATATCATTGCGCAAATTAGATTTACAAGGAGATAATATTAAACAATCAAGTGGTGTCAAGGGTGACCTCATACAATGAAATCCTTAAGATACATTAAATTATTATTTTTATCAATATCTAATTTTAAATCGATAGAGGAATGTACGTCCAACTACGCGGAATCCTCTTTGGCAATGAAATTGGCCATTTCAAGGATGGATTTTGTAAGATTATAGCAATGACAACAAAAATATTTCTAGGTCATCAATCAATCCGCTGAGTTTTCAGGGCATTAGTCGAGGGATACATCGCGTTTAGACGTTAGAGCAACTCTAAAAGACATGTATGTAGGTGCTGCTAATGAACCTGCTGATGGTACTTTTAAAGCTCCAAGGCCTTATTTTCATTTTATTTCTGCGTTTGCCTATGAATTAAAATAGTTATAATTTTATTTTGCCAGATAGGAAAGGGAGTATTTCCGTTTGACACGATTTGGAAAATTAGAGTGTTGGTTCGTTCTTCCATTTGCCAAAAAACTTAATTTTAATTTTTTAATATATTTCATCATTTATTTATTTATTGTGCTGTATAAATATACAGATTATGGGTATCTCTCCCAATGCTCGTTTTTCATTTATATAATTTGATCCGAACTATTGCATGCAATTTTCCTACTAAAGTCAACATTTTTTCTGTTTCGTCCTATAATTTAAAAGGAAATTCAGCTCTGGTATTGGTTCTATTGCAAAAATTCATTAAGGATGCCCATGTTTGGGCACTTTACCTTATAGGTAGGTAGCTGATAGATATAAATTATTTTTGATATATCCGTATCCTAAACTTGAGCAATTTGCGATAAAGTTGCTTCAAATGCGCAACCTAACACAATATTTTTAAATAATTAATTACTGAAGATAATTTGAATTGACGTTAATTTTTAATTGAACCATTGTATTGGTGACACAACACGTAAAATATTTTACAATACTTCTTAGTAACAATAATGGGTTAATCCGATAAGACGAATATGTATGTTATGTTTGTCACCAAATATTTCTCAGAATAAGTTATATATCTCAACTTTTGAGTACATGGTGAATTTCATCCATCTGTAACCTACATATCATTTTGATCAAGAATTATCCTGTTATAACAAGACAAAGGTAACTGATAACAAATAATGATTCATTATACGATAAGATGATTTACCATCTTATATGAATCACAGTTGCATAGTACTGAATGTAGTGACAGTAATTAAATGTTTTGAACACAAACACATGAAATATCACAAGAAATATCAATAGTACAGATTATAAGGAATACCAACATGTTTTTAAAATTTATTTCTCAATAACTTCCTGAAAACAGTTTACACGCTGATAAACTGATAAATGGTTGTAATAACATTTATTCTAAAATATAATAAAACAATTAAAAGTAAAATAACACCATTAAATAACACACAATTTTCCTTGTTTATTTATTTTATCCAACTCATTTATTTAAAATATTTCAATATGAGTATAGTAAAAGTCGCGCATGTGACAGTGGTCTAATCATTGCAGAGGACTTCTACCACCAGTGCCGGTTTCTCCTTATGGTCAATTGGTCAATGACCCTCATAAAATATTCTAATCAAGACCATAATTTTAATAAAACTATTTTTTGTCTAACTGTCTCAAATTTAAAATCCTCAGCGTTCTGCATTCGCATCAATACTAGAAATAGTCAAGGAAGCGTCAAGCCGCGCTCGCTAGCAAGCCGGAGTATAATTCAAATTGACCCTGCACAGCTCTTATGGCTTATGGAGAAATGCATGTAAAGAAGAACAGTGACAGCAGATAGCAAATTCATGAGTGAAAGTGAGAGTCACCTTTTACTCCTATATCTCTAATACGGTCAATGTCCCGATGACTACTGCGCAGAATCGAGTTATTCAGTTTTTCAATATTCCGTTCTCAGTTCTTCTCAGACTGTGGAGTGTTTCAGTGTTTATAGTCCCAGCTGTAATTGTTGGGAAATTTTACTTTTAGCAAAACAATATGAGTGTTGCTGAGGAGATATTTGCCTTAAAGTCAACTGGAACATTAAACTATGAACGCCGGAAAGTGGGCGACCGAAACCAAAACTGAATTTGAAACAGACAACAAAGTATAAAGGTAAAGATGTCCAAAGATATTTTAAAGAATCTATGTACAATTTGTGCGACTGGATTTGCAGATGTAGTGTGGAAAATTGCGTTTTTTGCTATCCGTGCTTATTATTTTCAAATGATGCTATATGGGCTAAAAATGTAAAAATGTAACCGATATTAAACATTTAAAAAACAAAATTAAAAACCATGCTTCTTCCGCTGCTCATATAAATTGTTCAGTAAGTTACGCCAGTTTAGGACGTGTAGACATAAGACAGCACCTTGAAAGTGCGTATCGCAAATCAGTGCACGACTTTAATGAATCGGTTTCTAAAAATAGGTATATTTTAAACAAAATAATTGATTGTGTAAAATTTTGCGGAATCTTTGAAATTGCATTGCGCAGTCATGTATTAGTATTAATTATACGTTCCAAAACCAAAATGACCCCCCTGGTTATTAACCCACGAACCGCCACTGTGTACCACAAAAAAAGTCGTCCGTGTGAAAGAGATCGGCGAGAGTCGACCACTCTTAAAGACGTATGCATGGAGTACGGCATTATACGTGTGCGAAACTTGTACAAAAGGAGAAGCGGATCGAAAAAGAGTAGAAGCATTTGAAATGTGGTGCTACAGACGCATGATGAAGATATCGTGGATAGCTAAGGTTAGCAGTGGGGACGTATGGTATTAGAAAGAGTTGGGGAAAAGCGAAAGGTATGGAAGACAACAAAGAAATAGAAGAGATAGGATGGTAGGACACCTCCTAATACCATTAGACCTACAAAGGCATTTCAGTTTTGCTTTAAAGCGTACTTTGTTGTAAAGTGTGTTTATCTCAGAGTAGTTATTCTTATGTTTTGTATACAAACAGTACTTTCTTTCAAACATTTTTTCACATTCACAGTACCAAACAAAGTACCTAAATGTGTAATACACTTGCTGTTTTGTAAATTTTGTGGCTGAGTGATAATGTAGAACCAAATTACTCACTAACTGGTCGCTTCGTATGAATTAGTGTTAATAAAGTTATTGCTAATGAGTTCTAGTCTCATCAGATTTCATTTACTTGACGTAACATGGACTGTTGGATTATCCTATTTGACGAAATACGTTCCAAAATTCATTGGTTAGTGCACAGAGCACAGAAATAACTTTATAACTTGAACATTTTCAGTAGCCCTTACTGTCTTCGGCAAGTCGTGTTACCGCGGCATGAAGCAAGTATTCGTGGAGGAATGACAACAACACTGTGGAGTTGAAAGTGTTAGTGGGTATCTTCAAAGTTCTAAATACCTAACCTAAATACCTAACATAAAAAAAAGTTTTCCTATTTCATGGAAATAAAGTATACCAACCACATTTGTACAAAATTTATTTACCATTTTTCGAGTCCCTTCAAAAAATTCCCATCTGTCTAATTTCTTTATTGTAGCACACATGGTTTAGGAGATAGAATGCTGTGACGGACGGAAAAACGGACAGAGAAGGATCCCACAGAACCCTAAAAATTAAAAGATTTTCACATTTCTCTGACATTTTTCAATAAACTCCTGTTTATATGCATACATGATTGTCCGTTTTCTCATTTTAATGCTGACTCATCATTAATATTCGTACTGAAATGTTGTTTCTAATTATGTAAATTAATACTAGGTTATCTTAACTTACACAGTTGCTATAGGTATAACAGTTAATGCCGTCATGAAAGTTTATGAACGTCACATTTTAATATTATAATAATTAAGTAGTCGTTTCCTTGAAGGCATCGATGACAAGTGGATTTGAAAATTAAAAAGTGCACGGAACTGCTTTATTTAACCAATTAAATCACGCACTTTCAACGTTAGTCAAATGCGTTTTAGTATTGAAAATACTTCTGGGCGCGTGTATACGGGACTCATCTTACGAAAAATGTATCGACAGGCGACAGATTCTGTCGTAGTGCAGCGATATTCAGCAAATACTAAAATTTTAACTTTGAGTGATCCCAAAGTATAACCAGATGAAACTCTCACAGATGATTCTACAAGTCTCTTGGCACCTAAAAATCGCAATTACGACTTTTTTGGGTGGTAGCAAAAAAAATTAGGGGTGAAAAAGCAGTAAATCTATCCCACCGTGCGCCGGGAGACTCTCGGGCATCTTACGCGAAAATTACAAGTCGTAGAACTTTGCGTTTTTTTTTAATTGTTGAAGAAATATTGACGTTTTTAATGGTGTAAATTTTGTGTAAATACAAGAAACCAAACTAATTTTATTGCACCGTATCTAAAATATGTCGCCACATCGGTAACAATACGTTCCACTTTGAACCTGGATAATTTTTTTTTCACGATATAGATTTTGTTGTTTCTTACATAGAAAACTTCCTTATGGTATAACGAAGTTATGATTTCGAATAATGTATGTCGCTTTCAAAAATAAGTCCGCTATAACACTTTCAATGCGCCGATGTCAAAAATTCACTTTCGGTGCGCGGGACGAGCCGTGCGTGTGAAAAGGATAGACTATGGGGAATAGCCGAGCACCAGAAGGAGACAGAACGTGGCCAAGTTACTCTGCAAAAGAACAGCGTTGTAATGCCACCTTTAAAATCTTCTTTCAATGCATTTTCAAAACTCTCTTTCTGTAATAGCCACGAAATAAATGCTAGTAAATGAGGTAGGTACTTGGTTAGCGAAACTTTTACTGTTTATATCATCTGGTGAAGGATAATTTTATTGGGTATTGCAAAATTTTCCATACATTTTCTTAAAATTGCAGCAGCTCTGTGAAGAATTTGCAAATCTGATAATGTATCACCCGTTGTTTCCAGATTAAAATCAGACGATTCGTCTGTTGAGCTTGCGTCCTCATTTACATGCTTGATTTTTTTGTCAAAAGTTCTTTGCCAGAACACAACAAATCACCTGACCTGACCTGGTCTACGAATAAATTGAATAGAGCCTTTAAATCTTTTCGACAATTTCATTTAAGTTTCGCGGATTGTATTGGGGATCTTTCTGCATTACGTAACATAGAATTATATTTTTGTGTTACTGCAGGTACTTAATGTCAGCTTTTCTTTATTATCTAAGATGTATTCTTGAATCCAAGAAGAAAATGTTGAAAACAAGCGATCGGTACTTTTTGTATTTCTGTCAGTTTTATTTTTGTGGGAATTTATATTTCTGGTTGATATGTACTCTGCGTAGCACAATTTGTGGTATTTTGCATCGTATGCAAATAAGTCTTCATACAAAATCAGTCTAGAGATAATACGATTGTCATTTCTCTATCTTGCAGCATTTTTATGCGAGTGAAATCACCCGTGCCTATAGTAACAAGGACAAACAATACATAATTAACCAAATAAAACATTTAGTACCTACTACGATACCAGTTTGAATTGAAGTAAGTGATTTCCTTTTTCTTTTGCCAGATCCTCCACAAATTAAGGCAGTGGATAGTAGTCCGCAAGTTACGGAATCCCATCAAGTGTACTACAGTTCCGCAAGTTATGCGTTATACTTTCGTATAAGTACTTCGTTAGTTCAATCCCCACCCAGCAGCGTTTGTGGGTAGGTAGGTTATCGTAGAGAGCTAGTGGTTTGTTATCCTGTTCTGTGGTTTGTTACTCTCGGGTCGGGTACGATCGGCTCCCGTAAAGGTTATTTTTTCTCACGTTTCCACATTATCTTTTTCGCATAAAATGCGTGTGTCTGGTGCGAGGACAAGTAAAGGGTCTGTCTAAAATGCGTTGATACACAATATTTAACACCTGTTCGCATGCCCACAACTTGCGGAACCGTAATAACAAATTATAGTGATCCGTAACTTGCGGACTACTATCCACGGCCACAAATTAAACACATGGTTCTAGCGTTAAATTGATCCTGTCTTCTAGGTATTTAAAAGCGTATTGCTATTAGAGGCCGCAGAACCATTGTTGTGTGAGGGTTCACGATTTTTAGTATTGAAAATACTTCTGGGCTCGTGTATATGGGACTCATTAGTATTGAAAATACTTCTGGGCTCGTGTATATGGGACTCATCTTACGAAAAATGTATCGACACGCGACAGATTCTGTTGGCGGCGCGCGCAGTCGAGGCCGCTAATAAATTGGATGGAGGTGGCTACCGGCTAGCCAGATCGCCAGATGTAAACTAAGGTACGGCGAGGGCGAGTACCGTTTAAGAGGGATATCGTGTTGCAATAAAAGTCCAAACTGTACAAAACGGATGCGTTAATATTTTGTTACGTATTGCGTCAATTTGGCTATGTGCCTTGTGCTTGTCACAAATCATTTATTTTATTGTATCAATAATATACCAACTTGAAACGGCACAGATCACTTTTGTTGGACATCTTAGAAACCGAGCAGTTGTGTCGGTATTTTCAATACTTGCGTAAGATGCGAGGTCTGTGAATTTTTACGTGACTACTGAGACTGCCCTGAAGTGTATAAATGGTTCCACGCTCAGTACAAACGTACGACTAAGCCATCGTTAAAAAAAAATATCTCAAGTCAGCTTCTGAACTGTAATAAAGATTATTGCTAATACAATAATTCTCTCGGTTACCTGCAATCATTACGCATAGGTAATTGCAACTAGGTATATTTTAAATTCTATTTAATTCCTCTGCTTATGTTTACAGAAATCAAGGACGATAAATTTCACCAAAAATACATTGAATTAGGAATTACATGTTTTGTATTCATTGCCTGTAATACACTTTAATCTATAGCGCGTAAAACCCAAAGATATAAAATTCCAACTAAATTTCCGGTTTGGCTGAGTTAAACACAGCTTTAATCAGCCGTGTTACATTGCAAATTTGAAAAGTTAATTGACCGTGATACTGATTGTACGATAACGTTCTAGCGATAAATAAACTAAAATGCGTTATTTGTTCCATTACCAGTTATATCTTTTATGATGTTGTTTGGAAATATTATCTGAAATGGAACTTCATTTTTAATTAAGATAATTTTATGTTTTAACGTTAAATAATTTACGTACTGAATTGAAGAATTGACGTACAAACTCTGCATTTGTAACAGAAACGGGAGATTGAGAATTGCTGGCGTCAATAAAAAATACCAATTCCAAATAATAAAAACAAGTCTCTTGTGCACAAAAACAAAACTTGAAAACACAAATATAAGAATTTCCAAATAACCCGCTCATTGGGAATTAGTATTTACATAACAAGTATGGGAAATGACACGAGTGCGTGAAAGCACTTTCCATCGTGTTATGTACACTAATTTTCCTGCGGCCTCCCTAAGCACCCACAAGAAACTAAGTTTTTTTTTCACGATTTAGTATTTATTTTAGTAAAAAATGTCGAAATGTAAAAGAAGTCTAGTATGTAACATGCAAGTAATGTAGACTAATTTATGAACGATATTTTTCAGGCAACAAATTTAATTTAGTGAACTTTTCTGGGTAGTTTCAAGAACTTCTGGTTGGTTGCACTCGAGGTTGCACTCTACAGAAGAATCGCTGCTATCTTCTATTTCTATCTTGCACTCTAGACTCTAGTTCCAAGTGTTTTTCTCAAACATAAGTGAATTTGTCAAGGAAATTGCGACAACCTTTCCAGTTATTAGGTTTTTCTGAAAAATATGATACCTAAATAAGGAGACCCATGTTCCGTCTTTTTTGATTCGACCTCTAAAAACACGAAAGTTAATTCTTGAAATTTGAAAACCAAAATTCCGCCGCTAGAGTGATGTCACCGCAGATGCGACCTTGATTGTAGCACCATGTCAATTTCATTTCAATGTGGCGTCCCATAGGTACCTACTTTAATATTTGACTGCTTTATTTGTTTTGTGTGTATATGATTAATAAGAAAAACTACGTACGCCACTGAATTCCTTGGAAAAAGTTCTATATAAATCAATCTTAACAGTTTTAGCCTGCTTCGTACAAAAAGAATTGTAGAGAATTTTTGAAAATCGATAAAAATCAATATTATTTTTTTCTCGAAAACTAAAAGCGATATCCAAATTCTGGTTTCAGCTTTCTATTATACTCAAGAAAGTAGCTCAGGTTCGCGAAAACCCCAAGGCGCTATCTCTGCTGCTTCTATGAGAAACTCCCAAATCACAACGAAAATAGGTCACCCTGTACATAGACTACTAAAGAGTAAAAAGTGATTGTGTTAACAACTTATAATAAAGATTATTTTCCATTTTTATTTTTTTAGTTCCTTTGAAAATAGTTATAAAGTAGTAAGAAGTAGCTGATGGTAATCATTTCTAGCTTGAATTTTCTGATGATGACGAGAAGAGTTGGGGAAAAGCGAAAGATATGGAAGACAAAAAAGAATAGGAGAGTTGGGATGGTAGGACACCTTCTGAGGCACGAAATATTAGTTCCCGACGTACTATAATCGAAGATAGGAATAAAAAGAAGTAGGGGTAGGCCAACGCCGTCTCATATCAAGACGGCATTGGGTAGGCCCAGTAAACTACTGCTTGAAATACAAAGTATCAACTATTTCCGTCTAGGTGAACTGCAAGCCCCAAGCCACAAGCACTTGAAGTAGTTGGAAAGCTTCAATTATTAAGCACCAAATCAAACAATCAGAGTAATCGTTAAGTTAAAGAATCAATTACTAAGCACTTATAAATTGAAATACTAGATAGTAAGCAACTTTGGAAGAATATTCTTCAACTTTTTTAGATCATTTACATTTTCCCAAGCCATTTCAAAGCTTAAATTACTTCCAAAGAGCTTCAAGTCCATGGTAAATGTTCAAAACACTTTAGAAATGCTTGGAGTTCTTGCATAATTCTTGCAAATTACTGAAAGCACCATGCCCAATTGCTAAGGGTTTTATACATCAAGCACTAAGTCCTGATTTGAAAAGGTAGTACTTGAAGTACCGGAAGTACTTAAAGCACTGCCCAACACTGCTGCGAGTATTCTTGAACGTGTAGTGGGTGAGCAACTAGCAGTATCATCTATTCATAGAAAAACATTAAGTTGTTGATTTGTTGAACTACATTTTTGGCATTTACAAATAACTTTCTATTAGAGTGATGGCTAGTACACAAACAAAAGGATTACAACGATACCCAAAAATGAGAAGTATTTATAAACATCAAACTGACAATTTTCCGAAATTGTGCGAAGCTGACATGTGTACCTACCTAGGTACTACAATCAAGAATTAGAAAAGAATGCTGATGATACATAAGACAACCAAATTAAAATGCTGGTAATGATCAAAGTGACACTTGAAATGAGAAAATTTTGAACTAGATCGGTTAACAAAAACACTTAATTTAAATAAATCTTAAGTGAGCGCAAGTATTCAGTACTTCTAAATTGTAGTTGTGCGGGAATATCTCGCCTTTTTACCTTTATCGTCGTCGCTGTCGAACAGACGGGAAAAATATGGGCAGACTAGGTCAGGGTTTCGCCGTAGAAATATAGGTATCGTACGCAAACTGACTGTCTGGATATTGATTTTCTTTTGAATCTACTTATATGGGATTATAATATTTGTTTTCTACTAAATCCAACCTTATGTTTTCTCCCAGAAAGCTGTAGTTTCAGTGTACTAAAAGATAAATCAAAACGCAAAATAATTTATTATTTGTTTCTCACAACACTAACTTTAATCAAATAATACTTTCTTGATACGTCACTCATTCATGCGAACGCGCACTAGTGGGAATGAACGGCAATCGGATAACTTGGAAAACAATATCCATAAATGAAACATACAAGGTGAAACCGATTGGTTTTTCCTCAATTATCCAGATCCAGGAAACTGTCAACTATCACAATTTACAGAAAGGCTCGCTTTTTACTATGTATGTATTTCAAATCAGGTTTAAAATGTTATTTACAATTTACCCCAAAATAATTTTATGTTTCAATAGCACGTTTGCTATTATTGTTTATTGCAATTACATGCATTATCATTTTGCAGTAAAAGCATGTATCAAAGAATAAACAAACAATATTGCTTAATGTTATCCGATTAATGTATGAATCTACAATTTCTTTAAGAAAAATTATATTTTACTGGCTAATTAGTAGCATTGTTTTCCTGGTTCTTATCTTTACAACTTGCGGAGTCTAAGTCTATTAATAATGCAAAACGTGCCATTGAAATTTATTACCGTCTACTGACTATGTAGGTACACGCACACGTAGGTTCCAGCATTTATTACTTGGAAGATGTAGCAAGTACCTGCGTACCTACGTACCTACGTACTTCGGGAAATGCGAAACAGAACGGGAATTTAAGTGAATCAAAAAAGTAAAGCGACTAATTTACTTCGAATTCAATTGCAATGAAGCGTAATGCAAATCGAATTGACAATTGTCGAATGGGAAACCCGATATAGGTACTACTGTATACATAGCGTAAATACTTAGCATGGATATATAGATAACAATAGGTAATAGCAATAGTTATAAAAATAAATAGAACGATTTAATTTATTTTGCACGTTAATAGATTTGCTTTCGTAACGGGTATTTTTCGAATACAAAGAATGGGTTTCCTCGCGGTTTTCACAAATTGTTGTAAATTAGGAAAATAATATAAAGAATTAATAAGCTCCATCCTTGGCTCCTTGATACTGCATTGAATTTGAAACATTTAACGCACACATATCTTAGAATTACCGCCCTTCTCAGCAGTTCAATTTTGTCTTGAAGATTTCCACCTCTTTAATAAGTATGTAAATTGCTCTCGCAGAAATTATTATTATTTCTACTGTGTTCTGTGTGCCAAAAATCATTGTTATTACTCAAGCCCAACCCAGATAGAAAAACAAAACAGAACACTACAACAAATCAAATTCAAAAACAGGCATTTACTCTACTTGGCTCCAGCGGTTTTCACATGTTGGCGCAGTTGAACCTGCAGTTACAAAATCGCTGTGGAGTCCCACAATTTTTGCTCATTTACCTTTTCTGTTAGCGAAGATACCCAGTTGAAAATTCGCCCCTGTCCGGTTGGTCTTTCCAACGATGTTGACACAGAAGGAAGGAAACCCTTTTGATATTTTCATCGCAAAGTACGTACTACGAAATATAATGCGGGTGCCACGATGCCACGAATCTTTTTGTATTCCGCCCCTCTTGCAAGAACGCGTATGGTTAACGACGGGGTAATACAATAATTATTGTCAATAGAGTTAGATGGCTTGTCAGAATTAGCTTAAGACATCCTCTTACCAGCCTGTAATTTCTGTGCATGAACTAGTCGTTTACAGACCAGTCGGTGCAACGAAACGCAGAGTGCGTAGACAATTATGTTCTAAAAGAAGTTGCTTCTGGTAGTCATCTTTGTTTTCGGATTGGTAACATGCTGTTTGATATATAGAGTTATATCACATGGGACTCCTAAATAAGTTGGTTGTTTTGAGATAGGCAGTGCGATCTCTCCAAATTATTCTCAGTTCTTGTTCACCAATATGTGGTGAAAGCCGTTTGAAAACATTATTCATACTACTGCGTATAGTTACAGAAATGAGACGCGGTAGTTCTAGACCGTCAAGAGTTTTGTTTGGTTTTCGAAAGACTGCGGTCTCTCCGGATTTAAAGCGTTGATCACCAGGTAAGCATCTCTAGTATCCACTTTCCTGTTTGTCATCCGAAGCATATCGTCTACCAGCAGTATTTCCCAATTTCAAACCTACGATTGAGTTCGACTGTACTTGAACGATTCCAAACTAGGGTACCTCCGTAATGATTGTTCTTTGGGTTCTGTTGCATTTTCCGTTCAGTCAACCGATGTGCGATTATATTACTTGTTACTTCAGTATTTCATGATAACTACTTGGAAAGTGGTTTAAGTTGTTCGTCTTTCTTACTTGCCTGCTGGAGTGCTTCACATCAATACTCTCGATTACGTTCTTCCAAACCTCTCCCCGATTTTCGGCAGATTCGAAAGTTCAAATGTCGTCTAGTAGGGTAAATCCGGGAGAGATGTCGTTTTTTTTAAATTAATCAAATACAAATTTCCGTTGATAAAAATAACAGTTTATTCGATATACAACATAAAATATATTCATTTAGCAATATCGTAACAAGATTTTAAACTCCTTAGTGCAAAATTAAACATTTTTTTTAATTTAACAAAACTGCTCTTCATTTGGCATCTCTCCCTCATTATATGGGAGGGATGCCAACTACCACTGGGAGAGATGCCAATGCCTTAATTTTTGTAAAACTAAAAATTGTCCGCATGGTTGACATAACATATTAACATATTTTGTGCACCCTTTTTACAACCAACAGCTGCATTGTACGCACTGTATCCAGTCTTCTTTCTTTTTAGTGGTATTGTACTCTTGCAAGTTGTTTCAACAAATTCTTCAAAATTAAATGTCCGAACTGCTGGTCATGAATTTAAGGATCATCTGCAGAAGAACTTGAGGAGCTACTGTATTTGCGCTTCTTATATTTCCCTACAAGTTCTCCCTTTTTGCCTTTTTGCCTTTCTACTTTTTAATATTAATTCCTTTGTTTAAACCAAACCCTCCCAGGTTTTGGTGCGACAGCATTTTGTTTTTCTAGTTTTAATTTTTTTCTTTTCTTCCATTACCCTACGTTTTTCGATGTTACTTGCAGCTGTTAGTAATTCACCAGTGTCTACTTTTCTAGGTTTCGCATTATTGGCTACTTGAGGGAAGAGGGGCGATTTTTCTAAGTAGTTTACCCCGTGTCTCAATTTCTTCATCGCCCTCTGACCAGGCACCGCGCGAGTTACTTTTTCTTTTATAAAACGTTGGCATTTGTGCAAAAAACACATAAAACGTTGTTGGCATTTCACCCCCTTTAAAATCGGCATCTCTCCCAAACTTATGGGAGAGATGCCGAACGTTACAACTTAGAATCACTGTAGTTTAAACTAACCGGACTTCGTCTAAAAATAACCTTGCAAACTGCATTTCAACGCAAAATCACATTTCTTCACAAATTTTGATCATTTAATTCAAAATTATAGTCTTACGAAAATTTTAGCGTACGTTGAATTAATTGTTAGTTTGTATCTTACCGAAAATAGTCTTTTCAGGGCACAAACACAAACCACAACACAGAGTACATGAATCTGAACGATTGATGTAGTGGCTAACTCCATCTAATTCTTTAAAGTTTAGATACGAACAATCGGCATCTCACCCATACCGGCATCTTTCCCGGATTTACCCTATAGCAGTTTCCCGCAGATCTTCAGGATATCTGGTGGAAGCTTTCAAGTGTGGTCTTTGTGTACTTCTTTATGTTTTATACTTATAAACCTAGGGTATAATTTCAGTAGGCAACATCTGGGTATAATATTGTTGTTTATTTAATGTGCGAAGATATCCTTTGAAATTCTCGGAGCCGACCGTTCAGGAAGCTTTTTTGAGTATAAAACGGTCACAATCTGCCGCAAATGAGTTACACGAGAGTAGTTAGAAAATGACAATACTGGGCCAGGCCATCGAGTTCTCCAGGTGCCATCCACTTCTTCGGCAGTGACCTTGAAAGACACCAGAGGCTGCTGAAGGAGTCCTTGAAGAAGAAGTGGAAGTCATGTCTTCAGCAACGACATCTTCAGCAGCCTCTGGTGTCTTTCAAGGTCATTGCCGAAGAAGTGGGCATGTCTTCAGCAGCCTCTGGTGTCTTTCAAGGTCATTGCCGAAGAAGTTGTCTTCAGCAGCAGCAGCAGCAGCAGCCTCTGGTGTCTCTCAGAAGAAGAGCCTCTGGTGTCTTGCCATTGCGCACCCAAGCCGCCGTAGTAGTTAGAAAATGACAATACTGGGACAGGCCATCGAGTTCTCCAGATGCCATCGACTTCTTCGGCAGTTGACCTTGAAAGACACCAGAGGCTGCTGAAGGAGCCGTTGAGGCATCCGAAGAAGTGTCTTCAGCAGCGGCAGCAGCCTCTGGTGTCTTTCAAGGTCATTGCCGAAGAAGTGTCTTCAGCAGCGTCTGGTCATTGCTGAAGAAGTGGTGTTCAGCAGCGTCCAGGCGCATGCGCCGGGGCTATTCCTCAGATCAGTCCATCGAGTTCTCCATCCACTTCAAGTGGGCGTGTCTGCAGCAGCCTCTGGTCATTGCTGAAGAAGGGCCTCTGGTGTCTTGCCATTGCGCACCCAAGCCGCCATTTTGGGGCCTTTGGTTGTGGCTCAGGCGCCTGCGCCGGGGCTCCGCCTTCAGCAGCTTATGGTCATTGCTGAAGAAGTGGTCTTCAGCGACCCCCCTGGTGTCTCTCATTCTGTTGGGCCTTTGGATGTGGCTCAGGCGCCTGCGCCGGGGCTCAAAAAGTGCACGTGTTGCTCATTGTTGCGCAATGGAAGAATGTTCTGGAAATGCTGATGCAATAGTACACAGATGTTGCAGAATTAATGTTTTTTCTAGGAAATTAGAACGTTTGCAATTGTTTATACTAAATAAATATTGTTATCAAAGTTTGAGAAAGAAACATGTCCGAAGAGATGTTATAATTGTTTTTATTATGATTAAATATTAATAGCTAAGAACGTTCTAGAAAAACCTTTCAATAGGATAGGATATGTATATTTGTTTGGTTTGACTCCCACGGTCTGCATGCCAATAAGTGCGTGTGCACTTAATATGTTCAAACTCTACAAGATGACCGAGATTATGTTATACCCTGTTGTTTGTATTATTACAATAAAATAAGAACATTTTCGAAGCTTAACGCCAGATAAATAAACAATGCTCAATTGATTGTTTTTTCTGATAACTTCTACATGTTATCAAAATTTAGCAAACTCGGCAAAAGCTGCGAAATAAATAGAACGAATCTAATCGCGAGCATTTTATTCAGTAGTTAGTTCAATTGTTCAGTTGATTTCCACGGAATAGGTGCGGTAAAAGTTAGTTTCCCAATATGGATGCGGTAATTAGCCAAGACGATGTTGGGGATATTTTATTGTACCATTTTATCCTGCAAAACTTGCCGGAAAATATAAAAGTAAGTCCATTTGCAGTAATCATTTCTTTTATTGTCCAAGCAGTATGTTAATAAATCTCATTCATAATAGAAGTCATTCATAATAATTTCATTATAAGTAATTAAAAGCATACATATTATCTAATTGTAAACTATTTTCTATATTTAGAACAGACCCAAAATGATAATTTGTGGAAATGTGCCACACATGGCGTCAACAACAACAGAAAATGTGTTATTTTCGGGCCTATTCATGGAGAAAGAAACAACGATAATTTTGTTGGAATCGTGCAGTGAACTTGTGGTCATTTGGGTCAATATTGTAGATCGTAAGTAAAGCATTTAGATTTTTTTAATATTCAGTGATAGTAGTGTGAAATTGGGGATTTTTGATTCGCAATTTTAGTAGTGGAAAATTGGGATTTCTGATTCACAATTATTCTAGTGGTAGAAAATTAATTGTTTTTATAATGAATGAATGCATTTCTTTGTTTGTCCGCCCGTTTGTTTGTTTGTTTGTTTGTTTGTTTGTTTGTTTGTTTGTTTGTTTGTTTGTTTGTTTACTAGTACAATTTCTTATCTTTGTTTGTCTGTCAGTTTGTCTGTACGTTTTGTTTGTTTGTTTTGTTTGTTTGTTTGTTTGTTTACTAGTATAATTTCTTAATTATGGTATTTTTCTCTTGTTGCAGTCAACGATGTATAAGCAGCATCACGAGTTTGATTACACTGTTATATTATTTTAATGAATAAAATGTATTTTAATATAATAATATCATATTATGAACAGTATTATATTATTTTAATTGACAAAATGTATTTTAATATAATAAATTATATTATATAATTTACCGTATTCCATGGGAACTAACTAAACTAATGAATTGATTACTGAATAATACTCCCCATTATGTTAGAAATATTTGTTGTGTGCTTTCCAATAAATGTATGCTAGAAGCGTGATTTTTTGACAAGCTGTCTGTTGACACCAGACAGCTGTTGACCCAGACAGCTGTTGACACAGCTGTCTGTTGACACAGACAGCTCTATTCGCAAACACCATGGCTGATGACACAAGCAAGAATAGAAAGAGGAAAAACCCCTCTATGTAGATGCAGCTTAGATGCGGCAGTACGTAAACGTCTTGGTGGATTGGTATGCGAATTTCGTCATTGGCATTGAATGTTGTTGTTGACACGAACGGCTGATGTAACAGACAGACAGATAGACAGACAGGCAGGCAGGCAGGCCGGCAGGCAGACAGACAGACAGAGACAGACAGACAGACACAGACAGACACAGACAGACAGACAGACAGACAGACAGACATCTGATGAGAATTCTGAAGTAGGAGAATAACTATAGATTCCTATTTGTCTCATCGAGCTGGTTAATTTGATACCCTCCATGACCTAAGTGGGCGGGGCAAGGGGGCGTGTGCAGTGGGCCCTAATCTATATTACCGACATTCAATTTGCACTTTCCAGTAAGTGTAACAGAAATCTACATGTGTTCTATATTACCGACACTCAATTAGTACTTCCAGCACTCACCAGATGGTTCCCACACGTGTCCGAAACGCATTAAGATAACAAGTAATTTCAAATAAACAAACTGACGAATGTTCTAGAATGTTATTTTATTGTAATAATACAAACAAATAAACGGGTCACCTTGTAGTGTCTACAACGTAGTATGTGCATATACAGAACGTGGGAGCAAACCTAAACAAACATAATCCTGTCGGCGAGTTGAAAGGTTTTTTACCCATAATAAAAACAATTATAACATCTCTTATCGGCGGCGAACGTGCTTTTTTTCTTAAACTTTGATATCAATATTTATTTAGTATAAACAACTGTAAATTTCCGAGAAACTTCTGTTTACAATCCTAAGTATATATGAATGATTTAAAAGACGGGCATGTAGGCAGCCGATTAGCTCAGTTGGTTGGAGCGAGAGCTCCGGTGCGTGGGGACCCGGGTTCGAATCCCGGTCGGCGTCATTTCCAGAACGTTTGCGAAAACCCCGGCGCATGCGCCTGAGCCACGACCAAAGGCCCCAAAGACACCGTTGCTGAAGACATGACATGGACTGGCCTGAACAGTGAGCAACACGTGCTTTGTACGCGACAGCCCCGGCGCAGGCGCCTGAGCCACATCCAAAGGCCCAACAGAATGAGAGACACCAGGGGGGCCGCTGAAGACCACTTCTTCAGCAATGACCATAAGCTGCTGAAGGCGGAGCCCCGGCGCAGGCGCCTGAGCCACAAGCAAAGGCCCCAAAATGGCGGCTTGGGTGCGCAATGGCAAGACACCAGAGGCCCTTCTTCAGCAATGACCAGAGGCTGCTGCAGACACGCCCACTTGAAGTGGATGGAGAACTCGATGGACTGATCTGAGGAATAGCCCCGGCGCATGCGCCTGGACGCTGCTGGACACCACTTCTTCAGCAATGACCAGACGCTGCTGAAGACACTTCTTCGGCAATGACCTTGAAAGACACCAGAGGCTGCTGCCGCTGCTGAAGACACTTCTTCGGATGCCTCAACGGCTCCTTCAGCAGCCTCTGGTGTCTTTCAAGGTCAACTGCCGAAGAAGTCGATGGCATCTGGAGAACTCGATGGCCTGTCCCAGTATTGTCATTTTCTAACTATAATTCTGCAACATCTGCGTACTATTGCATCAGCATTTCCAGCAGAACATTCTTCCATTGCGCAACAATGAGCAACACGCGCACTTTTTAAGCCCCGGCGCAGGCGCCTGAGCCACAACCAAAGGCCCCAAAGACACCAGAGGCAGAAGTCGTTGCTGAAGACATTACTCGAGGACTCCTTCAGCAGCCTCTGGTCATTGATGGCACCTGGATGGACTGGCCTGAACAATGAGCAACACGTGTACTTTCAGAGCCCCGGCGCAGGCGCCTGAGCCACAACCAAGAGCCCCAAAGACACCAGAGGCAGAAGACATGACTCCTTCAGCAGCCTCTGGTCATTGCCGAAGAAGTGAATGGCACCTGGATGGACTGGCCTGAACAATGAGCAACACGTGCTTTGTACACGACAGCCCCGGCGCAGGCGCCTGACCCACAGCCAAAGACCACAAAATGGCGGCTTGGGTGCGCAATGGCAAGACACCAGAGGCTCTTCTTCTGAGAGACACCAGAGGCTGCTGCTGCTGCTGCTGCTGAAGACAACTTCTTCGGCAATGACCTTGAAAGACACCAGAGGCTGCTGAAGACATGCCCACTTCTTCGGCAATGACCTTGAAAGACACCAGAGGCTGCTGAAGATGTCGTTGCTGAAGACATGACTTCCACTTCTTCTTCAAGGACTCCTTCAGCAGCCTCTGGTGTCTTTCAAGGTCACTGCCGAAGAAGTGGATGGCACCTGGAGAACTCGATGGCCTGGCCCAGTATTGTCATTTTCTAACTACTCACGAGACATAAAAAGTGAAATGCGAACACGAGGGTTGTACGATAGCGAGTTGACTTGGTGCGTTTTGAGTCGTGAAACCTATGGGCTGTTGTTTGTCCATTTATTGCTTTATTGTTATCATTCAATTTATGTTCCGAATCACTAATAATAATTGTAAATATTGGTAAATAGTTCTTTGTAAATAGTCACTATAAATAAAGTTTGTGTTTAAATCTAAATACGTTACATTAATCTTGTAATCAGTCGAAAAGATTTTCACGTTATATTTATCATGAGCTTTGATTAGACTTCCACCATGTACATACAGATTCTACGGTATTGCAAAGTTCAGCGCAAGACACGAATCCTTTAAATTACTCACAACACAAACTCAAAGAAATACAGTTACATAATCTATTAAGGAAACACCGGTTTTCGAACAGCAATTAGCTACATATTTAAATTCGGAGCCTTGATTAATTAATTTCTTTTCATTGAACAGTCTCCTATTTCACATGAGGAGTTCGGAGTAAAGTGGGATTGTTAGGCACCTGCCTACATACCAAAGGGTTCGCTCCATAAGGGTACCTACGTAACTTCTCTAATAATCGACTTACAGCACATGGTCTGAATTTCCTTCTAGGCATTCAGTAATATAATATACTGTATTATTTTCTCAGTTCCTGTCTCATATAATTTTACTATATATTTAATTATATTTTTTCCATCCTCCACTTCTACATTTTTACCTCCGTGTGGGTTGATTTTCATTTTAATAGGTACTTTTCAACTAAGTAGGTACTTATCTCTTATTAGAGCTAGCATAGGTAAGTAAGTGTTTAACTTTTCAAGCCAAGTCAGAATTTTTTTTTTATTTGAAGTGGTACAATAAATGTTTTGGTTTGGTGTTTACTTTCACAAAATTTACATCTGCATTAGGGCATCACCTACCTACGTTACTAAATTCACGTAGGTACGTTAAAGACAACTTGCGTTAATCGGTTCACGTAAACATTTATATGTATGTCAGGTGTCAAGGATGAATCTTGCGACTCTGCATCTTCCTGTTAACATTTTAATTATTCGCATAATGGGCAGATACACGCATATAATATTAACCCCAGATTAACAAAGATACATAGGGTTATCTTTCAACATCAACATATATATCTGCATTTTGAAAATAAGTATATAAACTCTGAATCATATAACTTGGCGTATGGGTTGACACATGCATGTGAACTAATTTGTTTTGAAATTGACAGTACTGTGACACTAGTTTCCATGATAACCTTTTTGGGACTAAATAATCGAAACAAGCAGAGACGTACCAATCGATTGTTCTCCAACATTGAAAATGAGAATGAGTGTAATAAAGAGTTACAATGGAAAATCTTGATTATTTCATCCTACGTTAATAATTAGCAGCCATATCAACTAGTTGCGTGCGACGGAGACATCAGACTAACATAATGCGTAGATTATTTCATGCACACGCCAAGTTATATGATTTAGACTTTTACCTTAGCATACCATGGTCTTACTAAAAGTTATTCGTAGGATTTTGACTCTTGATTGGATGAAAATACTGTGTTTTCTTTTGGGTATTTTACATACAAGTTGCACTGATGCGTCGAGAATGTAATTGTAAAGTCGTATTTAAAAGCACGAATGACGTAAAACGTAAACGACATAAAACAGTACAATATTCAAACATTCAGAAGGTGCCCTAGAAAACAATTAAATTCAAAAAAACTGTCCTCCAGAAGTTGTAAGAAATTCGTCAAAATGATAAACAAATTGAGTCGAAATGGAGGGAAACAAACTAAAAAGCGGGGTAGGGGCCAAAAATTCATCTGTTGGCAAGTCTTATAGTAACTCCCAAGGAAGACGGTCATTCCTACTTCAACTCCTACTATCACTAGCAATACAATTCGCACTAAATAATGCCATAGTTTTTGAGACGTTGACGATAGGATAAGTCTGAGCTATATACCAACTAAAATGCGTTTACTTAATATTAAAATCTACCGAATGATATCAATCTGTGACGTGAAATTGACTTGGCAATAGATATAGTCGAAATTAATATACAATTCGATTCAAAAGTTTCTCCCTTCATATCTTTTAAATTGAGTCGCAATTCGAAGCGCAACCAAATTCGGGGAACTTTCATGGCAGCTACGATAATGCCTTTTCTAAAATATTTGAGAAATGAGTTCCCATATATATATGGAGGTCGAGCGCCATCTTGGTCTGAAAATTTAATTTCAGTAGAGATCAAGTGAGCGCTCTTCATTCTAAATGTGACCGCTAAATTTCATAATATTCCATCGACTCAATTATTGAAAATGACGGCGGATTCAATACTTTAGAGAAAGTTCACTTAATAGCAACGACGCTAACGCCCAAGTTTATCTTGTTACTTCCATGTGGTCGTATGCATGATAAAGAGCGCGTTCGAATGACCACTTGCCCCTACTTCTATTAATTTTTTTATACCAAGATGGCGACTACTTGGGTATAAAGACTTAAATGAAAGTAGGGGTCATGTGAGGGCTCATTCGAGAGGGGTTTTTATTCCAAACACGACCCCTTTACCAAAACAATATTAATCTTGCGCGTTAGTGTCGTTACCATAAAAAAACGCGAGCCTTCCTAAAATATTAAATAAGCTGCTATTTTAAATTGATTGATGGAATAATATGAAACTTGATGGTCAGGTTCAGTTTCTCAGAATTTCGTTGCACTTTGTCACTTCATTCCATCGATATGAGGGAAGAAGAAACTTTTGAACACATGTAGCAGCGAGTAGCAATGAGCGGCAGCAGCAGCCACCAACTCACGCTCAGTGGCAAAAATCGCCCGAAAACGTGGACAAAACTCAATTTCAAGAATTCTCTGGAAACGTTACTTAAATGGGTTTACTTTAAAGAGAAGGACCTGTAGTTTACGATGATATAACTCATAAGAGTGTATCACCCGTATCCCGTAAAATTAGAAGTTACGCTCCCAAAGTGCGACGTCTTATGTCTCATTTGCGTTAGCGCATTTTCAGCGGCGGAGTGCGTGTGAAGTGTGCGTGTGCGGATTATTTTGCTGTATTTTTAAGAATTACGTTATAGACCACTTTAATACAGGTGTGCAGAGACATGCATCGTTAATGTTTAATAGTTTTTACCTATACTTTAGAAACTGTGAAGTTGATGCAGTTGCAAATGTCTTTAAGTGTTTCTTGTTATAGAAGTCTCCAATCACGACCCCAAGCTTGTAATATAGATTCAATGATACCCTGTATGTGAGATGTACATACCTACATATACCAACTGTTTTATTTTGCATTCTTTGAATTCTCCAATTCAATAAAAGTAATTTCAATTCGTAATTTCTCATTAAGTACCTACTTATTGCTTTTGGTTTTGTAAAATTTTACAATTTTGTTTATTATGTATAGATACCATTATTTATTTTACGTATTGTTTTCACATTTTTGTGTATCTAGCTATACAGTATCCCACGACGACCTTACGCGATCTGTATATAGAAAAGTAGAATACTAGAATTACACAAATTTACACAAATAGGTAATCGAGGATGCTCAATTCGACTAAAATATTTCTTACTTTGTGCGACTTCCGGTTATACCGGAAATAAACACCAACTGCCTTATTTTAAATGGAATGCCCACATTTTTATTACGGATTTAGATTTTTGGTCGAATTTTAAGGTCACCTTATGCAAAACATCATATGTGTAAAGTGCACCCTCTTTGAGATATTAGACGTTAAAAATCGCCATTTTTCAAATTTCATCAATCATAGCTTGGAAACGGTACGAAATAAAGAAAAATGGCTTAAATGTCCCTATCCTACCTTTTAATTCTCTATCTAATGGGTCTGGAACTGCTTCCTGATTGGTAACTTTTTGTCATTTTTTGGTCAATCAGGTGGCAGTATTTTTCAAACCCTTTAAAGTATGGTTCGGTTTGGGCGTTTTTCAGTCGACGTTGTCGGCGAAGAAGAAGAAGAAGAAGAAGAAGAAGAAGAAGAAGAAGAAGAAGAAGAAGAAGAAGAAGAAGAAGGAGAAGAAGGAGAAGAAGGAGAAGAAGGAGAAGAAGGAGAAGAAGGAGAAGAAGGAGAAGAAGGAGAAGAAGGAGAAGAAGGAGAAGAAGGAGAAGAAGGAGAAGAAGGAGAAGAAGGAGAAGAAGGAGAAGAAGGAGAAGAAGGAGAAGAAGGAGAAGAAGGAGAAGA